>CM054782.1:5000000-10000000 GCA_028984075.1 Pieris mannii | reverse complement strand
GTTATTTTTGCTAGCTTTGATTACTTGAGCTGACAAGAGGAAGGGGGGGGGGGATAATAGCAGTAAATCTTACGTAATACTGGCCCCAAACACACATATACATACTAAATATACGAAAAATTACTTTTAACACAAACAAAGCCGCAATCAACAATTTCGTTTATAAAATAGAACGTTATATAATATTCGATAAAAAGTCAATAAATAAGCGATTATACTAACTTTAGGCGAGCGCATTCGCGCGACGTAATCACGTCATCGTAAAAGTATTAACACTTCAATATAACTATATTCAATATAATATAATAACAATATTTAATATTGTGAAATATAAATTCGAAACAATAGTGTGCTATGAAAGATCTGACCCTTACAAAAACATTGTCATGAACCTTCACGAAAATGAATTGACTACAATGGACAACATTCATTGACTCAGCAAACAGCAGATGGCATATTGATTTCAATTAGATTCGTTGCGCAGGGGCAACCAATGGGGATACTAAAGTTTTATAATAAATTAATTATAATTTATATTAAAATACCTGGTACACATCCTTACACAAATCTTGCTGCATATAAATCTATGCAACAAACGTGGCTTGTAAACCTGATTTTATCTAATCCATATTGTTTACGAACGACAAATCGATTCTATAGAACGTGCATCATGGAGAATCGTTAAAAAATGCATTATGACATCAATGTTTACAAAACAATGCTATTTAATATTTTGTTCATTATATAGCTTTACAGGAATATTAATTTTAATATTGGTTAGTACAAACGAGATGCAATATACTTGATAAGCAACCACGACTGCATTTCATTATACCAAGATATGAACACGATGTCAGCGCGTGATCCTATGAAGGGACAAATCGCCGTTAATGAATTTAACGGTCGATAATTTTCTCATTGAAAATTTAACGATTACATATAAACCAAAGTCAATTAATGTAAATGATTATTTAATTATAAATTTGACGTCTAAGAAAAACAGTGTGGCTCTAATTGTCTTTATAAATTCTTATTTAGCATTTCAATGTGAAAATATAAGTTACCAAAAAAAAAGAGAGCTGTAAATTTTAAATATGTAATCTTTGATTTTACATAAATAATTAAATATATTAGAACGAATTGATTACATTGTATCTATAATTGGATGTTTCATGTGTGAAGGGCATTGTGCTCAGCCAGAAATACATCATGTTGAGAGATAACAATTCGATATTATTGAAGTTGTTTTTTGTATCAATTCGCTGTTATTGAGACAAATACATAAGCGTATTTTAGTGCTTTACAGCAGCCGAGTGGTCAGCTAGAAACTTCGGGAGTCTCACAAAGTTCTACCGAATCTTATTACTATTCGGCGGTAACGGAAGAATGACGTCAGAGTCAGGCCATTCAGTAAATGCTCTTTTTTTTTTTATTTTTTTTTTTTTATTGATAAAGATTGCCAACGCTCGGCACACTGATACATTGGTAAAAACAAACACTAAATACAATTTTGAATGTGATAAGCAATTAGAGGCAAACATGACATTCATTTAGAGCACATACAAACATCAATAGAAACAATTTTTAAACAAAACAAACATTACAAAAAAGAAACAATTACAAAAAACTAAACTAAAATCGATTTTAAAGTGTGAGGGGAGCAACTCTGGATATCCAGACCTAGCTTGTTTATCAGAATGCTTAATCTGGACACCGGAGAGCTTTGACCAAAACGCGTCCTACGGAAAGGAGGGACAAATGAAATAACGGGATGCCTAGGGGATCGAGAGGGTACATGAATCTTAAATCTAGTAAGAAGGTTCGGACAATCGATCTTATTATTGAATATCTTTGCTACAAACGATATATCAATAATTTTTCTGCGATTCTCCAATGACATCATATTAAAGTGTGCCAGCCTGGTTTCATACGTTGGCAACTTTTTTTTCGAGATGCCACTGGAAAAAAGCAGATGCCACAGTAACCTCTTTTGTAATCTCTCGAGTCGTAGCATGTGCGTCGCATAATGCGGCCTCCATACAACTGAACCATATTCTAGAATGCTCCGCACGAGACTATTGTATAATAGTATTTTTGATTTGATGCTACGAAATCCTTTCGTATTTCTTATGACAAAACCAAGCATTCTAGAAGCTTTCTTAACTATAAAGTCTTGGTGTTCTGAGAACGTTAGCTTATTGTCATAAAGTACCCCCAAGTCACGAACCACTCTTTCCTCTCGAAGTCTTACGCTACCTATATGATAGTTGTGAATTAAAATATCCCTTTTTCTAGCAAAACGAATAAAGTGACACTTTCGGACATTTAGCTCCATACCATTGGAGACACACCATGAGGTCACTTCATTCAGATCAGATTGGAGCATCGAGCAATCATCGGAGCTACTGATAACACGGCAAAACTTGAGATCATCTGCGTACATGTACTCCTTAGAATGCTTAAAACAAGTTGTTAAATCATTTACAAATATATTAAATAGTATTGGCCCTAAATGAGAGCCCTGCGGTACACCGGAAGATATTTCATGTATAGTGGAGCTAAAGCCGTTAACGACAACGAAAAATTTGCGATTACTTAAATAAGATTCAATCCATTTAAGAAAACGTGGTGATACGCCATAGCTAGACAACTTATTTAAAAGTATAGAGTGAGGAACTCGATCGAAAGCCTTGCTGAGGTCTGTATAAATCGTATCAACTTGGAGACCACGATCCAAAGCATCACTTAGGAATTCAGTATACTCAACTAGATTAGTTGTGGTTGATCTACGTTGCATAAACCCATGTTGTGATAAAGCAATTAACTGTTCAAAGTGTTTATAAAGATAGGGACATACTAGAGACTCAAGTATTTTAGCAAAGGAGGAAAGAATAGAAATGGGTCTATAATTAGCTACTAGCTCTTTTTCCCCCGACTTATAGATAGGTACCACTTTAGCCATTTTCCATTTGTCCGGAAAAACTCCTAAGTTAAGAGATTTATTATAAATTGTAAGTAGAGGTTCCACCAAATACTTAGCACATTTGCGTATAAAAATGGGCGGAATATCGTCTGGGCCAGCACCCTTATACTCGTCCAAGTGTATTAGTTTCTTAAGAAGATTTTCATAATTCAAAGCCGGCGGACACAAGTAAAGAGCACTATTATCAAGTTTAGAAAATAAGGATTTCTGTTCCTTGCTTTGCCTAAAATTAATGTTATTACTAGGAGTATATACAGTTTTAAAATGAGTGGAAAAAAGTTCGCAGACTCGGTAACCGTCAGAGGCAGAAGTGTATCCATCAGACATAGCCAAGGGGTAAGAACTATTGCCGCAGCGTTTGTTTTTTACATATGACCAAAAATATTTAGGATTTGCGTCTATTTTATTTTCTATATCGGAGATATACTGCTTATAGTAATCACTGGCCATTTTCTTGCATCTTTTACTAAGTAAAGTCAATTCTAGCCCGTCCCTTGCGTTTTTATATTTTTTATAACGTAGTCTTATTTTATTCTTCTCTTTTAAAGTTCGAATTAAGCTTCGATCAAACCATGGGGGATAGCGGTTTTTACTAGGTTTGCTTAAAGGAACGTAATTATTGATTATATCTCGTATCTTCAAATAAAAAACATTTACAATCAAGTTTATGTCGTCAATCCCAGCGAAAAGTTTCTCCCAATCGCATTTTGTTAGCTCAATAAAGATATTGTCATAGTTAGCTTTACGGAAATTACGCTTAGTCGTGACTATGTTAAAAGGTAATTCAGGATTTCTGGCCAGGGAAATTTCAATATCCAAGGGAGGATGTAGTTTATCAATAACGATCTTTGAACAGAGTCATTATTTCCAAACAAAAGTGTAGACCTTAATCGATCGATATTTGTATTTTTCCCATAATAGCTGCTCCCGCAAACTTCTCTTCGCCTTAATTAGTTTCTTTTACTTTTTAGTAGCTAAACATACTTATGAAAAATTTTACTATGCTACCCCATAGACTGTTCGCTTTTCAGGAACTAAACATAAGTACACCATAAAACTAAGTTTTTTTCAATCTTCTTATATTTTTCCTTGGAGAGAATCCTATTAAAACGTTCCTTAGAGTTCAAGGTATAAATACGATTCATTTCTATTTAAATATATATATATATATTATTTCTTGTCTACGCGTGACGCTAAACTTAGTTTTATTTAGGTGAATAGCCCTGTCAGTATGTACTGGTTCGCGTCTCAGTCTAGACTCCAGTCCCTAGACACATTTCGTGGAACATTTGAACAAACACACGTATCTGACGTCAATAATGAAACAATGGTTGTTTGATTGAATTGAGTTGGCTTTCCACGTGTACAAGAAAAACAATATGTTGAAAACTTCTCATGCATTAGAAATATTTTTTTAGTGAAAGTAGAGCGGAATATCGCTGTGTGAGCACTCGGAAGTAAAATCTTGTATATATATAAGTACAGGTAAATGCTTATAATATTCCAATCAATATGATGAGTTCAGACATTGTTTTTAATTTTGGGAGATTAAAATCCTTAATATGAAAAAGCTTTGTAATCAACATGCATACAATACGGTTCAATACTTATAATTTGCCTTAGTTCGGTTTCAATAGATAAAATGTATACGGCATACATATGCATGTACGCCGTTAATGCATCATACAACATACTCAACAAAAACTGTATCCTCTGTGTACTTCAGAATAAAAAATAGTTTCCCACATAGCGTTCCGGTTCATGAGCCCGGCTTTGTCCTGCAATGAGAGCCGGCCCTAACCATATAATAGGAAGTCATTACTACATAAAACAAAAAACCTCGACGAGACGCCTTCCGCAATGCACGTGCGCGTGAGTTGATTTACAAATTCCCTTTGCTATTTACCAATTTATGTGGAAAGCATTAATTTTCAAAAATTGTTATTGTATAGTTTACTCAACTACAAAACAACGTGCTCATCGTTAGTTAAACAAGTTGTATTACGAAAATTTTCTTTTCTTCACATAATACCATTTAATGAATATTTTTAACACATAAATTACAATTAATAATTATATTTACAATATTATTGATAAGAATGCCAATAACTAAAAATGAATAAAAAAAAATTAAAACAACTGTAGCAGTGTACCTTCGATGCCGGCATTAAATCTTTGCAGTATTTAGATACTTATTCGTTGATCAAGGAAAGCACCAGCCTGAGTCACCGGTACTGTCTCCCAGGCGCCAACTTAGTTCTTTAATTAGCTCCTGTGTACTTGAATCCCTCGGCACAAGAGATTCTACTCCAAGGGGAACCAATTCAAAGTTGGAGTGTAGACATGTAGATAGATAAATAGGAGAGAAATTTTAGCCGTTTATTAATGGATACTCGAGTTATTTAACTGTACTTACTTAATAAGTAAAAATGTAATGGCAAAAATTTCATTAGGTACTACTAGGCGTGTAAGGCAATGCTAATTAATACTCATAAAAATTGTATTAAATGTAACATACCAACAGATATAATTACATGAATGAGAAAAAAAATCAGATATCAAACATAAAATATCTTGCCCACCCAGCTCCAAAATGAATGAAATTGCCAAATCTACTTTCTAAGGCCAAGAAACAACGGAATACGTAAATTCAGTGATCGAAACGGAAACACCCCATTGACGATGACCTTGCGTTGCGTAGTTTGAATAATGAATGATTAAAATAATTTGTTTTTAAATAATTTATAAAACTGATCGGGCACAAGAGCCATCTGATATAATACCTCGTGTGGTTCCAGTTTGCCAGCCCTGGCAAGTGCCTAACGCCCAAACCCAATAACATATTATCTCAATCCATTTTTGACCACCTGAGATAGACATCTAAATCAAAATATTGATAAAAGTGTGCCAATAAAAATGACAATTCTACTGTGCCAATATCTTAAGATTTACACCAGCTTTTAAAATAATTAAAAAGCTATTTGATATGTTTTAAACATAGACATGTACATTTTAATATTATTTGTACGGTAGTATTTACTTTATTTGGTTTATATTGATTATTAGAAGTAATGCACACACACTAAGTAAGCGAGGCGCCGCCTACGCGATACATGTAATTAATACGCTTTATATGGTGGACGACCTAATTGTTTATAATCTGGCTGCCTTCACAAGCAAGTTTTATTTTATTATTCGTTTATTTATTAAATTTACGACATCATACATAGTACTAAATCTACTGATTATTTTACAAAATTTTCCATATAAAATGTATAACAATTAGAGTAAGCATAACTTTTACAAAAAGTATAAATTAAATAAAACAAATTATACAATTAAAACATATATAAGATAAAAAAGGTTAAATATATGTAAGGTAAGAAGATATATAACATATTTTTTTCATAATTAGTAATTTATGTAGGTTTTATTCATAACATACAACAGTTGTGACAAAATTGATCTGACGGGGATGCTAAGCGTTCTGTGGGTGACTAGACTACAGCTCTAATGCATGTTTGAAATAAAAGGAATATAAGTGATATATATAAAAAGTACCTTTATGTTAAATCTAATTAAACAAAAAATTTAAATAAATCTCTTCACATACGCCCGTGTGTGCGTGACAAGATTTGAGAGTGTGGCTGTGTGTTATTAGCGCGCGTGCGCTGCTTGGTTGGTAAAGATAATATAATATAATAATTAATAAACATTCTAAATCCATAAGGCCTCAAACAACTATTAAATGTTTTGTCCTTATCTCTCTCATTTCACTTTACAATGAACAATCAAAACATTTCAGCCAGCCGTAGTGCATTCTACGTTTATAAACAAAACTCTCCCACAACTCTCCAGCCACGATTAGTATTAGTTTCGCAAAATCCACTAAAGTTAAAGAGTGTAAAATTATTTGAAAAGTGTTACAAGTATCGCGTTCAAATAAATTAATATGCGGTGCGCTATGCCAATTTACAGAAGATTGGCTAAGAAAATTCTTGAAGGCTTCTGGACCGTGACGTCTTTATTATGTAAGTGGCTGTTACAATACATATTCCATCTATATTAAGCAAGCCATACGCGATTGTTTGCTTAAGTCGTCAACAGTTACATAAAAATTCAAACTAGGAAAATCGTTTTAAGACTATTCCAAAAAGTAAGAAAAAGGGTAATTTTCCGCTGTTGGTAGGATAGCAATGACCAGGATTAACTTTTCTCAAAAAACACTATCCGGACTTAGTGGTTTTGAATCTCTACCCTTTGTATTGATATTATAGTTTATTATTTTATTTATTTAGGAAACAAAACAGATACATATCTATTAAATAAAACATAAAATTAACACATTTGATATATAACCACAAAATGTTTCACTGAGAAAAATATGATACAAAACACATATAATAGTAGATAGACAAACATACTAGTACTTCTAACTAACAATACAATGTTAGTAAGCTATACATGTAATAAATGATTTTATCAACCGGTTATGATTAAACAAAGCTATAGCGATATATATAAAAAAATACAAAATTAATCACACCTACATTTGCCACATTACAGACAATAATGCTGCCAATGTATGTACCATACATTGATTATAATCACATTTATTAAACTTTAATTCTACTGTATGCCTATTTAAGCTAACAATTATAGTCATACATAAAATACTGATGTTTTAGCTAAACTCCATTAAGTGCCTATAATATACCAGAGAGTATATTTATTGATTTGTACAGTATTTGTACAGCCTTATTGAATGCTCGAGTTGCGGTGCAAGTGTACTCAAAGACCTCGATGTCTGCCTACTGCATGAATTTCAAATGATTTTTTCGTTTCAAACTAATTTTAATATAGTAACTTTAATAATCGAATATATTATATTTTACCATTTCTCCTCGGCATTTATTAGATTTGAAAATAAAGACAATACAGTCCCGGAATAGCCACGTAGCAAGAGTAGCAAATGCTACGGGCCCGTGCACGGGCACGTGCATTTAGGGGCCCCGCGCTCCAACGTACCCGTAATAAAAACGGTTCTAAGTATATCTTGCCTCACTTCCCCTTAAAAATCTAAAACTATTTGTCAGGTTCAATCGTAAAAATACATAGGTATTTTACAAACTTTTTACCGTAATGTTCTAAAGTTGAATTATAATCGATATATTTAGACTAGCATCTATACCTTAATGTCTTAATCATCTCACTTTGTGGAATATCGATCATGATTTGCTTAAATAAAATTGAAAGTGTTACTATTTATAAATTTTCCGATATTTAATTCAAAAAAATAAAAAACGAGAGTGCTTTATTTTTTGCTTTATTACACGACTGAAGTGAAAAATTTTTCTTTCTTTCCTCTTTCTAAAAATAATTTGTTATTATTTACCCAAAAACTCACAAAACATGAACTCTAAAATGAATTTACAGTTTTATTCACTTCTGAGACAATATCGTACTGCTAATTAATAAATAATACAATCTTTTTCACAATGCAGTAACTCAAATAATTGAACGTTACTTAAAATATTCATATTTTCCATTTAATTCCAGACGTTGGCAATGTCATTATGGTAATCCAATAAAACCATGAGCGTGCTAATCTTGTTTGGCTTCATTGGCTACGTTTACAATATCATCTAGCCTTAGACAGCCTAGTGCAGGTCACGATTTAGAACGTAGTGTCTACGTGTATGTTGATCTACTTACAACGACTATTCCATTGAGAATTTTGACGAATTAAAACAGTTGCATGAAGAGACTTAGTACAAAATTCGTTTCTATTTTTGTAAAATTGCTTTTTAGCGATTAAATTTTTAGTTATTTACTCAAACTCAAAATATCCTTATTCATATAGGCAGACAAGTTCACTTATGAACGTCAAAAAAAATTTAAATTTATTGTAAATTTACATTTAAGTACTATCCGTCCGCAAATCAAGGGCGTAGAGTGGGCAAGAAGAACTGGCAAGAAACTTTCCGCCACTGCTTTTAATCTCTAAGTTTTTCGTGATACAAATTATTTGAACTGGAGCAAATCAATTTCAAGGATTAGGATCATTTAAGTATTCGTCACATTTATAAAAAAAAAGTTTTTTTAGTGATAAACTTTATTAAAACTTCGTAGCAGAAACAATACAATTGTAATAAATAAATGAAAAGGAGGATAACTAGCGGCCTTATCGCTTTCGAGCGATTTCTTCCAATTTTGTGAGTTATTTGGACAGCAAACTGTCTTGTGTTTATTTTATTAGTGAATGATTTGTAATTTTGAGAGACAGCGTATCGATAATTTGTAGATCGATTTGCATGAGATTGATTTGTATCACCACGTAACTTGACGAAATCAGGCATGGCGAAAGTTAGCGCAGTACTTTCATAGCGTAAGAGATAAAATTGCATGTCATCATATACATAACGATTCTTCTCACCGTACGAACGGTCCGGAGCACGGAGATATGTTGTTTAAAAAAATAATTAAACTAATTTAATAAATAATATGTCATTTATGGTTTATTTATTTATGGGTTAGCCAAACGATTTCAAAGGATCCGATACACGTCCATTCCGTTATTGAATTAAAACCGAACTGTCAAGTATTATTTCTTATGATAATATTAAAATAGCCGACTATCAATAATTTGACAACAAGTCACTCCAAATACCAATATCGCAATTTATATCTTTACGCCTATTTCTTGAGGGGGTAGGCAGAGACCACAGATCTTCACATACTACGGTCCTGACATACCTCTATCGCCTCATCCACTTTCATGACTTTCACCTTACATGCTCATCGGTAATGGGTGCTTTTAACTTGTCCCTTCACTAGTAAGGCCTGGATTCACACATTCACAATTTGTATACCTCTACATCTAAATACGATGGGTATTTCGTAAAATATATTTTACACAAGTACATATTATACCTGTTGCGCAATTCGTTCAGTATCGTGTGCTTTAGTAGAAATCTGAAGCTCTAAACCACATAAATAGCAGCTGCGAGTTCCTTTCAAAATCAATGGTACTTGTAAACGGCGTACGGTAAAGTTCGATAGGTATCGTGAAAGGCTGGTAATGAACTACGAGTTTACAGATGGAAATTCCATATTTATATATCTAAATTCCAAAATTACACAGATTTTTCTCGTTTATATGAGCCACTGGCGTCGTTTATAATAGCTTAATACATATACGAGACAACATAGCCTCCTCTATTTTATCTCATCTTATATTTAGTGCGGTCTCCGGGAATTAACACATCATAGGATTAAGCATATACTGTAAATAAATGTTCTGACCTATCTCTTACTCCGCTGTGATAGCATCTACTAATATTACCAAGATTAAGAACCTTATTAATAAAATAATTAACTGCATCGGGTAAGTCATGTAATTTTTGAACACAAAATAAACATGCATTTTATCTGATATCAAATAACGGGATATAAATTTTGTAAATTGTAAATTTGTGTGTCAGGGCAGCCCCGATGTATTTTGTAGTACATACTAATCAAACTGATAAGACATGTTTCGACATCCGGGACTAGCATACAAAATCTATATTTACAAACAGTTCAAAGTCAAGTGTGTAAATCTTATAAGTTTATTAATAACTATTTCGAAATGCGGCCATCAATTTGACTACAACAAATAGTGCTATAAACATAATTAACGAATCAATATAAAACACTTGTAGCCTATAGTTTAAACTCTCTTAATTTCTCTGACGGTTTCATCATTAAATCCATGATCATGAGACCCAGGTAGGACTGACTTACCACGTATTCTTTTATGTATTGTTTATCATTTTTTATTTCTTCTTCTTCAAGTGCCTTTCCATTACTGGAGGTTGGCCGTCAGTTTCCTGAAACGCGTCTCGTCCTGCGTCAGATGTAGCAACTCTTCCGCATTTGCCATACCCGTCCACTCCCTAACGTTGCGAAGCCATGACTTCTTCCTTCGACCAACACGCCTTTTACCCTGGATACCACCCACCCATTATAATTAGGTGAAGGGTCATGGCGCAACACGTGGCCCAGGTACGCAACTTTTCGCTGCTTAATGTTCTGCATTAGTTCATCATTCCAACTCGTTTCAGAACCTCTTCGTTAGAGACCTTCTGGATCCAGCTTATAAGAAGCATGCGACGATACGATTCATAGCGCCATTCTTTTATTTATCGGTTTATTATTCTAGGTATTCTAGTATACTTCCTCATTATTTACTTATCGGGAAATATACATAAAAATAACGGTCCAACGAGTTTATAACCTCTTTAAAGCGGATTCCATTTTTAAATTAGAAGACAGGTGAATTACATCGAATATATCTTTGACACTTATAACTAGTAAATTTAAATTTTTGAAAGCTACATATATGATCACGTAGCATTCACGTGATATTACGTCTCCATTACACGATTGGATATACGTCGATCATGTAAATGGTCGATTCAAGATGTATGTATTTACTTTCAACGTTGTGTAACAAAACCCGTTCTAAGATTACGTTTAGATGGTGAAAATCATGCATTCTACATTATATGTGAAAACTACTCTAGTTTATTCACACTGGAAAACTTTTGAATGGAAATATGATGGTCAAGATAGCCCGATAACACAACACGACTGATAAAGCAGATATAATATATAAACAACCATCAGTACTACAAGATTAAAACAATATTACAATTATTAATTTGCGTTTTAAAATTGTTTTTCTAAAATGAAAATTTAATTTTTTCATTACGAATAATATACACTATACAAATTATATATTTTCAGTGTTTGTTAAAAGCCACTGCATCGTACCACACTCCGTCACTCGTTCGTAATGATTACTAATAAACGTTTTATTCTTAATCATATACTTAAATATATTTAAAGAGCAAAACTTACTGCTTAGTAGAACCGACTACTTAGTTTAATATTTCATAAATAAAAGAATTTCCTATGTCAAATCTCAAAACAATGGTTTCCTTATCATTTATCAGGTGAGTAAACGACCTTGTTCCGATTAGTGCGTGGAACACATTCACTTTGAAACAGTAATTAACCATACGCATACTTTGGGGCTATAACATTGAAATAATATTTCAAAAGTTACTCGAGAAATACAATGAAATATTAAAAATTACGCTTGTAAGGTACAATTTTAAGAAATTCATAGTCATACTATAAATTATATTTGAAAATTATTCTTTTTTGGAATGTCTCGTTGTCTATTGTTGCATTGATTATAGTTAGGGGTCCACATATTGATTTTAATTATTTAATTAATTCGTAATCCTACAGCTAACAAAAATGTATATATGTAACATACAAACGATTACAATATATAGCCAGAGATGGAATACATAATATTGAACTACAAAAAGGTTCAAAAATTACAAACAATAAAAAATATTCAACACATTTACCTTATTTGGCTGTGTTGTGTGAGGGTGTGAAAATGAGGGTAAGTACGTAGAGGTGTGTATGTGGGGTATGCTTATGATGCAGGTGATTTTGCGCTTTGGATTCTTAATACTGCTTTTAAACTTACTTGGCGATAGCTTAAACAATTGAAGGCTTAAATATTGGTAGTTGTATGTCAGGGCTGCGCTATACAAAACTGAGTTTTTCGCATAGTTAGTGTTGATGTGAGGAACATTAAACAAAACACGATCACGAGTCTGTTAGGCAGGAACACGGAAGAGCAATTTAGAAATTCTAATTTTGAAATGATGGCCTGTAGATTCTAAGTCTAAAAAGTATGCAAAGATTAATTAGGTTTATATACCTCGTGGTATATGTGTGATTGTTGACAAGATCAGTAAAAAAATTCAAGTGGTTATAAATATACCATGATCACATAACCATGAAATTGTTTTACAACCAACCTTTCATTATCTCGTTTTTACAAACGAAATAACACTTATTCCTCTAGTTTTAAATGTTAACATTTACGGAAATGTCAAAAACTAGTTCCCAGCTATGACTGCCGCCTCGGTCCAATTTAAAAACAAGTTATATTTTATGAGTCACTCATGACAACGATTGTTTGCACTTTGTTATGTCTTATATAAATATTTTAAGCAACACGTTAACATTACTTATCAAATACGTAATACGATAAAACAATTGGCTTCGATACATGATTCACTTCACGAATGTAGTAAAGAAAGCCATGGACCGAGTTATTTGGAAAAAGCTGGAGAATGCCTTTACCCGGGAACTTCGTCCAGATGGTACTGCAAGTAGCTAGGATATAGGATAAAAATCAAAATAAAATCAAATATGTATATGGTAATGATTGCAAATTAAACGGGCGTTTTTAAATTTTACGTGATTTAATTATTGATGGTTTTATATTTATTTATATTTTTATTACCACTTTGCGGGGCAAAAGTTCTTGCTTTACTTATTACGTACACGTACTTTGTTTATTTTAAGTTAGAAGTTTTTTACATAGATATATATAAGAGTTCATCAATTCCTCTATTAGTTACTTAATTAAAACATTTTCTTTCTTATGTGAAATAAAGTGTTCTTTTTTGTACATTTACCTGTAGCATTACAGCTCCTAGTTTGGATTTTACCGGCATCAAAATATTTAAAAAATGGTATACATAATATATAATAAGTATATATTCTTATAAAAACAAGAAAAGTCTATTTTAAATAATCAAAAAGCCTTATCTGTATTTACTATCGTTATTTAATCCTTATCATCATTTATCATGGGCATATCGCCACGCAACGATTCAAACACATTTCATTGTACCAAATAACGTTGGGTATAGGGATGAACGACCGGGTTTTATTACAAATTAATATAACTCCCTTTCACTGGGGGCATAACTATGGTTAATGACTCATAGCTTCCATCGAAGGTTAACTGATAAGAGCTGATTGAAATATTATCGATGAGTAATGCATCAGAAAAAAAATGTACTTTCATTTTTTTTTTTTTTTTTTATATAATAGGGGGCAAACGGGCAGGAGGCTCACCTGATGTTAAGTGATACCGCCGCCCATGGACACTCTCGATGCTAGAGGGCTCGCGAGTGCGTTGCCGGCCTTTTAAGAATTTGTACGCTCTTTTCTTGAAGGACCCTAAGTCGAATTGGTTCGGAAATACTTCAGTGGGCAACTGGTTCCACAAAGTGGTGGTGCGCGGCAAAAACTGCCTTGAAAATCGCGCAGTTGTGGAACGGCGGACGTCGAGGTGATACGGATGGAATTTCGTATTCTGCCTCGACGTCCGATGATGAAACTCAGCTGCAGGTATTAATCCGAACAACTCCTCTGAACACTCTCCATGGTAAATGCGGTAGAAGATGCAGAGTGACCCCACATCTCTACGCAACGCCAAAGGATCAAGCCGCTCGGAGAGAATTTGGTCGTCAACGATTCGAACCGCTCTTCGTTGAACACGGTCAAGTGGAAGGAGTTGGTACTGGGGAGCCCCCGCCCAGAGGTGAGAACAGTACTCCATGTGGGGCCGAATTTGCGCTTTATATAGTTGCAAGCGGTGGCCCGGAGTGAAGTACCGTCTCGCCTTGTTGAGCACACCAAGCTTTTTGGAGGCTAATTTAGCCTTTCCCTCCAAGTGACCGCGAAACTGAACGTCGTTCGATATGTCAACGCCAAGTATTCCAATGCTGGCTGCGGCTTTAAGAAGAGTGTTTTCGAAAAGAGGAGTAGCGACAAAGGGTGTTTTTTTAGCGGAAAACGCGCAAACTTGTGTCTTCTTGGGGTTAAATTGGACTAGATTTAGTCTGCCCCAGTCGGAGACTCCACGTAGTAGAGTTTCTACTTCAGACACAAGTTTGTTCCGGTACTCATCGACATCTGCCCGAGAAATACCTGCCCGGCCAATGTAAAGAGTATCCCCAGTGCTGTCATCCGCATAGCAATGAATGTTGCTAAGTTGCAACATATCATTGATATGCAGAAGAAACAGGGTCGGGGATAAAACACAGCCTTGTGGGACCCCAGCGTTCACGGGTTTAAGGTCGGAACAAGCTCCGTCAATGACGACCTTGATGCTCCGATCGGCCAGAAAGCTGGAGATCCAATCGCATAATTTCTCGGGAAGCCCATAAGCTGGAAGCTTCGAGAGCAGTGCTCTGTGCCACACCCGATCGAAGGCTTTCGCTATGTCCAAACTAACCGCTAGAGCCTCCCCCTTGGACTCAATTGCCTCCGCCCATCTATGCGTAAGGTATACAAGAAGGTCACCAGCCGAACGACCACGACGAAAGCCGTACTGAGAGTCACTTATCAGCTGGTGGCCCTCCAGATACCTCAAGAGCTGGCCATTAATAATGGATTCCATTATTTTGGAGAACAAGGAGGTTATCGCTATTGGGCGATAGTTGGACGGATCAGAGCGATCGCCTTTTTTAGGGATCGGATGTATCGAAGCGATCTTCCAGCACTCCGGGACAGTGCCAAGCGAGTACAGGTACCGGAAAAGGCGCGTTAAGACCGGAGCCAACTCAGGAGCACAAGTACGCAGCACAATTGGAGGAATACCATCCGGCCCGCTCGACTTATGTATGTCCAAGGAAGATCAAGGATTTCATACAATTAGTCAACACTTTATAGTATTAAGAAAATAATTGACAATCAAAATATATTTTACATATAAACATATACCGGACGTGTTTTGTAAATTATTGTATACCATTAAAAACATAACATGAAAAAAAAATTTCGCAACACAATTCTTCTACCGTAAAAAGTTGTGAGTCGCTAACAAAATCTAATCGTGACCATATAAAACTTACAAATCTTTTATGTTTTAAATAAATGCCGAAATTGCAAAATATTTCAGTATATCCATGATTTATACACGGTACAGTAATTGTATTCTTCATTTGAAACTTCTATCTGCTAGAAGCTCCTTTGAGTTTTCATGATCGGTCAGTCAGTGAGGAGTGACAAATTTAAGATATTTGACTATTTATAATACCGTGTCTATATAAATCCTAAACTGCTTCGAGAATATATATATATATATATATCGTATTGCCGAATATGCATATGTAGAATATGGATATTACCAACAGCCATTCCGCTTTTTTGTTCGACTTGGCGGCCGATATTGTATTCAGTCAGTCAACCCATGAATGCGGTTCAACATGATTAAAAGTATGAGCATCATTATTAGCCTAACCTATTTATTTATTTACAAAGTATAAAATTAAATAAATACATAGAGTAATGGTCGGCATTAACGCTAATAAGCGATCTCTTCCAAGCAATATATATATGTATATATGTCGGGTAGAAAAACATCAATCACTATAAAGAATTCGGTCAAATCTTAAAGAGCTAGAACTAAAGTACTTCACACAGATATTTTATACAAACGTTTAGAACAGTTCAGAACTAGGTTTACTGCCACTCATTAAGGAGCCTGGTAACAGTATCTTGGGAGATATGGACTCAAAAGACCATTTTAACCAATATTTCTTAATTATTTCTCACAGTGATTATGTCAAAATCGCTAATTCATAAGTAAATACTAATACGGGTCAGGTTCTCAAAAGATAACCTACCACGACTCAAATATCCGTAATTTCATGTCATTATGCTATCGTCTAAAGTAGAACGGGGAATGGCAGACTGACACAGTTATGGATAATTAACAAATAGGATTTAGTTACACGTGTAGCACGCAAAAGGGATAGTCATTCGAATAATATAAATTTTAAATTCTTTACGATTACGTGTTGGTCTAGTGGGAAAAGGGTGCGACTCTAATCCCTGCTGTCGTTGGTTCGATCCCAAGCTGTGCACCTATGGACTTTTCTACGTGCGCATTTAACATTCACAGTGTCAGGAAACCGGCTCGCCTAAGATCTAAAAATACGACGGCGTGTGTCAGGCACAGGGGGAGTATTTATTTACTTTTGTATTATAACTATATGTAGAAGTATGTTAAGATATAAGAATCGTTTAGCCGAAAGGTATGATAATAATACATACATGTGCTTACTGCTGCGGTTAATATCCACATTCAAAATCACCATCAGATAATATAAAAAAGAGTTCTTAGCTCAAGGAAATGTTGAATACAAATGCATTCATGTACTTAGTTGTATAATGAATTTTTTTTAAAAATCTATATTGCATTTCAGTCTTACTTTTAGGGTCATATGACTGCCCCTATCAGGTACGCGATTAGGCAGATATGTAATCGGGAAGGTAGGCAATAGGGCAGTGTCAATACTTTAGTTTTAAAGATGGGTTACATTAACGAATAAATAGCTACAAATCTTGCTGGACATTACATCACCTGTTCGATGTCCCCACTCGATAGGAAGATGATCGAAAAAAAATAAAGGGCATTAACCTACTAAAGCACCAGGTGATAATAATGAACATTCTAAAAAAATATTTCTGTAAGTATTACTCATATTATAATTAGTTTTCTAGAAAGTGGAACAAATCTTAAATACTAATATCTGGTAACGAAACAAAAGACGACCCAAAAGTTTTATAAAAAGTAATTTGAATAAAGAATATAAAATTATGTACGTACTTACTTCTGGCATGGCATCAACTTACACGCGTTAGTTGGTAAATATACTAATTATTAACCAATTTGTCAACCCTTTCGAAATAGGTACAGTTCAATAATATAAAAAAAATCATAAAAACGTTTGTGTACTGTATATGTACACTCGTTAGAAGTATGGTACTTCTTTGTCGTAACAAAATAAAAAAAACTTTTCAAACATTTTATCTTTCGCCTTATTCTACGTTTGTAGAAAATACGACGCGAACAATAGAAAAATACTATTCTCATTATGTTTCCCTAACCCACAAAAAGAAGTATATAAATATAAATGCTGACTATAGCTAATTTAAGGGTGTTTTTTTATCTCATCATTTTCCTTAACGCGCCAAAAGAAATATAACTTCAAAAATGGGGAATCAAAATCCTATTGACGGGAAGACCTATTCATTTGTTGCCATTGAAAAATTGCCAATTATATGACAACAAAACAATAGGAATCATTTCCATCAACGTTCGAAACATATCAACGAAATAAATTCGCGTTTATATTTAAAAGAAGTGCTCAAGTCGGACAATATAGGTACAGGGTCATTGGTGATTCGATGCATTCTCGTGAGGGGTGATATGTGGTATGTAATTTAAACTCCACATCCATTAATTAAAGGGAACCATTTTTAATATAATATAAAATGTATTTATCAAAATGTATCAATTTAATCGTAATTTTGTCGTCTAAATTATAATTTTCATAATTCAAAAACACATTATTTTTTAATATTAAACAAAAAATTAAATCCAAATTTATCACTGTCTATATTATTCTTTATATAATGCGTCGATTTTATTTTAATTTTATAATGTAATAGGAGGCAAACGTGCAGGAAGCTCACTTGATGTTACGTGATACCGCCGCCCATGGACACTCGCATTTCCAGAAGGCACGCTAGTGCGTTGCCGGCCTTTTAAAATGTGCACGCTCTATCTTGAAGGACTATAAATCGAATTGGTTCGGAAATACTTCAGTGGGCAACTGTTTTCACATTGTGGTGCTGCGCGGCAAAAACTGCCTTAAAAACGCTCTGTTATGGAACGACAGACGACAAGGTGACATTGATGATATATTGTTTTCTGCCTTGTCGTCCGATGATGAAACTCAGCTACAGGTATTAGTACGAACAATATAATATATAATACTAGTAATCGTAAATGAGGTATTATTTACAAATAACCGTGCATATATATGAAAGCAAAAGAAAGTTGATCTCTCAACTCGACCTTGAATTTTCTAGCATACTTTCAATAAGAATTATTTGATAAAACAAGTTACAGTAGTTGGTATTTCCGGGTACTGCCTCAAAGGCAGAACCCGGAAATATTTTGTCCCGCCAAGGGACAAACCTAAATCATGGCTGACCAAAACTAAAAAAAAAAAAAAAAAAGTTTGTACTCTATTCCCACTAAACAGGGCGTGCGGAGCCGAAAGCACTCACAGCCGAACTGATATCTCTAACCGTTTAAAAGTTAGCTTTCGCAAAACCGTAGCTCATTAACTTATCACCACCTTATCAGCTCCTATTTCCTGCACGAAATTCCCAGTCATTATCTAATGAATGCCTCAGTACTAATGCATCGCGTTATCTACTTTCCTACATTCACTAACCCAACCTATGGCTTTAAATGAAAAATAATAAATATATATTTAAAGTAACCTAACGTACGATTCTAAACAAATTATAATAAATATACCTAACCTTTAACACCACTACCTATAAATATAATTAGATGTAAGGGTTACATGGTAAAATAAAACATTTTTATTCCAGGTATTATTTTTTATTTATATGTTCATTATATTTCTATACAAATTTACTAGCACCATATCATTATTCACTGAGTCACATGTGAAATTTCTAAGGAAGTCTTCTAATCTCATCCCCCTGAACTTGTAATATAAATATACCAAACAGTACTCTCCACACACCGCTGATAGATAATCTTGAACCGTAACGCTATTGTACCTCCACATGCAAGCATTCCTCCTTAAAAACCCTTCTATTGCCTCAATAGGTTTACGTCCAAATGAATCAAAATATTCACCAACTCTTTCGACGCTTATATGTACAGCCACCCAATGAGACCCCGGCTGTGAATCAGGGTCAAGATTGCATATTATAAATGCTGGCACCTGCGCATAAATTGGCAATCGATTTGAAGGATATACGTTGCTTTGGAGGCTGGGATGTATCATACGAAGACTCATTTGCACTTCTAGTGTGTTCATACTTTAATACGCGTTTACTCCGCTACTCTTTTGCTCTTTAACTGACTACATTTCTAACTATCAATTCATATTTGTACCAATGAATTCATTTAAACCCACATAATATGATCTCAACAGAAGTAATGAGTCTTTTTATTAAACAAGTAATGAGGTAAATAAAAACCATGTCATATTCGTTTAGGTTATATTTTATTATTCTTAATATCATAATTACATAAGTGATTGCTTAACTACTATAATCCACACATACATTTCTGTTCTTATCTATTTCTATAATATTTGAAAACTCTGCGTAAACTACACAGTTAATAGTTTCAGTCAATGCGCTCTCGAATCTTACTTCCATTCTTACACTACCATGGCGAACAAGATTCCAATGCACATTAGAGTTAGCCGACAAGTCAGGTGTTAAATCAAAAGCTAGTAAACAGTATCCATTTGAATATTGCTCCCTCGATATTCCATTACCTTCGTTAAGAAAATGTATACCGGTGCCTGAGTACAGGGTGTGGTATGCGCTCGTAAATACATCGTTTGGAAATGATGGTTGTAACGATTTTGAAGGTATCTGTTGACCATCTATATATAGGCTAAATGAGCAAATACCAAAATTTTCAAAGTTGAAAGGATTTTTAACATAACTACCGTTGAATGCTGTATTATTCACAAAACCTATAATACATCTCTTAGGAACCTGCCCTAAAAATATATTGTCCAGTGTTTTACCCTGCACACCAGACGGTATGGTCAGGACTTTCACTTCACCTCTTGTTATAGGATATTTAGCTGTAGTAGTGGCAAGAACCTTTTGATGGGCTATTAGTATTGATGGATTAATTTTTGCTCTGCGTATTATTAAAGTTGCATCTGTGATACAGACTTTGTACTTATTATCTGCATTCTGTGACATGAGGTTAAATGTTTCTCTCGATCTCACTAATTTTATAGATAATTCGACCCCGTTAATGAGGAATTTATCTTGATTGAATATATCCCCATGTAAATGTCCAATCATTTCAACATCCTTACCGTCCTTTGAAAGTTGTTGTCTTCTGTAAAAGCCCTTGTTTGCCTCATTAGTTTCATTCATTTTTCCAGCTGTATCCTCGTACCATAAACCACATGTCAAATGTGATTTTTTGGCGGATGATGAATAATTTAATAGAGTTTCTATGAAAGCACGATATGCATAAGTATTATTTGGGGGTGACACAAGTTTTTGGTTTAGGTAAACATCCAATTGGTTAAATAAAGAATGTAACCAATTATTGACTGGTGCCACTACATTAGCTGCATTAACTACAGAACCGTCTTGATTTTTAATTTGAGCCTTGAGATGGAGTAGTGTATGCGAAAGGTCTATGTAGTCATCTCCAGTACCAGGTACTTGAAATTCGACGGGTCCATCATCACTTAATGAAGAAATTGGTTTATAGTGTATCCAGTGTCCATATTCGATACTTGTTTGTGTGGAAGGAAGAGCAAACAGATCCAATTCAGATTTAACGCACTCACATGAATGATTATGAATAAATGACATTATGATTAGTTTGAAAATATATCCTTGGAATTAATAATATTTTTGTTCCTTGTTTTCTTCAGAGCGCCTTTCACGTTGAGGGGTGAAACTCGAATGAGCTCATTACAATATTTTCGTCTTTTATTAACACCCGATCCAGTCATAAGATTATCAATTTTGGTATCAACTTTGCGTTTAAGGTTAGAACTAGCCTCTTTCAATCGATTTTTAATAGATTCTTTGATAGGACGACTAGCCACAACATCTGACAAAAGCCCAATTCCGCCGTTAAGTGCTTCTTTTCCAATTACCTTAGCACCACTAGTGAGTAAAGGCAGCACACTTCGAAATAACCCCCCAAGAAAACTGCCGATACCGTGACCACGTTGATGTAAGGCTCCTTTGTAGATTACATTTATACCAGACCCAGCTTGTTTCGAATAATAATGTTCATAAGGACATATAAATGTATCTTGAGGTGTATACATTTTAAAAAGGAAATATAGTTTATATTTTTTTAAAATGAAGTTTCACACACGATGTTCCGTATTGAAATGGTACCGCATTTCCCGTGGTTGTTCTTATATCTATCTCAATAACATCAAATTCTCTTCTCATTACCGGCAAATAATGTGGTGGTGAAAATATATGCATTTTATTTGAACCATATATGTATTTAGCAGGATCTAAGGGTATAATTCTCAATAGGGGTGTCATTACATCACCAACAATTTGTGGTTCTATAATATCACAATACACAAATAATTGTGATGGTAACCCCAAATGTAGATTAGCAGGGCGTTTACCGATATTATGATTTACTAAATTGGTATCTGGCTCAAATCCAAGTTGAAAGCTCAAATTAGGTGAAAGAGATAATGAAATTATTGATGGATCCTTTACTGTAGCAGAGACAAACTTTGACACGGTGTCCTGGCGAAAACTAACTTTCTCTTTCGAATTTAAAGCTAGAAGAATATTTTGTATATTATCATAGTTGGTGGCTGGTATATGGTTCTTATACATCAGTGTGGTCTCTTCGTTATTGATGGTAGTTTTTTTACTTATGTACATAATATTTTCATGTTCTTGCACGGAAAACATAGTAGAAGGATATTGAAACTCAACTATACCTACCATCCATTCTCCTTCTAATGTAATGGCTTTAGGTAGTTTTGTAGAAAAATTTGATGTCATATTTCCCGGAAAATATTGTGTAGAACTATTGCTGAGTAAAGTTAAATAAAAACTTTCCTTCATTGCAGATTTTTAATATTCGATAGTAAGACCCAAGAATTAAACTTGTTAGGATATCCTTTCCATTTAACTAATACTTCCTTTCTAATACCGCTTTTACGTGATCTGATGATTTTATCAATTTTAAATTCGGAAGTGGGGGAAAAAGTTATTTTTTGTAGTTCTTTCTCATAAAAAGTTCCTGTTATTGATTCATTGTCTAAATCGTTTAAAGTGTATACAACCCACGGGGAACGATCTATAATCGAAGTAATGATAAAAATTTCATTACTCCAATTACTTTCATAACCTTTTTGAAATACATGTTTGTATTTTGTAATTCTTACATAGTCACCAACGTTAAACTTAGGTACTTTGTTTAAACTTGAAATATAAGTCTTTTCATCATAATATAAATTTCGCCAAACTTCCATTATGTTTTCCATTTTAACATCACATGGTCTCATCTTGATACTAGAGTGTACACTGTGATTATAAGAACTAACCAAATCTTGTAAAATATCTGTATAGCGATAAGTATTCTTATGTGTAAAATAACGCCACATTTTCATTTTCAATGTTCTCTGAAATCGTTCTACTATACTTGCTTTTATATCTGGATTATTTGTAGTGTAATAATTTATATTTTTACTTTTTAAATAAGTTTGGACATCCTTAGATACAAATTCCGTGCCCTTATCTGATTGAATATGTCTAGGAACAGTTTTAGCTTCATCAAAGATGCTAGTAAAACACGTTTTTATTGTGTATGAATCCTTCTTTTTCATTGCTCTAACATAAGCATACTTACTAAAGGCGTCAATAACACACAAAATATATTTATATCCATCATTATATTGCATGTAAGTTCTTAAATCACTTAAATCAGCTTGCCATAATTCATTAATATTTGATAAAATATATTTATTACGCGGGAATTTTTTTATAACCGGTTTATGTAATGTATATGTTTCTTGAGACTGCAACCATTTCAAAACATCACTTTTTGAGATTTTTCCATTCATTGCCTTTGTTAACTTATTGACACTGCTGTAACCGGCTGGATGTGAAATATCATAATAGATGCGATGTAACTCTAATACGGGGTCCATTTCTCCCAATCACTTTTGTTTCTCAATTTAGTGATGTATTTAGATTGAGTTGGAGTTGAAGAAACCTCAGTTTGTGATTCTTGAATCAATGTTTTATCTTTACTATTAAGATTAGATATATATTTGATTCTTTTTAGATTACCAATGTATGTTAGCGGGGTATTTATATCATTTAAAAACTTGGCAAATATTTCCCAACCGATTGGATCGGATCTCTTCGAGGGTCTTAAGATGTCATTCACTAAATCTATAATATTACTCCCTGGTATCTCTTGTCCACTAATGATAACTGTTCCATTTTTATTCCATTGCAATTGATCTTTTTTATTTAATATTGTATCCATCAACAATTCACCCCTCCTCATATAAGTTTTAGGAATTAATTTTAATATTTCTTTTGGTGGTAACCCATATGCGATGTCTTCATCCGTTGGGGGTTGTTTAACATTTAGCATTTTTTCATTTTTACTAGTAGTTATATTATTGATGTTACGGGGTTCGTTGGTATTATCATTTAAAACCTTTTCAGTTATTGTTATTTCTTGAGGTTGGCGTTCTTCCATGGAGTAATGTAAGTATCTTTGTAAAATTTGTAGATAAAGTGCCCATTTTTCGCGATCATCCAATTTACTTGATATAATTTTTTCCATTTCTAAATCCAATCTACTTTGTGGTGTTGCTTTATTTTCATTCTGATGTTTCAGTTTATCAATAAAGTCTTGCTCAACAAGAAGCATTTTTTTTATGTTCATTGTGATTTATTAAAACAACTTACAAGGGTGCTTAGAATTGTACCCAAAATTATTGGAAGAAAGGACCCTCCTTTTTGTATTAATATATTTTTCCTGTATTCAAAACTTTTACCTTTACTGATCAGATTACGTAAGATATTTTTAATTTTTTTTAATTTGGTTTTTGTATTCTCTTTTAAAGGTACTTTTCCTTGTAAAACATTGTGAATACATTCACAAATACAGTTAATTTCTTGATTATTACAAGACTTCAATAATATTCTACGATGTTTGGGTTTTAATTTATGTAAAGCTGATAACAATTCCTTATGCGTTGTTATTCGTTGATACATGGTTCATTACTGACTTAGAGTGGCTGATTACAAAGATATTTATACCTTTTCATAGGAACATATATTGTACAAAAATTACGGGATTCAAATATTTTAGATTTTATGCGGCGAGCATCATCAGTGTTTTGTTTCAAATCAATCATTAAATAACCATGAGCTTCTTTAGTAGCATCGGTATATGAATCTTCGATAAACTTCGTGTCTTCCGGGGAAACTTGTCTAGCTAGAAATCGTATTTGTGTTTTGTCACGGGGATTTTTAAAATAAATAATATAACTTGAATTAAGTGAAATATCACGCTGTCCTCTTCCTTGATGAAATAAGTTTTGGGTTATGTAAAAAACACTCAAATTTCTATGATGACTGCCTTTTGTAAATATATCAACAACTCGCCCATCAGATTCCCTCATTAAGTCATCTATTATAATCAAATGTGGATTTTTACCATCAAACATATGCAATTCCGGTAGTCCTTGGTGGTAATTTACTCCGGGTATATTATAAAGCGGTTGCATTTCATCATAACACCATGTAATTTCCAAAAAAATCTCATTACATATACTATTTTTATGTTTAATGAAATTTGCAACAAAGTTAGATTTTCCACACCCACTTGGTCCTGCTACGATGGCAGCAAAAGGATGAATAAAATGAATCATTTTTTTGACTTCTGTCTTCAGCAGGGAAAGGAATAAAACTAAGTTGATATTTTAAAAACAATTTATTTATATGGAATATACAGACAAATTTAAGTGTAATATCACAATATTAATGTATTCTTATATATATGTATACATGTAAACACACAAATTTATTTTACATAAAAAATTACAATGCCTCATATATACAATAATGATTAACTTAATTACATACTAATGATTTTGTAATGACCTATAGGTAACGTATCGATTTTGTTTGGTAAAATGTACCGCTTAGTGTCATTAAAAGATAAACATAGCTTATTTATTTCCTGGGTAAAAATTGTATGTTTTAATGATCTAAATCGATACATTTTACAATGCTGTACGTTGTTATTAAACAAACACGACTTATAATTATTTAATGTTAATTTTTTTGTAATACATTTATTTACACCCTTCGCTTTCGTCACCACCTTGTCATCAACTTGTAATGCATACATTTTAGATCTTAACCCTACGAACTCTGTAAAAATTCTTCCGATATTCTCGTCTTTAAAGTACCCTAACTTTTTTTTGTTTAATTTTGGGAAATCAAAAATATTATTTTCATCATAGTCAGATGTATCAAAATATTTGTTAATATCGGGTTTTATATCATTATAAAAGTTACTAGTAAATATTTGATAAATGAGACTGTCGGTATCTGTGTACAGTAGTTTCAAATTGGAAGTAAATTTCTCTTGCATGTAATTATAGTGGAAATCATACATTAGCGTTTTAGATATATCTAATATACAAAATCCGAGATAAATAGGTTTATTATAAATTAACTTCATTTTGTTTAATTGAATTGCAACAAGACTATCAGAAAATATTGAAACACTGTGAAAATGTGGTTGAGCAATTAGATCTCCGGCTCCCAATACTTTGCCCCTATTTTCCCAGTGGGTTAATAGTTTAACGTTTACTCTTTTCTCAATATTTTCCATAGTCTTACCAAATACAGCGTTGTTCATGAGTTTATAGAAATCTTTCTCAAAATCAGAATTAGCTCGGGTTCTTAATTGTGTATTAAGGTCTATATATTTCTTTAACCATGGACTCTGTTTAAATTTTAATATTCTATGAACTTTTAATAATTTTAAACCCATTTTCAAACATTGAATTAAATTTCTGTAATGAATAATATATTTATATTTATTTTTTAAGTTTGGAATCAATCTTATTTCCTTAGCGTCCCCAACTGGTATATTTTCTGGACAAAGAGGTAAATCTGAATGTTTATCATGTAAATCCACCGGATACTCCAGATCTACTTCTAAGATAAAACCTATATCTGAGGAACAACTAACATTAAAATCTGTATCAGCACTAACCCACTCAAAACCAGCTGTAGGTAGATATTGCGACATAGCCCAACCATATAGATTATTGGCATCGAAATACATTAAGAATGACTCTTTATCTTTTGCATTATAGTCAGACATGTAAACATTATTTGCTTTTGCATAGCGAGTGCTACATTGCGAAACACCACCACGAATTCCTGATTTAATGAAAGCAATCATATCTATATCAGAAAGTAATTCAATTTCTGTTTTAGTGTGTTTTAACATAGCATCCCAACTTAATCCAGGTGCTGTATAGTAATGAGCCGGATCTAAATCGTACGTTTGAATGCAAACATACCTAAAATTTTCAAAAATATCTGCTAACAATAAAACATCAGTTTTTAAATAAAGATTTGAATAATCCAACATATTTTTACAATTGAAATGATTCCAAACATCTTTGGCATGGTTGTAATCTTCATTAGAAATAATGGAATCTGTAAGAGTACTGTAAAAGTGGGGAAGATCAGGAAGTTGATTGTAATTTAATGTATCAAAATCTTTAATGAATTCATATGGAAATACACCTTTTTTAGTCAGCCGTTTAAAGTCTTCTGAATTGGGAAAGCATTTTGATAATTCCTTAAAATTATTCTCGTTTAAATTTTTTGCTAAAGTATCTAAGCTACTGGGTAAAAATTTTAAGGAATCCACAAATCGTAAAGTTACATTACTATTATTGATATTAAGTACCTTTGAAAATGATATGTATATTTCTTTATTTTGCGGGAGAACTTCCACCCGACCTTCATCAAAGCTTAAGGCATGTACGATAAAATGTGCATCATAATGGCTTAAATTGTGTAAGAAAACTGGTACAGTGTAAGGTACTCTAAATTTTTCAGAACAAAGTTTATGTATGACCCCAACAAATTCCCCAGTAAACCAATCGTGGTAAATCATTGAATCCCCACACAAAATTTTATCACAAATATAACAATTTTTAGCTTTACTAACTATATCTTGCTGTATTGGTGATATTTTATTAGGCTCTTTTTGGAAACTAATTTTTTTAACGATTTTTATCAAATTATCTTTCAGTGATTCCATAAATTTTAAAGCACAATTTTCACCAGTATATGTTACATATTTAGACAATTTATCATCGTATGAGCATTTAATGTAGTATCCAAAACTATACACATTATGCTTTTGTACATTTATTGTATGTGATTTTGAAGGGTCGTTTGAACATGATGCTAAGGGACTTAAAAAAGCCTCAAAATCCGCATATATAACAAAAGGTAACATCAATTTACGTTGAAATTTATCAAAACTTAATTTACATTCAGAAACAATATCACCCCACCAATTTTTTTTATGTTTATCTACGCTGGGTATTTGTGTACAAATATGTCTGCAATCATTTATTTCATGGTTATTTAAACGTTCAGATGTTAAAAAATATTGTAAACAAAAGTCACATAGATATATAGCTTCCTTGGATTTCGAAACTTGACTACTTATTAATCGTGACATATTTTTAATATAACAATAATGACCGATTTTACCATGTGTCAAATATAGTAAATTTATATGAGTCTGCATTTTATTTTTTGTAAAATACAATGGCCCAACAATACAATGTTTTTTTTTATGTTCATTATATTCTAAACCAAAAACATTGATGCTAATATTATTAAGACTTTCAATTTTGTGTATATCGTTTAATTTAACAGGAAATTTAATATTACCGAACTTTAATTTATGACTGTATTTGGTGTAAGATGATACTCTATCCGAATTTTTATGAATTGGAAATAAAGCAGATAACAGTGCCCACTTAAAACAGGCGTCATCAGTGTTTTTAACATTTATCACAGCTTTTTTTGTTTTTATATCATGTGGTAACTCAAGAAAGGATTTTCCTCTTAAAGGGTTAAATTGATTTAAATTCAAATCCAAATGTAAAATCTTTTTCAGACTCCACCCACTATCCTTTTTCTCGAATGAATTTATATAGTTTATTAGAGATTTTGTGAGAGTTGTATAAAATATATTTAAATCATCAGCAATACAAACAATAAAATTCATTGATTGGAAATCAAAGCTTTTGTTTAAGTTTTTTGTCTCCTGAACAAAGTCACCATATAAAATGAAATTTATTTTTAAAATTGTGTGATCTTCTATAGATTTATTTATTAATGTAAATATTGTATCTTTGACTGACGCAAGAAATAAATCTGGTGTCTCAAACTGTAAATCATTTTGATTTTCTGAAGTTACTCTATAGGTTATTATTCTATTACCGAACGCAGTCTCAATTATCTTAACATTGGGTTTTATTGAATGTTGTATTTTATTTACGTTATTTTTATGTGCATTGCTCCTTAGATGATTAGCGAAATATTTTTTGGAAACATTTGTATTACAAATACAACAAAATTTCGTGTTAAAATTATTACCTTTATTCGATGTTGATTCCTCTTGTGAAGACCGTGAAAGATCCATGTTAGATCCAGATTTTATTCTTTTGATGTCAGCAGAGTTAATATTAACATCTGCTTTCCTTTTAGTTCCACGACCCATTTGATCAACCCTATCGAATAAAATGTTATATTATTTAACTGTTAGAAATGCGAATAGAGAAATCAAAAAATATAAAAAATATTATTGTTAAATATACTCACAGTTTCCCATCGAATTCATCACATAGCGCCATCATTCTTTGATCATAAAATGGGTGATTCAAATCATTTCTTTCTATTTCATCACAAACATTAAAAAGTTCATTTGTATCATTGGATAAGCTTTCAAATTGATCCATTTCATCAAAAAATACACTAACACAGTCTTGAGACATTGTATTCGTTTCACAACTATTTTTTGTCACACACTTTTTACCTTAATGCGCAAAGGTCTTCAACAAAAAGCACAATGATTGACTTTGTACAATGCAACATAATATTTATACAAGTGGAAACATTACTTAACTATATAAACATAATATGGTATTAGAATCCGAAGCATGTAGAAACTGAATTAAGCTAATTTTTAAAACTGTAACGTTTTACACTATCTTCCTCATATATCTCCTTTGTTATGTTGTATACAATATCCTTAATCTGATGATCAATGTTGGAATCGCTTTTCATGTAATATTTAACACGAATATCCGCATTTTTCCAATGTTGTGAGACTGGGATTTCTCTCAACTTATTAATACTATATAATTCGATTTTTACAAGTATATCAGCGTCCCTTCCATCATCTTTATCTGTCGATATATATGAAATGCTTCCTTCCTTGCCTGCACGGCCAACACTTGAAGAAAGTTTAGTTTTTTTCTTTTTACGGTCAGGTTCTTGAAGAAAAAAGTCATCTAAACGATTGGTCTTCTTATTTTTATTTTCTGTTAAGTTTAAAACCTCTTCTTCATCAGATAAATCATAATAGTTGTATGGTCTGAAACATTTTTCCACATCTTTCAGGTTGTATGAAGACTGAAATATAACATAAACAAATCAATCAAAAACGGAATTATTAATATTATAAATTTACTGATACGAAATTTAAAAAATATAAATAACTTACCTCCATTGTTGTATATTACTTCAAACTCACAACCACTTCACTTTTGTCGAACTAAGAGCACAATACTAAATCTTTCTACAAGTATCGGGTTATATAGATTGGAAACGGACATCATTAACTAGTTACGATATTCAAATAGAGTGCATGTTTGAACAAGTATCCATAGCTATCAGTAAAATGTGGATAATAAATACAAAGGGCACTCTAAAACCCTTTGCAATCTTAATGGACAATGCATTCTTTAAAACATTTTTGAAATAGATAAGAACAGAAATGTGTAGTAGTTAAGCAATCACGTCATGTAATTGTTAGGAACAATAAAATATATATATGCGAATATGACACGGTTTTTATTTAGCTGCATTACTTTTTGAAGTATTTTATAGAATATGTTTTGTGAATAATACAGCATTCAACGGTAGTTATGTTAAAAATCCTTTCAACTTTGAAAATTTTGGTATTTGCTCATTTAGCCTATATATAGATGGTCAACAGATACCTTCAAAATCGTTACAACCATCATTTCCAAACGATGTATTTACGAGCGCATACCACACCCTGTACTCAGGCACCGGTATACATTTTCTTAACGAAGGTAATGGAATATCGAGGGAGCAATATTCAAATGGATACTGTTTACTAGCTTTTGATTTAACACCTGACTTGTCGGCTAACTCTAATGTGCATTGGAATCTTGTTCGCCATGGTAGTGTAAGAATGGAAGTAAGATTCGAGAGCGCATTGACTGAAACTATTAACTGTGTAGTTTACGCAGAGTTTTCAAATATTATAGAAATAGATAAGAACAGAAATGTATGTGTGGATTATAGTAGTTAAGCAATCACTTATGTAATTATGATATTAAGAATAATAAAATATAACCTAAACGAATATGACATGGTTTTTATTTACCTCATTACTTGTTTAATAAAAAGACTCATTACTTCTGTTGAGATCATATTATGTGGGTTTAAATGAATTCATTGGTACAAATATGAATTGATAGTTAGAAATGTAGTCAGTTAAAGAGCAAAAGAGTAGCGGAGTAAACGCGTATTAAAGTATGAACACACTAGAAGTGCAAATGAGTCTTCGTATGATACATCCCAGCCTCCAAAGCAACGTATATCCTTCAAATCGATTGCCAATTTATGCGCAGGTGCCAGCATTTATAATATGCAATCTTGACCCTGATTCACAGCCGGGGTCTCATTGGGTGGCTGTACATATAAGCGTCGAAAGAGTTGGTGAATATTTTGATTCATTTGGACGTAAACCTATTGAGGCAATAGAAGGGTTTTTAAGGAGGAATGCTTGCATGTGGAGGTACAATAGCGTTACGGTTCAAGATTATCTATCAGCGGTGTGTGGAGAGTACTGTTTGGTATATTTATATTACAAGTTCAGGGGGATGAGATTAGAAGACTTCCTTAGAAATTTCACATGTGACTCAGTGAATAATGATATGGTGCTAGTAAATTTGTATAGAAATATAATGAACATATAAATAAAAAATAATACCTGGAATAAAAATGTTTTATTTTACCATGTAACCCTTACATCTAATTATATTTATAGGTAGTGGTGTTAAAGGTTAGGTATATTTATTATAATTTGTTTAGAATCGTACGTTAGGTTACTTTAAATATATATTTATTATTTTTCATTTAAAGCCATAGGTTGGGTTAGTGAATGTAGGAAAGTAGATAACGCGATGCATTAGTACTGAGGCATTCATTAGATAATGACTGGGAATTTCGTGCAGGAAATAGGAGCTGATAAGGTGGTGATAAGTTAATGAGCTACGGTTTTGCGAAAGCTAACTTTTAAACGGTTAGAGATATCAGTTCGGCTGTGAGTGCTTTCGGCTCCGCACGCCCTGTTTAGTGGGAATAGAGTACAAACTTTTTTTTTTTTTTTTTTTTTTAGTTTTGGTCAGCCATGATTTAGGTTTGTCCCTTGGCGGGACAAAATATTTCCGGGTTCTGCCTTTGAGGCAGTACCCGGAAATACCAACTACTAGTTACTCATTACTACCGTCACGCATGTTTGTTATTGCAATGGTTTCGACATTTTATAATGGCATTGTTTCTGCCACGCGCTCGCGTTACAAGTGTGTTACCAGTATCCATTGTCATATTTCAAGGAAATACTTGGACTCATTCAAGCGTGGGTCTATCTTACTTTATTGTTTTTGCGATAACTTTAATACCTCAATGTCATATCAATGTTACAATCTTCGCAATGCGCAAAGGCATTTTTTTACTCATCGCTTTTTGCGGGTACCTTCTTTTTAAGGTTTATAGTTTATTCTAACATGCCCACCATAGTCTGTTAACTCCGAAATTTTGACTTAAACTGTTGATGATGACGTATCGAGGACCTTCCACAGAGTTGGACTCTAAATCTGGCTGTCTTAGATCTAAAACTTGTCTGAAGGAGAGTAAGACACTAATGGTTGTATATATATATATAAAGGACCTTTACAGCTCGGCACGGGCTGTTTTGGCGAGCTTAGCACAGCCTGTAAGGGTAATGGTTGTATACAATTGCTCAGGGTTTTATAAACCACAGGCCTCCTCCCTTAAGGCATCCCTCTGGGGGATCCCAGGCAACGGAAAAACAAGCTGTTCAATGAGATTTCATCCAACACCAGACTTGTCAGTCTTACTACACGCAGAAGTTAACTAGGCACCTCGCCAAGTGTCATTATCGCCAAATCAGGTGCCAAGTTGATTTGTGAGTGAAGTATACTTAAAGGTAGTACAATAAATAATAATCTTAATATGTCAAGGTAGGCCCACCAGTGTGCAGAACTATCCGGCACATTATTGTATAGCGTACGGCATACAATAACAAAAAGTGCGCATATATTTTTGCACATTTCGCGTACAACTGTTCACTTGTGTGCGCAGTACACGGTACAAGTAGTGGACTGGTGACGATGCACACACACTCGTTGTTTGCGAACTCGAGTCTTGCTTACGCTACTAAAGGACAACATTTCCCTCCCCGTCTATATTAGCTAGCGTCGCGAAACTCGTCTCAGTGAACAAGTTTGTGAACAAGAGTGCAACCCTGTGCGCGCACAGAATTTTCACACAGCATTGCCGGCGGAGACAGAAGCCAAATGTCATACGCGCTTAGCACGTGTTTCTGCTATTGTGCACAAAATGTTTGTAAACAAATGTGCCGCACGCTATTTTGGTGGAATCGTACTTAATATTGAAGTTTTATTAACACGACAGTAGATAAGATCAAAGGCCAAATAGAATTGAAATGTCCTCGAATTGTCAGTGCCAATTTATTCAGCACTCACGGTATGCCCGCATACCATTCTTATTAAAATGCTTCAAGTTATTATTTCAGACCATAAATCAATTTATTTTAATTGCAATTGTGTCGATTGTACTGTCTTGATTAAATGTAATTTGCGTGATTGTCATATTATGAAAAATAGATTCGTTACCATCAAAATATAAATAAAAACTATCAAACTCATTCAACCTAATAAGATTTTTTATTAAATATTTGCAATACTAAATGAGGGTAGCTGGCAAATATCTAAAAAATGATTGCGTCATTATTCACACAACAGTTGAAACAAAATACATTGCAGACCTCTTTCTAGACGAAACGTGACATAAAATATGACTTTAAATAGAATAAAAAATATAACAAAGTAAGTAGCAATTAGGTACATAATAATATGCTGATGAGATTACAAAGCAATGCTTTCAATTCGAACAATGTGATTTCTTAAGCGTTCAAAAAATGTTTTCCTTTTGTTGGCTTAGATGGCAATTAGACGACTTCCTCTGCTAACAATAGAATGTAAAAAGCAGCTGACGCGCATGACTTAATTGTGAATGAGGAGGGCACGACTCAATGACATTATTGACCAATAGACAGCCTATGGGTGGTTTAAATTGTGTTTAAATTAAACCATCTTCCGCCCTTCATACGCGTCGATGTCGTGTATGAAAAAATTGCATTTTTAACGGTATTAACTTTACAGCAATAACTTAAAATTATTTATTAGGAAAATGAAGGTAAAAATAAAGATGTTAAGTGACGGTATGACTAAAAGCAGTTTTTGTTACAGAAGTGCGTTTATACTTTAAAACAGATCTTAAAAATACTTATAATAAAAAATACACACGGCAACAAACATCAGGTAAAACTAACAAAGGTTAATTGGTACAATTTTGTTAGTTCTTAAATGTATATTTACTCAGCCAGGTTGGCACGATTTTATTTCAGTATTTATACAAACAATTATATTATACAAATCAAACATTTTAAAAAAGATTACGTCTGCAATTCATCCGACTTTTACAAGAAATATACAATAAATTGCCAATAACGATTAAATATTTAAATATTCCAAAAAATCATTAGTATCTATATTAAGCGTTTAATTTAAAACAATTGTAAAATCATGTGATGTAAGACAATAAGGTTTAGACTTATAAGAATTCTCAAGAATTCTGGTAATGGAATATTACTTAATGTGACATGAGACGTAAATCGTATCACTGTGAAGCCATAAATTCGTTGATTCGATTGCCGGCTGTGCACAAATGGACTTTCTGTCTATGTGTGCATCTAGCAATCTCTCGAACGGTGAAGGAGAACATCGTGAGGCATTAGACCCAAAAAGGTCGACGGCGTGTGTCAGGATCATGAAACAGATACACAAATCTGAGGCCCAGACTTTAAAAGGTTATAGCGCCACTGATTTATTTATATTTTATTGTAGGGCTTTAATTAAGAGTACAAATTAACAGCCTTGAGTTAAGAATCCAATTTATCCAATAAAGCGTCAGCACCAATAAGATATAAGGCCAATTAAAAGTTATCCAACCGAGAATCAATCTAACATAATTTACACCTTAACAATGGAATAATTAATCCGTGCTGTAAATTAGAATCGCTAGACGCTCTCAACTTGAATATCGCGTGTAAATTATAATATTGACTTATGACTGTTCCAAATTTGATTTAGTTTTGGATTCTTAGCACAAACTATAGTCAAACCGTTTACGACGACATCGTTTAGAATAACATACCGGTTATATTAACCAAAATCAAAGGTCCCGGCTGAATTCTATTGTATTAGGTAATAACAACGTCATCGGCTGTCACGAGTATCGTTTTTTAAGACCAAATATGAGTAGTCCCTTCGATGTCGTTATAACATCGATTTTGGCTGTATTTACGAATGTTCTGGCCCGATTTTGTTATCATATTTAAATATTGAAATGGATTCGGATTTACAATAAGTTAAGTTTTTTGAAAGTTACATTTCTAACTTTATGTAAAAAACATATGTTTTTAAAACACTCACGTGTACAGGACGTATGTAGGGTCCACTAGTCTCTAACTAAAGGCTTACTTACTTTTCCATTAATACTAATAGGCAAGGGAAAGTAATAGTATAGTAAGTATAGTAATTAACACTGAACTGAAGATAGCTGCAAAATCAATGATACAAAATAAATCAGTGGCGCTACAACCTCTTTATGTCTTGGCCTCAGATTTCTGACTCCGTGTCATGATCATTTTTAATCTCCAGTGCCTGACACACGTCGTCGACTTTTTGGGTCTAAGACATGTCGGTTTCCTCACGATGTTTTTCTTCACCGTTCGAGCAAATGTTAAATGCGCACGTAGAAAGAAAGTCCATTGGTGCACAGCCGGGGATCGAACCTACGACCTCAGGTAGGAGAGTCGTACGCTGAAGCCACTAGGCCAACACTGCTCTCTAGTTAGTTATAGATGATATATTACTTGTTTATATGTACAAATATATAAAATTATAAAAACAACTAAAATATTATTAACGACAGTAAACGAAACTAAAGCACGACAAGATTTAGTTTTTTTAATTATAGTTCTTTATCTATAAAACGACATTTCGTCTTGTAGGATCAAAGTGATAGTTCACTAAAAACGCTTTCAGTCGTGTTAAACAAAGAACTTTTCATATACAACTCATCATTAATGCTCGCCATTGTATGAAAATAGACTACAGTTGAAGGGAGTCAGCCCGACTCAATGCCGAATTACTAAAAGCAATCACGTAACAGTCATAATATACTGAGATTTTATTAACAGTTCTTTATTTAATACACTTTCGATTTCAACCGAGAATTTGTTATAAATTGGACTATTGTTTTGTTTAGGCTTTCGATACGATTCATTTTAATTAAAACAGTACGAAAGTAATGACCATGATCGGGTTACTTTATTTAACAATATATATCCACTTAGAATTTAATTTGCGCAATTCAACCAATTCCAGGCGGTCTTCTAATCAAATAGCTATGTCGCAACCTCTTAAGCCGCCAAGGGCTAAATCCTACCTTTTGGAGCCCCGAATATAGCTCAGCATTCTACGGGAGAATGCTATATGTACTGTTTTACTCATTCCGTGATAATCTACATCACATCCATGATACAGATACACGATTGCTTTATCAAGTAAATCATTTACGCGCTGCAACCTACATAAAGTTTAATATAATTTAATAAAAATAATAAACCTATAAAACCGTTCCAAATGTAACTGAAAACTAGATATGATCTTTTTAGAATTATATTAACAAGATATCGACCGTTCCTTAAGAATTAAGAACGACCTTATAGCAATTATATTTTTTATGTTAAACAATTTGTATGTAGGCAATACGACCTTGCTACTCACAAGGCGATGTGTGTAAAAAGGTACCAACTTCCGAAAGTTACTGAGGCCACGTACCCAGATTACATAATGATGCATATCATTAATACACATTTATTTATTTATTTACAGCCCATACATGGCCAAATTCTAACTTTAAATAATATAAAACTAAATATTATACAATTATGTTAATTATACAAAATTCACAGAAAACCACCTGCTATCCACGAATCTTTTCCAAGTATATTTTTAAATCACAGTATATTACCGCCATATGTAATAAAGGATCAAGGGAGACGGGAAACCTTCGACACATTAGTTATTAAGTCGCAATATTCTTTATACATAGTTTTAAAGGTGTGGTTTCCCAACATAGGTCGAGACGGCTTAAGCTACAAACAGTTAGTCTATGATATAATCTGTATCGTGTTAGGGAAGGTATTAGTAAAAAGGAAGAAAAGGATGCGGGTACTTTGTAAATGTATGTTTTATTGTATAGGGTACTTAAATATACTTAAAACGCCTTTAGTAAACTTCATCAAATATATATATAACAGTAATAGTGCTGTAGAGTCAATGCGTGTTGCAGTCTACCTATTAAATGTCATCCTTATTTTATAAAAGGGGGCGAATACTTTTTCAAAGTAAAAATAACTAACAAATAAATCCGCACTCAAAGAAAAATTAAGTAATTAAATCGACTCGCATGTATGCATCTCAAACTCTCGGCAGATGTTTTTGTCACGTGTTCCTGTTTTGGTTTTCGAACCTCGGCAGGTGCAAATCTGTGCAAAAAATATGAAGCATCTGCGATGCAACAGCTTGCTTCGACATGTGCATTTTGATACTTGATTTAACATTGAATGTCACTATATTAGATTAATATCATGTCATACGATATTATTCATTTAAAAACAATTTAATGTTACATATAGTATTCAAACGTATTCTGGCCAACTTACAGTAAGACCCTCAAAGAGGGTTATGACTAACGTGACCAGTTGTCCCGTTTTAAACGGGACTGTCTCTTTTTACAATTACAAAATTTTCCCTTTTTCAAAAACCAATTTGAGCAGCAGAAGTTTAAAAATTCGTGCCAAGAGTTGATTCATATTTGAAATCGTCACCAGCTATATTAAAACAAATTTTGTTCATCTGATAAATATAACTTAACATTTAGGGTACTTAACTATATTTAGTGATTCTTAACTTTTTTTCATTAAGTAATTATGTACTTATTATTTGACCTAAATTAAACCAATTTCCCGTTTTGAGTCGAATAACAAATGATCACTGTAATTATGACTTAAGTTTCATTGTGATATTAAAGGTGCCTTTAAATTTTTCTCGACAAAGAACTACTGGTAACTAGAATAAGTTACAAATTTATTGTTTAAATAATTACCGCACAAATTTGTGGGTTGTAAAAATGCGAATATGGAATTTAATAAGTTAAAAACAGGAATCAGTGCTATCACTCTTGAAAACCCTCAGGTGAGCCTCCTGCCCGTTTGCCCCCTGTTCTATAAAAAAAAACTCTACTTCAAAACTCACTTAAAATTAAATAAGAATATTTGTTAATTGTATTCATTGGCCTTATGTAACAAAGAAGGTTAGTTTAGTTGAGCAATGAAGATCCTATTAAGCAATTTTATGAACGATGCCAAAAATGTAAGTACCTACACATATACACGCACACAAACAGTAGTACAGTATTAACATATCTATACGATTTAATTAGACAGTTATGATTTCTTTTTTAAGTGTAAATATTAACGATTCGAAGTCGAAGAACTCCGCTATAAATAGATTGGTAAGACTTATCAAAGAGCGTAAGTTGGGGGTCTGTCACTGGCTATTCGAGATACTTGGTCCCCCAGCGTGGGACATGCTGATTGATCGTTTCCGTCTATTGTACGATCCCTTTCAATGCTAAAGTTAGTGACCCACGTTTGCTTAGAAATAATAAATATTTATTTAATAAATATAGGTTTATGCAACCAAAACGCTTCCAAGTTCCGAACTTTAGGTAATAAATCTACAGTAATATGACAAAACGATTTTCTGTAACTTTTAATAAATACTACACAAATATTGTTTGTTTGTTAGCATTCGATAGGTTTATACTATACTGTATCAATTAGAATAAAAAAACTTTACCATTTAAATCCTTTTCATTATTCCTGATGAACACAGATTATAGAATAATCTCAAAAAAGTCATGACACGGATGTATGAAAACTTCGATGGAAGGTGTGAAAAAGAAGACATTATCAGTAAATATCTCCAAAAAACCGCGATACTTTACTATTTAATACACATTTAAAATAATTATCCAGCAGTGCAGAGCCAGGACTAATAAATAGAATATAAATCAACTAAAAATAATTAAGGTTAAGAGGGTAATTAGTTCGATTTCCGACGAAACACTCATTACAAGGATTGAATGGGTACCAAACGCTCGTACGATTTTAAAAATACTGAAAAATATTTTAACTAGATTTCCATATTCAGTTCACCACACCACTTAGCCTCATAAGTTTGTACTAACTGCAAACAGCCGAGCGCAATTTTAAACGCCTCATTTCCTCTATTATTCAGAGTACAACTATGAAAAAGAGGTGAAGTAATCTTCAGTATGATTGTATGAATTATTAAAAATTTTGCCAACTATAAGTCCTGACCTTATTTCATCCTTAGACGTTTTTATTTGATCTCTAAGAATGCAGCGTAAATAGAATATAGTTTAAGATAATACCGGGTACATTTGGTTAACATAAATTACTCTTATGACTTGCTACTACTAATAATAGGTTAACTTATATATGCCCAAACCCAACCTATCACAATCCATTTTTGTCCAAGAGATAGAGATCTTAGTCCAAATATTGATAAAAGTGTGCCTTAAATTTTTAAATATTTTTATAGTAAAATGTATGATGTATTCCATCTTTGGCTATATTTTCAGTGCATTTGTTTACGTAATTATATATAATTTATGTTAGCTGTAGCATTACGAAATAAGTAAATAACCAATCGACGGATTGAAAATATATAGGAGATCGATTGACTGTCACGGTTTGATTGTTTTCAATATGAGATTGTGGATTAATTATTGGGTCCGGGCAATAATAACCAAAGTTATAAACTTTATCAAGAGCCACAGCAGTAGCAATTCTTTAGTGTAAAACTTTGGAGTCTTGATTTTACGTGTAACGCAGTTTTGCATACATATATTAAAGGCAGATTAGTACGATAGCGTTTAATACTATGCCGATATATATACACATATCACTTTTTCTAAGATAAAAGTAATGCGAGAAGTTCGGCTAAAGATAAGATTGTGACGCAATAATAGGATTGATATATTTTCTGCAGCAAACAAAGGACAGCTTAAGTAAATTACGCTGTTTCAAGTTATCACGATATTTTTATTACAGCGTGATAATTTGATAGAGTCGAATTTTTATTTAAGTTAAATTTACTATGTAAGGAATGAACAAATTTTTGGCATCCATCTATCCATGATATCTTGGTTTAAACTAATCATATAAAATACATTATATGGGATATAGGCCATATTATAATCAGTTTTCTTAAGTAGGCTTGGCGAATGGCGATAACCCAGTTCGTATGGGAAAATGAAATGGCTAGGATTTAATGTGTTCCCATTTTCTAGGGTAATGGTACGTTACATTGGTATTAACGCTTTATGGGTTTAGTACTTTCTTGTGTAACTTCTTAAATTGTACGTATATATAATACAATATCGAAGTAATAAAAGTGCCAACTTTATGACCTATATATGTAAACAGTTGAAAATATTTCTACTTGCTTTGTTATCCCATTTAAGAAAGTAGATTTTCTACTGTAGCCTGTAATAGCATTAGTTCGTATTAGCAGCCTGAGCGTAGGTGTAGGTATAATATTATTTACGTGGCACAACTTACATCAGACATTAAATCATGAAGCTGAGATAAATGTAGGTATAATAAAAGTATTTTAAATAAATTAAATTTTTTAGAACTAAATTTCACACATTCACTTCTTAATAATTGTTAAGCCAATTTGTTCTTTATGGCGTATAACAAGGGAGAAAGCCGGGACAGATTAAACTTCCGAACTATGGTTGCTTTTAATTGTACATGTGTTATAAGCACAAGACTATCTACTTGTCTTTGAAAAGATTTATGTATTGAACGCTTATTTTGTGACGTGATTTGTTTAAGGTAATCATAGTATCCTTAGTGTTTCGAATATAAAAGGAGCTAACATTTTATTCTCATTATTAGAATCAGAAGATATTATAAGCATACTGAGACATAAGACACGTCATAATATTTATCAACCACACACCGAGAAGGCGCCATAGTAACCCGGTTGACGCTTACGCATTTCCGAACCAGAAATATCTGTCTAATTCACAGTTTATTAATATCGTCTGACCAAGGGTTATTAACACATATTATATATAATTGATAATCCTTATTGGTGCCAGAGCCTTAAGAGTGGTATAAATGATATACTTTACGAAACAGTTCAAGAATAATTAGTTAAAAATTTACGAATTTAAGAAAAGTATTTTCCCTTGAGTAAATTGAAAGACTAATTTGTAGACTATGAGAGATATTTATATATTTTGTTGTACAGTGAGTATAAAAAAGTATATATAGTTCTGATTATCATTAATCAGAACTGTATACATATAGTCTACTCACCTGATCATATGGCCCAATGTTGGGTTTAATAGGCAAAACCAAGCAAAAAATATATTTCAGATATATAGCATGAGTATCCCAAACATATTGACAAAGGGTAATAAGACTTTAATTGACATTACATGCCTGAGCAGAAATTCTTCACCTAATTTAGTTACTAATTGGTCTGGTAGTATGAATCATTTGAGAAAGAAGTGACTGTATTTGTTAGTATGTTTTTAAGAGTACTAGCATTAAATAATAAAAAAAAGAAAGCTGTCATATGCATCTACCCTGTTTATCCTGTCAACATTCAATATGACACATCACATATAGTATTAATTAATGATTAAAAAAAAATCAGTCATCAAAGTACAAGGATTATGTAAATTATATTAAAATCTATTTTTACTAAGTATCATATTTATTCTATTTGATAAGATAAATTTTATCATTTAATAAATTTGATAACTAGTATAACACAGATATCCAGTATAATAAAACTAATATAATAGGTACTAACAAATTTGTAAACCAATCAGAAAAAATTACAGAGATGAGCACAAAAAATAAAAAAAAATCAGCAATGTATGAATATGGTATATATGAATATTGAATATATGATATTTTGAGATATACATTGTGTTTTTTCAAAATAATTTAAATAAGTTGGTATTAGTTTGTACTTATTACTATCACATGATACCTTTATAATACTATGTACCTGTTTTGTCTAATAGTTCATTAAAGTAAATAATTATGAATTAGTCATTGTTTTATTGCTAAAACCAACATCTACCAGTTGACAGTGGTAAAACCTTGCATATACTGAATTCAAATGGTAAAAGCTCGAAAAAATATTTGTATTTTCAGAAATATTTACAAGATTAACCGTAGTTCGAGCTTTTACAGTAACAAATACAATATATAATTTTATTTTAATTTCATACTTAATGTATAAAAACAGTAAAAAAAAAGAATTACTATTTTGTATTTACAAACAATCTAAAAGCAATTTATTTACAGCTTTACTGAAACAAAACCTTGTTAAAATGTATACTGGTATATTGAAGGCCAAGCCATTCTATTCTAAAAGTCAATTGTTTTGATTGATTGCTCAGAAATAGTTTGCACATTACTTCAATTCAGGCAATTGTACATTAACTATTGTTTACACTCTTCTGAATCAAAGAACTAGCTATTAGTTTACATTTACAATAGGAATTTCAGTGGTTTTTAGAGTAGGCAGATCTTATTTCTCATGGTTACTTAACTTCAAACAATTACCACCATACTTTTTGTGTATTTAAATAGAAAGTAGTGTGGTATTCTAGATTCTATAGCTGTGCTTTTTCACCAAGCCATTGTAGGATAACTACTAACACATACAGCTAAAAATGTTATAAGATATTAATGTACTTTTACAGTAAATATATACACATATAATTGCACCTTGTATTTGACTACTAAAGAAACAAGTTATGGTAAGTACACATTAAATTTTCCTTGTTTATATATCATCAGGAAACTTTAATTACTGCTTATACTTTCCCTACCTGTAATAGCTAAGTTATTTAGATCATGTAGATTTAGATCAACTACAGTAATAAGTAATAAGAAAATAAAGATGTGCAAGTGCATATAGTAGGTGTATATTGTTATTAACTATGTAAGTAAATTAACACTACAGCTAATAATATGGTGGATATTTTTGAGGAATCTTAATTTATACAAATTATAGGGTTTTAGAGATATAATACACTTATTATGAAGAATTTCAAGATTGATATGTATAATATTTTATACATTATATGTAAACTAAATTTTATTGTTTAGTGTTAAATATTGGCTAACATCAAGCTCAATAAATCATTTATATTCTCAATATGTGTTGTGATCTTTATTCCTTAATGATTTCTATAAAGTTCATACTTAAATGTAAACACATTGAAGTACTAGTTTTGCCAAGATTAAGAAAATAAAGACCATGGAGAGAGAAATGTTCCCTTTATATTTAAATAATACTTAATATAGGCATTTCTTTTTGGAATGAAAAACCTTTAGTTTGGAAAAGAATGGCATGAAATTATGCCTAAGATACAAACATCAGATTACTTACCGAAAGTCCAAACTGAGGTTTCTTTGATGCGTTGGGGGTTTATTACTTGCATCCAGGCGACTACCGTGTATTGGGACATCTTCCAACATGCTCACGCACTGATGTTTTCACAACACAACAAAACCCATAACAAAACCAGCGTAAAATCAAAGAGTAAATAACAACATGGCGCCGTCGACACAGATATCAAAGTTGGGAGTTTACGGAAATTTGGGAGTAGACGTTACTATTAGTAATATATACTGCAATGATGGTATTCTTGCACCGAACAAATTTAATAAGAGGACTTTGAAACGTAAGCCATCTAACGTTTTACGATAACTCGTTCTCTGTATTTACTTTCCCTACTATCTTGATAAGACCACAATCATAGATTTAATTTTTAGAACCGTAAAAAACGACACGACACAACATTTTTATTAAAAAATAATAATACTAAATAATAAAAATGGTAAAATAAACCAAATGAAGCAAATTTAAATTATTAGAAATCGATGAGTCTCCCAGTGAGACGACATTTAAAAACCATTCGAGTTTGTTTTTTTTTCTATCCTTAATCTTGTTGCTGTCAAAGCTGTCTCTGTTATCTGTCAGTTTTTCAGTTGTATTATTTTTTGCGGGATAATTTAAAATATGAAATAAAATTACTAATGTAATCAATTAAAAACTCAAAATATTTTATAAAGAAAAGGATAGCATGTCTTGCAATGTCACAACTCATCACATCACATTTTTAATAGTCTTGTTTGCATAATTTTTTGTTTTACCTATTTTTGTCAGTTGGGCTTGACATACTTGTAATATTAATAACTATTATTTTTTTTAAGAATAACCATTAAATAGTGTTAATTTGAGATGCTATAATTGATGATTCCTATAACTTAGAAGAAGTTATAGCAAAATAAAATTGTGCCCTGATTGATAAAGGACAGCTGACTGCTGACACCTGATGTAAATCCTGTGGCATTTGGATTTTAGATTTGACATCAAACAATTGACATCTATACAAATACATTATACATTGACATCCACGTTTGAATATTGAAAATTTTGCTTTAAATGTTGAAAACAAAACTAGAAACCAATATTTTATACTTATAAAGTTACTGAATTGAATATCACTTACAATGGAAGACAGTGTAGCGTTAGATTCAAGTAAACAGAAAGAATTTGTAAAGTCTGTTAAGGGAATAAAAAAATTATTAAAGGTAAGCGCTCAGGACTGTGAATTTGTTTTCGATAGGAACTCTTTTAAATTATATATATTTTTTTAGAAAAAAGATAAAAAAGATGATACAGAGGTCAAAGAAGTAATCAAAACTCCTCTCAAGCGCGTGAAACATGGAAGAATCAAGAAACGTATTCCAAGAGGTCTCGTCTATTTGTCTCACATCCCACATGGTTTTTATGAGGTTAGTTTGAAAATTCTATTCATACTAAAAAAACAATTAAACATAATGAAACCAACATTTCATTTAACGTAATTTACAGAACGAGATGAGTCAATACTTTCGTCAATTTGGAATGGTTACAAATGTACGAGTTATCCGTTCTAAAAGAACAGGTAACTCCAAGGGATATGCATTTGTGGAATTTATGGATCCAACAGTAGCACAAGTAGTTGCGGAGACAATGAATAATTATCTTATGGGAAAGAGACTAATCAAAGGTAAAAACTTGATCATAGAAAATAAAATATACCAGTGGAAATGTATATATATATACTTACTTAGTATATATTAAAAGGTTTTCTTACTAGTAGTTGTATCACGAAATGTATCAAAGACCATTATATTTCTATTTACTATGCATAGAATTTTACATCTGTAGTAAGCAGTCAATATCAGATATTTAAGCAAATAAATATTTTCTTCCAGCTGTTTACATACCTCCAGAAAAACAAAAAATTAGCGCTAAAAGAATGCACTGGACTCCTCAAAATAACCCAACAGCTAATAGGAGAAGGGCAGAGAAAAAGGTAATTTTTTTAAATGTTTATTTTGGAATATAAGATACAGGTATCACTTGTTCCCCATGTTCCCCAGTCATTAAATTAGAATTGTTAGACATCCCTACTCATCAGAAAAGAAGACAGAGGGTTTAGGCTTAGGTAGGATGGAAAGAAAAAGCAGGAATAAAATCTCTTGGAACTCTATTTTAAAATAGCAAATCATCAAACAACACTTATTTTAAAATAAATATCGCAAAAATAATTAGAAGTAGCCTGTTACATACCCAGGCCCTTTTATCAACTATATAATCATAATTTTTATAGTAAGCCTTATTACACAGCTTTTCTTTAATACATTTATTTTATTTATAAAAAGGCATAAGAGATTTTATTACATAAAAGTATCCCTTTTTCAAAACAACAATTACTAACTGTAGATAGTCTAGTCTTGTATGGGGAAATCGCAGCTTGCATTTTTTCCGAGTACAGTCTAAACCTGATATAGCAACATTGAAGGGACCGTATAGTTGCCAACGTTATATCCAATAGTTATAAGCAATAAATGTGTATTAAGTATGTACTTAGATAATTTTACATTCCTTGTGTTGTTATATTATAATAGGTACATATCTATCTAGTATATGTATAGGTTATGTATATGAACTTGTTGTCAAATGAAATGTTGGAAAGGAAATAAAATATTTATTAAGTAATATGAAATTAGAATATGAAATATACTTAGCTGCTTACAGTATGGGGTATAAAACAACACTAGTTTTTAAATGGGAAGACCACTGAAGTTTTCCAAGATGATTCCAAGAAATACACTTGTATCATCCAGATTCAATTTCTCGTCTTTTATAATTGGTCTAGTATCCACAAATCCCTTGCATTTTTTGCACAAAATTTAAGGCATTTCGTTTTTTTGCATTAAGTAGAAGGTTATTGATACTGAACCAATGGACAATTGAAGAGATAACATTGTTCACATCGTCAAAATTTGTTATTTATCGTTTGATTTTAAAAATCAAAGATGGATCATCAGATATCAAAACTATTTGATGTTTGTTTCTACCATGAAAGGTAATCATTTATATAAACAAGAAATATGAAAGGGCCAAGACTTGAACCGTGTGGTACCCCCATATCTACTGCCGATCCAGAGGACTCTTACCACTCACTTCAACCTTCTGCGTGTAGAACTTATGTGTAAATAGGAAGTCTAGATTCAGTAGATGCCATAGTAAGGGAGTTTTCCGATTGATGTCTCGTGTGAGACTATGAAATGCTTTGGATGAGTCGCAGATATATAACTCAACACCGGCATCGACTGTCGAACGACCCAATTTATGTACGTGCCATGGGTGTACATTTGGATCACTTATAAGCAGGACGGAGTCACACCCCGAGAGAATAGCCGATCGTAGGCACTCTTTCATCTGCCATTAACTTAGTCATGGGAGTTACACCCCGAGAGCATAGCCAGACGTAGGCACTCTCTTCGATTGTTTAATTATAATTTTATTATATCGCTCACATTCTATTGTTATACGTAAGTGGTGAAGTGATAAGGTAATCTACTAATCTTCTATTATTTCCACCACCTGATGACCCAGGAACCGTACATTTTGGTCCTTCAAGCAGGATATGAACCAGCGACCTATGGATGGACCTATGGATAGCTATGTTTCATTAGTTCGGGAAACTCGCCAATTTCAATACAATTGTTGCATAAGAATTAAAATATTGCTACCAATTACTTTTACAGAAATACTCCAAAGATCGGTAGTGTTCTTAATGTCTATGGTTTTAAATATCCTAATTATATCGTCGGCACTGTATGCAGAAAATGTTATTAAATTTTTATGGCTGCATTAACATACATTATAATATCTGAATGGGGAATTTGCATGATTAGTAAAATTGTAATTTGAAAGATGTTAATCAACTCAACCAAGTGTTTTTTTTATTTTAGAAAATCAATGCTCCAAAATCTGAAGATGCTGATTCTAAGGCAGCACAGAGTATGTTGAAAACGTAAGTATAGAATCATCAATTGAAGCATACTTATATCTAATAGTGATAAATAAAAAGCATAATTATTTTTTTTTGGATAACACTTTAATGGGTAACAAAATTGGTACAAACATAAAAAAAATTTGTATGAAAAATCATGACTAATTTATCCTTTTATTGAGTAATTATAGATTGTTTACAAAAAATCTAGTGTTTATTAAGAAAACTGTTAGAATAACAACTAATACTTCTTAAGCTAATTCTTTTGATTGGCGTAATTCTTGAAGTCTAATTCAAAGCTCCAGTAATAGACTGCCTTCATTTGAGCATTCCAGTGACCCGTCACATTCCTCCGTATTCATATATTTAGATTTTATAATAACTAATACTGTATCGCAAATACTTTGCATTCATAAATAAATCTAAATCAATAAAATCTAATTTTCAGTTTAGGACAAACAAAAAAGAAACTGAAGGAAATAGGAATAACTTATGACTTTTTCAAGCCAGTTGATATACCGGAAGGTATGAATTATTTAAATGAAAAAGATGAAACTGATGAGAAAACTGGTGACATAAAGAAGGAGAAAAGCAAAGATGACAAGAAAGAAGTAAAAGTGGCATCTGAAGATAACAAGTTAGATGTTAAGAATACTGGTAAAAAATCAAAAGGTAAAAATATTAAGTTGAATGATACAGCTGATAAGAAAAAGTCTAAAGTAATAGATAAAATAAATGAGCAAGATGTTAAGAAAGACAAAAAAGGTCAACAAAGTGCTGCAGTTCCAGAAGTAAAGCAAGATGAGGTTGAAAAAGAAAAAACCGAGAAAAAAATTACCAAAAGTCAAAAAATAAAGAAACAAAAATTAGAAGATTTAAAAGTAGAATTGTTAGAAGACTTTATTAATATACAAGAATCTGATGGTGATAGTGATGGGTCATTAGAGTTTGATTCTGATGAATTTGTCAAAGCAATGGGTGAAGAGTCCTTTGACTCAGAAGATAATTCATCAGATGATGAAAGTAGTGCAAATGAAGAACCAGCCAAGGTTGTAGGCAGGTTAGTAAACATAGCAGTTTCTTAATGTAATGCAATCTTTATATCGAATTTGTGACTAAACAAAATTTAACATTAATTTTCTATGACATTTATTGAAACTTAAGCACAGTTCACACTACTACAGGTTGTAAGTTCTTGTGTTAATTTCACTTCCGATCTAGTTAAGTTAAAATAAGTTACTAATCGTAAGGGCCCTGTTCATTTTATAATTATTAATTTTTGTCCTTGATAAAGAAACAGTATAAGAAAACATTGAATAGTTATTAAGGGATAATTATTTTCTTTGTTTTTAGAGTTGACTGAAGTGATGACAGTGACAGCCAAACTTTTTCTACCACAGATTAGAATATAAAAGTGAAAGTTTTAAGTAATAGTATTGTATAATGTATTTTGGTATGATTTCAGAAAACGTCAAGGTAAGAAAAATGCACAACCGACTGATAAAAAAGGTGTAAAGAATATTAAAAAGCAAGAAAAAGCAGTTGTAGCGCCTAAAAGGAAAGCTGAACAGAGTAAGTAAGCAATGTGTGTTTAATATAATTGTTTTTAATTGTGATCTTAATTAAGACCTACTATAGGTAATCTAAAACAATAATTTAGAAGAAACATTTATATTAAATGTTAGATAATAAAAACAATTTATAATCCTACGAAGAAAAGTACCGTATACGTAAACCGAAACTTAACTTTCGTGCCCGTTGTTCTATAAAAAATAAAAAATGTGATATTATGATGTCTTCGACACCATTAGCTTTGTTTATTCTAGTATATAGACGTTTTTTCTTTTCACGTAAAATTTTCTCGTAGCTGGCCAGTAACTATTTATATAGCCTCTTTTTAGCCGCAAATATTTGTTATATCTGCGTAGCTTGAAAGCACACGTGTTCAACAAGATTTTTTAAGTTAACATTGATTTTAACTGAACTATAATACCGTTTACAAGTAATGAGATCATTTTACTGCTTTATCACAATTTTAAACTGAAACTTTTATTACATCGTCTCAAACTTTTTCGTCTGTGTGGCGCATGTCGCGTGACGGTCGGCCGCGGAGTAGGGATAAAGTGAAAAACGCTCGTCATAGCAGCTAAGGCCAATATGGGGGCGCACAAAGTTCGCAGCAGCTGACCGTGTAGTGTATAGACTATAATTCATTTGTGCCAGTGCTCCACGCTATTTTATTATGTGTCTTATATCTAAATAATTATTAAGTATTATGTATGTCGTACTCTCAAGACACAGAATTCAATAAAAAATTTAATTGGAGACTTAGTCTACTTTTATTAGTCCCGTTATCATTCCAATTTTCCAAGTATAATATTAAGATTCATAAAGCGATTTTATACCCTTAATGGAATATTATTCCAAAACTTTTTATTTAAATGTCTATAGTGTGAAAAAAAGTTTTACTTTTACTGTGGTTTCATAAAACCACACGACTTTTGATTCTATTCTTTTTAAATCGTTCGCACTATTGATTCCGGTAGGTCTAATTTCTATGCTAAATATAAAAAAAGTTTGATTATGGATTTTTGTATCATAAAGTGTTAGGTAAAAAATAAAATGTTACGTATGAAATTCAGTTACTAGATTTAAATATATTCCTACATAACTAATATACTTTTAACTTGTTCAATAATTTTATAATTGGACAGAAACTGATATTACTTTTCCACGCATTGTTTCAGAACCCGTACAGACTAAGAAAGTAAAGTTTGAGAAGCAAAATAATAAGAAGACTTTAAACAAAGTTATTAAAAAGAAGAAATAAAGTATTTAACGATTTTACTGTCTTTTCATGTTGCTCGGAAATCCTCATCTTCATCATAGAAATCATAAAGTATAGAGTTAGTGCCATTAATTTTTATACATATAAAATTATCCCTACTTATGGGCCCTCGTTTTGTTATTATTATCTATTTTATCTTCCTAAATCAATTTGAAAGAATGGCGTTGAATTTTAAAATGGCGCGAATGTGAGATTTCAACGACTACAAGTTACGGGGATGTTAGCTCCGTTTTACTGACGTTATTCACCTGATATAGGTTAGTACTTATATAAACAATAATATCGAGACTGGTTTTATCAGATTACCGATGAGTCAGGTGGATATGATTCAGAATGACGTCATCTAGGGGAAAATAACTTGTTGTTTAGACTCATTTTACAAGGACTCGTTAGCTCAGTAGGTTAGAGCGCCGACACGGCTTGGACCAATACATCGGAGGACGGAGGTTCAAATCCTTCACGAGTCAGATTTTTATTTTCTTATATAAACAATAGTATATCTGTGGTCTCCCGCAGTCAAAAATCTATTTAATCTTTGCTTTTATAAACAAGTTTTGCAAAAAATAGGATTACGTATTTATTAACATTTACATATATTTATATAATTTAAAACGATTATTAAATAACAGTGCCTCAGCGCTGCCAGGAAAACCTATTGAATTGATTTCCACAACCTTAACAGAACAGGAGCAGTCTGGAGTCGAATCTATCTTAAATTATTTTTTATACATATTTCACAAGCTACAAACCAGTAGCAATTTGTTTCGGCATAGAACTGATATTTCAGTGGTATTCTAGCAATCCAATTTTTCATTGAGTGAAAGGAAACAAACAGTAAACCTACCTAATGTTAAACCAAGCACCTAGCCACCTAGCCCTTTCTTCAGAACAAAGTAATTCTATTAACTTACTATAAAACAAAAACATGTAGGTAACGCCCAGCTTTAGAAACTAACATAAATCACATTAGGTAAGTCAAAAAAGGTGTAGGTAGTTATGTATTTTACCAGCAAGCATATTTTAATTTTCTAAGCAACATTCTTGTTTTTTTTTCTTAATCACGTATCTTTCGAAAGAAAATACTTTTTACCAAGTTTTAACGCAATTAATCACCATCATTTTATATTCCCGCGTGCACATTCCAACTTGGTTAGCATAGCGCCATTCACGCGAGCAATACAAATAATTAACGAAATTTCCGTTGAGGTACACCTATTTGTTTGTACACTGGCTGAGTTCACAAGAGTTGCTTGCTATACTGTTAGTTATAAGATTTAGGCATATAAGTATAATTTTTTAATGTTTTTAAGTAGAATAATTGTTGTATTATTTCGGCGTTCTATCGAATTAGTAGTAACTGTTAAGGTGGAATAAATAAATGTTATCATTTTTTTTATTTATGTTTGTGTATTGCAGTCAAAACGTGTGTCGACTATTGAAAATGATTGTATGTATGTGATTGTTTTGAGTGGTTTTTTTACGTAACCATGGAAGGTTATATTGTTGTGGAATTAAATTTTTCATAAAATTATGTCATGGTAACAAATAATACAAAATTATTTCAAGTAGATTTTATTTAATATTAAATATTTGTAATAAAAATTTACTTCTCTTTACAAATACAAAGGATTTATACCTTTAAACACATATGATAAAATCGCATGTACATAAATCGCTTTACATAAATTAAAGAGTAACTATATACAGATAAAACATATAAAATGTACACAGTATATAATATACACATCACTTACGAATGACTGAAAAATTCGTAACACATAAAAATATATTCTGGTAATCATTGAAACAAATATTAAGTGTTTTCCAACTGGAATACGTTAAAATATTTCCGCGCGGAAATTAATAATAAAAAAGCGGAATGTATTCCGTTTCTCATTTTCCATTTATCGGTTTATTTTCTGGAAGTATGTTAGAGTGTAACTTGTCTGTTTGCACTCCGCATGAAGAAAAATACTGTCAAATAAATTTACATGTTTTCTTTATTACATGTATGGCGTCTATCCCTATTATGCCTTAAACCCGACATCATTTGCCATAGGGATAGTGGGGTGCAATAAATTAGAAACATAATGAGACTTATAGTTGCTATTTTCTACGTCTTGCGGAGTAGTGAGCAACCCAAGTGTCCTTCAAGAACTCTGTTTCTTCGCGATGAAAGAGCCAGAACCAATCTGTTGCACATCCCCGTTAACAAAGACGTTGCGCCTACTGAATATATCTCTGACATTATTGAATAAATAAATATATAAATTTTATATTCGGTTCTGTTTTTTAGTATCTATCGCTAAAGTACACTATTAAAACTGGTAAAGTAATTATTATGTAAATGAATTTTATAGGCAGGCATTGTATAAAAATATTTATTGCAGTTATAAGTCGTTTCTGAGTTTTTGGTTAGTTTCAGAAACATGATATGCTTTTAAAATCGTTGCCAGCAAAAATTAAACAATTTTTTTATCACGTTTTTGGGGAAAGTGTGACCAAACATTCAATAGATATTTAAAAAAATAATTTTGTTAAATACTAACCCCATTACCGATAAACGCCACTCAACTTTTTAAACACTTTATTTTCACCGAAAATCGAGATTTTTTTAAAACAAATACCAAAAAATTAACATGGATATGTAGCGCATCAAGAAAAAAACGTCTTTTAACAGGATGGGTTTACTATAAATGTTAGAAAATATGAAAGTGTTTTTACTTAAGGCGGGGGAAATAATTTTAAATCACACTTCAATAATCAATTGTCAGATTCCTATTGCACTTCGCATTGCTCTTCTTAAGGCGTTAGTTGTGTAAACTTTATTCAATATTTTTTTTGTATAGCAATTATTTTAAGACACATGGTAAAGACAGAAATGTCGTTGGCATGGCAACGATTTGCACTCCCAATATAAGCCCTTTAATCGGCATTTATGTATAAATTTAAATAATCTCTATTGTTTTTATTTTTGTTTCATTAAATAACATCCTTACTGTAAAAATTAAAGAATGGTCAAATTGATATTAAGAGCCTGTTTCACAATGTATGGATAAAGTGCCAAATAGCTATGCAACACATAAATTATTCGAAAGATAAAAGTTCCGAATAAGATACTTCGCATTTCATGACAAATGGCGCTATCTGACAGTCAAATCAAATCAAATCAAAATTTATTTATTCAGTTTAGATGCGACTTAACGCATGCTTATGAATGTCAAAAACGTTTACAAAATTCGCGAAAGAGCAAAACTACGCCATCCGTTCGCAAGACTACCAGGAGGTCTTGTTCTGAGAAGAACGGGCAAGAAACTCAGCAAGTTTTATCCTCCCTTTACATACAATAATTCAAAAGAAAATGTCATAAACCACAACGTCATTTAAGTTACATAAGTAAAAATAAAATAAAATCTGTTCTGTGATTTACCACATTCACCATTACATTACATTACATTCACAACACTTCCAAGAGAACAAAGCAAATTATAACAATATAATTATACCTATTGCCAAGCGTTTTTATCTTCTAGGTAGTCATTAACTATGTAGTAACCTTTACACATTAAGGTTTTTTTAATATGTGTTTTGAATCTGTTGAGAGGCAGTTCCAATCTTTCACTAGGAATCATGTTATAGCAGCGTACACTTAGGCCTATAAATGAAGTGTTTATTTTCTGCAACCTGTAAGACGGCTGGAAAAGTTTTCCCTTATTTCTTGTATTCCTATTGTGAATGTCACTGTTCTTTAAAAGAGAACTAATATTACTACGCACAAAAACGATACAGTTGTAGATATATTGTGACGGTACCGTCAAAATACTGATTTCCTTGAATAAGTTTCTAAGTGAAGTGCCTGGTTTCAAGCAATAGATTGACCTAATAGCACGTTTTTGCAAGATAAAAATAGATTGAATATCTGCTGCTTTGCCCCATAAAAGAATTCCATACGACATAACGCTGTGAAAGTAACTAAAATATACTATTCTGGCAGTTTCCTCGTCTGTGAGTTGCCTAATTTTTCTAATAGCGTATGTCGCAGAACTAAGCTTGTCTGAAAGTTTAGTGATATGCTGACGCCATTGAAGTGTTTGGTCTATTGTAATGCCTAGAAATACCGTAGAATAAACTAAATTTAGTTTTTCATTGTTTAGTTTAAGCTCCATGGTTGTAGTTTTAATATTAGGTAAAGTAAATCTTAAGCATTTTGTTTTTGTGGCATTTAATTGTAAATTATTTGCAGAAAACCAGGACAATATTTTAGAAAGTGCGTTGTTCACATCGTCACAATTTGTCTTATATCTATTTACTTTAAAAATCAATGACGTGTCATCAGCAAATAATACAATATCACATAATAGCTTTGCATAAGTAGGCAAATCGTTAATATATATAATGAATAAAAATGGTCCCAATATTGATCCTTGCGGGACTCCCATTTTAATATGTGATCCCGAAGATTTAGTTCCATTTATATCAACTTTAGTTGTTCGACAACTTAGGTAAGAGATTATTAAGTTAAGAGCTACATTTTTTATACCGTAGTGGTCAAGTTTGCAAAGCAGAGTCTCATGATGAACACAATCAAACGCCTTGGACAAATCACAGAAAACTCCCAGTACATCTTGAGTTTTCTCCCATGCATCTCATCAGTCGTGAAACGCAAAAACACTGTTTACCCTACAAATAAGTAATAAATAGCTTATTTGGAATTGTGAAACAGGCCCTTAATAAAACATTTGATATTTAATAAAACAGCCTCGTTGCCATAGTAACAAAAACGGTTGTACTTCAACCTCCATAAAAGCCTATAGTCGTCGCATTTTAAACTGGGTCGACGGGCAATAAATACGTATATATAATATATTTAAGACAGTAGGAATGTGCCGCTAAACCTGCTATCAATGTTTAAACGAAAGATTTTTAAGAACTAAGACATATCCCTAGAAAAGATAAAAACGTCCGTTTCAGGGCCACAATACAATCTTTACTGTCTATCTATGATTACGTAGAAAAAATTTATTTTTACAAATTATTTTATTTTCATTTCTATTAATTTAACATTATAATAAGCACATCGGTCGTACCTCTCCCGTGATCGGTGTGCATCTGTACAATTCTTACGCACATCACTACACGCATCGAGACAGACATAAATATGATATATGACCCGAAGCCTCAGTTCATAAAGCTTCGACTATATATTATTAAATGTTCATAGATTCCATAACAACACTCGACTAAAATGAGCTTTCTTGGACATCTAATCAAGCTCTGGTTCATCAATTTTGACTATCACCGGCCTCTCATCTTCCTCATCCTTGTCTAATCCTGTAAAATCCCATTGTAATTTGTCCGTTAAGTTGTCTTTAAACCGCTCGATCATTGTCAAGAGTCGCCCATCAACTTTGCTTGTGTAGGCTGTTTTAAAAAACTCCCGAAGTTTCTTGTAAACAAGATTTTTGTTCATAACAATATCAGCTAGAAACTCTTCTGGCATTTCTTCTATTTGCACTTCAACTGTGCGAATGAAATGGAAGTATACTGAACGGTATTTGTGTATTGCCTCATCGCAGGAGCAAAAAAGTATCACTAAATTCTTCCAATGTTCAAATGCTTCCAAGGAGTGACCGATAAGGAAGCATAAATATGCGAATTGGAGCTCACCTATTATGTGAAGCGGTCTGAAAAAGTTGGCAAGTTTATAGGTTTAATACTTCGGGCAAGCCAGACTGTTAATGTAGACTGGTATTTAAAAATATGTTTTTTTTTCAAGGCAGTCTTAATACAATTGAATTAGTTTAAAGTTTACCACATTCTATGTTATTCATGAACACTTTATTCATAAACAGTCTGACTCTAAATGCTTCGGTGTGTCAAATTATAACTACATACTATTTCTCACCATGTTTATGAATAAGGGTTTGAAGTTTAGAATTTTCTAATACAACATATTGATTCGGGAAATCAGATTAAAAACAAGCTTGCTTTAGTGAACGACTCACAAGCATGTGTTCATTAATAGGAACCTCAAATATAGACATTCTAAAAATATGGATTAACAATCACTCTGTGAAACTGGCATGCCTTAGAGTTTAGACCCTGTAACAAGATAGCATGTCCGTCAGGTAGCTGACCCACTTGCCAATTTAAAAAAAAATGTTCACGAAACAGAAGTATAAAGTTTTTCCTTCTTCAAACTTAATAGCGAACACTATCCCATACTATAGCAGTGTTTTATTATTAAGCTGCCTTACCAGTTGTGAAATTATAAACACACACACACACAAGCTTATATACCAGAACATTATTCTTCAAATTTGGATGTTGGTGATAAAATATTTATACGTACTCAACATGTTGTGCAATCATTAGTTCAAGTGTGTATGACTGGTCAAGGTAATGTTTGGTGATTTCTTCTGGAGTTGAACCCGGTGGAAACTTGTCATGTGGTATCTCTGTGAATCTTAACGATGCTCCTGCAATTGTTTTAAAAAAAAACTTATGATGTATCTATCAGACCAACTAAACCAATAGATCGGATTAAATAAAGCTAATAGGACATCTGGTGCAATGAGAGATGGAATTTTTTTTATATATATAGTAATATATAACAGTAATAGTAATAGGGGGCAAACAAGCCAAAAAGGTCAGTCGTCGCAGCCCATAGACACCCATTTTTAGTGGGTGCGTTGCCGGCCGGAGCCGTACGCTCGTCTTTTGAATTGTTGGAGGTCGTTGTTCTCAGGGAAGACCCGGTAGTCGATTCCACAGTTCGCTAGTTCGTAAAAGAAAATGCCTAGTGAAACGGACCGTGGAAGTTTTCCAGCCATCAAGGCGATGTTGGTGAAATTCAGCATTCATGCGGCCCGTACGATGCTGAAACGAGGCAGGAGGGATCATCCCAAAGAGTTCCTCAGAACGCTCATCGTAGTATATTATTTTTTAGTAACTATTCCTTAATAAAAAGAACTTAACAATTAGCATTTTCTCCACTTGGTTACAACTGAAAAGAATATTCTAATTAATTCTTAAATTGTTAGTCCTAGCACCTGATGCTTAATTTACATTGAGATTAGAACCTTATTTTTGACCCATTTGTGTGTTTAAATGAGCCTCTTGTAGATGTGCATGTTATGCATAGGTAATATACTTACTACAAGGTTAAGTAAGTCAATCATACTTAAGTAAATTTATTACAATGACTGTTTGAAATATTTTATTAAGTTTCAAATATTACTTAAATGTATGTATGTATGTATGTGGACACTGTTTCCACACTTAGACGCTCAATAGGTCCATTGTGCGTGAATAATACATTGATAAAAATGTACAATATTGATATAATAAACAGTTGCTGCATCACAGCAGTAAAATTACCATGAATGACCTACATTACCTGGCACTGGTTGTAAATTTGGCAACATTGAGTCTTCCTTCTCAGCAGCAGTGATGCGTTTGGCACGCTTTGCATCTGATTGTCCTGGGGTTTCCTGATTCTTATCTTCAGTATCTATAGATGTTTTTACTCCTCTTGGTCTGTCTTTATCGGAAGTTGATAGCAATTCCACAGATGCTCTAATCAGGCCACTCTCTGGTGAAAATCTGTTTACCAAGTCCTCTGTAATATTACGGATTATCATTTATAACTTTTATTTTATGAAGTGAAGTAAAATATATATTCTAGTTGTTTAATTAGCTGCTTGGAGAAGACATATTTCTGCACTATTTCTTGGTTTATGGTTTGTGGACTCAATTTCCGCACTTAGTGAGTCTAAGGTCTACGGTCTCTATAGGTCCATTGTACAATACAATGTCTTGGAACCAATTATTGACCTCAGGTTGAAGTCATCATTAAGTAACAACAATCAAAGTTTGATAACATAATCAATTACTCAATAGTCATTATGTGAATTTGCTTATTTTAAACAATAACTGAATAATAAATGAACATAAAATTCTGTAAAAATCAGAGTTGAAGGTATGCAAACTCTTATTTTTTATAGTTTTCTTAATTCTTAGTTATCAGAGTGGAGACTTAATCCCAAGTGTGACTTCTGTATGTCAAAAACATCTTGGGTTTGATATAGGGGTCTTCGATATAACTCTGTGCTAATTTGTACATTACCTGTAATCTGTGACGATAGTAGTTTCCACTTTTGCCAAATATCATAAGGATAAGGACCTAAATGCCTATCCAATGTTAGCAAGTTATCTTTTAAACGCTGAATACTCTCATCTGTGACCTCATCTTTACTCATGTCTTCAACATTTTTGTCCCACAGCTTTACAAGAAATTCTTTCTTTTGAAAGTAATGCATAAATCCAGACCTGAAAGATGTGAATAACACAACAGTAAAAAGATATAATATTGTGAATCTAAGGCACATGATTTCTTTTTCTCTGTTGACTAACTGCTTAAGATATTCACTATTTAACAATATGGTCATTATCCCATATATATATCCATAACCAGGTCATTATTAGGTAAACCTTTCCAATTTAGAAGTTCTTATTTGAAAGGTATAATATTCTTAAGATGCTAAATACAACATTTACATTATGGTAGTTAGGTATATTTCTTATTTTGACTAGTGTGTCTTACAAACTGTATATATGTGTAATGTATATGCAACTCCACTTAAAGGTCAAAGTATGCTATCAAATCTCCTTTGATATTTTAAAACTAGAGCGGTAAAAAATAACCTTAAAACTTAGGAATAGTACGAGTTTTCTATTTTATTTACCTCGGGGAGACATCGCCGGTGCCTTTGCTAACACCAGAATAGTGTATGTAATGCAAGCCAGGTGGTATCATTTTGATACCACGAAAGTCTTCATCGGTATTCCAACATTGCATATCGATCCCAAATTGGGTCTCCTGTGGAACACCAAGAAATACAAACGTGCCAGCTTCTATAAGAAGTTTCATTGCAGTCTCCTGGTCCATTTTGTAGTATAGGTCAACCTTGACTGGTGATAAAAATATAACTAAACATTAAACAATATGTTTACATTTAGCATAACAATTAACATCCCTATTTCCATAAGGCTTTCCAAACAGACATCTGACATTGACACTGACAAAAAAGAATACAGTAAGTAAAAAAGCGATAAGTGTAAATAATATACCTAAACAGGTTAACAAATCTGTAAATACTAAATATATAGCCTATCTCAAAGGCTGTAAGTATTAATGGTGTAAAATTACAAATAATTGAAAACAGTGATGTACTTGTGGCCCTGGTACAAACACTGGTTCAAATTTGTTATAGGACTGATCGCTACAACAATAATTAAAGATATACTTACTTATTAAGAATCTGTCAACATAATGGATACACAACCACATACAACACCCTCTCTACATATTGCGCAATTCAATGTTCAAGGCGCAAATCATAAAAAACATCTTTTATAAATATTTATCTTTAAATTTAACAGTAGCCATTTAAAATGTTAACACTGGTTTAAGGCAGTTAAATAATTATTATCAAGACAGATTAAATTTGAAAATAAATGCTACCAAAAGTAATGTAATGATATCGGGAAGGAGACACCAATAGGATGTATAACGGTGATGTCATTCAAAGAGGTGATCACACAAATTTTTGGGTATTATCATTGACCAGAAATTGTCATTTGAAGAACATAATATTAAATATGTATCTAGAAAAGCTTTAAATGTAGTTAACATTTCAAGGTGTCTACCAGGTGTTGCATGGGGTGCAGATCCCAAAATACTTTTTCTATATTACAGTTCTCTAGCTTATTTAAATAGCACAGTTTTTGGCGCTTTAAAATTGATTACTTCTATAAACAATTGTAAATATTTTCTAATTCTGAATGACTCGTAAGTCTTTTAAATAGTCTTAAGCATGCTACTCTTAATCATTTTAAAACTAATTATATTATTTATTTAATTTAAGTTATTGTCTTGCGGTTGCATAAGAAAGATGTAACTATTGCTTTTATGTGGGTACCCTCACATAAAGATATTACTGGTAATGAATAGCAGACAAAGCTGCATATGAAGGGATTAACACTCTTAATGTCAGAAATGTGGTACATGTTCCTATGACTGATTATTATTATTACATAAATAACTCAATAAAACATTTATGGACAACATTATGGAAAGAAGATCTGAAATTTAAAGGAAAATGGTATGGAAATATACAAGAAAATTTGGTGATAAGACCCTGGTATGAAGAGTTGGATACAGCTAGTCGTGACTTCATTACCACAATCAACAGATTGCCATTTGGTCACAACACTACTCCCGCGCACCTCGCTAAACTTAATATTATAGATAACAATGTTTGCTCTTTCTGTAATAACGAGATCGCAGATATGAACCATATCTTTTTTAAATGCCAAAACCAAATTCATGTTCATTTTTAATAGACTACTATTGGCAAGTGAAATAATGAAAGTTAGTGATCCCTCCCGGCGCCAGTTGTCTGATTTGCTAAAGAATAAAAAGTGTTATAGTGCATTATATATTGTAAGCGTACGGCGCCTCGATCTGAACCACCGCCGCTATCTCGAAATGAAACTCGAAATGGAGTAGTAATTGTTCCGTATATTGGTCGAACGTTAGTGATGGTCAAACACAATTATAAAGCGAAGCAAGCTTATGACTAACGTCCGTCCGGCACGGCTGCGTAAATCTATCTCAAATGTATACAAATAATAACTTAAAACTAAGCCTTAAAACTACACGCTGGTAAAAGGGGCCGACCGTCCCTTTTGATACCTGCGTAGCCGCCGACCGTTTCGTAGAATACCATCTGGCTGGCAGCTTCGTTTACCAGCTTTCTAATGTGCATTGTTCGTTGTCCGTAACATTCTCCCCTCAGCGAAACCTTCCTATGACGTGAAGCTTTCCGTAGGTAGGACAACGATGCGCGTCACCGGTCGTCTCAGTTTATGAAGTTTTGTTTCCACTTCTACTGATCGGGTTTCTCCATCAGGCCCTTTATGTGTTTTCGTAACAATTCCCCGCGGCCACACATTGCGCGGCAGCAAGGGATCCATAATGATGACTACATCTCCGATTTTTACAGAGCTTTTCATCCTGGGCGTGTGTCCCTTGGAGTTTAAAGTAGGAAGATATTCCTTAACCCATCTTCGCCAAAATTCGTCTGCTAATGCTTGCGCCGTCTTCCACGTTTTTTTTTGTAACGTGCGTTGTGATGCCTAATATAGGCATTGCATCTGGAGCTCCAAGCAGAAAATGATTTGGAGTTAAAGCCTCTGGGTCGTCTGGATTTACTGGAACGTGCGTTAGTGGCCTTGCATTCACACTGTACTCTATTTCAGTCATAAACGTACTCAGCGTTTCCTCCTTAGGGTACTTCATGACGATTCTAATGGCGTTTTTTATTGTTCTTATTAATCGTTCCCATGCACCGCCTTGATGCGGGGCTCCTGGAGCAATGTATCGCCATTCTGTCCGTTGAACTAGACATAAGTTCTCGATCTCTGGAGTCCATTTTTCCATCGCTTTCCTTAGCTCTAAGTCTGCGCCTTTGAAGTTGGTCGCGTTATCAGAATATATAATTTGCGGCCAGCCTCGTCGCGCAGCCATCCTTCTTAGTGCCATCAGAGCCGAGTCCGTAGAAAGCGATGCAACTATCTCAATATGCACAGCTCTTGTACTTAGACACGTAAATATTGCTCCCCATCGCTTTTCATGACGGCGTCCTATTGTTACACAAATTGGGCCGAAATAGTCCATTCCACAGTTCGTAAATGATCGAATATTAGCTTCGGTTCGGACTCTAGGTAGTAAGCCAAAATTGGGTTTTATTGGCGCCTTTTTTCTAAGCACACACAATGTGCAGCTACGGGCTATGCTACGCACCGTAGGCCGAAGTCGAAGTATACAATATTTCTGTCGAAGATCATTCACGACGCGTTCGTTGTTAGTGTGCAGCGCCCTTCTATGCTCTTTCATAATTATTAACTTTACAAACATATGACGTCCATCTAATAGAATAGGATTTCTCGTTTCCTCTGCTATCGGTCTTTGTAACCGCCCACGTACACGGAGTAACCCATATTCATCAAGAAACGGATCGTATTTAGCCAAACGGCTTGTTTTCTTGATCGGCTTTCTCTTCTTCAAGGTGTCCACTTCGTCTTGGAAGCTTTGCTCCTGCGACTCGCGTAACCACGCCCGCTCCGCTACTTTTAAGTGGCTTACGCTTAATTGGGTACTGCGATCCTTAAGCTTGCGTATAAATAATTGGACGTAAGCTGTGGCTCTAATCAGCCGTTCATACTGCGAGAATCTTTCTATATCTGGTAGATCGTTTCTGATGGCTCTCCTTTCGGTTACGGTCAAAGTCAGCACTTGTGGCTCGCAGCATTCTTTTGGCCAGGTTTCTTCAGGCCCGTAAAGGAACGCTGGGCCCACAAACCACCGGTCATTGTCAGCTTTGTGGTCCAACGTTATTCTTGTAGCATCATCCGCTACATTTTCTCTGGTTGGAACCCAGCGCCATTGACTAGCATCCGTCGTTTCAGTGATTTCAGTCAATCTATGTGCTACGAATGGTGGGTGCCTCGCTTTATCACTTCTGATCCACTGTAATACCGTCGTTGAATCCGTCCATAGCACGATCTTGTTTGGTTCAATTCTGTGACCTTCTCTAATGGCCACAGCTAATCTCGCTCCGATTAGGGCTGCCTGTAGCTCTAGCCGAGGTATACTCTGTGACTTAATAGGTGCCACACGTGCTTTCGCTGTGATGAGTCTGACGTCAATTACATTGTTTCCAATTCGCCAATATGCCACACTCGCATGTGCCTGTTCAGATGCGTCACAAAACACATGCAATTGCAGCTCAGCTCCCCTCGTGTAATTATACCATCTAGGAATCTTCAGTGTTTTTAGATTTTCTAACTGGCTCAACCACTGTTTAAACTCAGTAGCTTGGTCAGTAGGAATTTCTTCATCCCACCCTGTCTTTAATCTCCATAACTGTTGTAGAATTATCTTCGCCGTTACGGTATAATAACTTATTAAGCCTAGCGGATCAAAAATCGACATAACGGCTCCTAAAGCTTCTCTTTTAGTTGGCTGCCTGATTCCCTGTTTCACTTCTTGAGGAACTCTGTGAAGGCTTGTGTTAAAAGAAAGTACGTCTTCAGTGGCTTCCCAAATTATTCCTAATGTCTTCTCATAATACAAGGGTGTGGTTCCCAACTCTTTGGGGCTTGTAGTGCGAAGCTCAGGTGGCGTAGCTTCCACTATTCTTTGTGAGTTTGAATTCCATCCAGCCAATATAAACCCGGCATAGCTATGAACTTCAATCACTTCTTGCATTGTTTTTATGGCTTCGTCTTCGGTATCAAAGCTATCTACGAAGTCATCCATATAATGATTTTTTGTTATAGCATTATAAGCGTTTGGATGTGTAGTACGGTAGCACGAAGCATTGTAATCCCTTACGCTGTGTGCTAGAAATGGCGAGCTCTTAGCGCCAAATATCAATGAAGTCATAACATATTCTTTTGGGGGCTTATCTGGATTTTCTCCACGCCAAAGAAACTTTTGAGCAACTTGATCGTCTTCGTTCACTTTAATCTGCAGGAACATTTCTCTAATGCCAGCTGTTGTCGCGTATTTTCTCTCGCGAAATATAAATAATATATCAGGCAATGATTGCAATAAGTCTGGCCCGTCTAGCAACTCATCGTTTAAGCATACTTCATTTGAACTTGCCGCTGCATCAAATACTAGACGAACTTTTCCCGGTTTATTAGGGTTTGTAACAGCAAAATGAGGTAAGTACCAATCTTTTGATGTCGGTATTTCGGGTCTTTCAATAGGGCGGGCGTAATTCTTCTCCAACAGGTTATTTATTTGTCTCGTATATGACTGTTTAAACTCACACGACTGATCCATTTTCCGTTCAATGCTTTTAAGCCGCTTAAATGCAATATTATAACTTTCTGGGAATTTCGTGTTATCAGTCTTCCATGGCAAACCCAGGTAGTAACGCCTTTCCCGTTTCTCTATTGTTCTATTAAACAATTGAACTGCACGCGCGTCGGCGCTTGTTAACCTTTTTTTATTATTTATCCCTAAGGCGTCTATTGCAAAACTTTGTTTTAATATCGCCTCTAGACGCTCATCCATTGTTTCTTTGTAAACGTCGTTTTCTGCCGCCTTTTTCATGCAGTACAAGACACGTTCGTTGTCTTCCATTAAACTTCGTTTAGGTGCTGTTCCATGTAAAATCCAGCCTAATCGTGTTAAAGATGCAGCCGGTTCGTTCTTCTTTCCACTGTATACTTTTCTGGAAACGATTAGATGCCAATTGTCTGCTCCAATTAATAATTGTGGTTCAGCTTCGCCGATCATTTCTTGGAGTGGTAACTTAACCACATTGTTGTAGCGCAAATTATCCGCGCTAATTCTTTGGCTATAGTTGAAAGTGAGTTGTAAGCTCGCTTCTTCTAAGAGGTATTTTGAAAGCGTAATGAGAATAGGTTCTTTCACATTACTATTAGCCTTACCGTAGTTTGTCCATCTAGTCTGATAGTGCAGATTACGTTTAGACACTATTTCTTGGACTAAGGCTCCGTTACTCGTATAGCTACGATCGTTTACACTTTTCAATGGCCACGTGATGTTTGGCACTTTTATTGCAAACTGGTTTATTTCAACAGCTGTATATGCCGGTCTGGGTAATCTATTTATTTCTTCCAGCGCTTTATCAATTATAATCTCCGGTCGGCCATAACACTGATCTAGTACATTCATAATAAGCTCGGGATCGCAAGCAGTACTCAATAATACGGCGACTGTTTCTTTAGCAGCTCCCGCAAGGCATGTGCGTAATCTTGCCATGTTTTCTGCTTTAGAGTATTTGTAGAGCTTCGTGGAGTCTTCATAAGCAGCTTTAAAGTAAAGCCAGTCGCAGACATTTCCGTTAAACTGCGTCAGATCTTGAGCATGTCGTACAGGGGGTCTGTCTGTAACTATTTTTTCAAAGGCTCCGATAAGCCGTTCTATCCCTTGATCTTGGGACATCGTTTTCGGTACGGAGACCTCTTCGATAGGTGATATGGGACGCTCTATTTCCCGACACACATTGTGTTTCAATGTCTCCACGCGTTCTGGGAGCACTGTGTCTTCTTGTCTATCACCTTGAGATAGATTATTCACGCCGCTATGACTTCTTAGCCATCTATCTACCATAGCAGCGGAGTTATGTCGGTTCCGTTGTTCTGGCAAGCATTCGACGATACTCTCTTCGTCAGCTCTGCTTAAGTCAACGGCGAATCGCTCATTTAACAATTTTATTTCAAGCTCCATCTCCTGTTCCATCTCCTGCATCTTTAATTCGAACTGTTTCCTTATATATTCTTTTTTCAATGCGACTAAGCGTTCTTGGGCTTCATATTCAGCTTGCTTTACACGGGACGCCTTCGACCTCATCTTATTTCTAGAGGTCTGAACTGACTCCCTGTCGTGTGTAACATCAGCTAGTCCACGTTCTAGGACTTTCGATGGTGATTGTAACGGCACGTTTTCTGTCCGTACATCTTCATCGATTTCATCTGCCCTCCTAGCTTGTCGGCTTCTTGTGTTCATTTTGAAGTCGATTGTATTCTTCGCTTCGATGAACTGGTGGATAATGCTTTCCTTCGGTGACCCACGGCAGCAGTGCGTCGATGCGGTGAGTCACTTTGTACAGGCAATGAAGTCAACCCTCTGCACGTACTCCTGGGATCGCAGGTAGTACTGCCGATGAAAATCTTCCTGGGATCGCAGGTAAAATCTTCCTTCTTCTCGGCGTCGATGCGTTGAGTATTTTTCTTCTGGTTATCCGGCTTCTCGAAGGACCAAAAACTGTAAGCGTACGGCGCCTCGATCTGAACCACCGCCGCTATCTCGAAATGAAACTCGAAATGGAGTAGTAATTGTTCCGTATATTGGTCGAACGTTAGTGATGGTCAAACACAATTATAAAGCGAAGCAAGCTTATGACTAACGTCCGTCCGGCACGGCTGCGTAAATCTATCTCAAATGTATACAAATAATAACTTAAAACTAAGCCTTAAAACTACACGCTGGTAAAAGGGGCCGACCGTCCCTTTTGATACCTGCGTAGCCGCCGACCGTTTCGTAGAATACCATCTGGCTGGCAGCTTCGTTTACCAGCTTTCTAATGTGCATTGTTCGTTGTCCGTAACATATATGCATGCATTATATTAAAAATACCGTGGGAATGATTTAAGAAAACAAGTGGAACGTTATAGGAACATGTGAATTAGTGACCGAAAATAAGACTTGGCTTAAAGGTCTACTTAGCAGGCCATAAAATTATTTAAAAAAAATGAAATCGGAACTGGAAGAAAAAATTGAATTGAATTAAGAAAAGAAAAAACTATTTAGCAGTACTAACTTCGAATAAAATAAACAGTATCTTATGTTAAAATGTTCTATTATTTAATTTTGAAAAAGGGTTTATCCGTAAGATATGTGTCAAGAATATTAAATTTAATTGTGTACCCGACATTCGACACAAACAATTGTTATTCTTTAGTCGAACGCGCTGCGAACCGCGTAACCAAAAAAATCAATTAATAGTGTATATCCTAAGGCTGAATTTGTTCATTTATGTTTGACTCAGGTACGATGTTTGTTAATAAACAGTAATGGTTTAGTAATTTGTTTTATTACGTTCCGTGTATTTCCTTACTAAACTAAATAGATGTTAGGCCACGATCCCTCCTGATGTTCAGTGAGATGTGGCCTATTGGAGGGCACGCCTGTCCAAAAGATGCCTATATAACCACCGCTTAAATGTGGGTTCATTAAATTGTCCAGGGAAGATGGAAGGGGGCAAGCAGTTCCATCCCTTCCGAAAGACTGAGTGAAACTCCAGCGTGCTTCAAAAAGAGCGTTATTTAAAAAGAGTTGATTGAATTGTGTGTCTCTGGAGTGCAATCTATAGAATTCTGATGCCACTTATCTAATCACATTGTCATGAAAGTATCTACACATACGTTTCATGATATTGTAAGCTGTTCTTTGGCTATCGAGTATATTGAAGTTATATTTACTCCTTTTGGCGCGTTAGGGAAAATTTTACGATGTGCACGCACACCGTCACAAAAAGCCGACACCCTGTTGTTAACATTTTACGTTTTTCTGTAATACATATTTAAATAAACTTATTTAACTTAAATACCTTTTTTATTGTTATTGTCGTTTCAATATTTTATGATTTTTATCTTATAACACCAAATCGATAACTCCTAAGTTTATACTTAGGAGGTATCGATTTGACTCATTGAGTCCACTTACATTTTAGTAATTTTACAGGAGAGCCATTTTAAGGCAAATCGTTTATATTTTTTTGAAATCAAACTAATTCAGAATAAATTTAATGTTTTTTTAATAAAGATTGACAGCTCTTCCTTTGGTATAACATGATTTTGCTGATTTTTGTTTTAATAAGTGTAACCTACTAACGCGTCTAGATAAGAACACACAGGTTTTTTTCAAGTATGTACGAAAAAATGAGTATCAAGCAATTTTTGAAATTCAAATTCTCTTACGGCTCACTGGGAAAATTTCGTTGAAACCGCATATTTTCAGTAACCGTCAAGTGCATATAACACAGCAAGCGGCTTAACAGCGATGTTAATAGCACCTGATTTTTTGTTTTCGGTACCGATTTTTTTGCCTAATTATTTTTCAACAGGTGACGAATTCCTGTCTCGAGCACCACTAACGTTGACGTGGCGAGACGTAGTTATGTTGCGGTAATCATGAATGATGAAATGCGCTTTAGTTTTGCCGTATGCAATTAGTGGATCTACTGAGTGCATGTCGGGAATACGAATTGTCAAAAATTGAGACCAAATTAAAATGTAGTGGCGTTATGTGAGGACTTTAAATTAATGAACTTATCCATACATATAATTATAAATAACATCTCAACTGCATTAGGGATTTGATAGTGTAGCAGTTTATAGAAGCCGATTTTCTGTGACGTGACATGGTCTGTGGTCCATAGATGATTTCTAGACGAAATATAATTTAATACTAGGTAAATAGAATCAACTGTTTGGTTGCGTGCCACCACTATGTGGAAGAATCAGCTGCCCTGTCCTTCAAGAAAAGATCGTACCAAATCTGAGAAACGCCGGCAACGCATTCGCGAGCCCTGGCATTGAGAGTATCCATGGAATCACTTAACATCAGATGAGCCTTGCCTCCTATTGTATAAAAAAAATGGTTTATAATGTTTATATAGTGAAAATGGCTCTTAAACCAGTAAATATATAATATATTATATAATCAATGATGGTAAGCATACGAGAATGCGTTTGTTTTTTGTTAAATCGTATTTAATTATTCCAGTCATTTACCATTTATATTTTGCTTTTCGAGAGTATTATATTTCAATGCAGCTAAAATATTAAAGCCTAGGTGAATGAGAAATGAAAAATTAAAATAATTCTGTTTTTTTTTTTTGTTGAAAGTAGGTGCTTAATAAAATTGAAATCAAAAGAAATGTTTGTTTATATTTTTATATGTAAAATTCTTAGTACGTCAGAATAAATCAAAGACAATATGTTTTTGTCTGACAATGTCTAGCCATCACCAAAAATAGAATTTACATTGCAATATTATTAGTATAAGATACGTAGCATATAAAACATTAATTAAGATATTGGAAATACGCTTTAGTATTGAAATTTAAGGATTGTTTGCTCGAAAATAGCTTCCATCTCTATAGAAATTGAGACAGCATATCGATATTCCCGATTTTTGTTAACACTGACGAATAGAGGCCTTACTATAGAATACACTTGGGAAATTAGGATGTAAATTTCCATTTCCCTCTCGCAAACCTATATTCAGAGATTCTTTGTTTTCGTCAGAAATTTAAGGATACGAGATCACATGGGATGCTCGAGTTTGCGAACGAAAAATATTATATTCTATGAAAATCGCTTAGTCATGAATCGAGTGTATTGGTAAGTGAAAAGAATTTCAGTTTTCAAATATGTACATGAAAAATACACGTAAAATGCAAATCGTTATAACGAATCCGCAACGATGTTTTAGTAACATTCTCAAACCTGTAGGTACGCTAACTAGCTACATACGTAATTCGCTGTTTTGCTGATGATTTTTGCTTTCTTCTCTATTTTAAGTACCAACATTCTTGAAATTTTATTTTATTTTATTGTGTAATTATCTTATCTTGTTTTGGTTTTTAATTGTATTTTTTTTAATTCCAATTTTTAGCATAACTTATGTTTACATATATTTTCGTACATATTAGATATAAGATTTTATAAAATTATCAGTAGATTTCGTAATAATATGTATGATGTTGTAGACTTAAATAAATAAATAAAATTAAATAAACATAATATTGTATGTTTATAATAAAATGTTTCTTTGAAAGCGTATTTTAACCCTCAGGAATAATTCGAAAGAGAATTACTTTGGGAAATTGCTTTAAACGATTTTGAATTGTCCCGCTGCGGAAAAAAAATTAAAAAAAAAAGATTTTTATTAAATTCATGATAATAAAATTGTTCTTTGATAATGTCACTATAACAAGCTTAAAAAATTAATTCAAATTTCAATAAACAATTTATAGATTGCGATTGTTTAAAAAAATATATATAAGGGAATGTTATGTAAAATACAGAATCTGTTGGAAATAATTCCTTGTAAAGACTGCAGTTTTGGCAATTTAATATTAGATATAAGGCCTAAAAATGAACTACATTTTGTATAACAAATCGAATCTATGGTTCTTTAGAATTGTAAACGGTTGTTAAGCGAGGCTCATCTGTTTTTGTCTTAGAACAGTACAAACCCCAATTGCGTAGTATTTGAATAGTCTAACATCTTTAAATATGGACACTACTATATAGTAAATTGTAGTAGTAACATCGGGAGATGAGCGATAAGGGTGTGAGAGAGGTACCAATATGGTTACAGAGTTATTATTGTCCCTTTTTTTCTCTATAAGCGCTAACCGCTCGAGAATTTTATTGTTTTTTACTAGTGAAATTTGTGGTAGTGTACAGCAGGGGCGAATCTACGTAAAGGTTTTTAGGCTGCAGCCTATGACCTCTTGGAAACAAAGGCCCCCTAGTCCCCACTGAAACAAAAGCAGTATTTGAAAAAAAAATATCTGAAATTAAAAACAATCGTTAGTTGGAATACCTGAGATCAACCCATGTACGATGCGCGACTATCGAAGAGAACGGGAAACTCCCCGTCGCTTATTTTCGGTCAGTGTATTTTTTCGCGTGTGCTATTATGGGGGAACTTCTCCGGAATAGCCCAGAGCCCCGCAAATTCGCAATCCCCCATAACTACGGGGTTTGAAGGAGAGACAAATTTATACTGCAGTTTTTTTAGAGATGAAGTATTTCAATTTTAAATTACTTGGTAATTGACTTTTGCTTACAATTAATGCTTTCTGTGTCTTCACTTAAATTAACATATTAAACGTACATTTACATTAATGTATCTGTTTTAACATATTTTTATACCTTTTTTGCTTTGTGCTGATGGTATGTATAGCTTAATGATCTATAATAGTTAGGAGAAAACAACGTGGACTGGACATACCCTGTTTGTTACCACGGTTATCATATTTCCACGGAAAAACATGGTAACAGACGCCAACCAACTCTGGTTAAGAAAGCGCGCGTTCAGTCTGACTGCCGCACGTCAAAATGTATTGAATTTTGACATATCGGAATACGGATAGTTCGCTCTAAGTCTTATTTCTAATTCTCACCCTTAATATTTATTTTATAAGACCGTTACAGATTTATGAAACGAAAATTATAATAACAATAATTTTAAATGATAATCTACAACTTAAGAAGAAATTAAAATTATAAATCAACACACACACACTTGTCACTTGTTATAACAGCCGTATACATCAGACTTGCCAATCAGACTTGCCAACTATTTGTAACATTTTTCTTATAACGGACTTACTTATACCATATGCATAAATCTTTATTAGTACGACGGAAATTGTTTACAAACTCCTGCAATAAATGTTATTGCAGAATAAAATTAGCGCATTTTATTTTAGATTCAACCCATTAAAAGTAAACAATTTATTACAAAAACAAGTCTTTATAGAGCAAACACAAACTCAAAGTTGAGTTGGCAAACTTTTAATAGTGTTCTTGTCTCTAGTGAGCTCCAAGACTTGTCACGTATATATCGGTTTTCTTACAACTTAAGGCTATTATTTTGTGCGATAATACTTCTTAATTCTATATATATAAATATAGGTTTATTTATGTTTATTTAAACCCTAACACTGACATAAACAGCAATTGCTATCTCGACTACACAACTCTTACTGTCATCCATGTTATGTATATGGTGTGAGAATTAGACAATTATCTTCCATTTCTATGAGTAATTCAAATACGGTTTGAATCGCGTTCGCCCTTGACATACAATCTTTGTGTTCTTAAACAAAACTTTATCTTCTCGAAAGATATCGATATTCATATAATATTAATAAAATATAATAATTATAATTTTCAATAAAAAATATCTTGGAGGCTTTGCATCCCAGATACTAAATTATATTTCCGATTAGTTAACTATTCTAGCTACTTGGATATAAGGTATTTAAATATTATATATATGAACACTATGGAACTTCAGGTACTAACTCAAAGCTTCAAATCTGTTACTGGTTTTTAAGCAAGAGAATGAGAATGCAAGAGTGAAAAGAAAATTGGACTACACATTTATTTATTTATTAAAAACCACTAGAATAGAAACATTAAATAGACTATAGTGTTTTCATATTGGGTTATATCCTGTGGCTTGAGACAAATTAATAATAACAAAAAACAAAAAGTGGGTACCTAACGCTTGTCAAAAGTATTCTTGTCTCAAACCGCTGGACAATTTCACAGATAACAAAAAATAATTTTACTGTCATGAATGAAAGCAGAACGATAACCATATAATATTTAAGCGATTACATATACGAAGACAATAAATGTACTAATAGTCCGGTCAAATTAGACTAAAAAACTTTTTGAATCGTTATATCTCAAAAACGGTGGCTCTTAGGAAATAAATGTATTAAGACGTTTATTATAGATAATTATCTGATTTACAATGTTTGTCAAAAATAATTATATAATGAAACTTACCATTTGTCTGAAAATTGCAAAAAAACGTTTTTGTGACCTTTGACCCCGAGTATTTTTTTTTGCACGTGCCGGATTGATGAGGACTTTTTACATTTCCTTTACAATAGCGTAGTGAACAATCCTACCAATATTCAGCAAAGTGGGAATTTTTGTAACCTATCAATGTCTAAATTGACCGGACTATATAATTTTTAGGTAGTATATTATGTTATATAAACAAAGAAATTATTTTATTTCAGAAAAACCTTATAGAATCAATACTATGGAGTAACAAATAAGCAGTTGAATTGAAACCGTCATATGGTACAGATTGGCGTATCAAGAAAATTCTGAATAAGCCATGCATGAAGAAAACCTCTCAGAAGACAACCCTTTGGTTGTCTTCGTGTCACGGCATTTTGAACTTTAAGCCGTGTCTGAGCACTCTCCAACGAAGGATTAGGTTTTTTACCGCCGCAGAGACAAGCCAAGAGTCAAGAGGTCTACAAAACAAAAACTAAAATGCAGCCAGGACAAAAATGAATATTAATTGCAAGCAGAATTACGATATATGTATTAACATAGAACATATACCTAAGACCAATGTTCAGTTAACATGGCTTGTTTTGTTCACAAAGTTTGTTTAAAGTCACTAGTTTCATCGTATTTGTTTATTTCTGATGATCCCCAAATAAATACAATTTGATATCTTGTTTCTTTATCAATCCTTACAGATCACATAATTTGAGGGCCGAATATTTGAAAGAGTGGGTTAATAAACCAGCGCAATGAACTACGTCGCAGCGCTGTCTATGTCTACGTTGCTAGCGGAGCTTGCTAGTGTAGCGACACATACAAACATTATACTCTGAATCGAGTAAACAAAGCTGCTCCCGCTACAGATATACACAGCTTCTCGAACATAGCTGGGGTTTTTGAGCCGGTCAGTCAGTGGTTAGTTGAAGGAAGCGCACCACGGCCTGGCTTCTAACAATCATATACATTATGTTGCATCGTATTTGATTCCCGCTTTATATGAACGAATTACAACGAAATTAGGTTTTGTCGTCATCGGGATTTTTGTTAGAGAGTGTTAATGCCAAATATGTTGAGTATTAATTCAATAATCAAAATGCTGTATGCGATAACATATTTATTTAGACATTTTCCACCTTACAATAGGAGAGAGGAAATATTTAAGGAATCGGGAAGACTGATTTTTTTGGAGTTTAAAAAAAATTTTTTTCATTAAAATATTAAGTTGTAGTTTTCTTGATGTTTAATTTCAGTTATCCTTCCTTTATCTATTCCTTAATTGACTTATGTTTTCTGTTTCGTATATTTCGTTTATGACTGTAATCTGTTTTGGCTTTAGGTATTGTCAAAGTGTTTTCTTTTAGAATATGTAGCTGTAAGGTTACTAGTAAATAAATGAAATCGGTATTATTTTAGAAGAGCAGTCTTGGCACCATTTCACGTGTGCACAGAAACTTGTTTACATAAAAACCAACAAATTTGAGTGGAAGATCCTTGAAAGGTTGTTGCACCACTGAAGTATCATTCTTTAGAAAAGGATTGTATCGAAAACACAATTGAGATAAACATTGGTCTGATTTTGTTTTGGAAATAACAACTATAAAACATGGTATAACTTAAATAACCAAATCCAATTAGGACATTCGTGTTCAACTTCATTTTATAAGATATAAACACAGTCTGTGGAACAATCGCGGGAAATTTACGTTCATTACATTGCAATGTTTAGCGAAATCCGAGTTCTTAGTTCTTACATCGCCTACGTTATTGTTTTCGTTATTGGCGAGAAGAAAATTGAATTTGTCCACAATCCGCAGGATTGCAATGCAGCGTGTGTATCTGGATCAAACAAACATTCAATTTTCCAATCTAGTTTTAGATTTTCACTGTTGCCAGCGTTTCCACAACAAACTAAGGTGGTTCTGATTGCCTGTTTTATATGGATGTTGCAATAAAAACTTTTTATATAAAACATTCGTACGGAGCCCGTCTGTGGATTAAATAGTACATTCCGGCTGCAGAGTAGCTACGGCAAACTGCCTCCATTGTGTGTCACGTGTGCACCGATCTTGGATGTTAAATCCCTTGATAATATAATATTTAATAAAGATAGAAATGACTTCAATATTTTCGCAAACATTAAGCAGTCTGTAAACTATTTTTTATTTATATATTCTATGATTAAAGTACATTGTACGTCTAGAATCTTTTGGACGTTCGTAATTCAAATACGATTTATAAAAAATGTATTAGTGGTAGCTACATTTTATTATTGTATGAAATGAAAGCCAGCCACTGACTTTCTCGAAAGAATCTATATGGGTGACTTTTTTAAAACTTACGGGCAGTCTCTTTTTAACATTACATATCGAAGATCTGTTTCTAAAATCTTAGTGGTATCGTAATTAGCACCGGATTTTAGTGATTTTATATTTTCAAGTATTCAAAAGTGGGGCACAAACATTCTAAGTAAAGATTAAACATTGTTATTCCTACCCTGTTTAATTGAGCCACTATACATTTTTCTAAATGTTTTAGCGAGGAAATTTACATTTAAAACGAATGGGAACTAACACCTAATGCTAAATTCTTTTCTGTGGAACGTGGCTGGAATGTAAAAAGGTTACGAAATAAAACTCGATCAAGTTAATTAGGGACAACGGTCGGAGTACTAATTGTGACTTTTTGTCCGAGCTCTTTATTGGACAGTCAAAGAGGACTTGTTACTGTCTTGAGGTTATGTAGCTTTCATTGAAATTACCTTAGTCTTAGATGCTATTGTATCAAAATAGAATTTTTCCTTTGAGTTTATTTTGCCTTAAGGAGTTGCGATTTCGTTGTAATTCTATATTTTATATTAGTCGATATTATTTTACTGTTTTTAATAAAATATCATATTTGGTTTCATACTGGTGTATCAAGCATTTCCTCTTAATAAGCATACAAATAAAATATAGTAACACAAAATGTACTATAATGGGTAATGTAAACCCGGTTCCTGGGTTTTTGGGGCGCTTTAAATAATAGAAGATTTTAGTTTTACTCTATATTAACCACTCGCGTACATCATTAGAATATAAGCGAATAATGATATATTAATTGCTATGTAACGAATGCATTTTTTTATAGAACACAGGGCAAACGAGCAGGAGGCTCACCTGATGTTAAGTGATATCGCCGCCCATGGACATTCTCGATGCCAGAGGGCTCTCGAGTGCCATGATTAAACGACCATAGATTTACTCGAGATTTAAATCATGGAATAGATAATTCTGGTATAGTTATGTATGCAATATAATAGTCGAAGAGAGTGCCTGCGTCTATCTAAACTCTCGGGGCGTAACTTCGACGATTTAGGAAATCGCGACGCTTATAAAAGTATGACAGCCTAAACTAGTACAGCCTTTACTCGTACTGTATATTTTTCAATGTGCTATTTTAGTTTCTGGTTACGTATAATATAAAATGCGTGGTAAAACCCTTGCACTTGACCTAGATTTTTGTATCTAATTCGTGATCGATCACATAGAAAGAAAAGTAAATTAGTGCGCAGCCGGGGATTGAACCTACGACCTCAAAGTTACTAAGGTTACTCACGTTAGGCCAACACTGTGATAAAGGTTCTACATTTTGTTAATTATAGTTGTTTTATAGTGTAAGTATTTAAATTTCGCGGGCTTTTCAGTAATATAAAATAGAAAGACTTTTTTTATCCCACCATTTTATCCGATTATAAGACATTTAATTTTAATCATTGTTTTTAAATTTACGCCTGCACAAAATTCTTATTATTATAGTGACTTTTGTTAAGCATAATGTTATGTGTAAAATTTTTAAATATCGAACGTAATTCGAACAAACCAGTGCAATTGACATGTCATCCACTCAGCTTCAGCGCTTAGCTTGAGAGCCTTCTCACTGATAAAGCACAGACCGTACTTAACCCTCCTTTGTTCCCAATACCAGGTTCAAATGTTAGAAATTAAAATTGTATTTAGGCATATTTTCCAGTCATAAGGGCCTGTTGACTCGGCTATTAGTTTCGAATAGGGAATGGAGTATACTTGAAGATCGCGAATAATGTAATTAAACTAGATAAGTTTGTCATTAATAGAAGGTAGAGTATTTTTTGTATACAATACTTGCATTACTCAGTCCTTGTCCCTCTAGAAAGTTTTGTTGCACAAAAAAATTACCTGTGTCTTAACCACAGATTGCATCCGTACAGAATTTTATAAAAAATATGAAGGAGTATTTCTTCTACTAAAAGAAATATCAATTTCAGCAGAGAGATTACTTCAAACACATAAAAAGCATTTTAATTCCGAATCTGAGATACAGGATTAAAAACTACTACTAAAACAGCCACGTTTTTCAATTTCTAATGGATTTTATTATGAAATGGAAAAAAAAAAATTTATTTCTCTTCTCTTCGTGTTAGTTGTTTGCCTAGCTGATCATTAAATCTTGTATTTGTATTGCACTTTTCTCGAGTATCAATATATCAGCTTTTATAAATACATAAAAAACTAAATAGATGGTAGACATTGTAAATAGTACCCGAGTAGCGACGGATTTAATATAGTAGATATCACTGAGAGAGTTTTTTTGGATCTTCTTCTTCAAATTTACCTAACAGACTTTTAGTATTAACGGTATTTAACCCAATTTTTTTTCATATAATATGGGGTAAAGGTGCCTGCGAGACGCCCAAAAAGGGCAGTCATCGCAGCCCATAGACAACCATTTTTAGTGGGAGGAGGTGTGAGGAGTACGCTCGAATTTTGAATAGCTGGAGGTCGTATCTCTCAGGGAAGACCCCCACCGGGAGTCGATTCCACACATCGGTAGTTCACAAAAGAAAATGCCTTGTGAAACGGACTGTGGACGATTTCCAGCCGTCTGGTGATGTTGGTGAAATTTAGAAATTATACGGCTCGTACGAGGCAGGAGGGATCACCCCAAAAGAGAAAATGAAGCCGATCAGTGAGACATTGGACATTTACAATTCGAGCCCTTCGCTGTATTTGGTCAAAAGGAAGAAGGTATCTGGGAGCACCAGCCCAGAGATGTGAGCAGTATTCCATATGAGGTCGTACTTAAGCCTTGTAGAGCTGCAAACGTTGTGCCTCAGTGAAATACTGCTTAGCCCTACCCAAAACATCTAGCTTTTTAGAATCCAGTTTGGCTTTTTCTTCCAGGTGACTGTTGGATTGGACATCTTTCGAAATGCCAACCCCAAGCATACTAAGGCTGTGTGACGTCTGAAGGAGAGCACCTTCAAATTGAGGAGACACGACAAAAGGATCTTTCTTGGCAGATAATAAACTTAGTTGAGTTAATAAATTAATTAAACCGTTTCATATAAAACACTCAATGCAACCTTAATTACATTACATTGGTCATCTCAGAAGGGTGTTCAAGTATGAGGGTAATCTCGTTACGGCGAGATGTTGCGGTCTCTTAGTATCAAAGGGCTTTAGAGGCATCTGCATATTATATTATGTAGTGGTAAAATTAGTTTCACATTTGAACCTTGACTCTGTGTTGTTTTTGCAACACTTTTTTGACAGCGATGGAAGTAGAGCCGAAAGTTAAGAGCTAGTCTGTCAGAAATTAGCTTATACTTGACTTTAAAAATTATCAATAAACACACTGGAAAGTGATATGATAAGGGGCTGTAGCGTATTATTGTTTTGACGTGATAACGTCTTATAATTAAAAGGAGTCGGCTGCATGCACGAAAAAACATCACTCATGCGGCGTTACCTCGCTCTGAGGTGTTCCATTAAGGCTTAAAGGAAACGACAAACAGGCACAATCAGCCTTCGTGTTCGGCTGCGTTCGACATCTTCCTCTTGTTAATTATTGGTATTATATTGGTATTTATGCATACAAATAAATAATTGAACAATTCAGTTGTGATTTCCATTTACGTCCTTTTCTATATCCATACAAAATACCTATCAAAAAAAAAAAGTAAAATTTTCTTTTGAAATATGCAACCATTCCATCAGTATTTTCTTATGACGTTGTCACGTTTAGCTATCGTCAATAAACCGATTTTTTGTTATTGTATAGAGCATTGTTGGCCTAGTGGCTTTAAGCGTGTGACTCTCTTCTCTAAGGTGGTAGATTTGCACTCAGATGTACACGAAGGAGAGGAAGGGCATAGCAGTCTCTTAGTAAAGGAACACAGCTTGAAGAAACGGGTGAAAATTCGGCGTCTTCTCATAGGCGAGTAGTATCACGGAAGGATTATCACCTACTTGGCTTTAATAAGCAAATGATAACGAACTGATGCTCAAAAGACCCAGACGATAAAAGATTGCAGCGTTACTGTTTTTGTCTATCTCCATAGAGAGAATTCTCCGCTGGAGGCTTCCGGTTGTGTTGCCAAGCTGTAAGTGTACGGTTTACTGACAAATCATTCGTACCAATAGTCATACTATTACATAGTTTAACTCAGGACAGTGCAGTTCATAACGGTTCTTTATAATCGTGAAAATTAAAAAGTTTCTACCAAAATAAATTCGCAATTACATACACAAAAGGAATACCAACTAAATATTTCCTTACTTGTAAACTTGATATTTTAACCGCCATTCACTATCTTTTCAGATTCGGTTTTTATTTCACCTCGTTATTTCCACTGACCCAATTTTGTTGTTTACAATTTCAAGACTGTACTCGTTAAATTAAGTATTTTTAATAATGTTTTTTCATTTGCTAATTTGTCTTTCAATGGCGCTTGAATTATCTGATACAATTTTCTTCATTTCAAAAGGACTTGTTTTGTAAAAGGGAATCTAAAATACTATGTTCTTTAATTTAAATTTGGGAGCTCTTAAGCCTAGTAGCAGTTCTAATTAAAGTCTATATTTATTTATTACAGATTATATAAATATACTTACAGACTATGCCAATACGATTATGTCGAGAGAAATAAAATATAATGAAGTACATATATAATATTAAACACATAATATACACATATAAAAATAAATCAGTGGCGCTACAATCTCTTTACGTCCTGGCCTCAGGTTTCTGAATCTGTTTCATGAACATTTTTAAATCTAATAGGCAAGTAGCAGCCTCCAGTGCCTGACACACGTCGTCGACTTTTTGGGTCTAAGACATGTCGGTTTCCTCACGATGTTTTCCTTCACCGTTCGAGCAAATGTTAAATATGCACATACAAAGAAAGTCCATTGGTTCACAGCCGGGGATTGAATGTACGACTTAAAGTATGAGAGTCGCACGCTGAAGCCGCTAGGCCAACACTACTCTTAATATACACAATATAACTACTTACTGTAAATTTACTCTGCGAACATATAAATATGTCGATAGTGTCGGAGACAGCATTCACTAAGCGCAAGGTCTTTGATAACGAGGATCTATGCAACAGATTGGTTCTGACCCTTGGTATCGCTAATTATCTAGGCTGTGAGTAACACTCAAGACGTTTAAAACATAGTACGCCAACTGTAAGTCCGTTTGGTTTCCAATTTATTGTACCCCACCATCTAAGACTAATAATTTTGGGTACATTAAAGGATAGTAGAGAGACGACATACAGTGTTATGAAAATATCGTGTAAACATATGTTATTTATATTACATGAATACTCTATTGTATGGTAAAAAATGAGATGTAAAATTATTATTAGATTTCCATACTCCATTAATATCCATAATCTATTAGATTCACTATTCGAAACTAAGTCTTATTCGTCAAGAGCGTTGTTGAAAGGTTTTAGCGCCTGTATCTTACTTTTATTTCTATCGAAACAGACAAATTGATTAGTCCTTTGAAAGATACCATGTTAGATGAGGCGATAATTGAGAAGGGACGGACTGACGACCGAACTTTGTACTTATTCCCGAAGTATTTCATAAATAACACGCAGTTATAAGCCTGAATAGTTTGTAATAGGAGCTAAAATTGACTGAAATACAGGAGGTTTGCTGGTAATGATCGATTTCCGTGTTTCGGAAGTCGAATTCGTGATTAATAAACGAGAATGCCGACTTACTTCAATTATAGAGGGCGCCGGGAAATAAATTATTAGATTCTATTTCGTCAGTTGCCGTTTAGTAGTGCAGCGATTAATTGCTTCATTGCGATTTAGAATCCTTTAAAATGAAATATGTAACTGTCATTTCGGAGATGGAAAACATAAAAAAAACTTTTACGTAAGATACAGATCGGATCGGTAGACATCCCTACTCATCAGAAGAAGACAGAGGGTGTAGCCAAGAGAAAAAGCCGGCGTATAAACTCTCGGTACTTTTTTAAAATAGCAAATCATCATGCAAAATGACTATGAGAAACAACACTTATTTTTTTTTAAATATCGCATTTTATTAAAAAGTAGTAGTAGTTTCTGGCACTAGTCCCAGGCCCTTTTATCAACTATAAGCTTTCTTATACTAACTGTTATTATAAAAATCAAAGATTTATGTATCTTATTTAAGATATATATTTCTGTGAAAGACAAGAAGTGTCGGTGTTCTACGATTTTTATAGAACAGGGGGCAAACGGACAGAAGGCACACATGATGTTATGTATCACCGTCGCCCATGGACTCTCAATGCCAGAGGGCTTGCAAGTGCGTGGCCGGCCTTTTAAGAATTGGTACGCTATTTTCCTCCCTAAATTGAATTGGTTCGGGTACCTTCCACACTTTCACAGCAAGTGCTAAATGTGCATCTAAAAATATACCAAAGTTCGAGGCCGCGGTGTCAGTGTATCTGTAATCTTTAAGCTAACATCACTAAATGTAAAAGCATATGTTCTTTAATTTTAATTTGGGAGCCCTTTAGCCAAGTGGCTAAGCAGTACTAATTAATGTATATATTAATTTAATATTTATTACAGAAATACGTACATCCTTACAGACAGTGCCAATATGAGAAAAATAAAATAAAATGTAGTTAAATATATAATAATAAACACATTGTTAAACGGTAGTGAATCGTTAACATTGCTATTACAAATCAAACAAACACGAATATAATCTCGCTTATTATTTACTAATATTATTTCCAACACAGAACAAAGTTATATACGATATTGTACTGTAATCTGACATTTCATAGAATTTAAGTTTTTAATTTCAAAGAAAAGCAGAATTGAAATTGCAGCTAGGTAAATTGCCTTTGACAATGCGCTAGCATCTGTCCAGGGCGGTAACTACTTGTAATTACATCCGTTCGAGACGATTCGCTTCACGCCACCTTTAGCGATGTAGTATTACAGTGGGATAAGACTAGTAATAAATTATGTACCCATTCTTTCAAAGGTTAGATATTTCGGCACGGACTAGACTACAACAGGCCAGTCTAACACATAAATTTACCGTAAGCAAGTTAATATCTTGGTTCTTCGTTCCGTCGGCTACAACGAGCACAGTACGCTTGCGTTGTCACTACATAGTATAAAACAAAGTCGCTTTCTCTGTCCCTATGTCCCTTTGTATGCTTAAATCTTTGAAACTACGCAACGGATTTTGATACGGTTTTTTAATAGATAGAGTAATTCAAGATGAAGGTTTATATGTAATAACATCCATTAAATAGTGGAGAAGTACTGTTATTTTTGAGGTTTCTAATGTGATGTCGTAAATAATTACATTTTCTCCGCTTACATTGCAAATGCAGGCTGAACCCTACGAGTTTTATCAAAATAATGTACTAAGTATTGTACACATTGAAAAGGTCTACAGAAAAGTCCGTGATGGTATATGTCTATCTCTTATGGATAACCCACAATAACTTTTTTTGTCATTTACTTTTTACGACAAATAATGGCTAATTTTCGAAGCGATTTTAACCAATACAGCATTAATCCTTAACCAATTAAATACCTTGAATACATTGTTCATTTAATATAGATCTATACAGCTTATTTAGCAGCGATCGAACGCGTATATTATCGGAGCTTTCCAGCGACGGAAATAACAATACATAATAAAAACCTGCTTTTCATCAGCATTGCACCCGTGCGAAGCTGGGGTGGGTCACTAGTATGTAATAAAATTGTAATACAGTACTAATACAGTAATACTAATGGGTACGTAAGTAGGCGATACCGTCCGTCATTAGGTACTTCATGTGTCCACAACTAGAACTAACCATTTTAAATGGAACATAATTATTATTTGAAAAATTACATATAGCCCGGTAATTAAGTATAAATATATTCAAATAGGTATAAAGTCCCAACAAGCTGAATTCAGTAAAATTGTTCAAAACATAATAAATGATATTTAAAAGTTCCCCATCATTCCCATGTATGGATTTTTTTTAATTCAATGTCAAAGGTAAAAAAATGAGTTTTTTTGCGATTTCCAGCAAAACGGCAAGTTTTATCATAAAAATACCCTATAAAAAATGTCTCAATTATTTATTTCCAACGAGCTACCGTTTCTGAGTTTGAACTTTTATAAATTTATTAATCATTATATCTTTTTTAATGAATAGATAATTTTATGATCAACATTTTTGTCTAAGGTATTTATCTATTATTTTAAAAAACATTGCTATGAAGCATGGAATTCGTAAGAATCATATGAAAGAGAATTGTCAAGTAGGAAAGGCTTTGAAACGTGGGCGGAAATAGTGCTTTTGACGAAGACCGGCGGTTGACCGTTGTGGGCTACGACACGACAATAATGCTTCACTGCTCGCTAAGCGTGACATACTGGTCCAGAGAATACACACTAACACAGCAATTATAATAATATTAATAATATAAGCCATTTATTCAGACAAGATACAATTTTACTTAAGCTAGAATAAACAAATTGCCTTTTGATGACAAAGGCCTCCTCCAATTGCCTCGGCTTTTAATTCATCAACCCACCTTAGGAATGGTCTAACCCTTTTCGCTTCATGTGATCTGTGTGCCAATTTATTACTTGCTCCATTTTGACTGTCCTCTGATGGTATTCCCAGTCCACATCCATTTTAGTTTTATAATAATTGTGATAGTTATGTCGAACGTCATAATCGAGATAGATAACATTCTCTCGAACACAACAATGAAAAAATATTTATTTTGTTCCAGTATGTTGCTATAGAAAAAAAATTATTCTTTACGTCGGACTCCACGTGACTTTTCTTAGCTAAAATACTATACATTTATACCCTTGTCTCAAATACGATCTTATTTACAGATACATAAAACATAAAGTCAATAAATACGTGAGTTTAATTAAAACGATATAATGTGACATATATTTTTTATTATTATATTAGATATAGGCTGTCAATGCACTCGCGAGCCCTCTGGCATTGGGAGTGTCTATGTTAATTACAAACTCACACGACACGACACGTCACACGTGGCACGAGAGTTGTATTATATTATGTATTGTATTATATTAGCCTTATATCCTTTTTTAAAAGTAAATTAATAATATTTAAATAGAAAACTAAACTAAAAACATAATATAAACATAACAAGTAAAAACTTAAAACCTAAACTTATTTATAACTAATTAATGTGAAATTATAATGCAATTTTTCTGAATTCGGCTAGTGGGCAACTAAATACATCTGTCTCACAAACAATAATATTTAGGGTGCACGCATAAACGGTGCTTCTCTGAGTAAATTCGTACGCGCCCCAAGGCACTGCCAACAATATATTCTTAAGGACATATTAGTCTTAGGGTCTGTTTCACAATGTATAGATAAAGTACCAAATAGCTATGCAACACATTAATTATTCGGAAAAGTTACGAATAAGAAACTTCGCGTTACACGACAGATAGCGCTATCTGATAGTAGTGAAACGCAACAACTGTTTATTCTACCAATAAGTAATAAATTTCTTATTTTGAACATATCCGGACATTGTGAAACAGACCCTTAGCCTAATTAATATGCTTCTACAGAGTTATTGCGTAAGAACTTAAGCTATACGCCCTTGACTTGCGAACTGGTTGTAAATGTAAATTTACAGTTAATTTATTTTGTTTTTCTTGACGTTCATAAGTGTACATGTTTACCTAAATGAATAAAGATATTTTGATTTGATTTGATTTGATTTATATACTAATAGAGCTACAGAAGCTGTATGTATCAGTCAAGGTGGGGTTACATAAATTCAATTTAGGCGAGAGAGGCCTACAAATTGGCCCGTTGGTATTGGACGGTAAGCACAGGCAACTCTTTGAAGCCTGAATATCCTGAATCACTATTTAGACACGTCAAAGCGACATCTACAGTTTTCGATTAAGCTTTTTGATTTTAAATTCCTCTAGAGCTTTTGAAGTGTCTTAATGGAAGTCAAACGGTACTGAATTTAGATCAGAATTAAATATAAGAACATTATTTATATTTTAAATATCTCAACTTGTGTTGTTCTATCTTCATAAGCTTAGTAAGAATAAAATTTAACATATGTACTTAATTCTTTACATATCGATTTAATAAATCGTAATAAATTTTGGAACATTATTGGTAAAATCAAATCAAATCAAACATCATTATAGCACCCGTTCACGAGTATGACGCATGGCCAGTCATCGGCCCCCTCGCCATATTTTAGGGAGAGAGACAACTCGACGCATGGACGCCGCTGTATTATACATTGTCTCCTTAATAAACACTTTTTTACTAGGCGCGACAGACAGCCGTATGTGCAGAGGCTGTTTCAGCGCAGAGGAATCAGTCACCCACGTAGACCTGGCATGCTGTGGCTGCTTAAGAACGTGCAGTAATCCTCGGAACAGTGAGGTCGGTCCATGAAGCCCATGAAGTGCCCAAGAGGCTTCTGTGGTTTTGAAGGAGTTAGGCTGGCTTAGTTAGCCAGGACTTTACGTACAACAGACCTACTACGTCTAAGTGCGGAAACTGAGTCCACAAACCAATAACGAATAGTTTGTGTAAGATTCTTAGGAGAAAACGACAAAATATTCTTTAAATAATATAGGCTTATAGTAACGTTAAGACCATTGTTCTTTAGGCATGGTAGCTTATGAAATAAGGGGAAAAATGTATCACAGATAAATATTTATTAGCAATTAATTTTACATTGTTATATCTGCTTCAGCGTACATTATCCTCATGGAATTAGTGTACCCAGATCCTTGTCTCCAACCAGAGATAATGATGATAGGATCTCCAACTCGGACGAAACCTCTCTCCATTGCCCAAGTGGTACAAAATGTTACACGTTTGTTGAGATCTACTTGCCAATCTATGTCTGGTGTTCCTGTTGAAATAAAATAATGAAATTTAACCGCAAATAATACAAAATAAATCAGTTTCATTGGACAGCTATAACGAAAATATTTTCATCACACGACGATCACAAGTCTGTATGGGACAGAAAGAGCCGAATACTTAAATTAAAACATCCCAGCGCAATGACTGTGTTGTTTTGATTTACGAATTTGTCGTTCTTTTTATAGAAAAAATCCGAGGACTTATACCCGAACCCAATAATTAATCCACAATCTACCGTGACAGTCGATAGATCTCTTATCTGCCAATAACCAAACCCTACGAAGACAATCCATTTTTGGCGACGGATAGAATGCAATCTCTTCGCTATTTACACACTTATTTCAATATAAACAAAATCAAGTTAGTAAAATTGTACTAGTTTTAAAATATATGTATAACATATATTTTAAAACTAGTACAATTTTACTAACTTGATTTAGTTTAAAACATAGGTTTTGTGAACTGTCATATTCATATATAAAAGATCTATCCACATACACCGATCCGACGTACCGTGGATAGCTTGTATCGACAGATGGCTATTACAAACCGTCGATTGGTTATTGGCACTTTTATCAATTGGATTAACATGTCTATCCCAGATGGTCTAAAATGGATTGAGATAGGTTATTGGGTTTGGGTGTTAGGCAAAAGGGAAGAAGCCTTATCTGTTATTAAACCTACCACCCATGGGCTTTCTTAATGCGAGAGGGCTCACAAGTGCGTTGCCTGCCATTGGTACACTCGTTTTTTTAAAGGACCTTATGCAGAATTTATTCAGAAATACTTCAGTGGGTCGCTGGTTGCAAATAGATGTGTTAACTGCCTTAAATTGCCTAATATGAAACATACGATACCCCAAGCTATCTTGTAAGCAACAAAACAAACAATTTAGCTCTTACGTCGTAAAGTTAAAATATTTGCTTGAAAGATTTAAGATTAGTATTTAACAAAGCAATTTGCTTGTTACTCTGTTAAAACGATTCCTTCATAGCATACAATACATAATACAAAGTAAATGTATCTTACGATCCAATCTCAATGTATCAACAGATATGAACGGAAGTAGTACGTCATCACAAAATTGAAATTAACTCCTATGCATTTTCAAGTTATGGGGTAAAACTTCTAGAAAGCTCGTAAAGTTTTTCATAAGACGTTGTATCGTTTTGGTTTGGCCTTTCTTCTGCTACTGTCTCAATCATCATTTACAACTATTACCTTCATATATCAACGGCATTATTCCCCTCCACAAATGCATCTGTCTCGCAATCGGGCCATATCTTGTGACAGCAATAATAGGGCACCTGGGTCGGAATTTCGAGACGATTTGGGCCGACTTTCCTGATGATGTCACAACAATAATGGCTGCGGCAATCGAGCGCTGAGCTGCTAACACCGCCGCTATAGCAGTACCGGTTGCTTGGTCGCAAGGTATTGGTGTCTGGTAACAAATTGGGTTTCATATATATATGAGATAACATATTTGGCTATATGTTGATTAATTCTTTGAGAAACAAGGTGCCAGTCAAGGTATTTTCAAACCGAAGGCCTCCAAGAAATTAGCGAACCATGCCCTTAAAAGGCGGGTTAGTACTGTCTTCAAAGTCACCTTGTTTGTTTTGTTTCATTGAAAAAATTTCATCTGTAAAAGTACTTGGTGATCATTCGTTGTTGTAGATAACTAGCAACAGTACTGCAGTAGCCTCAGCATGAGATTCTTAAATTCAAATGGTATCCAATACTTGACATTTAAATTACGTTTAACAAATATTTTTGCATGAACGCTGTAACAACAGTGGTTTACATGTTGCATGAAAATATTAGCAAATAAGCGGTAATAAAAGCAATTCATGACAGGGACATCCCTGTCTTTAGATTCTTTGCAGTTGTATTTTCTGGATTAAATACATTTTATAGGTAATAAATTTCTTTAAAAATATTGATCCGACGAATGTAAGAAACATAATTATTATTTCTTTCGATTGATCGTGTATTACTAAAAAGAATATTAAACAATATTCATATATCTAAATCCAAATCGATATAAATTAATAAACCACCCACTAATCAAGACGCGGTATTTTTATTTTTCATCAGACTTTTACGATCTAATCCTAAAAACTACCTTATTATAAAATCCTATGATACCTATTCGCTGTAAATCCCAATCATTTAACACGTCTATCTTCCAGATCATCCAGTTAACAGACGGCTATGGTACAACATAAAATATTATATTTATTATACATAACAGAAAAAATTAAAAGCTAATATTATTAGTTCGAGATAGATATCGCTAGAGGCAAATTATTCGCGACGGTTCCACTCTTACAGCTGACTACGATCTGAGTAATCGACCCACACAGAGAGACAAAAAACTAATGATTTTATATACATGTCCATCCATAAAATCAATAAAATAAATACATATTAAATTGTAAAAAATTTCAAGACAAAATTACCAGCAAATATTTCAGAAATTAAAACCATTTAATAATGAATCATTGTATCCCATTACGTACGTTAGTGTATAATTGCAAATTTACAGCAGAATCTCAATACACACATGGAACAATATAAATAACGTTATTTCGTACGCTTAATGCTTATTTATGTGTTCACAAGTAATTTATTTTTGATGCTCTTTGTGTTCGGCCGCTGATAAAAGAGAATCCGGAAATAATGACATCAAAGATGGAGTGTTATTGGATTAAAATCGATACTAAAATAATATTTGTGTTGACTTAATGGTATTATTTGTGGGTCCTTTCAGTTATCAAGTATTAGCGAATAGTCGAGCGTAGACGAACATTTAAGCTACAATTAAATTAATATTGCAAAGATAATATTGAAGTTATACTTCTTTAGAGAAAAATTATGACAGTGAATTTTTACGACGCGCGCCCACTTCAACACCTAAATTCGACATCGTAAAGTTAGGTCTAGTTGGCATGGAAATCGATAACTATGTTCAGGTTGTAAATTCTAGTATTTGTATATTTAGAACACGTGTTTCGTAACAGTACAATTAATCAGTGTAAATAAATATATTTTATTTTGGTGTTTTCAAATCAATTTCATATACGACGGTGATAGTATTTACTTATAATATATATTTATTTAAATAAAATCTTTTTGATTAATTTTAATATTTATCGTTAATCACTACTTCATTTTAGTTTTTTTACGCCAAAGAAGTATAAACTTCTAACGCGTGTACATAAGTACACACACTCTTTTTTTGAACTGGTTTTGTTTTTTATATATCATTATATTATTTCAATTCACAAAATTTCAATTGTTTTGTGGTGTGCAATTTTTTAATACAGTATATAAATTAATTATATAATACCTTATCAACAAAATCATGAAACAATTGTTTCGACCATATGCAGGCCTCGGCCTCCTTACAGGCAGCAGCCAGACACATAACTGTGTCTATGGGATAGTCTCCAACTGCTGTCTCAGCTGAAAGTACCAGGGCATCAGCACCGTCGAGGATACAGTTTGCGATATCTAACAATTCCGATCTAAGGGGCACTCTTTTGTTTCGCATACTGCTTAGTAGGTGAGCGCTTATGCAGACTGGTATGTTTGCCTGGGAATGTATTAATTCTAAAGTATTTTACTTATTAAGAAAAATGTTTCCAACGTTTGGTTACTCATACCATCAACATTAAAGAAATAACGGTGTTTGTAATTAATTCCTCTGGAATGGCTCGACCGATTTGTGTGCATACAGGTCTGCGAATAGGACATCTATTTCTCATCCCCCTAAATGTTCAGGATTAACCCCTTAATTTTTTGTCTATTTTTTATGATACGCCTACAAATATCTCCATATATACAGTAGATAGTTATTTCTATGAAACAAAAAAAATGCTTACTACAAATAATATACATGCGAAAAACGTTTCCGGGTCAGCTAGTAACATATATAAATAATGGAAATATGTAGTACAGTAGATACCTTATTAGCACGCGCTATCATATTTTTTTGAGCAATCACCAACTTTTTCGGCGTTATGTCCGATCCCAATTCTTGTCTCGTTATCATGATACCGTTAACTTCCTAAAATGAAATTAACTTTTATGAGACACGAAACAATATCTTTAAAACAAATTAATTATTAAATGAACACTTCGTTACATTAAACATAGAAACAAGAAACAGGACTTCCAGGTAATTCTAGTATGGAAAATAAAAAACTTAGGGCTATAAAAAGTGCGTAATGACGTTTAAGTAATGTGCAGACTTAACAAAAAAGTTAAGGGCCTCATATCCTAGTGGTCGTATTAAGTGAGGGGTATCGCGTTGGATTCTCGGTCGGAGCGCATGTTTATTTCTATAAATAAAAAAAAATACTTACCTAATATAATTCACTGGGTACTGAGACAATATCATTTACATCATGCAAGTATAATCATATATTATCATTTTTTTATTGTTTTATTAAAAATGTACTTAATACATTAACTTAAATTGTTTTCAATTAATAAAGAGTATTGTTTAATTTATAACAATACACTTTGACAAAAATATCTTAAAAAACACAAATAAATTAACAAGTATTAATATACCTTAACAAGAAAACCCATGTTATTGGTAAAACTACGAAAGTTCATTAGTTGTCACTTACCGCAAGTATGTCATCCAAGTTCCGGAAACCCTCAATAGTTTGGATGTTCGCGACAATAGCTATTTTCTTTCCTTTCTCGCCCATTATGCTTCTAAGTTCCTTAATTGCGTTAAGCGAGTAAGGCGCGACTATTACGTCTAACTGTAACGAACACATACTTAGTTAGCACAAGTTCCCGAAGTGCTTTGAATACTGCTGAATACTATTCTTTTTTTTTATAGAACAGGGGGCAAACGGGCAGGAGGCTCATCTGATGTTAAGTGATACCGCCGCCCATGGATACTCTCAATGCCAGAGAGCTCGCGAGTGCGTTGCCGAAAACGATTGCTATTCGATTTTTAAAAACCAATTTGTGAATATATCGTTCTAATTACATATGTTCTGCATTCATCTACTTGTGGTAAAATGATTTTAATGAAGGCCGGAATCTGAGTAGGTTGTATCAGATTTCTGTATCATGATAATTTGCCTATCTAATAGACAAGTAGATGATCCTGTGCCTGACACACGCCATCGGCTTTTTGGGTTTAAGGCGTAACGTTTTCCTCACGATGATCATCGTTCAAGCGAATGTTACGCGCACACAGACAGATGTGTGGTGCACAGATGGGGATCGAATCTACGACCTCAGAGATGAGAGTCACACGCTGAAGTCACTAGCCAAACTGCAATATTAGTTTAAGAACATTTAATTTACATTATTTATTTTTTGTTATTATGCCATTGCTAAAGGTTAGGTTAGTCTCATAAAACGTGGATCTCCCAAAACAAACTTTTTAGGCAAACGATTTTTTAAATTCCTAATTGAAATCCTGATTTTTTCATTAATTCAACTTAGTATCTACTTAAAATATATTAAACTTACTTGATTACTAATAGCGATGGTAATGTACTCTTTATCTCTATCCGAATAATTTGGCATATCAAAGCTAACATTGGGTACAAACACATCTTTACAGGACCCAAGAAAACCACCCCTTTCAATGTTACACGTGAGCGTTGTCGCTGATATGACTTCCACTTTAAGCATTATAGTTTCATTATCCAATAGCACATAGTCGCCTTTGTGCACTTGATCCGCAAAATACATGAAGTCAACGTAAATTGTGTATGTTGAACACCTATCTTTATAAGTTTCGTCTGTCGTCAGCCTCACCGTGTCACCAGTTTTTAATTCCACAGCCTCTCCGTAACTCTGGAAACGATCCAACAGTGAGAATTTAGACTGACTCACTTAGCTCGCAATCTATTAATCTTGTTAAGTCACTTAATATTCGGGGACTGAGTTTACTTGCTTTCGCCGCTCAGAATTCTTGAGTAATTTGTTATTGATTAAGCAACTTATTGTTAAGTGAAAATTGATATTAACGTCCTTGATAAAGAGCTTTTGAAATTAAAAACTAAATTTTATTGTATGTATCTGTATAATACATGATAGTATAAGACAAAAGCGATACGTTTTTATGTAAGAGTAGGTACATTGTAAAACAGGAATCGAAAAGAAGAAAGTAGAAGTTCCGGATATTTCTAATAATGATTATTGTTGAATGTTGTTTTTTTTTTAATTTCTGTTGAAGTATTTGACATACATTTGTGTATATAAATGAAAACTTAGACAAATTTGAGGGCAAAAATAAAATGCTACGTATTTTTTATGTTTTGTCTACAAAACGTTAAATCTAAATATTTACTTACTCGAGTGACCTAATACAATTCAAAATCTTTTATTCATGTAGGTAATTTAATGTACACTTATGAACGTCAAAAAAAATTACATTTAATGCTTCTAATTTTACAAATACATATTTCAAAATCACGAATAATATATGTATTTAAATTTAATTACTTTATTTTATTTTTTAGCTGGCCTACTAATTCCAGGTTTGGTAAACCTTTTTAGAGAAAATAAAATGTTATCTTTACTTTCGCTTTTTTCCTGTTTGTGATATATACGGAATTATCATTCATCGTAAACCAATTTAATATGGAGCACCGCACTTAATTAAATGGATACTTTCACTAACATAAAATATGTAAAGATTCAGATGTTCAGACTCCTATTGTAATTGAAAAATGTGGCCGGCCAAAAGATTTGTAATGATAGCTGTCAGAATTCTTTGGAATTAAAAATCAGAGTATAGATTACAGTTTTGATTATGAACACCGTCTATAGATTTAATAGGTTTGCCAAATCTCGCAAATAAATGAATTAAAATAAACTTTTTAAAGTAGGATTAAATTATAGACAGGTAAAAAAAAATCTTTAGTTACATCAGCAATAATTCCAGTCCTAATTTTTTGTCCGCTCAACTTAATTCCAATCGCCAATGGATAGTTTCTTCCCACCTCAGAGCTGTAGTTCTTGGCCGCGAGCCGCAAAAGCTTTATAGCTTCTAAATGGTCGTCTTTGCTTCCAAAGTTCAAGTTAAGAAGCGCCATGTTCATGCCACTAGCAATCATTTTTTCTAAGACTTCTAAATCGTATGTGGCTCGACCTTAAAGTTAGTTATAATCTTGAATCTAAGTTAAAAATATATACTATCAGTAGGATAGTAATCCGTAATACTATTCATCTTTTTTAAAAATAGAGTCACACAGACTGTGTAAAACTTAAAATATATAAGAAAGAAAAAATACCCAATTTATTTTTCTAACATTCCTTACATTTATGCATTGCAAATGCAAACAATCCAAAAACATTATAGAGGATGCAACGGGTGGCCTTATCGCTAACAAGCAATGTTTTCCAGGCAACCCTAGTAAGGGAAACAACTAAAAATATATAAAGAATAGTGCAACAATTGCATACCACATTGCAATTACGCCAAAACACTATCAAATAAGACACATTGCAGCATCTAAAACTCTTATTTAATAATTCGTTTAGATAAAGATTAAAGCAATCATAATATAAACTAATGTTTAAAGAACTTTATTTCTCATAACAAAAAATATTTTATTTATTCACTTAATATTAATATGTATATATACGAGGGAGATACACGATGATAAACGAAATTACATAAACCTATTTATTTAATTGGTTATTGAAACAAACTGAAAGAACTATCGCATTCCAGTAATTAAACCTAAATGCATTGAAACCTATTTGGTGCCGTATTTACCCATAGTAGCAATGATTCCAGTGAGTCGTTGGCAAGCCGGTGATGCGTTGATATCGAGATTGAGTACGTGATCCAACGGCGTGTATGCATGAGACGCCGGAAGCTGCTGGCCAGGAAGCTCCATTGCATTAAACTGTAAACAAAAATGTCTTTATTTATAGTACTTGTGTTAACTATTATTTGTTTTAATTTACTTTCACTTCCTCTTTTCTCTATGGTATCATCGCACTATGGAAAATCGAGGTCTGTTTACTATCAAAAATCGACAACTTTTTTGTTTGTCAAGAACGACGATAGATTTTTTGCACTGATAAGGTATTAAATAGGGCTTCAAATACGCTGTACTTCATTTTATGTATGTATAAATAAACGATAAAAACAACAATTTAAAGAAATGGCCTTTTGGAATCACATATTTTGAAAGAAATTAATATTAAAAGATCGAAGCGAACAGATCTGTAATAGATATTCTTTGCGGGATAAAAATACGTGTTCCAACTGCAAATAATGCAAAATTACTACATTATATTAATATTATAATAATTTTTAAAAGTGCGTCAATAACGACATTAAAACTATTTTTGATATGTTCCACTATTTCCTATAGTCCAATTGGTTGAAGACGCCGAATGGTTCAAAGTTCTCTAAAGATAAGTCAAAAATTATATTTTACGTTAATAATCTCTACCTCTCCAAGTTTAACATCGCCTTCAGTCGGCCACACCATGATAAAGAAAATATTATAAATAACTTATCCTCAAAAATCTCTATAAATATAATAGCAAAACGCATGTATTGAAAAGATAGACCATAATAATTGTCATAATTTTTTTCCTTGACAGAAGACAGAAACTATCACAGATTATACCCAGTGGCGTCTACATTATTAGTCATTGTACTACTGTTATAACTTTATACGATTTTAGACCGAATTTTTGTTCTCGTGGATTTATTCAGATATTTGTAGTATCAAAATATTTTCGCATATCCATTGCAACAAAACCTTGCATCGGGTCAGTAGTTTTTAATTTTAAAACACCCAGTGTTTGTTGGTTAAAAACAGTTGTCGCTATGCAAGTACATACACAACATTTGAAGGCAGGGCTGAAGAAATTAGCATGAAATAATTTTATTATTTTTAATATTTTAGCTATTGAATAACAAACGAGGATCTGTATTTATTCCGTGGTTTGTTTTTACTACTGATTTGTGGCCACAATAAAATTAATACGCATATAAACAATTTCAGTTACATCATAATCATCTTGTAGAATTTCTTCGTTTTGTGGCGGTTTAAGAACAGCGTAGGGTCTTTAATTTTTTATTCAAATCCTACCATAGGTAATTATGTTTACCTATTTTTTATTTATTGTTACAATAATTACAGTTTAAGTTCACGCTTGCATATTTTGAACTCCCATTACTACGAACTCTATGATATTCTAACCCTTTTAGTAAACTATATATCATTGTCGATGATCAAAAAGTGAATAGAATTACATAGAATAAATATTGTTTTATGTTAAACACCTTAAGTTTAAATAAATTAAGGACGACTTATCTTTTCATCTTGGATGTCACAAATTCAGCTTAACCGTGGCGCAAACAAAAGGCAACGTAAATAAACAAGTCTTGCAAAAATAAACAAAGGCTTGTTTTATTTGTGGGAAAACCATTAGGGGATCAAAACGGGGATTGAGATAAATAAAAAAATAGGAAAACTCGGCCGCTCCAGAGGGTTACCCTTGACAGGGATAGCTACAAATCTTTATGCTGTGAATTCGAGAACAAATCAAATCTTCCATGTAAAAGACAATAGATTCGGAACCTTTACAATTGAGGATATATTCTTCTTTTTCTGTAGACTTCCTGCACGTAGCTAGTTGTGTAGTAATAGTTACAAATTATATTTTCTCAAAAAATACTATAAATTAATGAAGGTAATTTTTAACTAATGAATTCAGTGCAGTCATATATTTATATATTACTTACAAAATATTTTCGTGATAGCTGGTAAAACGCAGCTTCGCTTGGCTTTTCTGTTTAGCACGATTGTTATTAATTGTTTAATAAAAAAAAACGTCAAAAAATATTCTTTATTAAAACTTTAACATATATCAAATTAAAAAAATATTTATAAACTTACTTTGACCTCAAAATTAGATAAGTATTACTCAGGACACCTGTAACAACAAGATTTTAGTGAAAAAGATGACATCTCTTTATTTTGATTGTTGGTTCAGACGTAGCGCGGATTATTATTATTTTGATTTATCAATCAATCAATCAAAATATCTTTATTCATATAGGCAAATAAGTACACTAATGAACGTCAAAAAAATTAAATTAATTGTAAATTTACATTTACTACCAGTTCGTAAGTGAAGGGCGTCGAATAGGCAAGAAGAATAGGCAAGAAGAGCTGGCAAGAATCTTTCCGCCACTCTTTTCCATCGCCAAGTGTTTAATACAAATTGTTGGAGCAAATCAATCCCAAGGTTAAGGATAATTTAAGTATACGTGAAATTTATAAAAAGCTTTATTTATTCATTTGCATTTAACGAGGGCTTTGAATTTATTGAGTGATAATTCTCTAATTTCGCTTGGGAGTTGTTGTAAAAACGATTTTTTAATGAATTTTTCATAAATGTAACTAATCGGGCTTTTGTTTTATAGCCGAGTTGCTGAGATTATTAGACAACTAATTAACAACTATTATGGTTGTAATACTGTTCCCTATATTGCTAATGATGGTATAACTTCACTTACTCAACCAAGAGTTTCTTTGTAATGCTGACTTTCCATATTCTGACCATATCGCAAAAAGAGCTGTCTTCGGAGCCCCTTTGAAGAGTAACATATAAATCGCCATATATTACGTAACCTCGTTGCACCATGTATTCTATAGCAAAGTGTATGCGGTCCTCAAGTGCATCTTCCCAGGTTTTTCCTGCGGTTGTCCGGTTTTCTGCCAATAAATAGCCTCTTTAGGATCAAGCTCTCGTGCGCTGGAATTCAGCCTACACGTTCCAACTAAGATTGCCCTACGTTTTTTCGATGTTACACTCGTAACATATTTTAAATCATAAAATGCATAGTTTACTAACGGGAATAAGGAAAAATTGCAGTTAATTACTTTGTTATACATGTAAAAGGTCATTTAGTTGGTACAAAGGTCAGATAATTATGGTGGCAATTGGAGGAGGCCTTGGCCAACTAAAGGCAAACAGATAAAGTTGTCGAGGGAATGTAAATATTCAATTATATTTATTTATTTATTATTTATTTATTATTTATTTATTAACACTTCGTTGCATTACATAAAAGGAAAATATTAAACATAATTTAATGACAAGCAACTGGCGGCCTTATCGCTTTAGAGCGATTTCTTCCAGACAACCACTGTGAGTAAAGGAAAAAACCACTATGAGTATATTAGATAAGGTAGGCAAGAGGTGCAAAAATAGAAAAGGGAAAACAAAAAAAAAGAAACTTAACAGAAACAAAAAGAAATAAAAATAAACTAAACTGATACAAGTTACATAAAACAAAACAAAAAGTAAACAGTGCACATGAATCATGACAATCTAATTTATTCATTTACATTAATTTTTCAATATCAAACATGTTTATTCTAGCTTAAGTAAAATTGTATCATGTCTGAATAAAGGCTTATATTATTATTATTAATTAGGACGAATTAAAACAGAAATAAGAAATAAAATTAAATATACTCTCGTATCGTTAAATCAAGAGGGGTTTCCAATAAAAGTGTATTTAAATATATTAAGCACTGATCCACCTACCGCTGATAGATAAAACTATTACAACATTTAAACAACTATTGTTTGATAGACAAATATCACGATGTTTATAATGAGTTTGTGTGTTTAGTGAGTTGATTTAACTAGACATTGTTTGAATTAAAATTGACTCGATTTGTAATTATGGTGCTAAATTATTATAGTGGAAAATTTGGCAAATTGAAAAACTAAAGCATGCAATTTCTATCGATAATGGAACAGATGTTTAGGATTAAAACCTTTAAACATCAGCGGTAAGACGCTCCTGTAGGTATGTAACAGCCTGAATACATGTATCTTGGTGCTCACTGCGATGACAATACATGACGGTCTCATACAGTGCAAGGCTTTTACAGTCTTCCCGGAGACAGTGGGCATCACAATTAGACGCGCGTTGGTTTGATTCGCAACTAGGGCACATGACATCATTGCAGCTTCTGCGGCGTTAACTGGGACTTTAATCTGTAAATAAATACACAAAACTATACATTTACATTTTGTGTATAATAGGGGTTTTGCCCGAGATTTAATATTATATAATTTTATAGGGTTTGAACATGTTTTAAAGGGACTGGGAGGCATAATTTTATTTAAACTTTACCGACAATTATAATAATATTACAATTATTTTTACTTGTAATTTAATTTTTTTGCGGTATGATAATTATTTTTCTTATTAAGAGTACTCATTTGTTATATGACATATTCTCAAATTTTTCTTTAATTCAAAATATTTACAAGCACAAAATAGATATTTTAATCTTCATAAAATTAAAAATTATGTCTCACTTTTGGCTAATAATTAGTATAAAAAAATTACATTATCCAGCCACCTCCAGAATCCTCTTCGACTTGTAACTAGTGGTTCAACAAAGTAGCATATTTCATTAATCGCATATAATACCTCCAAAGCGTTAGTGACGTTAAAGCAGTCCCTGTGTTTAAATTTTATCAGAATTTTAACATGTGGTCGTCACTTTCTGAGATAGACATTACAGCTGTACTGATATATTTAAATCTATAGATGTCGGGTAATAATAATTTTATAGCAGACTGGTAGGGAATTTAATGACTCATTTCTCAACCACAAAATATAGGACGCACAGGGAAAAGGGTTTAGTTGGATCAATTGTAAACTTATTTAAATTTTTAATATATTTTGTTACTTCTTAAGCTGTAGAATTAAAAAAATATATTTTTACTAAAGACGAATAAATTTTGTTTTCAAAGTCAAATTCCAAAGAAAATGCGTGTTTAATGTAAAGTTTCAAATTACATAAAACAGTCATAGTATATACTTATTAAAAAAACTTTATTTATATACGTAAATAAGTAGGCTTATGAACATCAACAGAATAGATGTTAAATTGATTCTAAATTTACATTTATTATCAGTTCGCAAGTCAAAGGCAATAAACTCTCCGCCAATATTTTTACTCTCCAAGTCTTCAGTCAAACAAATTGTTTGAGCTGCAGCAAATCAATCCCAAGGATTAGATAATTTAAATATTCGACAAAATTAATTTTCAAAGTTTTATAACTAATACATAGAAAAAATAAATATTTAAAGAAGGAAAAGAACATGAAACCTACCTATCTTACTACATCCACTATATGCAGTATTTTTACTCAACTATGTGTATATAAACAGATGTATAACAGAACTGACTGACTACATAAGTTTTTATACAGATATTATACCTGAGTATAAAACCGCTGACGCCATCCATAATAGCATTGACAACATCAGATATTTCGCTGTCATGAAATTGACCACTATAAAGAGCCTCCCTGAACAATCCGCCAGATAAATAAAATGGTTTCCCTGCCTTGGAAAAAATTAGTTTTAATTTATCCATACTTTAAAAATTAAGATATTTACAGTATGATCTGAATTATTATATAGCGTTATCCTCCAATGAGAAACAAGGCACATTTGTTCGCAATCGAGGCGACTACAAAAACCAAACAATTATTGTTTATAAAATCGAACATCATATGTCTCAAAGATTAAACCTCAAATGTATTAAAATTTTATGGATTTGACTCAATAGGGGTGAGCATAAAAAATAAATGAGAATATCATAAACCTTTAAACATTTTCCACCAATCCATTTCTGTATGTGGGGCAGTCGATATTTTTCTGAAGCCTCAATTTCGAACGGTAAAAACTCTCTTGAAAGTATTATACCGTCAGATTCCTGCAAAGTGGAATAATTTTAGTTTTTATGATTTGTTTACTATTTTTATTAGATAATACAAATTATTTATTAATATTATCAAATCTATGCGAGGTTTACGCTTCCCTGGAGTTACAGTTAGATAAATTATGACCATTAAAGAAAATTGGATGTCTTCTCTTGATTCTTTAAAAAGTGAGTTGGAATAGACTCATTATATAGGATTATTGTAGAAAAAGCCTCTTTATACTGTATTTAGTGTAGTGTTATTTGAATATTTATTTTGAATCACTTTATAACTATGATATATAAGGAACATTCACGTCAAGTTCTATCATCCCCGAGTGAGGTAACAACTCATGTACACCGAACATCGTTCTAACTTTGTGACCTCAAACTTGTTACTTGATAGCAATCACTGTCTTGCAAGAGAATCGAAATTCAACATTTTGGCTAATTTATTTTGTATGTAATCCAAACAAAGCATAGGGTCGATTTCCCAATCAATATTTTTTCTAAGACGGAATAAAAATAATATACAAGTAATGTCTTCCTTAATAAATATTAACATTAGGAGCCGTGAAATCAATTTTTGTAACATTGCCTAGTCGAAAGCGTGCAAATAGCCTGCTAAGCTAAGAGTTTCTGCACTCATGTGTTAATTACAAAACCGTAGGCAGTATTTATTCATATTTAAAGAATCGTTACTTAGTAATTAAGTATACTTAAAGCATTAACAAAAGGTAAGCTCACAATAAATCCAACTAAACGCGATTCCCTGTGCGTCCTAAATTTGGGGTTGAGAAATCGGGATTTCAATTTCCTACCACCGTTCTTCAAATTATACTTATAACCTCTAACTATAGATTTGAATAAATCGGTAAATTAGAACAGCTGTGAGATCCTATTGACTCTAATAATTGTTAGCTACGATCAGTGTGCTTAAGTTTGTGCAAACTTCACCTCCTGCTAAACGATGATCTTTTTCTTTAATGATTTTGCAATAATTTCTGTTTCTCCTAAAAATATATGTGAATATTTTCTTTTTGACCATCTGCAATTAGCCTCTTGGCTTTCATGAGATTATATGAAGTGATGGCAATTACTATCAATTTTTTTTTAATTTATTCTTTATTATTTCCCTCCTTTTGTAAACTATCGGACTGCAACAAGTTTTGCCTTTTTCAGCCGTTACAAACGGTCCGTCGTTTCCAAGAGGCTCGTTAATAAATACGGATTAGTATTATATCGTTAATTTAATTCACCTTTATAATATCATCAATATTTTTTAACCCATCTTCAGTACAGATGCCACAGAATATTAACGGCCTCGTAACTTTGCCAATGAACTTTTTTATTTCCCTCAAAGTCTCCACTTGTCTAACGTAGTTCACAATAATCATATCAATCTAAAATCAGAAATTACTGAACGGTTTTCAAAGCAGATTTTACAGCGATGCGTATTGGTTCATGGGAAGCTAATCTTATGCTTGCTATGCGTGCAACTTGCTGTGCAATACTTAAATATGTTTACAAAAATAATGTATGACAAAATATTTTTGGCTTATAGTGAAATGTATAAAGCTAATAAAGATCAGTATTAGCCTAGCGGCTTTTGCGTGCAACCTTCAGCCCTTAAGTCGTAGATTTAATCCTCGGCACTGATCATCTACATGCCTATTAGATTGACAAATGATCGTGATACAGATACAGAAATCTGAGGCGCAGACCTCGAAAAGTAGCGTCACTGATTTAGGTTTTTTTTTAAGCTATAAAAAACTTTATACTTCTTTCATTTATATTTTCAAGTATTATTACGTTTAATTATAAGTTAAATTGCTTACATTGATAATTGAAATTTTGTTTGAAAGAAATATAAATAAATACGTACTTGATATCTCAACGCAAACTTGACAATATCCAAGTCTTTCTTTGTTATATATGGTTGGGTGTGTTTCACTCCTCGTGCACATACATTGCATACATTTCTCAAGTTACCTCCTTTTACAACTACGCATTTAATACGATCGCGATCAATCACAGTTTCGCATTTTAGTATTATCTCATTAGATCCAATAGATATTTCTGTTCCCGGTGCAATATCTTTGGATAAAGTTGGATTATCAACGAATATCTTTCTCTCGTTGCATCTGTTCATTTCAGACTGATTGCACGTCAAAATAAGACGTGTGCCTTCTTTGATGGAAATAAAATCGGCATTCTAAAATTATAGGTAAATTAACTGATGGTTGAAAATTCTTATTATTTGGTTTAAATGTTATTAAAACAGTTTTGATGTCGTATGGAACGTGATGAATATTGCGCCTAACTCGCAAATGTAATTTGTACCAATAGGTTACGGTAATGGTTCACTGGCCGTTGATACAAAATTTAATCTTAAAATAATAATCTCTTGGTCAATTTTCAATTTTCAAAAGTAAACACAAAATACGCACCAAAACTTATTAAGATATTCAACAATTTACGGCGTAACTAATAAATAAAAAATATAATCAAATTCAAAATGCGTCTATGACCCAAGCGAAACAAAAAAGGTAAGTAAATCAAATGTGACGATCGGCCGAGTAAAAATATTATGGATTACCCTCATCAAAATTAAAAAAATAAACAAACATGTATTTCAATCGTAATTTAAAAGCTTAATATCCTACTATGAATCCTTAAAAAAATTACGGGTCTGGTACAAATTGGCGCGAGTTAATTGTAATTACTAGTAAGCATTATTTTTTTTGTTTAAAAACCATGACATCAGTATTATACAAATATATAATGACATCATAAACATGAGTATGATTGTGGTATTACTGCAACGTACATACATCAACCACGTATCCACCAGTAATTTTGCAATAATTTGTCATATATTAATCATTCAGTCGTTAAAAAGATAAGAATATTGAGTCCTATCATTATATCTGAATTCGAATACTCTTAGTAAAAATATGTAATGTAAAACGTTTTCTTACACTTTCAAGCAAGCCAGTCTTAACAATACAAGTCTTTAGTTCAACACAGGACGCAACAGGCCAATCATGAATGCCATTTTTGCGGCAACACGCCATCGCTGCTTTATCTACTCTCCCAAGGAGTCGAATTCTGTCCCCTCTTGTTGTGAACGACATTTTGAATTTTACAATATTCATACCCGCCTCTAGCAATTTTTGTATTTCTACAGTTGCTATGTCAGTGTTCGCTAAAATATTAATTCGTTAAATTATTATTAAAAATTTGGTACTTACGTATTAACACCTCTGCGACAAAAATTTAATGGTTTGCAAGTGTGGCCAACCTAAACGTTTTTGGTTTCTAAAGTGTTTTGTTTTTATAAAAAGTGATTTATTTTATATTTAATCATCAAAATTTACGTTTAGGTTGTCCACGATAACCACTAAATTTTTGCCGCGGGGCCGTTAATACGTAAGAACCAAAAATTTTAATCTATACTAGTGTAATGTTTCCAATTTTGAATGTGTAAAATGTTATCTGATTAAAGTTTGGTTTCAGCGACACAAATTAGACAAAGAGGGTATTACCACAAACGAAACACTGTTCAAGCAGTCTGTTCCATCCCCCAATATGTAACAGAAGAAGTTTACAAAATTTATAGAAGGGATTGATTTTCCGAAAATAATAATAATGAAGGTAATGCTGCGACAATATAAATGGTTACTAACACAACGTAACAATAACTGGACTTCTTCTAAAACGATTACTTGGTCGGTCCAATATACCCGGATCGCTAATGTCGACATCAGCAAATTCGATCTTTTCTGGATATTTTTCAACCATTTTAACACGTTACTTTGTAAATTGTTTTATTTAGCAATAAAACGATACAAAATTCAGAAAGACATAGTGTCAAAAGTCCATAGAGTACAAAAGTAGGTAAAGACACAGTTACAGTTAATATATACAATCTGTGCATAAAACGATTTACTATACCATAGACAAGTGAACCAACAATTGTATGGTCTTTCCATTTGTATACGTATATACTGTTTCTGGTGATGCTTGCAAGACTAGTTGAATAATAATATAAATTATATAATAAATATATATAATAGAAATATATTGCGTAAATGAAAGCTATTGAAAGAGGTAAATGTCATGGCGCTTTAGCAAGCACAGTCAATTGTTATCAATGATAAAAACCACAGATTTTGCAATTCTTACGACAGATAACTTTAAAATATTCCATTAAAGGTGAAATTCTATAGATTGGTTTTAAAAAATTAACATTGTGATTATTTTTAAGAGATGTAAAATAAAAAAATATGTTTCCTACCAGGCCAGTTTATTTTATTTTTTCATTTTCGTTCTATTATTATTATTTTCTTAATAACTGTATAGCTTGTTGTTCATTAATTTTTATTTGTTAATGCCAGAAATACAGTTATCACTCTCTTGTTAGTGTTTTGTGGAAAATAGTATGTAATGTTTAGGTGGTCGTCATGAACTTGATGCATATAATAATAATAATAAAGCCCTTTTATTTACAACACTTTTAAAATATTTTTATCTTGTAACTATTCATCTAAAACTATGTAGGAACCTCATGTAGGGTTTTTACCTTCTTTAGTTCAATCCATGCTTTTTTAGTTTTTGCTTTTCTGTTCCAGGCAATACCATCTACTTGAATTATCTCGTCGATCCATCTGTCCCTTGGGTGGCCACTTTTTCTTTTTCCCGCTGATCCTTGTATCTCGCTAGGCGTTGTTATAAGTCGTCCTTAACCAAAAACAATAAAAATGGTAGCAGTATTGTATTAATAATTTATGTAACATACTTACGTAATAAGACAAATGATTATTGATATTGAATTAAACCAGTGATATTTTAATTTTAAAATTATATGAAATTATGAGTCTAAAAGCATTCACTTAGTTTAAGTTAACTGTAAATGAGTATAATAACTTATTTAACTTCTCAAAACAGTAAACCGGATGCCGGGATTTGGCAAATCTATAGATGTGGCGAACAGCCAAATTCACAGCGTTATACTTTGCGCACTTTTAGCGCCAAAAGTTACGTTTGTCTTGTCACAATAAACATTTAAAAATATTTGAAATTATACTGTGAATGCGAAATGTTTTTATTTATACTCTAAGAAAAATTGTATACATATTTAAGGTAGCAAGTTATCGTAAGAAATTCAGTAAATGGGGCAGATATAAATATATTTTATAAGCGTCTACTTATTGATATTGTTTCCAAGTACTATGATAAACAGAACAAATAAACCATTGTTGTTTCGTCGGAAACCGAATACCTCTGAGTTAAGCGATTTGTGATTCTTAGAGAAAGTGCAATTTAATATACATATTACATACGTTCATAGGTTAAAAAAGTTTTATTAAAAGTTCAATCACTTAACATCAGGTGAGCCTCCTGCCCGTTTGCCCCCTGTTCTATAAAAAAAAAGAAACTTATTAGTTCATATTGATTTAAATTTGCCGCCAATAAAGCGTGTAAGATATAAAATCACTAACAAAAGAATCTCTGGCAAGGAATGGCAGTGTTTGCTCAGTCGCAGCAGGCTAATGGACAAACAAGGGGCCGTCGTGACAATGTTGATTTTTAGTTATCGGACCGCCTTGTATCTTTTCAGAGAGAATACTATTAATATGAATGGATTCTCGGAATAGATATTTTAAATATTGTTTATTTAGTATTAATCTTCGTTTAATTCCGTTGTCGATGCCGTGTATCAGGATTCAGGATCGCTAAGTCAAGTCAAGTCAAGTCAAAAATAATTTATTCATATAGGTGACATAATGTACACTTACAAACGTCAAAGAATAAATGTACACAAACACGTATACAATAAATGAATCTAATTTTACATTTACTATATTCTCAAATCAAAGGCGTAGAATGGAACTAAACTGGCAATAAACTCTCCGCCACTTTTTTTAATCGCCAAGTTTTTTACACAATGTTTGTAAGTAGCTGCAACCATTACACCATGTCCTATGTGACATATTGAGTAATAAAGAATAATAAAAACTAAACTTAACGCACTATGTAATTTGAAAATAAATTCGTCCACAATTTATTTTCCGAATGCCAATGAAAATAATTGAGCATCGCATAGATTATTCTAACGGTGTAAGGATTTTATTATTTTAAAATAAAGTGCAGGGCAGCCTTTGAACAAGCCAGCGGGATACATGTTTATATTAAACGTAAGAAAAGTTTTATATATAAAATTCTCGTGTCGCGGTGTTTGTGGTTACTCCTCCGAAACGGCTTTCCCGATTCTCATGAAATTTTATGTGCATATTGGCTAGGTTTGAGAATCGGACAACATCTATTTTTCATCCCCTAGATGCCAAGGGTAATCCATCTCTAATCTTCACCTTTAATTTTAGATAAAAAAAATATGATACAGCATTAGTAAATACATATAACCCTGCATTTTTAACCCTTTACAATCAACCCCTATTTTTTATTTCATTATTAAAAACTTATGTTGTGAACTAAGGAGGTTTATACAGAGAAAAATTCACAGAATAACCTAAAAAGATTTCATCCCGGAAAACCTAAAAAAAAATGTTCCATGTTGGTATGTACTAAACAGGTAGGCTCAGTAAAATCTCATTAAGGAGAAACGAAGTTCGCGGGGGCAGCTACTTTTTCTATAAAAGCCTTCCGTTGTGAAATACAATAACAGCAAACTCAGAGTATTCAATTTTGAGCGTGATTTATATATGTTTCGGTAAGTGAGATAAATTTAATATTATTTATTATTTTCTGTCGTAATACCTTCACATATATATGTATCAGACTAAAAACAATATATAAACTAAAAGGGAGCTCATAAAAATAGACACGGTAGAACAATGATTTTTCCAAACTTTTTCCATAATTCATCGAGATCTCCCGTAGGAACGGTAGTTTGATGTCACTGAGAACGCTGGCAAAACTTCCCACAGCTCCTGGGAATAGGTATTTCAAAATGTTCTTAAAATACTTTGTAAATCGACTTACTCTTTGAACCGTATACGTGATAATATCGCTAATTACTTAAATTAACAGAAAAATTTACTTTCACCTATCCATTACAGCGCAAGAGTGTCTTCGAAATAGATGAATGAAAAAAAGAAAAGATAAAAAAGAAGGTTTATAGAATAGGAAGCCAGGTTTTAAGTTCTCACTTAAATCTTAAAGCCAGACGGCTCGCGAGTGTGTTGCAACCTTTTAAGAATTTTATTGCTCGTTCCCGGTACCCTTAGTTATGTAATTTAGTAGAAAACAAAAACTTGGCGATTAAAAAGAGTAGCGGAGAGTTTTTGATAGTTTGATTTGCGTTTATACGTGTACAATGTTGCCTATATAAATAAATGGTTTTGAATTTTCCAAATGATATGTACCTTCGTATAATAGTTAGGTGATCATTAAAATTGAGTTGCGACGTTCTTTATACATACCAATGAATCTACGATTCCTCTTCCTGTTCCTATCTCCAATTGCTAAGTGTTTCACCAACCTTAACCTTAATGTTTTGTAGCCGATATCATGGGCTTATAAGGCTTGCGTTTACCCACAATTTTGCTTATCAGTTGCAAAAGTGTGTACTAATGATTAAGGAGGAAGTGCCTCAGATGTATGACTATCTTTTGCCTCATGATAACTTATATGTTATTGTTGGGAAATCAATAAATGTAGAAATTAGAGTATTTAAGTTTTTCTTTTTCTAGAACACGGGAGAACGGGCAGGAGACTCAACTGATGTTAATTATTCCGTCGTCAAATGGATATTTTTAATGCCAGAGGACTTGCGGGTGCGTTGCCGGCCTGTTAAAAATTGGTACTCTCTTTTTTTGAAGGAACCTTTGATGTATTGGTATGGATATACTTCAGTGGGTAGTTGGTTCCACATAGCGGTGGTGCGCCTGAAAAACTGCCTTGAACAACAATTTTTTTTCTATTTAGAATCGCTTCTTAATATACAGCTGAACGAGCAATCGTGGACCCAAGCATCATTACCAATCCGTTATGGTGGTTTGGGGATTCGCAAAATTTCCAGTGTCGCTTTACCAGCCTTTCTATCTTCTGTCCATAGTTCAGCAAATCACATAAGTAAAATTTTAAGGGCATCCCCTTCAAACTTTGAGATTGCTGGCTTGGAAGAAGCTAGAAACGCTTTCTTAATTGCATGCCCAGGTCAAAATTTTCCATTTTCTCTAAATTCACAGAGGAGCTGGGACGACATAGATAGTAAAATGACTTATGACAATCTTTTGAGCCGTAGTACAGGTTCCGCACGTGCTAGGCTTTTGGCCGTGGGTACGCATGAGGCCGGCTACTGGCTTGACGCTTACCCTTCGTCAAATACAGGAACTTTTCTTGAACCTGACACGCTCCGAATCGCAACCTGTCTGCGGCTTGGGGTACCGGTCTGCGCTGCTCATACATGTCCCTGTGGCAGTGATGTCGACAAACTAGGACATCACGGACTATCATGTCAAAAAAGTGCTGGCCGCTTCTCGAGACATGCCGCACTCAACGATATAATACGTCGGTCCCTTGCCACCGTCAACGTGCCAAGTCTACTTGAGCCGACTGGAATTGCTAGAGACGATGGCAAGAGACCGGACGGTATGAGTTTGATTCCATGGAGGATGGGTCGGGTTTTGGTATGGGATGCCACCTGTTCAGACACACTGGCCCCTTCCAATCTTCATGGAACCAACAACAGAGCTGGTGCGGCTTGTGATGCGGCTGAAAAAGCTAAAGCCTGTAAATACAGGGGTCTAGGCTCTGAATATGATTTTGTCCCATTCAGTGTCGAGACCCTTGGTCCGTGGGGTCCTAGCGCGTTAAGGCTTTTTAGGGAATTATCAAAAAGGTTAGTCGACATCACAGGAGAACGAAGAGCTGGCAGCTACCTTGGACAAAGAATTATTCTGGCTATTCAAAGGGGGAACGCTTCCAGTATCTTCGGAACCTTGCCTAAAGGGACTACTTTTAATAATATTTTTTAATAATTAAATTTTAAGGTTAGTTATTAGGTATATTTTTATGTATTATGTTATTTCTTAGGTTTCATATTATATTCAAACTTCTTTTTTATATAAATGGTACATATTATCAGACATTCATATTTACTCAATCAAAATTCGCCATATTTAGAAATTTTATATGTAATATGCTATGAATTATTTTTTTCTTTTTTGTCCTTACATAACCTTATAAATATAAATAAAGAGAAACCATATTTACTTTTTACGTGACATAGTTTACATTACGAGACCAACTTTCGTGGTAAAACAGAATATAACTTACATATCTTGGAAACTTGTTTACTCAACTAGTGTCAAGTTGATGTATTTCATACATTCCTTATATAAATCTGTGGTTCATCTTCAAACGTCGGAAATAATTCAGTACTTTCATTTTTCATTTTAATGATAGAGTCAAATTTACCTTGAATTTAGTTACCGTTTGCAATATAACAATATGTTAAATATATATATTACAATATAATATGTTTTTAGGGTTGCCTGGAAGAGATCGCGATAAGGCCGCCCGTTGCATACCTTGTAATTATTATGTATTGTTTTATTTTTCTTTCTTTCCAACGAAGTGTAAATAAATAAATAAATAACTTATTTGGTGTATTAATTTATTATATAGAGTTACCGACTTATATTAACTCTAATAACTTTATTTACTCTATCTGTAAATAAAGTCCAAAAAAAAAACAACATAAAAATTATAACAGAAAATTTGAATTATGAAAACCATAGATCACAAATTAGTACTACAGCATAAACTTCGTAATTAATAATTATATTTATGCTTATGACGTAATTATATTTATGTTTGGGTAATATTATTGTAAATCTGTAAAAACATACGTTCACATGACATAATATCTGGTTTCTCGGAATAAACTGAAATTCCACCCGTATCACCTCGACGTCCACCGTTCCACAGCTGCGCGTTTTTCTAGGCAGTTTTTGCCGCGCCTTGTGGAACCAGCTGCCGACTGAAGTATTTCCGAACCAATTCGACTTAGGGTCCTTCAAGAAAAGAGCGTACCAATTCTTAAAAAGCCGGCAACGCACTTGCGAGCCCTCTGGCATTGAAAGTGTCCATGGGCGGCGGTATCACTTAACATCAGGTGAGCCTCTTGCCTGTTTGCCCCCTGTTCTATAAAAAAAAACTGAAAACTGACTGTAAAATATTAAAATCTAACTAAAGCTAGAAAACATTAAAATTATTTTATTAACAACTTAAAAATCAGTGCCTCATACGTCTGGTTTATATATCTGTTCCGTGATCATGTTTTTAATAGGCCAGCAGGAAAACTCCGTAGACATTTTGGGTTTACATCCGGCGTCCTCACGTCGTTTTCCATCAACGAACATAGGGCTTTAGTAATTTGGCATTATTCTCTCCAATTTTGATTTTCTTTCTTCTGAAAAAACACCCATGGGTTCAAGTGCAAAGGCGTTAATGGAAGATTCAAGCTGGCACCTGGTGGCTTGTACTGGTTACCCCAGAGTTGGTGATTTACTCGATCAACGAATTTAATAAATTAGGTTTCTAATAATCTTACGCTTTGACAGCTGTGATTGTATCAACATTAGGGTATTGGTAATTAAAATTAAATTAGTCTTGTTATTGATATTGCATAAGCAACGCAAACAATGTCGTGCACCGATGGCGCGTTGGTGAAGTTCGTAGCAACATGCCACATTGTTTGACCAACTTGCACCGTTCACACGACCTCATTGTAAATTACAATCATATTTTCTTTCTATTAAATTCGCCCTAAGCATCCAAACAATATATGTAAAATGCTGTCGTAAAACGATCTTTTGTTGGTGCCTGCAGGTATCAAATCTCGCAGGTCTAAATAAAAAAAAATGTATTTAAAATTTCGAAATCCTTTTAAGGAAAAAAAAAACAGTTTTATCAGCTCTTCCATAATAAACTGAATAGTTAAAAATATAATCCAGCAAAACATAATTACAATTTTTATTTGTTCAATAACGTTTTCTTAACTGTTTACATTACGTGAGAGAATTAGTGAGTGTGAGAGTGATTGTGTGTGTGACGTAGTTTGAGATATTACCTATATAATACTAGCTGCCCCCGCGAACCTCGTTTCTCCTTAATGTTTTACTTAGCCCACCTTTTTAGTACAAACTAACATGGAAGATTTTGCTGGGCTACCCCAGAGACTGTTCGCTTTCCTGGAATGAAAACTTTTAAGGTTGTTCTGTGAATTGTTTTCTATAAGAACCTTAGAGTTTACGTGTGTATATTTGTGATACAAAGGAGGAGTCATACAAAAAAATAATATTGTCTATTAAGCTTCAAAAATATTTACTATATAACATTATTTCAGCTTTCATAGAGATTAGTGAAAGATCTAAAATGTAAATTATACTGAGCAACATTTCTCATGTAAATTATTTAAAGCGTAAATTCATGAATTTTAATTGTACTTTGACGTGATTTAATTTAATAAATGTATAAACGTCAGAACTAAATGAATTAATATAAATTGAAAGCCAAATAGAGTCGCTATTTGGCGCCTTTTTTATTAAAAAAATTTCTTTACTTCATAATTTAAATATAATATACATCTTATTAAAATTAGTAACGGTGACCCCAGAACTGGCACTTTCCTGGACCAACGAATAAGTATCGAAATACAGCGAGGAAATGCTGTCAGCGTTTTTTTTTTTAATTATTTAAATTATTACTGTGTAGGTTAATAAACTTGTAAATACAATAAATAAAATAGTAATAAGTTGTGTCGATCAGATATAATGATTTAAAAAAATATACATTAATGATGTAATTCATGTTTATATCGGTTATATTTTTCTAAAATACAACCTTGATTCCTTAAGATATTTTTACAATGAACTTAATAAAAATTTTATGATTATAACAAAATCCGTTATCAAATGAAGGATTACTGCATTACTGCTGTGTGTATATATATGTGTATTTCGTGTCACTTATTCTCTACAAAGTATGACGCCGCTGGCGAAATACTTTAGTGGGCAGCTGGTTCCACCTCGCGCAGAAAAACCTCCTTTAAAAACGCTTAGTTCTGGAACGACGGACTTACTTTAACTTAATGAGTCCTGTCCTACTGTCATCAGAGACACTGATTTTCACTGGGTCCATAGTATTTTGGAATATTCACATTTACCAAGTCCATATTTATCAACATAAATTAAGGACTTACTTCGTCCATTCCAAAAGTACACTTTGTTAACGAGAATATTACAAATTAGAGGATTACATGCAAGATAAGAATGCTTGGAAGCATGCTGGTCCTGCTTCATATGACAAACAAACTAGGCGAAATCAACTGGCTTTTCTAATTTTACATATTTTTTAAAATTATATTACAAACTGTAATTATTGTTATCTCACACACTGTTGTTTTTTTATTACTCTTAAATGCATAATATTCTATGGTTTCCATATATGTAAATATGTGAGGAACATGTATACTAACAACACTATATCATTTGTAATACTTTGTGCCTATTTTAATAAATTATTGTAAAATTTTATTAAAAGAGTAAGTGTGGAGTTTCTTTCCCCATTCTTCATCTTTACATTTTATAACTTAATAACTTTCGAAATTGCCATTTTATGTGGTCTAATTGGAATAAATAATTTGACTTTGTGGCATCATCAATGGCGGCGTCCATGCGTCGGGTTGTCTCTGTCCCTAAAATATGGCGAGGGGGCTGATGGCTGGCCATGCGTCATACTCGTGAACGGGTGCTGTGGCATGGTGACTGGTCGTACTTGAATTCGCGTATGCGGTGATATTAGTTGTTTATACTATTTACGTGTTGTTCTCACGAGTATGTAAGTGCGTGCTCCTATTTCACCATGCCTCCTGCTGATAGAGGACAAATCTTTGTTTTTAATTTATTTTATTATTCTTTATTACTCGATATGTCATATGGAACATGGTGTAATGGTTGCAGCTCCTTACAAACATTGTGTAAAAAAAACTTGGGGATTAAAAAGAGTGGCGGAGAGTTTATTGCCAGTTCTTCTCTTCCATTCTACGCCCTTGATTTGAGAACTGGCAGTAAATGTAAAATTATATTTTGACGTTCATAAGTATACATTATGTTACCTATATGAATAAATGATTTTTGATTTGATTTAATTTGATCAACTGCTGGATTTCCCGTATCTTTCTAATAGTTATGGTATACTGTATGAATATTGTGCATGTGTAAGTTTAGTTATCTTATTACGTAAAGGTACAGATGAAATAACAACTACGCTTTAAAATTCGTACAAGCTCAGAATACAATTTTTAGTTCCACAAACTGAGTCCATCCAAACTTGAACCGGGTCTTACTGATGTTAGCGGTCACCATAGCAATTTATACTTTGGAAAGTTACAAAGTAGTAACTTTAAAGTCAACACACACTATGTACGTGGTTGGAAAGTTTCTGGCAACATTTTGCTCGAGGAATGGTGGAGGTCGTTACTTATTTCATTATAGGAATTCCGAGGAAGGCTCCGAGCGACGCGGCCTCTTTACGGTGAAATAGCTATTAAGAGAGATTCGCGATGAAACAACAGGGGAAGGATATTGTTAATTGAACGCTGCTTTTAAATTGCATATCAGAAATGGTTTTTTTTTACAAAAACTTTAGTTTCTTTTTTTATATAATAGGGTGGGAAACGAGCCTATGGGACGCCCAAAAAAGTCATCGCAGCCCATAGACACCCATTTTTAGTGGGTGCGTTGCCAGCCTTTTAGGGAGAAGTACGCTCGAATTTTGAATGGTTGGAGGTCGTATTTCTCAGGGAAGACCCCGGATCCTTAATATAGACACTTAATGCTGCCAGTATTTACTGACTGTTTATACGCTGTGAAAGAAAAGCAATAGCTCCCAGGACAATGGGCACATGCTTTATATTCCAAAAGTATGCACATGTTAATTCATTTTGATTTTCATTAAGACAGATTGAACTCAATTTTTTATAAAAAAAATCTCTTTAAGTTTTGAATATTTTGATATTTCGTTCATTTGTTTCGTAATCCTAGCTAAATAGAACTAAGTATAACATAAATCAATTATACCGAAGATAAAGCCAAACATGGAATACATTAAGATTAAAATTTTCTAAACTGTAATTAAACAACTCCTCTCATTTTTATAATTTTAACAGAAAAATATTTAAAATCTGCTGTAACACCAAACCGAATTTATAAGAGTATGTTTTAACTCTAATGGACGCGTAATTGGCCGCTAGCTGACTAATGGACGATTATAGCAACCTATGTAGATTTTACGGGAATTCTAATAGGCTTTTACTATCAAGTACGTTATTGTTAATCTCATGTTTGCACATACAATGAAAAAGATGATTAAGCGCCAATAATTGTATGCTGGCAATACTCAGAGCTGTTTTTTTTTACCTCAGAATTGTGTTACTTGATATCCAGGCTGTTTTTAAATTAATTTACCAATATTCTGTACATTTCGACCCTTATTGTTAAAACCCACTTCCATCCTTTTCGCGGAAATTGTCGGCGTGAATGTCGTGGCGTCGATACCTGGTCGAATCACTCCACCTTTAGAGGAAGTGGCGTAAATATAGATGACTACATTTATACAACTTTACATGACGTTAAATAGGAAGCGAGATTATTTATTATTATTTCATTTGTTTGAATGCGACAGATGTATGTTTTCTTGGATATATATCACAATTTAGTTCTTCTAAAAAGCACTTACTCCGTTCTGTAAGTCTGAGAATAAGTTTTATCATGTGTAAGTATTTCCGAAATAATTCGACTTGGGGACCCTAAATCGAATTACTTCCCTGTGGAGGGTTTAGCTCAACAAAAGATCGTATTTGTAAAAGGTCGACAACGCAATGGCTATCCCTGTGGCAATGTGAGTATCCATGTACAACGGTGTATATCAACATTAGACTCCTCATTGTTTATATTAGGTCCTTACATATGAAATTGGCGTATTTCGTACTGGCCACTTTAATCACGATGTTCTCCTCTTTGGTAAGGAATTCGAAATTCAAATTTGTAGAGCTATTTACTCATACATTTGTGCTTTGATGACCGTCATTCATTTGTTTTTTTCTTCTGTTTTTTTCTGTTTGCGTCACTCATTTTAGAAAACTTAAAGTATCGCATTATTTACGAGTACGAGTTCCGCCATGGCACTACTGCTGCGGAAACGACTCGAAGGGTGAATGATGTGTATGGCGGTCATGTTGCAAAAGTAAACACAGTTCGTTTTTGGTTCCAACGTTTTCGTTCTGGAAATTTCGACCTGCAGAACAAGCCCCGTGGACGGCCTGAGACCCAGGTTGATTATGAAGAATTGAAGGCTATTGTGATTTTTTTTGTACGATTTGGCTGTGAGCAGTGTTGGGTAGTGTAGCCGACTGTTTTCCTGTTGAGGTTGGAACACCAGCTGTCCATTAACGTACTTTCCGTCTATTTACCCATTTTACATTTGCTCGCACGGTGAATGAAATATCGTTAGGAATCGAACATAGACCCAAAAAGTCAAAGGTGATAATGCCACTGGGTATATTTCTTAAACAACTAATTAGAATATAATTCAATATAAATAACGTGATTAATACTCTCAAATAATATATGAAACATTATTTAAAAACTGACAATAGGTAACATAAGCAATAAGTCAATATGTAAAGTGTCCACACGACGCACGGTTTGCGGATTTCAATGGAAAAACTCGAGTGCTGTATCCACACGGGCTGACCCGGGACAATATTTGCTAATCCGCCGTTCATTCCGATATTCCTGCTAATCTCCGCTCTAATACGAGATCCAAGGTATGTGAAATCAGAAATAATTTTATTTACCGAGTCATTGTAGTATCAGCTTTAGTATTAGGTTTTGTATTAATATGGGGTTTCAACCAGAGTGTTTATAAGCCAACCGGTTTCTTTTTCAGGATAGACTCTGATTTGCTGATATGTGAGAAATACTGTGACTTATCTCCATAGAAGAATCATCAATCAAGACGCAAAAATTAACGACAAAGAGACATAATGTATAAAATGGTAATGTACCCATATAATTAGTTTGTTGACAGTTGTATTATCTGTACTCTTTACATAATAAGCGATTAAACCTAGATTGTGTTCTTTAGTTCAAATGAGAGGACTTAAAAGGTTGCCTGGAAGAGATCGCTTGTTAGCGATAAGGCCGCCCGTTGCATCCCTTTTAATTTTTATGTATTGTTATTTTTGTTTCTTTGCAACGAAGTGTAAATAAATAAATAAATAAAATAAAATCAAGAATTATCAGAATTACACGTGTTTAACATTATCTGGAAAATTAATTGAATATTTTCTACCGGGTCTTATATCTGAAATACCAATACTACGCGTCGTAAATACAGAATAGCATTTAAAACCGCGAAAAAAGATACGATTGGCATTTTGATAACGTATCCAGCAAGGACAAGGACAGGCAATCACCTGTATATGGATTCGGTATCGATTTCATGTTATCCTGGTACCAAACAATTGAATGCATTTTCTAATCTGATTGATGATCCATTTTGAGCCCTTGACGGGACGGGCGGGTATGGAATGCTATTTGTGTGGACACGTTAGCCAAGTCCACCCAAGGTAGCATTTAGCCTTCGGATTAACTACCATGTTATTTTGTATACATATATATATGTGTGAAATATTATATTGTGTTAAGCTGTAATAAAGTGTTTTGTAAAGAAAATAAAGCTGTACAAATAAGACTATAGATATTATCATGATCTAGTTATTATTTAAGAATGTTATAAACAAGCATCGGTGGTTCAGTGGTAGAATGCTCGCCTGCCACGCGGGCGGCCCGGGTTCGATTCCCGGCCGATGCATCACAATTTTTGAATATTATTTTTATTTGTGTGGCAATAGTGAAGTTTTATTAAAAAATATTTTACCATACTGAAATCTCCACATGTCTGTACTAAATTCGGCTTCTAAATCTTAGTTCCTTACAAAAATACCTATATTGTTACCACACACCGCCGGGGGATTCAATACAGAGTGGAAATTTTAAATTTGTTTATATTTTCTATTCATCAATTTTAAAATTATGATCACTAATTAGTTTAACACTATTGTAACTATTGTAATAATTATTCAATTAAATAATAAACAAACACTAGATGGTAATGTTTTTAGGATATTCAAATTTGACAAATTCAATAGTAGTTTCACTAATTTAATAAACAGATTGTCTTCGACGGCCTCGTTAATAACTTGCCCTAAAAGCGAAGTGAAGAAATGTCCCAGTGGCTCGATACGATGCTTAGAAAGTGAATTATCCTTTAGGGAGAGAAGGTAAATAAATACACCTTGATAAATGGAACTAACAACGTAGGTACATGTTTGCAATCATTTTGTTAAGACTTATTTCTCTTGGGTGCGCTCCGAGAAGTTGGGAACTTCAACAAATCAGTATAATAAGGAGTTGTATATAGTATGTTCACAAATTATGAACCCATTCGGTATACTCGGTAGGTGGAATTTTTTATATAATACTGGTAAAATAGATTCCGTTTGGTTAAATATGTACTTCAATTAAAAGTCTACAAAAAGCAATTTACAAGCTTTTACAATATTAATGACAAATGAGTAATAAATTATTTACCTATAGTCATTAGTCAAATTTAATTTAGTTATGTAAAGTAATTATATTAAGTAAATATAATGTTTGAGTGCTTTTTCGTACTACGATTGTGTTTTAAATTGCGGCACTTAATCTTTGAAGGTCACTAGATTTATTGATAAATATGACGGCTAAATTTACATTAAATTAAATATTTCGACTAAACAAGACGTTGCAAATAAGTAAGTCGCCATCATTTTGTCATACCTTTCGTGTTTTAACTCCTGTAATGATTTCTTCAAGATTAGTTTTAGTACACAACAAATTTACTGAAAATTACCCGAATGTAATAACCCTGCAGACAAACTATACGTTTATAAGAAAATCTTATCAAAAATGGTCTCACCCGTGCGGAAACATGGACATAATTCGTTTAATGTCAAAAATAAGTGACACGAAGTGGCCTCCGAGCGTGCAATATAAAACGTGCTCACTTGCTTTGCTCGATAGTGCATCTAAACATCACACTGTATATTACTGAAGAATAAACAATTCTAGTTCTATTTCGATATATTTCACAATCTCTCTTCACTAAGTGTACGAGTGGTGCTCTTTTCGAATCAATCACTTTACAACCTTTCAGGTCTGGGACTCAGATGTCTGAACCTGTTCCATGGTCATTTCTACTTTTCTACACACTGTGGATTTTATTGACTCCAAGGTATGATCCTAATCCTCGGGATTGATTTGCTCCAGTTCAAACAATTTGTGTTTAAAACTTGGCGATTGAAAAGAGTGGCGGAAAGTTTCTTGCCAGTTCTTCTTACCTTTACGCCCTTGACTTGCGAACTGGTTGTAAATGTAAATATACAATTAATTTAATTTGTTTTTTTTTTGACGTACATAAGTGTACATGTTTACCTATATGAATAAAGATATTTTTGAGCTTGAATTTTGAGTTTATGGTATCCTCCCGACGTTTCCTTCTCTGCACGAGCGAGTGTTAAATGGGCACATAGATAGTAAGTCTATGGGGCATAGGCAGAAACCGAACATAGGAAGAGTCACACGCCGAAACTAAGGCTGATACAGTTTAGGGATATGTAGATAGATAGAAATTGTAAAAACAAAGCAAGAGTTCAAATTTGATTGATGAATTTTGGGAGAGAAATTGTCGTAGAATAGATTTTAAAAAAACAGTTGTCTGTAAAGTCGATTTACTGACAAGTTCATAAGAGATACTGATGGTTCCATTTTTCAACAGAAAATTTTAATTTTATTTGTTTGATAGATATTTTATATGTATGGGTTTAGAGAAGGAGGTAAATGGAAATCACAATTGAATTGATCAAGTTACATTTATTTGAACGCAAATAGAATTTTGTCAATTTTTTAACGAACGAACACTGCCGAAACGGAAGCCAATTGGGCCTCTTAGTCGCTCGTTCCACGCTCTCGCTTGCTCTTCAAGTCTTAAATAGAACGCCTCACAGCGAGGTAACGCCGCATGCGTCAAGTTTTTTCGTGCGTGCAGCCGAATGTATCGAATTATAAGACGTCGTCACGTCATAAATATCAACAAAACCTATATAATATGTACACTCAATGTTTTCTTCATGGAGAAGAGCGTACGAGAAAGCATAGAAAGAGAAAATTTAGTCGGAGCTACAAAACAAGCTAAAACTGGAAAGTACCATTCGTCGGAAAAATATTATAAAAAATTATAAATTTACACCAAAGTGTTGTATATTTAATTAGTCAAAAGTTGTGCGTTCGTTAATGAATTAGTAAGCCGTGTGGGGAAGCCTTTGATTGAAGATCAAAAGGATTTTCCGGATGCTCGCGCAGTTTGCACAGTTTATCAGAAAGGACATGAAATAAAAGTTTATATGATAACATATATCTTGCTTAAAATAAAATACTTCATACATTAGTATAAACTTCACGGTGGCTTCGTCAATTTACCGTCAACTAGCAGTTTCGTGACTGAATGCACTTAACGCATACAAGTTGTATTATTATTAAAAAAGTTTTTTTAAAATCAATCCTTTAGTTTACATTTGTTTATAATAATTATTAGCTGTATTAGTTAGTTTGGGTTTGGTATGGAGTAAAAGCCGTATTCATATTTTGCATTTCTTTTCGTCTTTTTCAATTTTCCTCCGATAGTTATCCTCCATATCATTTCCATTTAAGCCTTAGTAACGAATTATATAGCGTACACAAATAATATATTGACTACGCAGGTTATGCCTTCATAAGGTTCTCAATATGAAGGAATGCCCGAATTCTTGTCGATAGTAATTCATTTACGTTGTTATATACTTTAGTAAAAGAGTAATGAATTCTTTTGTTTCAAACTTTTTTAATACTAGCAAATAATAATGTTATAAAGCCTTTTTAGATTAATGTCTTTTAATATTAATATGTTGGACCAAAATTCAGTATTTTTTTAATATTTTCTCACTTTCCATACAATCACGTGAATGTACAGATGTGTTTAATTTAACTACGATGGTAATCAAAGAGAAGTAAATATGACAAAGTTGATATGCGGGCTTTGTTAAATGTGAGGATTTCGGGGCATTTATTTACGTACGCAATTAAAAGAAAATAGACTTACCAATTATTTGGTAATTGGTTGATTTATCAAGTACACGACAGGTGATTTGTTTTACAACTAATCTAATTGATTAATTTGTTTTATAAACATGATCCATTCTTCATTTCGTAACTATTTTTTATTTGACATTAAGAGCTTAACCTTGAAATACAAATTAGAGTGTGACAGACTTCCAGTTTGCGAGCGCGTTGCTGGCCTTTTGAAGTTCTTGAAAGTCTTTTTGAAATAGAGACGTGTCAACTTAATATATATATAAATTAACTGAACTTCAGTTCTATTTTAAATCGAATACAAATAAAGCGCGTAAAATTTACAACCTTTATAATTAATTAACGGCTTTACTAATTATAAATGCAAGAACAGGTGCAGCATGGCAAATAGCCAATCAAACTCTTTAATTAGCGGGTTCATCTTAAGCTTAATCCTAAACTTGAGCTGTGATCCTGGCCACGACATCAATTTCAACTGTAATTTTCTATGCAAGACGAACGTCTTAACATTGATATAGAAATATGGAAGTGTTTTAAAATATATATTTTAAATTGATTAAAATAAATAATTGGCGGTACACCTTTTTTAAGTCTGGACCTCAGATTTCTGAATCTGCTTCATCATCGTTTGTCAATTTGATAGGCAAGTAAGTGATCAGCCTCCTGTGGTTGACACGCCGTCGACTTTTAGTTCTAAGGCAGGTTTCCTTACCATGTTTTCAACGTTCGAGCGAATGTTAAATGCGCACATAGACAGAAAAACCATTGGTGTACAGCCGGGGATCAAACTTACGACCGCAGAAGTGGGCACACGCTGAAGCCTCTAGGCCAACACCGCTCTGATTTATATTGTTTATTTTAGTATATAAAACTGAAATTATATATGTTTTAGTCATTACAAATTACATCAGCCATCTCTCATTACTTGTGGCAATCAATTTTAAACATATTAATGTTTAAATATATCATACTCTAAAAAGAAATACAAAAAAATGACGATTTCAATTTAACCAACAATGACCCAAAGACAGCTTTAATTTGCTGTCAGCAGCTAGACTTTTAAGTGGGCTAAGACTACTATGGTGTATTATATAATTAATTATTAATTAACACAAGAGCATTGTATAAAATTTGTTTCAACCTACGGTATAAGGTAAGCGGGTGAATATTATAGTAATGTTTGATTTCTGACATGAATATTAAAAAAAAAATTGACATGAATGTCAAAGTTTTTAATGTGTTTAGTAATTGACATTGATTAGTGCAGGTGTGTAGTGCAAGTAGTGTCCCATTATTGTTTAGTGGCTCTGTTTAGTAAATGCAGTAGACATGTAGTTTGGCAGGCACGTCGCGAGTGAGGGGAAAGTGAGGGCGCACGCGACGTCACTACTCGCAGTTCACTCGCAAAAAAATAGAACATGCTTCTTATCACTTTATTACGCAGACTTATCACCTGTACTAATCAGTCACCGTCCACACTTGTTTTCTCAAATCACTAATCACCTGCACTAATCACTTGCTCTAATTACTAATCAAAGTCGTATATATATACTACACTAAGACTAAGATATATATAATATACTTTACTTTTATAAATTTTTCGAAATCGAAAAGTGATATCGAATTGATGAAACCTATATAGTTATAGGTAGATAAATATTGTTTCAAGTTATTAAAAGTCGTATTGTCAGGAATAGTTTAAAAATAATAGCAAAAGATTTATTCGTAATAATTTATTGACACTGCTTTTTATTTCAACACTGTGTTATTGTGTATGTGAAATTCATAAAAATTTGTTCTACATTAGATTGATCTTCTAAAGTATATATTTTAAACTAATTCTGTTGTGCCAAATTATATTTTTTAAAAATCAGTGGCGCTACAACCTCTTTAGTTCTTGGCCTCAGATTTCTTAATTTGTTTCATGATCATTTTTAAAATCGAATAGGAAAGTAGGTGATCAGCCTCCAGTGCCTGACACACGTCGTCGACTTTTTGGGTCTAAGACATGTCGGTTCCCTCACGATGTTTTCCTTCACCGTTCGAGCAAATATGAAATGCAACCAAAGAAAGAGAATCCATTGATGCACAGCCGGGAATCGAACCTACGACCTCAGGTATGAGAGTCGCACGCTGAAGCCCCTAGGCCAACACTGCTCAAATTATATTCAGACCAAGTCATTATTTTAAGTGAATACTATATTCATGGCTCTAACTGAATATTGCGGCAATAGATTGCCATTATTAATTATAATACTAAATTGTTATTTGTCGAGTTGTGGCAGTTTCTCTTTGACCACGATTGAAATGCAAATAGACCGTCGAGTTATGTAATAATTTCACATTATTAAATAAGTTAAAAAAATATTGGACACTTCTATAAACATAAGTCTATGGAAGCCAAGATTTTCTGGTTTAACATGCAACCAGGGTGTCCAGGGGTACGTTTTAAATTGGCTCACAGTGTTGAATACTAAATTAACTTTAATTACCTTATCCTGTACATGGAGACGTGGTTTAACTAAGGTTTTTAGTTTATTAATAGAATATCACATCAATGCTTGTTTCTTTGGATCATTGACAATCTGAGACAAATCTTTGTTTTTAAATTATAGTATTATTTTTTGCTTAAGATCTCATGTGTAATGGTTGCAGCTCCTTGCAAACGTTGTGTAAAAAAATGGTGATTAAAAAGGGTGGCGGAGAGTTTATTGCCAGTTCTTCTCTTCCGTTCTACGGTTTTGAGAACTTGCAGTAAATGTAAAATTATATTTATAACATATAATCATTTAATATGTATTTCTTTTGCTTGACTTTCATAAGTTTTACATTGTGTTACCTATATGAATAAACGATTTTGACTGACTATTCTAAACAAAAGATAATATTGTTAATAATCAATAATACAACTGTAGAACTAGTCCTCTCTAATCCGTATTTATTTTCCCAAAGTAGTGAAACATCTGGCTCGAGTTTGCGTTCGGGAATTTATGTCCACGCCCCGCGCTTCCTTCGCTCACGTACAACCTCTATTCTAAGACATTCGACTTCCACATTCGTCATACGAATAATACATTACAGAGGTTATTTTTTTTTTTACCGAACAATATTTATTTATTTATTATATTATTTAAAAAAAAATATTTGATATTCAGTGATAGTTGTGCAATCTTAAATCTTCAGGTCACACATGTATTTAGCAAATAATTCGAACTGAAGAACTGGCAGTAAATGTAAAATTAAATTCATTTAATATTTCTTTTTTTTTGACGTTCATAAGTGTACATTGTTACCTACATGAATAAATAAATTTTGAATTTGAATTTGAATTCAATTTTATAATATCACATCTGAATGCAGTCAAAAAGAGTAGACAAGATTATCATAGTCGTGGTTTGTTAGAAATATAATTCAGCCTACACCATGACAACTAGAAGCACGATTGTAATAGCGTCCTTGATGCATTGTATTAAGGTATATTTTATTATGCGCAGAAATGTAAATTTGTGTTCTATGATTCATACTAACGCCCAAACCCAATAACCTCTCCTAGTAACCTAAATATTGATAAAAATGTACCAATAACCAATGACGGATTGAAATAGCCATCTGTCGATACAAGCTATCCATGGTAGGTCGGATCGGTGTATGTGAAAAATATATGAAAAGGACAGTTCAACTGTGTCAATATCCTATCTTAAGATTGTAACTTCCACGAGTTTTTAAAATAATTAAAAAGCTATTTATATGTTTTAAACGTGAAAATGTATATTTTAATATTAATTGTACGGTGTTATTTACTTTATTAGGTTTATATTGATTATCAAAAATGAGTATAAAGAGCGAAGAGATTGCATTCTATCCGTCGCCAATGTGTTGTATTCGTAGGGTTTGGTTATTGGGATGCTCATAGGATATCAATCTCTGAGACAAATCAAGTCTTGGTATAGGTAATAAAGATTATCTCAGATTGTTGTTGATTGTTTATTTATCCATTATTTATACATTATTATCAGATTGTTTTCAATCTGAGATTGTGGATAAATTATTGGGTTCGGGCGTAAGACGATCAGACGATGTAATTTAAGAAGTTTTAGATATTTAAACGGTTATAATTTTCAAAATTATTATCTATTAATTCAGAAATTAACGTGATTTATATGCCCTTTACATCCTTTGTGTAGGTTACTACTATTTTTAACTTCTCTTTCATTATAACTATTTTATATTTAAGGAAGAGATTTTTTGGAAGTAAAATGATTGCACAAGTGTCATTTGCTCCATTATACATCAACAACATAAGAAACAAAACATGCAATAACTAATTATATTTAAATATTATTATGATAACACGTTTTCTATTGCTTGTGAATCAATTGGTGATAACTTATCGAAATTAATATCTATTGTTATAAGAATAATCCCTTCGTTTGTGAGATGGCTCCTTGAGTGCGGTTCGTTGTTTTGCTTATATTGTGTTATGGCTGAGTCATCTCTTGCTAGACACTGATAATGTGACCGTACAACTATATAATATATATATGAAATAGTATAGTAAGGATTAGTAAATGTGTCTATAAAGTTTTTAGTACAGATATAATTAACATTAAAATATGTAGCAAGGCAATTATTAAATACTCTGAGTATACCGTAATCTTTCTTCTTTCTGATCTTTGCATGTGGAATTCTTAAATTTATTGCTATGTAGTAAATTATAATCTACTATTATTCGTGGGGTTCAAATGCGCTAATTATAGATTAAGTTTTGCGCCTGATAGTACCGCTGACCCCAGAGCTAGTAGTGCTTGCCTAGTTCAACGAATAAACATCGCAATAAAGCGAGGAAATGCTGCCAGCGTTAAAAGTACACTCTATGGGGACCAAACATTATAAATTGGTTTTAATTTTCCACCTGCAGGCTATGAAAATTCTTAATAGAAAATTGTAAAGAAAATAATATATTTTATTGTTATAATTACTTATAAAGCTATTAAAAATAGAAATTCATTAACGATTATTTCAGCCTCGTTTGTATGCTGTCTTGGATATACTACATCGGTTTTATTTAGGTTTGATTTGGATCTAATAAACGAATTTATGATGTTCTTTTTTGTTTCATTACCTTTGTATCCAAACGCTGGACCAATCAGCGAATACTTCTCTTCATCTAAAAAGTATTTCGGATTATTTCATAGTATCATACTATTTAGGACACGCGGACCCGGCAGCCGTTGTCCTGCATGATATTTCAAGCAATTAGGATATTAAACAACCAGATATTAAGTTGCAATATAAATAAAGAACCTAGAGGGCACCGACCAAAACGCATCCAAAATATTCCTTTAAATCGATCCAGCAGTTAAGAGGAGATTTGTGACATACACACGTACAGTAAAATATCGTAACAAAAGTCAGGTCAGTCATTACCTAATACGGTCGTTTAGTTTTCTTAAATTTACTTACTTTCCGTGAAATTTTTTTTTTCTTCACCTAAGAATAACAAAACAAAATCGGTCCAGCCGTTCTCGCGTGATGCCGTGACCAAGCGAAATAGAGATTCATATTTATGTATACAGATAGGAATTTTAACGCCATACAATTGTTTGTTGTGTTGAAAGGGTTATGGATAAAAAACTTCTAATATAGAATGTGCATTTGATATTATCCCAAATAACAATATTTTATTTAGTAAGCTAAGGGCTATATCATCTTAAAAAAAAAAGAGAATATTCGGAATTAAATATTATAAGGATTCCCGAGTGTCACTCATTGAATCCTTATAAGTGTGAGCTTCGGTATTCTTTTGTTTTCGTTGACTCCAGCGAAATGTTTCTTTTGAGGATCAATTTAAATACTCCAAGGAATTTATTGAAATTCTATGTAGATTCTCAGTAATATCAAAGTATTTTTTAATTTATTATCTTTTTACTTAGTTTTAACAGTAATAGAAAAAAGACAAACGGGCCGGTATACCACCTAATGTGCTGCCCATCCGTGACTAATAATCCGAATCAATATAAATTGTGAAACACAATAAATAAAATAAAAAAAATTCTTGCAATAATAAAGATCTAGATTAATACGTAATGAATTGTTTTGTTTGCTATGTCATTCTTGATGTAAGAGATGGGATGTAAATGGAATTTACGGACGGGATGCAATAAAATGTATTAAATACACTACGCAATGTATTCATATACAGAATATTTCATCATCTTATTACAAAAAAGAGGATATGTTAAAGCCTAGTTATTGAAGGTTGATATTTCTGTGAATATGTATATCTGTAGTAAGAAATATGTTTTTTTTTACTAAATATATATAAAATATCGTGAATATACTGGCATATTTTAAGTAGAGGAAACGACGTGTAGGCACAGCAGGCCGACTATTTGCCCAAAGAAACAATCTTACTATATCTTTCTTATTTAAAGAAACAGATGCAGAAATCCGACTGCCATTACACTCTACACAACTTAATAATAATATTACTGTGTACGTATATGTGACGTTAATAATATACACCACATATTACACAAGTGAAAGTTATAGATGTATTTGACATTTGTTTAGAATAAAGAAATAAAGACATACATTTATTAATACTTACTTATTAATTACTCAAATAGTGTTTACTAACAAAAATTAACATGATTGGCAACATCAAATCTTATATCAATGTTTTCATACATCCAAGTCAAGATTTATTTAATCTACCTCCGACATTTGTTTCGTAATCCTACAACTTGCAAAAAAATATAAATAAAAACAAACAATTACACTAAAAATATAGCAAAAAATGGAATATATTACTTACAAATGTTCCAACATTTACAAAAGAAAACACAATATAATTATTTAATACATTCAACTAAGTAATACCTGACTTGATTGGATGTGTTCTGGTGTAAAAGTGAGAGTATGTACATAAAATGTACTTGAAGTGTGTTTAGTTTAGCATAAACTCATGATGCAGTTGATTTGCGCTATGGACATTCTTATACGATTATATATACCTTAGATAATCGGGAGATGATGACGTATTTTGGATAATTTTATAAGGTTTTAAACGTATCATCTTGTGCGGTTATAAACTCACCCGACACTGTTTGTTTTTTAAGTAATGAACTCATAGAGCAATACACTTTTTACAGAAACCTTCAGATTTACAACACACCACTTTAACTTTTGCGATTGTCGTTAAACTTTCCTGTTTTACGCCTAAAGTTTTTATTGCTTTTGCCAGTTTGCCTAACATTATGCGACTTGAATAGTAATATTTATCTCAACTCATCTTATAGGCACGTTTTATTACTATTTGTTTAGTCTTGGAGTCAATTTGTTTTAAGAATAATCTTGTTAAAGTAAAACAAAATCGCTTCAATCGATAAAATAATAAATGATAATTTTTCTGTAATTTCACTTTTTTTTAAGTCAAAATTTATTTGGCACTAATCATAAAAATTAAGAGATACTGTGTAAGGCTTCGAAGTATATATTTTATATCAATATGTATTGTTTTCTATGAAATAGTTAGCGACGTTACTAGAAGACGTACAAGCATCGACCATTCTACACGTTTATTCATGCTACGTGTTTTTGGTACGTGCTACGTGCTACGAACAGTCTACGAACTGCTTTGATTAAGCTCAAGTGTAGACGAGAAAATATTCCTATGTATCCTAGGAAATATATTCAGCTTGTTAATAAATTACTTTGTCGTACTTTTTGACAAGTGGTAACGTCATAAGACATATAAAATAGCTTCACAAAAAGTATAAAGGTGTACTCCAAGTATACGTCGCAGACATACTTTGTTAAGTCATCTTCTCTGGTATCCTCCAAAAATATACGCCGTGTGCGTTGGTAATTGAAACTAACGCAGTTTATTTAGCAGAAACAACTTTTCAAAAAAATTATAATATGTTATTACATTAATATGTTAATAATACATTAACTAAGATTTTGAAAGAAATACACGTAATCTAAATTTCGATTTCGATTAGTTACACAGTATGTGATCTCTTAGTCTGAAGACATCAAAATTCAATTCAAATCACGGTGCTACAAAAAATTGTAAAAGAGTAGCAACAAAACCGCTGCATATTATATCAAAATCGATTTTGAAAGTTGATTAAATTGATGGCAAGAAATCATTGAATTAATACGATAAATAAGGTTGTATCGCAATTGTGTTAATTGTTATAATACCACAATTTTATTCTCAATTTTCAATATTAAAGAATGCTAATCAAATAAATCAGCGCTCATTACAAACAAGTAGTAAAATAACACAGTGTTTCTATTGAAACGATCGTAGACACCGTTACAAAATAAAATGAGAAAAAAGATGTAAAAATGTTAGCGTCTTTTGAAGTGTAGAATCAATTTCAGTGGAGTTTAAGTGTGAAATGGCGATAGTTGAGTGGTTCTAAGTAAATAGAAAACGTCTCGAGCTCCACTAATAATTGTTCTGAAGTATTGAGTGCTTTAAATCACCTGACTTGTACTATTTCCTTTGTTGGTACTAAAACAAGGGAATATATTTTAATACTTTCACTTCGAGTTTAGTTGGAGTAGCTAAGCTTGTGAAATTTAATCCGTTATGCGTTTTAACTCCAGGTATGCGCTTAAATGTCTTCAGTTACGAAGAAATCTTAAATGCAAAGCAAGGCGTGTACGTCACAAAATGCAGCAGTATTTACCTATAAACACATGTCTTTTTATCATTGAAATAAATAATTTCTTCTAAGGAAAAAAAATTATGGCTTAGGCCAAGATAAAGATTTTTACTAATCGTTTAATTATTTCTTATATGGTAAAGTCATCCATCTCATTAAAATAGCTTTGTAAACTGTAAGGTACATAACTGTTGTATATAAAAAGTAGTTTAAACATTTGGTTAATGTTTGTTGCTTAGACTATATAATACTCTCAATACTAGTATTTTGTTCATTAGAAAGAAGAGAGAAAAAACTTTATTGCATATAATAAACAAAAGATGTGTGATTAAAAGACTAGTGTACTTTACACTAGGAATCCCTGTCGTAGGAGCCGCTATTTGACATATAAATGATTTTAGGTATTTGATGTATTAAATTCTGTATACACATACAATTTTATAATTAAACTACTGTTGGACCAGAATAAAATTTTCCGTTTTAGTATAAAGTTATGAATCTCTTGTAAAATTTTGCGTTTCAGAAAGAGGTTAAAGATTAAAGGACCCCTAAAAAAGATTCATTTTATGTTCGTAAAAATTAAAAATAAAAAAATCAATGAAATCAAATAAAAAAAATGAGAGAAACAATTATTTTAAATTAGTTAATATTACAGCGGTCGATTCTATTAAGTCAGAATCAGAAATCATGTAACTTTCGCCTTCACGTTTAAACTTCGAAGGAAAAACGCGTCTCAAAATCTCCCTGAAAATCTCCCTCAGGCCCGACGTGATTTACATAAAACTTGTTTAAATGGTAATATTAGGAGACATCACCTACCGCAAGTCTACCCTTCGGCGGTGCCTAAGCGTCGTCACAGATCAACAAAGCCCCGAACGTTTTATAATCCGTACTGCAACTTCGGAAGGCAATCTCTTTAAAGTTTTTTACCCTGTGGAGCAAGGGAGAGTGACGCCACAAATTATAGGAATGTTCCTGAGTTTTAGAGTTCCCTTGTGAAGCAAATTATTGGTCAGATTACATGTTTTAGAATTTTAAATCTTTCGAAAGAAAATGTTGATATAAATATTTTAGAAAGAGATTAGATTAATTTATAAAGTGTTCAAAAATCTATGTTCTAAATAATTAGTTAAACTGTATTAAATACTGTGTAACTAAGTCAATCAAGGAGAAAGTCTAAGTTTAAAAAAAAAAATACAATTTTAATCGACAGAGAAGATCATCTAACTTGAATGACGTCATAACGCCACCGTAATCGTTCTTGAAGATAATGGCTCATAAAGAAAATACCTTTGTAGGACTTTATACTATTCACCTCATAAGTAATATTAGATTAAGCGTTACTGATACTAAAAATTAAAAAAAATCTACATATTCCTGTCAAATGACAACCTCGTTATTATACATGTATCCTCAGAAATGTGGATACATATAACGACTGAAACGATTTTGATGAAGCTTGCCTTGTTCTTTAAGCAATGTACCTGATTTAAATAAAGAATTACTTATTACTAATTATTAGGAGACTTTCAATTTTCGAAAAATTTATTTACGAAATTTAGGACAAGTTTAAGAATGCCTAAACATCCAAATGTTATCAAATTCTAACAATATACGTACTGATTGAACTTTTGAAATCAGTAAAAATGCGTAATTACTTAATAAAATTAGTGGTTACCTGAAAGAGATAAAGGAAGGAAGCTCTAAAGTGATAAGGCCGCCAGTGGCCCTCCTTTTCATTTAATTATGTTAATTTTTTATTGTAATGTGTCAAATAAATAAATAAAATATAAAATACAAAGATTATGTTTTTCGAATTCGATTTAATGTTGAGGTTTCTTTATAAATGATATACTCGCAAATAAAATACATATTTTGTATACTAAGGATTTAGAATTATCAAAGAAATCTATAGAAAAACTTCACTATACGGGTTCCTTTTAATATAAAAAGTTTTTCTTCTCTATTCCAAGGTACTCGCTTCCGCGGCGTCAAATCTAAGTCAGCACTGTTAGAATTGATAAATCGTTCTCCCCGAGGTTACCCATAGGATTTTAAAATTTCCGATCACGTTATTTCTTCCTGTCAACATCTTTAAACCGTTTGGACGCGAGCACTCGATCTTAGAAAAAAGGGGTTGTATGATATTAATTCATCATTTCAAATAAAAACAAGGGTATGTTTGTAGCATCTTCTACCGCATTTACTGTGGATAGTGTTCAGAGTTGTTCAGACTAATACCTGCAGCTGAGTTTCAGAGAGAGTCATCGGACGTTAAGGCAGAATTCAAAATACCACCCCTATCACCTTGGGTACTTCAAGAAAAGAGCGTACCAATTCTTAAAAGGCCGGCAGCTTGCGAGCCTTCTGGAAGTGGGAGTGTGCATGTGCGGCGGTAACAATTAGGTGAGCTTCCTGCCCATCTGCCTCCTGTAACATAAAAAAAGTTATACTGAATATTTGTGTTTTCGTAGCTTATGTCAAAAAAAAAAAAATTATGTAATAGGAGGCAAATAAGACGCTGTGCTACCTCTGCCTATAAACATTTGCATTGCCAGAAGGTTCGCAAGTGTGTTCCCGCCTTTTTAATAATTGGCACGCTCTTTTCTTGAAGGACCCAGCAATCTAATACCAAACTGTGTTGAATTTTTTTTCTGCATTCCTGTGATTTAGTTGTAAATACACATAATTAACATCTTGGGTTCATAAGTGTTCAAATTAGTATGCAAATCTCTATATAATGCTATACAATCCCTTAAATTATAAATAAAAATGTTCTCCTATCGCAGTCATCTCTTATTTCCTCCCGAACTATTTAAAACGCTGTATTTGGAAAATAATTTTTCCTTTAGTATTTAAAACGCAAGACGTTAAGCGTTAGCCCGATACACTGTGTTTTTAAGTTTATTTATTTAAATTTATATGAGCAAAAAAGAGTTAATAAAATAAATACCTTATACAATAAACAGTGGTACCAACAATACAATCAGTTTACATTAACACCTATTTATAATTACCTTAATTACTTTACTATAAGTTTTTAAAAGAAAAAAAGGCATATGATATCAGTATTTTTTCTTTCTAACTGACTGTCATCTATAAAGAATCTATCCTAAGGTTATATAAAAACAGCGTAAATTAAATCTACGCAGCAACGCAAAAGCTAATTATAACGTTCGTTATTGAACGAGACAAGTTGCGTACGTGAGTTGGGTACTGTGTTATTAACTAGTTTTTCTAACTTTTAATATCATAAACGGTGTTAATCCTTGCTACAGAAAAAATAAGACTCGGCCAAGCGTTGCTGTTGCTAAGGTATATTACATAGTAGTAAACTTTTAGGTGGGAAAACTTATGTGCAACGTTGGTACTTTTAACACAGCGCCATCTGTTAGAATTGTATCGAATAATAAACAAATAATTTGCAATAAAATAAAATTGCGACTAAAATTAAAGATCTAAGCTATCCTATCTCTTAAGTTGGACCAGACTGCTCACGGTATGCCAATTAAAATTAAAATCGGTTAAGTAGTTTTGGAGTCCATCGCGTACAAACATCGTGACAGGAGATTTATATATTTTAAGATAATAGTCCAATTATCTAAAAATTATGATAACTTAATAACTCTTTTTAAAATTTCTATAAGAGCAGGAGATCAGCCTTCTGTATTTACATATTGTACATTTTTGGCTTAGACGTGTGTGTTTGATCACGATGTTAGCCATTATCGTATAAGCTAGTGTAAATTGCATACAGGTAACAATCCAATGCTGCACAGCGGTAATTCGAAACTACTACCTCAGTCATAAGAGCCGGTTTCGCCACTAGGCCGATCCTGTTTATAACAAATTAAAATACATTGATATCAAAAATAATATTCAGTATCCTTTGTTGTATGCCTTTCTCATTCAGTATAATACAACATCTACAGAGTACATAGAATAAAAATAACTTATAAAATAGTCAATTGATTTTTGACCTCAAATCGTGATTTAGAAAATGTTTTCATATATATATGATGATATCATAGTCTCGCATAAATGTGACTTTAAAATACAATTGTAATATAAATTACGATACAATAGTATCCCTATTCCTAATTACGAATGAAAACATTTAAATAAACAGAAGCCCCTAAAAAGACAAATTTGCACAACAGAACAATCGTAATGTGCTAACGAGTTTACGGAGGGAATGTAAAGAAATTTAATTAGTGTTCATTGAGATTATTCACTCACAATGGCTAAGACAACTTCGAATGTTCGCGACACACGGCAAGAAACTAAAAGAAAACTTCAAACCTTATAAACAATTATTTAAACCATTTCTGGCTGGAGCAGTGTAGGTGCGACTAATACATTAAGTGCTCTTTTTAAGATCCGAGGGCCATAGTAGCGGTGCCACCCGGTTCATTATTTAAAGCATTGCTGTATGCCCACTACTCGGATCTGAAAAATGGTTTTTTTTTGATAAAAACATTCATAATTACTTAGTCAAAATTCGCCGTAAAATTTTTTGTTTCCGGCTATTACTATGTATCCATTGTTTTACCATTCAATATGATATGTCTTCGACAACCAGTTATAGGATTTTAAATGTTTGCGCTATTAATACTGAACTTATACTTGGTTCTAATAATACTTTTACGCTGGTTAATCAAAAATTGTTACTTGTGCTACAAAACTGACCTTTCTGGAAGAGGCCTTGTAATGTTCCCATCCTGGGCGAACAGCTACGTGGACATATTTTTTTCTTCAAGTGCCTCCCCATTACTGGAGGTTGGTCAGTTTCCTGAAGCGCGTCTCGTCCTGCGCCAGATGTAGCAACTCTTCCGCATTTGCAACCCGTCCACTCCCTAACGTTGCGAAGCAATGATTTCTTCTCCGTACGCCATTTACCCTGGATTTTACCCATTATAATTAGTTGAAGGAGGTAGTAGCGGTGATGGCACAACACGTGGCCCAGGTACGCAACTTTCCGCTGTTTAATACGTGTAATATGGATATTAGGCGTCCGTAATGGTTTTACTTATACATTTATTCATTTGTGAAGAATTTTCATTACCGTTAAATTTTGTTTTCCTGTACACCTTTAGTAATTACACGTCAACATATTTTCTATGTATGCAATAGGCGACATCTATACTATTAAAGCGCATTATAGCAATAGATTAAAAAATACTTATTACTTCTGACATTTCTCTAGTTAATATAAGACTCTGACTATAGTTAATATAACACTCTGCTAAATGTGACTAGCGTCTATGTCAATAAGACACGAAAAACTAATTTATATTTGTGGGTTGCACCGCCTGTATGTCTCATGAACTTGGAGCAACAAATCTTAATCCAATTATCGATTTCTAAGAAATACGTAGTCCGGAGGGTTGCTTTCGAGACTAAACCTGCAAGCGTGATGTGGATAAGCATCAGCTGATTATAGCACACGTTTGAATCTACCCATACAGTACAGGGTAGACATTGTCAAGCTCGTCGCATTTATTTGCCTCAAAAACCAGTAGGATGGAAATTAATATTTAACTTTTTTTTTTTTTTTTACATTCTAATATTATTTATTACATAAATTAAACCTAAGAAATAACATAATACATCAAAATATACCTAATAACTAACCTTAAAATTTAATTATTAAAAAATATTATTAAAAGTAGTCCCTTTAGGCAAGGTTCCGAAGATACTGGCAGCGTTCCCCCTTTGAATAGCCAGACTAATTCTTTGTCCAAGGTAGCTGCCAGCTCTTTGTTCACCTGTGATGTCGACTAACCTTTTTGATAATTCCCTAAAAAGCCTTAACGCGCTAGGACCCCACGGACCAAGGGTCTCGACACCGAATGGTACAAAATCATATTCAGAGCCTAGACCCCTGTATTTACAGGCTTTAGCTTTTTCAGCCGCATCACAAGCCACACCAGCTCTGTTGTTGGTTCCATGAAGATTGGAAGGGGCCAGTGTGTCTGAACAGGTGGCATCCCATACCAAAACCCGACCCATCCTCCATGGAATCAAACTCATACCGTCCGGTCTCTTGCCATCATCTCTAGCAATTCCAGTCGGCTCAAGTAGACTTGGCACGTTGACGGTGGCAAGGGACCGACGTATTATATCGTTGAGAGCGGCATGTCTCGAGAAGCGGCCAGCACTTTTTTGACATGATAGTCCGTGATGTCCTAGTTTGTCGACATCACTGCCACAGGGACATGTATGAGCAGCGCAGACCGGTACCCCAAGCCGCAGACAGGTTGTGATTCGGAGCGTGTCAGGTTCAAGAAAAGTTCCTGTATTTGACGAAGGGTAAGCGTGAAGCCAGTAGCCGGCCTCATGCGTACCCACGGCCAAAAGCCTAGCACGTGCTGAACCTGTACTACGGCTCAAAAGATTGTCATAAGTCATTTTACTGTCTATGTCGTCCCAGCTCCTCTGTGAATTTAGAGAAAATGGAAAATTTTGACCTGGGCATGCAATTAAGAAAGCGTTTCTAGCTTCTTCCAAGCCAGCAATCTCAAAGTTTGAAGGGGATGCCCTTAAAATTTTACTTATGAGATTTGCTGAACTATGGACAGAAGATAGAAAGGCTGGTAAAGCGACACTGGAAATTTTGCGAATCCCCAAACCACCATAACGGATTGGTAATGATGCTTGGGTCCACGATTGCTCGTTCAGCTGTATATTAAGAAGTGATTCTAAACTAATTTTGATTACGTCGTCTACTTGTGTCAAAAGATCTGGGTGATTCCAAAAGGAGCAGCAACGGAGCACATACGTAAATTTTGGGACAAAAAGACAGTTTTTTAAGATGCAAAGTGCATAATGCGGACTAATTTCAAGTAGACGATCAGCAGAATTTTTAAATTTATTAATAGAATTATTAATATATTCAAAAATAGATTCATCAAAAATTGGAGAACCTAAAAGGTAAAGGGAATTACTATTAACTATTTTAATATTTGGAGCCAAAATCTGAAATTTTTGTTTTACTGTATTTAAATTTAAGTCGCAGTTATTTATAAAAAGTTCGCATTTGCTGAGATTTAGCTCCAAACCAATGGCTTCAAATTTAGTTTTTATTAAAAATAGGTCTGTATTTATAATATATAATATTTAACTTATGTAATTTAACGCATTTTTTTTTCTTAACTCACAGTGGTTGCCTGGACGAGATCGCTCGAAAGCGATAAGGCCGCCAGTTGCATTTTCATTTATTTATGTTCGATTTTTATATGTTTATGTAACGAAGTGTTAATAAATAAAGTGCTGTCTAACGCTTAGCATGCTGTTTCATTGTTACGAGAAGAAAATAGGCAGGTTTAATTTTTCTAACACTTATAGGCAAAGTCAGCAATCATGAAAGAAAAATACCTTAAAATATGTAATTAAACATTAAAATTTTAGATAAAAATGCTATATCTTTGATGCACTAGCATAATTGATGGATGGATTGTTTAATAACACGACACGCCTTTAACTTTCGTAAGGGCATGCCTAGGCAAGCTTTCAAAAGCTCGAACTCTTTAATTTAATTATATAAATGACAAAAACAACTTTAGTTCATTTAATAAACCTCTTTTGTCTTAAAAAAACTTTATATGACAAATAAACAACAAACAAATGAATATGGTTTTGCCATAATTCATCTATCACTGGTAGGTAGGTGTTGTATTATGAATTCTAAATATCTTACACAACTAGCAACTGACTTTATTGGCTTAAAATTGGAACATAACCAACACAAAGTTAGGAGTGGGGTTTCGACGCTAACAAAAAGGGGTTCACAAATCTAAATGACACTTATGTTATTATCGGAAACGAGTTAAAATACAATTTATGTTTGTGGTAAAACTAAAGAGCTCAATATGGCTTCAAATGTGCGATGGTTGTTAACAATTTGGTGTGAGCAGTGTTAGCCTAGTGGCTTCAGCGTGCGACTCTCATACCTGAGGTCGTAGGTTCGATCCCGGGCTGTGAACCAATGTACTTTCTTTCTATGTGCGCATTTTACGAACACACTTGATCGAATGGTGAAGGAAAATATTGTGAGGAAACCGACATGTCTTAGACCCAAAAAGTCGACGACGTGTGTCAGGCTCTGGTGGCTGATTACCTACTTGCCTATTAGATTTAAAATGACCATGAAACAGATTCAGAACACTGAGGCCAGGACCTAAAGATTGTTTTTTTTTTTCTTTTTTACATTTTATTTACGCTTCTAATAAATGTCTAAAAAAGATGTAGTATATTTAACTCACGCCAATATTTGATTAATAAACGACGAAAAATGTAAGAATTAGATTATTAATCAATAGCGACAAGTATCGCTAAGATCAAGTTAAAACAGGCTTCCCTTTATTGGGGAAGGTCGAGCACCCTACACTGTGTAGCTCTTGTTAAGGATACTGGCGTGTTCATACTTGGACTACTATTCTTCAAAACAACTAATTAAAAAAACCCACAATTTTTCGTAAGAAAATCAAAATCTTATAGCTAGTATATACAGCTTCGCATGGGGCAAATGAAAGTCAATCTGCTGTTGACAGTCATGAAAAATTTGTATTTTATCTAGCAATGGAATTTGAGTTTTTTTGTAAAACATAGCAGGCAAAAGTCTCTTACAAAATAAACTTTTACATTAAGACACTATTAGCAATAGACAGAAGATATTATTTATAAGCCATATCATCACCGATTCGACTACAATGTGACTCTCTTTTCAAATGGCATTTTAAATGTTTTAAAGGCTGCCTTACAACCTTTTAGTTTTTTATTATTATACGCTTTTTGTTTGTATCATTCAATATTATTAACGATTTTTTAAAGTAAGGCTGTATGTTTAATACAGATTAGAGTATCATTTACAGTACATTTTACTTTCTGTATTTGACTTATTGTCACATTAGTTAGAATTTTCAAACGTTGTTTCTTGGTTACCAAACTATTCGATTTTACTTAAAGAAATTAATAAACTTCAATTCCGGACATACTTGTACACTTAATCTTTTCCGTTAGTCGACTTATAAAGGAACAGTCTTATGAAATGTATTTTAATTATAAAAATATTAGTCGTTGTAGTATGTACAAGCATCGGAGTTCTGATGCCACTTGCCAAACTTCACTGGAGTGCCGGACGTCTCTGCTTTGTCACACAGAACAAAGACATGCTTATCAAGACATGTTTCAGGACACTAATTAATTATATAATAACTAGCGGAAGCTTCTTTGGCTTGACAAATATATACTTTTACAATTCAAAACATTAATAGAACAAAAATTATTTCGATTGAAAGCTGTCAGAAAACATGATATTATTTTAAAGAAAATTGACTTTACTTGGTAACAATGGTTAATGCGTTTACGTGTAGTTTCTTTTAATAACACATAATAAATAGGCGTTTTAATGGAACTTAATGATGTTGAACCTATACTTAAATAGTAGCCATTGAAAATGTTTATATATTTCTTTCTTTATTTATAACACACAGTTTATATTTATGAAATATTCATCATATTATTATACAACTACTAATGAAACATCGCCCATTGAATGAAAATATTATAGTAAAATGGTATTGTTTTAATTAAAATTATTTGAAAAACTTTTTTCATCAAAACTAAATTTATTGGATTTATCTGCTTTCAATATGTTTGTATGTATTATGTTATTTATTAACTTTAAATATGTACTTGACAAAATACATTAGAATTATTAAGTTTTTTACGGATATGGGGTATAAAAATTCAGAGAAGTGTTCACTATTGTCCGAGATTCGATCTCTGGCACAACGATTTCTGTCTATGTGTGTAACACTCGTTCGTACGGCGAAGGAAAACATTATAAGGAGACCGGCAGTAAAGACAATTATCCAACAGTGTCAGGCACAGAAGGAGGATTAGCTAAATAAGAAAAAAACAATTACAGAAATCTTAGGTCCAAAACTAAATTGGCTCATATGAAAATTAAATGACTCTCTTTATTTCAGAATCACAATCAAACGGTGCTGTAACAACTTGAAATCCATTACAATAGCTTTCTTCTGACGCGGATATCATCACGAATTTGGCTCCAGGATTAAACAAACCAGTCTTTAGGCAGAAAGTTGTGCCAAAACGTACGCGATTCCGCCGCTCCACTTGCCAGCTTGCACGAGGCCCTGTAAGCATTATACTAATGTAGTCAGGATACAACGATGCAAAATCCAGTCATTTAGTACGTGATCATTTGCAGTCTAATTTTAAGAAATAAAGGTATACATATATACGTACTAGTAGACTCGGCCAAGCATTGCTGTGGCTAAGGTTTTTGTTATATTTCATAGTAGTAAACTATACAAGGGAAACGGTAGGAGAACTTATGTGAAAGGTAGATAGCTCATGTGAAAAGTTAGTACTTTTAACACAGCGCCATCTATTAGAATTGCATCAAATAATAAACAAATATTTGCAATAAAATAACATTAAGATAGGATAGCTTACATCTCAATTTTTACCCATTAATATGTCAGCTATCCTATCTTTTAAGTTAGATCAAACTGCACACGGAGTGCCAATTTGATTGATATTGGTTCGGTAGTTTAGGAGTCCATAGCGGACAAACAACGTGACACGTAATTTATATATTTAAGATATACGATGTATGTTTTTTATCCAATAATAAAGTCCACAAAGAAGATTGCAACTTTACATGCATTACAATCTAACTCACAATAATTATGTAGTACATGCTAGTAAGTAATATTATTTTGATTTATTTTTTTACAATACTAATGAATAGCTTAATCTAAGGTAATGTTAATTAACAGTTGTTTGTGTTCTATGACGTTTTGACACTATGTTCGGGTGTCCGAGATATTTCACTTGCACTACACTAGGTTTATTAACTCAAAAGTAGTTCTCTTTAGGCATCGTATCCCTGTTTTTGCCTCAACATCTACATAGCCATGTAGCGTGCTTACATGAGCTAAGGCAAAACGTTTCGCCGTATTGAGGACTGCATCCACATTAAGATCCCTGTGGACACTTTTATACGATACGATATAAATAACAGGTTTTTTAACGTCGGTTTACTTATGTTTTCGTCGTCTAAAACACATTTGACACAACATACTGAGTTCGATATGCAATGATATAATAATTTTAATGATATAATTCGAATTTTACGGGACCTTATGCAATTTTTGTGAATATGACCATATACATATCTGTGTCTAAAGGTAAGTATATATGTACATATAGTATAAGTATATATGTATATACATATGATAAGTCATACGGATAAATAAGGAACTTATCACTGTCTGATTTATGAACACAGATATACAGGGTGTCCCACGGCGATGCCACACGGAGGGAAAGTACCTTAAATATTAATGATAGGATATTTTACTGAAAGAAGACATCGTTTAATTTTTAATAATGAGTAGAACTGCATTCACAGATTTTTTTTAAATCGCCTACCTCAACCGGGAATCGAACCCGCCAAATGTGACAGTAAAATTACATGTATTTTATAATAGCGTTTGAAAGGGCTACTCATAGGCATTATTTTTTCCTTAATAACCTAGCATATTAAATGAAACTAAAAACATAAAATTTTACATTTTATTTAAAATTTTGTTCAGAGAAATTTCCTCTGACTTGCCCATGCTTCCAACAATTAACATTATCATTTCAAAGATCTACCCACTTGAGATACGAGATTTCCGTGGTATGATAATAATAAAGCGATACATAAAGTGTAGTAGGTACTTCTTCATGAGCTCACAATTACCATACTACTGGCTGATATTAGTAAAAATAAATAATTCGAAAATGGAACACTTAAATTTTCAAGCGTCTGTTCTTTTGTTTATTGTGAGTTTCACTTTCGTTTATTAGCAATTTTTGTGTTACTTTACTTATCATGGCGTACCAAAATAATTTGGATTTAATAGAAGCATACTTTTTAAATCACAAAGACATTTCATTAGCTTTGCGGTGGTACCGCGAAAGATATCCCGATAGACACACACCATCTCGCTACACTATAAGTAGAACTGCATTCACAGATTTTTAAAAAATCTGAATGCAGTTCTACTTATTATTAAAAATTAAACGATGTCTTCTTTCAGTAAAATATCCTATCATTAATATTTAAGGTACTTTCCCTCCGTGTGGCATCGTCGTGGGACGCCCTGTATAATAAGTTATTCTCTTTTATTACAAAATAACTCACCTTTATAAAACAACGGTATAACTTTCCGATACAAATGAAGGCATCTCGTTGTTGCTTCATCTGTTGTAATAGCTATAATAGGGCAGGGAGGCGATGCGTACGCGCACCATCTAGCCGATATCCCTGATTTTGTTAGGACGATTATTGCTTTCGCTCCGCACTTGAGAGCGGCTAGACATGCAGCTAACGCTGTGGTTATAGATGGCAGTGCTGGTATCTTTGTCTATGGAATATAGGAAATTGTTAAGATATGTGAAGTTGTCAATGCTTGGAAACATGTTGGTCCTACTCCATAGGACATTCATAGAGCCTTGACAAAATTTTTTTTTGGCTGATCTAACTATTTTATAAACTGTAATTATTTTATTTTTATTTATCACACTGTTTCATTTGTTATTTTTATTACTCTTTAATGTATAATATTTTACGGTTGCGATATTTGTAAATATGTGAGAATCATAAAGGATTACATTATATACAAATATTGTAAATTACATTTTAAAAGTGTGGAGTTTCTTGCCCATTTTACTCCACACGAAACTTCCAAAAGGAAGGGGCAACTAGAATCACCTTTATTATATTTTATTTAACATTAAAAAGTGCCATTTTAGGTAGTCTAATTGGAATGAATGATTTGATTTGATCACAACGGCGTACTCCACGAATGGAGTAGTTGGCAGGGGCATCATAGGACTCTGAACATGATTGATGAACAGGATTAGTGTTTTGTTTCAGACAAAAAATTATGATGGACCGGGCTTCATCAAGCGTATACTTAATAATAATAATGAACATGCCCATACCATAAATGATAGTTTTAAATAGTCATCTTCATAATTTATATCCTTTTCAGCGAAACTAATAGCCCTAACGATAGATCTAATAACATCACGAGGGGGTAATTGAACGTTTTCATTGTCCGTTATAACAATACCATCAACCTGGTTCCTGACTACATCATTAATAGTACTAATTATCTTTATATCTCTGTCGACCAACTTGTAATAGTCTTCTATAATGTTTGGCTTGATGTAGAAAACTGGCTTGAAGTACTGAAATTTGAAAATGAACCTGTTTTAAAATGGCCACAGATAATAGTAATCAAATTCCCGGTAATATTTAAATTACAAACGTCTAAGCGGTTTCATAATATACTTAATATATACATATTAAAATTTAAAGAAAAATATATATATCTATTACCCAAAGAGAGAATGACTATACGAATAGTATTTTAGGTTCACAAAGTTCATTGACCAAGGAGTTTTCTATATATATTTTTTCTAGGAGCCATTAATTTCAATATTTGAATAAGATTTTAAAGTCATTCCTACGTTTTATATGACCGATTAATAAGGTTGATCTAAGTTCAGGTATATAGATAATAATAAACTACTACCATTAACTTCTATTACAAACTTTTTTACATAATTTTAAAGCGCAGTCACAATACTCTTCGCTGACTAGATTATTTCTCTGATGATCAAGTATGACACCATCTGAAAACTATACAATTAATCTTAATGGTATATTTATATCTGTGGCCTACAGATCTCAACCACACTAAAGTATTCCTTGAGCAGTGGCGCTCATCGCGTCTTGGACTCAGATTTCTGTATTAATACAGGCAAAATATTAATAGCTATTTTGACGACGAATTTCGTGCTACTATTTTCTATAGCCGGAAGACTGTCGATTTTTGGGTTTAAGGCAGGTGACGATTAAGAAATACGTCGCCCGAATTTGATGATACTGATTATGTAGGTGTCCTAGGGGACCTTGATTAGAATATCTGCAAGTATTTTTTGCTAATTGATATGACATTCCGCATAAATATCGATTTTTTAGCATGAATCAGTACCATCAAATTCGGGCAACGTAATTCTAAATCTAACCTCTGAGGCATACCGGTTCCAAAGTGCTCCTTCATCGTACAAGCAAATGTTAAGCAAATATAAAGAGAAATTCATTAACTATAAAGGCTAACCGGGGAATAACACAAAACAAAGGTTGTTGTTCGGCACAAAAGTTAAATATTGAGTATGGCTATGAGCATGCAGTATATAATTAACGCATGTTTGATTTTAATGAACTTAAAAGTTATATGCCTGGGAGAATATTGCAACTTCATTACGAGACACAAAACTAATACTAACTGGCATAGATGTGGTTGCATGCGAAGTAAATGAAAATAAATTATGGTCAAAGTGAACTCGCTGTGTAAACGGCTATACGCCTATTATTTTAGATAATATGTAACCAAACGATTTGTAATAACGCATTAACTGTTTTGAAAATAGCTCAGAGCCTAAAAAACTTGCGAAGTCGGCTTCTGACCAGTAACTTTTTTATACAGCATCTTGTGCCAGATCGATAATTATCTAAAAAATATTTTATTACAATGTTTACCTCCATTGCAAATATATATTTTTAACCCCTAAGCGATAAGGGGTGTCCAGAGCAATAATTATTTTTTTGCTTTGTTTTATATACCTATAAAAAAATCAAAACAAAAAAAATTGTCTCAGAAATAAAAAAAAATTGAGCCGTCACGGGACGCCTGGCAGATGTGAAACATCGAAATTATTTTGTTAAGTAATATGCAGAAAAGAACAGATTGTGATAGGAACTAAATATGTCATAATGATAAAATAAAATATTACGATTTTGTTTTCCAGATAACGATGACCATTTATTGAATAAACATTTATTTTCATTAAAAGCAAAAATGTACTATTTAATAATTGTATGACCATCATATAGCGTGGCGATGCGTCGCCACGGCATGCGTCGCCACGCCAGAAATCGGTTTTACGTGCGGCTATAGATGTTTCACATCAAAAAATTTTTGGGGTGGTCACCCCATCACTTAGGGATTTAAAAGGTAGATAGTAGCTGATTCATAATAATCGGTCCAGCCGTTTCGGAGGAGAATGGAAACGAACATTGCGACATGAGAATTTTATCTATAAGATTTGTATGACATAAAACGTGAAACTTATTTCACAGATATTTAACAACTTTTGGTGATAGTAAAAACGTCTACAACTGATATTAGTAAAAGCCATGGCTAACTTGGATTAAATGTTCCACTTCTTCATCATCCCATTTATTTAACCATAACATAATCGATTTTTTAGTCCAACCGTTCTCTTGTTTAAGCTTCAGATATTGGTCTAAATTATTCACGTTTTTAATAATTATAACATCCACCTAAAGAATGTAAAATTTTAAATTATGAAGTAAAATCTTGTCTATGTTAAATTAGAACAAATTAAATTAGCAATTTAATATCTGAAATAAATATGTTGAAGCAATGGCGCTACTGTCATCTGTCATCGTAATTATATGTCACAGAGCTCATTAATTAATAACATCAAAATGTCAAATCACCAGTCCACAGTCAAATTGGTTTATAACTGGTTTTTATATGAATTTGAAATAGGAATCTTCTGTTTTGTTTTATAAAAAATACTTACTACGTCATCAATTGGTATAGGTGTATTGATTGAGAGTGTAACTACAATTGTTATAGGGACCTCGAACTCTGAAGGAAACATATCTGGCATTCTCTTTGCTTTAAATATCGTAGCAACAGTTCGTTTAAAAAACTCTTCATCGTGTTCCGTCCGGTCAATATTGAATATGTTTACTCCCGACTTTATAAGAGAATATAAATCATGTGAGGTATATCTTCGTTTATCTATAATTAAGGAAAAATAATTATTTATAAATTACACTGATAATATACTAAGTAAATATATCTATATTTAGTATATTATCAGTATATATATATATAATATATCTATTTAAATCATGAATTAATTACGTACTATACATGTTCAATAAAATAGGCAGAGAGAGAGAGCAAAATTCTTATAACTACTGTTATAATAGCATAATTAGAACACTTACAAAAATTAAAAATAATATTCGTTGAAGGAAACACTCTATCTTCTTCGTTTGGGTCTTGATACTGGTAAAAGCATAGACTCTAGAAATAAATTAAGTTTAAACTTCTTTACGTGAAAAAAAAGGAATTTTCAAATAACTCCTTCTTTGTATTATAAAAAATAATGATAATTTAGATATATTTAAATTTAATTCATGTTCTTTTATGAAGTTATCACGTAAAATTAACGTCCGTAGGCTGACTTTACAAAAAAAAACTGATCAAATGTCTATAGAAACTAGATTTAAATCGTATTAATAAAATATAAGTGCAATGTATATCTAGTATCTAATAATGTATATATACCATTAAAATCTGTTATAACGACATGGAAGGTTCTACTCATATTTGGTCGTATAAACCAATAGTCGTAATAGCCGATGACGTTATTAAGAACCTAATATAACAGAATTCAGCCGAGAATTTGATTTTGGTGAACATAACTGGTATGTTGTTCTAAACAATGTCGCCGAAAACCGTTTAAAAATAATAAAAACCCTTTTAGAACTATATAAATTAGTTTCCTGTGGCATGTCCAAATAAATTATTAATCAGACTTCAAATCGCGGCACAGAATATAAGTAGATTATTATTTAACTTGCATTACTCACCCCAGATCTACAAATATCCGGACTTGGAGTATATTTATCAACCCACCACACCATTATCAGTTTGGGTATAGATAATGACGGAAAGCTGATACAACTACGACCTCGGGTCAAATTAAATAATCATATTTCTTATAGATTAAATATAGTGTGGAGTCAAAGAGTCACAGTTATACAAACATTAACCAAAAGTCTTAGTAGTATGATATACCTCTTCCGTGTTTTATTTAGAACTGATACATTTCATGGCCATCTAGAGGTAATTTCGCAAACATAGTTCTTAATTTAAATATTTACAACAAGGCTATTTTGATTCTAAATTCGAATATCTTTATAAATAACAATTAATTGCTAAGCCCAAACTAGTATTTTTATGTATTCCATGATAGGTTTTTATGTAGATAAGAAAATTGAGAATTCGAAAAACGAACAGTCTATGGGCAAATGTTCCATTTGTTGATAAGAAGCTACATAAGGCCTTTAATTTATCACGCTATGTAAAAAAAAATATATTAAAGCGAAACAAAGGCAGGCAGCAAACATATTGATATTAATTGGGTATTATATGTAGAATATTATATTGAATCAGATCAAAAGTAAACTTGTTTCAATGGCAAAGTCAAAGTCGAAAATATTTATTCATATCGATAACACAATGTACACATATGAACGTCAAAAAAAGAAATATACATTGAATGCTTCAAATTTCACATTAACTGTCAGTTCTCAAATCAAGGGCGTAGAACGGAAGAGAAGAACTGGTAATAAACTCTCCGACACTCTTTTTCATCGCCAACTTTTTTTTTTTTTACACAATGTTTTTAAGGAGCTACAACCATTACACCATGTTCCTTTTGACATGACCATGACCGTCTTAAGTAATAAATATTAATAAAATATATTAATAGATCTATTAATAGATAGATCCTCTATCAGCAGAAGGCATGGTGAAATAGGAGCACTCACTTATATTCTCCCAGGAACAACACGCAAATACATAGTTCAAACTAACATCACCGCATACACGAATTCAAGTACCAGTCACCATAAGTAGCACCAGTAAAGTTTCAATAGAAACGGCCGTAAGATAGATAGATAAACAATTGTCAGAGATATATCATTAAACCTACTTTTTCTTCATTAAGCTTCGATATTTCACGAGTTAAAATGCGGGCATCTATCGTATAGGAAGAGCACTTCAATTTATGTGCGTAATTAAGTGGAGTTTGCGTTGGAGCTGGTTCCTCGGCACTTTGCAGCGGTAAATGAAATTTACGTACGCTTCCACCTTTCGAACGAACCTTAAGTTATCGGTACAAGCTATGAGCGATAGCGGTTTCAGGTTTTTTTGGTATTGATTTGGAAATGTCTCTATTCCTGTAGACAACTTTTTTTAAATAGGAGGCTCATCTGGCTCGCAAAAAGTACCAAAACACTATAATATAAATAAAAGCCTTTATTCAAAACAGTATATCAAGGATTATATAGTGTTTTGGTATTAAAGGCCGGCAACGCACTTGCGAGCCAGGTGAGCCTCCCATTTCAAAAGAAAAAATTGTCAAACCTTCAGTTGTAGACCGATGGACATATTTTCGAATAATTTTAAATGCGTTTCATAACGATATTTATGTTTATTCGTGTAAACTAAGCTTTGTAAATTAAGACAAGCAAAAGAAAATAAAAAAAACGTGTATCAAAGCAACACAAGAACAGAGTGTCTTCCATTTATTAGAGACTGTAAGTGGTATTATTGGACACTAGTAAGTTAGGTTAGTTTTAAATGATGTCTTCGTTAGGACATATATTTAAAAAAATGAATCGTCGCGAAATTGGATTATTTTTTGTTAAGTGAAAAATATCATAAACATGTAGGGATTTAAATAAACAATTACATACAACTTAATTGAGAACACAGTGTTGCCATCGATTTTCCCATAGTTTGAACCAAAAGAAAGCTTTTAGCTTCGAAACGTAAGAGAAAAGGGTGCCTGAGACGCTGACTGAGAACAATTACATTAATAATCTTTAGTTCACAAAAAATGATAATTTCATACTGTCGTATTATTTAACCGAGCTAGATGTTTTTTCTATTTTATTGACGAAAGAGTAATGAGTTAGAGCTGAATGTCTTCCACTTCATTAAAAAGGCGAATAACGGAGTCCTTTGTTATATTACGACTCGAAAACTAAGGAGGCAGACAGAAAAAAGGAAGATATTAATTTTCCTATAGTAATAAGTCGTATAAATTTATTTGAGGTACTTTTCGGTGGAATAAAGGTTGCTAACCTTTGATTGCAGCATCGTGTCACTGTAAATCCTGGGTTTGATTCCCTAGGCAAGACCTTTTTGTTTCAGTAACGATACTTATAATTAAAAATATCTAGTACAAAAAACTGACCTTTTTATGTCACAGAGCAGAGAAAGATGTTACTAAAAGACATAGCAAGGCGCTAAACTTACCATAGAATATAAAAGATAAGTTATAGATAACTTATATTTTAACAACAATAAAATTTTGAATATAAATAAAAAAGCAAATGGTATTTCAAATAGTTAGATTGACCGTCACCAAACCAGTTTTTAATTATTTATATTAAATAAACCCTTATTAAAAGTTGGCAGTGGTAAGAGTCAAAATATTATTATTAGTACTATAATAAGATTTTTAGTATATGCAATATAACTACAAAATTATACACATTGTTTTTAATTATGATTAAACATCGTTATTTAATAGCTTACAAGGTTGTAAAGTTACGTAGTGAAAGTTCGCCATTAGCGATGAAAAAGCTTAGTAAAGTAAAAAGGGGCAGATTTCCAAAACTTCCCATACATGTGTTCGTTAGTCGGGAGTGGGGTGTCGTTAATTTTGCACACAGTACACAGTTATAATGAAGCGAAATATTCATTAGACAACGTCTGGAGAAGACGCCTACGAAAATATTGTCACTGTTTGAATACTTCGTAGATTGTTAAGAATATAAATCTGTCTTGATGTTTCTGGTCGCACTACTATGTAACAGTCTCACTGAATTTTCATGATTTTTTTTAAATCGAATAATTGTCGTAAATATTACATAATATTTTTGAAAAACTACGATTTATAAATAACAATTCATAACTTATTTTTTTCTATGTATTTATTATGTAATAGGAGGCAAACGGGCATGAGGCTCACCTGATGTTAAGTGATACCGCTGCCCATGGACACTCACATAAGGCTCGCAAGTGCGTTGTCGGCCCTTCAAGAAATGGTACGCTCTTTTCTTGAAGGACCCTCATTCGAATTGGTTCGGAAATACTTCAATGTCAATGGGATTCCCGTTTCGGTATCGAAAAAGAAAATTTAACATTTACTTCGTCACACATTTGACTATATAAATCTATAGATACGCAAAATGAACGTCGCATTGCGATATAACCCAGCAACAAAAGCGAGTTAATTACTAGACTAGAACTAGAAGTAGGCAATACCCGCTTACTTATTAAGCAGATTATGCGCACAGTGTGGACGAAGGGCCATTGAAACTCGCAGACGGGCGATGAATTTTTGAGAGGCCTACACGACGTGTGCCTGAAAGCTTTTTTCAGAAAAGAAATCGGTGTTATACAGATAATGAAACGACCAGACGCTGTTTGACTTTTCGTTTTGTTCTCATGTTTGGCTGTTTTTGGCGTTTGAAGACTTTCGTTTGCTTCTTTGATGTATAATGTTAATACCAATGTAACTACTAAGTTTGATTATCTAGATGAATACTTTACAAACGTTGTATAAAAGAAAAAACTTGGCGATTAAAAAGAGTGGCGGAGAGTCTAGTGCCAGTTCTTCTCTTCCGTTCTACGCCTATGATTTGAGGACTGGCAGTACATGTAAAATTAGAACCATTAAATGTATATTTCATTTTTTAACGTTCATAAGTGTACATTATGTTAACTACATGCATGAATGATTAAATGATTTCCATTCTCAAAATAGTTAGTAATAAAGTTGTTATAATTATATTTGTTGTATTCTTTTCTCATAAAGATAAATATTTGTTTTATACAAATAGTATAATAATAATAATAATTTATTCATTGCAAGAATATGGTACAAAATGTCAAGGTGGTACAATTGTCAGTCGTTCGCATATTCTGCCACACACAGTGGCGCGCAAATTTATCATCTAGATTTTACATTATTAGTCAGATTCATATCAATTAAGTCAATTATCATACATTATAAAATTTGTATAAATTACCACGTCTCACACAAATAATCGTATATTGAGTAGTACGTTTTTTTCTAAAAGTAATGTAAATATATATTTGCGATATAATTACGAAGTTAGCATTTTATGTTCGTATACAAATATAAATTGTTTTGTTAAATAAATTAACAGAATTCTTAAAAATAAACTTTTTAAGCACTATTAGGTACGTATAACAAACGATACTAGAAATAATAAACTAGAGAAAACCTAACTAAAAATTTGAGAAAGTTATGTTTACAAACCATTGTGAAATTAGTTTTAGAGTTGAGTTTCAGTACAACATTCTGTAAGCATATTATTTTGTAGGAAACTGTGGCGTATAGAACAACTAATAAAAGAAATAAATAGTACCTATTTGTAATATAGGGATCATATTTTGCAACTTAAATCACTCATAAACAAGCTACAATTTATAAATACTTTAAATTCAGAATCGTCGCTGTATCCACTCTGAATTCCTCATCCGTATCACCTCTACGCCGAACGATCGACAAAATAGTGATTTTTAAGACAGTTTTTTGGATGGACACATTTTGCGAACAACACGGCATTTTGTAAAACTTGGTGCCTGCACAAGTATTTCTGATCCGCTGCAACTTTAGTGAAGAAACATACCGTATCATTGATACGGCTTACATACGCGTCCCTTGCGCTATCTATCCATCTTCCATAAGCATAGTAATATACAAAAAGTATAGTAGCACACAGAGAATTTTAAAATTTTTCTACAAACCTACTTTTCATTTATCACTATTGACCAAGTGCTGACATCACAAGCGTCACAAAAGCCCAATTATCGGTGTCAATTATCACGATCATTACTGCATTGATTAAAGTTTAATCGACAGATTACTGTAAAGGCTTAATTGCTGGTTACTAACATACTGTAATCGCGTTCAATCATTCGTGTATTTACTAAATATCGTTTATTACTTAAATATAACGGTAGTAATTTGTAATAATTAAATATCTTTAATAAATTATGAGTTGTGTTTTGATATTCGTTGTTTATGGGCGTATAAGATAAATTTAAGTCGGTACTGGCTTCTCTATTATTACTCCAAAAAGTGCTATGGAGACTTTTTGCTTTAGAAAATGTCTTAGAAGTCCACTGCAAGATTTGACAGCATGAAGGAGCTATGTTGACCGGGTAAGGAGCTAACTCTCAACTTGCTTCAAAGCTACTCAAACCTTTGAAACTTTTCTCGGCTGGCCCAGATAATGTTTCTAAAAGGCTATTCTAGTCCGTAACTCTTGTAATAATAAGAACTAAATGTTAAGTAAAATTCACATCGATATAGTGTATTTGAGCGTGGAGTAATAAACGTTTTTAATACTATAAGAAATATATTCATTTATATGCTTTAATTTTTTTACAAAAAATGTTGTGCTGTACAATAAAACGTACCAATATCTACAAAAAGAATACCACCCATTGGCAATTGTATATTGGTCTATCCAGAGGCTGTACTCCAGAACAACAAAATTATTTTGATGCATATATGAAATATCGTCTCTAATATAGAAGAAAAAATTATTGTTTTTATTTTGAACAATTTATAATAATCAAGCTAAAAATTCCTTGAGTAATGAAAAAAAGACCTACTTGAAATCAAGAAATTTAACACCTCGAGGATTTTTAAATTTATTAATGTCCAACATTGTACTTAAATGTCTAGTACAATCTTTATATTGATTGTTATGGGGCTTCTAAACGGGCCATATTTTGCTGCAATTGATGGCTGCACTATTGGCAAGTAATTGCCCGGCCATCACAAAAATGTTTTAATGCAGCTGATAGCCGAGCAATCTATGGCCGGGCCATGTGTTGTAATATGACAGCAATTGTATGGCCCACGATGCAGACTCCTAAACGGGCTACACATACCGGCATCAATGGCTGACGAAATCACACTTGTCGCAGCAGCTTATATTGTTTTAAAAAACAAACAGAAAAAGAAGAGACTGTGGATTCGACCTTACTTAAATAGGCGTGAAACTGTAGACAATTTGAGTCTAGAAATAAGCCTTGATAATAAATTATTCAAGAATTATTATTATTATTTTTACGTAGTTGTCAAAATGCAGCTGATCGCAAAACATAGAATAGAGCAACATATCGCGTAGAAAAGGATACACTGTGCCATAACAAAGAGAGTGACTGAAACAACAATAAAACTGGCTGTGCAATATTGTAGTTGAATTCGATAGCCTAGCGGTCGTCCGGCAACACATCGGGGCAATACCGGCCATAAGTGGCTATACAAAACATGTTTGGCAATATGGCCGGGACATTACTGCAATATTGCATAGTGTGGCTGCTATTGTTTGCAATGTTGCCTGGCAACTGTATTGCAGCCATCATTGCAGCAAAACATAGCCCGTTTAGAAGCCCCATTAATCAAAGTCGAAGTCGAAGTCAAAAAACATTTATTCATATAGGTAAAACAATGTCAAAAAAAGAAATATACATTAAATGCTTCCAATTTTACGTTTACTGCTATTTCTCAAATCAAGGGCGTACGGAAGAGAGCAATTCTACCTAAACTCTCCCCCAATTTTTTTAATCGCCAATTTTTTCGAATAATTCGCAATAATTCGCATTTTTTTAAATTTAATTTAAAGTTTTTTTTTGTTTTACACATCCTTTGTAAGGAGCTGCAACCATTACACCATGTTCCACATGACATCTTAAATAATAAATAATCAAAACAAAGATTTGTCTCAGATTGTCAAAGATCCTCTATCAGCAGGAGGCATGGTGAAATACGAGCACGCACTTACATTCTCGTAGGTAAGAAAAGCAAAATGAAAAATTACTAATTTATATTATTATTATAGCGGGGTATTCCTAGTTATACAATAATTCACTAGCGAATTTGCAATTGTTTCACCTAAGCTCAAAAATTATTGCACCTTCATGTAAAAGCCTACATTTTCTGTAGAAAATTCATACTCAGTACTTTTATAACGTTTCTTAATTAATTCAGTTGGGCACCTTGAGCTAGACGCAGGTTAAGATTTTCATAGCGACGAGAAAAAGAAACATTCCTATGCTAATGTAAACCAGCTCTTTAGGAAAGCTGAAGTGGGCTTAAGGATTATTCTCCTTTACATTTTATACTCTTGATGTTTGAGCTTACGTGTTGCAAACCTTCCTTTTGTATGACCGGTGTTCTCCAGTAAGTACTGTGCGAATATATATTTATAAATTACTATTTTATATCACTACATAGTATAAAACAAAGTCGCTTTCTCTGTCCCTATGTCCCTTTGTATGATTAAATCTTTGAAACTACGCAACGGATTCTGATGCGGTTTTTTTTAATAGATAGAGTGATTCAAGAGAAAGGTTTATATGTATAATAACATCCATTAAATAGTGGAGAAGTACTGTTATTTTTGAGGTTTCTAATGTAATGTCGTAAATAATTACATTTTTTCCGCTTACATTGCAAACGCAGGCTGAAGCCTACGAGTTTTATCAAAATAATGTACTAAGTATTGTACACATTGAAAAGGTCTACAGAAAAGTCCGCGATGGTATATGTCTATCTCTTATGGATAACCCACAATAACTTTTTTTTTCATTTACTTCATTTAAAGATAAAATGTGTTTCTTTGTTAATTAGACCAATTGAAATTTCGGTTTTAAGATATTTTAATTGTCTTCTTCTTTTTTGTGTAAAAAATTGATTTTTTTCATTGAGTTGTCCTTGAAATTATCCTGATTTATATTACTATGCTACATACCTTTATTTTGTATTGGTTACTGTACCTGGAAATAAAATATTTTTTACGCAGTAAAAACAAACAGATTTATTGTCTGTACAACGGCTTTAAAAAATATGTTTTAACGATTTCGAGTAACATTATAAGGCTTGAAATTAAAAATATATATTAATAAATATTTGGATGTATTAAAAGTAGTACACCCTTCGCACTTAGAGGATTTCAATTGAGAGGTGTCATTAAAATCACGTTCATAATGTTGTAGACATTTGTATATTTCGTTTAATAACGTGTATTTTCAAGTAGTCATTAATATTCATTTTTACAACATTTTTTTTTAATTTTGAGAAGAAACTATATTATTATTTATGTATTTCTATACATAAATAATAATTTAGGATTGTCATTCGGTGTACTTTATTGATACATATTTTTTTGTAAGAGATACATGTCGGATTAAGTCATTGAAATAGCTTTTTGTTCAGTTGTTTCTTCATGTATGTGCAAGTTAATTGCGCCATACAACCGTCGATTAGTGCACAACCGGGATTGCAACGTACGACCTCATGTTTCTGAATCGCTCACTAACTAACACTATTACTGCACTAATGCAGCAGTTTGGAAGATAAAAGTTCCGAATAAGAATATTCGCGTTTCATGACGAATAGCGCCATCTGACAGTCGTGAAACGCTATAGTGTTTATCCTACCAATAAGTAATAAATAGCTTATATGGAATTTATGTGGAACTTATCCGTACATTGTGAACAGACCCAAAATTTTATAAAATAAATAATGAATTATTACTTTCAATTAATAATTATTAAAACAAAACTCAGATATTACTTTACAAACATAAGGTTTCCATTTAGCTGAGATGGTAATGACTTACAGTTTTTATTATACATATATAATATTTCACTCACGAACCAGCGAGTCAGTCGTAAAAGATAACCACGGCTGACGCTGGACGCCTATTTAGTCAACGGAACCATTGCCCCTCTGACGCAACACCCTTTATTATTATAATAACTGATGCTTTATTGGAACCAGCTGCTCACTTAAGTATTTTCGAATCAATTCGACTTAGAGTCCTTCAAGAAAAAAATGTACCAATTCTTAAAAGGCCGGCAACGCACTCGCGAGCCCTCTGGCATTGAGAGTGTCCATGGGCGGTATCACTTAACATCAGGTGAGCCTCCTAGCCGTTTGCCCCCTGGTCTATAAAAAAAAACTCCATTGGAAGCTGATTCCGCAGTTTGGGCTTAGTAAATCAAGTCTAACGACCAAGAAACTGTAATTAAATCAAACCAAAGCGTTGTTTAGCAAACGGTATAAAGCGATTATATTGTTTGTGTTATTAATAATGCAGTTAGTTTACTCGGAATCTGTTAAAGTGTATGGTAAACATTAACGTGACAGTGTTTTGGCTACAACCAAATAATGCTTGGGGTTTAACTAATTAGTCGAATCATTTGTTGTCTCCGCAGATAACAAAGGAATTAGATAATGAGTTCTTTAATCATTAAATGTTAAATATGACTTTAATGATGATAGTAAATTATTTTAGGTTATTTATCAAATGTTGGAACATACTTAAAACTAAAATTTAGCAGTTATATTTAGGTGCAGAATTCTTTATATTAGATATAAGAAATCGCATATAATTTTAATTAACAAAAAAAATAAACAAATGAAATCAATTGCTTACTAACAAATAAACCTTAAAATATAATATCTAAAATATATTATTAAAAGGAGTCACTCAAGCCAAGTTTCCGAAGATATTGGCAGCGTACCCCCCTTTGAAAAGCTAGACTAATTCTTTGTCCGATGTAGTTGCCAGGTCATCGGTCTCCTGTGATGTCGACTAACTTTTTTGCTATTTCCTTAAAAAGCCTTATATCGCTAGGACCCCACGGACCAACGGTCACGACACCGGATGGGACAAAATCATATTCGGTGTCTAGTATTTCTTAATTTATTCAACATTAAGCCTTCGTCACATAAAAATGTATGAACACTTAGCTTTATAAAAAATAGATTGTAGTTAGAAGAGTATTTATTACTATGGTTACCAAGTATTTTATAGGGAAAGACGTGTCGTTTGTAATAATAACGCCGAAATTTAAACCCTTAATTTTTAGTGATAAATCTATCACTAAAAATTAATCAATTGAACGTCTATATATGTCATTAATAGTATCTTACTTTATAATCAAATTTCCCTGCACAGTGGGAAGCTAGTCTTTTCTTAAAATACATTCTACATACATCTGCATAGTAGTAATTAAAAATATTCAAGTATTAATTCTTCGTCCTGTAGATCTAAAAAGAAAATATCTACTTATTAGTACTACGAGAGGTTGCCTGGAAGAGATCGCTCGAAAGCGATAAGGCCGCCAGTTGCTCTCCTTTTAATTTAACTATGTTCAATAGTTATATTGTAATGTAACGAAGTGTTAATAGTAAATAAACACTATTTACATGCTTGAGGAATATAATAACGACAATCTTAAAATCATCTAAACGATCTATTGAAAAGCATTATTAATTTTCTAGTCGTCCGAAATTTCTCATTCACAAGATCACAATATAAAATTCCAGCAACACATAAGCATTCTCATTATCTTATTTTCAGCATTCACTGTAACCACAAAAGAACTAAAACACGTTAAGATTGTCATCAAAGCTTACTGAAAATATGAGGTCGGGGCACAAAAAAATAAAAAGTGTAATAGCATGGAGACAGAGCATTGTACTTGCTGATGTACGTATCGCGTTACAAGACTGTCTCGAAATCCCTGCATCCAGATGCGCCCATCCTAATTTAGCAGGGTTATTCTCAAGCTATAGGTATTTAAAAATGTTCGTCACTAAAAAGTTCTTTATGTGAAGAATGTATCATTGTTGATTTGATACTCCAAGAGCACATATTATATGGATATTTTGATTATTATACCTATTCTTATAAATTGTAGACTTTGAAAGAATTCAATAGCTTTTATTAATACGTCTAGGTCAAGAAACATATTTTATGATCTATTATTAACTCTAATATATAGTTCTAGTCTCACAAAGTTCGTTCACCATTTCCCGAAACGGCCCGACCGATTTTTATGAGTTTTATATGCAAACAAAAAACAAACAAACAAAAAATTCATTTATTCATATAGGTAACAATGTACACTTATGAACGTCAAAAAAAGAAAAGAAATATACATTAAATGATTCTAATTTCTAATTCCTTGAAATAGAGAGTGCTGCACTGGTAACGGCGCGACGCGCGCCGGCCGCAGGGGCGCCCGCGCCGACGCTGTTCAGATGACATTATCGCCGTCGCCGGGGCTACCTGGCCGCGCCTGGCCCGCGATAGACGTGAGTGGAACCGGATGGAGGAGGCCTATGTCCAACGGAGGACAAACTAAAACTTAACTAAATGATAAAACATCCCTAAATTTTAAAGTTTTTCTTTTTGGAAATAAAGCCTATTAACATAATTCCTATTTTTATTTGTTAATTAAAAGTTATGTACATGAACTCTGAGGTTTATATATATGTAGAGAACAGAACAACAATAGTCTGAACCGTCTCTGGGGTAGCATAGCAAAAAGGTTTCATGTTGGTATGTACTAAAAAGGTAGGCTCAGTAAACTCGCCGAAAAACTCAATAATATAAGAAAGCATTCATGTTATAAACTGTGTACGTTTTCATACAAACATAAATAAAAATTGAAAACTTCAAATTGTATATGAATGTCAAATTCAATATCAACCCTTTTTGATTTTATTGGAATTTGTAAACGTTTAAATTCAATACATTCAATTTCGTATTAAACTTCATACAAATGTTATTCAAGAAAATAATCACATCCAACGACGCATTCAGCATCGGAATAATGCCGTTCATATCTCGTTGCACGAGACCTGCTAATGTCACGTGAAATAAGACTAAAACAGGAATATTAAGAAGAGCTTGTGAAGGATTGTGTTTCAGCCGAAAAGAGTTGACGATAGTACTCAACTACTTTGTAATTTTGCTTTTTATATACCCTGTACTTGACTACATGAATAGATTTCAGACTTGAGAAAAGGAAAAATTTTTGAATGACGTACTCGTTTTGAATGTAAGAAAGTTGTATTTTTTGCAACCACTCGCCTTTATGCAGTGTGTTGGGTATTTTATTCGTGGGTATATATATTTTTTGGGATGTGTTGTAAAAAACTAGAATACATTTACATTTGGATCTTTAGGGTCTGTTTCACAATGTATGGATAAAGTACCAAATAGCTATGCAACACATAAATTATTTGGAAGATAAATGTTCCGAATAAGATACTTCGCGTTTCATGACAAATGTTTATCCTACAAATAAGTAATAAATAGCTTATTTGGAACTTCTCCGGACAATGTGAAACAGACAGACCTTAATGTTTATATTAACCGTTGGATAACTAAATAAATAAATTATTTTAGACACCGCAAACATTGCCACAAATGTCACTTATAAAAAGATAGTATATAAGATTCTCTCAAGCAAATGATAACATTCTTACACTCAAAAATATAATTTTTTTTTTATATTCTACGTAATTTTATCTCTCATTAAAAATTATCTGATTAAACGTTAGATAAGTCATGTAATTATCTAACGTTAATTATGCGTTTTTCTAGGCAGTTTTTGCCGCGAACCACCACTTTGTGGAACCAGCTGCCGACTGAAGTATTTCCGAACCAATTCGACTTAGGGTCCTTAAAGAAAAGAGCGTACCAATTCTTAAAAGGCCGGTAACGCACTCGCGAGCCCGCTGGCATTGAGTGCTGCCCATTGCCCCCTGTTCTATAAAAAAAATCTTATGAATAACATATCATGTCTTTTTCTCTGTAATCATTTGTTGATAGTCAATTTAATATTTTCTATAGTATGCGTTTAGATGAGGCCTTAAATGTGCGGTAAACCGACCGAGTAGAAAATTATTAATTCATATAAATAAAATCAAAAATCATATAGATAACATACTGTATACTTATAAACGTCAAAAAAATAAACATAAAATACTTCTAATTTTAGGTAATTACATTCACTGCCAGTACTCAAATCAAGGGCGTAGAACGGAAGAGAAGAACTGGCAATAAACTCTCCGCCACACTTTTTAATCGCCAAGTTTTTTCTTTTACACAATGTTTGCAAGGAGCTGCAACCATTACACCATGTTCCATATGACATCTTGAGTAATAAATAATAATAAAATAAATTTAAAACAAAAATTAAAAAAAAATCTTTCGCGTCAATAAATTTCAATAAACAAAGGGCGAGTCTACATGAATAAGTTTTTAAACCAGATTAAAACTAATTCAGTTCTGAAACACTTACATAAATTATTTGGAAGATAAATGTTCCGAATAAGATACTTCGCGTTTCATGACAAATGTTTATCCTACAAATAAGTAATAAATAGCTTATTTGGAACTTCTCCGGACAATGTGAAACAGACAGACCTTAATGTTTATATTAACCGTTGGATAACTAAATAAATAAATTATTTTAGACACCGCAAACATTGCCACAAATGTCACTTATAAAAAGATAGTATATAAGATTCTCTCAAGCAAATGATAACATTCTTACACTCAAAAATATAATTTTTTTTTTATATTCTACGTAATTTTATCTCTCATTAAAAATTATCTGATTAAACGTTAGATAAGTCATGTAATTATCTAACGTTAATTATGCGTTTTTCTAGGCAGTTTTTGCCGCGAACCACCACTTTGTGGAACCAGCTGCCGACTGAAGTATTTCCGAACCAATTCGACTTAGGGTCCTTAAAGAAAAGAGCGTACCAATTCTTAAAAGGCCGGTAACGCACTCGCGAGCCCGCTGGCATTGAGTGCTGCCCATTGCCCCCTGTTCTATAAAAAAAATCTTATGAATAACATATCATGTCTTTTTCTCTGTAATCATTTGTTGATAGTCAATTTAATATTTTCTATAGTATGCGTTTAGATGAGGCCTTAAATGTGCGGTAAACCGACCGAGTAGAAAATTATTAATTCATATAAATAAAATCAAAAATCATATAGATAACATACTGTACACTTATAAACGTCAAAAAAATAAACATAAAATACTTCTAATTTTAGGTAATTACATTCACTGCCAGTACTCAAATCAAGGGCGTAGAACGGAAGAGAAGAACTGGCAATAAACTCTCCGCCACACTTTTTAATCGCCAAGTTTTTTCTTTTACACAATGTTTGCAAGGAGCTGCAACCATTACACCATGTTCCATATGACATCTTGAGTAATAAATAATAATAAAATAAATTTAAAACAAAAATTTAAAAAAAATCTTTCGCGTCAATAAATTTCAATAAACAAAGGGCGAGTCTACATGAATAAGTTTTTAAACCAGATTAAAACTAATTCAGTTCTGAAACACTTATCATACTTCGCAGTGACGAAGTTTAGCGACAAAACGGTTCCAATAAAAATGCAAATATACTGTCTGAGCTGGTTTTCCGAGAATTGAATCGAGGACTAGTTTATCTCGACTTGTTTAAATATATCTCTTGCGAGTCATTCTTATAATAATATTTTAATTCATTTAAAGCTTTGTTGTAACAAAACGATGATCGTTCTTCTCGAATCGATATCGTACTTTACGAATACTAATATATGTCATTACTTTAATAACTAATTAATATAACAAATTCAAATTCAAAACCATTTATTCATTTAGGTACACTAATAAACGTCAATAAAGAACGCAAATGCTAAATGCTTGCAATTTCACATTTACTGTCAGTTCTCAAATCAAGAACGTAGAATGGACGAAAAGAACTGGCAATAAACTCTCCGCCACATTTTTTTTACACGAGGTATCTAAGGAGCATCTACCATTACACCATGTTATGAGTTATGAGACTTTAAATTAATTGTTCAAAATTGTTTTCTTTTTAATGGCCGAATTCCAAATACATTTTACATATAAAGGTCTGTACAGGTATACGTCACGTATCGATTTAAAATTACCTCTAACTCAAATATTACTACTAAGTCAAATATTACAACTGAGTACTAATCTACGCTTTTATGTTCAGCTAAGTCCGATATAATAAGAAGTAAAGGTCAAGCTTGATAATGGCTTTTCAATTGAAATGAATCAAATAATCTACGAATGTCTTAAAAAGCATTTCCATTTAATTACAGTTCCGATGAAGCTTACAAAAAGCTCTTCCGAGCTTTGAATGTTGCAAAAATGTGAATTGGAAATATGATTACGATCTTTTCATAGAAATCTTAAGATCTATGAAATAGTAGAAACCCGGAATCTTATTTAATGTCAGATTGCGGTCTTAAGCTGACGCTTGAGTATATACTGTGACTTAGAGAAATGAAAGCATCGCAAAAATTTTGCTTAGTTCGGAAACGTAGGGAATATAAAGCTTTTGATTTTACGAATCAGTCTAGATATATTGGGGTTTTCTTGTGTTTTAGACCATTTAATTAGGAGTAAAATTTAGGAGTTGTAAAAAGTATTTGGGAGTTGGATATAACTTCTAAAGTATTTCTCCGCTAAAATCCAGTAATTAACTTATTAGACGCAATCAATTAGCTTATTCACGGTTGAAAGTATACAGTTTTAAATTAAATATATCCCGACAAGGGGGGTTATTCTAATGAATATTAATGGGACAAACTCTTGGAATCAGCGTGACATGGGCCGCGGCTCGAAGGAGCCTTAAATAAATCACGGTTACTATAGCTGTTAGGGCCTGTATAAACAGTGATAAATTTTCTCTTGTTAAAAATTGTGTAATATCCCTTTGCGGATTAAGAATCATCTAAATTTCTTTGATCGATTTGATATTACGAGATTTATAAAAATAAATTAAAACTCGTATCTAAAAGATAATTTAATAACGACAATCTTAGGGATTTACTAAGAGTTGTATGTTAACAGTTAATGGCTACTTAAAAAGTTTAGTAAACATTTTATATTATTAAAAGCTATATCTTCACTTGAGCTTTCTTAAATAATTCGTAAATTACTAACTTTCGTAGGTAATTTGCTGCCTACCTAACATATAAATGTAACTTAAACATATTATATGTGCATAGTTCATGCGTGTTTTATTTTGATATACATACAGGCGATGTTCTCTGTTTGGGTCATATAAGTAAAATAAAAATATATGTTCGTAGCACATGAAATAATCATTAAATAGTGAAGATTTTTTTAAATAAATTCAGTTTATTATAGCCTTAACGTCTGTTTCGTAGTGGTGTATTTTACAAGATAGCAGGTCTTTCGGGTACTTACCCCATTGTAATCTTAACGTTTTATTGGTTTAAACTGAGTTCTAAGATTTCAAATATGTACGGTTAAATTCCAAAATTTAGAGTTTTGTGCAAGCTCTGGAAATTTGGTACTGGAGGCGGATGTTAAGAATTCACTGGAAAGCTAAGGAAACAAATATAAAGACGTAACATGTAAAATCAAGAAAGTGTAGAAAAACTCTTGACTGGCAGAGTGGAGCACACCAAACCTCGAGGTACATCCCCTATTCGACCGATCAAGTAAAATCCCTCACACTCCAATAGTTTCCTCAACCAGAAGGCAATTTTAGGCCGATTCTAGAAATAAGCCTCAAAGTTACTTTCCGTATAAAAATTTCGTTTTTTTTATATTTGGAGTTAGGTAAAAGTTTTAATATTAATATGTTACAGAGCGTACCAAATAAATGGTATGCTATGTAAAGGCCGGCAACACACCTGTAAATCCACCGTGTTGATGGGCGTTATGTTCGCTTTTCCTATATTAAAAACTTAGGTTTCTTTAACTTTAGGTTTTCCTTAATGAGATAATACTTTATCGCTTATAGACGATCACCTCTTTGATATTAACTTGGATGATATTCTTGTCCTTGTTCGTGTTCACTTCAGAAGTCATGTCATTAACAAACGTCAATATTCAAACAAGTCGTGAGACGCAAATTATTGGCCGAATTATTTCCACCTTTTCACAGTTCCATAGCATTTCCTCTTAATTGCTGTCTGGGACTCACTAATTGCTTAAGTTCAGAGATCTTTTGGCTCTACAGTTAAGTGTCCAACTACTATTAAAAATTTCTTAAGTCTGTTTTGAAGTTTTGGTGTTTAAATTATTTATCAAGCAACGTCGAGATTTCGGGAGTACTTAATTAAAAGTGCAAGGGTGCATGTTGTAAATAATGTATGACATTTCCAAAGTTGTCGGTTTATTGTTTTAGTGTCGCATTAAAAATTTCTTTCATAAGGAGAGAGTGCGAGGGAGATAAACAATGACTGCGTAGAACTTGTAATATTGAATATAACTATGCCATTCGCATTAAAAATTTCTTTCATAAGGAGAGAGTGCGAGGGAGATAAACAATGACTGCGTAGAACTTGTAATATTGAATATAACTATGTCATTCGCATTAAAAATTTCTTTCATAAGGAGAGAGTGCGAGGGAGATAAACAATGACTGCGTAGAACTTGTAATATTGAATATAACTATGTCATTCGCATTAAAAATTTCTTTCATAAGGAGAGAGTGCGAGGGAGATAAACAATGACTGCGTAGAACTTGATGTCATATGTTTCAATTCTTTTTAAAACATTTATTCACATTCCAAATAGATACATACAAACTTAAATTATTAATTAGTCTAGCTATCCAAAAGGTGAACGCTGCCAGTTAGTTATTGTTTATTGTTAAATTAATTTATGTTAGCAATATAATAATTATTTAAATAAAAATTATATTAAATAAATACGTATTATAATAACGAACAAACATTAAAACTTATAAAGCTCTTTTTATACTAGTCTAGCACGATGTTCTTAAAATTGATTTAATAACATGACGTAACGATCTTTTTCTTTGCTAAATAATGTGTTTATTTTATTCATTTATATATGGCAAGTAAGTAAAATATACAAATTCATAGACAAACTACACATAAAACAACTTAAAAATACAATCGCTACGTGTACAGAATATGATTGGGTTATATAGTTTTACGTTAACATAAATATATAAAACTTAATTACACAGAACGTTGTGAAACACTTATAAAAACACTCCGTTGCGAAACTAGGCAGTAAAAACTAAGGTGGCCACTAAAAAGCTGCAGCGATGTTAAACATGAAAAAATAGGATCGCGAATGAAAAGATCTCGTGTGGAAGCCAACGTCCAGATGTTTAACATTCATTGCGGTAGGGTACAGACACATTAAACCGAACACTGTTCCAATATACGAACTCCTGTTCTTCTATCAAAATATTTCGTGGCCTCCGAAACTAAAATATTCTGTCATTTCTTTGAATTTGATTAACCAAAGACATAAATAAAATATTAAAAACACATTCTAAAAAACATTAAAAACAGTTATTTGTAGTTTAATATGTCTCAATAATAAATAAATTGTATAACGTTAATTTCTATTTTTTATGAAAAAAATATATCGTTGATTATTATTGATTAATAATCAGTGCAATTTTCTCAAAGTGCGTTAGATGATTCTCAACTTGTTGGAAGGAATGGCGTCGTAAAGACAAATCATGCGTTTTCTGCGCATTTCCTATGAAGAAATATTATCAATGATACTTTCACAAAAGTTAGCGAATAAATTCCGTTAATTCGATTTATTACAGCTGAATGCTCATACACCTTTAACTCGTCTCTTTCGAGTAACCACGAAGCATCCGATCCGATAGCATTTTAATTTATGAGATTGAATTTTTAAGTTAGCTCAAGTAAGCAGAGTTTAAACAATTCAGTTCAGTATTCTCAAGTTGAACCACGGGCTGTAGCGCCTTGCGGATTTTGTTGTTATGTAAATAGTTATCTTATTAAATTCCATCGCAATGTCCTGAATACTTTTGTCTTCGTTTTTAATGCATTTACTTTTAGTTGATTTTAGTCATTCAATTTAATGAATGTCTTATGTTTTATAGTGCTGAGCATTGTAGGAACTAAAAGGGTACTTCCTTTTTTTAGAAGGCATATAGTTTCCAACCTAACACATTGGTTGTCTGTAAAGTCGGCTTACTGACGACAGTTGACCGTGATAACGTGATAAGAAAATACTGATGGAATGGTTACATTTTTCAAAAGGAAATTTTAATTTTATTTGTTTGATAGATATTTGTATGGATAAAAGAAGGAGGTAAATGGAAACCACAATTGCAATGATCAAGTTACATTTATTTGAACGCATAAGTACAATTATGTCATTTTTTTAACGAACAAACGCTGCCGAACGCGGAGGCCGATTGTGCCTCTTTGCCCGTTCCGCGCTCTCGCTTGCACTCAGTTCTTAAATAGAACGCCTCACAGCGAGGTAACGCCGCATGCGTCATGTTTTTTCGTGTGTGCAGCCGGCTCCATCGAATTATAAGACGTTGTCACGTCAAAACTGCATCATCAGCAGGAGACTACACGGATTTATAATCCTAAGCACACTATAGACTGCTTTTATAAATGGTTTATAATGTAATGTAATGTAAGTGTATAATGGTTTATGTAAACCACGCATATTTTATAGTGACAGTGTGTAATGGACGATTGGTAGTGCCTGTCGTTCTACCCGCGTGCAATAACATATCAGCTACTGATTAATGTTTAATTTTTCTACACACTCCTAAACTAGGTGGCTGCACACGTGTACACCTAAAATTGAATATGATAATATGGACGGGACTACTAACATTAGAAAGTCAGAAAATATCGAGAATTGCCTTTTTTATAAACACCATTCATATAATAGATTCTGAAGCTTTTCATTTTTCAGAACTATATGCTAAAGGCTCCCAGGATCCGAACAAGTTGAAACATTTAAAAATCGTCCAATTCTAAAGCGATTTTCATAAAAATGCAAATCAACGTATAGCCGTCGGCTGAGACGTCTAACTTCCTCGTACTTGCTCTTTCATCGAATTAAAATACTTTTTAAGAAGACGTCATTTGCCAAGACTTATTACAAGAGTTTTACTAGCGGATTTCGGATTAGCATAGATACAATGTTATTTCTTTGTTATTAATTTCCTGACCTTAAAATACTTAAAGTTTATTTTTTACATTATTATATCAACCCATCTGGTATCAGTAGAGGCGTTCTTTTAACTTATGTCAACCTGTTTTGTTACTACACCTATGGTTTAGCTGTAAATGCATATTGTGTAAAAAGACAATATTTTGTAAAAGTAAGAGACTCGCATCCCTGGAGTAGCAGATACGATATCAAGCTGTACACTAATGGGCTTACTGACTATGTGCTTCGGTTTCTCGGATATGCCTTAGACCCAAAAAGTCGACGGTGTGTGTTAGGCACAGATGATTGATCACCTACTACTACTGTAGTATATTAGAAATGATTACGGATCAGATACAGAATTCTGTGACCTAGACCTAGAACGTTGTAGCGCCATTGGTATTTATGTGTGTATGTATGTAGACTGCGTAGCCAACATACACGTGACATCGCTTTTATAACGCGTGTACTACACGTACTCCGACTTGATGTATTGAGTGCCCTTCAATCGTGGTCAGAAAGACTGCCATGTCAAGTTGACTGTTAACTATATGATATTGTGGTTAGAGTAAAATGTTTATTTATTTATTCACACTTCGTTGCAAAGAAACACAAATAACACAATACATAAAAATTACAAGGGAAGCAACGGGCGGCCTTATCGCTAACAAGCGATCTCTTCCAGGCAACCTCAGTAAGAAAAGAAAACAATCAATAAAAATGATGAGTGCAAGAAGTGCAGAAGTTATATAAAAAAATATATCTATATTAATTTAAAATTATGTCATATTAACGTCATTAATTCTTCATTCAAAGAAAAAGACTTGACTTCAAGATTGTGTCTTGATTAATTTTATAAAGTTTTAAGTATTGTTAAATTACTATTGATAATTTTGATGACAATGAGTCACTTCTATTATCTACCATTGATTAATGGTATATAGTATATAATAGATCTAGCAACATTAATAAATAAATAAACTGGTATTACGGTTGAACTAACTTGATGTTATTAAATTTTAATGACAATGGCAGATGACACTAACGCCATTGCTCCGACATTAATAATAATGACTATTAAAGTACTAATTACAACAGACTATCAGAAAGTCTGTTATTTTGTAGATACGACATTGACAAATCAAAAAACCAAGGTTTTGAACTAACTTGACTTTGATGCTATTAAATTATAACAATAATGTATATTACTTTTAACAATAACTATTTTACTGTATTTTTTAACACTAACTATTTATTGACAATTGAGTAGTCCTGAATTTAAAGATTTAGTCAAGGCAAAGTCTATCTTATGCAAAAGTATGAACGGTTAGAAACTGATTAGACTTTGATGTTGTTGATTACCGTACTCTGTGACAATGATGACAATGGCAGCTGACAACAGCGCTTTTGATTCGACATACTAAATATTTTATCATAAAGAAAAAAATAGCTTAAGGATATACCCATCTTAGTCTTACTAAAATTCTTATGCCCCATGTAAATTTTATATGTAACTTTTAGTTTTATTGTTTTTTTCTTGTTTAATTAAAGATACATAAATGATCTATCATAATTAAAAAAAAACTATTGATATTGTTAACAGACAATAGACACTTAGTAAAACATACATTTAAATAATAAATAAAAAATAAATAAAACAATAAATTTTCGAATGGTAGTATAATAATAATTTCCGCCTTAACAATCAAATTGCCTCCATGTACGGCGTGGATCCCAATTTGATAAACATCTAAATAATAAGATATAGAGTTAGCTCCAGAACTGTGACTTAGCATTAACAATGACTGTATGTTTAACATGTATTGAATTTGACATACGATAACGTACGTTTAACGCCCAAACCCAATAACATATCTTAATCCATTTGTGAACATCTGAGATAGACATCTTAATCCAAATATTGAGAAAAATGTGCCTATAACCAATCGCAGATTGTAATAGCCATCTATCGATACAAGCTATCCAACGGATCCAGGTCGGATCGGTGTTTTTGGATAGACTTTTGTATGAAAATGACAGTTCAACTGTGCTAATATTGTTTGGGTTTCTAAAATTGTATAATGAATACGTTGCTACTTTTACCATAATTAATATGTTTATTTATTGTTGGTTTATATCGAAGTAGTTGATATATACTTATTGCATTTAATAATTAGAATATAAATAACACTTCTATTGTATGCCTTACATTTGTCCTCAATGTTCCTGCGGAGACGCTAGCCAATCAGAGTAACGGATCACAGATCATGATACTTTTTACTTTGTACAACAATATCCGGTGGTTTTTTTACAATAAATACAAGTTTGTTATAATTGAGGTCATTTAAAAACAGATGATTTGTATAATTATAATCTTTAATTATTACTACTTAAAATAGATACAATGATATGTATATTAAATGTGATTTTGTAAAAAATAGTTCGATTGACAAGACCGACCGTGGGGGTCGGCAGTTAAGAATTGGCGGGCCGCGGGGCATTCTTGGTTTCGGGAGCGATTAGTGTTGGTCATAAAAATAGTGAATTATGTACCAGTGTGCAAATATAAAGTGTTTATTAATTCTATTGTTTCCTTCTTTAAAAACGTTATCCTGATTCCTGAGTTACTGGTTGGGAGAGGCCTAACAATATCCTATCATTTTAAATAATTTTAAACATAGACATGTATATTTTAATATTATTTGTACGGTTTTATTTACTTTATTTGAGTTTATCAAATATGACTGTAAAAATGAAGAGATCGCATTCTAACCGTCGCCAAAAATGGATTGTCTTGGTAAAGTTTGTTTATTGGGATGCAGATAGGAGATCGATCGACTGTCACGGTCTGATCTCAGATCAATCTGAAATTTCAATCAGACCGTGTGGTTGTGGATTAATTATTGGGTTCGGGCGTAAGTTACAACTTAAAATAACCCATTATATATGTAAATGTAAGTTGTTTACTATATAAATCTAAATCATATGGCTTATTTAACCTAATCAACCCAATCTAGGTTTTATCACTCAATGAAACCGCCATAACTCAGCGATACATTTGTTCAATCCAATGTGTTTTATTTACACTTCATTATTTTTACGACGTCGTATTCTTAAACTGGCGTCATAAAATCTATCATGCCAAAACTATAAATGCAGGTAGATTTATTTTTCTCAATGTGTTTCGAACTTGGGAAATATTGCTGTGAATAGTGAAACGTTTTAATCATGGAGGTTTATTGGTATTATGATACTATATGATGAGGAATTAATTTCACAGTGACTTCGAGAGTTGAGTTATAAGTTTTGATATTCAGTATTTAAGGGACTAACAGTGGAAAGATGCAGACAAACGTACAAAAACTAGTTTTGATGTATACTTATTTTCCTATATGGGTATGTTACGAATTACGATACGAGTTAGCAATGTAATACAATTATCAGGTGGCATTTCGCAGGGTTCAGTGATAGGTCCGATACAATACATATGTAAACACTTTGTCCGATATCTTCAAATACTTATAATTTTCTGATGATACCAGTGGATATCAAGTTATAATATTTATTTATCAAATATATTAACAACCTTTATAATTAACAAGCTTAAATTAAACCTAAGAAATAACATAATACATCAAAATAAACCTAATAACTAACCTTAAAATTTAATTATTAAAAAATATTATTAAAAGTAGTCCCTTTAGGCAAGGTTCCGAAGATACTGGCAGCGTTCCCCCTTTGAATAGCCAGACTAATTCTTTGTCCAAGGTAGCTGCCAGCTCTTCGTTCTCCTGTGATGTCGACTAACCTTTTTGATAATTCCCTAAAAAGCCTTAACGCGCTAGGACCCCACGGACCAAGGGTCTCGACACCGAATGGGACAAAATCATATTCAGAGCCTAGACCCCTGTATTTACAGGCTTTAGCTTTTTCAGCCGCATCACAAGCCGCACCAGCTCTGTTGTTGGTTCCATGAAGATTGGAAGGGGCCAGTGTGTCTGAACAGGTGGCATCCCATACCAAAACCCGACCCATCCTCCATGGAATCAAACTCATACCGTCCGGTCTCTTGCCATCGTCTCTAGCAATTCCAGTCGGCTCAAGTAGACTTGGCACGTTGACGGTGGCAAGGGACCGACGTATTATATCGTTGAGAGCGGCATGTCTCGAGAAGCGGCCAGCACTTTTTTGACATGATAGTCCGTGATGTCCTAGTTTGTCGACATCACTGCCACAGGGACATGTATGAGCAGCGCAGACCGGTACCCCAAGCCGCAGACAGGTTGCGATTCGGAGCGTGTCAGGTTCAAGAAAAGTTCCTGTATTTGACGAAGGGTAAGCGTGAAGCCAGTAGCCGGCCTCATGCGTACCCACGGCCAAAAGCCTAGCACGTGCTGAACCTGTACTACGGCTCAAAAGATTGTCATAAGTCATTTTACTGTCTATGTCGTCCCAGCTCCTCTGTGAATTTAGAGAAAATGGAAAATTTTGACCTGGGCATGCAATTAAGAAAGCGTTTCTAGCTTCTTCCAAGCCAGCAATCTCAAAGTTTGAAGGGGATGCCCTTAAAATTTTACTTATGAGATTTGCTGAACTATGGACAGAAGATAGAAAGGCTGGTAAAGCGACACTGGAAATTTTGCGAATCCCCAAACCACCATAACGGATTGGTAATGATGCTTGGGTCCACGATTGCTCGTTCAGCTGTATATTAAGAAGTGATTCTAAACTAATTTTGATTACGTCGTCTACTTGTGTCAAAAGATCTGGGTGATTCCAAAAGGAGCAGCAACGGAGCACATACGTAAATTTTGGGACAAAAAGACAGTTTTTTAAGATGCAAAGTGCATAATGCGGACTAATTTCAAGTAGACGATCAGCAGAATTTTTAAATTTATTAATAGAATTATTAATATATTCAAAAATAGATTCATCAAAAATTGGAGAACCTAAAAGGTAAAGGGAATTACTATTAACTATTTTAATATTTGGAGCCAAAATCTGAAATTTTTGTTTTACTGTATTTAAATTTAAGTCGCAGTTATTTATAAAAAGTTCGCATTTGCTGAGATTTAGCTCCAAACCAATGGCTTCAAATTTAGTTTTTATTAAAAATAGGTCTGAAAACACAGTGTCCACATCACCTCCTAGTGTGCCGTCGTCCAAATACCAAACGTTGAAATTAGAATTTAAATTTTTGATGATTGGGTTTATAGCCAAACTAAAAATTGCAGGCCCAAGGGGATCACCCTGTTGACAACCTACTTCTGAGGACAGTTCATTAGAACGATATAACAGTTTTGTTGGATCAGCGTAACTGAGAAGAAGATAATTGTATATTTCCGGTATATGTTGTTTTATTTCCGTCAACAGGGTATCCCTATTAACTGAATTAAAAGCATTTTTTACATCAATTTTTAGCAACACGTCAGGCTTTTCGTAAGTTAGGAAAGAGCGTAGGGCATGGACGGCTGCCTCACACCCACCTTTTACACCGAAACCCAACTGTACGGGTTCAAATTCTGAATTTAATTTTGGTAAAATATGTCGAACAGCAATTTTTGAAGCCAGACGTCTTAGTGTTGAACCAACAGCAATTGGTCTCACACCTCCATCCTTTTTGGTGAGGGCAATGAGGTTCGCGCCGAAAAGAATAGGAACAATTTCTGTATTGACTTTACCTGAATACATAAAATTTATTAATTTTGATAACGAATTTAATTAATTAAATTTAATTTAATTTATAATTGGATTTTGACTCCTACAAAGTGGTATTATGATGCAGGATTGGCACTCAATACAAGTAAAACAAAGTTGTTAGTAATTATATTAGTACTTCGTCATATTTATAGAGCATAGACTAAATAGAAACTACACATCAACACTTTGTGACAAATTAAGAGAAATTCTAGGAGAATCTTTAATTTTCCAATATTTAACACTTTCACTACTGTATAAAGCATTTGCGGAATATTACAGTTTACCCAGCTATGGAAGACCTGTAAAACTTATCTTGACTGTATACGGTATATACCATACCACTGAGAATTTTAAGAGAGAAGACAAAACTGACAAACTGACCTAATATATCAATACAAAGACATGGAAGCTATTTGCGCTATATAAAACATTATATCCACACACAAAAAAAATGTGAGCCGTCACGGGACGCCTGGCAGATGTGAAACATCGAAATTATTTTGTGAAGTAATATGCAGAAAAGAAGAGATTGTGATAGGAACTAAATATGTCATAATAATAAAATAAAATTTTACGATTTTGTTTTCCAGATAACGATGACTATTTATTGAATAAACATTTATTTTCATTAAATACAAATTTTTGTATACAATCTATACATCTATACAGTAAAAATTTACTACTGCATATAGATTGTATGTATATACCATCATATAGCGTGGCGATGCGTCGCCACGCCAGAAATCGGTTTTACGTGCGGCTATAGATGTTTCACATCAAAAAAATACAATTATAATGAATTAAAACAAAAAGTCCATTAACTTTTTTTACAAAACATAAAAAATTCTGATTTAGTTTTTGTTAATATATTTTTTTTGTAATTATTAAAATAAAATAAAAAAATAAAATACGTTTATTTTGGAACATAGGATCATAATAGTATCACTTATTCCACGTCATTAAATTCGAGCCTGTTGGCATACCTACTCATCGGCAAAGAAGACAGAAGGTGTTGGCCGAGAGAAAATTATTATTATATATTGTGTTTACGTCGTAAACATAAGATATTAATTATTATATTCTAATTAAATTTATTTTATAATGGTTAACTTAAAGGCACAAGTGTAATATGCAATAAACATTATCTGTAGGGGCAATCTCAAAGAAATTAAATAAAGTCGGCAAATTGCTGAAGTGGATTCTTTAAGGAAATTGCGGTAAATAATATCGTTAATTATTCAAGTGCTAGGGATTTTATGAGTCCCTTTTATAATTACTTCGGAGCTTCATCGTAAGCAGTCATTAAGATTTTCTATCTCGAACCCCGTATTATGATTTTTTTTGTTTTTAATTACAGCCAAGATAATTTCAGATTTTTTGGAAGGATGGATATTTTTATAATTTGGAAACTTTGCAAAAAATATTCGTACTAATTTATACGTTAGGTACTGGGCACAAAATATATCGATAAATGTGCCCTGCAGACGTGCTGGAAGTTTGAAACATGACACATGTCCATTACACATAATGAGTGAAATAGCGACAATTCGAATAACAATTTATCCGTACGTACAAATCCTGTATTATCTTGATACCTCAAGCATCATATATATGCCATACGTTGTTCAAGTCAAAATATTCTTACATATAACTCAAACTTCAAAACAAAATTATTTTGTAATTTTTTGCCAATAAATTCCTTCAGTAGATAAATAGAGGAAGAAAGTTGCTGCTCTTCCGCCAACCATCACTGACTGGCCGGTCCGAATGCCCCAGTGCTCAGGCCGAGAAATTGTATATATCTTTAGAGGTCGGGAAAACGAAGCTGTAGCCGTAGAATATATAGTTGTGTACTACAAAGTGTATATTTAATAATGAAACGATTATGTTTAAAGGACTTGCAATCATTCTGCTTAAATAGAAATAGAAATCCATATGAGCTGAGAATCATATGAAAATATTATTATTTAAATATTCATAAAAACGTGATATTTTTCGAAATTTGCATAAATGCTACTGGTTAACCAGTACTGAAGGGAGTAAACTGGACGAGAAGAATTGGCACGTTTTCGCCATTTTTGCTTGTTTTACAAGTGTAAGAAATTACATGAATAGTATATCGTAGTAATATAAAAATCAACCAGCTATAAACTCTATTACCTCTATACGTTTATAGCAATAGACTGAAAGAGAGACATGTTAGAGATTAAAATATAAAGCCTAATAACAAACAGTTGTAATCTCAACCACAACAATACATATTTGCCAAAACGCTCAAATATATTGTAGAGACGATAAACATTGTAATTTTAGTGGCACAGCTTCAATATAATATTAACTGGGCTGCCTCAATTACGCCACAACCCACAGTGGTATAACAAGCAGGCGCTTCAAATTTTATACCATACAAATAACGTATATTCATAGTTAAATGAAGCATTTTTATACCTAAACCCGAGAAATATTATAATTCAACATAATTTTATCCTCATGTCTTTGTAAAATAATGAAATTATTATTATTAATATATAATACGCAAATATTTGTTTAATAAATATCTCCCTTGTCTTATAAAAGTAAGCTTCATAATAAAGATACACGAATTTAATAAGACGATCGTATTTCACTAAACCTCATGATTTAAATACTTTGCAAGAAGCGTTCCTTATTTTCAAGGCAAAGTTTTATGGATTGTAAAATATTGAGGACATAAATAAACCGGCTGTCGCGTATTACACGTCGCCGCTTTACCTACTCGTATTTTATCTCGGATTCTTATGAAAAATAAAAAATATACGTGAAATTGCAAACGTGTACGGTTTTGAACAAAAGCCCTATTCGCCGCGTATAGTGTTGGTAACTGTAATTGGAGCGCGCTTGAGTGACGTCGTCGTTACCGCTTAGTTAGAGAGCTGGCTTAGGAGAACTGTTAGATTTAATAGTTTACCTATTACAAGAAGTTTTTAATTTTTGCTAAGCACATTATTACATTCAACATATATAATTTTTGTAGTTTTGTTAGGATCGTTTGAATATAATGTATGTATTGTTAAATTATGTATGAACAAATCGACGGCGTGTCAGACACAGTAAGCTGATCACCTTTTAAGTGTGTCTGACACGCCGTTGACTTTTTGGTCTAAGGAAAACCAGTTTTTTGATATTTTCCTTCGCCATTTCAGCAAATGTTAAAAGCTCACATAGAAATACAATAAATAACTCTGTTAAGAGCCATTGGATTGATGATTTTGAATACTTAGGAATGACTATTTATTATCCGGCCAAAATCATTGGAAGTATCAGTTAAGAAAATCTCAAATAGTGAGTTATGCCTCTAGAATACGTATAATTTAATAAATTTTAAGGCGTTTAAATCCAGTGCAGGGAATTTCTTTTAAAGTCACATCTGTCTGAAGGATTCACAAATAGTGTGATACTTGAGGAAGATTTAAGTTTTCAATACATATGGTTTATGGTAAATAAAAAATAATTTTATGATTATTAAATTAACGATCGAGTAATAATTTACGATCAAATCATTAAAAAAAATGAAGTTATAATAGTGCGATGGAAACATGAATTATGCAATTATTTTTACTTTATTATAATTATAGCGTATAATTTTACATTTGCTGCCAGTTTTTAAATCTTGAGCGTAGAACGGAAGAGAAGAACTGGCAATATGGTCCACCTCTCTTTCGCCATTCTTTAATCGCCAATTTTTTTTTTGTTTTACACAATGTTTGTAACGAGTTTTAACCATTACACCATGATATATATATATATATATAACGTTCAATTATTATTATTTATTATATGTATCGTGTAAATGTATATATTTTTAAGTTCAGCTCTTTGAGTAATTTTTCGTAAGCGTAATTACGGAATATAAGTCTGAGAGACATCCTACGTGTTTTTTTGGCGATGTTAAAACTAAAACGAATACAACTTTCTAGAGACGTCTTTTGTCTCCATTAAAATGAGGTTTTAAAGGGGAATGTGGTTTTAAGATTATTTTAGCTTGGTTTTGTTAGACATGTGCTGTTGATGTGAATTTAAACATTAAATATTATATAAATATTTATAGGGGTTTCGCTTCTTGTTTTAGAAATTTGTTAAATGTTACTGAATAATGCGATGATTTTATATATTTTTATTATATTCTAAGTTACATTTATTAACAATCATCAGATATGTTGAACTAAATATTAGGATAGTTGGATAATTGGGTCCGTCCCGTAGGATCAATTGATGTCTCTCCACTGAGAGAAGTGGGAATTGACCTTACCTCGTTTATACCGTACAAATTAAATTATTAATTGTTATTATTGGTATTTGTGCATTGGGAATTATCGTTACGTCTAAATTATGTTTATTATTTTATACGGATAGTCTTGATATCGATTCTGTATTGTGATTAGTGACTACATTTTTCCCTAAAATATTTTTTTAATTTTTTAATTTATTTGTGTGCCCCAAGAAAGCCTTGGATAAATAATTAATATCAGGGAAAACAAGTACACTTATGAACGTCAACAAAAAAGATTTCAAATTGACACTAAATTGACAAATTGTAGATCGCATGTCAAAGCCGAAGAGCAGAAGGCAATAAGAACTGGCAAGAAGCTCACCACCACTCTTTTTAACCGCCCAGTTTTGAGTGATACAATGTTTTTAAACTGGACCCAATCAATACCAAGGATTAGGATATTTTAATATTCCTATTTTTGTTAAAGCTTTATTGATTAATAGCAGTAGTAGTTTAAGAGTTTTGAATTTATTCAATGATGATTCCCTAGTTGTACATGAATACAATTTCTATATAAGAAGTGTTTTATCTTCTGAAGCATGGTTGGTCGTACGTTTAGATGTGTTCTCTTTCGAGTATTATAATGGTGAATGTCACCATTTGTTCTTAAATCGCTTATATTTTAATACCTACAACAAGGTTTCAGGAATATATTGACCAGATAGTGTCATAATATTTAATTCCGTAAACTTAAGTTGGTGTGAAGGTTCAAATCTACATATAGACATTCGATTTTGTTTGATTTCTCACAGTCAATTATAAGCAAGTTAAAACCTTTATATACATAGAACTTTAATAATCTTAACTTCCATTTATGGCATAGATCCTTGAGTTATCAAATTAATGAAAAGCACTTCCCACAAATGATAAAACTGTCAAACGCACAATGCCGGCTCAAAATTATATTGCGAGTAAAACATAATGTGTGAATAGACCTTTGAGGCATATTGAGGAAAATAGATCTTCTCGTAAGTTGGATTAAATCATAGATTTTTATTTTCCGACCTTTTTGCCAGGTAGGAGGTTTTATGAGTGATTTTGTAGCGTATGCCTTGTATTGTGGTTACATTATAGGTTTGGTTATGATTTTTTATTAAACAGGGCTCAGTCGGGGTGCGATAAGCAAAATAGTACGACGTATTTTGAACGAGATTTTACTGGACGTTCTGTAGATCAATCACATTAAGTGAAGCTCGCCAAGCCCGCTCTTACTCCGTGATGTATATCATACGGTCGCCCGTGGACAATCAAAAAATTATATTATGTAAGAATCTTGGCTGGGCTGGACTGGAGAATCCGTAGACCAAACACATCAAATAAAGCTCGCCGTGGATTCGTTTTCCACTTAAAGCTCATGATGTAGGTCAAGACACGTCTCAGTATACTTACACTAACTATATTAAATTAAAAAAAGTGCGTTCGTACAAAGTACACATGTCAGAAGTGAAACATCTTTGTAAATATTTATCTTAATCTTTCCCGAGTATTTCCGAACCAATTCGACTCAGGTTCCTTCGTGAAAGAGCGTACCAATTCTTAAAAGGCCGGCAACGCACTCGCGCACCCTATGGCATTGAGAGTGTCCATAGGCGGCGGTATCACTTAACATCAGGTGAGCCTCCTGACGGTTTGCCCCCGTTTCTATAAAAAAAATATTACTTAGGTAAAAGTCCCAATAGATGATCACGTATCAGTAAATGATCACTCCATGTATTTGTATATTTATAATCACACTGTATACGTGCTAATGAAATAAATATTAATAAACTAATATGTAACTACTAAACTAATACATTCATCTCAAACTCCCTTTCACACTCCCTCATCCGCTTTCTCCCTTTTCTTCTACAAAAACGCTGCACATCTTCGTGACGTTCCGTAAAACATTTTGCCCTCAGGCGCTTAAAGAAGACACACTTCAAAAATTATGAGCTGTCTGTGTTTTCAGAACTGGCAAGCCTTTTATTTTTTTATAGCCTAGAAGTATTCCTTCTACTTTATCTAAAAGTAGTAAAAAGTCGAGAGGTATAAAAAATATTTCAGATTTAATTATAACAAAGTTAGATTTGCATCATTAAAACTATACTTTTCAAAGTATCACCGGATAAACCTCTTCCCGTCAGGAATTTATAAATTAATTAAACTAAAAGTATTTTTGTTCGGAAAAACTATAGAACGTTAAGAAAATAAGCTGCATTTAAGTTTAAATTAAGCGTTGTAGAGCCGATAAGAAGTTACGAGCTCGGAAGTTTTCGATTACACCGGAAGAGATAAAAACTGAACTAAAACATTGTTCCTAGTTCGTATCTTTGAGAATGTGATTTCATTACTTTTGAATGGTTTTTCATATGTAGTTATTTTAATGGAGTATTTGGTATATAATATACATCTGTTATATGATTTCAATTTTAGTTGTAAGCTTGCCAGCACATTATATCCGTTTAATTGTTACTTATATATATACTTATACTAGACTAGAATAGACTAGCCACGTATTGAAACACAAAAACAAGAATAGTAATCACTCACTAGCATTCCCGCTTTCACAACGAAACTTCCAGTTTTTCCTTTTATAAATTTTGAATTTTTTGAATTAGCATTAATTTAATAAATAAATTTTGACTTTATGTATGTGTGGGTATTTAACATTCGCTCGAACAGTTATGGAAAACATCGTGAGGAAACCGTCTTTAACCCAAAAGGTCGACGGCGTCAAGAGGCTGATCAACTACTTGCCTATTAGATTAACAAACCATCATAAAACAGATACAAAAATCTGAAGACCAGACTAAAAAGGTTCCACTGATGAAATTTAAAAAAATAAACTCTTCTCTATTATAATTACTCACTAATCGCGTCGTTTATTTCACGTATTTGGTGGTTAATCCACTACTTAATGAGAATTTATCAAGTACAAATACTGTATGTGAAAGCCGTAAAGATAACAAAAGGGCTTTATCTGTAATTACTGCGAGTCGCACGTAGACGTTAAGCGAGATTAACATAATTAAATCAGGTGCTAATTTGACAAATTCCCTGTTCAGAATGGATGAGTATTTTTGGAATGCGTTTTACGTTTTATTTATGTCGGCGGGTAGAGGTAGAGGGTAATCGGCCTTCAAGTGATGTGATCCAGGCAATTTATGTGGTAAGCGCAAGAAGTTCAATACTTTAAATAATAACTTAATAACTAAACACCAACAAATTTAGAAAATGTGTAGGGAACATGATCAAATCAAGATTTCTAAATTATTAGGGGATACGAATCTTCTAATAGTGATTAGGATTTTATTCTAAACAGCTACAAAAATAAATACTTTTAAACGTTACTAATGTTACAAGCCAGAAATGGATAAAAGAGCATTCTGACAATGTGAGTATTAGCTACTTAACATTAGGTCGGTTTCAAAACCTTTCAATATTCATTTTCCTAATGATACAAATGTGAATTATACCTTAATTATACACAAACTAAATGTAACCTGAGAAATGTGATTTAATAATTAAAATATATCATTAAAAGGAGTCCCTTTAGGTAAAGTTCCGAAGATACTGGCAGCGTTCCGCCTTTCAATAGCTAGACTAATTCTTGTCCGAGGTAGCTGCCAGCTCTTCGTTCTCCTGTGATGTCAACTAACCTTTTTGATATTTCCCTAAAAATCCTTATAGCGCTAGGACCCCACGGACCAAGGGTCTCGATACCAAATGGGACAAAAATTATATTCAGATTAATCTAAAATTCTATCTATATACGATATTATGTTATCTGATAGACAGAAATTCTGTTATCTGTATAGTAATGAAATGACATTTCATTCATTTGAATAAGACGCGCTTCATGCTTTTATAAGTTATCTCTGGAAGTTGGTAGACAATCGCGTCGGAGTGACGCGCGATGGATAACGGATGTCGTTCAGATTGTTTTGTGCATTTTATTATTTAAAAAAAATTGTAGAGAGATAAATTCAAGGATATAATTGAGAAGGCGATATTAGTGAACATGAAATGTGGTTTCTTTGTATTTTCAGATGAGATTTAATTGTCAGAGTTCAATAATAATTGTTGCAATAAATAAAACTAAACCTTTATATTTTCAGAGAAACAATTTTTAGTTTATTTTGAAAATCCTCAATAATATATCTTATGTATAATTTTAACTTTAAAATTATTGTTGATTGCAAGCTGAGTATTTATGAAATTAATATATTATCGATCAGTTAGGGATAAATTTTGAACACAAAGTAAATTTTCATCATTAAAAGGAACCGATTTTGTACCAAAGTCCATTTTATCCACGTAATACGATCTATCTCAGCTGACGCCCGTTTTAGTTGTTCAAATCTAATTTTTCTCCCCGGAGATTCCTTTTTGAGACCTATCCCCTTCAGTATTGCCAATCCCGTTGAATGCTTCTATCAGTTACGAAAGTTTTCCTTGTAGCCCGTGTATTGGACACGTTTCGTCTTTTATGATTTGTTATATTCCTCTACAAAACTAAATCAGTCTTCTTAATCCTGTATCTAATACATTTTTAACATAGGTGAGTGATACTTAGCGTTATTAAATTCCACTCCGATTTTTATGTATAAAGGACTTTATTTCTCATTACAAAAATTGTTTTTTTGTTGCATTAGGAACTTAATATATTATTTATTTATTTATTCACACATCATTGCTAGAAAGAAACACAAATAACACAATACATATAAATTACAAGGGATGCAACGGGCGGCCTTATCGCTAACAAGCGATCTCTTCCAGGCATATTACTTACTTTCATATAGTTACTTTGTATATACGAGCAAGTTACACCTCGCCATTCCTCCTAACGTGTATCTTTAATGCCTTTTTGAATAGAAACGCGCTGATATTGCGAATTACAGACGGTTATTGATTAAATAATTGCACACCCTCATACCTAAGAGACTTCTTCAATTAACAAAAACGACCATTAAGAATCGAGTAGTCGAAGTAAATAATTTCATATATTTTATTTGTATATTTAAAGGTTATGGGTCTTTATTTTGTTATTTTATATTATAATTTTATTAATTTTTATTGGAAAAAGATTTTATTCTTTGTAAAAAAATTGAGATATTTTAGACACATATTTTCTAAAGTAGTATATATGTTACAATACAAGGCAAGTTATATTACTTTCTGGGTCTTCGCTGTTTATAAAAAAATGTTAACGTTAACTAGGCCTCAGATTTTTGTATCTGTTTCGTTATCGTTTGTCAGTCTAATAGGCAAATAAGTGATCAGTGTCCTGTGCCTGACACACGTAGTCGACTTTTTGGGTTTGCCTGTTTCCTCACGATGTTTTCCTTCACCGTTCGAGTAAATGTTAAATGCGCACATAGACAGTAAGTCTATTGGTGCACAGCTAGAGATAGAACCTACGACCTCAGGGACGAGAGACGCTGAAGCCACTAGGCCAATACTGCTCTTCGTTTGTTATTGTTATAAAAATTTAAAATAATTATTGCTTTACAGAAATAATGGATTTTCACGGTGGAATGCAACGTATGTTTAAGTGTTACTTTCATAAATTATATTGGTGGATATCCGGACGAAAGTCGTGTGTTACATAACCACTGCAAAGAGAGATATCCCAATTTAAAAACACCTATTTTATTTTAATGCATGTAGAACTTTTAGAGCAGGAAAATTTTGGGAAACCAACCGAAAAGCCTTTTGATCTCGTGAATTTTAAACGTTAAGTAGAAGCATCTCCAGAAAGTTGAATAAGTTTCAAATTCTTCGAGCCATAGTTTTTGCTTTAATTTAGTGAACATTACTTCTCGTTGCAGACAGAAACTATTTATATTAACTTTTTGAGCCAAGTTTGTTAAAGCGGGCTGTGTATTTTTTTTAATGCAGACAATTAGTATGTGTCTTTATATAACCAGCCTGTGTTTTAATTTATACAACCCCTTTAACCCTAGTTAGTATGAAAGCATATCCGGTACTGTAAACCTACGAGCAACATTATATGTAAATATATTTGATTTTGTTCCAAAACAAAAAGTATTCTTATAATAAATCCAGTTCTTATAATAAAAGAACCTAAAACTAAAAATCTTTAAATAAGTTTGGAGAGAGAGAAGATTAGCAGATAATGGCAGATATACATGTAAAAACGGTTTACCTAAATGTAAATCGTAATTTTCATAAACTTTTAATTTCATATAAGAAAATTTATAGAACCATAACCACTACATATGAAAAACATAATTTGTTATTCTTTACTATAAATACACGCGCATTTGTTGATTTTCTCATAACTGCCTCGTATGCTCTAAGTAAAAAGTTTCCATGTAACACTTGCAAGAGTTCCCTGAAACGTTACACACATTAATAAGTTCTCATAATAAGAAATTCAAATAATTCAAAACATATAAAATTCCCAAGATGAATGCTTAAGCACTATAAACCTTATCGTCAAAAAAGGTTGAATTTTCTAAAAGAGTTGCATTCGCCAAGTGCTCAGAATACGTTGAGGTTTGAATTCTAGTGAATGGGTATTCACTAAATGCAGTGCTTTTAAAACTCGCAAAGACGTACTCATTTCTTCTAAGATTCCCTTTTTTCATTTCGCAATCATTAATTTTTTTTCGGGTGCGCGTCGGCCGTCTGAGGGCTTTTTCGACTGGCGTTAGTGTGAGCCTCGTGCAACTTCATTTGTTTTTGCATTGTAGAGTTTTTTCAATCTTCATTAATGAGATGCGCTCCTTAAGATGCGTTACGTTCAGACATAGTTTTAATTAACGACGTCCTTATTTGAAAATATTAAGATTTGTAATTAAAGTAGCAAAGGTGAGAAATATACCTACGATGTTGTTTTATAAATATGTCATATTCATCGTAAAACATACCAATCTATAACTAGTATCTCTGATTAATATTCAATGACATCTTGATACGAGCCCTATCTGGTCATAACCAATCCGATCAGATATGGTATTTTTAATTGCTGAAGTGAAAAACCATACTATAATGGGTCATGGGAAAGACTGAATATCTAGTTGATGAATATGATTATGGTAAGTAAGATTCTGTGACCGCACGTCACAAGTAACAATAAAATCCAATCAACTTTATAAATGTATTTGGAGTTAAAATACCATAATCTAGTTAAAATATTCAGTGTTAAATAGTTCAAACTGTGATATTGAATCATATCAAGTTCCTTACATTCAGTAACGTCTTACTTTCAAGTTGAATTCGCAATAATTTATATCGTGAGGGGCTGACGCGTGCGACTAATGGAAACCAAGCTGCAACTGAGAGATAAAGAAATTATTTTGGGAGGGTAGTTTAGGAGTTATACAATAATATAAATGGGTAAATTAAATTGGTTACGTGTGTAAATAGAGTAATATTCCCACAAACACAGTGGATACAGGTGGCGCTAGCAATACTAAACTGTCAGTGCAATGACGTTTGACATGTCCAACCTGTCAGCGTCAACAATTCAACCCGTAATCATTCTTACTCTAAGCACGTAGACCATCAATAATTTTACCAGGGGTACTACAAGCTTTTGAGGCTGCAGACATCTATATGTGCTTTCGTGATCATTTATTTTTCTTTATAGGTAAAGTGAGTAGGTGATCATCCTTCTGTGCTTGACACATGCCGTCGACTTTTGGGTATAAGGTATGTTGGTTTTCTCACGGTATGTTCAATTACTGTACGTACTTATAAGCGCGTACAGTGAAAAAAACTATTAGTGCATAGCTGTGGTTGGAACACACGACCTCAGGACACTCCACTAGGCCAACACTGCTCTTAATTAATAGTTTTTCGCTTAAATTAGTATTAACATATGGTATAATTTATTTTCAGCAGCTTAATTAATATAAAACACTTGAAACCAGTTTGTTGGTTTATATAACGTAGTTTTAGACATATTAAATTATATTTATTATTGTAATATTATGTTATTCATTGCAGCTCATTCGTTACTATGAATTTTAATCAACCATTACTAACAGTGATATTTTAATACGTAAACGTACGTTACTATTGGGTTTAGTAGAAATTTGCATTTCCTGTGGACTTTTTTTAAATACATCAATCGGTCTTATTGTAAAACAAAAAACTGGGCGATTAAAAAGAGTGGCGGAGAGTTTATTCTTCTCTTCTGTTCTAAATGTAAATGTAAAATTAGAAGCATTTATTATATATATCGTTTTTGACGTTCATAAATGTACATTGTGTTACCTATATGAATAAACAATTTCGACTTGACTTTGTCAACGTATTTAGTTGTGGAGTATCAAACTGGCAGCCAAGTATACTTTACACAAGGCATAAAGAAAGAAGGTGAATTCAAATTAAATATTTTACTATCATGTCTTGGACTACATTAGAGAAAGTTTTATTGCTACTACGAAGTATAATGTCATATATTCATATACATGATACTATGTTATACATATATGATGGACTGAGAAAGATTTTAATCGAGTTGGAATGTCAAAAAAGCTTATGCAGAATATTAAGTAAGGAAAGAGTACCTGGGCCAGGTGTTGCGTAATATCACGTCTTTGAAATATGTATATTAGAATGGGTAAAATCCAGGGTAAATCCTGCGTCTTGAGCAGTGTTGGCCGAGTGGCTTCAGTGTGTGAATCTCATACCTGAGGTCTTAGGTTCGATCCCCGGCTGGATCGGATCGGAGGCTGATTACCTACTTGCCTATTAGATAAATGAATGATCATGAAACAGATTCAGAAATCTGAGGCCAAGACCTAAAAAAAATCCTGCGACTTGGTCGTCTACAGAAGAGTTTCTGCATCCGGTTTGTGCCAAGACAAGCTTCACGATTACTGACCCTATAACACCCAACTATGAATAGGCAGCAAAAGAAGATTTTTTTTATAGAACGGGACACAGGGGCTGGAAGCTCATCTGATGTGAAGTGATACCGCCGCCCATAGATACTCTCAATGCCAAGGGGCTCGTGAGTGCGTTTGCCGTGCCTTTTCAGAATTGGTACGCTCTTTTCTTGAAGGACTAGTTGGAAATACTTTGCTCGGCAGCTGGTTCCACATAGTGGTGCGCGGCAGAAACTGCCATCAAAAACTCTCACTTGTGAAACGGCGGCGGAGTTTCATCATCGGACTTTGAGGCATTCCACCCCTATCACCTCGACGTCTCATGATGAAACTCAGCGCAGGTATTAATCCGAACAATTCCGTAAATGTTTAAGATGATTGTTAAAATAGTTACTATAATTGTGAGATAAAACAATAAGCAATAAAAGTGAATGCAATTCCCCTTGGTACTTGAGTAACTAACTCTGTTGTCTGGCATTTAACTTAATTAGAATTAGTCTATGCGGCTAAAGTGGAATGTTCTGAACAAGTTTCACCAATAATTATTAATATACATGAAATTGTTAATATTTGTAAACTTGCAGGCTAAACAGCTTAGTTGTCTAAGCTATTGGTGTATTATTTTGAAAATAGAACTGCAACAAGGCACTTTTATTACATAATTTCTAACTTACAAACACTACAAAATAAATTAATAAAATCATTATTTAGATACAATTTTTTAACACCGACTAATAAAATCTACCAATAAACCAAAATTATGACAATTAAACAACTATATGTATACAGCACCTGCTTCCTGATAAAAAAATTTTTAAATAACTCTATCCATAGTTGCTTGACGTTTAAAAAAATCAAATACACAACGACACGCAATACTCGTCGAGCGAGTTTGCTTATCTTGCCGAAGCCGCGTACGAATTATTTGATGAAATCTATTAGGTATGAGGGTGTGCAATTATTTAATCAGTTACCATCTCAAATTCGGAATATTGGAGTGTTTGACAGATTCAAAAAGGAAGTAAAGATGCATGTTAGAATGAACATAGTTAGCTAAAATTGTGACGGCCAATGGCGACTTGTATCTCGCTCGTATTATATATACATATTCATATTGTTTCTCGTGTAAATAAAATATTTCTGTTTTGTAATGAGAAATAAAGTTCTTTAAACATTTTTATTAACTCAGAGTTCGGGTTTTTTATATATCAAACTTACTCCCTCCGCGACCTGTGTTTCGCCTTAACAGAATTTATTTCCATTGTAGTAGCTTAACACAAAATATGAAACGTTTTGCTATGCTATTTCATACAAATTGGCTCGACTTCTGTCATACCATTACAGTTCCAAGGCAGTTTTTGCGCCACCAAAAAGCCAGCTTCAATACTTCAGTGTATTTCCGAACCAATTAGACTTATGGTCCTTCAAGAAAAGGGCGCACCATTCTTGAAAGGCCGACAATGCACTTGCGAGCCTTATGGCAATATAAGTGTCCATGAGTGGCGTCACTTAAAAAAAAAAGAACTTGTTCGCTGTATCGTAATAAATATCAAAGTACTATTTTTTTTTCTCCAACTTTCCTGAGCGTTCAAAGAATATAATAAAAAGATAGCCAAGCGCTAAGTGCAAAAAGTTTAATGTTTTTTTAAATAAATGTAATATATAAACACTCACACAAATCGGTGTGTACAAAATAGGGCCAAACGTGACTTACCAGATTTTATTTGATACCGCCGACTATGGACATACACGTTGCCAGAAGGCTCTGAAGGCTGTTAAGAAAGAGATTTTTGTTTTCGTAAAGAGAGTTAGGTACAAAGTGATACCATCACTTTGTACCTATATTATATATATTATATTGGAATCTCGGAATCGGCTCCAACAATTTTCATGAAATTTAGCATACGGGAGGTTTGGGGGGCGATAAATCGATTTAGCTAGGAATCATTTCTAGAAAATGTCATTTTATTCGTCTTTTATCAACTTAAACATAGAATTGCTCGTTTAAAGATGTCAATCAAATAAAAACTTAAATATGAATATGATTATCTTTATTCGATAATTATATTAATATTTTATCATTTTATTAGTATGTAATTTGTACTTAAATATAATTTCCAAAAAACACAACTTATAAAAAAAAATCCCGCAGCAAGGCTCGGTCATCCAGGTACGTAACCTTAAATTGTAGCTTATTACGAATTACTTTTAACAATGTAGCCTTTGCTGTCTGAAGTACCAGGCACCCATTAATATGATATTGTTTGGTTTATTTTTCAATATAATTGAAAAAATATAATATGTTGAGCGGTTATAGTATTGTCTTTTATTAACATAACTTTTACACATTTAAAGAAAACACTTTTTTAAGGGATTGAAGCTATGTGTTATTATAAACTTGTAATTATTTTACATGATTGTAATTTTTTCAACGTTTCGCGTTCAGCGTGCGTGGGCACGGTGACTGAAGACGAAGGCTGTTGAATAACAGCTGTGTAAAAAAATCAAATCAGCTGTCAAAAACTATAACAGCTGTATAAAAAAATAAATAAAGATAGTATAACTTTTTCCACAGCTGTGATACTTTTTGACATTCAACACCTTTTGTCTTCAACTTCAACTTGTCCCCGTAATAATACACAGCTTCAATCCGTTAAAACAGTATTTTCTTTAAATGTTGAGCAGTGTTTGCGTAGTTGCTTCAAACTCAATATAAAATGTTGCTTCGATTCCCGGCAATTGACTTCCTATGTGCACATTAAATACTTGCTCGTATGGTGAAGGGAAACATCGTGAGGTGCTTGCCTAAACAAATGATCGCGAAGGAGAAAGAGAAATCTATTAGTATTTATGAAAGAAATATTGTTCACAACAAACAAATGAAACGAGCCATAATTTTACATTTTCCCCCACCCCTGGTCTGAGGCGTGATTCAAGTACACACTGCAGCCAGTTCATAAACTTTGAAGCCTCGCAAGAAACCCTTTTTACACACGATCTGAGGATGCTCCACTTTTTTATCTGTGAAATGTGTTTAGTCAAGACGCTTAGTACTTAAATGATTATCTTACAACTAAATATTTAATTGAATATTTTTTTTATTTGCATGTTGCCATAACATACTGTAGTAATTTCCATTATAGTTTTGATAAATATCAACTGTCAGCGAAAATATCTGTAAAAGGTTTATAAAACCTTTATATGTTCAAAGTAGGATTCAAAGGCCGGCAACGCACCCACTAAAAATTGCTACGATGACTGCCCTTTTGGGCATTCTGTAGGCTGGTTTGCCCCGTATCAAAGGTCATTATGCAAATAGACATATATATACAGTCGTGGTCAACTAATTAGGGACACTATCACAAAAAGAGCAAGAGCTTCCTTCGACATCAATAAATGTTTCTAATCACGAAGCTTTGAAGTTTTATCATTATAAACAAGTTAAGGGATATTAATTTTAAATATTTAGTGGCCAAGAAAAGGAAAAGCTACTTGCCGCCACAAGTTTTTCTACCTAAACTACACTGCTACTTTCTCATACTGATTAATGACTGGCCAACTAATTAGGGACAGGAGGAAATTTGACTATTAATTTAAAAATAACGAGAAAATGTTAAGTTTTAATAATGCAAAAAGTATGTTAACAAAATTTTTATAACAAAGAAAATAAAAAACATAAGTTTTAATAACCAGTATGGTTGCCATTATTGGTAATCACCATTTGACAACGGCGAGGCATTGACGTAATTAAATTGTTGCATGTTTCTATTGAAATATTATTCCACACCTCTGTAAATTTCTCGTAGAGCTGATTTTGAGTGCCGGTACGTTGAGCCGCTTTTTTTTTAACTTCGTACCACAAATGCTCGATTGGGTTTAAATCTGGGCTGTTTGCAGGCCAATCTAGTACCGTCACAGACTGTTGTGCCAGGAAATATTTCACTGATTGAGCTGTATGTTTTGGGTCATTATCGTGTTGGAACGTCCAGGTCACCGGTAAAACTTCTTCAGCATATGGTATCATATTTTCTTCTAATTTGCTTATACTGATACTGATCCAGTTTGCCTTCAATTTTTTTTACGGGCCCTACTCCATGTCCAGAAAAACAGCCCCAGACTTGAATATTTCCGCCCCCATGTTTTACTTGTTTCTTGGTGTATATAGGATTCATTTCTGTTTTTATAGGACGTCGCACGTATTGTCGGCCATCTGATGAAATTAAATTTATCTTAGTTTCATCTGAAAATAATACATTTTTCCACTGAGCTGGAGTCCAATGTCCATACTTTCGAGCAAACGCCAGCCTTGCTTGTTTGTGTTCCTTCTTCAGCAACGGAACTTTTCGTGCAACTCGTCCAAAAAGCTTTGCTTCAACTAGACGCCTTGTAACGGTTCTTGCTGATACGCCGACATTCGGTTCAGGTCCAAAAACTTCAGCCTTAATAACTGTAGAACCTTTAAAGGGGTCTTTCTTGGCTAGAATGACCATCCTGCGGTCATCTTGTGGGGTAGTTTTTTTTGGCCTCTTCTTTCTAGGAACACTTTCAGTTGTATTGTGGGTTTTAAAATGGCTCACTGCATTGCATATCATATTTTTGGAACAGTTCAGATGATCAGCTATTTTCCTGTAAGGCCATCCACGTTGATAAAAATTAATTATCACTTTTCTCATTGTTGCGTCACAACTCTTGGTTCGACCCATATTTTAAAAATTACTGTTATTGTATTGTACGTACGAAACTAATGTTACGATTCAGAATGGCGCCAAAATCAATTTTACGCAGAAAAAAAAAGTTTTTTATTTTTATTTTTTTTAATTTAGAACACGGTAATTTTACTGTCCCTAATTAGGTGGCCAGAACGTAAATACCATAAATATCGATTCAAGTGATTTGATTGAAGTATTTATTAGTTTAGTCACGTATTATTTTTGTTTATTTTGTGTATTTTGGTAAGGTTTCATAATAGTTATTATCACTATAGTGTAATAGGTAGAAGTATTAATATTAATGAGTAATACAGAGGTATGAATATTTAATATTGTTTAGTGTTATATTTGTCCCTAATTAGTTGACCACGACTGTATATGTATTAACATAAGTGATCAAAATGCAAATTCCAATATTTTATTTAAACAATTTACGATAAGATACATATAGTCACCCAAATGCCGATAATAACACAAATACAGCATAATACAAACAATAATGTAAATTATATATTGCATTGAAAGAAAGAACGGAATCGAAATTAACTACGAAAATTAATTTCCTATTTAATGCTTTACTTTTATTCTTTCTTTCGTCAAAAGCACAGCAGAAAGTTGAACATGCACTATGTTCCGCTCCAGTAGCCGCTTTCAGCCGTTTCAGTCCCTCTTCAATCCACACCTTGCAAATTGAATTTGATCCGTTACACCATCGAGTCGCCCGTTTGTCACTACATTGATGAAATCGTTTTTATTTTACCCGTCACAAATTCGAGCGAATGGAGAAATGGAAATACGGAACTATTTTATCTTCGTGGTTCAAGCAATTTTAGATGTACTTTGTAAATGTAAGTAAACCTTTTTGCTTGAAGGAATTCATTTATGAACTTTGTATATATGTAAATGAATATGGTCCATCAAGAAAAGAGCTTACCAATTCTTAATAGGCCGGCAACGCACTCGCGAGCCCTCTGGCATTGAGAGTCTCCACGGGCAGGTAACATTAGCTGAGTATCCTACCCGTTTGGCTTCTCTTATATTAAAAAAAAATCAGCGTTGAATTCGACGCATCCACTCCAGAACAAAATTAATTTTGCATATCCGGTGACGTTTGTTATGTTTACCAATATAATTTTGTCTGCCAATTTTACCTCTCTACAAACATTTTATAAAATTCTAGGGCTTTCGAAAATGATTATCTCTTATATGATTAATCATCACCCGGTAAACCAATTTACATACTACAAGTCATAGATACAAAGTCGAAAATTGTATTTTATATTTTTTAAGTGTCATGACGCGACGTATAGGCCTCTTGTTGTAGATTGCCGCTTAAAATTAATTAAACAAGCTTATGGTTGCTTTTATAATTATCTCTTTAATAAGTTTCATTGAAGCTATTACTAGTGCCTGAATGTCTGAAAATTTTTAAATATTTTTCTTGCTTCGAATCTACGTCCTTTAGTTTTCTATCCTAAATGTGAAATTAAATACGTTTTGACGACAATTGTTAAATGGTCATAGGATGTTGGCAGATGGAGTGATCTCGCTAATTTTTGTTACGTAGGGTACAACAGAGTTGTAAAAAAAAATTGTATGACTCAAACTTAGCGATCAAAATAGTGGAGGAGAGCTTCTTCTCAGTTCTTCTCGAATTGGTAGAAAGTAAACGTTAATTGTAGAATCAACAGCAATCAATTTTTCTAGGCAGTTTTTGACGCGCACCACCACTTTGTGGAACCAGCTGTGGACTGAAGTATTTCCGAACCAATTCGACTTAGGGTTCTTCAAGAAAAGAGCGTACCAATTCTTAAAAGGCCGGCAACGCACTCGCGAGCCCTCTGGCATTGAGAGTGTTCATGGGCGGCGGTATCACTTAACATCAGGTGAGCCTCCTGCCCGTTTGCCCCCTGTTCTATTAAAAAAAAAAAATAACATCTTTTTGTACTTGTTTAACCTATATGAATAAAAAAAATCAAACAACAGACTGGTTTGAATAACAATTATTGCAGATCCTTTATAGCAACTTTATACATAATTATATATGTCATTATGTAAAATAAAATTAATGATAAGTAAAAACAATTTTAACCTGATTGCACTTTAATACAATATTAATTAAGAAAGATTTTATATCATTGCCCAGATTAAGATCAAACTTTTCGAGCGAACAAAAAATAAATTGTATCAAACTTTCATTATGTAAAATCACAGGTCTCGAAATTCGTAACAAATTTATCACATACACACATCCAATTTACAATTTTAAAAAGGTCCAAAAAAAAATTTATGCTTTAAATTGTTAATCTGTTTCCGTACATACTATTTTTATATCAGACGTATAGAACTAAGTTAATATAATGTAATAGCGCATTGTTAGTCGAACATATTTAAATAAATATCTAAGTTCTTGTTCAGTTAAAAGGCACATACAAACAGCGTACAGCGTGCTTTATAAATATAACAAACATAAAAGTTATGTTATATTTATAAAGCACGCTGTCTGTACCAGCTATGCAGAAACAAAGAAAAATATGTAGTGCTCATAATCGAATCCAGTTTCCGAGCTATAGCCCGGATGTCTGTTTATAAACAGACATCCTCGAAACAGTAAACTTGCTCCGTGAAACCTGCGAAGTACCCAAGAGACTTATCTCCTTCTGGAAGAAGCTAGGCTGGATAAGTTAGCCAGGACTCTACCCACAACGGAGCTAATAAGAGTCTAAGTGCGGAAACTCAGTCCACAAACCATCCGGGCTATGCATTAGTGTCTTTTTACAAACAATTAAGTTACAAGGTTTTATGATGAGCCCTCAAACCAACTCGGGGATAAATTTTCAATATTGTTTATTGCATTCAACGATGCATAATAATGTATTAAATATATATTCGAGGTTTAATGTTTTGTGTTTATTAGCTTTGGTCTTTGTTTATCGGGTAATATTCGTAATTAATAATTTACATAATCAATAACTGAAACTTTTCATTAGTTTAAGTTTGAGTAGTTAAGTATTGTGAAGTATAGCATACGTATACGACAATGTGTTTTAGTGGGATATGTAAACATAATATATAAAATGCAAATTTTACCTAGAGTTCCAGCTGAGTGGATTGAGAATTTAGTTGCATTGTCGTTTTTTATTTTGTATGTTCATTTGTTTTTTAATAATTCTATTTTTGTTAAAAGTAATTACATCGTTTCGTGTCTAGTCTAATGGATTAACATGTAAAGATTATGACCATTATGAGTCCACTGAAAATTAGTGTATTAAAAAAAGTGGATAGTGGCGATAGAGGGCCTTTAGTGTTTTTTGTAGATCTTCCTTTGTGCAAGCGACATTAAAAAAAACTTATTTTTTCTCTATATTTTTGTAGAATTTACATACACTGCCATCAAATAACGTAAATACAAATATATATAACGCATTTTAATAGAATTTGTGAGTTAACAACCCCTAAATTATGTTAATTATAAATTATATTAATGGCGATACTAAGGATAAAGAACTGAAACTATAATAAAAACAAAGATACTAAGAATTATCTTAATATTATTCTCAAAAGCAAACATAAAATCTTTTGTTGAAAATGAAAAACGTTTATAATTTTTCATATGAGGACGTTCACAGGGCAAAGATCGTATTAATATTTCATGCCTTCGGTTAGCACAATGAAGTATGTAAACATTTTACATTATCCTGTCTCTGGTAAAAACCACATACTTTTATAACGAGACGTTAATATTCCGAGAACAATGATTTCAGTGTATTTTCTCACATTTGCAAAAATCAACATAGTTAAGGCTACTAGAATAATTTACTTCATACAGTCGAATGTTGATTTACCTACTTTTTGCCACTTTAGCAGGGGTATATCGCGTATAACAGCATTCGTTTCCCGGTGAAATAATTTTTGCACTTACCTTAAAAACTATATTAAAAACCAAATGAAGTATCTTTGGTTTTCAGGGCTACGAAAAATCAACACAGCGGTCTTACAGTATGTGTTTATTAATAGTTAAATTTTTATATGTTTTCTATCTCGACATATAGTTAGTAACCTGTGTTAGTTCCAACATTAGTGTGGAAGTGCAACGTGGACGGGGGATCCTGGATACCATAATTAACCATTTATTAGAAGTCATTGGTAAATGCACACTTACCGGCTAGATTGATATCTTGTCTGGCAATAAATGCTTATATTATTGTATCTCGATTTTCACTCGTATGGCACAGGTTATAGTGCGTTTTACAGTATCATAGGGAAGTTATAAATAATACTTAGTAGTTCCAGTGAATACGGTTTATTTTTATAGAACAGGGGGCAAACGGGCAGGTGGCTCACCTGATGTTAAGTGATACCGCCGCCCATGGACACTCTCAATGCCAGAGGGCTCACGAGTGCGTTGCCGGCCTTTTAAGAATTGGTACGCTGTTTTCTTGAAGGACCCTAAGAAATTATTAACCTTCTTTAATCGTGTAAATATTAACGTTTCTTAGTTCTATTTTATTTTTTGATTCTATATGACGTTAGTGTTTTGCAGCTTATGAGCTAAAAATAATGTTACTCAAAAGGTTACTGACACAAGCAAGAAGAGACTATTTGAAGTTTAACTCAACATTCACTTCAATCAAATAAAATCCAAATACGTTTATTTAGTTTACATTCGCCTTAGGGCATGCTCATGAATGCAAGATTGTTTACAATATTAACGAAAGTACAAGACTACGTCATCGGTTCGCAAAACTACCAGAAGGTCTTGTTTAGAGAAGAACGTGCAAGAAACTCAGCAAGTTTTACCCTTGCTCTACATTACAATTTTTCAAAGGAAAATGTCATGAACTACAACGTCATTAAACTAACATAAGTAAAAACTTATTTATTTATTTATTTATTTAAAGTAATCTAACAGCTTACTAATTAATACATATTATTATACAAAATACTAATATAATACAAAAAGCCAAAACAGATTACATAGATTAACAAATTGTGTATAAAAAGCAGAAAACAAGTAAAGCGCATTAAAAGAAAATTTTACATAAAAAAAAATAATAATAATAATAATAAAATTAAAAGACTGAAATTTGACATTTAAAAGCAAAACAAATAATACTAAGAATTTAAAACTACTACTTAAAAAAACTACTATTTAAATAAATCAGAGTCTTCCCGCTTCTCCAAGTACTTCTTGACATCTCTCTTACTGAATAAATTGAATCAAGCACGAAATCCTACACTAAAAAAACATTATCCATTCATGTCTTCGCTTCAAACAGGGCTAAAACAAACAATTCGGACAGTGTCATATTCATGTCAGACAATCGTATTCATATGCTCGCGACAAATACTTCTCTTGTGTTTCCTTTACATCAAAAGCCCGTAAATCGATTCCGTCAAACAGAAACTGATACAATGTCCATACAGGAACGAACTGTTTTTTGTGAAAGGATACAGTCGGACGTGTTTACTTACGAGTCAAAGGATACAAAATCGAGTGACACGTCCCGTTTGATGCAAATTTGGTCCATGTACAAATGGTTTTTACTCTGTGGATCTGGTACATATACGTAGAACAGGGATTAAATTTTGTATGACGTCACTGTAACAGAATGAACATTTAGAGAATGGTTTAATTTCAACACAACTGTGTTTTGTTAATAACGCTTTCTTTGAAATATATTTAAATAGTCTGTTATATTTGTATTGCGTTTCATTGTTTTTAGATTACAAGCAAGTATTTAATTGGACTGACGGGGCTTAGAATTGTACTGATACGAGGCTAACAGTGCTTTGAAATCATGCATATAAGATATTTGTGTTTATTTTTTGACCGGGTGAAGGCCTGTCCATTAATCACGGCGTATGAGTAGGCGTGTTCGAGAAACGTGAAAAACAATTCATCATGTCCTAATTATCCTCTATACTATGATTACGTTTTGATGTAATTTGTACTTACATTTGTTTTCATTATATGGGGTTCGTGTGAAGAAATTGATTGTACAGTGTGACGATATTTCGTTCTAAATTATAATACAGCATATATTTTTACAGCTTCAGCCATTTTTGTATGCCTCCGTATAAAAAATATATTTTTGTAATACTAGTTTACACTAAGCACTAAGTAATCAACAAAAGAAAACACTTTTTTCACCGTGACCACGTACGCTGTAAAGCACGCGAAACGACGGATAAATTTAAAATTATTTCAAATAATTATACAGTATACACACAGCTTTTAGCCGGTATAAAAGTGTTTTTTTTAAATCAACAAACATTAAAAAAACAATACACGATCAACTAATAATTGTCGGTAATATTATCGACAATTATTATATATTCTAAACCTATTTAATTTAGGTCTTAAAAACAATTAAATTGTTTAAAACTACACGAACAAAGAGTCCTTTTTAATCAACACTTGGAAATAAATATTAATTAAAGCGCACCGCAAAATAAACGAGAGTTGTAAATATTCGCATTCACACAACAATCTGTTAATAAAGTGTAAACTTTTAGCAGGCAATATTGTCCGCTTATTTCGTAGTTACTGCAAAAATTGTTCTGCATTGCGGCTTATTTTACAAACTTTTTCGCTTTATGTGACCATTTTCGATTTTTTAGGGCTTAATGGTTAAATTCGATGCTATTTGGCTTAAGTCTATCGAATAAAGCGATTTGGCTGAAACAGAAATCACCGAAGCGCCGGACGGATTAAACCGCTCGGCTTGAGTTGCGCTTATGAACGGTGCACAAATTTATTACAGTAAAATCATTATTACTGATTATCCTTTAAGCGTGTAGATTTGTCATCTTCCAATTTCCTTGTTAATAATTGAATTATTATTGCTAACATATGACTGCCAAAATATTATTTTAAAACTGAATATATTTTCGGGGAATCTGCTTTTAAAATCTATAGATGATAACTCAAACTCAAAAATGTCTTTATTCATATAGGTAAACAAGTACGCTTATGAACGTCAAAAATACATATTAAAGCAATTGTAAATTTGCATTTACTACCAGTTCGCAAGTCAAGGGCGTAGAGCGGGCAAGGAGAACTGGCAAGAAACTTTCCGCCACTCTTTTTAATCGCCCAGTTTTGAGTGATACAAATTGTTTGAATTGGATTAAAATAATTTAAGTATTCGTCAAATTTATAAAAAGCTTTATTGATTAATTTACTTTTAACGAGGGCTTTGAATTTATTTATAATACTCTAATAGGTAATAAATTTATTTATAATATTCTTATAGGTAACGCGACAGAATCTCTCGGCTGCATTTTCAGACTATGGGGCGATCGTCGACATCTACGACTTTTTTTAAATGTAAAGTGGGAACAAACCGTGATTCATGTGGTATCAAATTATTTCAGTATAATTAGTATTATTACTACTTTCTTGTGTAGCCAAGTGCACATTTCAAGGATCGTCATGCTCACTCAAATGTCATTGCTTGTGGCGGCGTCCATGCGTCGGGTTGTCTCTCTCCCTAAAATATGGCGAGGGGGCCGATGGCTGGCCATGCGTCATACTCGTGAACGGGTGCTACTTGTGGTGACTGGTCGTACTTGAATTCGTGTATGCGGTGATATTAGTTGTTTATACTACGTATTTGCGTGTTGTTCTCACGAGTGTGTAAGTGCGTGCTCCTATTTCACCATGCCTCCTGCTGATGGAGGATAAATCTTTGTTTTTAATTTATTTTTTTATTCTTTATTACTCAATATGTCATATGGAACATGGTGTAGTGGTTGCAGCTCCTTAAAAGCATTGTGTAAAAAAAACTTGGTGATTAAAAAGAGTGGCGGAGAGTTTATTGCCAGTTCTTCTCTTCCGTTCTACGCCCTTGATTTGAGAACTGGCAGTAAATGTAAAATTAAATTCATTTAATATTTCTATTTTTTGACGTTCATAAGTGTACATTGTTACCTACATTAATAAATAAATTTTGAATTGAATTTGAATAATTTCGCTTGGTATTCGCTTGGTAAAAACGAATACAGTTTCCATATAAGGAGTGGTTTATCTTCTGGAGCCTAGTTGGTCGTACACATAAATTAGTTCTATTTCGCGTATTATACTGGTAAAAGTCACCATTTGTTTTAAAATCGTTTACATTTTTTTGTACATACAACAAGCCTTCAAGAATATATTTACACGAAAGTATCATAATATTTAATTGCTTAAACTTATTGCGTACCGACTCACAAAAACACAAAGATATGCTAAAATTTTAAAATAATTTCAATTCTATCTATTTTGATAAAGACACAAATGTATATATGTATATCTAATATAAATATATAACCATCAAATCATATTTAATTTAACTCACATTATTTTACAAAACTTAAAAGATTTTGAACCTCAGAAAAAACATACATGAACTTATCGCTAGGTTTAAGATTAACTTAAATACATACAACACAGCTTTTCATTATAAATGTAGATAATAAAGTAAGGATTAACAAACGGTAGATACAGAGAAGATTCAGAGTGAAATTAACGTAGAATTCTTAATTAGTGGAGCGGAGTGTGCACCTGGGTAAGACGATTACTTCTAATTTAAAGTTACAAACTTAACGCCGTAAGCGTTGTTTGAGCTTTGTCTTAAATGCCAATACTTGTATTATAGTAATATTATAATTTGTGGTTCGTAATACAATATTTTTAGGTCTAACAAACATCGCAGTTTTGTGGCTACCGCTAGTAACCACTATCAAGTGGTTTGTAGGCTTGTGACGAGTATCTATCTATCAATATAAATTACTGTTTACGTTTCTGGAAAAACAATTCTAAACTAGCTTTGATAAGTCGTATAAGTATTCGTCAAGTCTACATTCCAAACATAATAAGGAATAATTTATTATGATAAAATCTTAAAACTTATGTTATAGTGTGCAATTTCCACAATGCACTTACACTATTTGACACTAGCACTCGTCATCTCCCATCCCAGATGGACGGGATTCACTTCCCTACCATTATCGCACTCTTTCACTTCTGGTGTATGCAAATATCTCAAGTTTATAAATCTGTATCATGATTTTAGTAAAAAGTCTTTTTATTTTTCTTTATTGTTATATGGTTATTATATTGTGGTAATTATTGTTAAGTCATTGGAAGAGCTTCCCTGATGTACAGGACCTCCTAGACTTAATTCAGGGGCTCCAATATCTAGTAAAATAATGTAACTTGTTCGTTGATTTTTTTTGAAAATTGACTAAGTTTATAGCATTCAATTTACTATTTATTTATTTATGATTTGTAGTGAGAAATTGCAAACTTTTTTAACCGAGGGATTTTGCTTACGTTCAAGCACTTTCATTGTACTTGTTATGAGAGAGCAACACAAGCTAATGAGAATAAATTGCAACGCCAGCGCGCTCACCAACATTACTTTGGAATTAGTGAATTTTTCACTCGACTCCTTAACGCGATTCATCTTGCCTGTAAAACAGATTTATTGTAGCGCTAAATTGATTTAAAGTGCAGCGTTAAGCTCATCTTGGGAACTGATTGGATTAAAACAATATTTCCACTTATGTTTTACAGTGAGGAATTGCTCTTTGCGGTACCTCATTTCCGCAGTACGAGATGTACTTAATAAAACGCTTTTGTTTTTTACGTTTTCATTTATAAAGCGATAGGGTTTCATATTTAAAATGGGCCGATAAATGTGAATTATGAGCATTATTGATTTAGTAGAAATATATATTTTTAGATATCATATGATGTCATAAAAAAAAAATCTATATACAAGGCATACATTTCAACATAATTGTATCTGATTATCCTATTTGTAAGTAATTTTTTTTTCAGTTAGTTTGTATCAGGAACCCTCTCCAAAGGCTACACTCAAATGCCTCTGCTATTCAGAAAGATAGCGAGACACTTAAAACACCGCAGCCCAGCACACGACCTTAAGATGAGCCCTCGGTGTTCACCAGGCATTCTACCCAAGAATCCAGGCTTATATCCGAGACGCATTCCGGGCCACTCGACACCAAGATCCTAGATCTCCAAACTTGCCATTTTATCCCGAGCTATTCGGATCCATTGGGGACCCTGATGGGAAGTCGACATCAATTATAGCGATATTTAGATGTCATCTTCCCATCAGGGTGTGCCTCTGTAGCGTTTAACTGGTGTGTTTCTCCATATAGTTACTGCTTACGTGCACCTCTGATCTCACCGCTTACTACCACTTTCACGTTTTTTCGTTGTAAATTGTACCTTTGTGTACCTTTTTAATGTTAAGCATGCTCTTTTCAATGTCTCGTTGACGTGTATTTACATTGCCTGTTTAATTAGTAATATTCCATATTTATAATGCAGACACATATTTGTTTTACAGAATGACACAATCTGTTATAATACATTTGAAACCCACTGTCGTTTTTTGTAGTACAGTCTTGTCAGAAGCGCGATATTCTAATATGTTATTAAAAATACACTACCATAACCATTGGAATAAATCGAAATAATCGAGAGAAGAGAATATGAATGCCATCCAATTTTCTCTCATACAATGGGGTGAAGGTAATAACAGCCTTTATCATTACCATAAGGTTCTGTTCATTTGAAGGCATATGGAAAAACATTAACGTATGTAAAAGTACATATTTTACGCAACTAAAATTGGTCTTAAAACGCCTGAACGTTTTTATATTGTAGATTGATAATTATTAGTGTGAAAATCAGAATTTTTTTAGTAAACAAGCGATGTGCAATATATATTGTATTAAATGTACCGGTGACGTCAGAGCTGATGCTTTCCTCGCTGAATGAATAAGTATCGCAATACAGTGAGGAAATGCTGCTAGCGTGTACTGCCACAGGGACCGAACTTGTAAAATTTGTTTAAACTTATTTTATTATTACTATGTAGTTTAAGAAAGTTGAAAATACTGTATTTTTGATCGTTATTATTACTAAGATATATATATATTTCCTATTTTTAAGTCTAGTTTCGAAAGAGAAAGTCTGAAGTATGTTAACAATTAAACGTGTAAATTATTTACTTTATACAAACTCTTAGCCGCGACTATTATTTATTTAGCTTGTATAATCAAATTAACAAAAATAAAAATACAAGTTACAATGAAAAATTAAACTCTAATTAAAAAATAACGATAATGCAATAAAAATAAATAAATACATACGTTAACTACAAAAGTCACGATCAAGCAGGAGTGGGTATGTTAGTTAGAAGATTACCCTTAATAATCTTCTAACCATATCTACTAATCCAACAATCTTCATACCAGGATAAGTCAAAAAGGTGAAATGATTATTAAGGAATAATTGTTTCAAAGGTGAAACAATTCCTATCAAGGGATAGGCTTATCCTGCTCATTGAGAAGCCATCACATGTTTGACTTACATGACAGGCCATCCTTATCACATTGATCGTTAGGCGTGTCTGCTCAAAATAAAGTCCCATATATTCACAGCGTAGCCCGTTTCTCGCACATGTTTATCCAATTTGGAGAAGTCTGCAAAGTTGAGCAACACGTGTGATGCTCAAATTAGAGATTCATATTAATTTAGGAGTTGCACTGACAAAGTTGTAAGACTAGAACGCCTTGTGGTTCTGTTCCAATGTTGGGGCTTATCGAGTGCTTGGTAAATTTGTTGTACATTGTATGTTCGGTTTTGTCGTAGGCTTTTGAGGCCGGAATTAAAGTGTTCAATATAGAAATGATTTAAATGGGCTTCTGTGTGTGAAGATTTATATTTAAAGTTGGATCGTTGGAAGTAGAAACGTCTATACATAGTGTAGGGGCTCATACATCTAAAAGAAGGGATGCTGACGTATGCCTGCAAGCATTGTACCCGGCCTCCCCAAGCTTCATTAAACAGGGCGAATTGGCCCTTGCTGAGCCAAGGTCCATTCGACATCATTCATGGCCGCAGAGGACCGTGAGTTTTAACGGCTGATCGCGTAGCTGGATGCGGACAAGGCTAAGCTGTTACCTTGTCCTGCGTCGGGCGATTGTTGGCAGCTCCGTGGGGTTTTAGTGGGTATGCACAGTCGAGTCCCATATAACCCTTCACAGGCAGCCGTGCCACGGGAGGGTATGCGTAACGCATTTCCCCACGAAAAAAATATACACATAGTGTATGAAAAATTTATTTTAAACTATCAATAATGATGGTAATTTCTAATGTAAAGTAAGATTATATTGTATTTGCACGTTTCCTGGCTCTAATTTATACAGGATGTAACTATTACTCTTTATTAATTACTTGCGTTCAACAATGTATATAATCGTAATGAAATGTTAATTGCTATGTAACGAATGAATGCAATGTATGTGTAATGTATGGTTGAAGAGAATTCCTGCGTTTGGCTAAGCTCTCGGGCGTAACTCCGACGATTTAGGAAATCGCGATGCATATAAAATTAAGAAAGCCAGAACTATCAAAACGTCGTATATGTCGTATACAACTTTTTCTTGATTCGCTTGCAAAGACCTAATCAACAGTACCGTTTCACTATTTTTGGTTTGAATAATTTTAAAATATACGTCTATACAGTCCTAGCAATCTAGCAGGCATATCAAAAAATGAATTATAGAATTTTAAATATCTTTTGATGTTCTCTATACACGATCTTACCTTGATACCTGTCTTCTTCTTCTTCAAATGCCTCTCCATTACTGGAGGTTGGCCGTCAGTTTTCTGAACCGCGTCTTGTCCTGCGCCAGATGCAGCAACTCTTCCGCATTTGCAATACCCGTCCACTCCCTGACGTTGCGAAGCCATGACTTCTTTCTATAAACCAGATCAACGCTTAATCTAGTTGTATACACATTTTTCTATATGAAATTCTACATGACTGGGGTCAATTGTGATTGTTATCTATTAACACGAGCGACGAGCTTTGGTACCTACATGAGCTGCTCAATTACAATATGTTGCCCGATAGAGCAGGGAAAAAACAGAACTCAAATTTCTGTATCTAATTCATGATCAGTTTTCAATTTATTAGACTGACATGACAATGATCAGCCTTCTGTGCCTGACACATACCATCGATGTTTAGGATCTACGGTTTCCCTACCATTATTTTCTTCATAGTCCAATGGTAACCTACGACGTCAGGGATGAGAGCCAACATTGGTGTCTATAACTGCTATTAAAGATAGAAACATGATTAACTATGAGGAACAAAATAAATACCTGTTTGTGCATAGGTATTTATTTTGTTCCTCAAAGAGGCCATAGAGAGTAATTTACCTGAAAAATATCCCCCAACTTAATTTCTACCGTTAATTATGAAGATCGTAAACGCGAAATTATACAGCTTTAATAGCCCTGTAAATTTCACACGTCCATTTAGCGAGTGGAAACTAATTTCTTTGCATTTTAAAGGCGGAATGTTTTATAACACCCTGTAACTATGCCCGCGGTTGCAGTTATTTTCGGCTCTTGTAAATATGGATAATTAAACGTAACGATCCACTTGCGATTTTGGTAAAAATTTAATTGCTTGACTAAATTACTTACCAAATAATTATAGGTTTTGACCAGTAATTAACTGTTTCCTAATAAACATTAAAACTTATCTAAGATGTTTAAACATCAATTAATAAAATGTATTTCTTCGGCGTCTCTCTAACCGCGGCTACTGCTAAAACTTTGATTATAAACAATGTTATAAATCGGCATTTCAACTCCTTATTTATATATTTTTTTAACGAAACCATTTAGAAATGGCCAAAGATTTAATACAGTCTGTTTACTATGAAACAAATTTAAAATTTAGAAAATTCTTGGACAAGAAATATAAGAATTTTATAAATTATAGCGAAATGTATGCGTTTCCTTAGACAATCGTATTAGACTCTAACTTATTGTGAAACTTAGTCATGATTGAAGTTGTTTCACACTTGATTGACTTACAAATTACTCTATTGTGTTAAACTAGGATATTCAGATATCACATTTCATTTCAAACTAAATTTGTATATATATTTAACCCTTAAGAATATATAAATAGCTCAATATAAGAAAAGTCTGTAAATATGCATTTGGTGAGTAATTAAAATCTTATATAGCTAAAAATGCAGAATATTACTTTTCTTCCTTTACTCACAGTGGTTGCCTGAAAGAAATCGCTCGAAAGCATTAAGTTTAGTGAAAAAGAAAAGTGTTAATAAATAAATTAAAAATAAATAAGAAAAAAGTTTTTATGCTCGCGGTTGCAGTTATTTCCGGTTCTTGTGAATATAGTTAAATGAGCGTAACGATCAATTTGCTATTTGGTAAGAATTTAATTTCTTGACTAAATTGATTATCAAACAATGATCAGTATTAACCAATAACTAATTAACTGTTTCCTAATTAACATTATTTGTATGCATTAACATTCCCCTTCAAATAAAAATATCAGTAAAAATCATACAATTGCGTAGCGCGTATTTCAGAAAAAAATCAATATAAAAAAATTGGTTCAATATAATATTAATTTAAAATAATCGGGTATTTTGTATGGATAATTTGTTTTTAATTTTAAATGGAACATGACTATTAAACGTCAAATCCAGTGTCATACATCCGCCGATAGAAGGACGGGGGCGTAGGCGGTCTCAAGGGCCGTCTGCTGCAAAGTATCGCTTAATGACGTGTAACGAGCATAGTCCCTGCATACTCTTACATACGAGATCTGCATTCGTATATACGCATGAATCTGCCACAATTTTCCAGACGGTTAAAGGATCACAACAGCGTATTTTTGGTCTCTTATTTAATATTATTAGCTTTAATTGCGCTATATGAAGCTTTGGGAGTAGTAACACGTCCTTACACTTCTTTCTAGGATGGAATACGTTAATACGAAATGTGATTACAACAAAACGTATTCATAATTTAAATTGTTTTTTTTTTAATCCTTTAAATAGATTTTTTCTTTTGAAACAAAACCTTCTTCAGTAGATACTACTGCTACTAAACGTAGTTAGCTATAAAGGCAAAGTGTAATTGTATTTAAAAGTGAAACATTCTCAGAATGCGGTGGATAAATAAAAAATATAAAATTAGTGTTTGGAGTTAAAATCTCAGAATGCTTTTTATGAGACATAGACAAAAGTTTAAACTTTTAATTTTATTGACATTGAACTTAAAATTACCGAAAACCGTCAAAATATTCGCAGAAATTCCAGCGATGATTTAATCACGAGTCTACGTGACGCGCAATCTAATTATCTCCCGGCTGACTTTTTCCTCGATTTGCATACGTAATTAATTAACTTTTTTGTAAAATACTTTTTGGGGCCACCGGTAAAGTTTGTTACCTCATTGAGACTATTTCTAATTTTAATGAGAAACGTCATGTCGCTTGTGTAACTTCAATACACTAAAATAGTATTAACAATTTATGTTATATCTTATTTGGCAAATCAAAGTACCTACTTAAATTTACGCATTACCGGTTACGGAGCCCTACCATTTTTATGAAAATATTTTTCGCAGAGTTTGATTTAGTTATTCATAATTTAATCGCTTGCACTAAATCAATATACACATATTTTTTACCTTCATTCGCGTTACATGGAAGAAATTACTTCCTCGTAGCTTTGAGTGTATGATAGCATGAAGTATATTGAAAAAAAAAAAGTTTTTTATTTATCTAATATTCTTTAAATGAAACTCTATACACTTACATTTCGTTGTCTTTTATTACCGCATACAATTTATAACATTCTTTAATTAATTGATTTTTTATGAACAAATAAACGTAAAATTAACTACCTCCTCGACACGTTCGGAGGCCAGGCCACAACTAGCTGATTCTATTTGATAGAAATACCGATATCTACTTGCTAAAGAAGTTATTATATTAAAAAAACAACATTGCCCAATAAAAAATTCAATACAACAATTTAAACTATATAGTATGTTTTAAAATCTCATTTACGTATAACGAACAATATTTTATTACAAACTGTAAGTAACTGTTTCAAACTACACTCACACAAGTAACAGCTTCTTTAATTCACTTAGAGTCTCTAGACACGTGAATTATTAAACATCTTAAGTCAAAGTGGTCCATTACAAAGAGTTTAAATTTTAATGAGAGGGGACTTGCGGGTAACATACCATCTTACTTTACATATAAATATTTAACAAATTAGTTCTAGGCATGTTGGGAGAATCTGACCACATACCCTTGAACGGAAGCTTCTTAGAAAGCCTTCTGAGATTTAGTATTCCCGTTATTGAGGTACTATAATAACGTTTTATATTAGTGATGCTTGAATCAATTATCGTATTATGTGTATTCGCAGCCAACTAGATTAATCAGCCGTTCAATTGACAGCCTAGCCGTTTAACTAACGGCCTGAAAGATATTCCAGTTAATTAAACGGCTAGGCAAATGACTTGGACCGATGACGTTTTATTACTTGCCTGTTAATTTCAATTTACTTCCACTTTCTGCCACTCTCAAACTCGAAACGAAACTCTTCAAACTGTCAATATATCGTCAGCAAACCACAACTTTGATAGTGTTTTTTAAAGTTTTATTAAAAACTACAAGTATAATGGAAGATTGTACTGACAATAATAATGTGAATTTGACTCAAGCATTTTTGCGTCCGTTTCATTTATAATTTTTGAAGGGGAGCCCTATATCAAAACAGCCACAGTTCCAGAAACCTACATTGGACGGCTTTTAATAAAAGAAATCAAATTGATTATTTATATTAAAACAGTGTGAATCTAAACTTACCAGGCTTAGTAAATGCGCATACCAATTTTGGTGTTGTGCACAAGTTCGCATGCGCAGACGTGTCCGAATCGGCCGTAGTGAAGTAGACCGAAGTTCGCGTTTTTAAACGATTTTAAAATACCTAAAAAGTGGCTTGTAAACCGACAAGTATGTTTTACCTTACCTTTGTAAAAAAAGATATCATAGATAAAAATCAAACAAGCATTAATTATTTAACGTATCATTAAATTCCTTCCTTTATATTGTGCGGGCATCGATAAATCATGAGTCAAATGAGACACGACGATCGATCCAACGCACTATTGACATATTGACACGTTGACATTGACAATTTGAACGTGTAACACGATATTGCGAAGTGTTGCCATTCTATTAAAAATTACATCCATTCCTTTATTACTGTATCCCTGATCTACATATGTGAACTTTTTTGTGTTACCTATAAATGTATTTCTGGCGGTCTTTGAAGTCGATTATAGAAATGTATTAACGAACGTATCGTTCTAATAATAATCTGTAATCGACAATCATATATGTACAGTTCAAAGTAACTAAAATCTCATGAAAAACATTATTTTATATTCAGTAGCAAATACACTCATATCAACGAAACTACAGGTAGAAGCGGCTAAGTATATTCGAGTGGTTTCTCCGCAAAATTACATCAAATCACTTGAATTATTAAACTTTAACAGACTCAGCTATTGCCACATTTGTTGCTGTTTTGAAACTTTACCCTCAAATTGAATTGGATGTTGGTAACTTTTATGATTTTGGTATGCATAGTTTGATATGCATTTTTATTACTAATAATTTTTGTTTATTGTGGAAAAAAAGAAATATTCTCGTCTCAAACGCCGCAAAGTACCCACTTCAATAGGGATTCTTGGGCAGCCTTTTTAGCGTCCCAGGCTCGTTTGCCCCAAACCTGTCCTATGTAAAAAATATCAATAAGTTCAACTATAAATCGTTCTTAAATTTATTTTAGAAGCCTATTAAGTTAAGAAAACTATATATAGGCTTCAGATATAAGTAATGTTTCCTTAGTGACTCCAGCGTGGGACTCTCATCCATAAGTTCTTAGGTTCAATCCCCGGTTGTGTATCATTGCACTTTCTTTCTATGTGCGCATTTAACATTCGCTCTAATGGTGAAGGAAACGTCGTGAGGAAACCGACATGTGTCAGGCACTGGAGGCAGATCACCTACTTGCCTGTTAGATGGTAAATTATCATGAAACATTATAGATTAATAAATCTGAGGCCCGGATCTGAAAAGGTTGTAGCACCGCTGATTTATTTATTTTATATATAGGTATAAGATTTTTTCTGGTCGAACCCATCCTTCTGCTTAGAAGTCCTGCCCGTTTCTTATAAGTTCTAATGTTTATGTTGATAACGAAGATTTCGTATGCAATTTCAATGTATTTCTCTCAATATCCGTAACACGTAATTCTATTGCTATAAAGAGTTACAGATCTGATTGCAAGATTGCTGGTGGGATTGAGTATTCCTACACGTATTTTTTTTATTAACGCCCGAACCCAATAAACGATCCACAATCTGAAATCAGACCGTGACAGTCGATCGCATCCCAATAACAAAACCCTACGAAGACAATCAATTTTAGGTGACGGATAGAATGCAATCTCTTCGCTCTTTACACTTATATTTAATAATCAATATAAACCAAATATAGTACACAAAACTATTACTATTAATATTACTATACTATGTTAAAATCATATCAAATAGCTTTTTAATTATTTTAAAAAGTGGTGTAAGTTAAATCTTAAGATACGATATTGGCACAGTTGAACTGTCATTTTCAAACAAAGGTCTAGCACATACACCGGTCCGACCTATTATGGATAGCTTGTATCGACAGATGGCTATTACAATCCATCGATTGGTTATTGGCACAATTGTGATATGTTATTGGGTTTTGGCGTAAGTATTAAGCACGTGAATTTTGAGATCAGAGTATAACTAAGTAATAAATAATCACATACGGTTCATCATGTATAATATCATGTACGGTTCCTGGGTCATCGGGTGCTTGAAATAATAAAAGAGTTTTGTCTTACTTTCTATTCACCACTTACGTATAACAATAGAATATGAGCGAAGTAATAGAATGATAATTGCTATACAATTTAAGAGTCGAAGAGAGTGCCTACGTCTGGCTATGCTCTCGGGGTGTAACACCGACGATTTAGGAAATCATCCTGCTTATAAGTGATCGATATGTACAACCATGGCACGTACATACATAGGAAATCTTTACGCTTGTTGCTGAGCAAGATATACGAGCCTTGGCACGTACATATGGAAACAAGGCCGGCAACGCACTCGCGAGCCCTCGGCATTGAGAGTGTAAATGGGCGGCGGTATTACATAACATCAGGTGAGCCTCCTGCCCGTTTGCCCCCTGTTCTATATAAAAAAAAACATCGAGCTTATAAAACTAAGAAAACTGAGTGAGCAAAATGTACAGCCTTGGCTCGTACACATATTTTATAAATTTTACAGGTTTCTCGGTGAAGGTCGAATAATTTACGTAAAACGTATTAAGGCGGAGGTTGTAAAATGTAATTAATTTTCAAGGGATTACAGTACAAACAAGAAAGGGCCTCAGTACCCAATCCATGATCAAATAATATAAGGTCTTTAGAATATATTTTTGAAATTGCATAGAAGAAAATATTGTACACAACATCTGGTGTCAACGAGGCCACAGACCTGGCGGAATATAACATAAAATAATATTTTTAATTAAATTTTGGCATTAAATTTGTTTCGGTAGACATCCCTACTCATCGGAAAAGAAGATAGAGGGGCCGAGAGAAAAAGCCGGCGTAAAAACTCTACTGTTTCAAAATAGGTAATCAAAGATATAATAAACGCAGAAACTTGTTGATCTTTGATGCTATGCTCTCTGGCAAAATGACCTGCGCTGGAAAACTCTGCTCCTCAGCATAATGCTGAGCCAGGGTCAATGACAACCACAACACACACGCATGACATACTTAAACATACCTTGTTCTTTAAAAAAAAAGTTATCTCTCGGTCTTTTTTTCTTCTTTGATTATTGTTATTTCGTGTGTTTCTGTGTGTGTGTTTTGTTAGTAATCAATGTTATGTCTATGTCTATTTCTATTTTGTTGCATTTTAGAATACACGGCACAGGCCCAAATCAAATACATATGTTGTCGGCTAGGAGGAAATACTGGCATCAAAAAACCTCTGCCAGACCAAACTCTTATTGAGCAATATTAATTTATAACTATTTAATTAAAAAATTATTTTAATTCACTAATGTATCGGAAAGTTGTAATTTTATAATTAAATTTCTTTCACTCATATACTATGCTAATTTTTTTTAGCTTTTTTATTTGTTTTCATTGTGATGACGCCAAATGTGTCTTCATTTTAAACTTATTGTTGAAGATGTTGTATTTAAAGAGACAATTTAAATACATTCTTAAAACTAATAATTTTTCCACTTGTTGAATGTAATAATATAATAATCATTAAGTTTATTGACCTCTTGACAATATTACAGGGTTACATGCAGCCGGTATTGACCTTTGTGAGACACTGGTGCCTATAATAGGAATGAACAATCATTTGGTAACAGAACACAAGTCCTACATCGAGGAGAGAAAATATAGAAAGAGATGACTACATCCTCCGACTAAAATAAATTAACAAACAAAATAAAACTAAATTATGAGTGGTTGCGGGTGTGAGTATGTATGTTAATCAAAAGTATGTGAAATTTAATTAATTATATCGTAATTTAGAAACAGCTTTTTTAATTTTAATCTTTTACTCATTGAAAAATTAAGTTTATTGTAGAAGATAAGATATTGTATGTAATTATGTTAATGTGCTATCCAATATGAATATAAAGGTTGTTATGTAATTTATAATTTAAATATATGAAGGTAGTAGGAAAAATTGTTTATATTAACTTATTTACTACTACTACTTATTACTACTATATAACCTTTAATATCATATATATTGTGCTCTGGCTATTCTAACAGCGGATTTCAAGTGTAAATAAAATTACAAGGAGCCCTTATTAGATCTCTCTGCCCTCTACACCTGGAGTTTAATAACCCAGGCCTTAATTAAAACTATTTTATACAATCTTGGCTTACATAATTTCACAATTTAGCTCTATTTAAATTAACCAAAATTTTTATTTTTCTAGTTCGAATTTATAGTCTAAGCGTAACATTTATTGGTGCTTATAACCCAGACAGTATATATTATATAGTAAGGAGAGCCTTTCGTACGACGAAATGTATTAGATACGGGACTTATTAGGCAAAGAGCGTCCAAAAATCATCGCCATCATGTTCCACACCCACTTTATATTCACCTCTAATTCTTCGGCCACAACTAAGCCACAAAAAAAAGGTCAATAAACAGCTGAGCATTGCTAGGATTGTTAAGACGTTTCCTATTACCGTGGTGTCTGTTTCATTATCATTTGTTTATTTAACTAAGCAAGTAGATAGGAGATAGTCTTATGACCAAGACAAATGCCGTCATCGGACGTCAAGGCAGAATACAAAATATCCGTATCACCTTGATGTCCGTCGTTCCACTACTAAGCGATTATTAACCGGCCGGCAGCACGCTTGCGAACCTTCTGGTAGTGCGAGTGTCCATGGGCGGCGCTGTCACTTAACATCAGGTGAGCCTCCTGCCCGTCTGTTACATAAAAAAAGATGCTGTCAACGTTTTGGGTCCAAGCCATACAACGTACACGATGTTTTCTTTCACCGTACGAGTGTTAAATGCATATAATTCAGTGATCTATTGGTGCACAGCCAATGTCGATTGCCATCAGGGATGAGAGTCGCACGTTCAGGTTAACATTGCTATAAACCTGGTCTGTACATAACCGGACATATGTAGTTATAGGGGCATCACGTTCAAAATTGACTCATATAGGAATTTGTATGAAACACATTTCATAATGAATTTTATTTACTTTGCAATAAGGGTAAAACTGAATTAATTTCGTATTTTTTCTTTCCTACCTTACCTACTGAATACACAGACCGCCCGCAAAAACGTTTCTATGCAAATATAGACAAATAAACGCTCGAGAGACGCAGTGTAAAAGATATATAGTTATGGAAGGTTCTAAGATTTATGTATGACTTTAAATTAATTATCTTGAGTACGAAGTTTCTTAAAGTAATAGGAGATTTGAATCGAATAAACTGAAAAAATACTGGAAACATTAAAAACAGTATTTCACTATTAGAATGAATACATAATCATTAGGCTATGTTTAATGCAAATATATAAAAAATTGAACAAGAACGATCAAGGAGTTTGTTATAGGCATTGACTTGTTTAGGTTTTCGCGGAATGTGGTTAAAACATGTATTAAGAATATACATAGCGCAAAATCATCTACATCATAAGCACGACCCACATACACACCATCACGTACACACCCACACTTTACACCATTACACAACACAACCAATTTAGGCTTAATTAATTAAATTTAATCAGTTAGTTAATTGTATTAAATACTTTGTTTGTTTGTTCCCTTTTGTAAATCTTTTTGTTATATAATGTATCATGTATTCCATCTGTGTCTATGTTCTTGGTGTATTTGTTTGCTATTATATGTATTTTGTGTTAGCTGTAGGAGTACAAAATAAATAAATAAATAAATAGAAATAGTTAATTAACACTGCTTATTAGATAAAAGGCATATTTTAATTAAGTTGTAATAGCACCGTCTATCATTTTGCTTCTAAAATTATAACGCTAGGCTAAAAAATATAATGGTTCGAATTTCAATATGAATTATATTAAATTCTTTTATTGTCGTCTAAGATTCCGTTTATTAATAAGAAATAATTAGTCCAAATCCTCACCAAGTCTCTTTTCATGACATCGTAATAACATTTTAATAAAAAGACATTTAAACTGAATTATGAATGGGCAATGTTCAAAACAGTATTAAATAAGTAATAAGTCCTAATAAATATCCTAACTATTATGTGATTCTAATAAGCTTTTAAATAATAAAATTATAATTATTACAAATGCCCATTGGGAGCTATTTTGTGAAGATTAGAACTGAAAACATATTTGTTGTTTGTGTATATTTATGTTCAGAAAATATTTTCTATTATATAAACTAATTTACTAGTGCTTCTAATATTACAATAACGGAATAAGATAAATAAAACAGTTTTGCAATTCCAGTTGTTTTCATGAAAATTATACGAATAATTGTTTTTTTAAAGTTCAAACAATAACAATAAATACAAATGCGAAGTCAATATTAGAATATGCACAGGTAAGTTGTTCAAGCATGCCTTCATATTCAAAATAAAGATGTTAATTATGCCATTTTATCATTTAAACCTGGTTCGGCATCAGGATTGGATGGAATATCACCCCAACATTTAAAAGACTTAACATCGCATTCTGTGGGTGATGCAGGCGAGCAACTAGTAAATTCGTTATCAAAATTAATAAATTTTATGTATTCAGGTAAAGTCAATACAGAAATTGTTCCTATTCTTTTCGGCGCGAACCTCATTGCCCTCACCAAAAAGGATGGAGGTGTGAGACCAATTGCTGTTGGTTCAACACTAAGACGTCTGGCTTCAAAAATTGCTGTTCGACATATTTTACCAAAATTAAATTCAGAATTTGAACCCGTACAGTTGGGTTTCGGTGTAAAAGGAGGGTGTGAGGCAGCCGTCCATGCCCTACGCTCTTTCCTAACTTACGAAAAGCCTGACGTGTTGCTAAAAATTGATGTAAAAAATGCTTTTAATTCAGTTAATAGGGATACCCTGTTGACGGAAATAAAACAACATATACCGGAAATATACAATTATCTTCTTCTCAGTTACGCTGATCCAACAAAACTGTTATATCGTTCTAATGAACTGTCCTCAGAAGTAGGTTGTCAACAGGGTGATCCCCTTGGGCCTGCAATTTTTAGTTTGGCTATAAACCCAATCATCAAAAATTTAAATTCAAATTTCAACGTTTGGTATTTGGACGACGGCACACTAGGAGGTGATGTGGACACTGTGTTTTCAGACCTATTTTTAATAAAAACTAAATTTGAAGCCATTGGTTTGGAGCTAAATCTCAGCAAATGCGAACTTTTTATAAATAACTGCGACTTAAATTTAAATACAGTAAAACAAAAATTTCAGATTTTGGCTCCAAATATTAAAATAGTTAATAGTAATTCCCTTTACCTTTTAGGTTCTCCAATTTTTGATGAATCTATTTTTGAATATATTAATAATTCTATTAATAAATTTAAAAATTCTGCTGATCGTCTACTTGAAATTAGTCCGCATTATGCACTTTGCATCTTAAAAAACTGTCTTTTTGTCCCAAAATTTACGTATGTGCTCCGTTGCTGCTCCTTTTGGAATCACCCAGATCTTTTGACACAAGTAGACGACGTAATCAAAATTAGTTTAGAATCACTTCTTAATATACAGCTGAACGAGCAATCGTGGACCCAAGCATCATTACCAATCCGTTATGGTGGTTTGGGGATTCGCAAAATTTCCAGTGTCGCTTTACCAGCCTTTCTATCTTCTGTCCATAGTTCAGCAAATCTCATAAGTAAAATTTTAAGGGCATCCCCTTCAAACTTTGAGATTGCTGGCTTGGAAGAAGCTAGAAACGCTTTCTTAATTGCATGCCCAGGTCAAAATTTTCCATTTTCTCTAAATTCACAGAGGAGCTGGGACGACATAGACAGTAAAATGACTTATGACAATCTTTTGAGCCGTAGTACAGGTTCAGCACGTGCTAGGCTTTTGGCCGTGGGTACGCATGAGGCCGGCTACTGGCTTCACGCTTACCCTTCGTCAAATACAGGAACTTTTCTTGAACCTGACACGCTCCGAATCGCAACCTGTCTGCGGCTTGGGGTACCGGTCTGCGCTGCTCATACATGTCCCTGTGGCAGTGATGTCGACAAACTAGGACATCACGGACTATCATGTCAAAAAAGTGCTGGCCGTTTCTCGAGACATGCCGCTCTCAACGATATAATACGTCGGTCCCTTGCCACCGTCAACGTGCCAAGTCTACTTGAGCCGACTGGAATTGCTAGAGACGATGGCAAGAGACCGGACGGTATGAGTTTGATTCCATGGAGGATGGGTCGGGTTTTGGTATGGGATGCCACCTGTTCAGACACACTGGCCCCTTCCAATCTTCATGGAACCAACAACAGAGCTGGTGCGGCTTGTGATGCGGCTGAAAAAGCTAAAGCCTGTAAATACAGGGGTCTAGGCTCTGAATATGATTTTGTCCCATTCGGTGTCGAGACCCTTGGTCCGTGGGGTCCTAGCGCGTTAAGGCTTTTTAGGGAATTATCAAAAAGGTTAGTCGACATCACAGGAGAACGAAGAGCTGGCAGCTACCTTGGACAAAGAATTAGTCTGGCTATTCAAAGGGGGAACGCTGCCAGTATCTTCGGAACCTTGCCTAAAGGGACTACTTTTAATAATATTTTTTAATAATTAAATTTTAAGGTTAGTTATTAGGTATATTTTGATGTATTATGTTATTTCTTAGGTTTAATTTATGTAATAAATTTATTTGTAATTGTTCATAAATTGTATGTTAAGAATATTAGAATGTCTTTTTAAATTATTTTCTGTATGCAAATGTACTTCTCATTTAGACGCAGACAGTGAAACAACCTATAAATATAAACTTACATTATTGTAATAAGTTGTTCTTATATTTTATTTCTATGGAGTATCATAGTGACCTTTTACTACTTTTCGCCTTAAGATCCTTCAATATAAGAGCGTACCAATTCTTTAAAGGTCGGCAACGCACTTGCGAGCCTTCTGGCAATGTGAGTGTCCATGGGCTTTTTATTTATATACTATAAGAAAAGTATAAACACATTTCATTGGAATCTATGAATTTTTGCAGGTCTCGCTGATGTAGTAGTCTATTATTATGACTTCCGAATAACTATGACTTTTTTCCTTCACTGTTTTGCCGAACCTAGAACCTAACTATACGCCAAATGCTACCATTAAGTCACATAAATAATTAAACACGTATTAATTATCCTCCTAAACAGTTACGAACAAAGATAAAATTGTAGGTATACCCAAATAAATTCCTTAGGGATGTAGCAAATAGCTGAAAGAATTAACAACATTTTTGGCTCAGCCGTATCCAGTGTAATCTGATTCCCACGTGATCTCAGTGTCTCCCGAGGACGAATTTTCGACTGAGTTTTATAGGAGACGCATGCTTGATTTCCACTATACATATTTATGACGCCGTTTTCAAGCGTGGAAAAGGAGTTTTATAGTCTATGCCGGTGACCGAATTTATTCGTGATATTGACTTGGTAGCTAGCAGAATAAAACTTTACTTAAACCATTGGGCGAGGTTTTATGTGCGCCAAAGTTTGAAGACGTATTAAATAAATTATTATTATGATAGTTGTTACAATGATATGCCAGTCCTTGCTTCCTTGCCGCAGTTAGGAAGTTTTATTTTAGTTAAAATAATGACTGGCGTAGAAATATAAGAAATAAAATTAAAATACAATTATTATACCATTCCTTAATCACAACTCGCGTGTAACGAGACTCATTATCGTATGCGTTGATCTATTGGCAACATCTGTGTTGATGGTACATCTAGTAGACTACTCCCTACATCTAGTAGAATGTCCTATGTCTAATAAAAGAACACATAATGGGTTGACATAATGCTAACTTCTTTTTAAACAAACAGGAGGGTCACCTGATGTTCAGTGATAAGGTCTACTCACACTGCCACAGCGCTCGCAAGTGCGTTGCTAGCCCATCAGAAAATTGTATGTTTATATTATGTTAGAGTTTGCGATAAGGCATGTGCAAGGTATTAATTTTAGTATTTTATTTCAAAATATTTTCAATAAAGTTGTAGTTCGTTATGATTAGATTATTGTTTGTTTTATAAAGATTTGAAAAAAATCATTCTCGTCACTTACATTAGAATTTAAAAACATCAAAAGAAATGAAATATATCGCATCACCAACGCAGTTATTGTGTGTTTTTTTTTGATGTGAAACATCTATAGCCGCACGTAAAACCAATTTAATGAAAATAAATGTTTATTCAATAAATAGTCATCGTAATATTTTATTTTATCATTATGACATATTTAGTTCCTATCACAATCTGTTCTTTTCTGCATATTACTTCACAAAATAATTTCGATGTTTCACATCTGCCAGGCGTCCCGTGACGGCTCACATTTTTTTTTATAGAACAGGGGGCAACGGGCAGGAGGCTCACCTCATGGTAAGTGATACCGCCGCCCATGGACACTCTCGATGCCAGAGGGCTCGCGCGTGAATTGCCGGCCTTTTAAGAATTTGTACGCTCTTTTCTTGAAGGACCCTAAGTCGAATTTAAATTAAAAGTTCATAGTCTACCAAAAAACTTCGCAGGCGTATTCGGAAAAATTCAAAGTATGAAAAAGAAATGACACTTACATTACTCGTCGATGCCAAAAATGAGAACGCTGTTGTTCCCCGTGGCAAGCTAATTATTTTATTTTAAAATACCAGTATATACCTACCATTGTTAGCATGACTTTAAGTTGTTTCAAATTAGTTCTTAATCTGGGAATACTTTAGTATCCACGCCTACGCCCAGAAGTATTTCTGGGACGCTCTTATTGCTTTGCATACAACATTTAAGCGATGAACGTAAACAGTTCTCTTGCAATACAACTCACAATAAAATATTAATCCTTAGAGCTGGCAGATAATTTAATTTGTAATTCAATTGGCATTTTAACTCGCTGATACTGAACATGCAACGAACTTAAGCCTAACTTTATGGATACGGAGCACACAATCCATCCTACAAGTTACAATTGATTGTACAAACTTCGCGACGTTGAGGGCTGCCTGTTAACAGTTTCTCGATTCGAACACAAAAATCTAGACACTAATTAATAGCCTTAGCCCTGAGTATGTAGATTTAGTATTAATAACCTCATCAATAATATTTTTGTATTTGTGCATTGCATTTGCAGAGTATTCGGCGGAATTGTTCTGATTAAGCTGACGAAATTCCATCCCGTAACACATCGCCATCCGTCGTTTCACAACTTTGCGTTTTTAAGCAATTTCTGTTGTAAAATTGGTGATATGTGGAATTAGCGTACGAATTCCTAAACGTCCATCAGCGCACTTGCAAGTTTTCGGGCAATGGGACTGTCTATGGGTGGTACTATCACTTACTATAATATTAAGTCCACCTGCCCGTTTGCCAACTGTTCTAAAAAAATGGAATAACTTACATTAAGTGGCAACCCTATAACCGATTGGCTTATCCGCCTTACAACGTCTTACATTGAGAAAATGTTCCTCCGATAATCTGAATATCGTTGATCTATGTTTGTTATAATTGTTTGATTTTTGAGCTCCAATCAACTCGGAACTTTTAATGTATTCACAAACTTTGGTGTTTTAAGCTCTTAAGTCGAAGATCTTTGACTTGATTTTAGATTCGAGCGGGTAAACTTCTTTCCGTTTGGGTTTACTTTATAGTCTCTTGAAGCCTTATGTCTCGATTGTTAGCATTCACAAAATCTGTAAAGTTTCCAGATGTAGGGTTATATCAAATACTTTTGGGGCTCTTTATGTATAATGCAAAAATTTGTGTGCCTGCTTTAATAACGTCTGTATAGGCCAAACAATAATTGCAAACTAAACGAACTCCTCTTAATTCTGTAATTGATAAACGTGCCAGCCTCCTCTCCAGTATCCTTTATCATTGTTTCGAGGAAATTAATATATCATCCCTTTTTTATGAACTATTATTTGGAAGTGTCAAGCTTACTTTTAAAATCAGGGTAGTGGTAACATAGTCTACTGTTATGTATTTTCTATTTTTAAATGGGTCCTGATTCTGCTAAGCACGTATCGATACTGGGAAACACCAATTGCCACCAGATCAAACCTCGCAAGTGGAGATGGATCGGTCACACTCTTTGAAGGGAGCCAACATCCCTACAGCCCGAAAAATCCAGGAGACGCTCAGTTGATGCCAAGGTTCGAACCGTATGGGGGAATTAGGAAAATAGGGCATTTTTAGTGACAACAACAACGTTCCATAAAAAAAAATATAAATGAAAACGTAGGAAGATAAAGCTTGTAGCTAAAATAAATAATGAGATCGGTAATTTGCTAGAGGACGAAGCAAAAACAGGAGAATTCCGCTGTGAACTATCCCGTGTTGTTGCAGTACGCAAATTCTCACGAATTTCAACGTAAGCCCGCGTTTAACGCCAGACTAAGGTATTTCGGTAGACGGGCACACGTTATCCGCGGCTTTAATAAAGAATGCCGACAGTGTTTTTTTACTGCGCTTGTTTATAGAAGTATATATAGTAGGCTCTGTCGTTGGAACAACGATTAATACAACTATAGTAAGTTGAACACAGTTTTTTAAAAATAGAGGTGTCTGCCCACTATCCCGTAGCATACCATGACCGTGCTAGGAACGTATCCAGCACGGAAAGCAATCCGGTACGCTCTATTTCGCTCACTGAAGCGGGCCGACAGCGTTCTGAACCCGTTTACAACCCGTATTTAATCTGTATGATGCCCCTATGTGACACGGCAGAAATCTGTTCAATACACTCGTAAAGCATCGATTCATTCTCGTTCAAATATCAGTGTTGGTTGGTTATGGCTATAAGGAAACTAACGATTGAACAACTGGCAATGATTGCTATCATTTTGGATGAAGAGGAGGAATGCCCAAAAACAACGGTCACTCCCCGCTCAGTCACCGTTTAGCCGCCTGCGCGCAGCGGTCTGACAACGGCGCGTGCCATGCACGTAGCGTGTCCGCACCGGCAAAATATTCCCTCCGACGAATAGTTGACGGCCCGTGTATGGCACGCTACGGTGTCGGCAGGTGACGGAACGGTCTAGTGGGCATAGTCTCATACTTCTCAATACAAAGAAATTTTTTTGTCTGAAACGGTCCTAGTACGGTCATGGTATGCTACGGGATAGTTAGCAGACACCTTAAATCTTTTTGATAATCCTTTTATTTTGGGCAGCACAGATATATATTATTTAGTAACAGAACGATTGTACAAATTTTGGTGAACAATTTATTTGTTTTGTAAACTGTTTTTTAATATTATTTGTTTTTTAAGTATTAGTAAGTTTCATAGATATAGTATGTTTTTTTCTATGTTTTGACTTGGGGCTCTTTGCACTGAGTTAAATCGTAATCTAAATGTTTCATCAGAGCGTTGGAAATTTTGGTTTCAAGTGCAGGGTTTTTGGAAATGCCAAAAGTCTTATCACACAAGCGAAGCCGTCGACAATACATACATAACGTAATAAGAAAGTTCAAAGTAAACGTATGCAAACGAGCGATATGTAGAATCTTAAAGTCTCTTTGCTTAGACGTTTTATTCACTGCGACCTTTTGTTAAATCATACATAATGCATCGTGTCTCTTACTTCTGAATTACAACCAAAGCTAAATTAAATATTTGAAATGATAACTAAATGTATAATAATAAGATAAGTCTTTGATAAACCTGTTCGACATTTGAATCCATGCATAAAAACAATTATACGTACAAAGAAAATTATATTAAAATACAGATACACAATAACTATTTGTTTTATTTGTTTAATTATAAGTAATCTAACAGCTTACTTAATACATATTATTAAACAAAATACTAATACAATACAAAAAGCCAAAACAGATTACATAGATTAACAAATTATGTATAAAAAGCAGAAAACAAGCAAAGCGCATTAAAAAAAATTTTACATTAAAAAAATAATAATAATAATAATAAAATTAAAAAACTGAAATTTGACATTTAAAAGCAACAAATAATACTAAGAATTTAAAACTACAGCAACAAATAATACTAAGAATTTAAAACAACAATAACTATGTTCGGGTACTTACCAATATTCGGGTTGGGATAAAGTATAAAGATATGCAGGGATAATTATTTATTTAAACTGCAATGGACTAAACTAGTGGTGTGGGACGAGATTGGGGTTACAGTCGGGCACGGTAAGACGTCTGAATGCGAACTTACGTAAGTGAATATAATATAATCTAATGAAAATGAATTGAGTAGTAAAACCGGTACGGTTGTAAACCGTATAATACTTTTTTTTAATGGGTATTGCTTTTAATATACCTATAATATCTTAATATATATATTTCTTCTGTGCGTGTGTATGTGACTGAACTCCTCTCAAACGACTGGACCAATTTTGACGAAATTTTTTGTGTGTGTTCAAGGGGATCTGGGAATGGTTTAGATTCACAATTTTATCCGCTGGACAATGTTTTTTTAATTATTTTTTAATTTTATTAGTAGTTGTTGATTTTGGAATGTTTTACATTAGATGCGACAGACGGCGCTACCATCGCAGTGTCAAATTTTAAATAATATTCGAATTTTAATTTTAGTCTATCCCGACAGTTAGCGCTGCGATCAAATTAAAAAAAAAGTTTTGTTATCATTGTGTTATTGTAGACTATGTGCTTTTTAATTTTCATCAAAATGGTCCAGAATGTTAATTTAGCTTATTAAAAAAAGTTTGAAATTTTCAAATTAAAGACGTGTAGACAGGACAACGTCTGTCGGTTCCGCTAGTATATATATATATATTTATTATATATATGCTTTGCTGTTCACATTTCAGCATATTGTATTCAGTACTCAAAGATGATAATGAAAATATTTAACTTCTACTAATTATGTCAATCAAACAGGACTTTTTTCCTATTTGTTCCTAAAAAATAAATATTGAATTGTGTCGTCAATAATGCAATATATTAATATAATAATTACAAATAGGTTTTACGTAAATGAATGAAAACCCAAACAGTTTATGGTGATGAAATCTCACAACTAACAATGAAAACATGTATCAGTATTTCTCACCCAGTAAATAATTTAAATGTAGTAAAAAAACATGTCAGATACAGTGAAACATAGTAAAATCGAAGTTTAAACTAAACTGTAGACAAAATTAAGCAGTACACACCACTAATGTTTTTGTACAGAAAGTTTTATTTCTGTAGTTGTACTATTTGTGAATTATACTATGAGTATTGTAGTTTGTATTATAGTACGAACTTTCGTATGTAGAATGCTCTGAGGTTTAACGGAACAAACTAGAGACAATGTTTACAAATTTACAATTATAAATTCGGTTAGAAAATGGGTATTTAAAAATATATTTTACGTACGTAGTTATTTAAGGTCGCCTTGTAACATCAAAGTCTTTTACGACCACTAAAATACCAAATACATACTACATCTGTGTTTATATAAAAATGCAGTTACATTTTCATACAGTGTTTTTATAAATATTACACAAAGTAATTACATACACAAGACAGAGTTTTCAATTACATTTCTGGCATAAATGTGAATTATAAGTTTTTATTTATTTAAACGTCGTTACAATTAAAGAAAAACAAATAATAATAAGAATATTAATATAAAGTTTATTCTATAAATTTTGAAAAAGCATATAGCATTACTCTAAAATAGTAAATAAAAAATAAATAGTAATAAAAAAAACGAAAATCCCCGTATTCATAATAATTGATGACTATTTGAAATGATCTCAGAATCCGTGAGACTCGCCACAAGTTGTTTAGTGTTACAGTTGTTAGAAAAATAATGATAGAAAGTTTAATTTAGTTTAATGTAGTGGCTGAGTTGTATTAGCTGAATCAACTTATACTATAGGCTTGATAAATTGACTAATAAATGTTTATGGTTCTATAGAAATAGTTCTTAGATCTAAATCTATTAATTTTACATACAATGTACAATGTGTGGTTGCTATGGAAATTACGAACATTGAGGAAATTACGATAGAGAACTTATAACACTTCAAGTTTACTAAGGTTCACTTCTTCATTTACTATGTACGTAAATATTTTATAAAGGAGCAGAGGGCATCGCAAGGATAGTAAACGGTGTTTTATGGGATAACATTTATTGTTTTAGTCCTCTAACTTGAAATAGAATTTTTATTTATTCACCTTTTATTGTTTATGTATTGGCGTAAGGGAGAATTTATGCGCATACGTTTGACCTCGTGTTGACTGATATTCAAATACAAAGTCACGTAAGTAATTTTAAATATTTACGTTTGCTTTCATTTTATAAAAATAACTAAGATTGCAAAGCTTTTGATATGATATTGAGTTTGGTAGAATGTTGAACACTACATTGACGGACCGGTGGACTCGTCCACAGTTCAGTCAATGTTTGTTTCTAATGTTGTGTAAGTTAAAAATATATATAATACATGTACTTATATACTATATAATATTTAATTTAATAAATCAAAGTCAAAATATTTTAAAACTGTACTGTTCTTTGCTAATATTAATACACAAATTAACAGACATATATATGTATAAAGTATTTGTACTTTTCACAATTTGTTACATCGCGAAAATTTTTGTAACAAAAAGTAAACTTTAAAGTAATTAAATTTATTTATTACTTTATGTCCAAAGTCCAGTCCATGAAGTAACAATTACTTCTTGGATATGTGGACGTAACTAATCTCAATCTCATTTTATCAAAATAATTAATAAATAATGAAAAAACTTGCCTATTTATTTTACAAGCCACTGATTTACAAGTAACCAGAAATCCTTTACTTTCTAAACGCAATAAAACTCGTCAATTAAGGTAAAACTTTTTGCGAAGCCTTCAAAAGTTCAACATCCGGTTTATCGACAAGTTGTAGCCCCTGCTCCGAACTGTCAAAACTTTTAATTTTGTCTTAAGAGTTATAGTCGGATATGGATCTTGTTAGCTTTTGGCGAGGCATAAGTTGATTAATCATCCAGACAAGTTTAAAAATCGATATAGAAATAAAGTGTACCCATTTGAAGCAAATATTTCTTCATTATTTCCAGATAATATTTTTTAAGCAATTTGAGTTTGTTATTGAATACTTTAAGCTCGGGGTAATCGTGCAATTTTGATCTCGCCGATTATTCATGAATTGATTTTAGATGCAGTATTAACACTTGATTTGTGGTGAATCCATACCACATCGTAAACAAATAAGTATGTATTTATGTATTACATACTTATTTGTAATATGTATTTAGAAGACCGAATTTCCTAGTACAAGTAAGTCGACGCAAAATTATTGATACTTTTCTTTGTATAAGCATGCAGTCAGCGTTGCTTCGTTGCGAGTTGTCTTATTAATCTTTATCTAAATAAAAAAAACATATTTTATTGACAGCCCTACAGTCCTCTAGTGTACTCAGAGACTATAATGACGATCAATAACTTCAACGGTTTGTAAACGCCAACTTAAATTCCGAACAAAATGACATCAAATTCCTCGCATGACGTAAAAATATTTCAACACATTCGACATTGTCCTGTCACCGACACACTGACCTATGGCAATATACGCTGACTAACTGCCACTCCAAACATTCCCATTTAAATTTCTCTATTCAGTACCAATTTGTTTAAACGCTTTTTTGTTTAAATTGCAACAATTTTTCTCTTTAAAGTGTCTCGTTCAAAACTTGATAATTACTATGTGGGCTTTTGTTGTGAAAATGTTGTTTCTGGCACGGTTTAACGGCTAACTTTAGATTGTAACTATAATTGTGATCGTTAATAGGAAACGTAATTTTTTTTAATTTTTTAATTTAATTGTTTATTTCGGAAAACAAGGTTCCATAACAATGTTAGTAATTACAACTAAGTAACTTAAATCTAAGTGTTAGTAGGTTTACATTATATTCATACCGGAATCATTCCGCATGAAATAGCGGAACAGTGATTGAGGTATGGGCAATTGACTCGGTCCGCGATCATGCGGATGATGCTGCTACCGCTAGCTCGCACCCTGCGCACCAAGGATGCACATCTATTGCGCATGGTGGCGTAGAAATTCATTGTTTTTTTTTAACTTTAATGTGTATGTAATTATATGTGTTTAAGCGCTCCAAAGCTCGTTGGTGTCAACCTAAGAAACAAATGTAAAATTAATTACTTACTTAATTAATTAAGTAATTACTAAAATTTCGACGTTCTCAAAATGCAGCCCATGACTAACTTCGACATATGCACATGAGATAAACTACTAATGTTTTCTACTAAAGTTCGGACAACTCTATTTCTGCATTTTGAAAATTCAATGGGTTTCTTTTAAGCCTTATTCTTCCTGTGTGAGCAATTGATAGTAGCCATTTGGCAAATATAAATAATTTCACTGTATATTTAATTAAATTGTGTATTTCACGTGTAGCACAAAAGCGGAAAAAAAGAGGTCATTGTAAAAAAATATTATCGGAAAAAAATCGGAATTTCAATTAACTTTATCTTAAGGGCCCATAGCATAAGTTTTTGCGTTTATATCCACTAGAGATATAATTAACCCGAATGTAAACAAATTCTACGACCTCACTTTTCGCTTCACGTGAAATGCCCCCTATTTATATGTAATTTCAATGGAAAGTTAAAAATAGACACATTCTGTTCTTCTTTAATCACTTAACTAGTTGGGAATTTGATTCGTTGCACTTCCATTATTTTATAGTTATATTTTTTTGTCTGTGACAATCACAATCAAAAACTCTTGGATAGACGTAAAATAATTCATCGTTTACAATACCCCTGAGTAACATAGGCTATATTAATCTAAAGACATCAAACACAGCTGCAGCTGGGACAGGCAGACTGGTACAGGCAGAGTGGGACAGGCAGACTGGGACAGGCAGAACGGTACAGGCAGATTGGGACAGGCAGACTGGGACAGGCAGATTGGGACAGTTATTCACTTAATAAAAAAAATGTTTTGTTAATTCAAAACACTTCTACGGACTTGTTTAAAAAAAAAAAAAAAAAAAAAAATTGATTTATTCATGTAGGTAACAATGTACACTTATGAACGTCAAAAAATTTCAAAATTGTGAATTTACATTTACTGCCAGTTCTCAAATCAAGGGCGTAGAACGGAAGAGAAGAACTGGCAATAAACTCTCCGCCACTCTTTTTAAGTAAGTTTTTTTTTTACACAATGCTTGTAAGGAGCTGCGACCATTACACCATGTTCCATATGACATATTGAGTAATAAAGAATAAAAAAACAAATTAAAAGCAAAGATTTGTCCTCTATCAGCAGGAGGCATGGTGAAATAGGAGCACGCACTTACACACTCGTGAGAACAACACGCAAATACGTAGTATAAACAACTAATATCACCGCATACACGAATTCAAGTACGACCAGTCACCACAAGTAGCACCCGTTCACGAGTATGACGCATGGCCAGCCATCGGCCCCCTCGCCATATTTTAGGGAGAGAGACAACCCGACGCATGGACGCCGCCACAAGCAATGACATTTGAGTGAGCATGACGATCCTTGAAATGTGCACTTGGCTACACAAGAAAATAGTAATAATACTAATTATACTGAAATAATTTGATACCACATGAATCACGGTTTGTTCCCACTTTACATTAAAAAAAAGTCGTAGATGTCGACGATCGCCCCATAGTCTGAAAATGCAGCCGAGAGATTCTATCGCGTTACCTATTTATACTGAAGCAATTCATATCCAAGCACTATGATCGTTTAAGTATTCATTTATATTATAATAGGCCTTAGCAAGCAGTTTTACTTTAATGTACGATTTAAATTTATTTATTGACAATATTTGTATCTCACTAGGGATTTTGTTGAAAAAACGTATGCAATTGCCTTGGAAAGAATTACTCGTTTTATGCAGCCTCGTGGTTGGTGCGCTAATTTTGTCTTTATTACGAGTACTATAATTATGGAAGCTACTATTCTTTTTAAAGATATCTATATTTTTCCGCACATACAAAATATTCTCATAAATGTATTGACTTGCCAAAGTTAAAATATTTAATTCCTTAAACTTATTTCGGACTGACTCCCGTGGGGACAACACACAGATCGCTCTTATAGCCCGTTTTTGCACTACAAATATCGAATTAATGTCAGCGGCATTACCCCACAAAATAACACCATATGACATGATACTATGAAAATAGCTGAAATAAACGAGCTTTGCTGTATTCTCATCCGTAAGATCGCGTATCTTTTTCACTGCGAACGCTGCAGAACTTAGCCTATTCGAAAGACCTTCTATGTGTTGGCCCCACTGGAGTTTACTATCTAAAGTAATTCCCATTTTCAACTACATTTCGAAAAACTTTATTGAACGATTAAGTGCAAGCAACAGGATCTGAAACACAGGAGCAAAATAAATAAAGCTTAATAAGATGAGCTTTCCTATCGGATTGATGATCCGGAGTGCCCTCAGGGGAATTGTGAATAGATTGCCTCAACGCTTATTTCTTTTACCGATGTACAGGTGTATGTAACATGTAAAGAAATAAAAATTCGCACGCGGCATCAAATTTTTTTGGGTTTTATTCTGAGATTGCTCTATACGATTCATGATAATTTGTCAATAGACAAGTATGTGATCAGCCTTCTGTGGTGACACACGCGGTCGACTTTTTTTATATTTTTTTAGCTAACAATAATTTAAATTATTAAATCTGAATTAATTTACATTGTTGATTTTGCCCTACAATAATTAACTAAAATAGTATATTTTTTTTAGATAATAAAAATTTAACAGTTAATACGTTTTTCAAATATAATCTGTGATTTGATATTAAAAAACAACTCGCCTGGCAATTTATTGTTTGACAGACATGAGAACACAAATATAAATTTTAACTATGGTTAGAAAGAATTGTTCACAATAACTGTGTGTCCTTCCCATAGAGAAAAAGCACTGTTATTGGACACTATCTTATGTCAAATATTCTTTTTTAATGAATTGGTTAGACTTAATAGTCGTAAGGTCTGTTTTCACTTTGATTAGTGTTTAGTGCAGTTGGCTAGAAGCGTGTTCTATTTTTTAAAGAGTGAACTGCGTAACCACGTCCAAGTCTAGATGGATGTTCTTCCCCATCACGATAAGTCAAATTCGCATCTGACCGTTTAGATTCTGCCTTTAACATATCTATAAAATTAAGACAATTTTATACACATGTTAAAGATTCCTACATCGACTGAATATTACATCACGCATCCTTAGAACTGTGCATTCAAGTAAATATGCTCGTTAAATTTGTTAAAATACCGTAAAACTCTTGGGGCTTAAAATTTTCCGAGGATAGACGTTATCAGTCTCTTATATTTTTCTAATACTTATCCCAAAGGAATCTGCATCTTTGTAACGGTTCAGTGAGCCTTATGATGGAATATTAAACGTTTATTACTTGGGAATGTAACCCGGTCCTTGCCTAAATGGAGCTTAAATTAAAGGCTTAGTAATACTTTACATAATTTTTGTGTTTTGTTTTTGTTAATCGAAGTGAGAATTTTCCTATATAATGGGAGCTTTCAAGTATTAGTTTAATAGAGAATAAATAATATTATTATCTAATTAAATAAAAAATAGATCACAAATGGAACAATATCTGAGACTTTGTAGCGAATTGATATCCGATTAAAGTATTTTTAACTTAGAATTCACCCATATATGGTTTTTGTCTCATTTTTGTCGTCGGATAAACATAACAAAGCAGACCCATTAAACAAAAGCAAAAGTTGCCAAAAGTACCTGTAATAAAGGGATAACATATCACGAAAGTTGGTGGATGAAAGGAGTACCAAACAAAGTACCAACGTGTGCAGAATCCGCGTTAGCACGTTTCACAATTTGTTACATCGCTTAAATTGTAATAAAGCTCTGAAGTAACGCATACATTACTCAAATTAATACGCATATATCCGTTACATCGTAAACGTAGAGTAATCCTTATGTGAAACATATAAAGATCAGTTTCGAATGGATTGGTCATGTTGTTAAGACATTTTTTCTAGTATTATTTTCAGAAGGTTTATAGAAAGCGGTGTACTGTGAATCCCGGATGGATTCTGTTCGTTTTCTATTTACTTTAACAGATGACGTCATTATTTGGTAAGTATTCTATACGACAGCCCGGCGAGAATGAAACGAATTCGACGAATGGGGCATCAGCATCAGTGCGCTAAGAATACTTTTTCTTATCCTCTTCTATTGTTTTTCTTAATAAATTGTCCTGTAATAGAATATTTGTGTTGTGTATTAGTCCAGTGTAGGTAAAGTGTGACACATTTGCTTTACACCGGTGGACTTTTTGTCTATTTGAGGCATGTCGGTTTTATTTCTGGATCCAAAGAGTTGATGTTGAGGTATATAGGTTATGCCTATTTAAAAAAAAGCAGTTGTTGTCTGTAAAGTCGATGTACTGACAATAGCTGAACGTGACGTAGGTACGTCGAAAGAAAATACTGACGGAATGGTTGCATTTTTGAAAGTAAATTTTAATTTTGTCTGGATATTGAGAAGGAGGTAAATGGAATTCACAATTGAATTGATCAAGTTACATTTATTTGTACACACAAATACAATCAAATAATAATAATTAATGACAGACAGTTGTCTAACGTTGCAGAACGTGGAGGCCAATTATTGTGAAATCTTTGTCGCTCGTCCGCGCTCTCGCTTGCACTTCATCTTAAATGGAACGCCTCAGAGTGAGGTTACGCCGCATGAGTTATATTTTTTCGTGCTTGCAGCCGGTTCCATCGAATTATAAGACGTTGTCACGTCAACAAACAAATGATAACGACAACACAGAAATCTGAGGCCCAGCCCTAAAAGGCTGTAGCGCCTTTGATTGTAATATTTATATGCGGGGTTACGACTCTCTGATCGTAGATTTGGTTAGTATTAAGGCTCTGTATGTGATTAACTAGCACTTGCTTATATGTAAACAAGTTAATCTTCGTATGTATTCAATCCAAAAATCGATGACGTGTGTCAGGCACAGACGGCGGATTACCTAATTAACTTTAAAAAAATGACGAATGAAACAAAATAATAATGAAACTGTGTCTTGTATAACAGTAAACGTTTTGTAGCGAATTAAAAAATAAATTTAAATAGACTTTTAACATTTAAACGACTTTTTAATTACACTACAATTGCGACTGGAATTCTATTCGCATTGGACATATTCTAGTCGTAGTAATATTAGGAAAAACAAGGGTATCCGTGCTTCTGTTGATTGTCTAGGGAATTTTCAATTTTTATTGCTTATTTGTTGTCCTAATACGGTCTTCTTGTGATGTCTTGTTTAGTAGGTTGTCAGTTTCGTGATGTGTGCTTTGTCCTGTGCCAGATGAAATTCTTCCGCAGTCCCCGTTCACACTGTGATATTTTCCTTGCCGTTAACCCTAGGTTTTATCATAATTAATTGAAGAAGGTGGAAGAGTCATGGCGCCATACGTGGCCAAGTTACGCACCTGTCTTTTTTCATGAGCCACTAATCTTTCAGGACGTTGCACGTAATGACTAGTCATTACGGAAAACAAATGAAATTAGAATATTGAGTTTGTGTTTATTTAAAAGTTTTTTATTGATTTGGTCAATGGGGATATTCGGAGTTGGTTATTGTTATTGATTTTCTAATTATCAGAATCCAACTCCAGGTTTTTAGAGGAAAATGTTCTATTGTTAAATGGAAAATATCGTGACGTTTTAAAATGTTCAGTCATTTAAAATGCTAACCTTTTTAGTTTTCAATATATCAAGCTGACGCTTACAAGCTGGTACTGAGCAGCTGTTGTTTCCGCTTTGTTATATTAAAACTGAAAACGGGTTAAAGAAAATATCATGATTGTGTGAAAAATGTGTCTATGTGTGTCTTTATTTGAGCCACATCAAGGTTTACAACAAACAAATTTATTTATTGTGAAACCGAGCATTTTTCAAGGCAATTTTTTCCCGCGCACCACCACTTTCTGGAACCAGCTGCCCACTGAAGTATTTTCGAACTAAATCGACTTCAAGAAAGGAGCGTACCAATGCTTAATAGGCCGGCAACGCACTCACGAGCCCTCTGGCATTGAGAGTGTTCATGGGCGGCGATATCACTTAACATCTGGTGAGCCTCTTTTTAATTAAAAAAAATTCATCCGCTAACATTGTTAAGTTTTGTGCCGTGCCGTGTGTGTGACTTTATGATTTATAAAGATAAATTAAAGATCAAAAGGACGTAAAACTTAAACACTGAAATATTTATTCACCAAGTTTGAAAAGAGTAACTTCTGAAAGGATTCAGTGGAAATTATAATAATCTTTCAAAAGCTGAATTGAAAGTATGGATGAGATGGTATTAACATTTATATTCAGATTTTGCGGCGAAGTTACTTATCGCAAGTTAATATTCCCTTAGAAACGGTTTGCTGAGAATTCGTTCATATTTCATAATACTAAGATCACACATTTTAAGTACATTACTAGGAGCATATATAAACATTATTTCAAGAAATCAACATATGAAAGGCTTTTACTTCTAGACCATAACTTCCCAACGCTCGCTAGACAGGGGGAAATTTATTGTTACGAAGAGGGGGATATTGATTAAAATGAATTCTAACTTGAATTTCAGTTTTGTGATTTAAAAATATACGTATTTGTTTCATTGACAATTTCCTAGTGATTTCTTTCTAAAACCTGTTAGTTTCTTAAATCGGACGGGTTCAATAAAAGTCGGGCAATACTGTTTTAGACTATCTTAGTTGTTGGTATTGTATAACCTAATAACGTCTTTGTGTGTATTTTCCTAAAAAATAAATAAAATGGTAAGTTTTTATCAGAAGACATTAGACTCAGGTCACGCTTAAAATATCGCTTAAATTCGGGACAGTTTTGAAATTTGTGAATTTTTTATTATGGCATAAGCTTCGCCAGCGAAGTAAATATGTAATAATAATATTTCATATTAGTTTATTTTAATGCTATAATATGTAAATAAAATACATACAGATTAACAACGTCATCTTAATTCCAATCATAGACAGCCGACACACACAACACAATGAAACGAAAGGCAATCCGTTGTCTTTTGTTTAAAAATAAAAGAAAATAATAATACGCGTACACGTAAAACCGATTTCTGGCGTGGCGACGCATGCCGTGGCGACGCATCGCCACGCTAGATGATGATATATACATACAATTTATATGCAGTAGTAAATTTTTGTATTTAATGAAAATAAATGCTTATTCAATAAATAGATATCGTTTCTGGAAAACAAAATCGTAATATTTTATTTTATCATTATGACAAATTTAGTTCCTATGACAATCTGTTCTTTTCTGCATATTACTTCACAAAATAATTTCGATGTTTCACATCTACCAGGCGTCCCGTGACGGCTCAAATTTTTTTTGAAGAACACATGTATTCCATAATACATATAGGTACTATAGAACAGTTATATAAGAATTAAACTGAAAACATAATCTAAACAAAACAGGAAAACATTAAACCTTTTTATAACTCAATCAATCAATCAATCAAAATTTATTTATTCAGTTTAGATGCGACTTAAGGCATGCTTATGAATGTCAAAAACGTTTACAAAATTCGCGAAAGAGCAAAACTACGCCATCCGTTCGCAAGACTACCAGGAGGTCTTGTTCTGAGAAGAACGGGCAAGAAACTCAGCAAGTTTTATCCTCCCTTAACTAATTATAATAATGCAATTTTTGTGAATTCAGTATGTGTGCAACTAAATCCGTCTCACATGCAATAATATTCAGGTGCGCAAGACACGCGTGAATGGCGCTTCTCTGAGTAAATTTGTACTCGCTCGAGGCACTGCAAGCGATTGCGATCGCTTACCACGCCGAGTGTGATTATTTGGCACACGCAGCCCCAGTCTCGCCAACATTTCCGAATTATATACTACCTAACTCCAATAATATACAAATAACAAATAAACCAGCGTAAAAATCTAGCTAAAGGTAATGCGCATTTTTCCCGCACATTACATTATTAACATTGTTTCTTTCTTAGCAGTACCACAATCGAAATTATACGAGGGGTCCGCGTTAAAGGGACTGTATATCGCACCGTAAATTGCCTACAATAAAATCTTAACATAGCATGATTATATAGAAACTGGATGTTCTAACAAAACAGGTAAATGCAGCTAATGCCTATGTCGTAAAATATTGATAATGAAACAAAATAACTGTTCTTATTTTTTTCATTTCTTTAATTTTATCTCATCCATGAACAGTTTTTGCAATTCTATATTTAAAAAGAGCGGACCAACTACCTCAGTTTAAAAGGACAAGTTTGTTTATAATTATGCATCTGTAACATTTGTCTATGATTTTTGGTCTATGCTAATGTCTCTTATATTAAATATATCTTATAGTATATACAAAGGTTTGTTGCTTATTAAATTAAATACAATGCTGGTGGTTATTATAATGAAAAACGATTTAGTGATACATTTAGTTAGTGTGTTAAAAATTTCCCTTCCGTCTCTTCCAGTTCGATGTACCACTGATCCCATACACACCCTGCTGAATAAGCAAAAGGGAAATAAGGCAGAAGGACGCTGGGCAAAGGGGGAGGTGTGAGGGGAGGCAATTTAATTAATGCTTACGTTTAATTGTCGTTGAAATTGGTGGAGGCCTAGGGGTCTTCCTTAAGGGAAAATATTGTGGTGTTTTAATATTTTCATATTGGTTTCGCAGTAATTTATTTGGCTGAGGTGTATTTCATGTAACGATTGTACTAGGATTTATAAATTTTATATTATAACTAATATTTATTGATAATCATAACAATTAAATATACAGTATTTATAATTATCTCACAAAGAAATAATATAAATAATTAATAATAAAAAATAAAAAAAATAAAAGTTCGATCGCTGTGGAATCGCTGGCAGTATTTCATTGCTGTATTGCGATACTTATTCGTTGAGAAAAGCAAGCTCTGGGGTCACTGGTAGTATCTCCCAGGCACCAACTTTAATTAGCACCTGTGCACAAGAACCCCATAGTCCAAGAGTCTCTACTCCAAAGGGTACAAAATCGACCTTGGAGGATAGATTTCAGCCGTTTATTATTTTTTAAGTACCCAAATTGCCAGACTTATGGTGTAGACACCATAATTATGTTTACCAGGAAAAAATGTCACAAGATATAATATAATCGTCGTCAGACAAGAAAAAGTAATTCAAAGTAATTTAATGAGTAAATTGACTATTTAGCCCTTATTAATTAGTTGTCACCGGGGTGGAACTGAGGTGAAACTGTGGAGCGTGATATTGATATTTAATTTAATTAATACAAGGGGAATCTTGAGGTAAATTAAGGTAAGGTGTTCCTGACAATATATTATCAATATATATTTTCAAAGTAACTACTTCCTATTATATATTCGATTGTCAGATATATTTTTGAAGTTATACCTTGTTTGTCGCGTTAGCGAAAAATGATGATAGTACATTTTTACGATGCGCGCACACCGTCACGAAATCCGACACCTGAAGTTAGCTATAGTCAACATTTAAGGTTTTTGTCATATTTTAATAAACTTTATGTAAATAGATAATACGATAATTAAACTTTCAATGTATTAAATACCTTTTTTCTATTGTTAGGGTCGCTTTTTCTAAAAACGTACAATAAAATTTTTTCAAAGATTTTTATCTTATTACGCCTTAGAAGTACTCGTATAACTTCTAATGCGAGTACGTAAGTTTTTTATAATAATAATATTCGTTCGCAGAAAAATGGCTATCGATAAATAACTATTCCAATCATAAGTAGCTACAAAAATGTATAATATTAATACGAAAATATAAAATTGTAATACAAAAAAATTAATTATTATTAATCTAAATTGATTAAGAAAGACAACCAAGAATTTATATGAGAACAGTAAAGCAAAGTTTTATTAAACTGTAAATGTATTTTATAAGCGTTTGTTAAAATGATTGCAGCTGTTACTAAACCATAAAGCCGCCTAAATCCTACATATGACTTGTACATTTACTTGTATGGCAAAATATTGTATAAGCAGATTCTGTATAATACGGATTATCGAAGTTCGCTCCCTACACTACTAGTACTTGCAGCGCAAGTGAACTTAATATGAAAATTTTCTTCATGCTATGTATAGTTAGCTTACCTATCTGTTGTTTGCATACAACTATGTAAGATAAGCGGAAAAGTTTTGCGCTGTAGGAGGTATATTAAAGGGAGTTTACATTTTATACATTTGCGAATAAGTCTTATGCTTCGGTGAACCTTATAGCGAATCTTGTATTTAATTAAAAGAGTTATTTAATATTTTTTAAATTAAAATTATTGAATCTAGCTTCGTGAACATGAAGGTAAGTTTAGATTTATAAAACAAATTTGATGTTTCAAACAATAGCTGCTTAGTATCGTGAAGATAGCTTTAAAAATTTCATTTTAATTCTTTCTGCATGTTTCATAAAATAAAATCTCTGTTATTTTTTTATTATTACTTGTTTGGGATTTGTTTTATGTTCGCTTTGCTAGCTAATTAGATTTTCTTCAAATCCTATTAACACCTCCGAGTAAAACTGCGAAGCCAAGTACGAAAACGGGGTTTTGAGATTACCAGGATTTGTAATTTATTAATTAATTTATTTATATTAAAAAAAATTGACAAACGAATATATATGCTAAATTATTACGTTATTGGCATATTGCGACGTTAAGTGGTAAGACGCTGTATTGAGTACATAAATAATAATAATTAAAATAATATTTTTTTAAATTACACAAAGTGTAAAAAGAGATAGTTTCTCTATCTCTAACGTTATACATATAAAAGCTTCAATGACATTTGATTGCCACTTCTTAAAGTGGTTTACATAAATCATACATCTGCAGTAAAATCCTGACGCAGCACGTGACTTCATCAAAGGCGAGTATATAACTTGAAAATTTTACCTGCAGGGAAGTTTTACGTTCCAACTTTATTCAGGTGACACTCGAGATAAAAATTTAAAGGGGATTTTTCTCAGTAATATCCAAATAGATATGATACTTTCTGGCTTCAAAGCGTTTGAGTTATAATAATTTTTCACTTCTTGGCTTAGCATGCATGTTCAAGATACGTATAGAATTTACTGGAGTAAGCTGGATTTAGGTGAGGGTTTGAGGGAAAATTGTTGCATCTAGCAGGTCGAGGTTTTCAACAATGGAGTTTCAAAATTACAAGCCATGTTCAAGCCATACCTTTCCCTATTTATTCATTTAATTATAGCAAACGTCAGTTTATTGACAAACAATTGCCTGATGTTTAAAACAAGAATATAAAAAGGATCTAGAAATACCAATTGAATCTCAGCTCACGATCATAAATTTGTAACCCTTTCGGTATTTTTTATAGAACAAGGGCCAAACGTGTATATGTACGTAAGTGAAAAGTGAACGCTCACCCAATGTTAAGTGATACGGCCACCCACGGACACTTAATGCCAGAGGACTCGCGAGTGCGTTAGCGGCCTTTAATTTAATTAAAATTTAAGTATACAACTTTGGTATTTATTGTACGTAGAGTCTGCATGGAAAGAGAACTGTGGGATTTAAGGCCGCAGTAATGCTTAAATATACGTTTTGTTAAAACAACTATACTGTTACTCATTATAGTTGGAATTTTAAAAAAATGTGATTCAATGACAATATGTTGCGAAACCAAAATTATTTTATTTAATTACCCCGAATATTTTTCCGCCAAGAGTTGACTCTTATATTTTAATTTCTTTAAGCTAGAAATTTATATTTTTATCTTAGATACGTTACTTAAGTTCCAGGTTTAAGTTCTCTCTTAATCTTACTGTATAGACTACAGAAATCTAGGAACTTAAAAAATTAAAACTTTTGACTTATTTTGAACTAGATTTAAATTCAGTTTGCATTAGAGTATTAGGCGAAAGCATTAAACCAAAATGACATCACGATAATTGATCAACGTATCAAAATCAGCTAATAAAATCGCATTAGAGCTGTAAATCTGAATTAGCGAGTCGCGGTGTCATTATACATCCAGGATTTCAGCTATTCGTATAATTACGAAGTAGATAACTATTGGATAGTGAGTGGAATTGTACGATAGTGTGAGTGCGATTTATGGTAATTAGATAAGTTCAAATCGATTCAATAGTTGACGACGAAATATTGCGATGAAATTTTTAATGAGGAATAGCCCAATTTAATTAATTAATTATCCAATAACGTAGAATCTTCTTTGTTCTCGTGTGACATTTCTGTGCCATAAATTGTATGGCTCAAAATTGATCTTATTCAAATTATATCCAAACCAATTTGTTCTATTTTCAAATTTCTGTGTTGTTGAAACTGTTCCATTTTATGAAAATTCTTCTATTTAACAGAAATTTGAAAATAGAACAAATTGGTTTCATATCTAAATTACGTATAATATTACGTAGGTACTGTAATACTATGTCCGTCAATGAGCCATGAAGGCTGTAATAAATATAATCTCTTAGTTAAAAATTACACGAAGCAATACAATTGCTTCTTACAGGAGCAATTCAATAAGCTTTCAAGCAATACCTTTCCCTATTTATTCATTTATTTATAGCAAACGTCTGTTGACAAACAAATGCCTGAATGAAATTTGAAAATAGAGCAAATTGGTTTCATTACTAAATTACGTATAATATTACGTGGGTACTATAATACCATGTGAGTCTCTTAGGCTGTGAGACCTCTTAGTTAAAAATTACATAAAGCAATACAGTCTACACGAGCAATTCAATAAACTTTATGTTGTAATCTTATTTGTATACTACATGCACTAGCTACATGTAATAGCCTTAGCTTGAACACGAAGCTTTGTCTATTTAAAGATCTATTAATAATAAAATAATAATCCATTAAAAATAATAATTACTATTATTATTGATTTTTTTACATCTGGGACTAACAACTCTGTTGGAAAAATTTTGAGTAAAAAAATGTTAACTGTTTAATTTTACATTTTTTCCTCCTGTTATATGTTCGCCAATATACAATGATATGGTAGTTTTTTATATTTATTTAGATATTGTTCATAAGATACCGTATATAAAACCTTTTGCGTTACCCGATTTGCGTTGGACAAACTATAATTAATGGAAATACGATTTATTTGGAAACAAACTCTGAACACACCACATCATACGCAACGCAAACCTATAACCCAAAAACATACATTGTTCCATCGCTTTATTCTCCTTCAGAAGCCCTTTCATATTTACCCACTAACTTCACGAACAATCTTAAGCAATATTTTCTAAACCTGTCCTATGTCCTGAAACCGAAAGTATTGTTCTTGTGTTTGTATATAGAATTAATTAATTTAATACCTAATAACACCTAACGGCCACGACACTGGGAATCCTAGTGTAGTTTCTCTTTATGTGTAATAAAGTTTTTTATATAAAAGAATGATTACTATTTTCAGCCCATTTTTTAAAACATGATCAAATTCAATCGTGCATTAGGTAATGGAATGTACACTATAAATAAATAAATATTCAATGTTTCTATTTTTTTATTTACTGCCAGTTCTCAAATCAAGGGCGTAGAACGGATGAGAACAAATGTTTATAAGGAGCTGCAACCATTATACGTACCTACACCATGTTACACATGACATTTTTAAGCAATTAATAGGTATCTATTTAAGGACTTATCCGATCGTCAAGCTCCAAAAAAGAACATTTCGATTTTTTGTCATCGCTTCTTAAAGTAGTTGAAAAAAAATATATGATGAAGTTGAGTTTATCGATACATTTTCAAAGATTACATATACACGATTTAAATAGCTTCGCTCGATAGAAAAATAATCCAAACATAGCCAATTTCTACACTTTAAATTCATTTTATGTCGAATATTTATATCGAAGATCATTTTGAAATTTACACGATATCTTTTATTACAAGCAAAATAATCGATTTCAGAAAAATATGACAAAATTACATTAATTTAATGTTTTACTTATGGAATAGTTCCTACGGGCCGGCGCGCCTCAGTCCCCCCGAGACATGACACAGCAATTCGTGCTGAGATAGGGCCTCAATTAATAATAAACAACAAAGATTTGTCCTTTATAGCAGGCATAGTGAATTACATTCTCAGAATACGCATGCACACATGATTCTATTTACACCTTCAGCATCAAATATAGACTCTAAAGTCATTAAATATAACATACACATACATACAAAGATCGATTAGTACCCTCAATTACTCTACTAAGCCGGGATTAAGCCAGCAACGCGTCTAATCGCACATAGCTGACATGAAATCAATGCGACGAGCATGACGAGTCTGATAAATGGATTACATGTAAATGTCAATGTGTTGGAGCCTTATTAGCTTACTGTGATTTATGCTAATATTCAAAATGTCAAAGTAATAATTTACTTGTAGTGTTATGTTAGCTCTGCCATTAATACTTTGTCTATATGAAAGCTTATTAAATCATTCTAGCTCCTCTATATTGAAGTTTGTCAGCAGCGTTGGCTTAGTGGCGTCACCTCGCGACACTCATCCCTGAGGTCGTAGGTTCGAGTCCCGTTCACCCAATGGATTTTCTATGTGCGAATTTGTGTGTCTTGACAAATTATCATTAAACAGATACAGAAATCTGAGGCCCAAAAGGTTTTGGCGCCACTGATTTAAAATTTTTATTAACCACATCACATATTATATTACTTTAACAGTATATGTTACAATCTTTTCTAAAGCATATAACAATTGTGGTAAACAGAAATCTTACAAAAGATGATATAAAGTAAAAATACTAGTAATTTGAATACTGCTTATTTAAGCATAAAAATTACCAGTACAACCGCGGATCACGTATGAGATAGGCACTTAACAATTTTTCAATATTAAATTACAATATTGTCTTCTAGTCGAGCACCTTTTTAAAGATGACATATAGAAAATGGAAGACATCGCTCTAAAGCGATAAGGCCGCCAGTTGCTTTTCATTAAATTATGTTTCATATATTTTTTTTTACCTTTTATGTAATGCAACGAAGTGTTAATAAATAAATAAAATAAATAAAAAAAATTGAGCCGTCACGGGACGCCTGGCAGATGTGAAACATCGAAATTATTTTCTGAAGTAAAATGCAGAAAAGAACAGATTGTGATAGGAACTAAATATGTCATAATGATAAAATAAAATATTACGATTTTGTTTTCCAGATAACGATGACTATTTATTGAATAAACATTTATTTTCATTAAATACAAAAATTTACTATTGCATATAAATTGTATGTATATACCATCATATAGCGTGGCGATGCGTCGCCACGGCATGGGTCGCCACGCCAGAAATCGGTTTTACGTGCGGCTATAGATGTTTCACATCAAAAACGGGTTGACCATGACGTACAAGCCCGAGCGTCTGTAGATCGAAAGCAAACGACGTACATAGTACATATATGTATTCCGAGAGAACGTTGAGGTATTTGCTTCCACGGGTTATGACTACCCAGTCAGTTATTAGATAGCCTAACGTTAACCAACATAAAAAGTAAGTTGAAAAACTACTATATGCATTTGTCGCTTTCCTAAACAGACTACTCTGGTTAGATAAATACAAAGCACAGCGTTTATGTAATGTATCAAAATATATTATTCTGTAAATAAATAAGTAAAAAATATATGTTTCGTCACTTTTTTTTGACCTTTCTGCGTCTAGCACCAGTGAGATATCTCTGGCTTAGAACTACAATAAGAGCGTGGCTACACGATGCGGTAAGTGTGCGTGCGCCGAACGTCATCCTACATACAAATTGCTTTACCATGTCATACGACGCCGCTCAGCAGCTACATGAAGCTCGAGATAATTGTGGTGCGGCGCCGCACCGCACCGTTATAGTATCGTGTGGCCGCGCTCTAAAGCTGTACAAATAAGACATTATTATCATTGAGTCATTTCTTTAAGAGAGAAAAGAACAAGCATCGGTGGTTCAGTGGTAGAATGCTCGCCTGCCACGCGGGCGGCCCGGGTTCGATTCCCGGCCGATGCAATACATTTTTGGAAAATTATTTTAACATTTCAAAAATCTTGGTAAAGTAATAAAATATTTGGTGCCGTGAATTCAAGCATCGGTGGTTCAGTGGTAGAATGCTCGCCTGCCACGCGGGCGGCCCGGGTTCGATTCCCGGCCGATGCAACTTATTTTGAAGAATATTCACACATCAACCATATTTTTTAGATTGCAATAAAAAGCAATTTATTACATTATATTATTTAATTTATAATAAGCCCAAAAACTGCAGAAAAATATGCGGTTAAAATATAAGTCTTTCCTCCAACTTTTATTTTGTTCCATTAGATTAGAGGCTCTAGGTCAGTGGGGTTCAATGGCTTAGTCGCTAATTAAAGATTAAAGTTGGCGCCTGATAGTACTTGTGAACCCAGTACTGGTGCCACCATTTCCCAGGAAATTACTATTAAAGGGAGTGTCCCTTCGTCATAGGGCCCAAACTTTTTAAATTTGATTGAATTTTCTATTTATAATTTTTTAGTATTATTATTAATTATTATTACCATATATACGTTAAAAATATATAACGTTAATATATTAATAATATTTGTGTATTATATAAGCTTCATTTAACATATACCATATTTTCTATTTTAGTCCCAAGCATCGGTGGTTCAGTGGTAGAATGCTCGCCTGCCACGCGGGCGGCCCGGGTTCGATTCCCGGCCGATGCAAATTATTTTTTGAGTTCTACATACAAAACATTTTATTCTAAATACTGGAAGTTTTATGTACACTAATTTATACCAGCAAATTCAAATAAATATTTCATCATTTATTTGATGTCGTTTAAATTTTATTTCGACATTATTGTATTGGTTTGGTACTATAAGGATAGTATATGTTTTTATTAATAGAAATACATGATTGCCACAAAAGCTAAAATTGTTACAAACATATTTATAACATAATTTATTACACCTAAATGGAAATAGCAAGAAGCGATCTCGTCATTTCGCCATCAATATCAGCCTGCAGCCACGTTCCACAAATTTGTACCAATTCACAATTCAAAACAAAGTTTGCTAAACTTTGTGATTCCCGCGAATTGATCGATTTTAGATTGCCGGTGAATATAATGGTTTCTCAGAACTAATCTGTTGTTACATTGAAACTTTATTATAAAATTGATATTGAATTCTGTTGGAAACTATATTTTATTTCTACAATTGGTTTGTGATACTTTATGTTCGTGTATTTATATTTAAATTTTATCGGATGTATCTGGTGGAACATATTTAATTTTTAGAATTCTCTATGTCCATATGCTTGAGAGTACATTACTACATGGAATTTTAGGATTGGAAAGTTCGTAAAATCTTATAGCTATATCTTTTATTATTTAAGCATATTTATTTTCTTTTTGATATGTAATTTGAGTGTAAGTTTATTTAAAGATATATAGTCTTTATATACTACTAGCGGAACCGACAGACGTTGTCCTGTCTACACGTCTTTAATTTGAAAATTTCAAACTTTTTTTAATAAGCTAAATTAACATTCTGGACCATTTTGATGAAAATTATTATTCAAATGTTATGACAATATCTAACGATCCAGCACATGGTCTACAATAACACAATGATAACAAAACTTTTTTTTTAATTTGATCGCAGCGCTAACTGTCGGGATAGACTAAAATTAAAATTCGAATATTATTTAAAATTTGACACTGCGATGGTAGCGCCGTCTGTCGCATCTAATCTAAAACATTCCAAAATCAACAACTACTAATAAAATTAAAAAATAATTAAAAAAACATTGTCCAGCGGACAAAATTGTGAATCTAAACCATTCCCACATCCCCTTGAACACACACAAAAAATTTCGTCAAAATTGGTCCAGTCGTTTGAGAGGAGTTCAGTCACATACACACGCACAGAAGAAATATATATATTAAGATGTAAGGAGGTGGTAAGGTAAACAGGATTCTATTTGAAGGATATCGGTGCCAATAAGCATATTTACGCAAAACTAGAAGGAAATTGTTTATAATTACAAAATCCATTTTCCATACAAACAAATTGAGTTAAATGAGTCAGTAACGACGACGGTCAAAACGTCAATGTAGCGCCGCACATGGCCGTGTTAGCTCGGAACGAATAAATGAATACCTACGACCGGAAAGCAAATATTATCACTCACTATTGTTCAAATAATAACAAATTTAGATAAATAGGACTGTTATGCAAAATAATTTATTGAAATCACAAATGATGATGATGATTATAAATTAAAATTCCACGTGTTTTTATCATCGAAGGAATAAAATTAAAAAGTTAAATTTATAATTTGTATTAATTTTTGACACTTAGGGTCTGTTTCAAAATGTCCGGATAAGTTATTTGCGTTTCACGACTCACGAATCAATCAAGTCAGATAGCGCTATTTGTCATGAAATGCGAAGTATCTTATTTGGAATTTTTATCTTTCTAATAATTTATGTGTTGCATAGCTATTTGGCACTTTATCCATACATTGTAAAACAGGCCCTTAATATTTTAATGACAATTAAATTCATTATATTCCTATTTCCCCTCCCTCTAAATCTCACATCTGACGTTTCAGTTTTATAAATATGAACAAGACTTAAAAATTAGTAGCCTAAGAAGTTTAACTTCTAACATGTGTACCTACTTTGTACTCACGCACGTTTTTTAAATAAATAATTATTTACATTTACATATATATTTTAATTTCAAAACTGATTTATGCTGGCTATATATGTTCTTTGTAACAATTGTAGTTGACGGGTACAGGGAAATTTCATACTATTAGCGGTGGCTTTAGTTTGGTTCAACTTGCGAATATAATCATCTCAAAGTTGTCAGCTAAACCACAGAATATATAATAGTACCAAAGTTTAATAACGCGTCTGTACTCTGTATTTAGTTTTCTATACGTTAATGGTAATATTTACAGTTGTATGACACAGTATGACCCTCGAATTCCGAAAATGTAATGGATTTTTTATTTATTTTCATTGTGCTAAAGTGTACAGTAGCAAATATACATATTCATAAAATGTAGTTGTCGCAATAAAGTAACTAAATTAGACAGTAAATTGAATCTCTAGACAGATAATTTGAGATCGATATTCAATCAAGTCGCTAGCATTTTGATTTAAATAAAGCAGCGTCGAAAACGATTAACTATCTGTCTGACCGAAAGCCCGCGTGTTGATTCATAATATAAATAAAGATGACTGTCACGACTGCAACTCTTTTGGCAAACCTTGGTTTGTTGTGTGAGTGGTTTTTTGTTTTAAATTGTGTGCTCTCTGATTTAACTACTTTACTGCGACATAGACATAACGAGTATTTCGTGGTATTCAGTGCCTCTTCCAGTCTAAAATGTAATCTTTATTGAAAATACTTCAGTTACCTATAATAGTTGGTACTTGGTAGTGTATTTAAAACACATACAAGTCCCTCTGTTTGTGTTTATATAGACTAGGTATAGCCAGCAATGAATAGGCATCACAGCAATAACGAAATAAGCGTACATACAAGTGATGGATTGTCAAATAAGTGTTGTTTTGAAGTGTAAAACAAAGCTGCATACACTCATGTAAGCGTTATATTAATGGAGCACGTGTGAGCCGTACAATTCACTTATCGCGTGGCTCCCCTAGGAAGTCGTAGAACGTGCGCCTCAACTTAGACCAGCTTATTATTTGTGCTAGTAAAAAGAGTTTATTTTACTCTATTTTAAGCTGACTTAAACGGATTAACGTAAAATTGAAACAGTAAAGAACGCCATAACGGTTCATGATATTTTTAGATGATATAATTTTAATTTTTTGTTTTCCTATACATATAAAATTATATAACTTCTGATTGATTTTACGTGCTCATTATAATGGGTTCGAATTAATTATTCTTTTTTTACGCTAAGCCCTCAAAAATGCAGTTACAGCCGGCAGGAGATTCACCTGATGTTCAGTGATACCACCCCGACGGCCACTCTTAGTGCCAGAGGGCTCGCGAGTGCGTTGCCGGCCTTTTTTTGCTTTTTACGCTCTTTTCTTTAAGGACCCTAAGTCAAATTAGTTCGGAAATACTTCAGTGGGCAGCTGGTTCTACAAAGTGGTTAAAAAACACTTAGTCATTGAACGACGAATGAATTAATATTAAATTCAACTTGAAACTGGCTTACAGGACCAAAACAAAACACGACATACCTCATGGAAAGGGTGTTTGCCGAATATACCATTTTTTATTGAAAAACCATAAAGCGCTAAGAGGTAGAGTATGTTTCACGACTGAGGGGTTTACAATCTCTGTTGTTGTCTCTGGTAAATATTTCATGTATTTATATCCTTCACTAGTACAATCATATCTGGTTTATAACACTTATCAAATTAAAAAAATAATTTATTCATATAGGCAACGTAATGTACACTTATGAACGTCAAAAAAGAAATATACATTGAATACTTCTAATTTTACATTTACTGCCAGTTCTCAAATCAAGGGCGTAGAACGGAAGAGAAGATCTGGCAAAAATCTCTCCGTCACTCTTTTTAATCGCCAAGTTTTTTCTTTTACACAACGTTTGTAAGAAGCTGCAACTATTACACCATGTTCCATATGACATCTTTAGTAATAAAGAATAATAACATAAATTAAAAACAAAGATTTGTCCTCTATCAGCAGGAGGCATGGTGAAATAGGAGCACGCACTTACATTCTCGTGGGAACAACACGCAAATACGTAATAGAAACAACTTATATCAAAGACGCGTTGTATTTAATTGTTATCATATATGATATGTTACATACAAGTTTAAACTGGCTGATAATAACAGTAAGGGCCTGTTTCACAATGTATGGATAAAGTACCAAATAGCTATGCAACACATAAATTATACGAAAGATAAAAGTTCCAAATAAGACTTCGTGTTTCATGACGAATAGCGCTATCTGACAGTCGTAAAACGCAAAAATAGTGTTTATCCTACCAATAAGTAATAAATAGCTTATTTGGAACTTATCCGGACATTGTGAAACAGACCCTTAATCTTTTACTATTCAGAGTAAAATAACAAATCTCCCTAAATTTAACATTTTATTCACTATGTAAGTAAAGTAGTTGCAGTAGGAAGACCTCCAATGGGCAACGATGGCGGAACGTCGTGAAGCGCATCACATCCACGCCTTCGATTACCACATTCTCGATTAACAAAGCCTTGGCTATGTAAAAGATATAATTTATATTTTAAAATTTCCAGGCAGTATTTAAATTTAGATTTTTGAGAAAAATTGACGGCTGTTGTTCCTTTTTGTAGCGCTAATATTAATATTGTTTCACGATTGGATTTTGTACGACGTTATACCTAAAATATGGCGGCCTAAAATATTTTCTAATCAGTTTCCGAATAAACAAATAACAGTAGGTTATTTTCAAATAATAATAAATAATTTTACATCAGTTTTTATACTTCCGCTTTTAAACGGTGCATAGTTACTTAAATTACACGAATAGACTAGAATTGTATTTACCTATGACTACAAATGAAATGTCATGAAGAATTTTTACTATAACTCGTTATACATTCAATAGAAAGCCTCATAAAAATGCAAATAAATGTCGTATTCACTAACATATAAGGCATAGCGTCCCGTGAGTTAGTTTTGTACGTGTTGCCCGCATTTATTTACACAAATGCGACGTTATACATTGACTTGTGGCCATGTTTCGTATTAAACAGAACGACAACAAATTTATTTTAGGAATAAATCTTCAAATAAAATAAAATTTTCGCCCAAAAACATCTACTTACTCAACAAAAAACTCACAAGATATCGTTTTTAATCCGCCCAAAAATATGTATTTCTTTCTTAAAAATTATTCTTATTTTTGTTTTTTTTATTTTATTTACTATACACTTTTACGGTTAGAATAACTTTATTTCTCATATGAATTATGTACAAAAATTCGCTTACTGAGAAAACATTATAAACTAAGATTGATAATTATTATTAGAACGCACAAATGTAGATACTTATATAAAATTTACAAAACAAAGACAGCAACAAAAATGTAGGTAGACATAATAAACTCGTCGGTCAACCAAGCAAAAACATAGATGTTCGGATTGGATTTATTACTAGATGTGGCATTGATGGCATAGTCTGATATAACAGATTTATATTAATTTCTTTTATAATTTTACTTAAATTAAGCTTTAAACAGTTGGAATATAATATGAAACCTAAGAAATAACATAATACATAAAAATATACCTAATAACTAACCTTAAAATTTAATTATTAAAAAATATTATATTACACAAAACTTTATTACTTACACTGCTCATTTTTTGTATTATTCTACTAAGCATTAGTATCATTACATTCTTATTCGTTTTGCGACTGAGGTGCAAACTAGCTGGGTCTCTGGCAGACCAGCGCTGTGGAACTCTCTGCTCCTCAGCATAATGCTGAATCAATTTTTTTTAAAAATTACAATTACAACCACAGCACACATGCATTACATACTTAAAACGTACCTCGTTCTTTAAAAAAATGTTATCTCTCATCCTTTTCAATTTAATTATATTTATTATTGTTTTTTTTCTTTGATTATTGTTATTTTATATGTTTCTGTATGTGTGTTTTGTAAATAATAAATGTCTATGTATATGTCTAAAGAACAAAAAGAAACAAATAAAACTTTTTTTTTACCTTTACCTTTGTACTGTTAAAGTATTGAAACTACCAGAGACTTATAATTAAAAACATTAATTGATTTTAATTATAAGAGTTAAATGAGTTAAATAAACGGATTTAATTGTAATTTATACATTTTTTTACTGTAAGACTCGCGTCATTATCACTTGTCACCCAAAAACATTACACGTAAGCCTTTATTCTTACTCATATTATTGACATACATTTAACAATAATAGATATAAATGAAATTTATACTACTCTTAACATGTGGCCCCTGACCGGGAGACGACCTCCTCCAATATTTTCTACCCTATAATATTTTGTGCCATAGTTAGTTGAGTTTTTGCCTCTAAGGTAAGGCAGTTTAATCACGATGTTTTCCTTCACCGTTAGAGAGAAAGTCTATTGGTGTACAGCCAGGGACTGAACCTACGACCTCAGGGATGAGAGTCGCACACGGAAGCTACTAGTCCGACGCTGCTCAGTTACATGTATTAGAATCTGTTATATTTGATCTATTGTTTTTTACTATATTTATTTATATAACAAGTTTGCAAACTTTCTTTTAAGTAGGTGCCTATCTATAATGTGACCCCTATATTGCACGATATCTCACACAATACGCGGACTTATCTCCTAAACCCAGAGGTTCTTTTGGCCCTGAATGATGGTCGACGATTTGTTAAGACTGGTTGGGTCTTTTCAGTTTTTATTCCCCTCCTGTTTCATTTTGTGATTGTTCGCAATATTAGCTTGGTACGTGAGTCACTGATGTTTGATATCTCCGGACAATCCCCTGACCCATTCGTTGCCTTTAATAATGTTGTTGTCACGATTAGCGTTAAGCACTTCATACGTGAACATCACGAAAAATCAAAATCAAAATCAAAAATCATTTATTCATGTAGATAACATAATGTACACTTATGAACGTCAAAAAAAAAATACATTGAATGCTTCTAATTTTACATTAACTGCCAAATCAAGAGCATAGAACGGAAGAGAAGAACTGGCAATAAAAAATAAAAAATTCACTTTCGAAACTAACATGGATTTTATATATTTAATAACTAGTTTTTTATTGATTTGTTGGTCCAAAAACATACAAATATAGTAATTTTACAATCACAAAAAACTCGATTCAAAGGATTAACATACTTTAAACTAATAAAGTTAAGTGGCCTCAAAGTTAGTTTCTTACGTAATTGGTGCCTATGGTTTAAGGAACCGAACAGGCAGCAAAAAAAAGACATAATCATCGTCATTTTTTCAGTTGCCACCACGTCGTACCTACCTGCAGCTGAGTTTCATCATCGGACGTCGAGGCAGAATACGAAATTCAACCCGTATCACCTCGTCGTCCACCGTTCCACAACTGCGCGTTTTTCTAGGCAGTTTTTGCCGTGCACTACCACTTTGTGAAACCAGCTGCCCACTAAAGTATTTCCGAACCAATTCGACTTAGGGTCCTTCAAGAAAAGAGCGTACCAATTCTTAAAAGGCCGGCAACGCGCTCGCGAGCCCTCTGGCGTTGAGAGTGTCCATGGGCGGTGGTATCACTTAACATCAGGTGAGCCTCCTGCCCATTTGCCCCCTGTTCTATAAAAAAAAAGTCGTCTGTATACTTGGGCTTCATCATGGCTTTGCAACGTTAGGGAGTGGACGGGTATTGCAACTGTGGAAGAGTTGCTGCATCTGGCACATGACAAGACACGCTTCAAGAGACTGATGGGCAAGCTCCAGCAATGGAGAGTCACTAAGAGAAGAAGATAAACTAATAAAGAATATTCCAATTTACATAGGATAGGATAGGGTAAAAATTACTTAAACTAGTGCCCACTTCGCAGTAAACGATGAAGAGGAAGACTACTTAGAAGACGGGTAGACTAAATTATAAAAACAGCAGGTTGTACATGGCAGAGAGTGGCACAGTTAAGAGAGGATTAATTGGCGGCATTTGGAGGAAGCTTTTGAAAAAAGAGCCCAAAAATACCTTAAAGAATATTTAAAATAGAAATGTGTTTAATATTAAAGTATCTGAATTAAAAAGCTATTGTTATTTCCTTTGAGCTACTTACAGAGTTCATGTGTATAAGAGATTCAATTGGCTACATACTTTACGACTTGATGAATGAGCTCCTAATCCATTACGAAGTTAAGTTAAATATTTATTTTAAGCACGAATCAGCTTGATTTCTGATCAAGTTGAAGTTGACATGGTGCGATAAGTCGGAAAGATGGCGTGACGTCACGAAACCTTTCCCAACAACTTTATTTTTCTAACAGCACTTAATAATATGTTGGACGACAGCTTCTGAGTTACAGTTTGTTCACTTTACACTAAGTTTTTGTTATTTTAGTGTGGAGTTAATGAAGCAATTTTCAACGAATTACAAAGCGTTTAATAAATAGAAATTAGTTTTCGTTGGGGTTTTTTTAATGTTCGCGGTTGGCCTAAAGGGCCTTGACAGGTCTGTTCGGCTGTTCGTGCCTCTGTAAGCAGTTATCTTTGTCCACGAACTCGGTGTCTCCAGCGTGACTAAGCGGGCCAAGCCTGAAGCCTGACGAGCAGAACGCAAGGGCGCAGAACGAAGATTTTCATCCGAGAAGGCGGTTTTTAACTCTAATCTAAATTGGCTTTGCCACGCGGGACGCATTTAATTTGTCATTAGCTAAAGGGATGGGATTTTCCGGATCCACTTAAATGTTTCAGAGCCTATTACAGGCCATTATTGTCGGGTGACTGGTAGTTTTACTTTTCAGTATATGCAAAAAGTATTACCTAAATCTGTGTTTTAAAAACTGTCAGTTGTCAAAACAAGAAATCTGACGTTTCTCACAGCGTAAGGGTAAACATAATTAATATTAATCCTTTAGATTAATATTTTATTTTTAAACGGGCAATTATTGTATATACATATATATATAATATAATTAGAATCTCGGAATCGGCTCCAACGATTTTCATGAAATTTAGTATACGGGGGTTTCGGGGGCGCTATATATATACATATATACATATATACATATATATGTATATATATAGCGCCCCTTGGTTATTTTTAACACTTGGGTAATTGATTGATAAACTGTAAAAAAATAAGTATTTGCTTCTAATATAATATTAAATAAACTAATTGCGCTCATGATTTTTTCTTTAAATAACCAGTTCATAATTTTTATTATTCTGTCGGTAAGATCGACAAATAACATATAATATTAAAAACAGAATTTGTAAAAATAAAAAAAATACCGAGCAAAGGTGGGTCATCCAGGTACGAGGTATTGTTTAACGTGCCAAACAATGCGATTTACTACTCATTTCACTTTTTTTGTTATGTTAAGAAAAGAGATGGGTACTTTTAAAATTATTTTGTTTTTATAAGAGTTCACGTGATATCATTTTTTTTATGTAGCAAATTAGTAAAATATTTTTTAGTGGCGAATAAAACACCGTTTTAATAAAATGATATGTGTATTCGTAAAATTGTAATGTAAAAGTCAACTCCAATGATAATATAAAAATACTTTTATGGGATATTTCTATGAATCGTCGTTTTTCCTTGAAAGGGGTGATAGTATAAAATGTTTGCTATACGAAAAAGATGTTTCAGTATCAATAAAATGTCAAATTCCGAATAAGTGAATAAAACTGTACTTTGTTTTCTTACATCCATAATCAAATCTGCTTTATTGATGTGTTTTATCTTATTTGTATTACATTCGCTTCCTCGTAAACTCTCTGGTTGACATTTTGAACAGATATTCATACAATTTTTAGCAGTATATGAGCAAAATTTTAGATTGATATAAAAATGTTATCGCCGTTTCTTAATGATTCTTTTTTATATCTTCTATATATTTTTTTTCTCTTTATTTTTCAAAATAATATAGTATATCACAAAATGTTACATTAGAAAACCGCTGTGGTTTGTATTGATGTACCCATAGCAGTATTGTTTAGGAGCGCGACAAATGCATGTAAAAGTAGTTTCTTAATTAATATATATCGTCCTAGGTTCGATTTCTGATATTAATAACTGTTTTTTTTTCTCCTAAAGAGATCCATTTGCGAGAAATATTCCATGCACCTTCAATGAAATAACTTATTTCATGTTGGATGAAATATTATTAAGCAAAAATAAGCTTGACTAATTTGCTAATTTCAATTACGCAAATTAAACCGCAACACCACAAATAAATTAATCTCTAGCAAAATCTATTATCAATATTTAGGTGTGTTAAACAACAACATTCATCAATCGATGTCATGTTCACTTGAAATTTAAACAATTACTTTTTTTTTAATTTTGTCGCAGCGATTACATGAACTTTCCTAGGTATCACGGAAAATATTCAATGATATAGAAATGTGTGCGCTTGTCCAATTGTACAACACGTTTCTAGTGAAGTGGCTTAAAGTTCCAGCTAATTAATACAATTATTCAGTATGTACCAACATTATGTAGTTATAAACACTCGGGCCGTGTGCCAGCATAATTAGCTTATGAAAATCCTGACCTCGATGCGTGATCCTACTTAAAGCTTAACCCAATATACATAATATGCTAATAGTGTCAAAAAATTACACGGCCGGTTACTGATTTTTATTAGCGCCTAATTAGCTTATAGCAGTAGGTGAGCGTAATTTTTAACATATACAATCTATGCTGCTACCTATTTCGTACGTATTACATCTATGTCCAATCAAAATTAAGCGCAAAGAAACGTCCAACGTCTTACAAAGCTCGAATATTTGATGAAAAAATTGCGTCTGTTATAGCGTATAAAAAACGTGTGTGTAAAAAATTTTGCACAACTTTTTTTTGTTCGAACGCTTGTAAGTAAGATTTTCATAGTTTTTAATTTGTTGTATTCATGTCAAGCAAAAATCATTAAATCGATGAAAAAATGTATCTAACAAATGTTCATGGGTTTCGTACCTAACTGTCATACATTTAATGTTCATCCAGTCGATACGGTAAGATCTCGCCTCAAGTTAAAGAATGTAAAGGGTTCGATCGACAAAACATACCTACAGTATTCGGATATTGGCATTTTTAGATTTTAAAATGTAGGATAACGTCAGTAATGAAAAAAGGATTGACATATATTGACTATCAAATATTTATGCATGCGTTATTTTTTCTTGATTTAATTACTTAAAACTTTAGTGAACTTATTTATTTTGTAGTTATTGTATTATTACATCATAAATTAAGTTCTTGCTAATCTGTATCATGACATTTCATTGACGTTTGGCGCTACGAAGTTCGTCGGGTCAGCTAATATAACTTACATTGAAAAACCCATAAGACTGTAATGAAACGCAAGAATCAGATCATTCAGCTTCCAGGACATCATAAATCACGGGAAGCTCAAACTAAGTGGCTATAAAAGTGATAAAATATCTATTTAGCTTTTTCTCTCGACGTTTTTGTGCGGTAATGTTGGTACGTCCAAATGGTTATAGCGGTTTGTGTTGACATAAATAATAATTACATTATTCTATTCTTTGAAAGCAGCTGTATTTTTGAGGTTTTTTAATATGTATATATTTTGAATGAACGTATCATTTTCATATTTGTTGGCAACACTTTTTATATTCTAAACTATTTCTTAATTATTATAAATCAAAATAGTTTTTATTACATCACATCACCTACCATAATAATATGACTCTATTTGAAATACACGTTTCAGAAAAGTTTTAAAATAATTTTAGTTTAATTTTCTATGAAATGCAGGCGACAAAGTTTCTGACGCTGGATTGAACACATAGTTTGTTGGTGGAATTCATTTTGCATACAATACTGCGAGTACTCAGAAACTATTTAGTTACTGAGAAACTCTATATAAATTATGTACTGGCATAGATATCTGTAATATTAACCTTGTCATCGGAAAATTAAATTTATTTTCAAAGTAAGCGATTTTACTTCTTTAAGTATTTACAATTAATTTAATTTGGTTTTTTTGACGTTCATAAGAGTACATGTTTACCTATATGAATAAAGTTTTTTTTGATTTGATTTGATTTGATAAGAATGCAAACGCGTCTTAGGCGTAAAAAGATGAAAAATCTTGTCAAAATTGTATTCTAGATATGTGGGAAAAACGACACTTACATTAGAAAAAAGGTATATATAACGCATTATCAAGTTAAATAAATGTTCTTAAAATATCACAAAAAAACTAAATTGTCTATAGCTAACTTCAAGGTGTCGGTTTTTTGTGACGGTGTGCGCGCGCATCGTAAACATTTAGTCTTATATATTTTTTTTATAAACGTGTCAGAAACATGCAGTACAAAGTTAAATTTAAGTATATTTTATACTTCGTACACAGGAAAATATTTAAGCTAGCGTTTATCGAGTTTAATGTATAAAACCCGTCGATATAGGTAATATTTTAGGATGAGATACAAGTAAGGTACGCCAAACTATCCGTGTTGTCTATCCGAATCCGTAACGGATTTATGTCTGAATCTAAAACCAGACATACAGTGAGTAAGAACCTTTAAAAAGCTTGTCTAAATTATTTACAATTTTTAGATGTTAACTCAGTGGTAAATCTATGTCTTAAGAACCGAAGGAAAAATTCTCACTTTATTACACTAGGGCTTCCATCAAACATAGGAAGCCTTTTTCGAAATCTAAGGTCAAGACGGAACTCCATTAAAGTCGTATACAGCTGTGTGATCAGACCATACTTTGAGTCGGGCTTGAAGTTGATGTTGCGCTTGGGAGATACTACTTATAATTGTAGAAATTGAGTAGAGAGTGAAATATACTTCTACACTAAAATGGGTGTTCATGACTGCCATTATTGCGCGGCCTTATAGGCTGCTTTATACCCCTGTAATTAATAAAAGATCGAAGTGTTTATGTGAGTGTTAGTGAATGGCGAAGGGGCAGATAACTAGCCATGCGTCATACTCGTGAACGGGTGACTGGTCGTACCTGAATTCGTGTATACGGTGATGTTAGTTCGACTTTGTTCCCACGAAATTGTAAGTGCTCCTGTTTTACCATGCCTCCTTCTGATAGAGGACAAATCTTTGTTTTAATTTATTTTATTATTTAAGATGTCATGTGAATGTCATTATAATTTGCGCTAAGTACATATACAATATACCTTAAGGCCACTAATTGGCAATAACAATATAATATCCCAAAATATCGAAATTCAAAAATTAAACGAATTGTTCAATAAATATTATCATTTCCAATATTATTCGTTGGATACAGTGTGTATTTGGTGTAAGTCGCCTGGCCTCATGCCACGGCGTGCATTTATATATCATGGTGTTTTGACGTTCACGATGCTGTCGAAAGAACCGCATCGAACATCTATTTGTTTTAAAAATGATGGAAAGGATTTCCTGCAAAATGTATAAACAGGAAACAAATACGAAATTTTCTTTTAGAGCCATTTAAAGAGTTAGAAGACGAGCGTTTGTTACGAAGTTAAATCTACGCTGACTTCTTTTATGATAACTTACTACCACATATTTAAAGGTTATTCAATATTTTCGTTTAAGGGAATAATTTCTTAGTTTGAAAGTTAATTTCAGTTTTATAAACTTGTGTACTTAAATACACTAGAGAAAAAAATATTCTATGTGTATAATCTTGATTATCTTAATATATTTAAAATAAAGACGGATTTGATCACCAGGACCGAGTCCCATGTTTTTTTATTTGTTGTAACTGTCTCAAATAGTAGAATTACTGAACAATAGATGTTTAATGCTGGGCTGGCTACTTGTAATTTATTTGCTATATTTGTTTTAAATATTGTAGAATTGATTGATGATTTGCTTTTTTTTAAAAGAGTACCGAGATTTTTTTACGCCGGTTTTTTCTGTCGGTCAACACCCTCTGTCTTCTTTGCCGATGAGTAGGGATGCCATCAGCTTCGAATTTAATGACGTGGAATAAGTGATACCATGATGATCTTATGTTCCAAAATAAACGTATTTTATTTCTTTAAATCAAATTATTATTCAAATGCTAAAAATCTGTTACACTACATTCATACTTCATACCGCCGGGTCTGCTTATAATATACACGTATTTCTGTATAAATATTTCATTTAATACACATATTATACTTATTGTAAAAACTTTAGCCCCAAATTCAGGTTCGGTTTTGTAACAATAATAAACCGATTATAAAAGCTTACAATACTATAGATATATTTTAAAAATTAATTTAAGTAGATTAGCGACAACCAAAACTATGAAAATTATACTAAGTATATATTATAGCATGCATTAATAATTTGTAATATTTAGATTTCGTAGGTGAGTTGGTCATTTTTTTTTCCAAACAAGACAATTTCCATTGGTCGTTGGGTTCAATTGCACAGGCGCTAATGAAAGATTTAAGTTGGTGCCTGATAGAAAGTGCCGGTGGCCTTAAAGCTGGTGCTTTATTCGCTCAACGAAAAAGTATCCCAATACAGCGATGAAATGCTGCCAACCTTAAAGGACAGGGCGCTAACTTTTTAAATTTCTTTAAATTATTTCTATGTAGGTTAAGAAAATTATAAAGACTGGATATTAGTTTTTTATGATTACTAATATATTAACAACTATAGATTTCACAACATTAGGTATACAGTCTTTAATTCCATTTTTAATAACCAAATACGTACAGAATTATATCCCTTGCATCCCAGGTAACACAAAGAACACAAAAGAACAATATCCATAATACAATTGAGAAAACCCTTACAAACATCTTCTATTAGATTTAAATCTCAATCGTACAGAATACTCGACGGAAAGGCCAATACATTGCATCGAAACTTATTCAATTTTACCGAAGAGACTGTTCTTAGAAGCATTCTGTTTTCCTTCCCTTAGATGTGTCGCACTGGCTTTTTTCCACTCCTAAAAACCGCTTTAGATTTACACTACGACATAGGACTTGAATTAAAAATTCAAATATTTGTTTTGTTACTAAAATAGGTTGAATTCACACATATAAAAATGTACCGCGAATATTGACTCTGCTGTTGGACGTAAATTTTCGTCGATCCGCATCTGAATTTTTTTTTAAAAATTTTGGTAACTTCTATGAAATCAGCAATTCACGATTTAGGATCCTTCAATTGAAGATCGTCCTTATTTGTTTAACCATGGTGAGTTTTGTGTGAGTATCGGTCAGTCATGGTATCTCCAATAACAGAGATTTTAAAGAAAAAGGTTCAATACTTACAAAGTATTTTGACGTGAAAAATATCGCTATATTTTTTTCTCATTAAAGAAATATAATGTAGATACATAAAGTAAATTTTACTGCAATTTTCTTAATTTGGCTTAATTATTTATTTTTTGTTTTTTTTTTAATTTGTTGTAAATCACTTAAATAATATGTTCTTTGAAACGCAAGTTAAAGCGTCTTTTACCTCCAGTGAGGCCTCAGCATATTTTTTATCTTATACAATAGATTCAATACTTAAGCATGCGAGACGCGTGTCAAGATGGTTTCTTGGAATAATATTATGTTTAAATCTCACAAAACATTACTGTAATGCTTTACATGGATTCTTTATTGGATTAAGTAAATTCCATTGTCCTATCCAAATTGGTGCACCTTACTAATGTCCTTTACAAACAATATCAAATAAGCTTTAGGCTATTGTACTAAAAACAATATTGATCAATCATTTTCTCTTACCGATTGAATTTCCCTCATCATCATCAAATTTAAGAGCTTGTCTGAGGATTAATCGCCTCTCAGTGCGGTTCTACGTCAGTGTCTTGTACGTCACGACCATCAGCTTTTTCCTTAATCTGATCTATGTAAGCCAATCTTGGTCTTCCTCATCCTCTCCTGCCTTCTATCTTCCCCTCCAAAATGGCCCTAAAGTAATTGTCGTGTCGCACCAGGTGTCCAATCATCTTCCACCTCCGGTTTCCAATGGTACTCAGCAGATTTTGTTTCTCTCCGACCATACCCAGCACCTCATTGGTCTTCTTTTCGGTCCAGCTTATCTTCATCATTCTCCCCCAGAACCATTTTTCAAATGCTTCAATGCAATAATCAATCCTTAATCAAACAGAATTAATTTACAATGCTTAATAGTAATCTTTTGCCCTATTTCACACAATGTGTAAATTAATCAAATATACTTTATTTTTAATATCCTAATAATTACAAATTAAATGTATATCATTTGAAAATAATGAACAGCTCTGATATAAGAATCTTCCACCAATCTTGTTCCATTTGGAGTATAGACTCTTGGACTGTGGGGTTCAAGTGCACGAAATAAAGATCAAAGTTGGCGCCTGGAAGATTGTACCGCAAGTGCTTTGCGTGCGTTGAAATCCTGACAGCGATAAAGGGACTGCCACAGGGATCAAACTTTCTAAATTTGTTTTAATATTCTTTTTAGTAAAGTATTAACACATTTAAAGTGTAGTAGTATGTATATTAATATCATATAAAAGAGGAAAGAGTACTTGTTAAAATAGTGCAATTTATGTACCTATTATATTTCTTAGAAAAGGCCGTTCTTGGCAGTTTTTGCTAATGGCTGGTTATGTTGTATTGAAAACAATAAACTATTATTTAGTTCAAAAAGCCTGTGATACCCGATTATGATCAGGCAATCGACTTTTCAATATACGATATTTGCTAATAGCGTTGAGCACAAATAACACACTTCGTCCAGGCCAAAGTTTCGTGTCTTAGATAGTTCATAATCTCATTGATCCTAACTTTGATTGCAACTCCACTTAATCTTCGACATATACGGAAAGTGCAATAAATACCTTATAAATATGTACTCCGAGCTAAACTCTCATTTAAAACAAAGTGTTCACAAAATATGTTACTACTAGCTGTCCCCTCCTTAATTAGATTTTACTGAGGCTAGCTGTTTAGTACATACCAACATGGAACATTTTGCTATGCTATCCCAGAGACTGTTCGGAATAAAATCTTTTTAGGTTGTTCTGTGAATTATTTTTTTTGGATAAGCCTCAGAGTTCACAACATAAGTTTTGAATAATGAAATAAAAAATAGGGGTTGATTGTAAAGGGTTGAAAATTCAGGCTTATATGTATTTACTAATGCTGTATCATAAAAAAAAATAATCATACAAAATTAAAAAAAAATTGGGGTGGATTACCCTTAACATTTAGGGGGATGAAAGATAGATGTTGTCCGATTCTCAGACCTAATATGCACACAAAATTTCATGAGAATTAGGAAAGCCGTTTCGGAGGAGTTAACCACAAACACCGCGACACGAGAATTTTATATATAAGATATTATATATTTACTAGGCCCCTTTTTATAAAATATAAATCAATATACTTGCACAATTTTAACTTATGTATCTGTCTCTTTTCATCACAGCTTAATCACAATTTTATGACAGAGTACTTTAATTAAAATTTATCTTCGGAACCTTGCCTAAAGGGACTACTTTTAATAATATTTTTTAATAATTAAATTTTAAGGTTAGTTATTAGGTATATTTTTATGTATTATGTTATTTCTTAGGTTTCATATTATATTCCAACTGTTTAAAGCTTAATTTAATTAAAACAGTGTGTGACGTATTAAGTCAGTCAGTTGTTTATAATTAAGTCAGTTAGTGTAAGAACCACAGCAAACTACAAACTCACGAATGAACAGTAGACTAAAGTTCAGTATACATAATATTTTTGTATAAGCATGAGCAAAAAGTCTATGGTAATACAATTAATCTGGTTGTGGTTTATTACGAACAAGAACGTATAAAGCCAAATATCATGGTCAGCAAGGGTTACACAGTAAACACAACGGTGTAGCTTAACGTAATTTTTTATATATCGTGACAATGTTTCAATTAGCTTAGCAGGGTTTGCGTTCATTAAAGGTTTCAATCAGAAACCATATAAGTACAAAGCCTTTGTTATAACGTGGCAAGATTGACAGAAAAATCCCTTTCAGTAATAATTAACTATAATTAAAATGTGATTTCCATGGCAACATATTGTTACGTGTAGGCATATGTAGTCCAATGCAATGACCCAGACCATCTAGCCTTCCCGCTACCGCCGCCAGCATGCTTTTAGGGCTTCCCCGCATGCACGCCACCAGTGATGCAGTTTGCTTGCGAATTTTAGCACACCAACCAATTATTGTAACGCACTGCAATAGCAAGCGAGCCCAATCAAAATTCTGAAAGCGTCATGAAACTGAGCACAAAAGGTAACGGAAGTGATGTCGCCAGTCACTTCCTGCCTAGCCAAGCCACCATCTTGGCCATCTTTCCAACCAACCGACATGCCTGCCAACCGCAAATGCCAGCCACTTGGAGGGAATGAATCTATTTAAGCCAAGCCAGCTATCATTTTAATTACGTTTTTTGGAGGACGCAGTCAATAAAAAGCAGTCTGTTAGTTTAACTCATAATATCTTTCTGTATAGCAGGACAATAGACCTGTGCGATAAATGAAATTATATCATCGTATAGGTCGTTAAACCAAAAGTATTATATTATTATCATATATTTTTTTTACAGTAATATTTATGCGTATATATCATGTATGACTGTGTAACAAACTAATGTAAACGAATGTTTGTCAAATTTACAAAAATTATTTTAATATAAGACTGAGATAAATTTCCAGCTTTGCTATGGCGGTTATGTTTGTGCGTCCCACTCGTCAGTCGACTTCCGTAAGGTTGCGTATCACTTCCGGTTCGACAAATGCGCATGGGTTTTCCATATTTTAAACGTTTATCGTCAAAAAGGTGGATAGACAATTTCAGAAGAAATCTGTTATTGTTTCATTTTAAAAATATATGTTTATGAACTGTCTTAATCTATAATAATATAACGTATGTTATACCTATTATTGTGGAATGATAGCAATATTTTTTTTTTTCACATTATTTGTGTTCGACCTGTATCCTCCTAAACGTGCCAACGTACGAAACCAGGCTGGCACACTTTAATATGATGTCATTGGAGAATCGCAGAAAAATTATTGATATATCGTTTGCAGCAAAGATATTCAATAATAAGATTGATTGTCCGAACCTGCTATCTAGATTTAAGATTCATGTACCCTCTCGATCCCCTAGGCATCCCGTTATTTCATTTGTCCCTCCTTTCCGTAGGACGCGTTTTGGTCAAAGCTCTCCGGTGTCCAGATTAAGCATTCTGATAAACAAGCTAGGTCTGGATATCCAGAGTTGCTCCCCTCACACTTTAAAATCGATTTTAGTTTAGTTTTTTGTAATTGTTTCTTTTTTGTAATGTTTGTTTTGTTTAAAAATTGTTTCGATTGATATTTGTATGTGCTCTAAATGAATGTCATGTTTGTCTCTAATTGCTTATCACATTCAAAATTGTATTTAGTGTTTGTTTTTACCAATGTATCAGTGTGCCGAACGTTGGCAATCTTTATCAATAAAAAAAAAAAAAAACTATACACAACATATAGTTAATGCTAGTCAGTTTTTTATCGACCTGCAAATGACGTTTATACAACTAAAACTAAAGTCTTTTTATATTGTTCACGTTGTAAGTCATTCCTATCTATCTAGAAAATTTTGTGTGAAAACTGATGATGGGACATACGATGTAGAACAAAACATTGAAATAACAGCGCAATCAGCATATCCTATGCTATTATTTGTGTAAGAGTAAAATAGATTCAAATCATATAGCAATACCAGTGGTTTCAACCGTTTTAGCTCTGAGCCTTAAATTGATGTAGCTGTTTTATGACAATTTGTCAATCTAACAGACAAGTAGGTAATTCACCTGTGCCTGACACGTCTTCGACTTTTTGGGTCAAAAGAAACCGGTTTCCTTAAGGTGTTTCGTAGAAAATAAAATAAAATATGTTTATTATGGAACATAAGACAGGTATCACTTATTCCACGTCATTTAATTTGAATCGGTAGACATTCCTACTCATCGGCAAAGAAGACCGTGTAGGCCGAGAGAAATAGCCGGCGTAAAAAACTCTCGGTACTCTATTAAAAAAGCAAATCACCAACAACACTTATTTTAAAACAAAATATCGCAAATTAATTAGAAGTAGCCTGTGTAGCACTAGTCCCACGGCCTTTTATCAACTAGATAATCGTTAACTTTATGGTAAGCCTTTTTACACAGCTTTTATTTAATACATTTCTTAAATTTATTAAAAGGCAAAGAGCCTCTGGGATTTTCTTATAGAAGAGTATCCCTTTTCCCAAAAAAGAATTACTTACTTTAGATAGTCTAGTACGGGGAACAGCATCGGGGCAATTGCATAGAAAGTTCATTGGTGCACTGCTGGGGATCGAACCTACGACCTGAGAGTCTCACGCTAAAGCCTAGTGGCTAACTACTAATATATTAATGAGTTTAGTTATTAACGACCAACTTGGTCAGTTTAATTTACTAAATAGACTATACATAAAAGTTGTTTTAAATTCTTCATCAGCCGTAAAAGTCTAACAGAAATGCCTTAGCAATTTAAAGTTTAGTTCCCCAATCACCTGGGGAGAGAACTTAAATCGATTCGTTTATCGATGCTTTACAAGCGATTAAACTCGTACTCGTGTTTTATTAGGTCATTTATACTTTATTCAATGGATTTGTATTGCAGTTTGGTTGAAACGAATCGCGCGAAGCCGCACTCATGGAAAGCTTCATGCTTGAAAGCTTTATAAAACAATAATAATATATTAAGAATCACGATTACGTCAACTAACGATGAAAAATTTGTGGATAGTATGACATTTGATATCTTTCATGTCGCAAATTTCAAATTGGGTTGTGTTATTACGTGATATTAGCGGGGAATTTACTTTGTTAAGATCTTTAGATTCTATCGTTTATGGAAATGCCCCAAATAGATAAACATACTTAATTGTGCCCGATCATATAACTCATAATCAAAAATATATACCACCTACAAAAGATATTTAAAGGGCCCTCTGTTTTGTCGACGCCGTGTAACGACAAACATTTGCGCCGACACGTTTCTTGTTCATCCTGCACCCAAAAGAGGATTCCCATTTGATCTTGCAGATTCTCAAGGCAGAACTGTACTCAGCTTTTAGAAGCTGAAGACTCTAGTGGGTGGTATTAGCTCGAGGCATGAAGACCTGTTCTGGGCTGTCAGGTGGCGCTGCCATAATATTGGAGTGTATTCAAAATTCAAAATTCAAAATTTATTTATTCATGTAGGTAACAATGTACACTTATGAACGTCAAAAAAAAGAAATATTAAATGAATTTAATTTTACATTTACTGCCAGTTCTTGTGTATGAAATTAAAGTTAAAGGTAGTGAAAGTCAATTTTTAAATAATTATTCGTATCTATATCCTTTACTACTTTTTTTTTAATTTATATTAAAAATATATAAATATAATATTTGTTATTAAATATACTTGAATATACTTAAATTAAGTCTAGTAAATTTAAAAATGTACGTGTTTACACTACCCACCAACACACCCACACACGCACAATTATTGTGCCCCTGACTTCTCCCTAGGTTTTTTATATATCGTTAGGACAGCGTTCCTGAGAAAATATTCTTGGAACTACTTTGTAATAAAAAAATCAAGCTTTTTAAATTATACGCTTTCACATGCATATACAATTTTATAATCTTTGGTTTATCCGACATTTTAATAGTTTTAATAGACATATATAGACGCCAATTAATTATATATCCAATGATTATATGTTTTTTTTTTGCTAACCATTACTGCCTTAAATCACTCAAAATCTCCATGTAAATTGTAAATTTAAATCATACATGAAGGCAGTTTTATTTCAATATTAAAATCAACCCTAAAAGTAAAAAGCTCGTGTTAATTAAATAAATCCTTTTCTATGCCCACTATCCACACCATTACTTCACAATTCTATAAAAAATGCATTTAATTTATTTCTCACAAAATACGCTCTAATGACAGTGGAACAGAGAAATGCAGAGATCCGATTTAGTAAAATATTTTATGCGCCTGAATAAAAAATAAAAGCAGCACGGCGTGTTATTGCTCAGTTTGTTTAATGCAAACAAAAGCTAGATCTTGTGTTGTTTTAAACGTATTCCTCGATTCTACAGCAATGCGAATATGAACGACTACAATAACTGTTGAAATTCACTCCGTATTGCTTTATAAGCATTAGAAAATGCATAATTTTCTGTGAATCCATTTGAAATGTATGTGTTTTAGCATTCATTTTCTTGTTTATGATAATGTTTATTTCAATTGGTATTTTTTATGGCTATTATATTAAACACAAAACAAGTGTAGATATAAAACAGTTGCATTTCAGTGTTTAATAGCATCATTAGTAGTTGAATTCCATACGTAGTGGTACCTTATAATAGCCTGTTATGAACTTAATCTAACATGGGCGGTATCACTTAACATCAGGTGAGCCTCCTGCCCGTTTGCCCCCTGTTCTATTAATAAAAAAAAACATTTATATTCAATACGAATTTCCACCTGTATCACCTAGACGTTCGTCGTTCCACGACTGAGCGGTTTTAAGGCAGTTTTTCCGCGCACTGCAATTATATAAAACCAGCTATACACTGAAGTATTTCCCAAACACCAATTGGTTAGGGTACTTCAAGAAAAGAGCATACCAATTATTAAAAGAGTGGCAACACACTTACGACACCTCTGCCATTGACATTGTCCATGGGCAGCGGTATCACTTGACATCAGTTGAGTCTCCTGCCCGTTTGTTGCCTGTTCTATAAAAAAATATTTACATAAATTGTACATTTATTTACAAAAGACTCTATATATTCTCTTAGATAATGATATTAAAAATGGAACGATTCGTCAACAAAGGTGCGTGTTGACATTGAGAATATTGAATTTGGTTGCTTTAGTTTCATAGAAAGAGCCTTAACAAGTGCGTTGTCAGGTTATCGATTGCCAATCCACTTTGTTCAAGGACGTGACATGCAAACACACCTACATAATGCTATTTTATTCTGCAAAATAATTTCAATCCATAAAAGGGCCATTATTCAATAGAGTGTTCTAAGGAAATCAATCTATCAATCAAATCATGTATTCCAATTAAACCACCTAAAATGGCACTTTTAAACGTTAAATAAAATATAAAGATGATTTTAGTTGCCTCTTCCAAAAGGTAGTTTCGTGTGGAGAAGAATGGGCAAGAAACTCCTTTAAAATAGAATTTATAATATTTGTATCCTTCAGTTAAATAATTATATGTAAAGGCAATGTACTCAAAGAATAAAATTACTATACGTGTACATACTATTGTATTGATACTTTACATGTTCCTCACAAATATCGAATCCGTAGAAATCAAAATAAATATATGTAAAGTTTACTACTTTCAATCGAGTTCAAACGCTCCATATATTTTCAAGACAGTGAAATATATATATGTAAATTCTGCGCGTGTAACAAGCAATATATTAAGCCAAGGAACGATAAAACAACTCAGCATTTTAAGCATTTCGCTATTGAACTGCCAAAAACAAATCACGTGAACTTGTATTGCGGTAAACAAGCACGGGCCTAAGATTTTTTGAACGTGATCCGAAACTCGAAGCAGCGGTTTTGGCTGAAGTAGGCTCTTTCAGATTTTTCACGGCAAAACTCTCGAATGCCATCGATATTTTCGTCATGCATGAGCGGCGTTCCTTTGACGTGCATTGGTGGAAATCACAGCATTACTATGCATACAAAATTCGCGTTGAATGAGTGAATAGCTTGATCAAGGAGGACCTGCACAAAGCCAGCTTATTAGGTTTTGTAAAGAGAATGTTTATTCAAAAATCGAATCTTAAATTTCAATTTCAACCTTATTGTAAAAGTCAAATATCATTCCATGTGCACATTTTATCCGCAATCAATGTTTTCTATTTGCAGAATCAATATACAAAACAAATCGTTGCGAATCCGTTCGCCCAATTTCATATCTATTCCGGGCGCCTATCAAATATTTCATACCAATCGTACCCAAACGCGAGAGTGCAAGAAGACATCTGGCGGTACAAGACAAAATTCAATTATTTTGAACGACCAGTTTCCTTAGTAGTTTAAAGCGTTTTATGAAAAATTTAGAACGCTTACATGCACTAGTAAGCTATAATAAGGCGCAGGCTTCGTACTACAATTTGCATAATAAAGTGCTTCAAGAAAGTAAGATGGTTGACGGCTTAAGCCCCCTTCGTTGAGGTGTAGGGCGCAGAATAGGTCACCAGATAGGTTTTTAGATACTGCATCTGATTTTCTTCTAGAAATCGGTACGTATTTTAACAGTCTCGTTTCTTATGACCGCTATAACATATTGATAAGTATTAGCTCCTGTTTCACAATGTATGGATAAAGTACCAAATAGATATGCAACACATAAATTCGGAAGATAAAAGTTCCGAATAGGAAACACTTTTCATGACGAATTGCGCTATAGTCGTGAAATTTGGAACTTATCCGAACATTGAGAAACAGACCCTTAATCTTTTAAATACATTATCCAAATACAAATCACAAAGAAATTTGCGTTAAATTTAATTAATATTTGTTATTAGATTTTGCGGAAAAGGTTGTATTGGACGGAGCAGAATAAAATGTATCTATATACAATTATTATTGGTACTAAACGACATCAATATTTAACTTAATAAAATAAATCAATCATGTGCACTTCTTACTTTTTGTACTTCATGTATCCAGTATCAGTTTAGTTTATTTTTAGTTCCTGTTTAGTTTAATCTTAATAACTGTATATGTACATATTGATTAATTATTTATTTATTAGTACATCGTTACATTACAATATAAGCATTAAACATAATTAAATAAAAAGGGGGGGAACTGGCGGACTTATCGCTTTCAAGCGATTTCTTCCAGGCAAATACTGTGAGTAAAGAAAAAAAATGTATTAAATTACATAAGGTAGGTAAAATTGCAAAAATACGTATTACATATATACCCCCTTTTTATTTAATTATGTTTAATGCTTATATTGTAATGTAACGATGTATTATTAAATAAATAATTAATCAATATGTACATATACAGTTGAAATTTATTTATATGTCTAGACACTTCTAACTTAAATTATGCACAGCGAAAGCAACGGACAGCCTAACTACGTGATCTCTTGCAGCAATACTAAAAGGACAACTACAGGAAGAACCTAAATTAGTTGACAAAAATACTAAGCTTACATAAAGGTGCATGAATCACAATTATTGCTAGGTTTGGTAAACGTTATTTAGTTCGTACGAGATCAATCTCCTCTCCCGTGCTTCCCATTTAACCATGATACAAATAAAATTCGGTGGACACGGGAGTTTTCATTATACAATTCCATAAATGGCAATAAAACGATAGTAAAGCAATAAAAACGTCATCTCCCAATTCACGAAACCAATTCGCCCATTCACTAATACCAGCTGTACGATAAGGTCTTCGGTGTCCAATTGATTTATTGTTAGCGATTTTAGTCGCACGCGCAGCTAAATACCCGCTTAGGGACATATGTTCTGATAAATATTACGTGGGTTAAATTTATTTATCACACTTCTAACTTTATAAGTGTCAAAGTATGTGCTTTTCTGTATTTATTTTTTAATTTGTTCATTTAGCTTTGCAGTATTTGTTCATAATTGACGGACAATTTTTTTTCAGTAGGTAAATAACCTAGTTATTTTTCTATTCACACATCGTTACCTGATGCAAAAACATACATATAAAAAAGCAGGTTACATAAGTCATTAGGCAATGGGTAGCTCTATCGCTAATAAGCGATTTCTGCCAGGCAACTCTACTAAAAGTACAATAAGTGTATAAATAAATAACAAAAAAGAACACAAAAATCATGTAACATTAACTATAACTAATAAAGTAAAATCTAAGTTAAATCATGTTAAATCTAATCAATAAAAGTTTTTGCTACACCAATAATTTAAATTTCATTACATAAAAAAGTAATTAAATCATATTTTTTTTTAATCTTATTTTTTTTATAAGCCATACATTAAGGCGGCTTAAAAATATAATAACGTTGATTAAGCTTTAAGTATTACTTTAACAGATTACTAGATTAACGAACATACAATGACCACTATTTAGGCTTTGACTTGTTTTAGTTATCGCGGAATGTGGTTAAAAAGTGTATTAAGAATATCCGTAGCGCAAAATCACCTTCATGAGCACACCCCACATACACACCATCGCGTACATACACTTTTACACCATCACACAACACAACCAATTTAGGCTTAGTTAAATAAAATAAATCACAATTAGTTAAATGTATTAAATACTCTTTGTTTGTTTGTTCCCTTTTCTAAATCTCTTTATAGTAAAATGTATCATGTATTCCATCTTTGGCTATATTTTCAGTGTATTTGTTTGTAAATATATATAATTTATGTTAGCTGTAGGATTACTAAATAAATATTTTTATGATATATAGATCTAAGGTTCAATGTGTCTATAATATAACTTATAAATCTATCACTAAATTCGACAGTGAACCCTGAACTCAAAGAACAGAAAGTCGCCAGTAGAACATGTTTTTCTTTTAGGCCAACCTAGCTTTTTCGTTGATTTTACACTCGAGAACTAAATGTAGGAGAAACTAAATGTGAGGACCACACAAAATATCACGTGTCTATAACTAAAATAAAGTAAAATCTAAGTATAAACAAGAATGTAAAAACTAATCAATAAAAGTTTTTGTTACACCAATAATTTTAAAGTCATTACATAAAAAGTAAATGAATTATAACACTATGTAAAACAAAAACCAGGCCACAGATTCCATTTCCCTACCATATTATTTTAGGCTAAGGACATTTCGGTCACATTTGAAACTGAAATATTCGTAACAGCACCTGACAAATATCCAGCCATTGTATCGCAAAGTGCAATTTCATACCGGCCTCAGTGTTCAAAGTAGTCCATATATGACAGGCGAGGTGACGTTTAATTTCACGTTATGATTGATGTACGCACCCTGTATCGTTCAATATACGGCAAAAAAGTCTTTTAGAACATTGCGAAAATTACTCAACTCTTTTCAAGCCTAGATAAAAGCTTTATATGGAACTATAAAACAATTAGCTAACCATGTATATAAAAAATATATCAATATGTGCTTGTACATAGGATATATTTAACTTATGGCCGTGTCATGTATATTAGTTCCAGGTAACTTCTGGTCTAATTCTTGACACTAATTGGTAAGCTAAGACGTAATTAACACATGGTTACCATGCTAATTTAATTAATTTATCATTTAAGAATTTGTGAATTAACACTTAATCAATAATGAACAGATTTTGGATTGATCAATTATGTAATGAGTATGTATTTGTATTAATGTATCATTTTACGATTGTTCTAATGATGAACCAAACAAAATAAATTATCCGTTTCCACCTCACTTACTCATAGTTTCGCAGAGCTATCTGTCACAAAATTTTCTTTAAGGTATCAATAATTATTCTCGCTTTTAAAGTAATATATTTTCAATTTTAAAGAATGCTAATAATAGAGCAGTGTTGGCCTGGTGGCTTCAGCGTGCGACTCTCATACCTGACGTCATCGTAGCCGGCTGTGCACCAACAGAATTTCTTTCTATGTGCGCATTTAACATTCGCTCGAACGGTGAAGGAAAACATCGTGAGAAAACCGACATGTCTTAGACCCAAAAAGTCGACGACGTGTGTCACCACGCACTGGAGGCTGATCACCTACTTGCCTATTAGATTTAAAAATTGATCATGAAACAGATTCAGAAATCTGAGGCCAAGACCTAAAGAGGTTGTAGCGCCACTGATTTATTTTAATAATAGTTATTAAGTAACAAACGTTCATAGCCTGTTAAGACTTTGTTTTTAGAAGTAAATGTTTATTGATTGTAAAGCCCATTGGAAATCGTTTAAATTAATAATAAACAGAACGATCTGGTCCAATAAAAAAAAATGGCAAGTCTTGTTATAAGCAACAACAGTTATTGTCAAGGTATTATAAATTCAACTATTTAATTGTTTGTTATTAGTTGATAGGGCTAGCATAAACAGGTATTTTAAGTGCGAGTCGAGCGTACTATTTTAAGAGATAAAGTATTACTCAAACATTTGGAGATGGTTAAATATTGATATACAAAAATTGATGCAAACACAAATTAATATATTTAGATGAAAATCGACTAAGTAAATATTATGCGGGTCTGACAGACACAAGTACATATGAAAATGATTCAAATATTGACGGATTATAGGGGTTTGTCAGTTTTGTGTCATATTATGTGTCAGACAGCAATATAACGATATTATTGTGTTAATTGGTATTGACTTTGCGTGGTTTTGAATTGTAATATGAAATGTTGGTTTTGTTTAAAGATCAAAATTAAAAATAATATAAGTATAAAATTATGATTCATTAAATTTAACTTTTTCAGATTTTGTATTGTATAATTCTGTTTCTTGTAACGATTATTATTTTTGTATGCACTTTAGTTTAGTTAGTATTTTTTTTCTTAAGGTTACCTGGAAGACATCGCTTGCTAAGGCTGCTCGTTTTTAAATGTTATGTTAAATGTTTTTTATATGTACGTATAAAGTAACCAAGTGTAGTCATAAAAGCTATAAAAGTTAGCTGATGCAGTTCATGGACGCCCACATTAGTGGGTGACATGCCTTTAGGTGAGGTATATGTTTATAGATTATATCTACCAAACATGATGACGGAAGTCGATTCCACAGCTTACCAGTTTCCAAAAGGACACCGGAATTGCTTAGGCTGTATATGCCTAAGTAGTATTTGAGATCCCAGAGGAATTCTGTCTGAGTGGAGATCACGAACTGTCCTCCACCTGTAGTCACCAATTCTTATAATTTCACTGCTTAATCGGTACCAGAATTATACCACTAACTATAACTACAAATATATACCGGTGCCGGTATATATTTGTGACAGTTTTTGGAAGACTCAGAGAAGAATGTAAGTTGATTCTATTTTTAAGTAGAAATAATATTTGTTATTAGTTTAATATAGTATGTTAGTCTATATATTACATTTATTGTTTGGCATATTTGCTGTAAATAAATAAACTGGAGTTGTTAATTGCGCATGTAAAAAAAATGTTTTGGTTGAGAGTTCTGAACAAAATTGATCTAAATTTATAAATATGTGTATATAACTAATAAATAACTCTATTAGTTAAAACATCTGACATAAATACCTTATATATAGATATAATATTTATAATAAAATCATGTTTTTTTCGGAGGTAAAGGAGGATAAACAGATATTATAACTAAAAAACGTAGACTCGAATTTCACAATTTTAAAGAGCACGCAGCAAAGTTGTAGTGAACTTTAAATACAAACAAACAATCATAGTGTTGTCCGCACTAAATAAAACAATGAATGGAGGTGATAATGATCACATCATTACCGTATCCATGTTAATTACTAACGTAAATAGTTTCATTATTTGCAGCCAGCTTCAGTACAAAACACAACACCGCTTTCATTTCTATAGAAGTTAGCTAAAATAGGTGTAAAAAGTTAAGACAAAAAGAAAAATACATGCACATACATGTCAGTCCAAAGCGATCAAAGAATTAATCTAATGAATATATATAATACTACTGATTTATTTAATTCGAACTTGGACTATTCCGTAAGTTGGAATACACCTGATATAGATGACTTAAAGATGACTCTTACTTGTTTAATTAAAATATTATCATGCGGATATGATATGGTTCCAAAAAATCTGTGGACTTAATTTGTAAAACTAAACAATATCAAAAACATACAAGTCCAGAAGATAACCTAAGTTTTTTGAAGTCAAGCGAGTACAGATTCTACAAGGGAAGTTTTTAGAATTGATTAAATAGGTGTTAAATCAGATTTTTAATGTATTTATATCAACAGAAATATGTATTTGTAATGAAGTCATTCGAGAAAAGAGGGAGTGTAATTGAAGTCAGTTAGATCGTGACCTTAAAATTGAGAGAGGCCCTCCCGGGCTAATAGACCCGGAAACGCTTGGAATAGAGACCACCGCAGAACAGAAGTCCGCCTGGCCACCGAGGAGATGGACGGACTACATCACTAAGCATACCTTTCCAGTGCAAAGGGATACAAAACGCGCAATGCCGGTCGAATGAGAGAAGAATGCATGAGGCTTACGTCAAAAGATGGCTATTTAATTATATATTATTTAGCTAATTAAAATCAAATGTTTTATAAATTCTTATTTCTGGGCGACACTAACATCCCATGTGAACGTGTCACATAAGTTATCTTGCAGATATTTAATTAGGAAAAACAAAAATGCATTTATTCTAACACCTAGCATGTTTATTATTTCTAATTTGAATTAAACACTAAAGAAAAACTGTTATAAGTCTGGCTAAACCACGATTTAACCAGGCTTCAATGAAACGAGTGGAGTGAAGTGTTAATTATGGTTTCATTACCGGCTAACCGTGAAATACAACCGCCAAACGAACTTTCACTGTGAGAAAGCAAACACATTGCGAAAACAATTCGATTGTTTGTTTTTATCGGTTAATTGTCACATTTGATTCATTGGTTTGATCACACATTTTTACCGTAGTCATTAACGCCTATGGTGTTTTAGAGGTAAGGGAGAATTTAGAGGGTTGAAGGCAGTAGAAAAATGAATATGCTTTTATTGAAAAAAACCTGTTATGTGTTTATCACAAAGTTTAAATTTATATGATATTACTGATTTAGTATAAAAACGATCCGATTGTTACAATTTTTTAATTACTTAAGTTCGTGACAGAACTAGAAAAACATCTTCAGCTTAATTTTTCAAAATATTTTTTTTGTGGGACCCCTAAATCCTAGCCTTGCAGGCAATCAGACAGATATGTGACTGAGTGGCTAAGCAGCAGGGGATTGTCGAAGTCTCCCCCAATATTTTTTTAGTTTACTTTAGTTATGCGTTATACCTATGATTACAGCTGTAAATGATATGAATTAGTTTTTTATGTGCCTTTCTATCACTACATAGTATAAAACAAAGTCGCTTTCTCTGTCCCTATGTCCCTTTGTATGCTTAAATCTTTGAAACTACGGAACGGATTTTGATGCGGTTTTTTTCATAGATAGAGTGATTCAAGAGGAAGGTTTATATGTACAATAACATCCATTACATAGTGGAGAAGTACTGTTATTTTTTAGGTTTCTAATGTGATGTCGTAAATAATTACATTTTTTCCGCTTACATTGCAAACGCAGGCTGAACCCTACGAGTTTTATCAAAATAATGTACTAAGTATTGTACACATTGAAAAGATCTACATAAAAGTCCGTGATGATATATGTCTATCTCTTATGGATAACCCACAATAACTTTTTTTTTGTCATTTACTTTTTACAACAAATAATGGCTAATTTTCGAAGCGATTTTAACCAATACAGCATTAATCCTTAACCAATTAAATACCTTGAATACATTGTTCATTTAATATAGATCTATACAGCCTATTACAGCTTATTTAGCAGCGATCGAACGCGTAGGTATATTATCGGAGCTTTCCAGCGACGGAAATAACAATACATAATAAAAACCTGATTTTCATCAGCATTGCGAAGCTGGGGCGGGTCACTAGTTCGTATATTCTTTTTATGCCCTTTTGATGCTTTCTTACCATTACACCTAACAGGGTGTCAGCAGCATCAACCGCATTTTTATGTGTCTCGGGAGGACTGACTGTGTATAAACAAAGACAAACTTACATACAGAAATCAGAGACAAAGATTCATAAAAATCTCTAGGATAATCGAGATGAAGGTAAATATGGAGAACTATTGTCATTACTCTCTTGTATCTATCAGATCTTAACGTGTTGGGAATATATCGGAGAAGTACTCAGAAGTAATTATTTACACAACAGCATGATATCAAAAGCCATACATAAAGTCGTAATAAATTCCACACTTCATCATGTACTGCGTAGAGCTTTATCATTTCTGACATCAAACGTTAGTATTAGATGTAAATACAGAATGTTTAAACGAAATTCTTTATAGTTATTCTTGCTAAAGGTTTTGTGAAGTATTTGCGCGATTTTTTACTGCAGTTTTATGTATTTTTCTATGTGAGTACTTGCTTATACGATATAGGAAGATATAGGGAAGAAATTAGTACGTCTATGACCTGAAATCGACGATGTTTGTGTACAGAAGGCAAAAATGTAATCTAGTAAACAGATATGAAAATTAAAATTCGAGATTAAATTTGTTATTTATGTTTTTTTATATAACATATATATTATATGTATAGGTTCATGTTACATATTTATATACATGGAATAGAAACGTTGTTTTACGTAAGTACTTGTCATGTTTTATAATTTACTTTAGAACGTTCAAAATGTATATCAAAGTACTAATAGACCAGGATCGATAATTTTTGAAACCAAAAAAAAAAAAAAGAATATGAAACTCATTGGGAAAGGAGAAGATTATTATAAAAATGAAAGGATAATTTACGGGTGATCTGAGGAAACCAAAACTTTTTTTTTTAATATTTCACATAAATTTCGAGGAAAAAAAAGGGTTCTAGATGTCTTTTTATTACCCACCTATTTGCTACTTCACTTTTTTCCATAGGACTTAGTTTTGCGGGAAAATAAGATAAACCGTTTTTTTTCCTTAAACAGATCGCCCGTGAATTATTTTTCATATCATTTTCATAATATTCTCCTCCTTTTCAAATGATTTTCGTCCTTCTATTTTTTTTCACTTTTTTTTTAAGGCTTCAACTACCCTGACCTATAACAAATATTTAGTGTTCAATTATATTCACATAATGTATGTTAAAGATCAGATTATAAAAGTTAGTTACAGGATTATCAACATCCTATACATATTACACACATGTTTCTTTTTTATTAATAAGACGAAATTTCTGATCATAAGCTTTGATGATGGAATTATCGTGGAGTTCAAAAAAGATAATATAGAGTCAGGCGTTAATTTCTGTGTTGTGGGAAATATGTCAACGTTAAAGATCTTTGATCGTGAAGTTTTCAAGTATTTATGTCAAATTAAAACGATTTGACTTATTTTAAATGGTAGACTGTATTATTTGTAGGAAACGTTTATTTCTGGCTTGTTGATAATTCGTATTAGTGGAGATTCTCAAATTTCCCCAAAGATTAACAAATTATTAATAGACAAAAATGAAACAGTAGTTTTTTTTAATGAACAGGGGGGCAAACGGGCAGGAGGCTCACCTTAAGTGATAGTGCCCATGGACACTCTCGATGCAAGAGGGCTCGCGAGTGCGTTGCCGGGCTTTTAAGAATTCGTTCGCTCTTTTCTTGAAGGACCCTAAGTCGATTTGGTTCGGAAATACTTCAGTAGGCAGCTGGTTCAACAAGGTGATGGTTGCGCGGCCAAAACTGCCTTGAAAAACGCGCAGTTGTGGAACAACGGACGTCGAGGTGAAATGACCTGAATGGTGAATTTAGGCCTGGGTCTCAGATATATGTGATTTTGTGATCATTTGTTTTTCTAATTCACAAGTAGAATCAGTCTCACACCGTTTACTTTTTGGGTCTAAGGCATGACGTTGTTGTCACATGTTTTCCATCACAATGCGCACAAAGACCAAAGTTCATTGGTGCCGGAGAAAGAACTTACGACCTCAGGCATGACAGCCACTCTATGATACCACTGAGAGAGAAGAATGTTAGCCTATTAAATATATTAATAGACTAGCATTTTACCTAGTCTTTCTAGAATAAAACCTATGTGAAGTTAATATTATGGTTATATAATTATTAGGTTTTTCTAAATAAGCTTGTGCAAATTGCTAGAATCACTTTTTTTTTATTTTATGTAGCTTATTTTCATATAATTTCATAACACGACGTCCATAACTAATCAACTCTAAATTTTCTCGCTGAGTGAATGTAATTATTTGAAAAAATTAAGTATTTTCGAATCGAGGTTTTCTTGAGCGTATCTCCGTTGACATATTGCGAATGGCTTCCGTCTAAAGTTCGATTTCTTGAAAGAAATAACTGTCGCAAAGGAGGCTCATCTTCATATTGAAAAAAATATACGAGCCCTGTTTACCCCATGCCCCATTTACGTATCACCAATCACACAATGTCATTCATCAGCCAATGAATGGTTATACCAGCATTTACAAGAATTCGATATATCGTAATTGTATCGAGTGCCAAGTACGAGCAGATGGCAAGCACGTGACGCCGACAATGGTTTTGCATCTATTGTTGCTCTAATGCCTTAGAAATAACTGACGACACGTTCTGCCAATATCAACTATAATGTGAAACTTGCCACAATTAAGGCGGGATCCTGGGAAATTTATTGGTGTTACCGTAAAGAGAAACGTACACAGAATTCTGCAGTATATAGGGCGTACTGTAGAGTATGAACAAGTATTAAATTATTAAAAAAAAAAAGAGTGATGAAAAAGAGTGGCGGAGAGTTTTTTTTGACAGTTCTTCTCTTCCATTCTACGCCGTTGATTTGAGAACTGGCTGTAAATGTAAAATTAGAAGCATTCAATGTATATTTATTTTTGACGTTCATAAGTGTACATTATTTTATCAACATGAATAAATGATTTTTGAATTTGAATATTTGTCGATATTGTACAATTTGTGGACTAAACTCCTTTTTGAAGACCTCAGCAATGTTTCACTCATTATAATTCCGTATCCAGCTTGTAAACATTATTTTTAGATCTTCGCAAGTTTCTACAATTTGGTAGATTAACAAATGCAAAATAAACCAATGTATTAATATTCTTAAACTATCAATTTTTAAAGCGCCATATGTTTTATCATTAATATCTGCAGCAACATCTTTTATCATTAACCATGAGTGAATAATGAAGAACACATTAGTCAGTCCTTTGTCATATTATGTCATTTAACATATTTTGATATATGATTTTGAAATGAAAGGATTACTTAAATTTTGTTTTTTAAAGTCTCGTTATTAATGTATGTTAATTACCATCCCAAACCATTATATTATTAGTAATATACAATAGTCCATTTTCAATGTTTCGCCCAGAACCAGGCCACCCTGACCACCACTCTCATCCCTGAGGTCGTAGGTTCGATCGCCGTCTGTGCACCAATGGAATTTCTTTCTATGTGCGCATTTAACATTTACTCGAACGGTGAAGGAAAACATCGTGAGTTAACCGACATGTCTGAGACCCAAAAGTCGACGGCGTGTGTCAGGCACTGGAGGCTGATACCTGCCTATCAGATTTAAAAATGATCATGAAACAGATTCAGAAATCTGAAGCCAAGACCTAAAGAGAGATTGTTGCGCCAATGATTTATTTTTTATACTCTTACTAAAAGACAAAAGTAAATTAAACTTGCCGAAAGCCGGACTAAATCAAGCATTTAACTGACAACAGTCCATACTGAATTAACATAAATATATTGATTTAGGAAAATTATTGTAAAACAGTGGCTTTGGTAGATTTTACGATCGAGTTATGTTTGTAGTCGTAAATATTTTATGGATCCATAAATGTGCTGTTGATACAAAACCTTACCGTATTGTAACCTTAAATATTGATCAAGTTAATTGGATTTTATTTACTGATAATGGAGATCTTAGGGTTGCGACATCATCGATACAAATATTGAGAGAATTACATGGAATTGCATAGAATAATGTCGAAATTGAATACGATTTTTTAAGTAAAGTGTCGGCACGGAATTTCGATTATAATACGATTAATTATTTAATATTACGTGTATTTTAAAGTCGTGACATGTAAAACCTCTCCTTAGGTTAACTTCTGTTCGTGTAGTATTCCTCTGCGTAGTTCAGAGTTTTTTAGTTTTTATCTTAGCCTGAGCGAAATCGCTTGTTAGTGATTATAATTGCTATGCATCATGGTATTTGTTTTTCTATAAATGTAACGAAGTGTAAGTAAAGTAATAATAATATAGCGACTTTAATTAAATACTATAAAGATTAAAAATCAAATGGGTATTAGTTTTGTTATACGTTATTTCTCGTGTTCTGCAGTGTGGACCCCTTTCGGGTAAAGGCCTCAAATTTCCATTAATCTGTTCTTTGATTACTCCATGACATTAATATCTTGATTTCCCCAGATTACCCCAGAAACCTTGATGATGTCATCAGCCCATCGCTGTTGTGGTGGATTGTAATGTTGTTTTATTTTATTTTTCTCTCTATGCTTTGGTAAGTTATTATTTTATTTTTAAGTTGTGATAAATATTAATTATTGTTCACAATTATCTTTATATTTATATTTTCTATTATCAGAGTCGCCTCGAAGAGATCGATAGTGATAAGACTCCCGTTATACTAGGTATTTTTTTAGTTTGTTTTAAATTTTGTATGTCGTTTAGTTCGTACATTAGTGTTAATAATTGAAAAAAACTAATTGCATGTGAAAATACGTCCACATACTTTGAGAGTGTATCCCATAATTATTGCACCGTAACACACCATCCTAGTTTCTTGATTTGCTGGTCAATCGTATATCACCTGATAAGAGAACAGGATTAAAACTTATTCGCTAAAATAATGAATCAATTACTTGAATGTATTCCTATATTTAATTACTAATCGAAATTGAACTTAAAAACAATGATACAAAGTCTAATATAGCGTGTCAATGGCAATGGATTGTAAAGAATGGGCTGACCATACTACATTATCTCTCGGTTAGTTTCGATCGCAAACTTTATATCTGGCTCGAAGATTTATTGTAATGAAATCGTATGGTATATTTTCTTGTGCGTGATTCAAAACGATCGTAAATAGTATGGTTGCACTTGATAAATACTTAGAATCAAGCTGTTTTACATAAAGTCAGCGTAAATATTATTTAAATAAACTTAGTGAATCTTATAATAATTACATCTTTAAAAATGTATTATATGTAAACTTATAATAAACATACAAAGCTAATAATAAGGTCGCCGGTAACTCGGCATTTTGAGATTCTCTTGCAATGGGAGGAGCAAATCCTAGTTTCCCCAAGCTTTGTCTTCTTGATATAATACACGGTTTTCTAGGAGATATTTACATGGGATGGACGGCAAACGATCACGCGGAACGCATAAAACAGAACTGCGTACCCATAGACATCTTAAACGACGAGAGGCTTACTATGAGACGGACTCCACAAACATCTATGGTATCGCTAGATATTACCATACACTTTCTTATACATTTCTGTATATCAATTGTGTGCCAGAGACTTATTGCATTGTATTATATATCGATTATCGACCGGAGACTAATTGTATACATGTATGTTACAAAGGTTCTAGGCGCCTTCGTGACACTTGCAACCGGAAAGCATTTAACAGGTTATATCTTATATAAAATTTAATGCTGTTTAATCGGAAACAGGACAGGTCATATTGTTTAATCACATTTCTATACCGTCTGTTATGAAAATAAATGAAAGCGATATTTAGGCGCATACAAAAGTTCCATACAAGTCAGAATAAAAACACGATATTGAAATTTTTGGAAGTTTTAATTTCAGAACTTGAAATATAGAGATCTCTTAAAACATCAACAGAAGTTCCAATCTTTACACAAAAGCAACAAATTATCAATTTACCTAAACCGCAAAGGAGTGAACTGTGTACACTAATTAATCACTCGAGCACCGAACACGGGACCTACACCAGCGGACACGGGCTAAGTTCATAATTGTATTCTGCGTTTGGACAGCGCTTGATTGATTAGCTACTGCATCGTGACACGGATAATTTCATGCAATACAAGCCTTTAAAATAAAGGTGACTAGAGCTATTATAGCGTGCATTGTGACTATTGTTTTGGTTATAATTCGCTAGATTTGTGGAATTATAGTTTACTAGGTTTTAGAGTGACGCTGTAGGTAATGGAAAGTGGGTAATATTTTGTATATTATTAGTTTAGTGTTATAAGTATTACGTAAGCGGCTTTACTGCAATTTATCCCTCCACCTCCTTCCTTTTGTCAGCAAAAATAAGCACAAATTATTTTTTAACGGAATCCTCGAAAATGCGTTACGTTTTCAAGCATAGATAATGTTTGGGTAATTTTTCTCAAACAGTAAAAAATAACTATTGACGTAATCAAATAAGAAAATAAACCCCCCCCCCCCTCACCCCTATAGTGCTTACGTTATACTTGAACGGCCCTCGTAATAAGTAAAATGTTATAAGAATAATTTTATACAATAGTTTTTATTACAAATAAAATGTTATAATCCTTCTTAATTCTCGTTTATGTTAAGAAAGTTGTGCCTTTTTATGTTGCCAGAAAGCAAAATTTATAATTATCATAAATTTGACTTTATTTAATTTATTTTTATTACATAAAAAAACATTTTTGTGCGTCGAAGTGTACAGTTTAAAAGTCTCTTTTCACGGCGTAACTGATTTGACAGAAAGAGACGAAAGAGTTTTTTACTTTCAGTTTTAATGAATAAAGAAATTATATTTGTGCTAATATATCAGCGTATAAGATATTGCTGAACACTACAATAGTTCTACTATCTTATTAATGTGTTTTAGTGAGCTTAGTTATAATTATTACTTTACGTATTCTTACTACAATACGCAACTCAACGCCGAGGACGTTTACGGCAGCAATGGACCTTTCTTGCTACATTAAGGAAAACATCGGGAGGAAACTGTTATGTCTAATAGTCTTGGACATGTGGCAGTGTGATCACCAATTTACCAATTAAAATCATCAAGCAACATAATTTAAAAAAAAATTTAGATTAAGATTTAAACTTCACTTAGTTTGCTTACGCCAAACAAGTAATTTCTTGCCGCATTTACTTGATCGAATTTACGTTAATTTTAGGCTAAGAACTCAGGCAAATAAGTTTATATTCACATGACAACTCGCAAAGCTCAGCAAAGCAAGTTTTATAAATTTCAGCATAAATCATTTACTTGTGAATTAAGGAGACAAAATACTGCAGAGATTTTTGTCGAACAACAAATCAAGGCGAGTAGGCTAATAAAACATTCCTAGCACGTCGAACTGGGCCTAACAGCAACCGCTTAATTCAATAAATCTAAGCTGAATCGGCGGATTTACTAACAAACATTACGTAGTGTTAGCTCTTGATGAATCAAGGGTGCTACACATGCTTAAGAATTAACTAGAATATAACAATAATAACTATGAGCGTTCTGCTCCAGATAATATTATCGACGGTAATCTACAAATCTATCTAACGTCTTTCATCTTAACCACATAGCCAGGTTTGTATATCTACTTCTCATAATTATGTATATGAAAAAATGACATTCTTTCACTCACTCTACATCCTGTTATGCAGTAAAAATCTTATATGAAAACGCAGCGACGTAGGACCTTAATTGACTGAACCAAATGTATTCGTACTGACGTGAACTGCAATCTACCTCGATGTGAAACTTATGCAAATCATGTACCTAAATATTCACCAGTTCCCTAACTATTATATCAAATCTATAATATCAAAATGCAAAACTTTATATAGTTTATTATTTAAGTCCGAAATCTTATCCTAAGCTAAACACGTGTAATGCAAATACAATATATTGATTTGTGACCTAATTTATAAACTATAAATATGAGAAAAATGAGCGTACCTATTATTTATCAGCTGCAGAGTCGGCCTAGTGGTATCAACGTACGATTCTCATCCCTGAAGTAGTAGGTTCGATCCCTGGCTGTGCACCAATGAACTTTCTGTGTGAAAACAAAAAACAAAACAAAAAAATCATTTATTCATATAGGTAACAATGTACACTTATGAACGTCGAAAAAAGAAAAGAAATATACATAAAATGATTCTCATTTTACATTTACTGCCAGTTCTCAAATCAAGGGCGTAGAACGGTAGAGAAGAACTGGCAATAAACTCTCCGCCACTCTTTATAATCGCCAAGTTTTTTTTTTATACACATTGTTTGTAAGGAGCTGCAACCATTACACCATGTTCCATATGACATCTTGAGTAATAAAGAATAATAAAATAAATTAAAAACAAAGATTTGTCCTCTATCAGCAGGAGGCATGGTGAAATAGGAGCTCGCACTTACATACTCGTGAGAACAACACGCAAATACGTAGTATAAACAATTAATATCACCGCATACACAAATTCAAGTACGACCAGTCACCACAAGTAGCACCCGTTCACGAGTATGACGCATGGCCAGCCATCGCCCCCCTCGCCATATTTTAGGGAGAGAGACAGACTGACTGAAGGAAATAATCGTGAGGAAACCCGCTTGCCTTAGCCCCAAAAGTCCACAGCATTTCAGACACAGGAGGCTGAGAACCTACTTGTCTATTATATTGAGATATGATCATAAAACCGATACAGAAATCTGATATTATTTTATCATTATCTAGCAACGCACTTGTGAGCGAGCCTACATGAACATGGACACTCGTCCTTGATAAATCCGTCCAGATAATTCTGTTTTATAAAAAATCGATAATCTATAATAAATCTTGATATCTTGTACACGTCCAAGAAAGATCCAAATCTTTTCAACTTGCTCAACATAAAGTGTATAATATAAATTAATTCACACCACGCACGTAAAAAGGAGAATAAACTATTGAGGACACACGTATTGTTTTTTAAGTAACTCCCAAATAGATTATAGATAATTCAATAAAAATCCCATAAATGTTAGAAACGATAAATTCAATTGTTCGTCGATAAAATATCAACGCATAAATTTTGCCACGCCATGTTTCTTAGCGTCGTAAAACATTTTATTTTCACTCGGGGAAATAAAAGTTTAAACTTTAATTTATTCACGTCTTATTAAACTAATTAAAATTCCTTTCACGTGAAATTGCAGTTGTAATTTGAATCAATCATTTGTACCGTTGCGTTAATTGTACATTTTTATACGTACGCTAAAGTACGAAGACGAGGTTTTGTTATTTATTTACAATTCCTTACCTTAAACATTAAAAAAACAACTAACATAAATTATTAGGTAATTATAATCCTTTTCGCTTATTAGCGGTTTCCATGCAACCCTAGTATGGATATAAAATTACTTGTACCACTAGAAATCTATTTACTAAAACTAACTTATATCTAACAAAAATCTTTTAGAGGTTTTGTTTTACTATAAATCACTACATAGTATAAAACAAAGTCGCTTTCTCTGTCCCTATGTCCCTTTGTATGCTTAAATCTTTGAAACTACGCAACGGATTTTGATGCGGTTTTTTTTAATAGATAGAGTGAAAGTGGAAAGTTTATATGTATAATAACATCCATTAAATAGTGGAGAAGTACTGTTATTTTTTAGGTTTCTAATGTGATGTCGTAAATAATTACATTTATTCCGCTTACATTGCAAACGCAGGCTGAACCCTACGAGTTTTATCAAAATAATGTACTAAGTATTGTACACATTGAAAAGGTCAACAGAAAAGTCCGTGATGGTATATGTCTATCTCTTATGGATAACCCACACTAACTTTTTTTTGTCATTTACTTTTTACGACAAATTTAATGGCTTATTTTCGAAGCGATTTTAACCAATACAGCATTAATCCTTAACCAATTAAATACCTTGAATACATTGTTAATTTAATATAGATCTATACAGCCCATTACAGCTTATTTAGCAGCGATCGAACGCGTATATTATCGGAGCTTTCCAGCGACGGAAATAACAATACATAATAAAAACGTGCTTTTCATCAGCATTGCATCCGTGCGAAGCTGGGGCGGGTCACTAGTTAATGATAAAAAGGAAGTCTAGTTTTTAGTTCATGCTTGAACATCATTTAACAAATGTTTCATAGTTACAGTCGGTTCCTTCTTTTGTGCCTGACGATTGTGTTGTGTCTGAAAGACCCATGTTTCCTTGCCTATTTCCTCACATTCAACGTGTCCATTTTCATTAGACTCATAAAAAGAGGTCAAAGGACTGGACCTCAAAGTTTAGGGTAGTTTAACCACTACGCCAACTGCTCCCTCCGTTACTGCACTTACCGTTGTTTAATACAAACCATCTCCGAAAAGAAATTCATAAGATGTGCTCAGTAAAAAAGCCCTCGTGCTAAAATATTAAACGGTATTTTCCATAACCACTGTAGGTTATAAATTAAAGAAACGTGCACAATACTCGTGGATTCAATTAAATATTCATTGAAATGAAAAAAATCTGTTTTGAACGTGTGTTTCGTGTTTTTTCTGTTCGAAATGTTGAAATTCGACGTTGCGATTCGGAAACCGCGGTCTGCACTTTTTATGTAACTTTTATATCTGTAAGTAGATATTTCAAACGTATGAATAAAGTATCAATATATATTTCCCAAATACGATGGTTTCGTTGAAATATTGAGTAGTTTGTTCTGTCATTAAATTTAATTGTTTTATTAGAGGTATTTCTAATTTTGTGCAGTATTGGAATAGTGGTTTGAGCATGCAGTTCTCAATCCTGAGGTCGTAGGTTCGAATCCCGACTGCACCAAAAGAGGTTTTTATGTGATAATTTAACACTCGCGCGTAAATCTAGAAGGCAGCTTTGTGTAGGATTATGTTGGAATTAATAAAAATCTATATTTGTTTTGGTATATGTTATTTCGTATTCTTTATTAATATAATTAATCAAGTTAACTTATGAACGTTAACTTAAAATGTTAAATTGATTCTAAATTTACATTTACTACCGAGTCAAAGGTACTCTATTTTTGTTAGCCAATTTTGAATCATACAAATTGTTTGTTAGCAGATAAATATTTGAACTGGAGCAAATCAATCCCAAGGATTAGGATTATTTAAATAATCGTCAAATTTATAAAAAGCTGTATTGATTTATTTACGTTTAACGAGAGATTTGAATTTTTTTAGTAATCATTCTCTAATTTTGCTTAATTTTGTTGTAAAAACGAATTCAATTTACATATAAGGATTGGTTTACATGCTGGAGCCTGGTTAGTCGTACGCTTAGATTTGTTTTTTCGGTTTTATTGTTTCTTTTTACAACTCCATAATTCAAATATCATTACGCAATCCCACTTCTTGATACAACAGGAATAAGACGCCTAAATTGAACTAAACCTTTTGTGTTAATAAACCAAGTGTTGTGAATATAAGTGCAAGTTCGGTATCTCGAAAATATGAAAAAAGTGTGAAAACATGATAATACTAACAGTGGTATAAATAAAAACTGACTTATTACGTTAATATAATATAAACTAGGAATAGTTATGCTTAGAATAAGCTAAGAAAAAGGAGATCATTTAATTTCTTAAAACTTGTAAACTCGTCACTATGTACGTTGTTGTAACTATTCCTTCGTTATGGCATATGCGCAAGCCGACAACGTCGCATTTCATAGATAATCATATAAAAAGAACAGAAACTTGTCTCGTGTTTCTGTCAGTTTGACGATTATATATTTTGCGGTAATTTTTAATCACTCTATCTATTAAAAAAAACCGCATCAAAATCCGTTGCGTAGTTTCAAAGATTTAAGCATACAAAGGGACATAGGGACAGAGAAAGCGACTTTGTTTTATACTATGTAGTGATATTGACAACTAGGTCCTTGTACTTTAGTCTCTAATGTGAGTACAGTCAATTGCACCTACCAGATACACAAACCAGCTATATCTTCAAATTGTTATATATTCTTCAACTGGTTGTTTATAGACGTGGGCACTCTAATGTTGCCCTTGCTACTCGATGGCATACTGTATAGACAGATTGCTGAGTCAGACCATGAATGTCTGCAGCATCATCTTGCATCTGAAAGTTAATAAAAATAGTATAGTTAAGGTATATTATATGGAAAGATATAATATACAACACAAAGAAATTAGGCTTAATTAAATAAATTGAATCACAATTAGTTAAATGTATTGGAAACTTTTTGAAGTAAAATGTATGATGTATTCCATCTATATTTTCTGTGTATTTGTTTGTAATTATATTGGATTACGAAATAAATAAATACCTTTTGAATTCTACGCTCTTCTATTATATTATACCCATGTGCAGGTGTAAAATCAATCATACGAAACAAACTTGTTAAATTTCTACCATCGTGAAATAAAATGTGATAACTCGTTAAATGTATTAGAACCTCAAACAGTATCGCGATATGGAGCTGCTGGCTAAGCAACACTAACCTGATATTGGCTGACCAATATACAGAGTCTCGGAGTCTCTATTCTCTATGGGAAATGCCGTTCGTACTGGATATGACTTGGTGAAACTTCTGCTGCCAGTCTTTAACTTCATAAAGCATATTTTTTAATAATATATGTATTATGTTTAGTATATGAATATGTTTTATATTAAAGATATATAATAAAACATATAGATAGTTCTTAGAAGCCTTACTTTTACTTACAATTAACTTTATAGCTTGCACTCTATGGAATCTATATGATATTTGGACATTTGTGTCTGAAATTGATATGGGTGTATTTTCATAAAAACTTAATTACTTAGTCTTTAAGAACAAATTGAAAACCTCATCAGTGTCTTTTATCTGTGTTTTGTTTAATTGGGTACAGTATTTAAGAATAATAAATATATAGTCAATTATATGAAAACGTGTTTAATTTTTTATTTCCCAAATTAAACGGTGAAGTGTATCTTAATACAATCTTGTATTAAGATACACTTATAAATGTTCAATCTTAATGTACACATATATTTTAACGAGGAAAGATTTTGTTGTTTATTTGTTTCCATTGAATAAGATTCAAAACTACAGGGGCTGTTTTGCAAAATTCTTTCGCCATTCCGTTATCCTTTAAAGTATTATCAAAAAACTTAGGGTTATGTTTAAGATTACGATAGTTAACATATGGTGTGAAAAAGACCAACCAAAGAACTCCTATATCGCTGCGGAAAGTATTGACAACAGAGTTGTGAACTATAGTTTAATGGAAGACATCATCAACAAAAACGTCCGCGCCACCGCGTCTAACAGAACATAGTATTTTTCTATTTAAAAAAAAACAATATTACATGCTACAACCGAATTAATGCGGGTAGAACAGCAGAGCACTACTAGTTACAAATAAATATATTACTATATTATTTAACAATCTTCTAGTCATCTAACTCCAGGTTTTATCCGTGACGGTGTATGCTGACTGTACAGTATTCCGCCCGCCAGAAACAATATTTTAGTGGTTAAAAACGTAAAGAGAGACGTGAGCTTTGTAATATAAGCTCTATGGACGTTACGAAGCTTTTATACGATTAACTTTTGCTCGCTTATGAGACAATAACATTGGTTTATTTCTTTAGCAAATGGAAATTCCATTTCTCTAATGCCTAACCGACATATAGCGGTATAGACGCAAATGGTTTGATTTCGTACAAAACAATATTTGTGATACCCATTAATAAATATGAGAACTGAAATAAGCAAAGAAATGTTACAACACAAGCAATTCCTACATGTTTTAAAAAAAAGGCCCGTTTACAATACAGAGTTTTACCAATAGTTTGATCGTAACGAAGTATTAGGATATAAAGTATCAGTATGGTTTGAAATAATTAAAATTTACTTAAATATTATTGCAGCCAATTAAGGCAACTTATGAGTGCTTAGCACCTCATTTAAAATAAACAAAAAACAAAATAACACTCACTTTAAATCTCAAAAAAATATTATTTATAATATAACAAAGGTAGGTAGAACGGTTAAATTAAGCATCAATAATACAAATAAAACTTAACTGGTTAATAATTAATCTAAACCAAAGTTATAGCTCATTGGCGGTATTTTATGATATTTCTATTAAAATCGACCTTATTTTCTTAATTGATCGTTAAAATTTCTACACAATATCATCATCACGGCTATAAAATTAAATTGAATATTACAGTGCGTGGGCGAATACATAAATTGGGTTTAAAAACGTAAATGAACGAATAATTTGTATTCATCGCTTGTTATATATAACGTGTAATATGATATTATGAATATTGTAGAACATTTAAGTAGAAATGGAATGGACATTTTGAATATTGTCTATGCTATGCATCTAAACAGTTAAGTTGTTGTTGAACCTTTAGTTTTAAGTATGAGATACTAATTTGACTAACCAGTAAGTAAACAAAAATGTATTCCTTGTTTCGCCAAACATGATTGGAAGGTATTTTGTGTATTAGAACTCTACCGAATCTCCAAATTGGACTGATTAACTCATGTACATGTACAGATCTGCATAAATTGATAAACCATATGACTCAGATGAAATTTCGTCGAGCTATAAAAATGTTGAATCTGTAAAATTAGTCCAACTTTTGGAAAGTTTTTTTTTTCGTATTATCACAGTAACAGTATACTTGTTTACCTATTTCAAAGGATTTTTGAATTGTTGAGTTTGAGAATGACAATTTTACATATAACTTTTAACGAAAATAATTTTCATATCTTTCGCTTTCCATGGCAGCTCGGGGTGATATAAATAATATTGTCAGGTCATAAATACTATTTGTATAGATGAGGGCGGACGATCTACGTCTCTCCCCCCGTCCCATGAGAGCTGAGGTGTGACCGGGGTGACTCCAAATTACCTTCGATTTTTTCTTGATCATTATACCTGCTCTGCTGTATTTGCAATTTTAAATACAAATATTAATATATATAAATTTAATAAATGTGAATCCATTTATCAGTGGCGTCAAATAACCAAAGCGAGTATTGGTATCAATATTCAAAAGTTTCAAAAATCAAAATATACAATTAAATTTATTGTTACAATAAGAGGTTAGGAAATGTACGCAGACAACTTGAGTACCGAATAGTATTAAATTATCTTTTATATTTAATACAACTTAAAGGTAGATATATTTCCTAGCCGTCGAGTCCGCGGATAATGTATTCCAACTACATGGGTCTCTTAGCCACGATTGCCACATACTATAAAAAGCTTATAAAATTAAATAACAGTGAAATGGACCACGTGGATAAAATCGGAAAGGTTCTAGCTTTTTTGCCCAGGTAATCAACTCAAGTTAGGGGACGGATAAAATATGTCTCCATTTTTATAGTGGACACAACACAGCTTTTAGGTTGAACATTAATATTGTGACTTTTATTAAGTAAATATTTTTTCTCTGCATGTGGTGTTTTATGGGTATAAGATAATAAATTTGAGCCTATTTTATGTTACTAGGAATGCTTTTGATGGCTTTTTAACTTTTTAACTAATTCGATTAGTCTCACTCATAGATATCTTAAAAACGTAGTAGACAATACAATTGTTGTCTTTTGTCGTTTTGTAAAAAAATTACTTCAAAGTTTTATGTTATATGATCATATGTATTTAATATAAATTTTGTAATGAATATTTTTTATTTTATTATATTTTGTTGGCTATATTTTTAGTGTATTTGTTTGTAATTATATATAATTTATGTTAGCTGTAGGATTAGGAAATAAATTAATTTTTAATCATATTCCATATATTAATTCAGAAGCTATAAATTTTTTTGCTTATGTTTACATATAAGCGTGGCAAATCAATTTTAAACTAATTAAGAATTTTTAATTACCACACAATAATTTCAATTAACCACGGACTTTGACGGCTACATCTGTATTTTTAATATATAAATGCAAATATACATAAAAAGTTAAAGACTAGCGCATCTTGAAATAATATTTACATTATATTCTTACGTTACTTTATAATGTAAATATAAATAGTATTGGAATCGATTTTTCAATTACCCGATGTATCACGGGAGGTGACCGATGACTATCGAATGGGTAACAAAGTATAATAAATGAGCACCATGTATCAAGCCTGTTGTGGTAAATAGAAAAATAGCCCGTAGCGTTAGACATTTATATTTGTCGCCCTCACGCCGAAACCCGGTTTGATTAGGCTCGTGCCTAGTTTTATTTTTATTAACACTTTGTTGCATTAATAGTACATATATTTTGAATGATGATCTTCGTTGCCATGGTTACCATTTTTAAGACACTGATTCTTCGTTCGTCTTTTATAATGAGACCGAGAGTATAATAAATTGATCACTAGGAAATAATTAAAATGTTTTCAAATATTAAGACAATAGTTTATACCTGCCTGGGTTTAATTTAAATACTCATTTTTAGTACTTAGTCTCAAAAAGTTAAGACCGATTTGTTCTTTTGATTAAATATAAATAAATAATTATAAATCAAATAATAAAAAGCCTTAAATGGTGCTGAAGTTACAAGCTAATATAAAAAAGAGGTAATGTAAATAAACATACAAAAATTAACAGAGCCTTCTGTGCCTTCAAACCACATATAAATATATTTTAATACAGAAATAAAACCCGCTGTTATATCCGTTCACCAATGTTTAAACAGATTTTTATTTGAAGAACTAGTAATGGTCCGCAAAGTCGCAATTTTTTTATTGATTTCTTCAAATATACAAGAGTAAGTCGTTGTTTTGCTATAGAGAAATAATATCAGACACGTAGGGCTGTAGGGTCATTAGTTTTCACCCTTCGCCCTCATTCCCCCTAGGGTATATCTCTGACGATTGCCTTTAGCATACAGACTGATAATATATATATTGACAAACTTCCTATAGAAATATTTTCAACTATTTTTTTACTAAAACATTTCAATTGAAAAGATAATAAAATGTGCTGAGTATATGTTATATAACTAGGGCAAGAAAAGTATTTTTTTTCTATTTTTCAACATTTTTGCAGAGTCAAATCAACGCGATTTGCGAAAGTCAGTCATACAAACTTTTCATTCCTAAAAAAACAGTAGATTTAGCGTTTAAACGAGTTTAAACCTGTTCCTTTTTCCAATTTCGTAAACTAAACACAAACAGTATTTTAGTAAGAAAGTGTAATTAGTTTGATTCAGTATTTATGGAAAGGAGATAATACGTTAATTTTTCTTTTCAGATTAAATTCCAGACTTTTAAAGATTGCACGTATCGTCACTACATACTACGTCAAGAAAAGAGGGAAATTTATTGGCTGGAACCGCATTTTGAACCGTCCTAGTCTTGTAAACATCGGCGATGGTTAGCTTAACTTTATCTATATATGTATATATAAAATTCTCGTGTCACAATGTTAGTTCCCATACTCCTCGAAAACGGCTCAACCGATTCCTATGAATTAGAATTTAGTAGGTCTGAGAATCGGATACTATCTATCTTTTAAACTCCTAGGCGATAAGGAATGTCCACCCCAAAAAATGTTTTATGTATTAGACAATTTTTTTTGTTTTTATTTGTTTTATGATACAGCATAATAAAATACATACAAACCTTAATTTTCACCCCTCTACAATGCAAATACCCCTATTTTTTATTTATTAATTAAAAACCGAAGACATGAACTCTGAGGTTCAAATATAAAAAAATCACGGAACTACCTAAAAAGGATAATCATTTCGGAAAACTGTCTCTCAGTCTTTGGGGTAGCATAGCAAAATGTTCCACGTACTAAAAAAGAAACGAGAAACGAAGTTTGCCGGGGCAGCTAGTATTTCTATACAAAAGATTCAATAGAAGGAGATTTCGTTTCAATAAAAACATTAACATCGACTGTCACTGAATTTCACATTTACCACAACACATAATAATTGCACGGGTCATAGTTCGTCTCTCTTAAAGCCGTCCTTCCTGCGTCCTCGCTCGTTACTCTGACTGGTTTAAATCGGTAAATAACAATACAGTATATTGTAAAAGATATTTATTTGGGAACTTCAACATTTAAATTTGATTGCGTACTGTTGCATATATTACACATTTTATGAATAAAGATGACGCTGCATTTTACGGTTAGTATAAAACACAAGAGTTTAAACTCTAAAAATTATTACAGCATAAAAATATACTTGATAATTAAGACTGAATTCAAAATAAGGTTCACTTTTAAGTGCTCTATTAAAAACAAAACAGACTTGATAAAAGTTCAGGCTATTAAAATGAAGTTAATTTGTATTAAATTTGCATTTTATCTCAGATTTTTAATGATAATAGTGTCATTTACTTCAAACAAAGATTATACATAAAATAAATCGTAAATAATCTTATCTCGATAATTACAAGCGCATTGTAAATTATTGTTTTAATTATATAAGGGAACTAATTTTATTTAGTGTTTTGTGGATTTTTTGAGTTTAGTTTTTGCACATTCAGTTTTATGTACTAAAGCTAACTATAGTAATAAAATCGAAAACAATCAAATAACATTACACATTACAAACACATAGTTTTCGCAACCCTTTCACGGTGTTTCTACGAAATTGCTTAAAAGTCAAATTATTAAAAAAAAATGTAGATAGATGAATATAATTATATATTCTTATAAAATATAATGTTAACTGAACTAAAACCTTCTCGAACTAAAGTCGGACTCTTCTTAGTCTCCTGTTTGGACTCCTTAAAAAGGCTATATATCATCAACAATGTAATATCCTTTTAACCATAATTAACATTAAATCTCCTGGCTACGGCTATCTGCTAACCGCGATAAACTCGAAGCAACTGAAGGGATTCTTGAACAGTCACCAATACTATATGATCCTTGATAATGTTTTAAATATGACTTGTAAATTGAATGAAATAATGTTAAAAATATCGCTATCCACCCGGGCGAAGCTGTGAACGGAAGCGGGTAAGGTATAAAATTTTACATCTTTATGTTCCAAATAAGAGCGGTGATAAAATTCTTGTTTTGATTTAGGCCAGTGTTTGAGATAATAAATTGCAAATTTTACAGTTTACTGTTAACAGCCGTACAGTCGTTATCTGCGAGAATTATAAGTTTACTTGTTAACGTTTATTACGTAGTACTAGGTAAATAGGCTTGTAAAATGCTTTATCATTTAGTTAGAAATAGAATCATAAAATGCTTTGGTTTCATAGTTTAAAATTATATATAAGTGTGTATTTCTCAAACCTGAAATCGTGAAACGCCACTAAATACTATGCATTACGCTTTCCTCGCGATATACTTCTCTGTATATCCCTACATAATTGTCAGGCACATAAAGCCATCTATAGATGCACCATGACTGGCGAAGCATGCCCGTGTTCCTATAAACAAATAAATCAACTTTATTCTCTATAATTCATATTATAGATTGATTGAAATTGAAAGAAATTGCTTGTTTATTTGCTATTAGCTATTTGCCGGCTACTCATGGCGGGAATTTTCGGGCACAATTAAAGGCTTATTCAAGCATTCTGATGATGTTACCATCTTTTAATTCAGGGTGTTTTTCAGTGTATTCGTTACAAATAGACAATTCTTTTCCTTTTATAATATAACTAGGTTATTATTAAAATTATATAAGATTAATCATATCTTGTAAAGTACGGGTTGTTAACTTTGTGCAAGCAACTGAGACATCATTAGGTTAATTGAATTTCTGATTGTATCGAACTGAAATGGGACTATAGTCGAAGAGTAAGTTATTTTATGGAGTTTTGTAACACACTTCAAGAAATCGCTTGAATATTTGGTTGTATTGCCAGTAAATTACATAATAAAATACCTACTTTTGTCTCTTTTTAAAGTGTGTTTTTGCTGTGGTGGACAGAGAAAGAGATAGTAAAAACGAACTAAATGATACTAATAATATAGTCAAATATAATTCGTAATAAAGTTTTAATTTTATTAAATTATTCACAAAACGTTTCGAATTTTCACATCCATTATGATCAGATATAAACTATAATTAATTAATTTATATCATTTGTAAAGGCTCTTAAACTATGAAATTTATCCAGCATCACTGTCACTTGAAGATCAATCGTCCAGCTCGTTACTGCTTTTCAGTACTGTATCGGATAAAAGATTGCGATCGTACGGTTGTTCGTGACATGGCCTTACGTTGGGAACGAGATTTTTATTTAAATCTACGAAAATTGAAAATGGTTTCATTTAAATATTTTCTTTCTGGGATCTTACAAGGATAATTATGTCTCGTGAGAAGTGTATTTAATTTATAACCCACACGTCCATCGTATCAAGCACCCAAAAAAGGAATCAGTCTTGTTACTGAGAAGATACTCCAAGTTACATCAGCAAAAGTAGCCAGCACGGAAATGTCCTCTAAAACGGCTGAGAGCAGCTTTTTAGTTTTCCTGCTTGTTCTATTTTCTGTTGTCCTCTACGGCAAAATCGCCAAGTCCCTATTCCACATCGGTGGAATTGTCAACCAGAAAAGAAATGTCAGTTCGACTTAAGCACTATATCAGAGCGTTATTTGAAACGTTCGCATTTAAACAAGTAGTAATTTGAAAACTGTATCAACAATCCATGAATATTAAGCCTCAGTTACTGAGATAACTAAACGCCTAGTGAAAAAGGTAATAATAACGACTTGATAGAATGTACTTGTTTACCTCCAAGTGCTTTGACAAGAAATCAATTAGCTTTTGAGACCTACTATTTAAATATGTTCACACTTTACTCATTCACTCACTCACTCAGTCATTCACCCACTCACTTACTCATGCACTCAGGCGTGATGATAACGGTTGAAAAAAGATAAATAAAATACGTTAAAAAATGTAATTATTTTAAGTAATTAAGAATTAAGTTTGTTTATGGAAGAGCTGGGAACCCTGACACAGTTATCTTTTACTTAAAAGGGTTTCTAAATCTTACACCTAGGAATGAAAATGTACATACTTAAAATGAATAAACACTTTTTTTTTAGATGTGGATAAGTTAAATTTTACACATTTTGAACATTAAGCAGCGAAAAGTTGCGTACCTGGGCCACGTATTGCGCCATGACCGCTACCACCTCCTTCAACTAATAATAATGGGTAAAATCCAGGGAAAACGGCGTGTTGGTCGAAGGAAGAAGTCATGGCTTCGAAACGTCAGGGAATGGACGGGTATTGCAAATGCGGAAGAGTTGCTGCATCTGGCGCAGGACAAGACGCGGCTCAGAAAACTGACGGCCAACCTCCAGTAATGGAGAGGCACTTGAAGAAGAAGAAGAAGTTAAATTTAGAATCACAAATTGCAATCTTTCTCAATCTAATTGTTATCAATATTAATATACAACTAATTTACCTCTTACCCGCGTCAGAGGGTCCTCAAACCTTCGTCAAGGGTAACCCTACTTGACGTTGAGAATGCTCTTTTAAATCCATCTAGATGACCTCTGACTTAGCTATTTGCATAAATCTTATAAGAAATTTCGTCAGATGAATAAAATTCGAATTTTGTAATTTTATTGCCATTCGAATTATTGCTTTGTTGAAAAGTTAATTAATTAGTTTGGTCGCTAAAGAAGTTTCAGTCTTTAGGAAAATCTTTATAAATTAAGAAGATTTAATTGGTGAACAATTTCTAGATATTAGCCAATCTCTTTGCTTTTTGATTCTTATACTAGATACTATTCGGCTGCAGTCCTATAAGCTGGGCAGTTGAGCAGAAGTCATCCAAATTATACGAGTCTGATCGATCTTGGGCGGCCATTTTAACTCAGCTCCCGGACATTCAAGTTTCTTAAGCCAATGCTTCTTCGTTAGCAGGTCAGTTTTAGGCAGGAAAGTTTTCTTTTGAGTGGATGTAGCTTTCAACGCAGTTTATGCCTGTAGTTCCTTATTTAAAGCTAATAAAACAGGCTAAAAAATCTGTTAGATTTAGTATTCGGCTAAAAAGGTTACAGCTAACTTCAAATCATAATGTAAACTAATAGTAATACTAGTAGCGCTATCTATGTCTAAATCAATGCAGTAAAACAAAATATGTACATTTTTTAAAATCTAACACTGTCCAACTTGGCTGTTTAATCCGTTGTGTAATTCGTCACGAACACCCAATGAGGTATCCCTATTCTCATTAGGGCAAAGTTACCGTACCCGTTAATAGCGACCGAGCATTAGGGTTTAAAAGGCTCTTCAGACACGTACGATTAGGCGCATTGCATGCATTAGTAGTAGTTGAATTCTGCCGAGAGCGTAGGAGTAGTGGAGGAAGTGACCGGATGCTCTAATTACGTATTCGAATGTATAAAGCACCGTTGCTCACTACTTTACCGTAACGCCCTATTAGAGTTTTAAAATTAACTGGTTGATTTTATGAGTATTCGTTTCTAAAAATATATAAAAAATAGACACATAATTGTAGCCTCAAACAACCACTTTTTACGTCTTTATTATCGTACACGAATTGAGGTTTATTAATCGTTACTTGTGCAATAGACGAATACAATGTAAGATTATGTTGAATTTTTTGATGTGAAACATCTATAGCCGCACCTAAAACCGATTTCTGGCGTGGCGACGCATGCCGTGGCGACGCATCGCCACGCTATATGATGGTATATACATACAATCTATATGCAGTTGTAAATTTTTGTATTTAATGAAAATAAATGTTTATTCAATAAATAGTCATCGTTATCTGGAAAACAAAATCGTAAAATTTTATTTTATCATTATGACATATTTAGTTCCTATCACAATCTGTTCTTTTCTGCATATTACTTCACAAAATAATTTCGATGTTTCACATCTGCCAGGCGTTCCGTGACGGCTCACATTTTTTTTTATAGAACAGGGGGCAAACGGGCAGGAGGTTTATATATATTATTTTATAATATCAATTAGTAATAAACGATTTGCAGGTTAAAAGTCGTTTTGTTTCGTTAATAGGCGTTCATGTGTATCACGCTTAAGAGTTTAAATGTCGCAAACCATAAAGCACTCTCATCATAGCACCTAAACCGTAAATTTAAAAGCCTCCGCTGCTCCTGGGCCTACCCTCCATTATCATAAAATTACGCGTTTCAGTTTCTTTTGATGTGTCGTAAAAAATGAAAATACATGAGCATACGCGGAGTGTATTTGGTTTTAAATTAATTTTTCATATGAAAGCAAAATTTTTTGGATCGTTGAGGTTATGTTGGAATAATTTTAAATCAAACAGTGGGGCTTTGTTTTCTTTGAATATAATATTTCATAGTTTAGGAATAATCAGAAATCTACCGGCGCAAGAAAAAGTCATAGTAAAATTGTTTTGTAAAAATAACTCGTAATCCTTTGAGTACAAAAGCGATTATTTTACAAGTCGTGATTGGTATAAACAATAGTTTTATTATTTTGGATTTAAGCCAATTACACATTATATAAATTTTTTTTGGTGAAGTACAGTGCTTTGTTTTACCTTTTTTTCATCGAATTACAAAGTCAAAAATCATTCATTCATATAGGTTACCTATATTAACAATGTACACTTATGAACGTCAAAAAAAGAAATACAATTAAATGCTTCTAATTTTACATTTACTGCCAGTTCTCAAATCAAGGGCTTAGAGCGGGAGAGAAGGACTGGCAATAAACTCTCCGCCACTCTTTTTGATAGCCAAGTTTTTTTTACAATCTAGCCTATACAATAATTTTGGCTTAAATATTATGTTGACCTAATTTTCTACAATACTAACGAATAGCTTAAACTAAGGTAATATTCATTAACAATCTTAGTGGTCTATAATGTTTTGACACTATGTTCGTTTGTCAGAGGTTTATAAACAAACTTGCAAACCTATATAAATGTTTATCAGGCTTAATCAATGCTTTCCCAACGCCACTTGCCACCCTTATCAGATAAACAAATAAATCAGAAGGTACAAATATTAAACGAAATACTTAACCAGGTCGCGGCAGTCGGCTTATCGGTCTGTTTGTAAAACTCCAGCCCACAATGTGACTGTTTGCGTCGTAAATAATAATTCCCTTTTAAGGTACAGAATGAAATAAACAGTTGGTTCAGTATCAGTGTAACAAGTTTGCTGCTGTTGGTTTTGAGGATAACGAAGCGCTGTGGACATCTGCCTGCTGTGATCATCAGGGGATAAATGTCATTAGAAATCAAGTTAAAGCAAAAATTCTCAGCTGGATATTGATATTTTAGTCTGTGCTATTTCTTGTGCAGAATCATACATGTTTTAGACACATAAACTAAAGAAATAGTGAAAGGATTGATCACTTATAAAAATATAAAAAAGAGCGTACCAATTCTTGAAAGGCTGGCGACGCACTTGTGAGCCTTCTGGCAACGTGAGTGTCCATCGGCGGTATTACTTAACTATTATATTAAATAAATAAAAAATATATAAAAATAAAGCGCCCAAAGTTACTGTTAATTTTTTTTACCCAAAATTGCTAACTGTTCTCATTATTCTGTCTTTGTATGTTTTTAATATTCACACTGCAGGGACGCGGATGACCTCTTTTTAAGGTTTCTAGGGAGAAAATGTTCTGTAATATTTTCATACACTCACTGCACTAGCCTACTTTTTATCTTTATTTCGCTTCCTATTATTGGCATAGGGATTCATTTTTAATTAATATTCGAATAACTATAAGTTTGCACACACTTCAAAAATCCATTTAGCGCTAAGAAATCAGTAAACACTTCATCTAGTTATTTTGTTTAATATCATCATCATCATCATAGGTATTTTTTTAGGGTTTAATCTTCTTCATTCAAACATAAAAATGTATGTCACAATGTTCGATACCATACTCCTCCGAAACGGCTTCAATGTGAGAATCGGCTACTATCTATGTGTCAATCTCATAAGTGATAAGGGGCGTCAACCCCAATAAAAATATTTTTATTTTTAGAAAAAATATTTTGGTTTATGATACAGCATTCAAAAATACATACAACCCTTAATTTTCATCTACACTCTACGATCAGTTTATTTAGAGAAAAATCACAGAATAACCTAAAAAGTTTTCATTCCGGAAAACCGAACAGTCTCTGGGGTGCCTAGCAAAATGTTTCGTGTTGGTATGTACTAAATACGTAACGCATTAAGGAGAAACGAAGATTGCGGGGGCAGCTAGTATACACATATATTCTAGGATACCTGATGGGTGCGTTTCTAAAAATATGGATTTCAACTTTTTTTCTTTTGTACCAAATCAACAAAATTTGTCAGAATGGTATGGAAAGGAGTGTTCTAGGTCTGAAATTGAAAAGTAAAGTGAAACTGGAACAAATAATGAAACAAAGTTAAGAACTGCTGTTCTAGTAAAAGTCAATCTTTGGAAATGGACAGGATACATTATGAGAGAAGATAAAGATAAATGAACGAAGAGTGCGATGGAAAGGCTTCCTCGCTATGACAAAAGAAATCAAGGAAGACAAATAAAAAGATGGAAGATGATGTGAGTCCCTATTTGGCTAAGCTAGAAACAGATAAGAGTGGAAACTCTTAGATGAGGCCTATGTATTAGGACAAGCTGTATAAAAGAAATTGACCGATTAATTATTATCAGTGTATATTTTTTTAGTATTATTTTATTAGTACTTCACATTTGTATGTTTATATAAAAGAAAAAAAAAGATTGAACATAATGAAAAGCAACTGGCGGCCTTATCGCTTTCGAGCGATTTCTTCCAGGAAACCACTGGAACCACCTATATTATAAGTAAAAACAGCAGTAAAGGCTTTTATTATTATTATAAGGTTGGAAACCTTAAGCACTGTTCATCTGCCAAGTTCATCTTTAAAAGACTAATTTCAAATTTTAAACGATTCGAATCAAATCAAATCATTTATTCCAATTAGCCCAACTAAAATGGCACTTTTGAACGTTAAATAAAATATAAAGATGATTCTAGTTGCCCCTTACAAAAGGTAGTTTCGTGTGCCCTAGTTGAGTAACAGCTAGTGAGTGTCTTTATTTCATAGCCTTCTTTATGACAGTTTATGGCTATACTAAGATTAATCTCGTAAAGGATCTTCGCAATTTCTGATTAAAATTTATACAGCTTCAATGTACAATGGTTTTAAATGAAAATGAATTTCACTTAGCCAAGCTCAAGAGACTTTCTTAGCTTGAACTTAATGTAGCATTTATTTAAGTTATTGTGGCAAAGACCTTTGTGCTTTCGTATTGTTTTCATATAATTGTAAGATTTTTAGTTATATGAGACTTTAAATACGTTTTAGAAAAGGTATCGTAGAAGATTATATACTTTTCTGCAAGTTTTTTGTTCATTTCAATTATACCGTACTCAGAGTCATCATTAAGGTTTATAGTATAGGATTTAATAAAGTTTAGAAATCAAAAAAAAAACTAAAAAAAGTACAATGCATTATTGTTTATAAGTCAATAATTTAACAGAAATAGTTTACATTCAATCACATTGATTAATTTTCCATGATATTAATTATAAACGACTCTAACTATGGCTGATATAAAATAGGGAATTACAAATCAAAACGTAACCGTCGCCCTTTAGTACCTGTTATATCCTAAATAACACACAGAAGGCGGATCGTTTCTTCCCTACATACGCTACAGATTCGGAAATATATCTGCCAGCAAAGAGAGATTATAGAACATCACAACTATATTTTTTACCAAGACTAAAATGACAGTTTAATAACGTCAAGAATTTCTTGATAATACAAAGGCTTATTTAAGTAGCAACTACGTATACGTAATATATACGTTCTATTAACTATTCCATTAAGACATGCAATACTCTCCTGTCAACTCCACCCCGTATTTGCAATCATTTAACTCCGCTATCATAATTATAAGATACTAATTATGTAACACGTTCAAAGGGGAGCTCCCCAATATTTATTGGGTACGCCCCGCTGGGTTTATGACGATATTGGAACAAATAAAGTTAATAATAGTGAAAATTTATCTGGGATCTTGGTAATATCGGGAGCTCCCATCTCAGTTGTTAAATTGTAACGACTTTGTTACCCTTTTATTGGTTTATGATTTAGTTTACTCAGTAACACATTTGAGGCTAGTGTTTTACCCTAAGATATCGATATTTGAAAAGGTTTTTTCAAAGTTGCTTGACTTATTTTCCTATATTCCCTAGATGGGGCAGAATGCATCGCGTTGTTTCTTGAGCCACGCACTTTATTTCGCACCACGTCCACTTAGTGGCTCGTGCCTGGGCCACAACTGAGCATCACCGTCGGCAGGATTATTTAGGGCGACCATGTTTTCTTTTCGTTTGGAAATTCATGTAGCGTATGCAAAGCTGGCTCCAGTTTTAGCTATTCGAAATAATATATCCTCATCGGTTCTACTGGACTCTGACACGATACTCAAGGAGGTCTCTTATTCTATTTGAGAGATTATATTAAAGAGCAGCCTTATATATCTTCAATTGTTACATAGACTTAAGATCTCCTTTATTTGGAATGTGTTTGAAAGACCCTTGTTCCAACCACCAGGAAGAGTTTTTGAGTCTCAAATCATTCTTGGGGAAGCATTTCTTTTGTCAAATAATTCCGCTGTTAATAGGGTTTTAGATTATTATTACTAAACATACAGTCAATTACTCTTTTATTATCTAATTTATTACAAAATCAAAATCAATACAATTCTAATATATTTCACCGATTTATCGTTTTACGTTGTGAGACGCAATAGCGTCATGTTTAAGGTTACCAATCATTTACATATAGTTATGTTTTATTTAAAAATAAGATCCTCTCAGATTTCTGTGCCTATATTGTGATCATTTGTTTATTCTAATGACGATAATCAGCCGCTTAAACTCATGTTATAGCAGTAGCTTGTAGTAGCTTAATTATAAGTCAATGCTTTTAATTAAGCGCTGCTTGTAATTACGATCTTCTTGCACGTATACTTAGGCTACTACGATTATAATTCTGAATAGCAAAACATCGTTAATATTAATGGTACTAATTCAAATGTGATGGTCACTTACAAACTTTGCATTTCCCTCTTACCAAATGTCGCAAGTTTCTTATCTCTGTGCCATGTTATCAGAAAGGGTAAACTGGGTTTGTTAATGATATTGGCTTGTATTATCTATACAGTACTTTTTGTTTGTGATAAGCTAATAGATAAGAATATTAAACTTATTCCGTTTTGCATGACACACTGGTTTATGATTATGATTTATTGAGAACAGGTGAGTAGTGTTAAACTGGTAGCATAAGCGTCAGTCAGCCTTGCATTCAAATCACGGCTGTGCACCAATAAGATGTGTTTATGGAATATAAAATACAGGTATCACTTATTCCACGTCAATAAATTCGTATCGCAGACATCCCTACTCATCGGCAAAGAAGACAGAGGATGTAGGCCGAGAGAAAAATCCGGTGTCAAAAACTCTCGGTACTGTTTCCGTACTCCGTACAAAATGGCCAACAACACTTATTTTGAAACAAATATTGCAAATTAAAAAGGCATGGATTTTCTTTATTTGTGCGCCATTAACACTTGCTCCTTCAGCAAAGGTTAATGCCAAGGTAAAGATAAAATGAAAACTTAATTTCGTTCATGTATGTATAATGTTAAAATATAATTATATTGTACGTGTAAAGTTCTTTTTTTAAATCTTAAAACAATAACGGAAAAGGTTTTTAAACTGCTTCCCAGCATTAGTATATCCTACTTAGCATAATTAAAAATAACTAAAGCACTAATTATAAATCCTCGATAAAAACTTTAGCGTTTTCTTAATTTATTTTTAAACGAGCTATCGTTAAACTCATCAAAGGCACACTTCCACTAGATTAATCAGGAAGTACCTAGTCGTTTAACAAAGTAAATTGCTACAAACGGCTAACTGTGAGTGTAATTAAGCTGATCGTTATTGAGAACGTATCTACGGCTAACCGCACGAGCCCAAACGAGTTCTACTCTGAGAGGCTGCTAATGATTTGGCAATTTGATACCTCATGCACATATTTCCATTTGTCATCATTGTCATTTGTTCTTTGTCATCCCGTAGGGAGGAATTATCTTTATTAATATCTGTCACAATTGTTGTTAATGATTTAATAAATAAAATATTATGGTAAATACTGTGAATATGGTACATACGCAGTTATAATTATAAAGATTATTTTAGCTTGTTTTTTTTTTGTAACTACTCGAACCCAACTTTCTATAATAATATTATAAAGATTTTAACAATAAAATGCATTATTATATGTACTTAAATAAATTTTAAAAAATATTTTAAAAATAAATGTAAACCATCTGAACCTCGGACAGTACACAGGTCACACAAAATGCAGTATTATTTTATCAAAATGCGCTAAAATTACCAATCGGATATTATTTACCCTTTGGTTAATAATTTCTTTAATCAACTGTACTTCGCTTTTCATCTATAGTAGACTTATATTATGACAGTAAACAAAACTTTCTATATAAATACCAATAACACCAAACCAACTTCTAGTTCAACACTAGAGCGGTATGTCATATGTCCTCGCAATAAACACTACAATTGCATACAGATTCAAAGTTCAAGAGCACTACAAGATCAGGGGAAAACATAAAGGGATAGTGTCTACAAGACAATGGGTGGCAATATAGCGACACCCTCAGAAGCGAAATAACGCGTAACGCTGGGGAAAACAGTATTAAAACTTATGGTTAATTGTGACGGGATTGGTAGAAGCTAAAATGTTTGCATGTCTCTAGAACCTTTGTTTTGAAGCTTTCTTTTATTTAGTAAAACCAAAAAGTTTCATTATGAATATGTGTTCATGCAACTAAAATGTTTAACAAATTTAAAGGTTTTTGACATTTGAAAATGTATTAATAAGGGCCTGTTTCACAATGTATGGATAAGTATCAAATAGCTATGCAACACATAAATTATTCTAAAGATAAAAGTTCCGAATAAGATACTTCGCATTTCATGACGAATAGCGCTATCTGACTGTCGTAAAACGCAAAAATACTGTTTATCCTACAAATAAGTAATAAATAGCTTATTTGGAACTTATGTCCGGAGACATAATGAAATAGTTGTGTGAAAAATCTGGGTAATAAAACCAATCGATGTTTTTAATCTATTTAATTTAATTCATTTTAAATATACACCATAAAATAAATGTAATCATTAGGTACTTAAAGGATGTATTTGTATTTTAAAATTATACAACTGCCCCGAAGTTTTGCTTAACACCAAGTAATGGGTTCTATATGTCATGACAGTCAATGCAATGTTAAAAGAAATTAGTTGATTTTTTTTAGAAATTTATAAAGCGCCTTCTTACCGCTGCGCGAGGGCGATCTTCCCCGGACGTGTCCAGACTTATGATCACTGAAATGCACGTGGTTCATTAAAGCTGGCATGAGTGAGCACATAGCACCAACTTTTATTGCCTATCACCTACGGGAATTTAACGGAAATTAATTTCATACTAAAGGAATTCTTTATACAATTCTCGACTTAAAAGTTTAATCGTAAAGTTATTGACACAACCTTGTTGTAATGTTGTGATATAGAAGGACGTAAAGAAGCTTCTTGAACTTTACTATCGATATACTAATAGGTACTAAGGATGAAATACCGTGTGTAATGTCATTTAAGTGATTTATTGTAATATTTGTGATCTACAATCATATTTATTCCGGATTAAAACAAAGTTCTATAATAACTTGTTACAGAAGCATTATTATATGTAATTTTAATTTAATTATTTATTGAATAATAAACTAAAAATTCATGTTTAACTAGGTTAAAAATGTTATAACCCTTCAAATATAAATGGTCTTTCTCAAAAATACAATGCAAATTATTGAGTATCCTTTGACTTTAAAACTCTCCTCAAACACACATATTATTTTATCACTAGATAACGCCGCCCCCTTGCCGCCTCGACAAACATTCAAATGATTCCAGCTTCAAGTATAATAAATAGTCGAAAATTCCTCTTCATTTCGAAGAAAATTCTTTAGTGAGGCTCCATAGTCTTGTATTAGTTAAGTACGTGAGCGCAATTCATATTGTGTATTAGCTTGAGTGATGACTCGTGAAAAGCGGCAGGTTTTACGGGAACAATATAGAAAAACTTAATCATAAAATATTTTTTATCATATACATTTTTAATAGCGAATCGAGCGGATGATGTCTTGCGTTTACTTTTATTTGAGTAACCTTTGATTTTTAAAAATAAATATTTCTTATCTTTCAGACAAATTCTATCTCACTTTCACACCATCATACACCACAGTCAAATTAGGTGTTGTATTAGTCTAGTTATAATTAATAATTTATATGGATTCGTTTGTTTGAACCTTTTTTTATTATTATGTATTCCATCGTAGGCTTTATCTTTCGTATAATTATTTTTTGACGTGACAACGTCTTATAATTCGATGGAGCCGGCTGCACGCACTAAAAAACATGATGCATGCGGCGTTACCTTGCTCTGAGGCATTCCATTTAAGGCTTGAAGTGCAAGCGAGAGCGCGGAACAAGCGACAAAGAGGCACAATCGGCCACTTCGTTCGGCAGCGTTCCGTTAAACAATTGACATAATTATATTTATACGTACAAATAAATGTCACTTGAACAAAACCCCCGAAACCCCTCGTATACTAAATTTCATGAAAATCGTTGGAGCCGATTCCGAGATTCCGAGATTCGAGAGATTATTATATATATATATATATATATATATATGTATATATACAAGATGTGCTCGTTTAAAGATATAAGATTAGCTGTAGGATTGCGAAATAAATTAACATGTTTCACTAGTAGTCCGTTACTCACAGAAAAAAATGTGAGCCGTCACGGGACGCCTGGCAGATGTGAAACATCGAAATTATTTTATGAAGTAATATGCAGAAAAGAACAGATTGTGATAGGAACTAAATATGTCATAATGATAAAATAAAATTTTACGATTTTGTTTTCCAGATAACGATGACTATTTATTGAATAAACATTTATTTTCATTAAATACAAAAATTTACTACTGCATATAGATTGTATGTATATACCATCATATAGCGTGGCGATGCGTCGCCACGGCATGCGTCGCCACGCCAGAAATCGGTTTTACGTGCGGCTATAGATGTTTCACATCAAAACAGTCCGTTACACTCAAAAGATGTATATAATCCCGACTAAAATTCAAATATTAATTCATCGTTTATTTCAACAAATGTTCTATAAATACATTATTACAAGAAACCAGCAAAATTTTCATAAAAACAATCGTAAGACCCAAAGCGCCTTGTTGAAATATATCTTGAGCTGCCCATAAATTCTCCGCTATGAAAACCGCAATATGTCCGGAAACACTTTATTTATTCCCCTAAAGTTTTCTATCTTTATAAATAGGGATATTTTTAAGTTATGGTTATATTCACAAAATTTTACGAACCAAGCTTTGTTTATATGTAAGGTAAATAAGCTGTGTATGAGTTTCTGCCTTTACTTTCGCATATATCTAAAATATTGTGTTTTAAGTTGAATAATAATTAAATCATGTAAATTTATATTGATTTAAAACTCTAATCACTTCATCTAATCTAATCATATTAACTAAATATGTATAACACTTATTCCTATTACTACACCGACAAGACCAGTGTTTTAAGATATATATTTTTGATAACTTTTTTTGTTATGACGAAAAATTAAAATGTAAATTTGAGTTAACATCACAAAAACTAAAAAATATTTTATTTTATACTTAACAGAAACGTCGAATTAATATAGGTCGAAAATGATACAGATCAAAAAACATGAATAATTTTATCGATTTAACAGTGTTTAAACAAGTTTTTCAACACATCACCTGTCAGTAATTTAATATGAGGTGTTCTTTTATATTTTGTTTCCAGTATTGATGTTAGCACAATTTCCTTTCAAAGCTGCGGTTTTAGTATTGACAACCGCTCATTGTCCTTTTGCAGCCTGGTTTTTCACATCATATTAAATGAATTACTGCAGTATGCGGGTATGAAAATACGTGCATTTATTTTTTATTTTTCAAAAGAAAATTCAATATTTAGAAATTAGCTTTATATTTAAGCTGAGACATAAAAAATACCGTTTAACTTGATCAATCTTACAGAATGCTCTCGTATGCGTAGAAAACCTTTTAAGAATCTGAATGTTTCTTTAAAGAACTCGAAACCTAATTAGACAGATAAAAATGTCAATTATGTTTTCAATTGCAAACAAAAATGTTAGGGCTCCTTGCAGTCGGACTGGAAGTACGGTTGAGAACACCCAAATCTGTGCAGGACCTGGTACACCTTTGACTCCCATATCTCCGTGCTTTAGTGGTTGCGGCAGTCCGCTAATATGTAATAGCTACGGAAAAATATAATATCCTTTGAGCTTCTAATAAGAGGGATATCCTCTTATTACAGCTTAGTGATGAGGCATGATGAATAGGAACAATAGAGTCCAAACAATAACTGTATGGTGTTAAACTTATGAATGATATTTTTCTGTTTTCAAACAAAATTGCAACAATATTGGAGAAGGAATCATCGTTTTTTCCTACAGTGGCGAAGACTAAAGCTAACCGGTCAACAAATTTAAGTTTACTAATTTTAATATTTATTAATAAATTACATGTTAAAAAGAAACGTTCCTTTATCAAATTTGAAATTAAATTGTAATTTACAGAAACCGACTTCATATTCATGTAATTTGTCTGCGTCAGTTCATATAAAAACAATTATGAAAATCGTTCTCTTATGCGAGAATAAACCCCAGATTATTCGGCGTGGGTAGCATAATACACCTGCATTATACCTACAAAGTAATCGCACCTTTATTGTGAGCTACTACAGGTGATATTACATTAAACGTATGTTGCGGTTTTCCATTCGGTGAACATTCCCCCAATCACCTTGACTAGTTCGTTGCACTATTTGCATTTTTGCGGTGACAGAATTTTTAACTATTACAATGAAAACTGCAAACATTGCCATTATTATCAAGATTTCACTTAAATAAAGTGTGCATGTCATATGGTTAATAATTTTAACAATAAATACCAATAATACCTATTTTTTTATTGAAGTGAAATATCTTTGGACGCATGAGGGTAAAATTTTTACGGAACGTCACGAAGGTATGCAGCGTTTTTCTCGAAGAAAACGGAGACAGCTATTGAGACCGATTGAGAGGGAGTGAGAAAAGGCGATCCAGATTCAGATCCACACACGCTATTGGTTGATGTATTAGTTTAGTTGTTACATATAAGAACTTTAGACGGTAATTCTGTCTCATAACGTCTTCTATTGAGGCTTTTTCGTTAGTAATCATTAGTTTACACAGAAGTTTCACTTTTGACATGTGTACTTTGTACCCACGCACTTTTCACACCTAGTATCTTTGGTAGTCTAAAATAATGAATGTTTTGCAGAATTCAAGACCTCCACATAATATGCTGTAATATAAACGCCATGCTAGACGAAATAAAAAAAGATCGACAAAATTAATTTTGCCCGTTTTGAGTGCCATAGAATCAGCACATTCCTAATACATTATTAAAATCACTGAAAAAACTAAGCACAATTCTTGAATTCAAGTTAAATTTCGTTCAAAGTTTATAACAAGGTATGTAACTTTGTGATTTCGTGTGCAAAATTCTATTTGTTTTTCTTAGCAATTTAAACTTTTCCACGTGCATATGTGAGCGATTATAATTTCATTTCTTTTAACGAATTAACTTGGGGCTATGTTTCTCAGATTTCTTATTTGTCAAATTATGTGCTTATCAACTCGTCGTGACTACCTGATAAATGATGATTAGTCTATCGATTACAGGGGGATGCCTAAACCCGTACGGGACATGTGCCCCCTTCGGGTGGTGTCTTGGATCGCACCCTGCTGATACAGGGCGGTACGGGGGCGGGCTATATAGCCCTTGGTGGGGGCTGCTTCGCGCGAGGAGGCATTGGCTCGACTTGCTACTTGCAGCCGTTGGAGTCAGGTCCGGGGTGTCAATCCGGTGGTGTGGGGTCAAGGAGAAATCTCAACTTGACCCTGGTGTCTTGGTCGGTGGTATCGGGCAGCCAGCTACGCGGCTCGCGGTCAAGCTCCGCCGGGTGAGACCCCGGGTAACCCCGGGGGAGGCCCAGCGAGGCGACCAGCGGTCGAAGCCGCCGCTGCTGCCCTACAGGTCATGTACCGCAAACGTATTGTAACTTAAAAAGAGGTATGTTAGTTATAAAACAGATTTCGATGCTATCTCTGCGCACGCACTTGTTTTCTATGTTATTAACAGCTTAAATACCTAGCCTCTATAGATTACTCTACCCGGATTTTTATTTCGAAATATCATCATAATTATTAATATTACCTTTGTAGGCTCCTTTTGGTAAGAAATCCTAGACAGTGTTTAATTACATAACTATGTCATTCTCCCTTACAAATGCGTAGTAACTATATACTGTTTATATACCCCACAGCGTCGTTCAAAACTTTTAAAACAGATTGAAAATGCGGATTTTGGGGATCATAGTGATCCCTTTATAAATAACAGTGAAGTCATCAGAAGGGTGGAAGGTTTGAGTGTCATGTGAACCAGCTATTAATCTTGAAAAAAGGACTGAGCAGAGAAAAGGAACTGTGTGCATTTTCTGTTTCCTATTATTTTGGGCAAATTATTTACCATTCGCTAGGTTTGGTAAGGTAATTTTGTTTAATAATTTTATTGAAATAATTTAAAAGAGAACTAATCTGTAATTGAAACATCATTGCAGATGGTAAGAAATACAGAATTGCTTGAAACTCGGTTAAGGTTCATAAACATAACTATATATATATAAATAATTACTTCCAAACTCTGCTTGCTGCTGTTTTTATTAGATCGTGAACAAAATTTTACATATAAACTGAAAATATTAGTAATTAATCAAGGTTAACTCGCTCTCTCATAAGCTCATAATTTACCATTTTGTACATGCAGTGCCTAGTACAGGAATAGCACTGCTTACTATCAGTATGTTTTGTCAATCCCTATGCTATTGCAACCATATATTTGAGGATCTTTACCACTTCCATTCTAAATTGCCGTCGCCCCTCAAAATATGACAACGTTAAAACGAATTTCTCAATACACATAAAATATCTATAGTATCAAAGCAGGGAACATAAAATCACTACAAGAACAATAAACACTCTGCAATTGAGACTTCACACGAAGGTGATTTCCCTTATATTCCCATCTCACTCGCTCCACTAAAAAATATTCAAAAAACATCCGGATTTGTGAGATAACACTATTTCCCGACACCTCAATGATGGTGGTATGAATGCTGTCAATTATTAACAAGTTTCTTTGTGTCTCTACAGGTCCCCACCATCATTCATCGCTTCCCCCTTGACGCAACAGCTTTGTCTGGGTCTAGACTTGCAATCCATTACAGTACAACCACAGTCTATAAACTAAGTAACTTCGTAACTCAATGTATAAAAGTATTTTTAACACATGTGAATGTCTGTAATCCCATAGTATCCGACAATTTTGTCTTGTTCAAGAACGTTATAGTAGAATTACAATACTATCATGCCTTTTAAATTTTTGTCTTTAATTTTTTCAAACAAGTCAGCAAAAAAATGTTAGTAGGTATTTTTAAATTTTTTTTCTTCCTCTATCTCTTCGTTGGACTCATACCGAGTGCCTGGTCTACATTTTGAGCGGCGGATGTGCCTACATCAGTTTTTGTCTGCCACTGTCTGTTTGAAGTCACATATCCAGTCACTCAGGACCGCGATCTAATTAAGAGTCACCAACCGTGGTCAGTATTCAAAGATCGCCTCTGCCCCACATTTCTATAGACTGCGAGTAAGTCAGGAAGCAGCCACGCGCCACGAAGACTTAGCATAGTTACGCAGTTCTGATAAATGTGTCCCTTTTTCTCTGTTATCGAGCTGTCACGTGAACGCTGCTGTTGAATTTTTCTCAAAGGATAACGCCGTAAACAATGAAGGGGTTTAAAAGTTCCATTTGCGTTACAGGATTTTCTTGAGTTTCCTTACTCCTTAGTATTTACAATAAAATTATGTAGTAGATCGTGTAAATAAAAATATGCATAAAGGAAAAATAAATTATCGTGTTACCTCATTTAAAACGACTTTTGTGATTCTTCTCTCAAATGATGGATAATATATATGTATACGATATATCTTAAATATTATATTTCAAGTACAATTTTTTTTTGTTTTTATGCCAGAGGCATAGATTTTTCGCGGACTTTGAGTGCGAATCAAGAAATTCCGTTACAAAAATAAAAACCTAACACACGATGACGTAACATAGGTGCGGTTTAAACGCGTTAGAGCGGGACAGAACGCAAACTGCGTCACTTATTGGTCTGGCGAACTCGGTGACGTAGCGCATGTGCGTTTGAATGGGACAGAACGCATACTGCGTATTCACATCTCTCTGACGTGATCGGTGACGTAGCGTAAGCGCGGCCGGTGCGGCAGGTGCCATCTGCCGCAGCAGTGGCAGATGGTAGAGTTATAGGTTAGAGTGGTTAGAGTGAGACAGGCTATATAGGCGTGTTAGCCTGAGTGTGGTAGAGTGGTAGATTAAATTAATATCAAATAAAAAAATATTGCATAAATAAAAATGAAAATATATATAATAAATACTTTGTTGTCTAGTAAATGTATTTAAAAAGGGACAGAGATAAATATATTATAAAATATACGTAAATATGTCGCACTTTTTCAAAATTCAAGAGATAAGCGTAACAAAATTCTAATAAAAATTTACATTACGCAGCAAACTAGAAAAAGTCGAATCACAAAGGCCGTATATCAAAGGGCTTATCCGAATTTCGACTTCGATTGATCAAGAGCTAATAAGCCGATGAAAATTACAATGGAAAAACTTAAAATAATCGAAGGGTTCCCTGTATGGGGCCTTTGAATGGAACCTTTATGGCAATAATATGGGGAGTGGTTTTGCTTAAGCAACCATTAGGGAACCGCCGTAGGCGAAATGTAATTCGTTCTTAGATTGAATTTGTAGAAGCAATATAATACAAATTGTTGGAAAGGTTTTTAACAAAACATGTACCAGCTTCTGTTTTTAAAAGAGGACATGTACTTCATTGTCTTTGGGCAAAAATACCTTGAATAATATAATATCATATTTTAACAATTGATTATTGTTACAATGCAAAACATAAGGTTTAGCTTTGTTTATTATATTTATTTTTAATAAAATTTAGAAATCATTAATTAAATCAGATACGAAAGACAATCAAGAAATATACGTTAAATGCATCTAATTTTACATTTAGTGCCAGTTCTAAAATCAAGGGCGTAGAGGCAAGACCTGGCAGTACACTCTCCGCTACTGTTTTTAATTGTTATAGTTACTTTAAATGAAACACTTTTCGATTGTGATCTTCTTTGAAGTACTTTCATGTATTCACATATCCAAAAAATGTGTATCAATTCTAAAAAATGCCGGTAACACGCTCCAGTCTTCTGATCCTACGCTAATAAGCTATACAGATCCTAAGCTAAAAATAGCAACAAATACAGATGACAGATGACTGTAGACCGTAACTGCCTACAGGACATGTTAATAAAGCACAGACCGTGCCTGGAACGGTTCTGTGAAAAAATCATTCTATACATAAAGGCGGCAAACAAGACAGAAAGAGTGGGTCTCGCGAGGAATTGCGCCCCGGCTCGCCCATGAATATTGTTAATTAAAATATTACCGATGTAGTCGGGGCGTAATTCCCGACGCGTCAAATGGTAGCAGTGATATATAAAGTCAAAAGTAGAGTGAAAACTTAAAAAAAAAAAGAAAAAAAAAAGAAGCTAAAAATAAATAGATTAAAAAAATACAATAAAGAACAGTGTTTGTTATAAAGGCCAGTAAATATAAGTATAATTGAACGATATAGTAACCTAATTCTAAACTCATAACAGGCCCTTCAAAAACCACCTTATTTCATTATCATATTAGTATATATTATCCTCATATCATATTAGTATATATTATCCTATATACCTATATTATCAACATGGCTATTTCATCGTAATGTTTAAACACAGCTATCCGTTTTTTAGAAGGGTCCCATAATTTATTGCTCTCAATGATATTAATGGGAATTGTTCACGAAAAGAAATCTATTAATGCCTCAGAATGCAGTTTGTAATAGAGAGATTATGGGGATCATTTATACGTGGATTTAAATGTTTTCGTAGGATTTTCAAAAAGATTTATTATTAGTTATTGCGTAAATTAAAGAAAATACGTTCTCACACAATAAGTTTTTGAACATAATGTCATTGTAATGGGTCATAGTGTGTTTTATTTTAAACTCGTTCAAAATAGGAAAAATCAGTGAACTTCTTATCAGTTCTTTGGGTCTGTGTATTAGATTTTAAATCTGTAACATGTTCATTCTTTAAGTCAAGTAGGTGATCAGTCTCCTATGTCTGACACACGCAGTCGACTTTTTGGGTCTAAGAGATGTCGGTTTCTTCACGATGTTTTCCTTCACCTTTCGAGTGAATATTAAATGCGCACATATAAATAAAGTCCACTGGTACACAGCCGGGGATAGAACCGACGACCTCAAGTATGTAAGTAAGTAGTCGCACGCTGAGACCAATAAGCCGACACTGCCCTTTCAAAATTGGATTAAAACATATTTCACTACTCCAGTAGTCACTGAAGAAAATTGAAACTTATAATCGGCTGTAATACCGTTAAATACAGTCTTCACTTCAGAATGAATCTCATCTCCTACGAGTAAGTCGAATAATGATGTCATTATACATAGACGATACTGTTGCAATTCGATCGTACAAAATCACGAGCACAATATGCGGCTCACTATCGTATATTTTACATTCGTGTGTTCATAATATGAGAGTTAACATTATGTTCTAGCAGAATATTTACCGCCCTTTGTGATGGCAGACGCATACAGCCCATTAGTACGACGCGCGAACTATTCGAATTAATTAAATTTAATTGTGTAGAAGCGCGGGCTCACTTCGTGTCTCGTGAACGCGAAAATAAATTTATATCAACTCAGCCAGCTTCCGTGGCTGGATAATTGATTTTAACTTAAAATGGCTTAAGTTGTAATGAGCTAGAAGGAAGGGACATTGTTTCACTTTGTTTAATTATTTTTAGATTATTCGTACGTACATAATGCTGTAGTGCAAGTCGTCTAGGTAATACAGAAGTACTCCGATTTTTTTTTAATTTTCTAAAACAGTTAAACAGTTAATGAACTTTTAAGGTATACTATATGTACTGTTTAATTATTCCTTATTAACACATTGAATGATGAAATGGATGGATACAAAATAATAGCCGGGCAAATTTTAATTAAGTGAATATTAATATTTGAAAATATATGTATGTATGAATATTATTTTTTTATGGACTTAAAAGGACTGTTTGTATATGTGCGCATTTAACATTCGCTCGAATGGTAAAGGAAAACATCGTGAGGAAACCGGCTTGCCTAAGAACCAAAAATTAGACGGTGTGTGTCAGGCTTATCACCTACTTATGTATGACATTTACAAATGATCATGAAACATATACACAAATCTGTAGCCCAGACTTAAAAGGTTGTAAAAAGGCGCCAATGATTTATTTTTATTTTAAATTATAATTTGCCGACAACGCACTCGCGAGCATCAAGAGAGTAATGGCGGCGGTATCACTTAACATCAGGTGAGCCTCCTGCCGGTTTGCCCCCTGTTCTATAAAAAAAAATATTATTATTATTTTATAACAGTTCCAAAATGGGTTTTGTATTTAAAAATACATATTCGACCTCTTATAAGTCCCATAAATTTCTTTAACTTCACTTTACTTCCTAGTTTTAATTATACAGAATTGAACTACTAATCAAATTGTATGCTAGACTACATCTTAATAAAATTATGAGTATAATTTTAATGTAACATCTTTTATTACGAATAAAATTTTCTTTGTTTAGTTTTTGCATAATGTCACTAGAAAGGCTTAACATACTGCTTTTTGTATTTAAATGTAAATTAATCAATTCCTTTTATATAAATTTCACCATTATTACAATGATCTTAATCCTCGGCGATTAAATGGTGACGTTTTCTTGCCCGCTTTACGCTCTTCACTTGCGAACTGTTAGTAGATGTAAATTTAGCATCATCTTTTCTGTTGATGTTTTCTGATGATAAGTGTACTTCGTTACACATATGTGTAAAGTTTGATTGAACTAAATGTATTTTTTACCTTTACTTATAAGTCTTTCCTCTTTCTGTCTCTATTAAATTCCTTTAAATATATAAAATTTACATATTGTATCTCATTTAGATTTAAAGATAGTTCAAAAGTGTAGTCTCTAAATGCTTAAACTTATTTATTTAAGCTCTCGGTCGTTTTACAGAGCACCACACACGTCGCTAGAGTTTATTTTCGATTGCATCGTATTTTAATACCTTTATTTTCTCTAAAGCCACGAATAAACATTCAAAACATTTTATGGTTGGAAAAATAAACATGATATGGTTTCAACTTTCAGAAGCAAAATGACAGTTTCGAATTTCAAGGTAAGTTAATGGTGAAACAAAATTAAGAAAATAATGTTAAGCCGATTGAGATTGTATTATTAAAAGTAGTTTTGTTTGTCTTAGCCAAACTCTTTTGGTTAATACATTGATTTCATAACCTCCTACTTCAGGTGTTTTGAAGTGTATTAAAATATTCATTTCCAAAAGAAAACTTCTGGAAACTAGCCTGTATATAATGAGTGATCCAACAGTGCTGTGGGTACCTGCATGCTGCACCATGATGTGTGAAAAAAATGGTTACGCCATGACTATTATATTATAAACGATTTAATCACCAAGGCTTATAATCGCCATATTTTAAAGGCAAGATGCCTGCATAGCGTGGGCGAGTATTTAGACGATTAGTTTGACACCTAAATAACTTAACTTATTATGATGACATTATAAAAATGTATATGACATTTTCATGTCTATTTATATATGGCTGATTGTGTGGATTTTTATACTTAGTCTAAGTATCTAATTGTACCACACAAAATAAAGGATTTCAGTTCATTTGATTTGGTTATAAATATTCTCCTAGACTCATATAAAAATCTGATGTATTCAAATTTTTCCAAATCCATTAAATATATATAGAAATGTTTATAAGCAATCCGAACGCACGAGTTCTATACGAACACAATTCCCTTTTGATAAACTTGGTAGCCACAGCATACAACTTTAGCACACACGTCCAAGTTAATAAACACTACAAAATTGGTTGTCACGATGTCAGGAGGCATTAGCAAGCGGGTGTAAAACACCGGAAAATTGGACAGCGGCTGCCTTTGGCCATAATAATATTAGTATGCTAATTTGTTAACATAACCACTGTAGCTGCACTGTATCGATGAATATGCTGTTCCTGTTTATTATAAGCAATCAAAAGTGTTTATAACGTATCAAAACCTAACAGCTTTTATCAATTTTCTTTGTATATACAGGTCGTATTCTTGTCACAGATAAAGTTTGTCGCCAGAAAAACTATATTTTTGTAAACAAATTTTAGTAATAATAGTAATAATTCAGTACCGCTACAACTTATTGGCTTATGTTTCAAATACTTTAATTTTACCTATTTATAAAATAAAAAAATAACATATATTTATTTTAGAATATAAGATACAGGTATCAGTAAACACGTCATTAAATTTAAATGGGCATCCCTACTCATCGGCAAAGAAGACAGAGGGTGTAGGACAAGAGAACTGGCGTGAAAAACTCTCCGTACTCTTTTATAAGCGGGTATGTGACCAGACACATTTATTTTTGTGTTTAAGATATTTCCTCACTTGGGCAAGTGCACATACAGCGAAAGAGCAATTAATGCATTTCCGGGGTTTGAACTCATTACGTCATCGTTAAGAGTCACTCCCTTAAAACAGTTGGTTTAGGCTCAAATACTACAAATAACTAACATATAGATATAATAAAAACCACTTCAAGGAAATGTATATGTATCCATAAGCTTTAAATATATTAAACATTCCTCAAAAATGTCCCGATCCCCATATATTACAAAGATTTATTCGCACCGCTTTCTCGATTTTCACCTTACACCTTAATTTAATATTAAATTTTCCTCTTTCCATGCGCCTGTGTTGAACAGATGTCGTTGCATGTTTCCGAATTCATTTTTCACCTTTACCTTGCGTGAAAGCCTTAATATTAGTTTCACCCTTATGACTGTTGAATTGGTTATAATTGTAATAATATCTAAGGTTATTACTAAGGTCAATATAGAACATAACGTCGACTAATTAATACATACCTAATTATATAAATATACATAAAGATACGAAAGACTAAGCTCAATTATACGTTTGCGTTTTTTTTTTCAAACAAAAAACTGAATCGAAACGAACTCAGAAGTTTTCGTAGGTTATAACAATTTAAAATAAATAAATAATACAGATGGAACATAGTGTAATGGTTGCAGCTCCTTACAAACATTGTGTAAAAAAAACTTGGCGATTAAAAAGAGTGGAGAGTTTGTTGCCAGTTCTTCTCTTCCGTTCTACGCCCTTGATTTGAGAACTGGCAGTAAATGTATAATTAGAATCATTTAATTAAATGTATATTTCTTTTTTTTTTGACGTTCATAAGTGTACATTATGTTACCTATATGAATAAATGATTTTTGTTTGTTTGTTTATGTAGTAGAAACAATGAAATTAATAAAAATAAAGATACGACTTTTATTTATAAATAATTTGTTCATTTACAAAAAATGCAATCATTATTAGTATATTCCAAGATATTATATAATATTGTTATAGCTAGATAATAAACCCAATAAAATAGTATTAGTTTTTTAATTACCAAAGTAACTATAAAATAAATACTAATACTATAACATATAAGACATTAAAAGTTACATTAGATTTCAAATATATAACGTTTATATTACGGCTTTCGTAAAAATGTGCGCAGAAGCTTCGCACAATACTAACAATTATACTTTGGACCACGCATAAATGATTTTTAGAAGTAAATTTATATGAACGAACGAAAAATATTGTTTCGATCTACGGATAATTCTGCTCCATTTAAATGATTAATTTCTGTTTATTCTTCGATCAAACAATACGATTATTATCGAAATCGCTACTATCAAGTCATTACGGAAATAATTCAAGCGGCAAAACAATTAGAAATGTTCAGAAAACAATATGAGTCTAACCAATGGAGTGAATAATTATCGATATAGATTTTTATATATTTATTATTGTACCGGTACACACAAAGGATCTGTGTGTTCTGAACTCCGGATTTTTAAGGAATCAAATTCAATACCCTAATTTCAATAGTCACCGAATTGTAACAGAAGTAAGGAAGTCTTGAGTGCTCCATATGCGGAACTAAAGGACAAACAAGACTTTCGGTATTGAACGGTCAAACATTCATATAATCTTCTTATTAAAATATTTTTGACATATTTATATTTATAAATATGTCTTATTGTTTTAATCTAAACTACTCTATCGTCCGTTTCCATCCTTACTGTGTCTACACTTTAATAGAAAGAGACAGTTGATGACTTTGGTTAAAACCATATTTAAAAAAAACTGCTTTATTTTTAAAAATTATGCCATAAAAGGCTTTTCTTTAATGTGTTTCTTACTTGTTTAGTTTCAATGCCTAACTTCATATGTCATAATATTAAAATATATGCAACAACATAAATATTTTTCCAAAGAATTCTTTAAAATTAATATGATTAATCGTCTGACATAGTATAGTTTGTTACCAAAGTCAAAAAATGTAAAGTACCTACTTATTAGAGGTAAACATTGATAACGGGAATGACAGATATTAAAGCTTAAAAGATAACAATTCTGGTTTCCTGACAATCAACCGACAGAATGGATGAGCCGATAAGATTACTACATTTAAATATTTATAACTAGTTGTTCACGCAACTATATTCGTCAGTGTGAAACATCATAACTGTCTCAATATTAAGTCACTCATGTAATTTAGCAGAGGGAATTTTACAACCTCACATTGATTTACTAAAATAAATCAGTGCCCTTACAACCATATGTCTGGGCCTCAGATTTCTGTGGTTAGTTTCAAGATTACTCATCAATCTAATTGGCAATTGGTGGTCGGCCTGTGCCTGACACACGCCGTCGACTTTTTGGGTCAATCTTAGATATTTTTTTCGGGGCAAACGGGCAGGCTCACCTGATGTAAAGTGATACCGCCGTCCATGGACAAATGTTCTCTTGAAGGTACCTTCGTACCTTCGGTAAGGTATTGGTTCGAAAATACTTCAGTGGTTCCACATTTAATATAAACAATAATATTAAATATAAACAAGCGGATTAAACATAACGTTTGCTGTCCTATTTCACAATGGACAACTTCTTTCTCGCAGAGATTCTTTGGTTTCCTAGGCTGTTACCTATATAATAAATTAAATGGAAAAATTAACATTTACCCTCTATCAAAATATGAATGTAAAAAAGCGGTTACTACTTGGCTGAAGACGTTGAGTTATGACGAAACAGAAGATTTATTAACTGTTACTCTGTAAAACACCAAATCACCCACACATACACACACACACGCACACACATACACATAGAGACACACACAAGCGCATGCGCACTCACACACCTAATTTAATTTTACATCTCTGTTTGCAGTGTTTTTCTTATAGCGTTTACTTTTTTTTTTCTTCTATTGTATATATACAATGTATATACAATGACCTATTGTACGTGTCCCGGTCCGGTGGTGGAGAGGCTGGCTATCTGTCACTCAGGTCTCCTGTTACAGAGACCAGTCTCTCACATACACTTTCAAATGTTATCTTAGTTTTAATCATTGTAACCTTGTATGTATATGTGAGAGAAGAAATAAAGATTATTATTAAAGATTATTATTATTACATAATGGTGGTGCTCGGCAAAAACTCAATTGTGTAACGACGGACGTCGAAGTTATAGGGTTGGAATTTCGAATTCTGCTTCGACGTCCGATCCGTCCGTCCACAGCTGCAGGTATATTCTACGTTTATTCCTAAAAGAACAAGAGCTGAGTTAATATAGTTGATGTTGTACTCTAGATTCCCGGCTGTGTACCAATTGAAGTGAACTACAACATGCACAAATCAACTTGGCACCTGATTTGGCGATAAGGACAAAGGCGAGCTGCCTAGTTAACTCCGTGTAGTACTTTCAAAATTTTATAATTTAAATAAATAAGTACTTTTAACATTATCATAAAAAACCTAAAGCTTTTAATATATAAATAATGTTTTAAATATTAATTTAAAATCCTTAAGAGTGTCAATCAATAAAATTTCAAAACATACGACGTGTGAAATTAAATATTGAAAGGGCAAGAGTGGTGCTTTTTAATCAAAACGGCATTAGTACGATCGCATAAGAATGCGTGTGACGCATTACACACACATACACACATTAATGTGACACACAGTGCTTTAGTTCAATCATTTTTTGAATAATTTTTTTTTTATAAAAAGAGAAGAATTACATATTTTACAAAGATTGCCAATTTAGTAAGAGACTTGTTGAAGACTCACCACTGACTAGCGGGCCCGAAAGCCCCACTAGCTAATGTCGAGAACCTTAGCTGTTGGAATAACTTCGTTAGTGCTATTCAGGGTATATAGTTTTTTTACTACGGGTGAATGTAGGTTATATATATAACATTTATTTTTCTTAAAAGGTAATTAAATAAGGACGATGTAGTTAATTCAATCCTGATAATTCTTTCTCTCTAGCTTTTTTTTCTTCGACTAAATACACTATACTTATATTCGGCAAACAAACATAAAATTACTCTTAAAAACACAGTCATACTTATTATCCTGATAATTATTAGAAATGGAAACAGCGATCTCCAAATTGTAGAAAGAGTAAATGTACAATACAAGTTTGCTAAACTGGCTAACTGTATGTTTGATCTATCAATAGAGGGTGAGGCGTAGCTGATTGTAGCCTACATTGCCCCAAGCGGGGAATTACAATATATACTGAGCTTCATTAGGAATTTATTCAATTTAATATTCTTGTATGCGTTTTTGTATTACAATTTAAATATTGATATTAGTATCGTTACGACTCAAGGCTCTACTGAAAGCCTATTTTGTTCCAACTTCTACGATATTAAGGCACAATGTAACCTGAAGAGTAATTTACGTATGCTTAAGGCTTCATCAAATTGAGAAATACTAGAGTGCTATACTAATAGTACATTAATTTGTTCACCCATTTAAAAACAAATGTCGGTTAGTGTCATTTTTATGAAATTTGTGGACAAGGCGACCAATATTGAAGACACGTCGTTATGATTTAAAAAATAATATATAAAAAAATCAGTGGCGCTACAACCTCTTCAGGTCTTGGCCTCAGATTTCTGTATCTGTTTCATGATCCTTTTTCCATCTAATAGGCAAGGTAATAGGTGATCAGCCCACAGTGACACACGTCGTCAACTCTTTGGATCTAAGACATGTCGGATTCCTCACGATGTTTTCCTTCACCGTTTGAGCAAATGTTAAATGCGCACATAGAAAGAAAGTCGATTGGTGCCTAGCCGACGACCTCAGGCATGAGTGTCGCACGCTGAAGCCACTAGGCCAACACTGCTCTCGTTATTATTTTAACTATATTAGAAACATTAATGGGCTACTAAATCACGGTAAAATTTGTATTTGAGTTATTGCTGAGTAATTCACTTAAGATTAAAACATTAACAAATATAATTGCTCATATTATTAAGTCTGTAATTAAATTGGTTTAGATTTTTTAAAGTGTATCATAATTCATCAGTCATTACGTTTTTAAGTCCTTTCTTTCTGTGTTCTATAGATTATTTATTACTTCTGTACAATTATGTTTTGTCTTAATGTAGATAACGACTTGCATAATGCCATCAAGAAGTTTTTTTTAATTTTACGATCTCTTTTAGTAAACCTTTACCATTATGTAAATTAATGCAGTAACAATACGCGGTAAAATCTAATCCATCTATTGAAATTTTTATTTCGTCTATCATTTGTTTTCTCAGAATCGGTATTTCAAAAGGTTTTAATTAGAGTTACAAATTCAATTTGGCGAGACTCGTTTGGGGTTGATACAATTTGCATAGGTATTATAAGTATGGGTCAATTTTGTATTTCCGATAACAGTTCTCACAATATAGAAAGGGTATGTATAATTTAAACATCTATAAATTAAATCAAATCAAATCAAAAATCATTAATTCATGTAGGTAACATAATATACACTTATGAACGTCAATAAAAGAAATATATATTAAATGCTTCTAATTTAACATTTAGTGTCAGTTCTCAAATCAAGGACGTAGAACGGAAGAGAAGAACTGGCAATAAACACTCCGCCACTCTTATTAACCGCCAAGTTTTTTCTTTTACACAACGTTTATAAGGAGCTGCAACCATTACACCATGTTTCATATGACATCTTGAGTAATAAAGAATAATAAAATAAATTCAAAACAAAAATTTGTCCTCTGTCTGCAGGAGGCATGGTGAAATAGTAGCACGCACTTACAAACTCGTGGGAACAACACGCAAATACGTAGTAGACACAAATAATATCACCGCATACACGAATTCAAGTATGACCAGTCACCAGAAGTAGCACCCGTTCACGAGTATGACGCATGGCCATGGCCAACTTATATGTACTTACATCAAAATCACATTAATTGCTCGGTTTAAGCAAAAGTTCTATATTTATTTTCCAGTAATGTCTTTACGTTTATTAAATCATTGATAGGTGTGCCTTACCTTTCGTTTTTTTTCGTGCCGCGGTAGGGTATGCGTAACGCATTTCGCGTTACGCATACCCTCCCGCGGCACGGTTGCCTGTGAAGGGTTATGTGGGACTCGCCACTGTGCATACCCACTAAAACCCCACGGGGCCACCAACAATCGCCCGAGCAGAACACGGCAACAGCTTAGCCTTGTCCGCATCCAGCCACGCGATCAGCCGTTAAAACTCACGGTCCTCTGCGGCCATGAATGATGTCGAATGGACCTTGGCTAAACAATTATTTATACGATTTATATATTAAATATATAAATCGTATAAATAATATAATCGTATATATAAATAATTTTTTTTATTATGACCAGATAGTTCTTATTTCAAATAATATATAGTTAAGCAGTGGTTAATATGCCTGTCATCCAGTGTTCAAATACATTTATCCCAGTCAATAATGAATCGCTATCACCCAGACTAACACAAAGTTCAAATTGAATTTTTCGCACGGTACGAAATAAATTAAACAGGACTCAATTCCAAAGCCCATCACAAGTACAAATTCGGGACAAATAAAAGCGATTTAACGTTAACAGTGTGGGGGACGCCACATTGTTTATTCAGCTTAGACACCTCCTCTAAATCCTTATCGATCTGTCTATGGCTAAGGTAAAGGCTTAAAGGGAGTTTTGTACTCGCAAGTTCATTAGAACAAATATAACGAAGTTGTTTTATCAAAAAATATTTATTATAATTTAATTTAAAAAATCTGGTTTCGTTCGTTAGAATGGACTTTATACTTAAACTCTAATGTAATAACAATTCAATAAATAAATACGAGTAATTTAGAAGAACGTTTACTTTGTTTGTTATTTATGGTGTAATAATAATTTTAGTTAATAGAAAAAAGGAAAAGAATATAATCCCCAATGTACTTATGTTTTGTTGATGAGGCGTTTCACTTTCTAAAACATGAAAACATATACAAATCGTTGCAAAGTCATAAACAATATATATAGAAATAATCAGAAATATATAAAAATGTAAAAACTATAGTTGAAATGGATAAATGAAGAGGGATTTTAAATTTGACAAGGAGTGACACAATCTCTGTGTGTGTCTGTCTCTGATTTCGGCGGTTCTGAAGGAAATATTCAGAAAATAAAGATGCAATAAATAATATGACTTGTCTTAATGTACTGATGTACAACCAATGTTGTAATTTTTAAAATGCGATAAAAATAGAGTTGTCTAACCAGCTATTTTAAATAATAAAACCTACTAGAACTACTATTTTATCCAGATTCATCAAGGTAAAGGCTTGTTATCATCAAATCGTGGGCGTGTAAATTGGAGATTTAGGCGTCGCATAAATCAATCGGAGGTCGGGGTAAGCCCGCAATACGTTAGTCGCTGTCGAATCACGACGTATTGACCTCAGATCACTCAGTTTTTAGTTGGTTTTGGAAGAATTATATTACATCGCTTTTCTGCTTCTGCGAAATTCTATTATCGACACTTGATACGTTTGGTAATCAATGATAACTGTATTTTATTAAAACACCTTTTTTGTTATATGTATGTGTGTACAACTAGAAGAAGCTTAAGGAATACTAATTAATAGGGCGATATTAGTCGGATCCTATTGTAGATAGCCGAAGTAACGATAATATAAGTGCAATTATATTATTTATACAATTCTTGGGATAGTAAATGGAGCGTTGCATTCCTTTATATGTAGCCAAGAGATATCAAACGGTGCTAGACTGGCCGTAGATGACTGCTTATCACGACGTTGACATACGGTACTGAATAATGTGTGTAGCAGAGAAAGAATGTGAGTAGAATAAATTCTGAGGAGAAAAGAGTTTTAAGAAGTGTGGTGCAACATTGTGTTATAGGATACGTAATAGAGAGATACGTGAGCAGTGTAAAAGAGGACGTAATAACAAGGATATGAAAGGAAATGCTTAGGTGGTTTGGCCATGTAGAATACATGAATGAAGAGATTAATAAGTAAGATACACAAGGCAACCGTGGATGGTGGAATCGGGTTAGGTAGTCCTTGACGTATACGCCTTGATCAAATCTAGGAAGTACTAGAGATAAGTTAACAGTAGCCATATTTTTTTTTGTGATAGGCAGTTAGTGCAAACGGGCAGGAGGCTCACCTGATGTTAAGTGATACAGCCGCCTATGGTCAATCACATTGCCAAAAAGCTCGCAAGTGCCTTTCCGGCCTAAGACCGGACCCTAAGTCGAATTGGTTCGGAAATAGTTCAGTGGGCAGCTGGTTCCACATAGTGGTGGTGTGCGGCAAAAACTGCCTTAGAAAACGCTCAGTTGAGGAACGACGGACGTCGAGGTGATACGGATGGTAAATAATTGATGAGCATGCATGGTGAATGTCATGAAAGTAGCGCGAGCTATGTAAGGAGAGCATATCCATATGGAGATCTGTGATCTCTGTCTAAAAAGTTATGATATATTTTTTTTCTTACAATAGAGTTCACAAAAAAGAGTGCAATTTCACATGAAATACAGTAGCGTATTCAGTAATTATGGCTAAAAAGTAATAGTATTTTGACTTAATTTTCTACAACACTAACGAATAGCTGGAACTAAGATAATCATTAACAGTCTTAGGGTCGGTTTCACAATGTCCGGATAAGTTCCAAATAATTTATTACTTATTAGTAGTATAAACACCATTGTTGCGTTTCACGACTGTCAGTCAGGTAGCGCGAAATTTCTTCGGAACTTTTATCTTCCGAATAATTTATGTGCTGCATAGCTATTTGGTACTTTATCCATACATTGTGAAACAGACCCTTAGTTCTACAATGTTTTGACAGTATGTTCGTGTGTCCGAGATACTGATATTCCCTACACTAGGTTTATTAACTCAAAAGGTTTAGTTCTTAGGGTCAAGACGTTTGATTGCCTCAGCATTCACATGGCTGCATCTTGTTTAAGTGAGCTAAGGCAAACTAAGGTCCTTGTACATACTTTCATTTTTAATATAAAGTCAAATTCAAAAATAATTTATGTCTATAGGTAACACAATAAACACTTATGAACGTCAAAATAAGAAATATACATTAAATGCTTCTAATTTTACATTTACTGACAGTTCGCAAATCAAGGGCGTAGAACGGAAGAGAAGAACTGGCAAAAAACTCCGCCATTCTTTTTGATCGCCTACAACAGTTCAATCATACAATAAAGGGTTAATCAAGCAAAACAACAAGTATTTGGCACAGATTGACAAAAAAAGCGTAGAACGGAAGAGAAGAACTGGCAATAAACTCCCATACTATACCATGGTGCGTTGACAGCATCCTATACAGACCATGATATAAATAAATTAAATTATACATTAACAGTTTTATTTTAAATTAAGATGTTAATGTATTACGCTATCAGGACTATAAATAAACGTATACGTGTAAGTAGGTTACGTATGGTTGAAATTAAACCACCAAGGAGCTGTCGCGTGCCCTCAAAATGGAAACAAGAAACTGCACTCAAGCTCATTACACTTTGATAACTCTTGTATTCCCGTACAGTGAGTAATTATTACAGCTTTCATATGTTTATTGTATTAAAACATTTGTAAATGGTATTTAATAGAAATGTTTATGGTCATCTCAAATTGAATAAAATAATTCATAAAAAGAAAGTCTAAGGGTCTGTTTCACAATGTCCGGATAAGTTCCAAATAAGCTATTTATTACTTATTGGTAGGATAAACAGTATTTTTGACTGTCAGATAGTGTTATTCGTCATGAAACGTAGTATCTTATTTGGAACTTTTATCTTTCGAATAATTTATATGTTGCATAGGTAGTTGGTACTTTATCCATACATTGTGAAACAGGCCCTAAATATTTTGTACATGTTAATCAGAAGAACTACGGTTTAAAAAATATATAATTAACTAGTGGCCCGCCCCAGCTTCGCACGGGTGCAATGCTGATGAAAAGCAGGTTTTTATTATGTATTGTTTTGTAGGCATTGTTATGTATTTTGTATTGTACGCGACATATACCATCACGGACTTTTCTATAGACCTTTTTAATGTGTACAATACTTAGTACATTATTTTGATAAAACTCGTAGGGCTCAGCCTGCGTTTGCAATGTAAGCGGAAAAAATGTAATTATTTACGACATCACATTAGAAACCTCAAAAATAACAGTACTTCTCCACTATTTAATGGATGTTATTATACATATAAACTTTCCTCTTGAATCACTCTATCTATTAAAAAAAAACTACATCAAAATCCGTTGCGTAGTTTCAAAGATTTAAGCATACAAAGGAACATAAGGACCGAGAAAGCGACTTTGTTTTATACTATGTAGTGATAATGAAGGCTATATATAAATGAATATTGGTAGACCACGGATTAAAGAGAGTTGGTGAGCCATAGAGTAAATTGGTAATGTAGGATGGCATAGAATAGATAGAACAATTCCAAGATAATAAATGCTGAATTAGTAAAAAGAATTAAGAACCGGCGAAGTAAAATTTGTTATTAACACATTATCAATTTATTGGGCAGGGATATAAAACCCCCCACAGTCAGTTTATTCGAGATGTGTCGAAATATTAAAAAAAAAAGTCGTGATATTGACTAATGTACCTATGACTAAGTTCGCTATAAAGTATTCCTTTTTGAATTTAGATAACTTTGTATGTCAGCCAATCCAAGCCAAGCTAATTTTTTTTGTTTATTTAATAATATATAATACATAATTAGTTTAAATTAAAATAGACAATTTTAGGTATTCTAATATTATACGTAATTACCTGAATGTTATTAAATTGTTCTTATATAAGGACGACAAATATACCTTAATAAACAATTGATAAAATAAAAAACAGTATCTGTATTCACAATAACAAAATCGTATTTAACTTATAATAAACCAGTTAACATCCATTTTTGAAATATATTAGCTTAAAACACATAACAATAATTATAATCTGTGAAAGAGTTTACTAAAAGCTCTTTCGAAATTTTTTGTTAATGCAAATGGTTCAAAATATCGACTGAACTCATAAATGAATCTTACGCATTTTATGGTAATGATTTGGTAATGAGTGGTACCTGTGTGTGCTTGTATAGTGCGTGATAACTTATAATAATGTTTTGTGGCTTTGTGACATTCCGTCGTCGTGTTAAGAAAACATTGCCTTGAACAACTTTTTAGAAATCACTCGGTACTGTATTATTAATAAAAAACAGCTGAAAGATCTTATATAGAACTTATTCGATATATAGTCTATACCACAGTTGACGTGAGAAGTACAGTTGTAAAATAATTATATATATATATATATATATATATATATATATATTGTTGTTTAGTTTCATTTAATGATAAATAATTTAAATATCGGTTCGACCAGAAAATGACCGATTTCCATTTCGGCTTTGCAGGCACAAGACATAGGAAAGAGACAGAGAGCCTTATCTTTAAAAAAATATCAAAGGTAATGCCCATTATCGAAGCAATAATAATAATGACATTTCTACATACAGGCTGAATATTTACTACGTGATTGCCGAGATCTGTGTGTATCACAAATGACGCAACGTCGCGTGACGATCGTGTGTATGTTGAAACTTGTAAGTATTCTTTATTGATAATCTCAGCGGCGATGCTACCTCTTTTTTGTTTCAATTTATGTTACCTGTCAACCATAAAACTTCTTGATAATTATTTCCATACGAATTTAACCGATTGCGCAAAAGACTTTTAATATGAGATTGCAACTCGTATTTCATTTCGCTCCAAGTCTTTCCCGCTCTCTTTGCCTCACCAGTAACATCACAACGCCAGGTTTGCTAGGGACGACCACGCTTCCGCTTTCCTTGCGGCTTCCAATCAAGCTTGCTGGGGGTTATATTTGGAATCTCTTCGGAGTGTATTACCACTGATACTTTGAGATAACAAACATTAGGTACAATCACTACGTAGTATAAAACAAAGTCGCTTTCTCTGTTCCTATGTCCCGGTGTATGATTAAATCTTTGAAACTACGCAACGGATTTTGATGCGGTTTTTTTAATAGATAGAGTGAAGAGGATTTTCAAGAGGAAGGTTCATATGTATAATAACATCCATTAAATAATGGAGAAGTACTGTTATTTTTAAGGTTTATAATGTGATGTCGTAAATAATTACATTTTTTCCGCTTACATTGCAAACGCAGGCTGAACCCTACGAGTTTTATCAAAATAATGTACTAAGTATTGTACACATTGAAAAGGTCTACAGAAAAGTCCGTGATGGTATATGTCTGTCTCTTATGGATAACCCACAATAACTTTTTTTTGTCATTTACTTTTTACGACAAATAATGGCTAATTTTGGAAGCGATTTTAACCAATACAGCATTAATTCTTAACCAATTAAATACCTTAAATACATTGTTTATTTAATATAGATCTATACAGCTCATTACAGCTTATTTAGCAGCGATCGAACGCGTATATTATTGGAGCTTTCCAGCGACGGAAATAACAATATGTACCTACATAATAAAAACCTGCTTTTCATCATCATTGCATCCGTGCGAAGCTGGGGCGGGTCACTAGTTATTAATATAATATTGACATATCACCTCTCTGACAGTTTCTCAGTCTTTACTTTATATCGTTTTTAGAATAGGGTCTTTTTATGTATCTGATATTAAGTGATACCGCCCGCCCATACACTCTTTGCCAGAGGTCTCGTAAGTGCATTGACTTTTAAAAATTGATTCGCCCTTTTCTTGATGAATTCCAAGTTGAATTTATTCGGAAAAACTTCAATCATCTTAAAACACTCAGTTATGAAACGACGGATGTCAAGGTGATACGGGTGGTGATGAAACTCAGCTGCAGGTCTTGCTCTTCTCCCTCAACTCTCTACATGTTAAATGCGGTAGAACATGCAATGAGACCCCACGTCTTTACACAACGCATGCCAACACAAACGATTACCCGTGTCTCATTAGGCTTAAAGTTTCTTTCGGTATTAGATTTATTTATTCCGTAATGTAAATAGAAAAAAATGTGTTATTATGTACTAAACCTGTGATTTGGTGTATACAGTCAAGTAATCTTCAGACGGGTTTATCATAAGCTAAGCAATTCATCAAAACATACTCCGCATCTTCATAATACGTAGTTTAATATTTAAGCAGATGGATATTAATGAATTTGATATTTGATTTCAACGAAGTGTAGCTTAATTCATTTTCGAAGTTGAACAAACATGTTAAATAGAAATAAATTCAAGTTACAAAAGAATAAGAATATAAAAAAAACAACCTTTGGCCCCAGATTTCTACATCTGTTTCTGTGACTGACACACAGTCGACTACTTGGATCTAAAGTTTCGTCACGGTGTCTTCATTCACCTTGGGGCCTGTATGCGCCCCTAGATTGGAGCACAGCTGGGATTTGACTCCAGGGTTGAAAGCCACTAAGCCACTAGGCCAACACTGCTCTAGGAAAAAATGTATTAAACATATATTGAATACCTACTTGTTTTGGCACGTTAGGTATAAAAGATGAGAGTAAATTTTTACACACCGTCACAAAAAACCGATACTCTGAAGTTAGGTATAGTCAACATTTCAGTTTTTTCTAGTATTTGAGTCGCTTTTTCTACAAACGTAGGATAAAAATTAAAACGATTTTTATCATCTTACGCCAAAGAAGTATAACTTGTACACACAGGTTTTTTTAACTTTTTATCAATGATAATTTGAATGAATTCCCTGACTTCTGACTTAGAACCTGTTCACTCTTTAATCTTTGAAAGCTTTGATAGAAATAATCTTTAATCTACCTTTATTAAGTTTTGTTAGAGAAAATCGACTTTTAATGGCGTCCCCAATAAAAGAGGAAATAAGGGCATCATCAAGAAATAATTTCGAACCCTTCATGTAAATGATAATCAGTAACTCAATTACGTTTATAAAACCTTAATTACGCCAATTCCCGTCAATAAGGAATTGAAATAATTGAAACAAGTTAAATTCCTTTTAAATGATTAATTTCGCTTTTCAATTACGAATGGATGGAAAATATTTACGGAAAATTAGTACCTTCATTTTCATCTTTGCTAATTTCGAACTTTATCTTTGTTAGTATCTCTCAAATTTAAATACGAATTGTTCAATGGTGTATATCACTTGCCCAAAGCAGTGTTGACCTAGTGGCTTCAGCATGCAACTCTTCCAGAGGTCGTAGGTTCGATCCCCGGCTGTGCGCCAATGGACTTTCTTTCTATGTGCGCATTTAACATTTGCTCGAACGGTGAAGGAAAACATCGTGAGGAAACCGACATGTATTAGACCCAAAAAGTTGACGGCGTGTGTCAGGCACTGGAGGCTGATCACCTACTTGCCTATTAGATTTAAAAATAATCATGAAACAGATTCAGAAATCCGAGGCCAAGAACTAAAGAGGTTGTAGCGCCACTGATTTATTTTTTTATATCACTTGCCCGAGATAACATAGTTGTAAAAGCAAACAATCTATACCTTTTCAGGGAAAAAGAAGGAATGCTATTATTACTAGGATACTTAATACATTACTAGCTAGTTTTCTCGCCCTTAATTACAAACATTAGTAAAAATATTGATGTGTTTTGCAACAGTCTACCAATTTACCGTAACTTTATTTTGCAGGCTCTTAACGTGGTTTAGGTTCTCATTTTGTTTGTTTATTACTGTTATTTTTTAACTTTTAGTTTTAGATATTATCCATTTTAGTTATTATAATTATTTTGTTTTATTTTATTTTTGTTTATTTCGTAGTCGTTTGTTTGGTTTTTTTCCATTCATATTTTATATGTAATTAATTGTAATTAATTAAACCTAAGAAATAACATAATACATCAAAATATACCTAATAACTAACCTTAAAATTTAATTATTAAAAAATATTATTAAAAGTAGTCCCTTTAGGCAAGGTTCCGAAGATACTGGCAGCGTTCCCCCTTTGAATAGCCAGACTAATTCTTTGTCCAAGGTAGCTGCCAGCTCTTCGTTCTCCTGTGATGTCGACTAACCTTTTTGATAATTCCCTAAAAAGCCTTAACGCGCTAGGACCCCACGGACCAAGGGTCTCGACACCGAATGGTACAAAATCATATTCAGAGCCTAGACCCCTATATTTACAGGCTTTAGCTTTTTCAGCCGCATCACAAGCCGCACCAGCTCTGTTGTTGGTTCCATGAAGATTGGAAGGGGCCAGTGTGTCTGAACAGGTGGCATCCCATACCAAAACCCGACCCATCCTCCATGGAATCAAACTCATACCGTCCGGTCTCTTGCCATCATCTCTAGCAATTCCAGTCGGCTCAAGTAGACTTGGCACGTTGACGGTGGCAAGGGACCGACGTATTATATCGTTGAGAGCGGCATGTCTCGAGAAGCGGCCAGCACTTTTTTGACATGATAGTCCGTGATGTCCTAGTTTGTCGACATCACTGCCACAGGGACATGTATGAGCAGCGCAGACCGGTACCCCAAGCCGCAGACAGGTTGCGATTCGGAGCGTGTCAGGTTCAAGAAAAGTTCCTGTATTTGACGAAGGGTAAGCGTGAAGCCAGTAGCCGGCCTCATGCGTACCCACGGCCAAAAGCCTAGCACGTGCTGAACCTGTACTACGGCTCAAAAGATTGTCATAAGTCATTTTACTGTCTATGTCGTCCCAGCTCCTCTGTGAATTTAGAGAAAATGGAAAATTTTGACCTGGGCATGCAATTAAGAAAGCGTTTCTAGCTTCTTCCAAGCCAGCAATCTCAAAGTTTGAAGGGGATGCCCTTAAAATTTTACTTATGAGATTTGCTGAACTATGGACAGAAGATAGAAAGGCTGGTAAAGCGACACTGGAAATTTTGCGAATCCCCAAACCACCATAACGGATTGGTAATGATGCTTGGGTCCACGATTGCTCGTTCAGCTGTATATTAAGAAGTGATTCTAAACTAATTTTGATTACGTCGTCTACTTGTGTCAAAAGATCTGGGTGATTCCAAAAGGAGCAGCAACGGAGCACATACGTAAATTTTGGGACAAAAAGACAGTTTTTTAAGATGCAAAGTGCATAATGCGGACTAATTTCAAGTAGACGATCAGCAGAATTTTTAAATTTATTAATAGAATTATTAATATATTCAAAAATAGATTCATCAAAAATTGGAGAACCTAAAAGGTAAAGGGAATTACTATTAACTATTTTAATATTTGGAGCCAAAATCTGAAATTTTTGTTTTACTGTATTTAAATTTAAGTCGCAGTTATTTATGTAATAAATAATATTTATTAAATGTAATTATGTAATTAATTGTAATTTATATTGTATGTGTAAGTGGGTTAAATTTGTGATGTCATATTTTCTTATTTTTAGGCATACACATTGTTTTAGAAAGTATATATATATAAATGAATATCAAATGAAAGCTTATTTTTTGCTAGTCAACAATTTAAACATGGTTGTTTTGTATTTAGTTTAAATAATTAAAAATATACTAAATGATTATTTTAGAAATTTATCTAATTAGATTAAAGTGCAAAAGTGTTTACGATTGTTTCACTGTTTAAACGTTTTTACGGCGCACCACACATTGTAAAGAAAGTTTAGAATATAATAAACTATAACCACTCTTTTAAACAGTTATATATTACTACCATTATTTAGTCGCTTTTAAACAGTCGCATTATGTTATGATTTGGTAAAATTATCTCAACCATATAACTATCTTTTGGTCGATGCGATTAGGGAAGGTAAATTTACAGTATGTGAAAAAAAATTACAATTAGTACATCACCCAAGGAACTCGAAGGAAGAAGATTGAGAAGAACAATAACAGTCGTAATAGTTCCTTACGAGTTTGTTCCCCGATATATATTTACGGTAAATTATGTGTTAAAATAAGGCCGTCATCGCGATCGTGAGCGTTCTGGAAGTCACTATCACTTCTTCTTCTTGTAGTGCCTCTCTACTGCTGGAAGTTGGCGGTCAGCTCGTTAAACTTCTTCTTATTCTTCGCCAACCGCATCAGTTGTTCTACACGGGCCACTCCCGTCCATTTTCTGATATTGCGGAGCGACGACTTCCTCTCGACCTTGAAGAAGTCAGTACCGTTCGTACGTTGAGGATATCCACACCTCTTTTAGTCTACGAAACGTCAGATTCGATTATCGTCTATTCTTATCATAAAAAAATAAATAATACGTAAATGTAGACGAAATTTGAAAGTTCTAATAAATTTAAGTTTAGAAAACTAAGAACTGCCTTCCTTATGTAATATCTATGTAAAATTCAATTTAAGACAAATTTGCACGCCATTGTATGTGTATAAGAATATGCGAACATTATTGTATCACCAAAACAAATAAATATTATTATTATTATTATTATTCCATGTAAGGAAGCAGAAACATATAATCGGCTGAATTGCATTCGTGTAAAGTAAACCTGTCAAAAACTAAAATTATCGTCTTAAAAAACTCAGCGTTGCGTGAGGTATGAAAATGACTCCTAAATAGTAGTTGAAATTAGCAGTACTAACGTCCATTTCTCTACTTGCACGTATATTGTATAGCCAATTATACGTAAGAATAAAAAACATTTAAATGACGTACGTATGTATACCCCTAATGAATCCACGTATAATATTCCGATTACGTTCTGTATTACCTACATCACTGACTCGGCGCAGAGCATCAATTATTCAAGAACGCTTCAGTATTCTAGACTTGCTCAGTTTTGTTAAATAAAGTTAAACTTAGCCCACTTTATTTATGTTTCCAATTCAAGAGAAATGGCATACTTTGAGTTCTTTAACGAACGATCTGTTGTATATAATTGTATGTATTGCATGAGTGTATATTATTATTTATGCCGAATGTATAATGCTGTTGTCATAAAACAATACAAATTCGAATGTCATTTACCAATTCAGTTAGGACTGCGTAATCTAACCATCTCCGCGTCAGCACACGCGAGTATCATTCGAAAAACAATCGATATTAATTTCCATCGGTGGCTAAATTTGTTTCAGCAATCGAGTAGTCCGTTGACAGTTGTTCGATAATTGAACTGGGAACAATTAGCCGACGAGTGGTTAATATCCGCGGCGCTGTCAGCACTGACTCGAGATACTTGAAATCGAGTGTAAATCGATTCACGTAAACGCTGATCTGACAATCGATTATATTGATGATTTTTCGAGTAATTGGCCTACGTGGCGATATTACAAAATATTCAGTTTAAAATTGGAATGCAGGTGAACGAACCAGTCAATCTGTGCCAAATACTCGCTGTTTTGCTTGTTGTGTAATTGCGAACGAAGCGATTAGGACGACGATAAATATATTAAAATTAATTGGATTATTAACCCTTTAATTACTTAGAAGAATCGTTGAGTTAGATTTTATAATCTGACAGAGAATGCCTCTGGAAATGGAGACATAACCTTCAGGACAATATTTAACCTGTTTCGTAGAAAGAGACATCTCACGTCAAGAGCAGTTGGTGTCCAAACCCCTTTTTTATAGACCATGTTGAATTTTCACTTGTTTTATACATCTGATACACTCTCGGTTCTTACTTTAAATATGGGCTAATAACAACCTTGCTCTGGATTCAAGCCTATATCTTAGACAACAATATTTTGAAGTGAAACTTCTTTAGAATCGTTGTGATTTCAAACCGGATGCAACGAAAAAGCGACAGTAAAAAGAGACAGAAACATTAATTCATATGATTTAACGTGGGAGAAAATGAGATAGATAAACTTCTTTCGAATCGTCGTGATTTCAAACCGGATGCAGCGGTAAAGAGAGACAGAAACATCAATTCATCATATGATTTAACGTGGGAGAAAATGAGATAGCAGGCATTATACAGCCTCTCTTTACTGCCGCTTTTTCATTTGATCGAATTTCAAACTTTCGATGTTTTAGTTTTTCCCAAATTAAAAATTTATATTAAACTTATAAATTAAAATTTATCATTAAAATATACTGTTTTAAAAGAACACACACATTTAGATAATGGAAAATGATTAATTTATATATGATTAATAATAAAAAAAATGTTTTTGAAGGTTTCACTTCTACCATGTGTGAATTGCACATATGTTTTTTTTATAAATATTCCTTTAAATCAAATAAATTTAAATTTTATCTTTTACGGAAATGGGATAAGCCTATTGCCAAAGTATTTTTGTCTAAGGCTTCCAATTCTGGCGTACGATGAAATATAACATTATTGCGATGCACAAGATGTTAGCACCTAGACACAAAAGGTCTTGTTTTGTTTCAACTAAAATACATAATTCTAAAGCCTTGTCGGAAAATGTACACCTATATATTAGTTTTCATAACGGAAAAGCTTTAGATCGTGCGAGCCTGTTCCATTTAATTTTACGAGCGGGGGCGGAAATGTTGATATCTGCCTTTATTGTTTGTTTTTTCACAACCACAAAACATGGGTACATTGGGGTAACAATTTTAAGTTCGCCAACGGCTTAGCCTAGCATCGTACTTGGCAATGTTATGTTGAGATCATGGTATATAGGGTAAAAAGTTTTCATTGTTTACACGGCTTATACTGGGACGCAGATGTTTGTAACTTTTTACGGTTTTATCACCTTATTAGCTGTATTTTTGATAAAGGTGCCAGTATAATACTTCAGCTTTAAAAAGTTTTCGTCAATGTGTATAACTTTATAGTGTTATATGTAAAAGAAGTTTTTTTAATTGACATTTTGTGATCAATGTTTAGTTAAAAACATTATAGCCAAAGGAAAGGGAAATTAAAAATATGATGTCCTGCATTATATTTTAATTTTCCTATCTGTTGGTTTATCCACTGTAGGAATTAGACTAGAAGCGCGACATATTTCAATTTCCATCGGATAACATTGATAAATCGACCTCTTTATCTCGCCGTAACTAATTCTTAAGACGCTGTTTAAACATTGATTATAAAGACTGGCTCGATATGGCAGCGACCACCTGCGGTGCATTCCCGAGAATACTTAGGTCTTTAAGTCATTGGCATACGAAGTTTCATTAAATTTTTAATTAAGTTGTTTTAATTTATGTTTCGTATAAATTAATATTGTAATATTGCTTAGGTTAATTTTATAGCTAACGAAAGTATTAAAAGTTTTGTTGGCTGATAACATTCTCATACATATCTTTCCTTTGGTTTTTTCATCCTAAATAGCGGGACAGCTGACATAGATCGATTTTCATATCTAAGACATGTCACGACGCTTTCTCTCGCCGTAGGAGTAGGGATTACTTGCAAAAATTAAACATACAACCTCAGGGCTAAGGCCCTATCCCAGCAGGAATTGCTGTGTCAGTGTTTCGGGGTAGACTGCGGTGCGCAGTGGAGTGCTGGATCACTGAGGCGCGCCGGCCCGTTTACAATTAGTTATGTAAAACAATAAATTACTGTAATTTTGTCAATTTTTTTCTGAAATGTATCACTTCAAACTTGGCTTGGGATAATAAATTTATCGTGTAAATTTCAAAATCATGTTCTATATAAATATTCGTCATAAAATGAATTCAAAGTGTCAAAAATTTGCTATGTTTGGATTTTTTTCTATCGAGCGAAGTTATTTAAATCGTGTATTGACATTTAAAAATAGATACATAAACTACTGAACTTCACTATATATTTTTTCCATTCGCCCTACTTTAAGATACGATAACAAAAAATGAAAAAAAAAATACTTTTTCGACGATCGGATAGGTCCTTAAGAAACGCACGCTTAACCACTCCTGCGATCTGATGTTGGTAACCTATTATTTGTTCTTTAGCCTTATTTAACAAAGTATATGATGTTTTTGCATTACCGAACAAAACTGTGATGGGTATCTTTATCTTACTAATCGTCAATTTTATACAAAGAACTAAAACTTACGTTACACCTAAATAAAATAGAGCCCTGTGAAGATACAATGTCTATAAGTTAATTTACTATGTGTATGATTTATTGAATTCGTTTTATATTAGCCATTATATGTTGTTGAACTTGATTTGCGTACGGGAATATATACTTCCTTGATACTGTATATAATGTTAATTTGCATATGCTTAGCCATTTGAAAGTAGCTGCACGTCCGAACCGATATTGCCATTTACCAGGAATTGAAACCAAGTTCGGCTCCAGCGTGTCGAATAAAGGCCAAATGAAAATACAAGGCCGGCAACGCACTCGCGAGCCCTCAGGCATTGAGTGTCCATGGGCGGCGATATCACTTAACATCATGTGAGCCTCGAAAGCGATGGGCTGACGACGTCATAAAGGTTTTGGCGAAAATAGATGGAGAAAGTTCAGGAGGAGGCTTTCACCCAAAAGGTGTCGATTATGCTGCAGCCAAAGTAATGGAAACAACAATAGCTAACGTAGTATTATAACTAAACTAATACACATTTGTATTTTTCGTATAGTTTGTAAGTAAAATGGCTGTATTATTATTATAGTGCTATCAATTATTTCTGTTTTTAAATTAAAAAAAACAAAATCATTTGTTCATTGAGGTAACACTTATGAAAATAAATAAATAATAACATATTAAGTGTTTCCTTTACGTTTACTGCCAGCTATCAAATCAAGGGCGTAGAACGGACGAGAAGAACTGGCTATAAACTCTACGCCACTCTTTTTTCAAGTTGTTCGTTTTAAAAATATTTGTAAGGAGCTGCAACCATTACACCATGTTCACCAGACTTGTGTATTTTAATGATAAAAACGTGTTCGAAATTAAAAAAAAACCACAAGTAAAATTGCGGATGTTCATGTGGGGTGCTACAAGGTGACCATCTCTTCCGTAATACAAAGGACGTTAATAAAAAGTTAATTACAGTAGAGCAAACAGTAAACAAGCAGGACACCCGCGTTGAATCATGTCTGCTACTGGAGTTAGGGTTATGCAGGTTAACGAAGATTCAAAGAACTGGAAGTTTTGTAATTTTGATTTATGCTACTACTAACATAATGTTAAGCGAGAATGAACTAGTTATAGATGTGATTATAGAAAAAATATTGATTTTGTTTATAAACAATAAACAATAGAATAGGCCATCGAAAAGCATCACAGAGTATTACATGTGACACTTCTACGTTCACAGCCATACGCAGGTACGCAGTTTTCTTACTGGATAAACTTTTCTATGGCATGTTTTTTTTGCAGCATCAAGCTTACAAGTTAATTAAAATAGCAAGAAAAATATAAGAATAAATCTTGCCTATGTGTTGGAAGTGTGCAAGTTACTTACTGAAACTATTAAACACTTTTTGCCCTATTATTTTATTTAAAAAAAAATTGTGTTAGTGTCCATATGACTATATTGTTATTCACAAAATAAAACTGGAAGATTTTTTTATACCTGGCAATTAATTAATTGTTAGTGGAATTTTTGATCATCTGTCCATCACGGCATGGATCTTGTACGTTATTATAGTTTTTGAAGCCCTTTTCGCCCTAGACTTTACTTTTGTACACCAATTATTTTCTTGGTTTATTCCGCGTACGCTTAAAAGTTTTAAGCTAATATAACTAGGCTCGTGTGTATCTAATAAATAAATATTAATTTTATGGACTACAAAGATATTTCCAATTACTATTTTCTAAAAATAAATCGTTTATTTACCAAGATAGTTGTACAATTAGATCGAACAAAAAAAAACCGCACAATCAGCCATACATAATTAGGCATTCAAATGTCCTTAATTTTACTATGAAACATAATAAGAACATTAACTTAATGTCATAGTAATAAGTCGTTTATAATTAGTGTCAAACTTATGGTCGAATTACTCGCCCACGAAATAAAGGTACCTTTGCTTTTAAAAATTTAATCACCTTCCCCTTGAAAGAATTATACGGCAGAATTATATAATTATCATCTATATCTTATAGGAATGTGATTTTGACATTCATATCATTGAGATTATTCAAAAACAAGATGAACTTTACAATGTGTTTTTTCTCAATATTTTTAAACAATTAGGGGCTATAAGAAAACAATAATTTTAAGTAAACTTTTGATCCCCATCAAGTAAAGTGGCTCAGTGGTTATACTTTTTTCACAAAAACAACACATCATAAAGTGTATCAAAATCCATCCATCAAAGCAGTCAGGCGCTTTCTGACAAAAATATAGATTTGTTTAGAAAGGACGGTGACTTTGTTGTTTAAAAACAAAAAAACGTTCACCAAAATTACCTACAAAATAATAAATTCAGTAAATTACATAGAATTCGAGTTTCAAAGTTAATAAAAGAATGCCGCAAGTTATTCCTCGCATGTAGGATTGTAGTTAGGAGGTATCCGCAGGCCATTAATCATTTTTCATATAAAGTTTGCCAGCGAACGTAAAGTTCATTACCGAACTCTGGGACGCTAATAAACTTATATTTTATAAAGATAATTCACAGTAAATAAATTCAAATGAGGCTTACTTAAATGAGTTCAGCTTAATTTGTTTCTTAGCTAATACCTTTCTGCTGCTCGCTGAAAATCAACGATATCACACTATTATTACGTTATGTTGAACTTTACTAGTTGCCTATTTGTGCCAGTAAAAGTTTTATTGTTTGTTGATTGAAAATTATGTTTTATAAAAAATACGTCGAAAATGTTGAGCACGTCTGTCTACGAATTGATACATAATTAAGAAGTTAACTAACTGCATAAAAATGTGGCATTATATATTTGTATCCTATAAAATAAACGTAATAAAATCACAAGATCAAAAATTCCTGCATTATAATTAGAACAGGCATTTTGATTACAGTATAAACATTGAAGTCTTTAATGACATCCTTCTGGTATCACAAACAAATTTATACAAGCATTTATTCACCTCAATATCAGAAACTAACGAGTTTTCTGTTTTAAATTGAAGACAGTGTATTTATAAAAAGAACTTCTCACTCTGCAAAGAGGCTTTTGCGGTGTTCAGTCGAAATTTTGAAAGAAACTTCTGGAAGAGATCTTTTTCTCGCCGTCTCATTAGTAAAGTTCTTTGACCTACCTACAATCGGTGTTAATTATTTCTACATACTTTGGAGTAATTTATTTCTGGTTTCTGTTTTTACAGATATTCCATAGATGGAATCATCCATTCGTGGACTTACCCGTAATAAGCGTAACATTTAGTTCACAAATAATTAAAACAAAACCTTTATAAAAAGAAAAATTATTACTCTACAGCATGTAAATGTATTTTTTATCAAATAACAATTCTTACTTTAGTTCAGAAACTAATCCGGAGACTGGCAGCTAAATACAAAGAGCGGTTAAGCTGTCATCCGAACGAACTTGCTCGCCAACTCACCATTACACAGTATGTGAGTCGACTAAAACGTCACCATATTCTAGAGCTAGAAGACCGGCAGTAGCTCTAGGCAGAAGATGAGTAGATGCTTCCAATGGGAAGTCACTCCACATGACAGCACCACAGAACAAATTCGCTCATAGTCTTAGGGCTGATTGCAAATTAACGCAGAGAAAAAAAAAGTTCAGAAACTGTCTGCACCGTGAAATGTCAACTATTCGATTGAAGAAATCGTTTAAAAAAACACAAGTCATGTTATGGTCCAATCAAGGCAGTAACCAATAGCTCGCTGGAGCTAGATTATACAGTGCACGATGCTGTGATACTTGAAACGAAAAAAAAAAATTTAACTTATTTTTTCATAATTAGGTCAGTATGATCATTCAGTACAAGTTTTGAATTTTCATTTTATTTTATGTCTTTTAAGAATTGTTTGCACACAATCCCCGCCCAAGGTGCACTGAACTAAATATGTCCGTGACGAAAAGACCAGAAAGCGATGCGTTATTGTAAAATACAAATTATTGTCAAATAAATGATGACCTTATATGATCTCCCAGCTAGGGAATTGATAACTAACAAACAAACAAAAAATCATTTATTCATGTACACTTATGAACGTCAAAAAAATACAATAAATGCTTCTAATTTTACATTTACTGCCAGCTCTCAAATGAAGGGCGTAGAACGAAAGAGAAGAACTGACAATAAACTCTCCGCCACTGTGTAATCGCCAAGTTTTTTCTTATACACAACGTTTGTAAGGAGCTGCAACCATTACATCATGTTCCATTTGACATCTTGAGTATTAAAGAATAATAAAATAAATTAAAATAAAAAATATTTAAAGGCTTTGTACCTACTAGACCAAGTGATGCAGCAATTAATCTCACTACTGGCTAGAAATACAGATTTTGATTGTTTAAGTTTATTTGTTTAGCATGACTTTTCCTCTATATCCATATTAGAATGTCTTAGTTGATCGTTGGACTTAAAATGGCTCATTAAATCTCAGTTATTTTAATAAGTAATTAACGAGTTCCCTAACTAGTTTTATAGCCGTTTCATGTTAGGTTGAAAGCACCCATTTATTTTATATAGAGCAATTACGTATTCATGTGATTATTTCGTGAATTCGAATTGAACAGTTTATTAATAAAAGTAGGTACTAGCGTTAGCACTTTAACTTTTTCAATATAGGTTTTAAAGTTATGTTTTTTTTTTAATATATTGTATATCTAAAGGAATGAAGAAATAAAAGAGAAACTAATTTGGATGTATTTATTTAGAATCCTTTTTTGTAGAATTGAAAACTTACATAATGTTTGTTTAAAAAAATATAAATATTGCTACATAAGTACAGTACTGCGAAATATTGCGTAAATGAAAACGAATCGAAAATTAAATATCAATCTTATAATGAACAGAGTAAAATATAAATACGTGATTAAAATTAATTTTTAATAAAGATATTAATATACAATATGTGTCAAATAAAACATATTCTATCTACAATATACAGGTAACAAACATCTATCTATTTACATTTTATTCAGACTAGTTCGTGTACGAAAAAGAAATATTACGAATAGGAGTTAATTTTATTGAACACTGAAATTGAATGTTTAAAGCTTGGCTTAGAAACTGTCATACAAAACCAGCTAGCTGATTAACAGCCGTACTCAAGAGTCGTTTATTAGGCGTTCTCGGTTACTAAGGCCATTTAGATTTATTTGCCCTAATACGTATTTAGTGGTTCTCTAAGTCACTGCCTAATTTTTAAACAAATTCTATAATTAAAGATAATTTAATGAAAAACTCGGAGTACGGCCGTATTAATGTAAAGAAAAACTGTTAGCATTTTACGAATTGTTCAGACTGTATATTAAATTATTTTGTCAAAAAACGGCAGTAATTCTCTATTTAGTTCATAAGTGGAGGTATTCTCTATACTAATATATCGGAATTTAACTAGAGTCACAACGATTGTCTAAAGGGAAATGACATAAACCGGCAAAGTTTTGGGCGAAATTTTCAATTTCACACCCCATCTACACTATCCACCTATATACATGCGGCAAACCGCATAAAGCTCTTTTAAAAAATTATAAATGTTTCAACATATAATAATTAACCTATCTATTAATTATATACAATTATTGCTATTTAAGATGCGCTCATAACGCATGGATATAACGAAGACTTATTGCCATCCATAGACGAAGCAATCAAATTACTTTCCAAATTTTCCCTACACTAGTGGAAATAAATTGTTGTTCTTTGCGAACAACAAAATTTCCAAAACAAATCCCAACCAAAATATTTAAGACCAACTCAGCAACCGCAGATCATTCGATATATTTCAACGAAGTAAGAAACAGTTCTTAAACCTATGTATCGTACATGGTTTCAGAAAGCTTCTACTTAAAAATACAGTCAAATGAATCAGAAATATCGATAGTTCCACGTTCTAGTTCTTGACAGAAACCATTCATTGCTACGTCTTTGGTAGTAGCTACTACGCAATTATTCTCCATTTCACAATAAGCAATCATTTAGGCCTTTGCTTGCATAAACCAATTAATATGTAAGAATATTATACCTAAAATGTATGTTGTTCACAGTTAAGAATAAAATTACGGCAAGTTAACATAATTGACGTAAAAGTAATAGTAAATAATAAAAAAATGTCAAAAAAGGTGATATCAGTCTTATCACTAATCTATAAATGCGATTATCTATTAAAACTTTCACTGTATATCATAGAAAAAGTTATAAAATCGAAATAAATCTAAATAAAATGGCAGATTTGAGCGTCCATATCTAGGTTAGATCTGTTTGTAGCGGTTCACACAGAACTTGTTAAATATTTTTCTAGTAGAGAAGTTTGAGTTATGATTGAATAACTTCAATTTTAATTGCTTCAGTTTGGGGATCAGTTCGTTGAAGGGGCGGCGCCCGCGCTGTGGCCTATGACAGCGCGGTCGCGCCGGCCCGCGCTCAGGGACGGTGCGGATGCGCAGAACTTAGCGACGAACTACTCACGCCAGAATCACTACTCTTCTCAGACACACAGGTCTCTGCGCCGGCGACAAATTTAACAACATTCAACTTATGATCGGATTCGCAAGTGTCGTCTCTTGCTCCGCCCGGCAGCCCTCCGCCACGAGTGACGATCTTTTCTCCAATTGTACCCGGATATCTTTCAATTCTATCACATTCGGCGTCATCGGGTTGGCGCCGGCGGATAGAGCGCTTTGCTTGAGGAGCCGGTTCTGGAGGCCGATGTGAGGGTTCGTCAGTTCTGTGAACCAGAGGAGAGGTGCGAACGCGCACGCCACCAACGCCAACTCCTGCTTCGTAGCATCCAGAGTCACGCGGGAATTGCCTTCTTCCGAAAGGTGAGTCACCGCCTTCAGAACTAGAACCTCCACCGTCTCCCTCAACCTCACCTTCGCCACCTATTAAAAAAATATATAGTAAAAAGAAATATTTTATTCCTTAAAAGTTAACAGAAGAACAAATGTGACTTTTACCGACGCGACGGCTAAAAATATCATATTAAACATCAAAAATTTTAGGCGATGGCGTTGGTTGTTGTTTGGAATACGCGAGTCTCGACTTATTCCATACCATCTCTAGACGCGTATATTTGAAGGAACTAAGCAAATAGAATGGATTAAAATCACTCAAAAACCCAAACTCACACATACACACTCACAGACACACTTGAAAAGCTGTTGATTATTAATAAACAGAAAAATAAAAAATTGAAAGAGTTGTCAATTAACATCATATATATATATATATATTATATATGCACTGATAACATTATACTCACATTCAAGCTGGTGCAGCAGTTGTACAGCAGCGAGGATACGCGTCCGATGGTCTGGAGTCATAATGCCCAAGTAATCTAAATCTGAAGGCTCAATTTCTTTAAATAGCTCAATATCCTCATATCCGTTTCTTGCAAATGCTATGGCATATTCTGGCAAATCTATCCTTCGCAATAGTTCTTCTACCGTTCGAGGCCGTGTCTCCCAAAGCCTTTCCCTGCTCTTGCACCATTTCAGAGTTCTTGATCTGGAAGCATCCCTTTCTGACAAAACCTCAACGTTGGCAAACTTGAAGTTACCAACTTTGTTGTTAAGCACTCCACGCCATATTCCTGACGCATTCATGTTTATCACTTCGATGATGTCTCCTTTCTGTTAATAAAAATTTTTTTTAGCTTATCAGAAGTAACATCAAACGGATTAAACTAATTATTATTTAATATTTTTTATACTATTCAGAGATTCAAGATTATCTTAGGATCTCCGCCATTAAGTTGTGGAATATCTTTTAAAACTCTTCTACATAAACATTTGTTAACCATATCCAATCTTGCTCAATCATAACTTTTGTAATTCTTATTGCATCGTAATTCATATATCGGTGAATTTTTTTAAGTTTATTTCATTAAAAAATTGTATTATTTTAGATTAAGTTTAGGAATTCTATATGTTTTATAATATTTGATAAGGCACTTGCGCTATACCTATCATATTAATTTTTAGTTTTTTTTTTTTCATTATTATGCTGCCTGGAAAAGATCGTTAGCGATACGGCAGCCTCGTACATCGGCAATAACGAAGTGTAATTTAATAAAAATAGTAATACTTATATCTCACCTATCAATGTTTAAATCTTACCTTGTATCTCAAAGCATCTTTTTCATATATATTGGGTATGTAATCAACCAGAGCACGGGCACGGCACAGCATTTGTGGCACAAGAAGACTCCGCCCGGCCGGACTTAATTCTATGTTTTCTTCTGCCGAGAGAGATGAATGATTACTACCGGCTCGAACCAATGCCTGCGTGCCTGTACATAAACATTGTATTTACGTCTAAACGCGTAGGAATACAAGCAGCAGCTGCTAAACCTTAACACCCCCAAAGTACTACTACTTTTTTATTATTAATTTATTCACAATTCTACAATTCCGCGTGGCTTTTCATGTTTGGCGCACACTGGTTTTGAATTCTCTTTTAACAGGGTATTATTACAATATAATCAATAAATACAATGACAAAAGATAGACGTACCAATTTGTATAAAACTATAAAATACTTTTGTACCTAAAACACGGTAACAGTAAAACAAATGAGAGTAGCAGTTTCGTTTTCCTTTTTTTTTCAATTAATTGGCATGTCAATCACTAAGCTAATAATGTTATTGATATATTCAATTAGTTGAAAGGTTGAGAGGTCAGTTGAGTTATACTATCACTTACTGCGGACGTGGAACAGAGAAAAGAAAGACACAACTTATTTACAAACATTTATATTAACACAGAGTTAAATCCACTCACTACTGCCTGATCCACTGGGAAGACTTTCAAAAGAACTATTAGAACATGGAAACGCCTGGTCCCCACTTGTTCGCCTTTCGGAACATTCAGGGCCTCTTTCTTGTCGTAATCTCGATATTTTTCTTTGTACATCTTGCCTCAGACCTCGAACTTTTCCCACTAAATTCGAAACACCTTCCAAATCATCCGCTGACTGAAAATTGTTATCAATATGTTATTCAAATTGCCATTTAAATGGATTTCACTGATTGTAATTCGATTACCTTATGCACTGTCGCTATATGCTGCGAATCAGTCTCACTCTCTTGATCTTCGTAATCCGATGAAGCCGGCGATAACGGATCTATTCCTATTCGATAGCCTGACATTTGCCTGTAACCTCGTCTCGAATCCCGCTCGGAACGAGTTGATTCCAACGATATGCCGGATAGTCGCGATCCTATAGATTGTATGTCAGACGCGGCGTAATCCCCGCTTTCCCTATCTCTCGCAGTTCGCAACGGTATCACAGTTGTTGGGTAGGGGCCGCTCTGTGGAATTATTAATCCTCTCCGCGGAGCCCTCGCTAAGCTTATATCGCCAGCACTTCTCAATGATATCACGCCTTCACCTCTCGGCTCGTTTCGGAGATTAAGCGTAAAACAAACTCGGCCGTTTTGAAACGTCGCAGCTGGTGCGCCTCCACCCATGAGAAAGTCCTCTGGATCACTTTCATAGGGTGGCTCATCATACCAGTGGCCTCGTCCAGACAACCCTCGCGCTTCATCATCGTACATATATGTGTCGTCTGCAAACGATTACTTTATTAGACACGAAGACAGAAAGAACCCTCAATAGTGCAAATAAAATATGCTAGCATAATTGCAAATAAATTTACCGTTAAAGGGCCTCCTATTAAATGGCGGTTTCACTGACAACACTGCAGGTAAGCTGTGTACGAACATCGGAAAGCCGTGCGTGGTTGATGCAAAATTATATTTTCAAAAACATGCACTTAGCATTTCGACGCAAACAAAACTTCGTAGCTGTGATGATGGTGGTTTTAAATAACCGGTTTATTTTTGTTATTTATCTCTTCTTGTTTAATGAGTTTCTATCACATCGATTCTCGAGTCATTTCAATGTATGATTGATGAAGGATGCACATCGAAAGCATACCGGATGATTGCGATACCGAACGATAAATCAATGACAATATCAAAGTAAGCATTCCGTCAAGATGACCAGTAAATTAAGTGTCAAAACATCGTGCAAGTAACATGCTTCAAATTTATTATCCCATTTAATTATTATTTTCCGACGTTTTTACTTATGACCTTATGATATTTTGACCTTAATACTTAGAGTTCATTCAAGCAAATTAAATTCCGATTGTGATCTAATTGAAATAAAACAAAAGAAAGCCCAAATAAATTTTGAATTTAGAATGCATAACACAAGTGGTTCATAACAATGCTCACATCAAATACGGCCAAAGTACCTTTAAGCAACTATAGAACATTCAGTAGACATAAGAGAGACATAGATTTAAATGTTGTCAATTTTTTTTTAACTATCATTGATTGATTTTTAATTTCTGTAAAATTTAATTTGAATCCATTTGATCATGGTTACTGTAAATATCGTTTCAAAATTCCAAACAGATTTTATAGTCAAAATTTCACATATATACCTCCAAACGGACCACGAACCCCGTCCCGCCCCATATTGATGAGACCGTGTCTGATGTCCCGTAGGATCTGTAAAAAATATATACTCTTAATAAATAATACAACAATAGCCTTTAATTAGTGTTCAACAATAACAATATTACAATAAAAGGAATGATCAAATCAGTGTGGGTGTAAAGGCATCCTAACGAGGTGGAATACAAGCAATATAAAACAAAGAAAATTGCAAACAGAACAATAAATATTCAAAGCCTGTGTACAACCAATTCCACGTAAGTAGAAACGTATTGAAGATAATAAAGTTAATTTATGTACTGAGAAATTATAGATTTATTTTTGTGTTGTTTCACGATCATCGATTTCCATTTTCTACATCTGAAGTTAAAGGAACAATTAGAAATTAAACGTGAAAGTTATAATAATTTATGAATTGTTATTTAACGACTAGTTATTTTTATACAGCACGTTATTAATAGTATCGAAGTAATAAACTTTCAGAGTAATTGACAAGAGAGCAGAAACGAATGTAACATGCTTAGCGAAAGGCTTCCAAAGTTTCGTATCGAAGCGGTACAAGTTCCAACAGGCTTAGCTGCAGATTAGAGCATGATTAGTCGGAGGCCAGCGCCAAACCAATGTGAGCTTGGGATTACCAACTCTGTTACGCTTGTATTAGTTTTGAATTTCCCTTAATCAATACACAATGTCAGGGACATTGTGAACTTTGAGAGTATTGTATTGTTGGGATTATGAGAGCCTAATATTTTAACTTTGCATTGATATTTTTTTTTTCAATAGGGCGGCAAACGAGCCAGCGGGACGCCCGAAAAGGCAGTTATCGAAGCCTATAGACACCCAATTTTAGTGGGTGCGTTGCCGGCCTTTACGAGAGGAGTACGCTCGCATTTTGCATTGTTGGAGTATCTATCAGGGAAGACCCCCGCCGGTAGTCGATATTTACGCTGCGTAGCAATCAATATAATAAATAAATATTCCAATAATTTAATTATTGTATCGATAAAAATTTTAAACTGCACCGATCTATGAAAAAAAACTTTTAAACAAATTACCTCTTCTTGTTCTCTCGCCAATTTGTCCTTTTTCTTCATCGCCTCTTGAACTTTTAACTGCAACAAGCACAATATCTCATTTATTTAAAAGTTTATGCAAGTTATATCCTTTAGGAAGTTTTTCAAGCGAGATCGTCCAACATTTAAACGTAAATTTATAGTAAAACCTTTTATGATTTGCGATTTAAATGGTGCATTCCGTATATTGAAATAAATGATAACATAATATAAAAGATCATATCATTGAATGATGAAGGAAAAAGGTGCACTGTTTATTAAAATTACACGTACATTTTATACAGCCGTCCATGCACATAATTAATTTTTACGAATTGCTTAAGACTGCATGCTGGGAGCATTGCTTTATCCCGATCCACGTGAGAATAATTTATACCAGGCCGTATTTTATTTATATATTTTATAATAAATATAACAGTTCATCTGCGAATAAATTTAGCGAGTGTATCTCACGAGGATCCACTATTGATAAACAATTAACGAACTTAAAAGATAGCCTTAATAATAAACTCACATGCGAAGTTTTACACACTGCACTAAAGACTCAAACATTTGCATGCAACCAATCTACGGTGCAACAGTATCGTGACGTGCATAATACATTTTATTTAAGAATACACTGTTTATGAAAATGATGTTTAGAAAAGCTGAAATGATAGCCACCTCCTAATCTCCGAGCATTCCAAATGTATAAACCAAAACTTGTAGGCGATGAAAATTTTGAATTTTGAACATCCATTACATCTCCGGTGGCAAAAATATCGACCGATTTAGGGCCAAAACAATCGATCGATAGTTAAATTAGAGCATTTTATCAACATAATTACGCTTTTGCCAACCCGAGTGTAACAGAAAGTTTTCCTGCTGAAATTTTGAAAGTTACTGTGTTTTGCGTTAAATTTGAAAAGTTTATAAAGCTCCATTATTGGATGACTAAATCTCATTATTGTTACTACGATGGTCAAAGCTAAAACACAGTACTTTATATTTATCTTCACGCAGGAAAACGAAGGCTCACCCTGTGTATAGTTTCTTCAAAGGTGTTTGGTTGGGCGGCTGTCATTTGAAAGAAGCGTAGCCGATCATAGTCTCTAGGGTCAACCATGGACCTAAGAGCTGTGTCAGGACCTGGACCGAGGCCTAAGCCACTTTGTAGCACGCTGTCCGGTGTATCCACCTGAAGGAAATTACTTATTAAAATGACACTGTTGTCTTCTACTGCCAACCTTTCGGAGACGGCAACAAAAACGCTGACCTAAATTTGTACATATCAAGTGCTCCAATATGTAAATATCAACAACGCTTATATTGTGACAAATTCCAAAAATTTATGACTATTTAGATAAAACGTATTAACCATACAGAAACGCCATATATTTTAAAGCTGGTATTAAAATGTCAACATAGTCGATATTTTAGAAAACGAGCGAACTTTAAAAGTTAAACAAAATTTTGACCATTTATCAACCCCGACGTTTTCGACATCGACATTTTTCGGGAAATAACCACGAATATCTGGAACTCTTTTGAAATGTTGAAATTTTCCAACGGTGAAGATTACATTTAAGCCGTTTTACGGATTTTAAAAGTTGGGGGTTTCTGTTATCGAGTAACTTCAGTACATGTGTTCAAGCATTTCAAAAATCTAAACAAAATACTAATTGACTTTTCATTTTAAACACTTGGCACTTTATCGGTAATTCATACTATTACTTCTTAAGAGAAAATCTCAGTTTTAGCTTAGGTGTATGTATTCCCAGAATTTTTGTATTCTCAACTGATAAGTTAACTAAGGCTCGATGAGGCCCAGAGGCTCTTTTAGCCTTTTAATAAATTTAAGGAATGTATTAAATTAAAGCTATGTAAAAAGGCTTACTATAAAGTTAACGATTATCTAGTTGATAAAAGGGCCTGGAATTGATGCTAGACAGGCTGCTTTTAATTAATTTGCGATATTTTATTCAAAATAAGTGTTTTTTGCCATTTTGTATTGAGATTTGCTATCGAGAGTTTTTTACGCAGGCTATCTCTCGACCCTCTGTTGTCTTTGCCGATGAGTAGGGATGTCCACCGATTCAAATTGAATAACGTGGACTAAGTGATACCTGTATCTTACATTCCATAATAAACATATACTTTATTTTTTTAACTTTACAAGAGTATTTAGAAATTAAAAAATATTTCGTTCCAGCGATTTGATTTTGTAATGTGTGCCATTATCAGATACCTTAACAAGGAAGTTAACGGGCCAGCATTGTAAGGATATATGATTAATTGATTTGCCCCGAAATCCCATTGTGATGCAGATTCACTTTTTCGTCAAGTGCGTGATTAATGAAACCGATCTGGACGAGGTGCTATTTTTTATGTAAAGTTACTTCCTTCTTCTCATGTTAAGCTCCTTTTAGTAATAATTTAAATTCCTTAATAGAATTACAATGAGCCATTATTGCGATAACTTTATTAATATTTTAATCTCTGTAATACTGTATAGGTCTTTGTTATTTTAATTTTATGTTATAATTGATCAATATGTAGCGGTTTGCTTTTATCTATTTTAATTATAATTTTTGCTTTGTAAAAGTAGTTGCAACCTGCAAGAATCATTCTTTCTCTGATATTTCGTTGTAGCTATGAGTTTTTGAATTAGTCCAGTTAGTTATAAGCCGTTGACCTACCAAGCTTCGGCATACATAAAAAAGGCCAAGAAACTCGAAACAATGTTACTAAATATTTAAAAATCAGATGCGTAATGAAACGAAGTCAGTTGAACCTACAAGGAAAAAGTTTTATATGAAGTGAATCACAACCATGCGTAAACTCGAGATGTAGACAAAATCAAGTCAAAGTAATGACAAATATTTGTTTCTATATGAAACTTCAATGTGTATACTTAACATTGATTAGTTTTACGAAAATTACATATCAATTTCGACATGTTTGTTGACATGAAATCAAGGTGTATATTATATGTAGTCAAAGCTATATAGTGTTTATTATATGTCATTTACAATTATTAAAATGCCGGCAACGCACTCGCGAGCCCTCTGGCATTAAGAGTGTCCATGGCACTTACATCACCCCTGCCCGTTTGCTTCTATAGAAAGTTTGTTTAGTTTGTTCTATAAAAAAATACCTTTTATGAACTAACTAAAATTATGGGATACTTCCTTAGTATCCCATAATTTTAAATCAACTGCTAACTTTTAACTAATCTTTTAGTCAAGTTTAAGCTTTGTTGACTTTTTATTTCTGAATACGTTATATGATTATAAGTTTAACTTCAACGCCGATTCCTATAATTCCTGGTTTGCAACATACGCGCTTACACGCTAATAGATCTTCATCGGAATTGGGTTGAGCTTTAGAAACAGGATTTTCACAGGGTTAACAATAGAGCGGCTGGTCGCGGCTATTATCTAAAAAGAATAAGAGAAAAGAAGACAGTTCTACTGCCATAATATTACCAAGACTCATATAAACGTATGCAAAGTTAATAAACACAAACCACACTTCGAATAAAGAAAGTAATCTGCGTTAAAACATGGCTTTGAAAAATATTACTACTGTAAATGTGATAAATGCGAGGTAACTTTTGTAGTTGCAGTTTAATATCGCCTTCATTTTGCCGTTCCAGATTTCCTTTGTTACCTTTTGTTGAGTGATAACCGCGAGATTTACTTATTAAATGCGCTGGAAAAATTCTAAAGTCGGGTTTAATTTATTCGTTCATGTTTAATAATTATTTTTAAAGTTATTTATTTTGAGGTTAAAGGTTCATCCAACTAGAAATAATGCAGAGCAAAACTCTATTTGCTTGTTAATTTTATTAGTGGAAAAATATGTATATGTATAAAAGGATTGTTTAAACAATGTAGTGCTAGCAATACATTTATATTGCGTCACACACACAAAACACATCTTATTGTCTACTAGACAGGCCTAGGTAGTTTACAAGATCAGGACGGCTTCAAGGTGCTATTGATACTAATTTTGTGTATTTATGAAAAATGATAATTGTCTAAAGTAAATCAAATCAAATATCATTTATTCATATAGGTAACATAATGTACACTTATAAACGTCAAAAAAAGAAATATACTTTTGATGATTCTAATTTTACATTTACTGCCAGTTCTCAAATCAAGGGCATAGAACGGAAGAGAAGAACAGGCAATAAACTCTCCGCCACTCTTTTTAATCGCCAAGTTTTTTTTACACAATGTTTGTAAGGAGCTGCAAATATTACACCATGTTCCATATGACATCTTGAGTAATAAAGAATAATAAAATAAATTCAAAACAAGTAGCTTGCTAACGCCTACAATAATAATAGAGAGCTCATATGTTATAGGTTAATAAATGACATATTTTAACGCAGATTGTGTAGTTCAATGAATAAATTTATGTTCACGTGTCACTAGAGATGTACTTGAGATTCATAGAACCGAAGAAATGCCAACAAAACGGCTGTAAAACCAGACAATAGGGTTATCTATAGTTAAGTATTAACGATATACATAATACCAGGAGCCACGCAGAGCCAATATAAAGTTTTATTACCGATACCGTCGATCTACATCCCTATAATTCCTTAACAACATCCCGCAAGACGTTAGGATCGGGGCAAGGTGCCAATGCGAAAATTTAACTTGAACATTCTAGTATAATAAAACTTTTTCGTATAATAGTCACATTGTGTGTGTCAATAAACGCGATTGCCAAGTATGGGATGGTGCCTTCTTAGCAAATTTGTAGACGATAACGTTTTATTGCGGTTTCGTATGATGGAGAGAATTTATATGCTATTAAAAAATATGCGTAACTAATATTTCACCCCGCATACAAGAGACATGTTTATCTGTTTAATTGTTATTATAGGCTAGTAGATGTTCAAGCTTTTTTGACAGACGTTTAACACACGGTATTTTACATTATCATGTAAAAACCTGCTGTCATATTTACGCGTTAGAACTTCTAAATTAATATTTCTTTGGCGTAACACGATAAATAAACGATATTTTAGAAAACTCGACACTAACAATAGAGAAAACGTATTTAATAAATTAAAAGTTTTACTATAACACATTAGCTAGTTAAATGTAGTTTATTTAATCACAAAAAACTAAAATATTGACTATACCTAACTCTAGGATTTCGGTATTTGTGACGGTATGCGCGCGCATCGTAAACATTTACCTAGTTTTTCCCTAACGCGCCAAATGAAGTAAATTCCAATTTCGAAAAATATAGTAAAGTTTACGATTGGGCGTTTACACCCGATATTAAGATTAAGAATCGTGTTACACCTTCCTGTGACTACATAGGGTGTTTTTGTGTACCGTAACTAATTTAAGACAGACAATCGGATACACATAAAGCATTCCCCTAATCCTCTAATCACAGCTGGACAAGTCCCGCCAATGGTCGAAAAAGGCTACTTCTGACAGAGCTAATCCTAAGTGCAACTTGGCCGATAAGGATTAAGCTCGCGCCCTAATGGCCTCCATCCCTTCTCTCAACAAACGGCTATAACTCAGGCGTCTTGACTCAACCGACTTAACTTTGGCAGCCGTCATTTCTCACTGCGTTGACGTAGCCAGAGATTAATAAATACGGGAGGAAAAATGTGGCTTAATTTGGGAGAGATGAGTTGCGTGAAGTTCGTCATATTTATGACGTTTCATTGTTATGCATGATATACGGGATTCATCTTAATGCTGTTTTGTTCGAAGTTCAAAGTTTAGCTTCTCTGAAATTCTATGAATAAAATTTCAACACAAATACAAATATATATTAAAGCAAGGCATTCGGTATGCTGAAACCATCTATTTGTTAAATTATTAAAGTTCTTGTTAGGTGGCTTTGCTCATAACCGTGTCCCGGCTTCACAAGGACATGTAAGTTCATTAAGGATAAGATTATAATGGTATAAAATTTTTGAAGAAGCTCTAAAGGTTCTTTAGTAAACGCTTTACAAAAGTACTAATACAAAGCTTTCCTCTTTAAAAGTATACAAAGTTCAAAACTAAATGATTTTCCGTTAGAATATAAATTGTCTATGTGAATGTACCAAGTACGTGTATCATGTACGCGACAGTACCCGTCGTCTCAAAATTCGCAAACCGTGCTTATCAGATGTACGGTACCCTTTCATTGTACCTTATGGTTCATTCCAGACTCATTACGCTTACCCAAATCATAGTCGGCGGCTTAGGATTCCTTCTAATAAAAAGATTTATATGTTGATACATTTATCAACATACTTCGTTAAAACGGTTTAATCAATAACCAACCACGATTGGCATCAAACGCTCGAAACATGTGTTATCTTAATATATTAAATAAAGTTGATAACATTCTATTATACTGTTTTTCAAAACATACATACAGCGGTATCACTTAACATCAGGTGAGCACATTCACTCCCTTTTCTATAAAAAAAAATTATAACTTTAAAAAGGAACCCGGTAAGGAGATTTCTGGTCGACCTTTGCCAGTTTTTTCACGCATTCGCTACCCCATGCACTATTGTATTCGTCGCCGGTTTCTTTGACAAGCACTCGGCAATTAGTATGACGCGACGTGAGTGTATCACGTGACCAATATTTTGCGAAGGCTGGTAAAGTCTACATATCTTTTACATACACCATGTTATTAGCATTTGCAAGCGTTAGAACCATTCTCTTCACTGAAATTTTGTTGGGTCAAATCCGGTACTGTTTATCTTTTGAGCTGTCTCTTTGGCCTTTTAGATTATCTGCTCTATTATACAATGCATTATCTGATTTTAATTATCATAGACATCAGTTATCAATTACAAACGCATTGTACAATATTAGAACATGCTTTATGTGCATCTATACATCTATTTCACACCTTGCAAATTCTTACCGTAACAAAACCGTGATAAATTTATCACAAGTTGATGCCGCAATGTATAGTAGAATTATTAAAAACGTAGCCAAAGCTCCACATTTGAGTATTTTGTCTGATTAAAACAAAAACATACCCGCTGTGGCGGCAACGTTTGTCGTGGGCTGTTCGTGTGTTTTGGAGAGCAGGAACCGTGTTTTTCTTTCCTATGGGATTTTAATCCGCGTAGCAGTCTTGAAAATGTGGTCACCTTTTTCTTAGCTGTACCGAGGCAGTTGTCTGAAACGTGCACATCATTTAATCATAGAGAATTAATGAATGTAATCATTTAAAGAAAACACTTTTTCAACGGATTAAAGCTATGTATTATTATAAACTTATAATCATTTTACATCGTAATAATTTTTTTCCTGATTGGTGAAATCGGCTATGATATCGGCTAAAAGATGAATAGTCGATATCGACTCCGGGGAAAATAACAATCTACAGCTGTTATACTTTTTGACATTCAACCCCCCCCCCCTGTCTTCACCACCAGTCCAGCGTGCGTACGCTGTAAAACACGCGAAACGTCGGAAAAAAAATAAAATTATTATACATAGCTTCAATCCGTTGAAAAAGTTTTCTTTAAATGTGTAAGAGGTAAAAGTTATGTTAATAAAAGACAATACTGTAAGGGCCTGTTTCACAATGTATGGATAAATTACCAAACAGCTATGCAACACATAAATTATTCGAAAGATAAAAGTTCCGAATAAGATACTTGGCATTTCGTGACGAATAGCGCTATCTGACAGTCGTGAAACGCAAAAATACTGTGTATCCTACCAATAAGTTATAAATAGCTTATTTTGAACTTATCCGGACATTGTGAAACATACCCTAAATCTAATTAGATTATATATAATTATATAAAGTGCGTGCCAATTATCTAAACTACATAGTTTTATTCCGTCTAAGAAGCCTTTCTTAATCTGAGTTGTTTAACTATATCAAATTATACAATAATTACTTTGAGTAAAACTAAATACTAACTTAAATTCAGATTAATTAAAGAGCTGCAAAATTATGGGGCAGAACCTTTTAATCTTCGGACTTTCTCTACGTTAATTGATTTACATCTTTTTATAATAAATGCTATAAGTAATACTTTAAAACTATCATTGTTATATGTTGGAAGAGATTTCTATATAAGGCCGCCCGATGTCCTTTCAATTATTAAATTTTCTCACTGTAGTATAATGCGACGAAGTTAATACAGACAAAATAAATTGTTTATAAAAGTCTTTTATTTTTAAACAGCATTACGGAATCAAAGCCGTTTCACTTTTAAAAGTAAAAAGAAATAGTTCAAAAGCAGTCTTATCGTTATCTTCTATAAAATATGAAAATTTGCCTCACGAACGATTTTATAAAATATACAATCTTAAAGAACTTACCGCTGGGAGGGAATTCATAAAAGTACGCTGAGCGAGGACTCAGGCAGCTGAAACAAAAAAAACTTTTTAAAACTATTGTCTTCTCTCTCTATCTTTTATAAATTAAATAGATTTAAATAGTTAAGAAACTTCGTAGCCGGTAGATATTGAACTTCTAAGAAAATAATTTAGCATACTTTAGTCGAGCTTGGAAACTCAAAACTCGGTTTAAATAAACATTACTCATTCAATTTATTTTAGCAAAACAACGCCAAATTAAAATGCATTACCACGTCATCCTGAATACAACCTGGTACGAGCGCATTAAAAATTTTCATATTCGTAATTAAATAATGATGCCTGCGAGCAACGCAAAATAAAAGTCCAAAAATGAATTTTGGTATCGGGTTATTAACAATATCAGCGCTAATGACAATTGTGGAAAGGCTCAGCCGGTAATGAGAACGTAAATTGTTAAAGAGGGTTTATTTAATTTCACTATAATGTGAGGAATTTTAAGTTCGCCGCGTGTCGAGCTTACGTCCATACAATACTTTTAGGTGATATCTATATGAATACTAATATAAAGAGGAAAGATTCGAGAGAATTAGTACAAGACCAATTTTAAAATTTATTCACTATTTGAAAGGTACATTATCACCGACTAATATAAGGTAATTGCAAGAATAAATAAGGATCCCTATGAAATCTAAAATAATGTTAGTCAAGGTATAAAAAAATCCTATAAAATTTCTTTCATCGCATGCGCTGCGAAATTGATTGATGATAGAAAAAAATGTTTTCCACAATATTAAAGAACATATCAATATCCGTGTGAGTAGTGCGAATCCGGGACGGGCCGCTTGTACTGTATACTAAAATCACAACACAATATCAAAAATATATTAAATCATTTACTTATTTTAAGTTTTTTTGGAATGGAATTTCGCTGTTGGCCCGACACCAAACTCCAAAAAGTACATTGTTTTTTTTGTCATCGTTTATTAAAGTAGGGCAAATGGAAAAAATACATATGTTGGAGTTGAGTAGTTTATGTATCCATTTTTTAAGATCGATACACGATTTAAATAACTTCGCTGTATAGAAAAAAAATCCAATTGCCAATTTTCGACACTTGAATTTATTTAATGACGAAAATTTATATGGAACATGATTTTAAAATTTACACGATAAATTTTATTGCAAGCAAAATAATCAATTTCAGAAATAATTGACAAAATTACATTAATTTAATGTTTTACATAACTGTTTACGGGTCGACGGGTCGAAGCACCACAGTGCTCCAGCTCTCCACTGCACCGCAGTCCATCCCGTGACTGACATAGCAATTCGTGTGGATAGGGTCTTATAGACATTTACATCTTATCTCGGGCTGTTTTAGCCAGCGTAGCTCAGCCTGAACGAGCGTTTATTTAAAAATAAAATTTTCAAAAGCAAAAAAAACTGTCACAACGTTATAGAAAGTGTGCAGTGACTGACGTGGGTAACTTGTTAATAATTAATCTAACCTTACGGGAGTATCGTAATTAACCGAATTTTAAATTAAATTAGATTAAACCGTGTTTCAGATTAGGCAAAAATTGCCTTCATTAAGACTTTGAAACAAACGACTCATGCTGACAGTTAGCACATTTCCATTTTTCATTCCCTTTTTGACTCCTAGATATGGTTATGTCGACCGTCACCAATCAGATAACCTGGTTGACGTCAGAGAGGTGGAAGATAATAATTCACAATTCTCACGGGTCTCCTCATTACAACTGTGGCAAAGGAAGGTACCGACGAACAAAGAGCAGAGATTTCACTAGCAGGAACTAAAGTACCTTTATTAAGAACTATGCTGTAAGTACTGTAAATAGTAGGTACTTACAGCATAATATAATAATAACATAAGTTCTTAATAAAAAGGTACACAAGTAGCACGCATAAAGTTTAACTCAACTAATATTTGGATTTCAACATTGCTGAACTGTCTAAATCCATAAATCTATAAATAGTGTATTATATTAAAGTATTAAACCGTGTATCGGGATCAAACTATCCCACAATGGACCATAAATCAACCCAAGTCGTATCGGAACATGCAACCATGCAATGAATATTGATTTTCAGACCAATTTAGTTTGACGAATATAAATTAATGGGAGAATTCCGGTTTCCACAATACACTTGTTCATATGTATAGAGATAATACGATATTTTCCTCATACGTAAAACGAATATTACACATAGACAATTACTCTTCTGTGCTATATATAAAACAATTCTAGTCCGGAATTGCTTTGATCACACACGTTGCGAGGACACTTGCCTGGAAATAACTTTCTACAAATCAAATCTATTTTTTGTATATCATTTTCGTTTTTAAAATCCTTTACTTTATGAGGAGTGTAAATTGCGCGCACATAGAATGAAAACATTAGTGCACAGCCGTGATTTGAACGCACGATACCCGGCTTGGGAATCGCACGCTCAACCAAATGGGCCAGTAGTTAGAGCATTACAATAAGACTATAAAACTGACTTCAGAATCTTGTCAGGCTTTTGAAGTTACATACCTTGGTACGATGTTTTAACTTCCGATATCCCAATTAACAAATGTAATGATTTAAAGAAAAACAAAATTTATCTGACGTGCTTTACAGCGTGTGTGGTCACGGTGACTGAAGACAAAAGGTGTTGAATGTAAAAAAGTATCACAGCTGTAGAAAAAGTTATTATCTGTATTTATATCCCCGGAGTTGGTATCGACTATCGACCGTTAAAAAAGTGTTTTTCTTTAAATGTGTAAAAGTTATGTTAATAAAAGACAATACTAAATGTAATGATGGTAAAAAATAAATATGTAAGTACCAGATTGATAGACGAAGTCTAAAGAGCACAAACTTCAAAAAATCATTATCTACATTGATTGTAAAAGCAACTTAAAAATTTCCATACACAATACATATTGTAAGTTCATCGTGTGCTCGTTTTATTTTAGTACCACTTAAAGAAAGCTTAAAGCTTAGAGCAACTAAAAATATATTTTCCTTTGATATATGGAAATGCTATCAATTACGAATTAGCTCTTTTTTGTCTATCTCGATATTTTGTGACAACATCTGTCAAATACAGGATTGTGACTTCATATAAATTGTGCCAATTTTGTGAGTGCTTTCGTACAATAACGTATCTTATGTTGATACAATAAAAACACATACCTATAATAAAGAATAAGGCGGCAATACTGCGGTTAATTCTCATAGATATTTCTGGAACGCAAGGTTTTTGATTTTGATTGATGCAAGGTTTACACCTTGCATCAATATAATTTCAGTTCAAACTTGCTGAAACAGTTTAATAATGGTATACATTATCTTTTCATTGAAACGTTATTCAATCGTTAACCGCGTTTTAACGGCGCGGTCGGTTAATTACTTTTAACAACGGTTACAACCGGTCCCAATTTAAGTCCGTTCGTAAAACAGATAACAGAAAGAGTATTATTCTTTTTTATTCATTCAAATGCTGCGCAAATAAATATACCAAATTTATGAAGCAATGAAAATGTAAACGCGCTATAACTCGTTCAAGCCGTGTCATTAAAATTAAAAAGTAAATTGTCATCCATGTTCATTTATCATAAACACGGTTCAATGATACCATAGACAACACATTCACGATGTCAGGACACGATGAACATAGATAACAGATAACGACAGTTAAAGAATACAGAAGATTAAACATGAAAATTATAAGTAGTAGTAATAGTTTTTTTCGTTTTTGGACAAATTTATTCAAAAAGAAATACAATCATGTGCTTAGCATATTAATAGCACCTTAATGTGAATGAAAGTATTCAAGGTTTCCGATTCACGCAATCATTTTTCTTTTTAATACCTTTGAAAATTTTAAATCTTTTTTGAAACGTCTGGGTATTCTGGAAGGAACGACTTTTATTGGTACCTGCTCTGTGATATTTGTCTTAATTATTATCTGTAGCTTTCAAATCACTCTTTAAATTATATTCTAAAAATAAAGATAAGGTAATGTATTGTAATGCAGCAAACATTTTACTCTCGGTTTGACTAATAAAAAAAAAAACATCGTTCACTCTCTCATATTGTTATATTGCTACGGCTATGTAATGTAATGCTGCAAATAGAGTAAGTCTGTTCTGAAATTGCAAACTCATAGCTATTAGAATATTCCAAGTGTTAATTGAGTTACCAAGATACGTCTAACTTAATATTTGTAATACGAGTTGACATCTAATTGGAACACAGTTCAATTTGATGTCAATACAAAACGTATATTCCTCAGTAAATAATATTGTTTTTGTAAACCAACGCATCATTGAAATAACTAATGTCAACAAACAATCCTTATATTAGTTTTAAGTACAACAATGATTTTAGTAGATATAGGTGAAGGTAACCTCCTCAGCTAATGGAAAAAAACTCCAAATTAAATAAATAAAACCGATTGCAGTCATCGTCAAGACGAAATTGTTAATTTCGCTACAGTCTAAAATATCTGACTGTAGACAAATATGTAAGAGGACTCATGATTCATAAATATTAAGTAGGTACTATTTCTATGGTTGAGGTAAAGTAATGACTATTCTCTATTCTCGACACCCACATTTGTAGAAAAGATAATAAATAGTGAGTGGTATCATGTGAATATGATATTTATGACACACGGGACTCACACCCACTGATGAAATGTAGCACCTTTTATTCATATGATGCACTGTGAATTTAAATTGTATCTTATTGTCAACTGTCATTGAATTAATGATATATTTTAGGGAGAAAGTGGGTACTCATAAAATATTTGAATTTTTTGTCGATTTTTATGTATTTGTACGTATATTTAGGGTTCTTCAAGAAAAGAGCATACAATTCTTAAAAGGCTCGGAACGCACTTGTGAGTCCTCTAGCATTGAGTGTCCATGGGTGGCGGTATCACTTAGCATAAGGTGAGCCTTTCCTACCCGTTTGCCCGTTATTCTAAAAAAAATATTGTTTTTAAGTATTCTTGAATAGATATTCGATATTATCCTGGTCAAAAACTATTAGATTTAATAGATTTTACAAATACAATTTAATTTATTTTGCTAGATCACAAAACCAAAACCTTTAGGTAAAATTTCAGGGGTGGAACCAGTTTTAAAATCAATAACAACACTTAGTAAGCTAAAGAATGAAAATGCTGTTACAACGAGAATTGTGTCACTCAGAATAATAAATTGGGCTGAAGGAAAATTCTCCGAATGCAATTCAACGCTAAAACTATTTCCGAATTCTGTCGCTCGATTTCAATTTAGATAATCCATTAAACAACGTCGAACCATATCTAACTAGAACACCTGTTAAAATCTACGTAATTTATGCTATTGTATTCTCAGGACTATTGCGTTATGAATGCCGTTTATTAAAACGGTTTTTTTTATACAAAAGTTTATCTTTTGATAGTGGTTTTAATTAAAACACTTTTATAATAATTTCTTTACATTTAAGGTAAATCCATTTAAGCCGTACTGTTAGATTAACATCGTAACGAAGAAATTAACACATTCTAGATTTAAACTTGCTAATTACATTTTCAAAAGATCATTTCTTTAAGATTTATTCCACTAACATAATACATCGTTTTTCATGTTTCTTTTCCCATAAATTTGTTTCATATAAATGAATATATACATAGTAATCTATATAGTGGACGCTGTGGTTTCCAAGCTACACAGACATTGTTTAACCATGTTATTGTTGAATTCCCATAATCAGGTGAATGTAAATATTAATAAATTATCAAATTTAATAACTTAGCGGTTGACATTGACATGTTCGCTTGGAGTGTGGTGACAGCAAGGAGAGCTTTGGTACAAAATTATTTTAACCAGGATGAATGAAATGTATTGACTTCATTTTCATTTTATTTGTCAACAAATTAAATTCTGTTTTCTTTTTATTTTTTTTTGTTTAACACTAAAAATTTTGAAATGTTTAGGTACCTTCTTGTTATATATATATATAAAATTAACTAATTGTGAAGATTTATAATTGGCCCATATTGTTATGTATATATTCATCTATTTTTGTATTGTGCTGTGAATCTTCTGAATAAATAAATAAAATATTTTTTTTTTGTAGATTAAGCCGTCATCAGTCTCTCATATCGAACGATATCAAACAATTAAATTGTTTCGCAGAGAATGAATCCAATAATTTCGAATGATATACGTGTAAGAAGACGATCAAGTTCTATTTGTTTCTAAATATACCTTTGATAGTTGTGTTGCTGGTTGTGCATCAAAGGTTGCGTTGGCTGAGCAAGTAGCAATTGCTTTTGCTGCTGTTGCCGCTGTAACATCTGCTTCCCAAATACGCCATAACCGAAACCATAGATCTCATCCTCTTCCTTGTCCGTCAAGCAGCTTGAAGGCTGAAAAGACTTTTTATATTACTTTTAAAGAAGAAGACAATATCGGTAGAATCTACGATTGGTTACTCAGGTCATTTGAGATCGACTGTACGAATTATTTATTACTGTACATGAAATAGTGCTTGCGTCCTTCTAGGACAGTGTAGTGGTAGTGGAGCATCTCAATTAAAAGTTACTTCAATTATCTGTTAACTGCTATGGTTGAATCAAACTAGAATAAAAACCTGTTTTGTAAATGTGTTTTAAATGTAAAAAAATGTAGGTCTTGATAATGTTGTAGAAGAGTTTGAAAAAATCTAGTTTGTAAAAGCACTTCAGATAGATACTCGGTACACAAGTTTATCAGTGTGACTAATTGCATTTGCCAATTACCCGTATCGCTAAATTCCATTCGAGCAATGAGTTCTATCAACGAAGTAATAAATTTTAAGTTAAATAGTCGTAATTTATTGATAAGAAACAGTTACGGATATTTGTCGTCCGTTTGGATAAAATAGCTTCCGTGTTAATTATTAGCATTTTAGGGTAAATTAAGTGTTTAACTTTACATAGTTATATGTTATTCAAACGTTTAGAGAGCATGAATACTCTGAGTTTGGATTATATAAAATTAAAATAAAACAGTGGCGCTACAACAAAAGAGGTTGTAACGCCACTGTTTTATTTTAATTTCTTGGCTTGGCTTTAGATTTCTGAATTTGTTTCATGATCATATTTAAATCTAATAGGCAAGTAGGTGTTCAGCCTACAGTGTCTGACACACCTCGTCGACTTTTTGAGCAAATGTTAAAAGCGGACAAAGAAAGAATATCCATTGGTGCACACCCGGGGATCGAACCTACGATCTCAGGTATGAGTCGCACACTGAAGCCACTAGGCCAACACTGCTCTCTGAGTTTGGATTAAATTAATAAAAAAAAATATAACCAAAAATTCGTTTATTAATAAATTGGCTGTAGGCTTTTGTCTGCGTTTAGTCAAGAAAGGTATCTATTCTGCTTGCGTTTTCTTATTATGACATTCCAACTCCTTTTCAAACAATAGTAGTTACTCCATCGAGGATAGATTTTACCTATTAATTGAACTCTCATATTTTATTCACCTGTTTTTCTTTATAGACAAAACAAATATCGTATAAACTAATATATGATTTGATATTTGTTTTGTTAGTGTACAGGTATTTGAAACAGAAGCTGGCTTATAAACAGATTAGAAATACTTTTTTTTAAATAAAACTATACATTATAATTAAACTAATTGTTTACTCACAGAGTACTTTCCAGGGACGTAGATCGGTTGCGAATGTGATGTGGTCAGGTTGTTAAGGGCCAATGAACCCGGACTGGCCGAGGGCGGGGTTTGGGGGGTGCCAGGCCCTCCGATAACTCGCATCCTCGGTGACATCTCTTCCCATTCGTGCCTCCTTAATTCCTCAAGATGGTCGAGAACATCGCCGTAGTGCGTTGAGAAGAGATCAGCGTACCGGGATGCAAGGCCTTCTAGATATCCTCGGTCACCGTCCTGTCAACAAAATAGATGGTGTTATTGTAATTCTAAGTTTAAAATTATACATTTCGGTATTAGATACGTAATTGCGAGTTTATTTAACAAAATTGATTTTATATTTATTTATATAACGAAATTTTGTGTACGATGACGCGGTTCGTTTAATTGGTCACAGTATCAATTTAGTCACAACCATACTCATGTGAACTCAGGTGAAACACGAGGCGCAAGACCGAACGCAATGGAGACTCGCTGTGGACGCCCTCTGCCCCACCTAAGGGTTATAGGACATGAAGAGATACTCATGAAGTTTAATTATTATTATTATTTCAAGTTGAACACACGGCACACGCAATGGAACTACGATATTTTTTTGATGTGAAACATCTATAGCCGCACGTAAAACCGATTTCTGGCGTGGCGACGCATGCCGTGGCGACGCATCGCCACGCTATATGATGGTATATACATACAATTTATATGCAGTAGTAAATTTTTGTATTTAATGAAAATAAATGTTTATTCAATAATAGTCATCGTTATCTGGAAAACAAAATCGTAATATTTTATTTTATCATTATGACATATTTAGTTCCTATCACAATCTGTTCTTTTCTGCATTTTACTTTAGAAAATAATTACGATGTTTCACATCTGCCAGGCGTCCCGTGACAGCTCACATTTTTTTTATTATTTCAAGTTGAACACACGGCACACGCAATGGAACTACGATTTTTTTTTTATAGTACAGGGGGCAAACGGGCAGGAGGCTTACGTTACGTTAATTACGTTCGTTTGTCCAAGAACAATTAAGTACGGGTTTCTTCCATCACTTGTAGTTGTTTTCATTCTCACCTGGATTTTTATCCGTTGCGCATTATAGATACTATTGTCTTACATAATTTTAATCAATATCTAACTAAGTATATAATTTGGGTTTACGCAAGTACCATGCTTTTAAATACAACATAAACGCGATTAAACACGAGTTAATTAAAATAAACCGGCAACGCAGTTCCTAGATTTCTGGCAATTTCTGTGTGTCCATTGGTGGACTATCACGTAATATCAGGTGAGCCGGTTTGCCCCCCTGTTGTATAAAAATATAAATTGGTCAATTTTATAACATAAAAGCATCCAGACATAATCGGTGTTGTTTGTATGTCTCAAATTCAATATTGTATTAACATTTCGAATATTTTACAGTAAGCGCAGTCAGCGAAAGATCAAGATTGAGATTTTTTTGCTTGAAATCCGCTAAAGAAGCTTAATATACTTATATAACTCTATCTCATAAAAATTTACTGGTGAATAAATTGTATACTATTAATTTTGTAGTAATTAAACGTGATTTATCAAGAAAACTCGAAATCAAACTATATTTTCTGTTTAAAACTGTATAAGATATTTTACACTCTCCTTAATATATAAAATTAGATGAACAAAATACAAATGAAATTCTATTAAATCAGCAACAAAAGAACAAGCGTGCCACGTAACTTGAGTGTCAAAACAAAATCTTCAAGTAACAGAAATTTCAACACAACTAATTTAATTAGGAACGGAAGCAATTTTCAACGGGAAAATTAGTATATAACACCTAGAGGCCTATCCCATCACTACCACGCAATTTGCTTTCAAAAGAAAAAGGGCAATTAAAATCAGCTGAATTATGGAAGGGATTACAAATTGTGAATGTTTAACCTTTTATAATTAAACAAAAGTAAGGATAATCTGCATAATGGGTTGTTAACATTGATAAATTGTTTGAATTGTTCCTTTATTCAACACTACAGTGCTAAAATTCAGGATAATAAAAAAACTTAAATTCCGAGAAACGAAACTTAGGTAATCAATAAACAATCGAAAATACAACTGGATAATAACTTGAAGCAATTGTAGATGAATAACGGTCATTAGGATTTTGTTAAAGAATTATTTGTTATTAATTTTCGTCATTCCATTAATAGGATTTATATTATCCATAAAACAACCCCCAACTGTAGGAACCTTTTTTATCATTGGTCCATTCAAACTCGGAACTTATTAACGTAACTCCATTAAACTTTTTCTCAGAAAAATCGCTTGGGATTTGAATTACCTGTTTACAACTAATGATGCAGAGATTTTATAGGGAAACAAACAAATGGATTAATTAGCTGCATTTACAATATTGTTGAACAACAGCTTCGCTTCAATCTAGAGTATTCAAGCGTCTTGTAAACAATGTATCAACTAAGTAATTGCATGCTGTAAGTAAACACGAGTCCTCTAGGCGCTGTTCTATTAATAGATAGGTCACACGTGCAAACTGTGTTAATCAAGATTGTCACACCTGTACCTTAAAATAAAATCAAGAAATTTAACACTGTTTTACATAAACACTGCAATCGGGGCATATTAATAACTATAATTAACGGAGGTAATTACAAACAAACAAACAAAAAAATCATTTATTCATATAGGTAACATAATGTAATTGATTCTAATTTTACATTTACTACCAGTCCTCAAATCAAGGGCGTAGAACGGAAGAGAAGAACTGGCAATAAACTCTCCGCCACTCTTTTTAATCGCCAAGTTTTTTTTACATAATGTTTGTAAGGAGCTGCAACCATTGTAACATCTGATTCTAATAATATTTATAATTGTAATATCAATGTGAATATCTTACCTTCCGTGATATTATTATAGTATATTATATTATAGTATAAAAAAATAAAATAAAATACGTTTATTTTGGAACATAAGATCATCAAGGTATCACACATTCCACGTCATTAAATTTGAACCTGCAGGCATCCCTATACATCGGCATAGAAGACAGAGGTATGCAATAATGCACATAACATAATAACCCTTTCACTATTTTTATTTCAACCGATTATACTAGTAAACAAGTAAACGCATCGCGTTAAACGAACGAAAATATGATATTCATATCGGCGTAAATATATGTATTTTTCAAAAGAATCCCGACCGCTGTCATGTTTATCTTAAATTATTTGTCTGGTAACTGTACCGTAATAAGCACATAATTTATGACAAATATATTTTACAGTTGTTAAAACAAATACATCAGAAAACGCTTAAAGAACGATGTTGACCTGAAGTGAAAGTTAATAACGCGAGACAAGCCAAGTCGTTACTCGCGGAAGGCCAGAAAGTACATAAATAAACAAAAACGAAATAATCTTGCTGGCAAACGAACTCTTTCATTAAGACTTGGTCCAAAGACATGCTCCTCGGGCAAGTAATTCCCTGGTACTCTTGAATAAACATTGCAAATGCCGAGTGATCTCTCGAAGACGGTGACTTTAGTCTTAAATATACAAGCATTAATTCATATAGTCTCCAACGTTATTAAAAATTCAAATGCTGTTTCCTACCCGACATATTTTTACTCTTTTGAAACAGCTTTTCTGACGACATAACAAATACGAGCACGAATGTTTGAAATTGTTATTGTGGTCGCTTGATCTACAAATAACTCGTGACGACTGGACGATGGCTTTCTTGAATGAATTGTCAGATGAACAAAGAGGGTAAATGAAAGAACATAGACGCACAGGATGCGATCCATCAAGCCAAAAAAGAATCGGCACCAAGCCAGCAGAAGCACTTAGAATTCAACCAGCGGTCGCGCGTCGACTCAAAGATGGCTCCGAGTTTATTTCCATTTTTAAATGAGAGCGGCTGAGAGCTTTGTCGGCTGTGAGTTTGTGCTTTGCGTTTTAAGTGGATTAAATCGCTCTACGCTCGTAAACCGACAAGTGCTTCGGCTAAGAATTCAAGTAACCGTTCGACTTTTGCATGAAAGTGCTGAAGGATGGCTATTTCGCACTTGGGTTAGCTTATTTATATTGTGTCTAGTGTCCGTCAATATATAAGCTTTGCCGTTCAACGAAAATAACTTGTTAGCTTCACTTACAGCTGACATAACTCTATTGTTTTTAACCTGAGATAAGTGAACAATAATAAACGTTTTGTTCTAACTTATTCGTCTATCCGTATTAAAACCGTGTCTCGGTTACCGAATGAAGAATAGTCCTTCCGGGAAATATAGCGACGTATAAATTCTGTTACGTTCAAAAATTCTGAATTGTCTCACTAATGGAGGTTCGTTTTATTCACTATTATCTTGGCTGACGAAAAACATCGAATAATATGGAAAAAAATTAAATTATTTATTTATTTCAGTAACACAATATACGCTTATGAACGTTAATAAATGCTGAATTCTTAGATTTAACATTTACTGCCAGTTCTCAGGGCGTAGAACGGACATGAATAACTGCCAATAAACTCTCCGCCACTCTTTTTAAGATGACAAAAATTTAATAATATAACATAAACATTTAATTTTAAGCACCAAACAAAGATCAAGTAAGATTTTCCTCTCCGCTGCAAAATAATTTCAATTTACAATTGCAGCCAAAAGTTCCGGAATAATAAAATTAAATAGGATGAAAAACGCTTCAGGAGTACCCTTTGTTATCCTTTTACATTTCTTGTTTGTCTGCCGAGCACCTTTATTGTACCTCGATTTATTTCGTTTTGTTTCATGCGTTATTTTAAGATCGCACTGGTGGCACTAATTCTGATTTCGCATAAGATTTAGCTGAAGAAATCCACGCGATTAATTTATTAAATTGAATATAACTTTGCGTCAAATCTTTCATAATGATAAAAACTATATTAAATTATATTTGTATATGACCTCATTTGTTTACAGCTTAATAGTAAGATAAAAGGAAAGAATGTACTATAGTTATTCAATAATAAAGTTAAGTGTGTATTATTTATATTATAAAGAGAATACGCTAATAACATATATAACACCGACTTATTAAATCTACCAAGAAGCCAAAATTATGACAATTAAACAACAATATGTATATAGCACCTCTATCTTAATTAAAAAAAATTTAAATAACTCTCTCCATATTTGCTTATTATTAAAAAAAAAACAAATACACAACTACATGCAATACTCGTCGAGTGAGTTTGCTTATCTTGCCGAAGCCGCGTACAAATTATTTGAAGAAATCTATTAGGTATGAGGGTGTGCAATTATTTAATCAATTACCATCTCAAATTCGCAATATTGGAGTGTTTGACAAATTCAAAAAGGCAGTAAAGATGTTAGAATGAACACAGTTGACTAAAATTAAGACGGCTTATGGCGACGTGTATCTCGCTCGTATATATACATATTAATAATAAGTTTCTCATGTAAATAAAACATTATATTAATTATTCCGTGAATTTCGTATTGGAGCTGCACTGTTGTTATTATGCGAATTTGTAACATGCGTGTGCTATTATTTATGTAATTTCTCACGATTCGATGTAAAACATTTGCTCCCACATAACTTGAACTTTAATGCAACAACTGTTAAAATAATAGTTACATTCAATTCAGAATCTTTGTTCTTAACTGTCCTATTCTCCGGTTGCATTCATGACTATTTTGGTATCGTGATCTCTTAATAGTTTGCAATAAGAATGAACACTATGCAAGACCTCTGAGCATTTAATAATTATAAATGTTCTATTAGCTGTCTACATAATAACGTAACCGAAATAATAATAATAATTATTTATTTATTTACCCCATTTACAACAATAAATAATATAAAACTTGAGAAGGAGACTGGTTTCCAAACTAGGTAAGAACCTGTGATATGGATAACCAGGCTTCCATTTCACAGCAGTTAGTAGAAATAAATATATAAAATATATGCGATATCATTAAAATGAGTACATAGTCTTTACTTAGGTATCGTATTTAAATCACACTATTACTTGCATTTAACTTTTATACATTCCATTTAACGCTACGGATTGGAAAATTTTATGTTATTAAAAACGTTATATACAGTTTTTGAAGTAAAATTTCCTTAGGCGCATGAGGGTAAAAATATCATGGAACGTCACGAAGACGTGCAGCGTTTTTGTCGAAGAATAGGGAGAGAGCGATTGAGACCGATCGAGAGAGAGTGAGAAAGGGAATACACGCTATTATTTGATGTATACGTTTAGAAGTTACATATTAGAACTTTAAATGGCAATTCTGACGCATAACGTCTTGTGCAGTAAACGCAGTTTTTTTAATTATTTATATTTTAATTAGCACGTAAACAGTGTGTAAACAGTGTTAATATAGATATATAAATACATGGACATCTATTGGGGCTTTTACCTAAGTAATAATTCATTTACAAAGAAGTTTCACTTCTGACATGTGTTGTACGCATGCACTTTTGTTTTACTTAACACAGAAACAATTAATACGATACCAATATATCTGTCTAGATACAAAAATAATTTAAGAAACAGTTGTTTTGTATAGAAAAAGAAAGCAAGACCTTCGATTTTGGAGTAAGGTTTCCTTTTAAAATATCCAATGAACACCAATTAAACGGGTATTGAATTAACTGCATTAATACTAACGTACTTATAAAACACAATAGCAAATGACAATATCGTTGACACACGACTCATTCCCCTTCAAGTCTGCCCTTTTTCGATTCGTAAAAAATGTCGTCCCAGCCCATTCTCGATAGTAGATTCATGTTCATCAACTTCATAAATAAATAACTCGAGTGCAATGACCTCAGTCCACAATAGTTATAGTGCGACAACCGGACAGGCATTCTTACAAAAGGACCAAGCCAAGATGTCAACCAACACTGCTACAGTTATTAAAATAATTATACTTAGAAGTGCATTTTATTTGCATAGAGGCTTATACAGAATTAATGAAGCTATTATGTAAAAATTTGAATGTTAATATTGAAATAGTCGTTTACATATATTGTTATAAAAAAGCTTATGAAGCAAAAAATTATTAATAATTCAATTAGATGTCAATAATAATTTTATCAGTTAATAAATTAGTTATTTTATCAGCGGCTGAGTAACGCAGTCAACTATCCTTAGTACCATTTTACGATGTCAAGGTTGGTGGTGATTAAGATACTAATTATGTATGATGACGAAATTAGCTTAATTAAAATGTATCCTAACTTTAACCATTTTATTCCTTCTAGATTTAAATTAAAAATGACTGTCTTAAAAATCCTTTGTGTTATCACGTATTATTATTCGCTTTTTAATAAATAAAGAATCTCTTTTGTCTACTGAACTTTTTCTCAAATATGAAACAATAACAATTCTCATGAATCACGCGAATTCCCAAAGTAAAATACATCTTCCATTTAATTACGAAATCGTTTAGCGAACAAGAAAACAATTTATATACCCATTACACAAACTACAATCAGATTAAAATGCATGCGAAAACTTGGAATTTACTGAGTGGCCTTCAATTAAACTTGTTATAATGAAACCAAGGAAAAACGGACTAAATTGCCATGGTTGAGAGTAAAATCACCAAGTTTTGCAATTTATCCTTATTTTAAAGTACGTAAAGTTCGATGGCGCGAAGAGATCGTACAATCGATTTTTTTAAGCTTTAAGCTTGGATAATTTTGCAATTTGGAAATATTTATTAAATTCACACTTTGACAATATCTAGATTATAAGTTTGACACAGATTTTAAATACCTAACTTAACTTGGATACTATTGTTTGTATCATAATATATGATATTATAAATTAAGATGACATTTGCATGCCTATTTATATGTGGCGGATCTGAGGTGTAGCTAATTGTACCACTGTTCTAGCAAATAAACTATTTCATTTGATTTGGTTGATAGGTTTGGCACAATCGGAATGTTCGATATCTGGTGAAATTCTTGAATGTGGTTGTAAACTCCTGATCACATTTGCATACTGCAATAGACGCCATTATTCTAAGCCTGTTAGGTTATTTAAAAGTATCATCTAAATTAAATAAGTCAGTGCTACTACAATATTTTAGGTCACGGCCTCAGATTTATGTATCTGTTTCACGATCATTTGTCAATCTAATAGGCAAGTAGGTGATTAGCGTCTTAGGCAGGCAGTTTAGTTAATACTAGAAAGAAAGTCCATTGGTGCAGAGCTCAGGATCGAACCTATGTGCTTACATTGCTGTCATTATTATTTACATTACATTAGTAAAGCAAACTTTTATCCAAGATGAAATCACGTATTGTATGTAGGTTAATAACGATATACAATTTATGGTTTCTTAATCTATAATTAAAAATATAGCGACTTGAGCATGTATTGGACGTAGTAAATATATAAAAACTAACCTGAGCTTTTTGAACAATAGCGAAACAAGAATTGTTCTATAAATTACAACCGACCGACGTATCGTATTCACCGTTCCTCAGATTGAAAATCGAACGTTTTACGAAAAATAAAACGCCAACAAACAATAATGGCATGCCTTTTCTGAGATACTTTTTTTATAGAACAGGGGGCAAACGGGCAGGAGGCTCACCTGATGTTAAGTGATACCGCCGCCCAAGGACACTCTCAATTCCAGAGGGCTCGAGAGTGCGTTGCCGGCATTTTAAGAATTGATACGCTCTTTTCTTGGAGCACCCTAGGTCGAATTCGTTCGGAAATACTTCAGTGGGCAGCTGGTGGCAAAGTGGTGGTGCGCGGCAAAAACTGCCTTGAAAAACGCGAAGTTGTTGCATACTATTATGATGATTAAATTGTATCTGTTTGTCTCAATGTTGGGCGTTCAAATCCTAGTGCACGTTTCTTTATTGTCCCATATGACACTTGCTTGCAGTGTTTGGAAACCGGCTATTAGATCAAAGTCTTATATCAGATCTAAGGTGACTTATGTATAAAGAAAATGACCAACGATAGTTAGACCATATAAGATTATATCGCCACTGTGTTATTATTATTAATGTTTTATAGCTTCTTAAAAATGTTTAAAAACCGCACCAATTGGTTAAAGACGGAATGTCATTTTTACGGTTTACATGAAGTTTAGGGCGTAGATGATCTTTAAACGGTCATAAATAACATTTTTTATTTTTGTTTATATGTGTGAACGCACTAAATGTTATTGAGAGATATCATGTTGTCTATAAATAAGTCGCTCATATAAAATAATATAAATAAGATAACAGCGGATTTTTAATTTACAATTAAACAATTGTAATGAAAATTAATAGTTTTTTTCTTATTGGTTAACAAGTACACTTATGAATGTCAGACGAGAACTTAAATTAATTCTAAATTTACATTAACAGTTCGCAAGTAAGGGGCGTAGAGCGGGCAAGACGAACTGGCAAGAAACTCTCTGCCATTCTTTTTATTCAACATGTTTCAAGTCATACAACTTGTTGCCAACTGGAGCAAATCCCAAGGATTAGGGTCATTTAAATATTCGTCAAATTTATAAAAAGCTTAATTGATTACTTGCACATTTACACTTGAGTGCTAAGTCTCTCATTTCGCTTGGGAGTTTGTTGTAAAAACGAATACAATTTCCATATAAGTGGGTTTATCTTCAGGAGCCTGGTTGGTCTTACGCTGAAATTAGTTCTGTTTCGAGTATTATAGAGTATTATTAGGTTGTAAATGTAAATTTACAATTAATTTAATTTGTTTTTTTTGACGTTCATAAGTGTACATGTTTACCTATATGAATAAAGATATTTTTGATTGATTATACTGGTAAAACTCACGATTTTCATAAAATTGGCATTAATGTTGCCTTTTTATTAATTATATTTTTTTATTCTATACAAATATAACAAATCAAGATTGTATACAAACAATAATTGTGATATTCTTTTTTACATAGATATACCGTTAATCGATTTTCCCATCCAACACAAAAATAGTTGTTAAAGTATTAAAAAAAATCAGTTGCACCGTTTTAACTATCATCTATCTCTTTTCATCGCAACATAAACGTAATATGACAGAAAGAGACGAAAGTCTTCTGTGAAAATTCTATATAGATTGAGTCTATGAATATGGTTCATCTATTTATATTATAAGACAAACATCACTTTAGACTCAAATGGGACAAAATTAAAACAATTTTTTCCATTATTTTAGTCCAACGTCAGGTTTGCTCAGGGCGAGGCTCATGTTTAATTGAGCAAGCGAAGGGATTGACAATGACGAATTACTATTCTGTGATTTATAAAAAGAGCCCTTTAAAGCTAATGGAAGATAATTTGATGAATGCAGACTGTAACTCAGTTGGATTTTGTTTTGCTCTGAGATAAAGAAATCTTTTGACGAGTTCATTGAAGGTTTAACTCACCAGAATAAATTTTAAGTAGCACTTGCATCGTATATTTCATTTTCTGATGATATTCAAGGTTCCACCCGGTTCATCTAGAAACCAGACTGCAAATCAGTCCAGATCATTCTTGGATTAAGCAGCCTCTTTATCGGCGTTGGAAAAAATATCGTCACATTTTTCGGTTACGCGTCACATGTTTCGGTTAAGCGTCACATTTTTCCGTTACATGCCATATTTTTCTTGTCACTACCACGATTGATTCGAAGACATTGGAAGCCATTAATAACATCAATATATAATAACGATAAAATTTATAGTAATAATGCTATTCATTCTAATTCTGTAAAAAATTGTTAATTAATTTAATTACAAAAAATATATAATAGATATATTATCAGAATTTATATTTAGTTTTTTATTTAATTTAGAAATTTTCTAATTTAACTTTATTGTCAATTTCTATAAAGTTGCATATAAAATAGTAGTAAGTTATAAAGAAGTTTCACTTACGTATGTATACTATTATATGCACACATCTTTTTAAATTGTTGGCCTTAAGGGCCTTTAAAGTTCAGCTCGGGCTGTTTTTGTGATGGTAGCTCGGCCCGAATGATCTCCTGCGCTTCTCCTACGAGAAGAAAAATATGGCCATCAATATGGCTAATTTATAGATGACTTTCTGCTGAATTATATATCACATACTTGCCTACTAAAAATGATTGCAGCACAATTCGTTCTCTTAATCTAAGTTATTACATAATTTGTACTTATCGAAAACCTTTGTATTTTCAATACACTTAGAAAGAAATGTTATAATTTAATATACTTAAACTTACAATTTTATCCGAACTAAAGCATCGGTCCATCGGGGACCGCAGGCATGCAACGTTTGTTGGGAATAAACCACTGTGCACATAAACAATACATTTGAATGTTGTTCGTGGGCGACCAGTGACTGCCGTAACGCGTCTCATGTGAACTAGCCGTAAACTACGGCTACAAATTTCTGTTCTCCTGGTAACCATATTTCGATAATAAACTAGGAATTTATTTATACAAATGGGAAATAACAATCTACTTCTATGATAGAGTAATTTCCTATATTAATATATTAAGTCCTATTTCTATACTTACCTTAGAAAAGTAATTCAAGTTTATTATAGTATAGTATTTCCTAATTTAAAACACGTGTATAATAAACAAGCGCACAAAAACAGCTCATAAAAAATGATTGTTATGTGAGGTTATTAATTAGAAGCATCGTTTACTTCTTAACGTAACCCTAAAATAATAAAGAAATTAATTTATTGCCGTATAAAGTGCTCAACACACATAATTTCAAGTCGGGAAGTAGACTAATTTGTAGTCTCAGACAAAATGTTGTTACGAATTCGACACTCAATAACTCATTCAAAAATTCAAAATAAAAACATGGCTGTTCTAAATTTGAAACGTCCGATCTGTCAACGGTCGAGCGCGCGCCTTGTGCGACGACGAATGGCCACAGACGTTACCGACATCTGTTGTCTATTTTAGATTTGTCACCAAAACGTTCCTTTATCTACCGGAAGGAAAAAGAACTCTTTAATATAAGTCAAGGGAAAATCTATCCATTGCTGGAATAAAAATAAACTCAAATTTGTATTGTATTATTCTCGTCACACCGCCAGCTAAATAGAATAACTACAACTGTCCTAACTAAAGGTCACGTAAGTTAGAAACTGTTAATTACTTAATCAAGATACCAAATTAACGGAGTTCGCACTACGACAACACACTGTTTGTTGTCTTAGCGCGAAGTAAATTTATTCTCGTTACGAACCCGTGTTCCGTTTATCTTTATCTACCTGCTTGTTAGTTCACACTGATTATAAATTCTCTAACTTGAGATTCGCAAATATTGAAGTTAACAATATGTTCCTGAGATGTGTGTCAAACATTATCATTAACAAAATACTAATTTTCTGATTATTAAAAAATAATTTAGCAATATAATTTAAGTACCTCGCTTATTTGTCTAAAGAACTTGTATCCAAAATCATGTAGTATATTAAAAAAAACATAGCTAATTGATATTGGAACTCAACGCAGCGGCATTCGAAATATTCGAAATTCGAATGCATTCAAAAATTGGAGCGCGTTTCCCGTCTCTTCGCTTATCACAACTCTTTGTACTCAACGCATTAAGTTAATTTGAATGGCGCAGTCTTCAAAGCTGTTGTTCAGACGTTCCTTTGCCAAGCCGATTGCCGCCTGATTGTGGTCGACTTGCATACAAGACCGGCGTTGCATTGAACGCGTCTTTATTATAAAACAATGTGTATTTTACATTTACCAAAATTGGATACGATTTTGTAAGGAAATTAGACTTATAACTAAATCTGAACTCAGTTTTAAATTACAATTCGGCGACAGATTGAACGATGTGATAACGTTAGTTTTAGACGTACTCAAAATATCCCCTTGAGATGAAATCAGATAAGCGACTGATCTATACTGTCATCGTATTAACGAATTGGCGCATTGATAGGAAAACCACTCTTATGTAGTCTATGTTAAAGTCGAAAATAGTATTTCCTGAGATGGTAAAGAGACAAATGCTCAAGATGCAGCTCCGTGGGCGAAAGCGGTGACAAACGCCGGGATCTGTCACAGCATTGATAAATAACTGATTATGTTACACGGCATTTTGCTTTCATAATTAATTGACATCTACTATCTAAGGAAATCAACGTCGCGTAGATGACAAATTACAAATATGCAAAAGATATTATGTATCTATGACTAATTATTAGAACTTCATTTAACGATTTATTTGTAGTTGGTACTTAAGATTACTTTCCAATAATAATAATAAAAGCCTTTTTCCAGACAAGATACAATTTTTACTTAAGCTAGAATAAACATGTTTTGTATAGAAAAATTACTTAAATATTTACGTTCCCTTAACAATCTTGTCTGTTTGCCTTTAATATATTCCCAATAATACCAATTCCTATAGAAATTCAACAATTTTGAGACTGGCGCGAACTGTTAAAAAAAATTACATTTTTGACAGTTGTACTTGGCGGTTCAACTTTTAAACTTTTTTTGATTCATGTGATCTGTTCATATTTCTGTGTCTGACTCACGCCGTCGATTTTTACGTACGAGCGAATATTAGTAGCTCAGGGATGAGATTCTCACGCTAAAGCCACTAGGTCAACACTGCTCTAAGATTCTAAATACCCTTAGAGTTATTTGTCATTTGAGTTTTCATGTTTTGAAAATTTACTTACTGTGTTTCGTTCTCAAACCTTTCTAAGTGAATAAATATATTTTTAATATTAAATATTTTAATATATATAAATATTTTAATATTAAAAAATTATGTATGTAACATGATGCCCCCATATGATAAGTATTTTAGAAAGGGTAAGTGGGGGAGAATGACATGAAAAAGGTTTAAAGTACCTTCATGGATATTTAGTGTAAGAATGTAATAAATTATATTACCTATTCTTGACACAAGCTGTAATCAAATTAAGTAACATCACATTTTTAAACAAAGCTTTTACAATTGAATAGATGATCCATATAATTTTATTTTAATTGCAAACGTGCAGTGGCTGTTGTTTTTTATAGTTTATTTTCGACCGGTTGTTCCACGTTATAAATTCCTGGGCTTAAATGAACGGCCGGAGTTAACTACTATTTATATAAGTCGTAATCATTTGTTATCGCCGAGAGCTGAATGTGCAATTCTAAATCTCTAATGAGCTCAAAATGATGGTCGGGTTATTATTAATGTGTCTTTGATGTGATAATAAAATATTAATAAATAACGATGTAGATGTTAATTGATTTATATCCATTAGATGTCTGAATGTGAAGTTTATATAACAAAAGCTGTACTTTTTTCTAATATGTTCTTTCACAAATAGTATGACCTAATAATTTTAATTCCCAAAGAGAACGCAGGCAAAGGCAGGAGGCTCACCTGATGTTAAGTGATACCGATCCCCATGGACACTCTCAATGCCAGAGGGCTCGCGAGTGCGTTGCTGGCCTTTTAAGAATTGGTACGCTCTTGGCTTGAAGGACCCTAAGTCGAATTGGTTCTGAAATACTTCAGTGGGCAGCTGTGGGCAGTTTTGTAATATGTATCTTCTATTTCTAAATTAAATACTATTTCATTCTTTCGCATAAAATATGCATAAATAAATGCAACTTGTAAGGCTTTGATAATTGATACAATAGCAAAAGAAAATTATTACAGAAATTATTGAAACACAAATAGCGTAGTTATTCCGGTGCGTCTACATTGGTTAATTGCCGCATTTTTTCCGTGCTCGGCTGCCATGAGTGTAATTTGTCTTCTCAGAAATGAGCCGTGTCGTCGAATGCAACGTAGACACCCGAGTTTTTTGTGAATCACCCACAGATTTGGGCATAAATAAAGTTTTAGTGAAATACTCGAGGGAAACGTTAGATAATTACAGCTCGATGCTGCTGAGACGCAAATGTCAAACGTTTCTTATTTACGAGGAGTGAAGTTTCCGTTTTTATTTTAATGTTTTTTAAAAACAATCTCTTGGGTGTAGTATTTAAGTAAAATGAAAGCGCTATTCACAAAGTAATACGTCTTTATCTCCGATATTAAATCAACGTTTCGTTTCAAATAAAACAATCAAGAAACTTGAAAACAAATTAAACGCGAAACCATATTAAGAAATTACAAGCAACTCTTCTAAAGTACAGACTATATATTATAATGTTTACATAGTATGTAAATAAACAATAATTCAATCAACTATGCAAGATTTGAGGTTCACGATAATGTCAGAATTAGGGATGCGAAATGGTCATCACAAATACCAAGAGAGCCGTCATTTCACTGTGATAGTGATAGCTTATGATAATGCAGAGCTTAATTGATGATTACTATGGATATAACAACACTGAAAAAAAACATTAGTACTCACAAATAGGAGTGAATGATTGGTATCGATAATACATTATTTGAAGTGAATTAAATTGGCAGGTTGCGGTCACATTTCAGATTTAATCTAATCAATACTTTGACGTGCTTGTAGCCTTTACTACCGTTGAAGATTTACGTTTCCAGTTTACGGGTACCCGCTATATTTACGATTGCGTTACGAATATTACGTTTATTACGGCCGTGACCCGGCGCGTACAATGGTAATGTGATCTACGTTTGTCAAAGGACATGTAGGGTGTTTTTGTAGTTTATATTATTTAGAAAAGTTTGCCTCTGGACATACTGATACATTGGTATAAAGGAAAAAAAAATACAAGGAAAAATACATCGATTCATAAATTTTTAGTAATAAGAAAATTTATTTCGAATGAAAGCGAATTTGTGAGTGGAGCAATTATGGATATTCAGAACTAGTTTCTTTAGAAATACGGGATTATTTAAGCATTTATAAAAATGCGAATGATAAAAGTTGGCTTACAGATTTCAGAGTGCGACTCTCATCCCTGAGGTCGTAGGTTTGATTCCCAGCTGTGTACCTATGGACTTTCTATGTGCGCATTTAACATTCACTCGAACGGTGAATGAAAACATCGTTAGGAAACCATCAGAGTCCAACATCCATCCGTCCAACCATCAGAGGGTGTGTGTCTGGTGCACAGGAGGCTGATCACCTACTAGCCTATTAGATGAACAAATGATAATGCAAAATATACAGAAATCAGAGGCCCAGACTTGAAGGCGCAACTGATTTATTTAATTTTATAAAAATGAAGACGGAATAATATAGACGGAAAAAATTAAAACGAAAAACACGTAACGACACTTTTTGCAATTTGTATTAAAATATAAATTAATCGAAAGGAACTTTGTTCCATCCGGGTGTCCCTTGACACCTCTCAAGTTTTTTTTTAAATAACGAAGGTTAATACTGGACGCATGGGAAGATTGCGTACATATGTTTACTATCGCAATTTCTTGTATTCATAAGCCTTCTGATCCGTTAAAACCAGATATACTAACAAAATTCTTCTTAACTAATATACAATCGTTTTTAGACATTTGTTTTATCCAAACATCGACACCATTCGAAAAACAATTTGTTTCTTTATATTTTTAATCATTTGTCTGCTACATTCTATCATAGATGCGTCATTTAAATAAAGTTACATTGTATTTTAATGCTCATAACTTACCATAAGTTACTTTCCGGTTACATTGCGGATGTCGTGAGAGCTTAAGTGTTTTGTAATTAAAATATGCATGTACTGCGCATGACTATTGACTTTGAAGTTGTGCTTAGAGGCACTTGAAAATGATGGATAACTTTAAAAGGTGGTCTGCTATCAATGGTCTTGAGGGTTATGGCTTTTATGATAAGTGACGGTTTTAATGCATGTGAATATATACGCATAATCGTCTTGTAAAAGTCTTGTAAAAGCCCTTTCTAACTACAATTTCGTGTGGAGAAGAATGGGCACTAAACTCAACGCATACTCTTTTAAAATAGATTTTACCTGGAAAGGATGAAGTATCCATCGAGAGAACATTAACAGGAAACTTATCAATTAATCTTCAATTGTTAATAGGTTTTGGAATACAATTTTTTCTACGCAGAAGCGTCGCGTCGTTGCAATAACGTTTTTGAATATTCAGAAAAAAATACTCAATCAAAAAGCAACAAATATTTTATCAAGAGTTTAAAGTAAACAACTTAGTAAGTACATTTTAATCAAAATTGCTTTTTATTATTATTAAATCTACGGCCTGGGTTGTTCAGAAGGTATTAATATTTTTCTCTCTCATGTATTGCATCATAAGTATTAATTGAACACATTACTGATGTATATATGATGTTGAGTATAAATATAAACATAATATCAATTAAAGTATTTACGTTATTATATGTTACAGTCAGATATTGACATCATTTAACAAACTTTTCAATCAAATGTTATAAAGATTTGTTCTAACTCTTAAATATAATGAACAAAATATCGTTTTAAACACCAGCTTTATGATAAGGTGTTATTTTGTCAATAAAAAAATAATAATTTTAGTACATAGTTTGTATTTGTTGTCAGTGCTTTGTCGTAAACCGTTTTTACTGTATTATAATAAATTATTTTAAATATTAGGTATACCTGTGTTTAATATTTATGTCTGTTTTTGGCTTTATGTATTGTGTCAACATGTGCTTTTGTTATTTGTAATGAGTGTTGGACTACGCCGTATCTTATAATAGTAAGTTGATATAAAATTGTTTCTTTGAAATGTCGCTTAGATAACAATCTTTTGATCGATGAACCATAATGGAAGACTAGCCTGAAACAAAGATAGCTGCAACAAATAACACTTCGTTGTTTGACAGTAATTACAGTGTAGAATCTATTTTCAATTCGAACGAGTGGCCTGTCCTGGCTTCGCACGACATTTTGTATATTTAGAAAATAAATATGGGATATGCATTTTTATATAAGGCTTTTTATTTATTTATTTATTAACACTTCATTGCATTACATAAAAGGGAAAAAAATATGAAACATAATTTAATGAAAAGCAACTGGCGGCCTTATCGCTTTCGAGCGACTTCTTCCAGACAAACACTGATGGATTAAATTTTTGTTAAGTGATACCGCCGTCCATAGACTAAGCAGCAACTCGCAAGTGCGTTGCCGGCTTTTCCAGGTTATTGGTATCCTCCTTTCTTGAAGGAGCCTAAGTCTAATTTATTTGTCAATACATCGGTGGAAAACGCTCAGTTGTGGAACGATGGCGGTCGTGGTGATACAGGTAGAATTTCGTATTCTGCCTAGAAGTCCATTGATGAAACTCAGCTCGGGTAACAGGTCTGAATGTTCATTTTTTTCCTTTTAAGAAGATAGCGGCATCTAAATGTCTGCCGTGACCACGCGAAATCCTGCCTGTCAGTCTATAATAAGTAATTGTAGAAGAACTCATTTGTGTTTTTTTTCTGTTTTAACTGCGTAAATTAACAGTATCTATAGAGATAAGCTGCTGTTATATAAAAAAATTGTATCAATATACTTCTAGAACATTTCTAAGGGTCCTTTGGAGTAGGTACCTACAGCATCTTCTACATTCATTTTAATTGTGTAATAAATACAAACGATAATATCTAAATGTTACAAAATAAATACAGAGAATAAATTAAATTTATGTCAATTACCGCATGAATTGACAGTCGAGTTTCGAATTTAGCTATGCGTGTAATTAATTAAAAGCCAATTTTCATATATTGTTGCTTATTGTGGCATTAGAAAAGTTAGGTGGTCCAGTGCACTGGTGAATAATTAATTAATAGATTTTCTCGCATTGTGATTTTGTTGTACTGACTGGTTTATAATGTATAAGTATAAAGGTAAAAACTTGATAAAATTGGAGCCAGGAGCGCGACGACTGAATCAAGAAATTCCGCAACGAAATTATAAGAGAAAAAATCCTGCTTAAATAAAAAATGAAATAATAAATAGTTATAATTGCATAACTTGATAAAAATGTTTAGCAAAAGCTTTAGCTCGGCTAACTTCGAGTGCCACATTATTTTTTATATAATAGTGGGGCAAACAAGCCTGCGGGACGACCAAAAAGGCAGTCGTCGCAGCCCATAGACACCCATTTTTAGTGGGTGCGTTGCCGTCCTTTTCGTAAACTTTCTCTCGGTCACTATCCTCTCGGTTCGATGATACCGACCTCCGAGGTCGATGATATAATAATGACCAAAACTTTCAGTATTTTTATTTTATGCCCGAATAAACACAAAACAAAATGTCGCAAATAAAAACGATTCAATATTCAATTTAAGTCTCACGAGTATAAGTCTACTTCCGGTTCATTCAATATCTGAAATTGGATCACTGTGCGTGATGCAGACTGATTATTTATTTTATTAGCCTTTAAATCAGATCCAATAAAAAAGTATGAGTCGTAATAAAAAGGGAAATGTTACCGAGTGGTGTATAACCTTTTGACTGTCGAAATTAATTAAATACATTTGGTAATATGCCTATTTTTGGAAAAATTGCACTTGCATATTGACGCACTTTAAAAGGTCGTCAAGCTTTTGGTCTACTATCGGTGTAATATTTAAATTATGCAAATTATTGCACTCGATTATTCACTAATCAGTAGTTTGACTTAACTTAAAAATACGTTCCATCCACAATCCAAATCAATCAAATCAAAAAACAAATCCACCAGAAATCGACGTCAGTGACATTCTTCGTGGAAAATGGAAAAATATTTTTTCTATACACCACAATTTTGAGGACTTATAAAAATCCTTTATTTATAACAAAACCGGAAAGATTGGTTCATAATTGAACATATACTATCTCAAATCTAACTGCTAATTTCTCATAAGACAAACGTAACAAACACACCCCTAACCATACCATTAAAACAATATTCAAACTTTACCCATATGAGCGTGTATCATTGTCATTATTTCCAAGTTAAAGTGATCGTTATTAGTAAATTTAACTTAACTTGGCAGGCTTCGCCGTTTTGAGCACCGCCAAACCGAAGTCAGCTTAAGCCATGCCAAATCTCTGAAGTTGTTTTGGGAGCGACCTAAAACTACATACTTGTTAAGGATGTGCTATTAATAAATTTATTTTCCAAACAAACAAGTGAATCACACCTAGATTCCGAAATAAAAATTAATAGTTGTGGTGTCTATGAATTGATTTGAATAAAAATATGTATGACATCTAAAAAACTCTTGGCTGGTTTTATTATATCATGAATATATATTTTTACATTAAAACAACAGACTTGCGAAAATCTGTCATCAATAAATATCATCAATAAAAGACGACGACGAGGATAGTAGAGATAGGACTTATGAAATTGATAATAAACTTAGTATCAGTTAATTGAAATACATTTACCATTCAAGATTCATCGGTTCATTTATATTACCCAATATTTAGGAAATGGTTGTTATTGCGCGAAAATGGTACAGGGATTGGTGCCAAATTGCTCCGCGTTCTTTACACGCGTCATTTACTTAGGGACTGGAGAAACTACGCTTGAAGAAATAGAAAAAAGAAAATGTGTTCATTTCATACGGCTATCATTTATATAATTGTGTGAATCACAAACGTTTATAAATTGAGGGCATTAATACAATGAATTACAAGTTTTTCTTACAGCTATTGTGGACACGGAAAATAATAATAATATTTTTAAATATTTACTAGCGTATTAGGTCGACTGAAAAATTCGATAAGACAAATAGAGTAATTATTTAATATGATTTTAGTTAGCCCTAATCTTCATAAGACACGTGTATAAATTTGACAACTGTCGTACTATAAGTTGGAGAGACATAGTACACATATTGTATTCTGATTGTAGAACTGAAAGGGTATTTCGTGTGTTATTTATTAACACACAAAATTTTGTCGAAAAAAAATAACAAAACAAATACGTAAATTTAAAGAACACATTGTGCAGAGAAACGCTTTAAATCCGCTAATAATTGGTGACCGCATGACACTCCCGTAATGTTACACTAGTCCGCGGAGACTTGATACTTGCATATTAATTGAATTAGCACCCACATTTTTCAGACACGACAGCCAAAAGCCAAAAATAAAGTTCGTGATTTAATTATTTCATTTCATTTTCTAATGAATAATTACGTCGTTGGTAATTTAAGGCAATTTGTTTCACGTCACGTAATTATTTACATTTAAAACAATGGCTGCGTGTGGCAAGGTTTTTGGCAGATTAGATTCAGAGTTCATAATCTTTCTACTACATTTCACGTGTATTAAATAAAAAGTAATAAAACGGGCATTGTATCCTTGTACTTGCTGCTAAAACGAACTATAGTGAACGAGAAAACCTACCTACGAAGACTCACACACTGTTGTTGTGAGTCCCATCACCGGTATGGTTAAACATGCAACTGGCGTTATCTATATTTAAATAGTATTATAAAGCTGAATGGTTGTTGATTTCATTCGCTCACTTCCATTCACTACCTTTATACATTGACCATTATTATATTGGACAGTTCATTCTTGACGAATTATGCTAAATAATATCACGCTACAACCAAATTAACCTGGAAAGATATCGTTTATAGGGATTTCTTATCTACTAAAACTATTAAATAATTTTAACTAAACGAATTAAACAACGAGGAAGAAATTTTTTAATATGAATGGAATAAATCTTCACTTTTATTATGACTTATTAAAATGTTTTTCGTTAAGCAAACAATAAATATTATCTTACATTTAGTAGAACCAATTCATAAGTTAAGGCACATTATTGAACAATATTGTCCCCCGTGGCGTATGTCTGACTGAAGGTGATAAACTCCTACCGAATTTTCATGCCTTACAACAATTCAAGTTATATATTGAAATGGTACCTCATGGTTTTGTAAATAAAAAGTAAATTTGTGGTTATATAAAATTCTGAAAATTTATTTTAAACATATTTACAATTATAGATGAACTTCAATAGAAATACAATTAATAATGTCTTAGTTAATAATGAATTATATTAGAATGCGGTCGCTAATATACGTACTATTGTTACAAACTTAGTCTGTACAATAGCTTCTCCGCTAAGATACAGGAAACAGCAATGGATCCATTTTTAAGTTGAGAAGTTATTTTAAGTAGTAACAGCGTACGATGGCGTGACATATTTTACTTTAAATGTTTTTTTTTTCACGTAACATACATGTCAAGGTATGTTTATAATGAGAATAAACTTCTTTACCTAACTAACTAGGCAAAATCTACTATCAAGAAATAAGTCCATATACAATTAAATACACAATACATAATCTCAGGGTTGAGGTGAGAATGTAAAGACAAAATAACATCACGTTACGCCTAATTGTGATTGGTCAACGGCAACTATAGTCACACGCGTCGTTCCGTTTGACCAATCAGACGAAATAAGCTTTCATCTTTTGTTTTACATTCTCACTGAGACTTACTTTTTAAAATGTTAGTTTTCTATCAATCAAACAATAGTATATTTTTGAATATATAAGTTGTTTCTATGTATACGTTAATAAAATTGTTTTGTTGTTTTGTACATTTTTACTTTATAATTTTGACAATATTATTTTCATCGTAAGAAATCGGCCATTTTGTCTTAAACATAAATTAATGTTCACATGTAAGCTTCAGAATCTTTCACTCCGAATTATTTAAGTTTTCCAATTAAAATAAATTAAATTAAAGTTCTCTGTTTCAATCCGTTTTAATGTTTCAGTGTGTTAGGGTAGCAGTTTAATCGTATTTGTTAGGGACATCGATTCTTAATTTACCTACAACGGTTTTTAATTAAAAATCGGAAAAATCCTTTGACGTGCTAAACGCGTATTTAAATTTATGCAGTTCAATGTTTGAACGGGCATCGACGGTTTAATAATATTTGCATACTTCGAATCAGCTATTGCGATTTTTCGTTACTCATGCAACAAATTATTTTTCGGATTTCAGCATTAAATAACGCTGTTGATGTATTGTGGTGTTATGAAAATCTCTGCTAAAAATATGTCTTTCACGTGTGTAGATTTACTAAATTGTACAAGTTTAGATAAATTTAGAATATTCTTAAGACTTTACTTTGAAGTGTACATATACCACAATAAAACAACCTACATTAGGACGAGACAGCTGAGCGAACAATGCCGTTGCAACTAAATGAGAAATGAAAAAAACAACCTATTTCTTCCTTAACAACTGTGGATATTCAGCACTTAATATTACAATTGAAAGTTTTAGGTTGTTACCTTAATTCACACATTACTTAAGTATCATTATTGTTATTTGTTTATTTAAAGCATATACATGCAAAAATCGACGTAATCGTAAATTTGGTTAATCCCATATAAATTGTATTTAAAGTAAATTGTACAAGTAATGTTCGCCCGCAAATTAAGCGTGTATATTCGCAAGTCACGGCGGACCCTCCTCAAAGCTCGACACTTGTTACTGTCAGAACTTCCGGTGCATCTTTTGTTGGGTCGTCCCCTCCGACCCTAATGAGCCAATCACTGCCAATGCTTGAATTGGCAGATATCCTATCGGTACTTTGGTAATTATTGAATATCCTGTCATCTGTGATATCGAGCTTTTAAGTTTCAAACGCTTGTACTGAGAAAATCGTACAGGGTACGTCGAAAGCTTTAAACACATACCATATAACTTTTATACTCGCCTACAGGAGTATTTGTTTAAAAAAACATCAGTGACGCTACAACCTTTTCAGGTCTTGGCCTCAGATTTCTGAATCTGTTTTATGATAATTTTTAAATATAATAGGCAAGTAGGTGATCAGCCTCCAGTGCCTGACAGACGTCGTTGACTTTTTGGGTCTAAGACATGTCGGTTTCCTCATGATATCTTCCTTCACCGTTCGAGCAAATGTTAAATGCGCCCATAGAAAGAAAGTCCATTGGTGCACAGCCGGGAATCGAACCTACGACCTCAGGTATGAGAGTCGCACGCTAAAGCTACAGGGCCAACACTGCAATTTGTTTTTAAAATATTTCCTTAATATATTACGAAACAGAGAAATAAATAAAGTTTTTCATATAATTCTAAAATCTTCAAAATTATCTTCATCTGAAAACATAAAATTATATTTAATAATTATCACTTCGTGACCCGATTTGTTTTGCTAATAAACTATTTTATTATAATATCAAAGATTTTTGCATCATACGTAATGATGTATCGCCTACATTAGCCTGCAAATATTTCATAACTGCGTTTTAGTAAAATATTATATGCTTGAAATACGCCCACTGTAATGACAGGATTGTAATGATACTACAGCGTTTCTTCCTTTTACATTTAAAGGACCGTAAAAGCTCGACTATCTTCTATAAAGTTTATGGCCTTTGATGTAGAAAAGTGTTTAAAAAGCACGAATGGTTAGATTATTATATAGGTTTATGATATTTAACAAGGTTATTTCAAATTAAAATTCTATACATATATATAATTTAAGAATAACATTATCATTACATTTTAATATTGTAGTTTTCATGAAACTTTATTTCAATGCTCGGATTTCGGTATATATGAGTCAACACGTAAGTTTATGCGCCATCGTAACAAAATAATTTTTTTGAAAATTGGTTTACCCAATCACTGGCACTTCAACCTTTTAAGTTCTGGGCGTCCGATTGTTGTTTCTGTTTCATGATCATTTGTCAGTCTAATAGGCAAGCCTTCTGTGCTTGACTTTGACTAATAAAAGTATAGTTCTTTTATTAACATAACTTTTACACATATAAAGAAAACACTTTTTAACGGATTAAAGTTACGTATTATTGTAAACTTATAATTATTTAAACATAATTTTAAATTTATCCGACCGAATTTATCCGACCGACGTTAAAAGATTGTTTTCTTTAAAAGTATAATGTGTCAATATTCAAAATGTCTTCTATTTTCAAATTAACTCTAAGTGTTCCCACACTTAGGTTAATTACTCAACATTTGGACGGTTTTTATACACCAAATAATCGCGGGACATAAAATATTTTGACAAGTCGATAAGCACAAAGGGGCCGAAATAATCTTATCGGGTGTTTGTGGCCCTAATGACCCCAAGAACCTTGCCACTGCAGAGACAACTTAATAATCTTTTTTTTAATACACGGCGGTTAAGAACACTTAGATTATTAGATTTATGTTGTATGGATAAGAAAACATTTTGTTCTAATAATTGAGACATTATGTTTTTAGAACAGAAAAGTATTTGTGGAGCAATAACTTTCATAATATATTTGTTACGAAATGGGCTCAGATGTAAATAATATATTACACGTTATTCCATATCAATATGTCAAAGGGCGAAATGATCGTAAAATTTCTAGAAACACAACTTGTATCTGCATTTTTTTATTCATTTTATATGAAAAATGTCTACGTACATTTCATGATTCCCGATTACACTTAATCTGTTTTATTGTGAATCCTGAATATTTATAAACTTCTTATGGCTACTCTTCGTTTCGAAGGTTGGCGATAATTACAGATTTGCAGCGGGTTTAAAATTTTATCTTAGACCAATGCTCATTTCAATGAAATAAAATGTATAAATGTTGCAGTATGTTTGGAATATCCTACTTCACCCTATCCTTAATAAATAAGTATTTATAAAAAAAACATAAGCGATATAATCTTTTTACGTCTGGGCCTCAGATTTTTATATCTGTTTTATATATATTTATATATATCAATCTAATAGAAGGTGATCGGCCTCCTAGGCTTTTTGGGTTCAAAGCAAACCTCTTCGCTTTGGGCCGTCCTTACAATATTTTTCTTCACCGTTCAAGGGAATGTAAAATGCGCACATAAACCGAATGTCCATAGGTGCACATCAGATAATCGAACCTTAGATCTCAAGGATTACAATCACAGTCTGACACAACTAAACCAACACAGCATTATTTTTACAGGCATGAAAATGATGCTTCAGATTATTTCGCCAGCAATCACCAACTATAACAATAACCAACTTTGCGGAACAAGCCAACGTAAGTTTATTTCAAGATAAAGTTATTTCAATCCTTTTGCTTTCAGAGAATAAACAAAGGAACTAATGAGGGGAGGTTAGTGGTTAATTTAAAAACATCAGGGCTCAACTAGGGATTAACTCTGCAGACATAATCTTCGTATAAATAAGCGGTTTTTCTGTAAATAGATAAATGAGCTTCGGAGAGACAGGAAAATTTTGGGATTTGTCCAAGATATAAGGGTTGGATATTTTAGTTTGGAAGGACCTTTGATCAAAAGCGAGGAGGCTTCTGTGACTCGCGATTTTTTTTTTATGTTCCAGACGGCAAACGGGCTCCTGATGATAAGTGATACCGCACCCATGGATACTCAGGTAATACGGGTGATATTTTGTAATCTGCCTTGACGTCTGATGAAACTCAGCTACAGATATACGTCCGAATAACTCCCCCTGTACACTTTCAATGGTAAATGCGGAAGATGCAGAAAGAGTCATCTCTACGCAATGCACATGATCCCGCTGGTACCTGAGGCTTCAAGGACAAAAATAAAATAAATGTAATCTACACGACCCCATACTCGGTTATTTAAACTTGAAATCGTTCCCATAAAGTTTTTTTTAAACCGAGAAATATTCATTTCAAATGGCTTAAATAACATATATCAACAGATACATCTACGTTATAAAATTTAAAATTTTCCTGTCACGGTGTTTTTATAAACTCCTACAAAATGGCTCCACTGATTTTCGTGTAATTTTGTGTGCGTATCGTAGTTTAGGTCTGCAAATCGGATAACATATATTTTTCATCCGCCTAAATGTTAAGATTTGCCGCCCTTAAAATATAATTTTTGACAATATTTTTTTATAATTTATTATAGTTGAAAGTGATTTTTATTGAACTAAAAGCTATTTCCTAGAAATAATACGAGTAGGTATAAATAGGAAATCAACGATTGTTGGGTTAGCTAGTTAAGTTATAAAAGACCAATATTTTTTATAAAAAGTAATTTAATCGTCATTCCTATTATTATTGACATACATATTGCAATTTTATTTTCATTTATACCGATTATACTATAAAGCAATGCAGTTTATTATTTAAACATGAAATTGAGAAAGCGGCCCTAGTCGTAAAACGTCAATTAAAGCTTTTACGATGATCGTAAATTTAAATTCGATACTTCATAGGAAACTGCCGAAAGTAGTAAATAAATTGGATTCGTCAATTATCAACTTCACACGTATTTGGGATCCATTTTCAAAAGATTTTTAACTTCAATGATTTGCGATGGGTTTAGATTGCATGAATTATGTTTCTTAAATAATAATTGGCGCTGTACCTTTAGTATTGGAAAATGTTTTATTTAATAAGTAAGAAGGATTAGCTAAGATTATTTAAGACTTGTCAATTACGCTAAACTAATAGGCATCGAGACTTAGGATTTGACCGCAAGGGACCGTTCAAGTATTACGCAAGCTGGTGTTCAAGTAGCGGGGAGGGTGGTCTTTGATTTTCATATTTTTTTATAGAACTGGGAGCAGACGGGCAAGAGGCTCATCTGATTTTAAGTGATACCGCCGCCCATGGACACTCGATACTAGAGGGCTCGCGAGTGCGTTGCCGGCCCTTTAAGAATTGGTACGCTCTTTTCTTGAAGGACCCTAAGTATTGGTTCGGAAATACTTCAGTGGGCAGCTGGTGTGCGTGGCAAAAAATCCCTTGAAAAACGCGCAGTTGTGGAACGGCGGACGTCGAGGTGATACGGGTGGAATTTCGTATTCTCCCTCGACGCCCGATGATGAAACTCAGCTGCAGGTTAATCTGAACAACTCCTCTGAACACTCTCCATGGTAAATGCACGTTTAAAGTAATTAATTACGTCAACACTAATTAATTACTTTAAACACATATAACCCAAACATTGTCCTTACCCATATGCTTGAAAACGAAATGCTAAATGCTTATTATATTATTTTTGAGAGCTTTTCTTATTTCGGGAGGGAGAGGGATAAATAATAGTAAATCAGCTTGCGTAATACTTGAACGGCCCCAAAGTTCAAAGCCTATTTGAGCTCAATGTAGTAGAGAATATGTACCGAACGCATTTTCATCCGTGTATCAATTTAAATTTACTAATAGCGTAACCTAAACTTATACCTATTAAAAATATACAAGTACTATGAAATCTGTGAGCCTCCGAAAATCAAAAAATAATTACAGACTGTCATTCTAGCTCTCGTAGAGTATCATTTTTCACTCCCAAAATTCGTCGTTACACCGAGTATCCCCAAGAAAATTACGCTTTGCAATAAATAATGAAATTAATAAAGATCTGTCGGGAATCGTTATCTTCCAGAATACTGTCATTTGTCAAGGGACTAATGAAAACAAACGTCTTTATCGTCTGATTCCTTAAGGCTAAAATAGATGGTACCGTTACGATTAACGGGATTTCTTTCGTTGTATTAGGGAATGTTGAATATAACGTCGTTTGATTTGAATTTAATGCTTGTGTTATCTTGCACTTTTACAAGCTGACTTGGCCAACGTCATATAAGATTATCACCGCAGAGATGGGGCTTGGTTGTAGGAGGATAAAGTTAAAGTTAGTTAAAGGGGCATAGGGGGCGTGCGGCCCAGGACATACGAATATAAAGGGAACTTCAGACAAGTACCTATTGGTCAAAGTTCTGGCTCAAGGCCGCCGCTCTAAAAACATATAAACGCGTCACGCACACCTTGAATGACAACCCTTATTTCGCAGCCTAGGTATTAGGCAGGTCTCGTTAGTTTCCGGTATTATCTAGACAAATCGCTCCACCATGCACCACTACCCACCCAATCAAGAAAAAGCTGTTAATCTGCCAATATTTCCGGTGTTTCTGCGTCAGTTTATTATTTATCAAAAAAAAATTATCCCTTTTTTGGTGAGGCCCGATATTTATAAAGATCGCACCAGCCGTTTCGAGTGACTTTAGTTACAAAGACTACGTATAATAATGTATTTTGTAATGAACCTATACACCACTTTGCATGGAAAAGACGATCATGATTTGGCTGATGCATTGTCCGTCATATGAAACTCTAAATTCACGTGAATAGTCTGAGATCTAAATATTACATTAGGTTTAGGAAAATTTAGTACAATTATTTACAAAAAAAAGGTTTGTAAAGAAATCTGAAATAAACACCAAAAATCTTATAGCCTACAAACTTCGACTATGAAAAATGTCTTGGGAAATTACTGACTTTCCATTGCCTCTGGAGGCTAAAGCTTTACATCGTTCGAGGCTTTTAATAACTGTTACAATTAGGCCTTTTTTTGTTGTTAATAATAATGTATTTGCATGAATCTATACAATAAAATATAGACGGTACAATGTGATATCTTGCAATTATGCAAGTCCTATTTGCACGATCGTCCATGCATGCACCATGGTGGATGCATTTATAAATTAACTACGTTACTATTAACTATTACTTTTAGAAACGTATAGTTTCATTGATTCACACGTACGAGTGTTTTTCAATTAAAATTAAATGATGCCAAGTTGTTGCAAAACAGATAAACGTTTTACAATAAAAAACAGCAATTTTTTTGTAAATTCCATAAGTAAATTTTCACAACTTTAATGTATCGTCTAGATTTATAGGACATGGTGATTCACTTTGTTGGAATTCCATCGCATTCTAGTTCGAGTCTGTCATTTTAGTAAATAGCAAAATGACAGTTAACTTTACATCCGCGTTACATAAAACTTTAATATTGTTAAAAATATAATGTTTCCAATATAAAAGTTCAAAATATTTTTTCAAAAATATGAAGCGTTATACGCCAATAATCTGACTCACGGTAAAGTTTATTAAATTTAGCCATCGTGAGATCACGTCCTAATTTCCATGCAAGTGTTGTACTTGAGTTCGATGGCGATAAAAATACAAATTTCTTTTTCATCAAAACCTTTTAGATACAGTTTAATATTCTACAACGGAAATAAACGCGAATTTATTACTAGGTCAGTGAGACGGTTTAATACACAAAAAGATATTTTTACTTCAACAGTCAGTACATTTGAATAATATGGATCAAATATAAAATAGGAAATTAAAACCAAGGCAGTGACAGTAAAATGGAATTCGTATTTATTTTTATAAAATAACAATGCAGTTTGTCAACACACAACGCCACCGCGGCTAATAAGTCTACCCAATCAGGTAATAGATAGCCTAACACTAATCAATATTAACTCTAAATTAAAAAACTACTTTTACATGCATTTGTAGCGCTCCTAAACAAGACTGCTATTAATACAAACCACAGCGGTTTTCTAATGTAACAGATTGTAATATACTATATTATTTTGTAAAAAAAAGAGAAAAAAAATATATACTTATATGACTTGACATGAAATATTGACTTACCCCGGAGTGATCCGCACAACTTGTTTGCCCACAATCTCAGATTGGTAATAAGATGCGACACATGTATTCGCATTTTATCCCTAAGAGAGGGGGCTTAAAAATAGTGTTGTTAGTTAAGCATAAAAACGATGCTTCATACATATGCATAAACAAATCCTGTGATGGTATTAATGTGTCGTAATGTTATCATGCTTTTTCATTCAAATTGAAAGGACTAATGGTCAATAATAGATATTTTAATACGAAAGCAATACTACAGCCTTATATAATTTATGTTATTTATATTTTCACATCACAGATACAACTTTTTATGGTATATCATTAACGAGTATTTTTTTAAGTTGGAGCCTGGTATATCTAACAGTGACCCCAGATTTGGTGCATTTCTCACTTAACGAATAAGTATCGCAATACTGCGAGGAAATGCTGCCAGTATCAAAAGTACACAGCCACAATTTTTAAAATTTATGTTAATTTTCTTTTTATCAGATTTTTTGTAATTATTAAAAAACTATAAACAAATTACGCTACTGGCATAAATTTGTACCTTTGGATTTAACTTCATAAGCAGTTTAATAAATTTCTATAATTCCTTCAAGGATTTACAAGAAACATCGACATAAGTGAGACATCACTCAAATATGATTGATCGATCGTGTTCCCTCAGACTTGTCAGCCGAAGAATAACATTGTTAGCACTTGTAAACGTTCAATGCTACGAAATCCTCTTAACGCAAGAAAGATATCTTTGCAGATTATTGAAATAGCGTAAAATAACAATTTATATACATTTAAACGGATAAATGTGGCGAATTTTTGAAATTTTTCAATAAGATTCTTTATTTATTATTTTTTATTCTTTTTTTCGTTTTCTTAACATTTAATTTGATTTAAAGATATTGGATATAGTACCTGGGATCGTACCACAAACGCCAAAGTACTATTTAGTCACTTACACATTATTATTACTCGAACAAATTGATGTTTAATTTAAAAACTAAATAACAAGGCATAGAAAAGAATTCTTAAATGTAGACCATCCATTTGATAAACTTTTTTTTTTTCATAGAACAGGCGGCAAGCTGGCAGGAGGCTCACCGCCGCCCATGGACACTCTCAATGCCAGAGGGCTCGCTAGTGCGTTGCCGGCCTTTTAAACGCTTAGAAATGTTACCTCCATTTAAAGACAAAGTACCCTAAAATGATTCGAAACTTGAAATCACTAAAAACCTAATATTTATTCCGGCATCGGCTGGCACTGCTCCAACGCCGACAGAATAGTTACCAACGTTTTTAACGGTAAAAAATCGTTAGAATGCAAAAAACTGGTTTCACAGTATTTATGTTGTAAATAACTTTTTTGTCAATGGTTATTTACAATAGAAATACGCAAGTACATTTTAAAAATTATTGTTTAATTTATGTACATATTGGTTTAATTATAGAACTCAAACTGAAAATGGAAGTTTAATTTTATGAATTATGTAGTTTGTTATCTTATATATAAAATTCTTGTGTCACGGTGTTAGTAACCGAACTCCGCCGAAACGGCTCGACCGATTTTCGTGATCCTTATCGAGGATACTAACCAGGGGGGAGAATCGAACAACATCTATTTTTCATCCCCCTAAATGTTAAGGGTGGTCCACCCCTAAATTTTTTTTTTATTTTTTCAGACAAAATTTTTATATTTTTTTATGATACATCATACAAAAATACATGCAACCCTAAATTTTCACCCCTCTACGATCAAGCCTTATTTTTTATTTGGTAATTATAAACTTTAATTTTTTGGCACAAAAACATGGCAAAACAACGTTTGCCGGGTCAGCTAGTATAATATAATATTGATACACCACTGAATTGCTTTTTTAAACAGGGCAATGTCCCCGATTTTCCTGCGGTGTACTTTAAATTACCTATATTCTACACGTATACATGGGAATCGGGATTTAAATAATTGTCTCAGTATTAATCCAAGTCAAAAAATTTACAGAAACAGGAGACAAAAAACACAAACACATAAATTTATTTTCCTAATAAAAATTTACCCACGATTATAGCTTGATGAAGCGGCCCTTTGAAATCTTTATATGTCTCGGTTCCCTGATATAACTGACAATTCAATACAGATAAGACTAATACCCCGTAGCACCACAAGTGACAATGGACATAAAAATCTTTGTGGGGAGTCTGTGGAATGTAATCGAAACCTATATTGGACGGGATTATAAAGTTTGAAGAACTTTGTAAGGCCGATCTCACTGATATTAAAAGAATTATTAAACAACGTTATATCAATTGCTATATTATGATTTTTAACTGCCGCCTGCAAATTCGAAATATTTTGGAAGGATTTGCGATTTTTTTACAAACTTCGATATAAAAAAAATTTCATAAAACCGTAATTGCTATACACACAAACCAAAAATACATTTAGTACTTTTTGAGTTTATCGCATTTATGGACAGATTGACAGCCCCGAAAGACATAATTGGAAATTTGTTACGAAGGATTTTACAAGGATTTTACAAATTGTTTGCTTCGTTCACCAGTTGGATGCAAACAGATTTCTACGTGTTTCTTTAAGCATTATTAAAAACTACCTAGGCTGCTGTCAGAAGCAATTACAGCGACAAGGATCGAACCTATAACCAAATACGCCAAGTGCTATTATTGTATTAAGCACAAAGCCCCGGCATGATTATATCATTTATTTATTTTATTATTTATTAACACTTCGTTGCATTACATAAAAGGAAAATATTAAACATAATTTAATGACAAGCAACTGACGGCCTTATCGCTTTAGAGCGATTTCTTCCAGACAACCACTGTGAGTAAAGAAAAAACCACTATGAGTATATTAGATAAGGTAGGCAAGAAGTGCAAAAATAGAAAAGGGAAAACAAAAAAAAACATACTTAACAGAAACAAACATTTACCAGAGATTCCAGCGATCATATATTTTCTTATATGTGAGACTGGCCATAACGCATTTTATGACATGAAGTAGTTCGAGCTTAAATATTTAATGTAACGATTGTCGCCTCCAAATACAGATTATGTTATAAATTTTAATAGCCATATAATTTGAAAAAGCCATATTTTATATAGCAATTAATTTTAATTATATTATAACTTGTGATAGTTATGGCGGCATAAAACTTAATGTTACACGTAATGATGTTATGAAATGTTTAGCTTTGTTAAATGTTTCGCATCGTCAACCGCAATTACCATGGAGAGAGTTCAGAGGAGATGATCTGAAATACCTGCAGACTGTCACCATCGGATCTTAAGGCAGAATGCAAAATATCAACCGTATCACCACGTTATTCGTTCAAGCTGACATCTCAGCGTTTCTTAAGGTAGTTTTTTGCCACTATGTGGGATCAGACCACAGCAAGTCCCGAAGCAATTCGACTGAGGATCCTTCAACAAAAAAATCGTACGAATTCTTAAAAGGCCGATACGCACTTGGCACTTCTTTCAATGTTAGTATCCATGGGCGGCGGACGGAAATACTTACAATCAGATGTGCCTCCTGCTCGTTTGCCTCGCACATTAGAAAGGGATAATTTTCTGATCACTTAAGTCATATGCGAATAAATAAAAACCTTTTTATCTAATTGATGCTTATAGTACGGTACATACCTATAAGATATGATAATAACCTCTTTAACTCATATTGTGAGATGGTAAGGTAAGTAAAATACTTTGTGCACTGATGGTAAGTTAATTGGTGATTGGCACATGTGCAAATTGTCCTGTTATTACACCGACCTTCATTTTATTATTGGTTTACCGTTACTCGTAATAAACAGCTCTCGGAACCAATCACAGCTAATCAGCGATAAAAAGCACTGGACCCTTTCATTTTAATTTTCAACGCTTCGATAAATAACATGAAAAATTGATTGTATTGACGTTGCCTAGGTAAAGTTTTCGTTAGCATGAAGCAACAGAAGTCCATATCACATTGTTCTAAGAGGAATTAAATGAAGACAACATATCTTATCTGTCAGATAAAAACGTACATACAATGAAACTGTCTCGAACTATTAGAAAATAAAAAATACTGTCATATAAAACTAAAATTATATATTAAATATTAAAACTAAAATTATATATATATTACATATATACTAAAATTGTCACATAAAAATTATTTGTTAAATCTTATAAATAAAATAGAATTTCACTATAAATCGCTAGTATCGAAGAGCATTGTAAACCAACAATAAATGTGTTTTATACCAAGATAATCTCCAGTATTGCTTGTCCAGAGCTGTAGAGGCTGTAAATTCACTCCGCAAACAACCAACCTGATTTTAGCGATTGCAGTGAAATGCCACTTACGCCTACACATAGAAAGTATAGAGCCTTGAAGTTTAAATTATACGTATATCCGTATTTTCATTATATTCCTCTAAGAAATCAAGCTTTCGTTAATAAAAAATATTAATTGTCTTCCTAACAAGCTACCTTCGCGAACTTCGTATCGTTTTAATATGATTGTTTTTACTTAGCCTACCTTTTTAGTATCTAAAACATTGCATTGTATTTGCATTCATAATTACACACAGAGAAAACTGGTTTTTAAGTTTTTCTGTATATTTTAAACGCCATAAAAACCTTCCGCACAGTTCAGTGTTTTTTTAATTACTTGTAATGGTCAAGATTGAGCAGTGTTGGTCTGAGGTCGTAGGTTCGATCCCCGGCTGTGCACCAATGGACTTTCGGTCTTTGTGCGCATTTAACATTTGCTCAAACGGTGAAGGAAAACATTGTGAGGAATCCGACATGTCTTAGACCCAAAAAGAGTCGACGACGTGTGTCAGGCACTGGAGACTGATCACCTACTTGTATATTAGATAAAAAAAATGATCATGAAACAGATTCTAAAATATGAGGCCAAACCTAAAGAGGTTGTAGCGCCACTGTAATATTATTTATTATTTTGTAATGGTCAAGCCATTTTCTAGTTTTGCGCTTAGCAACATATTAAATATTAGTTATAAATTTAATAAAATATGATAAGAATATAATAATATTATCGACATTTTAAAGTATTCGTTAATAATGTTTTAGTTTGTATTTTACTATTGTAGACAATGAAATATATATGGACATGGTGATACTGTCCAACAACATATTTGGTTACAGTAAACCTAGTACAATGTAGCATTAAACGACTTAGAAGCTAATACTCAATACTTAACACCTATTAAAACAAAAACACGCCGTTAATCAGTCTTCAAATTTCGAAAAAGGAATGTCTTAAAATGTTTTCAATTTCAAAATAAATACTGTATTACGATACTTATTTCGTATACACTAACTTTAGAATTCATGAGGCACAATACATTGATAAATACAGAATGATACATGCCTTAGTACTGAAATTCACAAACGGATAATGGCTTTACCTTTTCTCGATAGATCCTTTGATACTCGCACGAACAGAATAAAATTTGTTCCTCCTCAAGTGCGATTGTTCATGCATTGCATTGAAAATGATACATGGAATGTTGTGCGCATGTATTGTATTCAAAAGTATGCGATAACGTCTTTTCTAATAAGCCCAATAATTCGTTTGGTATTTGCAGTTTTATTGGGCGGGGCCTATTTGATGTTGTCTAACACTCACAGTTCCTAAAGGCTTGCATCCGTATCTGTTCAAAAAATTAGCACGCCCTGTTCTTGAAGAGTCGTATTGGTTTGGGATTTTTAAACAGTATGATTTCTTAATACTTTTATTAGAAAACTCCATAGTATATTTTATTGTATACATATTCTACTTTTAGATTTGAAATTGGAACACATTTTGAATATAGAACTGGGATAAACGATGACAAATTTGTAGTTAAAACTGTTCAAAAACTCGTTTGATGACAAGTAGCTACCGTGTGGAAAATAAGTCAGTACGGCGAGTTCCGGGACAAAAGTCGAATAGGACCAATTTAATCCGGTCCAGTCTTTCAGTGTAGGGGAGGAGAAAATTGAATTTATTATCGGTTGTATTTGAGTGACGTGTTATTTCACACGTTGGCGGAGTGTCGGAATCCAATCAGTCGGACGCTGTTCAGACCCTTGTTGAATTGTATATTGAATCCTAGACATTTTTTAGATTGTCTGAATGCAATATCAGACGTTGTATATTATTTAAACAGTTATTTTTAATTTGTACAATAATATTTATAAAACCGCGAAAGTGTTTGAATCTCAGATCGATAACAATGTCTGAAAGTACTAAAACATGCTCCAGTGAATACGTATATTGTCAATATGTATCTGGTTTTCGTGGTCGATATGTTTAATTGACAGCTGTTTTAACTTTTATATAATGCACTAATTTTATTTAGAAATCTGGTCACAACAGAATATCATGTTCAAAAATAGGTAAATATAATATATTAGATTGCACAAACAAAAAATGTTAAAAAAATTACCTCTACACGTTTAAGCCTCATTCAAGGGATCATTTCATTGAAAATTCTGATTAAAAAAAATATTACACTTTTTTTAATTACACCCAACATTACCGTATCAAAGTGATGCAGTTTTTTGCATACAATCCCCCATACAAATAAAAAACAACTGATGCACTGACATAGTAAACAGAAAATGGGAATGGTTAAAACAAAAGTCTGAAAAAACCATTGTTCCACTTTTTTCACGTTTCAGCAAAAGAGTGAGTATTTAAGATTCAATGTGTATCATTACTAGCCATACCTGAGTCAGTAATTTATAGCTTTACTTATAATAGCCATTTACAGCTCAATTTGTATCGTCTTGATCACTGTATAATAGTGAAAACTGAAACTAGACTCAAGATATTTATAATCACAAACATTTTTTAAACTAGTTCAATCAAGTCTTTTAGAAGTGGGGTTTAGTTTCGGAAACACGTATCTATAAAACAATACTTGATGGCTAGAAACTGGAGTATCTCTTCTTCGCGTCTCATATACGGCGTCAGTTTGAGAACATCCACTAAATGTAAATTAAAAGTTATTTTTTTCAACTGTACAATAAGTTAGCAATAGTAATGTTGTTAGCCTAGAGTATTTAATGAATCTAATCCCTGAGGTCGCAGGTTGGAATCGGCAACAATGGAGTATCTATCGCATTTAAAACGTCCGTACGTGTTAAATAAACACGCCTAAGACCCAAAAAGTCGGCGGCGTGTCAGACACAGAACCTACTTACCTATTTAAAAAGTAAAAAACGTTGTCACGAAACAGATATAGAAATCTGAGGCTCAGATTTTTTTTAGAAACTCGCTGTATTTATATCTTTACTTCGTAACATGCATATTGTGTAAGTAGTTAATAACGCTTCAAAACTCATATAAAAATCACTCGACATTTCATTTTAAACAATACTATATAGTATATAGCCGTCGTAAGGGTAGGGTCTAATACTATATACTCGGTTAATTGGCTAATGTAGTTAAGGGTTCAATAAAGTGTATTGTTATTGTGTTTAGGCTGCCTAACGGTGCGGTTACGGGGTTAACCAGAACTTGCTTAGTATACCTAGCGTACCAAAACCAATTTATAAAGCTGTATTTATTACAGTTATTTGTTTCGCCTGTTTAACTAATACTACTTGTAGTTGATCTAGGAATATTATCTGTATAAAAGAATACTCCAAGGAATAGGTATATAGTATGATTTTTGATATGTTTCTAAAAGGCTATTTTCCTTATTTTTTAACTTAAAATTAGTATAACCTCATATACTAATTTTAAGTTTGAAATAAATCTTTCATTAAGAGGATTTTTTTATGTATGACGTAAGTACTATAGCCGGGAGAGAGATATTTTTGACAATTGACTTTGCTAACTTTTGTTGACAAGAATAAATTACAGTTTTAGTTACAATTATCTGCTTACGTAATAATTGAGCAGCCTCAGAGGCGGGGCTGAAGGCTGGGCAGCAGGCTCACCTGATGTTTAGTGATACCGCTGCCCATGGGGACTCTCAATACCAGACGGCTCGCGAGTGCGTTGCAGGCCTTTTAAGTATTGGTACGCTCTCATGAAGAAAGAAATCAAATTGGTTCGCTAATACTTCAGTGGGCAGCTGGTTCCAATTGTAGAACGATAAAAACCTAAACAGACAACACTTACATCTCCATGAGCTGATGCGTTATACAAAATGCGACTAAAGCTTTCAAAGTGCAATCGAGTTACTGATTCGTGACTCGTGGGACGACTGATTGCCGTCGCTCGCGTTGATTAGTCAATCAATTAGATCAATCGAAGTTAACACTGTCGCATTCGTGGTGTTCTCGTACAATTTACATGCCAATCAGTGTGGCTATAATGTACGCAAATACAAAGATGGTTCATGTACAAAAAAAATTGATGAATTTATCGTTATAATTACATTTACATTTGACAATATAATTTTGTAGCAATAAGCAAATTTCAGATATCCAAGACTCAGTTACATAGTATTTTACAGTTATATGAAAATATATTTATTATATGTTAGAATTATTAGCTTGGTTACATAATAATTCACAGGTCATTGAACATGAATGACATATTACATGTTTATCTAATTATATAAAAGAAAACGCTAATACAATTTTACTTAAATTGTATTTATGTACAAAACTATATAGAAAATTTTTAATATTTTAAAATATATTCCCGTACCGAATGGAACACAAAAAATCTGCTTTAACAGTTTAAGTATTATTCTTTTTATTGAATAAGTATTAGGTATGATACATAACAAAAAAATTTGAGCCATCACGGGACGCCTGGCAGATGTGAAACATCGAAATTATTTTGTGAAGTAATATGCAGAAAAGAACAAATTGTGATAGGAACTAAATATGTCATAATGATAAAATAAAATATTACAATTTTGTTTTCCAGATAACGATGACTATTTTTTATATAAACATTTATTTTCATTAAATACAAAAATTTACTACTGCATATAAATTGTATGTATATAGCATCATATAGCGATGGCGACCCATCGCCACGCCAGAAATCGGTTTTACGTATAGATATTTCACATCAAAAGCCAAAACAATGATGGTCAGTGTAGAACCTTGAAAGATTATTAACGGAAATTACTGAAAAAGAAAATACGATGAACCTATCTGCCTTTATAACCGATAAAAATTCCAACGTTTATACGCTGTTTCGTAAAGCGAATGATAATTGCAAAAGTGATGGCCACCGCAGCTGATTCGCTATGATGGATGAGAGATGGCCACTTCCTGCCATGCGAGTGATATTAGTAATAGGATAATACAACATTGAGGCAGGTCCGTTTAAGATTGTTTAACTTTAATTTTGTTATGAAATAAACGACTTTATTTACCTGGATGATTCTTAGGAGCTTAGCTCGGTATTTTTTATTAAAAATTGTGTCTTTTGGAAATTATATTTAAGTACGAATTAGATACTAATAAAATGATGAAACATGAATAATATTTTTCGATAATAATAAGAAAATATGAATTGGTTATTTAAAGAAAAAAATCATGAGTGTGATAAAACACGAATAAAATGACATTTTCTAGAAAATTGTTGGAGCCAATTCCAAGATTCCAATAATATATATATATAAGAATTGCTCATTTTAAAATATAAGATAAGATAAACTTTATATTTCAATTTATACCAGTTCTATGTTTGGAATATTTAAATATGATTTAGTTCAAAAGTCATTCACCTGATTAAAATCATATCAAATCCTTTTTCATCCAGCTTTGATATCCACACACAGATTTGATTATTTTTTCAAAACTACTTTTATTATATTTGAATGTCATATTAATTTCCTATCACAAAATGGCTGACTAACAATGACCTATTTCCAATAATTATGACGCCTTAAGGCTGAAACCCAATTTGAATATCCAATATCTCTAACTTGGAATTGGAAAAAATCAAGTTAATTTCATTTCAGACAAGACCTAAAAGTACATTGCGTGACGGCGCATCAAAACGGCTTCAGTACTCAAATTTTCTAGACTAGTTCATTTTGGTATAAAGTACTATTATCGATTAAAACATCAAAAAGTGTGTGTGTGTCCCTACAAGTCTGGATGGCTTCGGATTGAATCTGTTTCTTTCCTTCTGTGCGAAATAAATCATACCTTTTCTGGTTGTAACAATTTTGGTTGATACACGTATGAGCAAGGGTTAATTTCGAACATAGCATCACCAAACTGCAACTGCATATGGCGAGCCAGACGATTTGTTCGTTGATTTGACCCCTGTTCTTAAAAAAATGGCGTTCCTATAAAAAGTGTAAACTATTGTTTTACGTATCAATCATTTATGACCATGACGTAAAAACATGTCAAATCAAAATGACTAGGCAAATATTCAAATAAAAAGCAATTGTGTCGAAATGTATTCGTATTAACTATTTGGAGAAGGCATGAGATTAAATAGTGTAAAAATAGCGGGTGATAAATTCGCTTTATACTATGTAAAACATAAATACATCTTGATGTTGATGAAAAACCTAATTTTCCTCAATGCTTTGATATATAAGAAACCTACGTAGTGTCCTCAATTTGTAATTTTATTTTGTTGCGTGAACATATTATAAAGTCATATTACAACTCATAGTAAATGAATTTGTATTTTCACCATACAGCTACAAAGTTATCTATACTAATATTAAGAGGAAAGATTTGTATGCAAGTATGTTTACGCTAAAAAAAATCACCTAAATAAAAATCAAGTTACCTAAGTTAAATTTCACCATTTGCATGATACATTATCACTGATACCCAAGGTGTAAATAATACCTATAAAATATCTTTCGTCGCATGCGCTGAGAAACTATTGATGACAGAAAAAATATTTAAAAAATAAATGCCAACCCGTGCGAAGCCTTTATTGCTCTAATATAGTGACTCTTCCTTTGAAATTCAATATTTAATGTCTGAAGAAAAATCTGGATATTAATAATCCAGAAAAAAACAAATTAAAACGCAAAGACCACCCAACGGTAAATTGATAATATAAACCTTTTTTAATGCATTTATTCTGATGGTAGCTATATCTTAATTATCATAGTCATTAAGAAATGATTCCATGTAGCAATCGCGTTTATTGCTTTGAATCCGTTGGAATATTTTTGAAATGACTGAATTTTATACCAGAATTAAAATTTGACAGAATTTCCAATAAACTCATTTCGAATAGTAAATAATTCATCGCAAGTCCCCACAAAAATTTACCGCTAACAGGATTTCGGAGGGTTCAGCTTTTGAAATATAAAATACTACTATTTTAATTATTATGGATATGTCCTATATTATATAATATCCGAAAATCTGTATTCAAAACTTGTAAAATACAATAAATTTAATTTATGATATAGTAAGTGTTCGCATCGATTAGATCTATTTCTTTATTGTACTATTTTAAAAGTAGGATCTTACAGTCGATCCAACAGACGTTATGCACCAACGTCTTATTTAAAAAAAAATATTTTAAAATGTAAATAATTCTCGACTCCACTTGAACAAACAATAAATTTCATCAAATGCAGCATCTTCTGCTGTTTTGTGAAACCATTCAAATCGGTCCGTTTAAGAGTAGCTTAGTGACATAAACACATACAGTAGCAATATATACCTCAATATAAGTCCAATAATGATGGCTTCTATGAAAAGTACAGATAATGTTACTATGACTGTAGCGGTAGTTGTGTGATCACAGCTTCAACAGTCTGTTGGTACACTATGGTTTAAGTGACATTCATAAGCGATCATGAATTAGAATTTTGACTTCGAACTTACCTTACCATTTGAATATGCTTTTAAATTCAAAAACCCACTATAAGTTTCCATTAAATGCAGCACAACTTACTCTCAAGAGAACGTTAGCAAATAGGCAAGTAAAAGCTTCGAAACTCAAAAAAGCTTTTAAGAATCCATTTTAATATGCGAAAGTAACGTTATAGTGATTACAAAATGTTTGTTCGTTTTTACAGCGTAATCGCTGATTCGGAATCGCTTCCGGATCACTGGGGACGTCGGACAAAACAAATTATTCAGGCTGCATCAAATATAAAGCGAAAAATAACTACGAAACAGCTCCAGCTACGGTTTTAGGTTTCATCTGCCAAAAATGTTATGAAGGATTAACGGGCTTTGCAATATAGGAATTTTCGTCACTAACATGATTGTATGAAACTTTCTAACTAATATACATAAACTAACTAAAACGTATTGTAAAGTTTCTTGGATTATATTCTTTCTTTTTCTTCCTTTATGTATGTGAATAATAACGCATTGGCCTCACATAAATTGGGATTATGAAGTTGTAACAATCGTAGTGCAATCTTCAATGAAATTTATCGTTTAATCATTTGCGAGTTAAAAAAATATCATTTAACACTCGTTTGTAAGGTAATCGGTAAAACGTTGTGTAAAAACCGACGTGCCTCAAACCTCAAAAAAGATTTTGCATTTGTTAGATACCCGCTTTTTTATAAAAGTAATATCACACAGACACAAATCTGGCGCGCCACAAAAGTTTACCACAAACATATCCCTATAAGTTGGTCCTATACACTCAATAGCTATTAAAATCTATGGTTACTTCGTTAATTGCATAGTTAGGTAGGTGATCAAGAAATAAATCGCTTATTCGAAGCCTTTTAAACAATACCGAGCAACAAAATTGTAATTTAAATCAACCGTAGGAATGCGTCTGTCTAGTTTAGAAATGCATTCCCTTGCTAACGACTGAGGAACATGAAGATTTGATTCGATTTACTTTCCCAATAAGGTGGGCTGAATGTTGTCGCAGAAAATCGCCCTACGAAACAATTATCAAGCAATTATCAGCCTTATGACTTTTACATAAAGTTGAATCACTTATAACAACTGCGATCAAATCAAAATTTGAAGAGCGTAGACTTGTATGAAAATCAAGAGGGCAAGAATAGGGTTAACACTAAGGTTGATTAAAATGTAAGTACTTATCGATCACCAGGTGTTTCTACCCTTAGAAAGCAAACGTTAGAAGGATGGGTTGAAAAAAAACACGAATTATCGATGAAAATTCTGGCGTTGAATGTTCTGTACCCAACATTTTATTAATAATTACAACCAAATATATAGTATTTTTCAAATATATTTAGTTCTATATTAGATATAATTTAGTTTTTGTAAGAAAACTTGAGGAAATAGGCCAAAAATTCATCCTGATAAAATTCGAAAATGACTGATTGAAACCAGTCGATGTAGTAGAAGTATGATGATAATATTATGTACACTACCTGGGTCGTTAATCCCAAATATACCTGAACTCTCTCACTTAGTAAATGTCCCACGTTGGATGTAAAAGATACTCGTGAAGGTACAATTCACAACTATATATGTGATACAATACTAAGTATAAAAACACAATTATTGCATTCATTTCCTCCAAGACAGACAAGCGAACCATACATTGCTTTATATGTTTCATAAGCATTTCGCAATAGTCTACTATTATTGATATTCTAAGCCGGCCAAGCGTTACATTGTAAGGACCACGCAAGGTGTTTGCCCACATTTGCATCACAAAGCTACCCTCAATTAAGTGAAAGCTGTTTGATATTCGTTCAGATATGCCTATTATTTCATGCTTAAACGGTGACAGCCGGACACGGGTTGATAAATAAAGTTTAATATGGGAACACGTGCGGCAAGGGTGTCTTATGCAATATTAAATTTGTAGATTTCTGTAATTTGACAATGTACAATTTTGTACGACAAATATTGGCTTCGATTTTTAAAATTAGTCCAAGTAAGTATACAGTAGTAGTATAAACCTAGTCGCTTCGAGTTACAGGCGAACATTGTTATTAATTATATTACGAATACAAGTACGTTTTCTGTAAATCCACCATAGTGCCATAATAACTAATGCAGATTTGCTTATCGAATCTAAATTACAGCATGTATAATAAAGTTTTGTAGTTTGATTTATAAAGTAACTGAGAAACAATAAATCAGTACAATATAGGTGTAGGCAACGGGGTGAAAACCGCGGGCTGGCGCAGTGCCATCGCGCCAGTACATTATCTACCCCAGTGGAATAATATTACGAATGGGTGCCACTAACTAGCTACTAACTAGTAGCTTGGTAATCATATTATTGAAATAAGCCTTTGAAGCGCTTTTTTAAAAATGGAATACGTTTTATTACTCCGAAAACTTGCTTTTTACATTAGAACAAAAAGCTTACCATAATCATTAACATGTTAATTAAAAATTTAAATTTCAAGAACATTACCGCACTTGATGTTTTACGAAAGTTGTTGAAACAAAGTACATTTATTTCTTGAGATAAAACGGCTTTACAATGTTCATAAAAACAACTTTCAATGTTAAAAAAAATTACCAAAAACTATACTGAAACTTTCTCGGCGTTTTGCACGTGTCAAAAGCTCGAAAGCGATCGAAAGTTCAACTTGAATTTGTCACGTTTCAAAAAGTTTAGCATGCAAAAAGTCCACGGAAAGAAGCCATAGCAAGTTGGCGAAGTAATTAATCTACAACTGTCTCCACGTCATGCGGCATCAGCTGGTGGCGCGGTGATGTGGAAAATTGGAGGTATGGACCGAATAATGTATTTGGGCCGGTCATTCGTGACATCTTCGATAACTCGATGTTTGATTTACATTCATAGAGTTCCATTTTTAAATAGTTTTGAGGGACGGCTATTTCTCTATTCGTCCGCGAATAAGCCGATGATTTTTGTGTTGTTTTTATTTGATATATATACTAAGTAATGTCAATATTATAAAGTATTAACGCGTTTAAATTTTTAGTTATAATATTTGCATAATACATAACACAAATTAAAAAAATGTGAGCCGTCACGGGACGCCTGGCAGATGTGAAACATCGAAATTATTTTGTGAAGTAATATGCAGAAAAGAACAGATTGTGATAGGAACTAAATATGTCATAATAATAAAATAAAATTGTACGATTTTGTTTTCCAGATAACGATGACTATTTATTGAATAAACATTTATTTTCATTAAATACAATTTTTTGTATACAATCTATACATCTATACATTACATACAATCTATATGCAGTAGTAAAAAATTTTACTACTGCATATAGATTGTATGTATATACCATCATATAGCGTGGCGACGCATCGCCACGGCATGCGTCGCCACGCAAGAAATCGGTTTTACGTGCGGCTATAGATGTTTCACATCAAAAATCTCTATTCATAAAAAATACACATACAATACTAGATGTACGGCAGATTAAAATGTTTATCGCAAGAACAGTCTTGGATATCCTCGAGGCTTTACTTAAAACACCACAATAGTCGGTGAAGCAATAAGAATTAAATGAGAATACATCTCTGTCGTATTGTTATTCATATAACATTACCGTATCTTACTTTTCCAGACGTTTTAAGCGTTGATTATTCAGCGGTATCGTGGCTTGCCATCTGTTCGCTTTGTTCACGCAATTCTTGCCCCAAGGAGGATACAATACGAAAGATTTTTCCTTGTATTTTTTAACAAATTATAGTACGGAGACATTATTTTGTCACAATGGTGGCTCACGCCCACTAAGAGCTGTGGAACTCTTTGGTGATGCACTGGTTCGGGGAAGATATAAATTTAAAGTCTGTTACGACGGCACTCTGTGTACAATCTCGGTATCTTTATAGCGTGATTTAGGACACCCTGTGGGATAATGTACGCCCAGACTGAATAATAGTGTAAGTTTTATGCTGCAATTATGTATCTGCACATAATTCAAAAATTCATGCTAGACAATATTAATATATCTTCTTACATTTTTCTTTTGTAAATGGTTATTTTTTATATACCAATATAATGCGAAGAAGTGTATAAACAAACAAAATCGTAAATTAAAATACAATGTAATGTAGTAAAACATTAAATATAGAAAATAGACTTGCAGCGTGAGAAGCTTATTAACCACAATGCTTGTGGCGTCTCCGAGAAACCGCAAAGAGTATGTAATCTAATACATGATGCTTATCGGCGCTGACTTTCATGGTCGCCAATATCACGTTACTGACCGCCAAAATCAACCTTATGCCCAGGTAAAAGGACCTACAATATAATTCATAGATTGCTTTTTTGTCCATGCTTCATCGAATGTAAAAAGATAGTACGACGTAGGTGGCTATCGTATCGGATTCTAGCGTGGCGTTCGCAAGAATTGTATGAATTTTTCCTCTTTTTCTAAGCTCACCAGGATTATAGTGCGCTTCGAACACGATCAGTTTCATTTTTAGGTGTTTTTTATTGTATTGGATACATTCCTCATTTTTGCGGGCTGTCTACTGAAATTGAATGTTCCAATTTTAAAAATGCATTTGCTAATCGGTAGAACACGATTTTTAAAATTTACCAGAGATACAATAGAATCAATTTTTTAGGCTAACCTACCCTCATATTGTTATGAACTTCTTTTACCCAAAATCACCTTTCCCTGTTCTAAGTAGAAGAAACCTTTCATTTCGTGATGACTATATTGTTTGCTTAGATGCACCCAATTTTCTACAAGCTGTAAGCATACATACACATAATCATAATGTCTATAGATAAGCTCATATTTTATTCCCTAGTTTGCACATTACAATGACACGACACAATTCCGTATAATAGTATTTGTGATCAAGCAAAGTGGCTTTTGATGTACGGCTAATAACTCTTTGCACGCATGAATATTCAATACGATTTGACTGAACTCAATCACGTCTCAAGTAATTACTGATAATTTATATTGAATTATGTTAAACAAGCTTTATGCTACGACTTAGTTATCAATGAACTGTCATCTGTCTGTTATTTAATTGTCAAATTGATTAAATTTTAATTTGGTTGTGAAAACTATACTATTCACAGAACCAATCTTACTAACATTCGCTAGATGAAGGAAAACATCGTGAGGAAACCGCTTGCCATGGACCCATAAAGTCGAAGGCGTGCGTCAGACACAGGTGGCTGATCACCAACTTGCCTATGCCTTTTTAGGTCTAGGTCTCATGATTTTTTTTAATGTTCTATCTATAAATCTTAACTGAAATAATGTATTTATGTGTTTTTTAAACCTTTTTATGAAAGAGGCGGATTAGTTCCTTGGCCATTTAAATTAGATATGTATTATCATACATATCTCATATATGGGTCATATCTGACAGGAGAGAACGAGAGAAAACAATTTCTACAATCAGACTTCAAATATATAACTACATATGTATATTTAGTTAGCGGCGTTAGCTAAATTATTTGAATGAATAATGTTTAACCCCTGTTCTTCATTAGAAGAGAAATTTACAACAAAACTGAAAGAAGGCTCGCTGACTTAAAATTCAGCATCCGTTGAGAAAAAACCTAAACAGAACCGAAAAAACAGATAAAACGTAAGCGTGAAATTGGTTGAAATTACTCACCCCGAGAATTGGCTTGCGAGAACTTTAATCACGAAGAGAATACTCAAGAAAGCCGGCTCGTTTTAATATGCAACTCACAATGGTGAGGGGACTGAGTTCTGAAGAGGTAAGTCCTTGTAAGGTACTTTATCTCACCACAACTTCCCTTTTATCGCGGGGGATGACGTGAATAAGATTACAGTCTTAATCTATAAAGAAATGCTGACTGGTCAACGGCCTTTGGACTATGAATTTTGTGTAAGATTTGCGGTTATCGTAATGAACTCACACTCGGAAGCTTGTAGATATTCTCTCTTGATTGTCTCTTTGATTGATTTTTTTTAATACTACACACTCTATGTGTGTATAAATTATTCAGTTATCATGAGTCTGAATAATTGAATAATTTTTTTTGAATTTGATATTAAAAAAAATTAACGATAATCGTTCGATTACGAATTTAACCGAATTCTTATATTGATATTGTTAAAAAATTAATCTTCAAGTAAAATTCTTCCCGCAAATTGCTAACTGTAGATTGCATTCAGAAAGTTTGTAAAGGGTTGTAATAAAATACCTCACCCAGGGGTATGCTGTTAACAAATTTCGTTATAGAATGGTCAAGAGAACAATGATCAAAGGAATGGTTTACTTTTAAGTCGGATAGACTAAGCGGTGGAAAACACCGGAGTGGAAAATGTTATACGCTGTTCGGTTTATAGAATTAGTTTACAAGAAATAAAAAATGTTTTAAATTGTTGGTGTTGTATATTTAAATCTTAATATATATAAATCTCCTGTCACGTGTTTGTCCGCGATGGACTCCTAAACTTACTTAACCGATTTTAAATTAAATTGACACACCGTGAGCAGTCTGGTCCAACTTAAGAGATAGGATAGCTTAGATCTTTAATTATAGTCGCAATTTTATTTTATTGAAAATTATTTGTTTATTATTTGATACAATTCTAACAGATGGCGCTGTGTAAAAAGTACCAACATTTCACCTTAGTTCTCCTACCGTTTCCCTTGAATAGTTAACTACTATGTAATATAACAAAAACCTTAGCCACAGCAACGCTTGGCCGAGTCTGCTAGTAGTCTATATTTATTAACAGAAACGAGACAGGTACCTCGGATTTAACTAAATATTTGTTTAATAAAATATACATTCAAAATAGCCACTAGATTTAAATTATATCTAAAATTATGAACGTTCCAAACAAGTTAATCGCAAACTGACACGGAAAACTTGTCTCAAAGTTGCCGTTAAAATTAATGAGGCCCGTTCCACTACTTAAGCTTTTGTTTGGACATTTATAAATGTCCTGTCATCAAATGCACAAGGAAACTGTAGTTATTATAAAATACAGATTTATGGTTCATGTAAAATAATTTGAATAATTACATTAACTATATCTCTCACCGATTTTTATAATTTTACATAATTATTAAGGTCCTTAGATAGACAGACAGACAGATAACAAAAAGCGGTGCGTACGCGAGCGCGTAGACTTAGTGACGCGCCATGTACGCGCGCGTATTGCGCACTTTTATTACTCAATTTGTACAAGAATAGCATTTTGCATGTGTTTCGAAAAGGATTAAGGCTGTATGGTTGTATTAATAAGATTTCTATTGCATTATTAACTGTAAAAATACAAATAAGGAAATAAATAAAATACAACGAAGAAATTCTATAAAATAAAGAGTTTTATTATTATTTTCCTACTACTAGGCTAATGCTGCACGTTGCTAATCCTGTAAGTAAACTAATTTTTGAACTCTTAATACGACAAAGTACTACTTAATAAATAAAAAGCCAGCGATGACAGAAATATAGTCTTGGCTTGTATCCGCCCATTTATATTTATAAACTGTTTTTTATTGTCTTATTCCTATTTTTTACTTCGTTCATATTATGGAATATATAAAAGTTGTTAATATCCGATTAAGGACATTTTAATCTAACGATTTCGAAAATAATGAAAAGCCTAAATAATCGTCGTAAGGAAACTTGCAGAAATATAACCAAAAAAAAACTTTTATAAATTGTATCAATAAAATTATTTGTCATATCATCCCATTTAAGGCATTTTAAAATAAGGCATTCGAATTTTTTAGGCAGAAAACCCTTAATAATCGTCGTAAAGAAATAAAACAAAATATCACTGTTCGGTGCGCACTTCACACAAAGTGCGCACCAATAACATATTTATGATTAAGCTGCCACCAACTAGTTAAATATTTCTGTCGACCTGTCCGGCGTCCTTTTAGATACGCTAAAACCGTGTTGGTAGTTAATCATAGATTAGGAACGGTAATTGTTGATTCAGAAAGCGAGATTAAAATAGCTTTAACAAGCCGTAAACGTGTTCCGCTTACGTATCTAGTTTTACACATAATATAGGATAATATTGGTATGACCTTTATATCCTATTTGTAATAATAAAAACATTTGAAAAATATTAAAAAGAAAATCAAAATAAATTTAAATGTCCCTGTACCATTAACTGTTTGGCTATACTTATTGGTTGAGTTAAGAAATAGTTTATTAGTTTTAGATAAAAATGAAGTCTTCGATATTTACTTTAAACCGATATTTTGATGAGAAAATTATATAACCAACGACGGCTGACCACAAAGGGTTGTGAAAGAGAATTGACAGCGCAAAAATGTGATTCCATTTTTGAAAATGATAGAAGATACAATACTTCTATTAAATACGTTTTCATACAAACAGAACCCTCTTTACACCCTATTATGCTGAATGGGCGTTGACGATGTGCCAAGGCCATATTCCACTCATATGCAAAACATGTCTTGGAAATCTTGGAATTACGTTAAATTATATTCATGCTTCACTTAGAATTGAACCAGACTTGATTAAACCATTTATGATGTTTCTTATTCAAACTACGGAATATATAAACTAGATGACAGACAAAATGTATTTATATTTTGTCTGCATTCGTAAAATATTTGTAATAATTTGAAGAATTTTTCATAGCTAGATTAAATTCAGTTTTATATTTTTCTTATGGAATTATTTAACTACTAGATGAATTCGCGGTCAAAAAAGCAACCATTGAGTTGCGTATTATCGCAAGCCGTACTTTTAATTGATTCAAATATAGATACCTACTTATATTCTTTGGTAAAGGTGTACGGATGTTAATGGTATTAATGGTATATGGTATCCGAACCGTATAAATGCTATATCATATGATTCTGTAATAAGCTTACAGCTACTTACATTTATTGACCAACGTGTATCGTGTACAAGAAACTTACCTGTAACAAAAAATGCACATAAGCTATCTTTATACTTAAATTAAAATTAACATGTTGTTTAATTAAATGTTGACATTCCCTCATTTATAAAAATAAATCATACTTCATTTGTTTAAATAAGTTCTTCAGTTTTTATTTTCATATTGCGAAATCAATTCTATGAAGTTACAGGTTTTATTCAACAGGTTTATTTAGCAAAATATATACAAAAAAACAAACTTTACAGAGAACTTAGAGTAACTATTATTTAAACAACTCTTTTCAAGTCCCGCAAACTTTGGCCGTTACGAGGAAATACGTTCTATTAGAAAATATGAGGGGCCTGGATGTTAGTGAGTTTATATTCTCTTCGCGTTACCTTGTATTGTACAATAGACATCTATATTGATAGGAGCTCTATGGAAAGTGTATATATTTTACGTCACAGATTAAATTTCAATGTTCTTTTTTTGAAAATAATGTAATGCATGCTATAATTTTAGAATGAGTCTATGTCATCATAGGAATAGCGATACAAAAATTTAATTGTAATTATCAGGTACAGCTTTTAGGTTCAGATTCAGAAACAAGTAAGTGGGACTTCCGTACATCAAAAATGTACTTTTCACACACGGCAGTCCTTAGAATGAGATTCTTATCATTGTTAAGATATAAGTTGATTTTCTTGCTGTAATATTTAAATTACTAAAATCGTTATCGAAATAAACATCGTTTAGGATACAAACCTAACGTCTAGCCTAAATCTAAAGACTATACATTTTTAGTTTTGTTTTGCTTTATTTAACTGAAGTAAAAAATTACCAAATATATTTTGCCTACATATATTACCACTTTCAAACCGTAAACTTTTCATTATAGTTACTAGTTGATTTTATTTCAATGCTTTAATCAAAGTGACTGACACTACGCCACGCTGTGACACCATTGTTAGCGTATTCATAACCCACACTTCACTCCGATTCATGTAAATGCTTTTTTAATTTTCATACAGATGTATGCATAGTACGTGGGCTTAGGATTCACGTCAGTGAAGTCCTGTGACATTTAAATATGACTCTACCCTCGTATAGAGTTAACAATATTTAGAAAAGAACTATATAGTTAACGACAATAAAAAAAAATATTTTAGTTTTCTATTGTATTAGATATTAAGTAACAGTAAAAATAGTAAAAAAGTTATTATTACATATTACACATGTTCTCTATTCATAATATTTGATAAAGGATTTTAATGACAGTAGTCATACGACTTAAATATATCTGATTACAATACAATAAAGACGCTCTTGCAATTTACGTCTATCACGAGTCATACTAATTTCGTATAGATAATGTGAAAAAGCGCAAATAAAATAAAGATTTTTTTAATTAATATTTTACTCCTGTGAACCTTAGATATTTTACTTTTTTAATTCATATAACATATTAAAGGACGCCGATTATGTTTACAGGAAGACTTTATAGTTTCCGCGCCTCGTACAATATTTGATATGGTTAATAATAAACTTGAGATGACACTCTTATTCGTGAGAACTATATCCAAATCATATTACCCGTTAGTATCAAGTCTCAAACGCGCGGCTACTCTTTGAAATTGCCGAGGTCAGTGACCTACGACTTGTACGATCATAGACAATGCAGGTGTATCAGAAATTTCATCTGCGAAAATAGTTTAGTTTACTTTAGCATTGTTATTTATTTAATTATACAGCCGAATACAGGTTGAAAGCGCCAATCTTAGGAGCTGGTGTATGCGAAATTTATCAAGGACGGCTAAATGATTACCACCACGTTACTTCGGCGGGATACTACCGCTATATATTTTTTTGCTCGTAAGGTTGTGATCATTAAAATGTCACTATAGGTAGTAATTACATAGTGCAAGAGCCGTGTTGGCCTAGTGGATTCAGAGTGCTACTCATCACTGAGGTCGTAGGTTCGATCCCTGGGTGAGCACAAATCGACTCTCTTTGGACGCATTTAACATTCGCTCGAACAAAGAATGAAAACATCGGCTTGTCATAAACCCAAAATAGGCGGCGGCTTTTGCAGGCACAGAAAGCTGATTTCCTACTTGCCTATTAAATTGATAAATGATCAAGGAATAGATTCACAATTATGAGGCCCAGACCTCAAAAGGTTGTAGGGCTACTGATTTATTTTATTTAGCCACCACACGATGGAATGAGAAAGACGGGAATGAACTAAACTACTCGTAATTATGTTTTGTGTATTTAATAAGGTCCAAAATAAATTCAAGAGATTGGTGTTAGTGGAGAGTATACAACACTATTGTGTTAGGATAAGATTCATAATCGATTAGCGCTAAGTTTTCTCTCATAAGTCAGAAACGTATTGAGTTTTGACATACGGGGCTCAGTCTCGAGTGGAAGCCTTAGTTAAATAGAACTGTCTATTGCCTTGTTACGGTAACATTTTTCTAAGACAAATTTTCTTTTAAGCTGTTTATTCGTTACCCATATTTTAGTCAATATACTCAAATAATTGAAGTTAGGTATACTTCTTTTGGCGCGATGATGAAAAATGATGAGAGTGAATTTTTACGATGCGCGCGCACACCAACACCTAAATTCGACATCGTGAAGTTAAGTCTAGGTGGCATGGAAATCGATAACTATGTTCTAGTTGTATATTCTAGTATTTTTAATTAAGAACACGTGTTTCGTAACAGTACAATAAAACAGTGTGAATAAACAAATATTATTTTGGTATTTTTAAATCAATTTCATATACGACGGTGATAGTATTTACTAATAATTTATTTATATAAATAAAATCTTTTTGATTAATATTTATATAATATTTTTCCCATACGCCAAAGAAGTATAACTTCTAACGCGTGTACATAAGTACACACACCCTTTTTTTTTAACTCGTTTTGATGCGGTTTGAATGCCCACATAAAAAGGACAGACCCAAGATTAGGTTTCAATTAACGTTACTCAGTTTATTATCTAAAAGAGCAGCCGCTAATCAGAAGTTGTTCATTACAAGTTCATCAAAGTGATTGAACTTGCAAAGTCGATAAGAAACATTCCCGAGTTAAATCGAATATTAACATCGTTAGTCGATTGACAAACAAAATAAAATATTTTCGAGTATTCCGAACATTGAAGTTGTTATTTTCTTGTCATATTTACATTTAAAGAATATTTACAGTAACTTGTTTTGCATACAAATTTAATTGCAATAACACAAAGAACGTTAGGATTAAGTTATGAGGCTATGAGGTTCGATGCCCGGAAAAATGTTAATTGTAAATTTGTTACTTGCCTTAACAATATTAAGACATTCCCCCATGCCCATTAAGGACCACTGTACTTACAAAAGAATCCAAATAAAGCAATACAAACATATATAATGATAGACGATAACCCTTAACTATTGGGTCAATATAAATAATAAGTTAATATGCATCTTTTGAAGTGTCACCGGACTTTCATTGCAAACTACCTAGATTAATTCGATTATTAACTATTAAAAATTAACTATTCAAGATTAATTTAAAAATATAAAACAATTTTGCTTGATATTCGGCCTGTTTTAAATATGATACTGGCGTTTCTAAAATATAGTTTGATAAACAAATTCCATATTAACAAACATTACGATGCTTTCTGTTACAATAATAAAACAATTTTGTTTTTGTTTTTCATGAACCCTTTATTAGTATGTGATTAATAATTTGATTATGTTCACCACAGTGTGTAATGGTGCTCAATGAGCTCACAGACTATGCACATGACGTGACATCTGACAACTGACATGACAGACGGGTGCCTATGACGCGTTGGTTGAACCGCCAATACCTACCACAATAGTTATTTACGATGAAGTAAATTATTGGAAATATAACGGGAAGGGAAACGAATGATTATGTCTTTCATGGCGAAGACAGTTAATAATACAATAATTTAATCATTTTGCCGGCATACAATTACATCAACATCGTTCAATAAAGGAACATAATTATTAAAGTGTACGTATTATTTAAGAAAGATTGTAGTAACAAAAAAATATTGACAAGCGCTCTTCGAAATTTAAAATTACGCTGCCGAACAGAAATTGCTGAAAACGTCTTCAAAGAATCTATAATAAAAACGAAACCAATTTAATTCAAACAAATCGTTTGACAAAAATATCTGCGCCGCTCCAACAAAGCAATTCTATGAAAACAATTCGAAGACCAAAAGCGGTGCTTAAAGGGAAAACGGCGCAAACAAGCGAGCAACGACTTAGGCCGTAACAAAAATGTAACAAAGGAATGATTAACGATTTTCCACCCTACACTCATTCAAACCGACGTCGATATTGAAACTGTTAGACGGAAAAATGAAAGTTTTCTTTTTGGACACACGGCCGTTGCGTGCGAAAAGGTTTACGTTTCCGTAATTGCGCGCGTGAATCTTTTTACTTAAATGTACATTTTTCACGTGAAATAGCTTCGTAAATGCAATGTTGCGTTGTAAATAGAAGATTTGTTATCTTCTAATTATTTAACTTTGATAACATCCCATAGAGTAATGGAAAGAAGCATGGTGGGTGTAACGAGACATCGAAAAAGGTCAAAAGAGAGAAGATCAGTGACCAAAGTAAAGGACATTAAGAAAATAAGGCAGTTGAAATGGTGCTAGATCAGGCACATGATGAAATTTATCAGGTTGAAAGTACAAAGAAAAGAGAAAGACAGAGCAAGAGATGGGCAGACGATATAAAGAGAATAGGAGGCACAACTTAGACAAGAAGAGCTAACATCGGAAAATAATAAAAGCAGCTGGAACAGGCCTATGTGTCATAGGCACGCACACCCAAAACGGGTCAAGTGCTGTATTAGATTTAGTTTTATGTATGTATTACATTTTTTTTTGTGTTACATAAACAAGTGTTAGTATATTATACTGGGTGTCAGCAATAAAGGCTTAGTAATAATCCTTTAACTCTAAATTGTATATCTGTTAAAAATCTTTGATTTTAACAGTGGCTGGGATAGTACATCATTCAAGTAAGATAATTTCTGAACTGATATTCATAAGGCTCGCTTAGTTTTCAAATAGGAAAGGATTTATTGATTTTTATGTATGTCTATATTAACTCAAAATGTACTACTTATTAATATTTATTTGATTTACACAAAGAAACACCTAACCAAAAATGGGACCAGCTGAGATTTAGGTTGCTTTCACAAGCAACAGTTATTATCATTGGGCCCATACTCAACGATTTAAAAATTCTTTCAGCATTAGAATGCTTCATTACCCCTTCGTAACATTACTTATTATAGAAATATTTAAAAAATCCAGCCGTGCGAAGTCGTGACAAGCTTACTGACCCAATCATTTAGAGTGTGACCTGCTCTGACCCCGCGTCATTTTGATAATGAAATACAAACAATGTGTAGTATTTACCTAAATGACTATTGAAGTTCATACATTCAGTTAGTATGTGATCCAAACCTAAATTCATTTTCTCATATAGTCCATACATTTATGAGCGAGAATATCAAAACATTAAGATCTAAGTTTATATGAATCTTTTTTATAGTGCAATAGCCTAACGTACGCTCAGGAGTCATCGGAGTCCGTGGACATTTTAGTGGGTGCGTTGCCGGCCTTTGAGTATACACCTTTTTTAAATAATTGGACGTTGTATCTCTTATAGGAAGTCGATTTCCCAGTTCGCTAGTACTTAAAAGAAAGTGTTCTGTTATGTGATGCTGATGAAATGTCTATTTACTACCAAATCAAATCATTTATTCCAATTAGACGACCAAAACTTGCACTTTTGAACGTTAAATAAAATATAATAAAGGTGATTCTAGTTGCCCCTTCCAAAAGGCGGTTTCGTGTGGAGAAGAATGGGCAAGAAACTCCACACTTACTCTTTTAAAATATTTGTACTGTACATTAGTTAAATAATTATATGTGAAGACAATGTACTCCCAGAATAAAATTACTATACAGGTCTATTATTGTAATGTTAGTATCATAGTATACAATAACAGATTCCTCATACATTTGTAAATACCAGTTCCTAATCGCAGAACGTAGAACGGGCAAGAACTAGCTAGTCTTTTAATCGCCAAGTTTTTGGTTTATAAGGAAAATGTCAAGACACTGAAACTATTAACTCATTCACTTCACAAATTGATGTTATATTCTTACTTGAAAATAAAAAAAAAATACTAAAAACATTTGTGTTCAATATAGAGATATCTGCGTTCCGTTAGGACCAAAACAATCGAACACATAACGCATTTCAGTTTCCATTTCTGTTTAACCTATTTTGGATGTTCCTATATTAATTATTTAATATTCAGTATCATCATATATCCTCATATGACAAGTATACGAACCGTGTAAGTAAAGACTGATGAAATAAGGCCATATAATCGTAACTGCCGCAATGTATCCAATTAAATAAATTTTAATCAACCTCGCACTCAAAAAAACAATTTACAAACCGCAAAATGTTCAAACAGATCATCTTCAAGTTTAAACACCATTCATTATACTGTCGATTGATAAACAAATACGATTCCTTGATGAAAATTAATGATGTTCACCTAAAAGAATTCTACGTACGTTCCTTAAAACCATCGATCAATGTCCACAAATTCGTTTGCCGCCTGAACAAAGCGCTTTCTTTAATCCTTTACAATAATCGAATCTGAGACGTAATAATATAGTGCTTCAATTGTCGGTCACAGATTGCAGTTTTAAAGTGATTTGTATTAAATTGTTAGTTTAATGATATGTGATTCGTCACTTTAGATAAACCTGTTTACTAACGCGCGAACCCAATAATTAATCCACAATTGTTTTCAATCTGAGATCAAACCGAGACAGTCGATCGATCTCCTATCCCAGTAACCAAACCATACAAAGAGAATCCATTTTATATTTTTCAGAGTTGCCCAGAAGAGATCGCTTGTTAGTGATAAGGGCAGCCTTTCTGTAATTAAACTGACTTGATTCGTTTACCCTTTTTTTATTTTTATTTTCGGGCAAGAGGTTCACCTGAAGTGATACCACCACTCGTTGACACTCGCAGTGCCAGAAGCAAGCGCTCTGACGGCCTATCAAAAATTGATACGTTCTCTCTCTGGTTTAACATAGTTAGTAGGTAGAAATTGCCTAACGAAACCCTCAGTTGTGGAATGACGGACGTCAAGGTGATATGGAAGGTATTTTGTATTCTGCCTTGATGTACGATGATGACACTCAGGTGCATTAGTCTAAAAACGTTTAATACAATGAAATATTAATAAATGAATTGAAATTAACCCATACAACAATTAACGTTTTATCAATCAAGTAAATGTCATTGACGCTTTAAGTGGGTACAAAAAAAACAGGAAGCATCTTTTGAATTTACTATTAGCAGAGACGACTTATGTTTTTAGAGCTCAAAATTAGCTCTCTTATATTAAGTTTCGCGAAGAAAATGCGGCAGGTGCTTCCTCAGCTGCCAAGCATATGTTCAAAGGTATGCTAATTACAGGGCGCAATTTTGAATAGCAATTAATGTATACGCTTTCGTGACATATAAAAACACATATTTAAACCATTTTTGCAAATAGGAAGAATCATATGAATCAGTTATCTTTTAGTAATAAATGAGTTTTCGAAATTACTGTACCGTTTTCAAATATATTTTGATTTTTATTTCCAAAATAATTAAGATTAAATGCCTGGCCACGATGTTTGGATTTCAGATTTGTACATATATTTAAAGCACGTATGCATGTATGTAAAACTAATTTTTCGAAATATTAACACCAGCATTTATGTTATAATATAATATATAAATCTCCTGTCACGATGTTTGTCCGCGATGGACTCCTAAACTACATAACCGATTTTAAATTAAATTAGCACACCGTGAGCAGTCTGGTCCAACTTAAGAGATAGGATAGCTTAGATCTTTAATTATAGTCGCAATTTTATTTTATTGCAAATTATTTGTTTAATATTTGATACAATTCTAACAGATGGCGCTGTGTTAAAAAAAAACAACATTTCACATAAGTTCTCCTACCGTTTCCCGTGAATAGTTTAATACTATGTAATATAACAAAAACATTAGCCACAGCAACGCTTGGCCGAGTCTGCTAAAGTTATATATAAATATATGATAGTAATACTAAACTAAAGTCAATTTAAACCTATAAACTTATAGTTTAAAAGTAATTAGGAGTTGCTGTGTTGATGTTGATTTAAAATAATAAAGCTCATTCCTGCTCGTAAAGTGTATTTTCTGTTATTATACCTACGTTTGCATAATATATGCGCTTTACAATCTACTTTATTATAGTAAAAGGTAATATTTTCTCGTTAGCCAATAATCGTTGAAGATTGACAATAAAAATGATTTAAATATCATTCAACGCAGCTTTGCGATATCAATAAAATCTCGGATCCAATTTAAGTCAACCGTACCTTAGAAAGTCGGATTAGCCGTAGTAAAATAGATTACAATCTTGAAATTTATCAAACAATCACGTGAATTCGTAATCCTGTAATATTTTATAATATCATGTATTCAAGAAATATTTATTACGCCTTTGTGTAGCCTTGGTGGGTTTCTGTAATGCGTTACAAATGGAAATCCTCATTCATATTATGCTCGATTATTTTAAGTTTTACAATTGCATTTCTTTTTCCACGTTAGAGGTTTTATTTACGAAACTTTAACATTATTTACCTAATTAGATTACCAAAAATCTAAATACTAAAAAGTATTATATTTCTCTAGGACCTGAAATCGTATTTGTTTGTTACCTTCTTTAACTCAATAACATAAACAAGCTATATGTTGATAGCTTTGTACATAGTGGTGGTATTGGCTTTGGTTTCTGGCTAATAAAATACATAAGTCACTTAAAGCAGTTACTAGGAGCATTAATGAATTAATAAATAAATATTAACTATAACCCTCTGAGCTGATATCACGCTTCATCGCCAATGGATAAGATTGTCATTATCATTAAGTAAAAGGATACAGAACTTTTGAAAAGATTAATAAAGTATAATATTAAGTTAAATTCATAGAGATACGTAAATTTCAGTAAAACTTATTCTATATACAACGTCCGTTTATAAGACTTTTAAGGAATAATTCTAAGGGGTATCAAGGGGGGATATTAAGCTGAATTATCTCAGGCTATTTATAAGCTTTCTTTTGTAAACGTCCCCCTGAACGTTTTCGTGTCAAGTGTCTACTTGATAACACAAAATTTCTTCAAGCCATTTACCGAATTTAATAGTGAATTAAACTGAACTGAATTATGCTCTATGCAAAAAAAGTTAGCCTTGAAGTTTGTCTGTCACTTCCAAAGGTTGGCGGAATCATGTCTGTGGACCAGCAATGGACTAATGGATTTTTCTTTATACATATATATTTGCAATTATCAGTCATGACTAACATCCGAAAATCGACATGTTCTAAGTCCTGAAGGTTCAACCACAGGCTACTTTGAAAAATAAAGATTATGAATCAGATATAGACTGGTCACAGTTGTTAAAACTATTAAATCATTGCAATTACCTATATTATAGATGCATATGTTACCAAAAACTATATACACAAATGAAAACTTTCAATTATAAATTGGAAATATGTGGACCTTTAACAAATCATTTATATTTCAGTATAAATGACTTGTCAACTTCACCTGACGTGCACACTTAGTTCTATGATCAATTAATCAAAAATGATATTGAATGTTCATATATTTACCCACTTATTCATAAAAACGATGTTAGCTTAATTACGCTGTCCCAATGTCTCATTATGTTTGCGCTGTTATGAAGAGAGAAAACTGTTAGTAAGATGATTAATTTTTATTTTAAACAATACCGTTGGTTACAAAAGCGGATACAGTGGCGGAGAGTTTATTGCCAGTTCTTCTCTTCCGTTCTACGCCCTTGATTTGAGTACTGGCAGTAAATGTAAAATTAGAAGCATTCATAAGTTCATAAGTGTACATAATATTACCTATATGAATAAATGATTTTTGAATTTGTAAAGGTTTACACTTGATTAAAAACAACATATCTTATCACCGCTTCTAAAAGTAATTTAAAAACTATACATGCACTCCAGTAAATTCCAAAATCCCTGTTTTTGCGCATTTTAATTAATGTTTAAATATCAGGAATTTTAACCACAGATTTCAGGTAATATTGGTATTATAAAATTATATTCCACACAACGAATAACGCCACGCCATAATATTAAAGGTAAAATTCAGCGCAACATGAAAATCCACACTTTTACCCTCAATGGGTTACCAAAACACGGGCGCCCGAAACGTCAACTTGGAAAGCCTCGTGGTATATATTACACAAGTTTTATGCCTGGCTTACCTTATAAATAACAAAAGCGTGCTCTTACAGCGATAAAACTAGTTAATCAGCCGGTTGCATGCACGTTGGCTGGTTTAATGACATAATTAAAAATCCCTAAGCTGAGGAACTTTCGCCCGGCGGGTACCGGCCTCGATTCCTAATCTCCTAACTCGACAAATACGGGTGCAAGGGACTAACTTTGGATGGTCAGTTTAATACGAATTTGTAATGTATGTATTATTTTTAATTAATTGCAGTTCCGTGACTGATTGATGATTAGGAGCATAAAAACTTACAAAAAATACCAATATAGGCAATTGTAAGGTGCTTACCTGAAATATAAAAAAATATTATTGTTAAGTGCAAGAATTAACAACAAATAAAAACAACATACAAAATAACTTAAAATAATAATAAATAAGGCAGATGAAATACAATTATTTAAAATAATTTAAAAAAAGGAAGCTAAAGGCAATGGGGACCAAAATTTTTTTTTTTTTTATTATTTTTATTATTACATTGTAGCTTAAGAAAATTGTAAATACTGTATTATTTATAATTAGGAATACAGATAAATAGGTAACAGTTATAAAGAAAGTAAAATTTACAAATCATATCTTCATATCAATTCACTTCTTTCATTCGTTTTACGACGAAAGGTATTTGTATTTAATATAAATCTCAAAGACCGCAGCAATATCCACTCGCTTTAACACGAAAACTGTCACTTGAGTGGACAAATCCAAACTGTTTAATTAGGTTACTAGGTTAGTCTTAGCAACAAGATTTTCAGGTTAAAAGTTTTCCGCTGTTTCCGTATTGTTTGCACCATGTGATAATGTAAGCTGGTCAGGAAACTAGCAGGTACTCGCCTCGAATGGCATTTAGTAATGAGTTTTGTTAACAGTTACTGGATTAAGAGACTGTCTCATCACTGTGAATGGTTTGCTTAGTTAAATATTCTGCAAATAATAATTACTTGAGGAAATTTGGTATGAAGTTTATAGTATTGTCTTTTATTAATATTACTTTTACACATTTAAAGAAAACACTTTTTTACACACAGCTATGTTATAAATTTATAATTATTTTACATAATGTGTCCGACGTTTCGCGTGCTTTACAGCGTGCGTGGTCACGGTGACTGACGACAAAGGGGTGGTGAATGTCAAAAAGTATCACAGATGTAGAAAAAGTTATTATCTGTATTAATTTCCCAAGAGTTGATATCGACTTAAAGACGAAGGGGTTTTGCAGAATCACTCACGGTGTCCTCTATTTTCGAGACAAACAATCCGCGTGCATACGCAACAATGCGTTCTAGTTCTAACTAAGCAAGAAACTCCGGCTTTCAGTATTTCCGACCATGTTTGCAAATACTTTTGCGTTATCAAGATTCGCTCAACTCCTTTGTAATTATAATTTAATTAATGATTGCAAAATAAACTAGTTACTTATAAAATAAAATTATTTATATAAAACGTCCTAATAATAGGTTTGTTCATTTATTTCGTTATCCTACAGCTAACAAAATTATATATATAATAACAAACAATTACAATAAAAATACAGATAGAGATGGAACACTAATAAATACCTTCACCAACTATAAAACATATTAAGTTCATTAAACGAATAATACATAATTTGGCTATATTGTGTGATGGTGTAAGTAATGGTAAGTACGAGAAATTGTGTATATAGCGTAGACTCATGATGCCAGTGATTTTGCACTGTGGATATCCTTATACTCCTTTTAACCATATTCCGAGATATCTTAAACAAGTGAAGGCTTAAATATTGTTCGTTGTATGTCCGGACGATACAAAACTGAGTTTTTCACATTGTGTTTATGTGAGGGATATGAAGCAAAGCACTGTTATAAATTCATTTCGTCTATTATCGAAATGAAGAGAAGAAGAAACCTGGACCGGCTGAGTATCAATTTTATCCATCACATTAATCGATAGTCAATATCTAAGTATCTTAAAACAGGTATAACCGAAAATACACAATTTTATTACTGATTTCTAAAATCATTGTTCCTTTTAATTAATCTATCAGATCCTAAGCTTAACAAAAGGCTTTCTATCGATGTTGCCAGTAACATCATGTCCATACAATTAAGTGTAGCTCCGACAAATTGCTTCGCCCCAAGGTGGTCATACCGGCCGAGAATGTTAATCGTTTGAGGTCAAGAGGGGGTTAAGATGCTCCTGAACAAATAATAGTCGACTATAATGTGAGATGCTAATTGCTTATTCAGTACGTTGCGTAGTTGTTTCTTTTTGTTGAATGTTAAGAAAATAATTATCCAATAGCACACAAGTATAGATATAGTAATATTTGAGGCAAGTAAGATATGTAAATGGTTACTAATTTCTTTAATGCCCAGCCAGTACGTATGAAAAGGAATCCTATTGGTGCATAGCTGTGAATCGAATTCGCGACCACAGTGTTAGAGTGAATTATTAATAATTGTTTGTATCTACCATTTTTAAAGTCCAAGGGTATAATTTACAAGTTTGTTTAAATCAGATTTACGCATTTTAGAGGCATTGTTTAGTTGATTAAAACACAGTCAATGTGTTCCATTCATAGAACATTATTAACAGAAATTTATTTGTTCGACATGTCAAAATTGAAAAACTCTTATTATAGTGTGCCATTCATAACATACATAACCGAATAATCAATAGTAAAACCGCAAGAGCTAAACTCACAGAACTTATATATTTTATAAATATATATGTATCGTTAGACCACAAAACAAAACATTACAATATTATTGAATTATCATAACAATGCCGATCGCATTCCAGGAAATGAAATTTAAAATGACAAGCTCCAATCGTGAAAACCACTTTCACGACGCCAAAAAGTAAACTAAAATCAGTTTCCCTGTTTAATTTAGCGGGAGTCAGCAAAAAACAGAGCCTTTTTGTTGACCGAACATAACGACGAAGAATGCATTGTCCCGCTATTCCGTCCCAAGTTGTAAAAAGGACAATATTTTCCCTCGGCCCTGTCGCAAATCTGACTCACTTTACGGGAGTCAATTTACACGAATTGTTCTTGAGTCATAGATAAAGTACGGAATAAGATAACAGTGTTGCAAAAACGTTTTTCTTTGAAATAATGTTGTTCGAAATTTATAATATGTTGCAGAATGAGCCTTTTTTATACAGGCTACTATAAAAAACTAAAATAACTATTGTTTAAGCCTGTATAAAAAAGGCGTCAATATTTGTGTCTAATTTTGGCTTCGTGCGGTTGTCTTTCACCGTACGAGCCAGTGCTTTTTAAGAAAATCAATTTGAAAACATCCATAATTGGATCTACGAACTCGGCATTGAGAGTCTTACTTAAATTTAACCACTACATACAGGGGTTAAGTATATTTATATCGGGGTTTAATTTGGTCTTCGCGTAGTTTTCTTTCACCGCACGTTCAATTGTTTTATAAGAAATATCAATATAAAATATGTGATACGATCTTATGAGCCCGGCATAGTCTTCCCTTAATCAAACCACTACCACGAAAACAAAACTATTACTATTAGACTAACTGCTCTGTGCACTGCTAAAAGAATAGCCCACCAATAGTAATTTCGACGTAGTTAACTCAATATCCATAGCGCTGATGTCGCAGCCTTGATATGGAAAGACAAAACAGCGTTTGCCTATTTATGGCGTGTTAGAAGTTTAAGCCTAATACTGATACGAAATTCTGGATATTGAAATAATGCATGCTGCGAAAAAGAAAAAGTTAGTGTGATCTATCTTAACGTGCTCGGGTATAATGGATATGAAAACTTTGATCCTAGATTCCCAAGAAACCAATAAATTAAGAACTTACCCGCGTGTAAATTTCTTACGTTTGATATATTATACGGCAATTAAGTCCAGCAAAGTTATTAAAACATTTAACATTCGAATAACGTAAGTAATATTCAACAAATAATTTAATATAATAATAAAATGTATATTATTTTTATGATTTAATCACTTAATATAAGTCTTTAATAAGGAGGCGTCCTAGGAGTATTTTTATATACATAACAACTAATCCTAGTCTGAAATTAACTATTCCTTTTTCTAATTCAGATTTTTCTTCACTCAATTTAACGACTCTCTATAACGCCATAAAAAGCACCGTCCCTTCGGTGTCGTTACAGTGTTTATACTGTATTTTAAAAGCCTCTAAACTCACTTGAAATCAAAAGTTTTATCGCTATAATTAATAATAGAGTTTGACGCTTCGAATCTAAACAGTTAGTTGCTAATGGAATTTCGTATCCTTTCATTTTCGCTTAATCAATTACAGTGAGGGAAAACAGTTTGAAACCTATTATTGCAAAACAATTTGGGATTTTTCGTAGTTTGAATAAAATTGGAGCTATCGAAACTGCTATTTTCATTGCGCCTTGACTATTAGTTTTAACGTGGAAAATAAATTTCGTTTTTATTTTTTTTACTATGACAAGCGATTTTAGTATTGAATAAAGTTTTTTGGGAGCGATAGAATTGTTTGTTAGAAATGGTATTTTAAATTACGTAACATAACCGTCGTTTATTTTTGGTTTGCAAGACGAAATTCGAGTCCCGTGACGTTAACAAAGATTAATTACTATCATACTTAGGTAAGTAACGGTCATTTCAATATGTAAGTTTTTATAATTGTTCGGTCGAAGTCTTTTAAATTTACTAAGAACAGAAAATATAAAAAAAATATTGAAAAGCAAATTAAACATTTAATTTTACGACTTCAAGCAATTAATAAAATAAGTTGGCGTCATTACCTCAGATGGCGATGAATCCCATTAAATAAAATGCAATATATCAAAGCGATTCTGTTATAAGATGAACGTATTTTGGGTAATTATGTTTGCCTCCGTGGCGCAATGGTTAAGTCTAGTAGTTGTGAGTTTTATTATTAGCGAGATTTTTTTTTGCTTTAGTAGTCACAATAGGCAGATAACCTATTTGCAAACCAGGACAAACAACTAATTATATTGCGTTTTCAAGAATATTCATTGAATAACACAATGTCTCCATAAATCGAAAAAATCTGTCGTCTTCTAGTTAGAGTAAATGAAAATTTAAAAGCAATACTAACATACTAGATACAATATATAAACCAAAAACTAACAATAACTTCAACAATTCTTACATTATTTATTTATCAAGGAACAAGAAGATTAGATACAAGATACAGAAAGATGCCAAAAAAAATTATTAAGTTATATTATCAGTTTCACTTAAAAATAATATATAAACAAAAACTAAATTACAACAGAATGCCTCATAAAATCCAGTACCTAGTTAGAAATTTAAATACTAGTAAAAGAGTTAAAAAAATTATGCAACTTTACCCTTTGAATGCAACTTATGGTAAAAACTAATTATACAAATTGAATACGGGTAAAACGAAGGCGAAAAGTACAATAAATTAAGGTCATAAATTAAGTGAATAAGTATGCAGGTTTGACACCCGCTGGGAGACGTATCGCGTATAGGCGCCTTGCTTGACAGATACAAAAAAAGCCTCTAAACGTGCCTGCCCACACGGCCATTAAGTTGGAGGTTTATCGGCCCATTCATACCGAGATGTATCTTCGAAATCGGGTGCGCGAGATCGACTGTGAAATTACAATTGTTTAAAAAAAGTTAAAATGTAATTAGATAGTAAATTACGAATGTAAGATAGTATCAATGAATTTTACGAAGATTCGGGTAAACGATATGTATCGTAATGGTAAGGTAAGTTAGAAGGTTTAATAATAACTGTCAAATTTGTATGACTTAGTCATAATGAATATTAAACATAGTCGCAATATAAATATTTTTTTTTATTATATTATATTATACATCTCGCCTAATTTTAGTACGTTAAACCTCCTGTAACACGATATAACATTTTCATATTACGCGATTTCAGATTTCAGATTGCACATGTATTATTTATTGTGACATTTATAATAGGTAAATATATCGTTCATAACATAGTTTTCCTAATATTCGATTTAAAGCCCCTTTACTTCCTCATTAAACGTGAATCTTTCGTAGAGAACGCGTTAGTAATATAGCGCGTTTGCGAGAGTGCTCCTACAACGTGTTTCTTATAACTAGGAACAATACTACCGTGTTATATGAGGGAGAACTAAGCTTGCTAACGAAATTTCCCTTATATAACTAAGATAAGTCATTATTAGTTAATATTTTTTAGTATTCTACATAATAATATTGTCCATATACTATGAACTATTGTTATCACCGTCGTGTGATAAAGACACAACAGTTTTCTCTTTGATTTAGATGTTAATCAATAATGTCTGAAACCTGAGCATATACAACGCAAATTGCCATAAGTTATGCAGACATAATCATTATACTTGAAACACTAATTTTACATCTCGACTGTGACCGAAAAGCAATTTACTAACCGGAGACAGGAAGGCTATCATTATAATCAAAGTTTGAATTTTGTATACCGGTGATTATTGATTAAACTTTTTGTTCGTCTGCATCAATTGGTGGGGTTAATACGAAAATAATGGGTTATCCAGGTTATAGCGGGGGCAAAACAAAAGGTTTACGAATAAGGTTGACGGGCCGGGTTAATTTTTTAAGTACTTAAAAAATACAATTCAGCCAGTGCGATGACAAAACCCACTTGGTTTTGACTCACTGATTTGTTTTTCTGATGAATGAGAAAGGTACAGTTGTCATATCTCTCTCTAGCGCAAACGGAAAACCAAATACTAGTGCTTTGAAATCCTTATTTACAAAAATGACGCTCGCTGAATAGGATTTCGAATTTACAGATGTCTTATTTTGGCATGCCTCTGACTAGAACTAACACTAATAGCACACGCTTATAACAAATCTTAGCTATATACATGCGCGATCAACAACATACCTATTCACACATACGTAATGTCTTATAAGACCTCTTTAATTAGACTTAACACACTTTTTCTCAAAAGACGTTTTAAACGTGTACCATGTACCACTGACTAATTGTTATCTAGTCCCAGAACACAAGGACTCACTAGTAAGTGGACTAGCGATATATGAATGTTGTCACAACCAATTTGTCATGAAAAGTTTTTATTATTATGATTATTAATTGTTTTTCCTGGAAAACCCCCCTATGAACAAGCGCATGACCAAGCCGCAATCTAATACATATATACTAAACCATGACTATAATATACATTACAAACAATTCAAACTATTTCGTAACTCTGCAAAAAGACAAAAGACGGTACCATAGTTGATTTTACAACAAAAAAGTTTTTACAACGACAGGCCAAACGATATAGGAAAAATTGAAACGTAAATATTGGAAAAATCGAATAGTCGGACGTTTGCGGCATTTAGAAAAAGGCAAAAATAGAGTGGAGATTTTTATAACCGCTCCAGAAACAAATAAAACTCGAATAGCAAATTGTATAAATAGTTGATTCTTTAATTCGATTTTTATTAGTCTTCTGACAATTAGGCTAGCATTTCGCACAGATATTTTGTTAACTGTTTTTTTTATGTAATAGGAAGCGGACGGGCAGGAGGCTCATCTGCCGCCGCCCATGGACACTGACATTGCTAAAAGCAAGTGCGTTGCCGTCCTTTCTTGAATTGGTTCGGAAATACTTCAGTAGTGGTACATATATCCGCATCATAATTAGCAATATTTTCCAAATTCCTTCTGCATAATATAAGAGTTCAGGCACCTTTCGTTCGACTTTTCGCGATTTTAACGGATTGAACAGAGCCTATCCGGAGCTGGATATATTTGGTGGTCGGTTCTCTAACCTAATTCGATGTTTTGCTGATTTTTTTTTGCTTTACCAAAAATTTCTGATAAGTAATTTTATTTTTTAATTTCATTTTTAAGGTGAAAATTTTATTACATCGTCTCAAACTTTTTGGTCTGTGTGGCGCATGTCGCGTGACGGTCAGCCGCGGAGTAGGGATAAAGTGAAAGGCGCTCGTCGTAGCAGTCAATGCCAATATGGCGGCGCACATAGTTCGCAGCAGCTGACCGTGTACTGTATAGGCGATATATTATTCATTTGTGTCAGTGCTCCACGCTATTTTAATATGTGTATATGTATAATCTAAATAATTGTTAAATATTATGTATGTCGTACTCTCTAAGACACAGAATTCAATAAAAAGATTACTTAGTTGGAAACAGTCTACTTTTATTAGTCTCATTATCCTTCCAAAATCCCAAGTATAAAATTAAGATTGATGAAGCGATTTTAAATGGAGGATTTTGTAAAATATGACATAGATTTATTACTATGTATGATTTGGTAAACTTATTAAATAAATAAATTTATGGTTGATTATAGTTTATCTCCGACACTCGAATATAAAATCTTTGTATAGTGTATCTGAGCGTTACATGCAGATAAACAGTCGTTTGTTTATAGTATCAAATAGATAATTTAATATTGTATTAGTACTTTTGTTCTAGAAGACATTACATATGTGAATAAACTGTACACCAATATATACAAAATATTGTAAAACCTATTTTAAAAAAGTAAGTGTGGAGTTTCTTGCCCATTCTTTTCCACACGAAACTTTTGGTATTAGAATCATCTTTATAATTTATTTGACGTTCAAAAGAGCCATTTTATGTGATCTACTTAGAATAAATTATTTGACTTAGACATTCCAAACTCTAAAAGAAACACAATTCGTTTATCACCTTGTCTTAATATAATAAGTAAAGAAGGGTTCATACAAGTAAATATTATGGGGCAGGCTATTTACTTATTCAGAACCAAAAAATTGAATTACTGAGTAATTCAATTCACGGTAATGCTTATCAAAACATCATCAGTTATCACCTAAATAAACAGATAAAATGTATATTTCTGTAAGAGACTGAAGTACTAAAATTTAAAATATAAAAGATAAGAAAATAAACACTTCGTTTTATACCGGAATAAATTTGCTGATTAACATATTTTTTTCTCATTATGTACCCGAAGCAATTTAAAATGCAACAGACTTTTTTTTTTCAAAAACTGTAAATTCACTTTAATAACAATTTATTCATTCAAGAACTTAAAAATTAACATAAGAATTGGGTAGGTTGGAAGGTCCAAGGGTCCATTTCGTGCTTATCGAGGCACGGCTTTTCAACAATGAATTTTTTCTTTATATAAGGTCATCGGAACGTTTCACAGGCCTCAAAATTTACTTGTAGCACACAAAAGGCTGTAGTAAGAAAATTGTATACCTATAAAACTTACTAAATTCCAATATAGTTTTAGTATTCAGACTATAAACAAACCCAGGATAAAGGAACCTAGTTTTATCTAAACTAAAATTTAGAGTCAAACATTGTTTGATAAATGTTGACATTGGACAAATTTGCCCAGCGTTTATTACTAACTATAAAATGTTAGTTTGTTTGGGCATCCGCAAAGCTAACACGTAGTGTTAAACGGAGTGCAAATGAAAAATTTCAGACGCGTTTATTAATTTTGCTATTGTTACCAATTCGGCCTCGGGTTGTTGCGATAAAAGAGTTTTTTGTGACAGATAAAATTAAATTGCGATTCCAAAGCTTTACCATGCGCTTGACAATGTATTAAATGATAACGGAAAAGAAGTCTGCTGTAAATATTTTTGACAAAAATTATTTCAAGAGGCGGTAATATTTTTCAAACAACAAGGTTAAGTTAGGTTTTTAATTAGGAACAACGCATAATGACAACCCACGTCGTCTGAAACATACCATACCTACTTACTTTACTACAAATTGCTTTTAGAATATAATTTTAAGTATTAGTAAATATTTATTGAATTTGAAATCTCCAGTTATCAATCGCTGGATTCAACTAGTACGTATTTTTTCGTTTTGGATTTGATCTCAGCGTACTTTACAAAGCACGGATATCATGCTTGTTAGTTAAATGGGAGATGAATCAGACCGAGATAGAAGATTTCATTTATAAAACTATATACTTACTTATGTGGAATTATTGATTGAATTTTAAAAATGTGTAGTATTAAAGTTCCTAAATATTTCATCTGACTTTTAGAGTCCCATTAAAAAGAATCTCACTGTGAAATCGCTAAAACAAAAAGTGATTTTTAATGTTAAGAAATATAACATATTTTTAAATATTTTTATTGTAGTAAGTAGGTACATTGTAGATCCAATGTAATTCCAAGAAAGAATACTTGTATGTGGAATATGATACTTTCTATAATATCGAAGGTACATAGAAAATGTCAGCATCATTTACAAAGCTACAAAATTATTTTACGACTTTATGGCTCCTAAAAGTAACCGAAAGAGATCGTCAAGATCTTTGTATTATTCTATGTCAAATTATCTTTTATCTATTGCTCATGCAATATTTACAAAGAGCTTCCGTTATCTTCAAACCAACTATAAACAATTGAAATGCTACCGAAGAGAAACAAAAGACAGGTTATTTTGAACAGCGACTTCCAAGAAACAAAACACTAACGTTAGCTTTTTAAGAACTCAATAAACAAACATTCGTAATGTTTATCTATGTACCAATTTTTTAACATAGACTTTAATATATTTAATGACCACAAATTATATATAATATTTGAAATGGCTTTGTTTTTACAAACGTAAAATTGGTCAAAGTTTTTCATACAATATAAACTGCGGTATATCTAATCATACGCTCAGGAGAACCCATCGTGCTCGACATAATTCAGAACAAAGAGTTTATGACGTTTAGAAAAAAGGAAGCTTGACACGTCACACAAGAAAACTGGACACGTCTTACGTGACACCAAAAAGGCGAGCTCTTTCAACTAATAATTCAAGGCAAAGTGGCTGGTATAAGGAGCATGGACGGAGACGCACGGCGTGGTTGAAGAAGGCAATGACATTGGTCAAAGCACCAAGTCATTGTTCAGAAGCGCGGCATCCAAAATTAAAGCTATGACGATTGCCAACCTTCGAAAGGTGATGGAAGAAGAATAAAATTATGCACGAAAATCGTATGACTCCATATATTGGGTCGTATTGCGTTTATAAAAAGACAATAATAATAAATCGAAAAGTCATCCCACAATAAAATATTTGAATGGTCAGACAATACTCATATGTAACTTGATCAATATTAATGTAAATTTCCTGTGAAGTAGATTTTTTATTCATCGCCAAATTCTGTTATATTTTCAAATTATCCTCACGCGATGTAAAATAGCATTTTGATTACCATTTGAGTTGGGTTTTAGGCTACAAAAAATGGACCTAATCTCAGTTAGTAATTTCATCGAATTAAATGGATTTTAGAATATTTGATAGCTCGAGTAAAAAGCTTTGACAGATATGACCTTGTTTGTTCTCTAAAAAAATATTAGAAATACCGTAATCTTAATTCCATATTAAAGTCATCCAATATAAAAAGGTAATTGTCGTTAACATGGTAAATGGTTGAATTAAATTTAACAAACGAAAAGCACAAATAATTATATATATAATATACAGTAAACGATTACTTAACAGAGCGTTCGTGAATAAAATTGTAAATTCAATTAGCATAATATATGGTAGTGGACAATAGTTATTTTTATTTAAGTAAACCGACTCTCTGTATCTCCATTTTTCGATTATAGCTCTGGAAGATAACAATTAGGACTAAGATGAATTATTACAATGTGGATTTTTTTTTTTTTACCGGCAAAACTTAGTGAAAGGAAAGGCTGAAGAAACTAATTGTGATTGTAAACGCAAATGAGTGGGCGAGCATCACATCCGCCGAGGAACTGTTTCCAGAACAGACCGGAACTCAAACCTCGATATTGACCTTCAGTAATAGTGTTTCAGGTGACACAAGTGTCACAAGTGAAAAGTTACTAGAACATGCATGAACGATAATTAAAATCAAACTGTAAATTAAATTTATGTTTTTTTTGTGGCCGGCTTGTGTCCAAGGGTGGCGGTATCACTTAACATCAGGTGATGCCTGCCCGTTTGCCCCTTGTTCTATAAAAAAAAAAGTCGAGACGGCCGTTATAGTATGCAGAAACTGCAGCTTTATTTAAGTATTTCGTAGTAGTATTTATAAGACGTTCTTATTAATTTAAATATATATATGGTAGAGTTTTTATTGGACCTTGACGTAGTTTAAATATGTATTAATGTAAAACTTCAATTACACAGAATGAGTTAACGGGCGTCGTGTTCATTATTTATCAGAGAAATAAGAGAAAGTTGTGACACAGATATACACGGGATTGTAATCAAAACCCGTCACTTGAAATAATTTAATAAGTAAATAAATTTAAGCAATGGATTAACACCTACGCTGCAGAAATAACTCATTCAATAAATAAAACCGAAAACAAATAATGTCCTGGAGTTTGCATTCGTAAGATGTGTTATATCTTCGGACACAAAACGTGGATAGTACGACACAACACAACATTAACTTGAAGTGAACTGTAATTGTAAATAGTTTTTATTAGGTATTGTCAAAAGGTCATCTAGTTTAGAATACTTAAGTAAAAACAGAAGTAGAGTTATCAATAAAAAAATATAAATCATATTTAATAAATTATTTAGGAATTGATATAACATTCGTGTCGAACACCTAAAAACATCAACAAAAATCTGAACCCGTCAAGTGAGAAACGACTCTAATTTCTGTCATAAACTTAAATAATCGTCGCTTTACTTTATTTTAACGCTAATTAAAGAAATTGCTTTGTAAACTTAGATTATCACATGTTGCGTGCGAGAATTAAAAAAGAGAATTAACTTTGCATTCGTTGTTACATCGAGTGACCTTTTCTACCCTCGTCTCATTTACATAACTTATTTTACAGGCTCCCTGTTCTTTTTTATATAGCTAGCATTATACAGAACAGTATTGGCTTAGTGCTAAAGACTGTGGCTCTCAATTCTGAGGCAGGTTTTTTATCTCTCGAAATGAACGTGAGCTCGTACGGTGAAGGCAAACGTGAGGAAATCATCGTGTCTTACGCTTGAACCGAATTCACAATCTCAGATTGTTTTCAAGACGGTGATAGTCGATTGATATATCTGCATCCCTATAGCAAAACCCTACAAAGACAATCCATTTGGAGACGGGTGGAATGCAAACTCTTTACACTCAGAATTGTTAATCAATATAAACCGATCAAATAGCTTTTTAATTATTTTTAAAATTGTTGTAAGTTAAAATCTGTTAAAATAATTAACTGACTAGATAAAGATATTGGCACAGTTGAACTGTCATTATCATACAAAGGTCAATCCAGACAACGATCCGACCTACCATGGATAGTTCGTATCGTCAATTGGTTATTGGAACACTTTTTACAACTTCGGGATTAAGGTATCTATCTCAGATAGGCTTGAGATAGTTTATTGGGTTTGGGCGCTAGACCACCCTTGTTGGATTTTTATATTACTAGGTTATTACATGTCAGTCTCCTAAAGAAAAGATCATAACTCTAACCCCGTCATTTGTCATAGACGATACAAATGGATACTAATTTATACAGCTTCTGTGTCAAGTCTTAATATATTATTAGGTCAGCGACGAACTTTAAGCATCTAATAAAATCCAACATATAAGTAATAATCTTACAAACAAAAAGCCAGTTTTCCGAGTGCTAAAACGCTGCACCTATAATATTCTAGATATAATTAATAAAGCATATATTACTTATAAGATATGAATCTCTGAATTCAGTATTAGTATTATTGAAAGTAACACCAATTATTGTTGAACGTATTTTACTATCTAAAATTTATAATTAGGCATAATTAGCGCATCAATAAACGTTTATGAAGGCGTTAATGTACGTATAATCCATTACATCCGCACCATTCTATAGAATTAGCAACATTGAGAAAACGATTGATCATAATGGGATCAAATAAGTACAAAGCACACTATCAGTTACGGTTTTACGAGGGCGGATATCTACATGAATCTAACATCTGTCCGGAATTCATAGGGAATTATTTAACACATTTTTACTTTGATATTCGCCGAGATGAAATAATTAATACAGGAAATGAGTATTAATTGATACATTTCAAAAATCAAAATTCGAATTCTGATTCTTACTGTGTACGTATTGTACATGTTTTAAATAGAGAATAATACCTACTTCCGGTTTAAACTTGGACCCGTGAAATTCCTGTATTTTATACTGCACTTTTTATCATAGCTTATATTACGAATATTAACACAAATAATTTGCGCAGTATATTGTGGTTCCTTTACCGATTTGTAAAGGTTCGTAAATACAATTTTATCTTCCATAACTTTCCTCCGCCTCCAAACCACCAACCTTCCTATCTATGCCTCATCTATTGTAGGCCTTTAAAAGTTGGTATTTGGTATCCTTTCATAAGGAATTAAAATGTATGGTTATTTTATTTTGTCATATTTCAGTTAATATATTTAGTTTCTTGGATCTATAAATATTGCAATCACATATCAGAAAATACCAGCTAACTAAAAGTATGTGACCCACATAAAAGCAACAAATTTAATAGTAACAAAACAATGGATGTCAACAGGACATAAACATTGGCTAATAGTCAGGAACTCGGAACTACGATATTGATACTACCCCGAATTTGTCAGTGCTTTGTGAGCCTTTCCGGCGTAATCGCTCAACAAATGGACTAGCAAAAACTAACGGATTGTTTGGGAACGCGTAAAAGGTATTCCAGGTAGAGAGTTTAAAATCACACAGTAAACACATGATTCGGAATCATTTATCCCGTATTCATTATGTTGAAAACTGTATTCACGTTTGCGATTCTATAATTAAAATTTCACAACGCAATGTTTGTTTCTATAGATGTTTTGGGAACCTTTGAAGTATTAAAAGCGCCTACTATTTTTGAGTCAAAGCATTTAATGAATTAAAATGATTGAATACTATCATCATAGCCTTTTATATAAATTACCTTGCTTGTGCGTTCTCAGGCATTTAATCTACATAACATATTATTCTACTTGCAATAATCTATTGCCTACTGTCTTTATCATCCAATAATTCTCCTTGTATACCGGCCCAGGACCTTGCGTACATCGCTCAGAACAGGTTTCCAATACTCTCCTTTGAAAACCGGTAAAAATCAACGAACAATAATTATGCCAGACTCGCCACTTTACAATCGTTACCAAAGATAAGGTGTGTTAAAATCTGACTCATTCATAGTTATAATTACCTAGAAAATCCAGGTACTTATGAAGTAAAAAACGTAAACAATAAAGTACGGCAAATTAGCCTATTGTTCTGCGGAACTACTTTATTGAACCTGTGAGGCGGGAGTGAATTAGTCCTTGACTGAAATCCCATTAGAAATACAAATTTAATAAGCAATTTCCTCGAACAATACATGTCAATTCCATATTTTACTGACAACTTTATAGACTTGTCGTGAAAAGTTCGAACAACCTCAGTTTCTATGAAATGAGCATGTAAAATATTACCAACCGTTTGAAATGCGGTAAATCAAACTGACCGCTTCGCGTTTATTCCCCTTTCAAACCTAGGTTGTTACATTGTAGAAAACCTAAAGATCCATTGTAGTAAAAAGCTATTACCGTCAGGCAAATTATTAGGAACAACGTATTGTCGTATGGAAAACAAAGAAAGCTTACGGCTGTTAAATACTTAACCACCAAGAAAGTAATGAAGAACCTGTTACGAGCAGGTATAATTTTGGATTTCAGCGCTCATGTATAATTATGATTGATATTTTAATATTTTACATACATTTTACTGCGTACTGGCATTTCATTTGTGACTTTCTTAAAAAGTTATTAATAAAACTGCTGATGACGAAATAAGACTATAGAAAAAGGTATAATGTGAACCATGTCTTTTTTTACTTTTGTCAACTTAGTTGCTTTAAGAGATTCAACTACAAAAAAAACATTCGTTTTGTTTTAAATAATTACTAAACTAATAACAGAAGAATACTATGGAAGTACTAACATGCACTGAGATTATTGTACAGTTTTGCATTACGTTAAATTATTATAGGTACTTCGTGACACAAGGAATCGCTAATTATTACCGACGTCTTTAAATCCCTCATGGAGATTGAAAACTATATCCTGTTCGTGTTAAGACGAATCGTATTACTAATTAATGCCTTGAGCAGCCAAAGCAGGCTGTGCGATTTATCGTAAATCCCAATTTAAAGCTGAGAGGCACGCGATTACAATCTTCTCACGACAGGGAAGGCGCGCGAAGTTCTCATCTCCAGGGAAATCACGCACGCAACAAATTTTATAACAACTCGTATGCCTGAAGCGTCCAAGGCGCTGAACCACACAACTTCGAAAAGAAACAACAAGGCGCGAGCAGTGCCTCTACGCGGCCTTTATTCAAACTTTTTACCGCCACACACTGAAAATCACAAACACAGCCGCAAGAGACACTGCCACACCGAATAAACACTGACCGTTGTGGAGTACGGCTGAAGGCTCAAGCGAATCCCATCTTGAGCTAGACGCTCACGAAGAAGCCTCTTCAACTGGATACGTGGAATTTTCACTAACTCGGCTTTACCCTCTTCATACTCGTCGGCATATTTAGCCGGTTCAACGGCGGCCACCGCTTGTTCTTTGCGGACTTCTTCTTCACATCTGCAGTCTCGAGCAGCAGCGGCCTCCTCAAGGGTAAAGTACACAGCCGCTGCACCTTCTTCCCTCAAAGTTCTTACAGAGTGCAACAATCTTTGACGATGTGCCGGGTTGAGAACTCCGATCGCGTCTAGATCGGGTTCCCCGACCTGTTTACATATTTCTAAGTCATCGTAACCGTTGTCAATGAAACTCTCCGCGTATTGGCCCAGGTGGAGTGATCGCAACCACTCGATGACGATATTGCCGTTCGTAGACGAGGCCATGTCGCGTCAAAGCGCGCGGCGCATTACAAGGCGTACTCACGACGCGGCAGACAGCGAGAAACTGGCGGCCACGCTCCCCTAATCCCCCCTCACCCCGCCGTAAGCCGCGGTCGCCGCCCCTAGACCTACGTGCTTTTGCTTTTTGACATTTTGTAGCATAATCGTTTCGTTTAGCGTTCTTATAGGTGCCTATGTATAACAATGTCATGAATGTGAAACAAGAGCTCTACCTTTGAATTGGTATCTTGAGGAAAAATTTAGCTCAGTACGCACAAAGTTACTTAACTGATCAAGTGAGTAAACCATGTTATATATTTTCTACTATAAAATAAATAAATAATATTAAACCATTAAATTAAAATGAAATTAAAACAGCTGGATAGTATGAAAATCATTGAAGACATCGCTTATAAAAAGCTATATACTTATTACCGCATAATACGTGTAATAGAATGAAAATCAGTAGTCCCGGTTTTCCCATGTATGTAACATGTTTTGTTTGCTTAGTACGACAGTTAATTACCCACAAACGGGAAAACGGTGCAAAGTTTACTTTTCCTAAAGCTGTTACTCATTAAACTTCTTGAACCTGTTTTATCTCATTTTGGTTACTGAAACTACGAGTGTTGAGGTTTATATAAGCGTACATAACTTTCTTAATATATATTATATACTAACCTCTCACCATGTTTTAAATGCCTTAATAGATTTTTGAGCCTTACTATCAAATTATGTTTCAGTAAAATCTTTTTCAGTTAGTTTGTATCAGGAACCCTCTTCGGTAAAGTCATCCTCCAAGGCTTGTAATCTTTCTCTATCCTGAGTTGTCGGGGTCCAATGGTGAACCGCGTTTTTTTTTATGTCATCTCTCTCTGTAGAGTTTGCCGGGTGGGCCTCTTCATGTAGTTACTGCTTTCGTCCACCTGTCATCTGTGAGGCGCGCTACATGACCCGCCCACTACAAACGACACTTAGAGCATTAATTACTTTCGTCTATGATCGTATTTTTAATTCACATCTTATGTACTTTAAATGTTTAGCATGCTCCTTTCCATTCCCGATTCCAAACCGATTTTTTGACGCATAAGTGTACAATGTGTTACCTACTTGAATAAATGATTTTTGACTTTGACTATAAAGACAAATTTATTTGAGGTTGTAGCGCCGCTGTTTTTTTATATAAGAATTTTAAGCAAATGAAAAGGATGCAAGCGTTGAGTGGCATGACCTGTACATCGCAGTTCCCCGGCCCGTAACTATGTTGCCCTACTTACACAGGGATCACTTAATTATCACAGTCCACATACACTGAATCTTGCATTTTTAATCTGCTTTTAAATGTGTTAGCTACGTGAGTAATGTTAGCTTAAACTGCGACTCATTATTGCAATTAAGGTTTTGTAAGGTATAAAGACATTATATAAAGACATATAACTAATAAAAACGAAGCATTTGGACTGATTTTCTTGATCAGCCCACAGAACAGAGAGGAGAATTTTTTTGGCAGTTGTTTTCTTCCCTACTGCGCCCTTGATTTGAGAACTGGCAGTAAATGTAAATTTTTTTTTGACGTTCATAAGTGTACATGGTGAAGATGGGCGGCCCAAAACTCGTCAACAAAATTTATCCAAATGCTATTTACTACTGAGCTCTTGATTGACCAATTTTCATACTTGTTCCATCATCACCTGCATCACCTGCGTTTGAATCTGGGAGAAACATAATTTTAATGATCACCTATTTATGTATAAACCGGATGCATTAAGAAATATGCCTGTCATGAAATGTTTTGACATCGTCACCTTATTTACGATGTACACGAACCGTCATATGATAAAATTCTGAAATAATAGAAAAGAAAGCCAAAGCTCCAAAGAACTCCAAAATCATCGTAAAACGCAGAAAGTTCAAAATGACACTGCCAGCATTAAACCCCTATTTAGAAAGCGACTTCTTGACCTCAGCACAATTCAGCACACAACAGCTTAATAAACATCTTTTTTGTCTTTGACGCGACAGACAGTCCCTTGCACAGGGGCTGTTTCAGCGCAGAGGAACCAGTCACCCACGTAGTCCTGGAATACGTGTTTATTTCTTTCCAACGAACAGAAATCGGAACAATGAGATGGCATCATGCAAAGCGCCCAGAAAAATTCGGAGGTTCTGGAAGGAGCTGGGCTGGCTTTAAACAGGACTTAGAGCACAACGGACCGAATCGGTGTCTAAGTGTGGAAACTGAGTCCACACTATTGAAATAAGAAGTAAAAAGTAATTTACATTGTTATTTATTTTGAAGTAAATATAAAAGTCGTCAAAGAAAATGAGGTTTCTTAATATTCTCTCAAAAGTAGGCCAAATAATCTAGCCTATCTCAGATAGCGAAATGTCGTGATAACCTCAGAGCCTTATCATTTCGTTTTGTCGTAACTAAATGGAATTGCTTGAAATTGTTACATCGATTCATATTATTCCGTTTAGTACAGCGTCCCAGTTGAATTTTGTATTAGGCATTTTCTAATTTATTGATATTGTCTGGATGATTTGCATATCAAACGTCGCCACATTTGAGACTTGGACACAAATTTTTAGTAAAGATGAAGAACATTCTTTTCACTCACAATTAGTTTCCTGTTCATGTTATTACCACTAGTAAGTAGAAAAATCGACTTGGCCATAGAACGAATAAAGGTCATAATTGTTTAAGAAATAAAACTCTATACTTTTTGACTTATTTCATGTAATACCGTTGTTATCTTTAGACTAGACTTTATCTTCATTCGCATTGATTTCGTGGATTTGGCACCATTGAGATCTAACGATGTTTCTTATTCAGTAATCAGTGACACCGTATAAATTGGTTCGATAATTTATAAGCGTTTAAATAGATAGAGAGACGTAACATTTCGCACATACACAAACAACTATATCATCAATTACTAGCTGAACCGGCTAACTTCCCAACAATCTAATAGTATCGTTTAAACTTTAGTTAATCTTAATTTAGGATTTCATGAGGGTAATAACATTAATACAACTTTTTTTGCAAATACAGAAATGTTTTATCGCTTGCCATTGCGAAAGATGAAGGATAGTTTTACACATTAGGCCACTACTCTCTAGCGCCAATATTACAACATACATTTATACAACGTTGATGAGGTAACACATGTCTTCGATCAAGATCAAACCTGGTTATGCACTTCATTCACCTCAAGCTCGGAATTTCTTGAACCAATATGAATTCGGTGTAAAATGATGCGGAGTTTTGTCAACAGATGGCACCACATGCTGTTTGCACTTGTAATTTATTTATTGTTATTCGACAACTTATCTGATATTTTAATATTTATTCTGCTATTCGAAGCAAAGATACATCCACCCAAAAAGAGATAACATCGGTCCAGCTAATCTTGAGTTATAAGTGGTGTAACTAACACGACTTTGATTTATATATTTAGATTTGCTTTATTCTCAAAGCTGTATCTATCGTATTCTAATAAGAACTTATTGAACATGGTTTTATGAGGGAGGACTTTGAGGCCTGCCTACGAACTCGCCAGTCGTCTTAAAGTATGTGCAACGACTAGCGTTTAACCTCAAAGCCTTGAATGTACCAAATAAACGTTCTGTCGTATAAAATATTATAATACGGTTACTAAGCGCCTTAATGATAAGAAAATCTTTCTTTTCGAATTATTTTTACAAATACATTTATGTCACAGCTCCAAAAAGGTGTTACAGTTCAATCAAGCATAAACATTCATATACCAACGGAACTGTTAATGCAAATATAAGTACGGTCAAGTCCATTTCCACCGAATGTTGAACGATATCAACAAATCTTCCAAAGGAACTATTCGGGAAGCACAATATTTCGTTTTATGTTCAATTTCCATACGCGGTGAGCGTGAAATACTTAATGGTGCGAAAGATTGCGACTTGGCCCACGAAAAGATTTTTAAAATTCCGTCAAGTTATGTTTTCAGCCGATTACGTATACGTACAAAGATATCAACTTACTCAGCGATTTAGTTTTCATATTCGACTGCAGATGAAAGATTACCACCTGTATGATATTTCAGTAAGTAAACATTTCCGGTTTCATAAAAGGCCGGCAACGCATATGCACACCCTCTGGCATTGTCCGGTTATCTTGACATCAGATGAACCTACTGACAGTTTGTTTGTTATATTAAAAAAAACTATTCTAATACTTTTATCATGTTAGAAAATTACTTCGTATAGCAAAATATTTGGCAGTAAGTGTATTTAATGCTGACGATAATAAATCACGAACTCCATCTTAAAAAAGAAAAACAAAAATCCTAAACATCTCAATCGCATTTGCTTCTATTCATACATCACCAGCAAAAAGTTCATCACTACCGCCGAAACCGATTTATCTTCCGAGGGGACACCGTAATGTATTCCTCCCAAAATCAATGCCCTTTGGATGTAGACAAATGCTAGTCGTATACTCTGACACACCCAGCGTTAAATGACCTACTAGTTTAACCTTTTGGGTCACATTTCACAGTGGAAAAGTGGAACGCTTTTTGCCTGAATACTCGAACTTTTCAAAGTCGTATGTGTTCGATTATCAAGCCGCCATGCACGAGTGTGAGTATTGGCCTAGTGGCGACAGAGTGCGTCATCCCTGAGGTTGTTTGAGTCACGGCGCATTTAGCGTATGGTAAAGAAATCATCGAATATATAATCAATAATTCTCTCAAAACAGTCAATCGCCATAAAGACAATCAGCACCTGTATATTGCAACAATTAATACACTCTAAGAAAGGAAGAAAGCCTTACTGAGCTAATAATAGCAATTGAAAAAATTCACTGGTCCATAATGCATCCTCAGCGAAGTTCGGAGGCTTGGAGAAGAAATAGAAGACCATGGTAATTTCGTATTTTATTTTAAAGGCGAAACATCAGGCAAATATGGAGTCGGATTTCTTATAAAATAAAAAGTGCAGAGAGGAATGGCGGGATTTGGAGGAGGCCTTTGCCAAAAAAGGGCACACAGACGCACTCACAGAATTGGATTAACATGGAAATTTGTTTAAATGTACATATAAAATATATAATGTAAAATGAAAAATGTATCTGAATAAAGGCTATTATTATTATTAAAGAAGACATCGTGAACATCTGAGTTCAGAGTGGTAGCACCACTGGCTTTAGAGGCCTCAGGAGAAACAAAACGTAAAGTACCTAATAGAAAACTAGAAATTCATTTTGTAGGGATAACTTTAGCTTTCTTATTTGGAACTAAATAGAAACATTGTTAGAATAGATATCGTGTATATACTCTTTCTATGGAAAATCTATACTTTTGCGTTGTGACTGAACAAAGTATTTCCGAACCAATTCCACTTAGGGTGCTCAAGTAAAGAGCGTACCATTTCTTAAAAGACCGGCACTGCACTTGAGAGCCTTCTGGCTATGTGAGTGTCCATGGGCAGCGGTATTGTTTAAGGTGACACCCCTGCCCGTTTGCCTCCTAAAAAAACTTTAAATTACATTTAAGAAAAAACTTGACGGAATCACAGTAAAAAATTATTTAATCCCTGGTTCTCTGTTCGATTCCTCTTCATTAAAACCATATTTATACGGTGAAGAAACCTGTCTTAGGAGCATATGCGGAAGTCACAAACTGCCTTTGTGTTGTTTCAACAAACTTCCAAGCGAGATTAGAGAACTATTACTTAATAAATTCGTTAAACGTAAATAAATCGATAAAGCTTTTTATAAATTTGACGAATTTTTAAATTATCCTAATCCTTGGGATTAATTTGCTCCAGTTCAAACAATTTGTATGAATCAAAACTTAGCGATTAAAAAGAGTAGCGGAAAGTTTCTTGCCAGTTCACCTTGCCCGCTCTACGCCCTTGAAACTGTTAAAAATGTAAATATATAAATTTGCAATTAATTTAATTTTTCTTCTGGCATTTTGAGTTTGAGTTTGTCTTTGAACAATTTCAAATATATCAAACACCATACAGAAGAAATCGTTTGAGGCTAGGTTTCAAATTAATCGATGGTCTATAAGCCTTAGCCTTAATTGTGTGTCAGGCACAGAAAGCTGAAAACCTACTGCGCTAAGTATTACCAATGAAATAGATGTAATATGCCGATCCCATAATGAAATTCATGGCCATGGTTTGGGAACTTCAAACATTACTGGAACTATTGCTTTAAAGTCTCTAGTCTTTGCCAATAAACACACAGAATAGACATACATATGTTTTTAATATTTTACGCGTATGCAACCAGTGTATTCAATCTGGAAAACCCCTATAACCATTTCCTTTAGAACCGATTATAACAATATTATAACTATTTCTGTATTAAATACGGATTAATGTTTTATATAAAATCTTATAAAAACAAAAAAAAATTTAGTATTAAGTTTCGTACCCATTTTTACACATATGAAATAGAAAGAAAAGGAAACTTATTTTAATTATTATTGATACGAAATGTCTAGAACAATGATTTATGGCTAATAAATTCATGAGGGTTTTATTGATGTGTGTGCAAAGGAATGAAAAAAACGACTCACTTTACGTTATTCGCTAGTCGTATGAGGTATATATTAAGCCGAAATTAAGAATGAAATGGAATTATGAAAAGGATTATCAAGAACATAATAGAAGAACAAGACAGAAGACAGGATAATATAATGTTTTTACATGTTTAAATAAAACCTACACTAATCAATCAAATACAGGATTGATAATTTTCTTAATCTACATATTACCATAGTAATATCAAAAATAATTAAAAATTTACAAAAAACCTATTTTAACTTCAATAGATTATTATCATTACATTTTTAGTAATATAGGCTTATTGTTTGTTTAGATGTATTCATCTTCTTTGAAGCTGTGAAGCTTGGACAATTAAAGATACATGCCGGCGCTTAGAAGCATTTCAGATGTGGTGCTATCGTCGCAAATCGTTGCTTCGTAAAAGCGGGATCCGAAAAAAGAAGGACTCTAGGGAAAGGTTTTGAAACGAGCTGAGATATCTTAAAAACTTAAGTAGAACATTTAACAACGGAAAGTTGCCTGAGCCACGTGTTGCGCCAAGGCCACTACCACCTCAATTAATTTTAATAGGGAAAATTCAGGGTAAACGGCGTGTTGGTGGAAAGAAGAAATCATGGCTTCGCAACGTTAGGGAGTGGACGGGTACTGCAACGGTTGTTGCATCTGGCACAGAACAAGACACGCTTCAAAAGACTGACGGCCAATCTCCAACAATGAACTAAAAGAGAACACTAAACGAGAAGAAGCTTATTAATCAATGTTAGTTCATATGAAGTATCAGAATTATTAAGGTTAATGAAAGTTCTCACATATTTTTAAAATATAAAAAAATGATGTAAAAATATTTTTAGTAGCATTGTAATATACTCCCGAAATAGGTTTAAAATTATAGGAATACAAATATATGTATAGCATGTAAAATATGTATATGTGATACTCAGGAAAAACATACAATTCGAATAATGAAGTAATTTTTGAGATCGGGCCAGTGATTGAATTTGTTACAAGCGTACAAAAATTAAAATAATACAAGCGTTTTGTCTGTGTATTTATATAGATGATGTTATAATATATAAGTAAGCGATTGTATTTTTAGGGAATCCCTTAAACAAACGGTAATATTATACGGATTGTCCTTTCTCGTAAGCCTCTGCAGTTACTAAGAGATCACAAGAAGATATCCTTTTATAGCCAGTATTATGAACACCATACGTTCACTTAATGGAAGCTTTGAAGATATAATATTACAAAACTAAAATTATACACTAATGCTATTACATAGGTTATTTCCATAATATTTTCAAACAATTTTCATATTTTAGTTATCAAAAACCTATAATAAATCTAGTTAAAATTCTAATTATATATTAATTAAGGTAAATCCGGTCAAGAATCCGCACGGTATATTTGTAGTGTATAGAGCGTTTATACACTCATCCGATATATAGCGTGGACTGTATAATCTTGTACATTTTGCTTTATCGCTAATTCTATTTGTACTGTAAGTAATCCTAGACATGTTTTATGATTAATTAGAGAATATTGAAATGATGCAACATAACGCCATCTATTGCCGTAACGTTAGTACTTTTAATGGAATGTCCCACTCGAAACGACGTTATGAAAATATTGTATAATATTTAAAGAAAAACACTTTTTTAACGGATTTAAGTTATGTATTATTGTAAACTTATATTTATTTAAACGTAATTTTAAATTTTTCCGACGTTTCGCGTGCTTTACAGCGTGCGTGGTCACGGTGACTGAAGACAAAGGTGTTAAATGTCAAAAAAGTATCACAGCTGTAGAAAATGTTGTATTATCTGTATTTATTTCCCCGGAGATTTTTATTATCGACTAAAAGATGTAGGTTTTCTGCAGAAATTGCTCACGGTGTCCTCCATTTTCGCGGATTGTTTGTGTTGAGACTTTAATTTGGATATTATTGGATCACAGGTGTTTGATAATTTTAGGCCGTCGTATTTTAAATGTTAAAAAGTGTTTTTCTTTAAATATGTAAGAGTTATGTTAATAATAGATAATACTTTGTATTATATTTGTAAAATGAGTTTATTTTAAACGTAGAATCGACAGTAATTATCAAATTAATATGGTGTTTTATTTATTAAAATGTTTCACTGTTACATATTACGTACAAACAATATAATATAGATAAATATTTCTTAATGATTAATTAAGTCAAATCATATTATTATTGCATACTATGCATGACACCTTAGTCATCACTGTCAATTATTAACCATATGAAATAATGTTTTTTACATAACATACCTTTAATATATCAAATCTATTACAATTATTAAAGCTATAATTTTAACGCACATTACTCAGAAAACATTAACGACAAAGAATTGACGATATTCCCTATAAAACATACAAAAGCTAGGACAGATTTCAGCTCTATATTTTCAGAGTCAAGTAATTTTTCGCAAAAGACACGCTGCTTTATCAAACATTGGAGCATAGGAACATGATTATGAGAGAACGTGCCTCGAATATCTTGCGAAGGAATTGCGGCACATCAAAAGAAACGCTTTGATACTGATATGAAAAAGTACTCCGCTTGTTATCGCTAACAAATTTAAGGGCTATTATAGGAAACTTGGGAAACATATTAAGGTTAGATGTAAAGGATGTGTAATACTCGTTAATTTGACCGAAACTATTTTGAACACGGCCAATGCAAAAATTCCCTTCTCGTCTTCTTCAGTGCGTTAGCAAAGGACTCTGAGCTTCTCTGGACGTACATAAAGTGAAAGGCATGCGATCCGTAAGCCGATCCACTACTCGCTGGAACCAAGTTAAGTAATGCACTTAAACGAGTGCTAAGGCTCAGGATATGACTGGGGAATGCAACACCAAACGACTATCAGCAATGAAAAGTCTTAAAGAAAAACAAGAATTGAATTTGATTTTTTAAACTAGAAAATTACTTTAATCAATAACTTACTTTTTATATTATAACCTTTATCTGGCTGACATAACAGTACCTTCTGTAAATTCAGCATTTCCCATCGATAGGTGAAACGATATTTAAAAATTTAAAATATGAAATCAGTTCGGTATCATCCTTCGCCGCGAACACGTTTGTTGCCTTTATTTTTAATATTCTTTAATTTTAATCAAATAAAAGTTCAATTGTAATTTGAACTCATCTTTCTTTTTTTTAAACCCAATAACTGGGATACTTCGAAACAAACATAACAGAAAATTATTTCATTAGAGCATATAACTTAAACTCTAGGCTAAATATTGAACGCTTATAACAGAATTATAAGAAAAATTAATGTGCTGGCGAAATTAATGGTTTCACTAATCAGAATACATGTTTATAATTTTTTACTGCAACCGAATGGGTTGAATGCATGCACACCTTGTTGTATATAAATCATTGCTACATGGCTGTTTTACACGCTCGTGATGTGTGTTAAGAAATTATAAAATTAATAAAAACTTCACAAGACATTCCACCTCCATGCGGTCCTGAATTCAAACTGCAAAGAAACCCAAAGCCAAGGAATCAAGATTCGTCAAACAATTTTTTCATGAAGTTTGGCATTTTCCAGTGCATCAAACTAGATCATTATCTAGTTTTATAATACCAAATAAGGTATACAATAGTATATGATTGTAACTCGACAAAATAATATTAGTTTTGGGTACGAGGTGCCGTAGAAAAACAAACAATTAAAACAGACAAAATCGAGTACCTTAAGTATTTTATCGTTCTTAAATCAATCAATCAAAAATCATTTATTCATATAGGTAACATAATGTACACTTATGAACGTCAAAAAAAAGTAGAAAAGAGAGGAAGAAGAGAAAAAAGAAGACGAATAAAAATGTCTAATCAGTAATGCCTTATGCATATTTTATATAGTAAGTCTCTTACAAGACTATAAAAAATTAACAGGTTTTATTCGCATTGCTAAAGGCACTTTTGTACTACATAAAATTATATGATGGCGAGAGATTTTGTTTCAAACTACATAAGTGTTTTTGTATATAACGATCTTTTAATGTCTCTAGTCTACAGTGTTGTATAATTCGTGGCCGAATCGTAAAACTCAGTACTTCACCTAATGTTCGTATTTTATCAGTTGAGTCATTGAATCGTCAACGTTTAACGATATTTCAATTATTCTAACAATTTGTTAATGCAGAATTGGATGAGTTTGATGGAACTTGTGATGAAAAAAGTTTTTGAGGGTTTTTTATGTTCTGTGACATGTATAGAAACATAGCGAGCCTCGTACCCGACTACATCCAAAATATTTTTCATAAATGTCAAGTGTGTATGTTATCTGAGCCGCCGTTATGCGTGTACTAAACAAAGGTTAATCAGCGCCTCCAGCGATAAGTAATTTATCTATTAAACAATGTAATCACTCTTGATTGACATTATAAGTTTCATGAAAACGTCATTACGATTTGACGATGACGTAAAAATACATATTATTTTTACGATATCATCTCCAATTTAGTTCCCTCCGTAGGCACTTGTCTAAAGGCATCGTATCTAGAAAATCGCAAAAATACGCTCTGACGCCCTTCGCACAAAATTACACCATTCCTTAAAACGATAGTCATTATTCTCAAATCAATCGCTATTCTAGCAAGGAATAAGACTTCCGAATACCAATTGATGGTAAAATGGAATTTATGTACTTCGAGATAGAATTGAAAATTGTTCGTAAATTAAGTTTATAGGGGACAGGAAAATACTTTTCCGTTTTACATAGAGAGAAGGTTGCTTCTTTTCCTATATTAACGTCATTTAGGTTTTTCATTGGAGTATCGGAATCATTATTTATTATAGGTATAATATAGTAATCCTAATTTTAATTTTGCACACAATATATACTGAGCACATAATTTATAATGTAAAGTAGTAGAGATCGTTTGATTGACACTGAATTACCAATAAAATGTTGTTCAACTGTCAATTTTTCGGTTATGGTTCTATCTATAACATCACGGCGAAGAGCCCTCCTCTTGGAAAGCTACTATAATTTTTTAATTACATTTTAAAGAAAATATATATTACCTAATTATTATTTATTATTATTTGGCTTAATATAGCTCATGAAGCTTCATACTGTCACCACGGATCTCAATTAACAAAAACGAGGAGCTAAATTTGTATGTTTTGTACATACCACCGTATAGATCTCTTACTTTCCTCTTTTTTTTAAGTGTGGTTGCTTGCGTGTACCACGATATTATAGCCTTAGACAGGTATTATTGTGGGAAAAATTTCATATCAGGCGAATAAATATGCCGCCTGGAATATTGTAAAATACATTTGAAGCTTCTTAGTCTACACTAGGATAAATTCATGTTGATTTATATGAGTAAACTATCGGTTGTTAAACGTAGCCGTTAGCGCATGACCACGCATATGATTAGGTAACAAAGCCCCGATGTAGTTGTGAAATCTAGATTATGAGCTTAAACGCTGCATTGCATAAAGAGGATTACTAATAAAGTCAATACTTAAAAAGGTAAGTAATTCCTCAATCATTGGAAAAATTAACTTGGTTGACATAAAAATCTCAATTTCGACGCAGTTATCCACATAACAACTTTTACTGTACAAAGTCTGTGGTAAACTGAAATTAAGATCCGCTTCAATGACAACTCATTCGATTCCGACAACAAAACAATAGCGCGATTCAAAACACAGTACAAAATTAACACAGCGACATCTATTGATTAAACATTTTGCGATGTTAAATAAGAAATACTGTTGTAATATTTTGTGACCAACATTAAGGGCCTGTTTCACAATGTATGGATTAAGTAACAAATTGCTATGCAACACATAAATTATTCAAAAGATAAGTTCCGAATAAGATACTTCGCGTTCAATGACGAATAGCGCTATTTGACAGTCGTGAAACGCAAAAATACTGTTTATCCTACCAATAAGTAATAAATAGCTTAATTGGAACTTATCCGGACATTGTGAAGCAGACCCTAAATGTACTTTATTCTGTTTAATATACTCTTGACAATCAGAAGGGTATTAATAAAACAAATCAATAGAAGATGACACGTCCGTCACGTCCTGCTACCCGAATGGAAAAAGGATTTAAACCTCATGCGCTTTAAGAAGTATCACTAAAAAATATTATTAACAAATTTAAGTAAATATAAAAATTGACCTTTGCATATCTTTCCTTAGCAATTCAATTATTTTTCTACCAAACAATATTTTTCATATTCTCATAGTATATATGAAACTGTTTTGTATAATTTAATTGCTATATATCTTTCAACATTTCCTTTAAAGTATTTCCTTGATAATTAAAAAATAATATCACGCTAAAAGGATGGAAGAGCCTTCTCATTAAAACGAAACTTTTAATTAAAAACGCGAAGGACTTGTTAAACTTCCATCAAAAGTGGGGGTGTATCTTTATTATATTCTAAAAGATAAAAACTAATGATTCCGCGCCAAATTTTCTCTCATTAAAAAAGTTTATAACGTAATACACAGATAAAGAAAACTTAAGAGCAGTGTTGGCCTAGTGGCTTCAGCGTGCGACTCTCATACCTGAGGTCGTAGGTTCGATCCCCGGCTGTGCACCAATGGAATTTCTTTCTTTGTGCGTATTTAACATTTGATCGAACGGTGAAGGAAAACATCGTGAGGAAACCGACATGTCTTAGACCCAAAACGTCGACGACGTGTGTCAAGCTCTGGAGGCTGATCACCTACTTGCCTATAAGGTTTCATTCAGAAATCTGAGGACAATATCTAAAATAGGTTGTAGCGCCACTGATTTATTTTATTTAAACAAAATTTAAAAGAAAACCATTGACGCTTCATCATTAACAATTGGATCTTATATTTCTGCGTGTCTCGTAATCAATATAATTGCCTGACACACGCCGTTCCTCTATCTATGGGATGCCGATTTCCTTACGAAGTGATTCTTTTCTAATAGCTGTAATTCAAAGGTTTGAGAGGTGCACACTCACTACTCAACTCAAAAAAAATACGTGTTACAACTAAAACAGTATAATAAGATTTTTTAATAACACAAAAGTCCGTGGTTGAATTCCCGGTGAGAAATATTTGTATAAAGTAAAATTTGAGCGGGATGTCGTATTTGGCCAAGGCCTTCTACCTTACCACAAAGACGCTTCACTAAACTACAGTGTAATTACATAAAACATACTCGCATGGGCCTGGGAATAATTCAAGAATTATCTGTCTATTAATAATTTAATCGTTACTAATTAATAAACAGCAAACGCACATTCCGCGTTGGGACTTACTACGCTCATTTTGTAGTGAATTGTTTATAGCTACTATATTTAATAATATTGAATAACGTTTTATCATCTAAACTAAGTAACCTTTTAGTAAAATTTTAATACTAAATAATAGATATTTAAAAGCCATTCGCGACGGAAGCTTTGCATAATTTAATAAAATTTCATTAAAAACTGTCTTGTCTGGGCTATTGTTTCGAGACTCCAATATCTTACTTTTCATCGAATTTTTAATAAGCTTCTTTATGTTAATCATACTGACAGGGAATTATAATTCAAAAGGTTGGTTAGAACCTGCACGGTGTACAACGCTCCGTCTTGAGATTCTTATTTTCTCTTTTTTTTAATTGCTATAATTTCTTGCAGTCTGTGCATTATTTGTGGCCTGTGGTTTAGCGGTTCGATGTAAAAATACGGTACCTCCTAGCTATTGCCTATGGTTGAGTTATGGTAGCCTGTTTAAAAAGCATGGTGATGTCTATAGAAACGTTTAATTTTTGTATTTAGTAATATTTTTCGCTACTATTCCCGTTACGCCTAAAACTTAGTTTGAGAAATGAATAAAACTATGTATTTATATAATGTATTTTTTAAATTATTCTTAGTTTGTAATAAACATATAATTGAATAATTATATTCACATATAATTATTTAACTAATGTTTACAAATATTGTAAATTCTATTTTAAAAGAGTAAGTGTGGAGTTTCTTGCCTATTCTTCTCCACATGAAACTACCATTTAGAAGGGGCAACTAAATCAACTTTGTATTTGATTTAACGTAAATCAATCACTATCGCTTTTGGGAGTTTCAGAAAACTTGTTCTGTTGTTGTTATTAAATCTGGCAGAAATATTCTTTAATAATATTCTAAATATTATCAATTAATTAGTTCGTTATCAATTAAACAACATTACGCAAACAATGCAAATAATATTACATTAATTATGACGATGCTATCAAATGCTAATTATGGTGCCAGAAAACAGAACGTTAGAAACTTACATATATAGATGCTTATGCGCAATACAATATAAAAATAGCATTTATTAGAGGAGTACATTACTCTAAATTCATGTCATTTATGCTTTACTCGACCTTCGACGGAGTTCCTTCGTTCGTTTCTTATTCTTCGCGACAATTTTCCAATTTTGCTCCGCTATCCGTTTTATTCCATCTTCCCTATAGTTTTGGAACTTTCTGGTGCATTTTCTTCTTCCCACTGGGCCATTCAAAGTATTCTCTCTATAGGTGTTCTCGATCTAGCCGGCAATGTGACCGACCCATTTCCACTTTAATTCCTTTGACGTTACGATGTCTATTATGTTTGTACGCTGTGATGCGCAATAACTAAAGTCCAATACAAATACATTTAATTATCAGAAATGTTTAAGCAGATACAACCTCCTTTTCTATGACCTTATTTTTACGGTACATTTTTTGCCGTACTAGCCATTAATACATTTAACTAGGCCTTCATAATTAAAGGCCATAGCGAAGACTTCAACTTTTGACGTAATATCAACTCTTTCCGCTTTTATCACAACCTAAAAAACGGTTAATAAAACAGACGCACATTTTATCCGGGCTTAAAAACTATCATTTTAGTTTTGGTATAAAATTTCCTTAATAAATGTCGCTCAATAAGTATATCAGAAGTGGCGTCTCAGTGAGGCAGCAGATTGAATTACACGCCATCACTGCAGGCATTAAGGTTTGCTGTAAAATATATTGCATTTTCCCGATTCTGGCTCCACTTCTCGTAGTATGGCGGAACAAATGTCTCATGTTTCCTAAGCGATGAGTGTATTTAACTAGAAAAAGCGTTTTTAAAATTAGTATTCCTAAAACACTTTCTACTTTTCACTTGTCTTTTTCATAAGTACATTATAAGCTCATAGTACTAATAAAATCTTTCTTTCTTTGTAAGTAAGTTGAAGAACTCTAGAAAGTTCTTCTTCTTTTTCTAATGGCTTCAATTACTGGCTAACGTTGCGAAGCCATGATTTTTCCTTCTACCAACACGCCGTTTACCCTGGATTTTACCCATTATAATTTTTGAGAGGTGCTAACGGTCATGGCACAACACGTGGCCCAGTTATGCTACTTTCCGTTGTTTAATGTTCTGCATCAGTTTTTTTGACATTCCAACTCGTTTAAGAACCCTCTGGTATATATCACTACATAGTATAAAACAAAGTCGCTTTCTCTGTCCCTATGTCCCTTTGTATGCTTAAATCTTTAAAACTACGCAACGGATTTTGATGCGGTTTTTTTAATAGATAGAGATGATTCAAGAGGAAGGTTTATATGTATAATAACATCCATTAAATAGTGGAGAAGTACTGTTATTTTTGAGATTTCTAATTTGATGTCGTAAATAATTTCATTTTTTCCGCTTTCATTGCAAACGCAGGCTACCCTACGAGTTTTATCAAAATAATGTACTAAGTATTGTACACATTGAAAAGGTCTACAGAAAAGTCCCTGATGGTATATGTCTATCTCTTATGGATAACCCACAATAACTTTTTTTTGACATTTACTTTTTACGACAAATAATGGCTAATTTTCGAAGCGATTTTAACCAATACAGCATTAATCCTTAACCAATTACCTTGAATACATTGTACATTTAATATAGATCTATACAGACCATTACAGCTTATTTAGCAGCGATCGAACGCGTATATTATCGGAGCTTTCCAGCGACGGAAATAACAATACATAATAAAAACCTGCTTTTCATCAGCATTGCACCCGTGCGAAACTGGGGCGGGTCACTAGTATAATATAATCCTAGAGTTACTAGAAGTAAAAGTCTTCTTTACGTACCTACGGCTCGCTTATCTAATGCTTTTAATGATCCAGTGTCTATCTTGCTCTTACAACCTAAAAACTAACATTGATAAAAATATTGATAAATTAACTTACTTTGTTTATCATGCTGATAATTAGTTATAGGTTTCTATTAAGTTTCAGCACTTATTATTATTTTCTGTTTTTTATTTTGGGGTCGGTTGTTAAATTTTTACCTTGCTATCTAGCTTATGTTTCAATATAATTGATATGTATCTGTGTAAAATTTAATATGTATAATGTACTTATATAGGTAAAATTGAAAAGAAGAACACGTGAATTGGGTTTTATAATTGTTTGTATTAATAATAAAAACACAATGATACTTCATTAAAACTAAGCTTAAATTTGTGTTCACATATCATCTGCATAAGTCTTAACGTTACTATATTTACAAATATCTAAGTCATCTATTGTACAAACAAGAAATATATCTAAAGATTTGTTATATTCTTTAAAAACACAACTTCTACGTTAAACTAATACATATAAAGTTATATATACTCTCACTTTAGTACGGAGCTTATATCGTTTTTATTTACATTATTTTACATAATTCAATCTTCTAGTATAATCTACTGTTAGGAAATCAATAAACCAAATTGCTAAAATAATTTAACCCTGCATTGTGATAGATCCATCCATAGTGCGGTCCTACATCAGTGTAGATGACGTAATACTTTGGATTGCACAGCGATTGACCATTGGAAATCCCACATTTTGAGAGGACGCCTCGTAGGAACCAACTCACTTTGTGGTCTGGTTGGACTATGGCCATAGTTAAGCCTCCACCGCTATCACCTTGAAGAGGACTTGTACCTAAAAGGTTTACGAATGTATTTAGCTAGTAAGCTTAAATATATACCTACCATAAACAATTATTTCATTACTATCCCGAATAATTACATAAAATTCGATGTTGCAAGTAAACTTATGCATTAGCCCATTAAATTTATAAAAGTTTATGTACGTTGACTTGGAATTGTAATAGTTATAGATGTGAGTATTAAATACAAAAAGAAATTGAATGAATAATAAATATGAAAATTGCTGTGAAACAGCGTCGTATCTAGATTATTTGTATTTGGATTTTCCAGTGCGCCTTATGACTCTGGGTTGGCTTACTTAATAAATCGATTGTATTTGGAACAAAAGGCGATTGACACACTATGCTATTAAGAAACAGGTGAGTTACAAATAAATATATTTTTCTGGTATGGTTGACATCGTTTTTGTCGGATGAGGCAGATGGCGCTACTATTTGGTGTCAGTCTGGGATTTCCGTAATTATCTTTTATCATTTGTCGTTACAAACAAAATGGACGTCCGTGCCTGATAAACGCAGTGGTATTGTTGAGATTTTTCGTTCACAACTTCAGGGTTCAACCATGCGCTAATCCATTACTCTGATATGATATACATATTTTAATTAATAAGCAATCAGCAGGGTTGTATCGAATAAAGGATGTGCGGAAATGGATTTACTTTTTCTGATTTATTTATAATAGGGTTGTGCCACAATTTTATTATATCATACTTAAGTGTAATTAGGTGATATGAATCTCGCAAATGAAGTAATATATGAAACCAACCGGCATTTGGGTCGAGTCCAGCGCAGAATGTGAACTCGTTCAACAAACTTGTGTATAACTGGGGTGAATACGAAATGCATGTCGTGTCATTCTGCACCACTGTGTACGTTGACCTTAGCGTGTCTGATAATTGATTCTCCTCAGTTGTCCCGAAGCCCACCACCTGAAATCAGATTTCCTTGATTGATTGCCATTAGAACTTTAGTGATACCCAATTTAACTAACAAATACATTTACATTCTTTACAGGTGCTGAACTAACATTGTATAAAAACATTAATAAACAAGTTGTAGAGCAGTGTTGGCCTAGTGGCTTCAGCGTGCAACTCTCATCTCTTAGGTTGTAGTCGTTCGATCCTCGGCTGTGCAGGAAATAGGAATGGTCTTCCATTCTATGTGCGCATTTAACATTCCAACGGTGAAGGAAAACCGACATGTCTTAGACACAAAAAATCGAAGTGTGCGAGGCACAGAATGCTGATCACCTATTTGCGTATAAGATTGAAAAATTGTTCGACTGTATGTTAATTATTTCATATCTTTACAATATATATGTAAGCACCATATATCTACATAATAATATAGTAATCTCCTTAATTGTTTTACATAACAACATACACCATTTTAGTATAATAGACTTTTTGGAACGAAGTTCCTTATTGCGCGTTTCGAAAGGGGCCTAGATGGAAAAAAATTGTAACGACGAAGCTAGCGACATCTCTATGTTGGAACAGAAAACTTTTCGTAAAAAAAATTACATAGGTACATAATTTTAGGCACTCTAATTACAAAAATTGAGCCTACTGATTAAGTTTGTATTATATTATATTTTATTAAATAAAATATTATAACAATGCCTTCACGAATTAATTGAAAGGAACTTTTCATCCGGGTGTTCCTTGAAACCTCTCAAGTCTTTTGTTATTGTCTACGTATATTTAATGTATTTAAAATATTATAAAACTATTTTAAAAGAGTAACTATGGAGTTTATTGTCCCTTTTTCTCCATATGAAGTAGTAAGTACCTTTTGGAAGTGGCAACTAGAGTAAGTTTGTGCATAAAGATAATTTAAAAGAGGAAAAATGTGTGTTTTGAGAATGGTTTACGCATGATTTCTACAGACCGTTATTAAAAAAATGTAACTCTTGAAATCCAACGCAGTATTAAAGCATTGGGAAATGGGACTGGCTATGGTGATTATTAAAATATTATTTTTAATAGCTTTTTATTTTCTCCTTTATCTATACTTCAGTAAGTTTATTGGCTGATTTAAGTATAACACATTATTGCTTTAGGAGATATTAAGACTGTCCAACAAACCAGAGAATTCACAATAGGAGGAAAACTTGCGTTTTCGTACGCGTAAAGGGTACTTGTAAACTTACCACAGCCATTTGTCCATACAAATTGCTTTTGTCATACGAAGGGCCCCAAAGACATATCGGTTGCACATAATCAGTATATCTGAATGCATTTACTCGAATAATGGCCAAATCCGCAGTTGACTCCTCCGACTTATAAGCAGGGTTCACTATTACATCGACGGCCTGAAAGAAGTAAATGGAAACATCATATAAATTTAGTTTAATAGCATTTTATAAGTATTTTTTTTATGTAAAAGAAGGCAAAAGGAAAGAAAGCTCAAGTGACGTTAAGTGATACCGCCGCCCATAGATATTCTTAATATGCCTTTTTTGCGGCCCAGAATTGGTACGCTCGTTTCTTGAAGGGGCCTAAGTCGAATTGGTTAAAATAATTCAGTGGGCAAAAACTTCCTTATAAAACTCTCAGTTGTAGTAGGTTCTAGTATGGTTGTTTAATAACTATCATATTCTAAGGCAAATTCAAAATATGTAAATATAAAAAATCAGGCGCAATGCATAACGATGATATCATTGTGGCTTGTGTGATTATTTCCAGCGCACTTATATAACTGATATATATCGTATTTATAACATTTATCATTATTTGTCGAGAAAAGAAGGTGCTGCTCTTCCTTCGACCTAAACGGAGGATTTCACTCAGTTTAACCACTATCTGGACGGCCGGAATGCCCAATGGGTCTATTGAAGTTGTATAGATCCTTAGCAGTAGGAAAATATTTTAGCGCGTCAGTGTCATTTACATATCTAAATCATTGTAATATGATAATGTTTTTTTATGTAAATCGTAAAAAAAGTGATACTAACGTTATGTAATTGTCTCCCGGGTTGATTGAATAATTTTAAATTGTCCACTCCTGCTTCAATTAGTAGACGACTGATATGTATGGGCAATGAGTTATAGAATAAACAATGCGCCGCTAAAAAAGAAATTAAGGGGGTTATACATAACATTCTTTAAGACAAGTACATTGAGCCTGTAATCCCAAATTAATGTATAGACTGGAGTTACTAATATAAAGCTTATCTACGGTTCCTAGGTCATCGTGGTGCTTTAAATAATAGAGGATTTTACTCTTACTCTATATCAACCACATCAATATAACTGAAATAATGAAACGTGAATTGCTATGTAACGAATGAATGTAATGTAATAGTTGAGAAAGTCCCTAGTCTGGCTATACTCTCGGGGCGTAACTCTGACGATTTAGGAAGTCTTTTTTTTATAGAACAGGGGGTCTAGTCAAGACGGCTTAACAGTAGTGTATGTAGAAAGTCAGACAGATAGTGTCGACAGTTGGTACTGTCATTTTCATACAAATTTAGTTTTCGACTTTCTACATACACTACTGTTAAGGTGTCTTGACTAGACCCCCTAGCCATGCCAGAGAACTCACGAGTTCGTTGCCGGCCTTTTCAGAATTGGTACACTCTTTTCTTGGTCCGAATTCGTTCGGAAATACTTCATTACATATATGTAAATTATTTTACTTTGGACATGAACAGACATGTTAACTACGTACATTATTTTTAAGAACATCGTTTTTTATTTTGATAATATATGAAGGTTTCAAGATTTAAATTTAATTTATAAAAATACTTAATATGGAATTATCAACAACACTTTATGAGTGTACCTGTAAGAACAGCAGTTCTCGATATTATATTTCCACCGCACTGGTATCTGGCGGTTATAAGAATGTTTTCCCTGATCAGCACAGCCACGTGCCAGGGCCAGTCGCCAGCTTTCGCGTCAGTCTTTATTGAACTTAGTTCGGCATTGTGGAGCGCTCGGCGCCCGCAAACTTGATGATAACTCTTGTCGTCTGACTTTGTCACGTTGTAAGACTGAATGTTTAGTTCATTCTAAACAGGAAAATTTATTCATTAGGCGTATTAGGTAGATCCAATTTGTTATCAATGTATGAAACCATTTTGTAGTTTAACATTGTAATTTAGAATTGTGTTTTCCTTGATAAAATTAGTAATGAGGTTTATCAAGAATAATTAACAATGCTTAAATACTTCGGTAGTGCGAAACATAATATCTAAAGAAACATTTTATCGTTTCAACTTTATAAGGAATATACGGTCATTATATTAATAAAGTTTATTAAATAAACTGGTGATTCTGTTTACAAACAAAAACTTTAAATTTAAAATATACAATTCTGTATTTTATTAACAGCTTTGTTTAAGTGAAAAACTATTCCAAATATGAATGAACTTTCTATTGAATTCATTATAACTAAATTAGAAAAGATAGCATAGGATGTAGTAATCTTTCTTTAATCTTTACTTATAGTTTTGACTACATTACCTTCACAGCAGCATTGCACAATGTATAGTTATTTAATTTGACTGAGACTACATTTGGGACATTTGTAACCTCATCTATAACAGCTATGTAGAAAAAGTAATGAGGAGGAAGCACTCCCCTCGGCTTAAATAAGAAACTGTGCCAGTTGTTCCTTGCGTATACTGTACTGTTGTTTGAGGCCTGAAATTTTTAGTTACAATAAATTTTAAACGCTTCGCAAAAATATTGATCGTTATTGGTTGTACCAATAACGATCACCACTAGGCAACAGAAGAGCAGTGTTGGCCTAGTGGCTTCAGCGTGCGACTCTTATACCTGAGGTCGCAGGTTTTATCCCCGGCTGTGCACCAAGGAACTTTCTTTCTATGTGCGCATTTAATATTTGCTCGAACGGTGAAGGAAAACATCGTAAGGAAACCGACATGTCTTAGACCAAAAAAGTCGACGTGTGTCAGGCACTGGACGCTGATCACCTACTTGCCTATTAGATTTAAAAATGATCATGAAACAGATTCAAAAATCTGAGCCCTAAAGAGGTTGTAGCGCCACTGATGTATTTTATTTATTTTTTTTTGGCAGCACCAATGTTTTTTTACAATAAAGTATTATTTAAATATAGAATTTAGGCTAACATTGTTTTCGGATTTAGCATTGAGTGATAGCGTACGATTGAAGCGAACACTTGACTGTTTACTGATTATTTTTTGGACACAATTGACTGTTCTTTGTTTTGTCAGGCACAGAAGGTTGACCAACTAGCGCCTAAATAATAAATTACCGGTGTTATCTTATGTAAAGATTTCTCATTTTTTCCCATACCTATGTCTTTCTAAACTACAAATCGAGATATTCAAAATAGAAACTCATTATTTTTACTTAAGTTCTGGAGCTACCTTAAGCACAAATTCAAAAAAGAAAATAAATATTGAAATAATTTCTTTCCACCTATAGATGTATGTTAAGCATTATTAGAACCTACAAGGTATTACGGGATTGTATTAGGAGCCGATACTTCACAAAATTACATTTGGTTCGGTCGATAAGTCATTGATATCGTAAAATGATACTGAGCTTGACCTGTTGCTGGGACCTTTGCATTATATTATATTTTTAGGGACTACGATGTTTTTATAATCCGATATAAGTTTTAATTAAGCATAAATAATTATGTCCGTAACAAGAGACATAGAAAACGTTACAATTAAGTAGTTATTTGCACGTTTTTTTTTAATTTTATATTCACACCTATTCCCGTAGGCACATACTACGAATCTTACCTTACTACAGTCATCCACTTACATAACATCCAACGTGCAACCTTTATATTTAGCACTTTATTTTATTGAGTATTTTAAGATACCGTACAATAAGCCCGTGCTTTTTAATAATGGCATTGTAAATTTTAGATAAAAAAACATTCAGTGATATCTCAGATTGTCAAACACAGTTTAAACTACCCAAAGGAGCCACAGGATACAGATCGTAAATAAATGAAGGAAATTTTAAATAAACGCGTTTTAAATAGCGTGATTAGCTTGATTGTGATTGGCGAATAGTGCTAGTCCAATCACACGGTCGTCCGGCCAATCAGGATCAAAAATAAAGCTATAATTTGGGCTTTCGCTTAACATAACACAACACCAAAAATTATCATAGTAAACGTGACTTACCCCAAAAATTCTTATAGGCTTATCAAAGGTGATTTCAATATTAGCATCAGTTATATTGGGATATAAACTGAAATTAATCGTACCCTGCCACGATGTATTAGTTAATTTATCAAAATATAAGACTCCCAGACTGCATGGGTTATATCTTGTCAACATAGGTCCACGGATAGCTACAGAGTTCACGCTTATAGCGAAAAATGACAAAACAAAATACACAACTTCCATATTAAAGAAGCGATTGAACACTAAGTACCCTAACTAAATAGTTTAAACAAAAATATACAGTATGTTTACGTAAAGTGCTTCAAACCACTTGCTTAGTTAAATTGGGGTGGTCACTCAAAGCGCGCTGCTTTTATGTAAAAGTTTTCAGTGAATCACGTACATCTGTTACAATTAATTGGGTTAGATTTTTTTAACTAAAGTATGCCCTGATTCTGTGTTGGCTTCGTTACGTCTCTTTAAATGTAGATATTACAATCATATTGTGATCTTCTTGTGTAGCATATTTTAACCGGGGGAAGATTATAAATCAACTAACGTTATATATTATAATCAGAAACAAAAAAAAGGTTATTAGACTTCACTGGAGACCGAAGAGCTGGCAGCTACGTCGGACAAAGAATTAGTCTAGCTGTGCAAAGGAGGAACGCTGCCAGTATCTTCGGAACCTTACCTATGGGGACTCTTTTTAAAAATATATTTTAGTTTTTACATTTTAAGGGTAGTTATATATTACATAATTCTATACTATAGTTTCATTAGGAACTAACTATATTGATAGAAGATTTATGACACTTATAGAAATCTGTTTTTAAACAATAGAAGCGTGGTTTACTGTTGACTTGAATCACTCCTAGATATAAAAGACCTTCTCCACTATTATATTAAAAATATACAAACTGATGTTTCGTAACTTTATTATATTATTAAAATAGAGGTTCCAGCAATGACACAATACACGTAATTTGACCTACTGACTTAACAGGTGTAAAGAAAAATGTTAGGCTGAAGGCTTTGTATAAAACAATGTGGATCTATACTGGCAATTGTCTTTACATTTGTTTGTTTTTGTGAATCAACGCAAAAATATAGCTATTTTACCTGAGTCCACCAGTGCACTTACAAAAAACTTACCTGTGCTCAAGGCAAAATATTTATTACACCATAGATCTAGTCGGAAGCTAGAATCTTTCTTTTAAAACCAGTCTTTAAAAAATATTGCATTTCAATTATTACAATACCGTGTTTCGGCTTAACAGTATTTCTGTAATACCAAATTGTGTTCAAGAACTTTGTTTCTCAATTTAAAAAAAATATTTACATGAGAAACTTAATAAATATGTAAATTCAATTAAAATATGTAAATAATACACGTCGCCATTAGTCTCAATTTAAGTCAACTGTGTTAACTCTAACATGCATCTTTAATGCCTTTTTGAACTTGTCAAACACACCAATATTGCGAATTTTAGATGGCAATTGATTAAATAATACTAAATTACCTTGAAGTAAATGATAAAAATTTATATAATAAAACGTACATCAAATTTTTAATCATACTATGTAGTTTGACCTCTGTCTTTGAGGATTTTATCATGTTTTGTTTTGTTGATTGAGTTCATACCCAGAAATTATTTATGTAAACATATACTATGTTTTTCTTTGTAATTCTCAGAATAAATATATATTTATCAAAATGAGAAATTCCTAAAAATCATGATGTTTATTCTGTCTGCCTTAGAATACATCTGTTCATATGATCAGTCTATATAGTCATGACATTAGGTTATCAGTTCAGAATCCTTCTGTTCCTGACACACGTAGATTATAAAATGCTGGATTACACACGCTCACCGAGAAACAAAAAGGTATCTTCATCGGTACAGAATTTAACGCTCAACAGGGCATGCGTAAGATGCTAAGAGAACAGCCCTACAAAAAATGAGTAAAATTTAATTGTTTATATCACACATTTTTGTTCATTTAATACTTTTCTCAATTAATTTAAAAACTAAAAAATAAAATTGATACGGTTAAAAAATAAAGGTATTGCATTATTTTAGTATTGTCTTTTATTAACATAACTTTTACACATTTAAAAAAAAAACATTTTTTTACGGATTATAGTTATGTTTAATTGTATTTAAACTTATAATTATTTAAACATAATTTTGAATTTAACCGACGTTTCGCGTGATTTACAGCGTGCGTGGTCACGGTGACTGAAGACAAAGGTGTTAAATGTCAAAAAGTATCACAGCAGTAGAAAATGTATTATCTGTATTTATTTTTATTGCATTATTTTGTCAAAGCATACCAGCCTTTGCCATTTAAAATTACACAGTTTAAATTTACGAAATACTTTATAGAATATTTCAAAATTTGTCTTTGTGAAGGGTGTATGGAAATAGTCGCTATTTGAGTAGCTTGTGCCCGATTATAGATATTCATTCAAATATATTTGTTATTATTTAAACATATCCTTCCATTTCTACATCAAAATGTTGGCGTTAAAATGTATATAAATTTAAATTATGAGATTCTGTTTACGCGAGTATTACCCATTAAAATTTTAATTTTCTAGTGTAACTCAAGTTTTTTTTTATCTGTCACTAGAAAAAAAACTGAATACTTGCGCATCCGTGTCAATGCGCATTAAACTAAAATCTGAAATTCCAATAGATTAATTATTATTAATCATTACCTAAAATACCAGCTTTTATGTTAAGGTTTGCGATATGAAATTTATGGCTAGGTACATCGTCAAGGGAAATATTTATATTAGGAACACCTAAGGTCAGCATCTAATATTGAGATATACAGACTATATTTAATTCGTTAATGCAACGAAACCTATTTTATTTTTAGGTATGACAGATTACCAGCACGGGTATCAATTAAAAGAGTCACAGGTTTATTATCTAAGTGGAATGTAGCATATAGCAGATTTTCTTGAGGTAGGCCTTCATCATTTAAAGCGGAAATAGAAAAAGATTTAATATTCTTTTTGTTCCATTTCGACTAACGTTTATTTTTCTTAGAATGGTATTTTGAATTCGATTTAGTAGTAATATGAGATACAGCAGGTTTACAAGGTTCAGCGAATTTTTGAGAAACAGTGGATTTATAAGATTCAGCGATATTTTTAGATACAGTGGGGTTAGAAGATGTTGTGCGATTTTTAGATTCAGATGGTTTTGGAGGTACATCGTTCTTATAAGATATAGTAGATTCAGTGAGATTCAAAGATACAGTGGGCTTATGAGAAATGACATGAAAGGACTAGCTACCCTGTTTGTAGGTCTGTATAAAGCTAGCTTCAAAATCTGTCTGTGTGCAAGCTTCTTTGCACTGCCTCCGATAGGCTGGTTTATTATGCAAGGATCGTGCAACGCACGCGGGAAGCACTGTGCCTACTGCTATGACATCGACTTGATTTTGGAATTTGTGGAAGCATTGAATAGTCTGATGAGCTGGGTTCATCGAGTAAGAGCTGGAAGCGATTTCCAACGAGTCGCTCATTTCGATGGTCGCTTCTAAGTTTAAATGGTGGATTGGTGCAGGGAGAGCACGTTTGTTCGTTGTATGCCCTCTTGCGTGATTCGTTTATTGAATGGCCAATATTTTTACAATAAGCACATGTTTTTGGAGAAAATCTAGGGTTAGCAGGGCTGAATTGGGTTTCGAATAGACTGGGAATTATTCTGATATGCACTGATCCTTATTGCTGGCCTAGGGGTTGGAACTGGTCTAAATAAAGATTGCCTAGCTTTATTCATAGCCCTTATTTGATCTTCTTGCATTGTAAATAAGATTTTGCAACGACAAAGATCTACTGTATGATAGAATTGCGTAAAGGACTCATCGGGTCTCTAGAAAATTGATTGAAGTTCTAAATGCAAATGTTGAATTGTCTTAGTATTCGCGAATCTTTCAATAAGAAATCTGTTTAGTTCTTTTTTTTTAGTTCTGTTTTTCACTTGTCTTTTTCATTAGTACATTATAAATCCATAGTGCTAATGAAATCTTTCTTTCTTTGTAAGTAAGTTGAAGAACTCTAGAATGTTCTTCTTCTTCTAATGCCTCACCATTACTGGACCAACGTCAGTGTCTTGAAGCGTGTCTAGTCCTGTGGCGGATGAAGCAACTCTTTCGCAGTTTCGATGTGTATATGTGTATAATTTGTGAAGTCATATTTATCTTGTATACTTTGGTGCATACTGCATTTTAGTACTATTAAATAAATAAATCACCTCAGATGTCAACACTTGTTCATTGAACATCGGTTACTTCACTAATAATATTTCTCATAAATTTTAGTGGTTCCTATCTCATTTCTAATATAACACTCCAAGATACCACTCCCACCATAAGACCTGACTAAATGTTAATAAAAATTACAAGAATTTATTAGTTGTAAAGTATATAGGAATTCGGTTATTTAAATAGTTAAAGCTTCGCCCTATATACGTTTTACATAACCAGATAGGCCATAGCCATGCATCGGCGCATCTACTCAGCGAGGAGAGGTTTCCCCTTGAAGAGTTCTGTGGCGGTGCAACCAATATCCATAATGTACTTACATAGGTAAAATTGAAAAGAAGAACACGTGAATTGGGTTTTATAATTGTTTGTATTAATAATAAAAACACAATCATACTTCATTAAAACTAAGCTTAAATTTGTGTTCAAATATCATCTCCATAAGTCTTAACAACGTTACTATATTTACAAATATCTAAGTCATCTATTGTACAAACAAGAAATATATCTAAAGATTTGTTATATTCTATGAAAACACAACTTCTACATTAAACTAAGACAGACAAATTTGTATATACTCTCACTATAGTAAGAGGCTTAATATATCGTTTACATTATTCAATCTTATAGTGTAATCTACTGGTAGGAAATCAATAAACTAAATTGATAACATAATTTAACCCTGCGTTGTGATAGATCCAGCCGTAGTGCGGTCCAACATCATTGTATATGCTGTAAAGATTTGGATTGCACCGTGCTTCACCTACTAAAGCCGCACAGCCTGAGATGACGCCTCGTAGGAACCAACTCACTTTGTGGTCTGGTTGGACTATGGCCACAGTTAAGCCTCCACCGCTATCACCTCGAGAAATTGTACCTAAAATGTTTACGAATTTATTTACCAAGAATGCTTAAATATATACCTATCATAAACAATTATTTAATTATTAGGTTCGTTAAATTCCATACAGTTACCCGAAATATACAATAACACAATTATTTAATTAAAATTATAAATTATCGCGAATAATCACATAAAATTCGATGTTACAATTATGTTATGCATTTGTCTTTTACCTTTATAAAAGTTTATATACGTTGACTTGGAATTGTAATAGTTATAGATGTGAGTATAAAATACAAAAAGAAACTAAATGAATAATTTTGAAAATTGCTGTGAAACATACAATCAGCGTCGTATCTAGATTATTTGTATTTGGATTTTCCAGTGCGCCTTATGTCTCTGGATTGGCTTACTCAATAAATCGATTGTATTTGGAACAAAAGGCGATTGACACACTATGCTATTAAGAAACCGGTGAGTTACACAGAAATATATTTTTTTGGTATATCATTCATTATTAGGGAGGTCATTCATTCATTCACTCATTCATTTCGTTCACGGTTTCAGGGTTCAAACATGCGCTAAGCTACTACGCTCACACTACTCATCGGTTGAAATTTATGATATATTTTAATTAATAAGCAATCAGCAGGGTTGTATCGAATCAAAGATGTGTAGAAATGGATTTTGTTTTTCTGAGCGTGAACACTAGTTTAATCGTCATTGTCATACTCAAACCCTAGATTTCTTTATAATAGGGTTGCGCACAATTTTATTATATACTTAAGTACAATTAGGTGATATGAATCTCGCAAATGAAGTAATATATGAAACCAACCGGGATTTGGGTCGAGTCCAGCGCAAAATGTGAACTCGTTTAACAAACTTGTGTAAAACTGTGGTTGAGACGAAATGCATGTCGTGTCATTCTGCACCATTGTGTACGTTGACCTTAGCGTGTCTGATAATTGATTCTCCTCAGTTGTCCCGAAGCCCACCTCCTGAAAACAGATTTACTTGATTGATTGTCATTAGAACTTTAGTGATTCCCAATTTAAGGAAAACCGAGACGTCTTAGACACAAAAAGTCGACAACGTGTGCCAGGCACAGAACTGATCACCTACTTTTTTTTTGGCTAGACGGAAAAAATTAAGGCAAAAAGTTGTAACGGCGAAGCTAGCGACATCTCTATGATGGAACAGAACTTTTTCGAAATGTTCAGATTTGTTGTCAAAATGAAACACAATAATTTAATACAAAATAATAATTTTAGGCACTCTAATAACTAAAATTGAGCCTACTGATTAATATTACATTCTATTTTAATGAATATATTATTATAACTTAAAAAAAATTAAATATTATTACGATTCCTTCACTAATTAATCGAAAGGAACTTCGTTCCAACCATCGGGTGTCACTTGAAACTTCTCAAGTTTTTTGTTTTTGTCTACGTATATGAAATGTATATAAAATATTGAAAACTATTTTAAAGGAGTAACTATGGAGTTTATTGTCCCTTCTGCTCCATATGAAAGTACCTTTTGGACAACCAGAGTAAGTTTGTACATAAAGATAATTTAAAACGAACAATGAGTGTATTTAGAATGGTTTACGCATGATTCCTGTAGACCGTTATTAAAAAAATGCAACTCTTGAAATCCAGTTTCACGCACTATTGAAGCATTGGGAAATGGGACTGGCTATGGTGATTATTAAAATATTATTTTTAATATTGTTTTTATCTTCTTCTTTATCTATCCTTCAGTAAGTCAATTGGCTTATTTTTGTATTAATTTTATTATTCTTTTATAAAATAATAAAACTGCCCAACAAACCAGAGAATTCACAATAGGATCGTAACAAACATGCGTTCTCGAACGCGTAAAGGGTAGGTGCTTGTAAACTTACCACAGCCATTTGTCCATACAAATCACTTTTGTCATAAGAAGGGCCCCAAAGACATATCGGTTGCACATAATCAGTATATCTGAATGCATTCACTCGAATAATAGCCAAATCCGCAGTCGCCACCTCCGACTTATAACCAGGGTTCACTATTACATCGACGGCCTGAAAGAAGTAAATGGAAACATCTATATTTAGTTTAATAGCATTTTATAAGTATTTTTAATGTAAAAGGAGGCAAATGGACAGAAGGCTCAGGTGTCGTTAAGTGATACCGCCGCCTATGGACACTCACATAGCCTAAAAACTCGCTAGTGCATTGACGGCCCTATTAATAATTGATATTTTCTTTTCTTGAAGGATCCCAATTGGAATTGATTAAAATACTTCAGTGGGCAAAAACTGCCTGAAGACACTCTTAGCTGTGGTAGGGTTCTAGTGTGGTTGTTTAATAACTATTATGTTCTAAGGTACCTAATACATATTTAGTTTTAAACTATTCTTGTAACCCTAGTACAAGTAATTATTTCGCATGTATTAATTGATTAATTATTAATTAGTTGCTTGTGTGATTATTTCCAGCGAACTGATATAACTGAATATCGTATGTTTTATTTATTTTTAATATTTGTCATTATTTGTCGAGAAAAGAAGCTCTTCCTCCGACCTTTTGAGTCTTTTATGTGAATCGTAAAAAAAGTGGTACTAACATTATGTAATTGTACCCCGGGTTGATTTAATAATTTTAAATTCTCCACTCCTGCTCCAATTATTATAAGACTGCTAGGTAAGGGCAATGAGTTATCTAATACACATTGCGCCGCTAGAAAAGAAATTAAGTGGGTTAAAAAAATATTCTTTAACGCAAGTACATTGAGCCTGCAATCCAAATTAATTTATTGACTGGAGTTTATTATATTTTAATTATTTTACTTTAGACATGAACAGACATGTTAACTACGTACATTCTTTTTAAGTAAATCGCTTTTTATTTTAATCATATATGAAGGTTTCAAGATTTAAATTTAATTAATATTAATACGTAATATGGAATTATCAACAACACTTTATGAGTGTACCTGTAAGAACAGCAGTTCTCGATATTATATTTCCACCGCACAGGTATTTGACGTCTATGAGAAATATTTCCCTCATCAGCACAGCCACGTGCCAGGGCCAGTCGCCAGCCTTCGCGTCAGTCTTTACTGAACTTAGTTCGGCATTGTGGAGTGCTCGGCGCCCGCAAACATGATGATAACTCTTGTCGTCTGGTTGAGTCACGTTGTAAGACTGAATGTTTAGTTCATTCTAAACAGGAAAATTTATTCATTAGGCGTATAAGGTAGATTCAATTTGTATGAAATTAGGTTTGTTAATACCATTTTGTATTTTAACAATGTAATATAGAATTGTTTATTTTTCTTGATAAAATTAGTAATGAGATTTATCAAGAATATTTAACAATGCTAAAATACTTAGGAAGTGCGAAACTTAATATCTAAAGAAACATTTAATCGTTTCAACTTTTTAAGAAATATGCGGTCATTATATTAATTAAGTTTATTAATTAAACTGGTGACTCTGTATACAAACTTTAATCTTTTAATTTAAAATATACAATTCTGTATTTTACTGACAATTACAGTTTTGTTTAAGTGAAAAACTATTTCAAATATAAATGAACTTTCTATTGAATATTATCATTATAATTAAATTAGCGAATAAGTCTTTGAAAAGACAGCATAGGGTGTAGTATTGTTTTTTTAATCTTTACTAATAGTTTTGACTACATTACCTTCACAGCAGCATTGCACAATGTATAGTTATTTAATTTGACTGAGACTACATTTGGGACATTTGAAACCTCATCTATAACAGCTATATAGAAAAAGTAACGAGGTGGAAGCACTCCCCGTGGCTTAAATAAGAAACTGTGCCGGTTGTTCCTTGTGTATATTCTACTGTTGTTTGAGGCCTGAAATTTTTAGTTACAATAAATTTTAAACGCTTCGCAAAAATATTAATCGTTATTGGTAGTACCAATTTTTTTTAACAAAAATATATTATTTAAATTTAGAATTAAGCTTAATATTGTTTTCGGATTTAGCATTGAGTGTTTGCCTACGGTTGAAGCGATTAGCGAACACTTCACTGTTTACTGAATATTATTTTTTTCTATGGAAACAATTATCTGTTCTTTGATTTGTCAGGCACAGAAGGTTGACCAACTTGCGCCTAAATAATAACTTCTCTGTGTTTTCTTATGTAAAGTTCCTAATGAATGAGATTTCTCCCAATACTTATGTCTTACAAAACTCCAGAATTTAAAAATTTAAAAATAGAAATTTCAGAAACTAATTATTTTTCCTTAAGTTCTGGAGCTGCCGCTAGTTAAGCACATTCAAAAAAGGGAATAAATATTGAAACAATTTCCTTGTACCTATAGATGTATGTTAAGCATTTTTATAACCTACAAGGTGTTACGGGATCGTATTAGAAGCCAATATTTCACAAAATTACATTTGGTTCGGTCGATAAGTCACTGATATCAAAAAATGATAATGAGCTTGACCTGTTGCTGGGAACTTTCTAATTTATTATATTTTTAGGGACTATGATGTTTTTATTTTCAGATATTAAATTAAGATTTTAAATTAAGCATAAATAATATGTCCGTGATTTAGTTATTTTCATGTTTTTTTTATTTTATATTCAGCATATATTTTTTTGTACAACAACAATGCCATTGTACATTTTAGATAGAAATTATTCAGTGATATCTCAGATTGTCAAACACAATTAAAACTTCCCAAAGGAGAAGCCACAGGATACAGATCGTAAATAAATGAAGGATGAAATGATGAAATTTTAAATAAACGCATTTTAAATTGCGTGATTCGCTTGATTGTGATTGACGAATCCCAGTCCAATCACACGGTCGTCCTGCCAATCAGGATCAAAAATAAAGCTATCATCAAGCTATAACATAACACAACACCAAAAATTATCATAGTAAACTTACCCCAAAAATCCTTATAGGCTTATCAAAGGTGATTTCAATATTAGCATTAGTTATATTGGGATATAAACGGAAATTAATCGTCCCCTGCCACGATGTATTAGTTAATTTATCAAAATACAAGACTCCCAGACTGCATGGGTTATATCTTGTCAACATAGGTCCACGGATAGCTATAGAGTTCACGCTTAGAGCGAAAAATGACAAAACAAAATACACAACTTCCATATTAAACAAGCGATTGAACACTAAGTAACCTAACTAAACTATTTTAAACAAAAATATACAGTATGTTTACTTAAAAGTGCTTAAAACCACTTGCTTTGTTAAATTGGCGTGGTCACTCAAAGCGCGCTACTTTTATGTAAAAGTTATAAGTGAATCATATAAATATGTTATAATTAATTGGGTTTGATTTTTTTAACTAAAGTATGCCCTGACTGTATGTTTGGGCTTCGTTACGTCTCTTAAAATGTAGCAATTACAATCTAATTGTGATCTTCTTGTTTTGCATATGTTAACCGGGGGAAGATTATAAATCTACGACTTCACTGGAGACCGAAGAGCTGGCAGTTACCTCGGACAAAGAATTAGTCTAGCTATTCAAAATAGAGAAAAAAGACCTTCTACACTATTACATTAAAAATATACAAACTGATGTTTCGTAACTTTATTATATTATTAAAATTTAGGTTCCAGCGATGACACAATACATGTACTTCGCCCTACTGACTTAACAGGTGTAACGAAAATTTTTAATCTTAAGTAAGGCTTTGTATAAAACAATGTGGGTCTCATACTGGCAATTGTCTTAACATTAGTTGGATTTTATGAATTAACGCAAAAACATAAGTATTTTGCCAGAGTCCACCAGTGCACTTACAAATCCCTGTACTCAAGGGAAAATATTGATTACACCATAGATCCAGTCGGAAGCTAGAATCTTACTTTTGAAACCAGTCAAACAAATTTTGCATTTCAATTATTACAATACCGTGTTTCGGCTTAACAGTATTTCTGTAATACGAAATTGTGTTTAAGAACTTTATTTCGCATTATAAAAAAAATATTTACATGAGAAACTTAATATTAATATGTATACGAGCGAGATATCATTAGCCGTCTCAATTTAAGTCAACTGTGTTAACTTAATGCCTTTTTGAACTTGTCAAACACACCAATATTGCGAATTTTAGATGGTAATTGATTAAATAATACCAAATTACCTTGAAGTAAATGATAAAATTATATAAAAAAACGTACATCAAATTTTTAATCATACTATGTAGTTTGACCTCTGTCTTTTAGGATTTTATCATGTTTAGTTTTGTTAATTGGGTTTACCCACAAATAATTTACGTAAACATAGTATTTTCCTTTACAATTGTCAGAATTATTATATATAGCTATTATTGTAATTTACAGTTATCGAGAAATTCCTATTTCATTTATTCATGGCGTTTATTCTGTCTGCCTTAGAATATGTCTGTTCATATGATCTGTTTAGTCATGACAGAAGGTTATCAGTTCAGAATCCTTCTGTTCCTGACACACGTAGATTATAAAATGCTGGATTACACACGCTCAGCGAGAAACAGAAATCCATCTTCATCGGTACAGAATTTAAACGCTCAACAGGGCATGCGTAAGATGCTAAGAGAACAGCCCTACAAAAAATGAGTAAAATTTAATTGTTTATATCACACATTTTTGTTCATGAAACTTACTTTTCTCAATTAATTTAAATACTCAAAAATAAATATGATACGGTAAAAAATAAAGGTATTGCATTATTTTGTCAAAGCATACCAGCCTTTGCCATTTACAGTTAAAATTAACGAAATACTTTTGAGAGTATTTCAAAATTTCTCTTTGTGAAGGGTGTATGGAAATAGTCGGTATTTGAGTAGCTTGTGCCTGATTATAGATATTCATTCATATATATTTGTTATTATTTAAACATATCCTTCCATTTCTACATCAAAATGTTGGTGTAAAAATGTATATAAATTCAAGTTATGAGATTATTTCTACCCATTAAAATTTTAATTTTCTAGTGTAAATCAAGGTTTTTTATCTGTCACTTTATAAAAAAAACTGAAAACTTGCGAACCTGTGTCAATGTATATTAAAATAAAATCTGAAATTCTCTAATCTATGGGAATTTCTCATAAGAATTACATATAGAGCCACAGGATAAAAGTCAGGATTTTTATAAGATTTCCGATTTTAACACATGTGTGACATCATTTATCGTTTGTTATCTGTGATCGCTGTTTAGTGTTACCCGACCATTTACGGTATTACAGCGTAGATAATCACGGTACTTATGATAAATAACCATAAACCATAGATTTTATATATTTCCACAGATACGCAGTGGAAAAAAATGTTTTCTATATTAAAATATGTTAACCCAAACGCAACTAATAATAAACAAAAATACTCTTTTACTATCGTAATAAAGAAACGCTGATTTCCTTTTAAATTCATCCATGTCGACACAATCTGTTTGTCTGTTTGCGTATCTATGGAGGTCCATATTATCTTGTGAAGTGTTGTCGAGGTAAAGTGGATTAGTTCAGTGGTTTCGAGTACTCTCGTCCCGATATCGGAGTTAACTATACTGCTGTATACATTCAAGAATCTATTAGTTATTTACGTAATCTTACTCTGCTATCTGTGGTATTTTTTTATGTTCAGGCTCATTATTTCGCTGCAAACATATTTCAAAGAAGAGTATTATTCATATCACTATGAGTAAAACAAAATATAGGGAATCAACAATAGCTTCAACTTTGGTCCAAGTAATGTAGAGGTATCTCTTATATTATAATAGCTACAATCGTATATTTGATTGATAAAATAAAATAAAAAAACACTTTATAAGGATAATATTCAGAGTGGGCTACCGTTAAGTTAGATTTTCGTTTGTCAACACATGTGACATACATGAGTCATACGTCATTACTATAATTAAGAGATTATATGACATTATTAAAAAGTCTTGAATGATAAAAAGTAATGTTATATAGCGGTCTAGAAATAATTTAGATAAAGTTAATCAGGAAATTTTATTAGTTCATGTAACAATCATGTAGGTTGTAACATTTCTCTTAATATAACTGTGGTAATTAATGCAATTTGAAGAGCCAAACTATGCAATTAGTATTGTCAATGATGTATCTACTAACAGATCGGCGATACATTTTTGAAAAATACTACTAGAAGGGACAACAGTGTTTTCATTATTTAGGCATCACACTATATCTAATTTTAGTACCAATTTAAATGAGAGAGAGAGAGACGGCTCTTTATATATTCGAGTTTATAGAAGATTTTTTTTTAATGAATGTTTCAGTGATTTCTTTCGTTTTTTTTTTATAGTAAATTAGTTAAATAAATCAAATAAAACCGTAAGGCGTCTTCAATTGTATAAATGTGAAGTTAAAAAATACGTTTCTGCAATTTAACTATTTTTCAAATGTTTTATATTATAAATATCTACCAGGTACATCCATCGTTGTCATAATTGACTGAATTTTTTTTTTAAATAAACTTGTTACTATCCCACAGTGCATTCTATGTGATATTCTCTAGTAAACAATAGGTACATTAATACATCTATTGTGTACACCATATTGTATGTCGAAGCCGCTTCCAGAGTATTCTAAGCCTTTTCAATTAAATGCAGGCGTTGAATGTCCTTAATTGACTTACTAATTCCCTTAACAAGTCACAAGTGATATGTCTCAAACAAGACTTATTGCTCTTAATTATAGTGTATACTATTTTGTTTGGGATACGACGGGGTTTCATTTATCAGAGGTTACATATACAATCTATCTGATGATTCGTAACAATAGAATCTTGCCGTTAACAAACATTTTCGTTTCAAATTCGTTCTGAATGTTAATGTCACTTAATAGATAATATGTTATCTACATTTGTAAATTATCTGCTGCCTGCTAATTATACGTATATAAGTATATAAGTACATATTTACATTTAAAACCGCTCTCTGAACATTAAGGTTACAATCAGTGTGTCTCAATCTTTTTTGTGCCTTTCTTAAATTATTATGATCACCTGTGACATACATAATTTTTAATATTAAAACTTGTTAAAAAAACACAGTAAGTAAATTTTTAAAACATATTAAACACTAAAAGATTTTTCTAAATTGATTTAGTGAAATCGTCCACCTAGCTTCTTCTCTAGTCTCCACCAGTGTTATATTCAGCCAATTTCAATTGCCCCACTTAAAAATCAAATTATCGATGGCTTGGGGTCCATGTTGGAAAACACTGTTTTAAATAGCCCAGTAAATTTAATAATGTGACTTAGAAAATTGTCGTATTAAAAATAAATTCTTATTAGGAAGCGAATTGCGGTTAGGTTTTTTTACAATACAAATTATTATATATACTAATTATAAATTGCAATACATAATCTTATGTACATAAAATTTAATCTAGGACATACATTTAATAGGGCGCGTGATGATTATAATTGGTCTGTGTTTGCAAGAAATTATTCGAGTTAATTAATTAAATCTTTCGCGCCATTTATTCAGCTGTGTTTGCTTAATTACAATAGCAATTCCGATTGGCCGATAATGAGTTTATGTTCTTTGTTACAAAATTGTCACTATAGCGGTAATTTTCTACTGGTACTAAAAATAAACATTGTTTGCCTTTCTTTTGTTAATAGATAGTTGGTCACCGGTCATCCGTGTAATGCACTCTTGGAGATACAGACATTACAAGACCAGCCTTCAAGCTTTATATAAGGCATGCCTGTTTGCCCAGAGATTTTCCTTTACCACGGTTAAACGGACATAGAAAACGTATGACATTTTATACATCGATCTATAAAATAATAATATTTCCCGATTGTCCCCGATTGTTCCCGAACGATATATCTTATATATAAAAGTCTCGTGTCGCGGTGTTTGTGGTTAAACTCCTCCGAAACGGCTTTCCCGATTCTCATGAAATTTTGAGTGCATATTGGGTAGGTCTGAGAATCGGACAACATCTATGTTTCATCCCCCTAAATGTTAAGGGTAATCCACACCTAAATTTTTTTTCAATTTTATAACACGTCATTATTATATAAAACCTATGTGTTTATTGTAAAATCATAATCATATTATATAAAAATTAAAAATATAAAATCACTATGTTAGGAATTATTCAAATTTTGAAAATTTTGTAATTCTATATTTATAATTAATATAATTAAATATTCGTATTAGATTAAAATTCGATAAAGTATATGTTATATACTGGCATTGAGAGTGTCTATGAGCGGTAGTATCACTTAACATCAGGTGAGCCTCCTGCCCGTTTGCCCCATGTTCTATAAAAAAAAAATACCCATACACTTTGTGTATCAATATGAACTTATAAAGTACAATTACGAAAGTAAAATTTAAAGGGCTTTCCCGCGTGGCTATTATTTATTGACAATTTGTGTCCCGAAAGGCGGTTCGTTAGTAGTGTATGGTAATAAACTTATTAAAACACCGCTTTAACACCGTTACGCAATTTTCATTTTACCGCGCTATTATTTCTGTGTAGCACCAAAATGATTCATAATGAACTGTACAATGATCTTCTTTTTATATTTATATAGTAATTTTAATAATATATTTTTTAAACTTTTTTATTTTTTTGGGGTTTTAGTGGGTATGCACAATAGCGAATCCCACATAACCCTTCTGCACAAGCAGTCGCACGTATCTCTTTTCATCGGATCGTAAATATAATTTGACAGAAAGGGACGATATAATGCTGTAGTTAATGAGGATGCTTTTATGAATGAAGATGTTAAGGTATATTTGCCAGCCTAAATTATAATATATTATTAACTCTGTAACTCCAACAAAATGGCATTTCCCTACGAATTATTTATCATACATATTCCTTCTTTATAACCCGAATCAAAAAGTAGATTCTGCCGTATTAAGTATTTTTGCATTCCCCTTGACATTCGAGGTATTTTATTGAGTTCCACTGTATATTAATATTATTAAACATAATAGCTATGATTCGCTTACTTGCATAAATATTGGTAATACAGACACAAAAATTTGAGACACACACATTTCCCTGAGCTAAGGAGACATCAAAAATACATTACATACAACTTCTACACACAACAGGGATTTCCATTGTAAAGACCGAGAAAATCCCTTGTATTACCAAGATCTGATATCAACCCATACTCAACGAGCTCGTAGAGTAAAACTATCATGATATTAAGTCGACACTCAGGCTGTGATTCAAGCGTTTTATCTGCCTTCATTTACCAAATGACACCTTGGAGTACAATGTTTAAAGTTTACATTATACGAATATCATATTTTTATACTATGTGGATTGTGGACTCTTGGACTTTTTACAACAGGTTCGCAATTGACGTTCGTTACTCTATAATCATTGGAAGTAAACGGGCTATTTTCATATCTAGAAATCGCCACCGTACGTCTAGGAAAATTAAAAATAATTAACAAAGAAAAAAGACTAAATCTGGGATTCCTGCTTTTCCATGAACTCCCACACTATTTTTCCACTCCTGTTTCCCACTACTGTTTCGTGCTTATATTTTGTACCAATATGGCCGAAGATGGTCTTATTGGAACAAATTATCACTAGGCTTATTAAATAGATCGCGTCTTAGTTCAATTAAACATCTAAATAAAAGTTACACTTCGGTGTAAATAAGGCTATTTCATGTTTTGAACGCTCGTATGAATTCCAATTATTTGCACAAAACCTTGCTTAACATTGTAATGCATTAATTATTTAATAGCGCAGTTAAATAGTTATAAAAACAATATAAATAGCTATGTAATTTGAGTAATGTATAATCGTATTTCAAACAAAATATTTAATTATCTGAAAAAATCAATCCTTCCTTGACATTCTATTTTTTTTTTATTGTTCTGTGCAAGAGTCTTCAGATACTTTAAAATATATTTACTAATAAGATACCTATAAACGCTAGCATCACTGCTACTACTATATAGTACATGAATATTCATGTATTTGGAGGATAACTTCGAATACCATAGACAATTTCAAAGATTTTCCTTTACTCAAGTACCGATTCCAATAGTCTACGAGGCTTCAAGTTTCCACAACAATAAGCCAGACCAAAGACCTCAGCATCACGTCCAGATTCAAGACAGGTGGTAGTTCCTCTGCCAATAAATCAGGCTACTTGGCATTGCGGCATCGTCCGATACGTAGGTCTGATTAATGTGCTAGATTCAAACGGATTTATAAGGAAAATATCTTCAAATATTGAAGCATTTTGATATATATTTGGGTTGTCAAGTAAACGGATGCACGCGGGTGACAGTTACCTCAGCAATGTTATATAGTATTTATAATAATGTCTGATTCAAATACAACATTCCTTTGGGCATTAGCACCTTTTCTCTTATGAGTCGTAAGCAAACGGGCAACAGGATCGATTTCATTTAGGTTTACATAGAATAGCTTTTCTTTACGATGTGTCGCTATAACATTTGTCACGCCAATATATTTTCCTTCATTGTGTTAACTTGTGATCGCATTGATGCTATTTTATTGTGCCTACACAAATTAAGGAAAAACCTCAGCTGTACCACAGCTTTAGGGGTGGTATTATAAAATCACTTTGCTTTTACTTGGAGATTAATACAATTATTCAAGACCAAAGAAAGCAAGTAGTTCTCAGTACATTGAATACAAAAAGCTATTCAAGTTGCACTCATTTAACTATCTAGTCTTGGACAAACTTACAGAGCTTTCTTACGACAACGCCAAGTTTTCAGCTTAACGGCTGGAAAATTATCACCCAACTTAAACTTAATATCTTAAGCTTAAGGAAACATTTGTAAATAAGAGCACCGCTCTAAATGGTAATCTAGAAATAGCCGGGAAATTCAGGAAGCATTTTTAACGACTTCTGAATATCTCCTTTATTCTAGAAGTAGGTCATGAAATGTTAACTTATTATAAATAGATTTTCATTTATTAAAAGACGCAATGCAGATGAGTTTACTACAATTATTAATTAATACGGAAACTTGCCGTATTTAGGATTTTTAACTATATATTGTCACCTGTTATATTGTACATGTCTGTCTGACAAGTTAAAATTAGCCATTGGTTTTTTAAATAGATCCTGAAACTTGGGGTCGTGAAAAGTAGTAGTAGATTGTTTCTACGCTATATCTTCTCGGTCCTATAACAATATATCAAGTCTGGCCATAAATACTGTTACATAAAAACTTTTCTTTTTTTCAACTTTTTAATAATTTTAAATTTGAAACATGTAGATTATTTGCGCTATTTCAAATATTTTTTCGTGTTCATTATCAAATCAAATTGGATTGCAGGGATCGCCTTGCACAAAGTGGGTATGCAGCCGTCGATCATATACCAGACTTTTAAAAATATGTAGGTATTAAATTTAATAGCACTACATTACTTCATAAAAAATGCATTTCTTTTGTAATAGCACATGGCTTAACATTAATTTATGATAGTATAATCAAAACTTACTAAGAAAAACTGTTATAAACCTACCCAAAAAAATATCACTAAATAAAACAATTCATATAACTTGCGTTGCTATATGAATTGTTTATATATAAAATTTATTAAAACGGCCATAGATTCATTATTTAAATTATGCTTATATATAAATTGTATAACAAAATACATACCGGCTGTATGTACCAATGAAGTTCCAGTTCGAAGACATTCGTGCTATATTAATTAAATCTGTTTGACTGTCTGTATTTGCTCCCAAGTTAATTAACATCCTGGTGAACAACAAATAAATATTAACTTGTATAATCTCGCGCTATTAATTGCCATTAAATTTCTACTATATCATTTTAATTTTATCAGCAGATCAGGTGATAGAGGTTATGTTTTATATATAAAACTGATTTCAAACTATGGAAAATATGAATTTGATCTGTACCTACGTGTGTGATTGGTATTGGATATTGTGTGAAATAATGACGTGTTAACTATGGTGTGGTTTTTAAGATGTTTTTTACAGGGACAAAGTATTTAAGATTAAGAAGAATTAAGATATAAGAAAAAAGTATTTATGTAAATAATAAATTATGTCGTCACTTTTTTTTCTATCCCCATAAATGTTAAGGGTAGTCCACCCCAATTTTTTTTTAATTTTAGATATTTTTTTTAATTTTTATTTTTTTTTATGATACAGCATTAAAAAATACATACAACTATGTTCACCCCTCTACGATCAACCCCTATTTTATATTATAAATGATATTACATGGCAAAACGTTTGCCAGGTCAAGCTGATCTTCTTCTACAAAGTGTCAAACGAACATATTCGTAAATAAGGTAAAATAATATATAAAAACAACAGGAAAACGATGACTGTTTTTAGCTTTATATTAAAAATAATTTATATTAAAGTTGTGTAATGTGTAAACAAAGGAGAAGATCATATTTGTCTACCGTGACTTTAGAAAAGCCTGTGTGGCATCACAGTTGCGAAAATTATCTTAATTTTTCTTACAAAAGGACATTTTGCGATTGCTTAATTAAGCAAGCGAAGACTCGCCGGCGACGTCTTAAAAATACATTAACTGGCTTCTAAAGGAATTAGTCACGAGCCGGTGCTCACGACATTTCACTTATTGTATTTTGCTCTTTGCTCTTATATTAATAGAAATGCATTATTATTTTATATGTATACTAGCGGACCCGACAGACGTTGTCCTGTCTACACGTCTTTAATTTGAAAATTTCAAACTTTTTTTAATAAGCTAAAACATTCTGGACCATTTTGGTGAAAATTATTATTCAAATGTTATGACAATATCTAACGTCATTACATGTAAATTTATTACAATTAGACTAATCGATAGCGTGTGAGTATGTGTAATGAAATCTTCAACTTGTTTTAATTAAAGGTAAAAAAGCTTACACTCGAACTATTTTATTTAAAAAATATATTTTTTTATTTACAAAAACTTAATTTATCGTAATGCCATTGGATGTACAATATTTTTGGTTAAACCCTGCGGTGTATAAATAAATAAATTCGATGGTTTTCCAACTCTGGAACACGCAACATATAATTGGCCGTGAGAAAAACATGGGTTTTCTAAATCTAAGCCACAAATTGTCATTGTTTGGCCTTGTGACTTATTTATAGTCATAGCATATGCCAAGCGGATTGGAAATTGTAAACGTTTGAATGGTATAGGCGAATCTGAAGGAATCATTGGGATCTGCACTAAATTCGCAAAATGTATAGTTTTTTAGGCACACTTCAAAACTCTTCTCAAAACACTCAGTACCTTTTAATTTAATATTTGATCCAGCACATGGTCTACAATAACACAATGATAACAAAACTTTTTTTTAATTTGATCGCAGCGCTAACTGTCGGGACAGACTAAAATTAAAATTCGAATATTATTTAAAATTTGATACTGCGATGGTAGCGCCGTCTGTCGGATCCAATGTAAAACATTCCAAAATCAACAACTACTAATAAATTAAAAATTAATTAAAAAAACATTGTCCAGCGGACAAAATTGTGAATCTAAACCATTCCCAGATCCCCTTGAACACACACAAAAAATTTCATCAAAATCGGTCCAGGCGTTTGAGAGAAGTTCAGTGACATACCTACACAGTCACAGAAGAATTATATATATAAAGATATCATGGCTGTTATCTACCTATTGCAACGCAACGAGAAAAGCAGATTATTTATTTATTAAGACATCGTTACCTAGTACGTTACGTTGTAATATATACAAAAAAGTTAAAATGGAAATGGGCTGCCATTGGTCGTATTAGCTATGGTGGTTCAAAAAGAATTGGAACGGCCCAGAGAAAAAGACAGGATGTCCACCAAAAACTTGGGAAGATCAAATAAAAAGGATAGCGGGAAAAAATTGGAAAATTGTCGCGAGGAATTTGGAGAGAATTTGGAGGTGGCCTTCACAGAGGTCAGAGATTCGGTGGAGGTCGAGTACAAGTGAAAACATAACTGACATGGACTTAGTGTAATTATAGTGTACTCGATTAAATGGTACTTTTATTTATTTTTTACCTTACATATTGTACGAACATATAATTAAGCAGATTACATAAGTTATACAACGGGTGGCCTAATTGCTAATCAGCCATTTCTTCCAAGCAACCCATTACTTTACTTTATTACTATTATATTTATTACTATTTTGATCACTATAATTCATTTAATCAGAAGCCCTGAGTAGCTACCTCCTAATATCCTTGATTCAACGTACGTAATTTCATAAGGAATTAATTGTTATAAGAACAATGAGAGAAGTTAGATTGTTAACAAATACTTTGCTTTTAAACAAAATTACAAATCGTACGCATAAACACTCACATAATATAACTAAAACATAAGTAAAATTCGCGAAAAAGTAAATAATTTCAATTGCATCTAAACTAGCGAAATGAAAAAAAAATTACAAAATTATAATTATGTCGAACACCTAAATATTTCACTTAAAACGGTGGAATTAGATTTTTTTTATTAATAATTCAATATATTTATCTTCTTTAAGAATAATCAAATTGATTTATTAGACATATATAAATTGACTTTATTTAATACAGGTTTTATAATTTCCATAATTATTCCTTAGATTTGACTAGTAAGTGATTAGTAATACATAAGTTTTGTTTTGCTAGCGAACGGATAAACCGCGAATAGGACGATCTACAAAGAAGTACAATTCATTTACTGTCCAGAATTTAAAACATAAATAGTATAGATTCAACAATATTTGTTTTATAAACGGTATCCGTTTAAATGAAAGCGAGAGTATTCCTGTTTACCCACTCTCCAATTACCACATCCTTAGCCGAAGGCTATCGAGTTCTTTGGATACCGTAGTGAAAGGAATAATTACTATGGAAACTATAATAAACATGAAGAAAATGTAGATTGAGTGAATTCTTACTTCGGATGTCTTTGGCTGGATGGATGGATGTAATTTATTTTTGTTCTATTTCAGGAAAACTTAGTTTCTTATTAGTAACATACATGTAACAGAAATAAACCGAACATTAAATGTAATTGCTTGTAAACAATTTGAACAAATCAAGAAGAAAAAACGTTGCTTATGAAGTATTAAGTGTATAAAGTATGAAGTGAAGTGTTAGTGATAGAACTAAAACTAATACGAGTAACTATGGTCACTAAAGAGTGATGTGTATTTTTTTTCTACTATTTAGCGAGTAAATATAACTTATTGTTATTATACTGCAAGAGATAAAAGATAGAAGCTACTATTAACCTACCTAATTATATAAGTACTGGATGTAAACTTGACGTATTTTTGAAAGCTATGGTTTATATAGAAAATAAGATAAAATACACCAGGGCAACAAAACATCGTGGTTCTATTAGCAACACTAATAGAGCTGGGTATGTCGGACTCTCACTACAAGCAAACCTCTTACTGCTCAAAGAGTAGCCACCTTAAGTACCTACTAAGTTCAGAAGCTACTGACATCATATGCATCCTGGGAGTGATGCATTTTACTGTTTATATATATTTGTATATATATATTTTAATTTCAAAATCATTCTAGAAATTACTATTAGCAGTAAGACCGTGTTTCTTCTATAATTCGTTTTCAATAAACTTTGGTAATTATTTAATTAAAGAACTTTAGTAAAAAATAAAGTATTTTTATCTAGCTTTGAATCAGGAAAAAGTTGGTGCTTTAGAAGGTTACTTTTGTGCCTATTATTATTTAATATATATAAAATATGAAATAAATTTTTGTCAGTTTTATCTGCAGTCATTGTGTACCAGTAAATTTGAACAGAACCCTCTTAATACTTTTCAGTCCCGCTTACCCATCTTTTAACGACCTAAAGCAAATTAATTAACATGGCGACTTTCATACAGTTCATTCACTATTCACCTTGGTTGAACCATTGTCATCATGGTATTGTGTTCGTGAATGGATCAGCTCACCGCCAGGAAGGTATTTTTCAAAAAGAGCCTTATGTGTGAAAGGATTCTTTGAAAGGTTCTGACTGGATATAGATCTATAGATATTTCATGCTTTGTATTATTAAGTGTTTTTAGTGTTTTTTTAAACTAACAGTTTCTTATACTAACTGATCATTCGTGATGTGATGATGATCACATCACATCACGATGAAGGCCAAACATTTGATTTGAGGAAACCTAATTATAATCAAAACTATGGTTATCAGCCGACATTATTACATTTATAAATTAAAGAAAATTATGATTTCTTAGGTAGTCAGGGGTGCCTTCAGAACTTCCTCAGTAAATTACTCTACGAAAGACGCCAACTATAGTTTTCACAATACTGTAGAGCATGAGACATTGCTATATCTTGCATGTGTTTAACAGTGTTTTAGATTTTTCTTAATAAAATTCTAAGAACATCATCGTGGTTTTCTTAACGCGTCTAGTACATCATGACGTTTTAACAGAGGCCAAACGGGTAAGATGCTCATCTAATGGTAAGTTATACCGCCGCCAATGGACATTACCAAAAAGCTCACAAGTGCGTTGCAGGCCTTTAAGAATTGAAACGTTATTTACTTTACGTTATAATAGACCCCATAAAGTTTTAAGTTATTTGTTTAATCGTTAAATTGGTTAGGAAATACTTTTGTAGGCAACTGCTTCCACATAGTGGTGACGTCGACAGACGTCGTGTAAAAAGAAAGGGATTTTAAACTGGGAAAATTGCAGTAATAGAAATCGTATGTACGAAACTACGTAATAAATGTAAGAGCTGTAACTTTGTCAAGTTTTATAACGCAGAAGATTTAAAGTCCGTTAAATGAAATAGTTTCTTGAAAATGTTAACGATTTAATGGCCTACGTTATATGTGAATTGTATTGGATATGGTGCAAACAACAATACTATATGTCCCATACTTAATCTCACTTTCACACCATCATTAGTTTTACTAAGATAAATTTATTTAACAATTTTGTTCTTCTTTTTCAGTATAATTTTTTTTGTTTTATATAATTTATATTAGCTGTTCTTTTTTATGTTACAGGAGGCAGACGGGAAGGAGGCTCTCGTGATGTTTACAAAATAAATAAAAAATAATTTCTCTTCAATCCTAACAAATTAATTTATTAATATATTAGCAAGCATAAATTAATATAACCGAAAACGATGACTAACATTAAAAAATAATTACTGAAATATATTATTAATAAGTATCCCTTTAGGCAAGGCTCCAAAGATACTCAGCGTTTCTGTTATAGCTAGACTAATTATTTGTCCGAGGTAGCTGCCAGCTCCTGAGATATCGACTAACCTTTTTGGCATTACCTTAAAAAGCTTTAGGACCAAGACCAAAGGTCGCGACACCGAATCGGACAAAATCATACTCGGAGCCTAGACCGAACATAATTTTCTAATATTTCGTAAACATAATAGGGACGACCATTATCGTTAATAAGCTAACTATTTTGAAAACTCGTCGCTAATTGTTATCCAATCCAGAAGAACGTAGTAATCAGTATATATCCAAAAATAGTATTCAATATCACAGACCAAAATATTTTTGGGCCCTATTGATAATTTTTAAATCAATCTATAGAACTTCTAGTTACGATATTATTAATTAATTATCACTCGTATCTGTATCAGAGGTGATTTATTCAAGGCCTAAATGTCCAAATTAAATCCACTTATTTCAAGAGACTACTTCTGAGTTATATAATAGACTATATGAGTCAAATGTGATAATTTTCGGCTGTACCTGCCTAATGTATGACAACTTTGTCTCATAAAGTTGTAACTTTGTTATTAGCTACCTAATTCACAAGGTTAAAGGGTGTACGTACTTTTTGCAATTTTAAAATAATATATTCTTAAACTGCTATACTAAGCTTTTGATAAATATCATGTTTAAATATTAATATTACAATTTTATACAACAAAACCAACGTTTAGTTTTTCCTCTTCGTCTAATAGATATATAGAAAGCATCAGGAGTCGTTAAAACAAGCATTATTTCTAATTTATACGAACAAAAATATTCACAGTAATACTTGCCTATATAAAAATAGTAAAACTCTGTTATTGGGGTTACACATGACTCCATAATAAAGCATTAATCACGAATCAACACATTGTAACGCATTCCTACTTCCGGTTACTTCACGGTAATAAATCTTGCAAAAAGCTCCCCCAAAAGGAAATATTGAAATGCCGGATATAGTCTGTCCATTCGTCCACTAGCCATTTTCAGGTTGATTTGTTATATTGCTTTATTTTATGGCGCTATTTTGTCTAGAAAAACAGTTTTTATACGTGTTTCTTCAGCAAGAAAACTTTACCTGTTCTATTAGAAATGTTTAAGACGCTTTTCTTTATTCTAGCTTAAAAAAGAAGGCGTTGAAATATGATTTCGCTGACATTTAATGAATAGGAGGAATGTACATTTAATTGGACAAAATGTTTTTATCTTGTTAAGTTTTAGAATTGTTCCATGGACGTATTTAACTAATTTTAAAATATAAAAACCTCTGGGAGACATTGCAAGCTTTAATGCCTTAGCTTACATAGATCATACTGTATTTATGCTCTGGCTTTATTTAGGAGGAGGATACAGTCGGTCGCTCATCCTAAAGGCCCGCAACTGTGTTGCAGGCCTTTTAATACTTTTTATACTCATTTCTTGAAGGACCCTAAGTCGAATTGGTTCGGAAAGGTTTTGACTGGGCAGCTAGTTCCACAATGTGGTGCGGGGCAGAAACGCACAAACTCGACACAGATTACATTGAAATTATATCAAATGACATAAGTATAAGCTTATTACATTTCTCTTCATGTCCTATAACCCCTAGGTGGGGCAGAGGGCGTCCACAGCGAGACCGACCGAACGCAATGGAGACTCGCTGTGGACGCTTATTACATTTAGAACATATAAAAAGATTACATTACTTGATTAACCGCAAACCAATCCGAACATGAGTCGGAGTGTTCCAATTGATTTTTTGAGAAAGAAACCTAAGTCTAATATCTGTTACAAAATTATGTTAGCTTTTTTACTGCTCTAATTTATTCATCTCTTTCTATAACATTCTGATTTTGGTTCAACGGAAAGAGACAGTTGCGTTCACATAAAAGTATTTAAATATTTTCCCCAAATACAGGCATCTGTCGAACTATGACACAATATCCTAAAAGGAAACTCAACCCTATCTTAAGTGCATACAAATCATTTCCCGTCTAGACATTTTACGTAACAATAACAGTCTTAAAAATGTGAAACGCACAATGCTTACACGATATTGAGCCGGAAAGTACTGTCGATAGAAATAAAAATGTATGCAGTTTGGATGCAACGGCCCGAAAAATATTGGAGTTTGTCCAATAAATTGCAGTAATGAAAACAAGTTTACAAAGGCATAAGATACTCCGAAGATGTTGAAATTTCCGAACAAAATCTCTAAGTTTTACGAGCAAGACAATAGATGTTTAGATGTGTACAGTGACGGAGTGATGGACTAAAAATGTTAGTTAAAATATTTTTTGGCATAAGGGGAAGTATTTATACGTTATCTGTAAAGCCTTTTACTTTTCCAACCGGAATAGTTGATATAAGTTTTAAAATATTGCGGGTAATACATTAACTATTTATATTTTTATGAGACCAAGTATTCCTTTCTCTACGCTACGTTGACGTAGTCAAAAACATAAATAAATACAGTATAAATAAATTCTTGTGTTTACTAATTAATATAGTAAAGTATAATGCAATATATTTATATTATGTAATATAATTTTTTCTGAAAAATTTGTTCAGTTAAGATACTTAATTTGTTTGAGGAAGAAAGCACTAGGAAATTGTTAACGAAAAACAGGAAGTAAATTTTAAAAAAACAATGAAAAAATTTAAAATTACAAGTAATTTTGAATAACTTAATAATTACATTGCCCCCTAGACCCGTACCAAATCATCATTTATTCTAATGATTATTTTTCTACTAGAACAGGTTTCGACTACAATGAATCATTAAAAGAAAACATATGAAAGTACTTTTTCCTGAACAATCATTTGGTTGCAATGGCATACTTCTTAACAAATAGACTGTACGGCCCCAGTTTAGAAGCTTATTTGGGTCGACCTGCATTGTCCCGACTGCATTACAGGATGTGAGCTTTCTTAAAGCTTTCATAATAGTTTAAAGTGCTACTTAGCTATTCTCAAAGTGCTATTAAAATCTTTGTTAATATTTTAATAGAATTTGTTCAGAATTACTAATGCGTACTGCATTTATATATATTAATGTTTCTTCTGTCTCATCTCATTGGTAGACAATTCTAGAACAGCCTTAAGGCCTCCCCTGTTTATACCATCGCACGATATGGACTACCTATGTTTCTGAGTATATAGCCTTAATCTAATAAAGTCTTTTTAATAAATTCCTTTCGATAAAGCCACAGATCCACCTCTGTCTCTGTTGGCAGAGGGCCGGCGCGGGCGCGGTGATGCGAACAACTCATTTTACGCTCCACGTCATCAAACCGATCAGCTGCCGTATTTTGAATCAATCGGCTGAAACTTAAGACACTCACGTATCTCATAGTAATTCGCCAAATCTTGGAGTTGTTCCAAAATATATTGTATAAATAAATAAATCGCCATTAATTTGAAACTTATATTTCTTCTGTATAAATAAGTGTATTGGACAAGATAACATTTACAATTAAGATATATACACTGTCTAATTAGTTGCGATGGAGAAAATATAGAATTTCAAATAATACATCAACAACATCTATTGCTGTTTTCCAATCGCTGCATACCCAATGAAATGTTCAATGCAGCTTTCTAAGAACAGTTTCAGGTCAATGGGTATCGAGATTTTCCAATAGGATACAACCAAGAATATGGAAAATATTTTTCTTATTAATTAGCTACTGGATCATGCCACTGCATGAATATCTCAGTATTAACTTTCTCATACAATTCTATTATTTTACTTTATATAAACAGTTCAGACGAACCCAAAAGAGAACTTAATGTGGTGCTTAAAATAAGCGATTCTCATCCCTTAACATGTAAAAACAACAACAGAGCTGGTGTGGCTTGTGAGGCAGCTGAAAAAGCTTAAACATGCAAATACAGGGTCAATGCCCCGAATAATATGATTTTTTCCCATTCGGTGTCGAGACCCTTGGTCCGTGTGGTCCTAGCGCTATAAAACTTTTAAAGGAAATTGTGAAAAGGGTTACTCGATATCGCAGGAGACCGAAGAGCTCACAGCTACCACGAACAATGAATTATTCTTGCAATTCAAAGGGGAAACGCTGCCAGTATCTTCGGAGCCTTGTCTAAAGGGATTCTTTTTAATGATATATTTAAGTAATTAATTTAAGGTTAGTTATTGTTTTTTGTTAAGTAGTTAAATTATATATAAATAAATAAATAGAGATTCGTTTTTTCATCTGTATGTAAAAGGGAATTAGTTTGTAAAATTACAAAGAATGACATGACATGTCTTTTAACAAAAAATCGACTCGTGTCAGGTGCGAAAGGATGCTTTTGAAGCATAGAGATCTTCTCTTAACTAGGCCAACGAGCCTACTGAATAGTCATAAAAGGACGCTACCACAGCCCATGAATTCCACGTCAACGGATAAGTTCTCGGCCTATTAGAGCGGAGTATGCTCGTTTTTTTTTATAAATTCTTAAAAAATCTACAAAGGAAATTTCATATATATCGATACTGAAGATAATTTTCACACACGTCCAAAACTTATATAAACTTACACAACAGAACTTCAGTGAACTCATGCAGAAAATATTGTTCGAGACAAGTTTAATTTTTCAGCTCTTTGAAATATTGCTATAAAGGATATTTACTGTACATACTTGTTTAACTTCGATAACTTTCTCAAACATTTTCAGTGGAATTCGATATTTAAATATCTTGGAGTGGCGTTCAAAATAATTTAATGTTAATCAAAATTTACGTTTCAGTTTGGTTGAGGCTTGGAAACTTATCGTTTTATCATAATTTAATTAATTAATTCTAATTACGTGGTTATCACTGTTGTGTGTCATATCGATTTTAAAGTGATCCAAAGGGCAAGTATGGTGCGAGCGCCGATCCGAGGCAAATTGACACTTAATGATCACTCAACATACTACTGACAGATTTACACATTGTTACCTTTAAGAAGTTTATGATAATGCGTGATGTTGCCATTCTAATAAAATAAAATAAATATTGTTACCTTACTACTTTATCACCAGCATGCATACTGGAAGATGTGTTAACTTCGAAACTTGGTGGTTACGTGTTCAAAGACGCGGCAAAAAATAATCTTAAAATTTAATTTTTCAAATAAGTTTCGTAGTTGTATACTAATTATTACAGTACTATTCTAAAGACGCAGTACATATGTGTGTAACTATTATATACTGATATATACATTCATATACAAATATTTATATATAACATTTGTAACAATTAAAAAAATGTAGTAACTAATATTTCTAAGCAATATACATTTCTACGCCCTTGATTTGAGAACGAAACGAACGAGTTAAGTTAGAAGCATTCAATGTATTTTTTTTAGGCGTTCATAAGTACACATTGTGTTAACTACATGAATAAATGATTTTTTACTTTTGACTTTGATTTAAATAAAGATAAAGATATTAATCTTAGTATGAAGCCATACACTATACCTACATGTTTGACAGTTTAACCGCGTGCTAGTCCGCAGTGAGAAAATACTTGAAAAACTCTATACTTATTATAATATTAATATTCAAAATATCTGAATTGATTGCGGGTCGCACAAGATGGCGCACAAAAAGGAGGGTCACAAAGGCAAAGCTTAATAAGGATAAAGAATGATGAATTGAACCTTCAGTTCCTATTCGAAGTCGGAAATGTGAAAGGTTTTATGAATATATGAGAAATGTACGTTTCATTTTACGGTCCACTTGCATTTACAATTAGAATTATTGACGTGTTCTTTCATTATTATCTTTGTAAAGAAGGTAAATTAGTAACTTTTGTTTTTATCATAATATATAATATAATTAACCTTTTTACTATTTATGGTTACTTGAAATCAAAAATATATTAGGCAAACTGAAGAAGTAAACGCACTCATTTTATTGACTTAACTCTCTCTATCAAATTGTGTTTATGTTGTGATGAAAAGAGAGAGATATAGAAAGAGCACTTTATTTATAACATTGCCATTAGACTGGTTAATAAACTCAGTATGTTAAGCAACGTACAGCCTTAAACTGGTTTGAATTTTAAAAAAATGTCCTGCATTTTAAGAGTGTCTCGTGTAAAATTCGGAAGAATTCTGCATTTAAAATCTTCCTAAAACAATGGGTACATCCTTTAACAAAAGCGAAAAAACCGTGTTGCAGAGAGCATTACTTAAATGACTGCTTCGGACATTCACACCAAGAGACAAAACACATCCTTCGCGAACAAAGGCATCTAAAAATCCTAGAACTTCCCTTTTAAGCTCAAATATATATTTTCATATATGAGAGCGAAATTTAAACTTCGAACAAAAGGCGTCTTGACGAAAAGACGCTTGCTTTAAGATTTTACAGTCTGATATGATTCATTAGAGTAACGAGCTTTCAATATTTTATGCAGTCTTTGATTGGAACTGTGGCAAGTGTCAGATTGCCGGAGGCTGAGTCTTTTGAGGTCCACTGACGACCTCTTATGATGGAAATTGAAAATCTTAACATGGGTTGAGGTTATGTGGCTTTAATCTCATCTCACCTTGAGACACTCTAGTTTTAAAAACTTTGAAAATTGTAAGAAGTATTAAAAGATCACCCACCATTTTTGCTGTTACTTGTTTCGTAACCACTCGGCCGCTCCGGAATAGTCGTGATTTCTTATAGTATTTGATTTTAACAGAACCATAACAATGCACTTTGAATAATTATCAAAACTAATTTTGTAATTGTTTAATATACTTTTTAGGCATTCCTGGAAATTGTTTATGAGAGATAAAACCGTTGCATTCCTTGTATCTTTTAAATTGTATTATGTGAATTAAAGTATAAATAATAATAATAAATAAGTGGCATTGGTACGCACTAATATTACAGAAATGTGATATATATACTTGGAATGATCGGTACTTAAAAATTCAACGGTACCAAAAAATCTATGTTCAAAAATCTTTTTTTGTATGAATATCTGTCAGTTATACACTCGATACTCCCGATTACATGCACTTGACCGAATTTTTGTTAAAATTTCACCCATTTCGCAGTGAAAAGGGTTGAGGAAAATCTATTATTCCACTTGTCCGAGCACAGATGATTAAGTTTGCGAGAATAAATGAAAAAGATTTTATACGTCATAATTTGGACCAAGGGCGAATATTTAATCTTACGCAAAGCATCGTTTCGATAAAGTATAACCTTTCGAACTTTAGTGTGTGTGTTATATGCTTCATTAAATACACTATACTGAGAAAATTTAAATATATATTTGTTATGTATGAAAGAAAATGTATATTCAAAGACAAATCTAGTAATATATTTTATCATTTTCACATTCATTTTTTACAATTATATAACTTCGTTTTAAAATTGTACATTAAGTTACGCTTTCTAAATAATCTTCCTATTATGGCATGCTCTTGCTATAAAAGGAACGTAAGCTAGTGTTGTTGTCCCTTTCTGACACCAACATTCGTTTGAAATCGGCATTTCATTAAAATTATTATCATAACATTTTAAATCATCATCAATGGTTATACAGCCCCTTGTGGGCCTTAGCCTCCTCGATTACACTTCGCCATTGCGAAACAATAGGTTTCAAGGTCCCTGACAACTCCATCCCACCAACCGTCTACCGGGTTTTCTTTTGCCACCGGGTTGTGAGTTTAGTAAGGCCCTGGTGGTTCCTTCGTTCGCCATTCGGTGCACATGGCAGCTGGTTCCACCTTGTTGTTCCAACCCGCTGCCCACTGAAGTATTTCTGAACCAATTCGACTTACGGTCCTTCAAGAAAAGAGCGTACAAATTCTTAAAAGGCCGGCAACGCACTCGCGAGCCCTCTAGCATCGAGAGTGTCCATGGGCAGCGGTATTACTTAACATCAGGTGGTGGTGTTGGTATTCTTTCTGAGAAGTCGCGATTGGAAGTATCTGCGAAGGCCAAAGAAGCAACGGTTTGCCATCATGATGCGTCTACTAATCTCTCGGCTGGGATTGTTATCACTAGTCTAATATTTTAAATAACAGGTTTAAATTTTCGTAAAAATAACAGATGTTAAATGGATACAAGTAAAATTTACATAATATTTAAAGTAGATAAAAGTAATAATTATCGAGCGTTGAAAGGGTTAAATCCCAGGGGAAGTGTCGAATCATTCACAGTAACTCCGGACGCTCTCCCTTGGGACCCTTGCACTCGATTCGCATTTCTATTTTGTAGGAACAGCGATATTTTAACCGACTTAAAGAGAGATTTTTTACTCCATCTACGTTAAATCTATTTTTGATTGCAGTTTCATATTTAAAATGTTTTCGTCGATAGTATTCTACTGGATACGTATCAGGAAGTATTTTTATTTTATTGGAAAAAGCATTTAAGCTTGGTTCACTTATATATTGCTTTTCTGGATATAAAATAAGTGACAGGTACGTACAAACATTATATTCATGAAAATTACATACAATCAGCGTAATCAAGAAAAATTATAAATATTTCAAAAGTTCAAGGAATTACTTCCAAACAATTCACAGTATTACCCCAGAGCGATGCAACTTTACCTAATGTTAAAGATTAATATTATTTTGCAATTTAAAATAAAATCGTTATGATTAAAAACTATTTAAAATAGTAGTAGTAAATACTCAAATAAAACTTAAATACGTATTACACAATAAATATAAGTTTTCGAGTGTATTTCAGCAATTACAAGTCACTGTCATATCAAGAGTAATAACTATCAGAGAAAATTAAAATCAATTGATAAATTACTGTATCAACCTTCTATTACCATGAATTGGTATTTGAAACATTCTACTGGAAACAAAATTTCTCATTATAACCCCTTGCATTTTGTATGCGAAGGTATTAATTTAATTCCACCATCCATCGGGTAATAGCTATAACGACACGCTACCGCTTATAACTTATAATAATCTGACACCTCGTCCTGAATATTACAAAACTGCAATTTCCGTATCAGCGTGTTATAAATACGTAATGCACATTTTGTATGCACGTCCACTCATCGTTAGATATGTTTGCATATTTTAAAACTGATTGCATTATTTATACAAATGCGTTAATTAGCACGCGCCTGTTATGAGCCTCATTTCATTATACGTACAAACTAGAATGATTAACGTACACGTTAAATACATATATATCATATGATTTAAATATAATTTAAAGTAAGAAAGTGTTCTACATAATTTCAAATCATGACATTCGCTGTTGAGTACAAAGTTAATCCGCGTTAGGCACATACAGTTCTTTACTAACTTGCTTATAAAGGAATTGAAATAAATACACACAGATATAAGACTCATAAAGCAGACTGCATGCTTAATTACATATCTATAAAATATTAAATAAATATGTAAAATGATTTTAATAAATGTGTGATTGCTTAAATGTATATTTATATAAATGTTACTGAATTAGATTTTCATTTATATATTATTTATTTATATAAACATTTATGGCCATTTATTAGCACAAGTTATAACGTAGGGATGCACTAGCTTTCCCATTTAAATGTTCTACGGCTGCGGTATCGGCAAAGCATAATTTCCTGTACTGAAATATTTATACCGCGGTCCGTAGAGGTGCTACGAATCTACGCCGTAGATCGGTTTACAAGATACGAGATATTTCCATTAAGATTTAGGGTTTTATGCTTTTTTATTGGAAAAATGAGGCAAGTACCACAATGTATTATAAAGAAGATCCTAATTATTCGCCTTTTTAGTGCATAAAGACATTATTTATGTGTGTTACTCGCATAAATCAAATAATTATTTTATAAATTTAATTTTATATGAAATATGAAGAGAAATCGGTTTGAGAATGTTAAGCATTTTTGAACCAATGTATTTTTATTTTATTTTTTAAAGAGTTACTAATAAAAATTATTCAATTCAATTCAAAATCATTTATTCATGTAGGTAACATAATGTACACTTATTAACGTCAAAAAAAGAAATATAACTGAAATGCTTCTAATTTTACATTTACTGACAGTTCTCAAATCAAGGACGTAGAACGGAAGAGAAGAACTAGAAATAAATTATAGTGTCACTGATATTATTATATAAATTATAGAAAAAGATTACGATACGATATAAAGTAGTCGTTTAAAGTAAAAGCGGATGGATATAGTGAAATCTATGGCGTTAAGACTAGCTCTAGAGTTATGGAAATTGCTTCAGTCATCGAACAGTACTGTAATAGTAACAGTTAATACAGCTTACATTATTAGATAATCGGTATTTCAATACAGATTTAATACGACATTCATTTACTTAGCTTCCAGCTCCTATTGAATGTTTTGTCCTTATCTTTATTATCTGACTGCAAATAAATAAACGTAATAACGTAATGAAAATGTAAAATTTAAAAACAATATAAACGTTTATAAATAACTTGCAAATTATTTTCTAAATAACTTTTCGATTGTGTTCCGTCACATCCCAACCATTCCGCGGAGAAAGTCTTAATACAAATTAGCTACTGTTGCTTAATCAGCCTGAAGAACATCCCATCGAGCTGTGAAGTAGACTAATTCGTAGACAATGGACTCATTAAAACAACTCCATAATAACTTTAATCTTTATTTTATTTATATTGCGTTGTGTATAGAACTTTGTTACTTATAAATAAATATATTGTTACTATATTTTAATACCGTCCTAAGTCTATGTTGTAAGCCGCAAGAGCTTTGCTCTGAGCTAGATACAGAGTAAGCTATGCGTGTAAGATTATGTAAATTTACACTCTAACACCCGACTACACCGACCAATAAAGCCTTTGTAAGTACATAGGTGTTTCTGCAAGTTTATAGACTGATCTATTATTAATTTCAAGTTATTTAATCAACAATTTGAAAGCTATCGCTGAAATTAATAATTAAATTTATCATATAATAAGGTTACATTGCAATTTAATTCATTTTCTATAGTTTTTACAGAAATTATGGGAGCTGAGCCTTGGCACAATTTTTTTTTGACCTTTTATTTATCACCCTTGATTCCAAGAGTACAGTAGTGTAGCATACGGTTTATATAAAGAATTCTCCCTTATTAGATTGTATAAACTATAAATTTGATACTATACTTTTAAATGTCTCATCGTTTTGTCGTTCTTAATTCAAATATATAACTTTATAAATATATAAGGCAGTGGTACTTTAGCCTGGGATTTCTTTATCTGTTTCATGATCATTTGTCAATCTAATATGCAAGTTGGTGATCAGAACCTATGCCTGACACACGCCGTCGACCTTTTGAGTCTAAAGGCAACCCGATTTACTCATGATGATTTTCATTGGCATTCCTTCCAAGTCAATTCGAAGTCAAATACGCACATAGAAAGTCCGTTGGTGCAGACCCGGGAATCGAACCTATGACTTCAGGGATGAGAGTTGCACGCTCGCCACTAAACCAACACTACTCAATGATATAGATAAGTAATTATAATTGAAACTTCATAGAGTCGAAATGATGGTAAACTTGTACTAACACAATACCCGTAATTCCATTCCGACGAACAGAAAATTTGAATAAGAAATGTTCGCGTCAATAAACGTTGCATTCATATTGAAGCGAGTGAAGCTAAAATGAAAACAATATAATACAAAGCTGGACGTGTTAATTGGAAAACAGTTCATTTTTTACATTGACGCATACCAGCGCCAATTACCGACTCCGGGCTGTCTGCTAATTGTGCATCACAATGCGCCACCTAGCACTCCGACGCTCGACTCATCGCATAAATAGCTTTATTTTTCAAACTTGTCTCTGAACGGTGTAAAGATGGATTTATTTTTGCGTAATTTTTGGAATATCTACGTTATTTGAATATTGCATGTGGTTAGATTTGGAAATCGAACGTAAAATATTTTTAAACCAGTGGTTCTTGTTTAATATAGAAAAGACAATCATTGTGAAGTGTCATCGCGCGTGGATATGTTTATTGTACATGGATCGGTTGTTTACATCAAAAACAATTCAAAACGTCGTAAATTATGTTCATGAACCAAGTTAATTCGTAATTTCCCGGTTTTTAGTTTTTAATGTCGTTGCTTTGTTCCTCTATTTTTGTCTAGATAATATAATTTATATCTTATATAGTTATGCATTTCTTGTACTCACTTTATCTAATTTAATTGTCCCACAGAGGTTGCTTGGAGGAGAATGTCTGACAGCGATAAGGTCGCCAGTTGCTGTTTTTATTTAATTATTTTAGTTGAACTGTATTTCTGTATTATTGCAACGATATGTAAATCAATAAATAAACTACTATTTCCGCAATTCCCATTAGAATTATATTGAAGGTCAGATCAGATACTGACCCCATATATTTGTATAACAATCAAAATCCATACATAGTTATTCTATGAATCCGACTTTGAAAATCACTTTCCTTTGAAGATGATTCTTGAGTCCCCCAGTATTAATTCTTAACCGCCCTTTGATCCGAGCAAGTCAATCGAAAATCCTTCAGTTAAACATTACAAATGAAAGTCGCCAATTGGGAATGTTTTAAGCAATTGAAGAAATTGAAAGTTAAACTTTGAACAAAGATTGGTTTCGGGTTTATTCGAATTTGATTTTATCTGCCTAATTGGATGATGTTTTGTTTAGCTTACTTGCTTATTTAAGGCTTTCTATTGGCGTTTCAACTGCAAAGCTGTTGGTGTAGTTATTTAATCAGCGCTCGTATTCTGTAACTTCGATAGCGACAACGATATCGATCGTGACGTTTTTGTATGCAAGTTCGATATAGTTTTGTCACGCTGATCTCGTCTGTCGGTATCGCTCTTGAAACTACAGAAGAGCCCAGGTTAGAAGACAAATGCTAACTTGTCGATATAAAGATCAGCCACCCGTCAACAGATACTTATATATTTTTCCGGGTAGTATATAAATAATTTGCGAAGACTATGTCAATTTTTGTTTTAATATGATGCCTCTTGACTGAGACGTGTAGTGCGATGGAACAGTGTAGGGATTTCGTAGGTTCGAATCCCGGCTGTACACTAATGTACTTTCTACAACACGTTAGTATTATGAAGAAAAACATAGTCAAGAAATCACTTTATTAACTTGTATATAATGTGAAAATAAAAATTAAAAAATTAAGAAATTTTTAACAAATTCTTTCAATTTGAAATATAAAATAAACAATACAATCAATACAAAGGAAGACAAGTAATAACAGATATATTTTATTTGTTATGTGAGTATAATATGTACTAACAATTATATTTATAAGGTTTGAAGGAATTTTAGATAAATTTGTTGTAGAGATAATATCGGTGATTTTATCTTTACGACTATTTAAATATTATAAAATTTCATGATTGGTTAATCATCCTCTTAATGTATCTTATAACCCAATAAATATATTAGATTTGAATTTAGAATCAACATGAAAATTGAAGACATAATGACAATATTACTCGTCCCTCATTCGGGACCTTTACAACAAATGCATTGTAATCTCGTCAGTTAACGATGCGTAAAAAAATAATAATCTTCAAAGTACTACCATATTATTTCACTTCACTTGTTAAGCAAACGATTACATGTTCTAGTACGAAAATTACTGGGGAATAGAAGGTTCTATATTGCAACTTGCAACGCTGTGGCATACTCAGTTATGAGGTAAATAACGTTAAATAAAATTGTATTTCGTTGCCCTACGCTACGCTACGCTAATAATTAGCTCATTTTAAAGATCAACGTTTCATAGATTAGTTAGCATTGGAGTTATCAGCCTTACTTAGTCACGCTGTTCCGCAGCTATGTACCGCGCGATCAGCGCTAGGAATATTGAAAGAAATCTAATTGCATACCAAACGTTGGGATGGCTATCTCCATAGGAGATCTAAAATTGCCGGCGCTGAATTTAATAATAATGAATGTGTAAAGCCTTTAAGAAAATAATGTTTCTTAACACACAGTATTAAACTGCTACAGTTCACCAAAGATTACGTGTGAATCTGCTTCAGTATATTTTTAAAACTAGGTATAATGAAGCATTTAATTAAAATTCCTTGGATAGTTTCATGAGGTTATTTACCACATAATTTGCTTATTGCTAATTCAACTAGTACTTAAACATGGATGTTTCCGTTTCTGTCTATTGTGCCCATAATTGGTAAGGCCTCTTTAAGGTAAGGAACTAGCTTTCTTTCTGGAAACTCGGAGAATTGTTGTGGTTTAATAACGTAAATTTAATTAAGTAAGCAAAGTATTTGATACTATATACAAATATATTAAGAATCATCAACGTTGAACCATGTTGTTATTTTTTTATAAATACAAGTTGTTTTAAGATGCAGTGGTCACTGCTTAGTTTATTATATAATTTTAATTTCTTTTTGGTATTGCCTACGTGGCATCAAAACTAATAACCATTGTTTCAGTCAACATCTATAATTATATTAATTACCATATTAGTAACTCAAAGTATAGGATAGATTTTATTAAATTATTTTATGAATCATTTATTAAATCTAAAGTTTCCTATGCTGAGAAGCTAATCACTATTAAATTAATAATCATAGGGACATGTCCCATAAAATAAAATGTTTGTATTTCCTTATGGAAAATTTTCATACTTAGAGGCGTTACTTTTATTTATTTCGGAAACAACCAATTACACCTGAATATAGCCAAAGATGGAATACATAATATTTACCTACAAAAAGGTTCAAACATTTACAAAAGGGAAAAACATAATAAAAAACATTCATTACTATTGACTAAGTAATATATAAAATGGGTCAATGTGAGGGTATGTACGTCAAGGTATATATGAATAATGCTCATGATGCAGGTGATTTTGCGCTATGGATATTCTTAATACTGTCATATGATAGTAATACGTGTATTAAATGACCTGTGACATCTAAAATCATAAAAATATATTACTATATGTGTCGCGATTAGCTTGGTACGGTAACGTATTAACATAGGTATTATGGGAGATTAGATGTCGTTACTTAGAGCACGCTTAAAATGTTTATTATAAATTAATTTAATTTTGAGTTTTTATAATACCGCTCACTACATTGACCTTGAAACAGCTCGGGCGTCACCGGCACTATCTGCCAGGCGCCAACTTAAATAGTTAATTAGCGCCTGTGCATTTGAACCCCACAAAGGGAACAGAATCGAAGGTGGAAGATATCTTTTTTTATTAATATTAACTAATAAATAAGTTAAGTAGTTAATAATAATAATAAATTCAGTTGTGAAACTTAGGGAATAAAAGCTTCTGTGACCAAAGAAAGCTTTCTTATACAGTAAACTGTTATAATTATTAATAAGATATTAATAAGAGTCTAATGCATTTTTCCTTTGGAACTGACATCCCTATAATTGTTAATTAATTCTTGAAACAAAAGAAAGACTCTTTACTTGATATATGCAAATTATGAAATTTTTTAGTTCGTTGGAGCATGGCATTTTAAACACTGGGAATTTTCTTTAACTAGGAATAGCCTGAGGGTTCAAATGTTTAATATATTTAGCAGTCCCTGTTAAGAAATGTATTTGTTTTTGGGTTCTTATGTTACAGGAGGCTCGCCTGATGTTAAGTTATACCGCCACCCATTCTCCCCCCAGTTGCCCCAGTGTCCATTCAAAATGTCAGAAGGCTCGCCAGTGCGTTGCCGGCCTTTCAAGAATTGATGCGCTCTTGAATGACTCTAAGTTGAATTGGTTCGGACTACTTCAGTGGGGAGCTGGTTCCATATAGTGGTGGTGCACGGCAGAAATTGCCTTCGCTCAGTTGTTTGAGCTTAAGATTTACGGTTGACCAGGTTACTGGAATGTTAATTCAATGTATGTCTTTATTTATTCATAATACCAATATAATAATAAAAAATTAGCTTCTCCCGTTGCTCTGTATACATTATAACAGTATACACATATGAAATGGAAATTAAACTATGTAAAATAAAATTTGGGAACTGATTTTGCTTCTTGCAATATCACACTAAATATAAGTCATTGCCTTTGCCTATAATAAATACCAAAGTAATACAAAGGACAAAGAGGAAATACGCTTCAGCTGAAGCGAGTAGAGCCATAAAGTTTACTACTGATCTCAGGGGAGAGATGGACGGAACTGAAAACGAACGTGGGCTTTTGGGGTTTGGATAAAATGGATATATGCAGTTCCTCTCTATACGACAATAGAAGCGAGTTTTGAAAAGTATTAGACGTAAAACAAATTTGTATTTTCACTTTATCTACTTTAAGGTAAAACATCAACTGATACTTCTATCTTTTATCTTTAAACGAGCAATTCTTGTATATTTGTATATAATTGGAATCTCGGAATCGGCTCGAACGATTTTCATGAAATCTAGTATACGGGGGGTTTCGGGGGCGATAAATCGATCTAGCTAGGAATCATTTCTAGAAAATGTCATTTTATTCGTGTTTTATCAACTTAAACATAGAATTGCTCGTTTTAAAATGTCAGTCAAATAAAAACTTAAATATGAATATAATTATCTCTATTCGATAATTGTATTCATATTTTTATAGTATGTAATTCGTACTTAAATATAATTTCCAAAAAACACAACTTATAAAAAAAAATCCCGAGCAAGGCTCGGTCATCCAGGTACTATAATATAAATTATATAATGTATATCTTTTCTTTATTATTATTAACTAATTTATTACTACTTTTATATAAGTTTAGTAGTAAATAATAATAAATGTAGAACGGAATAAAAGATTCTGTGACTAAAGAAACCTTTCTTATACATGTTATAATTATTAATAACTTTGGAACTGACATCCCGATAATTGTTTTAAATTGGTTAATTTTCATGTACCAATGTCCGTTCTCATATATAGTTCGTTCATACTCCTTCTAAATGGCTAGACCGATTCTTATGAAATGTTTCAAGCATATTCAGTAAGTCTGAGAATCGGCTACTATGTATCTACCTCTAAGTGATAAATAAATCCACTCCAATTTTTTTTATTTTTTAGGCAACATTTTTTGTTTTTAATTTTTATGTTGCAAAAATACAAACAATCCTTAATTTTCATCTACCCACTACGACCAACCCCAGAATCTATAACTTGAAGGTTTATATAGAGAAAAATCTCAGAAAAACCTAAAATTTTCAGTAAGTTAAATAGTTTTCATTTTGGAAAACCGGACAGTCTCTGGTGTATAGCAAAATGTTCCATGTTGGTATGTACTAAAAGGGTAAGCTAGGCATTAGGGAGAAATGAAGTTCGCAGGAACAGCGAATAAATATATAATATTAAATTATAACAAAATTATGTTTTCAATTATTCCGATGTTGTTATAAAGTTTATTTTAATATGGACTTTAATTTAAAAGATATCACAATTATTATAATCCTCATTTGTAAGGTCTATTCACACCAGCAGAAGCCAAGATTACGAAAAAATATAGCTTGCAAGTTTTCTTTAAAAGTTGCAAGGGCGTGTCGAAAATTAAAATCAATTCTCCTTAAGCCAGTAATTTATTGTTCTTCTTAATACAATATATAATATTTCAAGTAAATAATCATGAATGCATATTTTTCTAAACCATTTTTTTTTAGATTTTTAAAAACTAGTATCTTTTAATGATTTTGGTAAATTATTTTAAACCATGATTGCCATCTTGAGTTTTTTACTGGGGCTTAACCTATAGTGCGGGGGGTGTGTTGCAAATGAGCAAACCGATGTTAGGGGGCGACGGCATTTCCTTTGAACCTGCGCCCGTGGGCATTTGTACCTATTTTATTTTGACCGTACGCGCTAGAGGGCGCCAGGATAATAATTATCGCACACCCCATGTGTGATAATAGAGACGGTTTTGTTAATACATATCTAGATAAAATGTCGCGAACTGGAGGCTATAAATATTTTTTTACGTATTTTAAATTATTGCATGAATGGTGGTTAGGCTAAATACACGGAACTTAAAAAAATATAACTTACTTTCTTTGAGTACGAGGCGTAATTTGATAGAATATGTCAATGTTAGAAAAATATGCGTACATGAACTAACTTGGTCCCATCTTCTCGAACTGATAATATTTAATTTTCCTGCTAGACCTCTACGCTACTACCTTTAACCTTCCGACTGCCAGAACCATCTTCTCCACCAATTCAACTTCACAGGATGTGTTCTTCTTTGGATTCTCCCACCAATATCGACCTTTACTTCGCACTCATCTAGTTTAAGCCTTGTATCTTTCTACTTTAATATACCTACTACTAGCTGACCCGGCAAACGTTGTTTTGCCATTTATGCTATTTCTAGAAAACATATTTTTAATTCTTCTACAATTATAATATTTGATGGCCATCTTGAAACCCTATTGCGGATATGTGGATAGATTAAAAAAAATAAAAATCGTGGTGTAAAAATAAGGGTTGATCGTGTAAGAGTGAAAATTGAGAGAGATATGAATTTTTTTATTGTCATCACAAAATAATTAAAAAAATTTGCCAACAAATTAAAGTTTATAATTAACAAAAAAAAAATAAGGGTTGATCGTAGAGGGGTGAAAATTTATAGATGCATGTATTTATGTAATGTGTATCTTAAAAAAATAAAACGAAAAATTTTGTCTAAAAAATAAATTAAAAAATTTAGGGGTGGACCACCCTTAACATTTAGGGGGATGAAAAATAGATGTTGGCCGATTCTCAGACCTACCCAACATGCACACAAAATTTCATGGGCACAAAAACCGCGACACGAGAATTTTATATATAAGATGTTGTCGTTCTCCTAATTTATTTTGTGCTGTCATGTTTTGTTTTGCTTTATATTATATTTTTTATCAGTGAAACTTTTTGTGGATTTGTCCAATGTATTTATTTTATGTTTTGCTTTTATTTATTTTTATTGTATAGAGATGTATGTGTTTAGTCTCCTTAATAAATAAATAGTGTCTCCACAAAAGCAGAACACACACCAGCTCTATAAAACAGTGGTTAAGCGCCTGTGGATACTTAAAATGTCAGGGAAATCCGTATTTCTCTTTAAGGACTGAGTTTGTAAGAATTGTTCTGAAAACGCTTGATGGCTGTTTCCATAAACTCTTTATGAGCAGTAGAAAAGCTCAGTTGTGGAACGTAAAATATTCCATGGTCATTAATAAACCTTTTCATATATGAAGCTATTCCAATAATTGAGTACACTTTCGTGACTATAATCATTTGATAACGGATATGAAACAATTTCATTTGACTAAGTCGTGTTTTTTATCAAATTGACGGCCATTTAGATAATCAACATAGATCAGTTACCTCATCGATAATAACAATTTAACGACAAATACCTATATTAAAGTAAGCTTCAATAGCTTCTGCAGTGTAAGTCTGTGATTCCCAACCTTTTTTGTGCCATTCCCCAGCTTTTGCTATCTTACTTCTCAACGCACGCATTCAAAGTACACATGTGAGAAGTGAGACTTATTTGTAAATTAATTATTACTAAGGTAAAACTTAAATAGATGGTCATGTACCAGTATATGATCACTCCATGTAATTGTATATCTATATTCACACTGTTTACTAGTTATGTATGTGTTAATGATAATATAAAAATATGTAAAATCTGCGTTAACTTTTGCAACAGAATTGCCATTTCAAGTTCTGTTACGTAACTACTGAACGAATATACCAACCAATAGCTTGTATTTTTTCTGGATCTCCCTTTCTCAGTCTCTCTCAATCGGTCTCAATCGCGCCTCATCTTCGAAAAAAATGCTGCATATCTTCGTGACGATTCATCCGTAAAAATTTTACCCTCATGCGCCTAAAGGATTTTCACTTCGAAATCTTAAAATTGAATTAAGACCTCAAATTATAATTCACATGAAAGAAAAGAATTCACATCATTATTAGAAACAACGAAAAACTGCAATTCAAATTCCAAATAATTTTTGAATTTCCCCCGTAACAATCGAATTGCCTCCCCACTGTGGGGCGGGGGCCCCATGTTGGGAACCACTGGTCTAAGTACTAAGAAGTACTTTACAGAACGAGAGCAAATTGCAGGCAAAAAATTAGAGAAAAAGCAAAAATTGTTTTATGAAGGCCAATCGACTCCATAGAAAATATTACTGAAAAAGGGTGCAACAAATGTCTAACGGACACATTTGTAATTATGCTACGCAAAATGGCGTTATCATACGTCTACGTAAATAAAACCAATTTCTTTTTAGTTTTGGGTCCTTTAGATTTGCGCCTGCACGCAATCAACTTTTTGGGTGTAAGGCATGTTTCCTCACGATGATTTTCTTCACAGTTTGAACATGCACGTAATTGCACATAGAAAGTCCGTTCACTACCGGGATTTGAACCTACGATCTCAAAGATGAGATTCATTACGCATACCCTTCAGCCGCACGACTCGTGGTGGATATGCGGCTTGCTGCTGTGCATACCCACTAAAACATCACAGCGCCGCGTAACCATGTCCGCATCCCACCACGCGATTGCCCGTTGCATCACGGCTCCCTACGGCCGAGAATGTTGTGAAATTGACCTTGGCAAGCCAGCCACCTTGGTAAACTCTACTTATTAGCATATAAGTGAATTAGCGGATGTATAAATATGCTATAGCAAATGTATATAGCATATATATATATATATATCTGCTTAAATTCACCGTGATTTGATTTGTGAGAGCTGAGGGATGTTGGGTACAATACTTAAGCAAGGATTCGTCGGCATCTTTTGGACGTATGAACCCCTGATCCCCGTGAAACGTGCGTAGGATTACACAATGCGTTGCACCATAGAACTCTTCATCTCCTTTATGGCGTATGATGGCCTCGCTAAATCTCTGAAGGATTTCTCGTGCTTGTAATTACCAGTTCAATTAATTATAAGTCCAATTAATTACTGTCGCAATATACGAGACCGACGCTGCTCAAGTCTACGTAAACTATACCTAATTATCTAATTGATTCGGAAATTATGTAAGTCAGACGTGACTGAACAACTAAGTAGCCTACGTAAAAGCAGACAACAAAAAATGAATCGCATTAAACATTACTTCCTTGCACGTCTCAACTTCGTAATTTTGTAAATAGATTATGGCAATTTGGTGAAGAAATTGGACCTTTCCAAAGAATTCCTTTATTAAAAACTTTCGTAATATTTCCTGCCCATTAATATTTATTCATGGTTTTGTAAATATTAATCGCAACTGAATTGATTTTTTGCATTTTAATGAATTTATTGAGCGCCACGTTATTGAATTATTTCGACGGTGAAATGGAATTCGTAACTTGCTACAATTAATTGAAAAAGTTACTTTTTCTTTTCTTAGGTAAATAGAAGAAATTTAAATTAACTGGCTTTCTAAAGTAGAAAGAATATTTTTAAATTCAATATAATACACACCGTTGCAGAGCACTTTTTATCGACTACTGATATTTTTAAAACAATCTGACAGAATTTCTTAAGTTCGATTCCCGACGAAAACATAATTAAAGTTAAAAATAATGTGAAAATTTCTTGTAAAATAGCCTAGCTCGTAAACCGTTCACGATATCGTTCTACCACTGCAGCTCCGATACAGTATCTATAGCAATAATTTCTCAACTCTGCGTTCTCTGATCAAATAAGAAGTTTATTATATTAAAGAAGTGTAAATTAAAGACAATGTGTTGGTTACCAAGTCCAATATTTCCCTCGTATCATAGTCATAATCTCAGATGATTCATATCATGATCAGATGATTATCTTTTCTTCTGAAAATAAAAATGCTCAGAGAATGATTGCGGCATAAAAATATTATGAGTATTTCATTTCTAAATCATAGAGAAATTCAAACATTATTTACGCTAACCTTTGGAACATATTTTATTCCTCAACCACAATGTACAACATTTTTTTTTAAATATAAAATTCGTTTTCTCTATAAATACTTCTTTGTCTTTCACTTCTGCATCAGAAAAGCTGTGTGACAATCCTTTGTATGTATTAAATTCAATATTCTTCAGAAATATCACGAATGATGCATTTATTTGTCCCTACTTGTGCCTGTGCCTGAGAAGATGCTTTTCCGTTGTTTTAGTTTGCTTTCCTCTCGGCGTTTTACAATACAATTATGTTTGTGCCGAAATATTACAAACACTGTGCTGCGGATAGCATTTCCGTATGTCCGCCAATCGATTGCTTGTCAACCCTCTTTTCACGGCCAGACGAGCCATTGCATGCGAAGGGTTTCTTTTAAGTTTTCGCCAATTCCAGTCACGTACTAAAAAAAGTAATTTTACGATACGGCGATTGTATTTATCAGCCAATACATAGTCTGACGCCTGGGTAAGATTCTCGTGAATACACGCAAATTGAACTTGTTCCTTTAAATAATAGATTCGGGTTTTAAACCAAATAATCATACCATTAAGATCAAGATTCTACTAATTATTTAGTGCTCTGTGTCGGCCGAGTAGCTTCAGTGTGCGACTATCCATATATCTATGATTCCGTCTATGTGCGCATTTAACACTTGCGGTGAAAGAAACATTGTGAGAAAATCGCCATGCATTAGACCCAAAGAATTCGGTGTCTGGTACAGAATGCTTATCAACTACTTGCATATAAAAAATGCAAATGATCACGAAACACAGAAACACACACAGAAATCAAAGCCTACATCTTAAAGTTTGTTTTTGTATACATCTTTATTTAATAACTTTAGTTCAGAGAATTACAAGAAGTTTGTAAATCTCCGCTTCAATACAGCGCCGTCGTAATTGATGTGTCATTTAACATCACTTTATAAAATAAACTAAGAAGAGTTATCTATTACTATAAAATAGATGTAATAGTAAAGTAAGAATGAAATAATTTGTTTATTTATTTGCACATCAGTATTCCTACAGCTACTCCATAAACAATTAAATTAAGTATACAGAAAAGTACAAAACGGAACACATTCTAATATAATCTTAAAGCACAGATATTTTTTACCTATTTATACAAAAAAACATATGTAAACAGGCAAAATCTGTTGTAACGACACCGAAGGGAACACACATATGGTCGTAAAAACCGATAGTCGTAACAGCCGAAGACGTTATTAAGTACCTAATACAATAGAATTCAGCCGGGACTATTGATTTGGTCAATATAACCGGTATGTTGTTCTAAACCAGTGGTTCCCAAAGTAATCTATATCGACCCCTAGGGTTCTATGACACCCTGAAAGTCACCTGTGTCTACGTCAGCGAAAAAAAATTTGGGCGTCCATGAAATGAAAATGGGGTTCACGATAGTGGATCTCAACACATACACTGATAGTACCTATTTACTTACATCATACTATCTTATAATATCAAAACATATACATTATTTATAAAAGTCCTATTAAGTAAAAAAAAATATTATATATGTTTATGAAATTGTGTAAGTTGTAGGATGTTGGTATTCGTTTTGTGGTCGCTATACATTATGAACTTGTAAAAACAAAAAAAAAATTCAATTCAATTCAGAAATGTATAAATTAACATATAGTGTTTTTACTTTAAGTTTTTAACAATAAACTTCACTACAGTTAGAAATTTACAGGAAATCAATATCAGGTATGTAGGGGGTCTACCCAACACGGAAAAACATGGCAAAGGGTCTACGACACAAAAAAGTTTGGGGAACTCTGTTCTAAACGATGTCGTAAATGGTTTTCATTGTATTTATAATAAATTCTAAGATGCATTGATCATTATTATATAATAATTGAGAACATTACCCAATAAATTAAATATCTATACTAATATTAAAAAGAGAAAAAGATTTGTATTTGAATATGTTTGTAACGAAATGGCTCAAAAAATACTAAGCTGAGTTTAAAAACTCTTCCAACAAATTAATGCTACATAATCACCGACTAATATAGGCTATTTTAATTGCAAGAAAAAATAAGCATCCCTGCTTAAACTGCAATTATAGAAATAACCCAAGTTATAAAAAATGCCTATATACGTATATCTTTCATCGAATGCTCTGTGAAACTATTGATGATATAACAAAATCCACTATACTAAAAAAATAAAACAACAATCATCTCAAAATAAATAGTATTTTATAATCACACGGTGTTAAATTAACTAACTACTTCCCATAAATGACATAACATACCCATGAAAATGCCTCAATGAGAAATATCAAATACATTTATACCTTCGCTAAAGATTTTTGGATTTACATTAGAATAAGTAATATAATGATAATGATACGACCTGCCCTTATAAATGCATAATACGAACCCGTCCGAACTCCGAAGGGTTGGCTAATCTTACAAAGGGTAGTGGTTTGCGGTCTGAGACATGCGGGCTCTTTTAATTTCAACTATCCTGTAATGAGGTTCACTGTTTAATTATTTGCGTTTTACACTTGTACATAATGTTTTCATAAGACTTCACCAATTTTGTATATTGCTTTATTGCATGGGAAAAAATTGTCGTGGCTATTAATTTCTAGCGCTAAATTTTTAGAATTTCGTTTTTATTGATAAAAAAAACTCAAAATATTAATGGTTTCAAAATACACTGTACAATATAAACTAAACTATTGCTACAAAATTGTTTATTTACTTTAAAATTATAAGAAATATTTAATTGTAATATTAACATTATTATTATTATTATTATAAATTTAACGTCATCTACGGTAAGATGCTACAAATTATTTTTCAACTAAAATGTTAGAACTTTGTAAGATATTACGTAGATGGCATTTTACTGTAATTGCGAGTAAGCGACATCTATCGAATGTATATTAAAATGACAAAAACAGATTACAGCGCCACCTATCTGCGGTATATTACACGACTACAATGGCAGTTTGTATACAGGTTTGCGGGGCGCGAAACTGACACCCCCGCAAGCCCACGGGCGTAACGGGGCTCCCGGCGCCACCCGCGGGTGCAGCACGGAAGACGGCAACGAATACCAGGCCTCCCGACCTCGGCCGAGGTGCAACGGGAAAGACGGCAACGAATACCAGGCCTCCCGACCACGGCCGAGGTGCAGCGCGGAAGACTAGTAGACTTCAATTTGAAACATCATTTACGTTTCGAATTTTCTAATTTATTATTAAATTTATAATAACAGAAATAAACAATAGATACTTTATCGTTTGATAAATGTTTTTAAAATTATTGATTACTTAATATTTCATGTTATTTTCCTTGAACTTAAATTAAAACTTAAAATGTAATTCTTAAACTAGAAAAAAAACGATAGGTCACATTTATAGATGGAATTTATTTCTCACTATGTCAATAGATTATAGCATTTAAACAAACATAAATGTAGTTAATATAAACGTCTTTATCATCCATCGCAACAGTTCTAATGGAAACAAAATATTATAATCATGGCTTTGTTGTACCTAAACTTACTAATCAGAATATCAGGCTCAATATGAGCTATCACAATTCTCCACCGGCGGTCCTTCCCACTGATATATAATTGACAAGGTTCAACAGAAAACTCAAAAATATCTTCAAATTATTTATTTTCAAATTGAATATCACAGTAGGCAAAGACCCGGCGAAAATCTGAAAATTACTCTACCAAAGCATTCAGTAACGCAACTTTGTAACTATTAGGTATTTCTTAGTGAAACGATTGCGATTATATAGACATTATAATATCATAGAAATATTTTAATTTCAATGTTACGTTTCAAATTGTACCATTTTCAGACTCGCATTAAGACACATAAAATACTGAATCAAACAATTATATTTACAGACATTCCACGGATAGAGTTAAAATACAACTGTATACATAACTTCGAGAACTATTTGATCGATTTTCGCCTATGAATACGATCACGTCTAAAAATAATGTTCTACAAAATGCCCTAATTAGTCAAAAATTACATTAACAAGGCATCGTGGTTTTCTAAAATAATTATTGGATTTTCGTCACTATTATGCGCGACCGCATTTTTCTAAGTTCATTCATAACTTTTAAATTAATTAAACTAAATCATTTGACTATCACACATACTTTCTACTCAACAGAACAACACTCGCAGAATTCAATGCACTAATACTTATTAATACATCTAGACTTTACATCACAATGAAGTGCTGAAAGAAGACTACTAACATTGGTTAAGAAATAATTGGTCAAGAAGATATGTTTAAAGAGCCGTGACGACTTAAAATTTGATATTCGAGAAGATATGACTTGGAGAATTTCTGACAACCTTAGAATCGCTAAGATCAGCGACGAAGATTCCTGCTTCTGTGCTGTAGTATAGGTGCTTAATAAACGTATATTTGCTTCAGTTGTGGCTTGAGCTCAGGTGGAATAGTGTAGACCTCTTGTTCGGGCTTCTTTTTTACTAATCTCTTCCAACGACCGCCAATATTCTTGCGTAGACTGCGGAAACTCGCTCGCTCATTACCGATCGGCTGCATCAAGTTGTCCTGGAAAGAGAAAAAAAGACATTAGATACAATATAGAACCAATGTAGACGAAAATTTCTGGGGAGTCGTTATTAGTTTAAGGTAACAAGAGTGAAAACAATACACGAAACGAAAGGTTCTAAAATTCCTAAAATTCAACACCCGTACAATAAACCGCTAGCGGTTCTGTTCCGTTATCGTCCCCAATGCATTTATACGTGCATTTGCACTGCAGTAGAAACAACTTCCAGTTACACAATGCCCTCTTCAAGATATTTAAAGCAACACGACGGTTGCCATCCAAACAAAACTACAGACAGAAGGCCATCTTGTAAACGTTAAATATTATTACTAAGCGTCATTCCAGACACATTCTATTCAAGACCAGTTTTGCTAGTAGAATTTCGTGAAACGAGCATATGAATTATTTTATAAGTGGTAATATGTAGGAAGCTGGCAACTAATCACTGAGGCCATACGTGTGTGAGCCTTGAATGCGATATAAGATATGTATTAGCATTCTTTGCTTCCTAGTGCCGTTACAATATGGGTGGTCTTGTGAATTTAAACAAATTGAACGTTCAATTGTTTTAATATAGGAATCAGAGCGTGATATTTAGGTTAAAGTTTTACGATATGCTACTTTGCAGCTGTTGTATTAGTCTCCTTTGTTTGAGGAAAGAAGGTCGAACGGTTGCAACATGTTCGCCTTGCAGCTTTCTACTCAGTAAGCGTGTCCCGACATTTAAATTTACTTAGCACTTAGACGCTGCGTGTTCGTGGTGTAACCGACTCTCACTAGAGTGGGGCGTGGGACGGTCCCGTCACGTTTCTATTAATTATGCTCACGCTTTCCATATTGTTATATGAAACTACTTTTGACTGGAAACGTAACTATTGCGCGCTATATTTGAAACGGGGTCAAGTATAACTGATGTAACCGTTAGTGTGATTCAAAAAAATCATTCATGTTTTGAAAATTCAGTTAACTTATATTATTAAATATTTACTAACCTGATCATGGGGATAGACGTAAGGCGGAGGCAGCGGCGGTGGGAACTGCCACAGAGGCTGCTGGCGGAAGGCAAGAGGCTCGGACGGCGGCTGCGGCGCAGAGGCCTGGAGCACAGCTTCAGCTGGGTGTACTGAAGCCGAGTGCTCTTCCCTCTTGCGCAGCTTACTGTGGACGATGCGAATCGCCATCATAGTACCGTTATTCCCAACCATGGTGTCAAAAGAGTCCACGCAAGAATAACTGAACACACTGGGCTGGATCACAGGCAAAAAGTTCCAGTCGGGCAGTCACAACATTTCACAATTTCACTCACAGCCGTATAGCGGTTGGAACAACGCGTTTTACTAAGAACTAATTAAATAATTATCACAATATTTTATTAAGTAGAACTATTGCACTATCACTGCTGCTAGGAACGCGCGGTAGGCCGCGTTATACGAGCTTCAGCTGCGCGGTGACTAGAATGTTATCGTGAAGAATGGCCGGCAGGTGCCTAGCAAAGCGCTCGCTCGTGCCAAACGACCTCTACGGAGTACTCCATGCGTCTGAGTTGAAGTGGAGGGGCGGTGATGGCTTTTATATGCTCGCCTCTGACGCGGCGCCAGCCGCTGAAAGGTGGGCGGGGTGCGGGTGAAGGGGAAGGTACGTCGGTTTCGCTGTTTTCCGCGAAAACCAACGAACACTCAATGATATCGAATGGTCTGCTCCCATAATACAATCGAATTTATTGCTTGACGCATAAATCGGCATATGGATAATGGATATTCCCAGTTAGTGGTAAAGATTAACACCATGTATTTTGTAAGCAACTAAACCCTCACGTGATAATTATATATCTGCAATTAATATTGTAACACATTCTTTTCCTAGTTACAGCTGTGAGTGAAATAATTAACGACCTCGAACACAAAGTACAGATATTCTTGCGTGGTAACTGCCGATAAAAATACAATATATTAGAAAGTTTAAAAGTAAAGAAAAATTATTTTCCCCTATAAGTTAGGTCAAACAAGAAACTTAAATAGAACATGTCTAAAAGCATAGTTTTATCAAGCATGGCTTCAATACATTCACGACTCGAACACTTCATCTAAGTAGGTAATCGGACGAGCCCGTATTGATTTTGATGATAAAATGCACGCAAGGGATAATATCATACACATTCACCATCAAACTGAGTTCAAAGTCCGTGAAATAAAAATATAGAGAAATCTTGTACCCAGTACACGCCAGCTGGGTCTATGGATCAACGCGACTAACAATATTTTTTGCATCTCTTTCTATTTTACTTGTGTTCCCATTTACGAGTAAGAGAGGCGTGTATTTACAATGTTCTACTTGAAAAGGCAAAGTAGGGTTGCAGGGCAAGGGAGACGGCAAGGTACATTGCCCTTACGTTCCCGCTCAAGCGAGCCTACGGGCCTTTGACTTGTGGAAAAAAAACACAGGTAGTAAGTCATTATAAGTTGTTACCCTTGAAAACGTCTAGAGGATATCGTCAACGTATATAATGAATTAACTTTTTACTTTGTTTGAAACAGTCTTTGGCAATTTACGCTTGTAATTAATGTTTTGAGTTGACTAGGCACGTTTCATTTCACGTATAATGCAATACTATAGAGGATGCGTTCATTCCATGTTGCGTTTCAATAATTTCTGGGTAGTATTGTGTCATCTGAGTTGACATTTCCACGATTTGATCTTAAAAGTGTGTATGAATCTTATGATAATTGTATTGAAGTTATTTTAGTATAACCTTTAATTACTTATTACAGCTCATGCGTTTTCACTAAGTATACTTTATTATTATAAGCATTTTTCTATCCAGTATGTTATACATTAATGTGAGAATTGGCTCAACAACACACCTATTTTATCAAACGAACTAATTAAGATAAAAAGGTAGCTACATATTACGATTGACCTTTACTTACGTCAATCAGAGGCTATCGGTGTTTCCCATATACATTTTTTACGAACATCACGTACAATACCACTGAATTTTTAGTAAACATAAGATAATAGGAATCTACGTGACAGAATTATGTTCTAGAAAATTTAAATAAAAACTAACCGAAAAAAATTCTAGAGATCTGCCATTGACGTCAATATCATATAAGGGTCAATAGGGGTACATTTTTAATAGTAGTTATCGAGAGCTTGATAAATAAACTAATGGCATCGCTGATTGCGATCAATAAGTTCTTAATGTAGCGGAATAGTATATTGATAAGGTAGAACATTTAAAGGCAGACAATATACAACCGAAAGATTTAAAGTAAAAATTACGAGTATTTTTAAAGACAAGAACTCCTCAATTTCGGAACACGAAAATAGGTGAATGGTGACAAATTAAAAAACCTATCCATATATTGTATGTAAAAAGATTAATTCGTTTCAATATAAAATTGATAGATTCTAATTCTATTTTGGTATAGAACAAACACGACAAAGATTATAGAATATTTTCAACTTGACAAACATGATTCTATTTTTAAAAAAAATATTACAAAAGGGGAGTTTATACAATACGTACCTTTGGGTAATATGGATAAGAAAGGCTCAATTTGTTTTAGAAAAAATATTTAGTAGCATAAAATAAGATCATAAGTATATTTATCGTTTTATACATGACTACATTATAATTCCTATGGTGATTATGATAATTATTTAAATTGTTATCTTGTGGCCTCACTCGTATTCTCTTGAGGTTTGTTTATAAAGAGTTCTTATGTTTATGAATCTGAACCAAGGTGTAATATAAACTTTATGGCATAGATTGTGGGAACTTCTAACTAGTCAAAATGAATAAATTGAAATTTAAAATTCTACGAATTGAAGCCAGGTGTGGAGGCCAGTGATCCCTTATACCTACTAAATAAATCTAATTGCAACGTTGTAACTAAATTTTCTCTTTTCAATACAGAAGAAACACAATTTGACACAAAGAGGCGAAAGACAAGTTAGTTACAGGATTGACATATTGTTTTCTTAGGCCAATGTTCAAGGAGAAATTTGACATTTGACCTAGACCTTGAACGAACGGATATCGATCGGATTTGTTAATATCTTATTCTTTCAAAGACTTCTTATTCGATATTCTGACTCATACAATACCATTGTCCGGTTTTAAATAGATTGTAAAGTTAAATTGAAGTTTTATTTTTGTATTAAACTTAAGTCGGTTAGGTTAAATCGATTAAAATAATATATTCTGTATTCCTTGACTTAAACGGTATATGGCAATGCTGTTCACAAGCAAATATCGAGTGATACGTGGAATTTACCTTGACCAGCTAGAAGTCAACCTTGGTGCATACGGGTGTTGCGAATGAATTGTACATAAAGTTGAATAAAATGTATCAATTTGTTAAGCATTTCTGGTATGTTCCCTATCATGAATCAAACAAGACAATTACCCGCGCTCAAAAGGATTGTGTTTGTTCCTTCCGCATAGGCAGACAATGGTCTTGTCAACAGAGAGCACGATCAGAGAGTTGTGTCCAAGCAACACGCCGACTTCGCAGTTTTCCTCTTTACACTTCATCGCCTCTAAGGCGATCGGAGCGAAGAGCATCGAAAGGCGGGCACAGACACTTGACACGCGCTCGTTTGGGCGGCAATTCGACGCTCGAGTCCCGGCGCGTTTTGGCGCAGACTGCCGATCAGCCGGCGGGTTTCATACCGCCGATGACGAGCGTGAGTATTTGACTGGCGTCGACACCACGCCTCGCACGGCGCAGCGGTGGGTGGCGACTGAGTACGCACCTCTCCCGTTACCTCATTGCCATGATATGGGGACTTGACCTCGCTACGCGAAAGCCCTCCGCGGTCACGCAGCGTAACACCAAATAACACTTATGAACTGAATAACAGAGTTTCTTTAATTCAGAAATGTTTGCGTCATTGTCACCTCAAAGATTTGTCTCGCATGGTATTACAAATTGCTACATTGTTTCAAAGACTGTCATGTTTCCATATTTTTCGAACAATTGTGTGGCACAAAGGCGCCAAAACAAAACACTGTTTGCTAAGACACTTGACAGTTGCATTTTAAGTTAATAGACAGGATACGTTAGTGAAATTCTCTTCACTATTAATGTCTCTTAGAGAAAGTCTTTTAACAAGTTTCAAAACTTATTTCTTCGTTACTTTCTAGCTGGCGAAACTCATACGAGGACACGAAGCTCACGATTAGCAACAATCTGACGTCAGACCTATATGTTTTGTGTTGATTACTTAAGAAGATTAAATAATAAGTACGAGTAAGTATTTACTATAAAACTTAACCCAGCTCTATCGTAACCTACTTTTCTACATAACTTTTGAAATAAACATAAAGTATATATAACAAACCATGGATATGCATGTATTATAAAAAACTCACCCTATTCCTTCCACATGAATGATTTCATCGAGCAAGTTTCAAATATCCGTTTTGGAGTAAAAAAATTAGATAAGCATTAAACTAACAATAGATATACGACTCTTAGATAAAGAAAATTTGACGAGAGTTGATGATTGTAGCCAACGATTAACGTTTGCGGAGCGTTGTAAAATATACAGAAAATTTAAAGCTTTTTGTATTGAGGACTGTTTTTATATCCGGTATTCTAAAATATATATAAGTAATCTTAATATATATTTGTCTCTGTGACTCTTAATTTTTTTGTAATAGTAGATGAGTTCAGTTCGTTACAAGTTTCGTAGGATCGAACACGAGACCTTTGGATAATAGGCCTGCCAAACTAAGCTACCTGCAACTAAGACGGCAATTGTATGACATTAAATACATTTCGTCACTCTAAATCCGGGTCTTACAATACTGGGCAGTAGTAAGTTGATTTAAACAATTGTTTAATAATACCTTAGATTAGACGCTTTTAGGAAACGCTCCGAAGATTTACTGCTCTTTAAATACTAAAGAAAATATACGATCAACTATCCAGACGCCAAAAATTGGCTTGAATCCAACCAACAGAGGACCTTGGTAGCCCATTGTATAACGTTTAATTGCTCGATACTGGCGTCAATTACGTTTGAAGTCTTGGGACAATATGTAATACACAATTAACATGGGAAAAGGCGGTTTTTGTGACAGTGAAAATTCACAAGAAATAAAATAAAAGTCCATGAACTTTTTCAAAATACAATAACATTACTTTAATAACAGTTGTAAAATTAGTCATAAAGAATAATTTCATATCAAGTATAACTAGTTTGACGAAGAAATGCCTAATAGGGCTTCAAGATACCTTATTTGTTGAAGTATCAAATTTATTTGTAAGGGCAGGAACATAATGAAAATCCTCTTTACATAAAAATAGAAATAAAATAAAATAAAAATCATCTATATATACATAAAAGAAAGTCCTGTTAGTTACAGGAACTCAAGAACGGCTAATCGATTTGGAATGGATAAAATAGGCGCGCAGATAGCTTAGAACAAAAAGACAGACATATAAACACAAAACATAACTGACAACTAAACGTAATGTTCTCTCTCTCTATCTATGGTTAGAAGTTTTTTTAAACTGTTAAGTTTTGAAACTGTAATACAATAAATGGGTAGCTCGATTTTGATGAGTTTTTAAATAGTTATAATAATAGATGTTTTTTTACTGTTTTTTTAAGTTTGAAATTTTGTGTTTAGGACAACGTCTGTCAGGTCCGCTAGTTACAAAATATATTGTATTTAAGAGATTCTAATTTTTACTAATATCTACCAAGGATTGTTACTTAGTATAATGTTTTGTGGAAATTAAAATTGGTATTATGAAATTAATAAGTCTCTGAAAGCGTATTTATACTTTAACGGAAAATATAATATTTCATGATTTTTAAATGTATTGTAAAAATAAAATAAAAAAATATTTGACGTATATATGAGACTAATTACTTTTTTTTTAATTAATTGTGTGTAAAATTAGTTTCATACGTTTTTTAAATAAATAATAACGTATTCGCTAGATAATTATAGGAGACGGTGTTCATGGTTATTATATAACCTAAATAATTTTTTAAGCAAGAATCTTTTGCACAATCAATATTTGGGATGGTAGGTACTATCAGATTTCTCAGTTTAACAATTGAATAGTTTTGATAGATCGTAACTGTGTTTCCATCGCGTTAATATCTACTTGTATTATAATTACTACCATGTGTGATAGCTTTATATTACCCCGTATACTAGCCAGTAATTAGATACAAAATTAGTTCCTATAATAACCTTGATTGGATTAGTATTGAGCGTTATCTTTTTTTTTTTCTTTTTTTTTTTAATATGGCTTTAATTTGTGCCAACTGGGCACAAGGTACTTCGCCAGTGTCGTGTAGATGGAGAAGGCACGAAGGAGATTGATCGGTAAAAATAATTAAAACCTAAAAAAAATAGTTGGAATTTGATTGCTAGTTTAAAGACAGCACAGACAACACAAATATGAGTAAAAACAGGATTAAATACTATTTGCTATTTATGAATAATTTATATACATATATATTACACTTTAATTTTATTACTTGCTATATATTTACATAAAAATCTGCAATATGGACTAAACACAAACATTAACAAACATTTAACACTTAAAGGACGGGGGACTTTTGGGGGAAGAACGTCATAGAGAGGATAGGTTAGTTTAGGACAGTTGAATAGTATGTGAGATACAGTGCCTTCATCTGAGCCACACTCACAATGTTATCTTTTTAATTTTGTTTTTTAAATGACAAACTGACATAGTTGCAAACTAAAAAAAGTTAATGGCACATAAAAGGAATAGCAAAAACCGTAAAAATATAACTGTCACCCGTTTTTCAATTTGAACATTTAATGAAAGATAATTCATTGCATCAAAGGGATATGAATGTAAAAAAAAAAGCTTCAAAATGCTTTTTAACAAATCTTATTAAATTATATACTATATTTTGCCAGATTTGTACTAAACTAGTAATGATTTGGGAAAATGCTTTAGTACATGCGTAAGGTTTCTGTAGTCTGTTTCATGTAATTATAGATTCCGCATATGTGACATTGACCGTATACAGACAAATGTTTGAATTATTTGCCCATGACCATCTATGGACAAAGGAATTTGTGTGCGTAGTAATTTTCCAGTATGAGAAAAATTCTTTATATTATTTATTCTTAAGAAAACAAGCTAATTAATACCTTAGACAAACTGAATACGTGTAGTATTTATTTATCAATAGACAAATATTATAAATGTATAGTTTCTTAATTATTTTTGATAATCTTTTGATTTAAGTAATTCAAAAACACAGTTATTTAAAAAGCAATAGACACATTCAAAGCCGAGTGAATTAATTAATTATTTTTAATATTACTATGAGGATTAAGAAAATTGTAAATACTTTATATTTGATTGTGATCAAACTATATTCATACCTATGTTAAATAAAAACTTATTTGAATAACAATAATGTTTAAAGCACTTACATTCTTTTTATGATTTTGCCAAACGATCGTTTGATCACTGTCAAGAAGTACATTTTTTTCACTTTTTGTTTCATTTATACTTTGAATTAGTGAAGTCAAGATAATAATTAGTAAGTTATATAGTTAGATGAATATTTGTCAATAGAAAGACTTTGATTGCACTAAAGCACGATGCGCACCTCCGCTTGCTGATCACACTGAATTAATATAGGGCAGGTCTAGTTACGTTTAATTTTTTTTATATCTACCTTCATTTTTTTGTATCTTATTCATTTTGAATGTAGAACACTTTCTGTTTAATTTGTTTTAGGCCGGCATTCAGCAACGTATCTAGTGTAAGCGTTTTATTGAGTTAAAAAATACGCTTACACTAGAGCTACACCTATCAACATTCTGACCCTGACATATGTCGACTTTTGGGTTGCCAGGTTACTCACGAAGTTTACCTTTATCGTATGCTCAAATAGTAAATGCAAAGATGAAAAAATCATCTTTTAATGTCGCGTCACCAGAGTAACCTTTATTTTTTACAATACTGTACATAAATATCAAACAATTGATCAGCAATAGCAAAACGTAACGAACATATCCTTGCAGACTTTGGTACATTCTATTACCTTGACTAAACTAGACAGTACGTGTACAGTAAAGATATTACATCACCAAACAGATGTTTAGTTATTAATCATTCAAATTTATTTAAGTATCAGAATCAATATACCTCCCCAATTATTGAAACGTCGAAAACGCGTAAAAATTACCGGAAAATGGATATTGGGTTTTAGTTAGCTAATTATTTTGGCAGAGTATACGGTTACCGGCTGGGAATGCACATTTACGAAAAGTATTCTGTCACTTTGCCAAGATCAAAGTGCAATTTCACAGTTCGGGAAAATTGTTTACCTACGAAATAAATCAGTCGAAGCATGAAAGAGTAGTTAAGTATTGAACTAAATATTATAAATACGGAATATTTCCAATGCATTTGTAATACTAATCACGCTTGTCAAGTTCCAATTGTCACCTGACAGTTGACAATTAAGATGTTTCAATAAAATATAAATGTAGATTCAAATTATTTGTTTTCTCACTTGTTTTATAAACTTATTGTTTTAACTGTTATATTAAATGATAATAATTAAACACTCTTGAAAATCTAAACACGAGTAAGAACTGCCTACCTGTTTATGCTCTATTGCCCCAAATTCTTAGCAAAAATAAAGGTAATTGAGAGCTTTTGAAGGTTATTGTTGTATCCGTTCGTAGAATACAAAGAACATGCAGGTATCTGTCTTAATCTCTATCGTCTAAAATATAAAATGTCTATAAAGAGCACCGATTGTACTACCGTTATAATGTTTTTCCGTCTGAAACGGTAACAAATTCGGTTGACTATCTTTTTCCGCGTTCAATAACATAGCCGTATCTTATATATCACTAAACGAGCAATTCTTGTGTATAAATATATATATACACTAGCGGAACCGACAGACGTTGTCCTGTCTACACGTCTTTAATTTGAAAATTACAAACTTTTTTTAATAAGCTAAAACATTCTGGATCATTTTGATGAAAATTATTATTCAAATGTTATGACAATATCTAACGATCCAGCACATGGTCTACAATAACACAATGATAACAAATTTTTTTTTTAATTTGATCGCAGCGCTAACTGTCGGGATAGACTAAAATTAAAATTCGAATATTATTTAAAATTTGACACTGCGATGGTAGCGCCGTCTGTTGGATCCAATGTAAAACATTCCAAAATCAACAACTACCAATAAATTAAAAATGAATTAAAAAAACATTGTCTAGCGGACAAAATTGTGAATCTAAACCATTCCCAGATCCCCTTGAACACACACAAAAAATTTCGTCAAAATCGGTCCAGTCGTTTGAGAGAAGTTCAGTCACATACACACGCACACAAGAAATATATATATTAAGATAATTGGAATCTCGGTATCGGCTCCAACGATTTTCATGAAATTTAGTATACGGGGGGTTTCGATGGCGATAAATCGATCTAGCTAGGAATCATTTCTAGAAAGCACGAGTCAAAAATGTATCCAAAGATGTTTCATTATATACATATTTCGTTCATTATATGTAATATTTTCTATTTTCCAGTACTAGTCAAATCAAAAACCTATTTTCTAAAATTACAGGTATTTACTATATCAGATTAAATGGCGTTATATGTTTTAGAAGACTTAACTTTCACCGGTTTTAACTAGTTTATCCAGTCTGTGGGTAAATTAATTTAGACCATTATAAACTGGCAGTAACGATTCATATTTTCTCAGTATATTACTTACTTAATTGTGAGTGCCAGAAGGACGATAATAAGGCCCACCAGAGCCATGGCAATCACCACTCCGCCAATCATGTAATTCGCATCATTTGGTGCATCTGTAAAGAAAAATTTTAAATAAAACACTGAATATTAATAACATTTAACAACTTCGTGATCGCCTACCTTCAATGAAAATGCAATAGACGGAGATATGTGTCCCAAATTATTTATAGATTTTTATATATGTAAAAACATATTTGCAATATATAAAATACTGTGAAAAATCCTTTCGCGTGAATATTAGACTGAACTTATTCGTAATAATGTAAAACACGGAATTTTATAAAGGAAATTATTCTAATAAAATGACCACGCAATTATGTCCTTAAGGAAAAACACAATACGTATTCGTGGAGGAAGCTAATCTTTGTTTTAATTGCTCGGATGACCCAGCGTTGTTAAATGAGTTCCCACACCCATCTTATTAGACGCACACTATTATTTTAGCACTGATGACAACCTCGAAAACATTTGCAATTAATAAAAATATCCATTAGGCAGACATTTTAGGTACTCATTTGTTTTTCTCTCGTCTTTTTATCAAAAGAAACTATTGTTACAGGGACGCCTGCTATGAAGCGAGCGGAAATAAAAGTCAGATAATTAAAATAAATAGTGAAATTCAACTGTTACTTATGTTATAGCTACATGGAAGTTTTCTGTCACTGCAGTAATCGTACGCCATTTTATGACGGGTTTTATAAATGGAAAATACCAGATCGATATGAATCCGAAGATTTCAGAAACGCGAATGTTTCGTGCGGAACTGAATTGGGTGAGTCATTTTTAAATTACATTACCAGTATTTAAGTAGCCGTATCCTAACTAGTTGGTGTTATATGGAATTTTCGTTTTGAATCAGTTAAGATTATAAATAAACTGTAGATATGTGAATACCGGGTTTGTTAAATATATGACACCGCATAGACCTGTATTATATTGCGTATGTGCATATTCGAGTTTTCTTAGCAATACACAACATTAATAATAAACACCTCTTTATTTACATCAAAATACAAACACGAGAAATATCAAGGATATGGCCGCGGTTGCTAAATATCCGAATTTCTTTTGTTTAACATTAAACATAGTCCTGTCTATAGACACTTAACGCTTAGTACGTAAGTAAAAAGGAAATATTATTTCAAACCTCAATATTATTGTAATTTAAACCTTGTGGTAGCACCCACATGTGGTGTATATTGTTACATGGAGGGGCTAAAACGAGACGACGTTTTATTGAATTTTAAGTCTTAATCCTTAGGTTAAGCTTCTAATTTGAAAAGTACTGTTACAAATAACGTGCAATTTAGTACCATAGTTTTTAGACTGATATTTAATGATGTTTTTGACAAAAATTGAAAATGACAAATTCTCGTTCCTTTGATTTCATCACAGATGTACATAATTCTGTATTCGTCACTCACGCTTATTTTTAAAGATTTTTGGTCTAGCCTAAAATAATATTTTGATAGAAAACTAACTAAATCTATAGAGACTTTATAATTAAGCTTAATTGATTTTCTAGAATTTCCAGGTTAAAACGGACTAATAAATGGGTCCAAGCCATTGAGAGCCAAAATACGTGTTCCTGTATAGAAAAAAGAAAAATTAATTCAAAATATATTTTGTTTAATAAATTGTGATATTTTCGGTTTAGGTTAAACATAGTAGAAAATTGATTAACTAAAACATGTTTTTATTTAACAATCGAGTTTGCATTAAATAGTTTGATTAGTTCAGTTCATTGACCTCTCAGCAAAGCATTCGCAGACCATCGTGTCAAAATTTAACAGGATTTTAATTGATTTCTTTCAAATAACCGACCACAAAAAATCTCGGTTCTGCCAATATTAAGGTTTCATACACAATAATTTTACTCTCATATTGTGATGTCAGCATCGGAACTGTTTAAGTCCCTACAGCGATGGCGATTGCGCGCCCGACTTCTATGGTGAGTGTTTTACCACCACCAGATCGGAAGACTTCCACAACAATATTTTTTTTTATAGAACAGGGGGAAACGGGCAGGAGGCTAAACGTAATATTCAGATAGTAAAATAATTTTATTTAAAATAATTTGCCGTGACATGAAAAACAAGTATAGGGCATAGAACGGATGAGAAGTACTGGCAACGTCACTTTGAAATCGCCAAGTATTTCGTTTTAGAAAGTGATTATAAGGAGCCACAGCTGTAAGAAGGTGCCAATTCTTGAGTCAACCATTATTAGTGTTACAGGATAGCCAGGCTGGCTTAGTGTTGGCTAAGTGCATCGGCCTTTCGGTTAATGCACCCGTCTTTGTCTAAACTAAGGAATTGCGAATAGCAACAGGGCTCCGACACGCGTTCATGAAATATATTCCCGCTATATCCATTTGGCCACGCTCTGGTAAATCTATAAATAAATTTAAAAAAAACGACCATCCAAAAAAAAAATGTTTTTATTGTAATCTCTCTGTACATATTACAAGTAAACAAACAGAACCCTATTTCAGTTGACGAGTAGATATTATAAAACAAAAGATCTCAGAAATTAAGACGACGTTAATACTACTTATTATAACAATGGAAAACGCCTAAGAAAAGTATGTGTAACAATTGTTTTAATTTGTTCTTAAATGAAGCGAGAGGTAGTAATTAATATTCTGTTGTCTCGCTATTCAAATTGCATAAAAAATATACCCCACAAATTGTAGTTGACTGGGATTTGATACGTTACATTTTGTGTGTGAGAGTCAAAACAGTCTGTCACGGGTCCTCTGGGACTCCTGACTGCATATATTCGTATGTAATGTATCAATATACCATTTGTATCAGCAGGTTTTAATGTCAATAATTAACAAATTACTCTTATTAGTAATAAGATTATCACTTGTAGAAATAGTTGTATGAAGCCGCAAAAATATTCATGGTACTGAACTAATGAGTTCATCGACTGGATTTCCAGTTTGTACTATGTCCAATTTTAATCCGTCGTTTTAATCGGATATTAATATATATAGGTAGGATAGTAAGCAATTTTTAAATAACAATTTTTTAATACATACTTAAAAATACATACGTAAAATATTTTTATTCCAGGAAATGAGGTCTAATAAATAATAAAGACAAGTGAAATTGATACTTGATCTCAAATGCATTTCCTAAACAAGTGACACCTAATTAGGTGTTGTACACATATATCATCTACAAAATAATATCTTGTATTTCATGCGCCAAAATATATATCTTTATCAGTGACGTTAAAGTTATCAATTGTTTTATCAAAGTGTAAAAATTACGCATTAATACGTTAATGCGGTACTTTTAAACACCATTTTCTCTAAAACAAATATTCTTGTATGTCTTCTTTAAACAATTTTGAGACAAAAATTATTTCCTTAAGCCTGCTCTTTTCTCAAAAAACTTTTAGTATCGTTTTCGTCTAAATATATATCTTTATAAGTGACGTTAGAGTTATCAATTGTTTTATCAAAGTGTAAAAATTACGCATTAATACGTTAATGCGGTACTTTTAAACACCATTTTCTCTAAAACAAATATTCTAGTATGTCTTCTTTAAACAATTTTGAGACAAAAATTATTTCCTTAAGCCTGCTCTTTTCTCAAAAAACTTTTAGTATCGTTTTCGTCTAAATATATATCTTTTTCGGTGACGTTAGACTTTTCAATTGTTTTATCAAAGTGTAAAAATTACGCTTTAATACGTTAGTGCGGTACTTTTTAACACCATTTTCTCTAAAACAAATATTCTATTATGTGTTCTTTAAACAATTTTGAGACAAAAATTCTTTCCTTAAGCCTGTTATTTTCTCAAAAAACATTTAGTATCGTTTTCGTCTTAATCTATATCTTTATCAGTGACGTTAGAGTTATCAATTGTTTTATCAAAGTGTAAAAATTACGCATTAATACGTTAATGCGGTACTTTTTAACACTATTTTTTCTAAAACAATTATTCTATTATGTGTTCTTTAAACAATTTTGAGACAAAAATTCTTTCCTTAAGCCTGTTCTTTTCTCAAAAAACATTTAGTATCGTTTTCGTCTTAATATATATCTTTATCAGTGACGTTAGAGTTATCAATTGTTTTATCAAAGTGTAAAAATTACGCATTAATACGTTAGTGCGGTACTTTTTAACACCATTTTCTCTAAAACAAATATTCTATTATGTGTTCTTTAAACAATTTTGAGACAAAAATTCTTTCCTAAAGCCTGTTCTTTCCTCAAAAAACTTTTAGTATCCTTTTCGTTAATAAATATATGAAAAAATAAAATAAAATGAGATCTCTTCATTACTATATCCTCTACTTAACTTACAGTTCTGATGTTATGTTTGTATACAATATCATTCTGTTTCTATGACTGTTTTAAGATACATACAACAAATCTACTTTGAATTCAGTTTGACACTTTTCCCTACTATTGTTTTCTTTTCTAATAAAAATGCCTTTATGAGAGTTGTGTAGTTAATAAAGGTTATAGACAAAAGCATAAAGTAAGCTTTTAATTAAGAACAATTCTAGAAAACATAAATTTGAAATCTAAGAATACAATTACACATTTATTACTTTGCGATAACAAGCGTGTGTACTACGCTCATAACGCCATATTGCAACGTACACTTTCGTTGCACGTGTAACCTTTATGATGAAGGCTCCATCGATCGACTGGACTTTGTACCGTGTTCTTTATACAAAACTAGGCGGGCTCAGCGGTTTCAGCCGCGGTAATTTGAACGTAGCGTGTAAATGTATAATCCATAATGAAGTTTTCACTATTTTGTCTAATTAATTTTCTTGTCTTCTAAATAATGGAAATTGATACAGTTAAGTTGTGACGTCATTTTTGTACTATAACAATAGTTATATATTTTTACACTACGAGCTATTTAATTTATAAAAAAGGACTTTTAATGTCAAATTTAAATTGGTCAAAAAAAATAACTAACTCAACTTAACTCCGCGAATATTTCGAACGAATCGTAATGAAATATTTTTCGGTTGGTTTCGGAGTCAGCTGTTCATATTCATAGCGGTTGAATAATAAATATATATGAGTTTTCCATATACATTTACCAAATTCAATGTTTCGGATCTATAGGTGGGGTTTTATCCGTTAATGGTCAAATTTTAACCAAAGATAATATAAAGCATACGATAGGATTTAGCCCAGAAACAAAAAATTATTTTAAGATATTACAAAATATCACTTCTAAGATCAGTCAACATTGAATCGTTACTAATACAATATGACACTCGTTTTAGATACGTCATAAACTAATCGATTATTGATTCGACACAAGTGATAGGTATTCAATTTACAGTACACACACGCGTGAACTGGGGGAAATTTGAAAAATCAACATAATCTAAAAAATAAAAGAACTCTCGAGAATTTAAAAAAAAAGGTCGTTTAAACAATTTTCGCTCAATCTTATTAAATTAATGTTTATAGTATCTTGCTGGCTAATCTGCGATTGTACGTCCAGGCTTCCCTACTCTCATTTGAATGTATTTATCATGCACAAACCTTCCGTTTGTTTTAACTGACTGAAAACGCTAATTCATCAAACGAATTTTTTAATATTTGTTGATCATACTCCTGTTTATTTAGAAAAACCGCTGTGGTTTATTTGTCTTTACTTGGCTCCTCCCCCTCGTGGTTATTTAAACGCTTCTTATTTTGAATTCTTGGTTATTAGAAATTTATATCTGATAGTTTCAAATGATCGATAGACAATTACTATGGATTGCCTTCAGCATTGCAATGTGAGTGTCGATTACACTTACCATCAGGTGAGCCTTTTGCCTTCTATTTAAAAAAAAAAACATAATTGAGCTCGTTCACATTAAACGATTCACTCTACTACACTCTAAGCGATAGATGCTAGTCTTAAAATATCTGGAAATACTTTCCATTGATACGTTTTCCGATATAAAACGTAAAATACGAGCAAAAAAATGTACTTTATAAAAATACACAATGTCTATTAAATAAATTTGTATTTAATTATTAGAATATATTCTTAGGCAGTATTAAATAAATAAACAAATATATTTATAAGTTTGGCGACAGCCAGTTTTTACTGGAATCCAGCTAGATCAGCTATTTACACGAAACCTCAACATTTCATATCACATGACAAAATCAATAAATATGTAATTATTTTTTCACAAAACTGATGATTAAATAATATTATGATAAGTATTAGATAACACGACAAACGTTAACTATGTTGTTGATATATAGACAAAGTATCACACCAAAACCAGTGGGAGGGCGACTCCCAAAACTGCTGACCCATAGTGGTCTCAGGTGGTTTGTTTAAGGACCTATATCTTTGAAGGAGGTACCTATTAAAATTGTAAGGACTAGTTAAAAGGTCTAATACTAATATAAGTAAAAAATATTTTTTTGGTTCAGTTTAGTGCGAAATGAATAGCCCTCTGTAGTTAAATTTAGTTTGTATATTCATATCGTATGATATATAATATCCAAGACATTTAGAACATGTAAGTGTAATCAAATAATAATGTATAAATAATGTTTATTTGAGTAAATAAAAAAATACGGTTATTGTGGAACATAAGATAGACAGGTATCACTTATTCCACATCATTAAATTTGAACCTGTAAGCATCCCTACTCATCAAAGAAGACAGAGGGTGTAGGCCGTAGGCAAATCATCAAACAACACATATTTTAAAACAAATATAGCAAATTAATTAGAAGTAGCTTGCCCAGCACTAGTTCCCGGCCCTTTAATCAACTAGATAATCGTTTTATAGTAAGCCTTTTTAAACAGCTTTTCTTTAATACAAATGGTTCCTATTATACTGAAGTTTTGGCAAATAAATTATTTGGATTTGGATGACTATGGGATATTATAATATACAATTCTGGATGTGAATTCGAATAACAACGTAAATAAAAGCTACCCGCGGTAACACGTGATATCGTTTAAATGAACTCGTGCAGACCATTAAAGTGGCATATATCAATTTCTTAGGTGAATGACGCGAGGAAAACAAAAAATTCTAGCGTTGATAGGTTTTATTTATCACTTACAATTTATAAACGTTAATCATTTGTAATCTCTTTTGTCGTATGTAAATCGTCCTAATTGTATTCTAGCCTTTATATAATAACTGTGAAGGCCGTATTAAGGCGAAGTAATATTACTTTATCACAACTTTATACAGAAATAATCTTTTTTTATAGAATAGGGGGCAAACAAAGAAAAAAAAGGACAGTCTTCGCAGCCCATGGACACACATTTTCACTTGGTGCGTTACCGGCCTTTGAAGGAGGAGTCAACTCTTACTTTGAATAATTGGAGATCGTATCGGCCAGGGAAGACCCCCATCGGGAGTCGATTCCACAGTTGCAAAAACAAAGTGTCTTGCAATGCGGATTGTGGAAAACTTCCAGCTGATGAGATGATGCTGATGAAATTTCTAAATGATATAAGATAGGAGGAATCAACGCAAATAACTCTTCAGAACAGACCTATATTCCAGTTGTAGTCCCGGCATAAACGAAATTCTTATTCCCTCATAATATAACGGAAAGAGTCAAGAACACTTAAACAAACCGTGTTTTGTTTTGTTAAAACTTAATAAATTCACATCCGTACAATTCTATGTGGTGACGTGAAAAATATAATGAACAACTAAAAAATATTATTATGCTTCAAAGATTTTGTAACGGCAAGTAAGAAATAGTAGAGGAGAAAATGTATAACTATATGTAATATGCTATAGAATTTTGCTTAAAAATCTAGTTATTATATAACGAAGGTTATATTAAACCGGCAGTTATTAATCAGTTTGTCAGTCTTATGGTTATGAGATGCAAGATAACATGTTTATCGGTGATTTCTCATTTTAAGACAGTTTTTATAGTATGTAGTAGGAGTGACGTTGTGTTGACGTAGTCTTTACATAGGGTATTTCAATGACTTCATAATAACCCGTTTATAATGTGGTTTGTAGATCACGTTTCTTAAAGGTTATAAATCCAAAAACCCCTCTTAATAACATTTCTAGTTGATAAGGAAAAAGTTTTGAATAATATTCGTGAAAAGTTAGCTTTGGTGGGGTATTTACATACGGAGAAACAATTGACTACCGGTGTTTTTCCAGTTAAACCGAATTCTTGAAGTGAGTAATATTTAAAAACAAAACTAAAAATATGTGGAAGTGTTTTGTTTTTCGTAATGAAAAATCTTGATGCCTCGGGATCGTGATAATCATGGAAACGCGTTCATTCTACATAACGTAAAGAGATTAGTACCCACTTTAAATGTGTAATTATCATAATAACTGTTGGAAATTGATAATAATAGAGTGGAGCTTATCACTTTATTAGTTTCTAATACATCATATGCATGCTTTAAAATACACGTACAAATCAATATTTTTATATTTACAGAGAAGACAATTTTGAGGTCTTATCGACATATCTGAATTTGTCTTAAGTAAAAAACACTTTTATAGGTTTACCAAATTACGTCTAGCTATGAAGCTTCCACACCAAAACGTTCTAATCATCGATATCAGGTTCGCTATCGCTATTTAGGTATGATTTTGAATGAATATGATTCTTTCTTAATTTGAATAATCTTTCAAAAAAAATGTCACAAACATTTGTAGTTAATCTTCATCACAACTCGTATGAAGAAGCATCAGACTATTTTAGAGAGTACACAGAGAAGCTGACCAATTGACTCAAATGAAAACAAGATTGACAATCGTAAACAGAACTTAAGTAAGTGAAAGTTCCTTTCGACCTTTTGAATTGATAAATCGATGTCAAAGAGATCTTAACTGACCGATTTGTAGACCGAGAATCGATTGCTTGTAATACCGCAGCTGCACTTCTAATAATCGAATTGTATCCGATTTAGATCGATTGCACTAGCTGGAATATTTTCAATGTTTACTCGGACATATATGTATAATCAATCGGGCACATGAAAATTGAAAATATTTGGTAACAAACTCGATATATGTGTACAAAAATGATTTGATTTATTACTACTAGTGTGTCATACTTTCTATAATAATTCAGTTGACATATCATTTATTAATGTAGATTACACAGTGTACATATTGTACAGTAAGTATGTATAGAGTGATTTTAAATTTACACTTACTGCCAGTTCTAAAACGTAGAGAGTAGAGAGGATGAGAAGGACGTAGAGAGGATGAGAAGAACTGGCATAACCATTCCGTCACTCTAAATTGCAGTGCAAATTAAATCGCAGAATTATTTATTTATGCGATAATTCAAATTTAAAACATTCAATTGTTTTTAAATGGTATGAAATACCCTTGGAGACTTGGCTAATTACATAATTAAACTTTCACGCTAAGGGCATTGGAATAGAAATAAAAAAATCCACTTACACACCTTGACTACTTGACTTAGGCTTTAAGAGCGTTTAACAGAAGAGCTGCAATGGTCTTGCAAACCTCCTGATGCTGCAGGTGTCTTCGAGTGGCGGCAAGCACCAAATTTGAAGTGACTGCAGGGGGCGTTTAAAAACGATAGCCGTAACGATCAAAGTAACGTTAATACTAGAACATTTTAAACGTGGAATAAAAATCGAAGACTACTTGGCCAGTGATTAAAACACAATATGCTGCTGACCATACATAATACAAAGACTGCCTTTCTCTAACGAGAGCAGACTTCCGAGATATAGTGAAAGTTACTTATTACTTAATCCTTACTGGGCGTGCCGTTTAGGTACTAATTGGGAAATACCGTGTGTTACAATTAATAATACCTTGTTAATGGAGAGACCGCGCGCGTAAATACATGAAAAACATAGTTTAAAATATCTTTGCTTACATCGCAACTATGGTTTATATATGTTGATATGAACTGCGTTTATTTTAACAGAAATTCCTAAGCGTACGCTCAAGCCACAAGACAACACTACTCCTAACATAAGCTTATTTTAATATACTTTAGTTAAATTTAATTTAGAAGGTTTTAAGATATGATTATCTCTACATATAAAAATGAATCCCTATTTCCCTTGGTCACGGCATCACGTATGAACGGGCGGTCTGACTTCGCTAATTCCTTTTTTATTGTGTATGTTATTGTCTTTAGAAAGAAAATATTTACATAATTGCGCGGAAAATCTAACAATACTAACCACCATATTAAGTAACTAAAACTTTTGTTACGATAGCAAATATATGGTGTCTTTTATAACTTTATTGAATTACTATTACATGTCATCACATCTTTATATATATAATTTTATTTTTATTTGTACGTGTGTATGTCACGGAACTCTTCTTAAACGGCTGGACCGATCTAAATCAATTTTTTGAATGCGTTCGGGTGGCGCCCTGGATGGTTAAGATTCACGAATAAACTTGCCACTGTCGGTATTTAGATTATTTATTTATACTGCAACTAAATATCTGATTTTTTAATATCCTAATTGCTCGAAATATCATTCAACAACGTCTGTCGGGTAATATAATTCTGTATAAATATTGAAATCCACGAACGGACTTTGAACCTTCGACTAATAGAGACTGTAATAAGGCCAAAGAAAGGGAACCGATTGGAATGCACATTCCACGACAAAAATAGACCATTAGCGAAGCACAATAAAGTACAAGCGCTGTTGATTCTTTTAAAGAAAAACACTTTTTTACGGATTATAGTTATGTATTATTGTATTTAAACTTATAATTATTTAGACATCTTTTTAAATTTAACCGACGTTTCGCGCGCTTTACAGCGTGCGTGGTCACGGTGACTGAAGGCAAAGGTGTTAAATGTCAAAAAGTATCACAGCTAATAAGTATAAGTTTAAATACAATAATACATAACTATAATCCGTAAAAAAGTGTTTTTCTTTAAATGTGTAAAAGCTACGGTAATAAAAGAAAACGGGCTTAGTGAGAAGACTTAAAAGGATAAAACCATTTGAACTAGTGATTTAGTGATAATGTACGTAAATATCAAGTGCTAAAGAGTGTCTGTAAAATAGAACACAAGAACAGAGTGTCTTCTTCCCTTTAATAGAGAGTAAGTAAGTAGTGTTATTGGACACTTACTTATATAATAATCCTTTTTAGTAAATTAGGTTAGACTTAAATTACTTATTAGTCTTAAGTTAGGCTAGATCGTAATGTTCCATGATGTCTTAGTAAAGACATATGTACATAGGAAAAAAAAAAGACAACACGCTGTTGATGCCTTTTTTTTTCAAAATAATATAGCTAAAATTAAGGTTTTCATTTACAAAATGCACGTTTATCAATGTATCATATGTTTCTTAGACCGACGTGGATATCGACTTCCGTAACAAGCTCGCCGCTGTAATTTCAATTATTGTACTGGGAATGAAACGTAGACTTAAAAATCTTTCAAATATAATTACAAAGCATCCGCCTATTTAGTATTGTCTTTTATTAACATAACTATAATCCGTAAAAAAGTGTTTTTTCTTTAAATCCGCCTATTTGTTATAAGTGAATGGGATATTGAAAAAGTTGACGTAGGTAAGTGATTCAGCATCTCAAGTATGAAAATTTAAAAATATAATACAATGACTTATGACCTGGAGTTCCACATAATTTGATTTACGATATGATGTAAATCAATTTTCAATGAACACATAAATTTATGTATCTACATAGTTACTGTTTATCTACGTACGGAAACTCGGTGACTCATACGTTTACATTATGACATCCGGTGATTCCTTTACTGTATTACTAGTGTTATGTATTGTTAAGGGTTTATTTACATTCCCTCTATAGTATTTGTTCTGCCTACTAGCCAATATCTTATCCGTCATAAGTAAATAAACAGCCTACGCCAGAAATCAGAGAACTAAATTGACGGATATTACTGGAAATTCGAATCCAGTTTGAAAAGAGGAATAAAAACTTGCCGATAAAAATTATATTTTATATAGTACTAGCAGACTCGGCCAAGGCTAAGGTTTTTGTTATGTTACATAGTAGTAAACTAATCAAGGGAAAAGGTTGGAGAATTTATTTTAAAGGTAGATAGCTGTGAAACGTTGGTACTTATAACACAGCGCCATCTGTTAGAATTATATGTATCTAATAATAAACAAATATTTGCAATAAAATAATATTGCGGGTATAAATTGAGATGTAAGCTTTCCTATCTTTTAAGTTAGAAAACTTAACTTTGCACACGGTGTAAAAATTTGATTGATATCGGTTCGTAAGTTTTGGTCCATACCGGACAAACAACGTAACACGTAATTTATATATATTCCTTTTCAATTCGGAATTTCAAATACTTTATAAGAAGAGAAAAGAAGAGCAGTGATCGCTCAGTGGCTTCAGCGTGCGACTCGCATCCCTAAGGTCGTCGGTTCGATCGCCGGCTGTGCACCAATGGAATTTATTTTATCCGCATTTAACATTTGCTCGAACGGTGAAGGAAAACATCGTGTCAAAAACCGACGTGTTTTAGACCCAAAAAAGAAACAAAAAGGTCGACGACGTGTCTCAGGCTCTTGAGGCTGATCACCTACTTGCCTATTAGATTTAAAAAATGATCATGAAATAGATTCAAAAAAAATCTGAGGCCAAGACCTAAAGAGGTTTTAGCGCCACTGATTATTATTATTATAGTAAAATAATAGATTTTTTCGTTTTCGATCTTGAACTAATCAATCTTTGTTGAATTTAGTATAACATTCTTATAAAGCAATCAAGCCTGAATTCTAAATAAACCAGGCTCGGGTTCAAGGGCTGTGTTAGCGTCACGAACTAATTTTGTGTTCATAAAAAGTTATGGTAAAATAAATAACCTTGAACTATAATGCTATTTTTACTTTAATCGAAAACGTAGATTATTTTAATTATTTTGAAACGACTTTTCATAGTTTTAAGAATTGTTTTAATGTATGTACACGGGCGAGACAGTTTTTATCATAAGTAATTAAAGTTGTAATCATTAGACGCATGAATCCATTCAATTAGGGTTAATCCCCTCATTTTAACGTATTTATTGTTTAATATATAATTTACTTTCAGGTAAATAAAACTAAAATTATTCGATTTAAACTAAAATCACTGATGAATTGATTGAATGAAAAACCAGTACGTTAACATTGAAATTCAATTTTTACAATAACCTGTGAATCATCCAATGATTATATCATCGTGATAACTAATACATGTTCAATATTGACTTTTTCTATGAAACCACAGGTAATTACTATAGCTATGACGGCAGATTTGTGATAATATACAAATACATAAACGTGATTTTAGTGGCATAACATAAAAGATTCTATTGTAAGCTACAAATAGATTCTAAGTAATATTAAAAAAATCCACTGCGTTTTTCTTGCCTAAAGGCTTATGAAACTTGTCATGTTCGAATTTCAAAACAAAACTCTGCACTGCGTTTATGAACCCGCTGATAAATTGAGAGTACAGCTAGGTATGAAATATACAAGACGATAATAAACTACATATTAATTATTAATATTTTTTTTAATATAGCCCATGTTACTCAGTGTAGCAATTGAACTTGAAAATATTTTTCAAATCGATCTCACAATTCTTTAGTCAATTTATTACTAACGCACAAAAATATAAAGCTTTCTATTATAACAACAATAACATGAGTATTGAGTGTAGGTAACTTTATGTGTTTAGTAATAAATAAGCTCACCATTTGCTGCTGCTATATAATAAATGATAAAGTAACTATTGAGATACCTAACTGTGCAAATTAACTGCAAAACAGTCGATAACAATGATATCCAATTAACTTGTAAAATACGCTGGAATTATGGACGAACTGTTATTAGTAAAAGGGAAGACAATTCCAAACTACGCCATATGGATTTAAACACGCAAACATCTGGCGGATATTATTATGTATGAATTTCTTTAATACCTGGCATACAATATTTCTTGCGGTATGTGACGATCCTTTATAACGGTAACAACATAATAATAAAATTCCGTATAATGCAATTTTTTTTAGTATTCGTCTAGTGGTTTCAGCTTCTCATCCCTGAAGTTGTTGGTTCGACTCCTGGCTGTGCACCATTTAACATTCGGTCGTACGGTGAAAATATTGCACGCAATCGGCATGCTAGGTCACCGCTTTAAATTCGTATAGCGCCAAAGATACAATGTTTATTATCGTAAATGTTTTCTTATTATAATACTCTATTAAAGTAAATGAGTTCTAGAGAAGTGGCTGAATATTTACGTGTCATGATTTTTTTATTATTTTATCTGCTGGCGCCATTGTCACCCCCATTTTTCTTATAACTCCATTTAAAGAAGCTCAAACTAATACTTCCACACCCCGGCTAATAAATACCGAATCAGATATTAGAGAGCCTAACGCTAACCAACATAAACTGAAAACTAAAAAACCACTCACATTAATACAAACCGCTGTGGTTTTGTATTAATGTAACCATAGTAGTTTAATATAACAATAGTAACGTAAAGAATAAAAAATAAAAATATGTTAAAGTCCAACCGTTTGTCTTAGTCCGTCTCTTTTTAGCAAACAGGAGACATAGTCTGCTTAATCTTTTCTCTGAACCTTATCCCACTCTCTCTTACAGGATAATATTATAATCAGTGTTTATTGTTTACTTGTGTATAGTAAATAAATCTTAAACCAATTTCAATAATACAAAAACACACTTGATAATCTATTTTAGATCGCTGCAATCTTCTCAGAAATACAAATAGCCTGGTCAGTAAACAAGTTCCTGAAGTTTCTTAGTCAGAACGCTACTCAGAATGCATTTAGCGTTACCAACTGGTTTTACATGCACTCGCCACTCACTTCCGGCGCCTGCGTCGGCGTCAAGCGGTTCTTCCATAACTGTAATAAGGTCGTAGACATCACAAAACAGAGTAAAGCTACAACTGCTGTTAAGCTTACAAATAAATTGTTGGTACGTAGGTAATACGTACTGAAAGTCTCGAGGGGGGTAGTGTGCAACCTTAGTGTACTCCAAGAACTGGGTTTCTTAATTCCTATGGAATATGTGCGATGGCGAAGGCCTAGGTTATTTGCGATACCAGTCTGTTGCACAGATCCCCGTTATCCAGTAAGTTCCGTCTACTGAATGCTGTCTCCGACACTATCGACATATTTGTATGTTCGCAAAGTGAATTCACAGTATTGTGTATATTATGTGTTTACGATGTACTTTATTCAATTTTTCTCGACATTATCGTATTGGCATAGTCTGTAACGATAATGTGTTTCTGTAATAAATAAATAAGTATAAAAATTGCATTGTTTCCTTTGTTTGTTTTTATGTAATAAAACAATACATATTAACGATTTTCTCGAAAATCTGTTTAATCAGCACTGTTTGCTATATATAGTCTAGTCAATCAAGTCTACGATATGGCCACTTTATTATATTAGTTAAACTGTACACGAAATAAGTCTCTGTTTGAATCATACAAATTGAAAGAGACGGGAGTATAGTTCGGTGGCGGTTGCTTAAGGTGAGGTTCAAATATATTTACACTATCCTTATATCAAAAACTTAATATAATAGTCAAAACCATATATAGGGTAATAAGGCGTTCCTATTTGGGGCAAAATTTGTAAGCTACAATACAACTAATGTTTGAATTGAAATTATTAATTTATTAATTTCCACGACTCTTACTACATACGTACGGTACTATCATCTAAACCTTGGATGCTGTTTGCGGCGCTGTCATACTCTAACATGACGTCAAGATTAAGATAAATCACCAATCCTTTACTATGTAGATAGTTGATAACCTACTTATACGACGGTATACTTTTACCATAATCATAAATATCTTGGAAAATGATCAGATTGGAAGATAATTATAATTATGGAAAATAATATTATAATATATAAAACTTGATTCCAGCCATTTGAGAGTCCACATGCATCGCCAGAGACGATGGCAAGCGGTTGGATGGGATATCGTTGATCCCTTGGAAGATGGGACGGGCTTTGGTTTGGGATGGTACTCATGTGGACACGTTAGCCAAACAATAAATGGCTCAAATATAAGAGGATTTCTTCCAACTTCGATTTTGTTCTCGTTGGAGTAGAGACTCTTGCGCCCTGGGATCCAAGTGCACAGGCGCTAATTAAAGATTTAAGTTGGTGCCTGATCGATAGTACCGGTCAACTAAGAGCTGGTGCTTTCCTTGCTAAACTAATGAGTATAGAAGGAATTGCTGCCAGCATTAAAAGGTACACTGCCACAGGAACCCAATTTTTCCAAATTTAATAATTTCGTTTGTAAGTTAAGAAAATTGTAAATACGGTATTTTTGATTGTTATATTTTGGTTTAAATAAATACTTATATACGTATAAACATGATTAGTAATTATTTATATTAATTTTAATCGCCTTATTATATATTGTATTTTCCTATGGAATTTACTAACTAAAAACATTGACAAAACCGCAGAATACGAAGATAATGTAAAATCACCGCGCGAATAATAATAATTTATTTATTTTTCCTTTAATACTGATACCATGTACCCTTATGAAATACCAGTACTTTTTAAAGCTATTCATATATTTTTCGTTGAACTTTGATTTTCATATGAAACGTCTGAATGAAAAGTCGCATTAATCAATTTTTGTTATACGAGCCATTACAATCAACATATGGAAAAGAGATTTTTTATTGGATAATTCTATCATTTAATATTACCATTTATATAATATAAGTAACAGGACAAAGACGCATTACTAATTTGTATTAACGATATTAAACAAGAAACGTTTGTTTGTAAAACGTGAAGCTGATCATTGAAAGCGTTAGTTTTACATGGCAACTTCTCGAGAATGCAATCGGTTACATAAATTCCTTTATTCATTGCATTGTTCACAGGAAAAACATACGTGACGTGATAACAATAAGATTTACTTTACCATGACGGGTATGTACTGAAGAATCAGTGCATGACATCCTTCGAATGACAAATTGCAAACGTAGAGAAAATTCATAACATTTGTATTCCACGGAAAGGTGACTTCTCTCGCACAGTTTAGTAACTAATATGTAGTTATCAAATTTCTATTATTTTCTAAGTTTCTTTAATTAAAAAGTATAAACAATTACTAACACAATGATATCCTGTTTGTCGGATTCTTCCTTGCTGATGTATAGGAATGCCTACAGTGAATAAGTGATACCTGTATCTTTTGTTCCATAATAAACATATTGGCTACTTTCCACAGATAAGATTGTTTCGATCACCCCGGGTTTGATTCCCCATATAAGAAATAACAACGAAAAAACGTATCATCGTGCAATCGCGATTAGTACGTAGTCATCATATTTCAATCAACCATCAACCAATTCAGAAATGGTGCTTGAAGAACTTGTTCTATCTACGTTAGAAGCACCGATGGTAAAACTGGTATTTCAAAATTTGCATTATATAAATGGATATATATTCCAATTATTCTGTGCAAAAAAACCTAGCTTTTATGTTAACGAATGAGCGGTATCGCATTAATAAGAAAATGTAATTAAACATTAGTGCAATATTTCTATTAAATGCGTTGTTGTGTAAATCCAATAAAAGTTTATAGAAACCAACATAGAGAGAGATAAGTCACGACTACTGATTACATTACTCTTCAAGTTTTCAAAATTGTAATTATTCAGATATTTATATTATTAAACGCAGACTACGACATTTATAGCCGTGGTTACTATGTTTAATTTATGAAAAGCCATCGAAGATGTAAGAAATCTGAAATAGGTATGTTATTATGCGGCATAAGCTGCAAACTTACAGAATTATAAGAAACTAGCTGACCCGGCAAACGTTGTTTTGCCATGTTTTTTTTGCCAAAAAAATTAAAGTTTATAATTAACAAATAAAAATAGGGGTTCGTCGTAGAGGAGTGAAAAATTCAGGGTCATATGAAATTTTTTATTCTACGTCATGACAAAATAAAAAAAAAATCTTGCAAAAAAATTAAAAATTTTCATTAACAAATAAAAAATAAGGGTTGATCGTAGAGGGGTGAAAATTTAGGGTTGCATGTTTTTTTGTATGGTGTGTCAAAAAAATAAATAAAAAAATTTAGGGCTGGAGCACCCTTAACATTTAGGGGGATGAAAAATAGATGTTGTCCGATTCTCAGACCTACCCAATATGCACACAAAATTTCATGAGAATCGGGAAAGCCGGAGTTTCGGAGGAATTTAACCACAAACACCGCGACACGAGAATTTTATATTGTATAAGATTCAGTTGCATTTTAATTCACTAAACAAAGTTTGACGTTTTTACCACGTCAACAAAATCAATGACGTTAATGTGATTCAATTTCAAACAATACACACTATAAACTAACATGTTCCTAAAACCTCATAAACTTTTATGATTACGACATGATGGCACTGATTATGTTGACGTATTTGTGACGATAGTTATATATGAATTGTAATACATAATATAAAGCTTCATTAATTTTAAATATAACTTGCCCCGGCTTTGTATATTACGTTGTTAACATATATATACTAGCAGACTCGGCCAAGCGTTGCTGTGGCTATGGTTTTTGTTATACATACATATTAGATAGTAGTAAACTATTCAAGGGAATGAGGAGAAAAAAGAAGGTAGGAGAACTTATCTGAAAGGTACATAGCTCATGTAAAATGTTGGTACTTTTAACACAGCGCCATCTGTTAGAATTGTATAAAATAATAAAGAAATATTTGCTATAAAATAATATTGCGGGTATAAATTGAGATGTAAGCTATCCTTTCTTTTAAGTTAGATCAAACTGCACACGGTGTGAACATTTGATTGATACCGGTGGGGTAGTTCAGGAGTCCATTGCGGACCAACAACGTGACACGTGATTTATATATATTAAGATAAGTATTAATATTTACTTAAATATTGCATTTTAATGAAGAAACAATTGAATACACAGATAGCGACAAACAACAAAAATATTGTTTAATCTGCATAAAGAGAAACTGGTCAATGTGAGCATTCTCTAACTAGCTGGTAAAATGATGAAGCTGGTATGATACCGAAACTTATTGAACATTTAATTGACTAAATCCTTTTAAATAAAGCCAAGTAAAGTCAAGTCAAGACAGTTTTCCGATATCCAAAAAAAAGCCTCCTAAATAACAATCAAATAGTCACCTTGCAATGTTTAAAAATAGTTTTATTTGCAATCTATTCTTGCTTTTACATCTATTTAAATTCAATATAAGTTAAAATCGAGGTCACTTCCTGGTCGATAAACTTAAAAAGATCTTTTAGTTTTTAAATTACAATATTTGCATAAGTTTTGTTTGTATGTAACTAAATGTTGATATCAACTACGTATATACTGTAATGAAAACCCATTCTTAAAAGACATTGAATAATATACAAATGTATATCTCTAAATAATCATAATATATAATGTTTTATTCAAATCTTTAATCCTAGATAGGTAAACTATTTATCTAGGAAATATTTTACGATATTCTTAATTGGCGGATATTTTATATTTGTCGTCGTCGTTAATTTCTCTAAGAATACCTTCACCGTATGCGACAAGACGTCGTACAAACACGAATTAACGGCATAATTCGTGAATGATTCGGGTTACAGCTATACTAATGGTAGGATGTTGATATTTTCCAATATAAGGAAATATTTAAAGAGACGGAAAAAGTTTGGCTTTGTTTAGCAGTAACTATTAATTATTTACTTTGTTTTTTTAAATTGTAGTTAGTGAATTAATGTACTTATATTTTGTCTTTGAATATTGTCCAAGTGTCATATTTTATAATAAGGATGTAAGCTGCAAAATTACTAATAAATAAATATTTTGTCAATTATTTTAATTACGATTTATATCGTAAATATCTTAGGCTATAAACATGTCGTATTCAACATGAGGAAATGAAAAATTATATTGAAATAAAAAACTATCCTTTGTAATGCATACTGACCATGAGATAGTTAAACAATCACGATTGCCATTTGTTTATTTTATCAGTTTAATTTTGATCTGTTCTGACGAACTTGACATGTTTCGTTTCACTTTTCAAACAAGCGTCAGGCAGCCAGCTATTTTGAATACTCAGTCAATGTGAAACCAAGGAACAAGTCAATGCTTTTTATGTCGACAGTAATATTGGCTTATTCTTCGCACTAATATTATGATATGTTAGACCCAATTCAGTACAGCTCAGCCCTTTGCCGCATAGGTAATTAGATCCATACACTATAATACTGAATTTTCTTCGAAATTTTTCTTTTCATTAATCCATGTATTGTCTTCCAACTGTTACATGTTTAAACAAGGATAAAAATAAGAGTACTATGCCATTCTCTTTGTTACCGGCGAGTTCGGGGTTTTGGAAGTTATCTATTATATAATATATTAGCTTTAATGTTAACATTTTCGAATTATTGGATATTATTCAGCTGTTTTGACCACGATGAAATTTGCAGGAATTTCTTGCAACATTGTTGCCTTATTATGCTTTAGTGCTTACAAGTTACGAATTCTGGGTTGGGTTAAAGCGCTTTATTCGCTACAATTTGAATACAATTGTGCCAAGGCGACGCTGCGTCGTTTTGAGATTGTGCGAACACTACCACAACTTGTGCAATACAAAACCATAGTAATCAATCAAATACAAAATAATACATCTATTATGTCACGCATTTGAATTCTAATACTCGCATGTAATGTTATAAAGTTGTAAATTATAATTAAAAAAAGCATGTTTCAACATCTTATGTTTGAAGTTCTTAAAAATAATCCAATCACCGCACAATTTCGGGTGTTATTTTTCATTTAAAAATAATAGCTTTACCCCAGAACTGGTGCTTTGATCGCTCAACGAATAAGTATCGCAATACAGGGAGGAAATTCTGCCAGCGTTAAAATACACTGCCAAGGGGACAAAATTTTTTATATACTTCATTATTTATTTTTTAATTTTAAATTTGTATAAGCTAAAAACTGTAAATTTGACAGTTATGTTTAGCTTGTAATAAAGAGTATCAATTAAATAAAACTATTTTTGTTGGTAAACACCAAGAAACATAAAAATATGATTTAAAATATCAAACTTGACAAATGACAGTTGACATTATAACTCAGGTTAATATTGACTGAACGTTTCAATGCTACGCGTGTTTAGAAAATTGTGTCGCAGGGCCAAATGGTTGAGTGGAATCGACCAAGATCGAAGATCAAACTTTTAAAGAACAAATGCTGCATTATTGGGACCAATATAAAGGAGACTGATTCTCCTGAATGCATCTTGTGGAAAAATTTACGGCGAATTGGAAAATTATTTAAGACGGAAGGAAGTAGTAGAAGTAGTTGTTTATTTATTCTGTGGTTAGTTTCGTGGAAACTTACAATAATTACTATGATTTACTTTTAATTACCGCCATGAATTTGAAACTACAAAAATATGCTAATAATAAACCATTACATAACTATTTTGAAAACAAATATGAAATCAATTTTTTCACGAGAATTTTCCATTGTTTGTTTTTATTTTTTATATCTATATTAGATATGATAGAAAAGGCATAGATAAGGAAAAAAGATTTAATCAAATTATATGGAAAATCTATATCTAATTTGATAAGATGTAATTCATAAGTCCTGTGACAAATTGGAAAGGAAAATAAAAAGTAAAAAAAAAGAAATTACCCAGATATAATTATTTATATTTAAGATTTAGATTTTTTATTAGAAATTGCGATTTTAATTTCACAATTAGCCAATTAGATGTTGTACCAGGAATAACATAATTGTTTACGGATACTGCCCGTTTGGCCCCTGTTCTATAAAGAAAATAGATGATCACATACATACATAGAAAGATACATGTGCCTTTGAAGCTTCAGATAATGGACTTTTTATGTATACCCTCATCTATATAAAACATAAATCTACCTTATATGACTATCTCTTAACATCACAGCCTTATATATTATATATACTATTTGACAAGAGACGATCAAAAACAGACAATTAAAACGTTTTAGTTGTAGAAGTATATGTTGTTTACCATCAAAAGTGCAAGCATAATTTTTAACATGAGTTTAAAGGCTTACCAAAAATACCACACATTTTTAACTTATTCGATTTGTTTTACGATTTTAATACTTTAAGGAGCTATCACAGGTTTCACTACACTAACATTTAAATTTCGCAACATGTGTGGGCGCGATTTTGCATTCGTAAAACGATGAGACAGCAAAATTCGTTTTCCTATTACACATCTACAAATTATCCTTTTAAATTGTCTATGGCAGAAGATCATTCGTCATATTAGCCTTGTTTCTTAAACACAGCACACACAATTTCAACCTAATTACCATATACTTAACTAAAACGTTGTTTTTACTCTAAATTTGAATTTAATAATTGTTTTTACTATATTAATTTTTGTATAACTACTTTTATATACTTTGAAGTATTCCTTGCATTTATGACTGTGTGCCTAGAGTCTATATCTCTTAACCATATGGTTAAGTTCGAATATAAATGTTCGTCAGATGCCTGTGTATAAAAACATAATTATTTCTATGTGTGGTTATTCTATTTCGGTGAAGCATCGAAAAGATTATACAGTTTTTAGGCAATGATTTAGTCATAGATTATAAACTTTTCTTAGTTACAATTATTGTGGGTGCGAAAAGTATTATTCTAATAACTTTCATTTCCTTTCGAGTGTAAGTGTGGTAGAAGGTGAAACTAAATTTAAATTAAATGTCAACAGGCTAGGGAAGTAATGTAACGCCATCGATTCAAGTCATTTGCACAGCTGTTAGATCAACTGGCTGAACATCTTTCAGGCTTTTAAACGGCGCTGTTTACTTAAAAGGCAAGACTGTTAATTAAACGGCTAAATAAGATACAACATATACACCCCCTAAGTGTAAACCAAATTCTCAATCTACTTTGTAATTTACTCATAGCTGGCAGGATTTTCCTCTGTTTTCTTTGAAAACTGTTAAATCATCATGAGTATGATGATGTCAACCTTAAACTACATTTTGTATAGCAAGTGAAATAGTGAGGTTAGATATACATATTATTTTAAAAATGATCTAATACTTATGATATGAAAGATAATGTCAATTTTATATATAAGATAAAACATTTATGTTTCTTGATAACGATCAAAAATAAATTATATGTGACAAACAAGAAGGATTTCTTGTCAGTGACCTTTATAGATAACAAAGCTATAAATTGTATTAACTGACGATGTTGCGTCATACTCATTCTCTTACACACTGATAATTATTTATATCATCTAAGACATTTCTTTTACATCGTAATTATGTTTACAATCTTTAGTCCACGTTGTATAATAAGGCATTTAGAGGCTCTACAATCCTTTTTGCCTTATTCGCTTAACATACATCGCTGATGGGTTTAAAACATGCTGGCGTCCTTATAACGTTTTCTTTAAGCAATTATAAATGTGTAGAAGAAAATCTATTCATCGCATCCAACTCTTAACAACTAAATTTACGTATAAAATTGTATTCAAAATAAGGAATCATTAACATATTTAGTATATAGTTAGTTAATAGTTGATTTGTTTGCCAAATTCAAAAAGGCAGTAAAGATGCATGTTAGAGTGAACACAGTGACTAAAATTGAGACGGCTAATGGCGACGTGTATCTCGCTCGTAGGTATATACATATTAATATTAAGTTTCTCATGCAATTTTTTTTTTTGTAATGAGAAATAAAGTTCTTCAATAGTGTCTATGCGTGTAAACATTTCTTGACAACAATAAAATACCCGTTACAAACATGATTCACCTGCATAAGTAACCCCTATTGGTATTCAGCAAAAACTTTATGTTTACAAATTGATAACCGTATTTCATATACATATTATATATTATTAAATAAACAACATTCTAACATCGTATTTACTACAACTCTGCGGTTGACCGCCAATTGTAAAAAGTAATGAAAATCTATTTAGTTACATCTATTTCGGGTTTTGCATATCATACAATAACTTTAAGGAGGATTCGACGTGTTTTTTTCTTATCGTTTCTCTTTTGTAACTAATAGATATTGTAACTAATAGAGACTTGAAGGTAAATGAAATTGTGGACTCATATTATATAAACATACTAACTACGTAGGTCATGTTATGATTCATTACCCCAGCGTAATGGCCTTAAAATCTCAATAAAAAGTTACATAATGAAGCAGCTACATTAGAGTGAATCACGGACCATGCGCATGATTCGATCCATCACGTGAGCACACCATAGAGAAATCATCGCTCAACATGTGGGTGCCCTACATATTTAATTTTAGGTCGTAAAACAAACGAATTCGATCACGTTAGACTTTCTATCTCTTTTTTTTTTTAATGAGGTGGAAATGCACTAATGCAGGCCCGCATCAAAAATGTCGAACTTGACGCGGGGACTGTGGGGCTGGATCTACACTCAAATCCCTCTGCTATTCAGAGGGGTAGCGAGACCCCACCCACTAAAAACACCTCAGCCCATCACACGCCCTTAAGATGGGCCCTCGGGTTTCGCTAAGCATTCCACCCAAGGAGACTTACTATCTCTACCATAACAGTAATAACTATATCTACGTGGTAATCCCAAGCTAAAAATACAATACAATTAATTTTTGTCTATTTATCTTAGTCTCCAAGTAAGTCCTTAAAGCCTGTAATATATAAAATTTAGCTTCGTTCATTACTAAGTGGATAGTAGCATATGCTTCATCTTAATCAGGTAAAGGAAAGATAAGCTATTATGACTTTATCATCAAAACAATTTAGGCGTATAGGTAGAGTACACTCTGATAATATAACACAATTAATATTCATACATAATATACAAGATGTATTTTCAAGTAATGGAATGACAATTTCAAGACGGTGTTCTTAAGGCTGTTCGTCATCTACGTATGCATGCAACGTATTGGTTGGGTTTTCTGGACCAATTCGACTTAGAGAATAGGGCGTACCAATAAAAAAGGCTGACAACGCACGCCGATATTTTGACATGGAGAGAGTCCATGGGCGGTATCACTTTATATCAGATGAGTGTGTTCAATAAGAAAACGTGTGTGTGAAGTTATACTGCTTTGGTGTAACAAGATAAAAATCTTTAAAAAAAATATTTTTCGCCTTATTCTACGTTTGTAGAAAAAACGACACTAACAATAGAAGAAACTAAAATGTTGACTATAGACTATCTTAATATATATATTTCTTCTGTGCGTGTGTATGTGACTGAACTCCTCTCAAACGACTGGACCAATTTTGACGAAATTTTTTGTGTGTGTTCAAGGGGATGTGGGAATGGTTTAGATTCACAATTTTGTCCGCTGGACAATGTTTTTTTAATTATTTTTTAATTTTATTAGTAGTTGTTGATTTTGGAATGTTTTACATTAGATGCGACAGACGGCGCTACCATCGCAGTCTCAAATTTTAAATAATATTCGAATTTTAATTTTAGTCTATCCCGACAGTTAGCGCTGCGATCAAATTAAAAAAAAAGTTTTGTTATCATTGTGTTATTGTAGACCATGTGCTGGATCGTTAGATATTGTCATAACATTTGAATAATAATTTTCATCAAAATGGTCCAGAATGTTAATTTAGCTTATTAAAAAAAGTTTGAAATTTTCAAATTAAAGACGTGTAGACAGGACAACGTCTGTCGGTTCCGCTAGTATATATATATAACATCAAGGAGTAATTTTATTGGGTGGGTGTGACTCATTTTTCAGAAGTCTTGAAGCGCATTTGAGGGTATAACGAATCATGTGTAATATAAAGACTATCATATTGTGTGCATAAGTTCTGAAACTCCAGTCCAGTCCTGCTTGAATGTGGTAAAATCGTCTTCCTAAAGTTGAAACTGTTAGGCGTTTTACTGCGATTCTACTATAGGTGAATAAGTATTCGTTTGCAAAATAACAAACGAGATGCTGTCGACAGTCGAATGTTGTGAGTACAATGCGACATGTTTGGTAATCGCGATCTGCACTGGCCGGAAATTAAAACCTTCCATCAATGTTTACGATTGACTCCATTGTATTCGACATTTTCTTGTTTAACAAATGCGTAAGCCAATTTTTGTGTATGAGACTGAATTAATATACTGTATTGAGAAGTAACAGCTTAACAAAAACGATTCTATCGCTAAAGACATGCTACTAAAATTGGCCAAAACCATTTTGTCAACAGCGACCCAGCGGAAAAAATTTTTTCACACTATGCCGACACGTACCTATACGATTGTAATTGATTAAATTAAAATTTTCGTATGCCTTAATACAAATGTTATAATGGAACAAACACTAATAGAAGGTTATTGCGATAAAATATGCCCTAAATTACGGGTTTTTACCTGGGAAGATAATGTATCGATGCGAAATCTTAGATAGTAATTTTTATCAATATCCGGAAGATTGCACGTTACACGAATGCTCAAATCACGTTTTTTTTTACATAAGAAACTAAATATATACGAACGAGATACATGGTGCAGCCTTAATTTTAGTCTACTAGGCTGAAAATTTACATCTAAATTATTGCGGTCAATTACTAAGCAAATCTATTTAAAATATGGAATTAACAGACATCGTTATCGTCCATGTTTGCGGCACCACAGAAAGGACTACATCGAAAAATTGTCGGTAGATTAATATCGGCACTTTAACAGAGTTCCAAATTTAAATCGTTTTGACAGGTAAGCACTCACATTTGACATTCGTTACATTTGAGCAGAGAACTAGTAATAGTTGTTATTAATATAACATTAGGTTCTAAATAATCATGTTCTCAAATGCTTAACTTAGGTGGCGAGTGCAACCTGATTCGTTTTTGTTATCTTTATATAAACACAACGTAGTGATTGTCATTACAAATAACGGTTATATCATGAAATCAGATCTTGTGTTTTTCCCACACACATTTGAGCCGTGACAGCCTGACACCATGAAGCCTTATTTCTAATTGGAATTTCTCTTTAGGAAAATAACGAAAATCGGACCATGCATTCTGATTTTTAATCAAGCCTATATGAATAGATGTTTGGTATAGCTTTCTTATGTAAATTATCGTAAATTGGATACTAATGCTGAATACGATAATTAGTCAAGTCAATTAAATATACACTTCTACCGATAAGGTTCCTTGTCGGAATTAAAGGAATAAATTTTTTATTCAACTTTATAGATTCGATAATACGTTTACTAGACACAACAAAGCGTATTGAAATACGTCATACTGTGTATATAGACGAAATACAAAAACTTCGTCAATATAATTTTAATGAAAACACCTGTATCAATTTGTTTTAATTCTACATCACGAGTTGTTTTAATAGTAAAGTCGAGGTTATTGTTTTTATATTTAATAATATACAGTCTTACTAATAAAGATTAATGCACATCGTATAAGCCTCTTATAAAAACATGTTAGATAAATTCCTGAATTGACAAGTCTAATGTATACGGGTTTGTTTGTATGAAGACTTGTTGTGCTTAAACGCAGAGGCCAAGTTTAACGGGTGTATAAGAAAAAATCATTTGATCTGATTTTTATAAAGGTTCTTGAAAGCGTAAATTTATAAAAATTGCTGCAACAATCCGAAAATCACGAAAATCAAACAAACACGGCGGGTTGCCAGGGTAACAATAAATAAGGGTCGTTAAGTTATTCGACCCATACAAATCGATTATTGGTCAAAGAGGTGTTTATGTACAAGCTCTATCCACTGGATAACTATCACCTTGTTAACGCATGTATAGTGATTTTTTATTAGCAAGACTGATAGAGATTTGGCTTACGTATAAATGGGTAAACATATTTTTATATCACGAGGTAAGATTTTTAACATAACATATTCTTTAATTTATTATAAGTAACGTTGAAGGCCACAAACCTATACGAAGTCATTATTCCCACTTGTAAGGTCAATATTCTTTAGGTCCCTCACATTTCACCTTGGAGTTTTTCAACGTATAAAAACGGAGAACTAGAACAGTTATTTGCTGAGTTAGTACTAGAACTCAGTATGATTATCCATACAATGGTTTCGTGGTAACACGGTATTTATAACTAAATAATATAAAATATTCATAACATTTACTTAATTTACTTTTTGATCAATTTAACTGCAATTCAGACATCAACCACTAAACGAAACAACATACAATCGTAAATAATAAGTATAATCCATTAATGTTGTCCAGTTGACAATGCAAACAAATCAGAGTAGCATGTTAGAAAAAATATAGTATCACTACATAGTATGAAACAGTCTTTATATACCTATATAACTACTAGCAGACACGGCCAAGCGTTGCGGCGGCTAAGGTTTTTGTTATATTACATAATAGTAAACTATTCAAGGGAAACGGTAGAAGAACTTATGTGATAGTTAGATAGCTTATTTGAAACGTTGGTATTTTAACACAGCGCCATCTGTTGGGGTTGTGTCAAATTATAACCAAATAATTTGCAATAAAATAAAATTGCGACCATAATTAAAGATCTAAGCTATCCTATCTCTTAAGTTAGACCAGACTGCTCACAGTATGTCAATTTAATTTAAAATCGGTTAAGTAGTTTAGGAGTCCATCGCGGACAAACATCGTGACAGGAGATTTATATGTATTAAGATGTATATGCTTTGCCGGCCTTTTAAGAATTGGTAAGTGATTGAAGAGGAAGTTTTATATTTAATAACATTCATTAAATGATGGAATACTGTTATTTTTGAGGTTTCTAATGTGATGTCGTTAATATTTTCATGTTTTCCGCTGACATTGTAGACGTAGGCTGAACAATACGAGATTTATCAAAATTTATCAACGCGTTCATGAATATCCCACAATACCATTTTTTGTCAGTTACTTTTTACGACAAATAATGGCTAATTTTCGAAGCCATTTTAACCAAAACAGAATAATTTTTTATCCAATTAAATACCTTAAATATATTGTTGATTTAATATGGCTCTTTACCGCATATGATTTACAAAATAATTTCGAAGATATCACTGATTTTTAAATTTAGCCGCGATCGGACGCGTTCAGTATCGGAGCTCTCTAGCGAGGAAAATAACAATACTTAATAAAAATTTGCTTTTAATCAGCATTGCACCCGTGACAAGCCCCTGGTCGCTTTTATATTATAAAGCAAACGGGCAGACGCTCTAGTCTCATGTTAAGTGACACTACCGCTTGGGAACCTCACAGTTCCGGAAAGTCAGTGCTTTGTCTTAGAGTTTCGATACGCCCTTTTCTTTCAGGGCCCACACACGCAATGTATATATTATAAACCTCACTCTCGATCTATCTCACGGGCGAAATATAAATGTAAACATTGTCAAGCTTTCATTACTCAATATTTACAAGATCGTCTGAGACACAGCCAAACGCGATTTGTTTGAAACGACGCCAAATGCACAAAACGATTTAATAATAAACCCAGACTGTTTCTACATGTATACGTATGTCATATTACGAATATTTAGTTACGTTTAGATAGAAGGTCTATTAACATCATCATCATTCTTATATTATAGTGTTATATAAAGAATACATGTGGACATTTATTAGCGCCTTTAAAAATACAGTTTGGTGCAGTACTGAGTGGTCCTGGTAGAATGTCAATGCGAAGATTGCGTTGCGATGCGAAATCCTGAGACAGTGAACCACCTTTTAAAGACGACCTCTATTGCTGTGTCATTTCGTTGTCATATGAGTTGCTAATATGCAGTAACCTTTTGTGACTTTGATTTTATATTTGTTGAAGTTGTTACAAGTATAATTGTTGATATAATAAAAGTGATTAATGTGTTTAACTATAATCGTTGTATGCAATCTAAAATAACCTATTGATGATTAAGTTCATGCCATTCACCGATACGAACTGTCCATATATTGTTTAGAAATTCGTATTGATATCGAACTTAATAACAATGATTAAACTATCTTTACTTATTGCACTTGCTTATTCACAACCCAAGCTTTTGCCTACCGCTTACCAAATATAATAAGTAAAATACATATATAATTCAACAGGATTAAATAAACTCTGTAATGTACTTAATTCTATTGTACAAATCCAACGCGGAAGATAACAAGAAATTACAGATTTTGAGTGATATTAAATATGTTTAAACTAATAAGTATAAAACGAAAAAATTAAAAATTGCGTTTCATATTTCACATATTCGATAGTTGATTTACAACCAAAACAAAAGCATAATCTTCATAACAGCATTACACAATGTATACATTGACGTTAGAGCCTCCCTCAAAAGAAATCGTTTCACTTTCGGTCTTACGTCATGATGGCCCATAAATCATTCGAACTAGCACAGAAAAACAAAGACAAGCGTACTAGTTTGCTAGATTTCAATCGATTTATTTATTTTATATCTATCTGGCTCATTACATCCGTTGACCTATTTAAGTAAAATAGGTAAAGTCCAAATTGCAGCTCTTCAATCCATACAGACTAACAGCTTACGATCATTGTAGATGATGTTCTCTTGTCTTGAAGGCCAACTCAGTGGATTGTTGTTTCAGACTCTTATATACTATATACTCTTTATCTATTTTTTGCGTCCTAGTGCATTGTTTATATGAGTTAATCTCACTCACTATGAAATTTCATGTTAACTGTTACCTATATTATATAAAGGTGCTGCATACTTGGTTCAGTCTAGTGACAAGATTTATACGAAGTATTTGTCGTCAATGTTAACTCTGAGGAAATATATACAATATACTATCAATATGGATCATATAGATTCTACTAATTCAACTATTTAAAACTCAATACATAACCCACGTGAATAATTGCGATCACTTTTCAAAACCTAATTGGAACGTAAAGTTTTATTCTAAATTATTCGAATCCACTGAGGTCACCTAAATATAATTATGAAAGGTGGCAGAGGTGTTCTGATTTTAAATTCTGCGAAATATATTTTGAGATGTCGTTCGATGGACGTGTTAGCGAAATAAAGTGTTTTATCTGTCAAAATTGTGTTAATAATGGTTGAACTGCGAATCGTCTGCTAACACGCTGTCTTTAAACATTGCGCAATTTGGAAACTGTAGAAATATCTATCTACTTAGAGGCTATTTAACACGTAGAAAATTATAAAGTAAAAGGTCTATGATTACCAAATGTACGCGTGCGTACGGATATTTAAGAACTAGAATATTCTAGACATATTTTAAACTCTTAAACAGTTAGCTTGCTCAATATCACTGTGTACAATATCTATTTCCGAAATAATATAAAAATCGTTAAGTTGCACAAATACCGGACAAGTTTTTAGTGTTTAATAAGTTCGATGTTCGAGGATCCTTCAAAACTAGATAAATAAGTATTAACTTAAACATCTTAAAATAGCTTTTAGTAACATATCTGTTGCCAACCAATTTACAATGTAGATTAAAATAATTCATAAATTAATAACATAACGCGCCGAAAATAGTTTATATTTGTTGCTAATGAGATAACAATGTTGTACAATGATAAACTACGGTTGCTATGGTTACTCGGTAATGATTGTAAAAGTTATCTAACATATAAATATAATCCGTCTTATTTAAGCTTTAACTAAAGTATTCACCTGTTTCTTTTCATCACTGCATACACATAATTTGGTGGAGAAGGTAAATTTTTACATGTAATATGATCTATGAGACGACGAATCGAATTATTAATCTTATTATAATATTATTAAATAGTTGTTTAGACTATGTTGCTTGTATTACAACTGTATTTATGCATTTTAAAGTGTACAATTATAATGTCGTTAAATTGTAGTTTATAATAATATATAGGCGGAAATTGAAAAACGAGGAAAACTACAGGAAACGCTTTTCTCCTTAGAATGTCCCAGTAATTACGAGTAAATTACTAAAGAACCCTTTTTTTAAATACATTTATATAAACCGGATTTGTAACATTATATACTATTAAATAGATAATCACGAAGGTATCTAGTTCATGCCAGTAGAGTCGTGATTTAAAAGGATTATTAGGTCTTACAGGCTTGCTTTACCGCTAGTTAAATACTTTTCGTGATTGCTATTACCGTGAACTCATTTTGTAATGTTTTAAATAACTATGACGTACACGCGTAACGAAACTATATAACAAGACTCACAAATGACAGCGTAGCTTCCTTCTTGGAAGGGGACGTGTTATAGAAAGGGGGGCGAGATAAGCAGGATCGTTTCTTCTCTCTTTAATACCCTTGGGATGATATTATTCTATCAAAGCGTTGGATTATTTTCGATGACTCAAATTATAAATAACAATAATACTTTCAGTATATATATATATCGGTAAGGAGTTTTAGCATTTAAATAAAAAGGATGTACTTATATCCACGAGTTAGGAGTTATACTTCTTTGGCGTAACAAGATAAAAATATTTTTAACATTTTTATTTTACGTTTGTAGACAAAACGACACTAACAATAGAACAAAGGTAATTAATACATTGAAAGTTTTATTTTAATGCCTTATCTAGTAAAATACATTTATTTAAATATCAAAAATAAAACCGAAATGTTGACTATAGCTTCAGAGTGTCGGTTTTATGTGACGGTGTGCGCTCGCATCTTGAAAATTTACTCACATAATTTTTCATGCCTCTTTTGGTGCATTAGCACCAAAAGAGGCATAACATAAAAATGTATGTTATAATGTTAATAAATATTTGTTTAAAAGACGGAAGTCAAATTCTTAAGAGGACAAAATAAATATTTATATTCAATATGAAACTTATAGAAACAATATTTACGAATGAATCCACTAAATAAATGCAAGCTGAATGTTCTTGAACAAAGTTGAAATAGCGAATTAATATGTTTAAACAAAAGACAGAAGAGATGAGGTCTATCAGACAGTTTGGCATCCGCAGAAAATATTTTTACCCATATCATACATCGTAATTTATGAGCCATGAGATTATATCACATAACCATTCCAAGGTAAACTAAATAGAATCATTCTTTACACAATATTTTAAAAGTATATTTATACACCTTTCGTGTATGAACAGCTTTCATTCCTATGGCTGTTTCAATAATAATTTTCCCAAAGTACGTACCATTAAAACGTTTTGTGGTCGACATTAAATGGTTTTTATTTATATATTTATAAGTTGTTACGTGCGTATATAACTGATTAGATATTAAATTTACAATCTAGGTAGTCTATTTAAATCTAACATGTTTACGGAAGCATCAAGTCAAGGAAAACACGCACTATAATCGGTATTTAAACTATCTTTCAATACACTCTATAATAAACCAGTTCGTACTAACACAGAGATTGTATAATGGCAAATATATTTCCCTATATTTATAGTCTAGACTTGGTCGAAATATTGGCAACGAATTTAGGATCTAGAATCATCCATCAAAACTTTGGTGTAATTTTAGTTTTGCGAATTTGTAACGATTCAATTGCTTATTAATTTTGCCGTCTCGAGAACGATCAATTTGCTTGTGAACCCTAACTATTGTTTTATATTTTGCGTCTTAATATTGGGTTAAAATATTGACGTCATATTTTAATATAATATCCAAATCCACTAACATATTTACGAAAGCTTCAAGAATAAGGAAACTGGTGTTTCCTGGTACACGTTTTCGTTTCAGACGATTGAGTGCTTCACATTTATAAAGCTCTTCAGACTGCACGTCTACATTACGTTATTTACTTTACGTTTTTACGACCAACTGATTTATTTTTGTTTATCAGGTTTGGATGATGAATCGACATTTAATCATCATTCAGCATTCCGTATGATCAATAAATCACTCGAACGGTTTCAATTGCTCTGCATGTGATTTAACAATATCCTTTCAAACAATTGATTACATTATCTTCTCAATAAGCTTTGTCATTCGACACCATTGCTTCATTTCCAATATCTTTGATGTATATTACGAATCTTGGATATCAGTAAGGTGCATTTTGATTTATGGGATTGTTATCATACTTGTGTAGTGTGTTTTGTCTTCAGGGTTCATTGACTCAGAATAAAACGGTCTCTGGTTAATTTTGTCGCCGAATCTGACGCACGTGGATCGTGCGTCTCGGCCGTGTCTAATTTTGCATTGAGATTATTTATTTTATTGATCAATATATTTGAATGTCTTCCGCGTTACATACTGCACCTAAAGAAATTCATTTAAAGGTTATATTTAACGATTCAGCACTGACTACCAACAATTCATGCTGTCCCGTTAAAAACATACACAAATAAAAGAGATAGCTAGTAGAACAGATTTAATGGCTTCGAGGGAGACAGAATAAAGGCTTCAGATACAGCCAATTTGCATGTAGAGACTCTTAAAACAGATTTAAACGCTAATCCAAATCAATTCTTATACTAAATTAGCTTTAATTTTACCACGAGCTTTTAGGTTTCTTTGATTTACAGCTATACTCCAGCTTTTAAACTTCAAAAGCACACGAGCTTAAAAGCTTAAAATAGTGTTCTACATCTCGTGGCGCCGGTGTTATTTCTATCACTTTAAACGTGCATAAACTTTCGATATGACGTAAGATTAATAATTGGTTCTAAGCCATTTCATGCGGTTACCACATCGAAACCCAAATGTCAGCGTTGACGTCACAGTAACGTTAATCTAATTTTGACTTCTGTAACAAGGGCTGGTGCTGCGTAAAGGGTGACCTTTCTTGAAGGTTTTGGATTTGGATTTAGACGTTTTAAAATACGTTTGATACCATTTGATCTAAAGTATTAAAATTACTATTACTTGGGAATATTTACATGTTTAAGTACAGATATAATATGATAAATTAACCAATCTCATAAGTAAGTATGTTAATTCTATAAAATACAATCGTTCGTATTTTTTTATGCGTTAATTTCATCATTTACATTTGATTTACATACTTCTAAAGAAAAATAATTTGTATACTTGTATATTTTAAAGCAAATTAAGACAAAAAGCACTGGTTTCTCTTAGTTATTAATGGATATAATTAAAATTACACAATTTTTTTATTCAATTAAAACACCAAGTCCAACACCCACTTGTACCCGCAACAGGCTGCTTTCGACTTCTAAATACACTGAGATCCCCTCTGTGCCTAGGGGCACCTTCGTCAAAATAACTGTATTAAGTACAGTTTAATGCTGTTATTATTATTATTGAAATAATTCAATCGTAATTATTAGCTGTTGGTTGTAATAGCTTAATATAATACCAAAGATACTACAAGTTTAACTACACAAAAACAATAATATATAACAATAGTTATAAAACGGTTTGATTTACAAAATTGTATTAAAGTATCAAAACTACGAGAACCGACCGATTTAGGGCGTTATTGATGTCATTAACCCAGTTAGGGTAGCCCTTGCACGTGTGACCTATTAAAATTTATAATTTGAAATCTGCAGACGTATTGATGCCACCACTCGCAGACTTTAATAGTTCTAGAAAATCAAAGATTACACAGTGTATTACCAATAAGTTTATGTTGCTCTTTGTGACCCTGTATCTGTCAAATCCATTGGTATTTTAAGCGGTGTTTTCCTGGACACGCACCACTGGACTTATTGTATATTTACACATTTAACACTGGTTCGTTCGCTAAAGAAAAAATTCATTACGTGTATCCATTGTTTACAGTCGCTTTTATAAAGAATTTAACTTTAGTAGTTAAAACAATAAGAATGTATAGATATTTCATCTACACTAATATTCTAAAGGAAGATTTGGATTTCTACATTTACAACGAATAAATTAAAAAAAACCTGACTGATTAGACATCGTAGATAGATAGATTTCCAGTTAAAAACAGCCAGTAACATTTTGAATTTAGACTTTATTATTATTTATTGGCTAGAGTTTATTGCTTTACGGTTAGTAATTGATTTTATATGACGGATAATCTGTTTCTTGTACAAAATACTCGTATACTCGTATTTAATGTTTATTAAGGTAAAAGAGAGGTCGTCTATTTTTGTTGTTTATATTTTCATCTATGCGCCAAACAAACGCCAACTATATGACGGTTCAATGTTTTGATTATTTTATTAATATACAAACCCCTTTAGTCATACAAATTAATGTGTTACTAAACTCTTTTAACGAAAGAACTTTTTCGTCGCTGTCTGTCTAATTATGTTTACGGTGTATTGAAAAGAGACGCATGGGTCCATGATTTAGTATTGACGATTAAGGTACATTTTTGTAAAGTAATTCCATATTTTTCAGCATAATTAAATTCCTGACACTTATCTATTATCTATTAACTCTCCGGACTGTCTACGACTAAATTAATAAATAAGGCCTATCAGTAAAAAGTCTGACAAAAATATTGTTCTTTAAAAACTTCCAGAGCTTTAATACAAGCGAAAGCTCTGTGACTTAATTTAAAAAAATATTCTTCTTTTTCTTCTAGACTCAAACACGGGATAAGTGAAGCAAATCGTCAATAATTATCGTAATATTTGTGTTTAACTTTTTAAATTAAGATGATCCTATAAAGGTCACAACGTTTAAAGCTTCCAGGAAGTCATTCGAGGATAACATGTTCACTAATTGATTCATTAGTCGAAATTCTATGAAATGTTAGTATGTTCGTAGTTTAACTACATTAAAACCAAAAAAAAAATAGTAGAATGAAACCCATTAGAAAAGGAGGGGAATATTATAAAATGAAAGGAAAAATAATTTACGGGCGATCTGAGGTCGGGAAGGAGTGATCCCTCAACTCATATTAAAAATATATTTATACATTTTTAATTTACATATTTATAATATATTTTTTTATACAATTTAACATTTATTTCTTAAATATGCCATCAAAAAGACAAAAACTAATGGATAAGTTTTTTTTTAGTTGAGACCTTTTTACATACTAAGTATTGCATTTTTGGCTGTATCTCTAATATAATTGTTTTAGTTGTACCTGTAGGATAACGAAATAATTAAATACGGTTTAGTAAACCAATATGGGACGAGATTACTCGTTTCTGTATCACTTAGTATGCTGATCTGTATCTTTTTGAATAAAAACATTATTTAATTATATTTAAACTAAAATGAAATGCGAAAGTGTATACGTACAATTGAAACTCGTACTTTCCCAATGATTCACAAAGGTTAACGTTTTTAAACAAAGCTGTATTTTATTGAAAGCAATATTTGAACTTAAAGAGAAAGTTTTTTCCTGGAATTTACATCTTTATTAGTTTAACGATTTAAAATGATACATTAAAACAAAAACATAACTGGTGTGATTTCATATTGGAGAATCAAGAAAGACAATATTAAAATCGATACATAAGTAAACAATGACGTTAGAGCCCCTAGCAGTGTTTTCCAACGTGGGGCCCAAGCCCCACAGGGGGCAACTTGAATCTTAAGCTATTAAAAAAATTAACAAAAGTATTCATTGGCATTAGAATTAAATTTTTCATTATATGTGTTTCTTATTTACGTTTTATCGGTAATTTCTTAGAAATTTCATATGTGAGTATGATGCCGGTTGCCTCACGTAGTTTTCCTTTATTATGAGCAACCAATAATTGCAATAATAGATAGGAAAATAAATTGGTCTAGCCACTAGACCAAGACAGCTCTGATATACCTTACATTTTATAATTAAGATCACAACGATGCTAATTTATAACCGAAAAAACTAAAGCTTGATTCAATATATTTTACGAAGAAAATCAACATTTATATCTTATAATATTGTGGCTGTACCGGCATAAACAAATCAACTTCCAATGAAAATCAATAGAATTGTAAATGTAAATATACACCCGCACATAAAATATAACTTCAAAAACTACCGTTTGCGTATATTGGACGTATGCCACGTTTACGATTGATGTATCTAATTTACGTTTTATTGCGTACACTAATTTGAACTTTAGTACGTTTAACATAGATGTCTATTTAGCTAAGTAGATTCCAAAGATTAACAGAATAAATCCCGTTTGTACCGCAAATTCGTCAGTTTCCTGTGTCAAAATCAAGGCATATGTATTAAGGATAGGGTTATTGCAGCATGAAAAGCGTGCTGTACGAGTAAAGAATAGAAGATTTCAGAATGAACGTTAGTCTTAGCAATAGACTAAATTGATAGATTTTTTAAATTTGCCACCATTTATTGGTTTTAGTAATTTTAATCGAACTGATTTAATTGAATTCCGTTCGTCGAGGGATCGTCCGGCGACGTATAACTTCTTTTGATGGCTTTCCATTACTGGAGGTTTTCTAAAGCAGTTTTTGCCACGCACCAACACTATGTGGAACCATCAGCTTCCTGATGTATTTCCAAACCAATTCCAAATCTTAAAAGACCGGCAACGCACTCGCGATCTTTAGGTTATCACTGAACATCAGGTAATCCTACCCGCTTACCGTTCTGTATAGTAAAAATCGGTTGACTGTCAGATTTATGAAGCGTGTCTTGTCCTATGCTAGATGCAGCAATTCTTCCGCATTTGCAATACCCGTCCACTCTCTATCGTTACGAAGCGACGCCGTTGAGCCTGGATTTTACCCATTACACTCGAAGGAGATGGTAGCGGTCATGGTGCAACATAGCCCAGTTACGGAATTTGTCGTGGTCGATGATTTGTATAAGTTTTTTCGACAATCCGACTTATTAACAAACAAACAAATACTAGATAGACGTTGTATCTAACCAAACGGATAGACCAATCTTTGCGCTAGATAAAGATAGTTCGTGGCTGTATTTGACAGTTAACATTTACTGAATACGATAAACTCTCTGGCAAAGGTGAGTGTATAATTAGATAGATAAACTTTCCGTGATGAATGGAATACATTTTTAAAGTTTACAAAGTACTGAATACTATTATAATACTTCATACAAGATTTAGAGCAGTACTGATAATATTTTATAATAGAAATACTTGAATTTGAAGTGTTTCTACGAATGGCAAGCTATATTTGTAATGTTGAATAATCTAACAAATCTATGTTTGTATCAGTACGATATATAAAGATTAGATTTAATATCTAAAGAACTGGTATAACATTACTGTCATATTAATAAAATTCTGACGTCACAAAAGCGTAGGCGCATTGACAATCATGAGATTGAACGAAATTTGTTTGTATTTAAACCTGATTTTATTCAACTTTACACCGTATTCCCAGTGTATAAGAAATCGCGTATTTCTAACGACAAGTTAATATGATAATTTACACGTCGCGAGCTTTAATGATTGCGCTGTTTGCCAATTCGTGCAAAAAATGCATAAATAAATAAAAAAAGTGGGGCATGGGCCAAAAAGTGGTAAATATTTAACGACTTTTCTATTTTCATAATATAAAAAAATGAGCTTCTAGATTAGTACCGCAAGATTGTGTTGAATAAGTTGTAACTATGTTTGTCGTCGTTTAACTAAGTTTTAACTAAAAATTGTTCGACAACACTTTGAACAAGTCTAACGTGACATATATAATGGAGTATTGTATTAGTGTCCTTCTGTCCACGATTACTATAACGCACTCGAATACTTAATAACAAGAACTGTAAATAATGCATTTTAATGTGAATATTGTTTTATTTTTTTTACTACTAGATTAGTCTCATAATATTTCAATAATTGTGCCTTCAAATGTGTGAACAAAGGATTTGCAGACTTCTAGTTATGCGTCGATGACCCCTCAGAGGCCAAGCTAACGGCCTTATTACCTTCAGACATACGTCGTACAAAGATTTCCTTAAACACGATGACCGGAAAATTTAAGATGTTTTTTTCAAGATTTTCCGGGTTTTGTTTTGATGTTTTTACGGTTATTAAGAGGTTTTTGAAAAACAATGTAATTTACATATCAACTTTTTGTTTTGATTTTCATAGTAAACAAAGCCGCACGCCAGGTTTACTGATGTTTTCGACATTTCAGAATATGGCACCAAACAAAGGACAAATCTTTGTTTTTAATTTATTTTATTACTTAATAAGTCATGCGGAACATGTAATGGTTATGGGAATGTGTAATGGTTGCAGCTCCTTACAAACGTTGTGTAAAACAAAACCTCGTCGATAAAAAAGTGGAGGAGAGTTTATTGACAGTTCTTCTCTAGCGTTCTACGCCCTTAATTTGAAAACTGGCAGTAAATGTAAAATCAGAAGCATTTCATATACATTTCTGTTTTCGACGCTCATAAGTGTACATTGTGTTACCTATATGAATAAATGATTTTAAATAAAACTCGAAGCGCCAGGCGACGACGTATGCAATTGTTTCTTTGCATTCGTTCATGGTTTTTCCGACAAGGAGACCTCTGGCAATGTGAGTATCTATGGGCGGAGGATCCCTTATCATCAGGTGATTTTCATTCCCGTTTGGCTCTGTTTTGTTTAAAAAATGGGGTGTTAATTTGGCTCTGACGTGAAGAGTATTCAAGATTTCATGACCTTGTATTTAGTTTTTTTTCCTTACTATTTGCTTGTACTTTTTTTTAAACATCCATATTAACTTCAAATATTGACTTCATTGTTCGATACAAACATTCTTATCTCTTAAGAGCAAAATCGAGACGTCGAACTATTTTAATTATTTATTACTAGCTACGGAACAGACCAAGGCTAATTGATCCAACCAGGAAGATCAACGAATACTGCATTAATAGATCATGCTTCTGCGCAGATTATTTTGCGCAATTAAGAACTGTGACGTCACGTTATGTGTCTTTGTACAGTGTTGCGTTGTGCGTATTAAAATTACGAAAAATATGACGTAATTTTGTAGATAAATATTTTTAATCGTTTCTAGAATGTAAAAATTAAAAACTGACTATAATTGATATATATCATCTGTCGTTCTCTATTTGACTTCCGTAAACACAATTAAAACAACTATCATTGAAAAACTTGGCGTATGAGTAAGTACTAGAGATCACTGTTTTAGTGTTTAAAATCCAATAGCTCCCCAGAAATGGAACATTTCATCGTTTGTTTCGTTAAAATATTACGGCAATACTGCAATATGAAACTTTTATGAAATTTTCTCCCGGATTACGATATATCACTTTTGGTAGGTCACCGAGGCGATTCAACTATATTTGTTGTTCTTATGGGAATGGAATGCAGCCATTGTCTTTCGCCAGTACACAGTTGTCTTACCCCATCTAAATGCTTTGTAACTCTCTCCTGTAACATAAAATTCTGTCTATGCCTTAATATGAATAATATGTAAAATTGAATAGCTTCAAGGATATAAAAGTAAGAACACGCTTGTCTTTGCAACATCACCAGCATCGTTAGAATAGAATATGAACAGTGAAATATTCAAACTAAATGAATTGTCTAACGCCCTAACTCAATAACCTATCTCAATCCATTTTTTGACCATCTGAGATAGACATCTTAATCTAAAATATAGATAAAAGTGTCCCAATAAGCCACCGGCGGATTGTAATAGCCATCTGTCGATACAAGCTATCCAAGGTATGTCGGATCGGTGTATGTGGATATACCTTTGTGTGAAAATGACAGTTCAACTGTGACAATATCCTATCTTAACATACACAACTTTTTAAAATAATTAAAAAGCTATTTGATATGTTTTAAACATAATCATGATTATTTTAATATTATTTGTACGGTTTGGTTTATATTGATTATCAAATATGAATGTAATGCAAAGAGATCGCATTCTATTCGTTGCCAGAAATGGATTTTCTTGATTATATAAAGAAATGGGTTTGGTTATGGGATGCAGATAGGAAATCGATCGACTGTCACGGTCTGATCCGAGATTTTTTTCAATCTGAGATTATGGATTAATTGTTGGGTTCGGGCGTAAAGCGTATATGCAATATATGACCGATACAAATAATTGACGAAATTATAATAAATTTCTGTTCTGTGATTGGTTATCATAAAGAGTCAGAATTTAAACAATGTTTTCAATTCCAGGAAACATCAAATTGTTTTTAGCGTTTATTTTTATTTTCGCAACGACGCAGTTTGTTTTGACGGGAACCAGACATTTAAAGAATAGAACGCGCATTGTTTTATTGCTTTTTCTTTGTATTTAGATTTTACTTTATACGTGGAAAAATCAGCATAAATCATAACGTATACGCTCTGTAAAACATGTGAGGAGGGATAATTTATATTGTATTTTTTGTACATAGTGAAATAATTAAATTTATTTTAACAACTATTATTCAACTAATTTCCAAACTTTTTATTTTACCGAGATATATTTATAACTAAACATAACAATTAAAAAGAGCGTATTTAGCTTTAACAGATGTCTTGCAGTTTAGAGCAAAAACTTAAAAATCAACGCAGAATTTCCGAAAATATATTTTAAAGATTCTTGGGCGTCTCGAAAAATAACCGAGGTCGAAAAATGCTTATACAAGATAAGATATATCGTCGGGTATCTGTTTTCTACTTGTTTTTAAATCGTTTCCATACAATTAAAACTCATTGATTATTTTTGTTCGCAGTAAAAAGTAATCGCAAACGCCGTGTGCAAATTACATTGAAAATTCACGGTTTTCCCAATTTGTTTTGATAGTTTCTTATCAGTTAAAATTTATAACATCTGCTGTCACTTATTATTTATTGCTGGTAACTTTTTCCATACAGTAAAGCAATATTTGTTTCTACTAAAGTAGTAAAATACTTATTGAGTAGCATTAGCAAACTAGCTAAATCACATTTAAACATCATTTAAACATTAAAGCGTAATTACTTAAAAATTACGTTTTTTTATTAATCATTTACGCTCCTACTATTAACCTTACCTAACCATAATAAATATCGTTACTTAAATATTTTTAGAATTCGAAATTCAAAATAAAGACAATATAGTCTCAATGTCCTCTTGCTATTTAAATTTAGTAAAACACTAAACAAATTATGCAACAAATCCCGCTTAACGAGATCTCCCAGGCTTTATATTTGCTTACATTGTTACCCACATGCGTAATATATAACAAATTTATAGAATATACCGCGCTTTGTTGTTTATTAAATAACCATTATTGCATTAAAGCCATATAAATCGCCGTAAATATGTTGACACCGATTATATTCACGGCCCTTAAGAAGGTCAGTTGAAGGACGATTTGAAGGCTTACTTTATTAGCTACCGATCAATGGTAGACTACAAGTAGGGACTATGCCACCTTTATATTTATCCGGAACAAAAAATGAAAGCAAACATTGTATGGCGTTATACTGATACAAACGAGTTTGTATCAGTATAACGCTCTTGAGAATAAATCAATTATAGGGTTTGAGCCCTGTAACTATGTGACACCTGATAGTAAATACAGAACTTTGATGACTAAATCTCGTCGTTGTGTATGCACCAACAGATATGAAGATCCAAGACTTCTACCGAGTGTTGGTAAATACTCTTAAAAACTACCAATACAAGGAGATCACACTTCGATCGACGATCGACGATTAGATCGACAAGGATGGATGAACATCTAAGAGAAGTTAAAGACGACGGTATGGACCTTCCAACAACTTGGTAATGGTTGGGAGGAGTAATGGCAAGATAAGTCGGGGTCAATGGACCCGTTGGTCTGACCAGATAAAGACAATTTTGCGTCTCAACATCCCTAATACACTGAGGCAAACTGAAAAATGGTGTGGAGGCAGCAAGTCGATGTATTGCTTAGGGCTTTTCAAGACTAGCTCGACCTTAAATAACGAACTTTGCGAAGAAGAAGGTTTCACCATAGCAAGATTAGAACTGTATCGTGGGTCACTAGTATTGGTCTGATATTTCAGAGTCTTAATTTTGGTCAAATCTTGCCTATTTAGAGTACTTATAGTTTCAGCTAAAAGTTCTTCATAGTTAACTATAACATAAGATTTTTATTAACTTTAGAGAAGGGTTTACAATTTCGTAAATGAATAATACTATTCTTTTGATATAAATCTAGTAATTACTTTTAGTACGGATGTTTGTATAAAGATTGTAAAGACGGAAATTTTATAGCCAGATTAAATTCATTAGAACTCGGAGTTATCTTGACTTTTGTCCCTTAGCTACGGTATTTTTTGCGCTACGGTACTTCGTTTAAGAACTTGGTACTTGATTAAAGATCTCGTTTATATACTAAAACTTTAATTTTAAAAATTAATTAATACTGTTTAGCATAAAATTAGTTTCAACAAGACCTAATTAGTTTTTAAATGAAATAAGCATCCATTGTGACTTTAATCTTGCGGTTAAGTCTTCTTCTAGAGTAATAACATTGAACCATTATAATTAAGGTGTCGCTCGTGTAAGAAAATGACAATTAACAATTTGAAGGACAAACGGTTACCGACACCAATGTTTAATTAAGAACACGCTAGTTAACGCTTCCGTCCATACAATTGTTAGCTACATTATCATTAAGCTTATTAAATGTCCGCAGAATGTTCTACGGTCAATGTATGAGCCGCGGACAGTGGCAGAATTTGTTACGCTGTTTTAATATAAAATATATACTTAATATACAATTGCAAATATTTCCCATATTTTAATCACCAAAAGTAAAATAGAATGAATCAACCCGTCAACCTCTGCATAGTTACAGTGACAACACTACAAATTCAAATTTGGAATAATTTTAAATAGCTCTTGAGAAAATCTTTTATCCTTGCTCATTTTTATAAATTTAAGGTAAGAACTCAAAATCAAACAGTCTTTGTATTATTACCTCCCAATCTCATTAAATTTATACGATTTATATTTCTATAGTTAGTAACCACAGACTTATTAAATAGGACTGAAACAGTATAACCATCGTAATCCGGTTACTACCAGCTGGCATAGCATGCAGATGAAGCGTGAACGAAAATCAACCAAACGATTTTCATGTGTGGAGGTGAATGGTGATGGAATTAAATATAAGATACGGGTCTAGTGAAATATGTCTAAGCCTTGGTCCGATTAATCATTAACGCTGTAATGACTTAGACAGTTATTATTATTATGACAGTATGGCTCCATTACGATAATAATGGAACAGTAATTTAAATAAAACAAACAGCTGACTACATTGTACCAATGAACTTGTTCACTCTACCTATATAGTTTAAATTAGTAGTTTTAAGTTCAGTATTGTATTTATTTAATTGTTACATAATTTATGTTTGGGTTGTCTGAAAGAAACTGATTTTATCCATTAGTCCATTTACATGGTTTGTTTTCATTTATTTAATGTTATTGCGGTATAAATAAAGATTTATTGCTATTAGTATTTACAGGAAATAATTACCATATTTGTTAATATCAAATTGTCCACTTACCAACATGCGAAAGGCCGGTGAGGTCGGATTCTGAAATAAAAAAATAATGTCAGTAAAAATGTTAATGTCTACCTTCATATTGATAATATCAATATAATAAATCTGATTGAGAATAGCTATATTTATGATTCTATTTAACTTAAATAGGCAAACATCATTTTGTACACAAAATTCAGAGTTAATTACTTTGTTTCACATTTCAGTTATAGTTACCTATTTACTATGTATATCTAAAATACTGGCAAATACTGCGAAAATTACCGTACTCTGAGTATCGGTAGTACTGGATGTATATCGCATATATCCACTAAACGCAATCTTCCCTCATAATTGTAATATTGATTCAATAATTAGTTAATAGTTGGCTAGTATAAAGTATCACACCTCTCTAACTCTACTGCATAGTTTCGTCTTTTTGATTGAGCAATTTCTATACCCGCTGATCTCGCAAACTAATAATCTCTAATGAATATGATATGGTCGGATATTGAAGTTAAATGGCTTAATAATAACATAATCCCGTAAAGATTTTAAATTTCTTCATAATACCTTAGACTAACATCTTTGTTAAAGACACGAACTACCGATCATAGAGGAACCGGAAGTGACAACGAGGCGGGCGGAAATGCGAATTATACTGCACCTGACCTTAGGCTCTTCCTATATCCTGACTGCATTCTTTATTTATTTAAAAATCTAAAATTACACAGTTGGTTTAAGAAATATCTGTATCTGTTTAAAATTCTTCTTTCATTAATGAACTTAAATACATATAAGTAAACTATGCCCATGCCAAATGATTATAAAACTTTCATTGACATTCAATTGAGTCACACAAATTGTTTTAACAATCCCAAGTATTAAGATCATTTAAATATTCATCAAATTTATAAAAAGATTAATTATTTTAAATTACGTTTAACGATAGCTTTGAATTTATTCAGTCATAATTTTGCTTGGCAGTTTCTTGTAAAATTATTGTCTCACCTTTTGTTGTGTGCTGACTAAACAGAACGTAATAATAATAATCATTATTTATTTTCTCACAAAACTTCGAACATGATAAGTTACAACTATTATATAAAGTATTAGGGTGTCAGCCACATCGGGTACAATGTTAAATCAAAACAGATGGAACGATGCTTTTTATATACATATTTTTAAATATGTCTATAGCTATACAAAGATTCTGTATTTATTTTCCAGTAATGTGCAAATAGGGTGTGTAGGAAATAAACCAATCATCTTATTTGTAAATAACAGTTATTTTAAATTAGCGATAAAGAGTTCATTCTATCATAATAAATAACATTGCATTACGTCAATCATGTTTTCATGTTGCGCAGTTTTTTAGATAAATATTTGTATGGTTCCCAGTACCCTACGTACAATAATGACGTATTGAACCGGGTTCACAGAGCTTGTGAACTTGTTAACTTAACCTAGATTTAACATAAAAATTTAAAAGTATAGGGAAAGAAAATGGACGAGATAAGGGTGGTACAAAAGCCTTCTGCCTACTTCTTAACGATAATTCAAATCCTCATACCACTATAATGATAAATATATAAATACTTGCGGACAGATCCCATAGACATATTCACGTTCCTGTCTACTTTTGTTTTATTCTGCGTTAGAAAAACATTATGTTTTTAAATGGAAAAGTCGCGCTGTTTATGTTCATATGGTCTCTAGTTTATACAAGGGGCTTTAAACACGACATCATGCAATCAAAAATAACATATCAAAATAACACATTTTTGAAAAACAATAACAGATTAACTGATATACGACGATTTACGAAGAACAGATTTGTGAAAACATGTTTACTTTATACGTTTATTTTGATAAATGTCTGATAAGATATATATATATGATTGATACGGTTTAAATTTCTCTGATTTTATCTGATTGTTACCATTGACTTCTTTAGTCTTTTATGTGTTAGAAATAAAATCTTACTGTGAAAATCTTTTTAAAAACATTTGACAGGAAAATTCAATGACGCGTATTGATGACGTTCATGCTTCACAGACCTGTACCTAAAAGGTATATATGTTTTGATAAATAAATAAATAAATATAGCCTTTATTAACAATCTTGTAAGTTACATTTTATCTTATATATACTTTAATGTTTAAAGAACTTTATTTCTCATTACAAAAAAAAACAGAAATATTTTATTTACATGAGAAACTTAATATTAATATGTATATATTATATTATATACGAGCGAGATACACGTCGCCATTAGCCGTAACAATTTTAGTCAGCTATGTTCATTCTAACATGCATCTTTAATGCCCTTTTGAATTTGTCAAACACTCCAATATTGCGAATTTGAGATGGTAATTGATTAAATAATTGCACACCCTCATACCTAATAGATTTCATCAAATAATTTGTACGCGGCTTCGGCAAGATAAGCAAACTCGCTCGACGAGTATTGCGTGTCGTTGCGTACTTGACTTTTCTAAACGACAAGCAACTATGGATAGAGTTATTTACTTTATATACTACTCATACTTATTAACGAAATTTAGTTAAGGTAAATGTAAATATTATATATAATTTATTTTCTATTGTACACCGGTTTCTTGATTGTCTTGCTTTACAGCATAGTTCTCCCCAAGTGTTCTCCACAAAGATCTATCTCTTGCTTTCCTCATCTATATGGCTCATGCCACCTTCTTAATATCATCTTCCCATCTCGATGTTGTCTACCTTTACTTCTCGTCTTATGGCACCATTCCGTAATGTATATTATAATATATACATTACATTCCGTAATGTATTGATAAGGGCCGGTTTAAATGAACAATTCTATCCTCTTTCTTTAAACATATGTTCTGTTACGGGTCTTCTCAGTCTCCCATCTCTCATGATATTGACAATTTTATGAGTAGGACTAACTTGCACCTGTTTCTCAATCTTGAATGTAAACATGTCTATCGTATAGAGTCTACGTCTGTTGACGTCAGGACAATTTTAATTTACAGACAGTATGTTTCATTTCTTTTACAGACCAAGAAATAATCATATGAAATTATGATGGAAAAAAATTTTTTGCTTAAAAATAGATAGTTGGGTGAAATCTATATATATATAATGAAAATGGTCTTCGTTTGAGGCTCAATCACGCCTAAACCACTGATCGTATCGACATGAAACTACCACCATTCGATGCGAAATTTTTCCTAGATGGTTTATGGCTATTTATTTTGAAGTGAAGTACCTTCTTATTATACTTAAACTCCGTTATGTTATCGAGTATGTTTTACGTCCCGGCAAACTCAACTTACGAGCGACGAGTCGTCGAATGTGAGATGGAGGAAGATTAATACTCATTTCTCCATGAATCGGACCATTTCTATTGGACAATTTTCCATTTATTCTTTGTTTTGTTGTTCATCAACATTTATTATAATAATAATAATAATAATAATAATTTATTATGTCAATAAATTTTATTTTAAGTGAATTTGACTCTTCTTTGAAAAATATTGTAAATTTCAGACAAAAAAATAAAAATTAACAAAAAAAGCAAAAATAAATAAAAATGATAAATTTAAAATTCGCCCAGCAAAGCGGGCGGGGTCGGCTAGTAAATAATAAAGAGACTGGCGTTAGAACACCTTTTCTTCTGTGATCTGCGTGTTATCTACTTTAATGCGAATTAATAAGGCTCTTCGATAAATAAACTAATAAACACAAAAAAATATTTTTCAATTCCACCCAATAGTTCCTGATATTTGCCCGTTCAGTCTCTTCAGGTTTATAACAGATATTAATGACGAATTACCAGAATCAATCACATTTGAATACAATTTGCATGCAAACATTGATTGGACCTTAGACATTCATTGTATGGACACGTGTTCGGTCATGGGGTTTTATAGTTATTTATATTTTCCTCGTAGATAAGAAAATTTTCTTTACGAGTGTTATGACCTACTGCGATTATGTAATATATTGGATATTAATTGGTAAGAAGTGGAAAGAAAATTATATTCTAAATATTCATTGTTAATGTATATTTAAGTTTTTTATTATTATTTATTTAGGTCCAAATTAATATTTACTCCATTACTGGAGAATGACGGCCAGTCTCATGAAGTGTACAGATGTTCCGTGCCAGATGCAGCAACTTTTTCGCTGTCGCAATACCGGTCCACTCGCTAACATTACGAAGCCATGATTTTTTTCCTTCTTCCAGCACGCTGATTACCCCGGATTGTACCCATTATAATTGATGGAGGTGGTAGCGATCGTGGCACCACACGTGACCCAGGTACACACTTTCCGTTGTTTAATGTTCTGCATAAATATTTACTAACAGTCACCTAATCAGTGGCTTAGTGTGGGTGCGAAGCACTTGCAAAACTCCGCTAACATTTTTAATCGCCAAGTTTCTGAAAGATACAGAACCATTGACATAAAAATGATTCACTTGAAATATTGAAACTGAAATTTAATGTACATTTACAGTACAATGTACAGTAACGTAATGTACATATGTTATTAGTGTATAACATGTACTTTTCAACTAATCTATGGAGTTTGGTGTATAAGGCGTGGTTTGTAAGAACCATAATTAATGTAGGAATTATGTAATAATACATACCAATCCCAGGTAACGTTTTAAACAGAAAGAACCTACAACAGTATTTGCAACAGCCCCATAAATTTAAGATATATTAATTATTATGTATAAGGTATAAATACATTGTCTCTCTGTTTGCTGTAATGTTTTCGTTGCGTTTTTTGTATTAATCGTATTTTTTACTCTTTAGTTTAAAAGTAATTTAAAACTTGTACTGTGGTGTAGCCTTTCAAGCACCAAGGTTCAACCTCTCAGTGGTTTTCTGTATAGTTATATATCGTATTCTAAAACTAAAAAATTGTTAAAATCAGGCCTGTATTAAACCTTTACCAAAAAAAACACAACAACAGATAAATTAACCTTCCCGTTACGATAACTCTTGACTCGGAAGGTTTCCATCGCTTATCGAATCAACAAGTCAAAGGTGACATATTGTCCCCAGCGAATTAATATCTTAATGCTGTTTTGATCAAATATTTATACTGACGTACAAGTATAAGTATAGTACAAGGAATTAATGTGAAAATATTTGAATTGAATGGGATTTTAAATTTAAAGGAAATTTTCATCCGCTGCAGATAGATTTGTTAATTTTTGCGCCATTACTAATCATACAAATAATACGCACAATTGAATTGTTAACATATTTTTTTGCATAGATTGCAAGTGAAATGTTTTGAAACTAAAAAGCAATTATTAATTTTTAACGACGCTACTTTGATAGCGATTCTTCACATATCAATTGTATAATACATTTTGTGACAGCCAAATGATTTCATGGAATACATCGATAGTTTTTGAGTTAATATTAATATTGCTGTATTTACTTAACTATGAATTTATTTAACTAATTTTAAATAACCGTTCTTTCAGAGGACATTACGATATAGAATAGATCAACAGAAAAACTAAATTTAATTTTTCTGAATGAATACTAAATTAGCGTTCTCGATAAAATAAAGTTCCTGTGTGTACTTTTAAAGGAAAAGTAATAAAGAACGACTCTTGCGCAGCGGATGCAGTTAAATAATAAATGATTTTCGGGGACCCATACTAAAACCAGCCTAATTCCCGGATTGCTTTTCAATAGATGTTTACAAAGGCATTGTTTAACAAGCACGGCTTACACGTGTCAAACAAGAAATAGATAAACAGTTAATAGTCCACGATCGAATATTTTTATTGAGGGAAATTGCCTACATACTTTGAATTCACGCAGTTATAACTATAATATAATAACTTTAGATTTAGAAGTCTATTAGTAGTCTTAGTCTATAATTATAATATAATAACTTTAGATCTAGAAGTCTTTTAATTCCTAGGACATATAATTATTATTTAGTTGATTAATTTAACAAGTAGAAATATTAAAAACAAGTAAGTGGTTTTACAATTAAAGGTAAGAATTTAATTGGAAATTCATGAAAAGGACGTCAGCGCGGCGTTAGACTTCTAATATAAAGTATTTATAAAATTATTAAAAATTAAAATTAAAACAAATTAAATAGTTTAGACCCTGTGGCTGTACTTTTAACGCCTACCATAATTTATTTAAGATATATGTATAGTTATATGGAACGTGGTGTAATGGTTGCAGCTCCTTACAGACATTGTGTAAAACCAAAAACTTGGCGATTAAAAAAAGTGGCGGAGAGTTTATTGCCAGTTCTTCTCTTCCGTTCTACGCTCTTCATTTGGAAACTGGCAGTAGATATAAAATTAGAAGCATTTAGCATTAAATATGTATTTCTTGACTAACGTTCAAAAGTGTACATTGTCCTACCAACATTAATAAATTATTTTAAATTAAAGTTATCTGGTCATATTGCTAGGAGAGATTGGTATAATGAGTATATTTTTACGATGGGCGCGCAAACCGTTACAAAAAAACCGACACCCTGAAGTTGGCTATAGTCAATATTTTAGTTAATAATAAAACGTACGAAATTCCTATTTTCTATTGCTATTGTAGTTTTTTCTACAACCATTGAATAAAGTATAACTAGTATAACTTCTAACGCGTGTAAATAAGTACACACACTTTTTTAACGTATGGTGTTATAACAGAAGAAGCTGGAGAAAACAGTTATCTTATAAGCGTGGAAAATTTGATGATCGCACTTAGACTTCTGATAGTGACGTGAACTAATTAGATATTAAATATAGCACATGGTCTTTCATGTGACAATAAATATATTATTAATTATGTGCAGAAATATTTGATAATTGAAATATATAGATTATTTAAGGAGAAATCATTGGTAGTATACTAAATTCGACGTCAGTCGTTCCAAAACTAAACGTTATTTAAGCAGCTTTTGCCGCGCACCATCACTGTGTGGAACCAACTATGTGCTGATTTGTATTTTCGAACCAGTTTGACTTAGAAGAAAAGAGCGCTAAAACTTTTCAAAGGCCGGTAACGCACTCGCAAGCTGTTAAGAGTGTTCATGGGCGGCGGTATCTCACTTAATATCAAGTGTGTAACCCTGCATGTGCTTAGCGAAATTGTTTTTTATGAATTACGTTATACGGAACTTTACTTGGGGTTTGGTAGGATATGAATCCCAGCTTTATCGATTCTTACACGACGACAGTTTTATTCTAATACAATCACTCCATTTAAGTTCATGTGTGGCCGAATTTACGATGTCTATGTAAAAGCCTTAATCATTTCCTAAGTCTACATAAAATAAACACTTTCCCGTTTGTAATCTTAATTAGAAAAGGGTTAGTATATTAATCTTTATTGGTTGACAAACCGTTCCAAATCTTCGAAATTTAATTCCTCATCAACCAAGTAATCTTTTGCATCATACTTTTGGTTATCATACAAGTAAAAGTTTTATTAATTACTTATATTTAGACTTGTGTCTTTAGTGCATAGTAATCGAGAACTCTTAATAGCGACAAATGTGTTTTTATTTATGAAGCATACTTGGCATTAGATATTCTTAAAGGAAAACTACTGTAAGATAAAAATTCCGTTTAACACCTGCATAGTTCAATAACCCCCCAGAGTTAGAGGAATTGGGATACAAACTAATGCAAAGGTGAACGACCTGAATTCCTTTAAGTTAACGGTCGCGAGCTTAGGATTTGAAATTTTTGTACGTATTAGTTGTTATATTAATTGTAACCGGGGGGTCTGTCTGGGTCTTTGGTCCGATTGTAAAGAATAACTTTTATTTTAAAGGGTGATACTTCAAGGAAACAGAAGTAACGGCTACTTATCTTCACAAGTGTGAAGGCACCGAAGACTGATTCTTTTAATATAAATATACGTAAATACGTATCTGCGAGTGAGACGCAACGCCATCTATTATGTGTCATTGTAAACCTAACATAGCTTAGGTTAGTTTAAATCCAGGGACAATTTTTAACTATTTCAGACAATAATAGTAATTGAAAAAACGATTAGATACCTAAATTATACCTGTGCAGAAATATGTGGAATGTCTAAAACTACTGAACCGATTTTAATGAAAATTGGACTGATCTCTAAGTCAGAATATACATAGTCAAGATTTGTGAAAATCCACTGCAAAATTTACCCTTATTGTGTATTGGGGGCCTATGTATATTTATAATAATTTAAATAAATTAATAAATATACTGAACTTGTCACAGTACTTATACGTGCTCGGAGGCTTCAATATGACGTGTTACTCAAATTATCAAACTTCTAATTGAATAGAGGGCAAACGGGCAGTAGGCCGTGGACACTCTCAATGGCAGAGACGTCGCGAGTGCGTCACCGGATTTTTAAGAATTGGTACGCTTTTTTCTTAAATAACTCTAGTCGAACTGTTTCGGAAATACTTTAGTGGGCAGCTAGTTCCATACAGTGGTGTTACTTAATCAAAACAATTAGCCCTCAATGAAATCATTAACACATTCCAATTACATAAAGAATTATTATTTATTGCCCTTACATAACATAAAAACATTGCTTGATCTAGCGGAACTTAAAATGGCCGGTTTGTTGCATAACTAATTGTCGTTATAGTTAATTATTTACACTTTTTTACACATAAGAAAACAATAAACATAAAAAAACGGTTGTAAAAGGCTGAATACGGCTAGCGTTATCGCTTAAAAGTAAAGCTTATCGTTTTCAGGTTTCCCTTGCTAAACTCTAAAGATCTAATAATAACACAGAGTTGGCCAGAACAAGATTATAAAAAAAGTACGAATCGCAGTGATAAAAAAAATTGTCAAAATTCATTCACTTTTGTACAGATCTAGACTTATACAGATAGATATAATATTGCCTTTAAAAATTAAAACTTATAAAGCCGTCAATTCAAATAAATGTTACGTAATATCTCGTTGAATACGGCATTATGTATCAAAAATCTTACGAGATTGAATGACGTCAATACGTTCGTGTATCAACACAAATATCACAATATATAAAATAATTAATCGTAACGCAAACATAAAAACAGAACAATTAAAAGAAATTAAACATTTCCAGTTCAGTGATTTCGTAAAATAAACGGGATCAAATTACCAATATTTTTATTCACCTTGAATACACTTATAAAATTATATATTTAGATAGACTGAAAGTATATATTATAATTATTATTTTACATACCACATTACAAAATTTGTTTTAATATCCAAAAACGTAATATTATTGTAATAATTGTTCGTTGGACGAGATTTTATAGCAGTATAAAAGGAAAAATGATTTTCAGTTTGAACGCCATCTATGTATTCAATTTGACAAGACTGAACAATTAAATGCTTTATAAAATTGATATAAAACCACAATATCTTCGAAATTATTCACAATAATTACATTGAATTGCGCGCCACCTATGTTCAAAGATTTACACTACAATACAGATAGAAGCGACATCTAGTAGACTTATGTACTTTATATATATAAAGTAAGACGGTAAATTTTACATATTTTAGCACTACTTCTGTAGATGTCGCTTACATAGGTTTGATAAGAAATAATGTGTGGTTGGTTTGGATAGTTTAAATGCGTTAAGATACTCTTTGCCACTTTGCCAGTGGTTTATTTTTAATATTTTGTTTAAGAACTTACCAGTGTCGTTGAGCAGCCCATGGATATCTGTGGTCGAGCCATCGGCCGACATAGCTGAAACAAAAGAAACTTATATTAATTTTGAGCAAAAACATGCTTATTATTTCGTTTTTTTTATAGAACAAGGGCTAAATGGGTAGTAAACACCTGATGTTAAGTGATACCGCCGCCAATGGACACTCTCAATGCCAAAAGACTCGCGAGTGCGGTGCCGACCTTTTAAGAATTGGTACGCTCGTTTCTATATTGCTGTTGAAATTGGTAGAATAAGTAAGGCAAGCATTTTTTTTTTATATTTACGTTAATAAAGTCGTATAAAAACGTTAATTTACGCCACAAATTAAACTTGCTCCATAAATAACACGAATTTCAATTTGATATTATATCAATCAATAGAAAGTTGGTCCCAGCTTCTACGACCGCAATCAGATTTACTTACGAACAAATGTAAAAAAAATGTATGTAATTTTACAACAAAAGAAAGGTGTTCGGAAAATACATCAATTGATAGATAGCACGTGGTCGGAGCGTAAATAAATAATTTTATATAATCAGCCATGGCGATGTTTACTTCAACGTACGTATTATACGTAGAATTTTGCAGTACCAAGGTCATGCTAAGCCGAGCGTGACCGTCTCGAGATGATTGACGATCAATCTTGACAGTGATAGGGCCGACTATGATTACTAAATTCTCGTGTACACTGCAACCAACCTCTTCTTAAACCGCTTGACCAAAGTTTATGATTTTTGTCTATATTCGGTAGGTTGGTTGGTCGTAAGCTACTGTTTATACCCAAATCTAAATAATGATAACAAAATCGGGGGATACAATTGGCGTTGTAGTTTCGATTCGATTCCAAGATTAAAGCATTTATTACTAAGCGAGAACTGTAATCCCGCGGTTTAGGTGTAAGTGCCACAGTTTGTTATTTCTTTTTTTTTCGAGATTTTCAAATTTCAATTTTCGACTCGAAGTAATCGGAATGTTCTTTTAAGTTTTGATAATCAGTAATTGTAAATAATCAAATAACCCTTATATTATCGATATTATTGAAAATTCCATATCCATGCAGAAGGTACTAAATACCTTCAGACAGCAATCATCACCTTCTATCGGTTATACATTTTACTTGGTGATCACGCCGTTCACTTTTATATTCATAACTAATCACAATCTACGAAGCGATAGCCGGTCGATTTGCATTTAATGTGTAATCCCAAAGTGACCAATGCGTGTTTGCGCAGAAATTTTCCAAAACTCAATTGCGCCGTAAATTATTATTTTAATGCCAAAAACATGTACAAAGATATTTTATTCGTTAGTATATTTTTTTAGCAAAAGCGTTGTCAGATAGATTTTAATATGCAAAAAACATCTTACCCACTTAATAAAAAACTTTATAATATTTGATTTTGCCATTTTTGATAAGTAATTTTATATAATCCTTTTTTTGTTTTTCTTTTTTTTAAAGTGGCGTTTGTGTGTTGGATGAGCTTTTAAGCTAAACAATAATAAAACACAGGATAAAGAAGCAAGGAAGAAAAGTATGATACGATTTAAATAAAAAAATATAATTTTTACTTAATTTAGCCTGACGCTAGTATTTGGTTAACACTACAAGGGGCAAGTTTTTATTAATGCGATTTATGTAAATATTACGGATGTAAGAGATAATTACATGATATTTAAATATAATCAATATTCATACAGATAATTGCCTAGCAATAGTTTAATGGTGTCAGTCGACTATTGTTTGCAAACAAAATATCATGCGTGGGTGAGTTTTTGTGAAGTTCAAGGCAGTTTGTACTTTGAGTATTTCATAATAGATGAATCTATATAGGAAAATAAATATAAAATCTAATGATTATGTTAGTGTGTTTTGTTATATTAACAATAAAAAAACAGTTACTGTTATTACAAGCTGAACCTGCTTGTTTGAACTCAATCGCTATCATAGGATTACTGGCTTCTTACCTTAGAATTATAAGCAAAAGTTCGGAATTTGAGTCGATTGGTTTTTAAAAAACTTGTCTTAAGAATAATGAACCATAAATGTTTCTGTCCTAGGCCCTATTGTCTATAATTATAACTTAAGTATAATTACTTTCGATAACATAGTTCAAGGATAAAAAAAACTTTCAAAGAAAAGGGAAATTCTTTCGACATTGCGTGAAAATAATTACGGAAGTAGATTAAGACAAGGTTGAGGAAAAATTGCAATTATCGAATCGGAAGCAACCACAGAGGTCAGGAGATCATCGGTATTCCGACATGCGCGTGCGCGCCAAATACAGTAGACTGGCGATACACAATATTGACGCATGTCTGTTTTATTCATTGCTTTAATATAGAAAAAGCATGGCGGAACGGATGAAGCTACCTCAAAGTTTTTTTTTAACAAAACTTGACGATCATAAAAAGAATGGAGTTTCTTGCCTGTTCATCTCTTGGTTAGGTTCTACGCCAGGACGTTGACATTAAAGCGATTCTTAATGAAATGAATAAGTTAACATTATGTTAACTATATTTATATACATATGTACCTATTTAATACGTCAATTTTCACACATAAGACAGCAGCTAACTGCAAAATTTGCTTCATAGTAGTATTGAGAAATTAAATAACCTGCATCATGAGCATACACAACACACACACACCCTCACTTTCACACCATCACACAACACAGACTTAGGTATAACTCAGTTGTAGGTATATCATAATTTCGTTGAGATTTGGAAAAGTTTGAACATTTTTGTATAAATTATATACAACATCTTTGGTTATATCTTCAGTATAACTGTGTTAGTTACATATAATATGTGATAGCTAGACTACGAAATTAATAAATAAAAGTGAAATTGTCTTATTGATGTGAAACATCTTAGCCGCACGTAAAACCGATTTCTGGCGTGGCGATGCGTCGCCACGCTATATGATGGTATATACATACAATTTATATGCAGTAGTAAATTTTTGTATTTAATGAAAATAAATGTTTATTCAATAAATAGTCATCGTTATCTAGAAAACAAAATCGTAATATTTTATTTTATCATTATGACATATTTAGTTCCTATCACAATCTGTTCTTTTCTGCATATTATTACTTCACAAAATAATTTCGATGTTTCACATCTGCCAGGCGTCCCGTGACGGCTCAAATTTTTATTAATTCCAAAACAGAGTCATATTTTTAACCTAATGTAAATAATTAAATGTAGCCAGGTTTAATATCCATAGAGTTTAACTGTGGGCGTTGTGACTATAAGTGAATTAAACAAAACATAGCGTCAATAATAATAATAATCTTTCAAACAACTAACTACCCTCGATAACCGGAACAAAAACAATGCGAACTCTAATTCAACACCAACAAAGGAGCGTGAATTATTACATAATAATTATTAATTTCCATTCATAAAATAATGTCTGAGATGTCAATTAGATTTAGATTTGATAGTAAAATTATTCTAATACTTTATAAGTCATTCTCCAGCTATTGGAGTTTGACAGTGGCGTACCTTAAAAGCATACTACATCAATTGATAAAAAAGTTGTAAAACAATCCTTCTAAAATAATTATTCTCTTTTACCATGTGGTCTTTTTTATATCATACAGAAACTATGGAGAATTTCACAAATAAATAAGATAATTTAACAACAGCGGCCATTATAATAATGAAATTGCTTCTGTAGAATCTCAATTAGCGAGAAATATAATTAATGTTATATAACTGCGAGTTAATCATAATAGTATTATATCATTTGTATGAATAAATAAATTCCGCGTATGAGTTATAATGCATTCAGTAAATACATGACGTAAGTCTTTTCATCTCCACGACATTATATTATAATGCAAATCAATTTTAAATAATGTTCTATCGAATCGAAATTGATATTTCTCTTGCGATATTTGTTGGTTAGTAGTTAGTAGCCAGGGGTGACGTCCACGGCTGGATAGGCCACACCCCTAAATTTCCAGTACGACCGGGCTTTGGATCCCCCACCAGGTAATCTGTCCACATAGTGGGAGGCCATTCAACGCTTCGCTGACTGGTCCTCGGCCCATCGGCGATCCGTTCTTCAGGCAATCCCTGTATATAACTCTAGTCACTATAACAACTCAGTTTTCTATTATATTGATTAGACTTCTTTTACGGATCTGTTCTTATCAATTCCATCGCGTGGATAAACACCGAGCATAGCCCTCTCTATAGCTTGTGTACCAGGCTTGAAGTAAGAGATCAAGTGTCAGAGCTGTGATTAATCACTGGAATGCACTGTTCGAAGACTTTTCACTTCAAGCATTGAGGGAGCGAAATCGTTGAAAGCTAGTGAATTGGGTTTTAATGAAAGTGGCCTCTTATGACTTAGTTTGTTTTTGTTACTAGTAATTATTATTTATTGTGTATATTAATATTATTTGGTGGTGGATATAACCATAGAATAGACTTTAATAATGTTATTTGAGAAGTTTTTCTATTTCTTAACACTAGTATAAATGAAAATCAATAACGTTTTATGAGACTTAATTATTATTAAACTATTCATCCAACTTTTATATACAAATACAAAATGTCTTACAACATTAAATTGTTTCTCGACTCATTACTATCAAAAACAAACATTACAAAGATGATAAGCAAGAATATAAGTTATTTAAAAAAATGTGGAAATGTATAGTTGAGGTATAAATTTCCACAATTTTCTTTGCCTTATCTTCTTTATTGAATGTCTTTGTTCAAAACATTTAAGGTTAATTGCAATCTATAACAATAGATAAGAACAATTGTTTTAATCCTCGCTGTTGGTTTTATAATGTAAGTGGAGGATTAATGACATACACTTATCTTAAGTAATTTATAAATATTTTCAACGGCTGTAGGTAAACTTTGTAAGTATAATCAGCACGCAGCTTCACACAGCTGTTTATTTATTTGTTTATATGTCAATAGTAATGTCAGTCATTTTAACTGTCTTCAAAAAGCATTTTGTTCGTTGCCTTGATAGCACGAAGATGGCTTGAAGTATAACCATATCAGGATCTGATGATGGGATCTTGGAGTAACGCCATGTATTTACAATAAACTTTAAATGTTATGTGATAAAACGAAGCCGTATAAAAGGAAAAATGTTATATAATTTCTAAAAGATTTAGTAAACATACAATGAGATTCGTGCGGCGGAATCTATATCTACCTTACTGCCTAGGTAGACCAGGGTGGCTAACAAAATATCATGAAGGCTAATGAAGCACAGTGGCGCACCAATCATTTTACATCTGGCCCTCAGAAATATTTATCTGTGTCGTGATCATTTGAGTAGCTTCTCTGCCTTCCGTGCCTGATACGCTCTGTCGACATGTAGAAAGCCTACATAAAAGGCATACTATATACATAATATTAATACAAACCAGATAGTTAATTAAAGATCGATATTCAATCAAGTCGCTAGCATTTTGATTTAAATAAAGCAGCATTGAAAACGTTTAACTATCTGTCTGACCGAAAGCCAGCGTGTTGATTCATAATGAAAAACAAGATGGCGGTCACGACATTCAATTAACTCTCTGATTTAACTCCTTTACTGCGACATACATATAGTACTCGTGACGGGATGATCTTATAGACATTAAAAAGATGAAAGCAGAGGCCAAGATTGTGCACCACTAAAGGGTTACGTCGATACTAGATGTAGATGTTTATATATGTTAAAGTTCAACTATGTTATTGTGGAAAAGGGCTGGAATATGAAGGGTGGTTCCAGACGTAGGGAGAATGTCAATAACAATGCACAGTGAATATTTAGGGGTTTTGAAATTAATTTAAACGTTCGAATTTTAAATGTAAAATTGTTAGAAATATAAATGCAACTGTACTTCGCAGTCATGATAAAAGTCGTGGTGATACTTTGAAAATTAAATTTCTTACGACCACAATTCCGTATTTTTTGGTTGTTTATACATATTTCGTTTTTCCTGTTTGTTACCTGCATATCATTATGCAAATGTTTCTTATCATATTTATTTGATTAATAAAATTGTATATATATTCTTTACATACGATTATGTTACTAAACGTTCATGCAGTAGGTATAGAAAAAAATACCAAGCTTTGTTTAATTAAGAAGTTAATCCGAGTTGGCTAGAGGAATGTGTTATGACTATAATATTGTTTTATCATCCTACACTAATATTGTAAATCTTCTTGTGTTTAATCATAGACATTATGAATTTATTGTAGAATCATATTGTATTAATTTAGACTCAGTCAATATAGTTATGCGATAATTAATTCTAGATCAACTTTTGCGAAGTCAATTGTCAACATTTATGTAATGGTGAATGTGGTAAATAACAGATTTTTATTTTTGACGTGACAACGTCTTATAAATTGGTTTGCCGGGTGACACTTCAAGAAACTGCGTTACGCTCCGCTCACGTTATGCGCTCACAATGAGAGCGAGTGAGAGGCACGCGTCCCTTCCACTCGGGCATGGTTAGCCCGCCTAAGAGCGAGAGAGACAGACATAATGTTTTAAATTGTTACTATTATTTCATCCTTCTTCCTACTATACGAATGAATATTCACATTAAAATTATTTTACCACTCAAAGTCGTTGTCACGTAAAACTTTCGCCCGTATACCGACTTTACAGGCAACCAATTTTTTACTTATGTAACTTAAATGACGTTGTGGTTTATGAAATTTTCCTTTGAATTATTGTTATTTAGAGGGTGGGTAAAACTTGCTGAGTTTCTTGCCCGTTCTTCTCAGAACAAGGCCTCCTGGTAGTTTTGCGAATGGATGGCGTAGTTTTGCTCTTTCGCGAATTTTGTAAACGTTTTTGACATTCATAAGCATCAATAAATGAATTTTGATTTGATTTGATTCATTGATGGTAAAATTTCATTTTACCAACGACCATATCATCATAAGTAAAAGGCTTTAATTTTTAAATTATGATGTAAACTGAGTTTTATTTCAAATCTCATCAAATGTTAACAAAAATTTAAAGGTCCGTGTTTTAAGGTCAAGTTTTCATGAATCATTTTCTATATGCAATTTGGCAGTTTTGGCAGCATTAGACAAATTCCTAGACTTATTATGATGTACTTATATTTTCTTCAGTATTCATCGTGTTTAATAAAAACTCTTATAAATACCCAGCTTAATTATATAATATTTACATAGAAATGTGCAGTCTTATCAAAATACTTCGCTTATCAAGATCAAATATATTTTTATCAGTCATATTGTTTGATGTTAATCCCCGATACGATTTTATAATGACAAGTATCAAATGTAAAGTGCTAAAGTATCGAAGATTTTCATAAATATTTAAAAAAAACCTACGTTTTGCCATAATTATTCAATCTAATTAATATACATATGTATAGCTTATTAATCACTCCTAATTTCTCCTAATTTTTGGCGCAATGACGTGATTAAACACAATTATTTACGTAAGTTTAAGTCTTGGCTACTGGACGATACATTTTATCGTACATACAATTTATTTAGCCTTTCCATCGTTATTTATCTATTCTTTGAAGATTTGATTCCTTACAGAATTTAATAATAGAATACATATCATAAAATTTATCGTCCATTATCCAACATTTAGTGTTTTATTACGCTACTGTTGCAGAATCTACCGAGAAATTAAAAGTGATTAACAAATTATTAATAAGTCTATTAATTAGATTGATGTTTATAATTGTAATAATTAAAAGCTCATGTTAATCGTTACAGACATTTTTTAGATTAAAGTACATTTCTATTTCTATTGAATTTTGTTTTAATTGAATATTGCAACATATTAACTTCACTTAGGCAAACAGTATATCATAAACGCTATTTACCTATTATCGCAAGTTCCGCAACTAGAACCTACCGAATTATTTAAAATATTTTGATACTTTAAATAATTATATTCTTAATAAAACAGTTTAACTTAAATTTATTTCTCATATTTCTTAAGTTTTTATTTTTATGCTTGTCGTTATTTTTAATTCATTCAAAGTTACATTTTTACGAGATTTTTTTCCTGGCAGTTAAAATATCCGCCATTTTATAGCGGCGGCCACCTTTATCTGGTGCCGAATGTTTTTAATTATATTCACAACTAAAGGTGCGTACAAAATTTCAGATCAATTCAAGGCGATCCATGTTTAATTAACTAGGTTAATTAAACATGAATCGCTTACTAGGTTTGGCAAAATCTGGGCGAGATAAATAAAAAATGTAAACCTCTTTACCCTTTGATTACTAAATTAGTATCATAAGTTTCCTAATTATCCAATTTGAATCGCAAGAAGAGCCTACACGTATGTTCAATCAAAATATCGACCTTTCGGCCTTCAAATGCTCTTGGCAAATTGTATATTCGCTAGCCGAACCCACGGGCTAATTGGACAAAATTGTATTCACTAATGTTTTATGACCTTGACTTAGGCCGTTTATAATAATTATGGGGTGAGCAAGCTACAGCTAAAGCTAAGTCAATACACACATTGAGACATTTCTACCAACATTCAGGCAAGTAAATGATCACATGGAGCCGAAAAAAATATTGTTTCGTCAGGAATCAATATTACGCTTACGACATGCATTAGAAGTAGAAAAATTGACAGTTAAAATATAAGTGTTAATGCACTTAAGACAAACTTAATACACAATAAATATATAAAAACATTTACATATTCGTGACTAAACAAAAAAAATATTATAACCAGTTTAATTATATCAGGAATAGTTGGTGATAACATCTGTTTGATTTATTATGGAATTATTCAGCTAAGGTCAATGTTAACCAGTTTGACATTGCGTTAAGTGGGTTTAATATGGGACTATGATAGCGCCTGTTGTAACTGGATACATCAAACGATCTTCCTTCCTGTTGCACCACCATGCAACATCTCTATACGTTTTGACTCAAAAAGTGAATTAGTTAATGAATGTTTTGCTTTGTACTTACAAATGGAGATAAAATAATGATAATAGATTTCATAATTTAGGAATAAGTATTATACTGTGTGTTGTTACCATGGCAACGATGATGATTCTTTAGTTCTTCTGTGTAGGTACTACCAATAAGTTAATATTTCGGTTATAAAATATAACAATTTATTAAAAAAAAAATACAAATATTTTAATAAAATCATAATATAAGATAAGAAAACCGCCGAAAATAGAACGATAGTAGCCTTGTTAAGGAAGACGACAAATGCATTTAAAATAGAACTGCCCGCCCGATCCCACCGTGACAGGTATTGAGATATTTCTACACGGAAATTTTATACAAAGATGTCAGGTACACTATCAGAGTTACAGATATCGGCCTGCTCTAATGATAATGTCTATTAGACAAAGCGGAGCAAAGGGCTAAGTAGGGTCTTAGAACTAACTAAGCCCTCAAAAAGGATTGAATTTGACATGAGTGAATCATCTCCTGCATTGCAAGTATGAATAGCGAATATGTGTTAGCATTTATTACCACCATTTAATGATACCTAAGTCATAAGGTTATTCACTGGTACATAGTGCATGTTTTAAAAATGGAAATCTAATGAGACATGAAAAATATAGTCGTGTAAGACATTACGTATGAGTGAGTGTATGAGTATATGAATTGATGTGTGAGCGTATATAGCACTTTGAACACAGAGAAAGAAAATCAGAGTTATGCCAAAATGTCCAGTAAGGCCTCTGCAGAATCGATATTCTGTAGGTTTATATCTGGATAGTTTAAGTATATATTATATTTGACAATTTTATCTCAATTTACGCACGGTTGTATCGTAAATTGGTTATGTTATAATATCGATTTCAGTTTAAGCATGAAGATAAATAAGAAATACGATTTATGGAAACATACATCATCTGGAGTTGTTATTATTTACTTCAGTTTATAAATGACGTCATTTGATGTGTTATCTATGATTATTTTCTGACTGATTCACTCTAAAATCAAACGTAGGTATCAAGACGCTTTTAAAATACTAAAACGTATAATGCTATACGTTTGTAATAATATGTTTAATTAATTTACAGCTATCGTAGTCTATACCGTGAGCCTATGCTCTGGTGTCATTTTGAACGCACAATAAATAATTTTATCAACTATCTACTAATAATCTAACTACAATTTATTTATTTTTATTCCTTGTATTATTAATTACAATGGCAAAGTTTTAAATATCGAACAGTTCTGATTGCCTATCTTAAACTATATTTTATTAATAGTATTGGTAACAAAACCAATTCCATAAATTATTATTTAATGCAGACTTCAAATTATTCAAATATATTTTAATTTACTGACAATACTAATGTCCATTTCAGCAACGTTCTTACCGGCCAAGAAAAGTATTTGGCACTGTAATTCATATTAAAGGGGTTTTGCCGAAAAGGCTAATAAAAAACTCTTTATTCTTAATAAGAAGTCAGATAAAGGCAAAAGTAAATGTCGTGCTACTAACTAAAATAAAATGGATTTGAGGATGTCAGAAGACAAGAAAATTAATCTTACATGTACATATTTATTTATTATTTTTTGGTATCTATTGCTGATAATGATATTTGGCGCTAAAACAAACTTATATGAGGCTCAGACCTAAAAAGGTTTTAGATAAAACATATATCTGTTTTATTATCATTTGTCAATCTATTAGGCTAATAAAGTGATCAGTCTGCTATGCCTGACTCATGCAGTTGACTTTTGGAAGGGGCAACTAGAATAATCTTTATATTTTATTTATCGTTCATTGGAATAAATAATTTGATTTGATTTGACTATTTAAGACCGAGTCATGCCGGTTTCCTCACGATGTTTTCCTTCACCGTTGGATCGAAAAGTAACGTTAACCTATTAAGTGCCTGAGAAGATCCAGACGTCCATCAGGTTTTGGGGAGAAAATAGACTCAAAGTTATCAGCAAATGTTTCTGCTATCATTGATGGCTCAACAACCATGGGACAAAAACCGATGGGATTCGTATCCGATGTGTACAATATATACATACATGTATATATACATATATTAATTTTCTACAAATATTTAAATTTATTACATGTTTTCATTGGTAAATTAATATTTTTGCATAGATATTTTATTCATTATTTTCACTAGTGGATACATCAGTAATTACTGTGGTTGATTATAAAACCGAGACAATCTCTTGCTTATATCCCCCACTCAACTTCCGTTCGCCTCACCCGATCACACTTTTCGTAACGCTTACTTCACGCGTTCGCCAGCTTACTCCCCAAGTCAAGCGTTCGTAAAGAAGTTTCACTTCAATAATCAGTAAATAAAAGTTTCTTTTACAAAATGGTATGTATTATTTTTTTCAGTTATGAGTCACGTTCATTGTTCATAGAAGAAAATTTTACTAAATTCGCAAGTGTTTGTGATATACAGTCTATACAAATATTCCAAGTAATCATATAGTCAACACTGTAGTTCATAGTAAATCATAAAATATCATTAACGGCTGTAGGAAATAGTTCCTAAATTGTTGTTTATGCGTAATGTTTTAGTAAAATGGCACAAAAAATGATTCTTAGTTTTTTCAGTCAGGCATAAATTAAAAACATCATTGTGAACAATTAATATAGGACTTTGCGCGAATGAATAAAAAACATAATAGACAAGTTTTTAATACTTTGATGATTGATTGCTGTAACATATCTAGCTGTAAGTGGCTTTCTATATATAAAAATCCACTTTAAACAAACTAAAAATATTTTGACTCTCTAACGCAAAATTTGTATAATAAGAGGCATAAAGAACCTAATATTGTAAGCCGTCATAGACTTCTTGTTTCATTTAGGTAACACAATGTACACTTATGAACGTCAAAAAAAACTAAATATTCATTAAATGATTCTAATTTTACATTTACTGCCAGTTCTCAAATCAGCGTATAACGAAGAGAAGAACTGGCAATAAACTCTCCGCCACTCTTTTTAATCGCTATTTTTTTAAATAATGTTTGTAAGGAGCTGCAACCATTACACCATGTTCCATATGACATCTTGAGTAATAAAGAATAATAAATTAAAACCAACCAAAGTCTTTGGTACATTACTTACTCCGCTAACTTTGCGACCTTCGTTAACTTCCTTACTTCCTTAGGACATTGTAAAACCAATTTGTAAAGTATTTAAAAGTTTTTTTCTACAATTGGTTAATCGTATTCCCTTTTCGGTTTGTATATTATTATGTCGAAGCCAACTAGTTCAATTAACAGCCTTTTAACTAAATAGCGCCATTCATCTAGCAGCCTGCAAGATTTTCAGCCGTAGCGTTTGTGACAATATTTCATAAACTATCTGTCAAATGTTTAAGCCGTACATTAGCGACCTTGTGGCAGAAGTAATAAAAATTAAATATATGACATAGAGTATTTCTTAAAATTAAATTGAGTAATTCACAGATAAATTCTCATTATTATTGTCACTGTACTCTTCCATTGTACTTGTTATCAAACTATGAAAAACACCATCACAGTTGTGGTTAGCCGACGTTATAGCCTTTGATCATCTGGCTGAATATCTTTCAGGCCGTAAGTTAAACGGCGCTATTTAGTTAAGAGGCTAGGCTGTTAATTAAACGTCTTATTAAGCTGACTGTGATAGATACAGCTTATGATATAGGCTTCTATTCAAAATCATTATCGTCTTAGAATTGGAGAGATTATCTGGAATGCAGTTATAACCGGTATGTGAACGCAATAAAGGGTTGATTGTCCGCATGGACTGAGTGAGACTGTAATTTGTCTTATCACAGGATAGCTTCAGAGTCTATAAGCTTCATTATAAAGAGTACAAAAAGCAAATAAACTCTTGGTGTTCTTGCCTAAATTTACTTTTTAACAGTTCGTTCTGGCACATTTATTGGGCGTTAGACTACATGTTTTCGTTTACCGTATAATGAATTGTAAAGGGAGATTGAACTTCTTTTTTTTATTTTAGTGCCGTCAGTATTTTGAAGCGTGTCTTGTTTTATTAGACTTTTTCATTATTACTAACTACTAGGGAAAAAATGTTGAGCAGTTGTTTCCCGTTGCCTTCTGCCCGAGACTTTTAAGGGATTATTTGCACCCAAGGTCGCTGTAGCTGGATTAGGTGTGTGGCTATACCACCACTGTTCGGTCGCCAGAGTCTCGACCGTTATCTAGCAGGTAGCACCACGATACAAGGTACACACTGTACCTTGAGAAACGTGAGAAACGCCACCATCGCACGCGACCTACGCCTGGAGAGCATCGACGACTTCGTAGCACGGGCGGCGAGGAGCATGTTCGAGCAAGCGGACGCGTCCCGCTTCCCGCACCTGTAGCAACTCGCGCCGTGGCACTCCAGACCTCCAGACACAAGATTTCCGTACCCGCGCGAACTGATTCGCCCGGGTACCCCCACCGTAGCAGACGCCGGGGCACGGACGGACAACGCAGCATCACCCGCAGGTCATCTCGCCGCTCTCGGCGGGACTGGACCGCGAACCGCGACGCTGCCCCCCACAACGGATGAGGAAACAAAAGAAGACGATTGAGACGAGTCGAGCCCGACGCTCCTCGTTTCCGCCACACCAAGGGCTATACGCCCGCCCCAGTACCGTTCTGCATCGGCAGGACGCGAACAACCACACCGCCAGAGTAAGCTCTGCCCTAGCTGGCTGATGTCCGCCTCACAGAAGAGCGGATACACAAGAGCAACGATGATACAAGGTATCGCCGCAGTGTCGCGCATGCAGGTGACAATTGGGCCGGTGTGATGTTAGTTCCGTTCTCCCCTTACACGTTCCCCCGTGTGTTTGAACTTATTATTTGACAATTCTGTTTCAATCTACATAATATAATCTAAGTACAAATAGTTTTAAAGTTTTATTTTTATGATCATAAGTCTTTATGTATGTAGTTGACCCCTCAGATTTCACATGCAATGTAGGTAAACAAGCATACAACAATTATGTTAGGCAACATTTTGATGCAACATTGGAGATGCAATAAACATTTTTGACGTAATCTTTAAGAGTTTGATTGCGTTGGATTATTTTTAAATTGCAAGATTAAAATACGTTTAAATATGTCGTATAAAAGTTTTATGGAAAGAGAGGTACTTGTTTTTGATTCTATACTAGTTTTTATGATGTGTCATTATGACGCAAATAACTGCAACTAGCAAAGTATGAAACAATATATGCTTTTGGGATTTTCCGCAATATAGGTTCACACATATAATTTTGCAGTATTAATTAACGATTATATGCACAAATTGCTTTTTTCTATATACAAATGCCATAAGGAGGAAAATAACTAAACACCCAATTGTTATTTAAAGCTCATAGCACGATTAATGAATGAACGATGAATGATGGACTAGAAACCTCAGCCGTACCAAGATTTTATTTGACACTATAAAAAGTAAGTATTTGTATTCTTGTCAAAAAGAAACTGAAACATTACGACAACAATTTTTTTTACCAATCCCAATGTATCATTCTAATAAAATGACAGTTGACAAATTATTCAAAGAAAGGTCAGCGGCGTAAAGTCGGGGTAAGCTGTTTAAGCTAAGTATTATGATTGTTACTTTACGTTTAAAGTATTTATCATTTTGATAATTGCCAAGGTTTTTTTAAACATGTTCTAGTATAAATAAACAGAGAGACTAAATTCAATTTACAAATAGAAAGTTTTCATACAAAAGAACTCTACATGGTAGCCTATCAGGCACTAGATCTGGCAGATTTATGGTCGAGAAGGTGGGCAGCAGGGGAATGTCAAATTTCTTCTTTAAAATGGTTGGCTCAACCTTAAGTCTGGTGGGCTTGGCGTCCTACCGGGCCCGAGCGACAATACCTCCAAGATGATGTACGGGATAGTCTGAGGCTGTTGGCCAGCCGAACTTGTGTTACCTCTAACGCACATTATCTTAAATGGTAGAAATATGCTTAATAATATTTGGCATGCGCGAATATCGTTACACATTTCAAACACCATACCTTGTAGTCAGTACCGTGTCGGAATCACGTATCATGTAGTCTGAATATTTAATGAACAAAAATGTTTTTTCTTATAAGTACACATAGTGTGTACTTATAAGAAAAACCATCATAAACTGTGTACATATTGGTTGAGCAATAATTTAAAGTAAGATTTTCTAACATTTGAAGTTTAAGTTACTTTAAAAATAAAAGAAAAAGCAATATACATATAAGATCTCTATTTAATAAACATGGGACATGGTATTTCCAACCATTATTGTTTTAAAACAAACATACCATCACACCCAAAGACAGGACCGGTGAAGGTAAACAATGAATAAAGAACTTTTTAGAGTTAAAAACGTATGTGACAGAAAGTTGGTCACTTGCCTATTCTTTTAGAGGGCGCAAATTAAAATGTATTTATTCAGGCGAGGTGCCAAAACGCATTGTTACAAAATAAGCGTCTATTAGAATATAATTATCCGAGTTGAATTGTTCTTACCTGACGTCATTAAAAAAAGTTAAACAAATGTATGTAAACCTGTCACTCAAGGTTAATGAACATTTTACATAATAGATGCTGTTTGAAAATTGCCAAGATAAGGAAGTAAGACGTAGAAAATCTATTCATATTATTTCCGTCGCTAATTTAAAGATATATTTACAAGATTTTGACGTAATTCGATAAATGATTACATTGTTAGTTGTTGTAAGTGTCGATGAAGTTTTACAGTAATAAAATGTGATAATTAAAAAGTTTAAATCGCCTATTAAATGTTATGAAAATCAGTTTGAGAATTATCAAGCACTGAAAAATCTTTAATGAATCACATTTATTATTTTATTTGAAAATCTTGCAAACGCTCGGCACACTCATACCCGATGTATGAGTGTGCCGAGCGTAAGTACATAAAAAAATGAAATACAAGTTTAATCTGAATAGCACTTATAGGCCAAACAGACATGAAAACAAAATACATTGATTCATAAATTACAAAAACCAAATGAAAATTGATTTCAAAGGTAGCATCATATCCAGCTCATTCACCAATATCTTATCATCAACCTGGTCATCCCTTACTATGTGTTCTGGCAAAAATGAGCGGATTTTTGGGTATGATTCGAAACAGCAAAAACGTAAAAAAACAACTATTATCATCGTTAAGACCGCATAATGAGTGAATTTGATGAGTTATTTAAAGCCAAGGTTATATTTTGCAAGTAATTTGAGTACGATAAGCACGTTCAACAAGAATAATAGATTAAAATTTTTATTACTTATAATTTGGTATATAATTGGTATTCGTTTAGCTAGCTGCAGCGTCTACTTATATAAACAAGTGACAAATCTTTATAAGTAGGTAATCGAAATTGTGGGCTTATATATAAAGGTACCTCGCTGATCATCGGTCCCTAAACAGTAGGATAGTCCGTGCATGAAACTCTATACGATATGCTTAAGGGCACCTTGACTTATGTAGATAGAAAAGTAGCTAAAAACGTTAAGAAGAAACGTTTTAAGGATGTCCATGGGTGACACTTTACATCAGGTTCGCCCCTGCCCGTTCGCCCCCAATTCTATAAAAAAGAAATGAAACGCGTCAACACGTGACGCATCGCACTACAGCCTCCATTTGAATAAAAACGTCTTATCGAGTTTCTTTTCATTATCCTTATGAATATGAATTATAAATATTCTAAGTTATATTTAACATAAGTGCATTTTCGATGGCTAGTCTATTATACAAATGTTAGTCTTTTGTTTGTGCGTCCCAATATACTGATAGAACGGTGTGAGGTTTCTCATTCCAAATTTGAATACTAGAAATTTGTTCGAATTTTAAAATCGAATTCAGGATGTATGGATTGGAGTGTATTCGTACGTTTAATTTGTATTCCAATTTCAATAATTAATTCTAAGTATTCCTAGATTACAGAGCTCATAAGATATCAATTATATTATTGCTTGAAACAATCAATTAATTGACATCGTCATATCATAAAAAAATCTCAATGAACTATCATAATTGTCGATAGTTCGAACACAGAGGCATTAGTAATGGCACTAACCTCAATACATTACATTCTTAACATATCAAAAATAAAACATTTTAATACTGATTTTTCCAGTATTGTTTTGTAACTGTTACCACGCCGAAGTTTTTTATTGTAATGAAATTTAATTTGATTTATTAGCAGTACAGGAATCATTCATGTGAGCCTTGAAAGATAAGGGCGGTTTGTGACAAAATAAATATCATAAAGGAAATTGGAACGGATATAACGGGTAGATAACGAATCGTTCTCTCCAGAGTTTACCGCGAGTATGTCTATCTTAAAAGTCAATCTGATATTATTAAGATACTTCAACAACCAATTTGAAATATTATGTTTATTTCCGTAATTTTTTTTCACACGTCACTTTCTCACGATGTTTTCCATCAACCGAATGTTAAATGAGTACATAGACAGAAAGTCCATTGGTGCACAGCCGGGATCGAACCTACTACCGCAGGGATGACAGTGTCAAGATGAAGCCACTGCTTCTGAACAACAACAACTATTTGACCTGTATTATTTGAACTATCGTGTAACTGTATGTGAAGTACATAATATTAGCTATAATAAAGATTAATCTGGACCGAGCGTGCTGTAAAAGTTACGATAATTTTAAATTAAAGCAATTGTGATATTTACGTTTAATATAGAGTTTCTATTTAAACGTGTATAAACTCTAAATTTAGGATTAAGATAATATCTTTGGGAAGTTTCCATCATAAATTTCAATATCAAGTAATCTATCATGTTAAGAGTTTCTTATCAATGCCTAATAATAATTATGTCATACACGTTATAACTAATAAAATAACTAGGCGTAAATTTTTAGTGACTCGTTAAATAACTTTAGTCTAGACTAGAATAATTATAAAGCTCGTACTTAATTAAGAGTAATTAAGTCTAGCACATAACAGGAATCTTGAGAAATTCTAAACTACATACGAGTATGTGGTTATGATCTTCCGCATTGAAGGATGTTTACTTTGCGGCAACTGATAGCAATTTATCACCTGATATCAACATAATTATTCGTGTCTAAACAAAGAATATGTTTTCCTTTCATACAATAAAACCAGTTTAACACGATGATTTTCAACGAGGTAGTTTGATTCCCGGATGGGCACCAATTACAAAACTGAATTGACGAATACGTATAGAATCTGAGGCCAAGGACTAATAACTTTTTGTTTAAAGATTATTTTCAAACGTGACGTTATATAAAGTAGCTTCAATAATTTGCATTATATAGCATTGCAGTAAGCGTTTAATTCAATAGCTGTTACTCAAAGTTTCAAGGTTCGATTCCCGATCACACAACAATTATCATCCGTTGAAATGTATAAAACACAGTTAAGAGCCTAACTTTCACTTTTTAATTATTTTATATAAATTATTTAAGTAATTCTAATTAAATTCTAATCTTTCCTCTAAGCATTTAAACCAACCCAACCCAAATAGGAAAATAATACGAAATTGGGCTGTAGCCTATCCATTATGGAAATGTCGTAAAAGCTCAATTTATTTACTAAGGTCAGTGAAATGGGCTGAGTCAACGATGGGAGAGGTTTTGACGTAAGGAATCAAGGTCCTATTATATTTTAGGTATTTCTACACTAAGTGATACGAATTATATATTTTATTAAATTTCAATAAATAATAATTTTGTAGTAGAATTACGACATGGTATCTCTTAAGGTTGATGGTATCCAGTAAAAATGTACGCGTAAATTTATGCTATTAATTTAGTTTGTATGGTAAGATGGTATTTTTGTAAAGAACAGGGGGCAAATATCTCTCCTGATTTCAAGTGATACCACCCGTGGACACCAAATGCCAGAGAGTTCCCGAGTGCGTTGCAAGCCTTTTATTTTTTAAACTAGCCGCCTTTCATGGTTCCACTATAACTATGTTGCATTTTATTATATCGCCTTTATATTTCTTCAATAAATGGAAGAGAATAAGGTTATGAAATTCTGCGCTAAAGGTCTGTGTAAAACATTTACAAATGAAAACGTAGTTTTTTTTAATATATAATTTCGTATTCTTTTCTATTTCAATAGTCACTTATAGTTCCTTGTAATAATATCATCAGTCAGACGTGTCGACAAGGCCGCGTCGCTCTTCACTGCACAAACATTTTTATGCGAGCAAGGTTGTGTCTCTTTCGCATTGCCTTAGAGGAAAATATATCAAAGATCACTAACTTCGTTAAATACGTAAATGAATACTATTTTACCGTGTTCATATGTTAGGATAAATAGTTACCTAATTAGAGACAATTGTGAGAACGACAGCACAATAGTCTTATAAAATATATATTATAATTACTTTGAGTTCAACTGAAAATAATGGAGAAAGAAACGTCAAACGGGAATTTCAAAATATAACTATCACTATTATAGCCTGCATTTTCAAAGACAAAGTCAAATTCGTTTATTCATATAGGCAACACAATGTACATATACATATGAACTTCAAAAAAGAAATACATATTAAATGTTTCCAATTTTAAATTTACTGCCAATTCTCAAATCAAGAACTTAGAACGAGAGAGAAGAACTGGCAATAAACTCTCCGCCATTTTTTTTAATCGCCAAGTTTTTAGTTTTAAGCAATTTTTGTAAGGAGTTTACTATTTTTGGAAAATACTTTGGGTTACTTAGTTATTAACCCTAAATATTTCATCATCATCAATGGTTAAACAGCCCCTTGTGGGCCTTACACTCCTCAAGTATTCTCCGCCATCGTAATCATTCCAGTACTTCCCGCGTCCAATTGCGAACCCCTATTGTTTCTAGCTCCTTGACAACTCTATCCCACCAAATCTGGCTTGATCTACCGGATTTTCTCTTGCCACCAGGTTGTGAGTTTAATAAGAACCTTGGGGTTCTGACGTTCGTTGCACATGTCCCAGCTACTTGAGCCTGTCGCACTACGAATTGGGCGGTGTTGGCGTCGTTGTTATAAAGCTCTTTATTGTTGCGAATACGCACACACACACACACCGCCGTCGCAAACAGGACCAAAGATTTTTTGAAGAATCTTCCGCTCGAAAATTAGGAGAGGGATCTCGTCTTTCTTGCTAAGGGTCCAGGTTTCAGAGCCATGAGTGAGCACTAACCATATTACTTAATAACTTAAAAATATATAATTTAAGAATGACCAACACCCTATATAATTTTAAAACAATTTGTTACAAAAAGAGAACTATAAGACTTGGATTTACACTATATTCTAAATTATATAGAACATATAAGTGCACGGTAACCATTTATGGAATATGTAATTTATTGATATGAACGCATTACCTGCGCAAGGCTTTTACGGTATGTATAGAAATTTAGGTTACCATTAGTGTAATACAAATCTTAATTACAAGCGCAGAAGTTCAGCAGAGTCGAAAATTCTACATATCTATTCCGGAGGCCAAGTACAAGTATAAATATTAGCATAATAAGAAAATCTTGACGTTATTAACATTGACTTCTGTTGTTAGTGTAATTCTATGTACGCAGCCTTAAAACATTCATAACAGTGTAAAATTGAGATAAAAATCCGTTAATTCGATAAGATTTGATTGCAACATGTTTTTTTGTTTATCTGGATTTTCTTTATCTAAGCTAAGGCGGTATTAGTAAAAATACAATTAATTAAACCTATTTCTCGAAAATACAATTTAATTTTATTGTATTAGCTTAATTCAATGTTTGTTATTAATTAAAAAGCTTTGTAATTTGAAGTTTTCGTTGCCTGCCATAATAATTACGCTGTGGTCTTTAGTTATAGAAATTGGATTAGTATATAAGTATTTTTTTAAATTGTGAATGAATTTATTATGTAAGTTTGTTTTAATATGTGTATTTAAGAGTTCTTTAAATGTAAAAGTTTACAAAAACATATATTTGGTAAAAATGCTGTACAACATAGGTTAAATATAAAAAAGTCTGGTTAGTTGCACTATTTTTTGATTGATTGATTGATATATATGCAAGGTAATGTTAAGATAATATTTACGATAAAAGTTTTCCATAATTTCCCAGACTACTTTGTTTTCATTAATTAGTAATATTAAATATAATTTTATTTCTTTTAATAACCATCAACCGAATAAAATAAAATTGCATACTTTTGACGCGAATTAAAGAAATAAATTTAAAATTAAAATTTCATATAAATAATAAATTAATATAATTTGTAATTAATTTTTATTTATCTATTTAATCATTTTGCTCTTATAATTCTGATTCAACTGTATAATCCTTGTGCATTTTTAAATTGCATCATTTGAAAACGAGTACCCTGTGTTCAAAATAGTTTTATCCCTTTGCCACGTAGTGTTTTATTCTAGTTTCAATTATTGACTAAAAGGATTATTAGGACGCCTGTCCGATGTTTTTAGCTTTAATTTTTTAATTAAGTTTATTTATAAAACTAATGAAACAAGAGTACCCAATGGTCCACGCATATTGACCAACATGAATAAAAAACGGATTGACACAAAATTATCGTATAGTACTGATTAACCGTGCAAGTGTTGAACCACGTAGTATATGATTACGATGTTTACACAGTTCATTTAAGCACTTCATTTAATTGTTCAAATTATTTTCGTGCGTCAAGCATTATCTAAAACTCTCTATTTTAAGAATTAGCATATTTATATTTTCCTCGTATATAACGAGGAAAATTATTAATGGTTTTCGTTTAAAACTCTATATTTAATTTCCCAGTATCGAGATTAGACATTGCGTTTTGAGCCAAGATATTTATAACGTCTTCTTTCACTTACGAGCATATAATAATCGCGGACATAGAAAGAAAAGAGAATTCCATTGACAGTCGTGTCAAAAGTTAACAGTACCAAAAAATTTGTGGCGAATTAAAGATAGTTGACGTGTAGTCTCAGTCAGTATTTTAAAATAATCCTAGCCTCATGTAAACAGAACAAGCATGTTCCAAGCCAGATCAGTAAGCCAGGACAGTACTACCTTGGAAAACTAGACTTGTGTAACTCGGGCATAATGACTATGACATATGCAAGGCAGATATTGAATCTCTATTTATATGTCAAAAAAGTACAAAACGGACGCGCGATTTACGGTCATACAGCACGCAATTCTCTCAAATACTTATTTATAAGCACCAGGATCCAGGGCACGTGTTTGCATACTGATAAGGAAAACCTATTTTCACTTTGGAGTAATATTTTTATTAATAAAACCTATCTGTTATCAAGAAATAAAAAATATAAATCAGTGGCGCTACAACCTCTTTAGGTCTTGGCCGCAGATTTCTGAATCTGTTTCATGATCATTTTTAAATCTAATAGGCAAGTAGGTGATCAGCCTCAAGTGATGAACACACGTCATTGACTTTTTGGGTCTAAGACATATCCGTTTCCTCACGACGTTTTCCTTCGACGCTCGACCTAATGTTACATGCGCACATAGAAAGTCCAATGGTGCACAGCCGGGGATCGAATCGACGACCTCAGCTATGAAAGACGCACGTTGAAGCCACTAGTTGAACAGTGCTCTAGTTGTTATAAAGAAGCCGCTTAGAAAAATTTAATTGGAAAACTTCTATTGAAAAATATGTAGCCTGTCATTTCACAAACACGCTCACTCAGCAAGACATTACCTGTGAATGATTCGTAATACAATTTGCGACTGGTTTTTGTGATGTTTTTTGGTTTTAAATAAACAGCCTTAGTTTTCTGCTTAGATTTTTTTTCTATTAGGCTCTTGTTAGTTTGACCCATGTCTATAAGTTTAAGGTGGATAAGATCCCTGAGTTATATTTTCATAAAAAATTACAAAAATATAATGTAAATATGTCAAATATGTATGTATTAAACATTTATTAAGACTTAAAGTCTGGGTATTATTCTATCTCTGCATCTCAAATTACTTTAAAGACGGAATTTAACTAAACAAAGGAACAACGAAACAATTTCTTTTAAACAGAATTGCAAGAAACTCTACCTATATATATGGTATTACAAAGACTATTTTTATTGGCTTAAAAAACTAGTGAATGGCAAATATCAGTGTCGATCATTGATAAAGGCAAAACCACAATCTGTGTGGAAAACAGTTGTTCAAGCAATTGTTTTTTTTTTCTGATTGCAGAATGCATTCGCTTTAGGAAAATTTTATGGTTTTATATACAGAAACTGTGCAAGCATATTTAGCAAGCAACAAACTAAACGATATCGTAATAATATTTTAATGTAATTATGCACTTTAAATAATGTTTAGTTAAATATATTTTAAGAAGCCGAAAGCACTTCCGATCAGTCAATGGAATATCTTAACGACAGAGGAGCCTCATGTTATCCTTAGGCCAATAGTACAATTTACTATGGCGTAGTGGTCTTGCCTCCGGCGCATACAAGAGCAACCCTAAGGATCACCAAAGAGAAGGAAACATGAAATAGTTTCCCTGCTCACTGAGTCCGCTGGAGTAGTCCTTGTGCCGCTGACGGTCCGAGGGTTGGATAAATGATGAACGGATATCAGAGAAAGGTGCTATGTCTTTTCGACCACATACATGTCGACACTTACACACATATGCGCTCCAGTAACATGTATATACACAATGCATTAACAACGTATAAAATACACTTAAAACCGTTTACGACGACATCGTTTAGAAAAACATACAGGTTATATTGTCCAAAATCAAAGGTCAGAGTGAATTCTATTGTATTAGGTTCTTAAAAGCAACGTTATCGGTTTTTACGACTATCCGTTTTAACGACCAAATATGAGTAGTCCTGTCGATGTCGTTATAACGGATTTTGACTGTACAATATTTTTTATACAATAATGTACTTATTAACGTTAGAATTTCGCTTCAACACTTTTGACGCGCCTAGTATAACATTGTTCGCAAACTTTGGTAGAGCTAAGTCACATGACCGTGCTTTTATAGGTCTTATGACAAAATTAATAATCATGATATACGCAACAGTAATTTTAACGGGATATTTAGTATTTATTTAAAATGTTCGTACATCATAAAACTTTTAGGGATTACATAAGATCATATTAAATCGAATAACAATTATAAAGTATTTCCATTTTAAATTAATTTTGTGACAATACAAATGTTTTGTTTTTTTTAACAATGACGCAAATGAATAAAAAGTATTACTTATTTATTTACTCGTGTATTGAAACTTGTCTAATATTTCACATGCTAAGCAAATTTTAAATATACTTAATTTATTTAAAACAAGATTTAGCAAACCGGTGTGTGATGTCCCTCATTATTAACCAAAAACCGTAATCAATAAAACTTACCGTCATCAATTGGGACGACATCTGTTGTCAGCTCAACGACAACTGACACGTCATACGTGTCGACCTCCAGTTTTTTCAAAATGGAGTCCGAAATCACATTAATTTCATCACTATTTTGTCACTATCACCAATCGCCGTCGGGTCACAGTTCGTTATCCGCATCACAGTTCCGAAACTCTTCTTTCAATCACAATTTCGAAAACCCTTTTTAATTTCAGTCCTAGATATTCCTTTTTTAAATATTTGCCTAATATAATCTCGAATAACAGTTCCTATACGCCGTAATCTTTTTTAGTTCTGAAAATATTAAGTAGACGTCCATTACTGAGCGTGGCACGAGTGTTATTAGTTAACGAACGCCAGGTAAAATTAGTTCTTAAGGTAAATCTGTACTAACTGCACTTGACCTCAGAATACTAATTAATAACTAGAATTCTGATAACATAAACCTTTCTTATCGTAATTTTAAGGCCATTAGAATCAAAGGGGCATTATGACCAAGTTAGATAAATGTAAATTTGTTCACTTATGTTGGTAATAAATTTTTCGCTGTATTCGTAGTCACAATGAATCAACATGTCATAAAGAATAGAACTCACGTGTTGAAATGATAAAAGTACGTCTGATAAAGTAATGTAAATAGTTTGCATATAACATCATTTATTTTGACAAGCTTGCTCGTTTTTTAATTTTTCCTAGAATTTTATGACTTTTATAATAAGTAGTGTAATTATTGATTAATTACTTAATTGATACTTATTCCCCTTTGGGTTGCAATTAAGTAAAATTATTCAAATTTAATGACTTAGATAGTCTATGGTTAATGGACCATATATTATAATTAAAAAGTACAAAACTTAGGTAAGATATAATATCATTTTACTCTATAATAATGACGAATGATTGAATGAAAATGAACTTCATCATCTCACGCACTTTTTACTGGCGATCATTATTTTCAAGTTCAAAGTAATGGACCGCGAATGCGTGACAGGTAGAAATGACTGTACCTTGAACGAACTTGCATAAAATTATGGACCAATCTTATATATCTTAGATAAAATCCGTGATAACAAACTTTAAAACAATGTCTGTAAGAGTAATTTAAATATTTAAATACAAAGGAATACCTACAAAGTTAAAGTAACAATTAGATCGTTGTTTCCGCTAATCTTTTCTCATTTTGCTCTTACGTTCCAACTGCCATCATCATAACAATGATACCAGAACAATAACTTCAGATAACGAGTTTTCCGCATAAATATACAAAATGAATATTCATGTAGCGTAACAAATTGAGGCACTGCCACTGTCGGAAAAATTGAAAAATCACTTTAAACGCTATCACGTTTTCGCGGGAAATGCCGAGGTCGCAATTGACATTTGAAATACCTGTACGCGTGCGTCGAGCGCGATGTGCGTCGCCCGAATGCCATTGTTTACGGCTGTAATTACACTTTCGATCGAGTTTACGGGTCGAAGGCTGTCAGGCGGAAAATCTGATGTCCAGACGTCATGACAGATGGACAGTATCAAGCATTGTTTCGTACAATTAGGAATTGTAACGCGTAAGGCGGCACGCCAAATAAGTAGCATGTGCTGGCCTACAAGAATTGGGATTCCTTTCTACGTAACATAAGTTTCTATTTTTTTATATATTAGATATAAAGGCATGTTACTTAAATAAATGTATCTTTTATTCGTATTATTTTATTGAGTATGGTAAAATAAATATTCGAATAACGAAGAATTTCCATACAAAAACCTGTTTTTAATAATTGATTCTTGTAAAAAGTCAATAAACTGTAAACGTTATCAAATTCTTAAATTTAAATTCCTTCAACCACTTTGAATATAGAGAACAGTTAGATAAGTTAAGTAAAACATTGGGTTACTATAACTTACTAACGATTTTTTTTTTACTTTGTGTATATTTAGTTTTACTTATATAATAAGAGTTCCATCGCTATTATGGCTGCGGTACCTGTAATTTAGGAGGATTAAATCCTCGGCGTTATCATTATTGCGACCGGGACGGTTTAGAAGCAAGGCATAGTATGTTTTTAGATGGGTAGACAAAACATACTATAAAGTTTAGTGATTATCTAGTTGATAAAAGGGCCTGGGACTAGTGCTGGGCAGGCTACTTCTAATTAATTTGCTATATTTGTTTTAAATGTTGTAGAATAGAATAGTAGAATTGTTTGATGATTTGTTTTTTTTTAAATGAGTACCGAGAGTTTTTTACGCCGGCTTTTGCTCAAGGCCAACACCCTCTGTCTTCTTTACCGATGAGCAGGGATGCCAACAAGCTCGATTTTAATGACGTGGAATAAGTAATACCATATTATCTTATGTTACAAAATAAACGTATTTTATTTTATTTTTAAAAATAGTATAAATTAAAATGTCCTATAAATAATCCGATTCGGGCTTGACAATGTTTAAATATATGCCTTTTATTCTTGTTGATAAAATCACAAAAATATATATTTTTATTAACATTTCGTTGCATTCTGAAATATTTAAATAATTAGTACCAAAATTTTGGGATATGATATGGACAGGTAATATTTGCAGAGTACGCAACGAAATAGAAATGGAATGGAATATCGAAAATATTTCATTTTTGCATGCCTTCAATTCATTAGTATCGGAGCGGTGCTCCTTATTCATAAATATAGTGCATACCTCAAAGGTAATAAATGTTCAGATCTTATTACTAAATTAGGCTTATACGTTTATAAATACGATTTATATTTGGATTAGAGTATAAACTGACAGACACGTCACGCGTTAATAACGCAAATACACACATCGTGACGAACGTATTCAAGTTAATTACGTTACAATAAAGTTGCTAACAAAAATGCTTGCGCATTTATTTATTACAATTTTAAGGACCCAGTTAACCAACGCAGTAGCTATTACTGAGTTTAACCAGCTACAGTGTTTGTTGATTTATATAATCCCGGCGAGGCCCTAGATTTCATTGATAATTTTTATCTTATAGAGAAGTTGAACAAACTACTGTGTCTGACATGTCATCGGCTTTTGTTTTCCTAAGGCACTTCCTCATGCCTTCACCATCAAGTACTATGATTAAACCTCAGGGATAAGGTTCGCACGCTCAAGCCAGGCCAACACTGATCATAAGCTCCAATAATAATTATAGTATTAATTCAGAAACTTTTACATTTAAACACGTTACTATTTCAATCTATCTATTGTATAGAAACCTAAAAGAAGGATGAAATAGATGAGATGAGAATGAGAATTTGAAAGCTAAGGCCTACCAAATTCCGCCATTCCCCTCTACACTGTGCCACTCTCTGCCAGTTATCTGCTGTTTCTTTTATTTTGGCTATCTACCTTCTAAGTTATCTTCCTCATTCCTGGCATATCAAAATAAATAAGTTGTGGAATTAGGGAGCATTTCTGTTCTCTGATCACCCGGCGATGCGGCGTTTGGGCCCCATTGGGAAACACTGAAATAGCTAACTCCTGCAAACCTGTTGAACTTAACGCGTTGTGTCTAATCTTACACTACGGCTATAGTTTTATTTAGTGTATAAGCAAAAAAAAATCTGTGGCGCTACAACCTCTTTTAGGTCTTGGCCTCAGATTTCTGAATCTGTTTCATAGTCATTTTTAAATAATAGGCTAGTAGGTGATCTAAGACATGTCGGTTTCCTCACGATGTTTTCCTGCGTTATGAGAGTCGCACGCTGAATCCACTAGGCCAACACTGCTCTATATGATCAAATAATGTATAATATAAATCACAATGTTTTCCGTCATCGTACAAGAAAGGGCAGAAAGAAAAATGTTTGAAGCTTGGATTCACTTGACGTCTAGGGTTACAATGTATTATTATTATATAATAAATAAATAATACTATCACGTGATTTTGTTGTTTATTTACTGATGGTTGGCCGCAAGTATACAGCGTTACATCTCATTCTTGTCGCGGTTTTATTTTCCTTATATTATATATGTAAATCACGTTGCATAAGTCATAATTGTAATTTATTTTTGAAACTCATGATGAGGAAATCATTTAGATTCTTGAAATATAACTAAAAAAAGCGTTATTTTTTATCATTATCAAGCTAACGTATACTAATAACTTTACCATAAACTTACCTTAAAATATGAAAACTAAAACATATTTCTGAAAGCACTTGACCTTGCTGATTTTGGAAGTAGGCGATTAAGAGGAAATCTCAATGAAACCTATAAAATCCTCACTGGCCATTATAATGTTCCAGGAATTGAGAAGCTCTTTATTTTAAGTGAAAATACAAATTTGAGGGGTAGTTCTTTTAAACTTAACACCACTCAACATAACACAAATTCCCTAAAGAACTTTCTCCCAAACCGGGTAGTGGCCGACTGGAATAATTTCTGGAAAGTGTAATCATTGCACCATGATCGAACTCTTTAAAAATAGGTAGCTCATTAAGCTGCAAGTGTGTTTATATACAGAATTATAATATTATTAAAAGGAGTCCCTATAGGCGAAGTTACGAAGATACTCGCAGCGTTGCCCCTTTGAATAGCTAGACTCATTCACTTCACTTTTCAGGCAGCTGCTAGCTCTTTAGTCTCCGTGATATCGACTAACCTTTAAGCTATTTCCCAAACTTCGATAATAATTTGTAGTTAGAATGTTAACATTTATTTTAACTTATATTATTTACATTGAATTATTAAATTTTATTAGACACAAATATAATATTATATCTAGTATTACAAGTCGAAAACAACACTCAAAAAAACTACACATAACTTTACGAATTTATTTGAAAGTGTAGCCACTACTTCTTAACTTATACAGAGATAATTAACATATATAAGGTTACAATGTAATACTGCTCTGCTTCAGAGTGCATCCTGGGGCCGTTTATATAATCGGACGTACACCAATGGGCCTTCTGTCTACGTGCGCATTTAACACTCAAACTGTGAAGGATAATATAGTGACGAAACCGGCAGCCTTAGACCCCAACAAGATGAAGGTGTGTGACACACAGAAGGCGATTGCTTCCTAATTAGAAAAAGCAAATGATCACAAAACAGATACATCTAAGGCCCAGACCTGAAAACCTTCACTGGTGTGGTCATAAAATAAAATATATCCAGAGATCTGATCGGATTGGAAGTTACGACATCACACGACTGCCTTAGTTCGTTCCGACAAAATGGCGGAATCATCAAACTCGGCCTCTCAGGTACTGCGAAACAATAATGTTGTTCTATTAGTCCAGTTTTATATTTAACACTGTGGCCCAATAGTGAATTGATGATAGCGTAGGATAACGTCTACCTACTTTACTCTTAAGAGAGCAGGGAATGGCGAGGCAAGTAAGAATCTATTGAAACTGAACGCTCTTCCTGACAGTTTTTTTCTTGTAACATAAGTTTTTCGTACATCGTCATACGTAGTTTTTTGATTGTCGTGTACATACAATTCAATTTTTGATCCATACATATTTTTATGAAATAAATGTTGTCTTCTATTGATACATATATTCTATACTAAATGAACGCTAGTATTAAAGTTTATATTTATACTACAATATTGTTTCAATACCTAAAAACTAACTAACTAACAAATAAAAATCTGTTTAAAACGTGATTGAAGTCACACACGATGTAGATGATAAATGATCTATGATCTTTAAAGATATTAATACATCAGTCAATTTAATTTAATCGCTAGGCGTTAACATATATTACAAAGCTATTATTATAGGTATTTTTAGATAATAATTTAAATAACCTTAAGTTAAGTACTTATTTTTTGTCTACAGATCATTTATTCGCTTGTCTGATACTATAAAAATATCCGCTTGTAAAATGTCAATTAATAAATTAAAACTTTTATTTCGTTTGATTGTCAACCCTCATATTATTATTATTATTATACTATTCGCCATACAATATAGGTAAGCACAACCAAGCCCCGGGGGTAATAATATATATTACTTATATCTTATATATTTAAACGAGCAATTCTTGTATATATATATATATAATTGGAATCTCGGAATCGGCTCCAACGATTTTCATGAAATTTAGTATACGGGGGGTTTCGGGGGCGATAAATCGATCTAGCTAGGATCATTTCTAGAAAATGTCATTTTATTCGTGTTTTATCAACTTAAACATAGAATTGCTCGTTTAAAGATGTCAATCAAATAAAAACCTAAATAGGAATATAATTATCTTTATTCGATAATTATATTCATATTTTATCATTTTATTAGTATGTAATTCGTACATAAATATAATTACCAAAAAACACAACTTCTAAAAAAAAAATCCCGAGCAAGGCTCGGTCATCCAGGTACTATACATTAAATACAGATGGTTACGATAAAGGTAGTTACAGTTACAAAAAATAACAACTACTTTCTGATATAGTAACTAAAAAAATAAGTTTGCAGAGATTTTTGAACATTAATAGTAAATTACGCATTACATCTTGGGGAGTAATACTCAGACAGTTTAGTCATCCCTTGGGATAAAACGATGCGTCATAATATGAAAATAGCCTTGACTAATGCCAAAGTAGAATATGCATTTTATTTTTGGGATGAGTTGCTAATTTTCAGATCACATACTAAAACTCAAAGAACTTTATTGATAAAGGTAACCAACTAGACTTATGAACATCAACAAATAATATGCTAAATTCATTCTAAAATTTAATTTACTACCAGTTCGCAAGTCAAGGGCGTAGAGGGAACAAGAGATGGCAAGAAACTGCGCCATTCTTTTTAATCGCCAAGTTTTAACTCATACAAATTTGTAAAGCAGAGAAGCCAAAATCAATCAAATCAATCTCTAGGATTAGGGTCGTTTAAATAATTGTCAAAATTATAAAAAGCTGATTGAATTATTTAAGTTTTTAATTAATTCACTGACAATTCAATGTATGTTACACCTAGAACGTATGATTTGGTTGATGCAATGCTTAGAAGATCATTAGTCCGACTTAACTGTTTCAAATAGGAAAGCTAATTTATAATTTTCTATTAAAATGCCAAAAAGAGGGTCAAATCTCGCAGAACTGTTGAGTTTTAACAAACCTTATATCATCTAATATAATACAAACTCTCATATTAAATTATCTGAAGTTTGCGTCTCTGTCTCTCATATTAAAAATATTTAATCAGTAAAAAAGTTTCATTTCTATTTGTAGGAATCTCTATTTGTTTGAAATTTTATAAATTGTTTTACCATAGAAAGCACCGTTGTTTTTGTATATCACACAGGCTTACATTTACAACAACAACAACAACAGCAACGTAAAAAAAAACGGTTTAACGGAAATGTTTATTACAAATAGTGACTTAATGATGAGAGATTGTTGAGTTCCTGTAAAAATTCAATGAAAAATAATATATCTGACTTTTATATTATATTCTGGCAATGCCCTGGGGTTTCACTCGCATAGCTATCTTGTGATAGTGGACGTCTACTAGGTCGGACTATAGATAGATTTTTGTTAACATAAAAATTTTATTTTACTTCCTTAGTTTTTAAATTGCATCCTTTCACATAATTACATACACACATTCAGAATCTACTCAATAAACAGATTTAATTTTACAACAAATATATATCTAATAAAAATTTTTAAATTCGTAAAATTACCGTGGAATGTGTGAAATTAGTAAATTTAAAAATTGTACAGGTATTGAAATATTCTCGATTTTAAGTAGGTAATGATATGTCGCGTCAATGTCTCTTCGCGATAACCTAAAAAATACTGCATGGAATTTATTACAATCTTCTTCAATATCTAAAATGATTAATGGGGAAGGTATATAATTTTTAAATTTTTATGGATCACGCTTGGCCGAGCAAATCCGTAACCGGTCGCTAGTGTAGAATTTATGTGTCTGTGTTCCTAGCATTACGTACTGGGAAGTAAACAATTGGATACACGACGGGCAAGTCATATCAAAAAACAAAAACAAACTCTGGGCCTCAGATTTTTCCATCTGTTTCGTGATCAGTCAATCTACTAGGCAAGTAGGTGATGAGACTACAGTACTTGACACACGCCGTGAAAGGTTTCGGTTCTACGGCAAGCCGGTTTCCTCACAATGATTTCCTTCTCAGTTCGAGCGAATGTTAAATACCAAAACCAAACACGTAAAGCAAAAGTTTGTAACGATTAACTTCCATTTTTTATGAAATGTTAAAACTCTAAATTTATTGCACATTCAATATAACATTTGTATAGATAATTTAATGAAATCTCAAAAACTCGTGTTCAAATATTTCACACAATGGACATCACGAATATTTTATACAAATTGTACAAATTAAAAGACATGACTTTTATATCAAATACGTTTTATTTTTCGCTCTTAATGCGTTTGTGATCAATGAAGGAAAATTCCTTAATTGCTATATAATGAATTATCAATCGAATAGTACATTACGAGGAAAAACCGTAATTATTAATATTGTATGAGTATTTTGATACATATAACCGTTTTTAGATCTTTTTATCATACAAAGGATTTACTTTTTCGTTTCAAATATTCAAATACTGTTCAGTTGCACCATGGGGTTTATCTCGGTGTTTGATGCGATGGTCTTAAATTACTTACATTTTCTTGTTCATACAATCTTCTATGGAATATTTTTTTGAATATATTACCTGTAACAAAATAATAAATTATTTATAATTTTACTTATTAAAGTTTTAGATTACAAATACAAAACTAATAATTCAGATTCCAAATAAGTTATTAAATGTGGCAATAATAAAATAAACAATTTTTTATTTACATTAATATTTACATAATCAATTCAACTAAAATAAAAATACTTTTCATTTCTTGCAAAAGCCAAACTAAATTGAATGTTATTTTTATTGAATACTATTTTTTTCTATTTTTATATCTATTTCCTAATAATTTTGCGAGAACCCTTCCGCAGGCGGAGGTATCCAAGGATATCCAGGCCTCTCGGAATTTTTATATACTTTTATTTATTTAATGTTTGATGTGTCTAATTTGTGAGTCACAACCAGAAGAAACATTTCAAATGAATAAATATTTATGGTTCAAATTAACACTGCTAAAATATACAGAAGCTTTTGTATCTTTTTGTAATTTGAAACTTTAGTACGATTTTTGGTACTAATTAAATCAACATCAGTTTGCTGTTGTAAATATGTGAAATGTTTTTACTCATTGTTTAAATGTATCAGTTTAATTGTCAACGCTGTTCAGTGGTCAATATTAAAATCTTAGTGGTTACTGTAAGTTGCTTAAAATCAGGCCCAAGGTACTGTTCTCTGAATCTGGAGTTGTTATTTCAGAGGCAATGGATTCAGGTAGGCATAGTAATTCGTGTACTTGCTATAGGGATTTTCATGACCCATTTAATTTGTATTATTATTTGTTATAGCGACATCTAGCGGCGAAATTAGCTATTGGGTATTTCTTAGAAGTAATTTAATACTTAATTAATTTGGAGTTTTTTTTTAAATAATGATTAAATCAAACAATGATACATTATTTGCACGGAATTGGCGTAATCCGTAAAGACTTTACAGATTTGTTCTTATATATTAAATAAGTGAGATAAAAATCCACTACTTGATATTCTACACACAGTAGTGGCGAAACTACACAACTAACAATATCAATTTGATACGCTGTATTACGTCGTCACGACATGACTCAATAAAATCTACTTGAAACAAACTCTGAAATTACAAATGAATAATCCAGAGCCGATATAACCCTATATGTCACTTTTAATCAGTTATTTAATCATTGTTTATTAAGCAAGTTCCGGGCGGTTCAAGTCGGGACGTAGCGCTAACTGTGACATCAATCTAATTATGTATATCAATATACTCTCTTCTCTGAATTACCTCACGACAGTTCACCTTTGACCTTTGTACGAGCAAATATACAAAAAATATGTTTTTTATTATATATTCATGACTTAATGAAAAATTGTCACGTAAAAACACAAGATTTTAATGATACCACGAAATGTTTTTAGTTATAAAAACAAATCGTAAAAAATATATCTCTCCAGTTATGAGAAAAAATTGAGTTAAATCGTACCCAAAGACACAATGAATTCATATATAGTGCGTAAAATAATTCAAAAAATGTCAAATAATTTAGAACAGATTATTGTCAAAGTTCCTTTACATATATATATAATTTGATGTCTGAAGTGCTGCAGATTACTTATGATAAATACAATAGATCAATAAGAAAGGCATGATGTAACAATAAACGTATTAAGTTATAGGTATGTGTTAAATAATGTAACAATTGTTATAACAACAATTGTTTGGTCACACTCGTGGCTCTGACTATAATGTCATGACTAAGGTCACGATTTATTAGTTCGAAATTTGTGGCCAGGAAAGAAGTCATTTTCGAAGTGAAACTCCTGTAGGGAACAATTTTTACGGATGAAACGCCACGAAGATGTGCAGCGTTTTTATCGAAGAATGGGGAGTGAGATTGAAACCGTTATGTATTCGTTTAGTAATTATATATTAGAACTTTGCATGGCAGTTATGTCGCATAACTTCTTGTGCAGTAAACGCAGTTTTTTTATTTATTTATATTATCATTAGCACAAATGGATAAACAAATGGATTGACCTTAATAATAATATATATACAAAGCAGTTACAATTCTGACATGTGAACTTTGTATGCATGCACTTTTTTTATGTAAAAGGAGGCAATCGCGCAGAAGACTCACCTGATGTTAAATGTTGCCGCCGGCGTCGTTTGTTAAGGAATTGGTACGCTTTTTTCTTGAACTTGGTTCAGAAATACTTCAGTTGGCAGCTAGTTCCACATAAGTTGTGCGTGTCAAAAACAGCCGAAAGTCAGTTGTAAAACGACCAACGTCGAGGTGATACGGATGGTACTTTGTATATTTATGCTTAATAATGGAAACTTAGTGAGACTAAAATTAAATGAAACTAATTGAGTGTATGTTTATATCTCTTCTAATATTAAATAATAGGAATCAGATTGCATCCATTTCCTCAATCTTTTTATTTTATAGACAAGTAGGTGAACAGTATATGCCTGCCACTTGTAACCGATTTTTGAGATATAGAAAATACAAAAACAACTTTACCTTTATATGTTGCTCGATTTCACTGTACCTTTCAAGTAAGTCTCTCATGGCATCAAGTATAATATAGAATTTCACAAGAATATTATGTCTTAATCGCTAAGTTTATGGCCGCAACACCTAACACGCGTCAGTGCCACCTAGGACGCAATGACAACTTCCGGTAGAAACCAACAGCCTAATTACTATGTCCTAGTTCAATGAGCTACTCTTAAAGTCTAGTTCAATATAATACTACCGTCATTCGATTTCATTTTTTAAATGTTTAATGATTGGACAATCATATTTATTAAAACTGTTTTAATTATTGTAGTAGTAATTATAGACCTAGGTTAGAGTATTCTAACACTTTTTGTGCCATGCCCCACCTTAGACTACCACGTCTTATGCCCATGAAACATACATAATTTAAATATAAACAATTGTTCACTTAAGAAATTTAAATGATAGGATTTAGGAAGAAATCACTAGGAAATTGTTAATGATACAATAAGTAAATTTTCAAAATATAATGAAATTTAAAATCCTAATAATTTAAATAAATATTTTTCTATATTAATTTAGTGAGATGTTTGCCCTTGAAACTTGCTGCACAGAGATTTTATATTAGGTTCCAATTTGGTTAGCTTCAGTCTTGTCTTAAGAATCTAATCTTTACATTTAATTTAAATTCAATTACAAAACAAAAAATTACATGTTTATTTATGATTGAAGTTAAAAAATAGAAAAACAATCTTCTTTTAAAAAATGCTACGATTCATCAAAATACAATACGGTTTTGAGATACGTTAGTCATGAGGATCTTGCCCTCATATTAGATTTGATTCTTTAATAAACTTCCGTGCCAATGACAACTGTGGGATCATGTGGTACTAATCAACATTTCTGACAGAACCGTCATATTTCTGTACAAGCCAAGGCATTTTACTCACTCAGGTTCTCTTAGTTTTATAAATGCACTAATTTCGTGAATTGTCGGATTACGCAAGAGTATATGCCAGGCGGAGGCACTCTCTTCATACATTACATAGCGTTCGTTTAGCATTTAATATTTTATATATTATACTAGCGAGCCTTCTGGCAATGTGAGTGTCCATGGTTATTTATTTATTTATTTATTTACACTTCGTTGCAAAGAAACAAAAATAAAACAATACATGAAAATTACAAGGGATGCAACGGGCGCCTAACAAGCGATCTCTTCCAGGCAACCCTAATAAGAAATTTGTAAGAAGAAAAAAAAAGAGAATTTATCATTTAACATTGGGTGAGTGACCTTTGCCGTCAGTTATATAACAGGTGTCTCAAAAGAATGTTCTTACTTACTTGATCGATTTAAAAAAGTAAGTCGTGAATTTTTTTTATTATTATTAATCCATCTGCAATCAGCTTCTTAGCTTTTATCAGATTTAATGAGAAATGATGGCAATTAGGGAACACAAATTTAATAATTTTTTTATTCCCTCATTCTATCTAATTCGTAGACTGTCAGACTGCGGCAAGTTTCACCATTTTCAGCCGATACACACTGTCCGTCGTTTCCAAGAGGCCTGAAGCTAGGGGGTTGACCTGTTGCTGAAGTCTCATTTTGTATCACATGGTGGATCTTTTAATGTCTTCCTCGACAGTGACTGTTCGCAAATATTCATGGACTTCAACATTAAAAAAGTATTTATTTATAACTTATTTCGACATTTAGAAAAATATTATTTTTAATAAAATAATATCGTCTAAATGTAGATGCTCGCGTTCGCGGCTCACATTTAATTTAACAATAAAATTACTTATCGGCTAGGCAGGTGGACTCAATAATGGCTGCCATTTTCTTTCAATTGCGCCAGAGAAGTCGGCTCATATGAAGTTAAGATAACTTCATAAGAAAATATATAAAAAACTGTACAATAGATTTTTGCATTATCTGTCCCAGGAACCATACAAAGGACACATCGTAGATTTCTGGATCTAACAAAATGTCGCTTTCTCTAACAGACTTGAACAAAATTTGTAGTATGCCTACAATTCGTTTGGGCATACATAATGAGAATTCCTGCGTTTCTTAAATGACAGGACTTCCTAATTAATCTCATTGCTCTGCAATTTTGTTCTATGAGTGTCATAGGCATAGAAGACTGTCGTTCTACAAGCAATCACTGTAGAATACTACCAAACAGTCTCGTTGGTAATATTGGTAGTTTTCTATAAAAATCTACCAACTACCTACCTTCCTGGCTTATAATTTTGTTAATATTTTATCAATTTCGTCGTAATGACCTACTAATTTCGGTAAATCTGTTGACTAGTGAACGACGGCGGGCAAAAAGATAACATATTCTTAAGTTTAACTACAAAGTTTAAAGTGCGAAGACCTCAAAGAATTCGTGCAAGCAATCTCGATCTATAAAGAATTTACATACATAGTGCTATAATGTTGATTACAACTTACTTTTTTTATACAAAGGTTTGAATGCCTCTAGTTTGGATGTAATTTATTTGTGCTCTTTTTACCCACATGTACTCTCCATAAGTGACCCTTGGGTTTGAAGTAGTACCCAGGCAAGTACCTTTAGACACCACAACATCCATTGCAAAAAGAATGCAGGTGCTTTCATCACCTGCATTCTTTTCATTTCTTGATGATGATGAAACAATGATAGTAATAATTCTATTACAATTAATGAAATTCTGTAATAGTCTTTGTAGCAATAAGGTAAAATGAAATAATTGTATTATTTGTATTCAAGCCTTTTATTATACTTTAATATTGTTTAACCCATTTCTGTAAAGTTGCATTTTTCGAAAAATAAGGTCATTAAGAAGATTCACTTCTTACGTGTGTGCACTAATACACGAACTCATTATTTATTTTGTTTTTTATTAAATGTTATCCATTCTTTTTTATTATTTCTATGCAGGTCATGACTATTGAAAATAATGTGTTTTGTAAATAAATATAAACTATTTAATTCATAACCAAATACAAGATAAGTTTAGAGGCGTCTTAGGGCATGCTTATGAATGTCAAAAACGTTTACAAAATTCGCGAAAGAGCAAAACTACGCCATCCGTTCGCAAAACCAATCAACTACCAACTATAAAAAGACTGACCTCTATATATTGTGTTTCCGAAGTCCAAGATCTTTTTTACGTAAATGTAAGCTTTTTGCAGACCTTTGGAATTTGGCCTACACTCCATGGATGATATAGAATGACTTGCAATTCACATTTGAGTATCGATTTTTGCATTATCTATCAATTTTATAAGGAATCTCTCGCTTTTCCCTCCATATTATTTAATACTATATTACACAAAAGAAATCCGTTAGTATATCCATAAAATTAATTTTAAAGCTGAATCATTACTATATAAAAAAAACTAAACAGAAAAAAAGGTGCCAATTAAATCTCACAATATTTTAATTATTTTTTCCTAAACAAAAATGTAGTTTGAAGATTGGCACCCAGATCGCCTAAGGTGACCTTTGATCAGACCCAAGGAGGAAGCACAACAAAAGCCTTAATTCACAGAAAAAACTTAAATTATTCGGATCCTAAATTATATTATTGCGATTTATTTCCTCGTTAAAGTGTAATTACTTAGGTGTGGGATTAAAGTAATAAATAAAAATAGTCTTTACATAACTATTAAGCTTGGTAATCAGCTTCGGTATTTCGTAACTTCTCATAGGATTCTCACTCCAAAGTTGGTATACAATTTCGGTGAAGTGCTCTTGATATACGTAGCACTGATGTCGAAGTTTTAGGATCGTGCGGTTGAAAATCTCAAATTGGTAAAGGTGGCCACTGAAGTATTTCCGAACCAATTCGACTTAGGGTCCTTCAAGAAAAGAGCGTACCAATTCTTAAAATGCCAGCAACGCACTCGCGAGCCCTCTGGCATTGAGAGTGTCCATGGGCGGCGGTATCACTTAATATCAGTTGAGTCTCCTGCCTCCTGCCCCTGTTTCATGATCATGTCTTCAATAAACTTCGAGTCAGTTTTTGTTTATATCCTGTTCTTAAAAAAATCGGTTGCTTGTAAAGTCGGTTTACTGACGACAGTTGAATGTGACAACGTCATAAGAAAATACTGAAGGAATGGTTGCATTTTTCAAAAGAAAATTTTTATTTTATTTGTTTGTTATATATTTTGTACGGATATAGAGAAGTAGGTAAATGGAAATCACAATTGAATTGATCAAATTACATTTATTTGTAATCATTAATACAATAATGTCAATTTTTTAAGGAACTAACATTGCCGAACGCGGAGGCCGATTGTGCCTCTTTGTCGCTCGTATCGCTTGCACTTCAAACCCTAAATGGAACGCGTCGGAGCGAGGTAACACCGCATGCGTCCAGGGCGAAGTAACGCCGCGTGCGTCATGTTTTTTCGTGCGTGCAGCCGGCTCCATCGAATTATAAGACATTGTCACGTCAATATTTTATAACTTATCTAATATGTACTAGTTTATGTAAAGTGATTACAAATTGATGTGATGTAACGCCGGAAACTAAACAATATTAACGCTCCATCAATTCACAATACCAGTTTAAGATGACAAGGTGTTACGTTATATCTATTAACATCATTCTATTTGTTACGTGGGAAACAAAGTGCAAATTCACCTGTGCTACTTAGTTAGTTAGTTAATGTCCTATAACCTCTAGGTGGGGCAGAGAGCGTCCACAGCGAGTCTCCATCGCGTCTTTCTCTCGTTCGGTCTTGGGTCTCGTATTTCAAGTTGTGCTACCTACAATCTCAAATTTAGCCAGCAGTATAGCCAGCCAGACAAAAACGAGTGATACTAACCTTTTTTGGTTTGGGTCTTAGATTTCTGAATCTGTTTCATGATCATTTTCAATCTAATTGGCTGATTAGCCTCCAGTGCCTGACCCACGCCGTCGACTTTTGTGTCTGAGATATGTCGCTTTCCTCACGATGTTTTCCTGCATCGTTCGAGCGAATCAGATTTCTGTTTCTGTAATCGTTTGTTTTTAAGCAAGAGACGGACTTCTCTTCTCTTCCTGACTTTCCGTTGGCTTCCTTTTTCTTCACGATGTCTTCCGTCACCGTACGATAAATGCGCACAGGTTGCAAGTCCATTAAGTTAGAACATTTGACGTCACTGATAAGAGTATCATGCTTGCATTAGCCCAACACTGCTCCAGTAAGCAGTTATACTAGTAATACTAATTAAAACATATCGAACATTTTCACAGAAAACTTGAACTCATATTTACAGTACTGGAGCTGTATTTACGTGGGAGCATTTAGCCTTATATAATTCTTAACTTAGTTTAATAAAAAAATAAAGATATTTAGGTATACACTCTCGTTTTTAAACATAAGCTTGTTATCATGGTATAACTCAACTAATAAACTAGCCAGTGAAAGGGGTCCGAACTGTCGTAATAAACTAGATTAAATACAATTACGCCAGCAATATTATATACGTTTTTCCTGTTTCAAATCGTAACCTATATTATAAGAACGTAATGATCTGTATATGTTACTTGATTAACGGCAAGATTTATTTCTAACTACTACTAGATGTAAAAGATACATAAGTATCAAGTAAAGAAGAAACATATTTTCATATTAAATCTTATACAGCCTAGCGACAATATATAATAAAAGGTTTTATATGTAAAATATAAGAAAAAGGTAGTTTATTTATTCGTTTTCGCACCAAGAAAAAATAACTGTACCACTGCTCTTAGAACTAGTAATTCTTCTCACCCGTTCTACACCTTTGATTTGTGAACTAAAATTGTAAATATAAAAACGCTTTATGGGTTTAAAGACCTGAAGAATATAATTAATTGCATTCATTTTGTTTGTCTGTATCCAAAAGTTAATTAAACAAATAAATGTATATTTGATTTGAATTCCTTTCTTGTTTTATTTACCTTCGTAAACGTGTTTTTATCCCTAGCGAAATCTAAATCATAATCAAGCTGAGATTGTATAGAGGTGTAAATTTATATTATTTGTATTGCCTATTTTAATGTCATATATAAGATTAGTAAAGGGAGAGACTTGGTGACTTGAATGTTCAAATTATTGTTCACTTGTTACTTTTAAGTTGATGCCTAGCTGTTTTTAAATAGAACAGATGCAACCAGACAGGAGGCTCACCTCATGGCAAGTTATACAGCCACCCATGGATACTCAATGCAGCGGATTCACGAGTCGGCTTTTTAACAATACATAAAAAGCTACCGCTTAGATCAGTCCTTATCGTACTCAAATATAATTGGAGACAGAATATGTTTTTAAATCATACCAACAACCAAAATCATTCTATAAATAATTGTATACTGCCTCTGCTCGTTTTTCTAGCAAATACATATACTTAGAGCCTTCCACAACGTTCCCACAGAATGACGCAATACAAAACTGAAGTATTTCCGAACCAATTCCACTTAGGGTCCTTCAAGAAAAGAAGGTCCTTCAACAAATTCTTAAAAGGCCGGCAACGCACTCGTGAGCCCTCTGGCATCGGTATCATTTAGGTGAGCCTCCTGCCTCTGTTCTATAAAAAAAAACATTTATTGCACTAACTGGAGTACAGTTAGTTGAAATGCTCTTTAAGCAAATGCTGCTGATAAATTTGACATATTTGGGTTATCTAAAGTTTATTAGCAAAATTTGCATCAGATGACATTCAATTTATCACCTACTTTCATACATTAATCATGAACGCGGCGTATCTTTTATTAATGATTATTAATTAGTATTGCATGTTATCCTAGTATTTATAAACGTGTGGTTGTGTTTTTGGACACCGGAAAGTAAATATCTTTGTAAAAGTGGTTTTTACGTAATCCAAAAAACAGATGTAGATATGCTATAACAAACTCAAACTCGAAATAGCTTTATTCATATAGGTAACAAAAAACAATTATGAAGGTCAACAGAAAAGGTATTATTTTCTTTTTTTTAATTTAATCTCGCAGTTGGCCTCTCGCAGCTCAGCACGGGCTGTTTTAGCTCAGCCTGAAAGGGTGGAGTTCCCGCGACTCGCGTTAGGTCGTCTCCTGTGAGACTCGAACCTCGGCATGGGCCGTCACGGCGGGGTCAATCGCCTGAAGGGTAGGACGGAAGCTCACTGGAGTGAGCGAAGTACGAAGTGTAGGTCCTCGCCTTGAAAAGGTGTCAAATTCTAAATTTACATTTACTACCGGCTCGCAAGTCAATGGCGTAGAGCGGTTTAGAAGAACTGGCAATAAACTCTCCGGCACTCTTTTACTCGCCAAGTTTTTAGTCAAACAATTTTTTTGTAAAGCAGCGCAGCCTATATACATATTTGAACTGGAGCAAACCAATCCCAAGGATAACGATCAATTAAGTAATCGTCGAATTTCTAAAAAAAAACTTTATTGGTTAAATTACGTTTTGAATTTATTCAGTAATAGTTCTGTAATTTCGCTCGGATTTTGTTGTAAAAACGAATACAATTTCCATATAAGGAGTAGTTAGGAGTTCATACATACATAGTATATCACAAGTTATTTAAAAGGGTTAATATCTATTGCAAATTTTAAATCATATTATTAACTGTCATAGATCGACCTAGTTTACTGTCATACATTGGCCTAGTGGCTTCAGCGTGCGACTCTCATACAACAGGTCGTAGGTTCGATCCCCGGCTGTGCACCAATGGAGTTTCTTTCTATGTGCGCATTTAACATTTGCTCGAACGGTGAAGGAAAACATCGTGAGGAAACCGACATGTCAGACTTTTTTACCGACATGTCAAAAAGTCGACGACTTGTGTCAGGCACTGGAGGCTGATCTCCTACTTGCCTATTAGATTTAAAAAATGATCATGAAACAGGCAAGACTTAAAGAGGTTGTAGCGCCACTGATTTATTTTTTTATTTACTGTCATAATGAAGAGATGAACTGGCCAGACTAATTAGGTATACCATCCGACAAAGTAGGTATTTACGAACCAACTCGACGCAGTTTCCTTTAGTCAGACGAACCAATTTCTCATAGATATTTGCGGCTTTGAAAGAATGACTGAAGCAAGAAGTTTTGATTCGTAGGACTAAAGGTAGCTTATAAGTATAAAAGAGTTTATCCTAATTAAAGTCCTAAGAGATTTCCACTACGAAACAATATCACTTTATTTACACGAATTTACGTCATAACCTTGTCAAAACCATTCAGAAACCAGACGCGGCCGCTTATTTGTTCCGTGAGCACGTCTTAACGAGAATGACCTAGGGACTGTTCGGAAGTTAACGATTCACTCATTATCCTTTAACGTGTAGAAGGTGCTACGTGCTCGTATTGATACTGGATGAGACAGGCATCATAATAAGATATTTCATTTTTATAGTAAACTATTTAATATAAGGTAATCGGAAAAATTTAGATTTTTACCACAAATTTCGCTACAGCAATTTATGAGTCAGATTTTATCTGTGTATAACTTTTCTTTATATAAATTCCTTAAAAAAGATATATCCAACTCCAAAATGCACTAAAAATATTTATTATAGTAAAGATAACTGTAATAAAAGATAATTTATGTATTTATATACGAAATATAAAGATCATATTAGACTTTATTTGGAAATCGTGAATTGACAATCTCATTCTTTTATTAACTTGGTTAAACTTAAATATGTTGTAGCATATGCTGACTACGTCGATTATTGTTAAGAAACATGCATCTGCAATTTTTTTTCTTTACCATAAAGACTTCTGATAATTTATTGCCAGAAACAGGTTACAGAAAGAATATGTATCCCAAGCTGATGTAGAAGGAATTGTATTTCAAGAGCCTGTGTTTCTGTGTGTACCAATATATATTGTTATATAATAAGGAAACAAACTTATGTCTGTAGCTTGTCCACAGACATTCTATTCAAAAGAATCAATTCATAGTGTCCCCTTGGACGCTCTGTCTATATCTATGGGCACTTGTCGGTATCATAGTAAACATCAGATGAGCCTCCTATTAAAACTTTGGTCTTTTACTCGTATCAAGAAACTATGCGCAATATTCACATCTGCCCAGTACCGTATCAGGAAGATTCATGACTATCGCAAATTCTAGACTGATTTGGTGAATCACCAATATTCAATTTACCAGGTGCATAAACAAAATATTTAATGAAGTTATAAAGAATTCGGTGACTACATTTAATTTCAATTTATGTTTATCTCCTTTTTTCTTGTTTATTGACTGCATAAGCAAGATCCTCGATTTATGATTCGTATTGAGGTCACGGCTGTTTGATATTAAATAATTGAAAACCAAAATATTGACAACATAACTTGTTAAGTTTTATTTTCTTAAGTCTTCGGTGAAAAAGGTCTTGGGAATGGCCCAGTGGACATAAAAAGAAATAGCGGGGAAATATTAAATAGTAGCAAAGATGATAGACAAATGGAAGAATTTTGAGGAAGTCTTCACAAAAACTTAATGTAACTTTGCTGCAGAAGGTCTTAGCATCCAAGTTTCTAAACTGAAGAAACACAAAAATTCGTATATATGACCCGTCTTAATGTACGGCTAAATACAAGAGGAGAACCAGAAGCTACTAGTAGCAGAATTGAATAAAATCCTGGGGCCGACAGGAGTCTAAAAAAAATGTCTTTTCGGAGGCCAAGACAGTTTTTGAGTCGCAATGTCAGCGGAGTGACTGATTAGTGAAGCTTAAATAATCGAACAAAAGCTATTTTTATTAAAATCTGTCTTACATATAACGTACCGTACAGATTGTTAAAAAAATAATTTCTTTTATTAATATCTGATATTTTCATTCAATTAAGCGTTATTGACGTAATAATGTACATATAGTTTTTTATCGTATTTATTAACCTTATAGTTTAAATAAAACATTATATTAAAATTTTAAAATAAGGAAGACAAATCCAAACTATTTATCGGCAGATTATTGGATTTATCGTAATTTATCATGATTTCATTAATTCATCCCAATATTAATAATAAATTTAAACGAATGTTTCATAAGTTACTTATAAAATACTGAATCGGTCACCTCTATTATTTACACATTCTTGAATTCTAGAACATTCGCGATGTCCGACTTGAGTGTACATTGACTTGTATTGAATCAGCTGTACACATTGTATTCGTACAATCAATTTCATGCAAATTTAGAAGTTGAAAAATCATATCCAACGTGAACATTAAACACATTAGCGATTTTGAGCAAAGCATTCCGAAGAATTTTTAGCTTCGGAATCGCTTTAGTACACGCACTTTTGCGGGCCAGATGATAAGTAAAAATCGTGTAGTAAAAATTCCCATAACTTATTTCTCTTAGATTTCTCGCGAAGTTAATTAAATTTGACGTATTTACATACGTTATATTGAAATTCAATTGACCTCGCGATACGATGTCTATTTTTGACATGATGAATTAATATTCCATATTGTTTGCGTTTAGTTCGAAATACGCCAAAGGTTAATACAAAAATCTTTCTATATACTATTTGTTATGTTCACGAACATTTTATCATCAACGGATCGTGTTTATTTACTAAAGTTCCGCAAAATAAAGTAAAACCGTAGAATATGTGAACCGTTATTCTGTTTATCATTCCATGTGTGCTACTTTTATTTATTGCTACTACGCGTTCGTATATATTTGTAAGCGTTTAAATAATACATCGAAACATCATTCGATATGTACAAAAATATTCAAAACTAACATTAAAAATTGAATCAATTAAAAAAATGTGTGCATTTACACTCGTTTTTATCCTTATAAATGAGATTTAGAAATTGAGATATTTGAGAGTTACCGAAAAATGTGACGGATTTTTTTTCCAACGCCGATAAAGAAGTTTCACTTCAAAAATTCACTTTTGTAGTATTTTATAGTGATTGGTTGAAGTGAAGAGAAATGTGATGTGACCAATTAATCTAATTAATTATCATAATAATTTCTTTCTACAGGCATGGAATACGTGGCTGTAGCTTCCTACCGAACAGATATCACTGGATCAGTGAGGTTGCTCTGTGAAGCTTGCACAATTCCCAGGAAACTTCTGAGCTCTGGAAGGATAGCTAGGCCGGCTAATTATCCAGGACTTAAGAACAACGGATCAAATGGGCGTCTAAGTGCCGAAACTGAGTCCAAACTACATTTTTTGCTGAGATTTTTTTTTTTAATATTTTTGTTATTCATGTCAATATTGATTAACGCTATCATTTCTCTTCATCACATCATAAACCTATTTCGTCATGAAATAACTATAATATAATAAACAACGATTACATTTAAGAGTTTAGAATTTAAAGAGATTTCCATTGCATTATTTATTAGATGCATTCCTAAGTGTATTTGAATTAAAATAATATGATACAAAAGCACCATTATTCAGGGTATTAGCAATTACAATGAGACAACGTGCACGTACTGTGTGCAATGGGGTAGGTCAAACATGGCCTTTGATTTAATGGGTCTAGATTTACATACTTGGTGTCATTTATATATATACGTCGGAGAATTTAGTTGAATATATCAAAGATATTATAAATTTCATACTAAGCTTATTTTGCTTGGGAGCTGAAAATTTACCAATAAACAATCCGACGAAATTCAAATAAGAAAAAGTTACCATATCTTCGTCCGAATTTTATACTGCAGCGCAGGCTTTAGTATTTAACTGAGCTTGTTATATTTATAAGTTATCAGGTAAACTGAAACACGCCATAATAAAACCTTTGTGCATGGCCGGCAAAAAAGTATTAATAATTGTTACTTGATAAGGTATTTATAATTGTGTGAATGAAAAAATATAATAAAGTCTATTAACAAATTAGCTTTTAATTAGCGATTAAGTTAATTTATAAAAAAATAAGTACTTTTTGCACGAGGATCTTACCTTAAATACGACTGATGTAAAACTCTCGAAGAGTCGAGTTATATCTTATAGATATTTATTCATAATTTGTAAGAAAATATACACTAGAAAACACTTTAAACATTTCACAAATTAGCGCCTAAATTGGTCACGTTTGTACCGTTATTTTTTCGTAAAATATATTCCTAGACAGTTATGCAATCATTAAAAACCACTATGCAGAAAAATTGTTCAATGATGTTCGCAAAGCAGGCCAAATCATTTTATTTGTTATTTCTATTGGTATAGATAATGGATGACAAAATTTACATAGCTCCTGGCATGACGTGTTAGAATCTTGGTAGCATCTTTAAAATAAATAAAAATAAAATAGCCTTTATTGCTGAACTTATTTTTACAGTAATTTTTCTTACAAATACGTTTATAACTTTTAACAGTTTCTTTTCTTTTCATAAAATCAGGTATCGGTAAACGGTCGTTTCTACATTTCAGCTTGTCTTTCGACATAGGCCTCCTCTAAAGATTTCCACTCTGTTCTATTTTCCGCTATGCGCGTCCATATTGGGCCCGCCACTTTTTTGATGTCGTCCTCCCATCTTCTAGTCTGTCTGCCTCTGTTTCTTTTACTATCTCGTGGTTGCCGTTAATAGTTGCTATGTGGATGTCATTTACTTTGTTTTTCATGTTAGTGTTTTTTTTTTTTTTTTTTTTTTTTTTTTTTTTTTTTTTTTCCTTTAGAGGGTCGTGGTCATTTTTCCCCACGATGACCAGTCGGCTTGGGGAAGTATTTTGTTTTGTTATTTTATGTTGGTTCATGTTGAGCTGTTTATTTTTCCGTTTACCGACAGTTAATTGTTATTCTTTGTTAGTTGTTGTCTTAGCGGGAAGAGACGAAAGAGAATTAGCTCTAATCCTCATTACGTCGAAAGCATTTGGTCTATTGTTAATCGGCGGCATTAGAGTTTGTTGTTTCCTTGGTTGAGCATTGTTTTGTGGGGATGATGATGTTTCTCTTTTGCGCTTTTCCTTATTTATGTTAGTATTTTTTCCTTTTACTACTAGTTTGTCAAATTTCAGGTACGCGATATTTCCCTTTTCTCTCTCCTCTTTTAGCTGCGCCTGCAACGTTTTCCTTTTCTCTATTACTTCCTTTGTGTAGTCTTCTGTAACATATACATTTTTGAAGTTTTTCTTCTTTCCCATAACTTCATTCTTCTTCCATTCGCTCGTAAAGGAAATCAGAATTGGTCTTGGTTTTCCAGAAGACTTTCCCTTTCCTAGACGATATATTTTGTTTATCTCATGTTCTTGTAATTGTATGTCAAGGTCAGTTTTGAAAATATGTATTGTATTTTGTATTAATTCTTGTGTAGACCTTTCGCCTTCATTTACTCCAAACATTATCAAATTGTTTTGCTTCTTTCCTCTTTTTAAACTTTCTACTTCCTTTTCGAGATTTTCTACTTTTATTTTTAAGTTTCTATTTTCTGTTATAATAGGTTGAAGTTTTTCGTCTAATCTCTCCATTATATTATTTGTTATCGAATCTTTCAATTCTATTGTTTGGTTCAAGATTTCATTCTTCATTTTATCAAACTCTATCGGTTGCATCTTTACTAATATATAAATATCATTAGAAAATATTACTGACTCCAAAATGCTCTAAAAGTATCAACTATCAAATATTGCTTATTTGTATTGAGCGGTAATTAGTTTATTTTTATAACCAATGGTGCAATAATCTTATAGGAGTGGGCTCCAAATGTTTATTCTAATACGCAGATGAGTTCTTCTGTAGCTGACACATGCAACATATTTAGGCTTGCCGGTTTCCGAACGTCGTTTTCCTGCATCATATGACAAAGAGTTAAATGCACACATCTGGGATTGAGTCCGGTGACCGGTGAGAGGCCAGTGATTATGTGGCTTCATTATTATATACCCTTGTAAAGTACAAATATCTTAATTATGAAAATAAAAAACACAATTGAGCCCCTTGAAGTATTAGCTTAATTTAAGCTCAAATATTAGAATTTAGTATGGTAAGTAAATATTTCTTGCCAGTTCTTCTCGCTCGCTCTACGCCCATTTGGTAGTAAATTTAAATTAAGAACTTGCATTAGGTATTACCAATATGAATAAATTTTGATTTGATGTAAACACTTCGCTCCACTTTTTACTAAGACAAGATACCGTCCCACGTGTCACTCTTCGATTTTAGCACGAATAGCTATTGGTCGACGAGAAAAAGTATCGAAACATCTCATAAATAAACATCGGTTGCATAGCAGTCGCACGACATTGTGACGCAACTTGTAACGGACTAGTTGCGTACGAGTTGACACTTTGGTATGAAATGAGCACCAACAAAGATATCTACGAAACATAGATTATTGTAGAATGTTATTACATTCATAAATACAGTATTTATAATATTCTTAACCTAGATAGTAATAATAATAAATAAATAGAAAAATAAAACATATTTAAAAAGTTGATTCCCTAAATAGTGTATCCTTTGTTGCTGGCAGCTTTTCCGCGCTGTATTGCGAAACTTATTCATTAGGAAAGGAAAGCACAAGCTTTGGTGTCACCTGAACTATCCACCAAGCGCAAACTTAAATAGGTGCACTTGAACCTCACGGCTCAAGAGTCTACTAGCATTGCCAGACGTCCCGGCTTAGTATGTAATCGTTCTGTCCTCATATTCGAACCTCCGTTTTTTATTATTAATTTCTTTTTTATCTTTCTAGCCGTTTATTATTAATACATTAATTATTATTAGTCTCCATGTCATATAATAACCAACTGTTTATATTGTAATTCATATAAAGTTAAACCAACTGTATATATCAGAACTTGTTCAATATATACTAGAAATTACAAGACATTATTCTTAAATTAAAAGAAATCCTATATTTTTAATATATAATTTACAATATTCAAGGTCTAATAATACAAATATAAAGTATTTACAATATTCTTAACCTTCCGAGAAAACTATATTGAATTTTTAAAGTTCAGTCCACAGTGCATCTTTAATGCTGGCTTCACGTTGTATTGCAATACTTCTTATTCGTTGAGCGAGGTAAGCACCAGCAGGGACGCTGGGATGACCGGTATGAGGATTTTTTGTTAATTAAGTTTTGCACTTTACCTATCTACCATTTCGACCAGGGTCGTCTGCTGGTATGGATATGGATGGATGATAAGGATGATATGGATGCCTGGTAGAAATCGCATGTTAGCTGTGAATTCTATACCGTCATAATAATTTTTGTTATCGTGCTGAGGAGGGTACATTTAAGGTGAAATATGATATGCAGTAACAAATTAACCATATTTAATTTGGATAGTATCGTTATATTTATTTTATTAGTCAATTATGTAATGGTGAATACCACAGATAGTTAACAAACAAGTAATGTTAAATTCAAAGTTTTCACAGATTATTAATTCAGCGGTTTTTCAAACACTAACCATAAGTATATTATAGTATACCATAGATAGAAAAAGCAATAATCATATATAGATATATATTCATTACAAAATGCCATAGATATTTAGGAATTATCACTCAAGTATTACTCGGTACTTCCGCCTTTTTATATCATTAGAAATTGACACTGTTTCGCCACATATAGATTATAATACTATCGCTATTGCTACTTCTACTGAATTTGGTGGTAGAAGGGTAAAGAATATTTTTTATTGGGGTCAGAAGAATAGTATATTTATATAGATTTTACCTCAAGTACATGCTTGATTGTACTGGAATAGATATATAAGGATATATTAAAATGTTTGCACGACTTGACCGAAATTTAAACAAGTTCGCGCATTATGCTGTCCTCCTTAGCAAACTTTCGGCCGGTCGTTATGTATTACTTGGCGATTTCTCAAAGTATGGTATTAAATTGTTATATAACGATACCTCAATATATAGTTTCTATGTCAAGTGCAACCTAGTTCATACGATTTCCGGCTTTTTAAAACCTTTACACTTTTTTGACACTACAACATATAGCAGCAAACACACGTATTACTTCTGGTATTCTTAAATTTAAACAAAACAGATGTTCGAAAAATCCTGGCTAACAAACAAAAAAACTATCTTTAAATAATATTTTAAATAAAGCTAAACACTAAATATTTTTTGAAAATAAGTAATTGTTTGATTATTATGCAGTTCTATCCGAAAATTTGCAATCAACAACGCATTGAACACTGGCGTCAGTAGAGAAAGTACCATATTTTAACTAGCGTCAACAAGTTTTTGCCAAATTGCATTATTGTGCGGAAGTGAATTTTACTTAAACATATTTTTTTTAAAGATATCTTTAAAATCGTTCGTTCTTTTTTAACACGTAGTTTTAATACAAATTTTGATAAGCTACTATGCACTTTCTTAAATAGACACATTAATTTTGGTACCTTGTTCAGAAGATACAATTAATGAGATATCAAGTAAAAATAAGTGTTGAAATCATTTTCTAGGAAAGGACCAAGGGGAAGAAAAAGATGAGGGCGCCCCAAGAAAAGGTACCGTGGATAGAAGAAATAGAAGCACAAATAACAAGAAGCGAATGGAGAAAGAAAGTCATCGACAGAGTTAGTTGAAAAAAGCTGGAGAAGGCAAAGGCCCCTTCGCGGGTAAAGACCGATCGGTTCCGATCGACGGAACTCAATTTAACTAGGATATTTAACAAGATTAATACAATAATGTATACAATGTAAAAAATATAATGTTTAAAGAACTTTATTTCTCATTACAAAACAGAAATATTTTATTTACACGAGAAACTTAATATGAATATGTATATATATATACGAGCGAGATACACGTCGCCATTAGCAGTCACAATTTTAGTTAACTATGTTCATTCTAACATGCATCTTTACGGCATTTTTGAATTTGTCAAACACTCCAATATCGCGAATTTGAGATGGTAATTGAAATATAAGCTGTATATTATCTTTTTGTCACGATTGGAACTTAAACGGGCTTATTATTATTAATCTTCAGTAACAAAAGACACAGACGAATAAATAGAACCTTGCTTTTCTTACTACAGACTGACAGTCGTTTAAACGTCATAGAAAACACGTGTCTATAAAAACCGAACTTCCTGATATCCGGTCAGACCTTGACATCGAAAGGCCCTTGAAAATGATCTCATTGGAGAAACAAAAACTCATTGGCCATGCACTAAGTGTATATTACGGTTTAACATTATCTGAACACATTATTGTTAAAGTTTTATGCAAATCCTCACATCAATTTCCTTCCATAAATTCGAAATTTGGAATTCGCATTTTCTTTAAGTTTTTTTTTGTGTCTACTATGTGTAAACTCTCATCTTTATGCTGATGATCTTCAAATTTACAACCAGTCTACTTTTAATGAATTGCCGGCTGCTATTCTGACGGCAAACTTTGATTTAGACAAAGTTGTGAAATGGAGTAAATCGTATGGTCTTCAGATAAACCCTTATAAGAGCCAGTCTATTATCATCGGAAGTGCATCGTATATAATGAGAATAAATTGGTCAACTTTACCCCAGATTACTATAGATAGTACGGCTGTTCCGTTTTGCTCCACTGTTAGGAATTTGGGCATTACTTTGGATAAAACCCTGTCTTGGCAGCCCCAAATAAATGAACTGAGCAGGAGGATTTTTTTTTCTTCTCACGCACTTAGTAGGTTACGCAATTTTTTGCCTATCTCAACTAAAATTTCTCTTGCTCACTCTCTTTTACTTTCTATTCTTGATTATGCTGATGTATGTTATCCTGATTTAACTGAGTTGCAGCTTGATAAGTTAGAGCGCTTACAAAATGTTTGCATCAGATTCATTTTTGGACTCCGTAAATTTGACCATATTTCGGAGTTCCGAAGAAAGCTCAATTGGCTACCCATTCGATTGCGGCGTAAGATGCGCATTTTACAACTTCTCTTTAATATTCTTTTTAATCCTAAAACCCCTAGTTACTTAAAGGAAAATTTTATGTTCCTCTCCGGCGGCAGTTTTGACTTACGTTCCTTAGACAACCTAATTCTTGAAACTCCTACGCATAAAACTGAATTCTATCACTCCTCCTTTACTGTGCAGAGTATCCTGCTATGGAATTCCCTACCAATCGATATTAGACGAGCGCAATCTTTAAATGTATTTAGTTCTGCTTATATATATTTATTTTTATAGGTTAACCTTTTTATTTGCTTTTAAATTTTTGTCTATAATTATTTTTATTTATTATTATTGCTATTTTTTCTTTGATTTTGTTTTATTATATTCAATTAGTTATAGTAACGCATGTTTTAAGTTTTTAGTTTTTTTGTTTTTTTTTGTTGCTTTTGTTAATTGATTTTTTTTTGTACTCTACCCTCTGATGGTGTTTCTTTAACGTTGTTTCTTATTAGGGTTGCCTGGAAGAAATCGCTTGTAAGCGATAAGGCCGCCCTTTGCCTTATATCTTTTGTAACTGTTTTTTTTATTTTTTATTTTTTATTTTTGTTATGTGTGTTTTTGTATAAGGCAGTAAAGGATAAATAAATAAATAAATACTTGTAGTGGTAGGAAGCATTTATAAGCGTACGCCGTAATTGCTTAACTGAGTTAAGTTTATTATTATTGTTTATTTTTGTTAAGATATTTATTCGTTGTGGCAACGCCGTAAAAGAAACAGCAGATTATTTATCTTAGTTGCAGTTGGGGACAATAAATATTTATAGTAGTTTTTAAAATAATGAAGGAAGATAAGTAATCCCTAAGAATAAAAACCTAAGTTTTTAAACAAACACCAGTTCTGATAAGACAAAGGCTACATGAAAAATGATAAATACATTTATATATTATTACAAGCTGTTCCCGCGAACTTTGTTTCTCCTTAATATGATTTTACTTACCAACATCTTTTTAGTACCTACCAACATGGAACATTTTACTATGCTACTCCAGGCTGTTCTGGTTTCCAGTTTTTTTTTTTAAATAATTTTTCTTTAAATAAATCTGAGAGTTCAAGTCATAGGTTTTAAAATTACAACAAGAAAACGAGGTTGATCGTAGAGGGGTGAAATTTAATGGTTGTATGATTGTATGCTGTGTTATATGTAAATAACAGCAGTTTTTTTTTCTAAAAAATTAAAATTAGGGATGAACCCACCCTGAACATTTAGGGGGATGAAACATAAATGTCAATGTGTAAACACCGCAACACCAGAATTTTATGAATTATATTATTGAAAATGTTATTCTCCCTATTTATATAATATAAACGATTTATTTTTCACTGCAACAACTTAATGCATGTCACAAATAGCATGATGGATGGTGCTTACAAAAATTCTGTAAAAAAATTTGCGAAAAGTGAGTGTATTGCTAGTTTATCAACGCCGAATTGAGGAATTCATGTTATTTGCGCACAAAACGAAGAATCGTTGGTGTGGTTCTTCAACCAACCGCTCCAACCACTGCTATGGCGACATACATTGAAACTCCGGCTCTAATAACTCCGGCTGCTAACCATATACAACTACCAAACCTTAGAGTCTTTTGGGCCATTCTAGTGTTAGACTGGTCCACAGCATCCTCCTTTTAGGACGGGTAACTGATTCCCATCCTTCGTCCACAGCTTCGAGTCACGCACCCTACCTACTTAAAACTATTATTATGAGATAGTCCAGTTCGACTATATGGTTGTAAAACACAAACTTAACTGAAAGAAGATTTCGTTAGCTTCACAGTATTGTTGTAGTTGGAACTTTTATTTTAGTTTTTAAATAAATGGAAATAACAATCTAGGCCTAATTTAACGTTCCGTAACCAGGGCATTGATGTTTAGAGGTCAAGTCACCTTTAAGGCATTGAACACCTTAAATGAGATCACAAACGAGTAAGTGGTCATTTTAGAGGATCGTAAAAATTGTTTCGAAATATTCAGTGATTTGAACCAAATATGCGATATATTTACTGTTAAACTTTAGTCTATAGGGCCGTTAAAGCATTAAGTAAGCACATTAACTGCAATTTATCCCCCCCCCCCCCTTCTTGTCACCAAAAGTAATAGTACATAAACGAATTACATTTTGTAGGAAAATTATAAAATGTATTTCGTTTTCAAGTATAGACAATGCGGTGGTAATATTTATAAAAAAGTAAATAATTACTGTTGACGTAATCATCATATAAGACAATCAAAGACGGGTCTTTATTTCTCCCCTTAAGTGCTTGCGTAATCCGATAGCGTTCAACGCTAACTAGAGTAGAGTTTTATTGATAAATCCATAAAATATGACAGCAGGAACGTTAGAAGTTACATAATAAATGTCACAGCCTAGATATAAGGATGAAGTAAGCTCTAAGCTCTAGTTAAGCAACGGGGTGACAATATGGCTTTATCTAGCAAAATGACAAGATACTCAAAATTGTTCAGTGTGCCTCGTACGAAGTCGAATGACCTGCGTAATTCTCCAATGTTTCGGGTTTTATCGAACTATGACAACCATTGTCAAGACATTGATCTTTTCTACCACAAAAAGAGAGATGTCAAGAAGTACTTGGAGAAGCGGGAAGACTCTGATTTTTAAAGTAGTACTTTTAAATTCTAAGTGTTGTTTGTTGCTTTTAAATGTCAAATTTAAGTTTTTTTAATTTTATTATTTTGTTTTTTTTTTAATGTAAAATTGTCTTTTAATACGCTTGCTTGTTTTCTGTTTTTTATACATAATTTGTTAATCTTTGTAATCTGTTTTGGCTTTCTGTATTGTATTAGTATTTTGTATAATATGTATTAAGTAAGCTGTTAGATTACTTATCATTAAATAAATAAATAAAAATAAAATGAAACAGGGAAATGGCAGGAGTCAATACTACACTAGTTCTAGAACAAAGGTCCATGCAATGTCAACTTTAATACATTTTTTAGTTAGTTAGTTTTTCTGCAAAAATGTCTACATAAAACATTGTATATTTGAAAAATCATTGTTGCACAGCTGTAGTTTGAATACACAAAGTTAAAACTCACGTATGATAGAGAGAGGACTTCCTTACGTCAAAAACCTATTGAATTTTGTAACTAGGTTATTACAACATATGATTAATATAAAGGAATATCAAAAATAATATTATATTGTTTTATTTATATGAGTGTTTAAAGGTGAGCAAACTATACGTTAAGTTATACCATAGTTTTTCAACAATTTTGATCGTGACCATCGTGTGATCACCATGCCTCCTGCTGATAGAGGACAAATCTTTGTTTTTAATTTATTTTTTTATTCTTTATTAATCAATATGTCATATGGAACATGGTGTAGTGGTTGCAGCTCCTTACAAGCATTGTGTAAAAAAAAAAACTTGGCGATTAAAAAGAGTGGCGGAGAGTTTATTGCCAGTTCTTCTCTTCCGTTCTACGCCCTTGATTTGAGAACTGGCAGTAAATGTAAAGTTAAATTCATTTAATATTTCTTTTTTTTGACGTTCATAAGTGTACATTGTTACCTACATGAATAAATAAAATTTGAATTTTGAATTTTGAAACAGCTTAAAAGTTAATCAAAACACACTTGTGACACCATGACTGCGGAATTATAATTCAGTTTTACAACACTTTAATTATTCATTCCTTTAAGAAACGATTATTTTTCCCATATGTAGTCTTTAAACAAACTCGACCACATGAAAAGCGATGTTCTACACAAATAAAATTCGAATAAATAATTTTTTTCATCTGTAATATATAAATTATCTACCTTTACCCAAGATATGTTATCATATCAGGAAAATCCGTAATTATATCATAACGATGTTCATTTAGAAGCCATTTCTTTATTTACTATTTACTGAGTCGGTAGATGGTAGGCTAAGGGATGTCCTTAGCCTACCATCTATGTCTATTGTATATAGACCTTACATCGAATTGTGTATATAACCTGTAACTAAAAGCATATCTAAGATATGTAATGTCAATATATAATTATAGTAAATTGTAAACTGACTGCAAATTGAAGCAGGAAATCCAACCATCAATCAACGCAGCCTGATGAAAGTTGTGACAAGTTACACTATATTATTATTTTAATATGTGCACGTATTTTATATCGGATATGTCCTAAATATAAATTTAAAAATAACGGTAATAATTTAACGTAGATATAATAAAGAATAATTTAACTTTCAAGATTACGTCTAATTTGTACATATAAAGCAATTGGAATCAGGAATAAGCATGGCCGTCTCAAATGTCAACGATCGCATTAGGGAGTTAAAAAGTATTGAAGGTAATGGCGTACAGTTGAAAAGATTGGGGAATTAACAGCCTCTGTTCGAGGGTATAAGTTCTATAAATAAAATCGTAACGTACAAGCTGTATGCTTGATAAAAAAATCAACCGGCTCTACAAGCTTTTTAGGGCCTTAGATGTCTGAATCTGTTTCATGATTTGTCAATCTAATAAGCAAGTAGAAGAATTCCTGTGCCTGATACACGCCGTCGATGTTTTTATTTAGATCTAAGACAAGCCGGTTTCCTCATGATGTTTTCACATAGAAAGAAAGTCCATTGGAGCACAGCCAGGGATGAAACCTACGACCTCAGGGCTGAAAGTCGCACGCTGAAACCATTAGGCCAACACTACTGTCTTAGCTTTGTAATGGTAATACACATTTTACTTAAATGAAATGTTGTTTCAACTTGAAAGACCTACGCACTTAAAACACAATAAATTTCACAAGTTGACGGCTTTACGGACGCACACAATTATTTATGTATCGCTAGTCCATAGCGATCTATCTCAACTTTTATTTTACTTTGATTGCGAAAAATATTACCTTAACATATTTACGCAACTTGGGAAATACTAATGTTTAAAGGCTATGCTTATAAAATTATTATACATATATACTTTTATGTAAGAGATATCGCCGCCCATGGATTCACATTGCCAGAAGACTCGCAAGTGCGTTTACTGGCCTTTTAGGTAATGGTAACTTAAATTGGAAGTCTTTTTTTGAAGAACCCTAAGTCGAATTGGTTCAGAAATACTTCTGGGGACAGCTGTTACTGTAGATAGTGGTGGTGCGTGGCAAAAACTATCTTAAGTAACGCACAATTGTGGAAAGACGATCGTCGAGTTGATTCCGATAGCATTTTATTGATTATCAGTTCTTTACACATTTTCCGTTATACCAATATTTTTATTTTTAATAGAGGTTTAAACGTATAATTATAATAGCATAGGATTTTAACCTAACCTTTACAGGAAATACAAAAAAAATTATAGAGTGTCATAGTATCCTAAATACTGGTAGCATTTTCCCACTATTGCGATACTTGAGCTAGGAAAGCACACAATTTTTTCTTTTTTCTTTCTATGTGACGGTTCGAATGTAATTTACGAATATACCCAGTTAGTTAAAAAAGATATAATCAGCTATGTAACCTCCTTAGCTACTCGTCCGATCCCATAAAAAGCACGATGATTATTACGTGAATATATCGTAATTATCATTACTCGCAAGAAGCCGTTACTGGTACAAAAAGTTAATTTTGGCTGTGTGTAAAAACTATACGTGGGCGAAAACCTGTCTATAATTTATCGATACTTCTTTTGCGAAAAGCGCTTTTGGCGTGTATAACCGGTTGTATATGGAATTTGCAGTTTAATATTTTGTCACTTTTTTGGAGGAGCTGGCTGTGTCGAAATTATGTATACGAGATGGGTATAAATTAAACTCTCAATTGCAAATGATGCCACGCAGGCTGTAATTTATTTACTTGTAAATTGAACATTTTTAACAGCATTTTAGAACCATATTGTATATTATTTAACAAAATTGTAACGAAGGAGGTACGAAAGAGACAGAGAAGGTAGATAAGAATATAATATGAGGACGACATAAAAAAGGTAGTGGGTCTAATGTGAATTTAAATATTAAAGTGGAACACTCAACAAAATTAAAGGCTTTTTTATTTATTTTTCTATTGTATCATGACAATAAATCTAACTCATTATATTATTAAAGTCTTGACTGTTGAAAATAGCATCTCTGAGATCGGTTGTTCGAATCACGGCCGCGTACCATTAGATCCTTCTTTCTAATTGTATGATAAAAGAAACCATCCCGGCGAAACCCGCATATCATACCTAAAAATGTACAGTGTATACATAAAGCCTTATTGATGGTTAAGAAAATAATGATAAAACGAAGAGAGAGAGATAAGTCATAAGATCCGAGTCCCGCTGGTACATCGGCAGTACAGTAATTAGATATATTAATCTTAATAAATAAAATCAAATACTCTGTCCTGTTCCACGTTAGTGTTCATCGTTTAATACTCCTGTGAACAGATCGTTTATAATCAAGCTGTGATGGAAAATGTCTCGATGCACACTTTGAACGGATTCCTCACCCTGTCCTCTCGGGAGTTGTGTGCTGCGATATTACCGGCTTTTCGATCGTGATGAAGTTGCAGGGATCTCTCTTTTACACCCTCTTTCTAATGTATTTTCATAAGTGTTTGTTTGTCCTAAATTAAAATGTTTTAGATCAATAAAATAATAATCCCTCACTCAATATCAATTCGGTTTGAAACATACAATATAAGAGCCATAACGAAGTGTAGTAAGACTTCTATAAAGATCTAGATGAAATCCAGAAGGCGCATAAATGTACTGCAATGCAAATAATTCAAAGGAAAATTTAATAACGACTTTTCTTTGGGAATGCTGCAGGGGGATTCAGTATGTCCGATCTTTTCAACAATACATAATAGTGACAAGATGTACAAGATCTTACATAACGGATACGTGAATTGAATATCATGCGATGGTATCTTTATGCGTAATGTTTGCTAATATACATGAAGTACAATGATTATGTAATTAATCGCGCTGCGAATAAACTTGATTGTTTATTTATTTTAAATTCAATAATGTGCTTAACTTATAATTGAAGTAATTATTATAAATTATACAATTAAACAGTTGTTTTTTTTCTAATACTGTCCTTCTCCGTTCCGTTTTAATCATAGTTTGTTAATTTTACTAAAACAAACTCCCGAGAAATTAAGAAAACTTGTTTTTTTTTAGAACAGGGGGTAAACGGGCAGGAGGCTCGCCTGATGTTAAGTGATAGCGCCGCCCATGGGCACTTTCAATGCAAGAGGGCTCGCGAGTGCGTTGTCGGCCTTTTAAGAAATGGTACTTGTATTTAAATCTCGACATTTTGACAATGTTGACGGTAGATAATCAGATCAGTTGATAAAAGATGTGTCCGTTATTTGAGATATGATATGATTTTATCTATATCTTAGGTGTTATATTGAACTGTGTTATTCAACATTCGACTTTATCTCAATAATTTATTATATAAATTAAACCTAAGAAATAACATAATACATCAAAATATACCTAATAACTAACCTTAAAATTTAATTATTAAAAAATATTATTAAAAGTAGTCCCTTTAGGCAAGGTTCCGAAGATACTGGCAGCGTTCCCCCTTTGAATAGCCAGACTAATTCTTTGTCCAAGGTAGCTGCCAGCTCTTCGTTCTCCTGTGATGTCGACTAACCTTTTTGATAATTCCCTAAAAAGCCTTAACGCGCTAGGACCCCACGGACCAAGGGTCTCGACACCGAATGGGACAAAATCATATTCAGAGCCTAGACCCCTGTATTTACAGGCTTTAGCTTTTTCAGCCGCATCACAAGCCGCACCAGCTCTGTTGTTGGTTCCATGAAGATTGGAAGGGGCCAGTGTGTCTGAACAGGTGGCATCCCATACCAAAACCCGACCCATCCTCCATGGAATCAAACTCATACCGTCCGGTCTCTTGCCATCGTCTCTAGCAATTCCAGTCGGCTCAAGTAGACTTGGCACGTTGACGGTGGCAAGGGACCGACGTATTATATCGTTGAGAGCGGCATGTCTCGAGAAGCGGCCAGCACTTTTTTGACATGATAGTCCGTGATGTCCTAGTTTGTCGACATCACTGCCACAGGGACATGTATGAGCAGCGCAGACCGGTACCCCAAGCCGCAGACAGGTTGCGATTCGGAGCGTGTCAGGTTCAAGAAAAGTTCCTGTATTTGACGAAGGGTAAGCGTGAAGCCAGTAGCCGGCCTCATGCGTACCCACGGCCAAAAGCCTAGCACGTGCTGAACCTGTACTACGGCTCAAAAGATTGTCATAAGTCATTTTACTGTCTATGTCGTCCCAGCTCCTCTGTGAATTTAGAGAAAATGGAAAATTTTGACCTGGGCATGCAATTAAGAAAGCGTTTCTAGCTTCTTCCAAGCCAGCAATCTCAAAGTTTGAAGGGGATGCCCTTAAAATTTTACTTATGAGATTTGCTGAACTATGGACAGAAGATAGAAAGGCTGGTAAAGCGACACTGGAAATTTTGCGAATCCCCAAACCACCATAACGGATTGGTAATGATGCTTGGGTCCACGATTGCTCGTTCAGCTGTATATTAAGAAGTGATTCTAAACTAATTTTGATTACGTCGTCTACTTGTGTCAAAAGATCTGGGTGATTCCAAAAGGAGCAGCAACGGAGCACATACGTAAATTTTGGGACAAAAAGACAGTTTTTTAAGATGCAAAGTGCATAATGCGGACTAATTTCAAGTAGACGATCAGCAGAATTTTTAAATTTATTAATAGAATTATTAATATATTCAAAAATAGATTCATCAAAAATTGGAGAACCTAAAAGGTAAAGGGAATTACTATTAACTATTATAATCTTAGGTGTTTAAATTGTTTAGCATTTTTATTAGGTGAACTATTTGGCTTGGATTATTATATATTATTTTCCATCATACAGAGAACATGGGCCGTATATATTAACAGGGACAACAACGACAGGTGGACAAACATTTCGTGCACAAGACACATGATCGAGAGAACAGTCTTGTATTTTTAAGAAATTAAATAAATCTATATTATTACTTACTAAATTCTTGTAATACCTATTGTATATGTAATTATTACGTGTCTATAATGTATTTACTATTGTTACAGACATTATACATGATCTTTAGAAGATAGGTATAGCCAAGATAAGTCGAATTTTTCTTTAATTAACTTAAATCCATGTCCATCATTTCTGTGTCCATGGGCGGTGGTATCACTTAACATCAGGTGAGCCTCCTGCCCGTTTGCCCCCTGTTATATATATATATATAAAAAAAACTGGCGTCTACCACTATCGTTGGTTATTAAGGATTACCTTAACAAAAATTTCTGTCGATGACGTGAATAAACTAGCTTAATATTTTGTCTACCGGACATCGAACTTTTTTACCTTTAATGCTGCCAAAGTAAGTTTTAAGCCATTCGGTAATGTCTAACTGTCTACTTATTCTGACAATTTTGTATACAAATTCGATGAAGTTAATTTGAGTAGGACCGCTGATCTCGAATCTTTGAGATTAGCGGTCCATCACACAAGGGTTTTCAAAGAATATTTATGTATTCGGAAAATTGGGAAAAACAGTTTTAGGGCAGATTAATGATATATATTTATATATAATTCTACTGTATTGTCCTCTTAAAAAACTGGACCGATTAATTTGTATGCGATTGGGTCTGGAGGGTTTAGATTCACAAATCAACCCGGCAGATGGCGCTGCAGTCGGTACTTTCATACCATGGTTAATATCCCAATTGCTTAAAACATCAAGCACGACAACACTTCTCGGGTCCGCTAGTTTTATATATAATATATATTTTTTTTTATAATCAATGTTTAAATGCGAGCAAATAAGTTTTTTCTGTCAAATAAATCTTCTTTTACCAAATCCAAAATGTCTTAAAAGTTTCAGTACAAATGAGACAGATAGAGGCGGGGCACGATCATTACAATATGTTTATAGTAGCTATTATACAAACCTTGACCTAATGTATAGATACAAGATACGTTGAACAGAAGATTTATTTGCAATCAATATTATAAAGTACAAGTTGTAAACAACAACGTTCATGAGCCAGCATTGTTGTGGTAGACAGAGAGTTTACGGCTTCATATGTATAATACATCCTACAAACTAAGGCTTTAAAAGGCTATCAAAAGGTACCTTATATTGCTTTTTTATATTTAATTATTAAAACGCCTTTAACTTCAAGAGTAACTTTATGAAATTATTTACCTGATAATAACATGTTGAAAAGTTACCCAATAGGCCGACGACACATCTTCACACAAGTCTCCGATATAACGTAACGTCGCACGTATTATTAAAATAAATTGTTTAACTAGGTTATTGAGAATATAAAAATAGGGAAACGAAAGTCTCTATTTGTTCACTTACACATTATGTCTGAAGAAATTTTAACAACAAAGTAAACAAACTTTCTGTTTACGAACACTTCTTGACCTTTCCAGACTTTCTTCATACATCACATTTTATTACTACTACTACTAAATAATTATGAACGAGTATAGAGAGCATAGTTCCTATATTTTTCATTAAACATGGAACGTGAAAACTGTTGATACCCGTTGAAGTAAGAAGTGGAGGAAATGAACAACATAAACGACTTTCGGATTGCTCAAGAAGAGAAGATAGACAAAGCATTATAGAGACTAATCTAATCAAGCAAATATGAAGAATCAATTTCTGCTACATTAAGTCGTAATCTTAATTTTTGTGTTAAAAAAATGTCCTTATAAGTACATTATTTTTTTTAGATTTAGTAATAATTTATTTTATACGTATGTCAGGGTTTGTGAATTGCCTAGGAATCTAAACACTATACTTAAAATATTTGATAATAAATACCGTTATTCTTCAAATTGATACTAACGACATCTAGTAATAAAGTACAGAAGTTTAAGTTTAATCACTTTAGTTATTAGAGATGCTATTGGCTCTTCTTATAACTCAAGCAGATGGTGGATACTATGGTGATAATATAGGTAGGTGCATTTTATTTAATTCACGGTAATAATAATATGCTTAATATCACTCAGTTGCGTATAAGCACGCACGCTTGTTTCGTGGGAAATGAACTCTTAATAGGTAAATAATCTATATCAATCTGTCATGAACTGTAATTAATGTTTGAGGAAATAATTATAATTAGTTGCGACTACATCTTTGTATTCCTTCTAGGCTATATATTATAATAAATACATTACACTTCTAGCTATATTTGCCTGCGCGCCTGGATGAGACTAGTTTCTGACTGTAACTACATCGGTAATAATGTAAATAAATATTATTTATACTTCGTTGGAGGTTTTCTTTATTTGAGCTGTTATATACATATGTTAATGATCCGTAGTTATTTGAAACGCGTCCCAATTTATTGTGTCTTATGATACACAAAAAACGGACCAGTTTCTTAGTAACTGGATACTTAAATATCATTGGCAACACTCCAATAAGTCGGTGCAAAAAAGCGCACAATTTCAAATATATGATGTCAGAATGGTATACATTTGTAATTGTTATAAACTATTTATAATTCTGCAGTTTAAACATTTCTCAATAATAGTGCATTTTCAGCCTATTTAAATGTCATTATAGTCAATTGTCACTGTTACATTTTTGTATTTAAACAATCTTCTATATTTAAAATTATTAAACCTACAGATGTGACCTTGAAACCGCTCCAATTACCTACAAATTGCGGGGTTATATAAAGTATGATATAACAGGGCCATGTCTTGTACTTTCTAACACTTTCGCGGCTATTGTACCGACCGTTTGACGTAACTGAGTCGTCATACTGTTGTCTGAATCTGTTTTGGATATCGCTTTATGTAATAAAAGTAATCCGTGTAAGGGTTATTATATTGTTTATATATTATGAAAAATTTATAGGATTATAGCACTGTCCTTGAATATTGACATGTATATCTTATTACAATGTAAATTAGCACGACATATACGGGAAAATAAACGTATATCTTCGGTAAAGTAAGTTAATAGTAGCAATACTTAATTGATTGTAACAATAACAATTACTTGAGGTTTTTACAATTACAACGGGCGGCCTTATCGCTAACAAGCGATCTCTTCCAGGCAACCCTAGTAAGAAAGAAAACAATAAATAAAAAATGATGAGTGCAAGAAGTGCATAACCAGAAGTTATATAAAAAACAAAATATATATATTAATCTGTAAAACCTTAATCTAGAGAAAAAAAAACAATATTAATAACTAAATAAAACTAAAAAGCTAATCTTACAGATTCATGAACAGCAAATAGTGAATTACATAATATACAAAAAGAAGAGGAGATACAAGAAATACACAGGTCACGATTGATCAGGATATGATAAGGTTAGGAAATATTTATATAGAAGAGTTTTAAAAGACAATAGGGAGGAAGCCAATCGTATAGACTCAGGCAGATTATTCCACAGCCTAATGGCGGAAATCCTAAATGAATTGCCTATGAGCTGTGGGATGGAATTTCCAATAGACATCTATTGGAAGAGCGTAGCGTAGAGTTAGAAGGACCTAAGAATTTGAAATGATTTTTGAGATAAGAAGGGGTTTTGGGATTGAAAAGAATTGAATATAGAAGTTGAAGAATATGAGCGTCACGTCTGAGTCGAATAAGTAGCCACCCCAGCTGCCTGCGGAACTTAGACACATGGTCATACTTCCTAAGACCAAATATAAAACGTATGCAGAAATTATCAAATAACAATTAAATTAAAACTGACGTTATGACTGTGACAGTTGTGAAATATTTCTAACGTGGTGGGGGTGAACGACCAGCGTAACAATTGACAGCTGCAGCACATTCTTCATACTTCTATTATAGTTTTCACAAATCTTGGTTCGTAAATTAAATTAAATTATTACGCAGTTGCCAATTAATGTATAAAATCGAGCTATTGAGAATATAAAATCAATTAAACAACCTACGCAGACTCGCTCCAAACAATGAATGTAATTGTATTAATTAACAAATATCCTTTTCCGATTCCGCAAAAAATTGTATTAACATTTCTCGCTCATTTTTCTGTATATAAACGGTATTATAAACAAATATCGCTATACTCTTGTAGAAGTGGAATAATTATCTGTTTTAAAAATATGACACCTCATTAGAAAAATCCAGAAACAGCAATGGATATTCTATGGCGTTCTATAATTACAATTGTTTAAGATAAGTGCCACTTATCATAACAATTGAAGTTTTGAAGACAAAATGGGCAAACCCCTATTAGTATTTAGTAAACATTTTAAATTTCTGTCTGTTGTACGATGCATATACTTTTTAATCGACCATCAAAAAGACACTAAAACAGTGTAAATATCCTTTTCAATTTTATATAATAAAACTGGCCTTAACAACCGAAAATCCAGTAATGCTGCCTTACACACACATAGCCAACAGGTTGGTGTATGTGTTATCGGTGTTTTAAAATTGGAAACTTTTTTGAAGGAACCTCTCTGCTTGTTACATTTGCGTAATTTTGCTATCTAATACGAAACTAAAAATACGAATGAAATAAAATAAGGTACCCCAATATACATAACTTGTTTTGGCTTATAGCGCATATTTATGAATCCTCTTAATCCAGCCGTTTAAGTGAAGTTCAATGCATATGCACAATATAATAATTACACCCAATTGGCGATGCTTTTATGACAATCGGTCAAAAGTTCATTCAGGCTCTTCTAATGCATTTTTTTGCGTGTTATTCCCACGAGAATGTAAGTGCGTGCTCCATGCCTACTGCTGTTAGAGGACAAATCTTTTTTTTTTAATTTTTATTATTATTAATTACTTACTTAAAATGTCACGTGGAACATGGTGTATTGGATTTGGATGTTTAAAAACAAAACAAAAACCTAAACACGTTCGTGCCAGCGTGCAATAGAAAGGACTATTCTCGGAATTCAATTACGCGATAAACGTAAAACTTAAATGGAGATGGGCGTAACGCGTTTTACAGGTGACAGATGGTCTAAAGCAGTAACCGAATGGACTGGTCCAAAGGGAAACAAGGGAAGACCAATAGAGCGATGTTCTGACGGGATCGAGAGGGTAGCTGGAAGAAATTGGATGACGAGTGCACAAAATAAGTAAGGGTCTAAAAAGTTGAAGGAGGCCATCTCCCGGACAGGGGCCGCATCTGAGTTAAAATTGTATTTATATCTATTTAATTTAATTTATGTAAATAGGATGTGGAAGAATAAAGGCTTATTATTATTGTTATATTCATATAATTTATTTCATATTTCTTTATTGGCGTTCATAAATGTAAATTGTTTTACCTAAATGAATAAATGAGTTTTGAAATTTGCATAATATACTATTATACTACTCCGCAAGTATACCAAGCGATTTACATTTTCCCACGACGCATGAGTTTATAAACAAAGGAAACTCTAAGGTCTAACAAAACACGCATGTCCTGCAATTATCTACCTGCTGGTGTTTTAAAGGTACGGGCCTAACCCAATGGCTAATATGTTCTTTTTTGAAAGATTTATACAAGACTGTTTTAAATCGTTTATTGTTTTTGTTTTCTTGGACTACCACAAACCTTTTTCCAGCGTATTTCTTTACACATGAGCTATCATGAAAAACAAGTATTCACAGAAATCGGAAGCCAGGGTTTCCTGTCACCAATATAAAATAATATTACAGTGTAGTTGCACCGTTTTAGTCACATCACAGCGTCAATATTAGACAGAAAGAAGAAAGTACTTTGAGAGAGACTAGAAAAGACTTAATTTCTGCAGTTACACACATGAATTAAATGAGGTTTAGATTATATGGAGGATGTAAATTCGGTAATATTCAATAATTTACTTAGACTGTGTTACAATTGTTATATTTATTTCTACACCTATACTTATATAAAACGTAAGTTGTACAACCAAAAACCTATAATAATAAATTGTAGTTGTAATTTAAAATGAGTATAAAAGTCCAATTTTCTTGCTTGTTATTTAAGCGTATATAAGTTTCACTTGCAGCACAATAGATGGCGCAGGTGCGACACTCAAGTTAAAGTAATGTGAAGGAAAGGGATATTGCGTGATAAGTCTTGAAAGCTTATATTTTATTACCTATAATATTAATACAATGTTCTCTTGCTGAGTAAAATGTAATACTTTCGGGTTCATACATAGGAGTTTTATTTCAACAAAGAACATTTGTTACAACATACTTATTTGCCGACAAAACTAATCCTAAAGTTTTCAAACAACCATAGATTAAAGAAATATGCAAATAATGTTCACTCATGCTTTGTCGCTCTAAATGTTGAACATTCTACAATATTAAAAATTATTTTTGTGCTTGTTTTGTTTGAGGCTATTTTATAAATTATTACCGTCAGAATATTTAGATTATATATTTACTTAGGTGTAATTAAATGTTTAAACTGTATATAGTATTTGTTTATTGAATAACTTTAATATTACTCACTTTAAAGTTCATAAATTAAATTACATTTATAACGCATACAACATCAGTGTGTGAAGACTGTTTCATAATTGTCTTACAAATCTTGATAAATTTGTACAAATAAGCCATATACACATTTCTATTAACACATAGGAATTTGTCGTAAGAATTGCGCGCCTCTCACCTAAATATACACATATATCACGGACTATGTACGCATCTCCTAAAAAATATTAAAACTTCTTGGTGACACAAACATCGCAGTATTGTATATGGTTGACACGAGTACACTTCAATAAGATTTTTAGATATAAACGCTAAGTAACTATTAAAATAACTCGAAGTTTCAAGTGCTGAAATGAGCTAGATCCAAGGCATCTCCATGAATTATATGTTGTAATGGCTATGTACAAATAATAAACCATTCTTTCCGAAGAGAAATGATGTTTTAATAAATATTTCGTTAATTTTATGTTGGGATAAGTAACAGTTCCATGCGAACACTTCTACATTCCAATCTATGTTCACTTCCAGTACAAGTAGGTTTTTATCACGTGAACAGTAAATCTTTCCCATTACATGGAGCGTTATACTCTACGGCATAGAGGCCAATGGCATGCGAGGTTCACAGATTCTGTCAACGATATTATGTCGGTATAAATGTCTCCATACAAATTGCATTCCCCAAGAACATGCATAGTGATTTTATTTGACGCGTAACCTTTTTCGTAATTTATTCATATTTTTTTTAAGCACCGATCTCACAAAACATAAAACATCTATCACTGAATACATTAAAATCGCATACAACCCAGGTACCACATTGAAACTTGATAATTTATTCTGAGCAGGTGTAAAACCAGCTATTCGTGTTACGTTAGCGCATCTTCATTTATAAAATAACGAATATAATTATTGGTCCTGTTTTATAAATATAACAAAAAATAATAATTTATAGATAAACTTTAAAATGTTCTTTAAGTCATAAAAATGGAGAGTGTCTGAGCCCAAAACGTGAGAACCTTCCTTTACCGTGCATCTTTCTGTGCTGCTTGCAAGTAAAGATGTCGCCACCTCCAATACATTTCTCCAGGAGTACCTATGCGCTAGGACAGGTCACCGAAGGTTCTACAGATTTAATGATGATAGTTCTGAGACTAGTGAACCAGAAAACTTTAAAGCCATATGGGCTATATATATTATGTACGTTTTAAATTAACAATTAGTCTGAAAAGAAGTAGAAAGATGAGAGTGGCAGGAAATTCTCCACCATTCCTTTTAAGAGTTTTTATTTGTATATATGTGTAGCGTATTTGCCATCAGAAAATGAACAGCTATGATGTTTTTTTTTATTTTTTAATACATTGAATATTTAAATTATTTTATTTTATTTTTTAACAATGTACTTACTTTGGAAGAATAACACATTGTTTTGAATAACATGACTAGCATCGCGAGCTAGGCTTTAAATGATCTGTGGTTTTCCAGTTAGATTATTAGTATGTAACTCCATAGATAAAGTTGAAATATATAGACTATTTAGCAAATTTATTTTGTCTAGCATTTATTTTGTCTTTTCTTACGCAATGTGTTCCGACAGGTGCACTTACATTTTAATTGACAACTATCAAGATATTTCGTAAAGAAACCAGTCTAGTAGTAGACAACTTGTATTGAAAAGGCTGTTTACAATAAATCCATTTGGCAATGAAAACTATTGTGATTTTGAATATTTTTCATGTTTCACTTTATTATGCTCAAAAAGTCGTAGCTAATATTAGTGTGTAAATTGTTACATTATAAAACATTATTTATTTAGCGTCTATATTTATAATTGGATATAAAAAGGTTAATGTTTTATGTTTTCTTGGTTTATTTATGTGTCAGTTTAATTGTAACCGTAAATAATAGAAAATAATTACGAAAGAAATAAATAAACATTTCTACAGAAATAGTTGACACTTAATGTGACTAAAGGCGAATTAAGATAAAAAAATAATTTAAATAGGATAAAGGAAATAAATATAATAAAACTCAAATTAGACTTTTTTATATTTCGATGTGATATGACGATGATTAGTATTTCCGTAAGCTATATCGGCCATATATTTATAGATAAATTATTTTCAGTCTTCTAGATCATGCTAAACAAACCATCAGCTTAATTATTGTGGAGTTTTATCTAATATAACTCTTTTGCAAACAAAGGTAACAAAAAATTTACGTTCTCAGGTCAAATACAGTTCATTAAATGAAATCAAATTGACTGAAGTCTTTATAATTATAATCGTGTAAATTAATACGCGTATAGTAGTACTGGCAATTTTTTTTTATGTCTCCTTACACCGATGTATATGGATATGTAAAGAAAGATTTCTTTTTTATAGACGAATATGCGCGCCCCGCGTGGAAGCGCACACGCATGAAGTTGGGATAGTCGGTTAGTTTGGCCACCTCGAAGTCCTCTCTCTCTCATCGACTTCAATGACCCTATATAACACTTAAAATAATAGATGGTGAGGCGTGCAAGATCCTGAATGTATATAATTACTTTCCGCATTACATTATAGGTTATCCTCTTATCGTAAATCAAGGAAGTTATACTTGTAGGAAAACTATAATTATGTTAGTAAAACGGTTTCTCTTTGTGCATTGATGGATATGGTCCTTAAAATTATGATATATAGGTATTATTTTTAACAATAAATCTGATTATGATATTGAAATTGATTTCTTTCAACGTCTGAAAATAACCATTACAAAATGGTATAATATGTAGTATATGAATTAAAATTTATTGGCTACTATATGATATATATCTTTAAAGTTTATATATTATAAGAATCTTAGTTGCTTTAACTACTACTCATATTATACCAAAAATAGACGAATTTGCGCATATTGCCTAGTGTTAGTTAACTTTAATCGTATGTATTGAGGTCAATATGTACAACCTTAATTAGTATTCAAAAATATTGTTATCTATTTTAATTTAATATGATTTCATCCCCTTAATAGAGACTGTAAGTAGCGTTGTTGGACACGTTCCTATTTTAAATATCCTTAAACGACGCTGCTTTATTTAAATCAAAATGCTAGCGACTTGATTGAATTTCGATGTTTAATTCAACGTCTAGAGGTTCAATTAACTCTCTAATTCAGTTGAATTACTACTTTACTGCGACATATGTACTAATTTTATACGGTTCTCCAATGACAACTCTAGATAATTTTGGCAGGAGACTAAACGGCTTTCTTCTGAATAAGTGTATACGAAATTTCAACAAAAGTAGCGTTTCAATGATGTACCGACAATCCAAATAATATTAAAAGTCAATAACGTGTTTATTCGATATATTAAGAATACCGCTTACTTCAGTTCGAGTCAAGGATCTTTGGATCATACATATTAATTGCATATCGTAATAAATCGCTTTGAACACAGCTTGTTCGTACAGTTTTACAGTACAAGTGAACCCGGTAGCTTAATATTATGAATACATGTTTTTAGCAAATTAAACTTTTTATAAGTAAATATCGATTGTTTCCTATTGAAAAAGAATTATAATTATTTTTTAAATCCCCTAACTCCACTATCTAACTTTTTAGAGTAATGTGGGCCTCTAGGGGGTGTAACCTATATAAATTGTTCTTTTTATTCACTACACTATTGACAGAGTGGTCGTCATCGCTATGTAGTAGTTGTAATAGAAGGGGCAGGATTTGATGCGCGTCACGACGTTCCTATATAAATGTAAGAAAGAAAAAATAAAATAACCTTTACAGTTTTCAATCACCCACAAAAGGCGTGAATACTCACATCTCCAAAACTACTGAAACGATTTTTATTTCGCATCTGCTGTTTCCTACATATAATTAAGTAAACGTATTTCTACGAAAAGTTTTTTACACATAAAAATTTGGATAATTCTGCGCATGATTCTCGTACTGACAGAAATTTTTACACTGGCTATACAAGTTCTTTACCTTCATTTAAACCAAACAAAGTGAGGGAAAGTGATTATGCAATGTAACTTGTTAAATGTATTTAAGAATTCTATTCTAACTAGCTCAATGAATAAACATCAATAGGTACCAGTTTGCAAACCAACTAGGCTTTTATTTATTCTGTATACTGCTTTTATAACGTTGGACCGTTCTGGATTGCCATTGCCAGAAGTCTCCTGAGTAAGTGAGTCTCGGTTTGTATGCTATTGAAAGATCCTACATTGTTTTGCTTTAAAATACCTTGATGCTTGATTGGTGGTGCGCGGCAAAATGTGTCTCTAAAACACTTAGTAAGTATAGAAATCAAGGAAATACATGGGATTAAAAAAAATTGTGAGATATATAAAGTCCCTGGACACGATGGCATGGCATGGATGGCACGATGGGAGTAGTGTAAAATATTTAAAAAAAATACATGGGATAACAATTAAATTGTGAAACCTTTATTAAATTCGTATTCCAGCAAAAGAATCATAACTATTTTAACAAACACTATACATACATGAATGACATACAGAAGTGATACTTAGCGCTAAGTCTGTAAATCAGGAGCGGTGTTGGCCTTGGTATGACTCTGTCGTCGCAGATTCGAGCTCGGCTGTGCACATATTGGAACTTTCTACGTAAAGACCCATAAAGTCGACGGCGATGGCACAGAAATGACTGACTAGAAAAAAAACAAATGATCACGAAATAGTATCTGAATCCTTTCCGAAAAGATATAAATACCAATTACCGTCTAAACTGAAGTGCAGCCTTGGATATCAGTTAAAAAGTAAACGATGCTATTTTAATACTGGAAGACTAACTGCGAACTAAAAAAAATTAGGTCTGGGCCTCATGTTTTCACGACCATTTTTTTATTTTATAGGTAAGAAGGTGATCAGCCTCATGTGCCTGACACACACTGCCGCCTTTTTAGGTCTAGGACGTATCGGTTTCCTCACGATGTTTTACTGCACCGTTCGAGCGAATGTCAAATGCGCACATAGAAAGAAAGTTCATTGGTGCACAGCCAGGGATCGAACCTACGACCTCAGGGATGAGAGTCGCACGCTAAAGCCACTAGGTCAACACAGATTTTAAGAGCATACTTTATAGGATCAAGTCTATAGTAACTGCGAATCTATATGTGTAGATCATCTTGTAAAAGGAGACGAAAAATAAATATATTTAGCGTATATGTCTTCCTACGTGTATAATTCTAGTGTGTATGAAGTATCTGATGTATCTTACTGAGTGACAGTTATCATTGTCTTTGTGATACATTTATCCCAGTTTTTTTTATTGAGAGGAATGCATTTCCGCACAGAGTGCGGGACTCTCTCCAAAAGCGCCTACCCACTAAACCCCTCCCACCAATCATGTCACTGTTGATGTAACTTGGGGTCGTAAGCATTCTACCAAAAGACCCCGTGACTGACATTTATCCCTGTTAAGAATAAAATTACAAAACATGAATTGTATTTAATACAAAATTGGTAAATAATCTTCAAAATGTTTTTAAGACATTTTACCTCTATAACTTAATTAGTTTCGTTACAGTCATACTGTGTACTTTACACCGGAAATAAGACTATTAATTAAGAGTAAGATATACATTATACATTATTTTAACTTGAATTGTATCTTTCCACCGCAGCATAAACATGACACTGAAATGGTGATATTAGTCTGATTATTTTTATAAATAACTTTGGCAATTCAGATATTTGTAAAATTATATAAATGTTCTGTTTCGAGTATAGATTAAATTAAGCGCGTTTCGTGAAAGGCCGAATTGAAATGTCATCTGTGAAAGGCATATGACATATTACTAAACAGACATATTATATTTATACAATAGCTCACCATATGTAAGTAATGACACTATATTGAAAATATTCTTATAATGTCATCTGTTTTACACTTTCACATATTATAGATTTAATAAGAGAGCAGTGGTTTAGGTTTCATCATTTGATCAATTGATAAATGTACACTAATGAAAGCTAAAAATGGAATGGAATAAAAATTACTCTCACTGAATTTTAAAGTTTGTGGGAGTTGGAAAGTTCTAAGATATTGAAATGACGGTGTGGTTTGACGTTGGAGTCATCTTAAGCGACTGTTAAAGGCGCAAATTATATATTTCTTTTACCAACATTACAACTACTAATATGTTCCTTCGTACTGGTTTACAAAATCTCTGTTATGTTAGAAAAGGTAGCCTTACAAACCACAAAAATACACAAGAAAGAGGAAATTTTGACATAAATTATTAAACTTGCTTACACAATGAATAATGAAAAAAAATTAAATAAGCAAACAAAACACGTTCCAACCTTAATATCTTTAATCACTAAATTACAAAGAATGAGGGCAACAACATTGTCCTTAAATTCAAGTACTTCCCAAAAGTAAATCCATTAAAAATGTAATTTTTAATGTCAATACTATCACGTACAACTTCCATGACCTACATAACGTGACAATCTAATAAGCGGCCTTCGTTTTGATGATCATAATATAGCAAATAATACTTAATTGATTTATTTAAATTAGTTTTTAAGACGTTACGTGTAGTAAATTAATTTCCTTGTAATTATTTTTAGACTAAAGCGCTCAGTACCCTGTCATCTATTTTCTTCGGATAGGCATACACTCTAGAAGAATTCACATAGGAAATTTACTTATACGATTTTCGTTATTGATTGTTATTCTTGATGATATTACAAGCGTTATGAACTTAACCATATAGCCTAAGACACATGTAATGTAATTGATTTAGTTTTTCAACTTGTGTAACGTTTTTCCCCATAGCCCGCGTCCTAGTGAACAAATTGACACTTAAAGTCAATTACGCTGTGTGACCCAGGGTCACTGGTCAAGTGCGCGTGAACCCTAATCTAATTTTTGAAGTGAACGGACCATTTTGTTATAATAAGAATGAAACTTATAAAAGCGATTTTTTTTATAAATTTTACATCCATAAGTGCAATAACTAATACGTAATTAATTAAATATCGTAAATTTGATCAAATATATTATTTTAGAATATATTTGATCAAATTTTAAAAGAGTAGTAAATCTTTAAAAAAAAGTTATTCACAAAGGTCGATGGAACAGTATATGATACCTGAAGAAAAGAATACAGCTCTAAGAAAAACAACCAAAAAAAAAATACGTTTATTTTGGAACATAGGATCATAATAGTATCACTTATTCCACGTCATTAAATTCGAGCCTATTGGCATCCCTACTCAACGGCAAAGAAGACAGAAGGTGTTGGCCGAGAGAAAAAGCCGACTAAGGTTACAGATGTTCCAATAAAAATAATGAAAAAGGAAATGGGCAGAAACAGGATTGTTACAGATGTTACAATCACTTGGAAAATGGGACAGATAATTAGAGCAAAAATTAGAAAGCCCGCAGCTAACAAAATAGAGGAAGACTATATAGAAGGTGGATACACCAAATTAAAGAAACAGCAAGTGGTACACGGCAGACATGCAAATAAATTCAAGAAGATTGAAATAGAAACGTGCTTAAATGGTAAGGTATCTGAATTAAAAGCCTATTTGTATAATATAATGAAATATAGGAATACGCATGGGAGGAAGTGTGAAAAGGATTAAACACCGAACCACTACACACATAACTCAACAATAATACATACCTAGTTTTGGTGTATTGCCGTCAAAAAATCTTGGAAAGAAATATATACATATAATATGGATATGATCAAGTATTGTATGAAAACAATTCAGTTTGACTTGAAAAGAGGGTTTAATTTCCTTTTTCGGTTTTAATTTTGTTAAATAAATTGTAATACCTTTTGGTTTTAGTCTTGAATTTATTATATTATAAATCTTAAATGTTGTAATTAAATAACATACTTTGATTACTTCCTTATTAAGCCAATTGACTTATACTCAATAATATAACTTTTTTTTATTTCTTTTACGTTCGTCTATGATAAAACCATTTTCCAATCAGTAAAATAATATTTCCGAACGGTTAAGTAGATTTCAAGCAATAAATGCAATGCGGTCAGCAATGCCACGGCTATTTAGCTAATCGTGTCATAATAATTATGCGATTCGGTGATATGAAGTTGACTGTTCATTGATCACGCGCATCGAACAATTGTTAGATAATTTTTTATCACCCAACTCTGTCCTTTTCATCTAAGGATAATAAAAAAGCTTTTACAGAGAGCTTCAGTAAACATAAATATTTATTTGAATAGTGATATAAAATAACTCCTTACATTTATTCAAAACAAATAACATAATACATAAAAATATACCTAATAACTAACCGTAAAATTTAATAATTAAAAAATATTATTAAAAGGAGTCCCTTTAGGCAAGTTTCCGAAGATTCGTTCCGCCAATAAACAGTAAACTCCTAAGACATTACATAGAACATGTCTTGCTTTTTGCTGCTTGAATTAATCATGATAGGCTTCTGTCAAAACTTTATGAGTTGTGGCAAAAACAAGATACTAATATCATGTGAACATAAATCCAAACCACGGACTTCTACCTAAATATTTTAGGACGGTAAAGAAAAAGTGTTTCGCTATGAAATATTATGGGATTTGGCATCATCACCATATAAGCGAACACGAAATTGAGATACATATGTTTTTTATAGCATATAGGGGGTAAATGAGCCTAAGGGACGCTTGAAAAGATCAGGCGTCGCAGCCCATGAACACCCATTTTAGCGTTGCCGGCCTTTGAGGAAAGCGTATGCTCTTTTTTTTAAACAGTTGAAGGTCGTAACTCCGAGGAAATCCACAATTCGCAAAATAAACGGACATTGAAATACTCTTAGTCTAACTTCTGCTAACTTACAAAAGAAGAGGACATTCTCTGGTCTTACGTTAGGAGGAAAAGATATTTAATTCGTTTCATATTATTGTATGCCTTGTCGCTTTGAACAAACAAACATCTTCAATTTGCCAATTTTAAACTACAATTAGCTTAAACTGGACTAATCGTCAGAAGCCAGCTAAATTCAGAATGGATTAACGGTCTCCGTTTTCATGATACTATTAAATGCTTTTTTGGATATCTGCCTAATCCCTGAACTTATATACAAATACAATAAACTACGAAATAAATATTTATAAGGTTTTATAATATATATTACTAGTGTTTGACCAAATACCTAAAACTGATTTCCTTGATTTTTTAAACTGAAATTGATTTCCATACAGTATGCTATATCTAAGTCTGTCAACCACGCTGCAAGCTTTATATTTGCAGCATGCTTGCAGTTCCTAAATTACCATTTTATCCTTAAATCTATAACATTGACAAAATACATGTCTTTAAATTCTGAATACGATTCCGTTCCACAGGCGGTGTTAAATTGTTGAGACGATTGTTAAATTTTCAAACAACAGTATATCGATATTGCATATTAAGTCGCGGGCTTTTTATTTTGATTGGAATCTCATTGAAAGGCCTTGACAGCTCAGCTGGGACTGTTTTTACGAGCGTAGCTAGGACGGGATGGGCTTTTTCCTCGACTACCGCAAGGGCGTATCCTGCAACATTTGGACTCGCAGGGTGTTCCAAGTAGCAGGCATTGGTTCATTTATATTTTAAGTGATTAAGCTTCGGGATGAAAAACGTAACGGCGGCACCTCAAGTTTGATTATGATTGGTCAGTAAAAAGTCCAATCCGCGCTGACGCAACGTCACACGTCATGTTGCGTCTTTTGTTTATAATCACAATCAAACACACCGTTTCGTCTTTACTTCAATATACAAACTTCTTTCAAATACACGCATTGTTTTACCACAATGCAAATAAATAACTACAATTAATTTTTGATTATCAAGATATTTATATCGACCGCATTGTATTTTTAGGACCGGTCCAAATGACGCAACTTGAACGCAGACCTTAACCAGTAAGGCAAGTGGATTTAATATCACTTTGTTTCTCGACACAACTGTAAAATCACGATATTATTATAAAATAGAATTATTTAAAATGATCGATTTTTTAAAAACGAAGCAGCAACATCGTTTTCATTATATCGGATCCCAAAATAATACATACATATTTGTTTAAACGCTTTATTGTATCACCATGGAGTTGCTTACATTCTTTCATCCTTATTACATGTTTCATACCTTAAGTAACAGTATTTCTATTAATATAGTAATATAATATTAGATGTTAGGATCGGTGAACCAAGAGCTGGTGCCAGCATACTGGTGCACATCAAGCATTTAAATCTTATTTTATTGTTATATTTATCTATTATAATTAATTTGTAGATATGTATTATTCTATCACTCCTCCTTCTCTGTGCAAAGTATCATGCTAAGGAGTATCTTACCAATTAATATAAGACGAGCTCAGTCTTTAGATTTAATATAAATTTTTTTTTTTTTGATGATTGATGATTCTTCTGCCTCGTAATTATCGCTACTACGTATATATTTTAATTTTGAGCCAATAAACCTTTGGCAGAGCTTTTACATGTCAGTTTATATGTTTTCTTTAGATTTTATTTTAATGAATTTTCGTTACAGTTGTATGTTATTTTTAGTTTATTTATGTTTATAATTTTCACTTAGATTTAAAAATTCAATAATTCAAGTTAAGTTAATCTTGTGTCGAAACCCCATTATCCCTAATTTTATGTTAGTTATAAGCTCATGTATTAAACTATTAAAGCCAGTTGTTACCCAACTTTAAACAAACCTTTCTACAACCGCCACCGAACTTAGCTCACGTTAGAATAATATTATTCCATAATGTCACATTTAAAAAAAATTTCGTATATGCTTTTAAAAATTTATACAAAAGTTATTAACACACACAGTTATTAATATCTTACTAGAACACGGTATTAATCAATATATACTAAAATAATAACTCCTCCTTTCTTGGCGATTCCTTTAAGGTTTCAGCAGTTAGGCTATGGAATTCACTTCCCGTCACTATTCGCTTAGCTCCTTCTCTATCTTCCTTTAAATTTCTGCTGTATAAACATTACCTGTCCACGTCATATCCCTAACATGCGTACTAACTACTAACTGACGTGAGACCGATCTTGAATTAGATTATCATGATTCATGTGCAATTTTTATTTTTTGTTTTTTTTTTATGTATCCTATATCAGTTTAGTTTATTGTTATTTTTTTTTTGTTTCTGTTAAGTATGTTTTTTCCTTCATATTGTATTTGTAATACCTATGTATTCTTGCACTTCTTGCCTACCTTATGTAATTTACTCACAGTGGTTTTTTTCCTTTACTCACAGTGGTTGTCTGGATGAAATCGCTCTAAAGCGATAAGGCCGCCATTTGATTTTCATTAAATAATGTTTAATATTTTTTTTCCTTTTATGTAATGCAACGAAGTGTTAATAAATAAATAAATAAAATAATATTATACTTCGTTACCACAATAAACTTAATTACACATAAAAAAAACAAAAAGTAAGTAGGTTACATAATTATGATATTAAAATAATATAATATAATTTAAAACGAGAATATTAAAGTACAATTTATAAGTGTGGTAAAACTGAGTATGCGATGATGGCTTACATTTGCTTTACGATTCTAATAATTAAGCGAAATATATATGTAACTAATGCTAGGTTACAAAAACTCGTGTCGCAAGTATTAATTGAAAATATAATAGCTATTAAAGAATAATAAGGATAATACACACGAAGGCCACTTAGTGAACGCAATACACCTGAAGCAAATATTGAAACAAAGTATTTATATTAACAATAGCAGTCTGCGGTGGCGTTATTACGAATATAATTTATTACTTGTACTGTAAAAAAATCTAAATAACCACTGTTATGCCAATGTCAAAACACACCCTGCAAGGCACTCAGATCCACAAAATTCATGTTAATTAGAGCTATAATATAAACTGTTTAATATAATTTAAATAATATATGTCCTGTTTAAAAATTATGTCATAAATATGGTATGATATTACAACTTAAAATTTACTTATACAGAATATGTATATGTAATTATTTTGTTTGCACTGTTAGTCCACACTAAAGCAATATAAAAGAAAGAAAAATAATTAATGATAACAAGAAGTAAAATACAATATTATATTATAAATAAATAATATATAAGTCAATGGAGCTACAAAATTTCAAAGTCTGGGCCTAAGATTTCTGTATCTGTTTCATGATCAATTGTTAATCTAATAGACAAGTAGCTGATCAGTCTTCTGTGCCTGACGCACGTCCTCGACTTTTTGGGTATAAGGCAAGCAGGTTTCCACACGATGTTATCCTTCACCGTTTATGCGCACGTATAAAGTCAATTGGTGCACAGCTGGGGATCGATCCTACGACCTCTGGGATGAGAGTCGCACGCTGAAGCCACTAGGCCAACACTTATCTATAATCTCACTGGTAACTAGAAGTCATTTAACAAGTAACACACAAATCTATAATTTATTGTCTTTGTCAAAATATCCTTCGAAACCAAGTGTAATATTAAGTACTGTACTGTACTGTAGATTACTGTATATTTTATTATAAATAAAATATACAGTAATCAGTACCATGCACTCAAACGTTGAGAGAAACATTTTTATCGCATTATCTTATCTGTACATACCTTTGATGCTGAGATTTATTATAACACACCTTTATTTAATTTATTATTTGAGTGTTTGTGTGATTTTTACTCAAATATAATATTCACAATTGCTTATGTCTGGGATCCCTAGGTGATAACTTACTGATATATAAAAATAGTAACATTATGTAACATTAAAGAAAATGAATAAACCATAAGTACAAAAAATGCTTATCAATATTAAACCCGGGCCTTGCCTAGCTGGACATTAAAAATTGTTTTAGGAAAAATTCATCCTATGTTATACAGACGTTTTATTAAGATTACTTATATAAATGTATAAAAATTTTACAAATATATATAGATTAAACTAAAATGAAAAGTAACACTCCAATCAATTCGTCCATGACGTGAGATCGCGAAACGGATCAAGACTTTCTCCAATTTAGTACACATTTTTATCTTGATATGTTAATGAAGTGTGAAGGAATTTCAACAATTGATTTCTTCGTCGTATTATTTCAATTCTAATCTAAAACAACCTAACAACGCGATTTATTACACTCCGGTCATGGTTTTATGAAACATGCGACATATTTATACAAATAGGATATAATGGCACTATGGATGGATGAGCCGACTCCATATTGCAGTCGGCCTAGTGGCTCTAGCGTGCGACTCTCATACCTGAGGTCGTAGGTTCGATCCCCGGCTGTGCACCAATGGACTTTCTATGTGCGCATTTAACATTTGCTCGAACGGTGAAGGAAAACATCGTGAGGAAACCGACATGTCTTAGACCCAAAAAGTCGACGACGTGTGTCAGGCACTGGAGGCTGATCACCTACTTGCCATTAGTTTTAAAAATTGATCATGCAATAGATTCAGAAATCAGACCTAAAGGTTGTAGTGCCACTCATTTATTTTTATTTATGGGAAACTGATGACACCAGTACCAGTGCAATTGGACTAAATCTTTTCCACACCCTTTCCCTGAAATAAGTAGCCTAAAACATCAAACGAGGCTAGGATTGTGAAAATATTTATGTATTTCATTTCAGATAATTTTAGTTTCATTCGTGAGACAATAACAACGTATTGGTACACTGATAAGCGAATTGATAAGTTTATCTAATACATACAGTGACATTCTCGCATCTCTGTAAGCGGAAGTTAATTTACGCCTGACCCTAGCTGACAAGGACACATTCAACATCCAAAACATACAATCCATCTAATCTTCCCTTAAAATTTTTGCATTTTTTTAACTATAATGCACTATTAAAATATGTAGGATCGGTTTTCACACAGAAACTAAAACAACCTAACATCAACTAACGTATTCCGGATACAGTATAAAAAACTTCTCTCCCTAGATTTTTATATGTTCGTTAGACATCTAAAGAAATTCCACCCGTATCCCCTCGACGTCCGCCGTTCCACAACTGCGCGTTTTTCACGGCAATTTTTGCCGCGCACCTCCACCTTGTGGAACCAGCTGCCCACTGAAGTATTTCCGAACCAATTCGACTTAGGGTACTTCAAGAAAAGAGCGTACAAGTTCTAAAAAGGCCGGCAACGCACTCACGAGCCCTCTAGCATCAAGAGTGTCCATGAGCGGCGGTATCACTTAACATCAGATGAGCCTCCTGCCCGTTTGCCCCCTGGTCTATAAAAAAATAAAATAAAAAATAACATGGTAACTTCCTCAAGTTTTTAGGTTTTAAAATGCACATTCACACGCAATGTGACATGGCAGAGTTACTTCTGTGCCTATGTGCGCCTGATAATATTAATGAGCTGCCACGTGTCGCCAAATCGATTTTTGGCTGTTGTTAATTATGCACTGTATACCGTTTATTTCGTTTAAAAAAAATAAACTTTAGTTTTAGTTAAGCGGATACAAAGGGGGCATAATTGTTTTGTCCCATGGAATGGACAAGAATTATTAAAAAAAAAACTATTGTGTCGTTAGTGTATAGTGTGTAAAAAAAAATTTAAAAAAATCAGAGGCGCTAACACCTCTAGGTCCTGGCCTCAGATTTCTGAATCTGTTTCATGATCATTTTAAAATCTAATAAGCAAGTAGATGATCAGCCTCCAGTGCCTGACACGTCGTCGACTTTTTGGGTCTAAGACATGTCGGTTTCCTCACGATGTTTTCCCTTACCGTTTGAGGAAATGTTAAATGCGCACATAGAAAGAAAGTTCATTGGTGCACAGCCGGGGTTCGAACCGGCGACCTCAGGTATCAGCGTCGCACGCCGAAGCAACTAGGCCAACTTTACTCTATACTGTAAAAACTCTTTAATAAAAAACTTATGTGACCCATCACTCAAGAGTTCTATCGCCCTTGCTAAACTATAACTATATATTATTACTCATAATATGCATTATATATGCCAACCACCTCTTATCTCTACGATTGCAAAACGTAAAAGAACTAGGTTGATTTTGCGTAAAATATTAATTGCTATTGCATTTTCCGATTCATTTAACATGATAAAAATTATATTGCACTTGTGGAATCAGGAGTTATAGAAATAGTTTTATATGGTACAATAAAGTGTGAAATTGAATGATATTGTGAATAAAATCGCTTGTAAAAAATGTATGTGAAAGTTGTTAATAATTTATCATATATGACACTCTCAAAAATGCTGGTAATAAACCGAATTTAATAGATATAGAATAGAACACCAATCTAGAGCGAAATTTGTAATATTCCTCACGATGTTTTTTCTTCACCTTCGAGCGATTGTTAAATGCGCACATAGCAATAAAATCCACCGGTGCATAACCGGGAATCGAACCTACGACCACAGGGGTGAGTGGCATACTGAAGCCGCTAGGTTATCACTGTTCCCAATACTTTATAGAATATCCAATATCCAATCGAATTACCCGTATAGAAGTTTTGACTTAAAGAGACTCAAGATATTATATATATAATAGATATTATAGATATTATATATCTTGAGTCTCTATAGTCTGATATATATATATATTAAAATTTCGGAAACGTTGATAATTTTAGTGGAATAATAATCTGAATCAGGAAACCAATTCAGACCAATTTTCGTAACATTTATGAAAATATTGATATATTGTACTGCAATCTTCGTACTTACCGTAATTTATGTATCACTATGTATTACGCTCTTAATGAGTTTGTGTTTAGTTTTAGTTTATGAGTGTTTGAATTTTTTAAGTTCTAACATGTGTGTAAAATTTATGACGACATTTTTAAATATTTATATATTAATTGTATCTTTCTATATAAATAAATAAATTCGTAATATAATCACTTAGAAAATAAAGCTGTGTTTTTTTTATAGAACAGGGGGCCAACGGGCAGGAGGCTCACCTGATGTTAAGTGATACCGCCACCCATGGACACTCTCAATGCCAGAGGGCTCGCGAGTGCGTTGCCGGCCTTTTAAGAATTTTAAGTTTTAAACAAATTTTGGCTTACAGGACATTTAGAAGTACGGTTGATGTTATTAATAATCAATAATAAAATGTTCGGGTATTATTAAGATTTTAGTACCTTAAACTGGAATAACTTATGCATTTGTAGAAATCGAATAAAAAATTTGCAAAAGACACTTAAACCGGTTTTGTTTTGAATCTCACTTTATGTTGTTTATTTACGCAGTATAGTTCTCGGTATTAACTTAATTTTATAATGACGTTATTAAACTAAAATCACCTCATAGCAAGCAACAACTAAATATTCAGAAACATAACAGCAATCTGTATATGTATATGTATCCAGTTTATAGAAATATATATACGGTATTCTCATAGTCTTTGAAACCAAACGATATTATTTATTTTATATGTTTTTCTGTATACTTGGAAGGTCAACACACCTAGACTAGAGCGGCTTACCGCAAACAATTTTACTTTTTAATAATTTTCATTTGTTAAGTACTGTATAGTCATGATATGAAATTGTAATTTGTATACATTGTTTTGTTTCATTAGAATTTATACGCAGGTGGATTCTTCATTTTTTTCCCATCGAGACACGACCATAACCACGCACCTATATTAATATAATATTTTCAATTTTTGTTTAAATACACGCGTCCATTGTTCAAGAATAATGGCCGATAGCATCAATAGGAAAACAATAAAGAGTTGGTATTGTGTATTCAATTTAATAACTCTAATTGAACATTGAGTTATTCATATGTTTTTACGTAAGATCCCTTCTGTCCCTATCTCGCGATCCTAAATTATTCAGCTCTATGGATTCTAGAACTACAATAAAATGAAAATCCTGGTATTGTGTTGCAATATTGATTTAATCATTTATTTATCGTATTTAGAGAAACAACAGAGCATTCCGTTACGTTAATATGTTTTCATTAGTCTTCTGTGATGTCGAACGAGTCTTAAACATGCCGGTATTCACGATGTTTTATTTATTTAAGCAAACAACATCACTCGTTTCTACGTTGTAATATGAGATTACGGTGCACATTTACAAAAAAACAAAAGAAAAAATATTACTTTACAAATTTAAATTTTTTTTTTCACAGATTAGGGACGGGACGTCCAAATACGATTCATTTAAAACAACGCAAATGATAGAGAATATTTCGAGCTCGGGATGAGTACCGATCATTTTGTTGTTTATCTTTTTATGATTGCACACATGTGTAATTCTAATTAATTTGCTATATTTGTTTTAAATATTGTAGAATTGTTTGATGATTTGCTTTTTTTTAAAAAGAGTACCGAGGGTTTTTTCGCCGGCTTTTTCTCTAGGCCAACACTCTGTCTTCTTTGCCGATGAGTAGGGATGCCAACAGGTTCGAATTTAATGACGTGGAATAAGTGATACCATGATGATCTTATGTTTCAAAATAAACGCATTTTATTTTATTTATGTATTTCATGAGCTCGAGTTGAGAAACGTAGGCCCACGAAGCTATTATTTCTAAAACGCTGAATTTAAATTGTAAAACATATGCGTCGGTTCTACAATTTATTCAGGTGTTTGTAAAACATATTTAATTCTTAATTTGTGTAATGTAACGCGAACTTTCATTCGACACTTTGACGTCGCTGAAATTTTAAACACTTTCTTTTATGAGATCACTAATTAATGCACTTTTAGATTTCACTAATTGTATTATTACTCTAATGACTTATTTCCATAAATATTTCACAATAGCCAGCCGTCGGTCTAGAACTCTTTGTAATTAAACGACTATTTTTAAGATACAAAATAAAATGTAAGTGGAATTTCGCATGTTCAAGCCGGTTCCTTGGTTCAAGTAACTCTTGAGAGAAAACGATTGACTTGTTAGTATATATTTTACTGTACTTCTGATATTTACACCCAGCATTAGTGCCAAATAAGGTCCCAAACTGGTAAGAAACTTGATCCAAACAGTTTGATCTCTAAAACATTTATCAATAATTAATGATCTCAGAAAATGTGTCACGAAAGAAATAATAAATATTATATATATACCTATTATAAAATAGTCATTTCAGTGCGACGATGAGATTTGTTCATTATTTGCTTTTCGCAAAATCCGTCTTTTTTTTCATCTTAAAATATAAAATATATTTATATCTGCGTCACATCTCTCTTTAATGGCTTTATTTAAACCAATGAATTAGAAATATTAATTTTATTAACCATACCAGCCGTTTTGATTAAACTTGTCAATGTTTCGTTTCAGATAGGTGAAAAAGTTTCAACACAATTCTCAAGTTTCATTTAAAGTACGCAAATGTCAAGGTTCTATACATTAAACCTATAATTTACATTCCTACAAGATCGTCGCTTAATTTAAATAGATTATTGGCTATTCAGCTATCGTTAATCAAGGACTCCAGATCGTTCAGTTAACGCCAAACAAATTCATTGTAAGCAACACGTTCATTGTTCAGGCGTCATAGGAAAATTCTTGGATTCAAATGATGTCACTCACCTGAATCCTGCGCATTTTGCAGGTGATGTATGTGGTGCAGATGCGCATAGTAGTGGTGGTGGTGCAAAATACATTCCAGATCAGTGCAGTTTAACATTGTCTCGGGGCACCAGTCACACCGGCGACTCACTCACGCTCGCTGCACACTTTCACAAAACTATTCCACAGGCACCTTACTACGTTTCGTTGTCACATCACGTTACCTCCTTGGACACTAATACGGGACTAGCGAACATGGGATCCAACACAGGTTAAGCACAAACAAATCTTTGCATCACATAGGTTTTGTTTATTATCACGCGCGTTCACGTGTTTTCTTGAGACATCACTGTTAATTACGCGCGGTAAGAGTGACGGAGAATCGATAACAAATCGATGGATGCGCGTGCGTCTGATGCATCGAATAATACGCTCAACAGCCGTGGCGCGCGAGTCTACACTGAACGCGATTGCGTCTTGCGATTTCCACCACTCCTGAGCACCCGGCCCCGATCGCACGCAGTCTTGGATATGATACCGAGCCACCTATTGCCCTGTGAGAATAATATGCCGTTCAATGCCCGAACCTTATTATCGTCAAATGGAAGTTGACACACGCGTCCTAATCAACTCGCCCTCGAAACAACAAGTAACTGTAAGATAAACTGATCTATTTAACGAAACAAACGATGCATCGAATTCTTCATACTGTGTTTGCATAATTATGAAATGACGTTCACGCGACGGCGGCTTGTTTAAGATGTTTGTATTAATTACGTAGCGAATTTACTTTGCGGAAAAAATGTGTAAGTATCCGCAGTATTGTCCCAAGGTTGGAGGACTTGCTTGCCGTGAGTGGCTTGACGAACTTTCATGCCTACAATATACACTTGTTTATGTACACCTTACCGAGTAAATCACTAAATGTGATTTGAATTACAATGAAAGCTTGCGTGGATCGTATATATAAGTGAAAACACTCTGAGTTAGATTAGCACATAGTCGCAATTTTGATACAATGCAACATTCTCGTCACGAGTTACTTTCATCTAAAGATAATTTCTATTGCAATAATGAATAATCTCGGAAATAATTACGCCAGTAATGACTTTGTATGTAAATAGTTTTTGTTTTGTTTGGCCTTTGTTGTTTCACACGTTAACCGATCCGTCCATTAGTGTGAGACCTTTGACAGTCCTTTTGTTTTATTAACATTATAAATGTTCGCATTATGACATAATAGAAGATCATTCGTCTATATTACCAGCGCTTTTTGCCGTGTGGTTGAAACAGTTTTTTATGTTAGATTATTAGTTTTTTATTGCAGTCGCTGATTGCAAACTTAAAGTTACGATCGCATTCTTGACATTAACTTCCTGTAATTTTTTTATGACGCCGTATACCTAAGGCAATTGAAAGTGGTATTTTTCCAAGAAATTTATCGATAACAGCTAATCAAAAATATATTACATATGAAATTGGCGTATTTCGTACTGGCCACTTTAATCACGATGTTCTCCTCTTTGGTAAGGAATTCCAAATTCAAATTTGTACAGCTATTTACTCATGTATTTGTGCTTCGGTGACCGTCATTCATTTGTTTTTTTCTGTTTGCGTCACTCATTTTACAAAATGGAAAACTTAAAGTATCGCATAGTACGAGTTCCGCCGTGGCACAAGTGCTGCGGAAACGACTCGAAGGGTGAATGATGTGTATGGCGGTCATGTTGCAAAAGAAAACACAGTTCGTTTTTGGTTCCAACGTTTTCGTTCTGGAAATTTCGACCTGCAGAACAAGCCCCGTGGACGGCCTGAGACCCTGAAGTTGATAATGAGGTATTAAAGGCTATTGTGGAAGCGGATCCATCGAAAACCAGGTCCGAGTTAGCTGCAGGCTGCGGTGTTAGTGATAAAACTGTTTTAATTCCCTTGAAGCAAATTGGGAAGATTAAAAAGCTTGAAAGATGGGTACCTCACGAATTGACTCAAGCAAACCGGCAAACGCGCGTCGACTGCTGCGTTACATTACTGAACCGGCTCTATAATGAAGGTATTTTAAAGTGAATCATTACCTGTGATGAAAAATAGATTCTTTACGATAATCGGAAGCACTCAGTGCAATAGTTGGATCCTGACCAGCCAACCAAATCCTGCCCCAAGCGAAAATGAACCCCTAAAAAGTTACTTGTAAGCGTTTGGTGGACTAGTGCCGGTATTGTTCATTACAGTTTTCTCAAATCTGGCCAGACTATTACGGCTGATGGCTATTATCAGCAATTGCATTTTTAATCGTCAAGTTTTTTACACAATGTCTGTAAGGAGCTGCAACGTTGTACAATGAGAGGATAGATAGCTAATAATATGATATAGCAAGAACAATTTATCACTTGAACGCGTGCTGCATTCATCATAGTTTAATTTTAGCTCTAACGTACACTTAACTCCCCTTTATGTAGTTAATTTAACGATGGGGGAGTTAACTATAATTTTAGCACTGTGTACGGTTAGCAAAAAATTTTGTTAAGAAATATTTTCTCATATCAGAAATGCAGGAAACGGAACCGGAAGTATGCACTTTTGAATCTGATGGATAACTATTTAATTCAGTTATCGTAAATACAATTGACGCGATATTTTTTTTTTATTAGACTTTTGTTTATCTTCATGAGATTGTAGCGTATTCGTTTTTATATAATAACTTATAAACCCTCGCTTTTATTAGCTTTAATATAATTACATATTTTTATAATACACTAGTATAATCGGCCAAGCGTTGCTGTGGCTAAGGTTTTTGTTATTTTACTTAGTAGTAAACTATTCAAGAGAAACAGTAGGAGAAGGAAAGGTTGGTACTTTTAACACTGCGCCATCTGTTACCATTGTATCAAATAATAAACAAATATTTGCAATAAAATAATATTTAAAATCGGTTAAGAAGTTTAGGAGTCCATCGCGGACAAACATCGTGACAGGAGATTTATATATATTAAGATAAATAATTATATAGCGACATATTTTTCAATTCGTTGTACAAAAGTGCGATAAGTAAGTTTATTTCTTTATTTTTTGTTTAATTAGAAGGTAAACCTTTTCTTTTGAATTTTTTATAGAAGCGATCTAACCCGATGTTAATTGATACCGCCACCTATGGTTACTCTAAATGTCAGGACTACGATTCCAACCTTTTAATAAATGTCAAAGATGCTTCCTTCAGGTCAGAAAAATAGCAGTACCTTCCTTTCCCGATAAAAACATAATATGGTGAACTGGCACAAACTGGCAGGAACCGATAATTTGGCATATATTTTATACAATCCTCTTTAGCCATTGGAAAATTTCATTGGCTCATTTGTCTTGAGTTTAAATTCTCAAAGGAACGAAACAAATGCCCTTACTGTGTTACTCGCAATTATGAAACCAAGAATAAGTATAATATCGCCAACCTTGTATTGGCCTGGGGTTTTTACAATAATTGTAAAGTGTCGACGCCTATATATGTCATGTTAGCGCATTATTGTTAACCATTTTATATATTAAGGAATTATACAAATTATTAAGAGACACATTTATTTATTGAAAATTCCGGCATTTAACATTTCGGCGTTGTTTTATTCAATTATTGGTGCTGAATTCTGCCAATTATTAAGTTGGAAACTGAAATGACTATTTGACAGTATGGGTACTGGAATGTGGACACGAAATTATAACAGAAATCATAATATAGGTAATACACATACATATAGGTACACATTCATTATTATATTACTGCGATGTTCTTAAATCAAGGGCGTACAACTGTTGAGTAAAACTGATAAAAATTTCCGATAGTCTGTTTAATATTTGTATGTCTTAAAGCATCCCACTATGTACCACATGACAAGATATATAAGTTGTTATATACTAGGTAAACATAGAATTACTATTCGTAAGCAATTTAAAAAATCATAATGTTCAAATGTAGCACCACTAAATCGTTTAAAGGTGTCATTATCTTATATAGGGGAAGTTAATAATATTATCGTTACGATTTTTTTTTATTATGACTGAGACATATTCCGTGAAATTTATCAAAATATTCTATCGTTCATTATTTAGTCTGTTCCGTATAGTTTCGGCGTTTAATATAGAACAGTTTATTACTATGGTAACCATAGTTAAAGATTCAGTGGTTTCTTGCTGACAGACTAACGTTTTAAATGTGTAAATTTACGTTATATTAAAACTAAAAAATACAATGTAAAAATTCGTTATCTAGGTTTTAAGATTTAGGCAAAGAGCAAGCAAGCTTCATATTATATAGTGAAATCATGGCTTTTAATTCTTGCAAAATAACATTAAACTTCATCCTATTATATTTTAAAAGAATTACAATTAAATATCTTTTTACTTATTTGTTTGCAAGAATCCCTCCTGCATCCAGCTCGATAGGCAGCTTTTTTGATAAAGCACATCTCGTGAGCGGATTATTTTGTTTGTTTTTCAATAGGCCGCCTCACTTGGTCGCCCTTATGGTCCATTGCTCGTCTGACAGTCTTGCTACATGCCCTGCTCGTCTCCATTTATGCATTAGATGCCCTGATGCTTTGCTGTAATGGAGAATCGGTCTATTAGTAGCTAGTAATGTTTTTTTTACACATTTGATTTATTTTTATTATATCTGTATATTTCTAAGTCTAGCAAGCATACGCTTGTCTCTGTCTGTCTATCTCTCTGTTCGATTGGTTGCTTAAGCTTTACTGGATATAGATGAATAAGGGAGTATAAATGAATGTCATTGCCAATACGGAATATCTATTAGGACGGACGTTATAAATAATGAGGAAACTGAGTTTTCCTTTTGGGACGTTTTTGTCCTTGTTTGACCTCTAGTGGGTTACAAAGTGCCGGATAATAACGGAAGAGTTGTGGGAAAACATTTTCCTTATCGACTTTAATGTTTAAGGATTTAACAATATCAAAATTATCCACTTCCGTACTTCACTTGGTTTCTAAGTCACAGAAGATGTCCTTTCTGATTTCAGATAAAGGCAACTTATATCAAAAACATGGATTGGAAAAACTTGCCCCAATGTATTTCTTGCTTGCTTTTTTATAAACACATATGTAAATTTACAGAACATTTAAGTAAAACATACAAGTTTTTAGCCCGAACAATAATTTTAATTATATTACTACCAATTTAAATTTAGTGACTTTCAAGATTTTTATATTTTAAACAAAACACGCGAATTATAAACCTCCAGGTGTTTTGTCATTTAAAAGGAAATTTATTTCCTGGACCTCTTGTTAATAGAAATATTAAGAATAACCCGGTTTCTCATATCTCTAATATGTCTACAGAGTACAAAAACAATTCAACCGTTCACCAATCACAAGTGCCGAAGACTATCAAAGGAACAAAGCAATTTCGCGCAAGATTAATGCCTCTTAAAATTGCATCTAAACAGGTGCAGCCAGTTATAGTGTTTCAATTAATTCTCTTTTGACCGAGGCAGCCGGTCATTACACTCAAACAAGGCTGTGGTGCAGCCTAGAAGCGGTTTTAGGCCTGACAAGCATATACTTGAAATAAACGTGCATTGAATCTAAAATTTGATGTCGAAAAGCCATCACAAATAGAGAACAAGCGAATTTAGCTGACTCAAGAAAATGTAAATTATCCGATTCTAAAGGGTATTTCAACAAGAACTTTGTTTTCTAAAACAAAATAAAACAAAGAATTTAGAGGAAAATGAATAAAATTTTTATTGTATTACAAAGAGAAAAGTTTGGCAATTATGAATGAAAAATGATATCTGGCAAATGTCCACCACGACCACGCTGACAGATGTTGATTCTTTCATCAAAATTTTTAATCACTTTTTGGCAAAATGGAGGGTTTATTTCGTTAATGACATCACGGATTTTGAGTTTTAAGGCTGCAATCGATTCGATTGGCTCCGTATAGACTCTGTCTTTAACATAGCCCCACAAAAAACAATCCAGTGGTGTTAAATCACACGATCTGGCTGGCCACTTAACAGCTGAATTTCGCGAAATGATGCGTTCGGGAAATTTGGTTTGCAATAAGTTGATCGTTTCATTGGCTGTGTGACATGTGGCACCGTCCTGTTGAAACCACATTTCAGTGATATCCATGTCATCAATAATAGGCCAAAATTTAGTGGTTAACATCTCGCGATAATTTAGAAGGATTTGTTACGCTAGACTAAATCCACGTAGTTTTATATTTATTTTGCTAAAAGAGAATCAGTTTTTAGATGTACGACGGCCAGTCGTTAACTCTGAATTTACGCTAAAATTAGTACTTCACACATTTTGTTTTCATTAGAAGAATTTATTAATGAATTATTATTTATTTTGAGAATTTATTAAAACTACCTTTTTGTAGAAGCCTTAAAACTTTATGTTACGCTAAGACATTAGAACAAGCTGTGCTGTGCTTAAAATAAAATATATTGGTTGCTACAACCTCTTTAGGTCCTGGCCTCAGATTTCTGAATCTGTTTCATGATCATTTTTAAATCTAATAGGGTGATGAGCCTCCAGAGACTGACACACGTCGTCGACTTTTTGGGTCTAAGACATGTCAGTTTCCTCACGATGTTTTCCTTCCGGGATCGAACCTACGACCTCAGGTATTACAGTCGCACGCTGAAGCCACTACGCCAACACTGCTCAGTCGAACTTTAGACCTTTATAAAAATTCTATAATTTATGGTTGCCATACACGGTAAACACAATTTCTCTTATTATAAAATTAAACAAAAAGAGTCAGTAATTTGTAATTCATTAACCTGTGCGTCCGTCATAATCGGTACCTTTGATCGACGTCTACCGATTCCCAGAGTGGATGCTTTAGGGCACACAGAACTTACATGAAATACCACTTTTTAGAACTACTCAGAAATGTTAGCGATCAAAGTTAAAGATTGTGCAACACAGATGTGCCATTGTTAAATAATATTTGTTAATTATCGTTTTATGCATTTATTTATTATACTTTTCATTGACAAAATAAGAATAATATTGTATAAAAATATGGACCTTTATTTGATATTCGAAATATTCCTGAAACAGTAACACGAATCTATCAAAGTATTATCCATGCAATCCATATTAAATATAGAAAGAATAACCCGCAAATTTCTACAAGATAATAATCCAGAATGAACCAGTGTTCACTTGGCTTAGAAGTGTGCAACAATGTACCAGAATTTCGATCCTGAGCGTAACAGGATCGAAAGCAAACAGTTACCAATAATATTAAGGGCCTGTTTAACAATGTATGGATAAACTACCAAATAGCTATCTATGCAACACATAAATTTGTCGAAAGTTAAAGTTCCGAATAAGAGACTTCGCGTTTCATGACGAAGAGCGCTATCTGACACTCATGAAGCGCAAAAATAATGTTTATCCTACCAATAACTAATAAATAGCTTATTATCCTGTAGCTTATCCGGACATAGTGAAACAGACCCTAAATATAACCATATTTCTGTTTGTATGTTTGTAGCAAAGGCCTACTTACTTGTTTCTGACGTGTTTTCGCCTTGTAGGAAAATATAGAATTTCCACACAATGTCACACTTCCCCTATACGACAACTTCATTTAAACCAGTTATCGACCAATTTATGTGAATTCCTTGCGCTTGCGTTTTTGTATTATTTAAAGTGGACTTTGGATTCTTTGCTGGAACTTTGCTAGTCAATTTTCTCCTAAAATTGATACCTTCCAGGCCTCTTAGTTCTGTAGAGTGTCTCTTTTTTGCAAACATTTATCAATTAAGATCACATATCTATAGTTTTTAAGAATTATGTTAGTTAGCAATAATTATTAAGTATAAAGTATGTATATATCTTCTAGAAGGCTAATCATGTATGTCTAATACCTAACTAGCAGACCCGGCGAACTTCCGGCTAACAGTTAAATAATATTAGCTATGTTTAGTTAAACTTAATTTAGAATTTCATTAAGATAATAACACTAATCCAGGTTTTTTTGCAAATACAGAAATGTTTTGTCAAGAGATGGCACCACATGCTGAATGCATTCGTTTATTGTTACTCGATAACTTGTCCGATATTTTATTACTTTTTCTGCTATTCGGAGCGGAGAAGAATCCACCAAATAGTGATTACTAACATCGGTCCAGCCGATCTCGAGTTACAAGACTTGTTTGATATATTTAGATATAATATGGTGATTGTTAATAAATATTATAAATAAATGTCAAAAATAGATAAAAATCTGCTGCGAAATTTAATAGTTAACGACTAATATATGTAAAGGGCAGTGACCTTATCTTTAAAGTCTCAAATTAAATAAAGAAGTAAATGTTTGTATATTTAAACTAATCTAGGAACAAATTTAAAACTTTATGTTTTAGTTTACCGCCTGTGAGTGTGATATGCCTAACAGATAATTAAGTATTGACGTCTTTACCGTTAAGATGCAACATTGAATCTTATTTATGGTTCGACTGACTAATAGAGGATTTATAATAGACTCTTCCTTATTACAAGCAACTCGCCTTCCGCGAAGCCTGGAAAACAAAAAAGGCGTTCTCTAGACATACCGTGATTTGGTATAATAATGATTACATTTAGAACCACGATTTCATTGTACCTATTGGGTAAATATAATCCCATTGTGGTCTGGGTATGTTCGTTTGAATGCTATTTATACGGTCTCTCTTGCACCTTAGAGATACAGTTATCTACTATTTCGTTCCCGCGAAGTCTTCAGAGGAACTCCTTTATATATTTACTTAAAACTTGTAGTAATGTATTCTGATTTCCCAGTACGTGGTTGGGACTAAATAGATATTTGATTGTAAGACAATACGACTTTTTATATTTACATTTTACAACAATTTTAAGATTATTATGTGGGTTCTCGCGATTACAATTTCAAATAATTTAAACAGAATTGAATTCCTATTAATGTGTATTTTATTATATGAACATACATGTAAGACATTTTAATAAAGCTTAAACTATTATATAGACTTTTTTTTTTTGATTGGAGTATGGCGCTGTCTCGGCTGGTAATTTCTTGAATTCTCCGTAGCCCTTTCCGTATCTACACTTGTATACTCTTGGACCGTTAGACTTAAACACCTGAGGCATCCTACTCTTCGAGTTTTTACCTCTCTTCGGAACTGCAGAGTCCGATGCAATAAAGAATGCCACAAAATCAGTGCAGGCGAGTTTGATCGTTATGCTTTACTAATCGGAAAAAATGGATCAGATTTAGTGTGAGTAAAAGGATTCCAAATTTAAATGATTTTAAATACTTTGAAAATCGAAGTCTAGAAATTTACTTTTTAAATTTAGAAGAGTCGTCTCGTTTTTTAGTAAATATGTATTACTTTTACGGAACGGTACTATATAAAAACCTTTCACAACTGTTAAAGCGATGTTCTTACAATATTTGCTTAATTTTTTTTAAATGTCTTCTGTATCAGGCAGGGAGCTGATGGACACTCGCACTGCCAGAGGGCTAGCGAGCGCGCTGCATTTTAAGAAATGGTACGCCCTTTTCTAGAAAGACCCGAAGTCGAATTGGTTCGGAAATACTTCAGTGGGCAGCTTCCACACAGTTGTGGTGCGCGGCAGACATTGCCTTAATAAACGCTCAGTTATGGAACGACGGATTGTATTCATATAATCCTCAGTCGTCGTGGTTAGCAAGATAAACAAGTGAAAACGTTGTGTGTGGCTGATAATGTACGTCCGCAGTTTTCATATCTTATCGACTTACATACACCCATGACTCCAAGATCAAGGATTAAATTATTATGAATTTATCTTGGTTTTAATACAATAACATCGTAAAATTCCATGGATCTTGCAATAAAACAAAAGGCCAGGGTGAAATTGAATGAAAACTTATTTGCGCTTCTATTCGCTTCGACGATGTCTAAATTATATTATGTATTAAAAAACTGTAGTGTCTAACCAAATATCTAGGTAACTGGTGTACCTTTTTTCTTGCCCGCTTCGAACTGGTAGTAATTGTAAGTTTACAATTAATTTCATTTTTTTGACGTTCATAAGTGTACTTGTTTACCTATATGAATGAAGAAATTTTGATTTTAACCAATCATGTATCTACCTTATTTATTCTTTATTCCATGGGGCACAATGAACTTAAAGTACGCCAAGAATTCGCGTTTGTGAAGTATTTAATTACATGGCCAGGACAGTTCCCATCCTTACCTTGAATGTGTCTGATGGGTACGTCAAAAGGCGATACCGTCCGGCGGTACTTGCCCACAGCTGGGATTAGTTTTTTGGAAAAGATGTATATGATTATGTATTTCTTAAGAAACAAATTACATAGGTTAACGGACCTTTTTTATTGTCCGTTGAATGAACTGACATATTTATGTTAGTAATAACTAAAAAATATTATATTAGGTAATTTTGTTTTTCCTAATGTGTACTTTCTTTTGTTTTGTGAGTATTTTGTTTTGCTTTCTTGACGTTTTAGAGCCATTATTAAATAAATAGTCATAGTTAGTGACATGGCTTATGAATTCAATTCTTTGATGTATATCAGGGGTTTAACAAATTGATGATAGCGGAAGTCAGCGCACATAGTACTAAACTCTAATTACCCGTTCACGATGCATAAGGTCTTAGGACACAGCTGTACTATTCGCTTTCTATAGAAAGTTGCGGAAGAAATTTATTGACATCTAGGTTCTAAATCCAATTACAGTCACGTTGACACATAAACGGACCTCGTGACTTTAAAACTAGTCAAACCTTTTTATTTAAAAAAAAACATAGTCTAATCACGGTTTAACTCAAGTTATCAATTTGTTTACATCCCCAGCTTGTGGCGTAAACATAGTACATAGTAAACACAATAATTAAGCAAAATTATTAAAAGATCTTTGGAGTTTTTGGATAAAATCCGACTTTAGTCAAACTTTTTTTTTAACGTAAAATACCGACGTTCGAGAATGAGCACGGAACAGGTCCAAAGGTGGTTAGTCAGTTTTGTTTTTGCAGCATCCAGCGGAATCGTACGCAGAACTCAGTGCGCTGTAAATCTATTTGCATCCGCACATACTGTGAATTATTCCAAGTTCTATTTAGAGTAATTGATTAAACTATTAATAAAAACAATTTATCTTTCGAACTCCTTAGCGATAAGGAGTGTACAGCCCAATAACTTTTTTTTATTTTAGACATTTTTTTCATGATATGACATTCAAAAAAACATACGACCCTTAATTTTCACCCCTCTACAATTAACCCCTATATTTTATTTAAATTAAAAGCTTATGACATGAACTCTCAGGTTCATGTAGAGAAGAATTCACCGAACAACTTAAAAAGTTTTCATTCCTGTAAACTGAACAGTCTCTGGGGTGGCATAGCAAATGTTTCATTTACTAAAAAGTTATGCTAGGCTTAAGGAAGAAACGAAGTTCGCGGGGGCAGTTAGTTAATTTATAAAATCCATAATCCAAGTCAAGTTATAACATAGCCAATATAGAACATTCTAGATATTTCAAACATATACCGATGTTTATTTACCTCAGTGCTCACCTGGCCAGTGACCGTGATCCGCACAGTACTTGCAAATGCATTCTTGTTATTTTCTATTGCGACATATTTCGACTTAACCGCTGGTATAACCATAAACATGTATATATAGTAATTTCTCTACCATTATGGGTCATATTTTCCTTCTTTTTTTCACTTTATAAATAAGTATTTCTAAAAGTGAGTTTCGATATGTCTAAATTTTAGATACGATCAATCAATCAAATCAATCAAAAATCATTTATTCATATAGGTAACATAATGTACACTTATGAACGTCAAAAAAAATAACAGAGAGAAGTCTTTGAACGATTGATTTATTACGATAATGTTATCCCGTACATCGTAAATTTTTTAATTAATTTTTACTCTTGTACATAGGCAACTAGACAGTGTTTATTAAAGAGCATTTGAGGACATCGGTGTTCCGTCCTTACTCAGAACGGGTAATATGACAAACAATATACAGAAAAAAACAGCATTCCAACAAGCCTTGGCCTCAAACTTTTTTATGGGTTTCATGATAATTTCTCATAAATAGGCAAGTAGGTTATCTTATTGTCTGAAATACGCTATTTACTTTTAGGTCTAAAACTTGCCGGTTTCCTCAAGACGTTGTACCTCACTATATGACGTGTTCTTTCCATTTTAAAGAATTGGTGCGCCGTAATTCGAACGCACGACACCTCTGAAACAAACTCGAAAGATCTCCATCATGAAATTCAAAGTCAACAATCATTTATTAATTAAGATAACACAATATACACTCATGAATATCAAAAAATAAATATACATTGAATGCTTCAAATTTTACATTAACTGCCAGTTCTCAAATCAAGGCCGTAGAACGGAAGAGAAGAACTGGCAATAAACTCTCCGCCACTCTCTCTGTCCAATTCAAGTACGACCTGTCACCATAAGTAGTACCCGTTCACGAGTATGACGCATGGTCAGCCATGGGTAACCTCGCCATATTTTAGGGAGAGAGACAACCCGACGCATGGACGCCACATGCAATGACATTTAAGCGAGCATAACAACTCTTGTAATATGGATTTGGCTACATAAGAAAATGATAATAATAAACTATATTCATGATAGAAAAATGGTTGATCGCTAGTCCCAACACTAATGTGCCCAGGTATTGTAGATAACTAAATAACAATTATTCTGTGGTATAACGTGACCAGCAGTCCCATTAACGGCATGTCACCTTCCCTTTTTTCAATTCCGAGTCCCGGTCCCCCGACCTGTGGCACGCAAAATTGTCCCTAAGTATATCTATATAGTTTGACTATCCGTATCCGTTAACGTTTTATGTACAGTAATCACATGCAAAAAAGCGTTGGACAAATCCAGTCTGTCCGTTTGGCGTCGGGAATACATTAATCATATTACTCCGCTTACTTTATTCATAGTGTTCTTTAATAAATACAGTGAAAACATAGGAGGATTTGCCCCAAGGCCCAGTAGCCCAGGGCCTAGGGCAGCAAGATGCGAAGGGCGGCAAGACGTGCCAATTTTTTTAAATATTTGTACAATTTACGTCTACAATTTTGTCTCGATGAAATGTTTTGCCCTTTGTAGTTCTTTCAAAAAACTGTTTCCAATAAACACTAGCCGACCCATACCCAGTTTAATGAAGATCTAGTACACCGTTGCTAAAGATATATCATAGTATCTTGTCTATAGGTGTTGAGATAATGGCGGCACATGGGGGCTAGGTCTGCAAATCCGCCTCTGAGTAGAGATTAGTAATTTTTAACAAAGACATTATAAACCATACATGGCTTTGCGGGCTTACTACTAGCTAAGGTTTTACTTTAGATCCAGTGTGCATATTTATAACATTTCTTTTAGATCGATAGTTTAGTACTGATAATTACCCAGTTCTCAGCTTGGCCAGTCCATTTCAATTAGGTTTGCAATTTTAAGTAATTGATGTTGAGTAATTTTCCTTGAATTACGATCAATCGTTTTACTTCTCGGTAATACCTTATTGACTTTAAAAACGAGTTACTTTGAACTGGTATTTACTAAAATCACGTGTTTCGACTGTCCTAATATCGTGCGTATGTCAAGTCAAAAGAGTTTCCCAACTAAGTATTAGATAAAGAATATATTTATTTGCTTAAAGCAAAATACAAAAAATTAAAAAAAAAACAGTCACCAACCAAACTCAGCCCAACTCATGGGCCGAATTTAAGTTGTAATCAGCAAAATAGATTTTCAATGCGGCCATACTATCTTAATTATAATTATTTTTAACAAAATAAGAATTATAACGGATCACCCCACTGAGCAAACTGTTTACACTTATATTGTATACTACATAACACCTCATTAGACGGTAAACAATTAAAATAAATATTTCTTACACTATAGGAACTGATATGAAGCAAACGTTGGTCTTTTACTCAGAGGACAATTCAAAACGTCTGTTAATCTATGAAGTTCCTTAATTATTTAAAAGCATTGTGTCACGTAGGTGCAGGTCACACACATTTTCAAAAGGTTAGTTTTCGTTTATTTTTTTAAATGTAAGTAATATTATATGTGCCAACGTGTTAAGTAATTAAAATTATACTGCACGCGACACGAAATGACATCAAGAAAGAAAAGACTGGGATCCATCCATAGTAATAATACCAAAATCCCCGTGAGTACTGTAACTTTGCAACCCTTGTAACTTTGTCCCTTTTAAAGTAAAATCTAAACTCTAATCTTGTAGAAAAGGGAAATAACCTTACCTGGCCCTTATATCTCTAGATATTGAGGAAAACCTCATATGTGAACCTAAACCTATTAATACAATTAACTTAATTTGATACCTAAACATTTACATTTTAGCTTTACGCTGCGTGAAAGAACCGCGGACGTTTGAAATCTTAAAAAGAGTTTTTACTGTATTTGAATAATGATGTTTTATTTTATAAAATACTAGCAGACTCGGCCAAGCGTTGGTGTGCCTAAGGTTTTGGTTATATTACATAGTAGTAAACTATTCAAGGGAAACGGTAGGAGGAATTATGTGAAACGTTGGTACTTTTAACACAGCGCCATCTGTTAGAATTGTATTAAATAATAAACAAATAATTTGCAATAAAATAAAATTGCGACTATAATTTAAGATCTAAGCTATCCTAAGTTGGACCAGACTGCTCACGGTGTGCCAATTTAATTTAAAATCGGTTAAGTAGTTTAGGAGTCCATCGCGGACAAACATCGTGACAGGAGATTTATATATATGTATTAAGATATACAAATTGCTTCAAAATATAACATTGTATTCTTTATATGTTTTTACATTAAGCTAAAGCATGACCCTCAGTGAATTCTATACTGTACATCTTCATTCAAAGAATACATAAAATATGAAATATAACATATAACCTGATCCAGTGTAGGGTCAGAATAAAAATAGTTATTGCTTCAAACCGAACCCAGGCCTAAATATAACCAAGACACTGCCAATTGTACGTAATTAGGACAAAAAATTGAAACTTACAAGTACATATAAACTAAACTAAGTCACAACAAAAAAATATTTGCACAAGAATATATTCAATTTTGGCTTCAGAAGCCTTATGCTTATTTAAATCAAAATATTTGCTTAGGACATTGACCGAGTGTAACTAAGATTAATATTCATACTGAGAACGCTAAAAGTTATGACCAATTATAAAATAAATTTATTTCAAACAACTACAAATCTTACTCTCAGGAAAAATCGCCTGGGACCACATTTAATTCGCTTAAAATGACTAGGGCTGTATTTACAAGCATTTTCCTATGTAACCAAAGCACGAATTTTCGACATTTGATCCCAGGATCACTGGCCGCAAGTCACCACTATTCATTGTTTCGTTTTTTTTTTGTTTTTTTTTTAACAAAAAATTCATTTATTCATATAGGTAACAATGTACACTTATGAACGTCAAAAAAAGAAAAGAAATATACATAAAATGATTCTAATTTTCGTGCAAAAGATATTTTGTTTTTCGTAATAATAAGTGTGATCGACGTAATTTGATTTTTGCTTGATTCTCACGATAGTTTTATCCAAGACTGTTTGTGTTTAGAAACTTATTAATCATAATATCTAATTGTTAAGTTTGGACAAAATCATTTTATTACAGTCTATAAATGCCCACGTAGACATTGAGCAAGCATGCAAAGGGTAGGAATATAAATGTATGAACCGTTAGATTCTAAACACATATTATTTTAATTATTATAGTAATCATAATAAACATAAGGCAATAAGGAATATCTTTATTCAAAACCCCGTTATATAGTGATTTTCAATAATAAAATTTACAGTTAAATCTCACGCTTATAATGTATACTTAAATTCGTATGAGCAAAAAATGCAAGCAGTCATTCACCGCTGGTATGATTTATAATACTATAATTTATCAAAGACGACCATTAATCTATGGCTGGTAATGATAAACAAAGACATCTTAGTGAGGAAGTAATCATATAGCATACCATTTAGACTCGCTAGAATTGGATAAATATTACAAGAAGAATTAAGCTACATATATCCGATTTATTAACAAAACCAACATTCCAAGTTTGATAGCATTCAATGTTGAAAAGTAAAAATATTAGTATTCTTATATAGGAAAAATCCGTATCAATAAGAACTTAGTATTGAATGTAGGTCACAAGTTGCTTACCTTCGAGAACTTCACACAATCTAATTAAATTCTGTCGCTCTATTTATGTGACGTACTTTCCAGTACGTACATAAATGCGAATGGAATAGTGCAAAATGACTTTTTACTTTACCTATATTTTTATAGAATTTTTTGATGATCTTGTGATGGTAAGTGATACCATGGAAGAAGACTTGCTGACTTAGAACTCATTAAATCCATAAATTAGTTACATGTTTCGATTAAATTAATATGTAATTATACATTTTGTGAATTATATTGTTAATCACTAACAATCTTGGATTAAAGTTAAAAATTGAAATTTTATTAAATTGCCAATTAATTTGCAATGTATTCACGTCTTTGCTGTTGATGAGTAAATTAAGTCGGTATCCAACATATTCTTAGTTATTGCCATTGTATAATTGCCGTGACAGTTATACAATTGTATCTTTAATATTATTATATAGTGAAGTAATTTGGAAATATACTTTTTATAGGGATACAAGTTGATGACCGAATGAACCGAATGAACAAGTCTGTTTGGCTTATATGAATCCCTTAAAAAGTGTAAGTAATGAAAGGCATACCGAATTTGTAACGTATCTGTCATTTGGATCTAGAGAACGGGAAGAGCCACTCGAGTTAATTCTCTGCTATCTTTGAGTCCTTAGATGCTGTATTTTCTTATGTCAAAAACCGATATTCTATACAAAACTAACAGAAGCTAAACGAAAATTAACCGATATAAATAATATTACAATAAACGAAAATAAATGTATCTATAATTCTAATAAATATCTATAATTTGTATAACATATATATATTATAACCAACACATTAAAATTAACCAACTAATAAAAATATTTACAGTACTCATATCCACTAAGACTCTAAGACCTCTAGACTTGGTATTACGTGGATCTCCCAGGAAGAAGAGCTTAGTTGCGAGACTTGGTATTTTTTACAAGTTCTGATTTTAATGATATATTTACAAATATTTACTTATGATTAATAGTAGTTATTCGGGCCTGGATGTATTCGGTAGTGGGCTAAGAACCGAATCCGCTGTTATGTTGGTAATTTTTTTCTGTTAATCAAAAATTTCTGGTATCCTTATTGCATCTTCATTTTATCTTGTACATAATATTTTATTTGCATTTTTAATATTTGTTTTGTAAATATATTTACCTAAGTTGTCATACATTTTAGATAAAAGAGCTTGTAACATATACCGTAGATTTGGTACTTTGTGTGATCTAAATCGTCTTCCATAGATAATCAGTATCTTAAGATTTTGTGTATGCTTAGAAAACTTACTTACATACTCTATAAACTTTTATTTAATAAATGTCGTTTGATTATTTAGATAGCGTAAGGTAACGCTTATCAACTGCTGAAATCAAATCCAATCTCGACCTTAGTGATGACCTCAACGAAGACCAATTACATCATAACATCACATGACCAGCTCTTATGTGATAGCTTGACCTAACCCCTTTAATCTCAATGAAGGATGCTCCTTGCTTATTGCTAAATTACTGCTGACAATAAGGGGCAAGTATTTACGTCCACTGTTCTTTGATCGTTATATTTTGGTCTACCGAATTCAAAAAAGATTCGATTGTTTCATAAAAATAAAATATGTTTATTATGGAACATAAGATACAGGTATTTTTTATTCCACGTCATTAAATTTGAACCTGTAGACATCCCTACTCATCGGCCAAGAAGACAGACTCTTTTAAAAAAAATCAAATCATCATACAACACTTAGTTAAAACAATCCATTGAGGTGAGGGGACCACTGAAGTTTTGAAGATTCAATTCCTCATTATTTATAATTGGTCCAGTAACCGTAGCCCTTGCCTTTTTTGCACACAATTTAATGTATTCTGTTTTTTTGCTTATGCGTTATTCATCCTAAACCAATGGACAATCGAAGAGAGAGCGTTGATCACATTGTCAAAGTTTATTATTTGTTGTTTCATTGTAAATATCAAGGACATAATATCACCTGCAAACAAAACTATCGGATTTTTTTCTCTACCTTGTCTTGTCTACATTTGAAAAGTAATGACGTGCTAAATTTTATTTGACCTCTTTGATATTCATTTTTCTTATTAAATTGTCGCAGCTTCGCTCGCGTAAGTTCCGTTTATTTTGGCAAGATTGTGCACTATCACTTTAGGCAATTATAAAATTTTAGTTCCAATGTGTTCCAGGTGTCCATGAACTACGATGTCTGACCTTTTCAGGTGTCCCGTAAGCTCCTTGGCTCGTATCCTAAAAATAAAACAATTTTACATTACCTCGAGTTCAAGAAGCACTCAACGTATCTACTTATAGTCGCAAAGACTGATTGTATGATTGGAATGAATGAATCGAATTTCATCGAATCATCATTAGCGAATTAACGTCCCCCCGATAATTATTGTTAACGCTTAAATTCATTTTGTATGATAAGACGAATTCTTTTGTTTTTTTAACCCTTAATTTTCACCTCTCAACGATAAACGCCTATTTCTTATTTGTTAATTAAAAACTTATGACTGGCGGTTTATATAAAGAAAAACTCTAAAAATATTACGATTTTTCTAATGTCTAGACTAATTCGAGAGGAACATTTTCAAAGTTTCCGATTGCCCATGTGAATCCCCTTTTTTAAATGTATAGTTCAGCGCCCTCTCTCGTTTCTAAAGCAAAATAATACATTTGTCAAATTTTATGAAACATCTTACGCAATCTCGCTTAGTTTCGAAACCACGCCTCAGGCGTGACTTGAATATGTTAAAGCTTGCCCAAGTCTGAATAAAACAGTTGTTTTTGCATTTAATTAATTGCTCTTATGGCCTTTATGTGTTTAGTTATACATATGAACTTGAAATACAAGATTTTGATTTTACATCCAATCACAATTTTGTTCTAAAACTTGATTTTGAATATAAAGTAAATAAAACGTGAGCTATGTTATCTAACATTTAAAGTTAAGTTAGGAAATTTTAGTAAACAATTAGAAGCGCAACTCAAATGTTAGGAATCACCGTTGAGGCCAAAATTATCCTTTTAGCTTTTTCTACACTAAGAAATAAATAATCTTAGTTCGTAATACCTAAAGTAGATAATAATAATAATTTATATTTTTTTTCCATACTACATTCTTTTTTCCCATAACCTCCAAAAAGGTCGACTTCTCTTGTATTGAAGTGTCACATAGATTTATGATATATTATTTTTAACTATTGTTTTACGTAAGCAGGTCACTCTTGCCGAAAAGTAGTTTTGTCTAACCGAACGAAGATATCTGAAATGCGACAGTCGCTGAAATGCGCCTATATTATTATATTTAATTATTAAGGAAACTAAACGGATCTCTATACGGGAAAAACTAAAACGTAAAATAAATACATTCCACATATCCACAAGTTTTCACTGATAAAAACAGCACAAAATTTATAAATCAGTACGACAAATAGAATAAAATGAAAAGATAGATACAAGGCTTAGGACATTAATAGTTGTTTTAACTTATTATGAAGGAATAGTGTCCGAAAAAGGGTCGATATTAGTCGCAGAATCCAAAGTAGAACACATCCTGTGAAGAGGCTCACGGGACCCAATGTTCTGGGAATTCACGGTGAGGATATCTAGTAAGAACATTAAATGTTATCAGTTCGAGAAGGGGAACTAGTTAGTCCATGTACGCGTTATAACAATAGGTAGACATAAGCTTTTTAAAGCTGTATTATTAAGGTTTGTAAAACAATAAAAAAAACAAAAATCTGCACCCATAATGCACCATCATTTTTAAAGCCGTATTTTGCGTATTATGCTATTGTTTATCCGGCAAACTCTTCTATCGAATAATAGTATTATTATAATATTCTATTGAATAATAGGTGTAGAAAAGGTACTTGACTTAAGATTTTAGAAGAGTTCTTGCTTATTTTGTCATAAATAAGTCATAACAGTAGAATCTAATAGTATAGACTAAGTATATAAATAGGAGTCTCATATTAGCGTTTTTTAAACCGGATAATTGCCAGTGCATTCATAAAATAGGTATTAAAATGTTATTTTTAAGAATATTTTTTTATAATAATTGTTTAAGCTTAATCTGTATTATAATAATAAATAAAAAAGAATGAAAGATTAGTATTTTAAACGTAAAATTAGCGTAATTGCTAAGAGTTATTAACAGGCGCTATTTATCAAATTCAATAAAAAAAATCGTAAATTCGTATGCATTACCTTATTTGCATACCACTGATTCTCGACTTATTTTATATCATCAAAGTTTTTTTTATTGAGTAGGTAAAAGGCCAAATAAAATCCAAAAGTTTTTTACACTTTTATTCAACTGTTTAAAAAGTTTTACTTTGCCTTTTAATTTTAAAACACCGGTATTGAGAGAAAAAACATAGGAATTTATTAGGAAAAGGAGCTTAATAATTACATAATAAAAACAATTCAGCTACTAGGCACTGACAAATAATAGAATTAACCAGTTCACATCAAACACAAAAAAACGGTCTCTTAATCTATGTATACTCTTCCTTTCTTGCAGTATCCTTTAAGGTATCTGCAGTGAGGCAATGCTATATATTCTCGTCTCTGTACGTTTAACTTCTCTATCTTCTTTTTAATCTCTTCTGTACAAACATTACCTGTATCTCTTACTTTCGTACCAACAGATGTCAAACTGATGTAAAATAATCGTGATTTATGTGCACTTTTTCATGATCTGTTCTTTTTTTAATATTGTCCTAATCAATACATATGTTTTAATAGTTTTGATTAGTTCCATCAGTTTTGTCTATGTTGCTACGACTTATGTAAATTTTCCTTTTTGCGTACCTTATGTAATTTAATTTCTTTTTTTTTTCTAACAAAAAAAAGGTTGCCCTGTTGTCCTTTTCATTTAATTATGTTAACTATTTTATTTTTATATGCAACGAAGTTTTATGAAATAAATAATTTGTTAACTACAGTAAAACAGCGAATCATTTACGAAAGTTATAATCTAATTAAGTATTTATAAGTATTAATTCGAAGGCATCTCATATTAAAATGTCAGAAAAGGCCATATTTGACATTTGGTTAACCCTTTATCTACAAATCAAAGGTAACTTAACCAATAGCCTCGAATTAACACGTCAACTTGATAAATCGGTTATCTGATAAAAATCACATGCTAGAATTGACAAGGTAATATTTATGATAAATCTGCGTAGCGTGACCCTTATAACAGTTCTCGGTAAACCGGGAAGGGTACAGCATCAGCAATATTTCTCTACTTTCTGCCAGCATTTTTGACGTATACAATATCAATCTAGCGCTCAATACACACTCAATACGTGGCGCTCATGTCGCAACTTAGGATGACGTGGAAATTAAGGGCAACACGGAATCACAATTGATACTGGGCGTTCTGAAAAACCTAACACTAAAGTATATTGTGAAGGAAGATGCGTGTCTTCTCCGACCTAAATAAGGATGCTCGACCTGCTGCTGATCCCAGTGGTTAAAGTTGAGAAGTTAAATATAGCTTTGGCAGTCGGTACGAATTTGCTGTCTTCCGCGCTGCACCAGTGGGTGGCGCCGGGAGCCCCGTAACGCCCGTGGGCTTGCGGGGGGTATCAGTTTCGCGCCCCGCTCAAGGGCGGGGCGGTCGTTGTGGCGGGCCTGGAGCGGCCCTGGGTCTTTTAGGTGCTATGTAGCGTCTTGGCTGCAATGTTGTTGTGTGTCAGCGGGGGTGGAGAATGCGTAGGTACTTCTTTAGGTATCGGAGTCCTCCTCGCGCACTAGCTCGCGCGGGAAGGATCGGCGGTGGTCGGGAGGCCTGGTGTGGAGCGGGGCGAGATTCTGGAGGTGCTGGAAGCCGGAGGCGTCCGCACGCTCGAACATGCGTCTCGCCAGCGCGCTGATGAAGTCATCCAGGCTCTCCTGTTTGAGGTCTCGTTGTATGGTGGAATTCCTTACGTAGCGCGGCGCGTCGACTATACGCCGAAGTGTGGTACGTTGCACGGCCCGCAACCGACGTCGGTGCGTCTCGGCCGCAAACGCATACCACGCGGGCGCCGCGTACGTAAAGTGCGGTCTGAGGTATTGCTTGTAGAGCGCCAGTTTGCGCTTTATAGGCAGCGATGACTGGAGCACAGGGCGTAGTTTGACGGCAACCGCCTTTGCGCGGCCCGTGACTGCAGCGATGTGGTGGCGCATTGTGAGGCCTCGGTCCAATGTGACGCCTAGGTAGGTTGGCAGTCGGTACATTCATCATTACAGTTCTTCTAACTGTTGATGATAGGTGTCGCCACAATATTATTAAGCTTTGTAAAAAAGTACATTGAGGGTCTGTTTCACAATGTATGGTTAAAGTACCAAATAGCTATGCAACACAATTATTTGGAACTTATCCGGACATTGTGAAAAAGACCCTGAATCTACTGCTTCAGTTAAATGACGTTTAAGGGAATTATTCGTTATATTATTTTAAAAAATTTTACTTACTTAAAACAGAGATTAGCATTATGCCAAATAAATAATCATAGTTCAATTGGGAACAAATCGTAACGGCGTTTATTTGCAGTTCTTTGTAATTTCCTTATAAAATTCATGGAATAAAAATTATTGCGGAGTTTTATGCCAGTTTTCTGTCACCCCCTTGTGATTTGGAAACTAGTAGTAAATGTTAATCTTTTTTAAAAGTATTGACGCTCATAACAGCCGTATAATTATATAAATTTTGATTTGATAGAGGCTAAACAACCTTCATGGCTGGAAGTCTTCCACCGGCTGCTTTACAAGACACATTCTTTTGCGAACTAGCGAAACTCCCGTTAGGTGATATATCCTCAACCTTGTTTATAGTAACTCCCCCAACAGCAGGCAATGCACCCACAAAAATGGGTGTGTATGGGTTGCGATATCTGCCCTTTTTGGGCGTCCCGTAGACTCGGTTATTAAGGTTTGATTTGACACGTATCCCCATGGTATTAAGCCTATTTTGCAATATTTCGTAGGATAAACGAAGCATAATGATGGATGTCTCAAAAAATAATAATTGGGTAATATTTTTCAATAGAAAAAAGGGTATATAAAAAAATTGAGGATGGAATGGATGGATATTTACAGTATCAGAAATCTAAATATTCCGATACTGATACCTACTCATTTAGACAGGTTGTTTTATTCGTACATTTATAAATAAGGCAGCTGATCTCTTTTTGGTAAGTATTAATGATGATTTTGAACGAAGTCATATGACACGTGGCATTATGAGCTAATAGCACTAAAGGTAATAAAATATATATGCGCAACGCATTTATTGTAATCGTGATACTTAAATATTTTATAGTAGTTTTATTTGAAAAAATATCGACATATTATGTTACGAAAATACACGTTTCAGGATTTTTCCGTATTTCCAGTCCTATGTATCTACAAAAAGCCATCAAAATCCGTGAAAATTAAATTGGGGTAAATTTCTCCCAATACCAACATAATCCACGTCATAACACATTAAAATAAGTTCAGCGATTTTATTGTTTCATATTTAGGTACTGATTTATTTATATTATATTATATATTATTAGATATATTTAACGTTTACACGGACCCTTGACGAAATTTATGTAAAAATTGAAATCAGTTTTTTCCAACCATATGCTCCCTTATTTATTGAGAGAATCGAGATTAAATACCACAACTTCTATATAAAAAAGACAGTGGTGTGGACAGCGTCCTTTGCTTTCCTCGCGATGATTTCGCCGTACGAGCGAATGTTAGTGAGTACACAGATGTTAGAAAAAACAAATAAATGTCCCTGTGGCAGTGATGTCAACAAGTTAAAACATCACGGACTGTCATGCCAAAAAAGTGCAGGTCGCGTCTCGAGACATGCTGCTCTTAACAATATCACACGCCAGTCCGTTGCCCCCATCAACGTGCCAAGTCCACTTGAGCAGACTGGTATTGCGATGGCAAGAGACCCAACGGTTTAAGTTTGATAGCCCCTCCCAAGTACATGAAACCAAAAACAAAGCTGTTGCGGCTTGTGAAGCGGCTGAAAAAGATTATTACCCATTCGGTATCGAGACCTTGATCCGTGGGGTTCTAGCGGTATAAGGCTTTTTAAGGAAATAACAAAAAGCTTAGTCAACATCACAGATGACCGAAGACTGACAGCTAGCTCGAATCTTCGGAGCATTGCCTAAAGCCTTTGCCTTTAAATAAAATATTTTAGTTATTATATTTTAAAGTAAAGTTATTGTTTATTGTTAGCTGTAGGATTACGAAAATAAACTCATATCGAGAACTATATATAATGGAATAATGTAGAAGTCAATATGTTACAATGATTTTATTACATTTTAGGAAAAAAGTAATCGAATCGAAGATTTTTATTTTGAATGTGACAATGTCCAAATGACTTTTACAAAGACAACAAGGTATTTCTGTAACCACAGCCTAGGCAGCTGCTTATGCAGGATATCTGGTTCCATATATTTTGAATACTTTACTTTGGTCATACTGTGATTAATTAAACTCCGCATGTAGTGAAACTTAAACTCGATTTTATGGGCGGGGACCGAACCTACGACCTCAAGAAAGAGAGTCACACGCTGATAGCATAGACTGCTCCAATTTCAACATTTATTTATTATTTACAATATTAATGAAACACAAAATATAGTACAGCAATAAACAGACAAAATCATGTCATGATAACTGTATTTACATTATAATACCTTGATTTTTAAGATAACTCATCAAATATGAAATTGCACAATTAGCCACATTACATTTATTATACCAATTTCCAACATAACTTTACTTAAAAAAATATATGCCTATTAAATTTAAACAATCTTCTATGATACACTGACTGTCAACCCTGCTGAAATATAACCTTACCCGATTAAAACCGCCCATCGGCACATAGCATCATTGCTAGGTGCGAGGATTGTGAGCCAAATAATATGTGTTCGTGTAGCCTGGAGATATAAAGGGTGTTTCAACAAGAACTTTGTTTTCTAAAACAAAATAAAACAAAGAATTTAGAGGAAAATAAATGAAATTTTTATTGTATTACAAAGAGAAAAGTTTGGCAATTATGAATGAAAAATGATATCTGGCAAATGTACACCACGACCACGAGATGTTAACCACTAAATTTTGGCCTATTATTGATGACATGGATATCACTGAAATGTGGTTTCAACAGGACGGTGCCACATGTCACACAGCCAATGAAACGATCAATTTATTGCAAACCAAATTTCCCGAGCGCATAATTTCGCGAAATTCAGCTGTTAAGTGGCCAGCCAGATCGTGTGATTTAACACCACTGGATTATTTTTTGTGGGGCTATGTTAAAGACAGAGTCTATACGGAGCCAATCGAATCGATTGCAGCCTTAAAACTCAAAATCCGTGATGTCATTAACGAAATAAACCCTCCATTTTGCCAAAAAGTGATTAAAAATTTTGATGAAAGAATCAACATCTGTCAGCGTGGTCGTGGTCGTGGTGGACATTTGCCAGATATCATTTTTCATTCATAATTGCCAAACTTTTTTCTTTATAATACAATAAAAATTTTATTCATTTTCCTCTAAATTCTTTGTTTTATTTTGTTTTAGAAAACAAAGTTCTTGTTGAAATACCCTTTATTAATAAATATTGTGTGATAAGAGGGGAAAAAATTCATGTCCTTGGGGGTGAAAATACTTTTTTGACTAATATGTTTGCACCTTCCATCGCAATACGTATAATTTTTATTTAGATATTATTATTATAATTTTAAATTTTTTTCAAATTTTTCCTGATCACTGTTTACATATGTTTTAATTCCTTTTTTTGGTTCATAAGTTTTGTTCTAATAACTACATGACTTTTGTATTTTTGTACTTCTTACGTACCTTTTCTAATGTAAAAAAAATTTAACCGTGTTCAGTCATACAGTCCTTTTCATTTAATTATGTTAAGTGTATTTAATTTCTGTATGAAATGAAGTGTTAATAAATAAATAAATAAAAATTACAATATTTTTTTTGTAATAAAATTAACCACTTTTACACTATCAGATCTTCTAATAAACCATATTTTTCCTCTTTAAACCAATACAAGAGACTGAAAGCTGTATACAAATAGAAACAGCTAAGTATATTTAGATACTGATACTACGTCTCATAGTTCAAAGTACCATAAGTACTTTATAGTAGCAATAAACATTCTAGCAATTTTCTTTAATCTTGGAGATTCAATATTATTTTTTCTGGATACACATATACCTGGATTCTGTCTATCAACAGTCGTAGATATCTTATTGATAACACTCCAAAGTATTTTAATACTTGTCATTTGGGAACCCAGCTGTTATTTCTAACGATTTTCAAAAGGTCAACAATTAATACATTGTTGTTAGATACAGGTCGTCTTCAAGTTCCATGGCGTGGTAAATTCATGCAACCGGGGTTCAGACGCACAAGCTCAGTGTTCATAATAGCCAACTGCCGACATAGATTCAATCAACTCGGAGCGAGGTCTTTTTCAGCAGAATAAATTTAAAGTCGCATGTAAGTACGCAAGTATTTTTTTTGTAGTACATTTGAAAATAGTAGAAAAATATGCGGCCGCCCGGTTACGTGTACGATAAAACTAAGTAAATATGATTAACTTTTGTGCTAATTAAGGTGTTTACCACCCTATGATCTTATCAATTGTAAGTATTGCAACGTAGTGTTTAACTAGTTCGCTATAAAACCCATAAGTAGTTACAACCGACCACTAGTTACGCGAATTGTCATACAGACGGTGTAAAATGAAGCTACTCGTTTTTGTTTTATTCTTGGGTTTGGTGAGTTCAACATGTTTAAAGATTAAAATTTAGACTGGCATTAATGGTCCATTTACTGAGTTTTGTGTGGTCTTAAAAAATAATATAAGCATAAGTTAATTTAAAAAAATATTTTATTATACTATTTAATATATGGTTTGATTCGCGCTATTATTTAATGCAGTAATTACCATCGAGGGCCCACGCCCCACGGGAGGGCAATTTGAATCTCATTCAAAATTTTATTAAGTTATTTGGAATTAATAATTACCTCGTAATTTATTCCTAAAAGGGAAAAATATGATAGGTAAAATTGTTTCTTTAATTTAATTATATTTTTTTAACTAAAAGTTCTGTATGTTGAATACATGCCCCCTGCATTAGAATTTTGGTAAGGCCTTAGCCTTAGTGGGGCATGGCACCAAAATACCTTAGGAAACAGTCATTGAATGCACTAAACACTCAATAAATTATTCATTGTTTTTTTTTTAATTTAGCGATAATTATAATATATAAACATTCCATATGGCCCGTTTTTCAGGGCTATTTTGTGAATAGAAGAAACGTCGCTTGAGATCAAGAATAAAATAGAAGGCATAATAACTGTAACATTCATAATTACATTATTTAATTATGGTGTAATTTTTTATTTTATGCAAAAACAGAAATGACGTAGCAACATTAAAAAAAATCTTTGCAGGTGTCTACCTCAATCGGAAGCCCTGAAGCATCAGTCTCCGTACGCCAACGACGAGATGTAGATATTTTAGCAAACACCAGGTATGTATTTAATTTATGAGCATTTCTAGTTATGACTGCACACAAATTTATCTAAAGCATAATTAACGTAAAATTTTTAATAAACAACAAAGAGAGTGGGCATAAACAAGGGAATCTAAAACTAAATTTTATACTTACATCGTTACAATTGTAGTACAGTACCTATGCATGAAATAAAATAAAGCTCTAAGCCAGCATACATTACTATACAATAAAAAACATAAAGAAATTGCTTAAAGCGTAAAAGCGTAAAAAAATTCGAAATAATAATTCCATTGGAAAACAAATTCAAATAATGATTGTGTTATAATGCATTACGCGAAGGCTAAATTGATTTAAGTTTTTACAATGAGTGTTTTTTGTAAGTATTTAAAATTTTCCATAACAATTCTGTTGCGCCCATAATTCTAGCTGAAGTTTAGTACTATCAGGTACCAAGGATATTTATCTAAAAAGCTTGTACTTAATATTTTTTTAAGGTATTGTTTTGTTTTACAGGGTGCTAATACAGCAATTGATAGAGAACTTACTGAAGGCTGTGCAGCAAGCAAGAGATGCCGTTGCCACATTCGTTAGAGGAATACAACAACAATTACAACTGTTTGGTCAGAAAATCATCGCAGACATACAAAAACTCCGTGATGGTATAGAGCAAGCGATAAAGAACATCGCAGATAGAATTGCTGGCGCTGGACCGGCCGTGAAAGCCTGTATTGAGGTATTAAATCCTTTGACCTGTACGTTCCGCGAAGCTAAAATCCTTTTTCGTGACCTGTTTTGTGTATGTTTCGGTGCATGAAAATAGGAGATAAACTAAACGAGTTATTTGTGGGTCTTAGCCTAACACTTTTTAAGTACTAATACCTAATCTCCCAATGAGCCATGTGATATACCCATCGTACAGTGCTTTTGAAGTGAAAAGAGAAACCAAAATGTGTTTAATTCTTTACTTTTTAGAATGGGATTTATTTCCGGATCAAATATTTTCTTATATAGAACGTTATGTAACGAATAGTTTTAGGAAGAAACGTTGGAATCTATTTAGGATTATAATGTCTTCACTTTACTAGAAAATTAATACGTTTTTCAGAACCAACGTGATGCAGCAGAAAATCTTTTTACAACAGCACGTGAAAATTCACATATTTGCGCTGAACAAAACGTAGACGATATCCAGGTTATGGTCGACAAGCTATCAGCTTTGGCAGATGGCGCGGTCAATTACACAAGAGCAGTTGTGGAACAAATGGACGGCTGCAGCAGAATTGGGTCAGGCTTGTTCAACACCGGAGCTTGTCTTGGAGGCCTCGTCGTCAAAACTGAATACAACGGCATAACCTTTGCGACCCAAAGCGCTGTCATGGTATATTATTTATTTTTAACCAGTAGGCTCAAACTAAACAAGTAATCAACTGAACCATACGTGTCTCTTTAAAAGATATTTATTAACACTTCGTTACATCATAATATAAAAATTGAACATAATTAAATGAAAAGGAGGGCCTTATCGCTTTCGAGTGATTTCTTCCAGGCAACCACTAAAGATAATGATGAAATCTGATAAATCAATATACTACATACAATAAAGTTCACTTGTCATACATGCAGACACGTGGGCCCATTTTAATATTTAAACGTTTTGCTTTATTATTGTGGACTATGACAAAATATTAGATACGATAGAAAAATCACGATTTTTGTTTATTTGTATAGATTTCAAAAATCAACCTATCACTGCTGACTTTTCCTGCTGCTTTGGAGGTCTGTGCAGGAAGAAGTCTCCTATCAGCCAGCTCAGGAGCCAGAACGATCATATCCGAAATAGCTTCCTGCTCTTATACATCCATCTTCCAATCATCTGCCTCTGATGAGTTGAGCTTGTAACCTGTTTAAAAAAACTGAAAATAATTTCTGAAATAAACGTTTAATTACCAATTGTACAACTTTATTAACAACCAACTCAAATAAAACCTGTAATACGTATAAGCAAATATCTACTAGGTACACTATATTTTATTTACACCCCTGCACAAGAAAGGCTCAACGAGGAAATGTAACAATTACCGCCTCATTGCTCTAATACCACACGCTAGCAAAATATTGCTACATATCCTCAACGAGCGCTTGAAAACCTATCTCTCTAAGGAGATCGCTCCGGAACAAGCCGGTTTTGCCAGGAGGAAAGGCACGCGGGAACAAATTCTCATTTTACGCCAGATCATAGAGAAGTCAAGAGAATTTAACAAGCCCATATTCATTTGCTTTGTTGGTTTCACAAAAGCATTTGACACACCGAAACATCTTGTGCACCTTTTAAGACGGCTCTATGAAGAAGGTACAGCTTCAGTTCGCACAGATGATGTTCTATCAGGTGATTTCCATCCCAGTGCCGGAGTACGCCAGGGGTGCATAATATCACCGCTCTTATTCAACGTGTACACAGAGCTAATAATGCGCATCACTTTGGAAGACTGGACAGACGGTGTACCAATTGGTGGATACAGGATTGCGAACTTGCGATACGCGGATGATACAAATTTGTTTGCATCCAGTTCGCAATACTTGGAGGAGCTTCTGTTAAAGATGGGCCGAGTGAGCTATGAGTTTGGACTCAGGATAAATCGTAGCAAAACCAAGGTGATGATTGTTGACCGTGCCGGAAATAATTCACCTCAAGTGACTCAAATCGCGAAATGCAACGTGGTCCAATCGTATATTTATCTTAGGGCTCAGATTTTGAGCAATGGCGGCTGCATCGACGAGGTCAAACGATGTATGGGCATTACAAGAACGGCGATGGACAAGATGCAAAAGATATGGAGAAACAGGAATATGTATAACAAAAGCCACGAAGACCAGGCTCGTGAAGACACTTATATTCCCCATATTTCTGTACGCAGACGAAATGTGGACCTTGCGAGATGTGGAAAGGCAGAAAATAGACGCTCTCGAAATGTGGTACTGGAGGAGAATGCTTGGGGTATCGTGGACCGAGTTTCGTACAAACGTCTCGATACTTCACGAACTCGGTATTAAGCAGCGTCTATTTTCAACAGTACAATCTCGCATCCTGACATTCTTCGGTCACGTATCTCCGCGTGGTGATCAGTCCATAGAACGCCTTGTCGTCCAGGGGAAGGTGGAAGGCACTAAACCGCGCGGCAGGTCAGCTACACGTTGGACTGATCAGATTCAAGTCTGCCGTAGGAGAATCACTGAATCAGTGCAGCACGATGACCTCCAATAGGCAGCGGTGGCGGAACGTCGTGAAGCGCATCACATCTGCGCTTTCTACCACATAGCGATCACGACCGCTCTGTCAAGAGCGTACCGAATAAGAAGAAGAAGACACTATATTATCCACAATATACCATGAAGTTTTTTATTACCTTTTCCATTTTACAATTCCAAATTTCATTCAACAAACAAATCACCTAATTTTACAGTAATTTATTATATTATAACTACTGCATTTGTAAACACATCCATACCAAACAAGCAAATTTATATAAAAATACATTAAAGAAATGCAGGACATTAAAAGAAACAGTTGAAGAATGTCGAATGTCACTCAAACATTATTACCTAAACGTTTAAACGATTATTGAGGATACATAATTTAGCTTAAAGTCGCATATTCTTTGCTAATCGCAAAATAAGGTACTTTACATTAGTTTTAAAAAAACAATTTGGTTTTAAGTATTTGCTTCAGTTCCTAGCATTTAGCATCAGTCATTTCAGCATACACAATTATCCTTACTTCTTACGTAGTACGTACACCGATAGGTGTTATGACTGACAAGTTAGATGCCAGGGGAAACTAGCGTGGCCGTCCCTAGCAAACCTGGCGCCGTACAGTAGCAGACGAGGCAAAGAGAGCCGGTAGGACTTGGAGCGAGGTGAAATACGAGGAACAAATAAAAATTAAGGTAGATCGTAGAGGGTTGTATGTATTTTTTAATGCTGTATCATAAAAAATGTTTTAGATAAAACATTTTTTATGATACAGCATTTTTTATTATTTATATAAAAATTTTATATTTTTTATTATATAAAAAAAAATTTAGGGGTGGATTACCCTTAACATTTAGGGATGAAAAATAGATGTTGTACGATTCTCAGACCTACCCAATATGCACACAAAGTTTCATGAGAATCGGGAAAGCCGTTTCGGAGGAGTTTAACCACAAACACCGCGACACGAGAATTTTATATTATATAAGATTAGTAAATCTAAGAAAATAATTATCCAATTTATAAACAGAAAGAAATTAAATCTCTGAGATAGAGAAGAAAAAAAATCAATTAAGGGTCAATAGAAATGGCTTAAAATATAGCTACATATTTTTATTTTTTTAATAGCGTATTTCGTAGGTAATAAAGTCACTTTCGCGAAAAACTTTATAAAGAAGAAACTATAATTAACCGTATAATAAATTAGGACGGGTTATAAAAAAAATACACATTAGTCATTAATCTCAGAATATATTACTGTTATATATTTATATATTTTTGTTTTTAACGTGGGCACATAGCATGGCGTCCTCCATCGACCGGTAAAGTTGCTCCAGTGATATTACTAGCAGCTTCACTAGCCAAAAATACAATAACAGATGATACCTCTGACGCATCGCCAGGTCTACCCAAAGCATGGGTTGCTGCACATTTTTTCAGGAATTCATCATAATCACTATCGTTCATGCCACCTTTTTTATGCAGGCCCGTCGTTATAACACCTGGATTCACAGCGTTAACACGCACATCTTTCCCACCTAATTCTAACGCGACACATCTTGTAAACTGATCTAAAGCTGCCTTAGACATACAATATGCCAAGACATTAGGAAATGACCTCATGCCTGTTACACTAGAAACATTTACAATACATCCCTTAGTTTTAATTAGATACGGTGTAGCTAGCATTGTGATGTAATATGGCCCTCGAACATTTGTAGTCATCACTCTATCATATTGGTCCAATGATGTTGTTTCTATCGTTCCAGATTCTAAAACACCAGCATTATTCACAAGCACATCCAGCTTAGTGAATTTTTCAATTGTTTTGTTTATGATATTCTCCACATCATCTTCTTTATTCATGTCAGATATAACTATAAGAGGATGCAAGTTTTCTGGTGAAGCTTGCTGACATGATGCAGCCACATTTTCTAAATTATCTTTATTCCTTCCTGTTAGTACAACATTAGCTCCAAGTTTAGAAAACTCAATAGCTGTTTCAGCACCAATGCCAGAGCTTGCTCCAGTGATAATCACAACTTTATTTGTGAACATGATATCTGGCAAAAATTAAAATAATATTAATGGGTATATAAGTTATCTTTTGTATGATTACAAAAATAAAAAGGCTTTAATAAATAATATACCTTAACTAGATTCAATAATTATATTGGAAGCCATTGAAATCACAAATATATGAGATTTGAACCATTCCAAAAACATTAATTAAAGTGTCTGATAAATAAAACATTAAATCAGATCAAATAAACAAATATTATAAAGATGTCCTGTGGATCATGGTGTGATAGTTACAGCTCCTTACAAACATTTTGTAAAATAAAGAAACTTGACAATTGAAAACAGTGGCAGAGTTTATTGCCTGTTCTCCTTGTCCATTCTACTCCTTTGATTTGAACTGGCAGTAAATGTAAAATCAGGTTTCATTTATTTAATATGTATTTCTTTATGATATTCATAAGTGTACATTGAACTACCTAAATGAATAAATGATTTTGAATTGAATTGAATTAAATAATCACTATCTATTTGTATATTTGGTGCTTCCTCAAATTGGTTAAATGTAGCTTCATCTGTACCTTCGGTAATTTTTCAATTAGGTTAAGTTGGGTCCATTGATCCTTTATTGCACCATCTACAAGTAGTGCAATAAAGGATCCATATTTATTGATATTTTAATAAGTACTGTGAAGTTGTTGAATATTCTGTGTAGGCATTTTTGCTTAGGCCATCTGCTCTGCTGCCCAAGTAAGCATTGGGCAGCAGATATATGATCATTGTTCCAACTTAATACCTTCATTATATATTATCATACGCTGTATTTGTGAAGTCTGATAATGTTACGTAAAATTGTTCATAAATAACTTTTAAAATGTTAAGTTAAAAGCCTTTTCCCGTGACAGTAAATGAAGTATATTTAAAGAATGTATTTGATGATAACATTATTTTGTGTGTATCTTTAAGGAATGACCATATCCTGAAACATTATGAAACTTAAATGAATTTTAAATGTAAAATAAATAGGTTATCCGTTATAGTAGTCTGCCTAGAACCATTTACAAAGGTCAATTCATAAGATTAGTGGACTGGTCTTGGAAACGACATCAAGGTTTTTTGGAACCAACTGAATTTATACTTTTTTCATAAACTTACATTAAAAATAACCTAGGATGATTTTTAAAGTAGGTTTGTAAAACATTGGGTTTTACAACATGAGAATTCAGCGGTGAGTTTTGTAACTGTAGCTACCGACTATTATACATATGTTCAATAACGCTATATTGCAAACGAGCTACTATTTTACATTTTAAACAAAAGTTAGTTTACATAAAAGCTTAACTGTAGTTCGTACTTCCTACCTGTTGCAGACTAGACTATGGAGTATGGACCTAGGGCCTAAGGGGTTAGGTTAAGACTTAGGAGTTAGGACTTCTGATTATGCAGTGAAGCCAACTAAAACCAACTTCAAATTGCCTACATATCGATTAAAACATCTTTTGTTCTTATTGGGCTGTCGCCACTAGGTTTGAGAGGTGATTTCAAGTTTCAATATCTATCAGAAATACGTTCAAGTTATAAAAATTCGATCTTAGAGTAATATAGTTTTTGTGATATTTCGTTTAGTTTACTTTAATAATAAGTTTAGAATTAGAATCTAACCAGGTTGATTAAAAAAAATTGTATAGGATTGAGCGTTTATTAAGAAAAACAACTTCTTGTAAATGTAGGTACATTTACATCATACCTCATAAAAAAACCCCCAAAACACCCTGATTCTCCCTAAACTTGGGGAGAAAACCTCCAAGTTGGCAAATGTCAACTTCAACAGCCATCTATTTGACTGACTTTTGGAGGCTGACGGCTGGGGCTTGAGACAAAATCACTTTTTGAGAGTTGTGATCCAGTGAAAGCCAAATGATAACATTTTTCATCATCTGTAAGGACAATTTGATAAAAAATTAGATTTATATTTTGCTAAATTTTAATATCGACATTTCTTAAATGTGTTATCTGTGCAAAAAGCTTGCGGCTCAGTAACAATTACAACATTCACTTTGCGAATTGTGAGAGGCGTGACTATTGACTAAACACAGCGTCTTCGTGAGTAGTCACGTGACACAGCGATCAATCAGTGTATCATACTAATGTTATTGTCAACTACTAATTATCAAATATAATATTTTGGTTATATTATCTTTTTCTATATCTATATTCTATACCCTGTGGTTACTAATGTTAATACTCAAACGATTTCAATCCCTATTTAGCTATTTATTATTCTGCAGAACGGAAGATTAGTAATTGTACATTAATTTCTGAAACATAATAAGATTTTGCCTTTTTGAATGGCGAATATTCCAAATGATCAAGAATCCTGTATATAATTAGATCTTTGTGTTTTTATTTCCTATTTACTACGATGTCATCTTCGACTAGCAACAAGAAAGAATCTTTTGAAGAGTTTTATTCTGAGGTAATTTCTTCTCATCATAGAAACTAAATACTCAATTAAATCGTTTTTTTAAAAAAGATTTTTTTGTTTAAGTCTTCTATATTTATGTTCCAATCCAGCAATGATTTTCTTTGTAAACTTGCAAATTAATATTAATAAAGTATTTAAACACAATTACAAGTTTTATCATACATATAAAAGATTATAGCTGAAATCATCTGATACTAAATGTACCTACATGAACCTTTTCTGTTATCCCTACTAATTCATAGATAATTTATTTTATACAATTCTGGTTTCAGGTTAAAGAAATAGAAAAAAGGGATTCCGTTTTAACTCCTAAGCAACAAATTGAAAGGTTACTTCGGCCAGGATCTACCTATTTTAATTTAAATCCATTTGAAGTCTTGCAAGTGGAGCCAGATGCCTCTCTTGATGAAATAAAAAAAAAATATAGACGTCTTTCAATTCTGGTACATCCTGATAAAAATATGGTGTGTATTTAAATTACATAAAGAAATTTTTAAGTACTTAAAAACAACAATTGCTCATATTTAAAAACCATGGATTTAAATAATACTTTAAAATATTCTATAATGTATTTAATGTAGTTTATAAGAAGGTTTTGTTTTGGTCAGACGGTAGCCCCGTCAATATTTCGTTTTCATTCACAGATGGACATTGGTTACTGAATCTACCCACCATGCTTCTTAATAGGTAAGGCACAGAATGACTAAATATTAGTCACTGCAGTTACTATAGTCAAGAAGCACATAAATTGTTGCCAAAAAAATAGTATATCAATAATTTAGTTTCATACATTGATTTCAATTGGGGTGCCTTGAAGAGATCACTTAATAGTGATAAGGCTGCCTTTTGCACTAATATTTTATTTTATTAAGTTTTTTTATTTAAAAAAAATTAAGTGTTTTTGTTTTGGCATTAAAGTGTAAATAAGTTTGTAAAATAAATTTTAATGTTTGTTTGAATAGATAGGTTTTCATTAAAACAATATATTTAATTTTACTATTATTAATACAGTTACAGAAACAGAAAGTATTTGTTCCATTAGGTAGTCTTACAATGATAAAACTATATTAAAAATAATGTGGCATACTAGGAACTAATTTTATTTGTTGTAAAATCTTCAATTTTTTAATTTAACCCATCTAAAATTATTTACATTTATTACAAACAATCTTAAAGTACTTCAAGATTTTTAAAATCTTTGAACTTCCTGAATAACCTGCAAAACTTTATTGTTAAAACATTCACAAAAACCTTAAATTAGCTAAGCATTACTAATGTAATTTAAATACTGACATGTACAGTAACTATGTGTCATATAATGTGTTTATTTACAGGATGATCTCGAGCGAGCTCAACAGTCATTTGAGATAGTGAATCGTGCATGGAAGACCTTAGAAAATGAGGACACTAGAAAGAAATGCTTGGACATTTACCAAGAAGCGAAAGAAAGGACTGAACATATGGTAAGTATTCTTCTTTTGATTAAATTTTTCCTGTAAATATATATTATATACATATAATACATATATATATAATATAATTGGTTTTAATATTATACAAATTTAAATACTTAATCTATATAGAATAAAATAGTGATAAAAAACTGTTCAGAAATTGTAATTAATAGATATTAATTTTCAAACAGATAGAGCAGAAACGCAAGAAACAAAGGAAAGAAGGCCGTAGTGACGAGCCAATACCAGAAGATGATCCGGATAAATTTAAGCATGCTGTCTATGTTATGACTATGAAGGTATTGTAAGAATACTTTTAATTTTGTTATATAAGTAAGGAATTTTAATTGTGATGCTTAATTTATATACAATTTTAATTATAGAGTTATATATTTAGAGTTGAAACTTAAGGCTAAGCATGACTTGTCTGTCAAAGTTGTAAAGGCATTGACATACAGGTGTCATACTTAGCACTAAAATTCAGGTCAGAATATTTGCCTTTCCTTACATAAAGTTGCTTAACAAAGTATAAGAATTAAATCATCTTTTACTAATAATTGGTACACTCTGTGTAAACTAACCTTTGAAAACATGGCTTACATGACACAATGTATGGAAATAATTAATGAACTGCATAGATAAACAGATATTTTTAATAGTCTGTTTAGTGTCAAATGGTCTGCTTCATAGCAGTTCCATACTGTAAGATCTTTATAAATATTTTAATCTACATATTACTGTTTAATATTGTTGATTTTTATTCTGTGTATATTTTGTATTGTTTTGCGTGTGATATAAATAGTGTCAGCATTGGAGTAATCTGAAATGGTTGCTTATTTTGTTAAAAAAATCTTTAATATGTAAAATTTATTTTACAGTTCTTATTTTATTTTATGATATAGGTATATCACATCCATTAAACATACAAAAAAAATTGTAATATTTTCTTATATAAATTTATTCTATAAAGCCAAATAAATATTTAAAGGACAAAATTGGAAACATATATTTCTTTAATGTACTAAAATTGTTCCAGCTCTTTGCTGATATGGAGAGAAAAAGGCAACACCTAGAAACAAGAGATATGGAAGAGAGAAAACGAAAACGGGAATCAGAAATTGAGCAAGAAGAGCAAATGTCTTTTGAGAAAGAGTGGGCTAAGAACTTTGAAGTAAGCTAAAATCTACACATTTGTCATATGATTTAATTATTATAAAATCTACAACCGATACAACAACCATTGATCTTCAGATAATATGATTTTGATGATTTTTTTGTTACACATCATTGATTTTTTTGGGTCTGACTATGCCAGTTTCCTCGTGATGTTTTCCTTGTATGTATGTTAAATGCATACAAATAAACGGGTGCCCAGCCGACGTTCGAACCTATTAATCCAAAGTCAAGTTATTAGGCTAACACAACTTCAATAGTATATTTGGGTATAACACTTTTTGTAACAGGTTAAAGGCGAAAGACGTTTAATGTATGTCAAAATTATGAAAAAAAAAATTAATTTACAAATGACCATAGATACAAATCCTTTAGTTGTTTTTTTTTAATTTACCACAGATACATGGATATTATGACATTTAAACTTTTTTTTAATATTCAAGATCATCATAACTTGAAGATCTTGTATCCACTCGGATACTCCTTTTCACTCGGATTAAAACTTCTCAATTTGTGTTGCCACTGGTTTAACTACCAAATTGGGAATAAAAACCTAAGCCAAGTCTAAAATTTTGAAATTTTCACCTTTTCAGGAGTCTCGTCAAAACCGCGTCGACAGTTGGAAAACTTTTCAATCGTCGAGTGGAAAAGAGAAGAAAAAGAAGAAAATTATGGGGTTCAAACCCCCTAAACCAAAACCTGAGAGTAGATAAGATTTAGTTTTCTTTAATTAATTTTAACTGTATTTTGGTAAGCTAGTAATTAGGATTTTGTCTGAATAAAAACATACTCAGGAATTGATAAATATAATTTCACATTTCACGCTGAATCTTTGAAGACGTCATTAAAAACAGTTTTTTTACACTTTGTTCACTAAGCCGATGTATTCTTTAGTTAAAACACTGTATTATGTATATAGATTTTCTGAATGTTAGACTTTTATTACACTATGTATTATGTAAATACGCGAAATTTTTTTGTAACTACCCTCATTTTTTATTTAATCTAAAAATATCGATATTATGTTTTTGTTAAATCGAAGTACTTATAGAAAATTCCTAAGGTGTGTCTTACAAGAACGTAATTTAAATAATAGCAATAATTTTAAAAAAGAAATGTTCTACTAAATAACTTCCAGCCTTTTAATAGTATAAGAATTGAATAACGTAAGCAACATATTTTTGTTTCCTATGACTTTGTCACATTAATCATCTAAGTGTGTTCAGCTCAGCCAGTGGTGATCGATTTTCAACTTACATTTACATGTACGACTTTAGTACCGGCAAAGATGTAAAACTTCTTAGAAAATAGTTTGAGAAAACGTTCGAAACGTCAGTGAAAATGATAATTCAGGGGTCAGGTGGTCAATAAATATCGCGATTGGTTGTACTACACTTCCTATAGATATAGACTTCAATATCGTCAGTAGTTAGAAGATCATTCTTCTGAGTAGACGTGTTTTGTATTAATGAATGACAAAAGTAAGGCCTGAATAATACAGATCTAACTTTAACTTATCTTAATATAGCATTAAGGTACGTTAATTAAAAAAATAAATTTGCGTAAGGGGCCGTTCATAAAATACGTCACACTGAAATCAGCTTTTTTTGACCCCCTCCCCCCCCCCATTGTCACGCTGTGTCACACTTTTTGTGACCCCCCTACAAATATTTCGTCACAAAAACTAAGACCCCCCCCCCCCTGCTGAGTATGATAAATTCTATATAAGTATTGGAAAAACAAAGAAACCCGTTGTGACGGATCGCAACGCCGCTAGAGTCGCGCCACAGAGCTAGCGCTCATGTCAAAAAATAATAAACGGCGAACGTCACGCTGCCCCATACCCCCCCTCCCCCTTGTCACATCTTGTCACACTCAGCCAGACCCCCCCCCCCCTTGTATGCGAACGTATTTTATGAACGGCCCCTAATTAGTTGTGTACTTGATTTTTTTAATAAACAAACTGCGTGGTATTTTGTTAAAACAGTGATCCAACGTCTCAATGATCACGGTATGTATTGAACGTCTGTCCCCTGTCATAACCAAGCGTTAATGCACACAAAAAATACAATACGTATTATTATAGTGTTATTGATACTGGAATGGTACGGAACTTGAGAATCATTAAACCACTAAGTCAATCTCATTTGTATGTTTTAATATAAATATTATATTTAAAATAAGTAAATTCAAATTTACTGACGCCGAATAAGCTTGTAAAATAATATGGGGATTAGGCATTTAATTTTGCCTTGTATATTTTGTTTTCTATTTATCTCTAATAGATGGCGCTGCTTCTATATTGTTAATGACGTGCATTACACAAAATATTGAAATGTATATGCAACTATTTCAAAATATTACAAATTACCCAAGTTACGATGTTACCTTCCATCCATTTTTAATTTTATCGAATATAATCTTTTAGGTTTAAAGACATTTATTCTCATAATATACATTAGTCAGTAATCACTTATATGCCAACGTTACAATTAAAAAAAAAAACTTGGTACAACTTGGATGAACTTACATTTCCGTAGATTGGGATCACTCAATATGGTCTTTTAATCTTAATTTAATATTGCAAGGCTGCCTGCACTTTTTATATTTTGTGAGAGTCTATTATACCGCTTTTAACAATAAAACGTGGATAGTCACAGATTAGTAAAGTTTTTAATATTCTACAGACAATGTATACTATATACATACAGGCAATACTAACAAAATATTGCTTATTCATAAACTCAACTCAAAATAAATTGTGTGAATTGATACTAAGGTTACATTTACAACCAGTTCGCAAGTAAAGGACGTAGAGCAGGCAAAAAGAACTGTGATTTTTAATAGCCAAGTCTTAACCCATAAAAACTCGAGCAAATCAATCCCATGGATTAGGATTATTTAAATGATCGTCAAATGTATAATTTATTTATTTATTAATAAAAAGCTTTTTTGCTTAATTTAAAACTCAATCATTGTTATTGCAGTAAATAAACTCCCTTGTATTTTACATCCTACTGTATTTACACTATGATGAAAAGCGACACTTTAGTTAAATTATAATTGGACTGTGGTCACATTACCATGAGTTTTGTTGTATTGTTTTAAAATGTACGTAATCACGACTTAATGTTCCTAATTTGAATAGAAAAGTTTTTAACGTGTCTTTAGAACAACGCCATCTATCAATAGCGAAGGAATCTGACCCCGTTTATTTTATATTTTATTCCGTGATGTTTAAGTATGTCGTAATTAAAGTAAATTTGTTTAAGGCTTTTATTTATGTCTGAGGTTTGTCTTTGAAATAAATACATTTTAGTTTTAAACAATTTAGTTATTTTGAACCCTGATTACAATATTTGATTGTGGTTGAGATATAAACAGTGTGTCGTACTGTCAAGTGTCAGGTCGTTCGAACCACAGCTGTGCACCAAGTTTCTTTGTTGGTAACAATTGCTCGTACGGTGACGGTTAAAAATCGTGACCTAGACCCAAAATATCGACGTTATGTCAGGCACACTGATAAAATAAAAACAAATGATCACGAAACAAACAGAAATCTGAGGCCCAGTAATTGGTTTTAGCGTCACTTAGTTTTTTTTACTCGTTACGGTCTCGGTTCACTTAATCAATCAGGCGCAGGGCAATAAATATATTTTAACCATTACAGCTTAGCACTAATTCAAAAGAAAAGAAAAAACTAACGTTCTCATAAAAAATAATGAACAATGCCAGTTTTGTGGATTCAGTTTTTTTTTTATTATTTCTAACTAAAGGAAAAAAATACAACAAAACCATTATTTAAATGTGTTGGAATCTCATCATAGTTTTCCCCCATTCCATTCTTTGTTTTACATATTTATTAATTTAATTGTAGCATTGTTTACCTTAACCTTTTGGGTTTTAAATAGGTACCGAGTTATGTATGGCAAAGCCATTTGCTCGTAGGTGAAGAGGAATTTCGTTTCGATTCTATTTAGATAGGTGTAAGGCCAAAACCAAACGTTATATTAACAAAAGTAGTAGTAAAATGTGGTACTAGTAAAAAACAAAACTCCCAGAGTCTTCTCATGTGGTGGTGGAGTGTTTTAGAGAGGATTGCTAGTGCCTATTGGGAAATGCGCAAATAGCATTCTTCGATTACCAAGTAGCACATTCTGTGCGACAACTTCATTATTACCAATATGTAAATCCTTTTTTGTAGTTTAAGAAAGTTTCGATTTGTCATAAAACATTAAATAACAAATGAAGTGACAAGAGTCACGCGTAGTTACGATTTAAGACTTATTAAATAGGAACTATGCGTGCCATTACTGGGTTGCGAAAAAATATTCTTTGCATTATTCAAAAGAAGGAATACTGTAGTAAAACAAGTAAGTATTTCCCATGTACGAGCAGACTAAGAGCATTTATTAGATATTTGCGTTCAATCATGTTTCATAGTTAATATTTAGTCAGTTTCGTGCCCAGGAGTTGTAAAGTATATTACCAAATTCCTTTGAAAAAGCGTTAAATAGGCGTGTGGAGGCAGGTGCTCTTCTTTCAACCGTAAGGACCTAGAATTAGACTGGCCCGAATGCCCCAATAGCTAAGGTTGAGAAGTTATTGATTCTTAATGATCGGAATAACTTTGTTATTTGTGGACGCAGATTATTGCTGTAACACCAGATGTTTTTATAAATATATGTATCCAACACCTACTAGGAACATCCATCATCAGTTCGTCTTCATATTTTACTTCTTATCGTTCTTTTCTCGAAGCAAAATTAATACATATAATTACATATATTACTTCATCACCACATTACATGTACAATCCCGTTAATTCAGTAGGTTTCCACAAAAGCTTAAAAGTTTTAGTATGAAATTTTATTAGGATTTTGTTATCCCCACATGAATGAGTTGCCCGTGCCATGTGGACCATGGGAACCCTGGTACAGGGAACGACAGGCCCTTTACAACAAAACTCTGTTTGCTGGAATTGTATGGTAAGAGAATGTTTATTCAACTAAACAGCTTCATGTAATTGAAATTAAAGGTGCATCCATTCCATTAGCCTATTTAGTGGCTCAGACGATTAATAACATTGCAATTCTGAATGTAAGATAATTAACTAGCTGGATTTTTTTTTTAATTTTTCAATATAATATTTGTGTAATGTTGGTTCGATTTTTTTAAAATTAGAACCACTAAAAATCGGCTCTATAATTAATGCTCTATAGTCTATTTTCAAACCTATTATTGAAGTGAAACTTCTAATGCGACTTCCAAGAAGGTTGCGTAAAACATTTAACGATCCTGGGGAGGGGGAATGCTTCTTATTTTCATTTCCACATTGATGATGATTCCACAAGATGTTCTTCCGCGCGCGGAGACACTCAACGTATTATTTTTATTGCTTCTCTATTGCCCTAAAAGTCACCAAAACATTTTATGTACTGTATACGTTACCTAAAGTAGTATATATATTGATTTGAATATGATAAGCAATATTAATATGTAAGTCTTTAATAAAATTTTAAAAAATACCTGTGGCTGTTACCTTTTAGGTCTAGGCTTCAGACTTATGAATCTGAATTGTGAGTTCTTGGCTCAGTTTTCGCACATAGAAAGTCCATTGCTGCACATCTGATAGAAACTACGACCTCAGGGGTGAAAGTAGCATGCTTAAACCACTAGTACAACCCTGTTTTTTATTTATTTATTTCATATTTCTACAGCTAAATTTAATGTAAAAAACAATTAAATATACTAAGAAATAGCCAAAGATGGAACATACATTATATACAAAAAGGTTTAAATTTTTATGTTAAACATAGACATGAAAAAATCAATTATAGGTGCTAGATAATTAAAAAAAACATTTTTTTTCTCTGTTTCAATATTTTTTTATTAATTGCAGGTGGTTATTTTCATTTGGACTAGCTATATATACGGAAAGCATTTATTTGAACTGGGGCCCACCAGCGCAACCTGGCCCACCCAGCGATATGGTTGAAGAGTGCGATGACTCTGATTCTTAATTTATTTGGCTTTAAAAATAATAAACGTTTAATAACTTATTCTGTATATTTTTTTCTTTATATATACCTTCTGCATTGTGTCGTACTTTGGTATTGGTCATAAACGACTAGACCGATTTGAATGAAATATTTAACGTGTGTTTAAGTGGACGGTCGAGAATGGTTTACAATTTGACTATTTTAGTACGAGTTCGCTACTGAAAGGCAGGACGGAAGCTCACTGGAGTGAGCAAAGTGCGAAGTAAAGATCCACGTTTCCCCGTTGCAGGCGGTATTTTACGCCTTAGTTTGATCTTAACTCATGTCTATGTCGTTATAATTGATATATTATGTGTTTTATTATTCAATTTAATATTTTTAACAGTGACAACGTTTTTTTATTATTTTATATAATTTACAGACTATACTGGCTAGAAAAAAAAACCAAATATATATGAAAGTGAAAATACCACTGGAACTAAGTGTATTCCCCTGTTATGGACACTGACTGTAAGTATTGTTTTTGAAGTCCACAGCGTTATATGTTCAATGATATCTAATTAAAGAAAGAATGTATCATTTTAATTGTGTATGTAAAAATACTCAGCAGTTGTAATTTCAATAATTTTAGTATTTTAATGATAGAAAAAATATAGTGCCGAAATGGTTTCCTTACATCCACGAAAATTATGATTCCTGATGATCGCAAATAAAGAAAATAAAACTTACATTAGCCTACACGTGAAGTAATAAAAACTTCTGAATTTGCTATAAAAATCTTTGCCACTTATCTTCAAATAAGTATTCCGCAAGTTTAGCTATAAAAAGTTCTTAATAGACTTAGAATTTTAGTATGGAGTGAATGAAATCGTCATTGGCCAATAAACGTAGTTAATACAAATTATTTTCATGCTTAAATATCTGAAAATTGATACTAATTATCCCCTGATTCATTAAAACTAAATCTTCGCAAATCGCCTTTTTCTCAGCATAAAGACCATTGGGTATTGTGGTTTATGCCATGAATGTATAAAGTTGTTTAAAAGTCTTTGTCAAAAACGTCAATTGTCAAAACGATCCTATAAGTCAAATCTGTGAAGTTTGTTATATTAAAAACTTTCCCTATATTGTCCTATAGACAATTTTAAGTTATCTATGGCCGCGTCAGATTTGGCACCATTCAATATTCATACGTTTTAATACCTTGGAAATCATTAAGGGCTGACATGCTTGTTTATTTCATTGAACTAGCATTTCGCTAAATACTTTTGTCCCACGTGATTGTGGGATTGTAGATGACGGTACGGTGAATGATTTTAGCCTAATAATTACTAAATTAATCGTGGATATGTATTAAAACGTTCTGTACTCATATAACGCTATATAAGAATAGGGTATGTTAAATGTATAGTAATATTATTTCAGGCATATTTTAAATAAGTTTATTGGTGCCTGATATTTCAGAGAATGAAGATGAAGGAAGGAGTACTGATCCTCTGAAAATGCCGTAGGCCCCAGTTGCTGTCGAGATGTGTACATGTTCAGTCGTCAGAAGCACGTAGCGCGTATGACGTCATCATAATGATGTTGAATTACAAATATTTATATGATATACATTTAACTGAAAAATCAAATGTTAAAGTCAGATTTCTTGAAATTATAGTGATGGCCTAGAAGAGACACTAATAAGGCGAAAGATGCTTATCCCTAAAAAGTAAATAAGCTTTAAAGGCCGGCAACACACTTCCGAAACTTCTGATAATGTCAGTCTTTATGGGCGGTGGTATCACTTAAACTTCAGGCGTTCCTCCTGACGGTTTGCAATTAAAAAAATTAAAGCAGATAGAAATATATAGTATTAACGGTAATTCATTTTAAGTTATTCCACGTTCGTACAGTTAAATTTATTACTAACCTCTTACAAAGTCTGTTTTATCTAGTTTGGTTTTGAAATAATACAATCAATGAAATTTTTAAAACAATATCAAATTTAATACATAAATAATATTTATGTACTTCTACATACATGTTTGCTATATATTTACAATTAAACACATTTGCCTAACTTAACAGTACAATTAACATTAAATTACAAACTAAAGAAACGGAAAAATAATCAACATGTGATTTAAACAATTAAAAAGATTACCAACATAAAAAAAACATGATACAAAATAAATTATGGTGTGACAGCAAGTCATAAAAATTCAAAGATAAAAGCTTACCATGAGTTTGGACACTGGTCAATACAATTACACTCATTTACCTACTGTTTCTACGATCAAATTAACTAACTATTTTCACTAGGGAATAACGACCCAATGTCACAGATAAATTGATTTTTTTTTAATCCAATATCATACGCCCCAAATTTTACAATCTCAAATATTTTGACGATAAATTTGATTTAAAGAATCACATTTCGCTAAGAAAAATTTTGCCTATCAATTTTATTCACAATCAAAGCGTCTAAATAATTTATCGTATATGGTAACTAATTAGGAATTTTCAATGAAAACAAAAATCACCTTATAATTTTAAGTCTAGCCTTAACAGTGCTATCTAATTGACCACATGTATTGACATATACCTTCGAATAAACACATAATTACATAGTATATCAACAACCATAAAAATAAACCTAATGACCGAGATGTCTCCAAAGAGTAATCAAGACACTGAAACCCTAAAATTCCGTCACTATTTTTGGCAAATGTTACCTTAACTTTGATTCAATGTTGAACATTCGTAAATCGCATTCCTGACTTAAAGCCATGAATTAGTTAATTTGCTATATATTTACATTAAAAACCGCTTAATGTGGCGTGTTGTCCGTTTTTGTACGTTAGGTTTATAAGTAACTTAAAATAAAATGCGCTATGTTAATAGCACCAATGTCAGCCATGTATAAATATAAAAAAATGTAACAAACAAACTTGTGTCTTAATTAATAAACTGGCAAATAAAATGGTGCTTGAATTGACGCGAATACAATAAATTGACTTAAGTTTAGTTTTCTAAATGAACACTTATTGGCTAAATTTATTCACAATAGAGTGAGGTAATTCAAATGAAACCTCTTTACTTCATAAGTCCCAAGATGATCGCGGCAGCTGTCATTACCATTTTATGTTTCCCGCCTTTAAGGTTTAATTCCTACCGTGCTTTGTTGATTTTTGACCGGCATTTCCCACCAACCTTTATATTCATGTACGATTTTTTGTTTTTCTATGAATCAGTCGCCAATATTGCCACTATTAGGATGGAGTTATGGTGCATAATCAATTAATAACGTTGTGTACTGTACTTTTAAAACCACGCTTCAATAATATGAGGCTCGTTAGAGATACTAAAATATTATTTTAGTATTAAATTTATCATTTTTTGGATTTTTACTGGGAGTAACAATTGAGGTTTATTTTTTTGACTGGTAACATTTTCGATGTAGCAGACCTTAGATTATTGAGCCATGGTTAAGACCAACTTGGTCAGTCAAATACTTAATTACAACTTATTAATTATCGGGACTAGAGATCTGACTATTATCAACATTTATCAGATATTTAAAAAAAGATTAGAACGATATATAACCGAAGTAAAAATGTTATCATCAAAACTAAACTCTTTTGAGCTTCATAAAAAACGCATAAAAATGTACTCAAAATTTTTAAAAATTATAAAAAAGTAGCATATTTAGTCGTAAAATATATCCCAGTAGCAAAAATTATTAATACATAGATCTAAGAAAAACACTTTTTTACGGATTATAGTTATGTATTATTGTATTTAAACTTATAATTATTTACACATAATTTTAAATTTAAACCGACGTTTCGCGTGCTTTTCAGCGTGCGTGGTCACGGTGACTGAAGACAAAGGTGTTAAATGTCAAAAAGTATTACAGCTGTAGAAAATGTTGTGTTATCTGTATTTATTTCCCCGGAGTTGGTATCGACTAAAAGATGTAGGGTTTTTGCAGAAATTGCTCACGGTGTCCTCCATTTTCGCGGATTGTTTATTTTGAGATTTTAATTTGGATATTATTGGATCCCAGGTGTTTGATAATTTTAGGCCGTCCTCTCTATTGAAATTGGCGTGTTTTTTGATTTCAATGGCTTCGCGTACCAATCTTGGGAAGAATCTTTTTTCTTTCGCAAGTACTTTCGGTTGGTCAAAGCGTATGTAGTGATTAGGCCTATCTAGTGTGTGTTCACAGACTGCTGATTTTGTGTGTCGTCTATGTCTTATGTCCGCAATGTGTTCCTTGAGTCTGCTGGACATATTGCGTTTAGTTTGCCCTATGTAAGACAGGCCACAGTCGCAATCCAGTTTGTATATACCTGCATCTTGCAATGGGGTGTTACTTTTGATTGGTCTTAGGAATTGCTGAATCTTCTTGTGCGGCTTGAAAATTGTATTAATGGAAGCTCGTTTTAGGACCCGGCTAATTCTATCTGTAACTCCCTTCACATATGGCAGGTAAGCTGGCTGGCGAGGAACTGTTTGTGTCTTGTTTTTGTTTCTGTGATGCAGCCGGGGGATGCGCAACTTGTTTCGGTGTAGCACCTGTTTGACATGCTGTAGTTCCTCCTTGAGGTGGGCCGCATCACAAAGACGTTGGGCTCTCTGAAACAAACATTTACCGACAGAGAGCAGTTGTTTAACCGGGGCATTGGCCAGAGCTCTCTCCTCAAAGTCCTCCATGAAGATGTCAGCGACTATAGGTGACACCGGAGAACCCATGGCTACTCCATCAACCTGCACATAGAACTCATCTTTCCACATTAAGTACCCTGATGTGAGACAGTGTTTTACAATATCTACATAATCTGGTGACATGTTCTGTTCCTTAAGTCTTTTTGAAATTATATCTAGGCAGTCATTTAGTGGTAAGTTTGTAAATAGTGACTCAACATCAAAACTCACCATAGTTTCGTTGTGGAGTAATTTGAGATCTCTACATGTTTCCACAAAATGGTAAGAGTCCTTGACATAAGCACTAGTGTGCCCCCTGAGAGGGGATAATATTGATACTAAGTGTTTGGCTAATTTGTATGTGGGTGAGTCGATATGACTGACTATTGGTCTTAAAGGATTGTTCAGTTTGTGTATTTTTGGCAATCCATACATTTTTGGAGGTTTTACACAGGCTGTTGTTAAGGATTTAACATCTAGTGATAGTGTTTTAGAATATTTAGTAAGAAGGCTGGATGTTTGTTTTATTACCTTGTTTGTGGGATCTTTATCGACTTTTTTATAGGTATTGACATCGTTTAAGAGGAGAGCCATCTTGCTTTCATATTCCGACGTATCCATAACAACGGTTGCGTTCCCTTTGTCAGCTCGGAGTACTACCAAATCTTCGTTCGCCTTTAGATCCGCGAGAGCCTTTGTTTCAGCGAAGGTGAGGTTTCTTTTTGGCGGTTTGCTCGATCGCAGTATGCACGAGATGTCCTGCCGTATAGTTTCGGCCTCATCCTTTGGTATCGAATTTTTGAATATACATTCCTCTACGTAACTAACAATTTCTTCGTGAGGGATTTTTCGCGGTGCCGTTGCAAAATTTAGACCTTTATTTAATACCTCGATGGTTTGTTTATCCAAGTTTTGTTTTGATAGATTGATGACAGTGACGTTTTGACAAGTTTCGGGTGTGTCATGTAAAGTCGCGATGTTTGACTATACTCCGTAAAAAAGTGTTTTTCTTAAATGTGTAAAAGTTATGTTAATAAAAGACAATACTATGTACATAGATCTAACCTATAAAGATTTCTCTAGAAGTGTGAACTCTTTAGTTATCGAGTTAAGACGCAGCATTTTTGTCTATGAACGTTTTGAAACATATGCGTAACTTTGGAATAGACATCTCTTATCTAACAAATTATTGAACTATTACAAAAACAGATAGGGATCTACGGGTATCTGCATTAACTTATAATTCTTCAATTCAGCATATGATTGCGACAAATAGATATCATTTGTTATACAAATGATACGTTTATTTTTGTGCATAATTATACATATTTGCCTAAATCAATGAGTAGAGGATACTCGAGAGATGTGTAAACAAAATAAGCGCCAACTGACTCTGTCAAAATGTGATCTTAGGTCGCACTTATTTTCAATTCGTATCTGTCAAATGTCAAACGTTATATAAATATAACAACTCTTGAAAGTAAAAATATATATGTGCGTTTGAATGTAGTCTCTTCTCGCGGTACGAAAATGTATGAAAATTGTCTATTCCAAAATTATGATCTGAAATTGACTTAAAATTGTTAAATTTTTGGTTTATATGGCCTTGAGGTAACATTATTGCATAATCTATATATAGTCAAAGTATGGAAAAAACTAGATAACCTTGCGATATTATAAAATAAAAGTCAAGCCTTTGACGTTTGACAATTATGATTTCGTTGTCAATTATTGATTCTACCCACTACACATTGACGTTAATTACCCATAAATTGATTTTAAACGTCTGCAATCCATCAAATAATTTGGATAATTCCTATCGAAAAGGCTTTATTTAAAGTAACAAAATGCCCTTAAAATAATCGTTAAACAATTGAAAATTTATATTAAATAAACAATTACTGAGTAACTAAATTATCGCGAGGTCAAACTTAACTATGTTCACGTTGATTTCAAATCACATTTTCACTTTAGTTTTTGGGGGAACTTTCGTTGTCGGCTTTTCAATGACGTCTATTTGAATTTGTGTCATAAGTTGGTCGATCGGCGGTGAACTTCAGCGTTCTGCGTTCCATCTTTGTACGTCTTGGTTATGCCTGAAACGAAACAAAAAATATATTTAAAAATATTTATCAAATTGCATTCTATGTGTGTCATGTTATTATGTCCCGTGACCACTTAAGGCAGTTACCTCACGATGTTTTTCTTGCCCTTTTAACCATATAGTTTCAATATATCGGTGTTGCCAGGGTCTAACATGACAAACTGCTGGGTCATTAATTCAAAATACCTTTTTGAATTTTTAATCATCATGAATCTACTACTTCTATAAATTTGACTATACAACAGATCCAGAGGGGACTATTAAAACGCAATTCCATTCTTCAACTAACTATATATAGACAGAGAACATTGGTTTGTAATGTCAGATAAAATTTCCTAATTTTCTCATTGAATAGATGAAATAACGAGCCCTATAACAGTTGAAAGACGTAAGCAATATGAATAACCGAATTCAAAGAGACTGACAACGAGTTCAGTAATCCCGATATAATTTTCGCAACGCGTCTCGATGTGGATTATCAGCGATTCCCGTTTGGTAGTTTCTGCTGAGTTCGTGGAGTGTAAATCGTAACCTGCCCGCCACGGCGACGCCAGTTCCCCGCTCCCCGCTACCCACCTGACGACCCCTAGTGATGGGAGCGTATCGATTTTTAAACCGATACTATTTGAATTCCATGAAATATTATCACTGATTAAAGGCGATTTTTTTTTTAAATTATACAATCCATTATGTTTTATGTAAAGTGGCTAACACTTTACTCTAAGTTTAAATGTATTTCATGTAAGGAAAAATAAACCAAAAATACAAATAAAATAAGTATTTCATTACTTAAAAAAAATAAATATAACATTAGCTGCCCTTTAGCTCTATGAAAGTAATATAACTTCATAAGCACTAGATGCAGTACGCCCAAACGTCTGTATTATTTTTAAAGTTAAATAAGTTTCAAAACAAGTTCAATTCATTAACGATAACATCGGTTGAGCACTCGAACATCGATAAGTCATCATTCGAGAGCTCAACCCTAACAAACCACGATAAATCTGTCGCATATTCAGCAATGTAACGGACTTTCTCTGCGTTCATTGCTCAGAATAAAGTGTGTTCTTAATATGTGATGTAGATAATTGGCGTCCCGAAATAAGGCCAACATACCACGTAAATGCGACCTACCTAGTTCCCAGATTTATTACGTGAATATTTATCTAGAACAATCAACTTTTCGTATAAAACTTGTCTGTGAACGTGAAATATTACTTCCAGACTTTTTGGATTAGAACTAATGCTCTCCTAGTTTTGGACTTTTTGAAGGATTATGGAAGAACGTAAGTAAATTCCTTGAATAACCAGTCAAAGTGTATTTGATTGTGAGAGATTTTATTTATTTTATAATATTTTTTATTGACCAAATCTGGTTATAAGTTTTGTTTATTTATAATATCAAGATCGTTACGTTTGTAATTATTAAATTTTTGAATTTGGTTATCCTATTTAGGGTCTATCAAATCAGGATTAAATAATTGAATTATCAATGAGAAATATCTAAGTGAAGAAACCGTGGTCATCATAGTTATTCAACTATTGATAATGATACAATTTGCAAATTTTTTCATGACAATAAATTCAGGACCGGATGTGACGGGTTATAAAGCCTGCGCCGTTGGTTATCGGGTGATTCCGGTTGGGTTGGGGAGATTCAGTAAATTTATTCACACTATAGTTAGGGTTGTCAAATTTATTCGACATTAAGGAGTGGAATCGAAGTGGTATCGTAACATAATACGTTCAAAAAGATATTACTGAAATACTATACCATGATGAAAATAATGTAGCATTTCCGAAGTTTAAAAAAGTTTAGTATTCAATAGAAAAAAAATAGCTTTACAATATATACAGTCAATTTAACTATACAACGTGTTTTATACGTAATGGCAATTTTTTCTATTTAAAGGGTATCATTCATACTTCAGAAATTGGTGAAAAACGAAGTGTAAATTGTCTAAGATTTGTTGTTAGCATATATACATACATTTATTTGTACCTATAGTTATTTTTTTTTATGTTACAGGAAGCAGACGAGCTGAAGGCTCTTCTGACGCTAAGTGACACGGCTGCCCATGGACACTCACAATTCTACCCATAGATCCTTAAGCTACTACCACATGACTTATTAGTTCGTATTGGGTTTTTACAAATCACAATTGTATTCATAAGACTTAAGATTAATACGCGCGCATAAGGATAGGCACCTGCGCGGGGATAAATTGTACAACCAATTTCAGGTCCAAGGTTACAAGGTCAAAAGGTAAGTTGGGCACGGCAGGGGATAGATAGATACTTCCATACTTTTCGCACGAGGCGTAACACAAAATGGCAACGTCTCTTGTAAAAAATTTCAATGAGAATTAGCCATTGTATTTTACTACAAACAATGTGTTGTTTTTTGTTAAAAATATAACATTTTTGTGACCAAACGGCTTAACTGATTTTATAGAAAACATAAAAAAAATATTAAAATAAAAATTCTATTTAGCGTTGGCAACCCTATTTGGAGCTCGACGCCCTCTTAACACTGTCGTTATTTAGGACGTGTTTCCTTTATAGTACTATAACTAAGATTTCGATTCTCTAGGTCAAATTTTATAGGCTCGAATTTTTATTGTTCCCCGTATTAAATGGTATGGAACGGAAGGGGCTATCAAACGATATTTCAGTGTTCAGTTTATTCTTTGTTCTTTGGAATATATTTTCTTTTAATCTTAGTAAATCTCAGACGGTTGTATACATATCTAAACTATACAAATAAAGAATAAACGCAAAGTATGTTGCTAAAGTCTGGACCATTCAAGTTTTTTTTATCTGCTGCAGCTGAAAGCCAGGCAAATGAAATTACATATTTTGGGGGCTAAGACACATTTTGGGTCACATATGTGTGCCTCCAAAAAGATTAAAATTGGTTAATATTAAAGCTAATTTTATGTTACATAAAAACCTAAAACAAATTTAAAATTTGGTTCCTGTGGCAGTGTACCTATAGGCTATAATGCTGGCAAGATATCCTCGCTGTATCCCGATACTTACACAATACACACTTGTTCTTAGTTTCATTAGGTATAAGTTCTTATTACATTTAATGTATGACTTACGCCCAAACCCAATAATTAATCCACCATCTCAGTAGAAAACAATCTGAGATCAGACCGTGACAGTCGATCGATCTCCTATTATCTATTGAATGCAATCTTTTCGCTCTTAACCCTCATATTTGATAATCAATATAAACCAAATAAAACCGTACAAATAATATTAAAATATATATTTATTTATTTATAAGTAAATAATATACAACATATCAAATAGCTTTTTTATATTAAAAAAAAATATTAAAAAAACTGGCGTAAGTTATAATCTTAAGATAGGATATAGGCACAGTTGAGCTGTCATTTTCATACAAAGGTACATCCACTTACACCGATCCGACGTACCATGGATAGCTTGTATCGCCAGATGGGTATTACAATCCGTGGATTGGTTATTGAATAATATTTTATCAAAATTTGGATTAAGATGTCTATCAGATGGTTATAAAGGAATTGAGATATGTTATTGGATTTGGACGTTAGTGAGATTAAAACTTAAATAAGGATAAGTGTGAAAAGCTACGAGAAAGCTCTGAAACCTTTTCTATTAATTATTTATATATAAATTGGTGGTTTTCTTCTTTATAAAAGACACCTGAACAGTATATATGTAGTATTGAAGTAAAAACTGTGAGATATAACATTTGGTGTGTTGTAAAATATTTAAAGCATTTTTTAACATTCTGGGCACAGTATAATATATAAGATATCCAGTATTACATTCATGTTGAGCTCAAAGGTACAGATAATCATATATATATATATATATTATATAATAAATAATTGTCTATGGTCATTGAAAGAAGGATAGGATTTCAAATTTCACATTGTGAGCGTCTAACGCACTACAAATAAAAATAAGTTTACTAATGTATTTTATACACTTTCTTAAGTGGTTATTCAAAAATCAAATCACTTTACGTTCTGAAGTCTATGAAGGCGTGTCTGAAGCAACTTGTTGCATGAGGGCGGGGCGACCACGCCTTCCGCCCAGCTAACGTGGTATACTTTAATGGTTTAGACTTTTCTAAGACCTATGTTAAGTGAATGGATAAAGCTATTTAGGAATAAAGTGCCAATGACATTGAATATAAATATAATTTGTAAGTCGTCGAATAAAAGTAGTTAGTACGTCTCTTCGCTGTTCTTCCTAGTTTGGAGTCTTTAAACGTACGCTTAAGTAAAGTTTATAAGTAGTCGTATATGTCAATTCAAGTATTCATACTTTATGATAATAAAAATATTCTAGGTTTTCCTATGTAATCGAGCTTTTGTGATTACACAAGTTTATATAATTTTAAAAGTAAACAATTTGTATACGCACATTTGATTTCAGTTGGCATTTTAAATTCTCAAAAGATGTTTTCGTGTTTTATCAATACAAAATATAATAGATAGGTTAGTTTACATAAGATAAATTGTGTGAACTTACGTTAATGTCATGTTAAGCATACTAAACTTTTTAATACGATTCATATTAAAATTCTTCCACATAACTAAAGCTACTACTAAATTAAAAATAAATCTGGTCTGAAAAGATGTAGCACCACTGATTTCTGTTTCATGATCATTTAATCTAATAGGCAAGTAGGTAATTAGCCTCCTGTGCCTGACATGCCGTGGACTTTTTGGGTCTAAGGCAAGCTGTTTCCTCACGATGTTTTCCTTCGCCGTTCGAGCGAATGATAAATGTGCACATAGAAGTACATTGGTTCACAACCGGGGTTCGAGCATACAACGTCACGGCAGCATAATTGATTAAATTATTTTAATATAGTTTAGTTAATTATGTATTGAACAAAAAAAAATCCGTAATCATTTTGTATCTGTTTCGTGATCATTAGTTTTTTCGACAAGAATGTGATCAGCTTTCTGTGCCTGACACTCGCCGTCTACTTTTGGGTCTCAAGCGATAGATATAACACGTTGTGTTGTGTATGTGTGAATATCTATCGCTTCATAATAAATAATAAAATAAATTTACTTGAGTTATGTAACCTAATTTAGGCAAGTTGCATATATATATTTTAGTTAATAATTCGAAGCAAAAACAAATGTAAGCAATTATCTTACACTTGTAGCCAATTCATTGTAAAACGTTAGATTTACTCACAGTGGTTTTTTTTTCCTTTACTCACAGTGGTTGTCTGGAAGAAATCGCTCTAAAGCGATAAGGCCTCCAGTTGCTTTTCATTCAAATTATGTTTAATATTTTTTTTTTCCTTTTATGTAATGCAACGAAGTGTTAATAAATAAATAAATTAGTAATTAATGAAGCCTTTAGTTTTTCATACCTTTATAAATTGAAATTTAAAATTCTCATTTCCGATAGTGTACTGGGTCGACTATACTATATTCTTTATAGGTAACGGAAGTGTCACAAAGATTTAAGAACCCATACATAAGTCAAGTGAGTTTCTTGTTAGTACAGCAACCTCACTTCTTCTTATTTGGTTTTTGTTATTCATGTTTTAAACTAAAAACAAAGAGTTTCATTCATTTGAACATCTCTTCAACCTTTTCACCGAACTTGACTCTCTTCAATTAACTTTTTATCTTTCAACATTAACGCATCATATGTTACTTTGAATATAAACGATAATGTATCGTATTATGTATGTGCATTTATATGTACATACACAACCAATAGGTGGGAGTCCTAACAAAGAATACTTACTAACCTGTCGAAGTGCTATGCTGTTATTAATTACTAATTACGCATTTAAAATTACATCCCAAGCTCACATGCGTTTCAAGCTTTATTGCACCATAAATAGTATAACACACACAACAGTAAAAACTCTCCACCTGCTATGCGATAATTATGCGGTTTGTTACGCTATAAGTCCATTTTTTCTGAGAAAAAGCAAAATGGGTTTAAGGACTTGTAATAACTGTATACTTCGTGAGAATGTATATGTAAAAGTTAGTACTATGGCTATGTGTATCTACAAACATAGTGATATTGGGATCGCGTACATAAGCGATTCGCGTTCAATTCGCGTAACATTGAAGTTTGCCTAAGTCATTGGAAGTAACAGAGGTGTGCGTTTGATATTACAATATTCATATTCAGGGGACTTACATGATAATTAAATAAATTGTAATATTGTATGCAGCCGTTGAGTTGTTTAAAAGCGCGGAATATGCTTAAAAGGAGTATAAAGAATATCCATAGCGGTAAATCACCTGCATCATGAGCATACCCCAGATACCCAGATATACGCTACGCTCACCTTTACACCATCACACAACAACCTAAAACTAATTCGGCTGAATTAGGTTTTACTAAGTTAAATGTATTTAAGTATTTGTTTCTTTGTGTTTTTGTTCTTGGAAAGTTTTTGTAAATATTATATATTTCACCTTTGACTATGTCTTTCGTATGATAATGTTTGTTAAATATAATAAAGGTTACGGACCATTAATTACTAGAGCTACTTCTATAATCTCAATTTTTTTTTTATAGAACAGGGGGCAAACGGGCAGGAGGCCCACCTAATGTTAAGTGATACGATTACGATTTCGTCTCGTTATATGCAATTTCATAAGTGATGGTTCTGGTAAATGTTTGAGGTATTATTTTACGAAATGGATGGAGTCACATCATGAAGTCACGTTTCGCAACTTCAAGTTAAATTTGTGAACGTTACCGTGAATCTCAGAACGGTAAAGTCTTGTCTGAGTGTCCACAGCGAGCGAACCGAGTGAGCCCAAACTAACACTTATATATACAAAAATATTTATATTTAGTTTTCTTAATGTCAAATTCTAAATGAAACAGCCTCAGAAACAGTCTCAGAACTGCGTACTATAACGTTATTGAAATTAATTTTGGCGCAAAATCCACCGCAGAACACTCCCCATAATTTGTACTTGCAATTAGTATTTTGGTTATAATTCGCTAAAATCGTTTGGAGATGAGCAATAAAATAATAAAACCGTTAGCGCGGCAATGTCACGTAATCCAATTTGTGCCGGTCGACATCGGCGAAGAATGCTAAAACATTCAACAAAATTATAACAGGCCCCTCGTGGTGACTGAAATTTAGCAATATTTCGAATACACTTTGCACGACTAAAGCAAAATTTTATATAAAAATACACTTTGCCAGATTAATCGCGTTGGCTACGACATTTTGAATTTAGAATTTAACTACATTTAATTTTTATAATCTAAAGGGTATTTCAACAAGAAGTTTGCTTTTCAATTGTGGCAACACCGAGAACGTGATAGTTTTGACATTTAGTTTTTGGCGGTATTCGTAGTAGGTGCTTTGGCAATTATTACAATAAATTCAATTTCGCTCGAAAATCGCATTAAAATAATTCAAATCCACTATAAAAATGGTGGTTCTGTTAAAGTTACATTTCGTAAAATTCGTGATATTTTCGGCCAGCATAATCATCCTTCTGAGACCGCTGTTAAGAATTTGGTCGCGAAATTTGAGTCGACAGGCTCGTTACAAAATGTGCCAACACCAACACGTGTTTGACCGGGTCGTTCAACAGAAAACATCGCCGCCGTGAGCCACAGTGTTGAAGAAGATCAAAATTTGTCAATTTCACGACGTTCTCAACAATTGGGGTTATCCAAAAGCACAACATGGCGAATTTTGCGAAAGGATTTGGCTTTGAAGCCTTACAAGATTCAACTGGTGCAGGAATTAAAGCTGATCGACCATTCAAATCGCCGCAGATTCGCTCAGTTCATTCAGGAACAACCTGCTGGTTTTTCTGAAAAAATCATTTTTTCAGACGAAGCCCATTTTCATTTGTCAGGGTACGTCAACAAGCAAAATTGTCGCATTTGGGCTTCTGAAAATCCTAAAGCAATTATTGAGAAGGCTTTGCATACTCAACGTGTTACTGTGTGGTGCGCTATGTGGTCTGGAGGCGTGATTGGGCCGTTTTTTTTCGAAGATGAGGCTGGAAATGCGGTAACAGTCAATGGATCACGGTATCGCGAGATGTTAACCACTAAATTTTGTCCTATTATTGATGACATGGATATCACTGAAATGTGGTTTCAACAGGACGGTGCCACATGTCACACAGCCAATGAAACGATCAATTTATTGCAAACCAAATTTCCCGAGCGCATAATTTCGCGAAATTCAGCTGTTAAGTGGCCAGCCAGATCGTGTGATTTAACACCACTGGATTATTTTTTGTGGGGCTATGTTAAAGACAGAGTCTATACGGAGCCAATCGAATCGATTGCAGCCTTAAAACTCAAAATCCGTGATGTCATCAACGAAATAGACCCTCCATTTTGCCAAAAAGTGATTAAAAATTTTGATGAAAGAATCAACATCTGTCAGCGTGGTCGTGGTGGACATTTGCCAGATATCATTTTTCATTCATAATTGCCAAACTTTTTTCTTTGTAATACAATAAAATTTTTATTCATTTTCCTCTAAATTCTTTGTTTTATTTTGTTTTAGAAAACAAAGTTCTTGTTGAAAAACCCTTTATAACTATACTTTTGTAATAAACTGTTTTAGACGTGTCTTCAACTACTGGTTCTAATTGAGAAATAATTTTGTGTTGAATTGTTAGCCTAGTGGCTTTAGAGTGCGACTTCCATCACTGAGGACGTAGGTGCGAACCCCGTTTGCACAAATGGTTTTTCTGTCCTTGGGCACTAGTAATACTTTCTCATACTCTAAAGGAAAACATCGAGAGGAAATTGGGATGCCTTACTTGGCAGAGAAAAAACAGATACAAACTCAAAAAACGAAAAGGTACAACAAAGGCGCTGTTTTTTTTTATAAGATCACGCTATAACCGAATCAATGAGGATGAAACTGTTCGGTATATTTATATGCAAATAATTGAAATATATGAATTATAAGAATAACAATGTAGTCTGAAGCTGAAAAGAAGAAAAAATAATTTATACGCCAAAAATATGAAACGTTCCACGCGTAAATCTAAAGAGGATTGACAGGCATAACTATGTTGGCTCATTTAAATAACCGATAAAACTCGCCACAAGCTGTCAAGCTATAATGAGCCAGCCATTTGATATGCGCAGTTCATCGAGAAAACTTCGATAGAATGTAAAAATGCTTTATGTAAATCGTGTTGATCTACGATACATAAGATTTAAATTAGAAAAGTTTTAAGGGTGAGATTTTGAATTTGGAACGCTATCAAAGCTTTCGAATTTTTGAATTTGGAATATAAGAAAATACTCTTTGGCATGGAAACTGCTATAACGTGCGTATTCCCATAAACCTTCAGTATGTTATTTTTGGAGACATTTCTGCGTTTATACATAATTTATTCTTAAAAGCGAAGGTTTCGCCTACATGACACACATAAATATATATATCAATCTGAATCACATATCTTTCAATCTGAAAAAGCCTTTTTATTGGAAATCGAGTGCAAAAATGGATTTCCAAGCGATTGACCACTGTGCCACAATAGACGTACATACATCTGCCAATAAGTGGTAGTATCATTGGGAGATATTATATACGAAGCTCCTAAAAATACAGTCTGTACTGTAGGTACGACATGTAAAATTCGAGAATAATAATTAAATTATCATCACGGCATTAGATAAAAAGAGCAAAGTCCATTTTATTAAGAAGGGGAATATAATGAATAAATTTGGTAAGGAACTAAGAACCCTCGTAACGCAATTGAAAACTTTTAACAAGTGCCGAGAAATCGTGTGTAAAGGTGGGACCTACCTAATTACGTCGCCGCCCGCCCAGAATACAAGATGAGTTTGGAAATTTAAACGACTCTTTATGAAAATCAGCTTGTTAATAAAACGTCGACTTCAATTACGAGTCGTTTCTTACGAATATTAAATTTGTTTAAATATTTTTTTAATAAATTGGAGTATATTCATATATATACATATTTAACAAAGATAGTTCTACATTTACATTTAATGCGGTTTCGTAAAACAAAGAGTACGAGAAGAACTGGCCATACTGTCCCCGCCTTTTTAATCGTCAAGCAATTTTATTTTACAAGGTTCTTGTAAGAATGACGTCATACAACATTCTTCGGCACAAGGCTCTTTCCGCAGGAACCATGGTGAAATAGGAGCACTCACATTAAGAACAACAAACATATCAGGCTGAATCACATTTGAAATAATATCAATTCAATCCACCAATGTTGCAAAAGCTAGCCGAATGTATGCGAAAGCTTTGTAATGAGTAAATTGGCGCAATAATTCAATATCAAAATTTTGATAAATCAAATAGTACCACAAATGGATCCTCGTAAAGTAATGTCAAAATTGTAATATGCGTAAGAAGATTTTTCCTCCTACTTCGGTTTTATTTCCTTTGGAGTAGACTCGTGTTCCGTGGGGTTCAAATGCACAGGCGCGAATTAAATATTAAAGTTGGCGGCTGGTAGATAGTACCGGTGACCCCAGAGCTGGTGCTTTCCTCGATCAACGAATAAGCGTCGCAATACAGCGAGGAAATGCTGCCAGAATCAAAGGCTGCCACAGGGACCAAACTTTTTAAGTTTGTTTAAATTTATTTTTATTATTACTATGTTAAGTTGTTAATACTGTTTATGATTTTATTAATTTAAACAAATTGTACATATAGTAATTGTAATATACCTAATAAGTAACTGACTTTAAATTCAATAATTAAAATATATTATTAAAAGGAGTCCCTTTAGGCAAGGTTCCGAAGATACTGGCAGCGTTCCCCCTTTGAATAGCTACACTAATTATTTGATTATATTTTTTTTTATAGAACAGGGGGCAAACGGGCAGGAGGCTCACCTGATGTTAAGTGATACCGCCGCCCATGGACACTCTCAATGCCAGAGGGCTCGCGAGTGCGTTGCCGGCCTTTTAAGAATTGGTAATTTTGTATTTTGATTGTTATGATTACTTATAAACTATACGCGTACCAATGACTATTAAATTAATTGTAAATTTCCACACCATTTAACACTTTAAAATTAAGAAAAATATCCAACCCTTATAAACAAGTCATTAACGCCTTAAGGTTTACTTGTATTTTTTTTTCGTTATTCTGCGACGATAACCCCAGGACGGAAAAATTATATGATTAATTATCGGTGGGTCTCATTAGCGCGCAAATGCGACCGTTCAGTGGTAAAATTGAATCACGACCGCGTTCAATACAAATCTAATTATATTCATGCCGAACAAATGACGAGCAGTTTTCTATAGAAATAATCCATACCGCTGGTTTAACTATAGTAATTAAGGCGACATAATTATCGGAACGGTTTAAGTCATTTTACAAATAATTACCGCTTGTTGGCGTTAAATTCTAGATGATTCTTACACGCGTTATAAAAATATGACTTATATTTGTAAATACAGATAAAATATGTGATTATTTAAAAAATTCATTTGGGAAATTAGGTTAAGCTTTATAAACTGTAATTTACGAAAACTCTGGATAAAGATTTAGGCATCAATCCCAGCTCCTACGTTCAATATACGGAATAAACAAAGCCATTAACGCAGCTAGTACTAAGATTACAATATATAAAACACGTAAGGGAAAAGAAATTTTTTTAATAGAAGAAAGATGTCAAGAAGTACTTGAAGAAGCGGGAAGACTCTGATTTTGTTTAAGTAGTCACTTTAAATTTTAAGTATTATTTGTTGCTTTAAATGTTAAATTTCAGTTTACTTTAGTTTTTTATAATGTATCTTTGTTTATTAATGTACTCGCTTGTTGTCTGTTTCATATACATAAATTGTTTATCTATGTAATCTGTTTTGACTTTCTGTATTGTCTTATAATATTATGTATTATAAGAATAAGTATAAGTATAAGCTGTAAGATTAGTTACAATTAAATAAATAAATGAACCACTTTCATAGATTATATCAAACATTCCATTTTTGAAATAAATAAAAAAAAGGAATCTATAAACTAAGGGAGCTCACCTTAGAGCTCACTCAGAGGGGAACTAAGTATCTTTTGTACGAAAATAATTGTCGTTTTGCCAATGACGCGTAAGAAATGAGTTTTTACATCTACATAATTTCTGAGCAAATCGTAACAATATACTGTACCGCGGGATATCAAACTATGCCGCTATCTCTATATTCCTCACGTGTCATAATCCACGTACAAAGACGAGAATATGAGTGACGTAGCTATTTTTCGTAATTTGCGTCGTAAACTTGAATGAGAGACAAAATCATGGCCTCGCCTTGGATTTTTTTCTTGTCTCAATGGGTTTCGGTAATGCCCCGCTCGGCGATAGAAAAAATTGTGTTTCATATAAAAATACTGAATTAATCAAATTCCTTTTTTACTAGTATTATCGTCAGAACAACATGGAAAATTGCTTGAAATAAACAGTTTCATGTGTCAAAAGAAAGACTAATTTAACTGTGTGTTTATCTTATTTCGATCCTATGTCACTGAAACTGCGTAACCTTCTGTAATGAGATCCTAAACGAAAATATAAAAAGTCAAATATTAATATTGCAATTTTTTATGAAACACGCCGAATTTTTTTGCGGTAAATAACATATGCGTACAACAATCATCTTAACATGAGTTTCAAGTTTAATTTATTCGTAAATACTATTCATCTGTCTCTTTTCATCTGTTAACAAAATTTAACAGAACGAGACGAAAGAGACAAATATATTGGCGAAATTGGTTTTAATAAATAATCTAGTCTATCATCCAAACGATATTCTTATAAAAATACTTAGCCGTGATCCAAACCCACAATATGCATTTTTTTAGAGTTCAATAGTTTCCTCATGGTACTTATATAAAAATATTCGTTATTTTTATACAATTTTGAAGTAATAAATCTTTAAAAGCGCAGACGCTATTAAACTAACTTCCTATCAAGACACGGGAATGAGGTCAGGACGTCCGCGGTATTTTCACGAAACAACGGACTCGAAACGTTCAAGTTATTGGATTGCTGAAACTTCCACAGATTATCGCTGATACAACGAGAGTACGATTTATTGCAGCTGTATTCTTAACTGTTCTATTGTTAGATTTATTGTCTCATGTTACACACTACCGACTAAAGGTACCTCACAGTGTGCAGAGGTTAATTTAATACTTTGTACGACAAAGAAAGCGATGTTGGCTTAGTAGCTTTAGCGTGCGACACTCATCCCTGAGGTCGTAGGTCCGATCCCCGACTTTGCATCAATGGACTTTATTTTTATGTGCGCGTTTAACATTCGCTTAAACGGTGACCGAAAACATCGTGAGGAAACCGGCTTGCCTTAGAACCAAAAAGTCAACCCAAAAAGGCAGAGGAGACTGATTAACTGCTTGCCTATTAGATTGACATTGAAACTGATACAGAAATCTGAGGGCCATACCTAAAAAGGTTGTAGCACCACTGATTTTTTTAAGCACACATCTAGTGAGATGTGGCCTACTGAGTCTGTCTTAGATACCTACTTATTGTATTTTTTACCTCATATACTAAAGTAGATAGTAATTTTCTTCTTTAAAAATATACATCCTTAATAAAACCACTGGTAATAATAGCAATATTTAAGCCAGCTTCATTCATCGCATGAGATCCCAATACAGAGAAGAAACGTTGCATCACTTGCCACGGGAACCATTACAAAAAAAAAATAACATGTTTTTCGTTTTCCGCGTATCGGAAAATTTATTAATAGAACATATATTTCAAAAATGGAATCTGTAAACTATTCGTAAGTTTAATTTGTACGATAGTAATTGTTCAATAAAACCAGTGACAATTATTCTAAGCCTATGACTGACGGATATATTAATGTAGAATATGTAATTCCTTGTGAGAACTGGTCAGTAACGAAGCCCATTAAACAATAATTACATACAGACGTAATGTAATACGGATGTTAAGGTCCAGCCATCCCCAAGGACACCTGATTACGTGCCTAAACTAACAAGTCGAATTTACTCCTGTACAAAGGCTACTTGATTTAAAGTTTACATTGCGATAGTTAATCGTGGAGATGTTTTAAATGATAAAAAGTTACGAAAATAGAATGCGAAGTAGTTTTTGCTATTTGTTTCTCTTGCGCTTAAGATTTTGATTGTAAATAATGTATGTGATCCGAATTTTTGATTTTATTTTACGTTTTTATATAAAAGTTAGTATATGATAAATGCCGACGTCGTGCCGGTTTCCTCGTGATGTTTTTTCTTCACAGTATGAGCGTTATATATTTGGTTTCGCTCCCTGTTTATTTATTTAAGTTTTTTTATTTATTTTTTATTAGTTGCAAACAAACAAATACAACAAAAAAACAACACGATCTCGTCATAAATAAAGAAGAAAAAAAATAGTTATAACATTAAGTTTAAAAATAATTACAAAGAACAGACTAACCTTTTGAAGTTAAAAATGTCGTCCCGCCCCCTCCATTTACTAACACTAAAACAATTGACACTTGTCCATATAATAATTAAAACAAACTACGCAACAATTAAAGTCTTATTCAATGGACCCATGAGGGCGCCACAGTGTATGGGGTTCGTTGACCACCACCAGAAAGAGTAGTTGGGACCGGGGGGGCGGGTGCTGCGAACTGGCTTTCGGCTTCCGCTGCCATCACTGTGTGCTGCTGAGGGAAGTTAAAGTCCAGACTGCCGTCCATACTGAGTTCATGTTTGATGACCTGGAGCAATATTGTTTAGTATATAGTAAATTAGACATTTGATTATAACATGAAACGCCGGCCAACACGGCGAAACCGTTTCATCATGAACTCATATGCTTGATCATATAATAAAAAAAATATATAACTGAAATATGCACATTGTACCTTGACGTGGTAATAAATACTCCATAACGACCAGCCATATAGGTATTTAATTAATGAAACACGTTTTTAAAAGCACCAGACAGAATAAACTTTAAAATAAACATAGTGTATACATAAAAGGTGGATCGCTATGTACAGATTAATTTAGTTCATTTTTACACGTCCTAAAGTAAGTGGCACCGATCCTAAGTAATGCGAGGCTGTGGCTAAACAACCAGCAGAAATACTTGAAGAAGTGAAGTCGCTCTGTGAAGCCTGCGACGTGACCATGAGACTTCTGTGCTTCTGGAAGTATCTAGGCTGGCTTAGTTAGCCAGGACTTAGTTGCCGCACATAGTGACCTAGTCAGAATCTAAGTGCGGAAACTGAGTCTACCAAACATACCATAATTTAAGTAGTTAGAGTATATTGTGCTCATCGTTTGGTCCTGTAGATTATGTCGGATTTATAATAAAACTGTAATGAAAAATGACGTGGACTCATTTTTAACCTGCAACTGCATTGAGACCTTTCCCGAGGCCTTTAAGAAACTTTGCATTGTTAATTTTTTTATTTACGGTTTATGCGGATGCTTGGCAGACCCATGTGACTTCTGCAATAGAGACTCCTCGCGTGTGAGCTACGATATTCCGGGCTACTCGATTGTAAGGGAGTTGCATGTATCTGGTTAGTGCTGCGCAATCTAAAGTTCTCATGTCATTTTCACACATGTATTACTAATTGTCCTCATTTTAACATATATGATGTTTGAGAGCAAAAATCCACTTTACGTGCCTCTATTTTAATCTACCATTGGAAATTCATAATCTGGTTGGGCCAATCCTCACTATGATAAGCAGATAAGGCTCTGCTGTTACCGTATCCTGGGTAAGGCGATAGTTGGTGGCGCCTTGGGGTTTTATTGAGTATGCACCATAGCGAGTCCCACGTAATTCTCCCGCACCAAGCAGTATCGGTATATGCGCAATACATATACCCAAGTAAATAAAAAACCTCACTATGATGCCGTTCAATGTTCGTTCTCGGTTCTCTTTGTCTGAATATTAGAAGAAATAATTATAAAGTGTACTTGTTATTTACCTCATCAACGTTGCAGTCGAAGCTGTGTTCCAACGACTCTATATTAATATCCTCCGCGAGTCCAGTATTTAACGCTCCCATGATTTGACCCATCACAGTGGTTGGCCCCATCGCTCCAGTCTGCACCATCATGCCTCCGTTCATTAAGGCTGCATCTGACGTCGTCACCATTTGTGTACTATTTTCTGAGAAATAAATAGACATAATGAGAGGCATATAAACCTCCGCTTTCCGCTTTGTGGAACCAGCTGCCCACTGAAGTATTTCCGAACCAATTCTACTTAGAAGCCTTGAAAAAAAGAGCGTAAAAGCCAAACCATTTCTTAAAAGGCCGGCAACGTACTCGCGAAAGTGTCCATCGGCGCGGTATAACTTAAGATCAGGTGAGCGTCCTGCCACTTTGCTAACTGTTCTATAAAAAGAACAAGAAGGCAAGATTTTTTTAATGAATCTCTCTTTTCTGATCTTCTCTTTTATATATTCTCGTAAGTAAAAAAAATATAAGTAATAGAGAACAAAAGGAATAAGAATATTTTATTCACTGTAAGTTGTAAACTAGCATAAATCTCACCCCGCAACGTAAAAATTTAATTGAGAATAAGGAATTGTTTCAAAAAAGGTTTTCAATCGACATGTGACATGTGACATAAAACAAATCAATTACATTAAAACAAACCTGTCTGCATAATATCAGCTGGGTCAGCAGGTGGTGGCGGTCTCACAAAGTGGTCTAATGCATGCTGATGCGGGTGTGCCGGGTGCGCGGGAAACAGAGAGGCGCACGCGCATCCGCCGTGCGGGTGACGTGGACACGTGTATGCGAACCGGTAACTACCGCCCGATGACGATGATGACGTCGTTGGTACATACCTATAGTATCAATCAATGACTATCATTTCAGGAGTCAAAACTATTTCACACAGATAATTATAACATACCAATTTCAATAAGGGTTTGCTGTACGAACGCTATTAAAATGTTTTGTGGACAAGTGGATAATTATTTGTTGTTGTAACATTAATAAGTGATACAAAAGAGTTCTATTCTATGTACCTATGTTCTGGATCGATTTTAAAGGAATTTAGCGCGTTGGTGTTGGTTGGAACTCAATCGCGCTGACATTCCGATCAAGCAAAACACAAAACCGAATCCGCAATTTTTATTGGTTATACACCCTATAATTGGTGGTCTGAAAAAACAATTCCGTGATAGAAAAAGTAAGCATACTAATAAAAGGCAATTTAATGCTAATTACATATCGAAGCTTAAAGGTCAGCCTATTTTGATACCTGATAGATTTCAATATGTCGTTCTCCGATACAGAGCTGTATAAGGCAATCATAAATATGCATGACAATTTCATATCAGGCAACAGAACAGACGCTTTCGCAACAATGTATTGAGGCACTAAAATTCTAGAAGCGTCTTACGTATTCAAGAAAGGGTCTCCATGTAGCTTCATGGAGTCAGCGAGTGTCCCAGCCAATTCGTCTTGTGTAAAATCTTGGTAGTCTGTGTTTGATGTAAAATCCGCTGATCCGAAATCTGCTGATCCAAATTCCGTAGAACCGTAATCGGTTTGCCAGTCAGGTTCCGTGTGTAATAGTGATGGGATTGGAGAGAGGCGTCCACACGAAGACGCGTTAGACGATGCCCGCTGGCGGAAGTCTGGTGATAACTGAAAACTCGTGCTACTGCCAAAGCATGGAAGCGTTAAAATTATGGTCTGAATGACACAAAACGTGACTATGATGCGGATACTAAACAAAAGTATGCACTCAGAACTAGCCAAAATTAATCAGTGCTCAGTACATATTGAAATGTTTTTTTGTATAGTCACGTTTTTCTATATGTAGCAAATAATGAAAAACTGCTAAAGAAATCTACTACGACCTACGACCGCCTACTCTAATAAATTCTATTACAATTCTTTACCTATAATAAACGATGATTAATAATGGAAACATGCAAATCTAATGCCGCTATCAAGGCTGTCTAAGATATAATCTCGAATGCCAAATGAAGCGATCAACATAACGGGTTAGATGGTCAGCGAGAAATATATTTTATTACTACGCTTACTATATTACAATTGGTAAAGAATTGTGACTAATACTATAATCACTATTTAATTACGATTTTGGTCGCGTATGAATCACGATTCGCACAAAACCTCAGTCAGCATTTGTCATAACTTTTAATACACTTGCTAAACTTGGAAGACGTTCGTTGTTAAAAAGATTTTGATCTGCGGATGCTGACTTGGCAATCGTGATTGCATTATAAAATTATTATACCTTTAAAGTCGAATTAATATCGCAGCCCGAAACAGATAACCGTTAGTATTATTGGCCGACTGCCACAATTCTTTGGACTTTTATGCATCTGTGGTCTATATCAAAGGAAGCAACTAGTCTAGTTTCTACTGAATTTATAAGCCGTTTAATTCTGTTTTATATTTACCTGGGTACTGGCGAATCGGGGAATATGTCGTGGCTCTCTGAGACGGAACTGCTGGGACTTGGCGTTGTGTCAGCTGTCATTCCATTCCTTAATGATTCGGGCTGTTGATTAAAACGATTAATGTCTGTGACATGTATAATTATAACCTGATTTATACAACATTAACATTTATTATTGAAAAGTAAGTCATCTTTTCACATTTGTTTCATTATTTTCACTATTTTACTAATGAGAATGACAATTGGATATCTAATTGGAATATTGCAATAAAAAACGACTACTACTAGTTTGGAAGTACATACATACGTTTAAGAGATAATTTGTCTCATAATCATTTGTCAATCTAATAGGTTAGTAGGTGATCAGCCTCCTGTTCCTGACATACGACCTCGACTTTTTGGATGTAAGGCAAGCCGATTTCCTCACGATGTTTCCTTCAACGTTCGAGCGAATGTTAAATGCGCACATAGAAAGAAAGCCCATTAGTGTGCAGCAGCGGCTCGAACCTACGGCTATAGGGATGAGAGTCGCAAGTTGAAGCCGACAGCCAATATTAGTATTGAAGCCAATAAGGTCATGAAATGGCAGCACTTGAGACAATGATGACAACAACGGTTTTGTGAAGGTCCTTTGTCTTACCTTCTTTTTAACCCGTCCTCTTCTCTTCTCTGCTTTCGATGTCTCCATTGAGAGCGCTCGTCTTCTGACTGACTTTCCAGGTTTGGCGTCAGGGTTTATCATCCACCAGGAAGACTTGCCGGTACCCTCATTCTGTACTCTCATGAACCGGTTGTGAAGGGATAGATTATGTCTAATTGAGTTCTGCAAAAAGACAAAAACATCAATTAGCCAAAGCTTTAAAGTTTCTATTGTATTGAAAATGGGTAATTGTTTTGGTATAGTGTTTTGGTAAAGAAAAAACTTGGCGATTAAAAAGAGTGGCGGATAGTTTATTTCCAGTTCTTCTCTTCCGTTCTACGCCCTTGATTTGAGAACTGGCAGTAAATGTAAATTCACAATTAATTTAATTTTTTTGACGTTCATAGGTGAACTTGTTTACCTATATAAATAAAGATATTTTTTGTTTTGTTTGTTTGTTTGTTGATATCAATACTAAATCTTATAAAATGCAAACATTTTTAAAATTTGATAATCACGTGTTGGAATAAGTCTTACACGTTAGCATAAACGATACGTTACAGAATATTGATATCTGATTTTAAAATGGGAAATAATTTTCGACTAATAAAATAGATTTAAACTAACGATAGATAAAGGGTAAATAATAAGCTATATACGAGGTTATAAAAAGTTAAACTAGTGACCATTTATGATTATGGCCATCGTTGACCACAAACCTCTATTTTAATTTCAACTCCAGTTCAAAGTTAGTGCAATAACGTGTCCTATCTCACACCGGCAATAAAATCTCACAACTTTTTCCGTTGAAAGAATAAAAGCAACCACAGCAACGAATGAAGTTTAGCAATAAAATAGTCCATAAATAATTTCTTTGCCCTCTGAGAACTGCCAGTATACGTAAATATAACAACTTTTCTCTCACATAATTCAAAAAGCTCCATTTGATACTCTCTAATCTTTAATATAAACTTACAGAAGTATTAGTGGAAGACAAAGATAATGATTTTAAGGCAATCATAAAATTTCATTTTCACTATCATTACTAATACTAAGACCAATATTTAATAACGCCAAATGTTCCAGCCATTTTGTTGCCAAAATCGCTAGAGACGATTACAAGCCGGATGGGATGTCTTTGACACCTTGAAAAGGGGCAAGGGCTTTGTTATCGGATGCAACTTGTGCAGCCCTGTGTCATACAAAGTACAAAATTGGGGCGGCCGCAGAGCAGAAAAGAAAAATATTTTTCATAAGGTTAAGAAAATTATAGGTAAATATGTTCACCTTAATAATTCTAATTGGTGAACTACAGATGCCTTAGAGTGACTCCAAACTTAGTAGAAACTCACTTACACTTATTGCGTTTGTGTAAAATCGAATATTCAGACATTAAATCAAATGCCGCTTTATTGCGGAATCAGAAAAAATCAGAAGTGAATATTTTAGATGGTTTCACGGATAATTTAACAGGAACATTACATAATTTTATAAGGAAATATTGCGTAGTTACAAGTATGAGACACGATTGATTTGCGATAATATGAATCGGCTACCCTTTTCTCGGTTTAGTAGAAGTTACTAGTCTTTATAAGTACATTAAAAAAAATTTGTTTTTTAAGTATAATCATTTCTACACTTGTCCCTTACTTCATCAACGTCAGTGGGGAATTTACACATTTTCAAGGCTGTGAAGTTTTTGCCGCCCTGGTCTCTTCAATCGTTTTATCATACATTATTTTTACAATCCAACAACTTCATACGTAAAATACTTTTTGGTTTTAGGAGCCTCCAATCAGTAGTAAGATGACATGTATGGGTTGATAGGGGGAAGAAAATATGTTTGGTGTTACTGCAATTTTCTTAACTCATACAAAGTGTTAGCTGAGAGCGCAGATGTCGTTACTGGCTGGGATCGGCGAACTAGCTATTATTTTTAATTAGCGTGGCTGGACAATTGTACACCGTCTTCATAGAGACGGTAAAATCACAAAACACTAAAGACAATTATTGTAATATGTGTTACACCGTTTAGCAAGCATGAAAATGCGCGCAATGAATGACCTGTCCACGCTCTGACGAATTCGTCGCCAAATGCTTGTGAGAGCATTTGCAAGCATTTGGCGACGTATATATGTTTATTACTTCTGAAAATTGTTTATATTTGTACTATATATTACTTCTACCTATATGTATATATAATATGTTGCATTCGCTTCAAGGATAAATTCTTGTGTAGGTTATACATTCTGAAACTGGTTCTGTTCCATACGTCATAAATTTGTGGGTCTCGAAAATCCCCGGTTTCAAACGGTCTACCACCTTATGGGCAAATATACTTTATGGATAGAAATATCTGTTGGAACATAGTTCCATATATGGTATGATGGTTCTCTAAGAAATTATATAAATACTAAATAAAAGATGCTAGTATTTTTAGTCATTCGTTGACGAGTAACAACTTGACAAAATTCAAATATTTGTAATTCAATTCACACAGTAGTATTATTCGAATATAATTATTTTTTTTAAATACATATACTGTAGTCGACGATATCTCACACAATTGCTTTGTGGGTTTAATCAATAGACCTAAATTTATTATTGATTCGTAATGCGGTTTTATAGTTTACCGCTAAATGACTTTCCTTAAAAGAGCATGTCCTTGAACAATGCGAATAATAATAAAAAATAGAAGAAAAAGATGCTAAAGAAATTGTTAAAAACTCTTCTAAGATTTATATTTTTAATATTTACGATATGTGCACTGCGTTTAGTAGTCTGTGTTGTTTGTCCTCTTCTGTGACAAGATAATGTAAATTTATTTATTTAGTTACACAGGGATCAACAAAAGCATAGACAAATGAAAAAAATTATCTGTAATGTTTTTCTTCTATTTTACGATAATGCAAAATCTAATGTATAAAAATACCCTAGTTTCCATTTTCAGTAGAAAGGGAAATGAAGTGACGTAAGAAGTGTCAATGTGCTATCAAATGCTACGAGAATTTCACAAATTCGCGAGCGGAAAGAATTTTCTTTACGGCAGAATCCGTGGCGCCACTGTGTCCCTTATGGGGTGTATTAAACGGTATCCTCGTTAAGATAAGACCGCACTGTCAGATGTTTATTTGGCAGTTGACGGCAAAATCCAAGAAATACCTAATGTTTGTCTTCTTTATAATTTGTTATTATTATGATTAAATGCTTTAAGATGTCACAAAGAGCATGCTGTAATGGTTACAAACTTTTTATATAAAAAACTTAGTAATTTAAAACTGTGCCGGAGTGTTTACTGTTTATTGCCATTTCTTCTCGTCCGTTCCACGCTCCTAATTTCAGAACTGACAGTAGATAAATGAACGTGTAATTTTTTTACCCATGATTTTTTTGAAGTTTACTTTGTTACTAGTATTAAGTAATGTACTTTGATTTAATTTACGATTTAGTCTCGTTTACGATACGTATAAAAATATGTTTTATTTTATACCTTGACCAGTGAACGTAGACTTAATAAAAAATATATAAAAACTGTTTTACTCACATTACAATTTAACACCATAAACTTGCTGGCGCTTTGAAATGATATTCATCTACTCATGAATTCTTATGAGTCTATTTTAAAGTCTATCGTGGGATTACATAGAGATACAGTAATTTTTAACAGATTACAGAGAGAAAAAAGTAATTTAACAACAGTGCGGCCAGAGCCTGAATTACACGCTATCCCCTTTATTATCTACCAACTTAAACTGTCGAATTTCTTGCGTAATCTTGAAACATGATTTCCGTGTTTTATGGCCTTCGAATATACAAATTGCTATACAACATTAATATTAATAGTCTATTATATTATATGGAGAGACGGAATATATTGTCTATTTAATTTATTATGCAATAAAGCTATTCATAAAAAATAATTACCCTTTAAACTATTCGGTCAAACAATAACGTACATCCATGATATCTTCAATGTTACAGTATATTATGTAGTATTTAATTCAAACACATCAACATACAGTATTTCCTTAACTAGAAAGTAATAGTAATAATTAAACATTAATTAATACAAAACTCCCTAAACGTAACCTTAATAAATAATAATAAGAGCCTTTATTTCCACAATTTAATTATAGCATAAGTTTTATTGATTTCGAATTGAAAAAAATATTTTTTAACAGTAGGTAAAATACACAGTAAATCAACAACAATCATACCGATTCGTTGAGAGTAGAAACTATTCAGTGAGGTCACCGGTACTACCTGTAGATAGTACCGGTAACCTCAGAGAATTGTTAAATCGCCAAATTAAATCTTTTAGTACTTTTTTTTTAGTGGAGCTAAATATTAAATTAGTACGTGCCCTATACGTTCGGCTCTATATCAATAGATTTGTTTATGTTCTAAAAGAAAACGTCAGAGAGATTCGGCATGTTATACCTTAAAGCGAAGAACAGAAGGCTCCTACGCGTCTATAAAGAAAAACAATCGAAGTAGCAGAAATCTGTGACCTCGACCGTTATTACTGTGACAGTCCCTAACTGTGATCAATTGGTGGCATTGCCTTTTGTTTTAGGGGTCTTAAAACCATAACAATACGAACCGAGTGTGACACAGTATAAAATGCTATTCAATTACTAATTGATTCATAATGTATTTTATTCATGTCTTTGCAGAATTACATATTACCGAAATTATAATTAGGTCTAACTTTGTACAATAATGGCTTGTAGGAAAACCATATATTTCCTACAAGCCATTAGCCGTATTACACTTATAATAATGATATAACTTCGCACAGGTAACCTTCAGGTGAAGAATATAAAATAAACGTGGAAGCTACCACAGTATTAGGCGAGATCTGAATAATTCAGTACGGTAAGTGCAGATTTGACAGACCTTCGAAATGCATTTAAATAATCGTATATGTTATTACGAAAATATTTACAGAAAATATGTGAAAGCAATTTTATCTTTTATATAGGAATTTTTTTTATTGTCGTTGGCCTAAATGAAAAGTAAGCAGTTTTTCTTTGGATAAATTTGTATTATTAAATTTCATATTTGAGCACTGTACAAGCCAATCCATTTTGCTCACTCAGGTTCTCTTAGTTTTATAAGCGTGGCGATTTCCTAAATCGTCATCGTCATCGTCCTTACACCCCGAGAGCTAGACGTACTCTCTTCAACTGTTAAATTGCCTTTATTCGTTACACAGAAATTAACATTTAATTATTTCGCTTATATTCTATTGTTGTACGCGAGTGGTTAATATAGAGTAAAACTAAAATCCTCTAGTATTTAAAGTACCCAGATGACTCAGGACTAAAAAATAAATCATGCAAAAATTATATCACTCTGCGAATACATATTTGCAAGCAGCTTTCACGTTCGGCGCTTCGCTTGAGATTGTATTTTTCTAAATATTTGCGAACAAATTGTATGTAAGCAATAGTATTAGATTTGGACAATTATAGAAGACTCAAGATCATGCATTGCTTATGTATATATCGCCATATAAACACAGAAAAGTCTTGTACTCCATATTATGTATGCGTTTAAAATGCGTCACAACACAATGAATGCGCATATAAAAATTTAGTGCGGTTACAAGAATAATATTATCGTGTTATGAAATACTGGTTTCTTCACCTTCCTAAACAAGGTAAAATTATAATATCTAAGCTTTATTCACATATAAAAAGCATAGACAAAATCCTGCTAATATTACCTTTTTCTGGACCGTCAAATTTGTATGTGCTTATGAATAATTGTTAAATAAATCTTTTTGGATAATGTATAATACGTTATTGTAGAGTACTTGTTACACAAATAAATATTTAATGCAGTACCAGAGTCGAGATATTGTTCTGGATAATTTTGCATGACAAAAACAAGATAAGCAATTTTACAAATATGATAAATTTTAAGTTCGCGCCTCGAACACGAATTACCTGCATAATTCGCTAATGATTCGGGTTTTAGCTAAGTATGACACAAATTATGAGGATGTTTTATTAGTAACTATTTAGTTTTTTATGTGACATATGAGTATCTCAAATAAAGAAAAAAATGGTCCATTAAAGTACTTAGGTTGTCTGCTTCATATATTTTGAGTATCTATGTAATCTGTTTTGGGTTTGTATATTGTCTAAATGTTTTGTCTTATAATATTAACTGTAAGATTAGTAATAAATAATTTATAATGAAGCCACCTGTCAATTTAAAATAATAATTAGCCTATATACTTATCTTGGATATGCAATATTAGTGAATATTTTTATATTTAAGAAAGTAATAGTTGCTACGATGAAATATTATATTATATATTATTATTATAATAAGTTTTTATTATTTAATGCTGTTGAAGGTTTGAATGCTGGTAAGTTAATAGTGGTCTAGCCAGATTGGTTAAGTGGCTTGCGTCTTCTACTGCGGATCACGAGGTTTTGGGTTCGACTTACGATTCTCATCAAACGTAATTTGAAACTGTCTAATGTAAAACACAGGCCCGGCGCGAGCACTAGTAGTCTTGCCGGACCCGTCCCATCGAAGTCATGGAATATATGTATTATGTATCTCTGCGTATACATTTGAGCACTGCCTCCTGCTTACTTGGTAAGCCTAAATAGAGATACGGTACCGTGGCCGAGTCGGCTTAGAGAACATAATTTTATAATTAAGGAATTTGATATATGTACAGTACAATATTTAGAATAAGAGAAAAGCTCATCGATTCATGTGTCAAAGAAGAAATGATATAACCTTGTATTTGATTTTTTGTAAGTTGTTTTGAAAGCTTTATAAGGATAATACTTCATTAAAAACATATACTGTTGTTATGGAGAAATAAACTAAGACACAATAAAGATTTGTTTATTTGAACTTCGTGATTTAATTACACTTCTGAAATTGGAGTAAAATTGTTACGCTCCTGAAATCAAACAATAAATAATTCAAATCAGTGAATCACAATGACACAATGAAGATCCAAAACGTGACAGTACTGAGGATTTTGAAGAAAATCCAGCCGTGTCAACCGCTGACAAATTTAATTATTCAACTTACCGAAACGTTAGAAAGCGAATTTTCCGATAACTAAGTAAATAAATTCGTTTAGAGCCACCGCAGCAAGTTTAACTTAATAAAACATTGAAATTTTCATAATTCACTTCTGCCGAGGTTGTATGCCATTCTGAATTTATTATTTATGTGCATACATTCACTGTAATCACGTATTGGTCTATATTCTTTATTATATAATTTGTTCTTTACAGGCACATCGTCGGTATGGGTTTAAAACACGATGATTCTTTGAACATCAAGATTTCCTTCACTGTACGAGACAATTATTAAGATATTGTGTGGATTACACAGCGCAGTCGAAGTTAGCACGCACTAAAGCTGGGGTGTACGTAGGCCTTCAGTATTAAATTAGATAAACAGTTTCCTGTATATATCTAAAGGAGTATAAATAGACGCGGAAAATATCGTCAGATAAACGGTCGGATCAGGGATTTATAAGCATTCAACGTAATCAATATCACAAAGATATATAACTGGAGCTAACCTAATTAATAAATTGCGTGGGTCATAAAAATACCTGATTATATAAGCGAGTAAGTTTAACATTTTAACTGTTGATCTGTACATCTGAATACCTCAATGGAAAAAAATAGTATATCATAATTTTTTAAGAATATATAAATTATACTACCCTAAATGTTCCTCAACTAATTTTTAGATAGTTTATTGCTTTTTTTGTCATATATAAATTGATAAATGTTGGATTAAAAGTTATGTATTTCTACAAATCCCGGAAATTACATAATTATATGTTAAGATTTGTTTAATGGCGTAAAAATAATTATATTCAGCAAGTAAGTTATGCTGCAAATTTCTCTCAATGAACAAAAAAAAAATTTTATTATATTGATATTATCCATTTACTTACTAGATACTTTAGTATATGTAAAAGTGTATAAATAAAATATGTTTCAGAGTATTTTTTATTTAGTCGAAAGACGAAAATATCTCGTATGCAATGAGTGTATTCCTCGTAAATCATTACAGTTTTTATCTATTTTTATTGTGTTTTTTCTGGTAGCAATTTTCTAATAAGTCAAAGGCACTAATTGTCCGTCTCATCTTTTAAACGGGTCACTTATATACTAAATATTTATAATTTGTCATTAAGTTTAATATGTGTATGTTGTGTGGTTGATATTAAGTGTAAAATGATGTATACAGTAATTGGGTTTCAGATTTTCAAATGTTGTTTAGTGTGTAATAACTATATGTATCTAATCAATCTGTTTTCTGTTTCTGTACCTAAATGTTAATAAAATAAACATAAAATATACCTTCTCTAATACTTGTTATAATAAACACTAGTTAACGTTAAAAAAGCTGTTAATTTTAATTACCATCAAACCAATTTTTCTCGTCAGGTATGAAAAAACTCGTGGATAACTAAAACGGAAGCGAATCGATTAGCATCGCGGACATAACGCCCAATATTGGCACACTGTGAAGCTTCTTAGGTGGGGTCAAGAGCAGCGATACTCGAATTTAGATCTGGGCTCACGCCAACAATTCAACTCCTCTAAGTGAAACATCTTTTTGTTTTTATCGCTCTTGCAATTATCAGACGTACCATCAAGATTGTTTAGGTACTTTTGTAATTAATAATATTAATTACAGTCTAAATCTGTTATAACAACATCGAAAGGACTACTCATATTTCATATCATACGTTGTTATGAAGAACCTAATACAATCTATTTCAGCCGGGACCTTTGATTTTCATTATAACCGGTATGTTGTTCCAAACGATGTTGTCAAAAACGGTTTTTACTGTATATATATTTAAATTATAGGAAGAAATGTGTCTGGGCCTGAATTTTTGTGTTACCTGATCATTTATGTTTCTTAATAAATGAGTGAGCAGCTTTTAGATACTGCGTTGATTTTTTTGCTCTGAGGTTTCCTCACACTTTTTCCTTTACGGTATTAAAAAAAATCCATTGGTACACAGGTGTGATTCGAATACACGTCATCAGGGTTGAGAGGCGCATGCAAATGTATGCGTTAACGTCATATTTTTAGAGATTTTAATCCCGGAAAAAAGTCAATTTGTTAAATACATAATTGGGATTGAAATATTTAAGAAATACTTAATAGAATACAAACATTAAATTAAATTAATTTTATTTACAACAACTGTCGATGTTTGAATTATTTTCAGACATTTTAACAATGCATTTCCGAAGAAAACTCTTACAAACGAGCCGAGATGACTGTATAAAATTCATTTTTAGTGAGTTCTATTGTATCTCAATGACGATGGAAAATTAAAACATTTTGTAATAACTATCGAAGCCTAAGTGGCGATGAATAAAGGTTTTAAACCGAGGGGAGATCTATTTTTCTTTCCGCGAAACGCAAACACCTTTTCAATCCTTCAATAGACTGGATGAGATGGGAGCGCGACCAACTAACGGTAAGACTTAATGGGAGAAAAAACTGGATCGTCTCACAATAGCAGTGGGAATGTTTTCAAGGCATAAGATTAATCGTTCAAAGACGTATCCGCGGACATCTTCGACGCCTGCACAAAAATTAATCATTTTATCGCGGCATTGTCAAGATCCAAGCACCCACGCGTGAAAACTGCTCCCCAATTAATTTACAATTAGCTTGATAGATTACGTGAAGATATTTCAATTCATTTTTTAAACGTCGAGAAATTAGATTAACGAGTTCTTATGGATATCAAAAACGACAAGTTGGAATTACGCAAAGCTTTCAGAAAGTGCGATGTAATCTCAGCCGTTTCCATAAACTTAATGGTGAAGTATCACAAAACTTACATATCGCTGTTATAACTACGTAACTTGGCATATTTGTTACTCTCTCAGTCAGCATATTCACGTCGAATGACCGCCAATTTATGAGAAAACTTCACCGGTGAAACGCGACCTGCGAGTTTTTCGTCAAGACTCTGTAACCAGCAAGGACATTCAGGTAAATATGCCAGGTTAAAGTTTTGAAAACTTTATGGTCTCGAATAGCAATGTGTCAATTCAGCGATTGAAATATGGCGACAGAGTTGCGTAGTGGGGTGGGCGAGCGACGCCACTGTTTCCGCGTTGTGACGTGATGCATCGTGTGAGCTTGCATTTAAATTCAGAGCCGTTCGTATATCAAACGCCAAATTTGCGTTACGACGGAACGTACTAAATTTTATCTGCACAAAAATCGTGCAACTTGACAGATAGAGCATGCAACGAGATAGTGGGTCAGTCACCTCGTAACGCCGTGCGTTCATCGATCTTGTCGATAAATGATGTAGGTGTATAACAAATGCGAGGCATACGTCACAATATGAGCCTAACTCGTGCTTGGAGGCACGTCAGTGGGATAAGTAAAATATTCCACTCAACGAATTGGGGCTCGGAAGTAGGCGATGTTATCATTGTACTATATTATTTACGGTAAAAATAACACAAGATTATTAGCTGCGATCAAGTCGAAGCTTATTCCAGAAAAATGATGTATCACCAATAAATGGACGGAACATCTAGTGGACTATTTCCGGTGTCCGGATCTCAGCGTGATAAAGCCATAACTGTCTAACGCCTGGAGATTTTATCATTTTATCTCATACATTGCACTTAAAATTCATGATACCAATTAGGCAGGATCTATAAAAATCTAAATGAGGCATAAAACAAAAATTAAAAAAATACCGTCTAAATTTTTCAAGTTTAAACTCTGATAAAATCTTAACAGCAGTTTTGCTATGTTAAATCGTTAAATACTTCCTGAATATAACAATCATATAGTACGCATTCGCACATTGAATTATAGTACTGTGTCGTTAGATAGGCGACCGCGCGTCGCGTCGGCAGGTATGTTGGCGGCGCCACATCAGCTTCTGCCAGATTAATGGATCATTGCCCCCCCTCGCCCCTCTCGACACCCCTAGATCCCACCAAACCCCTTACTACATCCAACTTCCAAACTCATTAAATCGTTAAAATAATACCCGTAATAAAACATTGACACGCGTTCATAACCAAGCGACCTTCAATCTCAACAAGTAGCGAACATTTATGCTCGATAAAACACTTGGAAACTGCGCGTCGTAAATCACCAAGGCATCGAAAGTTAGCCGCCGAGCACTTAAAGTTTAACGGTCAATAATAACCGGCGATGAAAAAAAGACACGACCGTTTTCGCAGTATAAAAAGTAATGTGATAGTGTTGGAAGGGCTAGGTTAGTGGAGTTTTGAGGGATGCTGTAATGAAGCTCGGGACAATCAATAAATTTGAATGTTCTTCGGCGCCGCCCACCAACTTGCAACTTTTTCGGTAGCGAGGGAAAGCGCGCCAACGCGACGCCATCGTAGGGATTCATTACAGTTATTGCGATACTGTAGATATATTTTTTACTTTCTCCGATTTATATTTAACGTATTTAAGTTTAAAAAAAACTCGACATCTTAAGTAGTAAGTCAAGCCTTTACGAAAAATTTAAAAATAAAATATTATATATTTAACAGAATCTTACATTAAAATTAACTTTTTTTTTCTTTTCAAGTGTAAGATTTGGAAACCCTTTTAAGTACAAAATACCTGTGTTAGGGTTCCCAGCTCTTCCATAACAAACTTTATTACTTAAAATAATGACAATATTTAACCTATTTTTTTGAACCGTTTCCTTTTTATTTTTTGAACCATTATCATCACACCTGAGTGCATGAGTAAGTGTGTGGGTGTAAATGTGTGAGAGAGTGAATGAGTGAGTGAGTGAGTGAGTGAGTTAATGAGTAAAGTGTATTTACATCGTGGGTCTCAAAAGCAGCTCTAACACTGCATAAGGCGTGTTCATAAGCCAGTCTTTTATTAGGGTTTTTAGGTTGTAGGCGGTGAGAGGGTAGATGTTAAGCAGCCTATTTAATTTAACTATATAATTGTACCACATGTATTTTTGTTAAAAGTACTTAATTATCTTAATTATTATTTGGTATAAAAGCATATATTTCTGACCGGCTTAGTCGCTTTTAGTGATTGTGCTTCTTTATGAAAGTAAAACGTCTTCACCTCAACAAAAAGATGCAAGGGAAAAAAGTCGTAAAATTCTTAAATTAAAATACATAAGAAAATGTCATTTGCAAACTGTTATGACATAGATTTTCTACGTCACTGCAATACAGTGTATATTTTATAGATAAATCGGATCTAACCTTAATTTATATATTTAAAACTACCTCTTTTATATATTTAAATATTTATATATTTAAAATTCTAAAGTTACAATAATATTCCAAACCCGTATTATTCATAATAACTCAAATAGCAAAAACTTTTAAAATACAAGTTGCCTAGCAACATTCTTGCCTTATTAAGGAAGCGAGTCTCAAAAGTTAGATTGACATAGTTTCGTACGAAGACACAAATAAAGGTACTGATTTATTGGCACTATTTCAACTGGTAATTGAAGTGAAATACTCCGGAACACGTAAGATTTTATAACTTTGGGCATAACTGTCTTAGAACAACTTCTGTTTTACGTTAATCGAGATGCGATTCATAAGAGAACTTTCGTTTAAAAGGGGTAATAATTTAAATCATTATTAAGCAAGTAGATTTTCATTTATTTATTTATTTAGTAATTCTACCGCTAACATAAATTATATTTAATTACAAAACAAATACACGGAAAATTTAGCCAAAGATGAAATACATGACACATTTACTAGAAAAAGATTTAGAAAAGGGAACAAACAAACAAAGAGTATTTAACTAATTGTGATTTAATTTATTTAACTAAGCCTAAATTGGTTGTGTTGTGTGATGGTGTAAAAGTGTGGGTATGTACGTGATGGTGTGTATGTGGGGTGATATGATTATAAATTACTTAGATTTTTTTTAAGAACGGCTCTAGTCTAAACAGTAGGGTGATTCTCTGTACGACGAACTTATTAAATTGCATTGGAACTGTTATTCTAAGCTAAGGTTATGCAAAGTCGTTAATTAAGCTACACGCTTTTTTAACCTGTCTTTTAATCAAAGGATAAACACAATTTGACAGAAAGAGATGTGAAAGTACTTTTTTTTATATAGAACAGGGTGCAAACGGGCAGGAGGCTCACCTGATGTTTAGTGAAACCGCCGCCCATGGACACTCTCAATGCCAGAGGGCTCGCGAGTGCGTTGCCGGTCTTTTAAAAATTTTCTTGAAAGAGCGTACTTTTTTTTCACTTTTAAAAATTGTGTATTTTTTGTGTTTACTCTAGCTCGGCCTTCGTCAGGAAATTATAAGCCAAAAACTAATTATGGTGCTGCTAAATACACGAAATGTCCGTTTTTTTACTAAAGTGCAATATAATCAAAATCTGTTATAACGACATCGAAGGGACTACTCATAATTTATCTTTTTTTTTATCGCCCTCGCAATTTGTATACGTGCCCAATATTCAAGATTGTATACCATTGTAATTAATACTAAATAAAATAAATCAGTGGCGCTACAACCTCTTTTTAGGACTTGGCCTCAGATTTCTGAATCTGTGTCTTTTCTTGAAAGAGCGTACTTTATTTTCACTTTTAAAAATTGTGTATTTTTTGTGTTTACTCTAGCTCGGCCTTCGTCAGGAAATTATAAGCCAAAAACTAATTATGGTGCTAAATACACGAAATGTCCGTCAATATTCTTTACAGCTAAGACGCAGTAATGCTTCTGTCGCTCTTAGTTCACGCTCCTTTCTAAAAAAACTGGGCAAACATCCAGGTCCAGTAAAGTAGTGATAAGACTGGTTTAGTTCTTACGAGTAAAGGAGTTAAAAAAACCGAATCTTACGTATCACAAAACTTCCCTACGATTTGTTAATGTTAAATATTAACATAAGACGTGAACCGCTCTACAGGAAACTTACTAGTAATACTAAGGAATATGGAATGGTCATTGACGGACTACTTAATTGTCTACATGCAATCTCATATAGGATTAAAAATATGAATCTATAGGTGCAAAAGTAATTTGTGGTATATATATTTTTTATATATATTATACAAACATGTGATAATTAGCCAAAAACATAAGATTATAAGGGTTTACTAACCGTGATCGTTTCAAAAATGAGGTTCGTTTTGTTACACGTGAACGCATCTTCAGTAACGGTTATTGAGGTATTGCTCAAGTGGGCCAACTTCTCAGTAAAATAAAAATAGTAAGGTTTGAGAACTCAAAGCGAATTTAAATACAAATTAGCTTTACTTAGGAAAGTTAATAACGTATTGTAATTTATATCATGTAGCAAAGCCTATTTTTTTGGTTATAATGCAGCCTCAGAAATATGTAGTATTTGATATATATATCATGACTGTTAAGTGCTTCTTGACCCTGATGCGTTTAAACTCTATACACTAATGAAACTTTTGTTTGAATAGCTACTAGAAGGTAATTACCTAACTGAGATCAATAATGTTATAAAAAAAGTCTTTATGCACCGTAATCTTGTTTATTATGTTTTAATTAATAGTTTTAATATTGCATTTTTTTTTCAAAACTGTATATGCATATATTACGTGTTTTGATGTAATTGGGTGTTTGTACAATTTGTAATGACATTTTCTTGTGTTTTTAAGCATGTTTTAGAATTTATAAATAAATAAAAAAAAACAAAACGTAATCATTATAACGTACCCGAATGAATTAGAAATAATTCTAAGTACAAAAAACCAATACAAAGAACTTCTATTTTTCGTTACTCAAACAGCAATAAGAAATCTTCCTTTTGACCTCGTATTTTAATCCAGATGAAAGGATTACAAGCAAGAGAATCATGAGGAAAGTTCATGAATAGAATTCTCGTAACAAAACTTAGCACTTTCAATATATTACAAGTTCCCTAAGGGGAAAGCATTAAATGTAGTTCGCAGATCTGGCTAAACTTACAATTTTTATGACAAATTCAATTAGGAGATTTATGTTCTTTGTATTAAGTTCGGAAGTTAAACCTTTAAGGAAATTATAACGAGCGAGAGGAAATTGTACGACGACATCGTTTAAAACAACATAATGATTATATTGACCAAAGTCAAAGGTCTTAGCTGCATTATTCTGTATTAGTACTAACAACGTCCTCGGTTGTTACGACCAAATATCAGTATTCGATGTCGATGTCGATTTTGACTGTAATTATATCTCGAGCTCGAACATAAATATATATTGTATTATGTATATATATATTATGAATGTTCGAGCAGTGTTGGTCTAGTGGCTTCAGCGTGCGACTCTCATCCTGAGGTCGTATGTTCGATCCCCGGTTGTGCACCTATGGACTTTCTTTCTATGTGCGCATTTAACATTTGCTCGAACGGTGAAAGAAAACATAGTGAGGAAACATGTCTTAGACCCAAAAAGTCGACGACGAGTGTCAGGCACTGGAGACTGATCACCTACTTGTCTATTAGATTTAAATATGATCATCAAACAGATTCAGAAATCTGAGGCCAAGTCCTAAAAAGAGGTTGTAGCGCCACTGATTTATTTTATTTAGTATTAATTACAATGGTATACAATCTTGAATATTGGGCACGTATAAAAAAAGATAAATTATGAGTAGTCCCTTCGATGTCGTTATAACAGATTTTGATTATATTGCACTTTAGTAAAAAAAACATTTAACATTTATTGGATGACTTCGTCTGTGTGTGTGTGATTTCAGTATATTAATTAATCAATAAGGAAATATGACAGACACATCACAAATACAAGATATATAAGGTATATACAAGTTATAGACTGTCCTTAATATATTTCATAGTTAAATTTTAAATATTTTCAATTTTGAATGTATGGTCATTATTTAAGAGCAGTGTTGGTCTAGTGGCTTTAGCGTGCGACTCTCATCCCTCAGGTAGTAGGATCAATCCCGGCTGTGCATAGTTGGACACCAACACCTTTTATCCTTGTTCTCATTTAAGATTTTGTCGAATGGTGAAGAAAAACATCGTGAGGAAACCGGCTTGCCTTAAACCCAACAAGTTCCAGGTACAGCTTGATCACCTACTTGCCAAATTAACAAATGACCATGAAAAAGATACACAAATCTGAGGTACTGACCTAAAAATGTTTTTAGCGTCACTAATTTTTTTCATGGCTAAACTAAAATAAAATGAAAAACAATACTAATACTAAACGTGGAATAAACAAAGAACAATGTCATAATATACCTCGATAAATTAAAAAGGTACTTGTATAATCGCCACTTGTACAAACAATAGGAATCCATCGTTAGTCTGACGTTTCGGTGAAAATAATGAGAAAAAGCTCTAGGTGACCGCAGTATGTGCCTCAGCCGTCACTCACGTCACGAAACCTCATTATCGATAGAGATCTAGCGACATCGGTGGACAATAAAACGTACCATCATATCTAAAAGTTTGCCCCATAATGAAGCGTATGGGGCGAATGGTTTACGACAGACGCCGGCGAATCTTTATTGGGAGCGCACCAATTTAGATAAAAGGAATGCTTTCCTACTATCAGATAGTCTTAACTATCGCCAAGTTAGCGGTAGTTAATCCGGCGGGCTAAGATAAATCAACAGAGGAAAGCAATAAATTCGGCCGGCTACGGTAATAGGTGAAAACTATTACGTTTCGAGTAATTTAGGTGCTGAAGGGAAAAAATATGAAGGCCATAGAGGCGCCGTACGCTTCAAGGGATTGTTGCTAAGATTCCATTTGGCATACGCACAAACGAAGATTTAAATTTACGGTATGCGTGACATCAAAAGAGTCTAAATTCAATTTTGTTGTGTGCAGTGATGCCACCGCCTATAGAAACTCTTAATACCGCTAGTGCGCTACCGACCTTTTAACAATAGGTGCCCTGTTTTTTTTTTCTAAGTCGAAGAAGGAGACGTAACAATGAAGAATTTTCGTTCCACCTCGACGTCCGCCATTACACAACTGCGAAACCGAATCGACTGCGAACCCATTCGACTTAGGGTCCTTCAAGAAAAGCGCTTAACAATTCTTAAAAGGCCGGCATGGCACTCGCGAGCCCTCTGGTATTGAGTGTCTATGAGCGGCGGTATCACTTAACATCAGGTAAGCCTCCTGCCCGTTTGCCTGTTGACCTATAAAAAAAATGTAGTTAATTTAGTACAAACAAATTCTTTAGGTCTTTTATTTCGTATTTGGATTTTTCTATATTGAGATCATTCTTAAATTAAACTTCAGATTTAATCCGAACATCGCATCGCAAAGTTATCCAGGACATGAAAGTGGATTTAGCCAAAACGTCTCCTTGTTATCTCATATCCTAAAAGTTTAAAACGGGAACTTATTAACTCGACGCGACCGTGGAAAATGCTCGAACGCTAAAATGTTACAAGAAAACTTTCAAAGTGCAAAAAGAATCAAGCAAGTTTAACGCTAAATGCAGTGTCTGAGTACGCGCGGATGTACCTATTCTGTTTTAAGCGGATTAAATCGATTAAATATTTCAACCATTTCTATCCAGAAATCCACATGTATCCACATAGATAGGCGGAACAATAATTATTTTAGTAATTTTGATAAAATCACGTATTCAAATATAATGATGCTACCTTCGAATAAAAACTATGCGACATGTGTAACCAGTGCGAGTATAGAAAGTATTCAATAAGGTTAGCTCTGGAGGTCACGTGAAACACGTCACATCCGATTGAGGGTCTCGAGAGCGTTTAAAGGCTAGACAAAAAATAGGCAGAGTCTTTTAAAAAGTGGTGTATAATAATTTTAATTACTATATTAGTTTTTGCAACTGCCTTAATCAGCCGTTCAATTAACATCCTAGCCTTTTAAACAAAAGGCGCCGTTTAACTAGCGGCTTGAAAGATGTTTCGCCAGTTGATCAAACAGACATCAGTTAGTTTAACAGTTGAGAAAATGACTTCGATTGACGTTTCATTACATGCCTAGCCTGTTGACTGTTAATTTATATTTAATTCCACTTTTTGCCACTCTCAAACTCGAAACGAAACTCTTCAAACTGTCAAAATGGCGTCGGCTAACCACAACTTTCAATCCGCTAGTTAAACGGCGCCGTTTAGTTAAAAGGCTAGCCTATTACTTGCACGGCTAATTAAGCTAGTTGGCTGCGACAGATGCATGGAGATAAAGTAGTAGTCAGCCTATGTTAATAAAAAGGTGTTCTACTAAGTTTATTTGACATAACATGACAAGAGTTAGTCGTGAGAAATGGACTAGGTTCAATACTGAATGGTGACGGACAGTTCAGGCGATGGAAGGGTGACCTGCAAACCACGGACTAGAGTTTCCCAGGATAGAATAGCCCCACATGTCCCAGGACACTGAAGACTTATTATGTTTTATAGTTTTATATTATATTTAAGATTATTGTATGGATTCGAAAAGAAATGTGTATTATACATTAGTTCAATAGGCGAACATGTAATGACATAGACAGCCTTAATGGCCTATATTCAAATATAATCGTATATGTGAGCTTTAAGTAGGTAAATGCCGTAATTGTGATTAATTATATGAATTAAAGAAGTCGGTAGTTTAAAATATTTCCGCTTGTTTCCGCCTCACTCAACATGCATTATTAAAAAGATAATTGACGTAACGATTGTCATTTGAATAAAAGGCTGAATATATATTATATTAAAACTTTTTCAGTTATTACCAGCCAGGTCACGTCTTTTTTTAATTTAAATTATTTTGGATTAAGAATTAATTAACATTAAACAACGTAGGGTATCTAAAGGCTAAGTGCAACAGACCGGCCAGACAGGCCTTGTAAGGTTGTAAGTGCTACCAAGTTTAAAGCCATCCATGCTAAAAAACAGCTAAGAGAATTTTTGAAATATATGTAGGTTAGTTACAATACACACATACATACATGTACACTTCAAATATACAATTTGTTATAATAATGTACATTTACAACGAATAGTCCGACAAAGATCTGTGGATGAATATAATAACAATTTAAACATGTCGATTCTGTTTTAACATTAAGATAGACATGAGAAATGATTCATAAAATACTTGTCGAAACTGTTAAGTAAGTATTTTGTATATAACTCCTGTAACGAAAAATAAATTTGAACATAACGAAACATTTTTTTTAAAACACCTTGTTGTTACTTGTTCATTTCTGGTTCGATAATAATATAGGAACAGAGTGAATTTAAAACGCGATGTATTATAAATATTTTCAAATCGCCTATTGTTTAAGATGCGCACAAAGTGTTTGTATGCTATTAGACGAATGTGTCTGTTCTCGAGTCATCAATTGTGCTAATATAAATAAAGATAGTTGACCGTGTCTTTTAGCAACTTTTTTAGACCCTCGTCTTTATTTTTTTTAATATTAAACGAAAACGTCAAACTCTATATGAATGACAGTAAAAATGCAACCTCTTTGCAAATTTTAATGAGACATACAACTAATGTTAAGCTTGTAGCGCCATTGTTTTTTTACTACTTATAAACTGACAATTGACAACAGCTTGGCTGTCATTTAACAGTGATATTTCACTTTCTTCATAGTATAAATGATCTTTAAGGATTTGATCTCATAATGCGATATAAAGTCGCTGGCGTGATATACAACTTTTCCAGCTTTAGGTGCAAAATCCTTCAACATCAAAAGGATCGTTTTTATTGCCACTTTGGATGTCTATTCTAATGTAACATTTAAATACTAAAACAGCGAATTGAAAATGGCTAGAATAGTTATCGATAGAAGCAACAAATTAAATAGGATTCAACACATTTTATACATAAAACACTTCGAATGAAATAGAAGTGGTTTTTGCACAATTTTTCCAAGAGTTTTTCTATGATGAAGTGAGGTTTATGTAACGCCCATAAGAGGTTTTTAATAATTTAAACAAAAATCTATTGGTGCTGCACGGGCTCGCACTCACATCTTCAGCACTGGTCCTCACCACTGGTAGGCACAGTTAACCACACCAAACCCGACCAATACCAGGGCTAAGAATGATAAGAGAATTACATCGAATTTGCATACATAAACGTCAGTACTCTTGCGATTGTCATCTTACTATTGGTAAGAAACCAACATTTATCAAAATTTGGAAGTAACACAGCCTGTCCTAACCAGTCCAATTAGAACTTAAAAAAAATTGATAAATTTCAGAATCGAATAACCGTTATTAAAATCTCTTCGCAGACATTCAGGTGTAAATGTACGGAAAATTTTAAAAGAGATTAAAGCTAATTTGCGTTTTTAGGTGTATTACTTAACCGGTTCAGTTAAACATTACTAGTCCGCCTTGGTGTTTCATGTCTACAAAATTAACTTAAGGGCCTGAAGGTAATTCCGTGTTTGTATAATCAAAACTTAAAAGTTTATCGACATTACGTTCACTTATAGCTAGCATTTGGTAATTTTCCCGTTATACATATTGATAAGCGCCATCTAGTGAGTTCACTTGGTATTTCTGTCTGTCAAAAAATATTATCATAAAAGTCCTGTAAAAAGCAAAACAAGGATCATACATTTATTTCCAAGTTTTGTCTGTACTACTAGCGTAATTTTAATCAAAAACGACATTGTTTAAGTCGAATATTCAAATAAAACGGTTTCACGTACTAAGAGGAATATAACAAGAAACAATAAATCCTAATGAGCTCATTGAAATAACATCTTAGAATAACGATATCTTTCAAAAGGATTTGAGTTCCCTCGGATTTATTTATCTAAAAAGCTCTCGAATAATTTGCAAATTGATATTATCAGCACAAATGAGCATGCCTATGTCGCTTAGTGGTTTAAGTATTTATAGACTATATGTCAGTTTAGTTTCCAACGAAATGATGATGATATCCATATCCGTATGTCTGAGTGTTAAACACAAAAACTATGTATCGTACTATCAATCAATTAAACCTTGTTTAGTCTTGTTTACTTTATTTTAAAGTAAAGATATTATAAAAAATACAAAAAGGCTATTTGAGTTTATAAATATAGCGACTACATTTATAATGAAATTAAATTTTTTATAATTGGTGTGGGAAATATTTTTTAATTCTGTCGCATTAATAGTAAGTATTTAGCATTCGCTCAGACGGCGAACGAAAACGTCGTGAGAAAATCGGCTTGCCTTAGAGTCAAACAGTTGACGGCGTGTGTCTGTCCCAGAAGGTTGATGAATGATTATGTAGCAAGATACACAGAAATCAGACCTTAAAAAATGTTTTTTTATCTATGTCGAAGATAGCCCAAAATCTAGTGAAATAAAATAAAAGCAATAATATAATTACTATTAAATTACCTAATAAACGCAATATCTGATATAATTTTTCACCCGAGCATCAGACTTCATTATCTAATTTTATATTTTGATTTATTAAATTTCGAGTCCATAAGCGAACGAGTTAATCCGATTTAAATCCCCAGCTCTATTATCCTGAGGCGGTCCGGAAAAATGGATATAATTTTTAGCTACCAATAGTTTTTTTCCAGACTGCACAACGTTGGCAAATTGAATTTTTTGTTGCCCCTCACTGCACTAATTCGGCTAATGGATTTAGCGATATGCATGCACCAGCCACTTGCTATGAATTTTTACTGACGATAAAACTTTGCTTGTACAGTTTTGCTTTAGCCTATATAATGTCAGGCGGACTCGACCACAGCGCCTTATCTCAATTGAGACTAGACACATGCGTTGGTGTTTTTATTTGAAATTTAGTCTAATACGGAACGTTCTTCCATACGAGAGACACACTTAACCAAAACTATTTATTGCGAACTTTGATTAAATAAATATGAATGTTTGAAAATATGTGAAGTAATAATTATTTTTATTAAAAAATAATTATAGGATCTGTGTGGTCGACATACAGCACATTGGATGTAGAATACTCGGATCCGAGAGCTAGGGATGATGGTTTAAAAAAATTCACGGGACACTCGCACGGATCCTTCTTACGGCTTCGTTCTTCTTCAGATACAGACTGACCCATAGTGCACAAGCGAAGAAACACAGAGAACAACTATTCCATAACTCTTATTACTGTGGGAGGATGTCAACATATGGTTCAATGTGAGTTACATACATGCTCTTGTATCTACTATTCCTATGTAAACCATTCACAATAAGAACCAAAAACAGATTTTATAACTCAAATGACAGAAAGGCTGTTTGCAATACTTTCTTTATGTAAAGATATTAAAAGTTAATGAAAATTTAAGTTCAATAAAATCTTTTTAATTAAATAAAATATTTATTAATACGAATAAAAGTAGGGTTAACCATGTTAAGTGATTTTCAAGCTATTGTTAAAAAAAGTAGGTATTTAAGCGTGCGGAAAATTATGAATTCTTGCCTTTAAAGTATATCTACTTACTAACATATCGTATGCTAAGAAATCAAATCAAATCAATCTCCGCCACTCTTTTTAATCGCCAAGTTTTTTTTACAAAATGTTTGTAAGGAGCTGCAACCATAACACCATGTTCCATATGACATCTTGAGTAATAAAGAATAATAAAATAAATTAAAAACAAAGATTTGTCCTCTATCAGTAGGAGGCATGGTGAAATAGGAGCACGCACGCAAATACGTAGTATAAACAACTAAGACAGAAAAGACTAAGAAAACCGGGGTATTAGTCTTAAAGCCGACAGCACCCCGTAAGCCTGGCTTAGGCTTGGTTAGCGGTAAACGTTTCAACCACCACCAACCACCTGTTCGCCCATAAAAAAAATTTCAACAGACAAGGTCGACGTTCGATGAAAAATTATCAATTATGCAGAAATATGTTATATAGAAAGGTAAACGTGCAATGCTTTTGCTGTCTATTAATAATAGCCTATCTCTCATATTACGCCGTTATGTGCGACAGGTGTCCTGTCACACGCATTGTACATTATATTGGCTGATTCTCATGGAGTTATAAACAGAACAATTTTGTATAAAATAAAGTTATACAAAAAACAAACTTTTTTTAATTATTTAGAAAGACTATAACATCACGACTGGGTAAACTATGACACTGATTTAAAGCAAAATTTGCTATATAGAAGTTATTTAAGACTATATAAGCCTTTATATATCGAAAATAATTTGTTGCATTTTTAGTTCAGAAGAGATATGGTACAAGGTATGTGATGATTTTAATTTTAATACATTCATTTATTTTAGTGCTACTTATATCTTTGTTTCATCAAAATTAATAGAACCTAAATCCTTTCCCAAATATACATTCATCTCTTAAATAAAATGTCTGTGTATAAATAAGACCGAACGAACGAGCTTAATTTTAATACATTAATTGAGATTTAAAATAATTAATAGAGATTTAGTAGAAATAAAATGTGTGTGACCTCCAAGTTACCTTGAGCGAATTATACACGAAGGTCTTATTAAGCGAAGTCTATTTAAAATATCAGCAGATTTAAATATTCACGAATTCGAATTGTTTAATTATCGATTTAGATTTATATCTACGAGAAAAACTGCACAGTTCAGTTGAGAATTATTTAAAGTTTAAGCATTCTGACCTTTGTTTAATAAACTCAGCATTCAATTACCTGCAAAAAATAAGTTAATTAGGTTTCTTTAAGTTAATATTTATATATATAATTAATACTTTACATAAAATATTTATTACCTTCACCAAAAAAGCATGGCTTTTACAGAAGTAATTATAAACATACAAAAAATACAGATGATTTAAAACTGAAAGTGATCCGCCTCTTTGGCAAAAGATGGCGCTTATAAACTTAAATTACAGAAATAATTTAATTCATATGAAGTTACACAGATATGAATTTATTAAAAATCGGAATAGTTGGCTTGTGTAAAACCAAATCTCTTTTTATTGAAATATAAGAGTTATGTATGCAGAAGGAGAGATATGCAACCTTAAAATACCAGTAGTAATTGCTACTAGACGTATATTTTTTTTAAGCGTTAAATTTATTATGAGTCATGTTAAATATTTAGAATACATAAATATTTAACATCAAATACACGTTGCGACTATAAAATTACAAGTATTTTAACTCAAGTTTATTTCGAGCAAGTTTTCCGTTCGTGAATAAAGATAGGGTATCATGTGTGATAACGATAATATAGATAGCAAATTGATAAAACTTATATAATTTCTTTGATTTCTGTGTACCCCACAGAGATAAATGAAGAATAGATAGATAAATATTTTTTTCTTAGGAGGAGGCAAACAGGCAGAAGGCTGACCTGATGTTAAATAATACCGCCTTCATCAAGACTTACGCCTAGAAATACGGCAAAGCCATTGACGTTTATCGTATAAGTCATACTTACATGTTCAAAGTTCAATTAAAATATTCCCAAGTGGCGCGCGCGCACTAATCATACTGCATTATGTATGAGATGAACGCGGAAGTCATTAGGGTTTCGTGACCTTCAGTCACCGCGGGACCAATCGCCCTATTTCCCTGATGATATAATAGATTTGTATTGCCAAATTATTATAAGGGCCATGTATGTTACTTATTTATTTGGAAACAAAACAGATACATCTTTTCAATAAAAATGAAGTTAAAAATAAAACATAAAATAAACACATTGGATGTATCCACAATAGGTTCACAATAGGTTGTGTTTGTTTGTTGTTCATAGCTTGTTGTGTTTCATAGCTTAAAGCTTTTGTAGTACTTAATTATTTTAGTAATGGCTTACCTATACATAACTCACATAATTTATAAACAAGGGTTAGAGGCAGAACCAAGGGAATGCGATATAGGCTTCTAAAGTTTCTCTTATTGTTCAGTAAGGTTAAGCAACAATTATGTGGCTAGAAAGTTGATGGGTGCCCGTTGCTAATAAAAAAGTTTGTTATTAACTCACTCACATTTTTTTTATTATACTACGTAAGAATTTTCAACAAAAACAAATTACGATGTAGATCCCTGAATATACGCGCTGATGTCGCAAACTTGAAATTAACGATAAACGTTTTTTTTACATTATACTATATAGTTAGCTTGCAGATTTATTTATAATCATTAGTCCAATTTAAATAAAAGATGCAGTTCTAATTTTGCTCAGTTATATAACATTTATGGTTTAATCCATAATGCGACGCAATAAATATAGATAATGTATTTCCTAGACGTAATATTCATACAAATATATTGCGTATAAACACGGACTAATGTCGCCACTTTGATTCCTACGATTTCCCTTATGCAAAATATTAATTGATTAAATTTTACACGTGGCATGCTCGCTAGCAGAGTCCGGAAGGGTAACGTAGTGGGTGAGGGTAATTCCAAATTCATAGGTGCAGACAAAGACACACGGTATAGATAAAAAAACTTACACAGATTAAGGTTTATTTTTTTCCTGAATGAGTTAAGTAAAATTACCGCCGTTTTTTGAAATAATAATCTTTATTTTATTTTCTCACAAAAACTTTATACATGATAAGTTACAACTATTTATTAATGTATGTAACTAATTTGTTAGTGGCGCATTTAGTTTGACGTTTTATAAGTATTACACAATTTTAGAGTTATCTATAACGCCGCGAAGCCACGAGAAGCGCCGCAAGGTCACATCACACGTGGTGCCCAGCCTGTTGCTAACAATACATTCCCGCCATTCCGAAATCCATCTATAATCTATTGCACCGTTTATCTATGTAATTGAACTCAATTGTTACTAACGCTGTATGGCATAGAGTCGATGCTATTTATTTTATTTTATAGTAGCGGCCTCTAGTCACTTCACAGTTTTACTAGTTTTTTATTTATTTAAGACATACAATGTAGTGTTCTAAAGTTGAAAATTGTTCGATAAATCTTTTCTTTATATTATTATAATAGACTAAACTCAATAAATTGATATTTACAAACATTATTTTACATTTCTAATCGAATTTAACGTAATAGAGATATTCAAAATGCTTACAAGCTTCCTTATCTTTTTAACTTTATTTGTTTCGATTATAAACAAAATGTAAACAAAACGACCACTTTTTTTTATCAATGCATTTATTATTAAAATTAACAATAATATTTATGCCTAAATAAACGTTACGAACTTTATGGGATAGACACACATATAATGCCTACTATAGCGACATCTGCAGCTCACAACGGGATTTTATAAAAGATTTCTAAACCATTAACTTCAATTATTATTATGCTTAAATGGATTAACTAGAAATTCCTTCATTGATATCAGACGAGCATGTAATACAATAAGAAAAACATACACATACATTCAATTCATTTGTTAAAAACTCGAGTTATGACCTAAATATTAATTTGAATCAGCGTATCTATACGCGCGTATTTCCATAAAATAAATTGCAATTAGTTACAGCAAAGACGCGCATACAAGTTGATATGGTAATAGGAGACCTTCAGTATTCGCTGGCAAGCGGAATTTTTCCGTCGACTTATGGTAATTTCGATATTCACTGAAAACGATTTAAACACTGAACTTAGCGGTAATACCACTCCGAAACTGTAAATTTTCAAGCGGACTTGAGATTTGTGTTGACAGTTTTTTTTTATTGCATTTAAAAGTAATTATCATTCATAGTATAAAGCAAGGAGTTCCTAAAGCTCCCTTTATTGAGTGATTGTGTCCCTTTCGCTCTTGTGACATAGGTCCATGCTAATAAACGTGACAAAAGATTTTATATATTTTTAATATCACCGTAAAACCTTTTTTTAATTTTTTTTAGTACATAAACCTAAGACAATATTATTAGATACCTAACAAAGGGTTATTTTAAAGTAAATTCGTTTAAAATAGTGAATGTTCACATGTTAATCTCAAGGGCTAATTCTACCCGAGGCAAACATCGTCTCTAGTTACAACACGTGTGATTTCCGCTATATTTAACCTATAATTACTCAAAGTAAACGAAAATTTCTACCTCAGTGGCTGAGTATTATAGTATTTGGCAAAACAGTATCACCACTACTACCGTCACACCACATGTATCACCGTAACGGAAGCACGCGATACGTCGGGAAAAAATTATGTAACATAATTATAAGTTATAATAATAGTATCAATCCCTTTTATTTAAAACAGTATGGTGAAGTTTACACTCAAGACTGATGTCAAAATCTAATACGCTTTCGATAGACTGGAGTCGTAGAGGCACTCGATGTTATTTAAGTGGGTACTGCTTATTCACGCTGGAAAAGTTTTACCGTCAGAAGCCTTCTAAATCACCTAGGAGTATGATAATACAACTTTTAAGACGTACTAGTAGTATAATATATATATCTTCCTAATGTGAAATTTCTACTCTTAAATAACGAAGGTCATGCTAAAACCTGTAAAAATTCCACAAATATTTTTTTATCAAGTCAGTGTTCGTCTTTGAGGTAACAGATGGCGCTATTCACTACAATACCCAAAAATTTATAATGTCAATAAAAATACAAAATTTAGAGTCTCGAATAGTTCTCATAAGTACTCCAACAATTCTTAGAGTGCATATATGCATATATTTTAGCTAGAAAAACAGTAACCAATGGTTGATTTATCAAATATCATAATTAAAAACGATAACATAATACTTGTAGATTATAAAGATATACTTTATCATCTACGTAATACTAGTAAATACCTAGAATTACTAATTTAAACTTTTGCAATGTGGAATAAAAAAAAATCTTCAAAAATTATTTGGTTATGTGAACTTAACCTCTAAAGTCTAAGCTAAAACGCAGTATACGATATCACTTGAAAAAAGTGAGCACAACTATAACCTTATTTAATAATTTAAAGGTAGATAAATAAAATATTTGACTTAAATACTTCGTTACATAATAGATAACAGTCATTAAAATTCATAGTTGAAATCATAAAATTCTAGATAAAGCAGCCGCCGCGCCAGGCGTTGTCATGGCAACGCGAGGCTTCGTGCCATAGATAAAAATATAAAACAACAGTTTAGTTTTATATTTTAAATCCTACATAAGTAGTCTGTATTTTTATTGGAAAGGTAATGTTTCGTATCGCGTCGATTGGATCGTTGTTATCTCGATATTATTATTTTTTTATTTTCTTCTTAATAATTATGAATTAGTTTCATGATTACTTTGTAGTTTCAGACAATTTTAAATACTGTATACTTGATTGTAATTAATAAAACATAACTACTGCAAAAAATAAATGAGTTCATAAAATTATTCGTAATTTTAAAAAAAAATGTCTTTTACTTAAATAAATTTTACTTTCACTAATAGATATAAATATTGTTTCACCTGAATAAAATATTCCGTGAAGTAGAATATAGTCAATTTCTGCTTCAATGTTTCTAGACCCAGATGCTATCAATGTTGTGTTGTGTGTACATTTGTTTGAATATTATGTTTGGTACAATAGGGGGCAGGGCCAGAGTCAAGATTTAGCTATGTGTTTAACTGCCGTATATCAAAGAAATATTAGATTTTCATTAACGAAAGTCGTAGTTCGACTATGAATCCAACACAAAGAAACGAAGCCACAATTTAATTAATCAACAAAATCGTACAGACGAACTTGCTATTTATAACTATTATCGTTATATCATTTCAATTATAATATATCTTTTAATTAGCGGTTATGACCTTGAAAGATTATAACATAACCTTCTTTGGAAACCAATCTCCCATACTATTTAAGTCAATATAAGGCCGAGTAAAAGGCGTTATGTCAGTAGAAATTCAACAGTCGTATTTTTAAACAAATGTAGAGTATTTTACTGCCAAGGAGATCCTATTACGTCGATAAATTGTATGTAACTGGCGTAATTTATTTGAGTATATAAACTATATTGATTTTTAAGTACATATAATAGTGACAATAAACAGATCCATATCTCACTAATTATTTTCTTGTAGCCTGGAACTACGTGATCTTGCGTTTATAAATAGATTTACTTTTCAATTATTTCAGGCAAGGCTTTCGATGTAAAAGCAAAATCGCAGTGGAAAAGTACCGCGAGCTGCCAAGGCAAGAGAGTGGGTTGCGCATGCGTGTTCCGCACGAACGTACCACTTGTTGTACGTCCACGTGGCTCCCAGGGGGTGGGGGACTTTAAGCTGCCTCGTGTTCGCACTGAATTAAATTATGTAAGTGATATTACACTATCTTATTAAGCGTTCGACTCAACTGACAGCCTAGTGCTCCAATGCTGTGATTTTTCTTAAAATAAAACTACAGGTAACATTTTAACATCTATGACTCGAAGATAAAATATAATTTATTTACCAAAAATTACATATTCTGTAGTTCTAGTTAGTTAAATAAAACAAAATTACTCCTATTTGGGCATGATTAAAGTGATTTAATTTTAGTCAAATAATTTAATTATTTGGGTCACAACATTAATTTAGGTCAAATAAATCGTGATTGAAAAAAAAAATTTAAATTTATTTTATTTATTGGTTACGAATCCCAAAATATAGCTTTTGTTTTAATATAGCTGACGATTTTTATATAGGCATTTTATATGACGATTTCAAATACTCAAAACTCTTACGTTGTTTTTTATATACTACTGCTAAAATTTCCGCGCGGTTTCTGAAAACGGGACGAGTTTGAGTCTCAAAATTCCATCTGGGGACAATAGGACTCCTAGTTGGAAAAAGGGACAGTCCCATTCAAAACGGACGTCTGGCCACGTTAGACATGATCAGCATACCAACGTTTCAAGATATGCGTGTTCTTCATAATCAACACGTTCAGCATACAGCAGGTGATAGCTTATTGTGTTAGCACAATGCAAGGATGACACTGTTTTCCAAATCACGCACTCTAGATACTCAGCAAGCAACCTACAAGTTTTGTTCTTTTAAATACGTATATCAGCTGGGTAAAACGGGCCCATAGGCTGCACGAGTTAACTAACTAACAATTCGCCTACTACTAAAATAAAACAAATGAAATATATTGATGCTAATACTATAAAGATAACTTAAAATAGCATAAGTTAAGGATTCTTTCAGCCTTGGATTTAATGCCTTGGCAAATGGTCATCTTATGGATGACTGAGGCGTTTTATTGGCCTCTCACTACCCGTCTGTATAGCAAAGGGCTTCATGAGTAGAGATCCACGTACGCGCATCAAGCTCGATATCCATGGTGCGGGCCTGCGCAAACCCAATTTCACTTTATTAAAATGGATTAGTTTCTTGATTAGTTCTTCACAGATGCACGCCTATTCTTAAACGAAGTTTACAGAGACAAGTTGCATACTGCTCTTCTATTAGTTGAATGTCTTTGCTTTTTATTTTATGTGTCCTTTATTGTCCTGTTTACTGTTTACATGTGTTAATTGATTTGTTCCATTAATTATGTCTTAATAACTATATCTTATGTATGCACATCCTGAGTTAACCTTATCTATTTTTTTTCTTACAGTGGATGCCTGGAAGGCCGCCAGCTACCCTTCTTTTTATTTAATTATTTAAATTATATTTCTGTACATGCAACGAAGTGTTAATAAATAAATAAAATACATTTTGTCTCGTTCATGTGTTTGAGTGATTAGGACAAATCCATAGTTAACAAAACGTAATGTACGTTTTGTAAACTGCGAATATGAAATACTGCGGTTTGTTACGATGTAATTGTCGATTACAATAAAATAATATTATACTAATACTGGCAGGTACTGGTAACTGGAATCCGCACATGAAGCACAAGTCTTAACATACGTAATGTACTTGAAAAATCGACAGTTTAAAAGGTATCGAATTAAATTTATGATGTGCCACATAACGACCGGTTTATGAATTTAGTTCGTTCACCGTTAATAATATAGATAGTTGCACTTACGAAGTTATTTTCTCTCTTTGCGCTTTATTAAGAGCTAATGTGACGCACTGGAGAGGTCAATGACCGGCCAGCTGCATTATTTCGTGGACGGGCAATGATGCGTGACAGGGAAAAGTTTTTAATTAAATTCCTTGCTATTTAAAGTTCGATACTTTAGGTGTAAGCTAAGGTGTTTTTAATACCCTCATTCATAAATTTCATTAGCTAAATGAGCGATTAATGATTTCTGTTTCGTCTTATCATTCGAAACATAATGCAACGTGATAAAGCATTTTTATAAACATATTACTTAAATGTATGTATATATCACTTAGATATATAATTTTATACATGTATATATATTTGTGTGAACTAACCAAAACTATTGATATCCATTATTCGTATCAGACTATGTAATGTGTTATCGAATTTGTGTGTAAAACAGGTGGTATTATTATATACGACAGTGGGCAAACGATGATTTTGTAAAATAACGTACACATTTTTTATCATGATAATAAATTAAATTACATGAATCACAACCAAATTTTTATATACGCTGTGTTATATAGGTAATATGTAAATTGAAAACAAAAATCATGTATAACGTATAATTAATATTAATTTTAACGAAATGCTAAAAATCAAACTCAATCATTGTATTGAGTATCATATCTTTAGCTTATGAGATCAAACGCAATCCAGATTATACTACACTTTTTAGTCATCTTAAAATAAAGTATAAATCTAAAATGTAAATTATCATTTTACACGGTATTGCACGTATTTAAATTCTTTGTATATTTACGACACATATAGCGTCTTCTTGCAATTACTGCTGAAATTTATGGGAAGCCACTAGTGTAATTATATTGTGTAGCGTTAAAAACTAATTCCGTGATCGTTAAATAACGTGCGCGTCCTACAAGACCTAGCAAGGTTACTTCAAATGTCGTGAGCCATTGAAGCGTCGGTAAAATGTCACACTTTACGACGCTCTTGCGCCGGTTCACGGACAATGACGGGCGTAGAGTGGGCTTAGCAATGACCATTTTATAAGGACATCATGATAAGTGTACTAGTCCTACAGTTATTTTTATAGTTAGAGCGACGACCCTAGTTTATATTATACATCGTGCATAGATATTATGTAATATTTAGCTGTATCAAAAAGTTCATGCAAGATTTATCGTTAATTGTTTATATTTATATGAAAATTGGCATTTATCAACGGATAGGTTTTTTTTTATACAGCGGTGAATAACAAAAAAAACAAAATGTTATGTACTTTTATCAAACTGTTACAATTATTGAACTTAATTGAATATGATAATTTAAACGACCTGATATAAAGCACAACCAGTCATCTATATATTAGTCTTCCTGAGGTCAGAATCAGAGCTCTTGATATAAGTTGTGCGCTTCCATTCATTCCATCTATAGAGCTGTTGCGGCAGAGGATTAAAGTGGGTGCAATGGTATACAAAAAGTATGACAATAGCAGATACAACAACCTGTCTTGTATAATTTGTAATATATAAATTATTACAAAAGTTTTTTGTGCACGTCCTATACGTATTGCAATAGTTATAGATTTTCCGATTAAATAGTGATTGCGTAACATCAAAATTGACATGGATATATAAGAAATATAAATTTAATTAGCAGATATAGTAACAGTAGTGTACATTTTTCAACGTTTGATAGGGCTCATATTATTTGGTTATTAAATTGTAAGTTTGTATACCTGTACTATTTTAATAAAATAAAATATTAATTCAAATTGTACTGTTTGCGTCTGCGCGTGAGTGCTTATAGTAAATCTTTTACCTATCTAATACTTTCGTACATAGGTTTGTTTGTATCTTCTAGAGTCTGACTAACTAAACCCAAACATTGCCACACTCAAAATGTATGTAATGTCGAACGAATCATGAATTATTCGTTCAAAAATACAAGTCTACCTTCTTTATAATAACAGATATACATTTAAATAAAAAATCAATCCATATACATCAAAAGGACAAATAATTACTGAAGGCCATTATTTACTGTCATGTAAATAATGCCAGTAAAGATGAAAGATCTGTGAGGAAATATGGTTCAGCGAAGGGTTTTGTTTATAAACGGCGAGTTGGGAGCCATAGCGGCCATAGATTAAAGAAGGACGCAAAATACTTTCAAATTGCTTTTATTATAAATTGCCTTTCTTTTAGCAAGGTTAAATGAGTCTTTCGTGTTAAGGTTGGCAAGCTCATTGAAATTGGGAATAAAATAATTGTTTTAAGCATATTAAAACAAGTTTGTATACGTAATACGTCAAACTGCAGCGATCAGACCTATAAATGAATTGTTACACATTTAGTGTGAAAGTTTTTAAGATTGCGCAATCGGCATTGAACATAGAACATGAAAAAAGGGTAGTATTTAAATTATTCTTATTAGTCTCCTGTCATGTTTGTGCCAGACAGGGACGATTTAAGTACCTAGAGTTTTCGGAATGTATAAATGTTTTATACACCGACGGAAAGTCTTATACAATTGAACTGTGTGTGTACCCGTGTAGTTCTATCGTGGACGAATGCACCGATTATGATGCGGATTGCAGTTTACCTTACTATACCACTAGCTATTACTAGTTAGATAGCCCATCTCCTATCTCCTATGAAGTGTTTACTGCACTGGAGGAGCGTAACATTTGTGCTGCTGAGGCCCTGGTAGGTTGCGAGAAGAACCCCAGCCTCTGCAACGTGGCTTTGTAGGAACAACTCGAGGTGGTTTAGTGGGTATTGCTCACCCAGTCTCCGAATAGCAGCGATTCTGGTGAGGGTTGAGTCCCACATGCACTTGCAACTTTCGTAAGAAGGGGATGTCCATTTCCACCTCGAAATAAAAGAACGGCTTCTCTGATAATGGAAATGGTCTGGGGCGACTTATAATCATTAATTTTATATTAAAAACTATTTCAGTGTAATACGTAAGTAAAACTGCAAGTATATTAAATCAATCAAGAAACCCGACATGTCATCAGTTATCTTTAAGAACTAGCCAATTTATTAGTTAACAATAGTAAATAAATAATGATAAGGAAACAGCAGGTGATTAAATGCCACTCGTGGAAACATCGTGAGCTCAATTAGTATTATTGGGACAATGAATGTATATAAATTTCTTTTTTTATGTGGCGGCCGTTAGTGTATAGACGACTGATCATGTCGCTCGATTGTAATTGGTCAAGAAACGATATTAGCCAGTTAGAAGCGACTTGACGCAACGTTTCCTTTTTTAAAACTATACCAATGAAAAGTTTACGTAATAAACTAGAATCTATTTTTCAATATAATTTATCAAGAAAATGTAAGAAGCTATCGAATAGTACCTAAGTGATAATATGAAAAACTTTATTTAAATAATAATAATAATAATCTTTATTTCTTCTCTCACATATACATACAAGGTTACAATGATTAAAACTAAGATGATAACATTTGAAAGTGTATGTGAGAGACTGGTCTCTGTAACAGGAGACCTGAGTGACAGATAGCCAGCCTCTCCACCACCGGACCGGGACACGTACAATAGGTCATTGTATATACATTGTATATATACAATAGAAGAAAAAAAAAAAGTAAACGCTAAAAGAAAAACACTGCAAACAGAGATGTAAAATTAAATTAGGTGTGTGAGTGCGCATGCGCTTGTGTGTGTCTCTATGTGTATGTGTGTGCGTGTGTGTGTGTATGTGTGGGTGATTTGGTGTTTTACAGAGTAACAGTTAATAAATCTTCTGTTTCATCATAACTCAACGTCTTCAGCCAAGTAGTAACCGTTTTTTTACATTCATATTTTGATAGAGGGTAAATGTTAATTTTTCCATTTAATTTATTATATAGGTAACAGCCTAGGAAACCAAAGAATCTCTGCGAGAAAGAAGTTGTCCATTGTGAAATAGGACAGCAAACGTTATGTTTAATCCGCTTGTTTATATTTAATTCGGGGTCGTAACTAGTTTTATAATGTTGTTTTAAAACTGTGTTGAGAATAAGTAATTGACGAATTGTTAACACATCGGCTAAGGCATAAAGCTCTTTAGTGGGGAAAAGAAACGGTAAGGAGTGACTTACTTTTAACACTGCTCGTTGGGATCTTTCAAGTTTTAGTAGATTGGTTTTGAAAGTACCTCCCCACACAGTGATACAATAGCTTAAAATTGACTGACATAAAGCCTGATATACTACTTTGATAATTGTATTGTCTGCTATAAGTCTTACAGTTTTAAAATAATCTATGCTTGCAACATAAAGGAATAGTATTTTAAATCCTGTTGGGACGAAATTCGAATATAGTTATTTAGCGGTTTTCCTAGTCAAAACTTATCATATAAACGTCTAATATTGGTTGAAATGACAAGGACAAGGGAACATTGAAATTGTTTTTACTGTAGTATACTACATACTGTAAATCAAGTGATGTAGCCAAGTGGCCACAGTGATAGAGGCAGTCATGACATTTAACACCACAAACCTTGCTATAGTCAGTTAGTTTATATTAGTTTTATAGTACAATTTTTTTTTTAATACAGGGGACAGGATGAGAGTGCGTAGCCAGCCTTTCAGCAATCTTGACGGACCCTAAGCCGAATTGGTTCTGAAATATCAGTGGGGATACCTCATATCAATCGTGGTGCGCAGAAAATAGTACATTAAAAAGCGGTCAGTTGTGGAACAGACGTCGAGGTGATGTGATGTCGAGGAGGCGACGTATTCTGCCTTAACTATGAAACTCAATTGGAGATATTACGTTACATCTCTAAGCAACAAGGGATGAAGCCGCTCGGAAAGTGACTAGACGTCGACGATTTGAATCGCTCTTCGTTAAATATGATCAAGCACCCGCCCAGAACGGAGAACAGCACTCCATGGGAGGGCCGTATTTTCGTTTTATACAGTTACAAACAGTGGGCCGGTGTGAAGTACCGTCTCGCCTTGTTGAGCACACCAAGCGTCTTGGAGGCTAATTTAAATTTTTTGTTATGATAATTTAAAAATCCTTCTTTGTATTAATTATCTCATATGTTCGTCAGACGAAGAAATGTGGTTTATATATTTGTTAAGGGAGCTGGGACTTGGTAAACGAATTTATATATTTCTACACTCGCGACCACTTGCAACGCGTTTGCTCTAAACTAACGTGCAAAATGTCAAGGATCCATTCTATATTATATATATACATATATACATAGTATAAAACAAAGTCGCTTTCTCTGTCCCTATGTCCCTTTGTATGCTTAAATCTTTGAAACTACGCAACGGATTTTGATGCGGTTTTTTTTTAAATAGATATAGTGATTCAAGAGGAAGGTTTATATGTATATTGTATAATAACATCCATTAAATAGTGGAGAAGTACTGTTATTTTTGAGGTTTCTAATGTGATGTCGTAAATAATTACATTTTTTCCGCTTACATTGCAAACGCAGGCTGAACCCTACGAGTTTTATCAAAAAAATGTACTAAGTATTGTACACATTGAAAAGGTCAACAGAAAAGTCCGTGATGGTATATGTCTATATAACTGTTTTTTGTCATTTACTTTTTACGACAAATAATGGCTAATTTTCGAAGCGATTTTAACCAATACAGCATTAATCCTTAACCAATTAAATACCTTGAATACATTGTTCATTTAATATAGATCTGTACAGCCCATTACAACTTATTTAGCAGCGATCGAACGCGTATATTATCGGAGCTTTCCAGCGACGGAAATAACAATACATAATAAAAACCTGCTTTTCATCAGCATTGCACCCGTGCGAAGCTGGGGCGGGTCACTAGTTATATATATTTGTACTTTACAAATTATATTCTATTTCGAATATATTTTTACATTATACAGAGGACAGCACCAGTAAAATGTCTGTTGCGATATTATCTTACGAAGTTATAAAATTGCGATTGAAAACCTTATTTCTATTTAATAAATTCTTAAAAGGCTTGGAATAATATGCAAATTGTTAGTACATTAGTTTTATATTCTCTTAAGTAATATTGTCGACCGGTTTCAATGTATTAAATTTAAATAGATTTTATTTGAAAACTTTACATTTGCATATTAATATTTGGATTTTGTACACATGATGTTCTTTAGCTTTCTTGTGAAGCCACAGAACTGTTTCATGATTTTAAATAATATATCTATTCCAACCTATCGACGGGGGTGGAGATCAGTCACCTCTCATTCGAATTCTTCGCGAATATAACGGAATAAACAGTTATATTGCAGTTATCAGCTGTATTATATTTACTATTGGGCTGATAAATAAAAAAAAAACATTGTTAAGTACCTATCTTATACCTAACCCGCTATTTTTGTTTCAAAATTACTATAGCCTTCATAGCAACAACAGCTTACTGAACACACACACAGCTACACACTTATATTTTTCTACTTCTCTTACACTAGTACATAACCCCTTTTGCCTGCTTGGTATAAGTGGTCTTAGGCACTAAGCTTCAGGTGTAATTATATATCATGAAGGTGCAGTTTAACATAACCTAGAACGTATATTAATTGAGGGACACTAGGCGCCAAGCAAGGTCGACAGGCCTTTCGCGTTTAACGTAATAATATGCAACAAGACGTTTTCCTGCTTTTAAATTAATAGCGTATTTAATAACTTATATAATAATTGTTATACATATTTTAAAGGCAAGGAAGAACATAACAAAATCCATATTATAAATAGTATTCATAAAAATATAGGTCTAAAAATTAACACAGACTATCGAAGGGCGAGTTATCGATTACAAGTTTTTATTCTGTGCGCGTTCAAGACACAGACTGCACGCGCTGAATGTTTCTGGACGTAGAAGTACTGATCTTGATGATAGCGGTCGAAGGTCCAATGATTTACTTAAAGACTCCATAGAAAAGGTTTTGCAATACGGTCTAATTATATATTAGAGATATACTATAAAACGTTGTAGTACAATTTTAAATAAAAATTTAACCAGGGTCATAAGATTTGCTTTTATAAATTAGTCAATACTATTTTTATTATATTTCATAAAGACGAGATTGTGAGCAGTGGTGATCTAGTGGCGTGAGAGTGTGACTCTCTTGAATTGAACATGCCTTTGACTCAAAAAGTCGGCGTGTGTCAGGTATAGAATACTGATCATCTACTTGCTTAAAAGTCACAAGTTTTTTTTTAATATTTCAAAGTAATCTGTTCTTTAGACTACTTGATGGAAAAATCGTAAAAGTTTTAAATTAGCACCGCGGTTTTTTTTAAAGATCAGGGTACAAACGGGCTCAATTGATGTTAGGTAATACCGACGGACGCTTTCGATGCCAGAGGGCTCGCAAGTGCATTGCCGGCCTTTTAAGAATTGGTACGCTCTTGAAGGATCGTAAGTAGAATTAGTTCGGAAATACTTTAGTGGGCAACTGATTCCACATAGTGGTTTCGCGGCAATCACTGCCTTAAAAACGCTCAGTTGTGGAACGGCGGCGGTGACACACGACTAAGAGTTCAATATCAGGGTAAATATGTAAGTCCAATATAAGTCTACTAATGTAACATAGTCAAGGTGAATAATTTTAACATTTTCCGGAAATATATCCTCTGTTACCTTAATAATAATATGCTTTATTCTTTACATAAATATATAGGTACTTATAACTTCTTTAATATCACGACACAATGACCTTTCTTCAGCGACATTATCAAATCTGTTACGTACCAAAATTGATATTTCTTCATTTTTCAGCTATTTTACCTCAATTATAGACAAAATATTAGGGTTACTTTTTTGATACTTTTTCTGAATTTAAAATTTATTGAATGTTACAAAGACACAACTTTATTTTGATTTTATTTACATAAGATGTCACACATGGAATTAACACAATTAAGATTACATATTATGATAAAAGGGATATTCTAGAGTTACACTATAATTTTTTTTTGTATTTCATAAGGAAGCAAAGTCACAACCTTGAAGTGATTTAATAATTCAACATTAAAGACGCTTTTGGAAGATACAGAATACCAATACTGTTAAAATGCGAATACTCGCAATAATAGTCTCCTAAGGTCCTTTGGATTTCCCAAACGGCCTCAGAACCAAACCTTGATAGAATTATTTTCCAACGTGGGCCCAACGCCCCACAGGGGGACAATTTGATTGTAAGATGGTTATTCGAATATTATTTGGAATTAAAATTTCAGTTACATATAAAGTTTACTTACTTTTCGATAACAATTTTCTACTAAACTCTTCCTAAATCCTAACATTTAAGTTTCATATTAAAAATTAAATAGTGAGGTGCAAGAATGGTTCCGAAACACTGCTTTAGATGGTCCAAAGCAAAACCCCTTTGACAGTACGGTAAAATGTCAAACGCATACCGAACACACTCAAAAATCAATTCACGTCAAATTTCTGAGTGTCATTAATTTGAATATTTAGGAAATATAGTCGGTTATATCACTATCAGTCACTCGTTTGACCTTGCATACACGAGATGTCGGCGTGTGACGCATTTGTATAGCAAATTAGTACCTACCAAACACTGGTTGGCATGTTCTATATTTATTCTTCTTGTCATTGCTCTGTGGTTTAGTCGCGGATTTCGAATACTATTTCAAAAAATTACTTGCTTTAAGTATGTGCATGTTGCTATATGATTCAATAAAAATTGAAAAATTACGATTATTAAGGAAGATGTCCCAAAAATCTTGACTGCACCAGGCACGCGGGCGGTATCTAGTTATTATAATTTTATATATATGCGAATTTAAATAAAAATGTGTGAGAAATAAATAAATGACTGAAATTATGTTATAAATATAAATGTGATGGCAAAAATTTTAAAATGATTAATATATACAAATTAAAGACTTTATATGTGTTTGTAATAAAAAATAAAGAAGCTAATTTTAAAGTTCATTCATCTAGTATTACTTCATACTAGTATTATAAAGATTTGATTTGGTTTCTATGTTTACCGATTGTATGCTACTTACACAGAGTACATTTATATTTCAAATGTCCATCAGCGCGAGGCTAGTAAAAGAATGACTTTCTGCATATCGGAATTTTTCCAACAATCGTTGATATCATTGATAACAATTACATAATCATTCAAATCGCTGTGTTAGTCAGAGGCTAAAGGTCGAATACATAATATTAACATATCTAATCCGTCGTGGCTTAAAGAAAAAAATATATATATGTCGAATTAATAATCGCCTCCATTGATTTTGGGAAGTCGATTAAAATAAGAATGTTTGGTGAAATTTTGAACCAGTTATCAGACAAACATTAAACAAAAACTAAAATCTCTATTGTTAGTGAATTACCCTTTTATTATCTAAAGGTTAATATAATGCGTTGGACCAAGATATCAAGGACTAACTAGAGAAGGGAAAGAGGACATTATATGAGGCAGATTATAGAGACAAACGTACAAAGGTATTAAACATTAAACCATACTATGCAATATAATGTATGTAAAACAATAAATACTTGGTACGTAAGACAAGAATACATTAAAAATATTAAGACGCAATAGAGGTCGATTGGGTGACCGGTGAACTGAGATAGGGTTGATAATAATGCTTTCTAGAAGGATCATAATGGGCAATTAAATTGCAACTATTTAGTTACGTCATACTTCGTATTACTATGACATCAAACACACCTCAACCAAACTATGACTATTAATACTGGAAATTTAAAATTACAATTATGACTTCACAGTTAAATCATTTTCAGTCGTGTCTAATTACTGTAAGTTAACACAATTTTACAACCACAGGATATTTGAAAATAATTGTCTGGTATCTAAATAAGTTCCTTTGTTTATGTGTAGTTGGCAGCCCTAACTAGCCTGGGCGGGGGAGTGACGCTGTATGAATGACGCTACGCTGACGCCGCCTTGCATCGCGGTGTCAAGAGTAAACAAATTACTGTTTGTAAACACAGCCGTGCCTCAGAGTAAACACGTTGTTTAGATGTCAATGCTAATACTCAGGAATCATGATCATTGTATTAGTGGCGATTAGTCTCGATCGAAACAACCAGAATATTTAGCAATTGTGCGGAAAGGGCACCGTCGTAGAATTAATGAAAAGTTCGGTGTCCCCTCTATAGTTCTACAATAAGCATCTTAATACTCAGTAAAAACATATACAGATTTTATGTAAAAAGGACGAGGTTGCAATTCAACCTTCTCTTTCCAAACGTCTATCCATTTGAATTTGGAATATGGCAGGTCACGACCGGCGTTTGATTTAGACATTTAAAATTTGAATTTAGGAATAGCAAACCTACAAACGCATACAACCTTTAATCAGTCTAAAGTCCATAGTCTATTGGCATTTCTTTGTATTTATTTGCGAATCTAATATTTAATACGCATTAACAAGACATACCACTCATAGTTTAAAATTGGAGGTGTGTTACATAAAAACAATTTAATGTTATAATAAATTTTATATCTGTTTTGACGTAATACACACAAAAACAATTCCGTTTTGCAGTTTTTTTGGGTAAATACGCCACATTAAACGGGCTCATAATTTTATACGCACTATTCACTAAGAACGTTAATTTCTGTAAACGCGGAGGCCTTCAAGGCTACACTATTTGATGCCACGTGGCAAGGCGTTGTACAGCCTTTTGGTAGCAAGTTAAATTTTTTTTGTGGAATATTATTGAGTAGTGCCTACTTTGACATCTCTTGAAACATATCTAAGTTTCGATTGCATACTAATTGGCTAATTATATTTACGTTAATATTGAAAAAATTGAAAATAGTTTTTCTTATACGCATATTAAATTTATTAAATAAGTAGTACATATATTTCAATTATGATTTAATTATTCAATTAAATCATAATTGAAATATATGTAATGATAATTGAAATTATCGATTTTACTTACATAATTGAAAAGTATGTAAGTAAAATCGGAGTAATCGTAACTTTCGACTTTGGTTGATAGCTAAACATTGAGTTTAGTTTATGAATAAGACAATAAGAAAATAATTATATTTCTTATATGTATTGGATTCTTTAGATTATTAATCTATTATGTGTTAACTGATGTTTAATTCAATTTGTCTGGGGAAAAGACGCGAATTTGACGGCCTGTCATTTAAATTTTAATTAGACGATTATTTGTTAGAACTTCTTATATCACTAAAGAAATAGTATAGAAGCGATTGTTTCCAAATAAAATAACACACATATTTCAGCAACATATTTGAGTATTGTTTATCATATATATCATTCCATTTTATAAGCATGAAGGTTAGTATTTACTTATTATTTATAGAATTAGGGAGCAGGAGGCACTCATAATTTTGTGGTAATTGTGGTACTCACACTGGTTAGTACAATGAATTCGGAAATAGTATTTATAGGTTCCACAGGTATGCGGCAAAGAGTGTCAATCTAAACTTAGTTGCAGCTCAGTTAGTATCCAAATAATATGCTTGGTAAATGGGGTCAAAGATGCAGCCTCTTTTGTCGGAACCTATAATTTACTTTTGAACCTAGGCCGTTCGTTATATCAGCATTGACTGAACCAGGGTCTGACCAATCAAGCCCTGATAGGCGGAACTTAGAAATTAAAATAACATTCCTTGTTCGCAATTATACAATTCAGCCTTATTAACATCTATCTTGCAAAGATACGAGTCAGTCCATAAATAGATGTACTAAAAAATATATCGAATGTAAAAATCCTGTAATATATGCTTTATAGTAATATAGTTTAAGCTTAAAATAAATGATGTAAAATTTACACCTAAAGTAAGAATTATACTGTATATGTAAGCATACCAACAAATATGTTGATTGCCAAGTAGCAAATGTACCTGAAACAAAAAGTTTAAATTTTTCTTATATTTAAATTAATAGCAAAAATACGCTAACAATTACGACGGAGTATCAACCTTTTGATGAGGACAGTGCATATTCTAAATATAAATTTAACTCATGTTCCTGGCAAATGTAGAAATATTTTTAAATTAAGAACGACAATTTTTCGCAGTACGCCTACCATTATACGCCTTATGTATGCCAAGCATTTTGAATATGAAACCGGTTATTCTAGACGTGATGCGTCCGCATCGTAGTGGAATATTTCGACTCGCTATAAATTAATAACACTACACGCTCAGCAATTTATAAAGAAATTTGACTCCATCATTTAGGGCATACATTCCTCTACGTATATAATATGTATATGTATATATATAACCAAATCGTTGTTATGACCATACAATTTAAAACTCGAAAGTTTTCAAATAAATATGTGATGTTAGTTCATAAATATAATTAAAATGTCCAGTCAATTTCAGTCCTAATGCGATAAAATCATCACGGCCATTTACGAGGCATTTGCAGGCACAAACGTGCGAATTATCTATAGATACTTTTTAAGTGCATTGTTATATGATTTAATTTAATAATAAGTAGCTACAGTACCCAAATCAATTATTATAAGGTTTCGTGTTCGTTATTAGTAAAAAATAGTGCTCTTAAATAGCACGAGTCCGTAGTCCAGATTCTCTCGCGATATTTTGTTACATAAAAAATAAAACTTGCCTTAATTTTAGACATATTCCTTTTTCTTACAATCAGTTAAAAAGAAACTCAACTTTGCCAATCCCGACAAAGGCCTCCGCCAAACTCTTCCGTTCTGCCATTACTCCCCACTCTCGATCAAACCTTGCTTGCAACCAGTTTTATTGCCTCTTCCCATGTCTTGAACTGTTCAGGCGGAAAGCAACTTGTTTTCATATTTACAATACATTTTTGTGTTTAATGAATTTTAAATTGTCTTTATAGTTTTACTCCACTTTGGCAGTTCCTTGCAAGGTGTGTCCCGACCGACTCCACTCGACCTTTGGTCACGACTCTTCTGTTTATATTTAAGGGCTTATTACACTACGCGATATTCAGCAAGTAAGCAAGTAAGCACCGCCGAACCCATTCGATCAGTCTAATTAGACAGGCTAACTTGCTAACTCTTATTACATTATGCTAAATCTTACTAAGACTGTCTGAATATCGCGTAGTGTAATAAGCCCTTTAATGAATTTTTCTCTATTGCTCTTTGACAAAGTTATTTTTTATTTGGAAAATGGTGAGGGGCCAAGTTTGGCCAAGTTTTATTACTGTAAAACTATTCTGTCATGAAATTAGTTTCGACTTCACAAAGTGGTCCTGCGGCTACTCGATGCGAGTCGATAGTCAAAAATAAACTGTGTCATAAAAATGTCTTATAGATCAACTCATACGCAGTAAACCGCTAGACGCGCCAGTCATTCCGCTAAATCCAATACATTTTTTATTCATGAAACGATTGACGTTTGTATGTTAATTCACAGTAGGTCCCGGCCCGCTGGATGAAATATTGAATTATTGCCGAAAGTCGGGGATATATCGAGGAGGTCTGCCCAATATTAATCCGTTGGCTACGAGCCTGGCAGGAATTCAAATAAATCGGTTCTGTGACAAACAAGACGTATAAATCAATCAGGGCAAGGTGGTGTGCAAGTCTATTGCATTCGCCCCTTTCAAATATCCCCGGCGTATATCAAAAGTGGAACAAATTTGTATCGGTAAATTTATGACCAAGGTTAAACTAAACTTGTTACGAGTTTCAGGTGAAACGTTTTATTTATCAGTTGCCTTTTGATTTATACTTTTTTCACGACAAGTGTTCGATATTTGAATTTGTGTAGCGTAAGATTCAGTTGATACTGTGCGCGAGCTTTGGTTCTCTTATAATTAATTCCAAACAGCTTCTTGACCGCAGTCATACTTAAACCCCTTTACATTGACCATGGTGTAAAACCGCCAACTTAGAACTATGTGATTTTTGTTATATGTATACAGCTTACATATTTTAAAGCTTTGTTAAACTTATAGTAGCGATACTGTTAGAACTTTGGATTTTTATTGTAGATTTATTATACGTGAAATATTAAAAATAAGCCCTTCCAATGTAACGGAAACCGGAGGAATCGCGTTACTAAACCGGCTTTTTGAATTGGCATTAAGAAATAGTAATAGAAATGTCCTATAGATTGTTTTTCTTTTACGGGATACACATGTTTATGAGAGCTATAAGTTGATTCTAATCAAATATCTATTTAAAATACGACTTGAAAAACCCGGCTAGGGTAATGAGGAATAAAGTACTACATTTTCTTGTTGGGCTGTCCCACTCGATTTGCACGCATATGACGACGTTAACCTTAGAGATACTGTTAATAGCGACCTCTTTTTATGAATCTTATATCTTTAAACGAGCAATTCTTGTATATATATATATATATATAATTGGAATCTCGAAATCGACTCTAACAATTTTCATGAAATTTAGTATACGGGGTTTTCGGCGGCCATAAATTATTTTATTCGTGTTTTATCAACTTAAACATTAACTTACTTTTTTGTAAGATCAAAAAATATTATTCATATTTCATCATTTTATTAGTATGTATTCGTACTTAAATTTAATTTCCAAAAAACACAATTTATAAAAAAAATACCGAGCAAGGCTCGGTCATCCAGGTACTAATAATAATTCGTGTAATATTTCAGTTCATTTTCAAAACATTGCTGCCTTCCTCAGAAATCACACTACCGATTGAACCATACAAATCCGTTAGTGAGATTGTGAAGGATGTAAGGTTTAATAATAAAAACACTTTATTTATATCACAATAACACAAAACAGGATAAAAATAAAATTAAATAAGACAAAGGAATGTCTTACTTCTAAAAGTAGTTTCTTCCAGACAACCCAAACATAAATAATTCAACATTAATATAATACCGAACTTACACTACTCAACAAAATATATAAATATAAATAACAATTTTATTGGTAAAATGCTTCTAGTGGTTTCTTAAATGTAAATTTAGAAGAATATTTTTGTGTAGATACGTGGCCATCTTTAAATAACATGCAAATGAGTTATCCAATAAGAAAATAATTTCGCCATTCTTTTCACAATATGTACATGTGACCATATGGTATATCAATAAACATTGAACACTGAGGTGACGGCAACTCTAGGGTTATCGCTAAAGGACGTCACTCGGTGAAAAACAAGAGCAAATATGATTTAAAATATATATATAATATTTACATATTATAATAGCTGCTTTGCGGTGCCCACACAAAATCACTCACAAAGTCTGTGTGTATATATAATTTACTAAATTTAAGTAACAGCTTTTTTACTACTGAACAATATATTTAATTACGGTTAAAATGCTTTATGACATTTGACAGATGCAATGACAATGTCAAGTCTGTGGGTTATCTGTGATAAAATGTGGAACTTTTTAATTATTTAAATTTAAGAGTATCAGCGAGATAAATTCTTTATTAAGAATATCTTTCAAATAAAGTTGTAAGTACTGTAATCAGTGGTACTTTGCGATAATTCAATGACATGAATATGTTACGATTTATTAGTATGAGTTGTCTTTAAATAAAAATGGCCACACATTTCAGACACTTCAAATTGCATGGGTAATTAATTTCAATATTAAAACGGAAAAATAATATATTTCTTTTATAAATATTCTTTGCAAGATAAGTTATCGCGAAGAGGAAAAACAGGCATTTAATAAGCATAAATTGTGGATTGATATCATTGCTTTTAATTACGAATGCAGTTTTTATATTATAATGTATGTATTTAAACCTTCATTTAAATGAAAATGCACTCTGTAAAAACAAAACCACCGCTCACATGATTTGTTTACCAATAACAATCAAGCGACGCGAACCATTATCTCATCAAAATAAACAGTTAAAAATGAGCAGGTATTTAGTACTTTTGGATATTATATATGTCCATTACGAAATTGAAATATAATCATATTTTTTTAGTAAATTTATTAAAGAACTGAAATTAATACTTAGAAAATTAAAACATATTTAAAAATATTGGTCCCCGTGGTTAGTACCTTGAACGCTGGCAGCATTTCCTCGCTGTATTGCGATACTTATTAGTTAAGCGAGGTAAGGAAATCTGATAATTGACTGAATTATATTTTTGTAACTTTTATGTGTGTATGTTTACTTCGTTTTATTTTCTTAATAATAAAAATTACATACTTTTACAGACATCACAAGAATTCATTTAAAAGTATAAAAGTGCTTAACCGACCTTTAAACTTAATCTGTATTCCGAATTTTAACCCGTAGACGTATTGCTATTCAAAGTCTTTTATCGATATTGCTTTCCGATATTCACGCTTATTTATAAAGCAAACAAAATGACCGTAACTTTCCTAAGTCCCAGAGTCAATTGGGTCGATATCGTTTAAACAAGCCATATCAAGGCCAAACTCACCCGTCACATCACGTTCTTAAAGAAATCACCATAACCATTGCTTCAAATGTATAGTCAAATAAAAACGATACCGAGAACATTGTGTAATGTAAGTGAAACAATTGCCGTTGTTATACCAACTTGTTGCTACTGTGATAAGATATCTATACGAATTAAGTAGATCGTTGATGTTCTTTGTACATTTAAGATTTCTTAATCAATAATTTTATTAATAATGTATTTATTTACCTATTATCTATTTGATGATCAATCAAACGTTGCCGTAAAAATAAACCCAAAGAGAGTTTAAATGTTATTCAAACAAAATATCTTTAATCATATAGGTAAACAAGTACACTTATGAACGTCTTAAAAAAAATAAAATTAATTGTAAATTTACATTTACTACCAGTTCTAAAATCAACATAGTCGTGGGAACAATACGTAGTAGAAACAACTAATATCACCGCATACACGAATTCAAGTACGACCAGTCACCACAAGTAGCACCCGTTCACGAGTATGACGCATGGCCAGCCATCGGCCCCCTCGACATATTTTACAAAGAGAGACAACCCGACGCATTATTTCTAATTCGTTATGAGTAAGTAGGCAGACAGGGTAAATAGGCATAAATCAAGAAAGCATAGTAGTACTGGCCTCGAACCAACTTCACTCGGTGAAGGTGTGTAATCCTGTGTAATGTGTTTGAAGTTCGTTAGTAAAAAAAACACATTCAAGCCGCGATTTCAACTGCGTCCATATGTCAATCAATTTAATTATATTTTATGCTACGAAAGTTAAATACAAAAATGTCAATATCGTCATCCCAAGTTTATCGGCTACCACTTCCGTTTCCATAACAAGATACCAGCTACAATCCTAAGCTGAGGAAAACTCAAGTTTTAATAGGGAAGGCGTATACGATAGGTTTCCAAGAAAAGCGATATATGGACATAATTATTCTCAGCTTTTCAAGCATAATAAAAGTTTTGGTATCATTATGGTTAACAAGTATCGGATATTATATCAATGTAATGTTATATTTTATATTCGTCAAGCCTTAATATATATTACTCCCTTAATTCAGGAGACAAAGAACCGTTATTTGTATATTATTATTTTCTTCTTTTCTCTTCTATTACTTCTTGAAATAAATGCGCAATCCTGTTCAATTTATTATAAAATACATATATTTGCCCTAATATAAGGAATATAATAAAAATAATAAAAAACAACATTAATTTCAGAACGACGCCATTTAGTATTAAACATTTTATTAATACGAAATGTTTAAATATAAAATTTTGACTTACATACGGGTTTTAAATAAATTAAACGGCTTTTTTTTATATTTTGTGATAATGTTCTGCGAGTATCCAGAACCCGTTGTAAGACTCTTTTATATTCAACTTCCCAGTACCTTTCGTAGATATCTTAGAATCGAATGGTATCTTCGAGAAAAAGCTTTAGGTACACTAAGGTACATACAAAGTGTCTTATGATTTACTTGGAAAACAAATGGGTTTCGTTGCCGTTAAAATCAGCAGCGTTATTTGAAATTATTTGATACAATGTCACACTTAGCAAATTATGTCAATGTCTTGCTTATCATATCGATATGTTCTACTAACCTTAGCACAGCGATAAATCACTGTATTATTTGAATTTTTAGACACCATGCAAATAAATAATCGCATTAACAAAAGTATTGTAGTTCAAGGGCTAGATTAAAAATACTTTCGTGTTTATTATAAGCAAAGTAAAAAAACTGTCGGTATAATGACATGACTTAATATCAGACCAATAAATAATAGAAAAAAGATATTCAATATAATGTAAATTGTCAAATGGTAAAAGCCTAGTTAATTAGTTAATTGAAGCGATTTTTATATTGATATTCAACTTTTTGTAAAAAACTCAACTAAATCGGCTCACGATCAAACCGGGACCTTAAACAATTTAAAAGTTAAAAAAATAAAAAAGTGGGTAATTACTAGGTATGTCTAGACCAAGCGTTTTCAAAGCATATTACAGAGACAGCAAGAAGGTAATACGATAAAAAAGACGCAAAATACCAGACAAAATATATTACTTAACGTTTTTTTTAGTCTTATCCGTGTATAAAAACGATTGTTTGCTTGTGCATGACGCGAACTCTCATGTTTTTGCTGGAATAAGTTCTGCGCGTGTTTTGCGGTTGCATGGTCACGCAGTATGACCATATTATAAATGACCCATCCGTCCAAACGCAACGTCAGTGCTTATAAATTATTTCTGAGGATGTTTTTTTTAAAGATTTTTATTTAATTTAAAAACTTAGGTTTATGTACATTTTACAAAGAACGAATCCTGACATGGTTTATCCGTCGCTGTCAGTGCTCACTTAATTGTTATACATAAACTATTAAGCAGATACAATAGATACACTTAACACACTCACGCTCACACACAGCACATACATGCACACATACACACGCAAATACGCATTCATAGATTAAGTTAATTTAGATTTAGTTAAAGTTTGTTTAGATAAGGGAAGTAGCGAGTCAACCCCAACACAAGTGTCTCTTGACTACTTACGGGGGTTGTCTCATACTCATTTATTGTTGTAAAAATTTGAGAAACAATAAAAAAAAATTATTATTATTATTATTATTACTTAACAGAAAAAAAGTGAACAAATAAGGAAGGAAATTAGGAGGTATATAATTCTGCCTTGATTTATTTATAAGCCTGTATTACATGTGTTACACATGTATACAGTTTGTCAAAAAGGTTTTGGATATCACAGTTCTAAGTCTCGACTATTAATGTCCTATCATCTTTATATCATCGACGTTAGACTATTGTAAATATTTTAATTTGTAGAGTATTATTTTTAATGAACCTAAAGGCTCTGTTTTTATCTGGTTTTCAAAGCCATATAAGGAGAAATAAAAAGAAAATTCAAATCAAATTAAATCAAAAATCATTTATTCTTATAGGTAACATAATGTACCTACACTTATGAACGTCAAAAAAAAGAAATATACATTAAATAATTCTAATTTTACATTTACTGCCAGTTCTCAAATCAAGGGCGTAGAACGGAAGAGAAGAACTGGCAATAAACTCTCCGCCACTCTTTTTAATAGCCAAGTTTTTTTTACACAATGTTTGTAAGGAGCTGCAACCATTACACCATGTTCCATATATCCATATCTTGAGAAATAAAGAATAATAAAATAAATTTAAATTATCATACAGTGTACAATTAACAACGGGAAAACTAATCCAACCCTAAGTAATATTATCACATTGAGTTAGTAATGGAAAATCCAGAAAATGACAAATATTTATCATATTAAAACCCATCCATGAATGAGTGAATGAGCCTGCGCATCTTATCTTTCACATAATATTCTGTGCAAATAATGTCGGTTATCACAGCAAGATGGCGCTTGTGTAAATTAAAATAACCTCAATTACTTAGTTAGAAAGGTCTCATTCGGAATTTTCCTTCAGATAATAGAATAAATTATAACCGAGCGAAGTCTTTACTTAAAATGAAGAAGATACAATTAATAAAAAAAGTAATGGCGCTCCAACTCATTGACTTTTTCGATTTTTTATTATATATATATATATATATATAATTAATAGTAATAATAAATTGCATATTTCCCACGAATGTGGTGCATAAGATGAATTAATCTCAAGAACTGCACAATCAAAAGTCAAATCAAAAAGTGAAAACAAAATCAATTTTATTCCATACGCCACCAACCTACTACTTAAAACTGCCTGGTACTGTAAAAGCACTGTCTAATCACTTTTCGTTCGAAATCGCTATAAAATGTGATGTATAACTTCTGGGAAAACTTTCTGTGTGTATTATTTTATTGCATATAAACAAGTATATAAAAATTGGGAAAAAGGGGTGCAACGAGGGGTCTTGTTCGCTAACCAGCGATCTCTTCCAGGCAACCCTAGTAATTATAGTGATTGTCTGGAAGAAATCGCTCGGATAAGGCCGCCAGTTGCTTTTCATTAAATTATGTTTATTATATTTTTTGTTCCTTTTATGTAATGCAACGAAGTGTTAATAAATAAAAAAATAAATAAGTGCGTAACCAAATCTTTAAAAAATATATAGAACTAAGTAATACAAAAAATATTAATAAAACAAACTAAAAACAAAAAATGCTTAACTCACTTCATGAATGGCAATTAAAAGAAAAGGAAATACAGGAATTACACATGACATCACAATTGATCAGAATAGGATATAGTTAAGAAATGTCTCATGCAAAAGAGAAGAGAATTAAAAAGATGTTCAAAGGAGGCCAATCGTATGGAGTTGGGCAGCCCATTCCACAACTTAATGATCCTAAATGAACTGCCTATGAAGGATGAGCTGACGGATTTTCCATAAGCCGTTCCATAAGTTTTCCTGAAGAAAAACGAACCGCGAAAACGTTGAACCATTCGAGCGAATGTTAAATGCACTCGTAGAAAGAAAGTCGATTGGTACACAGTCGGGGATCGAACCTACGACCTAGGGAATAAGAGTCGCACGCTGAAGCGACTAGGCCAACACTGTTCAGCTACCACATAGCACTTAGCTAATTACTTGCTATACACTAAGATCGAAGGTCCTATATTTGATTACTGGTAGACAACAGTAGCAGGTGAAAAGTAAGAAAATCGTCTATTCCATTTTAATATTGTTTCCCCATAATATACATGATGATGTAAAACATAACAATTATTTGAAAACAGTAATAATAATAATTTATTATATGTAGATAATAATTTTAGTTAATAAGTAGGTACAACTTAAATACCAACATGAACAAAAAAATATTAAATAAATAAATAAACAGTCTTCGTGTTCTATTTGTATTTGCATAACAATTTGCGACTGAGTACATCTATTGCAATCTGCGTAAAAGGATGCCGTTCTTTTCGTATCGCCCAGAAGATATTAGTATAATCCTGGGAAAACATGGCTGAGGCACTGCAAAAGCGTGGCAGTCCCAACAGCAACCAAAATGCATCAACACAAATATCCAGACACATAGTTGTGTATTTAAATTATTCATTAATTTTTAAACACCGCGAAAGTCAGTGCTACATATCTTATATCTTTAAACGAGCAATTCTTGTATATATATATATATAAATATAATTGGAATCTCGGAATCGGCTCCAACGATTTTCATGAAATTTAGTATTCGGAGGGTTTCGGGGGCGATAAATCGATCTAGCTAGGAATAATTTCTAAAAAATGTCATTTTATTCGTGTTTTATCAACTTTAACATAGTATTGCTCGTTTAAAGATGTCAGTCAAATAAAAACTTAAATATGAATATAATTATCTTTATTCGATAATTATATTCATATTTTATCATTTTATTAGTATGTAATTCGTACTTAAATATAATTTCCAAAAAACACAACTTATAAAAAAAATCCCGGTCATCCAGGTACTATTTTACTAAAAGACAAAAAAATTGCCTATGGAAAATGCTGACGTAAGGATAATCGGTGATTTTGCGAAGTGTCTAACGGGTTCTCATAACGGTGGAATTTATTTATTATTCAGCAGGGCCCAACCTGACCAATACAATGAATACGAATTTAACTCGGCGAGATAAAACAGTGACTGTTCCATATTTCCCACTGTTATTTAGAATCGGCCTTTACTCGTACAACTAAGCATTGACTACGATAAAGTTTCTCATTTAAAATTAAATTTTTATTCATATTGTTCCTTCAATAAGGGTTCATCAGTTTACGCAAAACGGACCAATTTAATTTTGAATATGTTTAATATTTATAAATTAAGTGAATATTTGAATATGTATGAATGGTCCACAAATTCCTCGAAAACTGATTCATATTATAAAGAGATATTATTAAAAATAAATAACATAGCTTTATTTCAATATCATAGGGAAAAGTCCAATATGACTCTGTACAATTTCTTATTTTCGAATATTTTTGGATATATATCCTCAATATAATCCTAATCCATTATATCAAGGATACGTACTCATTCATATGATACCATATTAAATTTTACAGTCTCACAATGCTGAGTATTAAGCAGATTGTTGTATAAAGCAAGGAGACAAAAATACACTATAATATATACTCGTACATATATGTAAGTACAGTTTTGCTATATCGTATTTAATGTTTGTAACTTTGGGTCTATCTTTTAATAATAGTCAATAGTATTATAAAAAGTGAATTTACCACTTGAATCACCAAAGTATTTTATTAAAACATAAAGGATTTTTTAGGTAAAAGTTCAAGTATTATTATTTATTACAATACGAGTTATTTTTATTGAGTAATAATTTTACGTTATTGTAAAATATTTGTTTAAATGTGTAGTAGTAAATAAAAGGAGTAATTCTATATCTGGACATAACTGAATTTATTCACCCTAAATCGGGTATTTTAGTCGTACATCGTTGAGTGATTTTACACCTTGTTAATCAGATAGACATACATTAGCACCGTCTCAGGTTCAATGAAATATAAACGCAATTACGTGAGACATAAACGTTGTATTGGCATGGAGCCGGCGTTAAAATGGCTATTGTATGCGTAAACATAAATCAATGCCAGGAGTACGCTCGTGAAGGTCAACAATTCGATGAGTTAATTTGGCTGAAATTATGCACAGCTTAATCCGTTGAATATCATACAGTTAATTATGTATGATAAGTAACAGGTGTTACAATATATATTATAGAAAATGTCACGGTTACGGTTAAGTTTAATTTGTGACTATTATCTGTAATAGGCAAACTTTTGAATGGGATTCATTTAGGATAATCTAAGATAACCACAAATACACTAAGTACGTAGTGTAACCGAAAAAAATATTATCTTTGGTTTTCGCAAGAACATTTAACGGACGTTATTTCCTTGTTTACATTGTGAAAAAATATTTGCAATTCAGCATGGTGAGACTGAAAACTGTAATTTGAACATTTAATTTTTTTTTATAAATATTTTCTAGATAATTCCCCAACTATGTAGTCGTCGGAGGTATTTAATAGATTAATGCCATTGGTAACTCGGATGATAAAACACTACTACCTATTTCTTTTAATTACTTTTTATATGACCTTTACAGCAAATTCCAAAAAGATAATTAATGTTGAACATTATTTCCTTTAAATTCGTCTCCGTTACTTTTATGTATCCATACATTAGATAGTCTGTCACCATCTCCTCATCAGTTCATCAACATTTAATATTGAGAAAGTAGTTTTCAACATTATATTGTAATAATGATTACGTAACACGGATTAGTGTATAATGGAAGTTTATTATGATAAGTACTTATCGGACGTCAGCTCTGCTTCAGATAACATAAGCTACTGCGCAGTTCTGCCAAAATGCGCGCGACTTCTCGGAAAGATTACCGTTTGTAACGCTAAAGTAGTTTTTCCCCAGTTCCCAATAAAATGACCAATATATTCAAGATTCAATTTCTGAGAAGATTTTTATTAGATTACTTAACGCCTACTTAAAATGAGTTTCTAGTACTTAATTTTTTCATAGACAGGAAACTATTTATAGGTTAAATAATGTACACAAATATTTCATATAAATTTATAGAAACGTTTAATTTACGCCTTCGATTCTTACCATATGAAAATCAAAAAGAAGGACTTAAGTCTTAGGGGCCGTTCAAGTTTCAATTACGTAAGTCGATTTACTGCATTTACCCCCCCCCCCCCCAAAGATGACCTCCCCCCCCCTAATATTGCTTTGAGTTTCTTTAATTCAAGCAGAAAAAACTTACCTTCCAACCAGCTGACGAGTTGCTATCTCCCTTATCCTTAAAATATGGCACATTTTGGACCATCCACTCGTAGATTTGAGACAGAGTTAGCCTCTTGTCCTGTGATGATGTGATGGCTTGCGTAATGAGATCAGCGTAGGAGAGGTTGCCCCAGGCGTTACGGCGAGAGGAGTTTTTCTTCGTTGCTATTGGCAACGGTGGCGCGCCTGGAAAGTTGACCGTTATTATTCAAAGGTTATGCCTTTTGCGTGCATGTTGTATTCAACTGATAAGGTTTTTATGCAATTCTAACTCAGCTGTCTAATGGTTTTTTTGCTAATTGTGAACTCTTTAATGTAGATAATTGGAATATTATTTATCATTTTTTACTATATGACGCATATCGTTTATATTTTTAACAAGAAATTTACTATCAAATTAATAATTATAATTTACATTTATAATTATTTATTTGTCTCTAATTTATAAAAAAATGTTCTTAAGAATCAAATATGAATCTTTTGTCTTTTGTAAATAAATTTGATAAATATGTATATGTTAAAGACTTGTAAATAGAGAGAAAGGTTTAGTTGTGGATAACGGATCATTATATTTTTAAATGTCAGAAGTATTGTTTTATATAATACATACATATTATTTTTTATATCTATCTACTAAAAGTGCGCACAATGTATTCTATTATAATTTAATTTATTGGCCTCGATTCAAACTATATTTTAAACTATCTATTTTTATGATATAGGAAACTTCTTAATCAGTCAAAACATAAACGGATAATGGGGCTACAAAGAAATAAAAATGTGTTTCGTTAACCACATGTGGGAGACGATGAATATACTCAAGGGTTAAGTAATAAGTAAAATCCTAGTTAAGTTATACTCCCTCAATGAACATTTTCAATATTAAAAAATATACTCTATTACATCTTGGAACAAAGTATTAAAGCTGTCTCTTTTCAACACAATTTGACAGAAAGAGACGATAGAGCTTAGTTAAAATAGCAGGCTTTATTAATGGTGATTTACGTGCTATGGATCAGGTTAACGGCATGCTGTAAACAAAAAAAGTTGACAGCCTGTGTGCCATATAATAAAGATATATCTCCTTTAAAAGATTTTTAACGCCAATAGCAAGGGTTGTATCGCCAATGTTTTTTTCAGTTGGCTAATTTATTTAGCAAGTGGCAGGTGATCTATATTTTTATAAAAAATCCTTATCTATGAAATATTTCTTGCTTATTGCTCGTTGTGTGGTAATCTCTTAATGTCTTTAATTATGATTCATGATATGATATTGTAAATGCAATTTATTAACCCTATATGTATAGAGAATTAATTAGTCTAATTGCTCCGTAATAGAACAAAAAATCTATCTCTTGATGCGGCACAAAAAATTGTTGGCTCTATTATGTATGGTTGTAAAGACTTATTTATTGATTTGTGTAGTAACCGTTGCCATCGAACTTTTTGCTGTGATGTACCTATTTTAATATTTATTTATTAGGAAATTATGATAATGTACATACACTATAGAAATTTATGATTAGGTATACAAATTAATAGATCTAAATGTCAATCAATTAAGTTTTATTATCTACCAGTAACTTCGATGACCTTCACATACCTAAGAATGGTAATTTCTTCTTTAGTTTTTATTAAGCTGGCATTGAAAATTAATGAGTACCTATTCTACTATGTACACGTCGCGTTTTAAGTTAAATATTAAAGCATCAATTACCAGTAAGATTCTGATTAGAATTCTTTTTGGAGCCCCCGTCTTCCACTGGGTCAACGTAGTTCTCTGGTCTGGGCAAAGGCCACGTGTTCGATCGAGCCCTCGTTTGGGGTTCAAATCCAACCTCTGCTAGTTCACCTAACGGCTCCAGTTCTCCCATAGCTCCCTCTAACTCGGAGAGAGCTGTCTGGGAAGACCACGGGCTATGATAACTCCCCCCTCCTAAAGACATCTTTATTAATTCTAATTTCACTGAGCAGTGGAATTTTTTAGTAGGTGTGTCGCACTAAGCGCTCACTGGCGCGTGCCTTCACAGTTTCTTACCCCACTATCACATTCACCTTCATATTTGATTCTCTCTATTTCCAGAATGTCGTTCGAGCTCGGACCGAAAAATTCAAAGAGGTTATCTAACTCCTTATCGGTGTTATACGAAGCTAATAACATGTGGCGTCTCACTAACACTCATAAACAGAGCTGCGTGTAGATCACGTCAGTCGAGCACATCGGACCGGTCTCTAGAGGCGATTTTCGCTAAATATAAGCTCGGAACGCGGCGGGGGCGGGACGCACACCACGTGAGCGACTACGCGCCGATTTTCCAATTCATCACAGGCCAGCTAGAAGCGCGATAACCTTGTAACGTGGCTAGCGATCACGTTACCAGTTTACTATAAATGTGGTCGAATTGTGTTCCGGAGTAGCACTGCACTTAAACGTTTTTAAAAGTTTAAAGCAAACACTTACGGAAACTTTTCCACACTGATAACAGTAATCACTGGTGGACGCGCTACTGTCCTCTAAAGTATGCAAAAGTAACCCTGAGTTACGATTGTAGGAGTCCACGCGGTCGGCGATATTCGCTACTGCGTAATAAGTGAGTGCGCGAGATAAAACAACCGTCCTCAGTAGCGAGCGGTCGCACGTACACTGAGGAGTGAGGACTTGAGGAGGGCCGAGGCGAATCGCGTAGTGGCGGGCGTGCGAATTCAACTCGCGGGCGCCGAGCTGGCCGCGTACGGCGACGTGGGTCGTTTGGGGGGGAGGGGGGTGGCGCTGATAGCAGAAGTGGCGTCCCGCACTCGGCCATCATCGTTTGTGGTCGGTTGACACCAACTGGCAAGTAGCCGCTTAATCGCCCGCGCTATGACCTATCTCGACCGCGTAAAGTTTTTTATTAACTTCGCAGCTCACATTTGTAATGTCAATTAGTGCTACTGGACTATACAAGTTGTTTATAAATTAACAAATAGTATCAGCGTACTACTCTTATTTGATAAGGAACTATGAAATGTTGTCTGGAAATAGCTTGGTGACTGAAGGAATATTCCTACATATATATCACGTTTCGTATTCGTATTGAAATTTGAATCACCTCCACCTCAGCTCTGTTTAAGAAATACTTTTTTTTTGTAAGAATGTGTGTCTGTTGACAAATTCATCTTCGGAAAATGTTCCAAATATTTCTCAACTAAAGTACTAGCGTTCAGTCTTGGCTTAGCACGCATTGTATACCTTAAAGACAGACATACGGTATCGCGGACATTTTTTGTATATGTTGATTTTTTCTGTAACATTGTTGTACATCACTTTGCTCTATTGTCAACAATTTCGGCAGGGTACATAATATACCTAACTTTTTGCCTCATATATATTTTTTATAGAACGGGGGGCAATGGGGAGGCTCACCTGATGTATACAGGAAATTATAATTTTGTAATATATTTATATATTACATTCAGACAAAATGTAAAATTTTGAAAGTCAAATATTTTATTCAACATAGTCCAACAGTTTTGGAGCCTATTCAATGTAAACTACAATCATACCATAGTGGAAGACAATTCAAATTATCAGAGATAAATTTCCGACACATAAACAAATAAATAATGACGATAATTAAAAATAAAGGTATGTCCATCACTGAAATCAGAGTGAACAAATTAAAAGGGCTAATGTTCTGAGAGTCACCTTACATTTTGCTGATAACATTATTTTCTCAGAAACTTCACACAGACAAATGACATGATAAACGATCTACGCCAGGCCAGTGAAAGACTAGAAGTTAATGTTGACAGTACATATGTTATGAAAAACCACCAAACGACAGTTTCGGTAAATGAGAAAGAAAATTCCCATATCTTGATTTAACACAAGGCCGGCAACGCACTCGCAAGCCATCTGGCATTGAGAGAGTCCATGGGCAGCGGTATCACTTAACATCAGGTGAGCCTCCTGCCCGTTTGCCCCCTGTTCTATAAAAAAAAACACAAACAGACAATAAAAAAGAATGAGAGGTTATTAGCATCAAGATAAGATAACCTTTAAGTAATGGAAATATGCTGTACACATGGTCAGAAAAGGTGACTGGTGGAAACCTAGTCTGGTAAAATAGCCGGGCCCACGAGGGAGAAACTCGAGAGGGCGGCTTGAAGCCAGATGCACAGAAAGAACTGGTGAAATGGCTGGAGATTGTGATCCTATATAAATATGTAATAATACAATTTTGTCATTGATTTGCGTATCGTGTTATAAAACAATTTTTACTTTCTATTACTAATAGAAGGTAAAAATTGTGTTCACAGTTAATTTATGTTAATAAACTTTGTAATCAGTTAAGCGGTTGAGTATGTGCTCGCATATGTATATATCTTCAATGTGACTTTTACAGCCATAAAAGTGACATTGAAGATAATATAAACATATATAAAGTAGCTAATCAAATAGTATCAGGTGTTTCTATTTTCAGCTCCATGTTTAAAATTAATTTAAAATAGCACTGAAACATCTCTCATAAAATAAGGACAATAAGCTACTTATGACATGTTACAATAAGGATATACACGTGTGAAAATGACTCATGACTATTAATTAAAACAAATATATATATATACATGTAAGTTAACTAATGTTAGGTTACATAACACAGGACTTGTGTTTTTACAAGTTTTATTTTTGATGACATACAATTTATCGGAAAGACGAAAACGTTGACTAGTTTAGTAATGTAAGAAATAAGCACTGATTAATGCCTGTATTTAAGAATATGCGGCGAAATGGTTGTCCGATACTGCATGAAAGTATCAAATCTATATTTTATTTTCTATTTTAACTCTTAACCAGTTAATGTATATAAAATTTGTATAATTAAAGATTATAAAAATACACAAAACCAGAGTATTATAACACAGTGTACAACGTTGTTCATTATAAAGTTGTTTCTTAAGGTAGCCAACAGCTTATACAAATTGCTTTGTATGTGTCATTCTAAAATGTAAATGCCTGTGTGGGTATGCGAGATACATACACCACAAATATAAACAATATTGAAACCGCGTGTAATGCACTGATTCATAACGTCATATTTACGAGTATAATTGCGTCAAAACACACGTAAAAGCTCATTTGACGATACATTTTCACTACAAACTACGTATACAGATCACAAGACGTATGTGTGTTAACATTGTAATCATCTTTACCTACTATATTTTTATAATGTGATGATGTGATATAATAATATAACAATTGATTCTGATGGTATGATTTTTAATAAAATGTAATATGGTACTTCAAATATTTACTTTATTACTACTCAACTCAAATCAAATTGTGAGAAATTACCGTAGCACTGCCTACATTGACACTGACGACATTGCGTCTCTTAGCGTTTTCAAGTACAAGTACTAGTACTTAACGAAACTAGTTTCAATAAAGTGTACTACGGTTAGTGTTCTGAAGAATTGTTTGGGGTGATCCCACCGCTCCCTGTTTCAGCATCGTACGAGCCGTATGAATTCTAAATTTCACCAACATCACCTTGATGTCTGGAAATCTTCCACAGTCCGTTTCACAAGGCATTTACTATTGCGAACTAGGGAACTGTGGAATCTCCTCCCGGTGACTTCCCTGAGAGATACGACCTCCAACTATTCAAAATTCGAGCGTACTCCTCCCTCAAAAGCCGTCAACGCACCCACTAAAAATTGATGTCTATTGACTGCGATGACTGCCCTTCTTAAGCGTCTCGCAGGCTCGTTTTCCCCCGTATTCATAATAATAAGCCTTTTTATTTCCTGTTTTACAATGGTTGGTAGTTGTTATATTACGGTAACTAAAAAAAAACTTGATTTCGTTAGTACGTTAGCTTAGATTATGTTAGTAATATCTATATGTATACATTATTTATTTACAAATTAACAGGAACCCCGGTTTAGATAAAGGCCTCCTCCAAAGATGCCCATTGTTGTCGGTCCTGTGCTATGGAGTGCCAGTTATTGCCAGCTGATCTTTTCAGATCATCTTCCCAGATTATATACAAATAAAAATAATTTTAAGTAGAATAAATTCAGTTAGGGAATATAAAAACATACATGTAGTTAGATGCTAACGTTTGTGTATACATTTTTAAGTATACTCTTATATCTATGAGAAAGAAAGTAAATAATATAATAAGAATGTATGTTTCTCGCGTTATAAATATTTCAAAACTTTTTTAATTTGACCGCCAATTATTTTCGACAGCCAGTAATGTTTCAATTTTTTTCATGCAATTTACGTGGTCGATCCCTTTGGTGATTGAAACATTTACTAACAACATTCAGATTCCAAATTCAAATTGTTATTTTAGTCTTTGTTTACAGTCTACAGATTCAGTTGTTTTAGAATAGATGTTATAAAATCTGTAATTAGCTTAAAGGCTCTATTTTATATAATTTTTAGAACGTATAGTCGGAATATTACTTAATAGCACATTACATTAAATTAACGCACTACAGCTGTTCAGTTTCCAGGCGTTATTTACTGGCCATTATCTTGTGATCTACCGTATAGGTTTGCTCTAAAAGAAAGCTATAAATGTACTTTGTGTATTCAGCGTAGCAGCGTATGTATGTTGAAATGCAAAAAGCTTTGTTATTTCTTTAATACAAAATTGAAATTATATTATTTGACTGGTCAGAATTAATTGTTTCTAAATGACTATTTGTCTTAATTTTTAGGTTGGTAAGTGCATGTCAAAACTAAATATGGTAGGCACCTCGTGCAAGCTTGATACTAGAATGTATGAATCAAGATTTTAGACCATTGATGAATACAGTTGGTATCAATTTTTTTTTTCACTTCATTTTATTTTTTTATTATTTTACCCGACTTAATTTTTTAGTTTATTTATTAACACTTCCTTTCCATTACAATATAAAAATTGAAAATAGCAAAATGAAAAGGAGAGCTAGCGGCCTTATCGCTTTCGAGCGATCTCTTCCAGGCAACCACTGAGTGAAAGAAAAAAAATGTATGAAATTACATATATTTTTGCACTTCTTGCCTATGTAACACACATAGGCAAGAAGTGCAAAAATATATATTATATAGTTATTAAGAAGGAACTAAACAGGAACAAAAAACAAAATAAACTAAACTGATACTGGATCCGTGAAAAACAAAAAGTGCACATGAATCACAAAAATCTAAATCAGTCTCACGTCAGTTAGTAGTTAGTACGAATGTTAGGGATTCGATGTGGACAGGTATTGTTTGTACAGAACAAAGTTGAAGGAAGATAGAGAAGGAGCTAAGCGAATAGGGACTGGAAGTGAATTCCATAGCCTAACTGCAGAGACCTTAATGGAATCGCCAAGAAAGGAGGTGTTATGAGATGGGATTTCAAGGGTATATTTTTCGGAAGAGCGTAAGCTTCAGTTATGGGTTTTCAAAAATCATTTTTTTTAGTTTAGATAATTTTTGCTAATACGTTTGTAACATAATTAAGTAGTCTACTTGAATTTATTTGAACGAGCGCCACTTTGAATACGTAGTTTAAAATCATTAGACCTAGATGGCGCTGAATAGAAATACACTTCAAACTTCTTTTTCTACATTACGGCGCCAATAAGTTACATATTTGCTCTAGATGACGCTGTGTTATTTTGGTAGGAGGCCTTTATTTCAATTACGCTTTTCAGCTGTTCATATTAGGCTAGAGGGCTCTGTTTTAAAGTACTTTAAATCGACAATGTTAGTTGTATCATTTTTATCTAGGTGGCACGGATTTAAGATTAAAACTATTTATTTTATAGCTACAATGTACCTTATTAAAAGAATTTCAGGACGAGACGCGTTTCAGGAAACTGACAGCCTACCTCCAGTAATGAAGAGGCACTTGAATAAGAATTTCATTTTAAACTAGATGGCGCTATATTAGACTATTTTATTATTATTTTAATTCTCTCTTTTTTAATTATTTACTATTAAAATAATGGTTTAAAAGTATACAACCATAAAATATAACCTAATAATAAGTATGGTAAACAATAAACTCGGAAATATGGTGATGTTTTTCTGTAACCTAAAGGAAGGCTTATCCTTGGGAAGGTTTCAGAATCATTGTGGCAAAGCTCCCCAGATATATTTCAGTCGCTTCGACACCATCGCGACGAGTGGTCCCCTGCTCATCAGAAGCTCCCGAATACTTAGAATCATTTTTTAAAGCTTATATCAAGTTTAACAATTTCTTTAAATTAAATACGCGCAGTATATTTTAAAATAATTAAATTGCCACACGCGCGCCTGCCAGTATTGCGCGCTAGAATGATTGGTAAGTATAAAACTTTGTATTTTTATTATTTAAGATAAAATTAACTATTATCGTCTTATTCAACTGCTTCAAATATGTTTTTTTATATATTTCCAAGAATTTCATGAAAAATCATGTACTACGCAGCACCTTTATTGAGACTCAAATGATTTCGCAACTATAACATTTTTATGTATATAATTTTCAATTATCTATATCCACGTATTTTCTATTTCTGTAATTATTTCTACTTCTAACTTATTTTCTCCGTACTTGTTATGCGTGCAATGAAATTTTCATCTGTTGCGCGCTTTGTTCATTACAAGACATTGAAATTGAAGATGAAAGCCATCAAATAATCTTATCTAGCCGTTTAGATTTAAAATATTTTTTAATAATGTTATTAAGACATTTTCAAAAAGTGAGCATACTGTAATATAACGTTGCGAAAATTCTACTAATAGTAATATGCTGGTACTATGATGAAATATTTCCAAAATGGTATCGCTTTTGTGACTGCGTATACTACGTGTTTTGTATATTTAAATTATGTCTCCTATTATTATTATTTCGGACTAGGAGCCTAAGAAAACATATTGGATGAGTATTTAACGTAAATAAAAGAAAGGAATAGTCATATAATAAATAAATTGCAAATGATCTTGCTAAGCGCAAAATTCGTAAATGATCAAGAGTCCTTTTTATTCATTCTCTTAAACTCCGAGGAAGGTTTTTAGCGAGATAAAATTCTAAATTCTAAAATCATATATTCATATAGGTAACATAATATACACTTACGAACGTCAAAATATTAAAAAACGATAAAAATTGAAAAAATATGAAACCTAAAAAAAAAAATTGGTTTTATTTCGGATTTGATTCCGGAAAACCAAACAGCCTATCGGATGAAGAAAATGTTCCTTATGTTAGTATGTAGCTAATAAAAAGTAAGCTAATTAAAAAAACATAATTATTAAGGCGACACGCCGCTAGTATAAATAATATTTCTTAGCTTCATTTATCATGTTAACAAAAATCTTCCAAATTTCAATTTACTTCGTTATTTTTTGAAAATATCATTTTTAAAATACATGTATATAGAATTTTGTTTTTTAACCACATCGTAAGAACTTTCCAAACACCTCGGATGTGGCAAATTTGCGTAAATAAATCCTCAGGCGTTTTATTTAGCTTTTTAAACTTAATTTTACCCGAAATTCTTTAAATGTCTAATTTTTTACGTATAAATAGGTTAACTATCGCACTAGTTTTATTACCATATTTATCTTTTGTAAAATAACATATTTTAAAATATACGATATGTAATGATATATATACGTACATAGAACAAGATTGTTATATATTATTTTATATAATAACACAAAATGATCAATAATGTAAAATGATTAGTAGTGCCAAATGGTACACTTAGCGGTTATCTATATATCCTTATCACTTAGCAATGTTTTCTAGAATTTTTGAAAATATAAACCCTTGATAAAGAAATATACGAAACTCACGCATTGTGGGGAAATTCAATTCGTTTATTTAATTTCGCACACCGGACATCATAATTAAATAATTTGTTATGGTGTGAATAAGTTAAAATCTCTGTAGTATTTTTGCTATACAAATTTTAAACGGGGGCACTTGCGAGCGTGCGTGCATGGCTGCGGGCGGCGGTGTCAGATAAGCGTCTTGCCCGTTTTTAAATAACTGAATAAACACAAATCTTTCCTTCTTAGTAATATTGAGAAGAATAGTTTTAATTGGTTGAACCATGTGTTTATCTCAAGAGGGAAATGTTTCGTGTTAAACCCCATTCGGAATTATTTTTAACTGTCAAGTAATAAAATAGTAAATATACTTGTAAAGGTTTTGTATTTGGCCCTTCTTATTCGAGTACGAGCTTTTAACGTCTTTAGTACAATTTATACATCAAACTTATTGAATAAATTTAATAAGCTTTAAAATATCCATCGATTAAGATCCCATAAATAAAGTGATTTTATAAAACAAATCTTTGGCCGTACAACCTTTTTAGCTGTGGTCCTCAGATTTCTATACCTGTTTCATGGTCCTTTGTCAATCTAAGGGGCAACGAGGTGATCAGCCTGTAACACGCCGTCCACTTTTTGGGTTTAAGGCAAGTTTCCTCACGATGATTTTCTTCACCCTACAAATGTTAAATATGCACATAAAAAGAAAGTGTATGGTGCACAGCCGAGTATCGAACGTATGACCTCATGGATGAGAGTTGGACGGGGAAGCCACTTTATAGTCAACATTTTCTTTCAGGAATACATTCAAATGTCTTGTAAATTAAAATATTAAATGATGTATTCTATTGCATTTAGTACTATGCTTGCCGTGTAGGATAGCACTAAGTCTGACACCCGTAAATCAGATTATCTGGATTGATATATAAGAGAGTATAGTTCATAGTACGTCCTTAGTCTAGTCCAGAATCTTTTTTTCATCATTTTTTTCTTTAATAGAAAAACAACAATATAACAACATATATATATTGAAGTCTTCATATTGAATACAAACATATATACAATTCTTACAACCAATGTACAGAAGTATTTTTGATAAAAAATTTGATTTACCTCGCATCAGATTCACTTTACCTATGCGCTAATTAAAAATAACTATGGGTACAGCCGACTAGTACAGATTTTATTAAATTTGTCTAATGAGGAGTCTGATTGGTAGGCCTTCTTTGTTGTCAGATCACGTAAAGTCTACAGACAAGCTTCTCAATTTTCTCGTAACCTGGATAACAAAGCTTTATACGTGTTTGGGAAAGTGATACCTTTGTTAAAACGTTGCTTTGTTTTAATGAAATATATCTTCGAAACGTCTCTTCATCATTATTATATAAGCTTAATGGCTATTCGATATCTCAATAACTTTGAGAGATTCAAAAACATAGATAGTTCAAATAGTAGTCTCCATTATGGTATACATAAATCACAACTTGATAAATAAATGTAAAAGTACCAGTCTTCTTCTTCTTCTTCATGTCCTATACCCCTAGGTGGGGCAGGGGGCGTCCACAGCGAGTCTCCATCGCGTTCGGTCTTGAGCCACGTGTTTCACCTCGCTCCAAGTCTTACCATCTCTCTTTGCCTCGTCCGCTACAGTACGGCGCCAGGTTTGCTTGGGATGGCCACGCCTTCGCTTTCCTTGCGGGTTCCAATCAAGCGCCTGCTTGGGAATATGATTGGGATCCCTTCGAAGTGTATGGCCTATCCAATTCCACTTGCGCCTCTTGATCTGCTGACTGATCGGGGTTTCTCGGCAGCGCTCCCAAAGCTGCTCGTTGGAGATTTTTTCAGGCCAGTAGATACCCAGAATATGGCGAAAACAGCGGTTGACGAAGACTTGGAGTCGGTATTTGGTGACCTTCCACGTTTCACACCCATAAAGCAGCACAGACTTGACGTTGGATCCAAATATTTTAATTTTGATTTGACGCGTCAGCATCCGTGATTGCCATACAGGCCGAAGTTGTGCAAAGGTTGCTCGGGCCTTGGCAATGCGTGAAGTGATATCCTCTTCTGTACCTCCAGTTTCAGACACGACGCTTCCGAGGTAAACAAATTTTTTAACGATTACAACGATACGATTAAAAGTACTTGTATCGATGCATATATTCAAACGACAAGTTATTTATTAAAGCCTGTTATGGATAACCCTCGGTTGTAGAAGCTTGAAAAGTTATGCGACTTTTAACTTCAACATGATTTGTGCATTTTTTTTCTGAAAAAGCCGACTAAGAGTCTGGATTTGTATTTTAGAGCACTTTTCTGATCATGATTATGAATTATAATGTTACTTATATTACGTGAAAAAATTTAGTCCTGAATATTTTAACATATGTAAAAGAGTAATAGGGCTTCTAAACGGGCCATGTTTTGCTGCAATGATGGCTGCAATACAGTTGCCCGGCAACATTGCAAAAAATAGCAGCCACACTATGCAATATTGCTGTAATGTCCCGGCCATATAGCCAAACATGTTTTGTTTAGCCACTTATGGCCGGTATTGCCCAAATGGGTTGCCGGACGATCGCTAGGCTATCGAATTCAACTGCAATATTGCACAGCCAGTTTTATTCTTGTTTCAGTCACTCTCTTTGTTATGGCACAGTGTATCCTTTTCTATGCGATATGTTGCTCTATTCTGTGTTTTGCGATTTGCGAAATACGTAAAAATAATAATAACAATTCTTGAATAATTTATTACCAAGGCTCTTTTCGAGACTCAAATTGTCTACAGTTTCACGCCTATTTAAGTAAGGTCGAATCCACAATCTCTTCTTTTTCTGTTTGTTTTTTAAAACAATTTAAGCTGCTGCGACAAGTGTAATTTCGTCAGCCATTGTTGCCGGTATGTGTAGCCCGTTTAGGAGTCTACATCATGGGCCATACAATTGCTGTCATATTGCAACACATGGCCCGGCCATAGATTGCTCGGCCATCAGCTGCATTTAAACATTTTTGTGATGGCCGGGCAATTACTTGCCAATAGTGCAGCCATCAATTGCAGCAAAACATGGCCCCTTTAGAAGCCCCATTACACAAATAATGTACACATGTGGACATTGTGTTGTATTATTTTTATAAATTAATAATACATATAATACTTGTGTTTCAAAACGGTCTGTTTTTAAAATCATCATATAGGTTTTGTTTAGGATCGATATTCCTTGCATGCAGCAGTGTGTGAGTTTAATTACCCATTTCTCTCAAGAAGAGTTCAATCTTTCTTCTATATTACCTTATAATTCAATGTTTAAAAAAAACCCTTGACGAATTCGAAGCGATTTGTTTAACATAAGCCTCTTGCAAACCAAAACTACTGAAAAGCATTTTAAACCTTTTATGTAATTAATTCGCGTTTGTTCAAAGACGATATAAACAAGACAAATTTTAGTATCACTATATGATATTTAAGTTCACCACTGTGTAACTATTTATTTGAAAAAATCAATTATGAAACCGACGTTCGCTACACCAGATGCCCGTCTATTGCAATGACAGTTGAAGCAAGAGTGCATTGCATTTATGCAACAAGAAAACCATTCTATTTTTGGAATTGTAAAAGTTTCCATTCCATTTTCAAAGTAATTCACGTATCGCAGAGGTGTGATTAGTGCAAAGCAATCAACACGTCGGTAATTATTGTACTTGCAACGTCCGACGCAGCTGTTTGACGCCTTTGTTAGTAACGCCTTTTGTTCCGTGCACAAAGCAAATTTAATCAACTATCTCCTATTAGATTGTAACACAGTTAGGTTCCATTTTAGTGTTTCTAGTACAGTGCCTACTTGAGTGACGAAAGTCTTTTAAATGATTGAAATTTAATGAATTTTGGGGTTTAATGAAATAAGATTTACCAAGCATTAATAACACACAGAGCCGGAGAAAAAGTTGATACGCCTAACTCATTTTCGATTCAATGTGAATCATCCATTTAGCCAATCATCTATAATTTGGTTACATTTTAAGTCTATTTTTATAGAACAGGCACACCTGATGTTGGCTCCCACTGTCAGAAGGCTCATTTGTCGTTTGTTTAATGTTTAATTTTAGTTTTCTTTTATTTATTTTTTGTCTTACATATGTTTTCTGTTTCATATATACTGTTTATGTATAAATTCTGTTTTGATTTATATTGTCTAAGTGGTTTTTTTATTAGAAGGATACTACACAAATTCCGAATAGTATCGAACCGATATTATTTTTCAAGTATATTTTAGTATTCTATGCTAAAGCATGTTCAATATAAAAGACAAACTAGAATTGAAAAGCATACATTCGAGAGCTTTCAATATTTATTGGGTCCTATTGCTGTGAGAAGCGAGGAGATGCATCACTTGTAAATATTTTACATACAATAAATGGTTGAAATATCGGGGTCCATTTACACTCAAATACCGTGATATATTGTTTTGTAGTCTTTCCACCTTTACGCTTATAAGATGAATAGAAATACAGGTATGCCTTTAGTTTCACGTGTGTTCGGTAAAGTACAATACTAGTCGGGCTATTTGATTATTGTGAACTGTGTATGTGATAAATGGTGCTGGTTGCAATTACAAAGTGCTTATGTTATTCAATATTAAGATATCACGTTCATAGTTACAGTCAAATATAATATAACTAGCTTACGTTCATACAGTTAATATCATAACTTCAATTTTGCCTAAAAACAGCTAATTTGTCAGCTCCTGAGCCTAAGGATTGAGAAATTTAATAACATCTTTATCGCTGGCGAGCGCCACATTTCTTTATAGATTCCGACTGTATTACAGACACAATTATGATTTCAGTCTCAACCAATGCATCTTCTACATCGGCGATGTTGCTTTATTAATCAAGTTTTAATTACGATAAATAATCTAGAGGATCTACGTCTACAATGTTGCGTCAGATTGCGTCAACTTTTATTTTTTATACACAAGTAGCCTATCAGTTCTCGGTGCCTGATACATCCAAACGTGCACAGCCATAATTTGGGTCTCCAGCTTATCCACTGCACTGAAGTACACTGCAACGTTCTACATTAAGGCACTTTATTAAGTGGTAAATAGTCTCCATGCAATCTCTGTGGCACGCATACTTCGTGTTGCTACTAATTGAATTTGTTAATTAAACCGAAGCGATACATCGCTACACATGACTGGCATAACGTGTGGTGGAATGCTAAAGCTAGCAGGAAAATTATTGCCTATGCACGAAATAAAATAAGCGGGTTAATTTAGACACCGTAAGTGTGGACAAAGGTGCCATGATTATACTTGACAGATTTTAAGCGTGACATTAAGTTTTGGTCGAAGGAACTTGATATTTCAAATACGTGGGTAACACTGAACATTTTTAGAACTGGCCAGTAAGAAACATTGCGAATGAAAACTTTTTCGAATTTAAATTTTAGAACATTGCATGCATGATGCATTCATTTGTCATTTGTGTTTTGTGAATTCGCGGCAATTCTAAAACTATCGTTACACGTCAAAATGAAGTGTAGATATGTCTGGCCAAAGTAAAATGTTTAAAGTGTTTAAAACACAAGAGCGGATAGTGTCTTAAACACTTTAAACTACTCTACATTATAAAAAATAATAACAGTAACTTAATTGCAACAACATAATGATTTTATATTCAGAATGCACAGTGCACATGTTCATAGTACTATTGCTTATAAGCTTCTGATATATAACTGGGTAATATTATGTATAAAATAATCCAATTTATGTACCAAGAAGAAACTCATATGTAAATCGTATTTAAATTTATTTTTGCTGAAACGTTTAACTTCACATACCATTTTTATAAGCCATATTTTTTTCTACTATAGTGTATGGACTTTCCGAATAATCATAAATTTTTGTTAGCTGTTAACGAGATAAAAAAATATTTGTGAAAATATTTCAATGTTTTATTCGTGAAAAGTGGCCCTTCAGAAAGCGTTTAAAATAAAATATTGGAGTGTCGTTGGGCTGAAAATAAAGGTGAAATTCGAAATGTGAAAATGTACAGTTAACTAATGGTGCGGTATGAAACACGTTGGGAGCAATTTATTATTCAGGAAAATAACGGTCACAGGTCAGCGTATTACCAACACTATTATTCAGTACTTTAAGCTTAAGCAGTTTGTACAATGCACAAAGTCGAATTTCAAATGGATAATCGTCTAATGTGTTTCACAGTGTTACAGTTCATTTCCGTATATATTGTATCAGCTTTATGCATTTATGGTACTAAAAACAGATATCATAAACTACATATATATACATAAACTTTTACAGTTTTGAGATTTGCTTATTCAACTGAAAGGCGCACGCACTTCCGAACCTTGTGGAAATATCAAAATCAAATCAAAATTCGTTTATTCAGTTTAGATGAGTCTCAGGGAATGCTTATGAATGTCAAAAACGTTTACAAAATTCAGGAAAGAGCAAGACCACGCCATCAGTTCGCAAAACTACCAGTAGGCCTTGTTCTGAGTAGAACGGGCAAGAAACTCCGCAAGTTTTGTTAGTCTATGATTTACATATAACACCATATGAATGTCCATGTTCTGCTCGTTTGCCTCCTATTACATAATAGTTAGTTTGGAAACAAATTGTTCTACCAAGAAGTGCCAAACTTGTATTAGTAGGGCTAGCAGGTTTTTTAAAGTGAAACTTCTTTAGAATTGTTGTGATTTCAAACCGGATGCAACGGAAAAAGGGACAGCAAAAAGAGACAGACACATAAGTCTTATGAGATTTAACGTGGGAGAATGACAAGCATTATATAGTGTTAAGTTTAAAGTTTTAAATAAGTGTATTAAATTAATTTCTGAATAAAAAATAGGTATGCAAAACAAATAGCTGTGCAAAAATAAGTAAGTCAAGTAAGTAGTTCAATTATTAAATAAGATGAAAATTATCAATTTTATTTACATATCATTAATTATAGAAACTTTTTGAAGTGAAAATTTCTCATTTTTCAATTCAGTTTAATCTTATGAATTTATGTGTTTATATAACTTTCGCTTATTCATTTCATCGAATTTCAAACTTTAATCTTTAATGATATCAAAGTCATAAAAAAATTTAACATTAAAATATAAAAATGAAAGAAAAGATTAATCCTACATTTTTTTTCTTTATTTAAAAAAAAATCTTTTCTAACATCTCGGATCCATTAGTCAAAAATTATTACACTCTTCAGAAACACGTATGGCTCGTAAAAGATAACTCGGTTTCGCTATATTCTATGTAATTATGAGACATACATCATACGAACAGATCCCTGCAGTATACTTGCAATATTTTTTTTATAAATCTTTCAAATGCTTGTACATATGATTTGGTCAGATTTTAATTGATAGAACGCAAACTTACCACAATTTACTGCCAAACTATTTGCATTTTAGAAATTAATCTAATTGTAATTAAGTTAAGTTAAGTAAGTAAAATAAAAGTTTTAAGACTTCATTTCTAATAAAGTAATCTTAGTAAAGTATAATCAAAATACGGGAGTTCAACAAACAAAATAATTAAATGTCTATTAATTTATTCTAATGTTCTCTAATAACAAAAAATATACTAATTTTGTTGCTGTTAGACCACACCCAGTTATACGTATATATGCACTGGAATCGCTTTTTTACAGCAAAAAGCCAAAACAATGTGAAAGCTTTACGAACTACCTACTTTGGCATATGGTAAAATACAGATTTTCAAAAAATGGTAATAATGTAAGAATCGCAAATTAACATTAGCTTAGCTGAAGGGGTGGGGCGCCTAAAGCAAATTACTTTGACCAGTAATTTATCTTCTAATCTATACACGTAGATTAGGTGATATTTAAATACAGTTTACTTTGGTTTAATTGAACAGATATACACGAATTCATTACATTATAAATCGACGTTTCGTAGGCGTGGTCTCTCGATCACTGACCGTTTTAACTTCAAAGTGCTTTTTCGAATTCGATTTTACAAACGTGTGCTACGATTTTCAGAGCTACGAGTCTACTTAATCCACGTAGAACCACGCGTAGCCACGGGCAGTATTTATTCGAACTCTTTGCAAATTTTAATAAATATAAAAGTATATAATTACGTTCTGTAAAATAAAAAACTTGGCGATTAAAAACAGTGGCGGAGAGTTTATTGCCAGCTATTTTCTTCAGTTCTACGCCCTTCATTTGAGAACTGGCAGTTAATGTAAAATTAAAAGCATTCAATGTATATTTCTTTTTTGACGTTCATAAGTTTACATTCTGTTACATGAATAAATGATGTTTGATTTGATTTGACACGTTATTATCTATATAATATATTCTTGTCTATTTGCAATGAAGGTATTACAATGTTACTACTTAATTGTCTATTTCTGTTCAACGATATGGAAATTTCATAGCGTTATTGGTGAGCACAGAACTATCGTTTCCCGTGATAAATCATTTATCATTGACCTGTACAAAGTCGTAATTTGATTTAAAGGTTGAAATAAACGCTGTTACTAAAACTATTTTGCTTTAAAAACGCAAACAATATCAATAGGACACCGTGAACAATTTCTGCAGAAACCCTACATCTTTTAGTCGATATAAATAAATACAGATAATACAAAATTTTCTACAGCTGTGACACTTTTTGACATTCAACACCTTTGTCTTCAGTCACCGTAACCACGCACGCTGTAAAGCACGCGAAACGTCGGTTAAATTTAAATTATGTTTAAATAATTATAAGTTTACAATAATACATAACTTTAATACGTTAAAAAAGTGTTTTCTTTGAACGAAAACAAATCTAAATCTGCACTTGTCAGTTAAACCAAATTGCAATTTAAGTCTAAATGTATATTACAGAAATAAAAGGTGAAACTCGTTTACTGACGTAATAAGGTTTGAGGAAAATCTTTACACAATGTTTTGTTAAGTTGATTGAACGTTTACTATATATGTATTGTTATACCTAGCGTCTGGAAGCGACGAGATTAGATAGCACTGATCGATGTTCCCCACTTAAGCCAAGCCAACAAATAATGAACGATCCAAACCGTTCCGCTCAAAGCTCTGTTTGCTTCAATACTTATAACTAAAATAAACTAAGATAGAAATGTGGTTCTTAAAAGTCCTGTAATATAGGAGATTCAGCATCTCTTCATAAAGATGAGGCTTTGTTTCGATTTTTTTTGGTTTGTTTAGAACATAATGGAAAGAGAGAGCAGTGTTGGCGTTGTAGTTTCAGCTCTGAGGTCGAAGTTTCGATCCCCGGCCCCGGCTGTCCCGGGATATCTTTCTATGCTCTTAACATTCGCACGAACGGTGAATGAAAACATCGTGAGGAAACCGTCTTACCTGTGACGGCGTATGTCAGGCACAAGAGGCTCACCGAAATGATGATGTTATAGAAATTTGAGGCCCAGGCTTAAAAAGGTTGTATGTTATTTCATAGTAGAAAGAAAATGTTTTTGTTTCCATTACATTTGGATCAAATGTGTCAGTGGTTTCGTGATATATTTGTAATCACCATTTCTTTGTCAGGTATAATCTATGGTAGTAACTCATATATGACACGTAATTGATTCTAAATTGCTTTGATCGTTTTTCCGGAAGGCTAATGAATTCTCGCGACTGAATGAACCTCACGGCTCAGCGATGAAGCAGCCCGACTGTGACATTTCACGATCAAAATTGTTAATAAAGACTGAAAATTTATAAAAGCTAACACAGACTGAAGCTAATGGAAAAGGAAATTGAAAAAATACTATGATATATTTGATTTTGTTTTAGCAACCATAACAATAAACCTACTATTATTATTGGCCTACTATAAACTGTTGCATTTAAAATACGATGATGTCAAAATTATTAATAAAATATTATATGCAAAAATAAATACATATTTATTTATTTATTTAATTATAAGTAATCTAACAGTTTATACTTATACATATTATAATACAAAACACTAAGACAATACAGAAAGCCAAAACAGATTACATAGATAAACAATTTATGTATAGAAAACAGAAAACAAGCAAGGGCATTAATAGATAAAGATACATAAAAAAATAAAACTAAAGTATTGAACTGAAATTTAAGATTTAAAAACAACAAATAATACTTACGAGTTTAAAACTACTACTTAAGCAAAATAGTGAAGTGTAAAAGTCTTCGAGTCTTCCCGCTTCTTCAAGCACTTCTTATGAATATGAACTCATATGAATATCTGTGTACTTACTTTGCCAACATATAAAGATGTCACTAGTATCGGAGATTTCAGTAGACGCAACGTCAACGCGAAACCCATCCACCGAATGTCTTTAAGTAGATGGTAGGCAACTGAATAAAAATAATAAATTAGGTTTATTGTTATAGTTGTAAAGTCCAAAGTACCATGACTTCATGTCGGGGTCTTACGAACGTAAAAATATCCCAATGTTTCTTCATTTACTGCAAGTTGTCTTGAAACCGCCAAGTAATTTAATGAGTTGCAACCATTACACCTTACTCCATAGGACCAGAAATGAATTATGATTCAAATAAAATTTTCAAGTCAAATTCTTTGCCGCCATCTTTGTTTTTTTGGATGAATACAATACAGTATTAAGAGATGTAATTGCTTTTTTTTTTCTAAAAGACAAGCAGGTGTCCTTCTGTGTCTTCTGTGGCATATTATCATCAACTTCAGGAGTCATACCGCATAAGGCATACCGAGATGATCAATGATCAAGATGTTTCCTTGTTTGTATTCGTTATAAATTACTTTAAAATAAGCTTACATATAACAATTCTTTATAAATAATTCATAGCAAATTTCACACCCGATAAACTTCAATTTTCTTGTAAAAATTCTATTTCGCATTTCGCACATGAACGAATGAAGAGAACTGAAAAGTACGTTGAATGACTTTAAGTTCGAATGAGCTTAGAACTTTTCCTTCAGATCCTTTTGAACAGCTAAGTAACGAAAATCTTATTACAATCAAGAACATACACCTATATTCAATCCCTATAGTACATTTTATGGTACGGTATGGTCGCATGTCCCTTGTTCTAAATTTATTAATACGCGTTTGTATCTACTGATAAGATTTATTACCGTGTCGACTTTAATTCTATCATTATTTAAGAATGGCGCAACTGACTTATAAATAAAAAATAACAAATTAGAAGAAGAAAAGAAGAAGAAAAAAATCTAATTTATGAGCTATGCTGGTATTTATTTATTATATTTTCAAGGAGAATGTAACGCATTTTCATTATGTAACACCCGTCGTATCAGTCAGTATGTACCATCTGTTACAATCAGTTTATCAGTCCCCTATTGCCAATGAAGCATTGTACTCATATTGTAGGAAATGAACGGGCTAGGAAATAACCTGATCAAGCGGCAAACGTTATATTTTAATTAAAACATAAGACAAGCTTAAATTGTATGGAGCATCTGTCACAATTTCCTGAACTATTTTGGGTCTAATTCAATCTAATAGTTACGGTATTAACTATGTCTCGGCTGAAACTCGAAGCCGACTTTGACATACACTTAGGTTTCTGCGTTTCGTGTTATGTTTAGTGAGTGACGTGGTAATTTGTAGGTGTAGTATGAGTTGAATGTTCGAAAATATATTATAATAAGTATCTAGGTAATTATATTATTAACAAACTTTATTCATGACAGAAATATGGCTGTGACAAAATGTGTCCACAAATGTGTGACAAAAATCCTGTGTATGTAATTAGATGGCAATTACTCCGTGGTAAATGGGGCACATTTTAATCAATTATAAAGAAAACAAGTCACGCAGAAGGAACCCAGAAGAAAGAAAACGTATTCTGCAAGTGGTTTTGCTTACAGAGGTATCCGAACAGCGCCGACGTTCAGTGCTCCGCGCTGTTCGGATATTTCTGACAGCTGCCATGAATCTGACAACTGCCATGAATCTGATATCAGCCAGGAAATGCAACCATATCTGCGAGGAAAACTGGAATGTAAAGGTTGATTAAGTTGAATGAACACAATCTTACTCACTATTATAAGTGATTGCGAACCGTGAAATGGATCTTTCAATGAGTATCGATATTGCGAACTGATACAACTGTGAATTTTATTTTGTAATCTCTATGTATCGCTTGCATCGGAGTATAAAGTTATAAAGCACTATTACGAGTATTTAGATATTTTCTCATTTTTGACTTCCTTGGATGACGTACTATAACTGTAATTTTTTTACAAAAGATTTTGTATAAAAAATGACGAGAATAATCTACGGAAATTATTTTTTACAGTGTTATTCAGTAATAATTATATATTATATTATACTCAGTGAGTAATAAACTCTTTTACCTAATTCTACGTTCCTGAAATAGATCGCTACATCTTAAAATATAGTTTAAAATTTATTTATTTAATTATAAGTAATCTAACAGCTTATACTTATACATATTATAATACAAAATACTAAGACAATACAGAAAGCCAAAAGAGATTACATAGATAAACAATATATATATAAAAAAACAAGCAAGGGCATTAATAGATAAAGATACATAAAAAAAAAACAAAAGAATAAAACTAAAGTAAACTGAAATTTGTCATTTTTTGACAAATTTAGATTGTAATTCTAACAAATAATTTTGTAATAATGTTCTAGTGGTTATAATATATCTCTGTTTCACCAACGTCATAATATTTCCGCTAAAAGAGTGGTAATAAATTATTTCGTTTAAGACGTTCGTCAAAATGTTCCATCGTAATGAGCGTTTATTGTGTCGCCCGTAATCATTTTAGTCTTTCAGAAGGAATACAGAAGCAAGAAAACTGTAATCTGCAAGTGGTTTTGCTTACAGAGGTATCCGAACAGCGCCGACGTTCAGTGCTCCGCGCTGTTCGGATATTTCTGACAGCTGCCATGAAATGCAACCAGGAATATTTGCGAGAAAAATTGTAATGTAAAGGTTAATTAAGTTGAATAAACGCAATCTTAATCACTATTAAAAGTGGTTGTAAACCGTAAAATATATTTAAAATGTGTCTCGATGTTGCAAACCGCTACAACTGTGAATTTAATTTTGAAATTTTTACAGCATTTTTGCAAAACATTCTATTATAAAAAAATGAGGGTGTCTTTATTTTAAGGAAATTATTTTGTACACAAAACATTGTAAAAGATTAATACTAACAAGTAATACTCTTTTAACATATTTTACTTTCCTGTAATAGATCGCTAGAACTATAAAGATGGTTTAATTTTAGATTGTAATTCAGCCTAATAATATTCTAATAAAGAGTGGTTATAATAAATCTCTAAGTGACAATATACGGAGTCTCGCAGAAGAAATACAGAAGCAAGAAAATTTTAATCTGCAAGTGGTTTTGCTTACAGAGGTATCCGAACAGCGCCGACGTTTAGTGCTCCGCGCTGTTCGGATATTTCTGACAGCTGCCACGAATCTGACATCAACCATAAAACAGTACCATTTTTACGAGGAAACTTTGAATGTAAATGATTTTTGATTAAGTTAAATTAACGCAATCTTAATCACTATTAAAAGTGGTTGTAAACCGTAAAATATATTTAAAATGCGTCTCGATGTTGCAAACCGCTACAACTGTGAATTTAATTTTGAAATTTTTACAGCATTTTTGCAAAACATTCTATTATAAAAAAAACGAGGGTGTCTTTATTTTAAGGAAATTATTTTGTACACAAAACATTGTAAAAGATTAATACTAACAAGTAATACTCTTTTAACATATTTTACTTTCCTGTAATAGATCGCTAGTACTATAAAGATGGTTTAATTTTAGATTGTAATTCAGCCTAATAATATTCTAATAAAGAGTGGTTATAATAAATCTCTAAGTGACAATATACGGAGTCTCGCAGAAGAAATACAGAAGCAAGAAAATTTTAATCTGCAAGTGGTTTTGCTTACAGAGGTATCCGAACAGCGCCGACGTTTAGTGCTCCGCGCTGTTCGGATATTTCTGACAGCTGCCACGAATCTGACATCAACCATAAAACAGTACCATTTTTACGAGGAAACTTTGAATGTAAATGATTTTTGATTAAGTTAAATTAACGCAATCTTAATCACTATTAAAAGTGGTTGTAAACCGTAAAATATATTTAAAATGCGTCTCGATGTTGCAAACCGCTACAACTGTGAATTTAATTTTGAAATTTTTACAGCATTTTTGCAAAACATTCTATTATAAAAAAAACGAGGGTGTCTTTATTTTAAGGAAATTATTTTGTACACAAAACATTGTAAAAGATTAATACTAACAAGTAATACTCTTTTAACATATTTTACTTTCCTGTAATAGATCGCTAGTACTATAAAGATGGTTTAATTTTAGATTGTAATTCAGCCTAATAATATTCTAATAAAGAGTGGTTATAATAAATCTCTAAGTGACAATATACGGAGTCTCGCAGAAGAAATACAGAAGCAAGAAAATTTTAATCTGCAAGTGGTTTTGCTTACAGAGGTATCCGAACAGCGCCGACGTTTAGTGCTCCGCGCTGTTCGGATATTTCTGACAGCTGCCACGAATCTGACATCAACCATAAAACAGTACCATTTTTACGAGGAAACTTTGAATGTAAATGATTTTTGATTAAGTTAAATTAACGCAATCTTAATCACTATTAAAAGTGGTTGTAAACCGTAAAATATATTTAAAATGCGTCTCGATGTTGCAAACCGCTACAACTGTGAATTTAATTTTGAAATTTTTACAGCATTTTTGCAAAACATTCTATTATAAAAAAAACGAGGGTGTCTTTATTTTAAGGAAATTATTTTGTACACAAAACATTGTAAAAGATTAATACTAACAAGTAATACTCTTTTAACATATTTTACTTTCCTGTAATAGATCGCTAGTACTATAAAGATGGTTTAATTTTAGATTGTAATTCAGCCTAATAATATTCTAATAAAGAGTGGTTATAATAAATCTCTAAGTGACAATATACGGAGTCTCGCAGAAGAAATACAGAAGCAAGAAAATTTTAATCTGCAAGTGGTTTTGCTTACAGAGGTATCCGAACAGCGCCGACGTTTAGTGCTCCGCGCTGTTCGGATATTTCTGACAGCTGCCACGAATCTGACATCAACCATAAAACAGTACCATTTTTACGAGGAAACTTTGAATGTAAATGATTTTTGATTAAGTTAAATTAACGCAATCTTAATCACTATTAAAAGTGGTTGTAAACCGTAAAATATATTTAAAATGCGTCTCGATGTTGCAAACCGCTACAACTGTGAATTTAATTTTGAAATTTTTACAGCATTTTTGCAAAACATTCTATTATAAAAAAAACGAGGGTGTCTTTATTTTAAGGAAATTATTTTGTACACAAAACATTGTAAAAGATTAATACTAACAAGTAATACTCTTTTAACATATTTTACTTTCCTGTAATAGATCGCTAGTACTATAAAGATGGTTTAATTTTAGATTGTAATTCAGCCTAATAATATTCTAATAAAGAGTGGTTATAATAAATCTCTAAGTGACAATATACGGAGTCTCGCAGAAGAAATACAGAAGCAAGAAAATTTTAATCTGCAAGTGGTTTTGCTTACAGAGGTATCCGAACAGCGCCGACGTTTAGTGCTCCGCGCTGTTCGGATATTTCTGACAGCTGCCACGAATCTGACATCAACCATAAAACAGTACCATTTTTACGAGGAAACTTTGAATGTAAATGATTTTTGATTAAGTTAAATTAACGCAATCTTAATCACTATTAAAAGTGGTTGTAAACCGTAAAATATATTTAAAATGCGTCTCGATGTTGCAAACCGCTACAACTGTGAATTTAATTTTGAAATTTTTACAGCATTTTTGCAAAACATTCTATTATAAAAAAAACGAGGGTGTCTTTATTTTAAGGAAATTATTTTGTACACAAAACATTGTAAAAGATTAATACTAACAAGTAATACTCTTTTAACATATTTTACTTTCCTGTAATAGATCGCTAGTACTATAAAGATGGTTTAATTTTAGATTGTAATTCAGCCTAATAATATTCTAATAAAGAGTGGTTATAATAAATCTCTAAGTGACAATATACGGAGTCTCGCAGAAGAAATACAGAAGCAAGAAAATTTTAATCTGCAAGTGGTTTTGCTTACAGAGGTATCCGAACAGCGCCGACGTTTAGTGCTCCGCGCTGTTCGGATATTTCTGACAGCTGCCACGAATCTGACATCAACCATAAAACAGTACCATTTTTACGAGGAAACTTTGAATGTAAATGATTTTTGATTAAGTTAAATTAACGCAATCTTAATCACTATTAAAAGTGGTTGTAAACCGTAAAATATATTTAAAATGCGTCTCGATGTTGCAAACCGCTACAACTGTGAATTTAATTTTGAAATTTTTACAGCATTTTTGCAAAACATTCTATTATAAAAAAAACGAGGGTGTCTTTATTTTAAGGAAATTATTTTGTACACAAAACATTGTAAAAGATTAATACTAACAAGTAATACTCTTTTAACATATTTTACTTTCCTGTAATAGATCGCTAGTACTATAAAGATGGTTTAATTTTAGATTGTAATTCAGCCTAATAATATTCTAATAAAGAGTGGTTATAATAAATCTCTAAGTGACAATATACGGAGTCTCGCAGAAGAAATACAGAAGCAAGAAAATTTTAATCTGCAAGTGGTTTTGCTTACAGAGGTATCCGAACAGCGCCGACGTTCAGTGCTCTGCGCTGTTCGGATATTTCTGACAGCTGCCACGAATGTGACATCAACCAGGAAACGCTACCATATTTGCGAGAAAAATTGGACTTTAAAGGTTGATTAAGCTAACTGAACGCAACCGTAATCACTCTTATACTTTTTTGCGAACCGTGAAATGGATCTTCAAATGAGTCTCGATATTGCAAATTTGAACAACTTTGAATTTTATTTTCGAATTTTTACAGATTTTTTGGAAAAATATTCTGTAATAAAAAAGACGAGGGTGTCTTTATTCTAAATTATTTCGCTTCAGACATTCGTCAAAATGTTCCGTCGTAGGTTGCGGTTACTGTGTCGCCCATAATCATTTTAGTCTCCCAGATGGAATACAGAAGCAAGAAAACCATAATCTTCAAGTGGTTTTGCTTACAGAGGTATCCGAACAGCGCCGATGTTTAGTGCTCCGCGCTGTTCGGATATTTCTGACAGCTGCCATGAAATGCAATCAGGAACATTTGCGAGGAAAATTGTAATGTAAAGGTTGATTAAGTTGAATAAACGCAATCTTAATCACTTTTAAAAGTGGTTGTAAACCGTGGAATGTATTTTAAATACGTCTCGATATTGCGAACCGATACAACTCTGAATTTAATGTTGTGTAATTTTTATATCTCGCTTGCACCGAAGTACAAGATATAAAGCACTATAACGACTGTTTTAATATTTTCTTATTACAAAATAAAAAAATAAAATTAGACTTTATTTTACAGGATGTCTTTATTCTACGGTTATTATTTTATACACAATGTTAGTAATACTAGTTTGCCTAATTTTACTTTCCTGAGATAGGGTATCTATCTATGAGTACTTAGCCATCCTATCTCTAGTACCCATCCATAAGTCCTGACACACATGAAAATGCATTTTTAATGAAGTAATATTATTAAAATTTATACCTACATACATATTCCAATAAAGTCTCAAAAAGAGGCAGAAAATAAAAATATATTCTATTGGCTTTTATTCAGGCCTTTGATCTGTTGGCAACGAATCTATGGAAAATATAAAGTTTGATTGAGAGCATGTTGCTTATATCGACGATAAACACGGAGCTTCAGGTCTTGACCGTATGTTTGAACATTGAGACAATCGTAAAACGTTTTTACTCTTAAGTCTAGTTAAATTACTATAATGTACATTTATTAATGTTTTAACTATTTACACTAAAGACACTGTAATCCTTAAATAGAGAAAAAACAGCTATCATTTTATATATGTATGTAAATATGTAATGTACTAGTACCCCAGTTACTTTCTCCTTTTTTATAACAGATTTGGCTTTTATTTACAAGAGATACGTACACTTATAGTCACGGGATTAGGCCTCGAAGACGGAATACACAAGCAAGAAAACCGTATTCTGCAAGTGGTTTTGCTTACAGAGGTATCCGAACAGCGCCGACGTTTTGTGCTCCGCGCTGTTCGGATATTTCTGACAGCTGCCATTAATCTGACATCAGCCAAGAAACGCAACGAGGATTATTAACGACGAAAATTGGAATGTATAGATGTAATGTATAAGTGGTTGCGAATTATGAAATGGATCATTAAATGAATCTCAATATTGCGGACTAATACAATTGTGAATTTTATTTTGTAATTTCTATATATCGCTTGCACCGGTTAAAAAAGTTGTAAAGCACTATTACGACTGTTGATATTTTCTTATTTTTGACTTTCTTGTATGATAGGGACACTATAACTGTAAGTTTTTTCAGTATTTTCGCAACATTTTATTATAATAATGACGAGGATGTCTTTATTGTACGGACATTTATTTGTACACAGTGATAGTAATACTCTTTTAACTAACTTTACTTTCCTGAAACAGATTGCTAGAACTAAAAAATAGTTTAGAAATTCCACCCATCGAGGCAGAATACGAAATTCTACCCGTATCACCTCGACGTCCACCGTTCCACAACTGAGCGTTTTTCGAGGCAGTTTTTACCGCGCACCATCACTTTCTAGAACCAGCTGCCCATTTAAGTATTTCCGAACCAATTCGACTTAGGGTCCTTCAAATTACGCATTGGATCGTACCAATTCTTAAAAAGCTGGCAACGCACTCTCGAGCTTTCTGGCATTGGGAGTGTCCATGGGTGGCGGTGACCATAGCATCAGGTGAGCCTCCTGCCCGTTTGCCCCCTATTCTATTAAAAAAAGTACATTGTAATTCTACCAAATAATATTATAATAAATCTCTAAAAAGCAATGTACGGAGTCTTACAGAAATAATACAGAAGAAGAAGTTCAGCAAGAAAACCATAACCTGCAAGTGGTTTTGCTTACAGAGGTATCCGAACAGCGCCGACGTTCAGTGCTCCGCGCTGTTCGGATATTTCTGACAGCTGCCACGAATCTGACAACAACCAGGAAACACTACTAAGAATATTTTTGAGGAAAATTGGAATGTATAGGTTGATTAATTTTAATGGACTCAATCTTTGTTACTGAATAGATCGCTATTATCCCCGCGAATTGCTAATGCGCCTGGCCGAAATTTTAGTGACGTATTTTGTTGACATTGACATTAGACACTCGGTACCGTTAGCATTATTCTGGCTGATGCGAATTACGACGGACGAGCACCTACGCGTTTTTGAATACTATGTATTATAATTTGAGGCTAGATATTTATTAAATTGAATCAAAATCTAACCTAATTATATTATTAATATATTACTTATAAGTCTTTTCTAATAAACATTGAAAATCACACGAACATTGTTCAGTTCTTAGATATATACCTATTTCCAAGGTGTGAGATTAATTAAATGTCATCAAATATCAATTTTTTCGTAAAATGTACAGTAAATGTCATTTCAAATCTGTCAAACTTAATAATTAACCTATTAAATTTACGATTGCATTTGTTTTTTTGCAAACTGTACTTTTCTATTCTGGATGACGTCACGTGGCTCTTAATGTGACAAGTTTCCTGCGCATTAGCAATTTGCGAGGATAGTACAACTACAAAGATAGTTTAAGTTTAGATTGTAAATCTACCAAATAATATTTTAATAAAGATTGGAAATAATGTATCAGTTTTACCGACGTCATATTATTTCCGCGAAAATTTTGTAAAAAATTAATTCGTAAAAAAGCATTTCGCTAATACGACTTTTTTCTCCGAGGCAATTGATATACACATTTATAACTGCCAATAACACATGTTTATTGCAATATACTTTTTAATTGTAAAATTTAGTCCATCCCATTAATTGTATTGTAACAGCCAGCATGGAATACTTGGCGTTGACATATCGAACGACGTTCAGTTTCGCGGTCACTTGGAGGGAAAGGCTAAATTAACCTCCAAAAAGCTCGGTGTGCTCAGCAAGGCGAGACGGTACTTCACTCCGGGCCACCGCTTGCAACTATATAAAGCGCAAATTCGGCCCCACATGGAGTACTGTTCCCACCTCTGGGCGGGTGCTCCCCAGTACCAGCTCCTTCCAAAAATTCAAAATTCAAAATTTATTTATTCATGTAGGTAACAATGTACACTTATGAACGTTAAAAAAAAGAAATATTAAATTAATTTAATTTTACATTTACTGCCAGTTCTCAAATCAAGGGCGTAGAACGGAAGAGAAGAACTGGCAATAAACTCTCCGCCACTCTTTTTAATCGCCACTTAACCATATTCAACGAAGAGCGGTTCGAATCGTTGACGACCAAACTCTCTCCGAGCGGCTTGATCCTTTGGCGTTGCGTTGTGCAGTTTTTGCCGCGCACCACCACTTTGTGGAACCAGCTGCCGACTGAAGTATTTCCGAACTAATTCGACTTAGGGTCCTTCAAGAAAAGAGCGTACCAATTCTTAAAAGGCTGGCAACGCACTCGCGAGCCCTCTGGCATTGAGAGTATCCATGGGCGGCGGTATCACTTAACATAAGGTGGCTCACCTTATGTTAAGTGAAGTCCTGCCCGTTTGCCCCCTGTTCTATAAAAAAAAATTGTGAGCTAAGGTATGTCAGCAATTAAATATATAATTAATAAACTTTAATAAGTTATTCTACGTACAAATAAGTTTTTGTCTAGCTCTTTTTCAAGATTTATAAATGAAAATGTAAATACTCCACATGAAAGATTAGGTACTAGGACCACAACGTGAAATTAATAGAGTGTCTAACCCACTGTGGTAGAGATACGGTTACGAAATCTGTAACAATAACCCCTGAAGAAAACTGAAATTGCGCCCCATTGCAACTCATACTAGGCACATAATATCGATTGAGCGGCACTAAGCTAGCTAAATTACAGAATTAATTATGTACGATGCTACGAATCAATATTCTATTTCTAACTCAAACGGAATACATTCAGCCATGTAAGCTTTATTGTTATGATTAAAGCAATAATTTTTCGATTTTATGCTAAATAATATCTTATGTTATAATGAGTAAAAGTATTATAATAGTTTAGCAACGTTTGCCTTGTGAGTCTTATAAGGCGTTTAAATATAGTATTTGTTTTCAGCAGATTCTTCTTATCACACTTTCAGGAGCTTAAATCTTACTAATTTGTTAAAGGTATTTGGCACAATCACGAGAATACCGTGGCGTTGAGTAAGGGAGTCCGTCGCGGCCGATAGTATAGCGCGTACCCCCGAAGCCTCCAGTATCCCCGCACCCCGCGTCCAGCCACCATGGGCCGGGACAAGCGGTCGCCCCATAAGACTGACTCGCAGAAATGTAAGTACTATATTCGCGGCCATAGTTTGTACCGATTAAATATTGCTACTTCCTTTTTATAGTTTTCAATACCAAAAGGTTATAAGGTACTTGAAATGCAATGCATGGACTCCCACAGAAAGAATACACAAGCAAGAAAATCATATTCTACAAGTGGTTTTGCTTACAGAAGTATCCGAACAGCGCCGACGTTCAGTGCTCCGCGCTGTTCGGATATTTCTGACAGCTGCCATGAATCTAACATCAGCCAAGAAACTCTATCAGGAATATTTGCGAGGAAAATTGGAATGTAAAGGTTGATTAAGTTGGATGCACGCAATCTTGATTGCTCCTATAAGCTGTTGCGAACCGTGAAATAGATTTTCAAATGAGTGATGATAATGCGAACTGATACAGCTGATACTGTGAATTTTTTTTCCCATATATGTGTTATTGACAGTTGTATAATATCGCTTGCCAACATACTTCAATTAATTTAGGGCATATAACATTCAATTTATCCCAGTAATTGACAGAAGTTATTAGAGAAATTGAATAAGTCCCAAATAATCCAGAATGTTATTCAAAGTTAGGATAATGGAGTCATATTTTGTTTCATCGGACGTCTAGAATAATACATCAATGAAAATGCTTCATATTACAGATATGAAACTATTAGACACTGATTTTAAGTCAAAAACTAAAATCTAGAAAATGGAGTCGCTTACATATTTTTTTCTTAAAGATCTGTGAAGTCTTTCTCAGCATCTTTCTTCACATGTATTCTCAGATTATCAACGTGACATTAATCTAGTATCTAGCCTACTGCACTACCGATGTGGGAACGAGAGCTCCAATAACAATCTTTAAAGTAAACCCTTTCAATGCCTAACTACTACTATGACGCTACATGCAATAATTACTACAATATTAATAATAGCGCGAGCTTGCAACTTCTCATAAAATATGTTATCAAGGATTCAAAGGCTATACAAATAATGTGTAACTCTGCTGAACTATAGCCGACAACTCGCAAGACATCTGGTATTGAGTGTCCATGGCTGGCGTCAACACTTAACATCAACCTCATCATTCATTTTCTAAAAAAATTCAGTGTAAGTAAATGTAATAATGAATACCTATATTAACGCCAAGTCAGGTTCCCTTTTTTAAATCACTTCACTTCTCGTTTGTTCCCTGACAAGTTTCGATTGGAGAGTATAAGTGCCTTCATTACAGAGAAATTTCTACAAGTCGTATTTCAAATACAAATCCACGAGCTCTCGCTATATTGAAAGTGTAACATGAAATCTCTGTGATATTCTTAAAGAAAATCTGTTTTTAATCAAATTCGTTTTTAATATTTATAATGTTTAATCTTCTGGAGAGAGAATCTCGAACGCAATGCTTTTAAGCGGATTACGCAGTGTTCAGAATGGATTAATAAAGTTTGATCAAATACGTTCATGTTCCCGAAATTTGCGATTTCTGTTTATAGATGTTGTGTTAAATTCGAAAATGAATTTACAATTATCACTTTTCCTTAGCTTTATTTTGAATAGAGGTTTGAGATAGATGTAATATTATAATATATACAAGGTATAAAAATGTGTTTTTTTCTCTCTGTTTGCTTGTTTAGTTTTTGGATTATTTGTATTTCTTTTTTAATCTTTAACGTTTATTAGAATTTTTTTTATTTTGAATTTGAATTTTTACCGCGGTGTATCCCTTCACTTATAGTTAGTAGTCACATATATTAGGGTAAGGAATATATAATTATGGCAGTATATGTTTCCGTTTAGAGTCATCTCAGCTCTTTTAAAAACTATAGAAATTCACATACATACGCGTAATCGCTATAATTATACCCATACGCGTATAACATTTCGAACGAATACGCGATACGTACGCGGTACGCAAATGACAGATATATACTATCGCGAATATATTATGTTTGAACGAGATTTTCGAAACACAGTTACACACACAGATAAGAGTGATATATTTCATACATACTCGTGTTTAAATAGCGGATATTTGTGACTCTAACAAACACAATATTGAATTTAGTAATTTCCCTCGATTCAATAAATTTGCGAATTTAGATTTGAAAATCTTCGTCCGAATATTTGTTGAATAAGTCGTAAACACTTTAGCAATATCTAAAAAATCTCCTTTAAATTATTGAAATTGCTGATATAGGGTTTACTCACTAGGATAAAGGAATCATGATAATGCTTTCTGAAATAATTACTAACACTTTTCAGGTTACTTCACGTTTGAATGCCGGCGTAGCATAACAAAACCAAGAGGCATAATTTAAAACTCAAAATATTTTAGTTAAAACCCAATAAGTTGTGAACTACACTACACACATTTAAAATAAATGTTTAAGGTATCTTTGTTTTGTTGCTTGTTGATTTTCATTTGTTAATTTACATATTCTGTATTTGTCGTAATTGACATCGTAGTATTTAAGTTATTCTAAACAAACATTTTTTAATTAAACGATAATTAGCAGCTTATATAAATGAAAACGCAAATTGTAAATGTTAATGCACATCACTATATTTTGAGGTTCGAACAGATATAGCATAATGTTGAAGCCTCAATCAATACAATTGAGGCAATTTGGCTTCAACAGACGATTGGAATCCCGAGAGGCGGCTCGCCTAAATATACTATGATTACGTGATTTTGAACGTAGATATAATTCTGTACAATATACCTAGGTAACACTGAAAATGTTAAGGAAATAAAAAACGGCTCAATCAAATCAAAATTTATTTATTCAATTTAGATGCGACTTAAGGCATGCTTATGAATGTAGAAAGTTGTCAAAACTTTTATTATGCTTCGAAGTAATCTCTGTTCCTCTTTACACATCGTCACATTTCATGGAATCACTGAGAAAATTAGTGGGCCCATTCTTCCTTAGGGATCTCTTCTATAGCATTTTCGTACGCTATCACCGCATCTTAAGATGCATATACATTAGGTTAACCTAACTCAAACAGAAACTCAAAATATTCATATAGGTAAACAAGTACACTTATGAACGTCAAAAAAAAAATGAAATTAATTGTAAATTTACAATTCTTACTCTATTTAAGGGCTTAAAGCGAATACCTCGAATTTTATGTTAAGTTCTTAATAAATGAAAGTCGGGGCGCTAGGTCGGGACTATATGGTGGATGACTCATCATTATCTCAACACTTGCCATATTTAAATATTCAACAGTCCGATTTGCGGAGTGAAGAGGTCTAAAATTGAAATTCAAAAAAGTTTTCATTAGCAATGTTTCTAACTGGCCAGTTCTAAGCATTTTCAGTGCTACCCACGTATTAACACCTCATGTTATTGTACTCTTGACCAATTTTGATAGTGAAAAAATATTAAAGCATTTCGTTTTTTGCAGAGATAGGAAAGAAGAACTTTTATTTGTTTACCTGTTAGGTCTAAGCCTCATATTTGTGAATGTGTTTCGTGATCTTTTTTAGTGCAGATTTTTCTGACTTTTGGGTCTAATGCATTCAGTTTAATTACGATATTTTCATTCACCGTATAACAGACAGTCTATTGGTGCACAGCCGAGGTTCGAACCTACGACCTCAGGGATGAGTCACTGAATATACTAGACCAATATTCACTGCTGGTTTTAATATTAAAATATTCATCTGAAAAAGTTTATTTACAAACCCTTATATTTCTAGTATGGTAAGAAAACCAGAAATCGAATCCATTTGCTAAAACCTTCATTGGATATTCCTTCAGCCAATTCGTGCACGCATCAATCACTTTTGGGACAAATCTGTGAAGGCTTTTTGAACTTCCTTAGATATCACTTTACATATTTTTCCATATAAATAACAAAATAAACTACATATTTTGGATCTCGCTGTTAAGCACTAACGATAACACATTTTAGCCATTTATTTATTTATTAACACTTACATTACAATATAAAAATTAAACAAAAAAATGTTAAATGAAAAGGAGAACAACTTTTGACTTTTTTATTCGAACCTATTTGATTCCTTCGATAAGATTATTGCGTTCAAACAATTTTTCAGTCATAGTAGATAGTTATAGTAACAGAGTAAATAGTTATATTTCAGTTAATTTAACATACAACGAAGCCTGTCACACAATATCTGTGAAAGACTCTATTTGTTGTGATAGTTTAACACATTAGAATAGTTACAATATTATTTTTAATAATCCTGTATAAGTTTACTTTTACCGTTCACCATATAGGTTAACTTAGTTACCTATATGAATAAATGATTTTTGAATTTGAATATATAGTAAAATATTTATTTATAGTACATATTTGATATTTTAACCCTGGCAACAGTAAATATCAGAAAAAAAGCCGGTCCCTAAGGCTACACTGTTGTAGTTCCTCATTAATGCATCGTCATTCTGTTTTAATATGCATGTCCGGTTATTCCATCGTGCTTTTGAATTAAATCATGTTCAACTTCCGCTATAATAGGGAAATACATATTTTTGCATTATGGCTTAATAATTATTTATTTATTTAATTATAAGTATACATATTATAATACAAAACACTAAGACAATACAGAAAGCCAAAACAGGTTACATAGATAAACAATTTATGTATATAAAAAAGAAAACTAGGGATATATAATAGTATATTATAGAATTGATTTCTGTTGTTGTTTATAGTATCTTTCCCTGGGACGTAGAATTTATATGGGAATGTCGCACTCGTCGGTGGTGCCAATGTATACGATAATACTAAAAGAAATACCGACACTCGTCAATTAGATATATGTCTATGTCGCAGCCAACAAGCTTAATTAGCCGAAAAATTAACAGCCTAGCTGTTTAACTAGCGTCCTTTTAAGACCTACGTCATCGATCCAAGTCATTTGCCTAGCCGTTTATTCAACTAGCTGAACACCTTTCAGGCCGTTAGTTAAACGGCGCCGTTTAGTTAAACGGTTAGGCTGTTAATTGAACGGCTAATTAAGCTAGTTGGCTGCGACATATACACTAAATAGCTTTTACAAATAACCCAACTTGAGTGAACTTGAGTGTTAGTCCCAGATTTAATATATAGCCTAAATCCTGTCTTTGTTATTTATTTTATTTATTTATTCACACTTCGTTGCTAGAAAGAAACACAAATAACACAATACATATAAATTACAAGCGATCTCTTCCATGCAACCCTAGTAACAAAAGAAAACAATAAATAAAAAATGATGAGTGCAAGAAGTGCATAACCAGAAGTTATATAAAAAACAAAATATATTTATATTAATCTATAAAACCTTAATCTAGAGAAAATAAAAAAAAACAATATTAATAACTAAATAAAACTAAAAAGCTAATCTTACAGATTCAAGAATAGCAAATAGTGAATTACATATACAAAAAGAAGAGGAGATACAAGAATTACACAGGTCACGATTGATCAGGATATGATAAGGTTAGGAAATATTTATATATAAGAGTTTTAAAAGACGATAGGGAAGAAGCCAATCGTATAGACTCGGGCAGCTTATTCCACAGCCTAATGGCGGAAATCCTTAATGAATTTCCTATGAAGGATGAGCTGTGGGATGGAATTTCCAATAGACATCTATTGGAAGAGCGTAGCGTACAGTTAGAAGGACCTAAGAATTTGAAATGATTTTTGAGATAAGAAGGGGTTTTGGGATTGAAAAGAATTGAATATAGAAGTTGAAGAATATGACCAAATATGAAACGTTATACTTTTGATAGTAATTATTAGTTAGTCAATACATTATAATATGATCTTGGAATGTTTGATATATTTAATAATTTAAAAAAAACATGCTTTAGTGTTATATACAAGAAAAAATATATTAGTCTTCATAATAATAAAATTATTATGTCATTAGGTCAGAATTAAAAACGAATTTCTAAATCCAGAACAAATGATATCAAAATATTTTTTGCGAATTTCAAATACAAATTTAAAAAAAATTGCACAGTCTTCAAAGTTAATAAAATCTAGTTCCATGATCAAACGGTATATTTTTGGCTAAGATTTTTGAATTAACTGGATCAAAAGATATGGGTCTTATATTATCTTCGGGTTCCTCAGCTACATTGCGTGGTCTCTCTCTCGTGTTTTTAGATTCATTAACTACATGGCCATCTGAATTCCCGGTAACCTCATCTTCCTTAAAAAAAAAATCTCGGAGATTTTCTTCGTTTGGAAAACACGTTTTTCCAGTGTTGTCATTTTGTGTTTCTTCTTCTATCTTTGGATTATCTTCCATAGTCTTTTGCTCGTCTATTTGGATTATTATTGGCTGTTGCAGTGTCTTACTTAGTTGTTGTATTTCAGTAAGCATCTGTGTCATTAGAGTTATTGTTTGCTGTTCGTACTTCTGATTTGTAGGGCATGAGCATTGACATTTTGAGTTTCCGTCATACCTTGAGTTTAATAATGGGAAATTTGAAAAATAGGTGTTTGCATGAAACCTTGGATGGTTCTTGCTACGTAATGCGTCAATTAAGACGACGAAAAATAGCAATGACAATACCGTAGAAACAAGCTTCATCTGGAAAAAAAGTACTGGTAAAAATCTAAATAAATAATGTATTAAAATAAGGAAATTGACGTTATTGGCTTGATTACTTAAAATTTCTATAAAAGTCGAGTTGCGCTACAACTCTGTATATCAATACCAGGAATATGTAACACTGATATCGCTATAGCTGACATTAGGTCTTTAGTATATACGTTGATTTTTGGCTTTAAGGATTTGACAATTTCAGGTTTTTTCATAATGTTTTTCTTTAATTTGCATACCACAAACTACGAGTGTGTAGTATTCAAAGTATAAAAGAAATAATTTATTCAGCTTACATTTATAAGCTAACACTGTCCTTTACAAAAAATCCTAGAAACACCTTTTTATTCGTTTGATAACACCTTCCTATAGAGCTTCAAAGTTTAACCACTTTACTTGTTAAACAATTGCACTTCACGAAAATACTAACATGAAATATGTAACTGCGATATTTATAATAAATATAATGAGGAAAATTTTATAATTAATCATGTTTTGTATTGGTTCAGTGATACTTAATTATTATTTGCGTTGCCCAAATGAGAATCAGGTCATTTTTGTTTGTTTAATAGTGGGCATTACCCAAAATCACTCGTATATTATTTTGTATTGCATATACATACGCACCGTACAATAGGTACTAAAATTGCGCGACCATTGCGCCGCGGGATTGCAGGCGGAGTGAGACAGTCAATGAAATCGTAAATTTAAAACAATTTTTATTTTCATATTACCAACAGCCCAGCAGTAGAAAGCACAGTGAAAACATCTTGACTTTCTTAGGAATCTAGCTGTAAATCTGTATTTTCTCTTAATTATAAAACAAAATTGCTCAGAGTCGGAGATATATTTTCAAAAGTATTAAATGAAATTAAATAAGGTCACCGTAACAAAACATACAAAGAAACACACACTGACAGCATCATTAACTATATTGGTTTTTGTAGCTACAGCATAATTCTGCGGACATAGAATTATTAATTTTTCAATGGCCTACGTACACCTCGATCGACTCTGATGAAGATTTTGTTGATTTGGTAGTCGTAGGTTATATGTTTTTGTATATATATATTTTTTAAAGTTAGCTAAGTTAATCATTATATGCATATAAATAAATATATATCGATAATGTCACACAGACGTATCACCTACCTGCATGTAAGAAGTAAGAAAAACAGATGAATACATCCAAGGCCCTAATTAAGAAAACAATAAATTAATAATGTGTATTATTGTTAGATTATATTGGGTTTTTCCCGCTGTATGTGTATTCCATATAATTATCCTGTCAAATTTGCAAATAATCTACACATATATATTACTTATATATTAATTTATAATATTTCGTTTTAAAATAATTCACATTTAAATAAAACATATGTATTTATGTAACATATAAACGTCATCAACAGTCTAACTAAATCGTGATAGTAGCGGTCCATTCGTTTAACAATAATGATACCACAATCTCAGATTGAAAACAATCTGAGATCAGACCGTGACAGTCGATCGACCTCCTATCTACATCCCAATAACCAAACCCTACGAAGACAATCAATTTTTGGCGACGGATAGAATGCAATCTCTTTGCTCTTTACACTCATATTTAATAATCAATATTAACCAAATAAACCCGAGCAAATTATATTAAAATATACATGTCTATATTTAAAACATATCAAATACTTAGCTTTTTAATTAAATTAACAACTGGTGTAAGTTAGAATCTAAAGATATTGGCACGGTTGAACTGTTATTTTCATACAAAAATCTATCGATATACACTGATCCGACCTACCATTGATAACTTGTATCGACAGATGACTATTACAATCCGTCGATTGGTTATTGGCACACTTTTAACAATATTTGCATTACCTATCTCAGATGATCAAAAATGGATTGAGATAGGTTATTGGGTTTAGGCAGAACAAGCACACTGTCTACAGAAAGGGATGTTTGACGTTTTTTGCGTCGGAAGTTCAACAAGCGTCGGAAAATAAAACACATGTTATAAGTAAATTGTATTTATAATAACAAAAAAATCCATTTAATAAACTTCTTTAACATTGTTCATAATTGAGAAATAATAATTCTAGCGAAATCTTTAGAAGTCAGTTCTTTACTAAGGTTTCTATGATTGAACAAGAGAAGTCCGACGAACTTAGAGCAGATTTGGATTAGTTCAAAGGACTTATAAAAACAATTATATACTTTTGTAACTTTAACTTTGACAGAATTAATACGTTTTCTCTCTGAATTTTTTTCATGAAAATGTTTTATAAAAGGCGTGTAACTTGATGTATATAGAATGTTTTACTATAACAATGTTTTCTTAATCTTAAATGTCCTCATTACCCTTCATTCTTCGAACCTTTATCAAACTGCGTATAGAATATTCTCGCTGCAGTCAAAGCGTCATAAATAAACTTATCTTCACAAGGGTTGACGTCAAAAAAGAATGCACCACATCGCAATGTTTCGGAACAAAATTCATTAATTACTTTGCTATCATTGCAACAAGCAATAATCGCTCTTGCACAAGGTGACAACGCCTTTGGTGGTTTTTCTTGTATACCATTTCTCGTTTTAAGTATAAATAGTAATTCTGAATAAGTCAGGTTCGAAGTAGACGCAATGTCGTCTAATTTGTGGGAATTGCTTATTGCTTGCGCTTGTGGGAATCCATGTACACATAATGCGAGTGATAAAATAATGATAGGCGTTGCAAAAGCAGAAGTCATTTTATCTGAAAAACGAAACGAAAATCGTAACTCATTAAATTGTATATACTTCACCATTAGTTTGTACCTTACCACCTTAATACCTTAAAAGCGTAGAATTCGAGTATCAAATCTAATTACAGTAAAATTACGCGTTTGGTCTGTTAAAATTATCGTATAACTTAGCACAAATTATTGTTTACGAAATGTAAATAAAACTCTTTATTTAAATGAATATCGGCTCCTAATGTGGCAAGACTTTGTAATAGAGTCAAACCGTTCGTGCCAATTCACGTGTTATAAAACTATAACTTACATTCGTTATCTTAATGTCAATTCTCTAGACCTTGCACATCTGCCGTCATATATAATGTATGGTTGAACGATCTATACAAAGATCAAATGGCCATGAGTCAATGTTCAATGATTTTAAATGAGACTGGTTTTCCCGAGTTGAGGACAAATTCGGTAAAATACCTCGTGTTAAACACAAAACTAATTCGATCAATTTTTCACTAAATAAAAACCTTTTTAGAAAAAATCCGGTTTTGTTCACATTATCACTTTTCGTTTACATCCTAATATCATTTAATAAACATGCGAGAATACGTCTAACTTGTAAGCAAAATGAATAACTTCTGATCGTAATATCCTGTATTTGAACGTGAAAACCGAATCGCATCGTACGTTGTTTGCAACGAAATACTCCGAAATCGGGTATTATTAGATAGATATTATTTATTTAGAGTTTAAAACCTGTATTAAGAGAAGACAGGTTTTTTTCTCGTTTGGTATTCGTTCACTGCTCTTTCAATCTCTAATTTTATTTAAAGAAATAATTTAATTCCGCCCTTTGCAGGCATGGAATTGGTGTATATTGGGTCATATTTATTTATTATCGCAACGTTATACGAATCTTATAAATATAATTCACCTAAGCCTTTCTCAGAATCACACTATTAAACCGTACTTCAATACTTTTTTTTTGTAAGTAAATATTTGACGTTAGCGGTCCATTAGAAATATGGGAAAGTATGGAATGGTGGAATGCCTGACTTCTCTAATACTTATTTTTCATATATCTTTATTTGTGTTGGATTAGTTTTTGGAAAATATAGTATTTATACATTGTTTTACTTAAACGCTTAGTCTATCCTAAAATTTAAATTAGTCGTAAATCAAAACGTTTTTTATTTACTTAATATTTAATCACATTTTGCAAAGATTAAAATTAGGTTAGTTGCAAAATCTGTAATTTATAAGTACATATATGAGAATAAATACTTACTATAAATGAAATACATTTTACATTTAAATCGTTTTTATTATTACAATAATTCAACATACATAGAAATATATTCTCAACATTTTCTAAGGCCCAGTCACCGGTGCCTTAGGAGTTATGGACGCAGATGTCCAATTAGAAGTCTAAATTATTGCTAGAGAAATCTTTCGCTCAAACAATTTTCTGTAAGGGATTTGGAGAGCCAAATTTAAATACAATTATGTTATCTAGAGATGGCTGTATTATCGGCAAATAACATAAGCTATTCAAATCAAATACAGTCCCGAAAGATAATGAAGGATACTTAGTAATATTTTAGAATATAAAATTGTTTGTGTCTTCCGAAAATGTTGATGATACAATACGTGAGGTTGTGCGTGAATTATTATCAATACACGATAATTATAAAATTATTGCTACAGATTTTATAGAATACTTTTTTTCATCTATTTGCGAAAATCTTGGAAAATACTGATTTTTATGTACAGGCTATCGCTCTTTGTAATCATTGTTTTTCGGAAAGCTTATATAAAATAAATATTTAATATTACAACACGAGTGTTCATGTAATACTTTTAATAATTGTATTTAATTCTACTTTATCGCAATAAATTTAAACGTACTAGTTATAGGAACAAACTATGACACGAAGTAGCGACATCTACAATCTGCCCCTACAAATCATTTCGATGACGTCATACACTAAAAGACGCTTACGAAGTTATTCCGACCGCAAATATATACACAACTTATCGATTTTAACCACTGAGGCCTCTCGCCGGCCCGTTGGTGGTAAGACTGTTTGAGAAGCCAGCCTTAAAGAAGGAAAAGGAATAGCATCTTAAAGGTGCATTGCAATACATTTTAAATATACATTCTAAATATAGGTCACACAGAGTATATTGAATTTGATGCAGTGTTATCGACTAACATAAAAATATATTATACAAATGTTTTATTGAAGTGAAACTTCTTTATCGACGTATGGGAGAAATTTTGTAAGAAAACGTCACGTTTTTCGGTTACGCGCCATGTTGCTTTTTTTATCAAAGTTTAGTATAGTGACGTAAAGAATATGTAATATATGATAATAATAACAAAAATATATTAGTTTTGAAGTTTGGTTTGAAATAAGAATAACAATATATTAATTTGAAAGTAATAAAATAAAAAGACTTGTTCAAATTTAAGTGAATTTACAAGAAAAGTGAGAGTGATTATACATTTCGTTTTATTAATTCAACACGTATGAGCATGATTTTAATATTTATTTGAGATTAACCTCACTTTTTGATTGTAAGTAGCAGTGAATGTATATAAATCTGTTAAAATTAGCAAGTATTAATAAATATGACTGAAAAAATTGTTTTTCTTAAGGCTTATCTACCCCATTTTCGTAAAGTTGCAAATAGTAGAAAAATGATATGTCGTAAAGTACTCTGGTACACACACATATTTTTTTACATTATATGTAACATTTGTTATATTTTATTCAGACCGCTTATATGTATTTTAATTTTCTTAATATTACACGTAAAATGCTTTAAAGAGTATTATTATATTATTAACTAAGGCACACTTATAATATAGAAAACAGACACTATGCTTGTAGGCGACATAATACATTGAAACTGGTACAAACCGTTATAATCGAATCTGTATCGTTTTTTTACTACATCAAACATTGATTATGTATTTAAAGATAATTGAAGCCATATTATAATAATACACATTGTGTTAATAATTTTCTTCTTCATCAAGATGCTAAGTTTTTAAATATAACATTCTGGATCACGTTCTTACAATACAAGGTAAATCTTGTTAATATAAGTTATATATGCATATATATATGTATATATAATTCTACTGTACATGTGTAGTTGTTGAAAGCCTCTTAAACGGCTGGATCGATTTGTATGCGTTTGAATGGCGTCCTAGATGGTTAAAATTCCCAAATCAGCCCTGCAGATAACGCTGAGTCGGTATCTAGGTAATTATCTATATAGCAAATAAACAGCTGGTATATATTAAAATATTCTGTGTAAGTGTTCGTAGATAAACTCCTAAACGAAACTATGATTGTGATGAATTTTTTTGTGTTCAAGTGGAGTCGGGAATGATTTACATTGTTAGATTTTTTTGTATGTAATGCGTATGCGCCGACGTCCGCGTCAGTGGGATCCGCTAGTAGAATAATATATATGTTTGCGCATTCTTTAAGGTTTAACTATATTTTAACTTCCAGTAGATACTTTTTGTTTTAAGAATCTTTCTAACTTCTGTATTGCGGGTAACATATTATCTAGAACGCATCCATTTTTAAAATACGCATAATCATTGCATCCGTATGACCTGAAACAAGCATAGTTGACTGTAGGCTGAAGACAACATGATACAGATGCTTTCTCGCAAGGTGTAGGTGGTGAGTCATGAGATGAATCATCTTTTTCATGAGTTACTGGATTTCTCGTTGTTAGTTCCGGCATTGCTGGCTCCAGCCCCGCCTGGACACTTCCATGTTCTACTGGAGGTGGCGGTTTACTTAATGGTTCTTCTAATGTCACAGGACTAAATGAAAGCGGTCTCGATCCTTCATCCTCGGTATAATCTTCCGAACTGTCTGTGTTATCCACAGGCGAGAATCTATCTGGAAAATCAGGCATAGTTTTGTTGTTTACAGGAAGTGGTTTTTTTGTTTCATCCTTTGCTGTACAATCGCAAGTTACTTGTGGAACGTATAATACGGGAATATAGGTTGGAACTGGTATTGTTATCGTGCGTGGAGGTAAGTAGGTTCTGTCTCTTGCAATTTCCTGCAGCTTCCTAAGAATCAATTCAAATGGATCTTGTGAGCCATAGTTTCCGAAGCTATTGTATGGTTCCCTTCTTTGGATATTTTGACGGAAAGGAATAGGAAAATCTTGGTTTATATTGAAATCGTTATTGTAGTCAAGGTAATTGTAAAATCTTTTTTCTCTTTGTCCTGGTTTATTTTCTTTGACATTACTCTCTGCTAGGCCGTAAGGTTGGTCGTCTAGTTTTGCGTCTTTTTGATCGCTGATCGTCTCGCTAACTCCTTCGAGAGGAACAGCATGGGATACTGTGCTTAGGAGTATACTTCCTATGATGACGTATACGTAATTCTGCATCTGAAAATAAAAGAAAAATAGTGAATTTTTTTTACGTTACTAACAATATTTAATTGTTCCTATAATAAGTGAATTTAAAAATACAACTCTAATACTAAAATGAAATAAGCTGAATTGGCTCATAATATGATAACTTTGTCTGTCTTCATTTCAGTGTTACCATTTTAATTGAGAGAGACAAATGAGTTCTTTTGTCAGAACAGTGCAATGAAGTTTTAAGGGAAAAATGGGCTTGGGCGAGTTAGAAATCAATGCCATCAATGCGAAATAATACACAAAACAATTTAACGGTTATGTAAAGACGTTTAAAAAAATACTATAATTAAACATAATTCCTATTGTCGGTTTACCTTGACGATGTAATTAACAAAAGAAATGTATTGCGTTTACTACACAATGGATGTTTGATATTTTGAAATATTTCCTTTCTAAAATTGCACTTCATCTTGATGACCCAGATGACCCAAATCACAGTAACATTCTGCTTTTTTTTAGTTTATACATATATTTAGTTATGGTGTTGTCTTTACAAATAACAGTTATTTTGGTTCTTATATAAACTACGGGGATGGCTAGTTTGTACGATGCAATCCCGATGATATTATAACACAATGATTCACTGTATCTGCTACGTGACTAGCCTGGTCTCGTGATTTTCTTCAGAACGAACATTTTATTTAACACGTTGGCTTGTTTTGTTTGACTACCGCCAAAAATTTTAAGGTTAAAACTTTCAGATTGGTATCTCGAGTTCGTTAAAAGCTATCTCTATATTCGATCCAAATAAACATAAAGCTATCAATCCTACTTTTCCTATAGAAGCGGTGTAAATTTTATGTGGCTGAGATGAAAATTTCAAAAGTATAAGTAAGTAATTTTCTTAACAAGTTTTTATTTTTCAATTGCATTAGAAGATAACAGTATCTTAACGGTTGCTGTATTGCATTTGTTCACATAATTGTATTTAGTGAATCAAGTAAGAACAGTTTGAATCAAGGTGTTGATCTGATTTTGAACAAACACTCGTTATTTAATTACTAATTGGAATGTACACACTTTAGATTTAATTAGAACAAGTCCCGATTAGCAAATAATTACGTAATGTGGTAACTTTTACAGTATTATTTTTTATTGTAATCTACGAAGGGTAGATTATTTGATATTGTGCAATGAATTTTTCATTAGTTGTGTATTTCAATTTATGTATTCACATTCCATTTCGTCCACAATCGCCTTTTTTATAGAAAAGGGGGAAGACAAAAGGCCAGAAGGCTCACCCGATGTTAAGTGATACCTCCGCCCATGGGCGCTCTCAATTCCAGAAGACTCGCGTTGCCGAACTTTTAAGAATTATAACGCCATTTCTAGAAGAACACTAAGTCGAATAGGTTCGTAAATACTTCAGTGGGCAGCCGATTCCACATAGTGGTGGTGCGCTTAAAAAAACCACGCAGCTGTGGAACGACGGCTGTCGAGACGATACGGGTGGAATTTCATATTCTGCCTCGACGTTCGATGATGAAACTCAGCTGCAAGTATTAATCCGAGGATGAAGATGGTACTTTAAATTGTTTGTAACGAGTTTTAAGTATATGTTAATTAAACTCATAAATGTTTCGTCTTCATCGAATATTTCTAAATCTTAATCAAATTTCTAAAATTTTATCTTGACTTGGCCCTTTTTAAACGGATATGCCTTTTTCAATAATGGGTTAAAATTTAATCGTGACTGGACACTTTAATTCAGTAACCTATGAACAAAAGAACCTAAAAACGATATCCTATTATTAAATGTAATGAGTGCTTTTGTCACGATTATTTTTAATGATACAAAAAATTCTGAGAATCTCTGTTAATGGCCTTTGCTATTTAGAATGTAGTTATTATATATTAATCAAGTAAAAAAATATTTTTCGATGTTTTGTTTTTTGATTTTCTACTTTATGAGCTCGACATTACATAAATAATCAAAGAACATAATATACCTATTTTACCTGAAAAAAATTCTTGCACTTTTGGAAATTGCTTATTTCATTTTCAATAATTTTCAAAATGTTATATAATAATTGTCATACATTAAAATCGAGTGAAATCGATTGATGCTACGAAATACTCCAAAAAGAATTCGTTCATTATTATTTAACTTTTACCTAATTCCTCAGTGTACCGTATAATAATGATTACACACGGAATTAATTGCGGAAGTACCTAAAATTTTAACTGTTAATGGTAATTTCATTTGGTCATGAAGTTTCTTTGCCTAAACGTCAAAAATATTTATGCCCAATTTCTTGGAATGAAATATGTAACGATTATTTTAAATGTAATCGGAATTACGTCGGTACGGAGTAATCGGATTGTATAGATACAATACCTACGTCTAGTTTACTTCAATAAAATCATTTTTTTTCGTGATGCCAGAAGCCATGAACGAAGCATTCATACTACAAATAATTAGAATTGATCATAAATCAAATTAGAGAATAATATCAAAGCAACGGAAATCTTCGACTACCATCAAAGTCCGGGATTTTCCAAGGTTGAAAATATAAGCACTTAGTCAACAAAAAATAATTAGTGAACATTGTAAAGCAATTAAGAGAATGGCGTTGGTGCATTAGAAGCAATTAAGTTTCAATCTTTACTCTATGACATCCGGAAGCAGAATTTTGGTAGTAATATCACTGGAGCAACTAATAGTTTCGCATATATTGACTCGTCCTCTCGTTTCATCGAAGCGAATAAAAATTGGACAGAAAGAGACGAAAGAGGATTTTAGTGACAGGGCAATAAGATTTTATTTCGTTTTACAAAAAAAGGGTAAAATTTTGTAGGTCAAGCGTTCTTCATAGCGCGAAGATAAGATTGCTTATAGCAAAAAGCATTGCAAAGATGGTTAGAGCCATAGTTAAATTAATTCTTACACACCCTCCATGTACATCCCAATACGTGTTTTGATAGGACGTTTTCCTTGTATTTTACAATTTTTGTCTCATAATTTCTATGATAATTGTTGATTTATGATTAAAGTTATAATACTATGCACACTAGTTGGATACAAATTAAAAAGCAATAAAATACCAACTTAATTCATAATAATTTTGGAGGAAAATCCTATTAAATGTCAGGCGATTTTGAAATGCTATCGGATTTATTATATACATCATAATATTTTCAATACAAGATATTATTTAACGTAATGTGACCTGTATCACGGTCAAAGTCTTGTTGAACACCGATTGGAATAAAATGAATATTTTTAATGTTCATTTGACTAATAAAAACATCGACCGGCAAAGATAAAATATACATACAATAAACGATAACATATTGTTACAGAATGACGATTATTGATCCGAATTTCACTATCATGCATTTAACAAAATTGTCTCGATGAAATAATAAATGTAGTTTTCCATTGTTATTTTAAGGAATATTTATAATTGATCGACTTTTAAGGTTGACATTATAATATATTAGTGTTCTGACGAATGCTCTTAATAATCTAAATGTCATATGCATTAAATGAATCGTGACCAAAAAAAAAGTATTAGTCGATGCACTAAACGACTAAAAGACAAGCGTCCATTAGGGTAGTCTACTTCAAAGCGTTATTCAGTATCAGGAATTTAACAATTATATGTAAAATCAAATAATCAATTGTACCATTTTTATTTATATAAATATACGAAGTAGTGAAGAAATCTATACAAAAAAAAATCTATACATTGCAGACGTCAGACGCTGCCATTATTGTATTAATATCTGTTGACGACGCGACGGTTGGTATATAAAATTAATTTCGGCTCCTAGCGTTTGTAAAATTAAGGGATTGCAATACCTGCAAAGATGAGACAGCTTTATGAAGTCATAAAATCAAATGTTTCATGGCCATTATTAATCGAATGTTAATTAAAATGTCGATAGTTTAGCAACAGTAGGAGCAAAAACAGATTTTCACCTCCCAAACGTCTCAACGACGTAATAACATAAATTTAACACTGTCCAAATAACTTTAACTTTTTTAAAGTTTTTTTTTATATTTAATATGATAACGCAAATATGAGTTTAGAGCTTCATGTTAAATAATAAAATAAAAATAAATCTATATACATTTGGTAGTACTTTCATGTCTAAGTAGCACTGAATTCTGAGACTTCAGGACTAAGTAGCACTGAATTCGGAGACTTAATTTAAAATTAACGGTCACTCTTCCTGGTTTTACCAGAAGATTGATCACGTACTTGACGTAAATGATCACATTGACCCAGCAACTGTCTGTCTGGTGACAATATAAAATTATACATTCTGACATTCTTTTTGTAGAACTAATACCAGTAGACCAGTCGTAACTGTACGACATACTTTAGCATATTTTTATAAATGCAATCCTAAGCTGAAAACTTCTGATTGACTTGATTTTCAAAAGGACGCCTAAAAACTGACTTTGAATAGAGAACGACAAAAGTCATGTTGTATGATTATTTTGTATAACAGCAGTTATTTTTAAATTCGGTTGGATAAATGTGTCATAAAACCACAAGTCTTAATTAATGGTGTGGTAACAATGAGCGTGTTTCTTAATGATAAAATAGCTGGGTATTGTCATTTGAGCCGTTTTTATCAACTGTTAATAAAGTCTAATTAGATCTATCAACAACATATAATTATATGGCAGTTATTAAACATGTTATGGCTAATACTTATTACATGAGCATTGAGCAATGATTATGTTAAAGCAGAGGGTTTTTAAACTTTGTGGATTTGAATCACGGTTGAACCATTTTATCTTACTACCCGCTCAATTATATCGCAACTGATATGTTGTCAGAGAAAAATCAACGTGTCTATAAAAATAAAATGATAAATAACGGGTGCGATTGAGAAGTAGGAGGAAATGTGGAGACTGGCAGATAATTACAAAGAGCGGTTAAATTACCCGAACGAACTTACTCGCCAACTCACCATTATAGAGTATGTGAGTCAAACGACAGTGACTGAAACGTGAGAAAGTGACTAAAACGTCCCCATACTCTAGAGCCAGTAAGCCAGTAGCCAAGCTGTACTCTTGTGTCGGTAGCCAGAAGATGAGTAGATGCTTCCAATGGAAAATCACTCCACATGACGGAACCACACACAGATTCCTTAGAGGTGATTACAAATACCTTTTTCAAATTAAAAAAAGTAACGGGTGCCATCTGATTTATACGGCAAATATGTTGAATTATATCTCTTAACCTATTCCACCCAATATTATTTAATAAGAAATGGTTCGAACACCCAATTATGAACTTTGCAGTTTCCCGGCCGAAAAAACACATGTCGTTGCGTTTAGGTCCTTACTCGGTGACTTGAAATCCGATCCGAATATCCCATGGTTGGGTCATTACAGATACGGATTTACTGAACTACATGGAACTTGCATACAAAAACAATAATTTAGCAAAGATTATGTATCACAGATGATACATGACATATGACAATCTCTGCGTAAAGATAGTAAAGATACAATAACGCACATACAACAGCAGCAAGAAATAAATTCAAGCCGTATGTACTCAAGGTTACAGAATAAGCCTACCGTACTGTTTAATATATTGAGAGCTTAATAATAGTCATTAATTGACCAGCTTATAAACGAACGTTTCCCGTTTGGTGGAGAGAGCTGGTTTATAAATGTGTAATGTTGATTTTTACTTGTACAACTTTATATGTTGAGATTATAAGTGTTTTTAAAATTATATTATAGAAACACATTTATATATATATAATATATTTTACCTTATATATACATATATAATATAATTTTAATCGGTAGAATTGTACTAAAAATTAACATTAATATAAAAACACCATTACCATCACCATCACCAGATAAGTAATTCAATGCACTCAGAATATAAACAAGACTTCTAACGAATGATGCTTTTTAAATGAAAATTTCGGATACTAAAATAACAAGATAATTGATTTACCTATATCAGTAACTTACCTTTGGAAACACTCTAATTTGAATTTAAAAATATTCAGTTTAGTTTATCATAAATCAACGACTTCTATTAACAGACTTTAGTCTTCTATTAACAATAATTTTGAACTGGCATGACTTTGATATTGTTGATTTATAAGTCCTGTGCAATATAATGACATTGGCATATGACAGTAACGTCATTGCTCCGTCACAATCACCATAAGAATTAATTAGTCGTTAATTTATAAATCTAGCAATATTGTTACATCAAATAAACTAATAGTATTTTTCGACTTTGAACTTAATTGACTTTGACGTTTTGGCAGTGACGTATAATGACAATGGCATTTGACAGGAACATAATTACTCCGACATATATAAAATTACTATAATTTTGATAACTTTAATGCATTATTTATCACATTGCTAAGCGAATGAGCACTAAACATTCGTTTTATCCCTCACCTTTGTTAATAACTATTATTTAGAATATTAAGCGTATAGATTATCACCTATCAAGGTTTATTGTATGAGGAAATATGTATATAGCTAAAATCTGTATTGACCTTGCTCGATTCACTATTGTTTAAATAATATATGGAGGTGTATTGCACAAACTCATAATAAATTATTCATACAGATTTTAATGGAACCCGTCCTTTTCTATAGACAATTATTAAAAAATAATATAGTGGATGTGTGTGTAATATATTATAGTATTAAATTTATGATAAGACTGGGACTTTAAAAAGAACTTAGCGGACACTCAAGTCCACCATCTTAATATTACAAGATTGCGCCGGAGTCGTGTTTAGATTTTTATCCTACATGTTATAATTAACAAAACAAACCTTATATCAAAATTTAAATATCGTGTACCCTAGATACCCCAGGCATCCCATCATTCCATTTGTCCTTTTCTGAAGAACTCGTGTTGGTCAAAGTTCACCGATGTCTAGATTGAGCAATCTGATAAACGAGCTAGATCTGAATATCCATAGTTGCTCTCCTAACACTTTAAACTCGATTTTTTGTATTTTTTTTTTGTAGTAATTGTTTTGTTGATTAATATTTTTATGAGCTCTTTATGTATGTCATGTTTGCTTATGAGTGCTTGTAAGATTAAAAATTGTATTTTGTGGTTGTTTTACCAACGTATCAGTGTGCCGAGCGTTGGCAAGCTTTTATCAATAAAAATAAAAATATGCCGAGTGCATACAGCATATTCTTACAAGTACGGGCCTGTAACACTGCATAAGGTCCTGACATTCAGAAACTTTAGTAATTATTATAATTACACTAATATGTAATAGTACCTAGTTTTGTAAGTATCAAAGTAGAGCAAACTCAATCAGACCTGTCAAATTGCCAGTTGACATATACGAGAACCAGTTCACACGTAAACTTGACTTTGAGTTTTAGCCTCAATACTTTAGAGAAAGTCTGTTTTGTTATTGTCACACGACAGTGCACTCGACAATTATATTCACTAATGACCAATCATATAATATTCAGCTTAGTTATAAACTTAGATAATTTATTGTGGCTAAAGCAACATTAAATAAACTTGAAGTGATATAAAATTTGAGATATGAAATGTTTCGATTTGAGAAAATTATTGTTGTGGACAGAATTCGCATTTAAAGAAGCCTACCTTTTATAAACTTGTTTTCGTTGAGAAAACGATGTTCAAACCAGTTTAAATTCTTGAAATAATATTTGATGACATTAAATTGAAATTTTGTCATTAAATTTACAAAATATAATATAATTTCCTCCAATACATAACCAAAATTGTTTACATCCGATACGATAAAAACATGACTAGATAGTTAAATTATAATAGATGTTAAAGAATATAAAACTATAAGTTATAATAGATGTTAAAGAATATAATAGTAGGTATATCAAATTAATTGATGACACACAAATTAACACATTCGGTTAGATAAAATTATATTTAAAACCTACGCACATTTACTATCAATATTACATTCCAATTTTAATAGTAACCTTTCATATTTTTTAACTGTAAAATCTATTTACGATACAAGATAGCACATTTAAAATACAGGATATTAAAAGGCTCTGATGAGTTAAACATAACATTTTTTTAAATTCAATACGTCAAATTAACCGCATTCTTACCTTGAAACGATGTCCAAAAACGAATAAGGTCTTTAAAAACTAGCCCACAATAATATAAACACGAATAATTACTGAAAACAAAATGTTGTCGCGCGTATTTCAAAAAAACATTCGTTCCTTTCGAGATTAGATATTCAACTGATGCGAAGTTGCTTCGACGCTTAGCGTTCACTTGCAAATGGGTTATTATAAGGCGTCTGGAAACCGTTATATGTGAATACGACGTTAACAACAAATGCCCTATAAATTTATTGCTTTACATGACGTCACTGATGCACTTATCGATCAAATGACTCATTTGACAATCCCTTTGGTTATTGATGTCACGTATGTTTCAGCTATTTTTGCTATGATGTAATGGTTAGGGTAATTTCAATACTATAATTTCACATTATATTTAAAACGAAAGGATACAAAAGAATATAAAATTAAGTATTTATAAAATTCTTTCTTTTCTTAAGTGAATATATATTTAAATTATGCACTCTGAAAAGTCATAACGTTATTTCTAACGCTATATTACAGTGGGTTTTTTCCAGAAAAGCTTTCTGCTTCCTTAGCAGAAAAGCTTCTATTTCCTTAATTAATAATAAATCACTCATAATTGACTTGCACTTTATACTTGTTCGTAGGTTCATAGTTTAATACTTAATGCCCCTTATTAAGAAATAGTCAATTTTATCTCTTTTAAGAGATTAAAACCTATATACAGTCTTTAAAGTAAAATGCATTACGTTGCGTAATTTATATTAATTAAGTAATTTTACAAACACAGTTTCAAGTACATACGATTGATTACACTTTGTATTTACTTTGACATGAAATACCTGGAGACCCTGGCTTAAGTATACTTTTTAAGTTCGAATCGAAATCTAACCATTGTTATAATCGTTGAGAAAAGCTATTAAGTTACATTGCGGATTATTTTATTTTATAAAAGTTACGTATATGGACGGGCATCTTTAACCCGATATGGGTTGTGCATACCTACCATGTTGAAATAAAAGCCTGCGCGCCAGGTTTGCAAAACCTGTTACACTTTCTTTTGCTTTCTTTGGCATTCAAGTGAGTCACCTACAATAATGTCTATAGGCAAGTGACTGGTTGTATTCATTGATCTAAATAATAAATTGTTAAATAGCAAATACTCGTCCCATACTTGTAACAAAACACAATTTATTAACAATGAATTGTCGCCAATTGGCAACCCAATTACGTGCATCTGCGCACATTCACAACCATCACTTAAAGTTATCAAAATTGTAAATGTGAATACAAATGTTTTAGTAAATGGAACAGTAGTTTTAGTTTTAGTAGGAAATAGAAAAGACCAAATAGCTAATTATTATACATTTTCTACACATAATAGTATACAGTTTTGTCACCTTAAAACCTCGGTGCCTCCCATAAAAATATATTAACATAATATATTGTTGATGTGAAACATCTATAGCCGCACGTTAAACCGATTTCTCGCGTGGCGACGCATCGCCACGCTATATGATGGTATATACATACAATCTATATGCAGTAGTAAATTTTTGTATTTAATGTAATAAATGTTTGTTCAATAAATAGTCATCGTTATCTGGAAAACAAAATCGTAATATTTTATTTTATCATTATGACATATTTAGCTCCTATCACAATCTGTTCTATTCTGCATATTACTTCACAGAATAATTTCGATGTTTCACATCTGCCAGGCGTCCCGTGACGGCTCACATTTTTTTATTCCACGGATTGTTTTATATTGCATTCGCACCATACGTTTCGACACGTGCCAATGTCCAAGGCCTATAGGTCATTGCCGGCCATTTTGAAGTCATTCAAAGCAAATGTTAGAAGCTAAGTTAATACACAATAGACTTGCTAAATCCGCATGGCTTGATAGACGAAAGCATTCTATGCAATTGTTGTGCTAAGATGGGCTTAAGAACATTATAAACAATTGTGTAAGATCTAGATATAGAGTAAATTAAGCTTTTGTCTTTGTCTCCCTTCTGTTTGGTAACTGTTCAATACTTTTCCACCTCAAAAAGAGAGATGTCAAGAAGTACCTGAAGAAGCCGGAAGACTCTGATTTTGTTTAAGTAGTAGTTTTAAATTCCAAGTATTATTAATAGTTTTTACATGTTAAATTTCAGTTAACTTAGTTTTTTTTTGTTTTTTTTTAATGTATCTTTATCTATTAATGCTTGTTTTCTGTTTTATATACATAAATTGTTTATCTATGTAATATGTTTTGGCTTACTGTATTGTCTTAGTGTTTTGTATTGTAATATGTATAAGTATAAGCTGCTAGATTACTTATAATTAAATAAATAAATAAATGCTAACAACGACCAAAGCCTTCATTTGTTTAAGCTATCGCGGAATATGGTCAAATGAGTATGAAGAGTATGCATAGCGCAAAATTACCTACATCACGAGCATACCCCACATTCACTTCACGTACTTACACCAGCATCACCCACGATCCCACAACACAGCCAAATTAGATATTGAATAATTTTTATTTGTTTTCCTTTTGTAAATGTTTGAATCTTTTTGTAAATATAAAGTCCTATAATTCCTATATTTTTGTGTAATTGTTTGCTTTTATGTATATTTTTGTTAGCTGTAGTATTAGAAAAAGTGTCAACTGGAACCTTTTCTACTAAAATCCCTTTGGTTTGTTTTTGATGTCCAGCCACACAGGGTACCTATATGTGGGTAACACTGGAAATGCTTAGAACTGTACAGTTAGAAACATTGCTTTCATTTGCCATTTCATTTTGTGAATTGGCGGCAAATCAAAAACTCTTGTTTGGTATGAAAATAGCTGTTTGCCTGTTGTCATGGAAATCATTCGACAGCAGCGCCCTCGAAGCAGAATCCTCCTTCAGGTGTCATCACTCTTAACTTATTAGTCACTTGAATCAATTTAAGGGCCAGGTCGTGATAGTGTTAGACTGTGGGACTTTGAGTCAAATGTCTACAATAAGTTGAGAGTTGAAGTCAACGAGATGACAATAAATTGCAGCTCATGATGATGATAGACGAAAAAGGTCTTTCGAATCACATCGACCGAGATTCACCTATCGCAAGACGATTCAAATTGAAACGTTAAACAAAATCCAAACAATATAATGGGTATTAAACAATGGGGATGAAACAGTTATAGATATCTGATCCCAAGGGATAAAGGGATTTATCCGTTTGACTGAGATTTTTTAATATGCCAATATGTGTTCACCTGTCTGGCACACGCTTTCGTCGCTTTCATACCGTGCAATAATAGCAGCCGACCAACTCTGCTCGGTAATCAAACCATCAACAACTTCAATGTTTATCACTACTAATATTTATAAAATCCAGTGTTGCTAGAACGCTTTGTTTTTATACGAATGGATCTTGATCGCAGATGCATCGAGTTCTTAACCATTTTTTATAGATATGTATAACTGAGCATTCCTTTGTTTAAAACATTTCAATTTTGGACTTAGGACATGCCGATCACGATGTTTGCCTTTAACGTACAAGTGTTAATTGCGCATTCAGAAGGAAAATTCATTGATGCGCACCACTGATAAGGCCCACACTCGTTTTTAGGCCAATACTGTTATCCGGCTACTTATATTAACCAATGAGATATGAGTTTTATTTCTCGAGATGAGTTTATTGGTGCTTTAAAACCGATCGTATTTTTGTAAGTACACTTACCTCAAGGCCAAACTACAGCATAATATGTTATATAGAGAACAATCAATTTTCGTGTAACAGTAAGCAGACGTTGGTTGGAATTTTTGGCGTGATAATTATAAACAATCGTAAGAGAAAATTCTAAGAAATTTTCGTAAGTTTTTCTATTTCAGTGTTGTTTTTGTTTCTGACGCACTTCAACATCTGTTCAAGGCCAGCTTAGAACATCGTTTGAAATATTTGAAAAAATGTTTACCTTGAAATGCGTTGAAATATCGTGAGGCACCATTTCCTTAATAATACATATAAGTAACATAAAACCATGGGGGATGGGCTGAACCTGTATGTATTTATTGAACGTTTCATCTAAGTTTTGTTTTAATAGAACAGGGGGCAAAAGGGCAGGAGGTTAACTGATACCACCGCCCATGGACACTCTCAATGCCAGAGGACTCGCGAGTGCGTTGTCGGTCTTTTAAGAATTGGTACGATCTTTTCTTGAAGAACCCTAAGTCAAATTGGTTCGGAAATACTTCAGTCGGCAGCTGGTTCCACAAAGTGGTGGTGCGCGGCAAAAACTGCCTTGAAAAAATACACTTAACAAAACTGTTTGAAATATTTGAAAAAATGTTTACCTTGAAATGCGTTGAAATATCGTGAGGCACCATTTCCTTAATAATACATATAAGTAACATAAAACCATGGGGGATGGGCTGAACCTGTATGTATTTATTGAACGTTTCATCTAAGTTTTGTTTTAATAGAACAGGGGGCAAAAGGGCAGGAGGTTAACTGATACCACCGCCCATGGACACTCTCAATGCCAGAGGACTCGCGAGTGCGTTGTCGGTCTTTTAAGAATTGGTACGATCTTTTCTTGAAGAACCCTAAGTCAAATTGGTTCGGAAATACTTCAGTCGGCAGCTGGTTCCACAAAGTGGTGGTGCGCGGCAAAAACTGCCTTGAAAAAATACACTTAACAAAACTGTATAATAGTCTGTGAAAACAACATTATGACATTGCTTCGTGTACCTACATAGTATTCAGTACATATAGCGTATGTATGTCATCTTCGTTTGGAAGGCCGTAACTGATAACGATGACGTGCCTAACACCGTTATTTTCCTAAAAACCGACTATACAAAATGCGTAAATACTTAAAGAAATAAAAAAATCTGTATTCGAAGATTTGGAGATTACATTAAGTTTATATTATATAGTACAAGGTACTTGACGTCCAACAGAGTGAAGGCTCCCCCAAATTCTTCCACTCGACTCTCATCTTAGCTACTGTCTTCCAATCTTTCTCCGCAATCTCTTTTATTTTTCCTGCCAGTTTCTGGTGGGTGTACTCTGTTTTTTCTTCCCACTAGGCTATCCAATTATAGGCATTATCGAACTATGTATATAAATTATATGTTATCACAATCGCGGACAATTTCATCGGCACATTTCCACATTAACTTATTTAAATTTGATACGTCTGTTTGTCTTCGTATTATGCTAAAAGTATAACAATCACCTTTGTAATTCGTAAACAAATGTGCAACACTGTGCGCTCGCACAAATTACACACAGCTTTGCCGGCGGAGACAGACGAATGTAAAGACAAACTTTACGTCTTTTTTATTAGCGCCTTACTTAAATAAGTGTAAAGATAAAGTTGATTAGAGCGATGTCATTTTAAAGATCAAATAAGATATCTAATTTTAATTGGTCTTATTTTGGAAAGGACTCCAACCAATTTCACGAATATATTTACTCACCTAGTAGGTGGACAGAATAAACTAAGAACCCGCTAACCGATCCTCTCCATAAATGCACTAGAAATTGGTCCGTGATGATTGATAGGGTTGCTAAGAGGACAATCACTTCAAAGTAATATAATTAATCACCGCTCAGTTAAAAGCCCAGTGAGTAAGAAGACCAACGATCGCAAAGCTATACTTGATGTGGGTGTGTTTTGTATTAAATACATGAGCCAAACTATAACTTTCTTTAGTACTTTAGCGAGAGAGATATGTCTCTAAAGCTAGATTAAAATCTAGTCATACCAAGATCTATTATATTGAGTTTAGTTGTATTAAAGTGAGAAAATTGAACGAATTAATTATTGCAGTCATTACGACTGCAATCATTGCATCGTTGCTGAGTATTCTGCCCTCATTTCATTATCGTTCCTACACTTGAAATAATCATTATTAAAATTAACCAAAGCAATATTGTATAATGTACTTGAAAATAATAAACCTATTCAGACGACATAATATATTTTCAGCATGAATTCTATTCGAACGATGCGTTCGTTTCGTTCCAAGTACGCCCACCGAACGCTGCTGAATTGTTTCATACAAAAATGTTGTATTACTTTTCAATTACGTCTTACGAATAATAATTTTAAATTTTGTTTATTAAACTAGTTAATGACAATATTACATTTCATATGAAACTTTGGTTATTTTTGCATATCAAAATACCACTAACTAAATGTAAACAGTTTATATCAATGTGTAAACATAGATATGGGGTAAAGTCTAAAATTCATGATAAGCTTCATAGTTTTTCCTTAAACCTTCTTGAGATATTTTTACAATCTACAATCGTGGGAAAGTAATAGTAATAGCGAGATAAAAAGAGAACTCTTAGCCGCATTCGAATCCCGAAAGTGTTTCATAATGCGGCTATTAAATCGATATTTTTAACGCAAGTATAACAATTTGTGTCTATCATGTATCTGTTTTAAAGCTTGTAAGTTAAAACCTTTTTAAAAATTCAATATCTTTGAAGGAAGAAAATATCAATCCCGCATTACAACACTACTTCTCATTGTTGTTCATTTTAACTTGATGTTGCCAAAAGTTACTGAAAATACCCAAAACGTATGCTAATTTTCAGTACAATGGTGACAGTCATTTCTTAAAAGCTTTCATTTTTGTCTCCATTTCTCCGAAGTGGCGATTTCACGTACATTGCAAATACGACGTATAGTGGAGAAAGGCGCTTCTTTCTGCGACTGGACTTTAGGTTATATTAAGGACTATCTCCATAGAAAGTCTTTCTAGATAGTAGATAACAAATTGTCACAGCACATATTTTTACAAAAACAGTAATAAAACCTAAATATTTTAATTATATTTAAACTTTTATGGATAGTTTTTTAAAGGACACAAACGCGAATTACGTTTGAAAGCCTTGCTTGTCAGGCCGAGAATCGAACCGCTTCAAATCTGAAAAGGCCGTATGTACCTACGAGATTGTTTTCTAACAAGCATGGATTAAAAATAAAAGGATAATAATTCAGTCTGATATTAGATAAAATAAAGATTAAATCAAATCGAGTTAATTTTTAAAGACATTTAATTCATTTATTTATTTATTTAATAATAAGTAATCAACAGCTGCTTAACACATATTATTATACAAAACACAAATACAATACACAAAGCCAAAACAGATTACACAGATTAAATAAAAACAGTAAACAAGCATTAAAAGACAAAGTGTCATTTAAAAGAAAAACAAAAGAATAAAATTAAAAACTGCAAAATTAAAAAAAAGCAACAAATTAAACTAAGAATTTATTAATATCTACTTCTTAAAAAAAAAAAAAAAAAACAGCTACTTAAAAAAAAAATCGGAGTCTTCCCGCTTCTCCAGGCACTTCTTCACATCTCTCTTATTGGGGTAGAAGATATCAATGTCTTGGAAATGGTTGTCATAATTCGACAAAACCCTAAACATTGGAGAATTACGCAGGTAATTCGACTTCGTACGAGGCACACTGAACAATTTTGAGTATCTTGTCGCATACACAGGAGGAATTTTAAATGTAATTAATGATAGCAAATAGGGGCTGTCCATCCGCCCGTTAAGAATAGCATGTAAAAAGAACAAGTCTTTCACTTTTGATATTTTTGTATGTCTTACTTATAGAATATAGCGCGATTAATTAAGACCCAATAAATTAAAAAAGTATTCGTTCATTCAATTAGTTGATAAGTATATGAGTAGGACTAATGTTCCTTACATTAGTCCTACTCCACTCGATATCTAAGCGGTAATCGTTTCCAGTTTAATATTGGGTTTATAATAATATATATAAACACATATGACATGCAACATACTATAATTCAACTTAAGTAGTGTTATACCAGGGGTTTGTAATTAAATAAAATCCTTTTAAAAGAAACCTATTGAAACAAATTAATCTGTCTTCATTTCTGTCAATTATTTAGGTTTACTTAAAATGTGTTACCGATACAAAAATTTAAACCTACTGCTTCCTTATTTATACCTAAGGATAAATTAAATTATCTTCCTGATGCTGTTATACATAATCTTAGGAAAGAAGTAGCTCATATACTTGCGTCCATAAGGGAAATTATTCTCCGACCTCTTATGAAATGTGAATTTTTAAATGTATGTTAAGTTGGATTTTTAATGAGTGACCGATAATTATCCCTTGGTATATGGTATTTTTTAATAATTTGCTGATACATCTTTGAAGTTAAATTTTAAGTCCCTTGGTGTTTTTCTCCAATAATAAAATGAATGTTTCGTTCTGTGAGCAATTCACCATTTACAAGAAGAAATCAATGACTGAGCGGTTGCAATCAAATTTTTTATATTATGACAAATAATTAATTACATAGATTTTTATAGAAACGAATAATCATTAAAATAAAATACGTTTATTTTGGAACATAAGATCATCAAGGTATCACTTATTCCACGTCATTAAATTCGTAGGCATCCCTATTCATCGGCAAAGAAGACAGAGGGTGTAGGCCGAGAGATTCATACAGTTGTGTTATGTTCATGTTATAGTTGTGTTAAAAAGGATAAAAAAACACATACATAGCTGTGCCGTTTGGCCTGCAGCAGAAGAATCAGACTCAGATTTTATTAACATTTGAGAAATCATCAACTTTTAAAGCCATGACTCTGGATGTCGACAGTGAGACTTAGACATTATGAATTCCACGTAATGAAATGACACTTGGCATACCAAAATGCAATAAACCTTTGTACGTTATTCCGTAATAGTTTATTTTCACATTCTGTATTGGCTATTACGGTGAACTACGTATACGGAACTGAAGACACAGTTGTCTATAACATAAAACTGATACAGATGTGGTCAAAACCGTGGGTTGTAGCGCCAACTTTTTAATACTATTAATCCATTATATATATAAAAAGAGCATGTTATACTTAAAATGTCCTGATACTCATAAAAACCTATTGTTATCGCCTATGACATTCTAGTCAACGTTACATTTCTATTTCAAATAAAATAAATAGAATCGAATCATATTTGAACGGCTATTTTGCTTTTCACGTAATATTCGAAATACGAAATAAGTTTCTCACGCCGTCTCAGGTTCATTTTAAAACTTGTTACTCTTAGTACTGGTTTTTCAAAATTCCTCGGCCATAGACGCGTAAGTAAATAAAAACTTATTTACATCTCGTAAAACATTTTTTTTGCGAAATTATTTTTATGAATATACGTTTGTTAAATTGCGTTGCGTATAGCATACGCAAACGGGTGCAAAGCAGAAGCTTAAAAATTAAGGCCGGCAACGCACTCCCGAGCATGGCATTGAGTGTGTCCATGGGCGGCGGTATCACTTAACATCAGGTGAGCTTCCTGCCCGTTTGCCCCTGTTCTATAAAAAAATGTAATTTTGATTGAATTTATATGTATAGCAAGGCAAGACGGTACTTCACGCCGAATTATATAAATCGCAAATACAGCCCCTCCCTTTAACGGCTCCCCAGTACCAGCTCCTTCCACTTGACCGTATTCAGGAAGAGCGGTTCGATTCTTAGACAACCAATCTTTCCGAGAGATTTGATCTCTTGGTGTTGAGTAGAGATGAAAGGTCTCTCTGCATCTTCTACCGCATTTACCGTGGACAGTGTTGTTCGGATTAATATCTGCATATAGGGGACGGGTAAATGAAGTCTTGAATTTTTCGAAATTATATTATATTAATTGCTATATAATCATTATATAATGAAAAAAAATTATTTTAAAAAGATTTTATTGTTTGACTAGGAACTTAAAGGAAGTATATGGTCTTATTAGTAATTAAAATAGGGTCCAGTAAAGGACACTAGCTGCTCAGTTGTTGTTCACACAATTAAAGATTGACTTACATATATATTTAAACCTAAGCCACTTTATAAATAAAATAAACACATGCTGTGTTTACCTCATTTTTTATAATTAAATTGGTATCCAACAAGCTGGGTGTTGCGATTCCCGTAAGGGTAGTTCAATGCCAAAACATTACATAATTTACTAAATAAGTTACTCGCTAAGAATTAAATAAACCACATACTGTAAATAAAGCTCCAGTTACATTCGCTCGAACGCAATTGTACTATCACATATAAGTTATAATCATTAATAATAAAAATAAGGAGTAGATACATTTTTTTAAGACATTACACAGTAATATCATTTACTAATTGAAATCAATTGCATAATATCTGAAATGCGTATATAAAAATTGCGGGCGTGGACTTGCCCGCAATTTTTGACGTCCTTATGTGGGCTATTAAAAGTGTCAACAATGTTTTTTGGATTACGTCATCTTTTACTCTTTATAAGAATACTTATTTCGGTATCTACATTACATTGATTTTAGTCTGCATTAGGCGCATAAGCAGCTATAAATGCCTGTTTGATTCGATCCAAAACGACTTTCTCACAGGCGCTTTCTGAATTTGATACTTTGGGACAGTAAAAGTTCATGAAACAATTTCTTCTCTCGTCTCCCTCGCTGTCACAACATATGAGTACAGCAGCTGTGCATGCATCTAGACCGAAAGTAGGTGCTTTGGTGCTAGTCTGTAAAAAGAAAATATATTAATACTTATAAGACAGACACAGATTACATACAGTAGCAATAAAATTAATTAAAAATACGATATATTACGATTTAATATATTATGATCAATCTTATTATTATGTCAACAAAGTGACTAGACATTTATATAGAATATATTTCGTCCTCTACTCAAAGAAAATCATGAAAAGAGACTTTGTTTACCTCAGCTTGAATAGTCCCGTGTTGTACTGGTGGCTGTTTGGGTATGTGCCGGCTGGGAATAATGGGTCTCACAGACATAGGTCGCATCCCGTTTTGATCATCTTCGCTACCCCAGACTCTTTCTCTTTCAATCTCATCTTCCGTGCCATATTTAAATCCCAAGGGATCACTTGTATTATCGTTTCCACTTGAGGTTAAGTAAATTGGCACGACGATGACTTTGGATTCAACTCTTTTAGACAGAAGATTAAAAACTTGCTTATTCAGCTCATTAATTTGCTCTTGTTGTGTTTGTAGCCTTTTCTCTAAATCTCTATGTCTTTCATTATCTAAATCGTAGTGTCTTCGGTCCATTTCAGATTCCAAGCAGTATCTCGACTGTGGTAAATATTGTCGTCTTCGTCGTCTGACACGTTTCTCTGGATTGCTATCAACGTTTTTTACATCGTCTAGCACCACATCGCTATTTATGGTTTCAGAATCGTCTGGCACTCTCCCTGCCTCGATTAGAAGGAAGAAACAAACGAATACTATCCCAGCTATTAGCTTCATCTAAAACAAAATAATGGCATTTAAATTTGGAAGATGATCGAATACACTTTGCACTTTAATGAAGGCCATCGAAAATTTTTCTTAGATATATGATTTAAATTGTAAATATTTATTATATAATAATAGAATCATAAATTTCAATTCATTCAACAGATAATAACATGTGGTTATCGCTTGTGATATTGTTATCTATATAACACTATAAGCCTTAATAGGATTCCCTAACTCTAAAGACCGTGCACTTGAGCAAACCTCAGCGGTATCTATAGACATATTATATTTTTTCAAGCAATATGGCGGATTTAAATAACTCTGCTTTAGTTTATCGATCGATAGATCGATGGACGCTGTGCGATCCCTAACCACAGGGCATTGAACCTTTTGCTAAGCTTTTTAACCAATTGTCCCAACTTGTTCTAAATAAGCATTCATGTTATCACATAAAAAGTATTTGTTCAAGTTTGCATGACTGCCAAAATTTCGATAATCAAATTTAGTGATAATAATTTTTATGTAATCAGTGTAATTTAGAAGGCCAAACTATTACCTCGAATATAAGTTCCAAGATCACTGCACAATTAAATAGGATATATTATATAGGATAGGATAAATTCACTCGTAAACTAGTTATTGAATCTCGATTATCGCGTTGCGCGTCTTTATCTCGCGACCTTTTGTGAAAGACTGGCTAGAAATACTCGAACGTATACATTTATACGCCAAACGAGTTATATTTAGTATGTCAATGAGTAACTTCCGAGTTTTCAACGGTTTTCCGATTAACATCGTTAAATATGTATTATATTTTATATGTAATTCGCTTTCAACTGTATTTATATCAAGGATAAACCATAGTAAGTGGCTATCCGTCATTTATATTCATTAATATACAATGATTTATTAAGGGCCATACTGTAACAGCAGCCAGCCTCATATTGCTAGTGGCGCCGTGGGGTTTTAGCGGGTATGCACAACAGCTACATAACCCTCTACCAAGAGGAAGACGTGACGTGGGACGCGTAACGCGATTCCCCACAAAAAAGCAGTTTTAGAAAACAACAGTTGCCGCTGAGGCAAGGTTACGCTTAGATGTACTCAAGTACGCTTCCCTGTTGAGGCAATTACTTGTCAGGAATAAAACAATTAAACCTAATACATATATCATAATTCCTTTTTAAAGCTAGCAGGAACAAAAAACTGTAGTAAGCTAAAGAGGTTTTATAATAAGTTGTCTTATTTTGTTGGAGAAAGTTAGAATTCTTGTACATCATATTTCATCTTGCCCTTAGGGAGGTCATTAAGAGAGATTTATGTAGAGTGCCACCTTCATAGCTCAGTGCTTTACGCATACTTAATCAAATCTTAAGTTATGGATTTGATTTGTCTAAAAACATCAGATTAGTTGATTTGAAGTATACCTTTAGTAAATAAAATGTTTAAAGTTTTTATCTGTTTTTTTTTCGTATACGAACGCAAAAATAGAATATATAAAATAGCCGTTTATATGTTAAACTTCACGTTACGTAATCCGATATAAAATACTTATTATAAAACTAATTTCATTTCGTTTTACTATTTACAAACAAGTTCAACAATGATTCGTTTTATAAAACTAATATAACAGCATCATATACAAAATTTCCCTAAATTACCTTATATTGACCACGTGTTATAGTAAATATAGTAATTACCCTTGACGTAATACGGCACAGAGTTACACAAGCAGATTCCTAGGTTTACATAAATGCGTAGTAGGAAAAATAATTTGCTTCCCGAAACACTGTTTCCCGAGAAACGTAATGACGATGCTTTTTTCGAATTGGCTTAAATTTATTCCTATGTACATTATGTCAATCATCATCTTAAAACTTGAGTGAACATTAGTTTGCACTATCAAAACTTCTTGGCTCTTCGTGATTATCTCCTGAGGTAGGGAGAAGGCCTACACTTATTTACTGTATACCTTCCATTATGAAAACAAAACGTGTTTTGACTAATGTACATTTTCTTCAAATATTAAATATATGAAATCGCCACCTAGCACAAACAACTATAAAAATAGTACAAATAAAAATAGTATAGTCTATGAGGAAAATACAGTTTTATGATGCTATTTTGATTAGGTAGTACATTTTGTAGAATGGTGATTTATTTAGAGCGCGTACATTCACGTCACGGGAATACATATGTTGAGATTGGGGATTACGATCCATTAATATTTTTACAGCATACGTATATCAATAAATTTTTAGTTCCAACTAACAAATTCTAATAGGAATTGAGTATCAAAACAATTCGTTGGCAACATGAGCCAATTGTAATTACGTGTACATATAAATTAGTTCGAATTATTACTGTTTAGATTGTAAATGTAAATATGTCATTGTAGTAATTTATTTTTTATTATTTTAAACAGAGAAATGTTATTTATCCATTTCAGAACTTCGATTGATTAAAATCACGTTCCAAGTATAAGTGTACTCTTTCATATTTATTATATTATAGTAAATTTGACAGTATATAAAATCAGTTATAAATGTAAAAAAATATCCAAAACATTCAAAAACATTTAGTGAAACTTAATGTTTTCGTTTGTGGGTAGGCCAGCATGTTGCACCACGATGTATTTAAAAAAAATTTAATCCATGGGTATCTGTGACATCATTGTCCCACATGTTAAAGATCACTGTCGTCATATACTTCCAAAGGGAAAGTGATCATATTTTTAAAGGTTAGGTAGAAGACGACTTTTAAGTTTTGACAACAATTATTAATATGTTAAATGCTTTTAACGTCGAAGCTTTTTCAAAATTAATTAATTTGAATGTACTACTTTCTTTGTAAATAAATGATTTATTATAGTGCGTCTGTCATTATTCTACTTTTAAATGTTGCATATACTTTTTGGATGCGATATATTTAAATAATATTGGGAATTTTAATCAAGTATTTTGCTGAAACAAAGGGAGACCAACAAAGCTGTTTCTCTCAATAAAGTTAGGTCTGCGGTTACAACTAAAATGCCTGATGTTTGTACAAATGGAATGACCTTGGCGATTTATTTTATTTTCAATTGAGAGGTCTGTTAAAGGATGGTTTGGGTCTTTTCGTAAATAACTAATTGAATTTAAAATATTTTTTTAAAAAACATGTAACAAGATAAAAATATTTTTAATTCTTTTTTCTACGTTAGTAGAAAAAAAGGACACGAATTATAGAAAAAAGGTATTGCATACATTGAAAGTTTTATTATAAAGCATTATTTAGTTAAATAAAGTACAATACCCGTTAAATTCACAACTTAACATCAGGTGAGCCTCCTGCCCGTTTGCCCCCTGTTCTATACAAAAAAACACAGATATAACATAAATTAATATAAACCATATGTTGCGCTAAACGCACCATTCGAAATATGCGATAATATACTCTTAATATTACAAACAATATTTACTATGTTTGCGTCGACCTCGCATAATCAAACGTGACATCATACCTAGTTGTAGCGCTGACAAATTTGGTCGAAACCGCCAGTTTGTTAACCTCTTCAATGCTATGCCATTGTTATTTATGGATACGCGAGTACAATTTATTGATAGAGATTTTAAGTAGAAAAACGAGGCATTTTTCCCGTTTTTCTCAATAAAGCATATATAGTCGTCCTTATAATACATAGTACATAGATCATAAAGGATACTCTATCAAACTATGTAAAATCACTATTAAAGATATACAACTTTTCTATATTAAAGGTGCCTTGGGAATGAGTTGTACCTACATTTAAATTTTATGAAAAGTTTTATTACATTGACAGCCATAGCCAACGAATAATTAATGTTTAAACCCAATAAAAAAGCCAATTTAAAAATATTTGTTATGTTCATGTTTGCATAAATATCAATTGAATTATAACTAAAATATAACAATTGAAATCACCATATCGTTGTATATCTCATTTATTACGACATATGAAAAAAATAATCGAATAGCTGTAGGTAATATGATAACTAATTTTATACATTTTATTAAAATATAATAATAATAGCCTTTTATTCAGATCAATTAGGTACATGGATTTGTTAAGTTAACATTAAATTCTAAAGATTTATATTATGAATAAATTTAGTGTAATATTTGTTGTTTTGTTATCTTTCCTAGATCTGTTTGCCAGTCGGCAAAGGCCTAATCCAACCTTTTCCATTCCTTTCTTTCTTGAGCCACTCTGTTCCAAGTGTGTTTTTTATGTCCCGGCAGTTTCAGGTTCATAATCGCTATGCGTTCTGAGATTCCTATGAATTCTTCCATATATTGTTTTAGGTGTTGTTTAATAATTAATCCTACCCCATATTGGCCTTGCGTCTCCCCTATTTGATATATTAAATAGTCTGGATGGCCAGTAATACTTTCGCCCATTCTTCTCACTTCGCTCAAACCAATTATGTCCCATTTAATAGATTTTACGCATATGTCTGTTCCGTAAGATTTTCTTCTTTTCTCTAGGTGAGTACATTGAGGGATGCTATGTAAAGTACTGATTTTTGGTGGTTGTTGTCTTTAGATGTTGGAGGGTTGTGGTCGCTTTCCCCCTCGAGGACCAGTCGGCTTGGGGGAGTTCGTTGTTTTTTTGTTTCTTTGTTGGCTGTTTTATTGTTTGGTTTTGGTTTCCGTTTGTCGTTCTTGAGTTGCTATTGGTTTTTATTAGCAATAGGCATGTTTGATAAGGAGCTGGATCTGTATCGCATTAAATCAAAAGCATTTGTCCTGTTAGTCTTCATCGCGTTTTCGGTTTGTTGCTTTTTTGGTTGATTGTTGCCTGAAGAGGGTGAAGCGGATATTTCCCTTTTCCTTTTCTCTTGGCTGTAATTGTTCTCTTTAACAATAAGTTTATCGTATTTCAGATATGCAATATTGCCCTTTTGTCTTTCTTCAGTTAACTTGGCTTGCAGCTCCTTTCTTTTTTGTAACACATCCTTCGAGTAATCTTCCGCAATGTGTACAGTTTTTAGATTCTTTTTATTTTTCATAATTTCAGTCTTTTTCCAGTTGCTTGTAAACGAGCACAGTATCGGTCTCGGTTTGTTGCTCTCTCTCTTTCTTTTTCCTAAGCGAAAAGTTTTGTTGATGTCATATTCTTCCATTTTAATATTTAAATCTTGATTGAAGGTATCTTTGAGCTTTAAGATTAATTCATAAGAGGATTTTTCGTTTTCTTCTAAGCCGAATATAATAATATTATTGTTTTTCTCAGATCTCTTTAGATAATTTATTTCTTTTTCTAGTTTTTCTACTTTAGTTTTCAGGTTTTTATTTTCTTCTATTATAGGGATTAGTTTATCATCTATCTTTTTCATAATACTATTTGTTATAGACTCCTTCAATTCAGCATTTTGACTTTGCAGCTCTAATTTAATTTTTTCAAATAATATTTGAAATTGACCTTCCATCTTATATTTGTTGTTTACGTGTAGCGAAACGTAATAGTAGAATATGGCTATAATATTTCTCACAATTGGCAACACTGTTTGATATGTCAGATTACTTGACGTTTACTGCAAGTGTCACACTACAACCACAATATCAACTATTGGATTGGAGGTTAGAAAATTAGTATTTATTAATTAGTTAGTGGGCAAATCTTAGGCAGTGGTGTTTACAAGGAAAAGATATATTCCCACCCTTCTTATTTCATTTGATAATCAAGCAATCAACCTGTCAGATAAAGCAAATTTTTTAGACAGCCGGCTGAATGGAATTGCCCATTCTGAACACATCATCAAAAAATGTGAAAAAGGTATTAACGTACTAAGAGCAGTAGCGGGAGTTTGGTGGGGTGCTCACCCCTATTCTTTAAAGTTATTATATAATGCCTTAGTTCGTAGTCATATGGATTATGGTATGTTTGTTCTGGATCCTTTTAACAAATCAGCTTCTGAAAAATTAAACAAAATTCAGTATAGGTGCCTTAGAATTATTCTAGGTGCAATGAAATCCTCCCCCACTAATGCTTTGCAGGTTGAGTGCGTTGATCCTCCTCTACACATACGCCGGCAGTATTTATGTGACCGCTTTGTTAGCAAGATGTTACAGCTATCATCCCACCCTCTATGGCATCGATTATCCCTACTATCACGTGCTCCTTGCACCCGCAACTCCTCTTCCTATCTGCTAGATAGTTATTTAAAGTACACCAGCCTCCCTAACCCCCTGATATCTTTTCCAACAAATCCCCTATATTCTACTTCTTATAAAGCCCTGGTATACAAACCTCCCATTATCACAGACCTTGGTCTGATCAAAGGTGCTCCAGATACCAACTTAAAATTACAAAGTTACATAAATCAAAATTTGTCAAATCATCTTCTTATTTACACTGATGCATCAAAGCTGTCTCCAGATGGCTGTGTTGGTGCTGCCTGTTGGGTTCCTCGCTATAGAATTATCCTGCAATTTAAATGTCCTCCCGAGTCTTCAGTGTTCACTGGAGTGGCCACTGCTCTATTGGAAGCAATCCTGTTTGCATACTCCCATAACATACAACAAACAGCTATTTTGACAGACTCTTTAAGTTGTTTAATGTCTATTAAAGAAAACCCATTTCGCAGCAAATCACGTTTTCCCACTATTCTAAAAATCAGGGAGACTCTTCTCTCTTGTAATCAAAAGGGATTGTCTATCATTCTAGTTTGGATTCCTAGCCACTCGGGTATCCCTGGAAACGAGGCTGCTGATTCATCTGCCAAAGCAGCTGTTGAGTCAGGTTCTCTAGATTATTTTAAAAATTCAGCACAGGATCTTTGTGCTCTTGCAAAGACATATTTGGACAGAACCTGGAATACTTTTTGGAATGACTCTAAATCGGTTAAGGGTAAGTTTTATGCATCCATCCAACCAAACATACCAAGACAACCCTGGTTTTGTCATTATCGGAATGCAAATCGCTCGATTACGTCCACAATCTCACGTCTGCGTCTTGGTCATGCTTGCACTCCTGTTCATCTAGCCAAGCTTCGGATAAGGGATCACTCTATCTGTGAGTGTGGCTTAGATGAAGGCACTGTATCTCACATACTATTCAACTGTCCTAAACTAACCTATCCTCTCTATGACGTTCTTCCCCCAAAAGTCCCCCGTCCTTTAAGTGTTAAATGTTTGTTAATGTTTGTGTTTAGTCCATATTGCAGATTTTTATGTAAATATATAGCAAGTAATAAAATTAAAGTGTAATATATATGTATATAAATTATTCATAAATAGCAAATAGTATTTAATCCTGTTTTTACTCATATTTGTGTTGTCTGTGCTGTCTTTAAACTAGCAATCAAATTCCAACTATTTTTTTTTTTAGGTTTTAATTATTTTTACCGATCAATCTCCTTCGTGCCTTCTCCATCTACACGACACTGGCGAAGTACCTTGTGCCCAGTTGGCTCAAATTAAAGCCATATTAAAAAAAAAAAAAATTAGAAAACACGAAAACAACAAATTGTAACTCAGTTACACTATTAAAATATCTAACACTTGAAAAATCTCGTAAATTTATGGGCTCATAAACATGTGGTCTGATTACGCACATCGCCTCGTCTATTTTTAAAAATGGAATTTTTAATAGAATCATATCACGATCTTCAGTATATTTTGCAAAGTGGAACTGAATCAGTTTTCGATATAAATTCGAATAAAACTCATTCTATAAAGTTATGGTCTTCAAATTCGTATATCGCAGACAAGTTTCTTAATGGCTGGTTGTTTTTAGAATATCAAATAGACTTTTAAATTATCCTATTTAAAAATAATAACCGAAATAATTAGTTTAATAACTTCAACGTATACGTATAAACCACACGTACACTTGCACGTTCTATAAGAACTTTCTTATATAAACTATATCATATATAATATAATCTAAAAAAGATTATATAATATAATCTCTAAATGATACGAATTCAAGGTCAAACTACGCATGGTTTAGCCACATAAAATACTCGGCAGTGACGAGGTATGGAATGCAGTGGTATCCTTCTGTGGCATATAATGCTACAGAAGGAGTCAGCAGAACGAGAGAGGGAGCGCTTTAGGACGAATCCTAGAGGTAGAAGACGAGAGAGGAGGAGAAGATATGCCCATCTCCTATGTAGTCTATACTGCACCGAAGGTTTTTACTATGCCGTTGAGGTCCTAGTAGAATGCGATAACGACCCCGGAGCCTCTGTAACGCGGCTTTGTAGGAATTTTGTCGAGGTATTTTAGTGAATATTGTTCACCCAGTCTCTGAATAGCAGAGATTTTGGTGTGGGTCAAGTCCCACATACCCCTGCAACTTTTTAGGGCAGGGGATGCGCAAATGCATTTCCACCTCGAATATAAAAAAGGCATGTTATAGCCATGACGCATGAAGTCTTAATGGTCGAATGTAATGTTTTCTAAATTATACAAATATATAAATAATTGTACACGTCTGACGGTAAAATGACGCCAACCAATTAAAGAATATTACATTAACGAACAATCTCAAATTTCTGTCTGGTTCGTAATTGAAAGACTTGATTGATGCGTCTGAGCATTCCAGATGGAGTTAATTATATGTATCCTTGATTTTGATGATAATGGGATATGATTATTTATACTTAAATAAAATATATATGAAACTGGCGGACTCGACAGACGTTGTCCTGCATGATATTTCAAGCGATTGGGATATTAAATAAACTATGAAAGTACCGACTGTAGCGCCTATCTAGGGCTCTATCCAAATTATATATAAAAATTCATTCAAATCGGTCCAATCGTTTAAGAGTAGTTCAATGGCTGGCCCAGGAGGCTGATCACCAACAAGCCAACAATTAGATTGACAATCATTGATCAATGTACATGTATAATAATGTCAATATATATAATAATGTAATAATAATATATAATAATGTAAATCTATCTTGTTAGTGCACACGATTAAACTGCACTAAACAAATTTGATTGAAATCGGTTAAGAAGTTTAGAAGTTCATAGCGGAAAAACAACGTGACGCGTATTTTATATTTATTAAGATGAGTTAATATTGTTGACGAAACCACAACAAAGGAAAGCAGGAGGTTTCGAGTTAATATTATATGATTATTATATTTATTATTTATAATAATGAAAATTACAAATAGTAATACGGCAATTTTCCTCCATTCATATTTCATACTGAATTAAAATCGATGTTACACTAGCAAGAGTATGTATCCAATAATTCTCCACAAAGCCAAAGTTGGTAAAAGTCTTAGAGTCAGAGTATTTTGCCTAGAGGCTTCAGCGTGTGACTCTCTTCCCTGAGGTCGTAGGTTCGATCCCCGGTAGTGCACCAATACTTTCTGTGTGCGCATGTAACATTTTATTTATTTATTTATTTATTCACACTTCGTTGCTAGAAAGAAACACAAATAACACAATACATATAAATTACAAGGGATGCAACGGGCGTCCTTATCGCTAACAAGCGATCTCTTCCAACATTCGCTCGAACGGTGAACGATAACTTCGGAGGAAACCGGCTTCCCTTAGACCCAAAAACTTAGCGTGTTTCGGGCATACGCCGATCACATATTAGCATGTTAGATTTACAATCAATAAGAATGAAATATCACAAAAATCTTAGGCTCAAACTCTAATTGACTCTTCTTATTAATTGTTGTAATACTTTAACAAATTTTTGTATTATTACAATACATTTTTTGTTCAATTCTTCTTTACTGTGTTTTAGAAACAAACAAACAAACAATATAAGGAAATATTTTAAATAATATCATTTGTGGTTTGTCTATTATCTGAAATACTATTTATAATTAAATAGTCCGATATAAGGAAACGGAAATGCAATGTTTTAATAATTATTGTATGAGTGGGTTTTCCACTTACAACCATGAAATTAAAGCCTCCATCAACTGTCAACTATCGTGGCTCATTTAGTCCTGCTATAATTCTAGTTATATTAAACCTTTATAGTTACATTTTTGTTACTATGGTACACATTTACATGGACTAGGGACAAAATCTATCTTAATAAATTAAATTATTAAATTTGTACAAATACTTTGTCTTTCTTTATCAGTTTTACCTAGTATGTGGTATTGTTGGAATTGATAAATATCGCGTTATCTAAAGAGAAATAAACCCTTCCAGTTACTAAAACTTGTGTAGTGTTAGTGCAAGTAATCTTGCAATCCTTGTACCCTTGGCCATTGACGGCCTCCGCCAGCTTCATTAAACAGGGCGAATTGGCCGATGTGAATGGCCCTTGCTGAGCCAAGGGCCATTCGACATCATTCATGGCCGCAGAGGACCGTGAGTTTTAACGGCTGATCGCGTGGCTGGATGCGGACAAGGCTAGGCTGTTACCGTGTCCTGCCTCGGGCGATTATTGGTGGCTCCGTGGGGTTTTAGTGGGTATGCACAGTGGCGAGTCCCACATAACCCTTCACAGGCAACCGTGCCGCGGGAGAGTATGCGTAACGCATTTCCCTCGAAAAAAAAAAGTAATCTTGGAACTACGAACATAGTGTCAAAACGTAATAGTATTTTTAGTATTGCAGAAAATTACGTTAATATAATATAATATTAGGCATAATTATTATTTAGGCTAGATTGTAATTGATAAAAAATCGCATTCTCTTTTGTTAACTTTATTGTTAGATACAATATATGTATAAGAGTTAGCATATACCTATAGTATATATAAATTCGAGTAACGGTAAGTTTCATCAGGTTTTCTGGATTTTTAGATATGGCCATCCATGAATTTATTGGGACACGTATATACCTAGGCAAGTAAAGTTGATAGGTAATTTAAGTACTATAAATGTATATTAAAAATTATGAGGCAAAATATTTTCTTAGCACTTATTTTAATAATTGCCTTATCCGCCCAAATGGAACCCATTTATAATTAAGTCAACATTAATTAAGGATTAAATGCGACAATTAAATAATTAAATATCGTTCGTTTTAATAAAACACCCTAGGGGGCTCGTTACCAAAGCCGACCAAACTAACGTAAATTTCAGGCTTTGCTAATGAAATTTCCATTTTCCGAATTCGACAATTGTATTAATTCATTGAGGTTTAAACTTTAATTGGTATGTAGATGAAGTCAAATGAATAGAATAATTTATTGGTGGCTTTTAAATGTCACTTTTACGTTCACTATTTTCTATTAAAATTTCACACCTCTATCTGATTTTTTAAACCCCAATACAATAAAACATTCCTGCCAGCAGTTCTTGAATACATATAATCTATATAGTAAGTATATACATAGGATTTGATCACTTTAATAGAATCCAGTCGTCATTTATATATGTATCACAATTAAATAAGTAATTCGTATTCAATTATCATCATGAACCAAGATAAAACCAAAGTAATGACAAACAGTAGAACTACCAACATCAACTTATATGGCAAGCCATTAGAGTACGTAAACAACTGTGTATACTCGGAAAACATATATCATTTAGTAACACTAACGAAGAAGAAATAGAACGACGAGAGAACATTGGATGGAAAAGATACTGGGGTCTAAAGGTAATCCTAAAAGGTACCTTCCCCTGCATCTAAAGAAGATGGTAATGGATACAAGTACCGACTCTGACCTACGGCTGTCAAACATGGACATACAACGCATAAATAAAAACAAAACTAGTTATCAGTCAGAATTCGATGGAAAGAAGCATACTGAAAATGAGAAGAATGCAAAAAATAAGAAGTATAGATATAAGAGCCAAAACCAACTTAGTATTAAAAAAGTATTTTATCATGCTTGTACACAAAAATCGCGAGATACAAGGACAACAGATAGACATTAAAAACCACAACATAGGAGGACCTGCGGGAAAAAGAAGAAGAAGTCATCCAACGAACAGATGGATTTATTGAGATAATTCAAGTAGCTAAAGACTGGACCAGAAAAGCAAAAAATAGAAAAGCATGGAGTGAACTAGAGGAGGCCTTTACACTACATGGGGTTACAATAACATAGTTTTAGATGAATAGTTATTTAAGGTTGTTGGAAACAAACGGCTTTATTATTATTATTACGTATTCAATTTAGTGGTTTTAAGTGTGTGCCAAACGAGTAGTGCTAAAAGCCTTGGTCATGGACGTTCTGTATCCGTTTCAGATAAAAAAAACTGAATAGTATGTGTTCCTTCTAAGCCCGACGCACGCAAGTCTCATGATACTTCTCACGTAAACATAGATTGATTGGCAATAAGCCGTGATTCGAACGCACGAAGTCAATTCCTCAAAGTCGCACAACAAATTTCACATTTTGAAGTAAATTTGAATATTTACTATAATATATTCTTTTGTAAATAACTTTATAACTAAACCGGGCACATAATGTTATTTAAACTTAGCTGAACACTTTATGGTTTCCAATTCCTGTTTAAAAATGACGTCATATTAAGCACTCGATAATAAGGCAAAGCAATTATACAGAAAATGGTTTGACAGATTAAAAGTTTGATTGACGGGTTAAAATGATCCCTCTGTTTAAAAATAGATTTAACTTTAAAATTGTAACTAACAATTATCTTTTATTATTAAAACGAGCGAGCCATTTTGGATTTAATTAATTTGAATATATACCACACCATTGAGCATTTAGGAATGCATGATTAAGTTCAGCAGCGCATTATATTATATCTGTGAAATTCGTAATAAATAGAGGAATTATATATCCTATTAGCAGAGTGTTGTTGTTAAATATAGTAATTTCTAAATATGCATCGTACAATTTGAATGAGAATTAATACTAGTCGCTTTCACTAGCAAGAACTTCAATCATTTTAATATCGATTTTGAGTGATGCAATAAGAAATGTGGATACTTAATTTTTTTCGTTAATCGTTTTAAGTAGTGAGTAGTGGAACATGCTAAAGCAATTCCGGTTCCGGTCCAAGTTCAGTAGGAGTTATAACTCCTGTGAGTGTCCGACTCTGAAACTTACGAGTTTATTAAGTGCTACTATAATAAGTAGAAAATTAAGTTTACAGTTAGGCACTTGTCGCCTCGGTAGCTTCCCGGATATAAGATAAAACACCATATTTCTTGATTGTCTTCGAAGTTTCATTCACATATATATATATGTCAGAGATTATTGAGCAATAATTTCGGCGGAAGTGACACCAATTTTATAATTATTAATCGCATTGAATCTGCGACATATACGCATATGCATGCCATGTTCTTGACATACAGTAAAATCAAGTCAAACCCAAACTCTTAAACTTATATGCAAGTTTAATTTCCCTAAGAATATATTTTTTTTACTGAACTCAAAACCTTGTGACAAGAGGAAACCTGGTAGACGGAGGATGCGATGGTAATTGATGGAGTTGCCAAGGACCGCAAAACAATATATTATATTCGCACGCAAGCAACACGAAATAAGTTGCCATTGTGAAATATACTACTGGCCCACAAAGGGTTGTATATATATAGGATCATGATGATGATAAATTATTTTAAAATACATTTAATTTTGTTATTATTTTTATATTGCTTCTAAAACGTAGGGTAAAAATATACCTAATAACTAACCTTAAATTTAATAATTAAAAAATTTTATTAAAAGGAGTCCCTATATGCAAGGTTCCGAAGATACTGGCAGCGTTCCCCCTTTGAGTAGCTATACTAATTCTTTGTGCGAGGTAGCTGCCAGCTCTTCGTTTCCCTTCGCTAGGACCCCACGGACCAAGGGTCTCGACACCGAATGGGACAAAATCATATTCAGAGCCTAGACCCCTGTATTTGCAGGCTTTAGCTTTTTCAGTCGCATAATGACGTAGCTATATAATACAATACGTATGAAACTTTATTGTAGTAGTTAAAGGTTAAACAATTCAAAGGCACTAGACATAATTTATGAATGTTAAGAGCTTGTCAAGGCGATATTAGAACAAAAGCATTCTTAAGATGCTAGACCATCAAAAGAAATAATGAGATAATATAAGCCTGCGCTTGCGACTTGGTCCTCCAGTAAGCAACCTAAAAATGCTAAATGCATCTATTCACTAGTCAAATCAAGAACGTGGAATGGATCTAACGTGATTTATTATCGCCAGCTATTTTGTTTTACAACATGCTTGTATCGAGATCTCACCATGATAGGTATACTTACGTAATTTTTATTAAATTAGCCATAGCTTTTTCTGGTCTACTGTCGGCATTAGTATGGCGAAATTGCTATTACAAAAAGTTTGCATAAATAGGGCAGCGCACGAAACAAGACACATTTTTATTAAATTTGACCGTCAAGTTACTTTACAAACCACAAGTTTCAGAGAATAACAAATGTGGTTTTGTTCAAAATATTTTAACAAACCTACCGAACATAATGAACATTTTTTTTAAAGGTTTTTACCAATTTGTGGTTTTCTGTTCTTACGTTGATTACTTTAAATTACATACATTTTTGTTGATATAAATTAATATTACAATACTGTTGTCGCCAACCAAATAATTATCAATTTCATATAAGTTATAAATAATTAGTCTAGCTATTCAAAAGGGGAACGCTGCCAGTATCTTCGGAACCTTGCCTAAAGAGACTCCTTTTAATAATATATTTTAATTATTAAATTTTAAGGTTAGTAATTAGGTATATTACATAAATGTTTTATTGTAAATATAGAATTATAACTAAAAATATTGATTTTCTCTCTGGGGTAAAATAAAATTGTCATAGTTATTAGGTATATTATATACGTTACCTGTACATCGTTACCTGTAGTACGCTCGTAGGGTAAAGTTTACAAGATACAACGTTACGGTGATAAAAAAAATCATTCAAAAACGCGATATTTGTAGTATAAATGAATATAAAAATCCTTATATATATTTATATACTCATCCATTTTCCAACCATCTGCTTTGACACGAAACATCCGTAAATTAGGAAAAGCCTATAAAACGTAGTTATAAAATCCTCATTAAAATGAAATATGGAATCGTCATATTTTCATTTTACGATGAAATGAAATGGCATAATAAAAGCGGGAATGGCGAAATTGGTAGGTACTAAACAATAAGCATAATAAGCAGTAATTTATATTTTATAATAATGTTTAATAACGGCCACATCTGTTATCAGTGTTATGTTTGTACAGGCTGTCGCATGTTTGTGGCGCGGTTTTTAATAAATAAATAAATCTTTTTTTATATAATACTGGCAGACTCGGCCAAGCTTTGCAGTGGCTAAGGTTTTTGTTATATTACATAGTAGTAAACTATTTAGGTAGGTAGGCGAACTTATGTGAAACGATTGGTACTTTTAACACAGCGCCATCTGTTAGAATTGTAACAAATAATAAACAAATATTTCCAATAAAATAATATTGCGGCTATAAATTGAGATGTAAGCTATCCTATGTTTTAAGTTAGATTAAACTGCACACGGTGCAAATTTAATTGATATCTGTTCGGTAGTTTAGGAGTCCATAGCGGACAAACAACGTGACACGTTATTTATATTTTATATTAAGATTACCTAGTAAAGTGTTTATACGCAGAAAATATAATTGAAACTAATGCAGCTATTTCTTTTAGGTCTTGGTGTGAGATTATTTTATTTGTTTCGTGTTAGTTTTTTCTTATATATAATAAGCCTTCTGTTCCCGACACACGGCGTTGAAGAGTTTTGTGTCATTAGCATACCATGTTCACACTGTTTTTCTTCACGTTCGTAAGAGCGATCCCTAGCTATTTTATAGTGATTCTTTCTGTTGAAAATGGGTATAAGCTTTAATAATACAATTATTTAAAATGCTTATGTGAAAAATATTGAATAAGCTACTCTATAGTTGATAAATATAAAAGGTTCATGTTTCAGTCATGCATAAAGGTATATAATATACGTATATATAAAAGGGAATAAATTCTATTGTCTATGGTGAATACATGTTTTGCTGACTATAATTCCTTGATATATCAAAAACAAGAAACAAAATAGTGGAGTTACTACCTTTTTTATGTGGCAAGTAGGTAAACAGCCTTCTGAGCCCGACACAAGCCGACGACTTTTTTGGGCCTAAGATAAGCCGATGTCCTCACGATGTTTTCCGTCACGAATGCGAAAGTTAAATGCGCACATAGACTATAAACCCATTGGTGTACAGCCGGGGAACGAACCTATAACCTCATGGATGAGAGCTAGTACGCCAACAGTGTTCTATACTATATAAGTAACTCTAATAACTCTATACTAAACTTGATTATATACTGTACCTTAAATCGTAAAAATCATAGCTAAAAACGGTAATATTAATACCGTTTGAAAAGCTACTTACAGATAACGCGACCGCGTTTGCAGCGCTTTGTTCTATAAATTTCCGTTACATTTATCTAGAAGTGCGCTGTGACGGCACTCAGAGTTACAATTTAGCTAAGATAATTAATCATAAAAAGTAAAAAATATATAGAAAATTTTCATAATTAAAATAAAATTATCGCATTTAGATACCTATGCGATATTTTTACAGGTTACAATACTGCATCAACACATATTTTGTTACAATTAATATTTTAAAATAGGTAATATATAAATATATTTCGATAATATTATTTAAATTAAAGTTTGTGAATATCCAGTTTAAAATAAAACTTAAATATGTATATTCGAATGTAGACCCCAGGCATGATAAAACATTTGAGTTAGAATATATAACTACTAATCAGTAAAAACAAGAACATTGTTGGCCTAGTGGCTTCGTGAGACTCTCTTACCTGAGGCCGTAGGTTCGATCCCGGGCAATTAACTAATGGACTTTCTTTCTATGTGCGCATTTAACATTTGCTCGAATGGTGAAGGAAAACATCCTGAGGAAACCGACATGTCTTAGACCCAAAAAAAGTCGACGACGTGTGTCAGGCACTGGAGGCTGATCACCTATTTGCCTATTAGATTTAAAAATGATCATGAAACAGATTCAGAAATCTGAGGCCAAGACTTAAATAGGTTGTAGCGCCACTGATTTATTTTATTTTATATTACTACTAAAGAAGCACAAAACTCGATCAAGGCCCTTACTGCATTTTATTTTTCCGTTGGATAAATAATAATAAAAAACGAAAACTTTTCAACACGAAAACTTATATGTGATGTTTTATACAATAAAGCCATCAAATAAACTAAATAATGATATAAATTGTATTAACGAAATCGCTCGCTGAAAATAATCTATAGGCCCTTAATTGTATTTTCAGTTAAGAAAGTCGGGTAAATTAATGAACACCTTAATCGAATTACAACCGAATTTAAATTAACTTTTATATATAACAAATACGATAAATCTTTACTAATTATTTATTTATTAAAACTTCGTTCCATCTATACTAATATTATAGAAAGAAAAGATTTTTATGTAAGTATGTTTGTAGCGAATTGGCTCAAGTACTGGACCGAATTTAAAAATGCTTTCACCATTTGTTAACTGATTAATAATACCAAAAAATATCAAAAAAATCTCGTAAGGAAAAAAAACTTCTAAGTGTGATCAATTAATCTCAAAGATAAGCTACTTTATTTATTTATAATATTAAAAACTTAAAATTAAATTAATTTAAAATAGGTTTGTGTTTCTTTAATTTGACACGAAAGCAGTAGTATTACTACTACCTATTAACACATACTATATGTTCCAATTTAATAGTTAATAACGTAATAAATCCTAATTAGTTTGATCTCATCAATTTTACTAATTACATGTATTATGATTTTTTAAATCAAATAAATGTAATTAAAGAATATTTATTTGTGATTTTTAGTACATAAATTGGTTTAAGCATATTCTGGGCTTGGTAATAGCAATTTCCTTTGTCTGAGATTTAAGTATTGTATAAAACTAAACAAAATAATATTACTCATTGTACAAATTTATTGTATAAGCCAGATTGTAATTCATTCACGCTGGTATTATTTAGCCGTCGAGATAGCAATTAAGCCTCACGAATCTATCAATAACCATTCAATTGGCATTGAACATTTCAATATGTTTACGAATGTAATAAACCCACTTCTGCCCGTGAAAAATAGACAATGTTGAACATTATAAATAGGCACTCGATTTAGGTCGACATCAACAAGTTTTGCTTCTGCATACTGTTGTCGACACAATAAAGCTCAATTCATGATTTCTTGGTAATGTAGTTTAAAAGGCTATCTATAATAAAGTAACATCATTGCTGAGGTATTGCGTCATGGTATGTAAAGAATTGAATTGGAAGATGAAATATCAAATTTATTTATTTCGTATACCGACTTGTAAACTGTTTTTATGAATATTGTATGCATACAGAAACCAACTATAATTATAAATTGGCTACGAAAATATAACTCATTTAAAAACACCGGATTAAAAGGTGTTATAAAAGGGATCTGCTCATGCGTAAAACCTGTAAATAAATATTTCTCTTGAAATGAGGTATTAATCCTTTAAAAATATATATATATGGAGTTACACGTTACCGCTGATCTTCGTAGAGAAGGGAAATTCAAACGATTCTTGGTGTCAGAGGTTTAAGGAAAAGAAGAGTTATAAAAGTGGAATTCAAAAGTCAATACCTACTGTTAATGTTTAAGATCTGAGTTCAATGATTGGCAGACAATTATTGCTTGTTCAATGGTCAGTACAAAGATGAATCACGCAGTATCTGCCCCATGCTTATTTAAAGATACCTCGTGTGAAAACACATAAATCAGTCATTAGTATTTCGTCTTGTTCTGACAAATTATGTTTACACTGTGGTGAAAAGATAGGTACAGTTGCATAGTTAAAATTTCAATAAAATTTGGGTTATATACGGAAGTATGTATTAAGTAATATCGTCACGCGTCAGTTTTTATATTCTCATCATCAACTCCAATCAAATAACCTAAAAAAAATTGAAACTCATACGTGTACACATTTAAGAGTTGCTCGTCTGAAGAAAAATATTCATTTGTAACACTTGTTACGTTTAAACAATCATTATAGCGCAGATCATAAATAAAAAAACAATATAAAATAAAATAAGTTTATTTTGGAACATAAGATCATCAAGGTATCACTTATTCCACGTCATTAAATTCGAACCTGTAGGCATCCCTACTCATCTACATGTTCATAAAAATATTAACAAAGACTATATTATATTCCAAAATATGGCCCCTGTTTTCTATGAATATCACGAATTTCACTAATCTAATAAATGTCAAGACACAACGGGAATAGTACTTTAACTGAAAACCTTTGTAAACAAAATTATGTATCTGAAAATCTCTTAAACGCACGCAAGTCATTATTGAAGCTCTTGAATACGAAATAAAGCAAGAAGCTCAAGTTCTCATTATCCAAGGTATTTTTACATTTCAAGTTCTGTGTTACGAATAAAACGTTGCTAAAGGGACTCCTTTTAATAATATATTTTAGTTATTACATTTTAAGGTTATAAGGTAGAATTATATATCAATGTTATAAATGAATAATTGTACTTAAAGTATAAACGTCGCTTGTACGTACTGGGTCATTAATCTGTGGTACAGCAGATAGATTATTGCATATTTCAAACGTGTAGGAGAGTGATGATGCCAAGAGTAGGTAACGGTAATAATGTGAAAACAAATATTGTACGGAAAAGACACCAACATCGGTAGCGTATGTAGGCGTAGGCGTAATAGCCTATATGTGGTACTGAAAATTGATCAGCTAGTTGCTTCTATATAAAAAGACTAGATGAACTCGTATACTTTGTATCACCTGCATATATTTGTGTCCAAACGTGATACAACATTTTAAAACATACCAAAGACCTCAACCTATTTCTGAATCACATTTTTTGATGCAAATATATGACAGTATGACACTTATTAATTTCTGAAAATCATAGGAACACACCGTAGAAATAGATTTAATTGGAAAATTCAATTGTGTTTTTAATATGTTTCTTTACGTATTTGTTTCCAAATCAGTTTTAGCGAGACTAACGACCAATCAATATACATAATATAAATATCAATGTTACACAGGTAAACAAATATCATAACAAAATTAACTTTATACAAATAATTTTAGTCCGGTCACCAACCGGATGGACCGATCAAGTTCACTCAATGCCCTCAAAACTATATATTGTTCAGGCGGACAGAAACTGGTGGAAACAAAATGTCTGCAGATGTTTCCTCGCTGAACACAACTCTCAGGCATGACCAACCAATTGCAGAGAGAGGTAGAGATTGTAATACATACATAGATCCATTTGATTCTACTTCTAGTCTCCTCAAAGATGTTGCTTTTTAAGTCGCTTCTGAAGTAAAACATTTAAAAGATCATATTACATTACGTTATAATATTATCTAGCTTAGATCACAGTAATATTGAAATAAATCGATACTAATCTTCTTTAGTACTGATTTGTAGCTGGGGTGAAATCAATTACTGAGCATGAAAAGACTTGAGAAATCATAGGCTTTCTTCGCTCGTTAGGAGCTTACGAATGTTATAAGATCAAATCCAAATTAAATTCAACCCAATAAAGATTATTTCAGAAGCGGGACGCATTATCAATTTTTGTCGTTAAGTGTTGACAGAGTATACGGTCTGGTCTGATATGCATTTTTAGACAATTTTGTCGCGCACCACAACTACTTTGGAACCAATTTGACTAGAAAAAATTGTACCAATTCTTAAAAGGCAGACAACGCACATTCGAGCTCTCTGGCGATGTGAATGTCTATGGGCGGCGGGCCGGTATTATTTAACAACAGATGAGGCCCGTTTGCCCCTGTTATTTTGAAAATCAGTTTGCTTGGATAATCTACAAGATTTAAGTAAGGTTGGTAGGCACAGGAGGTACATATCATTATTATAAAAATGAATTAAACGACGCGACGACGAACATGGATGGCAAGCATCTGCCGGAAAAGGAAAACAATATAATGAATAATTTATATTCCGTATGATTCACGAGTCTTTTTGTGGAATGGGATGCAAAAATTTGGCCACCGTGATTGCTATCATGTATTTACATACCAAACAGTCAGTTTGTCGCCGAATGAGTCATTGTCTTATCAAGTTATTTATCATGTGACTAACTAAACGTTACACATTCGGTGACGATTCTGGAACTTTAGTTTAGCCTATGTTAGTTCGACTGCAGGTGATGTGTTTATTTATTTATTGCTAAATAGTGTGTATTTAGTGCTAATAGTGTTCTCATGCTTGCATCCTGAAATTAAATATACATGATAAAATTAAGGGCTCAAAAGCAACAACAGTGAATTGACTCGATCAGAACCTTTCCTGGTAATTTAAGCATTCACTGACCTATTTAATATATCACGAGATCTTAAAGATAGGTAACAGAACTAGTGCTACGTTAAATTGGGGCAATAACAATTCTTATAACGCTTCACTACAAAATAAAAAATACAATGAGTCACAACTATTATCGTATTGTTATTATTCGTATTTAATGTTCGTCATAAATTAGGTCACGCACTTGTTCGCATGTGAGTCCCTTAAGAACGTTCTGTCAAGACCAGAAGTCTAACTAACATACTAACAATACGTAAAATCGAACAACCTATATTTAACGATAGAAGGTTGTATGAAAATCCTTTAGCGTATTGGAACTATGCTCAACCACAATAATCGTTCGAACCTAATACAGTACAAATTGTATTTAAAAAAATGTGCTCGTAATATAACTACATATTATATTATATTAGTTTCCAAGGGCACAATAATTAAAGTATTGACAATTAAGTCATGGACGACTGTGATGTACCTACTTTAAAGACTGTTACATTATTTAAATGTCGGTAACTCACTCGCGAGCGCTCTGGCCTTCTATGAATAGGCGGCGATATCACTTAACATCTGGTGAGACTCCTGCCCCCTGTTCTATAAAAAAAATAATCTGTATAAAAGTAGGATAAAAATTTATCGTTCGACTTTATATAATATATACGTACAGTACTGTACACATACAGTTAAATGATGAATCGTGAGTAAAGGTGGAACATAAAAACTATTGTAAACACACAGATTTTTTAGTCGGCGTAAAAGGCCGTGGTTTTTAACGGATGTATTGCACATATGTTTTGCAAATGGTTGAATCGTCAATTTGGGCAACTGATGCTATCAAGCATTACAATGGCAGATTTATCCAAGGTTAGCCATTGTATGTAGCTTGCCTACTAATTCTAATAAGAACTTATGGCTCGCTCCGTCACTTCGTTTCACGAGAAAAGAAAAAGACGAAACTGATGTGATGATAAAGTCGAGTTGTGTAATAAATAAATTGAAGCGAATAAAATGTATTTTATTTTACGCATATGTTACATATGAAACATTATATATTAAATTTTGAATTAATAATCATGAAAATTGTATCATGATTATTAATTCAAAATTTATTATATATTCAACTTCAATAAATTATATATTGACATTATGGGGCTTCTAAACGGGCCATGTTTTGCTGCAATGATGGCTGCAATACAGTTGCCCGGCAACATTGCAAACAATAGCAGCCACACTATGCAATATTGCAGTAATGTCCCGGCCATATAGCCAAACATGTTTTGTATAGCCACTTATGGCCGGTATTGCCCAAATGGGTTGCCGGACGATCGCCAGGCTATCGAATTCAACCGCAATACTGCACAGCCAGTTTTATTGTTGTTTCAGTCACTCTCTTTGTTATGCCATAGTGTATCACTTTCTACGCGATATGTTGCTCTATTCTGTGTTTTGCGATTTGACAACTACGTAATAATAATAATAATAATTCTTGAATAATTTATTATCAAGGCTTATTTCTAGACTCAAACTCTACAGTTTCACGCCTATTTAAGTAAGGTCGAATCCACAATCTCTTCTTTTTCTGTTCGTTTTTTTAAACAATATAAGCTGCTGCGACAAGTGTGATTTCAGCCATTGTTGCCGGTATGTGTAGCCCGTTTAGGAGTCTGCATCATGGGCCATACAATTGCTGTCATATTGCAACACATGGCCCGGCCATAGATTGCTCGGGCATCAGCTGCATTAAAACATTTTTGTGATGGCCGGGCAATCACTTGCCAATAGTGCAGCCATCAATTGCAGCAAAACATGGCCCGTTTAGAAGCACCATTATAGAAATACAAAAAATTTAGATCAAATATGTACCATAGACCTGACTTGATATTTCTTCAATCTATTTACTTTAAAATGAAGGTGTCCTGGAATTGTTGTTGTCTTCTAAGATGTCTATTTAATATTTTACACATACACGAAGTTCATGAGGACCGATCGAATCGAAGGTTATATTGTTATGAATTGTTTCGATATCGATAAACGATACAGTAAATAGTATATCAAGTTACTATCATTAGCAAAAATGTAGACAACCAACGAATTATTTTTGTCGGAAGTTCGCCAAAATATTAAAGTAGTGTCATGTTAATATTGCTGCATTATCATAATATATAATATGCAAATTCCAATACAGCGATGAGAGCATATTTTATTAATTCCCATTATAAACAGATTATCGCCTATTTGAACGTTGACAGTTTATTTAAATGAGGATTACAGTAAATACTTAATAGGCAATTCTGATTGCACGTCATACGCACGTATTATGTACAAATATATTGTACAGCCTATATTTCTCGTGGAGAAATTTTAGTAGAAGAATAGATAATAATAATATTTATTTAATTCTCACAAAAACTTACAAAACTTTACACATGATATGTTACAGTAATAATGTATATAATTGTCATTCTTCTTTGTAGTAATTGTATTGATTATGTGAGACACGCAACATATGTTTTATATTTAAATTTTGATGTATTATCTACCTGTTATGGGAGCAACGTTGGTCTTCTGTTTTCGACTCTCTTTATGTGTTGCATAGCTATTGTGTAACAGCCCCTTAGAATTTAATCTTCGGTAAGCTAACGACTCCTCCTAGGTAAATTTGAGGAGTAATTAAATTTTAAAATATTTTGGAACGAAGTTCTTTATTGCACGTTGCAAAAGGGGGCTAGACGAAAAAAATTAAGACCAAAAGTTGTAACGTCACTGCTATAGTTATTGTATTTTATATTTTCGCTATACCTATCGCCAACGTCCATACCACGTTGAATACACCGGTTCTCGTCCGATCACCGAAGTTAAGCAACGTCGGGCGAGGTCAGTACTTGGATGGGTGACCGCCTGGGAACACCTCGTGATGTAGGCTTTTTTATCTTTTCGTAGGGATAAGAAATGAAAATTATTTTTGGAATCAACTACATTAGTATAACTAAATTAGTATTTTTTGTTTCGAGATGTACACCAAAGGTACACCAAAATCCCTGTACAATAATTGCGGGGTCACTAGTATCCTTGCTACAGTTAGATCATTTAAAAAATATTTATTATAATAAATAAAATAACAATGTTTCAGGAAAATGTAATGAAATTGCGAATTCAAAGATTAGTGCACTAATATCACAACGAGCACAGCTTAAATACAAGGAGGTGAACCAGATGAGGCTGAATTAAAAGCTCTGAACCACGAAATATGCATATTAATTGTGTTACTTAATTTATGTTTAGGTTTTTTACTTTGTAATCTCTGCGTAGCACTACGACATCATCCTTCTTCTCCTTTTAAATTTCTAGTCTCTTAGAACGATGAAATATAATATTGGTGTCGACAAAATCTAACATACTGTTATGATACCAATTAAAATATAAATTAATCGACAGGAATGTTCCATCCGGGTGTACCTTGACACCTTTCAAGGTTTTTATAGTACATTTCTGTAGGAACTATACTTGCTTTACGGCTGACATTATTATTTATATTATTATGTTTAATAGTCAATATTTTTCCTCATTTTATCTCATAATTATTACAAAATTGCGGATTAAGACAACCCTTACATCAAACTACAATGTCGTCATATTAAATCGTAAATCGTACACAGTCATTGTTTCAATGTGCTACATATACACTGCTATAGATACCTATATCTTGTATAGTATTATGTGATGCCGGTCACGTGGCAATAAAAATTATAATTCGTTTTTAAATTCAATACTGACAGGTCAGTTCAATAATTTAAAAATTAATTAATAATATCTGAATAAGAGTAATTATCTTTAGCTTGCCTTGAAGTTACAAATCCTATTCCTAATACTATAAATAGTTTCGAGACTCAATAGTTTACGTCTTAGTAATATAAAGTAATCGCAATTTCTTCATACTATTCAAGCCGAACAAATTATAACTCAGGACTAAGGCAATACTGTCGTTTTTAGAGAAATTTGTATAAGTAATATAAAAGTCTCTAAACCTATTTTTGTGTCCAAGAAGAATTTTTCGCCACAGTAAATACATGAAATAGCCTAAAAACCCGTTTTGCGTGCCTCAGCCATTTAGTATTCATAAAAATATAAAAGAAGCATTCTTGCGGGGAGAGTCAAAGCGAGGTAACAGTGTGAACATAATCATAAGTAATCTTTATCATTTTTCGTTAGGCAAAAGGATTGTTGAATATTGATTGTTGCCGCCAGCAAAAATCTGTTGAAGAATTCAATAAGGATGTTAGATAAAGGCTTTCAAAGAAATGTCTCCAGCGGGATAAATGAAAGGATTTTATTTTCCATAAATCCCGCTATTTCTTGCCGCCAAAGGCGTGGATGTTATATGGTAAGTGGGTATTTCTAAAGGATATTTTTATTTATAAGAATCTTTTATAAAGAGGCCATAGAAACTGTTACAATTTTATATACAAAGCATCTGGTAACCGATTTCGTAACGGATAGTTTACTGACAAAGGAGTCGCTTAGATATATAAATAATATTTGTTGTTCACATAGTATATAAAGCGTAAGTTTCATTAGATCTAAGCCTAAATTGCTTCCAGTTTTGCCATTAGAGTCATCCTTTAAAAGCCGCAAGAGAGTCGTCCTAAACCTGTGTTAGACACCAGAACGATGTTATTTCAAACTCATTAGACATCCATAAAACGAAAGCTTACTTTGTATAGATAGATATCTGTAACAACCGATCGTTTATCTATATATATTTAACAACTTTTTCGAAAAAAACAGGCGGTGAAGGACTTGGCTTTATATTCTTTAACGGTGCGTTTCATGAATTTATTCTAGACGATTCCAAACTCGAATAATGTAACAGTTATGATTAAATTCCTAATTGCCCATGAAATCATCATGTACAGTTTATTATCGTTTCATGTTGATTCATTGGTTTGGCGTGACCAGTGCTAAGAGCTAAAATAGATCATTTAATGAAAGGATCGTCTCATCAAAGATATCAACTTTACGACCAAAATTCAGACTATTATGTAACATGTAATTAAGAAATTAATTGATGTGTCGCCAGCGTGAATTAAAAGTAGTAGTCGAGGTAACTTAATATAATTTTTAAGCAGTGTTTGCCTATTGCCTTCAGCGTTCGTCTCTCATCCCTGATGTCGTAGGTTTGCCCCGTCTTCGCACCAATGGTCTTTCAATGGAAAAACATCGTGAGTAAACCTACTTAAAAACCCAAAAAATCGACGGCGTGTCCAGCACAGAATGCTGATAATACTTACTAATACTTTCCAAATGATCATGATATAGTTTTAGAAATTTGAGGCCCAAACCTAAAAATGTTGCAGAGCGACAATTTTTTTTAATAAGGTTGGTCTTGACTTCCTTATTATTTCTAATAGGCAAGTCTGCTAAGGCATACTGTTTTCTTCACTGAAAGAGTGAGTGTTATATTTCCAATGGCTGACAGCCAGGGTTCGAGGCTGCGGCCTCCGTGCACGCTAAAGCCAGTGGGCCAACACTACTCTGCTCTCGCAGGGCTTAAGCCTGTAGATATTTTAATACGATATTCTATATATTCGTTACACAACTGAGATTTTCTTAAGGCAATTTCTACCTCGCATCATCGCTATGTGGAACCAGCTGCCCACTGAATTATTTCCGAAACAATTCGGCTTAGGGTCCTTCAAGAAAAGAGCGTACCATTTCTTCAAATGTCCACTAACGACGGCAATCACAAAAACAAGATAGTAATCATAATAGCTGTTTATTTCTTGAAATTTTCTTTTACAGGAACTGTACATAAAAGTACTAGTTATTAATTATTATAAAGAACGTAGAACGTTTAGTTATCAAATATTTAAAGTTAAAAAATAATATTATTTATTAATAATATAGCATTATAACTTCTGTACTTTCTAATATATGGAAATTATTGTCATGAATGATAAGATAGAGTTTGAAGGGATCATCCAGTCTGCTGAATTTCTGATAAAGACTCCATTTTTAGAATTCCCTTTATTGCTAGTTGCTCACAATATAATTGGAATGAAAACGTATTCAATGCGTATTTATATACTATTTTCAATACATTTATGTCTTCATATAATAGCTTTTATATCGGATACCTCAAATCTATTTTCTTGTATGTCACAAGATACACATTTATTATTTGAGAAAGTTCTCAAATAATAAATGTGTGTCTTGTCTTGATTTTTCTCTGTATAGGTTATTGTTTCGTGTTGACAAGCACTAAAGTATGCAAAGAATTATAATTTCTACATTTAAATATTATTATTATATTTTTACCAAGCTAAAAATACAACTCTATCACACTAAAGACGTACTATTAACCGCAAGCGTAGTTTGATTCTCAGCAAAACACTGAATATTCATAGATATCTGATCATTAAAAAAACCAGATGTTCGTGCTTTTAACAAATTTAATAGTCGTATCGCGGTTAACTTAGCGTAATTTAGATAAATGGCACGTGGCTAACCAATTCACATAGTTATACAGTAGAAGCACATTTTTCCTCATATTATACAGTCATTTATGAAGTCGGTAAGAATGAATCAATGAATTAGAAGCGACTCAAGTGGGTGGGCCGGAAAAACCTATATCAGTCATGAATCGTGAATTACACTACATGATAAGCAAAAACATATGACGTCTAATTCTTTATACATTTATGCTGCGTTGATTTGCATATTTGTGAGTAATTAACATGATTACATGTATACATCTATAAATACTAGGACACATAGATTTACGAATTATACTCAAAATTATACTTACTGTTTATTATTATTAATGTATAAATAAAAACATTGGAAAATTAAATTAATTAATTATCCAAAAAATCATGGGTTTCGTTACCGTTAAACGTACATTACATTGTACATTCTGTCGATACGTAAGCTCTCCTCTTTCAATAGTTCTTGCAGCACACATAATAGTTCTATACTTCCTGAAAGGTTCCAGCTTCATGATCATAGAAGAGCATTTCATATCGATTTCGATAAATAAGGTCTCAATAACACAAATAATTAATTGTACAGACATATGAACTCCAGGGTTTATATTAAAACAATCACATATCTAAGCAAAACAATGAAAGACCAGGCCAACCTCTTCTCTTTCACTCAGCAGAGCATAGCTCTATGAAGAAATTTGGCAATTTTTTCAATTATATTCGAAAAAAAAATTTTTTTTGGCTCTAGACATGAAAACTCCGCGGTTTCTATTAGATCTATTACATGTCTAGGCAACACTATTACTTTAGCTGAATTAAAATAACAGTGAATACGGGAATTATATTTAGACAATTCACCTCCTGACCCCCCCTACACCCCTCCAACTGGTCACAATTGGGTCCTATTTTACCAACTCTCTGGCTACTTTTGGCGGGTCGCGGTCATCTAAACCTTAATAACATTGGCATTACAAATACGCGAGAATTATGATACTTAAATTCAATAAAATAAATTGACGGAACGTTAAATGTCACCTTAATCACATAGGCAACGTTCGGTCAAAGGTTAAAAGAATCTTCGAGGTCATTTGAATGTGTGAATTTTCAAGCGATTAGTCGATAGATAATATAGAAATGTATAACAAAATTAGTTTAGTAGTTTTAGTTGCTAATAATAGGAATTATTCGCAACTAAAACTGGAATGTTACAATGTAACTACGAATACTTATTCGTTCGAATGAACGTTATAATGAATACTACTAATACTAACTCGAAAATCAAGACTAACCTTTTTAAACAAAATACGATGTTTTTTATGATTTATACATACTAGCTAGTTAGTTTTGCCACTGCAAATATTAAATTTTCGTGTTTTAATATTTAGCGCAGCTACATTACCGGCAAGAGAGTTCTTCATATTGATCATTTTTCATCATATATTTTTTCTTTTTTATAAGCAGCTACCATACATCCTAGCCTATTAGGCACGCAATCAGGCAGATATGTGACCGAGTGGCTAAGCAGCAGGTGATTATCAAATCTCCCCTTTCTTAAAAAGGGACATTATTAATTTAAGGTGTTGGCGTCTCCCGCCCGGCCCGGGCGACAACTACTCTGGAAATATCGTCATAATATTTATGGGCAAGTAGGGGCCAGTTGCCCGGCGCTACCCGCATTACCTCTCGTGCTATTTTTGTTAGTGACATGTTTGACGATTTTGACGCATAATTTTCCTAGCTGCGTAATTTAGGATAATGCTCCTGTCCCGGAGATAACTATTCATCATTCTTACTAGGTTTGCAAGACATTCCTCTTACGCCAGCGAAACCTTATATTTATTTAATCACCTGGTTTTCCATACAAGCATAATTAATAGGGCTGTTTGCGGTAAATCTGTGTCAGTCAAAGAACTGTCTTGATTTTGACACAAGAACCGGAAGGTTTTTCCAGAGTAATGGTGCAAGGATGAATAGTTAAAATAAATGAACCACAGTCGCGTGCGCACTAACAAATATATACCGCAAAGCTATTGAAACGGCCTTACACGGATTTACCACAAGGATAAGTTAATTAAGCACTACTAGTTACGTCTGAAGTCATAAACGTTTACTCTTCTTAGGTAAAGGTCGTATAAAACCAATAAAACACCTCACCTCTTGAGAACAGTAAATCCAAATGGCACTCTTAACCCAAAATAGCCTTAATGTCTGTGAATAAATCGTATCGTAAATTCGCACATTGAACGTTACGTATAATACGACGTGTATATATATAGGGATTATTCAAAGGCCCAGCCTAAATCGATACATATTAAGGGTAAACCTCAACAAATACTTCACATAACACAATATTGACGTTAATGGAATCTGAGATTAGGTAACGTATTAGTACAATTCTTTAAGAACGAAATGATATATACAGAATATAATTTATCATTAAAAACATCGTTTTTCACAGGTATTAGCATGAAATGTTTTTATTATAATATATTACTTACGAGCAAGGGCGTCGTCAAGAGAGGGGGGGGGAGGCTAAGTAGGTACTTAGAGCAATTTAGTATGTCATCCATGTGGTCTTGGTAAATTAAGAGGAATTAATCAATAAAAACGATTTATTCTATTGTATATGGGGGGGGAGCCCCCTACTTGCAACTCTTAATTACTAGTAATACTTATTTAAGTGACTAATATATTTTAAATCAAAATTTATTATTTATTTATTTATTAAATTACTATTGTTTTATAAAGTCACATCCAAATCCAACATACACATTTCTTCCAATATTACGCGGGTAATAGTGAAATAGATATTTTCTAATCATAAGCATCTTTGAATTACTTTTGAAATATGGTAATCTTATACTTTGAATATTACCTAGGAATTCGTTTCGAATGCTTTAGTATTCAGGGTGCAATTCCATCCCAGCTTAGGTTTTGATGGTAAGTGCACATCCATGTTGCAACCCGCATTGTGGCGTCTATCGGCAAACGACAGACACATAGACTATAGAACAATTGACACAAGATTTGTAGCATTAGGTGCGTAACTAAGATTGGAATTTTTATGCAGGAATAATGTTCCTTAATTAATTGGTAAGGCGATATTTATTAGACAAGGGTAATTAATATCGCCAAGGGTCCTTTCGCCAGTCAATTTTTATGTGACGAGACTGACGTTACCTAATCGACTTTACTTACGGAACTTAAGGTAAACGTTTTTTTTAATTATAAAAGAATAATTACAATATCTTTTTTCCCTGCGATGCAATGTCAATATACAAATATGTGAACCCTACAGTAAGCTAATCAATTAATAAATAGTAACACATGGCGTGGAGACACGATTCCTTGAAAATAATAATTTCTTCTTGGAAGAGAAGTTCTTCGCTTTCCCTACACAAGAGGCATACTACAGACGACACCCAATAAACTTCCAATACATACGAATTTCATATCATCGTTATTGCATGTATAATTTTCCAAGATTAAAGTTTTACTTCACGTAATAAAATTATTGTTTTCTTTGTTTCAGCAACCAATTTAGTTGGAAAATTTACTCAAAGCGTACGGCGTATAGTTCAGGACGTTAAAGATGAGGGCGCCTCAAGTAAGTATCGATACGCAAAATAAATTTTCTTTGTGCATCCCTTTTTTAGAAGTTTATATCGCATTAGACTATTTTCAATGATCAAAGGGAACATAAAAGATTTAAGCGAAAAGGCGCTTTGTAAAAACTTAAAACAATTTAGTTTATCTAACTCGAAAGGTAAAACCTCACGGGATTTTATTTCCACGTTATTTATGTAACGTTTCTCAAAACTACTATACAAATACCCAAAAAGGCTTTGTAAGTAGCAAGTTATTCAAAAACATAAAGAACGTCATTGTAATGTAAAAATGCCTCCTGCCCTTTTGCCTCATTTTTATAGAAGAAAAAAAATGGAGCTAAACGAGCAAAACGGGTGCCAGAAATTGCGCATCATAAACTATCATAGTAATTCTGTATTCATTGTACCAGGCGGGCAGACGAAAGAAGAGGTCATAGAAACAAATGAACGCCTACGCGCGGTCCGGATACGTCTAGATGAGAACTATGACACAGCAAAAAAGGCTCTCATAACGCTAATGGCGCGGTACAGCGAGTCCAAGGCGCAGAGAAACGTCTTCACGAGATACGCACTGCTCAAGGCTATGATTAAGGTAATCTTGCACTGCATGGGACTAATAAAATATTGTATCCTTGTCTCTTAAGGTATGATTCAAACACAAGAAATCCTGTAATAAAAAATCGATAATGTTTCAAAATTTTTGTCGGTGAATTAAAAAATATTTCATAGCCTATTCTATTTTGTAGCTAAAAATGACCTCATAAGGAATTGTATCCTTCCGGTCGTATAGCACTTTAAAATTATAAAAGACCTTGATGGTTTAGATAAAAACCGATAACTCATAATTCACGATAATTAAAAATCTGATAAATTGCGGTTACAAAACCCATTACTCCCTAGGTTTTATGAGGTAAAATATGTACGTCATTCATACATGACAATGATAATAGACATGAATTGATGTCTTTGGTATTTTTATTACACTCTTCTAAAAATGTATTATATTAATAACAAACACTTTATCATATGTCTTGAACGAATAGGTTGTAACAAATTTATATATCGCTAGTCCCCACATTAGGGACTCTGTGGGTCTAGTCTGCCTTGTGGGTAACTAGATAAATTATAATCAAATTTCAATTTACATTATCCATATTCCGCTATGTTAAAAAATATTTTTATATTCTGACGGGTACCTGCAATTATAAGAGCGTACAAATTCTTAAAAGGCCGGCAACACACTCGCGAGCCCTCTGGCATCGAGAGTGTCCATGGGCGGCGGTATCACTTAACATCAGGTGAGCCTCCTGTCTGTTTGCCCCGTTCTATAAAAAAAAAACAAGCTATGCTTCGACTCCATCTAAAACAATCCTTAATTCATATTCCATTTTACATACCTACATAAATCTAAAAAGAATGCGGCTTAGTACTATGAGCCAAACAGGCACATTATTTATTAATATATTTATAACGAACTAACTTGGGCTTGACATTAGCACAAATATTTAGGGTTATCAATAATAAAAGGAATAAAATGCTTTTGAGCCGGCTATTAACTTCTTCAAAAATTTCTTTAGGTATACAATATAAACAAAAACTTTTATTTTTAAGTACCTCCTGCAGCGTATGACGATACTGAGCACTGTCATGTAACAATAATTAAGTTTTCGTTCGTTTCAGTTCCTAAGAACTTATGAACAATGCGCAATTAATGAAGTTCTTGTAGCGGAAGTAAACGACTTCTATCGTAACGAATTTCCTAATAACCTATGTGATAGATTAACTTATTGTTTAAATTACAACCTTACTCGATGCCGGAAACAAGAAACTTGTCGGCGAGTTCTACTAAGAAATTACAGTCTTACTTATAAAAAGGTAATTTCTTTACACGTGAACAATTGCAAAGTTAGGCTTCTTTATAAAATAAAAATTGTTTTAACCGGACCAAGACTTCCGGACTGGGTCTCGAAGGACTTTTTGCTAACAAGCCTAGGTATACGACTGATAAGGAAATTTAATTGCACTATTACCACAAAATTTAAGGTCATCCGAGAGTGAAATTACAATAATAATTATAATTTTTATTAAGACCGGGAATCGATCTCGATCGATTATTAATCGGCGATTTTTGTTGATATTAGGATAACAATATTTAAGTTCTGTCATACATTTTAGAAGGAAGATTATTTAAAATATGCCTTAGATTTAGTATTTTATGTATGATGTAGTAAACTTTAATAAATAAATAAATAAGTAGATACTATGTATATATGAGTATGAATAAATTTACAGTAAGACGTCCAGCAAGCTGTCAATGCGTTATGCAACTAACCGCTGATAACTTAAAAAGTTATCAATTTACTCCGCTTTGAAAGAATTATAAAAGAAAGTATGTAGAACTATGTAATTGAAATAAATAAAACACTAGTAAAGTCGCCTAACAATTCTGGATTAACCATTCCTGCAAAGGGCACCGGATACGCGATAAAAATCTGTGTTCTAATTAATTAAGTTTATCCACAATTTGTTGGAAAAATTTAAATTGGAAATGGTTCGTAAAAAGGCAACAAAAATGTAAAGTCACGTTTCGTTTAATTAAATGGCAACAGGAGATTCTGTTAGAATCGATTTGCAGCCTCTGTTGAATTTTGAAAAGGGCGATCTAATCAGATCTCAATATTGTTTAGGTTATTAAGAGTAACTGGACTGACCCAGATCGTTGGAAGGGTTTATTATTTGAATATATCTCTAATTAATACCTAATGTACTTGAATATTGAGACGTTAAAATAGTTAATGTTATCAGATATGCACCTGCACACAATTTTTTCTAACGTTATTTATTTTACTCGTGATTCTTGTCAAACATTGTTTCTATTTAAACTATTTTTCATCACAAAATGTACGTACACTAGTAAAATAAAATAATATTGTACTATTTCGAAGTCCAGTTAGCAAAAAGGCGTAGGTCTGTATGTTCTATTAATAATTTTATCGGTAGCTCATTAGTAACACACTACGACTATATTTTACTAGCAGTATGCACACCGCATTCACCAGCGTCTGACTAAACCACAGTGGATACATATAACTTATTAGCTCAGGAGATCTAAATATATATACCCTTAAGGTACAAATACATCAACATTATCATCACCAACGCTATACCAGATAAAAGACTCTTATGTCTATGCGAGTGAACGATACAAAAAGGTTCGATCAAGTGAACATGTAGAAAAATGACTAAAACTGCTCCTGTACTGGTAAAGCGCTAAAAGTGTGTTTTTGATGGAACTTTGAATTTCAATACAAGCTTTTGTACGAAAAAAATTACAAAACATCATGTTCAATAGGGCTTGCTACACTTTCAAAGGGTTGCTACAATTATTATGTCCTACATAAAATCTTATATATAAACGCTAAATGACGGGATGTTGATGAAGCTTTTTGGATTTTGATAAATATAAAACGGTATTTAAAAACATATCAAGATAACGAAGTTAAATATGTGGCCTAATCAATACTAAGGAATCACTTCCAGATCACTAGAATTTGAACATACAGGTACATATTATGCTAAGTCCGGGATCTCAAAATTATTAAACATCGTCTTCGCCCCATCCATTACAATACATTTTATTCAATAATACACTTAAAAGTATTTTATTACTGCGTTGTCATTTTATCTTTCAATATATAATGTTGATAAATAAATGCATATTTACTCAATGAGTAACTAACCTCACAGTTTCCTATCACATACCTTTACGTTAGTATTAATTCAAGGAATTCAATACCATCGAGTATTATCAGCTGAGGTTGTACTTGCACGATTTTCGTGATATGAAATATGAATAATCCCTATTCTACTTAAAAGGTATGACTGTATAAAGTATATAATATAAGTATGACTATATAATAAATACGTTATGGGGAATTAAGTAGCAGGATTGTACTAGGATGCTGTAGAATAACCAAAAATGTAAATTCACTTGATAATATAAAAGTACAGCATTTATACGTAAGTAATTTTAGAATTAGTGTTTCTGAGTATAAAATAATAATTTGGCTTTTAAATAGAATGAGTAATTTTCAATTATTAAAGTGTCTCATTTTATAGACAGACATGGAATTAAAAATTAATAATAGATAAGTGAAGAACGTAGTGTAATAACGATTAAAATATTTATTAACTATAAAATAATACCTAAGAATTACTAATAAACTTATATTAAAAAATATAGGTATCTTCAATTTTGATATTTTCCCTCAAACTAAATTACTAAATTAATTTGACCATAAGTTTACTTAATTTAATACTTAATGTTTAACCCCGTAGTAGAAAGCTGACAATACTGTGTATTTTTTGGTCAATGACAAAAGCTTAGTTTTAATACGAAACATACACCTTTTGATTAATGCTGAAACAACCAATATAAGTATGAAACGTTAGCCAAGAATAAGCTGAAACATAAATTCTCAACAGCCTTATCGATAAAATTAAAAGTACTTATAAAGACGATGAGCAAGTTTTAATTTTCTGCTCCGCAACGCTGGCGTTTATATCCTTTTTAATTAAAACTTACCCCAGTGATAAAAATTGCAAAAGTAGTTACAACACGTCATAAGTTGTGGTCTCAGATATGAACATAGTTGGTTTTCTTTACCAGCAAGGTAGATAGCCAATAAACACTGAAAATGTTTAGAAAATGAAAAACGGCGTAGTGTAGAAAGTTGCCAATACTTTTATTGTATTTCGAAGTAATCTCTGTTCCTCGCTACACATCGTCGCATTCCATGGAACCACTGAGAAAAGCAGTGGGACCATTCTTCCTTAGGGGTCTCTTTTATTTTCATACGCTTTCAAAGCATCTTCAGGGTTCGTAAAGGGAATACCTCGAATTTTATGTTAAGTTCTTGGGAATAAATGAAAGTTGCAGGGTGCCAGGTCAGGACTGTATGGCGGATGACTCGTTATCTCGACACCTGTCATAGTCAAATATTCAACAGTCAGTTTTGTGGAGTGCGCTGAAGCATTGTCGTGGTGCACGTGTAACATACTACATTAGGTCACCAAAGAGTTCTAAAATTGAAATTCAAAAAGTTTTCATTAACAATGTTTCTAACTGGCCAGTTCGAAATATTTTCAGTGTTAACCACGTATGTAAGGTTTCATAGAACTGTTCAATTAACTACCGCTTCAAATTATTTGACAAAAACTAGTACAGATTTTGTTGCTTGGTTACAAAAAACACTTAAAAAAATTGGCAAATCTGGCGAAAATAGAAAGCTAGAAAAATATTCATATTTAATACTACTTTTGTTTCTTCATTCATCAAAACTAATTCTTATAGTGTTAGCAACATATTTTTTTACTTCACTCAGTACTCATTTATATAAATTCCATGACCAGTTAAAGGCCAAGTTGATAAAACCAATGTATTGTGTAAACATAAGTCAAAACGCATTATGCAGATGCAATCTTCGCCACGACGAATTCGTGATCACGAACGAATCAATCACAAACGTGCAATCATGTACACGAAGATTGACATTTACACAAACCAAAATTATAGTGGAATTTTCTAAAGGTATCTTATTAACATAAAAAGCTTTTTAAACAAACGATTATCTAAGCTTCGAGTTTGTCGATCTGCGCTTTTTAATCTTTTACGCCAGGCCCTAATAATGTAACCACAATCTCAGATACAATATATAGATACAAAATATACATGTCTATGTTTAATACATATCAAATAGCTTTTTAATTTCTTTAAAAACTGGTGCAAGTTAAAATCTTAAGATAGAATATTGGCACAGTTGAATTGTTATTTTCTTACAAAGATCTATCCAAATACACCAATCTGACCTACGATGGATAGCTTGTATAGATAGATGGCTATTACAATCCGTTGATTGGTTATGATCACATTTTTTATCGACATATGGATTAAGATGTCTATCTCAAAAATGATTTGAGGTAGGAAATTGGGTTTGGGCGTTAGTTACATTAAAAACAGCCTATTTGGTGAGTTAGTTTAAGCATAACAAGTTACGTATGCTTAGGCAGCTGGCTCCAAGGTACATCGTTAACGACCTCAGGTATCGAATTCCGACGGGAAAAACATTCTCCTGTGTTTTGGGAATTCAATATGTTTTTCCTAATTATGTTTATATACGATGTATGCATTACAAAATAACACAGACAGCCAATTATAAATATAACGAATAAACATTTAATACAACACAAACTAAAAAACAACCGTATTTGAATTACTTTCTTAGAATGTAACTTGAATTGAAAATTATAAACATCCTTTGCAAAATATACAAACTCTTTAAGTCCATTAAAATTTGTTACTTAACATTTTCAGCAATCCTGAATACAATTTAATATTATTGTGTAATCGCTTGTTATAGCGTATGTTCCAATTAGCAATTTGTATGGACGTCTGGGCATATTAATTGGTTTATTGGCGTTTCAACTTTGAACAACAGAGCCACTGCGGTTGTTGGCGCACACTAAATACATTGGTCGTTATTATAGGTGTCAAATAGATTTGGTAAGTTGGTCCTTATCACTCTCGTTTTGCTTCAGATATATAAGCGAGACAGAATATGTTAGACTTCTCTATTAAAACAATATTATAATAATGAGTTTAATGATTACTGGGGGATCACTGGGTTAGAACAATTTGTCTTTTTTAACTTTTTAAGTTCTAGCAATTTTATTTCTACCTACAAACTGTATACCTTGTACTTTTACTTATAAGCCGGATGCTTTAATTCTCATTTTTGTTTTGACCTTGTATGTGAATTTTGAATATGATATTTATAAAACATATACATACAAACATAACATGTATAGGGTTGATTACTTCCAGTTAACATATTTTATTATCCCGAAAACCCATTGACGTAAAAACCCTTTGTCTTCGTCTTAGACTTCTGTATCCATTTTCTTTTGTTTCTATATTAATTGTCACCATCGTAAGAGCGAATGTTAAATGCACACAGAAAATATATCCGTGATTTGTCTTATGCTGAACTCACGACCTCAGTTAGGAAACTTAGGGCGAACTCTTACTGTATATCCTAATCCTATACATTCGTGATAAACTTTTATTATTCTTATTTGTTATATTTACTAAGCAATGCGTCAAAACGTGACATACGAAATTAAGGAGGAAAAAGATAAATTGTTTACACGTACGTTCCTTTCATCCAATTTCCTAACACGTTATAAATCAGTAAATTTCAACATTACCTGTGGTATATGAAATAATTCCTGTTTTTGTGGCTAACCTTTGAATTTCTTGCAGATAATAAATCCTAACAACAAGCGGTTTTATCTTACACTAGCTAAAACAACAATTTGTACAAGTACCATTTTATCAACATGTGATATTATTCATTATAATATTGTAATAATGTAATATTGTATACTTGGACATTTCTAGATTAGGTGGGTAGTTTTACATTCATCAAAAAGCCTACCCTCGCTTGTTTTCGATTCGTTTTCATCTTTGACAATTTAAATTCCATATTTAAACTTGGTCATTTAGGGCCTTTTAAGTAATTTTTATTAATTTTAATTATTTTAATTATTTTCAGTAATTTTAATTATTTGAGTCTTATCAAAATTGTAGATAATGCCTTTTTGATGCTATAAAGTTTTGAAAGCAGTTTAGAAAATGCTAAGGTATAACCAGTGTATTTATAGAAAATATAAGGAACGTGATATCCTAATTATAATTTCATCCCGAGCAATATCCTAAAGCATACGGGAAATGGAGTGCCGGGGTTAGGAAGGCGATAATAGGAAGAAGGGAGACAGGAAGAGCTTTCTGGTAATAACAATGGATTTAGTGCTATATTCAGCTATACTGTGTTATACATCTAAGACTAGCTTTTGTATTTCTAAGAAACACAGTAGATTTTTGAGTGTGACGATTTCCGGTTTTCTCACGATGTTTCCATATCGGCCATTGCAACAGCGAACATAAGGAAAAACAATTTATGCGTCTCTATTCGCACTTTTATTCAGATTTCAGATATCATTCGCCTGACATCTAGAAATAAATACATTATGATTTTATAGCCCCGAAAATTAAGTTTCTAAAAACGAATTAAGTTCTATAAAAATAGAACAGGGGGCAAACGGGCAGGAGCCTCACTTGATGTTTAATGCACACTCTCGATGCCAGAGGGCTCGCGAGTGCGTTGCCGGCTTTTTAAGAATTGGTACGCTCTTTTCTTGAAGGACCCTAAGTCAAATTAAAATAATTAAATATAAATTAATTAAGTGAACTCTGAAGTATTCAGTGAATTAATGATTTCGAAGACAGGAAGATTAATTCATTTTATTCCTTTTGTACCTTAGAGGTCTGAAAGCTTCACGTCATAGTTGGTTGTTACGCGATAAAATAATCTAACTTGGCTGACAATGCTACGCTTCCAACTTTTATTTCCGATTTTCAATGCAAATTCACAACCAGCTACAGAGTAAAGAAACTTTTCAATTTTGTATTGAGTATCCAATATTTACTTTATCGAAACTGATTTTCACGCCGTTCCTTTGTTTACTGACACGCGTACTCTTTTATAAGCTACTATCCAACACAATTTAACATATTAACAATACAAGAATATTTAATTCAAAACTATAGTTGAGATATATTGTTAACCTTCTTCCTTTTTTTCTTTATTCTGGTGAAATTAGTGCTGTTATAAGAACGGGTTCTTCTCAGAACAAGGCCTCCTGGTAGTTTTGTAAATGGATGGCGTAGTCTTGCTCTTTCGCGAATTTTGTAAATATTTTTGACATTCATAAGCATGCGCTAAGACGCATCTTAACTGAATAAACGTATTTTGATATGTATTGATTGAGAGATATCGTCGATTCATCGAACTACTAACACATTGAAAGGGCTCTACAATACTATATTTTGAATTTAACTTAATGCATGCCCAAATAGGCACAATATTCCTTTTGTGATGATCACTGAGATATCAGATATATTGAGACTTTTCAGTATTGGCAAAAGGTCACATTTTAAAATCTCTAAAAAATAGCGATATAGAAAATCTGAACAGGAAACAAACTTAAAATCTACATATGTGCGCGAGCTTTATAATCATTCATCTGTAATATTATTCATGTACATAAGATTATGTATTCACATAAGAGATAACAATTTATATGCAAAATTGAGTTTATATTCAAATGCTACGGCCAACGCGACATTTGCTGTAATTTGCTTACATCAGCTTATAACATTGTTAATTTCTCAGCTCCGTACTTAATGGAATTGGAATTTAATATTGCTTTATGGAGCTCGGTGGCAAAACCTTGTACTGCATGTAATAAAGATGAGTACATGTACGTATTACGTACTAACACATTTAATACAGAAAATAAAGTGGCCTTTTAAAAAGGTACTGAAAAAGATTCAGAAATATACAGCGGGATTAACACACATATATTCCTATTAATACAAATCAAAACTGAAGTTGCCTATTAAAGTTCAAATACGATTACCTTGTATAAAAACGATCATAAAAAAACTTCACTCTCAACCCAGAGTTGAGTGTTGTCCATGCATTAATGTTTGCCGATGAAAAACTGTCTAGACAGAATTACTCGTACGTTAAACGGAAATATAGCGAGGAAATCGGCATACCTTAGACCCAAAAGTAACAGAATTCTGATTACCTACTTGCCTATTAGATTGGCAATTGATAATGAAACTGATACAGAAATCTGAAGCCCGGACCTAATAAGGTTGTAGCATCACTGATTTATTTTAGTTTACTCACAGTGGTAGAACCCCGTGCGAGAGTGGTGCCTATATGGTACATTATAGTAGTTAGTAAACCTTAAGGCGAATATATATTTTTTTTGTTATATGTAATCCAGTCCATCAGCTCCAAACTTTAAGCAGTCTTTCAGTTATACAACATCATTCCCATGAAATATACATTTACTTAAATAATTCAAATAAAATTATTTTAATCATTTTACTTTAACCGTTCTACTATGAATAAAGTGGTGCTTTTAAAATACGGATCGGTAACTGCAATTCATAAGGTAAGCTTAGTTTGAAACTCAGTGAATTTTAGGGGTTTCAGAAGGCTGCCAGGAAACCGTTGCGGTATCCTTCAGCTTTGACTTTGTGAAATTTAACATGCATTCATCTCAGCAATTTCCTGGAATTTATTAGTTTCTGATATGTGGCTTCTTAATGCACAGATCATTATCTAGGTTTCAAAGATTAAAATGATATAATATACTTGATAGTTTCATAAAAAACACCGTTGTACAGTTTCTGACACGTTTCTTTTTATTAATTTGAATGTAAACAATATAATTTGTTAATTATTTAAAACCTTTTCGTGTTGACTTTTTTTTTTTAATCATTGACTAAGTTTATTTATCAATAACACCGTATAATTTCAAGGATACGATTATAATTTAAACTTTAGATAAACATTATAATGGGCGTGAATGTCAATATGATAAAAACATCAAAGTTAAAATGTTATTCATAAGTAGATTATAATAATCTCTTTAAAACAATATCTGCAAAGACCTTAACATTTTGCTACCATTTCAGAAAATAAGTCATGCCTTTTTATTTATTCAACTCAATGTTTGTAGGTAAAAATCAGTCTGCTTTTCAGCTGTCGCTTTGGTTCGAACTTAGGAATAAAACTATATTAAACTTATCAACGTTTAAGGCGTATTAATATCAATCTTTATAATATAAAACAAGTACATATAGTATTGTTAAAGAAAAGCTGTGTAAAAAGGCTTACTATAAAGTTAGTGATTATCTAGTTGATAAAAGGGCCTGGGACTAGTGCTGGGCAGGCTACTTCTAATTAATTTGCTATATTTGTTTTAAATATTGTAGAATTGTTTGATGATTTGCTTTTTTTTTTAAAAGAGTACCGAGAGATTTTTATGCCGGCTTTTTCTCTCGGCCAACACCTTCTGTCTTCTTTGCCGATGAGTAGGGATGCCAACAGGGTCGAATTTAATGACGTGGAATAAGTGATACTCTTATGATCCTCTTATGTTCCAAAATAAACGTATTTTTTTTTTTTTATAATATTTATAGAACAAATGTTGTTTTATACAATTATGTTTCATACAATTAAACAAGGTGTTCTTACACCTTTAATATTCTCACTACTTATTCTACTTAACCGAAACATAATCTGATGATTAAAAATAATCTTACTTAAAATAGAATCTGGAGTGTCTTAAGTATATATATACAACGTAGTAGTGATATCGATCCCCGGCGAAGCCTATTTGGAATTAAGCATATAAAAGCAGTTCGTATAACTTAGATATTTCAGTTTTTATTCTAATGCTATTATTTTTTAATCATATATTTTTAATTATTACCAGAGATCAAAGCTTCAATTTGCACTAATAACTACAAAATCAACAGAAAAGAAAATGTGTGTATTTTGGGCTAAATAAAACTAAACTAAAATATTATGTATTAACTAAAATCTTACGTCGTCTTCTACAGTCATTACGTCGGAAAAATCGGGTTAGAAAAGAAAATGAACCGAGAAAGCCAAATTTTGGATATTACGTGGGGAGTGGCTAGAAAAGCTTAAGTTCAAATTGTTGACCAAAAAATACCTTGTGCAATTTCCGCCGTCTTGTAAAAGGGTTAAATTCCCCGTTGAGATACGAAAATTTTAAATTAGATAATTATTAAAAATGACATAATAATATAATAACCCTGTAATTTACAAAAAAAAAATATTATTTTACCACAGAAGAGATTTCGTTTCGGTCGACACTTAATTTAATATTACTGTCAATTAAAGAGAGCTGATGAATTAATTGAGAAAAAATGAGATCATAAAAACAAAAGATGACGAAACTATACTCTATAAAAAGAGTGTTACAAACACTTATTGTATGCTTGTAGTTCGCTACAATATAGTTTCGTCATAATCGCTATCAGAGAAGAGATTAAAAAATGTTTTTTAGCCAGCTGAGATTGTATTATTAATTCGTTTTCATCGCTGCCGTCTGTACGTAATGGACAACGTGTTCATTGTGGAGGAAAAATTACATCTGAATTATCAAAGTCTAATAGCAACCTCAATCTCTTATCTCTTAGGGACGTGAAGGAGGATCCTGAGAAACTGTCTCTTCTTCAAAAGTAAACTCAGAGTTAAACTCACATGACTATGTGATCGCATATCATCGCATGGAACCTTTATCTGACCAATTTTAGAATGTGGACTGTCTGTGCTACAAATGCAAACTGCATTTCTAGAGCAAGATACTACTAAGCCTCCTTACATGCAAAATATTTGGTTCGCTTCGATTCTAAGAAATTTGGTGAATTTTAAATGACCCTTTATTAATCAGAACATTTTGATCTTCTATTCCGTAAATCTCTATACCTGCACAATTTTCTTTTGAACATAAGAGAATCATGATCAGGGACGTCTTGCGACCGTTGCGTCGACGTCCATTGCGACCAAATTGTCACATAGCTTTGTGATGCAACCTACTCCATAAGGAGCACTTTTGCTATAACCTTTCTCACTATAGTAACACTGTTGACATCATTTAATTCTTTTTTTTCATGACGTTTGCAATTAAATTTGTTTCAGTACTACGTTTTTAGACCGTCACGTAATATGTGTAATTCTGTTAAGTTTGGACTAATTTCTTTGATTCTGTAAGATTGGTTTAAGGTGGGCACAGATAATTAGTGACTGACCACAGAAAAGTTTGTCACCTTGACCACAGAGAAACAAGCGGTATATTACGTGACATTTATTTAGCTTAACAGGTTAGTTCACAACGCACTATGTTTTTGTAAATGGACGCCAATAACAATCGCTATACATATATAGATTTACGTATATTTTAATAAAACACGTATCGTGCTATCGAAGGCACAAAAAAGGATCTCTTCCATACACCGCATGGACTACGCTATACTTGAACTGACAGATTGAAGTACTGTCAGTTTAAATAAATATTCTATAGTTGCGTTCCAATTATCGACTGTTCAGCATCAAATTTATTTGGCAAACGGAAGCAGTGGCGATACCGATAACTACTTGTTTATGTATCATAATTCTAAGAAATTTAGTTTAAATATAGAATAATAAATAAAATAGGATAAAATTTGGTTCATGAAGTTCGAAATCTAGGCTGGTATTTTAATATTTTAAAAAGTAATAAATAATACGAATGTAAAATTGCCATGCGCGTCAGTCATATGTACTAATAGTAAATAATTGAATGTTATATTATTCTGTTTACATTGTTTTAGTTATTTTTGTGACAACGTACACGTTTTTTATATATTCTGTTTATGACCTATCTAGTAGTAGAATTGAATCCAAAAGAATCTACACAATTTTGTATTGAATTAAAAAGTGTAGCGTACACTCTCGGGCTTACAATTTCGTTATCCTAGCTCGGTGCACTGTCAGTTCAATGTGAAACGTAATTCCTTTGTTAAATCGGTTTGAACGTGAAATTTTCTAGACAATTTTCAAAAGGGTGAGCTTATTGAATAGTAAACAAATCAATTAACAATATATAACATGTTCAATTCTACAATAATTATTATAGTTTATTATTTTTTTTTTTCGTATAAACCTTTCTTGTATACAATTTTTATCAATATTATTTTCAAAAGGTTGCTTGCCATTGAGTTAGATTTTCGCCGGATTTTTGTCATATTTTGTTTTAACGACTGCATTTCCACTGCATTTTTTCAAAACAATTATGATTTAATACAAATACAACAAACAAGCTTTAAGATAACTATATAAAATAAAGATTTAATTTTATATTTTGGATCCGTTTTGTCAAAGAAAATACTCTTAAACGTCTATAGAAAGTTTATTGCAGCAGTGTTCCCTTGGGCAACACGGCTGTCTAAGAAGCCGTTATGACAGAAATATTGTTTATTCCTACAATTACCAAAACAAATGCTCCGTTTCTTGTTAAAAACTTTTGAAATAAATAAAACAGAGCTAAATAGAAATGCTGTATTACGAGTTTTCTCGTTTCCGTTTTTCCGTTATGAAACGAAGAGAAGAAAAACTCATTAAAATTAAGTGTAGTGCGTTTTAATTGAGGTAGAAAATCTACTTAAAAAATCAACGTGATAGTTTTTAATATATATTAATTATCTGGGAAAAATGAGAAATCCAACATATAGAAATAAATATTCCCTGCTGTAGACGCCAACAACGCCGATGCGTCGGCATTTAATATTCTTATAACGCAGTTTAAGCGGAAGAATGTTATAGCATTTGTAATGAATACTTTCGATACTACAAAACTTAGTCTTACAGCATGAATAGAAATTAAAAAAATCATACAATTTCTTATACAGACATAAGTAGTGGATAGAAATCCAACATATCTCTGATTTAATAATCCTATTCCGCGTGATGTGACGCTTCATATGTCGGTGCATCTATATAGATCTATTAAAAACCTTTTCACGATCTGTCTATTTACGATAGCGTCGAACGACGAACATAAAACTGTTCGTTAGTTTGTTATCATCACGAAAATTCTGGATTATTTTTTTATTGTATTAAAGCATTGCCATCGTCTAACTAATTTAACTTAATATTCTTAAATTAGACTATTAGTATAAATTACAGAAAAACCTTCACCGGAAACGGAAACAACATTTGCCAAATTAAATTACTCCAGTTATAAATTAAGTATAATATACATTTAGGCTCACATGTGACTAAGTTACATGCATTAAAGTTAACATCTATTTTCTCGTATAAAATAAATTTTGGAAGCGAGAGTCTTTATCGGCTGAAATTGGACGGCTTCCAACACAAACTTATGCAGTTTAAACACGATTGCACTTAGTTCGATGATAGCACTTTGTTCGAATTTAGTTAAATCTAGCGTTTCATTACTATCAACTAACTTTAACTGTTCTAATAATGTTTCCGGTTTATGTTTGTTTGAAACAAAGCTATTTATGAGCAAAGAATAAGGTCTACCGAAGAAAAGGACGGGTATAATTTTGGCATTACTAATCTTCCTAATATCAAATAATTTTTGATTCCGTGACGCTATTTACATTTGTAGCCAGCTTGCGGTGCCTCCTTATTTCTGTTTCCGTATACATTATGTAGTTGTTTTCGTCTCTTACAACAACTATACAACATATTAGGGCATTATAAAAATATATCAATAATTATTTTGACTAAATTTCAGGATGTTATTCGTCTAGAAACACAATACTGGTCCCTAGTGGAGATCCCAAAACAGGAAAAGGCAGAAACGGTTCCAGCATTTGTACTTCGAGCGTGTGCCATCATGGAGAAGACACAAAAGTCTGGAGAAGGGGTCAAGACTTCTGCTAAATTGGCCGAAGAAGCTGCCGAAAAACGGGATCGCCTGGAAAGACTTAATGGTACGTATTCCATTCGTAAATTTTAAGTGATAACCACAAAATTATTTTAATTTAATTTATTTATTTAAGTATTGTTACAGTTCAGTTCATATGGTTGATGATTTTCTTGGGTATTCATCATACACTAACAGGCCGTATTGTAAGCTCTCTGGGAGCATTCTTTAAATAGTGTTGTAACTTAGATTTGTTGAAAAGGTAACACATTTCTTTCTTTTGAAAGTATTGTTTTAAGGAAAATATGATATCAGCCTTGATATCATCCCTAAACAATTATTGTACCCTCTGGTATAGAAACTCGAATCTTCTTTTCTTCTTTTCTTCGTTGCTTTTAAGCAACAAAGTCTCTGACTTCGAAATGTACTGTACAAATAGAAACTACAATGAAATTAAATAAATAAAAAAATGTGATCTTTGAAATGATTCCTGTTTAATATTTTTTAATTCCATAAAAGAACTATTTTTAATATAAATATGTATATATATTCTTCGAAACTCGATATTAAAGCAATTGAGTATTATTGTGGTAAAATTAAGCTCTTCTTGGGGAAAATACATTGTTACCTTTCATATTTAATTACGTACCCGTGAAATTGGCTTAGTGTAAGTTGGGTCTATTGTTGACTAAGGAAAAAGCCAGCCAGCCATGAATTACCCAACTGTATTAATTTGATTTCAGCAACTAAATTACGAAGATTGTCTTAATATAAATTAAATTTAGTATGGAAAAGTACACTACACTGTACAAAAGTAACTACACTGATTACATATCGTATCGTAATAGGCTACTTTATTCTATTATAGAAAAGTAAACTTTTCATATAAATTATAAAATCGAGTAATTTTTGTATTTCAGACATGACGACTTCGCAAATAGAGACTGAAAATACACAAATGACTAATGATTTGTATCGACTGCTGAAGAAATATACGGGGTTGAGGAATCTTATTAGAGAACTGAAGGTGAGAGAAGTTAAACAAAATTACAATAAAAAATCCAAAGTTGTGTCTTAATTTTCGTTTTATACGTATATACTATTTTGATGAGATTTGGGTACTGTGTTACAAATACAACGCGGTACCCAAAAACTGCTGGATCAATTTTAAGAATTCTCACCATTATAATGATATGTTATCAGTGAGTAACACAGGCTACATTTATAATTCAAAATATTTACTAAGAAAAACTTTCGGCCAAGCCAGAACAGGCTGTTAATAAAATGTAACTTCTCAATTTAATTAATAACTTTACAATAGTTATATACTGTTGTATAGCAGTAAAATGCCAAAACCAAGTCGTTTTCAGAAAGACTACGTCAGCTCCAAGGTCTACCCAATGGTACCACGTTACACAATGCTGAAAGACATGATAAAGGACATCATGCATGATCCCGACTATATGGAAGTCTGCCATGAGGTGGACCCTTAGCGTGGCGTGCGCAAATAGATGAGGGCTTCTTTCACTGACCGATCTAGGTCCAGACGCCGCCACTAGATGACAATCCAAGGAGGTTTACTACGAAATGCTTATGACGTTATTATACCAGTTTAGGAATTATTCATGTTATCATTGAAAACCTTGATATTTTTGTTGTGCGATTTCAAAAGCGAGATCTAAATTAAATTTAAAAAACCTATATTTAAAGATATTGATGACTGACCTCAACTAATGAATACAATTTTTTTTATAAAACAAAATTATGAAGTCGCGGTAAAATATCTCGTTGGTGTTTTAGATTAATATAATGGACATTCCACATACATTGTATGTTTGAAGGGATTGCTCGATATGATTTTAAGTATTTGTATTCTTGATATAAAATACATATTGGCTTTCATATTCACTAGAAACAGTTCCGAACTAAATTCCCTAGAGGTGAAGCTGAAGTTTCAATAAAGAAAATATCACAGTTCTCGTGCATGCAACATTTCCAGATAAGAAAATCGAAATACGTTTATTGCGAAATTAAACAAATAAAACCATATGTTTACCAAATAATTTTGATGATGGTTTTTCGATGGTCTACAAAATTACGGATTTGAATTATTATAATTGTTTCATGATCTATAGTTCGTTTATTACGACCGGATTAACGGATGAAAACGCGAGGCACTTCCTGGGTCAGATATTTTATTGTTTTTCAACCAATAAATTAGGCTCCATATGAAGTTTAAATCGTGTGACTGTACCATTATCGCAGGTAAACCTTCTTACATCTAGGCGGTATACGTGCTTAGCGCGAACGTCTGGCAAAGTCGAATATTATTTTAGTAGAATTTTATTCGAAATGTCGGTATGTAGTGAGACGGGTACTCGTTTATTTTGCGCTTACTTTAGATTTAGGGTTATTGATGTTCAGTGTTCGTACTCGTCCTTTCTTCTTCATATCTTTCTTTCCATAGGAATAAGTAGTAAGAGAAAGTTCTAACTTCTGTGGCAATTTATTTGTAAGAATTTCGTGATATTCATTTAGCTACTAGTTAAAGATTTAACTTATAATTTGCGTATCTAATTATAAAGATTATTGCGCCTTATTAATATATAAATCTGAACCTAGAAATAATTTAAAAAATGTCAAGTCTAAACAAATGTGTCTGTTTAGTTTCATTGTCATGATTATGTAGAATACGGATTTTGTTAGGAATTTACTATACTTATCAATTCCAAATATGTTTATTTAAATGTAGAATTTCTATGTAAACACTATTGTGTATTAACTGTCTATAACCTAGCTTTGTCTGTAGTTATTGTATTATCGTCTAGCCATGAAAAAATATGTACCATTATAATGTTATTGCCCTGACAGTTCTGCATATCTCACAATCTTTCTGTATAGGCATATAGATCTCATAACCATATCAGTTTCCTTACGATGTTTACTTTTAGTGCAAGTGTTAACTATACAGTATACACGTCATCTTGGCGATCGCACGCTTAACTACCGTTGATAACATAACTGTCCTAAGTCGCTAGTAACATCAGATCATGAACATCTAAATATGTCTATTATACGAAAAATGCAGTTTTTATTAATTCTTTGAGGGTATAATTGATGCTTTTTTAGATCCATAAATTAAATACAAAATAAACGTATCACTTTGAACATATCTTGAAGATAACATTGGAAACATATCCGCAAAACATTTACATAGTTTTTGTGATTTATAGTCAAACGGTAATATACGCAATATAGCTTATAAGGGATTAATATTTTATTCTATATTTTGCCAGAATAATTTATGTAATATATATAATAAAAATAGTAATATTATTGAAATATGTAGTTATATAAACATGAAAGAAAATGGTGAGGTTAATATAGATATCCATAGTTGTATGATGTTCAAATTTTCCTAACCAGCTTTAGGCTGATGGCTGATGTGAACGAATCCATTTTGCTCCTTATTTATAAATGTCGCATAACTTTAAGTGTAGACAAGTTTACACATCTGCCCAATGTATAAAATCTCAATAATGTGCACCTGTAATCTTTTCATATTATTTAGTATTTTATACTTTGTCAAACACATAGTATCAGTCTGTCAAGTTAAAGATTCATAAATAAAATTATGTATATCAGATTAAAGCAATACACTGGAGTAATAACTGAATAACTTTTGTGCTATGGTGAAAGTAGCGACATTTTTCTGTAAGGAGCGTTAATCCAAAATATTTTATAATAGACACTAAAGTCATATCATACGATTGGTTGAAGAACTATACATCATATATAAAGAACATATATAAAGTACTTGTTAGATTTTAGATTATTTGTTACTAGAACTTGTTTTATTTCTGCCACACTTATCGCTGTGAAAAGAAATTTTGATTGGTCAACAGCACTCTGGTGGCTTGGTCCATTTGACAAAAAACAATGAAACGCATTGTCTTGGGCTAGTTACACATTCAGCCTCCTGTTCGACAGTTGTAATCCTAAAAAGGAAGGTTATGTTATAAGGTATGTAAGTAAGGTTATTCGAAAAGTGATTTTGTATGCTACCATATGTACATCAATACGCCTGTGTAAATATGTACCTGCAATACATATCCCCAAGTACTGTAAATTTCATACAAAATGTTAATGAGTTTGTTACGGCAGGTTAGTGTTTAATATGTTACAGGCGTTTTTTCGATCTAAAAATATGGCTATTGTAAACACTGCCATTAGTTTAAGTGTTTAAATATAATCGCTATATTATACGCAATAATTGATAATAATAGATATTGTATTAAGCTTTGCTATTTGAGGCTTCCTCGATTATAGTAAAATGGGTAGTTGCAATTTTTTAAGATTGTCATAAACCTTTCATAGTACAAGAGATTCTCTTTTAAATATTTATTTATGCCCAGATATGATTAGGTATAGAAAATTTAAAACTTATAAACTACGTTTATGAGAAATGGTTAGTTTTTATAGGTGATATTCGTGACTGGGTATGATTTTCAGATGATGTCTATATACTTTTTACCAAAAGCCGGTAACGCACTTGCAAGAGTGTGCGTGGGCGGCGGTATCAGATGATCCTCCTGCCTGTTTGCCACCCATAAAAATGAAAATTATAACAGTTCATTAGTAATCATAACAATCAAATTAAAAGTATACAATTTTCATAACCTAAATAGTAATCATAAAAATAATTAAAAATTAATAAAAAGCAAATTAATCAAATTTAAAAAGTTTGGTCCCTGTGGCAGTGTACCTTAAACGCTTGAAGTATTTTCTCGCTGTATTGCGATACTCATTCATTGAGCGAAGAAAGCTCTGGGGTTACCTGTACTATATACCAGGTGCCAACTTTAATCTTCAATAAGTGCCTGTGCACTTGAACCCCACGGCCCATGAGTCTCTACTCCAAAGGAAACAAAACAAACGAAGTTGTAGAAAAGACTCTTATTTTAGCCATTGATTATTATTATATAGCCTATTCGATCATACGCGGAACAATAGTTAATTGTTTCGTGCATGGTACGATACCAATACTTCCTCAAAATAATGATTCTAGTATTTTCGACTTAAAAATCAGCGAACAATTGATTTATATCAGTCACATAAATCTAAATATGGCACACTCATCGTGCTCCGAGTTATAAATACTTCCTTAAACAAAGGTCCTCAATCAAACCTCCGGAATGTATCTTGATTTTATTGTTTCATTTCCTCATTATTTTACCACCAAAGAGGGCTTAATGAAATTAGTTTGAACTTTCGTTACTCCATGTGACAGATGCTTTTCATATTTTTAATATGTGCCTCCGAAACAATTAGTTATTGGACGCAATTGACTCTATTTAAGCCATTGACTCATTAGTAACACTGAGAAAATTTAAACAGATTCCTACATCATCTTATGAGTCAAGATCGTTATTAGAATATCAATTTCGCATTAAAAGCTACATTAAGAGTGTGGTTTTGAAGACACAAAAGCAGTATATTTATTCATGAAGTCTTGTTTTATATAATAGGGGGGCAAACAATCCTAAGGGACGCCCAAAATGTGCATCCATATTTAGTGGATGCGTTGCCGGCCTTTGTCCCCACGCCAGTCATGGACATCAGCTTACTTTGAAACTCCCTGGTTACTTTAAGTTATTTTTTATTTAATTATATGTATGAAAACAAATTTAACCGTAAGTAATGCATAAAGCTCTACCAATAAATAACTTAATTATAAAAAACAAATTAGTCAAATTGAACTTCTTTAACGACTCATCATTTTTATGACAGCGATTTCACAATTTGTTAGAAAAGGTGCCGCCTGATTTTTTTTTTATAAATAGGGGAAATCTATACGTAATAAGGTCAAATATTAAAGCTAACAAATGTTATATTTGCTAATCATGTAGCTAGTATATGTAGCCTAGTTAAGGCATAACGCAAACAAAAAAGTGAGCTTTGTTATATAAAATTATTTCTGCAATCCATTGTTTTATTTTACCATTAAAATCCTGAATCGGAGAAATTAATACAAACTTCCCAATTGGGCGTTTATCTCAAGTCATTAGACACCTACTTCTTCTTACTACTTACTATACGATTTATAATTTTAAAGAAACGTAACAACATAAAATAATTATCCAAGTATGTCTCTGTCATACTGTTGAGTTTAAGATATTTGCGTAAATATGTTTCGAAAATGCATGAATATATTTCAACAGATACAATTAATAATACCTATTTTTGTGAAATCCGCAAAATGTTCGTATGTATAAGATTTTTATGGGACAGGCAAACCAGCAAGCGGCAGCGCTACGATCGCTAAATGCTCCTATGACGTATCTATTTAAAAATAACTTTAGAACAGATTTTCTGAAAGCGGTAGCACGCGGCAGAAAGTGTCTTATAACGCCTTGTTATAGAACGCCAGGCGCCGTGGTGGAATTTTTCAATCAGCCTCGATATCCGGATGGAAGATGGAATTCAGCCGTAGGAGTCAGATAGAAGAAACTTATGTGACTGTTGTAGGAACTACAAATTTAAAAACATTAAAAATAAATAGAAACATTTAATATAATTTATTTAAAAAATCACACACGAATAATTTTAGTACCAGGCTCCCACTTATAACAAAAACCACTACGCACCTTTTGGACCAACGAATTAACAACAGATTTCTTACTTAATGATTCTAAAGACGTATAATACACAACATTGGTTGACGGATCACCACTTATGGATGAAATTTTAGTTTGCAATGTGTTAGTTTTAGAGTAATTACTGATTTCAGATGGTTGGTAGGAAGTTTTGGGGTGAGCGTTAATAATTCCAGCGCAGCTGTGGAATTTCGTGAATTTCTCATTGGTACGGTGTTGGACATCAATGTGTACGCTTAATTGACGTCTGAAAGAAATGGGTTCAAAATTAGGAATATTTATGAACTTGTCTTTGACAGCTAAAATAATAGTACAATGCCACATACTTTTCATGGCGGCTGAAATAGTAGTACTACTATGACATTTTCAAATGTCAAACTGACGCTGTCAGTTAGCTCTCAAATACAACTATCTACCATTCTACCATAATTTATTTGCTTTCTTGCATTATTATAATTAATATTGTAATCAATGGCAAAGTCTTAATTACCGAGCGGTTCTTATTGATAGCTTAAAAGATATATTAATAGTACTGGTAACAAATCCTATGATATCAGTTGTTCCTAAGTTTGTGTCACATTTATTTAGGCTTAGAACTGTATTTTCTAGTATACATTGTTTTATTTTAATTAATTGTTAAGCTAGTCTACCTTCAAATTATTAATCTTTTAATGGTAAATTTTTATTTACTGGCAATACTTTTTCATGACAGCGACGAGAAGTATGTTGCACTGTATATTAAATTAAAAGCGGTATTATGACAATTTTGTGACAGTTCACAGTATTTCAATATAGATTATAATGTATTTGCGGTACGCGTAATATAAGACATATACTGATAGAACCGCCAGGGTTCCAATCCATCATAAGGTGAAAGATTACTCTACAGCTTAGCTTCTGATTCACCTTAAGACGCTATACGGAGAGTATTTTTAAATCGCGCCTCTAAATGGTCACAGCTCAAAACAATGCATACGTTTGCTACAAATAGCGACAAAGTCAGAATTGAAAATAGTATTTATTGTTTACATAATAATAGAATGACTATTATTATGTTTACAATAAATTAATTAATTAATAGTTGCCACAAACAACGGTATCTTTAGGTTTTTCTGTCAGAGTCTGGTTGTTATGGCGTTAATTTGAATATGGAATGTAGATAATATGTTCTAACCTTAACTATAGGTATAAGTTACTACCTCACCTCAATACCTCTATTAAGTTATCCACACTACAGTACCTGTTATCAAACAATTCTCCACACAGCTGACATCTTATTGGTGGTGTGGAAGTGTGTGATATTTCAGTGTGATCCGATTCGTCAGCCATCGACGATTTACCAGATTTCTTCTGCAGATTCAATGTTTCCGATTTACTGAGCTCCGAAACTGTAGTTGCAGGTATAGTTTGTAAATTCGACTCGGAGAATCGATTTTTCTTAATTTCATTTATAAGGTCGTCAGGGTTGGTGATTTTGTCGAAGAATGACACGATTTTCTTTAATTTATCTTCTGGTACTTGGATTTCGGGATCCGTTTGAGTCACACTGGCTATCTTTCTGGATTGCCTTAAATAAACAATTAGGGTGTTTAATGCGAAAAATAAACAATGCGCATAAAACACTCTTACGAGAAGAAAAACATCGGGAGGAAACCAATATTTTTTTATGGATTTTGATCCAAGAAGTCAACAGCGTGTGTCAGGCTCAGAAGGCTATGGCTTGCCCATTAAAATAAATCATTATGAAACAGATACTCTGTGGCGCAGACTTTATACGTTGTAACGCCACTGTTTGTTTTTCTATTGATACAATTATGCATTTTTGTTTTCAATTTAAATGTTATTCTGATATTTCTTATTTTTTTGTGAGCAGTGTTGGCCTAGTGGCTTTAGCGTGCGGCTCTCATACCTGAGGTCGTAGGTTCGATCTTCGGCTGTGCACCAATGGACTTTCTTTTATGTGCACATTTAACATTTGCTCGAACGGTGAAGGAAAACATAGTGAGGAAACCGACATGACTTAGACCCCAAAAAAGTCGACGACGTGTGTCAGGCACTGGAGACTGATCACCTACGTGCCTATTAGATTTAAATATGATCATGAAACAGATTCAGAAATCAAGTCAAGTCCTAAAAAAGGGTTGTAGCGTCACTGATTTTTTTTACAACACTAAGTTCTTCTACACTGTCAAAGCGGTATACAACACTTACCATCCACTGGAAACATCACTAGTTTTAATCCTCGATATCCCTAGATGCTCGTTCTCATGCTGCACTTTATCACACTCGCTGGTGAAGCCTTCGTGACAGTAGTGACAGACATATTGACGTTCAGGAAAGTGGCAGAGGTTTAAGTGGTCGTTGTAGTTTATTATTCCTTAAATCATAATTAATAAGACTAGGATTTTTCAGGCTTCAGGCAAAAGATGGATAGAATAGGTAGTAAATGATTATAACCTGTAATGTTTGATATTCAAATCGTTTCAATATTTCAGAGAAAAGCGTAAAATAAATTGTTTTTTTTTTTTACTAAAAAGAACTAATAATTGTTTTCAACTCTTTCTTCGAATCAAAGTTCAAAGTAATTCAAAGCTGTTAGTAACAAACCCAACATCTGTAGACTGAAATTCGCTCCATTATTAAAAAATTGCAATATAAACCAGGGTACGTAGGATTGCAGTGGAAGAGTCTTCAAAATAGTTCTTATTAACCTACCATAACACATCATTTTACACCCAGTTATAGGACACTGGCGTGGTGTAGACTCCATCAAACAACTTCTCTGAACACTCTGAATATACGACAAAATAACTGGACTTTTCACATCGTTCAAAACCATTTCCGATCTCGCCTGCTTCGTTCGACGTCTTCTAAGCCTTATACCACGCCGGCGTCTATCATAACATATAATATCATTATCACTAGCATATCCCCTTTTCAATCTATCAGGATTTAACCCAAAAATTCGCTGCAAAAACCACTGGAATCGCGTCGGTTTTCGCATTTCCCTGTACGGTACATTGACAACAGATTGCTTGATCTCGCTTTGAACTGAGACATTTTCTTTACAATCCTGGGTGAATCCGTCCTTTTTGAATGTGGACGGAACTTCTTTCACGGGCACAGAACTGCCCGAATCGGTATCGCAGTTTGACAGTTCAGCGGTACCAACTGTAGCATCAGTTTTCGTACGCTTCGATCGCTTTTTGCGTCTTTTTTCGGGATACGGTTCCATGTAATTTTCTGGAAGAATTCCTATAACACTAGCATCGTAGATTTGGAAGAGCTTTTTCAAGCACTTGTATTTAGCTTTAAGGACTTCGTGCTTTTTCTTAGGCACCCATTTGACGTCATCTTCAACTTTTTCTTCGACGAACACTTCTTGCTTGTGCATGACCCTATATTTGTCGACGATCGAACACAAGGTTTTCGTTATTACGTATATGAGAAAGGACAGATATACTTCGCAATTTAGAAACGGTATCATAACGGGTACGTCAGGCAGTTGTATTTAATTTTACGCGAGATAATATTTATTTTAGAGTGCATAATGATACGACATTTTTTGCTTGCAATTTTCCAAAACTGAAATTTTGACAGAATTTCGCGTCAATTTATTTAGTTTTAAAGATATTTTAGAAGTAGACTTTATGTCAACTCCAATAAAACAAAATAAAAGGGTAGCTAATTATGCTTTATCACTACATAGTATAAAACAAAGTCGCTTTCTCTGTCCCTTTGTATGCTTAAATCTTTGAAACTACGCAACGGATTTTGATGCGGTTTTTTTAATAGATAGAGTGATTCAAGAGGAAGGTTTATATGTATACTAACATCCATTAAATAGTGGAAAAGTACTGTTATTTTTGAGGTTTCTAATGTGATGTCGTAAATAATTACATTTTTTCCGCTTACAATGCAAACGCAGGCTGAACCCTACGAGTTTTATCAAAATAATGGGCTAAGTATTGTACACATTGAAAAGGTCTACATAAAAGTCCGTGATGGTACATGTCTATATGGTATACCATATAGACATATATGTCGCGTATCTTATCGGAGTTTTCCAGCGACGGAAATAACAATACATAATAAAAACCTGCTTTTCATCAGCATTGCACCCGTGCGAAGCTGGGTCGGGTCACTAGTGGTTTAATAAAGTTTATATTTGTGTTTGTGATGACCAAGTCAAAATTAATGCAAACTCTAAATCTGGCCATAGAAGGACCGCATGTTGCAGCCGAGACCGACTGATCTAGAGCGGTCGCGGGCGATTTGCAGTGTCCATACTAAATTCATATCCGCAATATACGGACCGCTCGAGAACTTCCCGAGCGGTCGGAGCAGTCGCTCTGTTGTCGAAATTCGCCGACTACTATCCTCGCAAATTGCTAATGCGCAGGAACCTTGTCACATTAAGAGTGACGTCACCCAGAATAGAAAAGTACAGCTTGCAAAAGAAGAAATGCAATTGTAAATTTAATAGGTTAATTATTAAGTTTGACAGATTTGAAATTACATTTATTGTAAGATTACATTTTACGAAAAAACTGATATTTGATGACATTTAATCTCACACCTTGGAAATAGGTACCTAAGAAATGAAAAATGTTCGTATGATTTTCAATGTTTATTAGAAAAGACTTATAAGTAATATATTAATAATATAATTAGGTTAGATTTTGATTCAATTTAATAAAAATCTAGCCTCAAATTATAATATAAATAGTATTCAAAAACGCGTAGGTACTCGTCCATCGCAATTCGCATCAGCCAAAATAATGCTAACGGTACAGTGTCTAATTTCAATGTCAACAAAATACGTCACCAAAATGGCGGCCAGGCGCATTAGCAATTTGCGGGGATAATACTTACAGTTGCTGGACCCACCATACATGGACCGCTACAAGCGGTAGCTGCCGACCGCGCGCCACTCCCTCCCCCCACATACTGTGTCTACTACGTCAACGCTTGCGTAATAATAGTACAAGAAATAGTGTTTCTTCGTCGAACTCCATCTTGTAAATGAACTCGCATGAGTATTATTTTGTGGTCGAACACAACTGCTCCAAGTAGACGACTTCAACGCGCCAATAGTATAATCACTGGTCACGATTTATTACAGAGATAATTAAACACGTAATTCAATTAAAACAAATATTAGTCTTAAAAAAATATTTAATATATTAAATCTATTTACATGGCTTCTAATACAATTCGGAATGTGGCTTAAAAATATTAATAAAATTAACTGGCGTTATCCAAAAGATCCCTCCGGCATGAGAAGAGCTGAAAAGGCAAATTATTTTCCGCTTTATTATTGCATTACTTAAAACAACCCCTTATGTCTGCGTTTTGTGTATTTCGTGGTCATTAATTTACATAAGGCAAGTGAACGCTCAGCCATCTGTGTGACACAGAGGACTTTCCAAGGCTTGTGTCAGACACAGATTACGTCCGGATAACATATAATTACCTGCAACGGACGCGTTTAAGAAGCAAATACCACAACCAGCGAAAAACGCGCGCAGAGCCAACTGCAAAAAAGGTATATTAAATTTCAAATATAAAAGAAAAAACAAAAATTAACATATATGGTAATAGTATATTTCATTACGAGTGCGGAAAGGCTCTCATTGCAAAGAGTTCCGACAAATGTCTACAGGTTGTCGGAGAGTTTATTGCCAGTTCTTCTCTTCCGTTCTACGCCCTTGATTTGAGAACTGGCAGTAAAAGTAAAATTAGGAGAATTCATATTATTAAGTTTTTTTTACGTTCATAAGTGTACGTTATGTTACGTACTTAAATAAATTATTTTTGATTTGATTTGACAGTCGGAACAAGTTGCAATGACGGTTCCGCACGTGTACGAAAAAATTAAATAATTTCAATAAAATAATAAAAACCACAATAAACTCAACTAACTAATCATTTAATTAATAAATCAGTGACGTTACAACCTCTTTAGGTCTTGGCCTCAGATTTCTGAATCTGTTTCATGATCATTTTTTAAATCTAATAGGCATGTAGGTGATCAGCCTCCAGTGCCTGACACACGTCGACTTTTTGGGTCTAAGACATGTCGGTTTCCTCACGATGTTTTCCTTCACCGTTCGAGCAAATGTTAAATGCGGACATAGAAAGAATGTCCATTGGTGCACAGCCGGGGATCGAACCTACGACTTCAGGTATGAAAGTCGCACGCTGAAGCCACTAGGCCAACACTGCTCTAAAAACTAATCATTTACTTCTAACTGAGACTTTTTGTTTAATGATAAAAATAAAGCATTTTACCGAAGACAGGGTCTCTCGCTGCTGAGGAGCGATGGCTGCTATAGCTCCGATCATGATTCCAGCTGATGATGGATTGGTGAAGCCACATAACGCGTACGTCGCTATTAACTCCGATCGACCCTATATAACAAAAATACAAATCAAATAAAAAATAATTTTTAAACTACAGTAGCAAAGCTGAGAGAAAATTCTAGAAATTACATTTTCCTTTTAAAATGTGTTTACTTACAGACAAAAGTCCGTCTCTCTTCATCTCTCCCATGCGTTGATAAGCCACGAATTCATTGACTACAGTCTTCAGACCGATAAGAGATCCAACCAATTCACACTCTTCCCACGGAACACCTGGTGAAAAAATATTTATAATATACAAGGTGTCCCAAAAAAAAGTTAGAAAAAAACTTAAGTCGTGTCATAAATGTGTTTATTTATTATTAAAGTACACATTTTGGGAATTTATTTCTTACAAATAAGTGGTCTAAGCGTTTTGCAAAGCAGTTTTTGCCGCGCACCACCACTTTATGGAACCAAAACCCACTGAAGTATTTCCGAACCTATTCGACTTAGGGTCCTTCAAGAAAAGCACGTAACAATTATTAAAAGGCCGGCAACGCACTTGCGAGCCCTCTGGCATTGTGAGTGTCCATGGCCGGCGGTATCAGTTAACATCAGGCGAGTCTCCTGCGCGTTTGTCCCCTGACGTATACTGTCAAATACGTAAATCTTCACAGAGAAAAGATAGTACTACACTACCACACTGTTCTGCACACACAAGACAACAAACATAAAACAGCAAGTAAAACTAATAAAAACGAGAAAAATCTCACCCATCATCCAGCACAGCGGTATGAACACCTTCCCCAAGATCCACTCGAGATTTAAGTCTGGATTGCCCAAAAGTCCACCGCAGTACCCCAAAAGGCCATTGACAAACGCCACTGCAGCGACAAAAGCCACCAAATTGGCTATGATGTTCAGAACCAGGGCTATTCCATTTGTGGCTCCACGAGTGGCCGCTGATAAAGCGGATTGGTCTTGTCTGAAACGAATACGTGAGAATTATCACGCTGATTGCAAGGAATCCTCACGGTGATTTTAATGTTCGGCATGGTCAACAACATTTATATGACAACGCAAATAATCGTTTTACATCCAACTGGATTATTTATGTCAAAGTCAAGTACACTTGCATGACCATGCCAACCATCAAGGTACAATTGCTCCGGTTTATTGGCATGGTCAAAAATAGGTAAATGACAATGCAAATAATCGTATTACATTAAACTGGATCACTTATCTCCATAGGCACGTTCAAGAACACTAGTATGGCTTTTTACGTTGTGTAAGAAAACTTGGCGGTTAAAGAGTGGCGGAGAGTTTATTGCCAGTTCTTATCTTCCGTTCTACGCCCTTGATTTGAGAACTGGCAATAAATGTAAATTCACAATTAATAAGAAAAGATCTAAAATTGCTTCTAAATATAAATTTACTACCAGGGCGTAGAGTCAAAAAGAACTGGCAAGAAACTCTCTGCCACTCTTAATAATCAAGATTTGAGTCACAAAAATTGTTTGAAGTGGAGCAAATCAATCCCAATTGTTAGAAGCATTTAAATAATCGTCAAATGTATAAAAAGCTTTATTGATTAATATACATTTAATGAGGGTTTTGAATTTATTTAGTGATATCCCTAATTTCGCTTGAGAGTTTCGAGTATTATACTGGTGAAAGTCACCATTTGTATTGAAATCGTATATATTTATTGTACATACAACAAGGCTTTAAGCTAAATCTATCGATTTATATATGCCAGATAGTGTCATATCATATGATATAACATAGCAGTGTTGGCCTGGTGGCTTCAGCATGCGACTCTCATACCTGAGGTCGTAGGCTCGATCCACTTCTGTGCAACAAACCAATGGACTTTCTTTGTATGTGCGCATTTAACATTTGCTAGAACGGTGAAGGAAAACATCGTGAGGAAACCGACATGTCTTACACCCAAAAAGTCGACGACGTGTGTCAGGCACTGGAGGCTGATCACCTACTTGCCTATTAGATTTAAAAATGATCATGAAACAGATTCAAAAATCTGTGGCCAGGAGTTAGAGGTTGTAGCGCCACTGCGCCACGGCGCCTTAAACGAATTCCTATCAAAATAAAAATGATGAAAGATACGGATGGATCTGATATTGGCTTAATTTAAATATTTACCGCATTACGCAAAAGCTAAAAGTTTAAAGTCAGAGCCATACTTTTCCACGGTCTGTATATTATCGACCCTGGTAAGGGATCTTCGAGTCTCCGGCATCAGCAGTTTAGAGTAGCAGATGGCAGCAGGAGCCGACATCACGCTGGCCGTCACCAAGTGAGCTGGCTCTGCCCCGAACCCTATGTACGCTGCCAGAATTGTACCTGAAAATTATTGTATTTTAAATACATTAATAGGCTCTTGCTTTTTTATAGCAAAAGATCTGTGGCGCTAGAAGTGTTCGAAAAATTTTTTTTATGACATGATCCGATCTCATGACCTCAGGTATGAGATCTTGCGCCTAGCCATCAACCACGTTCCCAACTCCCAATGTTTTAAACCATTATTAAAAGTATACTTAAAATCAATAATCTTAAAATAAACATATATGTATAATTCCTAAAATATCAAAAAAGTACCAAAATTTCGCTTAATTATATATAACATTATTATTGTTAAAAAAATTAATTATTATTATGATATGGCCAACCAATATCATAAATCACGTCAATCAGCAATAATTTTATTTAATTATGATTAATTTCAAAATGTATGTTATTATTTGTATAAAAAAGATCAATTGGAATATAAATAAATACACACAATATTTAATATACTTACTAACCGGAAACCGTTGCAAAACCAGATGACAGTATGACATGCAATTCTGAAGGCGTGAGAAGAGCCAAATAAGGTTTCACCAGGAGAACTGATTCCGACTGAAAATATACGTAGAATTGAGATTTTATTCATAATTGATTAATTAAGCGTGCGACTCTCATCCCTGAGGTCGTAGGTTCGATAGCTGTTCATCAATAGACTTTCTTTCTATATTCATTAATCATTCGCTCGAACAGTGAGGGAAACCAACACTTGGACGAGTATAAGGGTGCTGGCCCAGACGATATTCCGCCCATTTTTATACGCAAATGTGCTAAGTATTTGGTGGAACCTCTACTTACAATTTATAATAAATCTCTTAACTTAGGAGTTTTTCCGGACAAATGGAAAATGGCTAAAGTGGTTCCTATCTATAAGTCGGGGGAAAAAGAGCTAGTAGCTAATTATAGACCCATTTCTATTCTTTCCTCCTTTGCTAAAATACTTGAGTCTCTAGTATGTCCTTATCTTTATAAACACTTTGAACAGTTAATTGCTTTATCACAACATGGGTTTATGCAACGTAGATCAACCACAACTAATCTAGTTGAGTATACTGAATTCCTAAGTGATGCTTTGGATCGTGGTCTCCAAGTTGATACGATTTATACAGACCTCAGCAAGGCTTTCGATCGAGTTCCTCACTCTATACTTTTAAATAAGTTGTCTAGCTATGGCGTATCACCACGTTTTCTTAAATGGATTGAATCTTATTTAAGTAATCGCAAATTTTTCGTTGTCGTTAACGGCTTTAGCTCCACTATACATGAAATATCTTCCGGTGTACCGCAGGGCTCTCATTTAGGGCCAATACTATTTAATATATTTGTAAATGATTTAACAACTTGTTTTAAGCATTCTAAGGAGTACATGTACGCAGATGATCTCAAGTTTTGCCGTGTTATCAGTAGCTCCGATGATTGCTCGATGCTCACTCACTCACTTTATTCGTTTCGTGTCACTTTATTCGTTTTGCTAGAAAAAGGGATATTTTAATTCACAACTATCATATAGGTAGCGTAAGACTTCGAGAGGAAAGAGTGATTCGTGACTTGGGGGTACTTTATGACAATAAGCTAACGTTCTCAGAACACCAAGACTTTATAGTTAAGAAAGCTTCTAGAATGCTTGGTTTTGTCATAAGAAATACGAAAGGATTTCGTAGCATCAAATCAAAAATACTATTATACAATAGTCTCGTGCGGAGCATTCTAGAATATGGTTCAGTTGTATGGAGGCCGCATTATGCGACGCACATGCTACGACTCGAGAGATTACAAAAGAGGTTACTGTGGCATCTGCTTTTTTCCAGTGGCATCTTGAAAAAAAAGTTGCCAACGTACGAAACCAGGCTGGCACACTTTAATATGATGTCATTGGAGAATCGCAGAAAAATTATTGATATATCGTTTACAGTAAAGATATTCAATAATAAGATTGATTGTCCGAACCTTCTATCTAGATTTAAGTTTCATGTACCCTCTCGATCCCCTAGGCATCCCGTTATTTCATTTGTCCCTCCTTTCCGTAGGACGCGTTTTGGTCAAAGCTCTCCGGTGTCCAGATTAAGCATTCTGATTAACAAGCTAGGTCTGGATATCCAGAGTTGCTCCCCTCACACTTTAAAATCGATTTTAGTTTAGTTTTTTGTAATTGTTTCTTTTTTGTAATGTTTGTTCTGTTTAAAAATTGTTTCGATTGATATTTGTATGTGCTCTAAATGAATGTCATGTTTGCCTCTAATTGCTTATCACATTCAAAATTGTATTTAGTGTTTGTTTTTACCAATGTATCAGTGTGCCGAGCGTTGGCAATCTTTATCAATAAAAAAAAAAAAAAAAATGTCTTAGACCCAAAAAGTCGACGGCTTGTGTCAGGCACAGGAGGCCACAAATCTGAGGCCCAGATCTAAAGAGATTGTAGCACCACAGCAAATGGTTTTGGAAGCTTGCGTGGTACAGTCTGTGGCGACAGAATGATTTCGCAGGATTATAGGCTACCACTGGGTCATCGCATATTTAAATAATAGAAGTTTTTATTTTAACTCTATATCAACCACTCACCTACAATAATAGAATATAATTGAATAATAACAATATTAATTTATTGCAAGAATACGGTACGGTCAGACAATGGCGCGCAAATTTATCCCTCAAAGAATTTTATATTTTACATTATGAGTCATATGAATTGGTCTTGTGTATATTATATTGTTGATATCATATCATACAATATTTAATTTATATCATGTAGTTGATCATGTATCACTTAACATCATATATAGCGGCGATTAGGCCGCCTATAACCTTTAACATTAATTACCGTGATTAATAATAATTTAAACTGATTAATAAAGTATTAACTATTGTCTTGGAGTTTAAATAAAAATAACGATATACTCGACTTAACTGCCAAACTGAATTTCGTAAAATTACTACATCCAATTCAAGATTTTATAATAATTCTTAATATCTCGAATCTAATTCGCTGTTTTGCTGATGATTTTTTTTCTTTTTTCTGCTTTAAGTACCAAAAAATCCTGGTAAATATAATTAATTTATTTTATTTTGTGTTGGTCTTATCTTGTATATGTTTTAAATTGCATTTTTTTCTATTTTTTGCAAAACTTATGTATACATAAATTGTCATACATTTTTTTTAAATTTTTTTCCAAATATTTATAGAAATACTTACCATGCCAAGAAATATATTTCCAACACAGATGACGCTCTCGCAAACAGTTGTATTGGTGGCACCTCTTAACAAATGGCCAAGCTTCAAACAGAACCACTGCAAGGCTCCCCAGAAGAAAAGCACTTCCACTAGCATACTGAAGAAGAATATTACTGGTAGAGTCTGCAAACAAATACAAAACACTGAAAATGTAAATACAGAAATTCTACCATTTTGTATAATGAAATAGATCTGATGTTTGCCAGGAGACTCGCGAATGCGTTGCCGACATTTTAGCGTATTTTTAATTAGCATGCTTTTTTAACCGTAATGAAAGTTTCGGCTTCTTATGTCAGAGGTAAACTGGTAGGAGGATATTAAGTGGCCAGAAGGCCCGCAAGTGCGTTGACGGCCTTTTTTTGGCTAAAAGTAAAAAGAACCAGAGACATGATTAAAAAGAGTGCCCTTTAATCATGTCTCAGTGAAGTGTCACTAATAGAGGAATAGAGAAGATAATTTTTTTTTTTCATTCTGCTTAACTATACTTACACTAAATGCAAACACTCCTTCAGTTCTCACGAGAAGATCTCCAAAAACGAAGGCAGCACCGTCAACTCCATATGTTAGGAAAGTGGCAACCTTTAAAAAAGGCCATAGACAAAATTACTCTATCGCTGAAGCAATATTAAACTACAAAGAATTGGCCTAACAGTTGAGGTAAACCCAAATGTGCGTTCAAACCCCGGCTGTACATCAAACAATTGCTATGTTCATTAATTAAATATTATTGCGTTTTTTATATTAAATTAGTTAATAAATAATATTAATGCCCTACATAGGACATTAGGAACAGAAGCGGACTTGCCTATTAAAAAATATAAATTTATTATTTTTAATAAAAAAGCATACTTATAGCATAGCTTTTAACCTGCGATATATGTATCTGTTTCAAGTTTTTTTTCTATTAGGTAGTTGATTAGAATTATGTGCCTGACATAAGCCATCGTTTTGGGCCTAAGGCATGCCGGTAAGGTAAGCGAAAGCATATAGAAAGTATTTGCACAGAGGTTCGAACCCACGACCTCAAGGATGAGATGCAATGTAGACGACAAACCAACACTGTGTATGCAATTGAAATATTTTTCAATTTTAAAAGATCTGTGTATTTTATTAGCTTATTACAAAAAAATTAATACCCTCGTTTTAGAAATTGAGACCGATATATCATAAATACCTTATCCGAAAAACATTGTAACGCCATTCTCCCAGTATCCCATCTTATAAAGATGACACCGAATAGAAATTGTATTAACAATCCCACTGACACTGTCCGAAAATTCACCCTCCCGGGATGAGCCGAAAACACAAATCCTGCAAACATTTATCAAATGTAAAATCTATACTACAGGTTCTATTTTTTTTTTTAACTTTTTTAGGCGCATGAGGGTAATTTTTTTACGGATAAAACGTCACGGAGATGTGCAGCGTTTTTGTCGAAGAAAAGGAAGAAAGCGATTGTGACCCATTGAGAGAGTGAGATAGGGAGATTGAAAAAAAATCCCGCTATTGGTTGATGTATTCGTTTAGTAGTTACATATTAGAACTTAAGATGGAAATTATTAATTTACAAATAAGTTTTACTTCTGACAAAATCAGATCGTAAGTTAGTTTAGTTAGTATTTCATTTTCTACAAAATACTTCCGCTTTACATTTATTATATGAAGTACGTACTATGCTTAGTACGTGAGTTTCATTCCTTGAAATGTTTTATAGAAATTAAACATGTAAGACAGAAGCATAGCCAATACCAAAATGTACGGAAAACAGAGGCAACGTATACTATTGAAAAACAATTCGTTATATTAAGTTCGTATATACGCACTTAATAATAATAAATAGAATAGAAAAATGTTGTGCAGAAATCACTTACTTTTTTTAACTTACATATCAAAATGAGGACTTATTAACAGCCAACTTACCCACAAATAATAAGAAAGCAATTGCTATTAGCGGAGTCAGTCTGTCAGTGGCGCCTCTTGTGTCGAAATAGAGAAACACTGAAACCGCTGCCAGTACTACTGCTGCAGCGAGCCAGGGAAACCAGCTGAAATATTAAAGAAACGTATAAGAAAGTGTTTTACAACATTTTTCATTTCCCCATACGAATAATACTTCATGTTTCGCGTTCTTAATTTTAACCAAAATATTACTATAATACTATTTAAACCACAACTAAAATAGATAAATATACGTTTAATTTTTTTTTATGGAGTGCTTACAAACATAAAAATCATTGCCGACTTTTTTACGTTTAGATAAGTTACATACATCCCCCAACCCGGCTGGTCCCCGTGGGGAATTAGACCACAACCCCCCAAATGCACAAGATTGTGATGTCTTTTCAAATTTAAATTTGAGGCCTTTGCGGACTTTGCTTTGAGGCCACACAGAATCAGTTATCATAGACAACAAAAACAATAGCTATAATGTATATATTGATTCTGATATAAGGCTATAAATAAATAAATAAGTTACATATACATAATTTAGTTAATAATTAGAAGAATAAACAAAACGTAAACAATAATCGCACAATTGACGTTGGCATCATTATTTATTAAGCCCTTATGTTTTTACCAGACTCATAAATTGTATTTTAACATTCTCGTTTCCGGTAATGTCCAATAACATAAGTGTCATTTAAATTTGTACACCCTTAGACAAGCCATATTAGTTTTTATTAGCGTCGCAACCCTACTAACCCTAATTATATGGTAGTTATAAGCTCATATTTTAAACAATTAAAGTCGGTTATTACCCAGATTCAAACAAAGTGTCTTATTTTTTTTTATATAATAGGGGGCAAACGGGCAGGAGGCTCACCTGATGTTAAGTAATACCGCCGCCCATGGACACTCTCGATGCTAGAGGGCTCGCAGGTGCGTTGCCGGCCTTATAAGAATTTGTACGCTCTTTTCTTGAACATCACCAACAACGTCCCCCGAACTTAATTCACGACACATATTAATTTTATTGAGAATTCATTTATAAAATGTATACAATTAGAATTAATATATTTTCGGTTAAAGAATATAAACCTTTTTGTATTATTTTTAACTGATACAGTTTTCGCGAACTCGAGGCATCTGCAAAGGCATGTATCAATGGGTACAAAAATCACTCAATTTCCAACATAAATAATTGTAGTGATAAAATATGTTCGCTAGGTTTTATATGATGCTCAAATTCATCTTAAAATAGAAAAAAGACACACACTGTCAAAAAAAGAATGTACGTGATCAGTCTTCTGTGACTGACATATGCCGATTTCCTTATGATATGTTTCACTATAGGTACACTGTGTAAAGATGGGTTTTCGACTAAGTCCTTAGAAATGAGAGTCGCACACAACCAAAAGAAACTATTTTCTATTAAGTGCATTACTTACACCTTTTTCAAAAGCGGTTCCATCGATGACTCTATCCTTCTCCATATTGTCTCTTCGAACCATTTACCAAAGAATCTCTTGACTATTTGAAAATATATTACAAAGAAGTATATTATACTAAGTAATGCTATTAGACTTCCTAACCCGTGACAGAGTTCCAATGGTTGTTTATCTGTAATTAAAAATGCTTATATGTATTTGCAGTACTTACTCCGCAACCTGAAGCAAAATAAATAGAAAAATAACTCAAAAGTAAGGTAAGTCACGTGACGCAGTCGTAAATACCAAGCTATGTAACGTAATATTATTTAATTTACATAATATATATTTGAGTAAATAAATGTAAGCAATCGCATATTTGAAGCAAAAATGAGTTCTTCAGCAATCTCGTTTCCGACCATGTCCAAAACACCACGTCTAGTTGTTTCCACTATTCTCTTTCGACATACTACTTCGTCATTCAACAACTGAGCGTTTTTTACGGCGCACCACCACTATTTGGAACCAGCTGCCAACTGAGGTATTCCTGAACCAATTCGACTTCTAATTTTGCATTTACTGCCATTTCTCAAATCAAGGGAATATAACGGACGAGAAGAACTGGTAATAAATACCTAGCCGCTCTTTTTAATCGCCTAGTTTTATTTGTTTTATACAACGTTTGTAAGGAGCTGCAACCATTACACCATGTTCCACGTGACATCTTTAGTAATAAATAATAATAAAATAAATGAAAAACAATGTGTCAGTTGATAAGCAGTAGGCATAGAAAAACGGTAAAAACAGCGTTAGGCACGACTAAGAGTTAAGAATTAGTGAATTAAGCGCAATAGGCTTACGAAAGTGCCTATATAGAAAACCGGTAGAGAAAAATGAGAAAAAGCCATGACTTATTTGTTTTGTAAATATGACTCGTTTACTGCTTTCAGTTAACTGAAAAGGCGCCATCTAGTGTGATTTAAATGTAACAATTACAATTATTGATATGGCAAAGTTTGTCTTCATTAGCTACTTTTATTCTATCCCGATGATTTGTTATGTTGTTTTATATAGTACTGCACTCATGTGAACAATTTAAATTATCTGTAAGTAGCGTATAGATCGAGGAAATAGATACTAAAGTCGATAAAATACTCACTAATATTAAGCCAATAATATAAACAGCCGAAGAAGAAGCCGATTACCAAGCCATTGATGAGGAAAATAAATATGATTTTCATCGCTGAGCTATTTTTCTTCACGAAGTCTTCAGTACTGGTGCTCATCTTTAGCATAGTTTGCTCAAACCAGCCACTTGGTTCGTAATCTAAAAGTTCATGGACTACCTATAAAACATGAAATACGGTGTTCAAAAACTTTTACAAGTTACCTAAATATAGATAAAAATATATAGATATAGGCAAGGTAATTAATTCCTATTTCTCTGTCTTATAAATATTGTTGCGTCTGACTAACTTCTGATTATACCATGCGTTAGTAAATTTAATCACAATTAATTTAATTTTTTTTAACGTTCATAACAGTACTTGTTTAAATATATGAATAATGATATTTTTTTTTGTTTGTCTGTTATAAAACGTTTCAAAAAGATTGTATTAAGTCTCCCTACATCGCCGTATATTTATCCTAAAAGGGCCCTACTACATAATTGAACATCACAAGAAACTAGCTAATATTTTATAACTTACACTAAAGCAACTAATACTCATATGAATAAATATTAAGTAACCAAATTTTGTATGGATTAATACAGCTCTAATAATAATAATAACATCGTCACTTTTTTAATATCAGCTAAACATTATCTGCTTTCTCATAAGGAATCAATCTTTAGCAACGGCAACACCTTTACAGCGTAAGCGAGTTTTTAGACCATAAATTAAACAACAATTACAAATAACTCAACTTATTATATGACATAATGAAAACTAATATGACATTTGCATGGCTATTTTTATATGGCTAATTCTGGGGATTTTTTATTATGAATCAATCTAAGTCATTTTGCAAATAAAATATTATTAATCAAATTAAGCCGTTTTAACAAAAGCTGAATAATTAAACTACAAACACTACAAAATGTAGCCCTCAATTATTATTATTACTATTTGCGGGGCAACCAGCCAACGAAATCCTTGGATATCGAAAATAGGCTAAAAAATAAAAGGCTTAAATTATACCTGCCCATTTGTGTTTCCATTTTTCTTCTGGATATCTGATAACTCTAGAGACACTTCACTCTTCTGAAAAATAAAGAGGTGTATTATTAGTTTAATGCAACCGGCAAAAACCGGAAATCGGCAGGCTTAAACTTAAATAATATTTCATATTTATAATACTTTAAATTATCGCGAATTTTAATGGCATGTCGAAAAAGCATTTCACTAATAAGCTACATACTAAATTACTTATCACATTTATACAGAAAGGATTACACACACTAGAATTTGAATAAAAAATCCACGTGACGTCATAAGAAATATTTTAATATCAAAATCATAAACAAATTAAATTTTACTCTGTTTTACGAGTCCTTATAAACTTTTATCGGCAGTAAAAAACCAATAAAGATTAAAATTTTACGTAACTTTTCAATTTGTACTGACGTAGAATTAAAATGAACGACATTCCTATAGATACCAACTTCAGTAAACGAGTAATTATTGTTGAAAATTGTTAAATACCCAATTATATAATTACGATTTTGCTTTAAACGATGCTCGATTATCTTTAATGAGTGATACTTAACAAGTATTATAAGAAATAATAATATATAAAATTTGTACCAATCCTTAGAGATTTCGCTCATTTCGAAAGGATCGTCAATGATTGAGGAGTATAATCAAAATTCAATCCAACGATTTTTTTATTAGGTTATACCAAAATATGTCTTATTAAGTTCATAAAGCTTCGTGTTTCCCAAAGTGGGGCCCACGTTCGTCTCAATTGGAAAATTAATTCAAATTATTTGGAATTTGAATTTCAGTAGTTCATTATATACATATTGTGAAATCCTAGAAATTTCATAGGAATTTCTTCTTAAAACCTAAGATATATAATTTAAGATTCTAAAGTGAATCGTAATTGAACAACTCTTACTATAATTAATTATGTAGGGTGGGGTTGGCGCAAAAAAGGTTGGGAAGCAGTGTTAAAATTCAGTCAAAACATCGGACACGTCAGACGAAAATTAATCGTAAATTTTTAGTATTACGTTACGTTACGTTATACTACTATACTGACAACACTACTAAACACATTTGAAAACTTAAAAATATGGAAATTAAAACGTATTTATTATTATTAATAGTATTTGAGGGTTTTCTATTAGTAAACAATGATTTACTGCATCTATTTTATGAATATGTAAATTCCAATACCTTTTACGGTAACCAGGACATTATTAGGAAAACATATTACACTCTTGCAATGAAAAATTGAAATTAAAAGTCAATTTATTAAATCTCAATACTCTGTATTATTTAATATATAATACAGTTGACATATTTAACAAACAAGTTGTGTAAGTGACAATTTGGCTAATCAACTGTTTACTGACTGTTCGTAAAAGAGGTTATACAATTATGCAATCTGTAAATGTCAAATAGTTAGTCCAATGACGTGAAGGCAAATACACAATGATAATACTAATAACGAATAAGCGTTCCTCTGAAACTCACTTGATCAATAATCCAGAGACGATATAACTGTTTTACTATGAAATTAAATTCCAGAGATACTGTTTCGTTTGGATTCTAATTGGTGAATGTAAAACGTATGACGAAATGATTGTATCAATTCAAGAACGAAACATACCAGAAACATTACAAATATCATTTTTTAAATACAAGTTATAAGTAGTGTTTAAATTGATTCACATATGAGAAATGTTAAATGAAACACTAAAGTAAGGAGATACTTATAATTCATATAATACCAACATAATAAAATAATTGGTCAGCGATCTTTAGATTCAGCAGATTTGGTCCAACACACGCAATCACGGGGTCTGCTACAAATCTGCTCTGTTGCCTTCAAATCGAAAACATCTTCTTAGATTCACATCAACTTGGCCCTATTATTTAAGATTCTAATCCCCAACAAATTTACGTCATTGTTAATAATTTTACATTACAAAAGGGTTTAATATATTTTTCCGTTTTCATCCGCTCATCCTCTACGTATTAACAATTGTTCGTAATTTAATAACATGTCTCGAGTTTCGTAAGACCAAGAATGTCAAAGACACGGTTTCGCCGTTTCTTACTGATGCTTCCTTCAGACGTTGACCCATTGATAACAAAAAAAATTCGTCAGAAATCTAATCTTCAAATCGGACGTTTGAGCAAATACCGCGTGCGTTCAAACGATATAAAAATGCTCAACTTCATGAAGTCTAGATATTCCATTATTTTCATATTTGTTTAACACAGCAGTAGTCATGATAAGCATTGTTTGTACGTGATGTTTTCAGTTGGTTAACACGTTTTATGAGTCATGAGAAACAACTCGCTACTGTAGTAATGTTTAGAAAATTTTAATACAATTGTAATATTTTGTGACATCAGCGCTAAGAGGGCTCAAGAAATTGCATACAGATTCTGTGTCTTTTTATTTTTGACTCCTTCCATCTTTGTGTAGGTAGTATAATATAGAAGGAATCAATATATTCATTATAAAATTATTTATAACCTACACTTTTTTTGTTGAAAAGGGAAAAGCTCTTAGTCAGACCGCCAAGGAAAGGCTAATGTAGAATATACATACACACAATGTATTTTAATAAATAACTACATTTAAAAAATAAATACATATTAATTATACATACTCACGACTAGGACTCTGATCCGTACAAAATTTTGAAATACCATAGTTATGACGAGCCAAGTAAATTCGTTAAAACATCAAAATTACTTTACTGGTTTCTCTGCCTAGGAATCTATACAATGTAAAGATTCATTCCACATAACTACAAACATTTCACTTTAGTTAGTACATTGTTGGTATACTTACAACACTTCTCTTGCGCGTCTCCGTTGACGATTCCTCCATTTTGCCTTTCTCAAGTTAGTGTAATAAAATCGAAAAAGATTCGGTTTTACTTCGTCTTTCCATCTGAAACATACAAATTAGTGGTTAAAAGCTTTTAATTAAAATACAACGTTGTGTATTTTTTCATCTCGATCCCAACATTGTGCTACGGGTATTGAGACAACTATGACTAAATTGCAAACGTCGGGACCAGTATCGCTATCGCTATTGGCACAAAAATGCACCTAAAGCTCATGTCAAAGCTGAGTTTAAAAGCGTTCGTATTCGTGTTTAAATTCTATATTTATTGTTACAAAAATATATTCTTATTTACATGATATACGACGTAGCCGTCCTAATTTAGTCTACTAGGCTGATATGTACCTTTAACGCCCTTTTGAATTGGGCTCACACACACTAATAATAACAATTTTAGACGGTGAAATAATTGCACACCCTCATACTTCATAGACTTCTTTAAATAATTTGGATGTGGCTTTGACAAGAAAGGCAAACTCGTTCGACGAGTATTGCGTGTAGTGGTGTGTTTTTTTAATGATAGGCTAGTATGGAGAGAGCCATTTCATATTTTTTTAAATTAAGATACAGGTGATATAAACATATTGTGGTTTAATCGTCAAAATGTTGGTTTCTTAGTAGATTTTTTATCTTTGTAAAAAATTGTATCTAAATAGTGCTTTTATTTTGTAGTTTTTGTTTGTTAGAAATTTTGTTTTCGCATGCTGTTTACCCATATTTCTATCAGATATAAAATGTGACTTGAATGTGGCAAGTATTCATTGCCTGATTGTGATTTGATTGCTGGACAAGAAAACCTGATGATTAATGAAATAAAACGAATTAGTTCGTTTTGTTACAGTATTTGTTTAATGTTTTAAACTAAAATATGACATTATATTAGAATTCTAAGACTACTTCCACATTGGGCACTTAACTATTTACTCATAAAGGTATCATTAAAGTCAAGTTAGTCTTGCAGATATATATTTTCTTGGCACGTGTCCTTCTCTTTAGCGATAGCCCGATAAAAAATATCAAAATAATCCACCGATACGAAAATCCTTATCGAATCATGTTAATATTTACAAGCCGTGTCGTGGTTTTATTTTAAATTAACTGTGAAATTTTTGTTTTATAAATGTAACGTTTAAGATGCTTTTAAATGTTTATTCAAAAGTACAAAGTATTGTGATAATCAGCGAATTAAACATGTATCATAAATACATAATAAATATTACATTATTTCATTAAAATCATTTTCATTTATCAGACCTTATAGCTGCACTAATTAAATTAACAAATCAAATACAAATCCTCTAAATAATAGTAGTATATATGGATCCATAATCACCATTCTTAAATTTGAGCATAGAGAATTTGCTTTTCGTTATAATATAGCTATTGAAACGTAAAAAAGCTATAAAAAAGCTTGCGGTAGCATATGATTATATATTTCTCTTACAGTGAGTTTTAAAGCGTCCACGCGACCCTAAAATCAGAGGCGATATCGGGACAATCCTGATGGTGGCGTATGGAGACGGTTTTATAAACGAAACATACCCTTAGTACTTAGTAAATAATATATTATAACATGACACAGTTATACTCTCTACCGGAACCACACACGCGCATAAGAGTGAAGGTAATCAACTAATATCGTTCCTTCATGATACAGAATGAAGTTAACCATGAATTTTATCATTCATGATAATGATCAATGATCATTGACAAAATGTAGGTTCCAAAGTAGGCTAAGTAGCACCGCAAATGTTCGCAAGTCAGCTTGTTTTTATTAGACCATCAATTATAGCTTTTACATATATATATATATATATATACTAGCCGACCCCGCCCGCTTTGCTGGGTGAATTTTCAAAGGAAATAAATTAAATTTTATTCATCATTTTTATTATTTTTTGCTTTTTTTGTTAATTTATATTTTTTTTTGCTTTTTTTGTTTATAATAAATGGAAAAATTGTCCAATAGAAATGGTCCGATTCATGGAGAAATGAGTATTAATCTTCCTCCATCTCACATTCGACGACTCGTCGCTCGTAAGTTGAGTTTGCCGGGACATACTCGTTAACATAACGGAGTTTAAGTATAATAAGAAGATACTTCACTTCAAAATAAATAGCCATAAACCATCTAGGAAAAATTTCGCATCGAATGGTGGTAGTGTCGTGTCGATACGATCAGTGGTTTAGGCATGAATGAGCCTCAAACGAAGACCATTTTTACTATATATATATATAGATAAAAGATAGAAGAAGAAAAAATAAAAATTTTCATTGTTAAACCACCCCCGCAATCCCCTTTGGGGTGAGCTACCGTAAAATTCGTTCATAGACTATTTTTAACGCCCCCGTAATCCCCTTTGGGGATTTTTTAACGTTTTAGCAGACTTTTTTAAAATTTTCTTACATATAAACATTCTCCTGACAATTCTGAAGACAATAAAAAAAAATTAACCCAATCGGTCCAGCCGTTCTCAAGTGATACTCGATCATAGATACGGCATTTTATTTTTATCAAAAAATGAGAGTGGGTGTGCAGGGGTGCGTGGAAGTTTGTAAGTAGATTCTTAGCTGAATGTAAAAGAACATTATCCGATTAATAAACTCCGTTGCCATGGAAACAAAAGAATCAAGAGAAAACGCTTGCAATTAGCGGGATAAATGTTCATAAAAGTAAAACAGCAATAAAAAAAAATTTCGCATCGAATGGTGGTAGTTTCATGTCGATACGATCAGTGGTTTAGGCGTGATTGAGCCTCAAACGAAGACCATTTTCATTATATATATATAGATATATGTAAAAGTGTTGCGTGCATTCAAGGGCTAAATTCCACTAAAATCTTTACAATTTTATTTATCTCTTTTGGCGAACACTATAGCAAATACGATTCGAAGTTTCTTCGGAGCTTTTTGGCCTAGCAGTAGAAGTCCATAAGGACAAATTTCATGTTCTCTCTAGCAATCGCAGCGCGCCCTAGACAGATTCATATAAACTACATATATTATTAATATATGATAATATGTATTCAATACAGTAGGCATTTCGATTAACGATAGTAGACTCATTAATGTTATACATAATCTGTTTATTTATCTGTATATAATATAAATTGAAATGGCTTGGAATGATTTCCTCGCAATGACAAAAGAAAACAAGGAAGACATATGAAAAGATGGGAAGATGATTTGCGAAAAGTAACTGGCCCTCATTGGATGCGTAAAGCCCGAAACAGAGAAGAGTGGAAGTCCTTAGAGGAGGCCTATGTCTAAGGACAAGCTGTATAATAAAATTAAACGGGCTGCCGATTAATTATTAGTATTTATTTTTAGTTATAACTTTTTTTTAGTATTTCACACTTTTATGTACCTAATAATACATCAGGCTTTATTATTATAACATAAATTAAAACAATGGTTCTCTTGGCATGAAGAATCTGACGGTTTCGTTTCGACCATTTTGAACTTATTGCTTTTGATGTATGTATGTATTGTTCATCAATCAAAATTGTAAGATTATTGACCATATTTTTACGTACGCAGCCGTAGTGGTTTTGAGTTATATGGTTTACATCGAGCAATCTAACTTTAAATAATAAATCAGATATAATAGCTGGCCACGGTACGAATGCATAGATTAACAATTTCTAAACATTTACGAAATGAAAAAAGAAACGTTATACAACGCATGTATTATGTAATAAGAAATCAACGTGATAACGAGCTTGATAATATATAAATTTATTAGTAAAGTAGCTAAACTATTGTTACTCAACCAATAATATTAATTATTTAAACATTAAAGAGCTTGCAAAAACAACATATTCTTATAATAACTGTACGAAATTCCAAATTCAAATTCCTTGAATTGAATATCACGAACGGCTTGGTATTTCTTAAGGAAAACTCAGAAATAATCAAGACAGGAAATTTTTTTTTTAATTTTTTAAAACCTTGGCATTTAAAATTAAAAATATTAAACTATAAATTTGGGTTCTGCTAAATCACATTATCACACTGAAATTCTCTACAAACGCCTATATGCCTTTGTAATAACGAGACATCAAGAAAATTAATAAGAAAAACGTGTTTGGTTAATAATTTTATGATCTAAGTTCTATATCAATTTTTATTATTTAAGGTTAAAATAGATTAACATTTTATCATTTGTGAGATGAGATTTCGAATAGATAAATACACATTTTTATATACATTAATTTGTATGGAGATAGGAAACCAAAAACCTAAATATGTATAACCAAATAATATATATTTTTGCCTTGCATAATGATAAATATTAATATTATTACTGAACGCCCAGTTTGTGCACAGAACATCCTATGAAAATCCCTTCATAAATATAATTAATTAAATTAAAAATCTTACCAGGCTTCAACAACTTTCTTTTAAACAATCCTTTATATACTTTCATTTAGAAAGTCCTCACTAAAAATTTAAAATACGATCACTAGTTAGTGAATATTACTACACACTTACAATTGGATTTAAAATCCAACAAGAAAAATATTCAATAATTATAATTTTATAGGCCGAAACGTAATTTACGCAACACACGTCTTTCCTCGACCGTTGTCAAAGTAAACTGCAGATGTATGAAAATTACATTATATTAGTACTGTCTTGATATTTAGTTGAATCTTTCAGATAAAATATAGTAATGATAAGACAATTTAGATTAACATTAGAGGTTGTGTTTCAAGATTATCCAATATTTGTTTTTGTTAATCCATATTTTGTTTTCGAATAACAAAACTGCCGCGTTTATAACCGACTTCAAAATATACGGTTATTAGTTTGACCAAAAATGTGACGTTATCGGAATACCTCTACTTATATAAAAATATCATGTCACAATGTTAGTTCCCATACTACTCCGAAACGGCTCGACCGATTCTTATCAAATTTACTATGCATATTCAGTAGGTCTTAGAGTCGGTTATTTTCTATTAATCATTTGAACTCTCAAGCAATTAGGAGTGTCCAGCCTAATATTTTTTTAATTTTTGAGACAATTATAATAAAATATATAAACCCTTAATTTTCACCCTATGTATAATTCACCCCTATTGTTTATTTGTAAATTAAAGCTTGTGACATAAACACTTAAGTTCATAGAGAGCAAAATTCACAAAGTGTTAATTCCGTAAAACCGAAGAGTCCAGCTACATTCCATGCTACCTCAGAGGCTAGCATAGGAAAATGTTCCGTGTTGGTATGTACTAAAAAGGTGAGACATTAAGGAGAAACGAAGTTCGCGGGGACAGCTAGTAATATATACGACTCATAATTGAGCCTCCGGAATGATGCCCGCAGGTCAATATCGCTCTCCTTCCCTTGCAGGTCTCGCAATCGCGAACCAGGATTCGCTGAACATCTGCAGTAATTCAGCATCAACGAACGCGAAGCGCGGTCTGCAGACAGTGCAAAATGGTTTTGCCAGCAGATAGCCAAGCGACTTCCAAGCGTAACAAAACTAAACTCAAAACAATGATAAGAGCAAATCATTGTCGGATCATTGTCTCCTTGATAAATATCTTTTGTTCTAAGCGCGAAATATAGCCCCAAGTTCAGAGGCCGCTTCAGCGCAGAGGAATCAGTCAACCGCGTAGTATTGGAACGCGAGGCTGTGGCTAAACAATGTACAGAAACTTGGAGCGACCTCAATTCACAGAAGACTTCAGTTATTCTGGCAGGATCTAGCGTGGCTTAGTTAGCCAGGACTCCACGCAAAACCGACCTAGTAACGGTCTTAGTGAAGACAAAGATACACCAACCTAATCTAACCTAGGCTCGTAATTGTATGTTTGTCCTCATATTCCAAGGATTCATAGTCGATACAAACATGACTCCATCAAATCCAATATGTTTGTAACACACAGGTGGCTCAAATATCGAGGTTATATGTGAAATATAATATTAAAAAATCGAAACAAATATTTTGAAAGCGCAATAAAATAATACAACCTCAGCGAATTCCACAGCGCAATGTGCACAAATTATACGTACTGAACACCTGCGATGGCTCGTCGCACAAGAGTCAACACAGTGAACTAAGGTCACAAGAGCTTGTAAACAATACTGTTAATGTAAATAATGTATGGAAACCCACAGAGTATAATAGTGTTTACTTTTAATAGTATTCACTAATACAAATAGTAAATATGTAATTGGAACAATAATTTAAGTTGATTGTTTTTTACTTCTCTTTACTTTTAAGTAAATACAAAAAAATAGTATTTGCATAAAACAGTGTACAAATTGATCAGTTGTGTAATCTAACATTGTAAAGATATTTGAGATTTGAAAAGCATAACTTTGGTCCATTACTGTTTATAGTTTGGACCAAAGGTTTACAAAACTTGTGCTACAATATTAAATTTCACAGTTCTTTGTTTTTTTTAAATACTGTAATATTTCATTTAACAATATAGACCATCAGTTTTCTGCTTCTAAATATAAGAACACTAGTTCACCTTCATAGTTTACCTACAGAAACTTATTGAGCTGTGAAGGCACTTAACCATGCGTTAAGAAAATACATTACAGGTTAATTTTTTTTAATTAATTTCCAAAGCTATTAATGGTGAAAATGATATACATGAAACTATTACTCACCATTTGTTCCAGTAATATAAAGGCTGCATATGCAAAGCACTAAAAATCTGCCTTGTAATTCTTAAAAGTGTACTTTGGGCAAAAAAGCACCTACCAGCCTATATTAACAGAAGCAAAGCTTCACTTCTTAAACTTTCCATTACTTTTTTACATTTTGATACTCTGAAATATAGGTATTAATTAATTGTAATTCTTAATTTTAGTTATAATTTGTACCAAAGCCAATTGCCATTAATGAATAAAAATATTCAACTTTGTTTATTAGTTATCCAATAAAAATTATATGCTGTAGTGTATTTTAACAGAAACAGTTCTTACTACTTGAAATTGTATTTGAAAGATTTTTATTCTCTTTAAATATGCTAAAGTAATGACTATTAAACATTCTATATATTAGTAAGACTCACATTTGAATTATAATATTAACTATGTCATTGGAGTATCAAGAAGCTTTATTTATAAAATTAGTTACTTACCAATATATTTTAGCCACCATCAAATATTGTAAAATGTCTTTGTTGCCATAAGTGTAACAGATATTTCACCATGTTTGTTGCAATCACTTGATTCACTACATCAGTTGAAGAAAAACTTGTGCAGATACCACTCAGCCGATTGAGACACCTTGTACATGTGTTTGGTGAGGTGTACATGTGTACAGTTTTTGCCACTGCATGGACTCTTGCTTAGAGTTAGGTATACAATGGTGAACCCAAGTTTCATGACTATTAAAAATTCAGGCCATAACTTCCTCCTTTGCTATCCACAGCAATCCAAAAACTCCTGACAACTTTCTACCTATTAGCGTTTTTATCATTCTTGTGGCCCATCTTGCACAGACTTTAGTCATGCCAAGATATTGATGTAGAATGTTCAAAATGGTTGTTTAAGATACTCCAACTAACACTGCAAGCTGTATTTTCTTCAACCTGACATCTTCCAATACAAGTTTTTCAACTTTTTCTGGTATGGTAGCTTCAATCATCCATTCTGGTTGGGGGTGGTCTTCAATGGAGTCCCACCCTTGTTTGAGAAGGGCGTGGCGATAAATCATTGTTTTACTAGGATCCCCAGCTTTGACTTTGGTGTACAAGAAATAAGCTGTTTAAGCTGTTAAAGTCGTGGCCAACAATTTGCTGTTAGCATTATGATATTGACTTAGCTTTTCAATAGCATGAAGCGATTTGGGTATTTTAAGCTTTTTTCTAGTTATATTTAATAACTGTATGTAATTAACAACTAACGACGATTAAAGTTATAATTGATCGTTTTTAATCAGTATTCACATATTTTTACTGAATCAATTGTGGATCGGAATTGCGAATAGAATTAAATCTAAAGTATAGCTTTTATTTAAAAACTAATAAAACAGTAAACACAAAATACAAGTTCAAGCTTGAAGCAATGTCTCTCTCAGCGCTCAAGAGTCAAGTTTACTTGACATTATGACCACAGGTTATGACTTATGAGTATTTGGCATTTTGCCAACCTGTATATCATCTGGGTTAGCTGCAATAAATTAATATTTTTCCTGCAAGTTTTATATTTAGTCGTTTATATGCTTCTCACAAATTAAATTAGGGGAAAAAAACACTTAGTTTCTTCTCTTATGTTTTTTGAAATGTTTATGTAAATAAAGTGTAACATTACATTATTATTTATGGTTTCACATATTTTATTTTCCTCAGAGTTATTTATTTTCAGATTTCTAATGTTGTACGCTTCTTTGTCTACGATTGTGACGTGTAATGATAACAGCGTCATCTAGTGGATTTTAACTCATCGATGTAACTATATAGTTTTTAATCTGACATCTAGCGTCATATCAGAATTCAGAACACAGAATTTTTGAACAATTTTAATATCTGCTTTCATTTTTCTTTAACGACTATTTTTAATTATCCATATGTTTATAAAATTTAATAAAAATCGCCTAACGTAGCAATGGATAAAGAAATACCGACTCCCTGGATGAATGGTTAGCACGCATCGACTATGTTTCGGGTTCGGATCCCGGTGAACAATACAGAGCTTTCTGAGCTAGTTAAATAATTCATAGGGTACTAAGTAGAAGGTGCTTGCTTTAAAAAAACTGTCGATAATGAACACTCTGAAATTCCCACTTGCCGAACAGTTCATTTAGATGGAGCTGCTGCAATGCGATATATTAACAATACTGGGTTTGAATGAACTATTAAACCAACAGGCATGACCAAGGTGCTAGGCATAAGCGGCTAACGCTAAGTGGCACTCCCCTAGTGCTAAGCGCTTAACGCTTTCGGCTTGAATTTTTTCATTCTGCTTCGTGCAGTCGTTGTACGTAGTTGCGTATTGCGTGTCGCTCGCGATGGCGGGATTTCGACAATATGAAAAGTTTTAGACAAACTTTACAAATTCTGCTAATGAAATTAAATGAGTTCACACTAATTATAATTCTTACTAAAACTGTGTACAATTCATAATATGTCTTTAAAGTGAAAGCCCACCGGTCAGGATGTCGGTTAATTTAAAGTGGCGGTTACCTGATGTTTTTTGTGAAGTGTGTTGAATGGATGGCGGAATTAAGTTTAATTCACGGCGCGGGAATGGGTGAATAAGTGGATGGATTTGTTCGTATATTTCTACCGAAATGCCTTTCGTGGAGCGAGTAGTGGAACCGAAGTTTCTTTCGAGAACTAGTTTACGGGACGAAAACGGGAAACAGAAAGTCACGGATGAGGAACTCCAGGCTGTGACTAACTGTACTCTCAGTAATGCTCTCCGTCAACTCGCGTCCCTCGTGCTTCTAGCCGAGGACATATTCAGTGAGCTGACAGGACAACTGGAGGCCATTAAAGAGCGATCAAAAGCTGCCCAAGTAAAAATCGTGACAATAAATGAGCTAGTCGAGAAATATGATCCGAAGAAAGTGCCAGTCCGTAAGTATCTGTTTAAATTGCAACTTGTTAGTGTTAAAAGAACTGTTAAGCTAAGTGTTTGCTTCGTAAACATTGGTATCGTTACACCGCGTAGTGACCTCAATGCTCATTACCTACGAAGTATAAAAAGTAAGCTAAGTAGATTTAGACATTATGCACTCACTTGTTTGGAATATGTTTTACATAACACACTTTATGAGGTGACAATCAGCGTTTACTTTCTAAGGTTGAGATCAAAAAAACGACAATGCAAAATTTGACTCCAAAAAACTGTGTGGACATACGGGAGTAATAATTCGCGCCAAGTCTAAATTTCACCCTAACATTTCATTTACGCCACGTTTTTGAATGAAATACATATATACTAGTTGTAGCAGTATAAATACATGAGCCGTTGTAGGCTTTCTGTCTTTTTATTTAAGGCTTCTGCGGAGACCGCAACCGTCTAGTCTAGGGTGGATTTGGCAAGCTAAAGTAAAAGTTTTCTTATACTTACGCTGTACGTAACCGTACGTGTAAGATAGTTACGATAGTTTATACGATAGTTTAACATAAGATACAGTTTACAGTTTACATACGATAGTTTATACGATAGTTTTGGTTAAGTGTAAAAAACTAATATTATTAAAAAAAAATTTGCACGTAACTCTATTGGGTTTGATTAATATTTTTTACCAAGACGTTTAGTTTCTTTTATTCAGCCATGCTCCTGGCAAAGCAACTGGTTAGTCAATTAACTTTCATGTACCTAAATTCTTTCAGTCAACTTAAGTCTAAAGTTCGGAGTCCCAAATACCTATGTGGTATTTGGGACCCCGAAAAGATGTATAGTCCAAACACAATGTATGGGTTTACGTAGGTCTCAATACCGATAACATTCGTAAGAGGATATTAAAACAGCTTATATATTGCCTTCTGTAAGCAAGTGTTACTTGTTACGGCCCACCTCACAGCGGCGGTATTAAATTATACCTACATAAAACTCATCTAATGTTCCTCGGATAAAATGTACGTTACTCATTACTCCTTGAGCGTGCCGCCATACAAAAACGTACCAAGTTGATGCATTACTGAGCGCTATCTAAAAACCTGTTTGGGCGTTCGAACGGCCCGCAATGGGAAAAAATATCCAGATTCCAATGTGGACCATAAAAACGTCTCGACTCGAGATAATTTCAAGAACATCCAATAATGCGGTCCCGGCGCGCTGTCTACGTATCTTACACTTAAATGCTATTAGAAATTCTTATTTTTATAGGCAATCAGACCTACTGATTGAGCTGTAATGTTGTGCTGAAATGTTACGTGCGAATTTAAGTAACAATCTTAGGTATTCTTTAAAAATGTAATTAAAGCATTCCACCTTCTCAGTCACGAGGAAACATCTCAATTTATATTTAGATTAAATGGTATATACTCAAGAGTCATACATATAAGTACGTATACTTGGAGAGGGATTGAGACATAACAGATGGTTCAGTTAAAAGAAATATTCAAGCGACTGTCTTGGGAATGTAAACACCACGATTCATTACGTAACCTTTCACCTGATAGCTTTACAGTTGTGACTTGTTGCTTGTCACATTATGCTGTCCTGTTCATTTACTATTAGCACGTATTAAATGGCCTGTTATCTTTGTCCAGGTGTGCCTGATATATCACATATAGTCTTTTCAATTAGTTGACCCTTGACATTTCTGGGTAAAGATGTAGAAAGTTTGCTTTAGCCGACAGGAACATTAGTATGTACAATAAATGTTTTGTTATATCTATTAACAAGTATTAACAACCAACTTGTAGACATTAAGTTTATTGACCGATAAAGATATCTTAATTAAAAAAAAGACGTTTGCGGATTATTATTACTTACGATAAGAATTAAGAGGTCATCTAAAAAGTAACAATTTCAGATAATCGGCGAAGTATAATTTTATCTGTGAATAGACTCTCGCGTAAACATCGTATCGGACTGAATGAATCGAATTTTTCTATCAGACTTGGCTTTGTGAATGTCTGTGAAGGTTCGAAACCGTGATGAAGCTGACGTATGATTAAAAAAATAATCATGTACGGTAAAACGTACTGGTCCACCTCAGACAGAAGACTTTAATAAAGTATGATAGAGTTATCATCATACAGATCATATGAATGTGTCTGCCATATTGACTTCAAACAAATTCAATTCTCGTCGTAGATTCAATCCCCGGTTGTATACCAATGGACTTTCTTTCTATATATTATGCATTTACATTCGCTAGAACGCTGAAGGAAAACATCGTGAGGAAGCTGGCTGAGAACCAAAAAGTCGACATCGTTGACAAATGATCATGAAGCACGTAAAGAAAAGTGAGGCCCAGACCTAAAAAAGATCGTAGCGCTGATAATTTTTTTTTACAACATTCGATAGAATAAAACGTAAGGTTATTAAAGGCATGATTTGAAGAGATGCGTCGGCGTATTACAATTTATTCAAAGGTGCAAGTTACATATTTGCATTAGGTTTTTACATCAATGACCTGTTATATAGATAGGAAAAAGCCTTATAAGCTACATAAATTATAGAAGCTGACAGGTAAATTAGTCCGACTTGGGAGGCTAGGTGTGAGACCTGACAGCGAAAGTCGTTGTGCCCCAGTTTATGAATATTTCATAATTCAACTAATACTTTAAAGCTTCATAATTCTCCAAAATGTTTATAATACATTAAATTATAAATGTTCATAATTTCGCGAAATTCAGCTGTTAAGTGGCCAGCCAGATCGTGTGATTTAACACCACTGGATTATTTTTTGTGGGGCTATGTTAAAGACAGAGTCTATACGGAGCCAATTGAATCGATTGCAGCCTTAAAACTCAAAATCCGTGATGTCATTCACGAAATAAACCCTCCATTTTGCCAAAAAGTGATTAAAAATTTTGATGAAAGAATCAACATCTGTCAGCGTGGTCGTGGTGGACATTTGCCAGATATCATTTTTCATTCATAATTGCCAAACTTTTCTCTTTGTAATAAAAATTCAATTACAATAAAAATTTCATTCATTTTCCTCTAAATTCTTTGTTTTATTTTGTTTTAGAAAACAAAGTTCTTGTTGAAATACCCTTTATTTGTGTACGTAAATATTATTTGATTTTAATTCGTTCGTTTTGAAGTACTTATTTGCCAAAACCTTATTTGGAGTCTTAAATATATTATAAACCAGTAACATATAACATTTTAGGTCCTGGCATCAAATGTCTGTATCTGTGTCGTGATCAGTTCTGTTGTTTCTAATAGCTTTCGACATTTCGGTACATTGCGTAGCGGTTTCCTCACGCAGTTTTCCTTAACTGTACGAACGAGTATTGAATGCCCATAGACAAAAATACCATTGAAAACAAAATATATGTTTTTTATATAATAATCTGTGACTAGATCTCTATCCTCACCGAAACATTAAATCAATCCATAGGATATCTAGTGAACTAAACACGCAAATCTTTTAAAGACATGATAGCAAGAAAGTATATATGCCACTTAGTAATAATCGAATTATTCTATAAATCTTGTCCTTGTGGATGTCGTCTATCATAATTAGGTAATTGGTTAATGTATACGGGCGGGTTACCCTTAAAAGATTTATTTGAATTTATGTGTACTGCTGTACAAAAATGTCGTTATATTTATTAGTATACAACTAGAAATATACATATTATAAAAGAAAACACTTGACAATATGCCAAGCCAAAACAGATTACATAGAATAATAGAAAAATTACAGATTAAAACTGTTGTTTTTGTTGTACATATTAAAATCAAATGGATATTCATTAGCTTAATTTAAATGAAGACCCTATAACGCAGATTTATTTTTATTCAAAAATGAACGTTTTTGTGTTGAATTAACAATTCGAATTGTTAACCTTCTTCGGGGATTTTTGTAGTCTAACATAACCAGAATATATAGTCTATTTACGAGACTAGGCGAAGCATAAATTTATTGCATGAGAATTCACATATGAAATACCTTACATGGACATTCATGTAAATTATGTAATTTTATTTAGTACCATTACACTACTATTCATAGTAATCTCCAGTTGCAAGAACATGAATATATTTTGATTAAAGTATTTGTGACTTTTCATAATTAAAGTACTAAGCTTTGGTTCATCAAACCCAAAGACCTAGTTCTTTTGACGATTTTACTGCAAATGCACCCTTTATACATGCAGTAGGAAATGAAACATTTTTATAATATTTCGACGCCAATTATCCTTGTAAGATTTGCTTGTGACAATTTAAATAATTATTGCATTTACGCCTTATATGACATTTTAAAGGTAGTAGATAAATGTAAATTTAATTTGTTTAGTTTAAATTACCGATGCTCGAATATGTTTTGATTTTGATTTCTTTTTAAACTTGCCAGCAATGGTACATTGTTACTTTAAAAATAAAATTTAATGTAAAAAGTACTTACGGTTAAATATAACAAATACGAAAAGAGGAAAAAATAGATCAACTCGTAAATTGTAATGTAGTCAATTAGTCTTTCTTATATATATTATCTTATTTAGACTGAAACCTCATCAGGTTTCAGTCTAAATAATTTACTTGTAAATTGACAAAAGAAGTCTATTTGGTTATGTGTCTACTACCCAAGCATACATACGAGCTAGAAGGCTTTTAGCGTCATGCATAGTTACGCTGTCTGACAGATTACCTAGTTGATAGATCTGTAACAAGTTTAATACTAACACTTTATTTATACTGTAATTAATATTCACCAATATCGATGCACGCGAAAATGTCATGTGTTGCTAATTATGCTTATAATAAAAAAGACTATTGGTAGCCACAAGGCGGTGTCGGCTTTCGTCCCCAATAATACTTTTCCTCGGATCGTTTTGCAAGCTATAGAATGTCTCCAGTCGCTGCGTATTAAGCAAGTACTCGTTTGTCATTTGAAACCTGGCTTAAATCTAACGGCTTTAAATTTGCTTAACGTGTCACGCATGGGCGACGTGAAAATGATACCCTGAAACTTTAAATTTGCATGCAGGGGTTGCAAAATGCATACTTGCGAATTTGTCAATGATTTAACCAAAATTTACCTGAAACTAATGCCAAATACTCCATAAATATAAATCTCATATAAGTAATTGACTCTTCATAATTTGACACTTTTTCAGGTTTATTATCCACTCTGTATAGACAAGGCACCCACTAAAATGGGTTGCTATGACCGTACCTTCTAGTCGTCCCGTATGCTTGGTTGCATCTCGATAATTAGTAATATTTCCGATCGCTAGAAAAATATTCCATAAATTGGAAAAATTTAGGTTCTCTCGATAATTTATGATAGTAGAAGGAACAGTATCTTGCTCCTGATTATTTGAAGTCATGGCTTCCATACTCTCTATAATTAATAGTGTTTATCATGCACATGCCTATAATTGATTGAATTGAATTTTTGAAAATTCTTTACACAATGATGAGACTGAAGTTGCTCACTCAAAAAAAGAATATGGACTTCTTTTTGAAATAAGAGTTTGTATTTAATTCCTTATGTATATAATAATAATAAACAAATCACGAAATCAAACTCTTATTTACTTGAGTTCTCCCTCTCGTGATTATTTAATCGCGTGTTAGTTTGAACTTTCTGAAATTTGTCTCCGAGTTTTAAATTATCGAGAGTCGACTGTATTTACTTGTGTGAAATTTTTTGAGTTGATCACAGCAAACCTGTAGTATATTTACGAATGCGACCATTACGAGAAACATTTAACTATTTTTACCAAAATCAAATAAGTTCTACAAGTGTACATGAAGTATTAAATCGCGATATTCATTACTCAATAGTCGTTTGTGTGTTAAATATACTTCAAAAGACACCACTTGTTATTTATTACCGTCCTCGAAAAGCATTAAACAAAAAGCGTACTTGAAGACTTACCCCTGTCTCAACTGTGGGAACGACAGGGCGGTTGTATTTTTTTTTTAATTCTCCGAAAGAAACCCTTCAGGTAGCCGACCCTGGCCGAGTGGGCTTTTGACATTTGCAAAACTGTGGCTTCATATTAATGACATGCTACTAAAGTTGCTTTGCTAATGGATATCAATGCGTGCACGTATTACGAATATTGCGTTGTATATGAATGAATTTATTTTTAGGTTTTTGTGCTCCCATTATCAAAACAAGTATAATTCTAAATTAGCCTTGCAATAGTATATTTATTTGCAGAATAATGAATAAATTTCCTAACAAGCGCTTCCGTCAATCTAAATATTTGTTTTTGTTTTGATTTTACTTGGAGTAAAGACCTGTCATACATTGATAATTCATTTCGATAAAAAATGACTATCACTTTAAAGGGCTTACTAAAGACGAACAAACAGTAATTGTACTAATTTAGCTTGGTGAGTAATTTTAGCACTTATCGAGCAGACTAATTGCTCATTTCACATCAATGCATGATTTATTGTTATTGTAGTAAGTTTAATACATTAATAGCACAATTATATTTAAATTTATGATTGTCGGGACTCTTTTAACAATTTCCATTACGTAATATGTATGGGTAAATTTTAGTTTTATTATTTTGCACTTAGTGTTTACATCTATGTATATTTCGCCTTCAATTCTTATTGCTCTCTGTACCCGGTGTTATTGGGTTCGATTCTAGAGATAAAATAAAAGTTTCGCTATTCTTCTTCCAAAAGCAAGTAGAATTGCTCACTTTGAATAACATTCAATATCTTATAGTTTTGAAAGAATGTCTACCTATCTTATATGTATATTATCTAAAATCGAAATTGTATACATTATACGCAGTTACGAAGTATTTTACATGTGTAAAGGTATATTAAAAAAGATAACAAAACAATAAGTCTAAGATTTGACTCAGCTATTTTAATAAAAAAATTCTCACGAGTATTGGATATCATAATGTATACGCGTCACTATTCATTGTCGGTTTGCTTAAAACTTACGACGAAAGGAATTCTCTACTCACTCGTAAACGAAACATACAAGTAAGTTGACAAGAGACTAAAATTAAACAGGTTTCAAATATCTATTTCCATAATAGCTCACAAGAAAACACATAAATACAAAAGCTGAACGTCTTGACATCTCATAAAAGTTGAATGATAAACCCAACACAGAATATTGTCGTCAGATCTGACAAATCAGCAGACATTGCGTAGGTCTGTAGACTTAAATCCGCAATGAATTAACATAGCCCATGTACATGGTTTAGCCTCTACCTTAGAACCACATTCAACAACTTAATTTGTATACAAAAGCTAGTTTCTGTTTTGTACTTAATCAGAGCCCTCAAGAACAATAGGTTTATTTTAATTTGGAGTTGTCTATGCGGTGACAATGACCTTTGGAAGCCCACGCTAATTATACCCACACGTCTTCGGAGACGACTGCCAGACTTGTTCCTGGTGTAGATCAACATACCGAAGCCATTCTTATAAGACGTTTATGTGTTTGGAGAATTTGTTTTATGTATTTATGAAACGTTCAATGGTAATGCACACGTCGTGTAAGATTTAATTTACAGAAGTTTATGGTTAAATATGTTTTTAATAATTCATAAATTTAAATAATGAGCCATAAAACTTAATTTTGTTTAATATCATGAAATCATTGCAATAACTAAATTTTAACTTACATATATGTACTTTAACATTTTTTAAATTTAGTAGTATCTATTTAGTTACTTGGTTAAGCTTCTGTGTTTAAGATGTATAGCTTACTTCGTAAAGCCTCATTGTTCAATCAGTAAAGGTAATATAATTATCGATTAAACGAATTTCACCATGGATTTAATGTGTAATTCAATAACTCGTCCAATCAAACTTTGCTACGTTCTTAGCAACTAACTAGATTATGAATTTTTCGTATGAGTTCATTATGTTATAATACGTATGACTAACTTAGACGAAGCCACAAAAAGTGAGGGTGTTAGGCAGCTGATCGGAAGTCCCTTCCTTTGTTCCACTTATAACCACACCGTCAGGAGGAAGTGGGGTGATCACCTACATTAATCAATAGTCAATAATAGTATACAAAAACTCATTTGCATTTATCTTCGTGGCATGTTTTATGATCAGGAATCCGCCATTGTTCTTTATAAAATTCGTACTTTTTATTCAAACGGAAAGGCGGTTATTCAATGTATTTGGGGACAATGCGCAACGGCGCACGCGCAGCGTGTGATTGTTCAAGATACGGAGTTTTATTCAAAAGGTTGCTTTTGTTGTTGAATTTTGAAAATTTGCTTTTATGTAGGTTCTGGAACACCTCGCTTTGTGACGTATAAATCGCTTCCTGCCCATCCTCTTATGTTTCCGACGTATACGTGGTAATAAAGGTTGAGTTTCTTTACCTATCGGTATGTATCGAGGAATGCTAATTCTTGATAGACAACAATACAAAACTTGCAAATCATACTATTACTTTGCTATAGATCTTATAGCATTTGTTGGTAGAGGAATATGATAATTGTACCTATAATAAAATGCTTATACTATCTTAATAATAATGAATTTATAGTTCACAAATGCTAGATATAAAATATATCAAGCTCCCAAATCGAAAGACGTCATAACAAAGAGCATAGAAGAATAGTAATCATTATTGTAATAAATAGGCCGTAGAAAGATGACATTGGACATGGGAATGAAGTTGAAACAGAGCCGACAGCAGGAAATTAATCACAGACATTGAAAGATTAACCACACTTTATAGATAACGTTGCTCTCAAGATATCACAAGACTTTCTATTGAAGTAATATTTTTAGAATTATTTTTATATACTTTTGTTTATTATAAATTTTCTTTATCTGTTACCATGATTCTATATCTGTACTGATAATACAAATGTTTTGGTTAATTTAAGTAGCTTGGTATGAATTGTATGAACAAATAAAAAAATATTTAATCATTTAGAGGTAACATGGAATGTACACTTATCAGTGTCAAAAATATATATGAAATGCTTCTAATTTTACATTTACTGCCAGTGCTCGAATCAAAGTCGTAAAATGGTAGAAAAGAACTGGCAATAAACTCTCCGCCACTTCTACTGTACCTACTATATATTTACACACATCGCCGACTTTCTTTACCTGATTAATAAGCTTGAATATTAAAAATTATCTCTTGAATAGTATTGACTATGAAAGCTTCAACCAACGCAGCAAGGTAGAGTAAAACCCGACCAATATTGTAGGATTCAGAATTGAGATACATACCTATATTACAAAAGTGTGTTTATAATGATACTTAAAATAATCTAAAATCTAATGCCTTAGTTGAAAAATAAGTAGATTTTGATTTAATTTTTTCTCTGTTGTAATGTTTTCGTTTCGTGTTTTGTATTAACTGTATTTTTTCTAGTTTATGAGAAATTTAAATGTCTTACTGTGTTGTAGCTCTTCAGGCGCCAAGGTTAAACCTTTTGGTGTATTTTTGTTGTTAGTACTTTTAGTTTCTTTATAATATATTAAGGATTAATATATAAAAAAAGATCCTTAAATAATCGATGAGTTATACTCGGTATATAGTAAAAAAATCCATAGCTATCATACATCAATTAAATATAATTTTAATGTCACTTACGTTTAAAATTACAAATATACGAAGTATCTAATTATTGTTCAACGAAGCAACACAATACGTCTTATTTGCAACTGAAGGTTAAAATCGTTTGAAACGTTCCCACGTTTTTCTTATTCGATCAATTGAATTTTTTGTATTGAAATTAGAATCATGCGGATCATCTATGTAAATTGTATTATGTAATTATGTAGCGTGACTTGCTTCATAATTATATATGATATCCTTGACCTTGGTTCACCTTGCATTACATATATAGCTATCAATTCTGAAGTATAATTTAGCTTTCGTTTAAACCGGTAGAGTCATAGCCTAGAACTGATACAAGTTACGTAAATTTTAATCCTACAAAAACGTTTCTCATATCGTTTAGTCTAGAATCTCTGACTGATATAATCTATGCAGTATTTTTGTTATCCAAACCATATCTAATTTAACATGAATTTTGTATTCATATGGCGTGTCGTTTCGTGATAATATTTTGTGTTTGTCACGAGACTTGTACGATGAATGTGCCTTTATTGGTTTTAAAAGCTAAAAATTGTTATTGTTCTAAATAGCGTTTTGCTGATGTGGCAATTAACACAAAATCTACAGCATGGTTTTTATATAACAGGGTAATAAAGCAGGAAGCTTTCTAAGCTCGCAAGCGCGATGTGGTTCACATGTATTTTTACTAGTATATAATTAGAGTTATTATCTATAGATTTACATATCAATATTATCGTGATTTTCTGATTATAAAATAAAAGGTAGATGCAGTATTGTTTTCGTATACTTTTCTCCGCTGGCAACCCAAAGTGAGCCTTATTCTCCAAGAATAGAGAACGTCACCATTGCCGATCATAGTCCTCGAGTACTTTATTATAATCTCTTTTGAAAACTAATGTCTAAGCCTTCTTCGAAATAATCCTATCCTAAAATAAGTGTAACATGTGTTCCGTAACAATAACATACATTACCGAATGGTAAGTACTTATTTATTTTATTTACTTAATAAATTCTTATTATTAACAGCTCGTGGTCGTACCTTAAAGTACTCTTTAAGGGATGAAATAACCGGCATTTTAGAAACCCGTTAGTGTAATGGATATTTTTAAACGACTTAGCATTCACAGGCGAGTTCTCTACATTGTACACCTGCCTTTTCGTGGTTCAATTATTAAACTCAAATCGAACCCCACCCCAATATTCCGCGAAGGTTTTTTAAATGCGCATTAAATGAATCGTGAAATGAATTTATAAAATCAAGATGGCTACTGAATTGAATAACAGATGAATTCTTAAAAGGCAATTTGTAACGAAATCGCGCTGGATTTCTTTCGATAAAAGTTCCTTTGAAAGTCAAAGTACTTATACTGTATACTCCTGTACATTAAAATTAAACTCATTATTCTTTAGTTAATAGTTGGTTTAGACTGCATTATACTGTTGTCACCGTACCCAAGCCCATACAATGATTTATTCGCGGCTGTGGTCAGCTACGCCGGTGAACGACCCTGTCAGTGCGCACTCACTCGTTTCTGGTTTCGGCAGACGATTTTACATGCGCTCGCATATTATATTGACCATAAATGGACATAACTGCATTCATTCACAAATAAAGACCGCCATGGATTCGTCGTTGTATCACGTATTTTCAAATTTCGAATTTTTTTCGTTAATTCATAGAAACATCGATGTTGTGATATATGCTTTAAAAGAGTGAGTTATTACCGTTAATCCGTAAGGGAACAGCTGCGCCCTTCGAGCCAACAATCACTGCAGCTTTAGACCAAATTATTAAAAAACATAAAACGAGTCTCACATTAGGGTGAGCCATGCTATGGTTCGTGTTTTAAAACTCTACCTTGCGTGACAGTTTATCCATACTATCTTTATCGAATTGTGACATAATTTCAGGTATATATCAGATTTTGATTAAAATTTTATCAAGTCTTTAAGCTTAGGGTTAATTGAAGTGTAAACGTAAACCGGTAAAGTGCTCGGGTTCTCTTCAGGTTTTTTCGTGATTTGATCTTAATCTTATAGAACGAGCATTGCGGTCACGACGCGCCATTTTGTAAAAAGGCAGAACCAGTGATCGAAATTTACGTATTATGCAATTCGTCGGAATGCGCAGCTGTGCAGAAAGTTCAAGAATTTAAATTATAACGTATTTAACCCTTAGAGGTGTGACCGTTAAAGGTGAAGGCAGGTTATTGCGTCCCCTGACAATGTCCCCACTATTCTGAGCTACCGTTACCCACCTGCCCGCGCCCAATGAACTGAACGCGACAGACATATGCTCACCAGACGCGTGCTTCGCAAAAACTAATTTATCTATATCTCTATCCGTTGATATGATGTATTATGTTTAGGTCCATATAACTATGTTATAAACACTAGTTTAATTTTTAATATTATTAATAGGCTATGCAATGTTGGCCTATTCATTTAGCACGTGACTCTTGCCTGAGGTCGTAAGTTCGATTCCCGGCTTAACCAATGGACTTTCTGTCTATGTTAGCATTGAACATAACCCGAGTGTACTCCAGGAACTGGGCTTCTTAGTACCTATGGGATATGTGCGACGACGACAGCGAAGGTTATTTGCGATACCAAAGGCAAGAACTAGTCTGTTGCACAGATCCCCGTTATCCAGGACGTTGCGCTTACTAAATGCTGTCTCCGATACTATCGACATATTTATATGTTCGCAGAGTGAATTCACAGTAGCGATATTGTGTAAATTATGTGTCTAATTTTTATGTACATTATTATATTTTTATTAAATGTTTCTCCACATTGTCGTATTAGCATAGGCTGTAAAGATAATGTGTATGTTTGAAATAAATAAATAAATAAATAAACATTCGTTCGAACGGCGAAGAAAAACATCGTGAGGAATCCAGCTTGGTTTAGACCTACGACAGTGTGTATCAGTAGATTAATCACCTACATGCCTAAATTGAAAACAGACTTTGACACCTAGATCTAAAAAGTTTGTAGGGCTGTTTTTTTAACTTATTGATTATATTTAACAGAAAAAAGTAAAGTTTTTCTTCGTTCAATTCAGTTTATATTTAAATGAAGTAATTTTTACATTCTCTAGGGATATCAAAGTAAAATATTCGCCGACGAGAAATACTAACGTTACTCAAGAACTTCCTCCTTGCTCCTAAAGTGATCAATTACGTCAAATTAATTCTCTGTTAGAATTCGATGCGTTATCTAATCAATAGAAGCCGGAAACCGAATTGCCTTATAAAAAGTACACATTTCTAAAGTTAATATATTAAGTGTAAGTTGTGTAATATTGATAATTTAATTAAACATTAACGTGCGAATGCATGGTCACCGCGACCCAGAGATTGTATTTTATCGTAATTCAAATAACGGATAATATAGGGTTATCAGTTTCAAAGTTTAACGGCAAAATATATTATTGTAAAGTATATTTTTCAACGTGTCACTTTCATCATCGAACCTACGACTAGAGTTGTGCACCAATGGACTTTCTGTCTATGTGCGAATTTTACAATCACCCGTACGGTGAAGAAAAACATGGTGAGGAACCTTGGCATGCCTTTGACGCATACTTTGGATGGTGTGTGTCAGGTTGACGGTTGACCATATATTAAAAATGATCATGGACCAGATGTAAAAAGAAAAAGTTGTAGTGCCATTGGTATTCTTTTGTTCTTTTAAAGCTTCTTATTAGGTTGTGGCATTCATTAATAAAAATCCGTGGAATGGATACGAAGAGTCCTTTGGGATTATAAAAGTAGGACAGGTATTACAGTATATGGATCCAGTATTCATAGAACCCTTTAAATATAAATATAAGACAGCCCTATGATACCGTATCGATTTGTGCTTCGATCGTATTGCGACATGTGATACATCTGACCACCGGGTGTGCATTACTTGCGAAGCGTAATAAAACATTTCGAATCTATTGCCATGATAACATTTTTATTAAAAGACTATTGTCATAGATAAAAAAAATACTTTTTTTTCATCCGGTGGTCTTGTGTTCACTCACTCCACTGGCTTTGTGACCCAAAAAGTCTTGGTCTCTGAAATTAGAATCTTCCAGCCCTCTTCTATGCCAACAAATGATGGGTTTCAGCCACAGCAGCCACTAAGGCCAGCTCAGCTGAGCCTCCTTCACCGCCCGATCTTAGCCCGTGCGCTCAATGTACCCTAACCAACGTAGTATAGGGTTAAAGTATGAAAAACTAAGCTCATATCTTCTTGCCTGTAAGAATAATTACCTTTGACTTTGTGGTAACGTAACATCTATATCTTCTATTTATTATCTTTTAGTTATAACATTGTATTTTATACATAATCAATAAAAAAATCGGTTGTCTGTTAAGTCGGTTTACTGAGGATAGTTGAACATCACGTCACAAGTAAATACTGATGAAATGGTTGCATTTTTTAAAAGAAAATTTTTATTTTATTTGTTTGAAAAATATTTTGTAGGGATATAGCAGGAGGTAAATGGAAATCACAATTGAATTGATCAAGTTACAAACGAACGAACGCTGCCGAACGCGGAGGCCGATTGTGCCTCTTTGTCGCTCGTTCCGCGCTCTCGCTTGCCCTTCAAGCCTTAAATTGAACGCCTCAGTGCGAGGTAACGCCGCATGCGTCATATTTTTTCGTGCGTGCACCCGGCTCCATCGAATTATAAGACGCTGACACGTCAAAAAAAATCTAAGGTATATTTCTAATACCATAACCAAAAAGTAGTTAAGCAATAGAAACAAAGTACGAATACCTCATTCATTTCTGTAAATGTTTTATGGTTTCTACAAAATTAAAACGTTGAATTGTGCGCTTCCTACACGAAAATCTTACGGAATAAAGCAACAATTGCACGCTACGTTGCACTTGTGCATGTAAAAATGCTTTTATGCAGTCTTGAAGCGAGTAAAAAACGCCAGCTAAGCTGCGAGCTACTTTACCCGATCGAAGGATAAATGTAGCGAAAAGATTTTCTCTACCTACATTGTAAATTTATTATCTTTTTGTTCATACATATGTAAACGCAAAATACGTTGAAATACTTGTTTTAAGGCTAACGAATGAATGTAGTGCTTCGTTTGGGATTCTGTTTTGTAGCAAATTAAATTTATTTACTAACATACAAACATACACAAACTATCATTGCTGAACTAATACGATAATGTCGAAACAAAGAAAGAAATATCAAATAAAATAAAATATTTAATATTTAAATCCATTAGATATCTCTTCATATTAGTAATTATGTAAGCGTGTGAACGGAAATATTAAAAAAAATACAAAATTTACTTCTACTTCTAGTTGCCAAATGAAAAGCAGACGAGGAAAACTGGCAAGAACGTCACTCTTTTTAATGAACAAACTTTGGTTAATAAGGAAACTGTATGGAACTGCAACTAAAACGCCACACTACGGTTGGTATGGTAAAATGTAATAATAATAAAAGTACGTTGAACATCAGCGGGATATGGAAATGAGAACAAAGCACAACGCGCAAAAATTAACAGAGTTCAGAAAATTTATAAAAATTAACCCGTCCGAGTTACTTGGCCTGTTCTCAGAGCACGGTTCGTTCTTGCACATACTAAGTATGTATGTGGATAAGACTCGGAAAGTCTTGTAAAAGGAACAGAAGTCCTTTCTATTCTGATTGGTCAAAAACATCTCTAGTTCAATTTGACACGCGACATGCTGTGTCTTTTGATAACGTCCGCTTGACCATCAATAATAAAATTGAATGCAACGTTTCTTCTTGCGTCTTTTATTATAGACTAGATAAACCGGTGAACATCGTATCACCTACATATACTTGCGTCAAACCTAATACAAACTTTTTAAATAAACCAAAGAAACACAATTTTCCCAAAGGCTAAATCTATAATAATAATAGACAACTAAGTGGCCATTTTATATTTCTGTAAAGACAAAAGACATCAACTTTACCAGCTATTAACAGTATATTATTCTTCTTTACTTATTACTTATGTTTCCCGTTGTAAACATAAATAATAAGTAAAGAAGAATTTCTCTCTCGCTCTGGACTTTCAAATATAATTCAACACCAAAATTAGCCAAATCGGTCCAGCCGTTCTCGAGTTTTAGAGAGACAACGCCAATTTCATCATCATCAACAGCAATTCATTTCTACATATATATACAGATATAGAGATCCTGAAAAGGAGGAAGCGTTAGTAGGTAGTATAAACGAGCCAATTTAACATGTTGAAACAAAAATTATGGTAATAAAATAACGTAAATTGAATAAAACATATTCACCCTAGTTATCAATATCATGTTATGCAAGATGATACAATTTTTATCGAAGAGTCAAATTACCATTGATGCAATATATACAGTCAACTCAATTCTTTGAATCTACTTTTAACATAAGCTAAATCCATATTACTGGATATCCATAGTTACTTTGAAGTCGTTAGAAATTTTCGCTTAATATTTTATTTTTCGTGTATGTTATGTATGCTTATAAGTGAAAATATATAAAATTATAAATAATTGTTTAAAAATATACAAAATTATTAATTATGTTGTTTCTCTGATATTTTTCTTTCAATCTCTCTTGATCGTTTATTGTAAGATTACATTAAACTATTTGCTTAATAGTGTTTTTTTATTATTACATTTGTGTGCTTAAACAGAAAAACGCTTTACTTAATTTTACCTAAGTACAAAGTTCATTTAGGTATCCTATTCGGTATATTACGAGTTACTCATTAATCTTTGCGCATTCGAATTGCAAATGCAATATTTATCTTATAGCGATCTGTAATTGCTTCTCATGATTTAAAGCCTGTTTATTGGAGTTAGAGAGAGTATAATACTATTGACTAGGTTAATATGCTTGATCATTAGGTTCATAATTCTAAACTCGGTTATAATGTTTCGTTCCGTATGTTCGTAATTTAGCAAAAGGAATCATTGTGATGGATTACGACCTCGGGTTATCAATCTTCCGCGGTATTTTCGCTTTATTGAAAACAGAATTGTTACAGACAGAGAGTAAATCCAAAAAACTGGCAGAGCAGCAATGCGTAAAGAAATGTGTATAAATGAGTATAAAAATTTATATGGATTTAGTTTTTTTATTTTAAAATAAAAAACATATACATATATTTATTATGGAATATAAAATACAGGTATTAATTATTTCACTCACGTCATTAAATTTGTATCGCTAGACATCCCTACTCATCGGCAAAGAAGACAGAGGTGTAGGCCGAGAGAAACAGCCGGCGAAAAAAGTCTCGATTCTCTTTTAAAATATTAAATCATCATACTATGGCAAACATAGATAAAATAAACCAGAAAAGAGGGAGATAGCGTCGCTCTTCACTTGTATTACATTACAAAACTGAATGGAAATCTTGCAGTCCAGTTTTCGGAAGCTTAATGCTCATTTAATTTTTTTTATATAACAACATTTATCATATCTGCAATATGTCAAACTTTTCATAATTCTGTGAAAGACGGAAAATGCCAAAGGACAACATAAAAGACACGCGGTAATCATATGTTCAAAAGCAATTCTTTAGATTTTGAACCCACGACCGACATAAACTGGAATCGCTCACGTCCTCAAATATGGTATAATTCAAAATACTTTGTTAAATTGTTGACCCAAACAATTGGGTCATAAATTACCAATACTGTTTTGATAGGAACCAATCAACTGCGATACAAGCCCTCGCAATTTTTACTTCCCTTTTCGTTCATAAATTAATTGAAAACCGTTCTGATTTCCTGAAATAATGTTAGTTATATTTTATGAGTGCGCACACAATGTAGCAAACGTTTTTCTTTCCTTCAAGATCAAATACATTTGACTGTTATTAATTTGCAAAATTCAGATGAATCGAATAGCAATTTTTCTTCAACGATCGAAATGCGTTTTACGTAAACTTCATGGCGCTGTGCCAAAGCTTTTGTGTTGTAAATACGATTTGATCACGTACAGAAGATGTGGGAAGGGTAGGTATGTAAACATCCCCCCCTTGTGCCACACACGGTGTCAAAAGATACTATGTCGAGATCAAAACACAGTTGTTTACGACGTAAAAATTATCTTGTTAAGCATTTTATTACCGTCAACTTCGGAAGTGTGAAACAATAAACAACTATGTGAGAATATGTGATTTATAAGTTGGTAAAGCTAAAAATATTAATACAATTTTAAATATCCGTATACCGTGAACAAAATGCCTATAATCGCATACCTTCCGTAGCGATATATTCTACAGGAAGTAACGCAACAAAACCGTAAAAGGTAATACGCAACAACGGTACAAAATTTCAAAAAAAATCTGACGTTTCCATACTCTGTTTCATATTAAATATCGCCTTTTAAAAGTATAGAACAATCTCCTGTCACTATACGAAAGACAGCTAAAAAATCAACGGACATCTAGAAGATTTAATAACCACTTAAGCAAGCGCTCGAAGCGTGTGTAATCGACCTAATTCATCGTGTTTATCCCGGCCACAACGTGGGTGTAGAGTTTCGAGCATTCGTACTACAGAGTATGGACAGTGAAAGCAAACAGTCAGCGTTCCACATAACGCTTTGTGAGTACCGACACATGACACCTTGGCCTTCACAAAACTTGATTTAAATACGCGCTTCTCTGAATGAAGTGAGAATATTTATATGTTTTTTAGCTGTTTGGATAAGCTATATTTTTCTTAGACACTTTTGAAATTGAATGCTTAGGATAAAGTCAACGTATTAAATAAATAAATATAGTCTTTATTAACAATCTTGTAAGTTACATTTTATCTTATTTCTACTTTATATACTTATTTCTATTTCTATTTATACTTATTAACGCAATTTAGTTAATAATTTACTTAAATGTAAATATTATCATATTATTTCCCATTAGACACATTTTTTGATTGTATTGTTTTTCAGCATAGGCCTCCCCAAGTAATCTCCACAAAGATCTATCTGTTGCTTTCCTCATCCATGTGGCTCCTGCCACCTTTTTAATATGATCTTCCCATCTATACTCGTTTACATATTCCAGTTCAGTAACATTGTTAAGTTTAAAAGGAGTATTGAAAGGTCAACGTATTGCTATGTATTTAAGTTCGCTAAAATCACAGGCCTTGTAATGAAATTCGCGTTGAGGTACCTAGCACATTAAAGTTTCAAAAGTCAAACTACATTCTTCGTCTTGCACAATAAGATTCAATAGACGACCCATGGCGATGTTGAAAGGACTTATTAAAGAACTTATTTCAACCGCACAATGGAACAATCTTGTACTTATTGTGGCGCTGTAGCATATATCAATCAATGGTGATAAGATCCTCTCAACTGGCACTGTTTTTTGTTTAAAATAACGCCACTTTAAATTGGCTTATCGGAGCGGTTAACGCCCGGTATATTCTAAATACGATTTGTAGCAATACTACTTTTTAATACAGCGTAATCGTCAATATTATAGATAGATATTTTATATCATTAAACTAAGCTTATTAGTAATCGTCCGAACATTTATTAACAGAAAGATTGTCAAAGTAAAAACATTTTTCTCAACAAATAATCCATGACGGTGTATTATTATTGTTACCATATATTTTTCTCGTAACTGTACAAATCTTATGGTTTCTATTTGGCTAAACATTCCTTGCTATTTGGCTTGAAGCGTTAAACGCTTGTCAAATATTGACAGTTTCCCTTAAGGTTGAATCAATATTAACATGAATAATAAATTGCTACGTCTTGGCTGCATCATGGCCAAGTTCAACAACACTTCGATGATTTGATTGAACTCAGACTGCATTCAAGGCCTGGATTCAGTGATCGCTAGTCATTTCCAGGGCGGAATTATATTATTTATTTCCTATGCATGATTTCTGGTTCAGTTATATTGGTTCATTTACAAACCATTATGATTGCGGAAATTTATATTTAAAGTACATGAGAGCTTGTACTTTAAACATTTTAAACTTCTAAAATGTTAAATATCTCTGCATAAGATTAAGTTTGGACTAACCGAAAATATATTAGAAGCAATTTATGAGTGTACGTAGTAATTTAGTACATTAAAACAGTGGTGTTTATTAAAAGATTACCATGTTCGATTGACTTTAGATTTGTTTCAATCGTCTTCGGTGGGTCTCTGCAAGTTAAAATTAAATGCTCATTCATATTTTTAAGCTCCAAGGTTACAGTATTCATTTATTAAATATAAACAAATAAAAAATTGACAAGTGTAGTGTATACTAATGAAAACATTAAATCATTTCCTGCCGAAAGTTGTGTTATACTATCTCTGAGTGTTGCTATTTCTTGGTGAAACGGCTGATTTTATTGTCAATAAAGTTTATTTGACCAATGTTCCACTTTAAAGTAGGCGAGGACAAGTCTATCTAATCTAAGAATGTGCACATGGCTCACACGATTAGATAATTATGAACTGATAGAGGTTCTTTGTTGACAGTAAATTAATTTTGTTTCCAAGAATGTTGGTATAAGGTTGAATTTCCAGTACTTCTTAAAACTTTTCCTTAACAAAAATATTTCTGTCGATTTACCTTTTAAAAATGAAATAAATCAGTGGCGCTACAACATTTATAGTTCTGGGCATCAGGTTTTTGTATCTGTTCCATGATCATTTGTTAATCTAATAGGCAAGTAGGTAATTATCATCCTTATCACACGCCGTCGACTTCATTGAATCCAAGGCAAGATGGTTTTCGGCTGTGCACCAATAGATAGTTTCAAGGTCACATAGAAGTGTGCCATTGGTGCATAGATAGGGATTGAACCTACGACATCAGGGATAAGAGTCGTTCGTTGAAGGCCCTAAGATAATACTGATTTGGTTGCCTACTAATTTCAATAAAAACAATTCCTTTATTATTTGGCTGAAAAATATATGCATGAACTGTATAATTACATATTTGTATGTAAATGTAATACATTCTCATCAAAGATTTATTTCCACAAATAATAATAAAATTCAGTGCACATAATCATTAAATACTTAACCATAAGCGATAAAAGCTAATCGTAAACTTAACATAAGGATATGACTCAACGATGTAACACTTTTCCTTTCTTTTATACCACACTAATCGCTAAAAAGTAATAAAATTTCATGTAATTTACATGGCAATACAGGGTTTTTTATTCTAAACGTCGTAACTTTTTTGTAAGTGGCTTGCCTTTGGGTTACATGCTCTATTATTAAAACTGTCATTTGACATGTAATTGAGAAGCTAATTTTTGATTTTTTAAAATTATTTAATTGTGCATTGTCACTACTGTTTATCCTTTCTTCATCACAAGTCCTGCATCCAGATTTACGCAGGACTTCTTTGTTTTTGCTAGCTTTGAAATCGTACCTAATAACGCTATCTGATAACGAGAGAGTTCATGAAACGAAGATGGTTAGAATTATGACATATTTGTAAGACGCACATGCAAGGACTAAATTTCTGCCCACAATTTTTTTTAAGCCCTGCTCAAATGTATAATCAACTGTCCTCTTGGAGTTATTAAGTCGATAGATACACTCTGTTAGTACCATAGGTCGGTTTATGCATTTAGGCCGTGTTCATAATACCTGAACCAGTAAACATTACTTATAAGTTATACCATAAAATATCCAAATTAAAATCCATCCCGACGTTTAATGGTACATTTGTGAAAAACGTGCTGTTACCTCATAATTACAAGTCATAATAAGCTAACGAATGGGGTGATTTTGAACCAGTTTGGTATCGCGAAATATTACTCGTTAATTGCAAGTTGTGTCGGTTGAAAAATGTTCCCCCGAGACGTCTTTATCCAAATACAGTACGATCTTAAATTCATGTATTTAATGAGCCTGTCTCCGTATAAGCCAGATAAAATTGACGTTGGCATGTTGATTGAAGTAGTTAAAATTCGGTAGATAATTTAATTAGCGCCTTTTATATTCTACGTTTAGTTTCTTTTGACTGGTTTTAGTTTAATGTATAAACTTAGTTATAGGAATTATTTTCAAATAGGACACTAAAAATTATTAAAAAGATTTTTTTTACTTTTTAACGTAGGTACTTTTTAAAATGAAACGTATTGTATACTAACGAATGAACAATACCTAGCGAACGACTATATTATAACTATTTAATAATTATAGTTCTAATTATAAACAGTCTAATAGTATGAAAACCAAACCTCCCGTATTTCAGATTTGTAAATCCCTTCTTAAAACTTTAATTGAATACAAACAAACCAGTTCTAAAATGTTACTTAATGATGATAAGGTTTCATGCTTGATGGTGTACAGTTACAGTGTGGGCGACCTATGGCCCATTCACCAATACTCCTACGCAACCTTCTATGCTTAAAACCTTATTTGGATGTGTTGCGTAACTACCATGCTTTCGTTACTGTTATAATTGATTAGTTAAACGGTTATGTGCTTTCATTACATTTCAACTTGCAGCATGCAGACTCTTTAGAGTAAGTTACAGCTATAATAGCAATTTCTATTCTCAGGTTCTTGATGCTTCCTGATACCAATTAACACTACTGGTATTGAAATAATTATTAAATTTCTTTAAAAGGCATCATAGTTCTTAGAATCCGACTTTACAGACGAACAATATTGTAGAGATTTTTTTAAACGATGCTTTTTATATTTTTTTGCACTAAAGTAATACATTAATTTTAATTGAATTCAAATATAGTTAACTTGTATAAGCACTCTAGCTAGGCAAACTAGCCTACGTATCTACGCCCATGGACACTTATAGTGAGTATGTTGCCGGACTATGAGGGAGAACTAGCTTGCGTAGTTGGAGGTCGTATCTCCCAGGGAAGACCGGGAGATTTTTTAATCTTAATTTATATTTCGGAAGATTTTATTTTGTTGGACTATAAAAATATGTATCAAAAGTAGGACATTGCATATTAAGATACAATTGACCCCAGAGGTTGGCGCCACTTTTACCCAGACGTAAGGGACACCTACGTATTGTCTACTAAGACACTATATCATTACGTAATTTGTTCTCACAACACCTACACTGTACCATAGAGGTTATAGTATATTATATGCAGTGAGTACGACTGATTGTAGTCTTTGAAGTGAATTTAATTTGGTGTCCAGTTGTTTCTAGTCGATAGGTAAAGAAATATAATCGCCAAAAACACGATAGTAGTATCTATGTAATATTGTATTGTTCTGTATTGCTTATTAAGCAAAAGTAAAAAAAATCAGTTATTAAAACTAAGTTTTTTTTATATTTAAAATATATTATGAAAACAATATTATTATCAAAAAGAAATAGAGAGATTTAAAATAAGGTACTTTTTTTAAACCAATGAAGCCTCTGACTACCCCATAATAAATTCTGGTAAGTTTTATAGTAACTGTTCTTTTCGGTACATTACCCTTGTGCCTTCGTTATAAAGTTTCCAACTTCTTTTCGAGAAACAAGATTATAACCAAGTTCCTATCAACCTGAAACTCTTCATTCTCTAAACTTGTTAAAACGGGGAAACGTTGTAGATAACGCTTAATCAATGTTTAAATATTTGGTCAAAAGATTTTCAAATTGTAATTACGCCTCCTAAGCAATTATCCTATAGAACCTTTTTGGAGAATTTGAGTTATGTACTATAGTTTTTTATTTATAATCTTGATACTTAACAATAGTGCGTGGAGTCTCTTCGCGCGGAAGAAGTGAAACTTCGTAATTCGTAAAAATAGCAAAGAGCGGTTGAAATTCATTTTTAGTTGAATGATATTCTTGCTTCAAGACAAACTTTATTAAGATTGATTCTAATTCACAATTGCTGGCATCTTTTAAGTATTTTCGAGTGGGGAAATATCCAAATCTATAACATTTACAATGGGATTATGTAAACTTACGTTTAACGCAACAGTGCTTACATACCCCCCGGCATGGTAGCGTAGGATGTCGCATTAGAAGTTTCACTTCAAGAAAAAAAAAGTATATTTTGTGAATAAATGAAATGACATTTGCATAGATGTCACCCCGAATTTTTTACTGCGCAGTCTCTATTTTTAATAAAGACTTTCTATTCATAAAGAATGCCCCATAACTGTTATTTTAATGTTTTAGGCTAGTTCTTGAGCCTACGAAATAAATTAAATAAATGAATTGAGAACCTCCGCCTCGTAAGTTAGTGATGTCCCGGCGGTCAGTAAATAAATAAAAATTGTACATAAGTAAATACTGCAGACTTCTTTTGCGGAGTCAGTTTTGTGTTTAAAAAACAATTTAAAAAAATACGTTTATTTTGGCATAAGATTTTAACATAAGATCACTTATTCCACGTCATTAAATTCGAACCTGTTGGCATCCCTACTCATCGGCAAAGAAGACAGAGGGTGTAGGCCGAGAGAAAAGCCGGCGTAAAAAACTCTCGGTGCTCTTTTAACACACTCTTTTAGACACAGACTACTAAGGAATGTTTAGTTTCTTCCTTTCATTGTATGCTAATACTTTCGCGAATAAAGCTCTCTATTGAACCACCTAATTATTATGTAATCTCAGACCAATGTTGGCCAAAGCCGGATTAGATGAAGCCCGGAAAAGAAGTTTCAATAAAGTGATTTTTATATGAAATATTTTGTTATGCTATTCCATAAAGACCGTTCGCTTTTACAGACTAAATATGCGATTTTTTTTGTGTTCACCTGATGTAAGTGTGCAGCCGATGAACACTCACCAGAACAACAGGAGGCTCGCAAGTGTGTTGTCGGTCTTTTAAATATATGGAATATCAGGAATACATGTGTTAATATTCCATCGACGAGAGACAGGGGTGTTTGATTTTAAACAAATTGTTTTCACACAACGAAAATAGTATGCTAGGTGCGAACTGAGGCTACGCGGTACCCTTATTTTATTTTTAGTATATACACCTAATGATCTGTCTTAAACATGACTTGACACACACTGTAGACGACTAAATAAATAAACCTATCTGTTTGACTTCGTTTATTTGTAAAAAAGTCCCTAATGTGAGTGTTAACGTAAACATACACGGTAATTCTATATTTGTTAAGACTGCTTAGAAATATTATGAACTTCATATATTATGGTTTAATTTGTCGAGCTAGTACACATACTATCCAAGATATTTTATCGCTTTTTTCGTATATAACATCAGTTGACCGTACTCAACGGAAAATTATAAGAGCACATAAGTATCAATCTTTGATTTGTAAATTTATTATTTGGAATAGAAGAAAAACATACACATGTTATTTTGAATAAGGTTATAATTGCCGGCAACGCCGGGGGCAAGAGGTTGTGTAGCCGTCCTTTCAGAGTACACTGTTTTCTTTCCACTTAGTCGCATATCTTGGAAATACTTCTATTAGCAGCTGGTTCCACAAAGAGGTGGTGCGCGGCAGAAAGAGCCTCAAAAAGGCGCCATGAAGGTTGGAATTTTTCTTTCTGCCTCGACGTCTGATGAAAAATCAATAATAGTTACTTTTATATTTGTGTCAGTTTGAAAAAGCAAATTTAAGTAGTGTTAGGTAGATAAGGCGTTAACATACTCACACATAAACAAAACGATGTAAAAATATTACGATAATGCTACCATATATGCTTGTTTACTAAGAAAACACCGACGGTTTAATACATTGTTCGTCAATGTGTGAATACACAAAACATTCGTAAAACGATATGTTCTTAATAAAAAAATTCACACTTCAAATATATTACCTTATTATCGCCTTCAAACGAAATTTCAAACGTATTGATTTCTATTTACCAGAAACACGATAGTTGTGATTTTGTATTTCGTGAGTGATGCGCACGAACAATGTAATTTACTTAGCTGACTGTACAAATTGTTACCTATCGTGTTCTGTATCACGAAATGTCAAATTGATTTTATATGGCTACTAGAGACTAAAATTGTCCCTATTACTAGCGCCAATTTAATTTTGTCTACTAGAACTTAACTTATTTTCTACGTTCGCAGTTCGCACTGCTGCAAAGTCTCACTATCGTATTGAATACTTACTACTAATAAGTTTGTACTAAAATTATTAAGTGCAAAAAAATTGCGTAAACTATAGCTTGGCACTTTTATATAAGCAGCAAGGATTGGCCCCTGCAACAAAGAGACATAAGTTTAAATTTAGATTCTTCCTGCCAGTTTAATGAAGCCCGTAACACTATTAATCTTTGAGGATATTTATTGATGAAGGACCCATAAATACTTTCCGTCGTTTGAAGTTTATTAGATTGTATGGTATTAGTCAAGGGTACACTTTGTTGCCAAGTTGTTTGCAGATATATATTTTTATGCTAGTCAAGTAGATGAGCCGTGTGTGCCTTAAACGTTGTATTTGTGGATGCCATAGCAACTAGAGTAAGGGTAAATTTAATGTAGGGTGCGTCTTTTCTGTATACAATTGTATCTAATGTATGTTAAGAATTCTTTAAAATGAAACTAATCAAAACAATTGAGAAACGAAACCAGCTCCGCATACTGACTCGATTCGAAACTAATTGTGCCGAAATTACACCCAGGACTTCCTAACAGCATGTGCATTAATAGTTAAATATTATTAACCGTAGTAAGGGCATTAAAACAGCCACCGGCGCCTGCGGCTCTCACGTCGGAACAAAGCAAACACAGATCATATCTTAAAAGAGAACTTGAGACCACAGATTGCACTTAGTAATTGCTTTTAGTAAAATGAATACCAGTACGTAAATACAACAGTATTTTTCCTAAGTGACACTTGATATGTTTGAAAACGTTGTCTTTGAAGTACGCAAACCAGCTACTGAATTTACTAAGAATACATCTAAATATTAGTGGGAGTTAAAGCAGTACGTATTGACAAGGACAGGAATGCTTGGTGGTTTGGTGATGTAGAACGAATGAATGAGAAGCGAAAAAATAACCAGTAATATATACAAGGGATGGTGAAATAGGTTTAGGTTGCTGGCTAGGAGATAAAAGTACCTAAAACGGAGCATGTTGGTAAATGTCATGAAAGTAAATGAAGGGAGAGAGGTAGGTCAGGACCGTAGCAAGTGGGTAACCGTGGTCTCTGCTTAGGGAGCGTTCAAATAGGTATTACGTCACGCAATTTTTGGAGATTCTTGCCCCCGCCCCCCCATGTAAAGCGCCGTAACTTTTTCCTGTACTCAATAGTACAACGTTACCACCCTGTGACTCATCAAACCTCTAAGTTGCCATTTATGTGGTGTAAAGTATCGGAAAGTCGAAAATAATATTAACAATAACGTATAATTGAATCCCGCCCCGCATCGTAACGTTTTAAAATGCTAATTAATTTTACGCTTTTTTTGTAAAATATATAAGAAATGTCTGGTAAAAATTTGGAAGCCATAATGATAAGTATTCTTCCTCACAACTCGATGAACGATGATTTGCGATAATTTTGGTGGGAAGTTTTCCTCAAGGCAATTTGTCAGTGTATTGCATTAATAAGGAATGATGAGCGAACGTACCTTGTTTACCATCAACCCCTAAGCTTGTTATTCGCGCTTGAGGATTATGGGGGAGGCACGCATCATTTAATACAACTTGTACGAAAATTTGTATATATTTTGGGCGTTACGTCTGCAAATGTATTTTTTCGTGTTACATTTTCATTTCCTCGTCCAAGTTCGTTTGTTCATAATTATACAATATTCTTATACAATTAGGTATTAAGTCATTTGTTTCTCCTATCCGTTTGGCCCATAGTGAACAGTAATTTATTATGCGAAAGCTTTATTGTCGTCAATTAAAATAGACTAATTGTGCGACTTTGAAGTTGCATATCTATTTGCATACGGTCAATGACCTCGCAAATCCTAGAATAAACATCTTCCGCACTTCCTATATGAGTTATTGCTACTAATGTTGACTTAAAGTATTACAGCATAGTTAAATATTAAAATGAGCTTTAGATGAATAAGATCACCGACTCGACATTTTATTGTACATATGGAAAATCATTCATCAATCATAAGTATTATTATTATTTAATCTAGTTTACTTGGATATATAAATTATGTGTTTTACTAGGTTAAGTTTTAAAACACGATTATATAAGGCTGGGAATTAATTAAATATAATTATATTTGCCAATTAAATGATGTGTTTTACTAGGTCCAGGAATTTATACTGCAGGATAAAACGAATTTCTGTTAATAACTTGTTTCATTAATTCATGAGAAAACAATATATACATATATAGTTGATTATGATGTAATGACAAATAAATTTAATTATAAATTTTCATTGAGTGCAACAAATATAAAATGTAACTATGCATAAAAGACTAAACAATTTCAAATTTTGTTATTTTATAAATTTTATCAACCTTAATTTTCGTACTTGATAGTGGCTTGGCAACAATAAATCGTTTTTTTACCCTAAACTATTACGTTCTTATTTCAAATCAACTGATTACGATCAAGGAGGTTTGAATTCACCACAGATAACATAGTATAAGATACACAAATGTACTACTTTAATATATAATGTGTTCATGTCTGACGTTCTTCTCATCACCATCGCTTGAATCGTTAAAGCGGCTATGTTATATAAATCTCGCTTGATGTGTCTTTTAACTTAATTTATATGTTGTTCACCAGCAAAACGATGCTGTTTATGATCTGCCCACCGTTAATCGTACGCATAAAGCTGAAACGACATTTCATATCGAGCTTTGAGCATGCCTCGACTTCTTTATGATAATAGAGTTCTTCTAAATGGTACTTAGTTTTATGTAACGATCCTGCCGATTCTGAAAAGTGACAGACCTTACAGGCAAGCAACAGTAAACTAACCCGGTAGAGGTCACTGACCTCATATACAATCTTTTTAGTATTTACTGATACATTTCATGCTCTGTGGAACTAAATGGAAAATGCCGCTACGAATTAAGTTGGGTTTAAGGACCGACATGGAACAGATTGACTGCCTCAGGCTGCCAAGTGTCCCGAATCCACTGTATACGACCTACTATTAAATTTAAAAAATCGATAAGTGTTTTATTTTTGTTAAATGCAATATTTCTTGTATTTCCCGTGAAACTACTGTATCTTAGAATTTGTTATTAAACAACAGGGAAGTAGGCTGCTCCTCTAATGTTAAGTAACTCCTTTCCAAGCGCAAGTGCGTTGTCGGCTTTTAAATTAGCACGATCTAAATATTTCTCAGTTACTTAACTTGAGTTATTTGTGATTAGTTCGGAAATATGCACAGGACTTGACGACGAGGTTTTAAACAAATGTTGGGACAACATCAATTAAACGTTTATAATGGATATTAATGATAGACTCTTATCATCTTATCTAATAATTAAAAATAACTACCACTCAATCACAAAAATGGCAGATGCCCTTTTTATTACCAAACAAAATAATCTACCACATGCCACATTCATTCATCCACGCATATGCTTTATAAATGTCTATTTTCGGCCCCTCTGCTTATTTATTAGATCGATAAAAACATTTGATTGTGACTAGGTCACTCGATTATTAGTTCATTGCGCCAATTTATCTCTAATTTATTAGACGCACCAATTATTTGCACGTACTAAATAATATATTCATTCATGTTTGTGTATCTTTATATATTTTACTATTATTTTTCCTGCAGAGGTTTAAGTCAAATATTACACTTATTGTAAAGACTTTTCGGAAAGCTTTATATATTTGTATAAGACGCATCACCATTATATAGAACCAGGTGCCTATTGAAGAATATCCTAAGGACTAAGGGTCCTTCAAGAAAAAACTGTACCATATTTTAAAAGGTCTACACCGCAGCCGCAAGCCACCTGGCAATGTTCCTGTATTCTACTTCTCCTCAAAATAGGGAAATAGTCAGGGAGAACGCATGATCAGGTAATGAAATATGTGTATGACCATATGATGTGGATTGAGATTATATGATTAAAAAGGAACGAACGACTCAGAATACGGCTTCAAACTGCATAGGATTTGAAATCTTATTTAAGGCCCGTGTAACCGATATATCGAAAGGACAAGTTTCCTCCATACCACTATTGTTTAAAGCCACTTAGACACAAGGACTCTAGACAGGATTTGTTAAGAACTCGACATGTGCATTATTCTTGTGGTCTTACGTCATATTGAGGAAGACAATTTTTCTACTAAAAAATAGTGTGCGTTTAGTTCAAATTTAAACTTAATATTATTTTAAATCAAAAAATAAAAACACCCATTCCGATTGAAACATAAATAGCTTTAAAATTTTATATACAAATGAAAACAGATTGGTGAATTTAGGCACAAAGGTGGGAGAGACTTTAAAAATGAAAATAAATTTAAATGTGTTGATAAATATGCTTCGAAAATAATAATTTTAAAAGCATAGACAGTTGAATCAGAGTACAATGGGCGTGTCATCACCACATGGCTCCAACCAGACAATGTTCTCTTTAGAAAGCAAATAATAGTCGATTGAATGTGATTGCATGAATAATATGCGTATTGGGCGCATTTGTATGCACCGCGGTCACAGCTGGAAGGAGCACGCTTAACATTCAAAATAAATAACCCCGTTTAAATTAATTAGGTATTTAACAGCCCGTTTTAAATACATTAGTAATTAGTTAATCGGCCGACTCGGAACTAATGTGATTAATAATGTTTTCGGGAACATAATGAATGTTTATTCGTGTGGGCATTTTCAACGGATGTGAACGCGTTAAATTTGCCGTCACTTCGCGTGTTTCCTGTACAATCTTTTGCCTAATTATTATGCATTCTGGCAAGTTACAACTATATCTGTAGTAAGATAGACCAGCAATCACAGCAAACGAAAAGAAAGAGATCTTATAAAGGCAATATATATATATACATGTCAGTCGGCAAATGTCAGTTACCAACCACGTTCTTTTGCCTTCTGTGTTACCAACCACGATCAGTTCCTCCAAGTTCTCATCGCCTCTGTATTCGGTACGGTATTCACACATATTGCTAAATATGTATATATTTTTTCCCTATTTGCCAATACGCACAACGGACCGATTATAGTCTAAGTGCGGAAATTGAGTCTACCATACTTATTCGATAAGAGGTACTACTCAGTTCTACGTTTCACTATTAATATATAAACACATAGGCCTTTGCATTCCAATCCTAAGCAATTCTCACCAGAAACCAGGATACAAGAATGTTAGCTTATTGAATAAACCAAGAACTTGACCGAATGAGCCACGCCATTAAATCCATTAGAGAGATAATTTGTTCTTTCATTAGACTTAATATATGTGAACTCCAGTCAATGGCCAATCATCCAACTTTCCTTTGAAGATTCTCCGCCACATTTTTGCAGCAATCAATTTCAATAGACACGCAGATTTTTCGTTAAATTAAAAACTAATGAATGACTAAATACTAAGACATTCCTATGTAATAAACTTCGCATTTCTGTTTGAATTTTTTTGCCTGATAACTATCGGTTATTTGCGATGAACCTTATTATGTTAAAAAAAAATAGTTAATGTTTTTGGCACCTGCGTGTCTTGTGCACTTATTGCTCAAGTAATTTAGTTCGGAAGTCGAATCAAGAAGGTGGTTCGCTAAAATTTACATTAAATTTTTGTCTAACCTAATTGAGTTTAAGCAAATTCATCTGAGAGCGATGCTCCTGTAGTTACATTGCATACCAAGCATAAACGAGAATTTTTGATGTTTCAGGGACCTTGACGTTAAATCAAATGTCTCAGTGTCAATGGAATTAACACTGCTTTTCTGTAGTCACGATTACGGCTTTGAATTATGAAAATCTTCTTAAGAAACTAATACACTTGGACGAGTATAAGGGTGCTGGCCCAGACGATATTCCGCCCATTTTTATACGCAAATGTGCTAAGTATTTGGTGGAACCTCTACTTACAATTTATAATAAATCTCTTAACTTAGGAGTTTTTCCGGACAAATGGAAAATGGCTAAAGTGGTTCCTATCTATAAGTCGGGGGAAAAAGAGCTAGTAGCTAATTATAGACCCATTTCTATTCTTTCCTCCTTTGCTAAAATACTTGAGTCTCTAGTATGTCCCTATCTTTATAAACACTTTGAACAGTTAATTGCTTTATCACAACATGGGTTTATGCAACGTAGATCAACCACAACTAATCTAGTTGAGTATACTGAATTCCTAAGTGATGCTTTGGATCGTGGTCTCCAAGTTGATACGATTTATACAGACCTCAGCAAGGCTTTCGATCGAGTTCCTCACTCTATACTTTTAAATAAGTTGTCTAGCTATGGCGTATCACCACGTTTTCTTAAATGGATTGAATCTTATTTAAGTAATCGCAAATTTTTCGTTGTCGTTAACGGCTTTAGCTCCACTATACATGAAATATCTTCCGGTGTACCGCAGGGCTCTCATTTAGGGCCAATACTATTTAATATATTTGTAAATGATTTAACAACTTGTTTTAAGCATTCTAAGGAGTACATGTACGCAGATGATCTCAAGTTTTGCCGTGTTATCAGTAGCTCCGATGATTGCTCGATGCTCCAATCTGATCTGAATGAAGTGACCTCATGGTGTGTCTCCAATGGTATGGAGCTAAATGTCCGAAAGTGTCACTTTATTCGTTTTGCTAGAAAAAGGGATATTTTAATTCACAACTATCATATAGGTAGCGTAAGACTTCGAGAGGAAAGAGTGATTCGTGACTTGGGGGTACTTTATGACAATAAGCTAACGTTCTCAGAACACCAAGACTTTATAGTTAAGAAAGCTTCTAGAATGCTTGGTTTTGTCATAAGAAATACGAAAGGATTTCGTAGCATCAAATCAAAAATACTATTATACAATAGTCTCGTGCGGAGCATTCTAGAATATGGTTCAGTTGTATGGAGGCCGCATTATGCGACGCACATGCTACGACTCGAGAGATTACAAAAGAGGTTACTGTGGCATCTGCTTTTTTCCAGTGGCATCTCGAAAAAAAAGTTGCCAACGTACGAAACCAGGCTGGCACACTTTAATATGATGTCATTGGAGAATCGCAGAAAAATTATTGATATATCGTTTACAGTAAAGATATTCAATAATAAGATTGATTGTCCGAACCTTCTATCTAGATTTAAGTTTCATGTACCCTCTCGATCCCCTAGGCATCCCGTTATTTCATTTGTCCCTCCTTTCCGTAGGACGCGTTTTGGTCAATGCTCTCCGGTGTCCAGATTAAGCATTCTGATTAACAAGCTAGGTCTGGATATCCAGAGTTGCTCCCCTCACACTTTAAAATCGATTTTAGTTTAGTTTTTTGTAATTGTTTCTTTTTTGTAATGTTTGTTTTGTTTAAAAATTGTTTCGATTGATATTTGTATGTGCTCTAAATGAATGTCATGATTGCCTCTAATTGCTTATCACATTCAAAATTGTATTTAGTGTTTGTTTTTACCAATGTATCAGTGTGCCGAGCGTTGGCAATCTTTATCAATAAAAAAAAAAAAAAAAAAAAAATTAAATGAGCCCATTTTATAAGTAACAGCATAATTAAATGTTAATGATGCTCGTACACGTGCCACGGCCGCAAAGTTGTTTTAAATGTAATAATCGTATTCGGCCCCCAATAAAGGACATAATCTGAGATTAATGACTTCGTTATTTAACGTGTGGGGCGGTGCATTAAACCATGTGCATTGTCACGCTTATCAGTTATCATTTTGGATTAGACACGTGATATACTCCAGATGTTATGGCATCACGTAACATTTGCGTTCTATTTTCAAAATTTGCATTGCAATTTGTTTTCAAGTAAGTATGCAATAGAATATAACAATTCAACTTGACTTAATTGTTATATTGTATTGTACATTTAAAAAAACAAGTTAAGTCTATCAGATATCTAATACTAGTAAACTGTAAAACGAGATTTTTTTTTAATTATTTTAATTGTTTCATATAGCTCGTAACATATACTGTAAATACAGCTCTATATATGAAACATTTAAACATGTAATCTAACTAAGTAAAAACTTTGTATAGTGAGGATCCCAGTGGGCCGATTCTCTTAATCTACTGTTTTCTTTAATTTACTGAATTCAAATGAATAAGCTAATATATGTCTGAACCTGACAGGTGTCAGAAAAATACTGTTATCCGTCTGCTTGACTATTGATATAATGGAGTTAAAATATTAATAGCAGGTGTCCGAAATTATGACAAAAACGCGAATCACGTAAGCAAATTTACAAACAGCTGCTCCAAACATGTGATAAAACATCTGTCCTATCTTTTGAAAAACCCTCATGACTCGAAATCGACCCCCACTTTAATTAGACCCTATTATCATTGCATTCCAATTGCCATTGGTTTACATTTTCACGCTAGAATGCGCGCGCGCCGTCGCCACAATGAACCCATGATCGGTGATTAGAACATAGGTCGTATTGTGCGAGCTTTAGAAAGTCGGTTTAATTTTCTTGACTATATAAAGTAATCGAGAACCGGAAGATCTAGATTTATATAACGACTATAAGGATGTTTTGTAATCAAGATAGAAGAATTCTACGAGTAGTAGTAATTAGCTTGCTTCTTTCGAACAGGTATAATAAAATAGCCGCTAAGCTTACTAACACTAATTCCATAGAGAAGGAAAAGACGTGTGTGTACTTATGTACACGCGTTAGAAGTTATACTTCTTTGGCGTAACAAGATAAAAAATTGCCTTACTCTACATTTGTAGAAAAAACGACACTAACATTAGATCTACTCTTATCATTTTTGTCTGACGCGTCAAAAGAAGTATAACTTCAAAAATAACCTAAACCTTCCAATACAATGACACGTGAATTCAGTCATAGTTAAACTGAATATGTTAGATATAATATATTTTCTTAAGTGTATTATTTCTGTACTGGATTGTATATTAAATTTTATATTTTGATAAAACAGTTCGACCGTCTTTTAAAACGAGCGTATATTCCCACTAAAGGGCCGTGACACAAAATATATTTATGTTCGCGTATATGAGCTGCAAATGTCGTTTTAACCATGCCCTGTCGTCGTAAATCGCACGATGCTCTCGCATGGTTTAGCAGGCCATTTTCAATTATTATTGACCACAATTCGTATTGGCCTTTTGGGCGCAGTCAAAAAATTTCATATTATGTTGAGGGTTAACTTTTATTAGCACTTGAACTCATTTCAAAATACAATTAACCTATTCAACTACTTGCCCCTGCAATTACTTTAATATCATAAATTGGATTCCAATTTTAATTAGTCTATTTATATGCTTGGCGCCAAGCATAAAGTAGCTACCCTCAGTTTTGTAGATAATTTTCCATGCTATTTTAATGTTATACCCGCAAAATTTACTGTTATATTTGTTATATCTACAACAAGGACGTCTATTGTTTTCTTTTTGTCTTCTTTAGAAAACATTTTATATAGTAGTAATGAAGACGCTGTGTTTATTTTATGTTAATTGTAAGATTTTTTATATTTACCACAATTAAATTTATTTTTATCTTTTTCAGGTAAGTACCATAGTAGAGTATCCTGATGAATTATTTACGCACGTAAGATTCATAATAGATTTAACTAAAATTCTCAAGACTGTTTAAAGGGCAAAAGTTTGACAAGATAACGAATTTGTCGAGTTTAATTAAGGTCTATGCTGACCCTTCATTTGTGTCGATGGAGCTTGACGACCCCATTGCGAAACAAATTGCTCCTTGACTGCCAGAATAAAATGCTTTCAAATGATTATTTCGTTTCCGTATCCTTCGAATATTGAGTGACACTTTGTATCACAAATAATTCCGATGTTTGCTTAGTTTGCTTAGCAAGGCATATTTGAATAAAATATACGCTTATTTGACTTTGATTCTTCAAATGACAATTATATTCGCAAATGGAATGACAAAGCTTACTAATGTAAAATAAAAAATATATTAACATTCATTTTCACTGCGATAAAAATATTAATAAAAGTTACATGTTATTATTACTTGAACATAATATTAATTGTTTAAGGTGTTCAGTATGCTATGATAAGACCACTCAAAGTTTTTGTTAATCAGAATACAGCTCCAATTATAAATTTCGTAATGCAATTCGGAACAGAATCGATATTTTAAAGTATATACTCGTTAATAAAACATGTCAATCATATCAAACCTTTTGCCGGATTGAAACCTGTTTCTTTAAATACTAGGCTTATCTTAAGCGCATCGGGCTTAGTCACGACTGTCGGCGTGACTTAAAGGCCACGTAGGAAGCGTCCGTTTGTCTGTTTGTATATTAATGCCACATAAACAAGCAATTCACCGCTACAGATTGCATTATTGCTCACTCATTCCTCACGATAAAGCCTTCGAAGTAATTAAAGTTTTTAAATAATAGCTGTCTAAGAAAATAACGGAAATCAAAGTCTACTGCAGGGGATGTAATCTATTATAAAATAGTCCTTGGATTACAAAAATATTGAATGTATGAAATATCATTATATTTTGAATTTTATCCAAAAATTCAAATGCAAATTAGGGATACTGTATAAATATTATCTCTTTTAAAAATAACGAATTGTTTTATGGGAAATGTCTGGACCATTAAATAAATATTTGTAATGTGCATTTGCATCACATAATATATTCATGATAAATAAACAAAATCTATAAAAAATATACCTTAGTGATCAGGACACGAAATTCAAACTACCATGACATTTCTTAAGTTTAATATTAAATTACGATTAAACCTGACTTTCTCCTTGACTACTCCCTCATTAGTGTTGCTTGCAGTTGACTTACCAGCGAAAGTGGTGGTAATCGCCACCAATTAATATTCTAGGCGATAAGCATAAACGTCTTATATCGGTTCTAATGATTTGTTTAATGAGAAACGAAAGGTATATACGGTGACATTTTTTTGTATTAAGTTTATTAATTTGTTCCAAATTGGGAGTGTAGAGTAGATCTATATTATTGTCTATTACTCGATTTTTTTTAAATACGTATCAATTGTGCGACAACATTCCTTGATTATTCATAATATGTCTGTTTTCTCTATTACGTTTCTTGCTTTTTAGCTTTCTTGTATATAATTTCTATATTATAAAATAATCGAGTAAAGTTTGTAATGTCATATTTTCTTGTACTAACAATGTACAATGTTTTATAAGTACAATCATTAGTTATCTGTCTACTAAGGTATAAAAAGCCCTCGAAAAAATATCGCTATATTAAAGAAGTTGTATTTAAAACCAAATCTAATATTAATAATAGAGTACCCATATAACGTTATTATCGATCGGTTTATTCTGAAACTTTGATTAGAAAACCGTTGCAAAGTTCGCAAATGTAGATGACCTAACAATTTTGGTACTAAATTTTAATTAACGAGCCAGTGATCGTGTTTATAAATTATTAGTCAATACTTAATATAATAAAACAATCTATACTATAATCTTTAATTCGTTAGAAATTTACCAGCTACAATTTTTGACATGTCAGATACCATACCTTTTGGTCAAATATTTTTCAATTTAAATACTAGTCTGAAAATCTGAGTATATACATACATTTTATTTGTTAGTGAATCCATTTTATTAAGTGCGGTGCTCCACATTAAAAGTGGTTTTACGGCGAGTGATAATTACGTCCCTTTTCATCACAAACAGTAAAAAACGCATAAGTAAAAATAACATATTTTTACAAAGGTGTACGAAACCTGGAATTAGTATGCCAGCAAGAATGAAATAAAGTAATTAAAGTTAATTTGATATATTGTTCGTGATACAGATGTGTTTTCCTTTTTTAGGTAAAACAAAAAAAAAATACGTACGATTTTTTTAGTAGCAACACTAGTAAAGAGATAAGTCTATGAAATGTCAGAACATTTTTTATTATTCTACGGTATGAAAAATCACAAGTTGACGTATAATATTGAGTACAAATAGCACTATTTTAGTAGAAATCCACCTATAAAAATGTTTATGATTATCTGGAGAGATACTTACGAATAACGTTAGCTTTGGTCTTTGCAATAAAAATGAAGCACCTTACACATGTCTGGATAGGACTTGATGTCATAAATATAAAAGTTTAAGACCTCATCAAAAGCTCGTATTCGATGACGTAATCACTTATTGTTACCAGACTGGCGCTCTCTGTCAAAACCGCTGTCAGTCAACGTCACTTCCTCCTTCCTTGTAAAGGGTTGACTATATCTACTTTGAGAATATATATTTTATAACACCTACCCAAGTTAATTTGGGTGTCAAATGCTATTTGACTTTTATGATTTCTTACTGATTTTCTAGAAATATTTTTTTTAACGAAATCCATGTCAAACAGTGGGAAACTCAAAACTCAAATTAAATTGATTAAATAAGACACACGCCACACTTGCGACACGTGAACATACATATATTACATATTATGTTCATAAACCTTTAAATTTCGTACATTCATATACAGAACAGAGGACTTTTGGAATTGAAACAAGTTCTAAAATAATTCTACTTTCAACACATATCGATTGGTAAATTTAATTATTTTGTGTCTAATTAATAATATGTAAAAATATTGACAACCCTAGGCGTTGTGTTACACTTCCTCAACGTGTCAATTATTTGAGGCATACTAGAACACTTCCTTTCCGTTATTTGAGCAAACATATAGTTGGTATTAAAATTACAATATCACTTAGCTTCTAGTGGTAAAAATATATCAATGAAATAAATTACTAAAATTTAACACACATCGATTCACAACGCGTTGACATTCTCGCATTGTCCTTTCATCCACTTCCTCCGATGTGGTGTATCCGCCGTATATCATACAATTGAATTTGGAATTTGAATGTTCCAATTTCAAATTTCCATAAAGAATTTCCCTTTCGATTTTCGAAGTTTAATTGAATTATTTTCTAATCCCAAAGCCGTTGTTGAATTAATTAGACATCGTTATCCCGGCTTTTGTTAAAGAGTAATGATAAGTGATGATTTCAGTTTGTTTTAATCGGTAATCCTCCGTTTTGAATAATTATTAGAAAATCCCGGCTTTTAATCTTTGAAATTAAATATAATTATTAATATATTTACCAACATATAATTACATACGATTTGATATTTTACTTATAAATAAGATCCAATCTGAAAGAATTACTCATTGTTACAATAACACACTCCCAATTATTACTGTCTCGAAGTTTCGTGCTTATATTATATAATTCCAAAGAAGCAGAATTTTTATATGATGTTTATATATTTTTATATAACATAGATAATATATACATAACGCTGTAAATATTTTTGTTTCATTCCTTCAGAAGTAGTATAATAAATCATTTTCGATATCCCGATTATCTAGATTTTATGGCCTTTGGGTCACACAATAACTACTTCACAGCTTAATTCTAATTGATGTAATAAATAGAAACTCTCTAACGAGTCAGATTTATCGTACCATTGTTCGTTTTGAAATGTCTCTGAAATTTATATTTATTTAGACACGTAATTCACCGCTAGTCATTGTTTAATTGTGGTAGTAAAATTTTGATTATCTCAATGAGCTTTGCTTTCTGGATTAAAGCCAAAGTCATATATTGTACTTGAGCAATGAGCTAAGCAATTATTTTGAGTAGTACTGGCTTATAGCGGCTTGACCATCAGACGCTTAATACGACTCGTGATAATGTTTGAATCACGGTGGCAAAGGCACTATTAGTTAATGTGCCGAGAAGGAAAACATATGGAAATGGCTAGTCTTAGAATAATAGGCTACGTGTGTCAGGCACAAAAGATAAGTCAGGCCTTCTTCCCTTGTATTTTTATTATCACAAAACAGTGTGTTTTTTTAATTGTGTTTAAATTTTTACATCAAATTAAAAAATAATAAAGGAATAATATATACACTTCTTCTCTGCTATACCCAAATCTAATTTAGGATATAAAATACCAATTCCAACAACAATTCAGTACAGTATTCAGTTTTTATTTCTCTGTCGTTCTATATCTGCATTAGACGAACTGTTTGAGGGCTGGGTTCAGCCAAAATTATTGTCACAAATCACGAGTAACGCCTTGTTAATGCTCTGCGTGAACCATTTGTCCGAAACCATTATGCAAATTACATCATTCATTTGATCCATAAATTAGCTTTTCAGAAGAGCCTCACGATAAAATCTTTAGGAACGATTTTGAGTGGCTTTCTCGGTACTAGTATATCTCAAATAGATACCCTTGATCACTTTTTATATGATCTAATTTCAATAGATAACTAAGGCTTAAGATTAAAAACACCCAACTATACAAAAACCTCAGTTTTGTATCGCGCAGTCGGCGCAGTCGCAACGACCACTATTGAAGCCTTGAAATGTCTAAGCTATCTGCTTAAAAGGAGTATTAAAACTATCAATAGCACTAAATTCCCTTGATCATAAGCACACCCCACCCCACCCCTAACGTAAATACCTTTACTTCACACGTTAAGTGTTTTTAATAAAAAAAAAATTTATAAGTTTGAGTTTTTTGTTGTGTATTCCATCTTGGGCTATATTTTAGTATAATTGTTTTTTGTTATATATAATTTAAAAAAATATTTCCCTTGCTTGGTTTTTTGATTTAAACATCTAAATCAAAACTGAATTTACAGAAAAAAGTTATATTTGGTATAAATCTAAATACAACGTTTACTGCTATGTAAAGGTACATATATGTGAACCACGGAAGAGTATTTGGTCACCTACACATCCCTAGTATGAAGACTAGCGCTAAGGTCATGTTTAAATTCATAGAAATAAAAAATACCCGTGCTCGTTTATAGGCAATTTACGATCTATTTTCCTTTATTAATGATATCTTACCGAAAATCTTGAACCATTTATATTCAAATAGATAGATCATTATAATTAATAGTATCTTTTAGTATTCTTTAAAGTGCCTACAAAATACTTTCAATGATTTATGGCCGCCTTAATAGGAGTAACATAAATTCACAGCAACGATAAACAATTCTAGTTTATGGCGGTTGACCTTGTAGCTTTACCAAATTATTTGTGGCCTTGGTAAAGATTATTGTAGTCACGCCATATGTCTGTATGAAACTGCTCAGACGAACTACACATTTTTTGCATACAATAAAGTTCACAAAAGAGAGCGCAACTTTATATGAATTGAAATCTAGCTTACAAAATTATTATTGCTATAAATTCAATATTATATTATAATATAATATTAAATATAATATTATAGAGCAGTAGGTTTGATCCCCGGCTGTGCATCAATTTGCTCGAACGGTGAAAGAAATTATTGCCAGAAAGGAACTCGGAATATTTAAACCAAATTCGCTAAAAGAAATTAATGAACCACAGCTTATAAAAACTTAGCTTATGAGTACCATTGACATTCAAGGCATAAGTCAGTGCTATAAAGACCACGAAACTTATTTAAAAATAGAATGCTGACAGGGATACGTTTCGTTTTCGAACTTCGTTGTGTTTCGCACAAAAAGTTGTATTTAAAAATGTGGGGAAAGTTGTCTCTCCATACGATCCGATAAGGTAACGTTTAAATCGACGGGAAACAATTTATAATATGAAAATTCCTTACTTTCTTGAGATATAGTAAATGGCGCCACACCTTTATGCTAAATGGCACTCGAAGCCAAATAAGTTGAATTATATTCAATTGAAATAGCGTAACAAGCCTTTAATTTTGATTTATTTACAAAACGTGAGTAGGTACTGTTTAATTTAAACAAGTATATGTATTAGTTATTACTTGGCTACTAGTTCTGTATCGTATAATGTATTGCATTATTGAAACAAATTGTCATTCCATTCGCAAGAAGAATTATATATCTCAGAGACTTTTTTCTTATATTCTGTTTACATTGGTGCACGTAAAAACGGATTATCCATATTAACGTATATTACGTAAAATATGGCATCATTCAAATTTTGAAATCATAAATCTGTCATAACTATTGTACAAATTTATAATCTTGACGTTGTAATCTTGTAAAAGATAATTACATAATCTGTGAACCATAGAGATTAACCACGTTATTTCAATGTAATCTCTGTACACGTCTAGGCGTCTATGAACACGTTTCAAAATTCATTAAACTCTACATTAAACTATGGAACAAGTCCTCAAACTTTATCAATAAGATTGTCAGACTACAACTTAAGTCTCATCAAATAATGGATAATCTGCTCTGTCTTGATAAACTTCTTCATTTTATAAATTTATCTAATAGTATATTATTATTAATAGTATATACTAATAGTATATATTATTATATTATATAATTTAGTTAAGTAAGTTTGGATTCCATTGATAACCGATTTCCAAGTGCCTTCATGATTTGGAGACATCATTTCATGAGATCATAGCGATTTTAACTCCTTTTCAGTATTTCCTAAGTATAACTTTATTAAAGAGACGGAGGGCAGGCGTGCCCTCCAATAGGCCGCATCTCTCAATAATTAATTTTGGTATTGGAATTGCGGCCCAATGCCTGTCCAGTTCTATCTTAAAATACATACACGTTTCCCTTATTATTTCTTTATACTTTCAATACCTTATGATAATTACAATAATGGTTGTACTTCATATGATACGTTAAAGTGCACTTTGTTAGGCAAGACGTTACACCCGCTAAATGTTATAGCTTCACCTTTACGATGGAGAAACTTCCTGTTAGAGAGATTAATTAATATACTTGATAGAGTATCCGGTAGAATCAAGTTTAAATTAAGATCAAAATCTACAGGCGTGAATAGCGAAACATATATATATATATATATATTTTTTTTTTAAACTTTATAATTATTCACTTTATTAACTTGGGAGTATATTAGTTCCTGTTTTATTTTAGTCATTAATGTTTTGTACGTGTGAATTTTAAGATATTTATTTGTAATTTATTAGTAGAGTGATACGGATAAAACATTTAATAGCATTTAGACTGCATGCACGCTGTATATGTGAATGTCACGATAGTGGACGCTGCAAGTAGAGAATCATAGCCTGTCTGCCACTTCAGTAATAAGGCCTGTATGTATTTCCACAAATCATGCCAACTTAATACTTTAGCCGTTGGACTTAACCAAAATACGAATTTCTCCGAGCGTTTTTAACAGTCGTTAGTTGTCAAACAAATATCTTCGACTCATGAGTTATAAATAAATGTTTGATTAAAAATTAGTTCTCTCTAATTTGTACACAATAAGAAGTTTTACGTTGCTTACATTCAAATGAGCACTTATTCGAATGCAGATAATCTAACAAGGATGTTATGCAAGACAGTAGATTGTTTCATAAAGAAAGCGGTCAAATGTCAAGGAGATAATTGTTTGCTCAGGAAATTAAGTCAGTTACGTAATTGGGTCGATTCAGCCACAGTTCTACTTCCGTAGAATAATAATTAAATATCCGCGGTACGGTTTTGGTGGACATATTATATACGTTTATTAGTAACTTTGCACATAGTAAACTTCGACTAAATTCTTTCGAAGTGTTTTTATCAGCGAGGATGCGTTCAAGAGTAACGAGGGACGAAAAATAACTTAAACATTATTGGAAATCTTAGTGATAAAACTGTAGCCGTAGTTCGTAAAGCCATCACACGAGCTTGTCCAAAGCATACAGAAATCCTTGGAATTTAAAGCTAGATTTTGCTCTATGAGAAACTTGAATTCGCATTTACATTAAAACTAGTTTAGAAGCCACAAGTATTACCTTGACTTATTGAAATAACATAATTCAATGATCCAACCTCGAAATAATCTTTCAAAGTAATCAAGTACAAAAGATTTATTATTGATAGAAGTACCAAAGCGATAGTTGTTGATCTTAAAAACAAGGAAACACTTCAACTTCAACAAATCAATATTTATTTATTATTAACAAGATAATCACAGTTGACTAAATAATTTATATAACGTTAATACCGAATTCAATACGTTGCTTCGGTGATAATAAGCACGCGCCACCAGATACATTGAAACAGTTGTAATAGACAACAGAAATTAAGAACTCAGAAATGGCCGACATCACAACACGATGGTGCTTTTAAACGGCTTACGATGGACCTGGATATCGGAACAATATTTTAAATTCATTCAAATTCGTCAAATGCCAAACTGAAATGTAAACAAAATACAATCTAGCTAGTAGCAATCTTAGGCAAATGAGCTTGTTCCAATACATACAAATATTACAGTGCATTGCAATGTTTGAGCTTTTCGTTGGAGATTCCACACTTTTGCAATTCACAATTCAATCTGTTCTACGATCTCGTTTCACTATCTTATTCTGCCATACAATTTTAATATTTTCCTTACTTGAGCTCTATCTGAAATGGGATTGTCACTTTGAATTACGCCCAGAGATCAGTAGCGATACTGTTTTGTTTATTTTGTGTTTGACGTTTTGACACTTTAATTACATTCTTTTGTTTCAGACAAAGATTTCGAACGATATTTAGAGATTAAATGTCTGTAATCTTAAATCGCTGTCAATATATTAATGAGATAACTGACTAAAGACTGAACCTCAAAGGACCAAGACGATAACACCATCGAATTTCAAACTCTTAGAACACCTATGACTTGGAAAGCTAGGTGCTTTACGAAAGTTCCTTTGTGAGCGTCCATCTAGGAACAAAGAAGCTTTTCTATCGACGTGCTTTTGACATGGAAAAGCTTTTGTTAAGAAACGGGATAAAAGAAACTTTAAGTGCGTAATCGTTTTCACACTAAGAAAATGGTAATAAAAATTATGAAGTACTTAAATTAGCTCAATACAGTTAACTATGATTGACGTCATTCAATTTCCTCTTTACGATTCTATTTTTGTTCTTCCTCCCTTTCTACTTGTTTATGTGATTTCGTTCTTTTTATTGTCACGGTGATTACCCACACAAATAGACTTCCCAACTTGAGAATACCTTTAATTTTTTACTACTACATAGGGAGGATTTTACCCCTTTATTGCTATAAAAACTTTATACTTGGGATAGCCCCCGAAATAGTTTTCTTAGTTAACTTTTGAAACAATAATTCCGAGACAACAAACAAATAATATAGCAAGGATATTTCATGCTTAGCCCCATTAGGAACTCGGATTAATTAAATTTACACAAGTACTGAGGCAGTTTGAAGAAACTATCGCAAATCTACAGAATTTGTCTGAACAGATTACTGGCTTTTACATTAATTTTACTTACTAGGATTCGACTGTATAAAACTGTATACTTCAGTCTTCGATATTACAAAGCGAAAATATTAAAAAAAAAATTAAAATTCGATATTAAAAATCGTAGTAAATATAATGTAAAAGAAATGTTGATCAGGTTAAAATAAGTACTGGCTGACATTATTTACTATTTATTAATACTATTAAAGTATTCCTACAGCAACTCAATAAACAATATTCAAATATAATATTTAAGTATATTATACACAAAAGCCAAAAACGGAATACACATTCAAACATAAAAATAAAGCACAGTTTATTTTATATTTATTTACACCAGAGAGTCGAACGATTTTGATACGTTTCGCCCATGACCTAAGCTAAAACTTACCAGCTTTAGACTTATAGTTTCCCCCAAATTTGTACACAAACATACAATAATTTAATATTAATTTGGTATACATCGAAAGTCTAAATACATCATACTGAAATGTTATGAAATTTCAAAACTTTCCTTTCTTTTCTTTCCTTTTTCTGAGGTCGTTTTAAAAGTATAAACATCCGTACTCTGTATCTTAAAATACCGATACCGATATTTTTGTATGCAATTTCGATGTATTTCTCTCAAATTCACCTTAGATTGCGTGGAACAAAAACTCAAGATTCAGATCGCGGTACGGCCTTTTAAAATTGTATTAAACTCCTTAATGATACTGGACTTAAATAGAGAAAACACGTTCAGTATAATGTTGTCCTATTATTATCTAATCTTACTCCATAGAACACTACAAGCCAAGTCACAGACCACACAGGTTACACAAATTCTTGTCTCTGGATAATTTTAAGTGTATTTCTTATCTATAATTCGATACAACTGCACACATAAGTGTTCTGTTTAGTATTATAATCTGGGATTTAGTCTGGGTTTTATATGGTTTCAGTCTGATGGTAGAAACCGGTAATCAATCGGCATTATAAAAACATGATGATATAATTCTGCTAAATATCAGTGTCCAGTATTAGTAAAGTCGTTCACGTTCGCTCTTATTCTTCTAAACAGTTCCTGTAATGGTAAAATTAAAGGCCGGCAACGCACTTGCGAACCCTCTTGGCAACGTTAGTGTCTATGGGCGGGAGGTATCACTTAAAATCAAATGAGACTCCTGCCCGTTTGTCATATTAAAAAGTACCCTCACGCTAAATTGTTTGACATCTTAAAACTTCGAAGCAAATAGATCGATTATGATGCGGTTTTCGTTATAAATCCGCTATATATACCTTAGCTCTCAATTTCATCAGCTCTTTGTTAACTGCAGCAATAATCTTTCTGCATATTTTTTAGGTTATTCCATACAATAAAAATTTTTTGACCTTATATTAGTAGATATATATGCTGGTACCGCGATCATGAAGCTCGAAGGTTTTCGGAACTTACTACGACTTTATGTAGTCTCTCGGCTAGGGTCATTCACAGTGAGCCTTTATTGCTTGATGTCTTGAGCATCGCATTTTATCTCGCTCCAAGACCGCTCCAATTACTTCGCCAGGTTTGTTTGGACAGACACGCTTCCGGTATCCCTGTAGTTCCATTTATCCACCTGTCTATGACTGGGATATCTTCAGAGAGTATCCAATTCCACTTGCATCGCTTGATCTAGTTTAAGGTTTTCTTTTTTAATTTAAAATAATTGTTAAATATCGAATCCAACATTCAAATTGTCGTTGCAATACATAGTAGTCATATAATAAAACTAATTTTGCTTAAACCTTAACTGTGACTCTCATAACTACCAAGGATATGGAAATTTGATCGTTATTACACTCTACTAAGGCTCATTATTGTTAATCTCAGCCATACGTGCTGACTCAAGCCGTTGGATCGAACTAAATTTTCAGCGCAAAAAAAGTTGGTCTATTCTGTAAACCATTTTCTTTGGCCAGGTTAGACAAAAGAGTAACAGGAATGTGTCCCTACTGGACTCTTTATACAATTATCTTAGGCGCTTGCTATTGAATTACGAGAATCAAGCCACAAGTTATGTGATACATAATGAACATAGCTAAGCTCCAGCTGCATTAGATGCCGGAAGAGCACCACCTCCTCTCGGTCTTGCCAGGAATTGACACCGCGCGTGCCTATCGTGACAGCTAGGAATAAATCAGACTAAATACGCTGGCATCTATAGATCGAAGTAGCTCGGTACAAATCATGAAGTTTTATTGAATAGATACCTACTTTGACCAGGTTTAAAAGTGGATATATATTTTTCCTTATCTAATAAAAGGAATGGATTAGTTTTAAAATAAGAGTAATAAAATTGTCTACTTTATTCGTTATTTTTAATTCATAAATTAAATTGTTTTATTCATAAAAGAAAGCTAGATGTTTAATCTAGCTAGCTCGCTTTACTTTTTATATTAGATAAATAAAGTATGCTACTCATGGATAAAATAGCTATTGATGATAGAATTTTAGAAATCCGTCTCTTAAATTTTTAATTTATTATTTACATGAAAAAATAAATCTTTCCTAAAATAGATTGATGTGATTCCATTAATACGCATATTATATATAAAACATGACACGACGATATTAAAACCCTACAACTCGAATATCCATTGTTTTACTTTGAACGTCAACGCCCTTTTTTAACATGAATAGCTGTCAATCACTTCACGAGGCTTTATTCATCACCCGCCTTGTATTTGAAGTTCCTAAATATTCATAGTGTTATCTCAATCACTGTCATAGTCTATGGTAAAAATTAATAAAACCTGACGTATACGTGATTCAATTAAAAACGATTTTAAATATCAATATTAATAGCAAACATAGATAATACTTGTAATAAAGTTTTAAACTTCACTGACATATATATACTGTCTTCCATTTTATATGTTAAGCTTTGTGAACTCGATTTATTTCATAATTATACGGATAAAAGTGTTTTGATTACATTTAAGGTATTGTATAAAACATGTTTTTGTTTTTGATTTAAGAGATAAAATGTATGAAGTCATGCTTTTAAGATTTTTACAGTCGAAACTCGTGAGAATATTTTATTGTGCAGATGGCAAAATCCAAGTAACAAACCTTGAACGGGGTTAAGATTTTAACTTGAATGTTATATTATTCAAAAATATTGTATGTAAAACCGCAATCAATGTTGTATGCTAACATAACAAACTGCCTCCATCTCTCAAGGGTTGTCGTGCAGGCGGCCCAGGGTTCCATCTAATGATCAATAATTGTTTTTAGGCTGATACAAGAGAAATATTTACGTCTTGAAGTAATACATGTTACGTTTTGTTTTGCTCTGTATCATATCTATTAGTGAAACCTATTGTGGATACATCCAATGTGTTTATTTTATGTTTTATTTTTAACTTTTTATTGTAAAGATGTATCTGTTTTGTTTCCAAATAAATAAATAAATACATGAATTAGTTGCGATAACACATACTACGCAACAATCTTTTCAAAAATTAATGAGCTTTTAACAATGAAAACCTTTATTATCTGATCGATACAAAAAAAAATTCGTAAGAAAAACTATTATTAATTTTTTTAGCAACTAGTTTTATTAAGTTGTCTTCTGACATGGGCCTTACCTGGTCCATTCTTATCCTAGGCTTCAAATAATAAGTGTTTACATGTTTTGTTCTATCTCTCTCTTTCCACATTACAAATGGATCTTTTTTGATTAGAAATGTCAATGCTAATTTTATATTATTTTTTGTGAGTACTACAATAATTAAATATTACTTTTACAACTAATATAAAACTTTGGCAGCGAAAACAGCGCTTGAAACATTTAAGTAAATATTTTACTTAAAAGATACACGGTCTTAGAACTTTCTATAAGACTATTCCTCAGCATGCCCGTAATTACAGTTACGGGACACACGTTAAACAGACCGTATGCACGATTTATGTTGAAATTAAGCTGCTAAGGTCCATGTGCATATGAAGTTAATTAGCCGTTGAACGAGCGCCAATAGCCAATTTACCTCGCATTCTATATTTTACTTGGTCATACACCTGTAAAAGATTATATTGTATGCAGTTCAAGGTGTGTTTTAATACACTTATATATGTCTTAACTGTAGCGTCGGTCATCATAATTATTTAAATCAATTCATCACATCATTTTCTTTAATAAGTATACGACCGATTTAACCCAATTGATAGCAAAGGTAAGATTAGGAACTAAGCTTTAGAAGGTACTTTACTGTCAAGTTGTACTGTTAAACGTGAGTATTAAATAATAAATTATAAAACTATCTCAACGATTTGCGTGCTTGACAGTTTACCCAAAACACAGTATGCCATATAGATTACGTAAAAATTGTTCATAGCAGATTTACAAAGCCATCTCTACATTATTTTGTTTATGGAACATGCGTGGAGGCTGTTATGTCGGAGTCATTCATAGAAATAAATAGTCTACATCTTGTATTGGTACAACGCCTATTTCTTGATAGTGAATTATTTAACATGGCTTCTGGTACTATAAATCGTCTGGTCGTGAAATGCAAATTTAGAACCGTTCCATGCTTCGATATTTGAATAAATTCCTATAACTCTTGTGCCATAGTGCATAGATATTCTTGTCTTATAATTTACGCGTGTCTCACATAATTTTATTATATTTCATTTAATTAAGTAAATTCGATTAGTTTTAAGGTTTTGGCAATTGATAAGTGTTCATACGAAGGGGAAACCAGAATTCAAGGTTTTTTAGAAGAGTTCTTGCCACCCTCCATGTTTACATTTGACGCACAATTAGATTTTTGACAAACTCTAACAAGCGACACGTTCGAACTGTCGAATACTTAGACACGTGATAGCGTGTGGAATGGAACCAAGTGGAATTTTAGTCGATTGTTTTGGCTTCATTTTCCAATTAACTGTATTGATTTTATCGCGCGTCCCACATTGACACCTCGTTGACGAATTGGTAGTGAATTTCTGGAAAATAAAGATTTGTATTTGTTAAGCATTATTTTATATATTACATAACTAGTCAAAATAAAAAATAAATTTCCTTATCCCCTAAAATCTAATGTACGCATGTACGTTGGCAAAATAATTATTCAATTCGAGTCAATTCCTGAGACCGGCTAAACAAACTCTTCATTTTGTTATTACCAAGTGGAAAATCTTCTGCAATTTGTGACATAATAATTAATTTTAATTAGATTACAATACCAATTTTAAACGTATCCCATAACAATCAAATACACAGTATTTTCTTTAATTAAATTTCTTAACCTACATAGAACCTAATAATATAAATTATTAAAAATTAATGTAAAGAATATTAAAACAAATTTGAAAAGTTTGCTCCCTGTATCAGTGTACCTTTAACGCTGGCAGCAGGTCCCTGTATTGCGATACTTATTAGTTGAGCGAAGAAATCACCAGCTTTGGTGTCACCGCTACTGTATGCCATGCTCCAACTGAATAGAAAATATTTTATAGTATTTAGTTTACGTTAAGTCACAGGCGCCTAAAATACAGTTTTCTCTACACCTCTTGTTTATATACCTTGATTTAGTATTGTCTTTTATTAACATAACTTTTACACATTTAAAGAAAAACACTTTTTTACGGATTATAGTTATGTATTATTGTATTTAAACTTATAATTATTTAGACATAATTTTAAATTTAAACCGACGTTTCGCGTGCTTTACAGCGTGCGTGGTCACGGTGACTGAAGACAAAGGTGTTAAATGTCAAAAAGTATTACAGCTGCAGAAAATGTTGTGTTATCTGTATTTATTTCCCCGGAGTTGGTATCGACTAAAAGATGTAGGGTTTTTGCAGAAATTGCTCACGGTGTCCTCCATTTTCAATAGCAATCAGTTGTAAAAAAGTGTTTTTCTTTATACCTTGATTTGTTTTCTGACTCCCAAAACTGTTAAAAATGACTCATAATGGAATCACGACTGAACAGGTAGAAAATTAACAATGTAAAAATAAGTTCTAATTACACGACAACCAGACAAACTGATTGTATCAGAACACATCGTGACGTGAAAGGGTTAACAACCTTGATTCATATCCGCAGCGGATTGTAATTTTGCCGGCGATTGTTGCAATTTTAACAATGTTGTACTGAAGTTTATTTTATTTGCGATGGCATCATTTGATACCCTATCCGAAATTTGCATAGACAAAAGCAGAATTTATTACATAAGAATAGATATTGTTTCGTAATGTAGCATAGTGGCTGTCTTCTGCGGTTTTTGTTTTATCGCTTAAAGCTTTTCTTGGTAAATAGACTTTTACATAAGATATGATTTGACTGTATTTATGTATTGTGCCTGATATAAAGTATAAATATATGATACAGGTGTTTCAGTCCAATGTACCAATATACAAACTTGGGTTTAGGCTTAGATTTCTCTGTGTTCCGTCATCACTTCTAATAGGCAAGTTGGTGATCAACTTTCTTTGCCGTCGACTTTTTGGGAATAACTAAGGAATGCCGGTTTCCTCACGATGTTTTCCATCACCTTACGAGCAAGTGTTAAATGTGCACATAGACCGAAATTCCATTGGATAGCCGGGGATCGAACCTAAAACCCCAGGGATGAGAATCCCACGTTAAAACCGCTAGGCTAACATCTTTTTCTGTTTATTATAAACATAAATAGTATAAAAATCTTTTTTAACAGTGTTGTGTCTAGTCTCAAATACGCTTGTGCATGGCGATACATTGATTTGTGTCTGTCTGTGTGATACAATTTTTTTTAATAACGTCAAATGTTTAACATCTAATGCTAACAGGAAAGAGATGACATAATAAATTTTGATTACGTTCCGAGATGTCGTTTATCACTAGTAATCTCCGGCGAACTTGTAATTTGAAAAATACGATGCAAATCACTAGCATATTATATGACTCATTGCATGCTTATTAAATTTTCAGTAGCTTACAGAAATATACTGTTGAATAATATTTACGTTGTGTACGCACGTGCTCACTAAATTTAGCCGCGAAACCTTTTTAATTATCTAACGTAAACGATTTTGACGTGATTGGGTCAAACAATTTATATTATACTGCTTACGGCTTACTTGTATATTATACACAATAGAAGCTTAAAATATCTATGTATGTGAAGCATTACCTTTGCGATATACCTGTGTGCACCTCGGAACATTAGGCTGATAGATACTTGTTTAACTACTTTTAAATCACACATTATATATAACAATATATTATCTAATCTTTAAATATATATAATACTACATTATGTGTGATTGTCATTGAACTCCTCTGAAACGGATGACCCGATTTTAATTATTTTTTTGGTATGTGTTTGGGTGGCGCCCTGGATGGTTAAGATTCACAAATCAGCTCGACAGATGGCGGTGCAGTCCGTAATTAGGTATATAGTATATAAACAGCTGGTATATATGTATAAAGCTTCTCTGCATGTTCGTAATTCAACTCCTGAACGGCTGGACATATTGTGATGAAATCTTTTGTGTGTTCAAGTGGAGTCGAAAATGAATAACATACAATTACAATATTAGATAGTCTTACATAAAATTTTTTCGGTACGTATGTACAGGACAACGTCTGTCAGATCCGCTAGTTAATTAATATCTGATTTCTCCTTTTAAGGACTCTACTATAAATTGCGGTGTCTCATTGATTTAGTAGAGAGACTGAGTACATATTAATTTTAATTAATTATAAACAAACAAAACCTTACTTCTATTGTAGTAAAGTTCATATGTTTTCAACGTTGATTGTTTTTGTTAGATAAACAAAATTTGTTGGATATACAAAACTACTTTGTATTGCAGGTGTCCATGGTTGGCGGCTTAATTCTAAGTAATTACTGCTTTTCTACTGTCCTATAAAAAATATATACAGAAAAGATATTATCATATAAAATTGAGATAATAAATTACCACTAGCGTAAATACCAGTAATCCAGTAATCCAGGATCCAGTTGTTGATTTAAGCGAATTAAAAAATTCCACTAATTGCAGTTTAACCCAGTTTTTTTAATACGTTATGAGAAATATTTATGTGAGCCACTTGTACATCTTTTTAATATTTCAGCGGAAAATGATGATATAAAAATTTCCACCATTTTAAAAATGGAATATGTGCTTTTTAAATATTCATTAGATTTTAGAAATCCCTCGTTTTTCAACTAGGACACTCGCTGACTTCGCTTATGACAGATTGCATGAAAAATGTTTGTCAACGTTCCATTTATCATTATTATATTTTACAAATAGCTGAGATATACCCGTATACTCCACTGGCTCTGGTACGCCAGAAAATATGCCTTAGCCTCCTAAACTGGATTTCTCATCCATCGCTCCCTGTTCTATGCTACTTTCTATCAAGCTCTGGCTTTCAATTGGAGCAGGCCCTACTCCACTTGTAAGACCGTCGGTTCGCCGATCACTTAAGCTTTCTCCACTGCCCGATCTCTGCCCATGCGCAGCTTAATACTGGTGAAAGAATTTTTGTGGGTTCCTGAGTTCCCGAGTTAAAGAGAAAAATCGAATCTTTCCGCTTATAATATTACTGACGAAGATAATTTGCTTGTCTATTCAATATTTTAATATATGTCTAAAAATGTAAAAAGATAAATGATATGTTGAAAGGTGTTTTAAAATCGTTCACAGGCCGAAATATCTGTTTGAAATAATTTACAATACAATCAAATTTTCTATACGTATAAAAAAACTAAACATAATTAATTTAGGTAACACAAATATGTAGATGTATATAAAGATAAGATCATATGATGTATGTAAAGAAAATACTTTTTTAACGGATTGAATCTTTGTATTATTAAAAATTATGTAAAATAATTATATTTTTTTTCCCGATATCAACTCTATAAAATAAATACAGAATACAGAAATAAATACAGATAATACAACTTTTTCTACAGCTGCTTAATTGATTACTTGATGCTTTTTGACATTCAAAACCTCTTGTCTATAGTCACCGAGACCACGCACACTGTAAAGCACGCGAAACGTCGCGAATTTTTTGTTTTAAGTTTATAATAATCGTCGGGAGAAATAATTTTTTATAATAATACATAGCTTCAATCCATTAAAAAGTGTTTTATTTAACTACATCCAGTATTGTATTAAGAAAAAAGATATTATAAAATATAGAACGCAACCATTCAAAAACATTCCAAGCAAAAGTGAGCTGTCCAAAGAACATTGAACAGGCGAAGACGTTAAAAAGGCGAGGTGTTGACTACGTATATGAAAGCATTGTTTGGTTCTAACATCGGCACTTCAAAGCGTTCAAACATTAGGTACCGTAAATGCGTGGTTTTCTTTCAACCCGTATTTACTTAAAAAGATAAACAAACTGCACAATACTGTTTCCTTGTGACATTTTAGAACGCGATGTCTTGCTTTGGTTCGTATTCAATCTAGTGGATTTGATAATACTTTAGATGTGCCTCGCTTTTTGAAGTTATACTTCTTTTGGCGCGATGGAGAAAAATGATGAGAGTGAATTTTTACGATGCGCGCGCACACCGACACCTGAATTCTACATCGTAAAGTTAGGTCTAGATGGCTTGAAAATCGATAACTATGTTCAATTTGTATATTCTAGTATTTTTATATTTAAAACACGTGTTTCGTAACAGTACAATTAAACAGTGTGAATAAATAAATATTATTTTTGTGTTTGTAAATCAGCTTCATATACGACGGTGATAGTATTTACTAATAAATTATTAATTTAAGTAAAATATTTTTGATTAATTTTAATGTTTTTTTTTAAATCTTTAAAGTTGCACTTAAGAATCTTAAAAGTACTCGGCTCACGCACATCATTATTCCACGTAAATCTAACATATCAATCTTCAATAACGAACACTGATTTATCTATTTCTAAACTCTACTGGCCCTGTGGGATTTCAACCCTAAAAGCTATCGATATTGAATACGATATGTCATATTGATGAATTTATAGCCAGTTAGCGTGCCAGGAATAATGTTTGCCTTTCGTTACTGACTCCCAGTTGCCTAAAATATTAAATATTTTTTTATTCGTATTGGCTACATCTTTGTACATTATCTTTATAATTTTTTTTTATAGAACAGGGGGCAAACGGGCAGGAGGCTTACCTGATGTTAAGTGATACCGCCGCCCATGGACACTCGATGCCAGAGGGCTCGCCAGTGCGTTGCTGGCCTTTTAAGAATTGTACAACATTGTAAACTCCCGATAATTGTTTATTAATCGGGTAAAATACATATTATTATTTTAATAAAAAGAGCTGAGTTTGTTTGAACGCGCGATAAATATAAAAGTGTTTATACAGAAAAAAGTATTATAGGCATTCTAATTTATAATGACAAATTCTAGAAAAATTTACAATAATCCCGTTATTAACACGATTGCAATTAGACTGACAAAATGCGTCCACTTAATTTTAAGCTAAATCAACTAGGATGAACGGTCATTGCACCTCGTGGGATGTTAGCATTGCTTAGTGCTTACCCTGCCGTGTTTCCTGAGCAGATGCCAAACGAATGATTTATTTGCTTTGGTTTCAAGATAACCTGGTATAATTGATCTAGTATTTAAAATCGCATATATCACACAAAAAGTAAGATTTTAATACTTATTATTTATTCTATCCTCGCAGTAATCTCAAGCCCAATTTATCACAATTGAATTTCTTAATATGTGTTATGATTATATTTTTTTGTTATAAGTAGTTCATATATTTCGGTATTTAACCAGGAACATTAAACTATTATTAAATACCTTGACCCTGAGTGTGTGATATTGTTGGAACTGTTGAGTCACATATGAAAACTAAGTAATATCTAGAATAAAACTGGTAAAATAGATTTAGTACTTTTTAAGATATCCATGCCTTTACGAGGGGGACACGTGATAATATAGAGCCGGCAACGCACTAACGAGCCTTCTGTCAATGTTGGTGTCCATGGGCATGTATCACTTAGCAGGTGAGCCACCTGCTCGTTGCCCGTTGTTGTTATAAAAAAGCTAAAAAAGGTTTACAACTATTTAAAATCAAATAACTTTTACAGTCTGGCGTCAAAAGTTACATTTTAACTGCCCCCGCAAAACGTTTACATACCTTAGATCGACATGCAGATCCTAAGCATTTCCTAATTATTCCCCTATTTATCTGTCTGATATACGACCTTTTCATATCATTGTGTTCACAATTCATTCCCACGGCGTAGATAATTGAAAATACGCAATGGAATTCCATTGATGTCCACATTGACGTGAATGTAACGTAAAATAAGGGCGAATTCAATACCTCACCGCAACCAGGGCAAAGCTGTCGTACTGCGTTGTATTATGAACTTTGTATGTATATGAATATGGTATAATTTCTATAAAATATTAGCTAAGCTAAACTTTGAAGTGATTATACTTTCTAGTAACCATTATAATAATAAGAAAATCTTTTTTTACTTTAGTCGCTATCTTTAATTCTGAAGGTCGTATTAATGACACTTCAAAGTCCTCCACTATTCTCTGACTTCGGAAATCCTATGCGCAATTATCTTAGAAATCTTTATTCAATCGTTCCAACGAGTTCTAAGGTCTAAGTTGCCCACTTTGCCTCTGCGTCTCATAGCCAAAAATTTGCGGGATCCGTTGCTAACATTTTAAGACAGTGACTGACGGTCAGCAACTGTTTTCCATTTCCGTATGGGGCTCCTATAACGCTTGTCTATGGTTTTTGGTTTTTCTCGGCCGCTATCCGAATGTCATCCTCACATTGATGCCGACATCCTCTTCCTCTTTTTAATGGGAAACCATTAATTTGTATGAATATGTATACGTGGTCATGTTTTGTTTGAACAACACAATAGAAATAAAGAATACTATAGTAATGATTATCTTTAAATGGTATATCATATTTTCTTTGTCTATGTTTCAGATTTTAGTATAGATATTTTTTTAACAGGTATAGGTTAAATCACACTGTCTTCTTTTACCGTACAAGAGTGTTAATTGTACACAAATAACAACACTTTGTTGCATAGCGATGATTCTAAGACTCCATCTAAGGGTTGAGAGGATAAAGGAACTAGGCCAGCACAGCTTTAAATAATGGTTACATTTGCAATTTAAACTTATCAACGGAAATAGGTTTCATTACACTCAATTAAATACTAATTAGGTGCTGCAGTTAACGCGCTTATTCAGGTCATTGTCGACAAAATGGCGTCCAATTTAATGATATATTGACATTGAGAAACTGCAAAGTTAAAAACAGTGAGTGGTATTGGTAAGCACAATTACAGCAGCAGAGACCTCGCCATTGTCTTAAATTTAAGTCAGCTCTAACGAGGCACAGATAAGATCAGCGAAGCTACTGTCTGTCTGCAATAATATAATTAACAGTTTCAATGGTCTACATTGTGATGTAGGTACCTGTAGGTTGAAGGGGATTTATTTTCTAGGATTGTTGAATTAATAATTTGCATTCACTACATCTTTCAGTATTGTACGTCTGACATCGATCGCAAAAAAATGTTATATGCTTGTTATCCTCATGCATTAACAAGAAGTTCATACTTAAATTCGTTACCCGATCGATCTGAACCACGAAAATTTAACAAATCTTTTAAATATGGATACAAACCCTAGAATATATAGAATTATAAATGTCATGTCTCTCTTATATATCTAACCGACAATAAAACATAGATAGTTTTCTTCATGAAACAACGTTTTCAAGACTATGTATTTGTGAGTTGAAGGCAAAATTTGAATAAATTAAAACTTGATGAAAGTTTAACCATAAGTCACTAAAAAATGTAAGCTGTAACGATGTACACAAAATAACAGGTTTTATACGCATTAGCTCGATCAACGTATACACATTTTTTTGCTGCCAGAATTTTTGAAAATACTAAAAATGCTCCCATTTTGTCTTTAACACTGTATAATCTTTAGAACAATAAAAATGAAATATTGTGACGTTAATGAGCCACCAGAAAAATCCATTTTCCCTAATTTACCAATTCGCGTAATTGTAAATACCTGTTTACCGCCTTCTTTGCAAATTGTTAGGCTAATGTTGGCAAAGTCATTAGGACGACAGGAGGGCTCGTAATCATAATTCATTACCTTATATACAGGATGTTTTCACTAAAAGGGCCTATAAAGTATAATCTTCCGACTGGATTATCGATAAATTTCTACTTCGAGGCATTCTAAAGGACGCAAGGAATGTTATTCATACGGCAATAGAGTATTTTATACTTAAGGTTCAGAAGTTTAATTAATGGTAGAGCACCCTGTAAATAACGATTGATGTAAAATTTTATTAATCCTGCACCTGTCGGAACGCGGCTGCTAATAATGTTCGTACGTGAAGGGAAATCTTTATAATTGGAAAATGCCTTCAAAACAAGGCTTTAAAGAATTTTCTCAATACTTTAAGTATTAATACAGTACTCTTGTATGGTGGATTTAGGTTGTCTGTATTTTAAAAGTAAAATGTTTTAGAATATCTGGCATTGAGTGTCCATGGGCGGCGGTATCACTTAACATCAGGTGAGCCTCCTGCCCGTTTGCCCCCTGTTCTATAAAAAAAAAAATTCGACAAAAAAATTTAGCGTTTTTTCTATAATATAAAAATGTATCGTAAAATGTGTTGGTTAAAGCGCATTTAACTCAACAACGCCTGGACCAATTTTACCAATTATTTTAATGAGTGGTGTTTTACGAGAAAAATTCGAATAATTTCCGGTAAAACCCTGAAAACAGCTTTTTTCTTTTTTTCCATACAAACGTTTTTTAACTAAAACGTAGAGTCAATTTAAATTTTAACTTGAATAGAAATATTCAATAAAGTTAAAATGTATAAAATTATCATGTCGGTTAAAAACCTATCTATCTCTATGTTATGTCATTGAGGCACACAATTTTTAAATCATTTTCACCTTTAGGTTCCCAGTTAGATTATTTTCCGATCTGGTTTGAACCCTAAGTTCGCGACACCCCAGTCAGTGATTTTTAGTAGGTCACAGAAAGTGGAAGTGAAGATACTTTGGGAGCTGAACCTCACACACCGACCGCGCACGTCATCAGGGTGACGGTTCTGTTCGGGAGAATGTTTGGCGCCATCTATAAAATAAGTAGGAACTAAAAACTGCCGCATTCCAAATCTTTTTGATAGAACGAAGTCTGTCTGGTCCGCTAGTAATGTAATTAAATATGCTCCTATCAGAAGATTCAGTTATATAAATGAATATGATGCGTTTTGTAGGGATGATTGTTGAGTTCTTTTAAGGTCTTTTTAGCGTTATATATAAAAGAAATAGCCAGATAAATATTGTTCACTTTTAACATTATTTTATTATTTATTAACACTTCGTTGCATAACATAAAAGGTAAAAAAAATATATTAAACATAATTTAATGAAAAGGAAGTGGCGGCCTTATCGCTTTAGAGCGATTTCTTCCAGACAACCACTGTGAGTAAAGGAAAAAAACCACTGTGAGTATATTACATAAGGTAGGCAAGAAGTGCAAAAATACAGATTACAAATAATAAAAATAGGAAAAAAAAAACATACTTAACAGAAACAAAAAGAAATAAAAATAAACTAAACTAATATAGGATAGATTAAAAAAAAAACTCTTACCTTTTCATAACCCAATCGACAGAACACAGTGTGCATTATTTTCACGGACATTGAACTCATGATATAACCTACTATCCGTAAATAATTTTATGAACATTAAAATTCTCTTTGATGATTGCATGAGTACGTTTATCTAACGGCAATTATATTAAACGTAATTACAGTTTATTATAATTATTGTAGTAAAAACTTGTTGTAAGTTATATCAGCCAAGGACAAGATCAAATCCGTCGAAAGTTTCTGAACTCTAATTTAGCTTTACTTTACTCTATTAGGAGAAGAGAGAGAGAACGCTCTAGGACATAGGAGAAGAATAGTAAGTAGGAGAAGATATGACCATCTCCTACCTCCTACGTGGTGTAATACTGCACCGGAGGTTTCGAGGTAACAGTTACGCTGTGGAGGCCACTGTAGAATTCTGGAGCCTCTGTAATGCGTCGTGACTCACAACCGCTTCTACTTTCGGGGAGCAGAACGATCTAAAATATACCCACTTTCCTACTAAACTTTCGCCAAAGAAAAATCTTGCTAATTTTTGTAGTAGTATTACAATCGACGTATTTCCTTGACTTTGTAGATTAAATACGTTTTCAATTAGAACTCAGTGAGAGCAATACCGCAATGACATATGTTACCTACCGGTCATTGTCGTCTCTGCAAACATTTTACCTACATTTCACTGTATAGTATTATGTAACAAAATGTGTACTATCTACTATCTGTTTACAGATATGATACTTATGTAAATTATTTAGAGCACGTGCTGTTAAAATCACACAAATCCAAACACAAACAGTTTAATGCACTTAAAAATTCTCCATAAATTCATATAATAAGAAATCAACAATTACTAAGTTGCGTTTCGTCATGTCACCGGAAATACGCAACACTGTTTTATAAATACCATGGTTTTAAGTTATTTCCTGTTAATACTTTATCTTGATAATAAATCTGCTATTCGTTGAATTGTGACCGCAAATTTTATTTCACGTTATTCCAGCATATCTTTGTTTCCAAGTTATAGCTGTCACCTTTATACGGGTGTAACAATGTTATCGTTCCTATGTTTTAAATTTTACAGTTGCGAAGATAGCGGATTTTGCTATGCTGTATTAGGTGCACCATCCCTTATAGGAGAGTCCAGTTAATTGGAGGGCATATGGTTTTTAGTTACATTTTTGCCGTGAGACGAGCGAACTAGAACCGGTATGCTTCCTGCTGATCCTTAAATGGACCTAAACGATGTTTGATACGGACAATTTTCTTGATTCAACTTTTTATCACGCCTCATGAATGAGGCCGTAAGAAGCTAATCGCTATTGCCTTGACTATGGTCAATGAACTTGTACAATATGCGAAGATTGTTTTACGTTTAAATGCTTAATAGGTAAGGTTTTTCCTCAATGTATGTATGTGCTAATTACATACGCGCCTAGGAAACTTCAACTTATACAATTTACATTCGTGACTCTCACGAGAACCTGGCCAAATTAGATAAGAAATATAGTTAATAATGGAGACGTTTCTATCCGTTCTGTATATAAAGTATTCTTGAAGTCAGTTAACAGCCCCACTCGATGTCGGCCTCTCAGAGTACGTACTCTATAAATAAAAACGTATTTTACTTATATTTTAAAATAAATCAGTGGCACTACAACCTTTTTAAATCTTGGTCTCAGATTTCTGAATCTGTATCATGATCAATTTTTAAATCTAATAGGCGAGTAGGTGATCAGCCTCCAGTGCCTGACACACGTTATCGACTTTTTGGGTCAAAGACATAAGATATATTTAGATTTTCTAAATTACGTATGTATTTGAAAAAAAAAACACAGTATATTTTTATTCATTATACTTGAAAGCAATAGTACAATATTGTATGAATTATAGCTTCATTCACAAAGCAGCTCATACAGAATTCAAGGATCAGGAAGGGAGCGCTTTTGATTTATATTTCAGTGATTTTCAAGTATTCTTTTCTTATGCAAATACAATATTTATATGAAATTTTGCAAGCTATATAATTACCTAACCTAACATAAAAAAATATACTACAAATTGTATTTCACTAAAAGCCGTTTAAAAAATAATCAAGGATTCTACTACTACTACAGACTCCTCCATAGGCCGGCAAAGCACCCTCCCGTCTATATCTTCTTAAGTCGCACACTCTTTTCTGTTGTGCCACACAACTTAGTCCAATCTCTCCTGTCTTCGGCAAGCTTCTGTGCCTGGGTGATGGTAAGACCCGTCACCAACCCAAGGTTTACAAACTCGCCCACTATTTCTAGACCTTTCAATTCAATAGTACGTGTGTGTTTTCCTGATCTATCGATCTTCGCCCGCCCATATATCAATCATATTTAAAAAAAATGTAAGCAAAGAAGTCTGAGGAGAGCTAAGTTCTGCACTAGAACTGGATATATTTGTGAAAGGTTTGGGAAGAGGTTGTATGTGAGTCAATATATGTATTGTTTAGAAGCTATTAAGTATAACCTTAGTATAACTTTTAATCTTTGCTGTTTAGAAGAACATACAATTTCCATTGAAAATTGGCGCCTTGCGCAATTACTGCCCTCTGCCGTATCGTAAATACTTTAAACGTGCCGCCGTTTATTTACTAGCCTCACCAGCATCCAATAATTAAAACATATATTGTATGGAACACCTTGCGATACGAAAACAGGCTCAAATGTTAGCATTACCAGCAATTAAGATTATTATCTTTCTGTGTATTAATCTCATTTGATAGGGAAAGTTGCTGCGTAAATCTTGAGTTTCTGCTTTATTATAGGGTCGTAATAAGTTCAGGGTTATATCATATAATCAACTTAACTATATTGATCCATAGATAAGGGCACTTGTATATATAAGGATGTACATAGACGAATGTAGATTTTAAGTCGCGTCACTCACATCGAAGCCGTAGATTATTAAGAGTTTTCAAAATATATTCTAGTTTTGTTGTTCTAAATTTAAAATTGTCAATTAGCAAGGCTCGCGTAGCTGTGAAACACAGATGTAGGACACTGTTTCCTTATGTTTAACTAGGACAAGTTATGTTTTTCTTAATAGCGGCATATCTTTACGTGGAAAGTTCTTTTATACATAGTAATGGATGCCGCCCTATACCGGTAGGTAATGGATGTGAATACCGACGTAATGTTATTCGTATGGCGTAGAGGGTTGATTACCTACTTGTAAAGATAACATGTAATTATTGAAACACACGCTAAAATGTTTTGCCTTATACCCAATTAAGAGAGTCAGACTCAAAGCTACGTGTAAAAAGTATAGATAGGGAAACAGGAAGAATTCCAGTTATACAAATAAAATATCCTAATTCCGTAAATATTTTTTCTTTTTAGAGATTTAAGATGGGCAATAAAAGGGTCTTTTCCTCTCAAGAATTACTATTTAATCCTGTAGGACTATTGACAATTGGGAACTGACGAACGTAAAGTGATTTTAAGTTACTGTTTATTGCTTGGAAAGCAATTTATGATACTTAAAAGACAGTCAAAGAATCGATCAAGCGCAGTAGGTCATGGCAAAGTGGACAAAATGATACAAAACACAAAGATTAAAAAGAGAACCTAATGGGCTGTAAAAGCTTTTACTGGTTATTTAAAGTTAAAATTTTATACCACACACCACTTCCGATAAAATAATGTATGTTTTATTTAATGCGTACACCTATATGTGTAACTTACCAATACAACGCATTAAAGTTTTCGTTAACTATGTAGTGTAATCGCTTAAAACAAAACATGTTGTTTTACTTTTACGAGTAAATAAATGCATCAGGCATTTCATCGTATTTGTTCCAGTTTCAAGCTGTCATATATCTGTTTTGAATGTAACCAAGAATACATTATCAAAACGAAAGGGACTTATGGGTTATGGGAACGTTGATCGAAAGGACTGCCATTACTTTAACCCAAAGGCAATAGTGATAAGTCTCACGCATATCACATATGTGACCGCCTATAACCGTTCAAAACCCAACGACCCTTTAGCCAATAATTTGCACTGGCCTTTATCAAGCTGACGAAAATGTAACCCAGCAAAAATCTGTGTTTTATTCGAATATTTTTGCAAAATAAATATATTTTTTTATGTTGAATATTTGAGAATAATGAGACAAATATTTTTTTCCTTTCATAATTTTTTATAACCAGTTTCATATAATGTACCATCTTTGGCAATATATTGAGTATAATTAATTTTGTTATGTATCATTTAAGGTTGTAGGAGTGCGAAATAAATAAGTAATTTATTATTAAAATTTTAATAATGAATCCATACAGAGTATCAGTTGTATCAGTATAAGTTGAAATAAAGTAAGTTATTTTTTTTAAATATTCTACAGTTGTTTTTTATTTTATTTTAAAAAAAAGCCACCTTAATATTTTTTCCATTTCTCTTTCTTTTCTCTGATTGTTGTTAATATATTATTCAGATCCAATTGACTTATTTGGGATGGACTTACGTTGAAAGTGCATAATTTTGTTGTGACGTGGGGCGTCTTTTTTAATTATTGCCCTGTTCTTAATTTTCTGATGTAAAGGAGGGTAGTGTAGTGAATACCCACGGGGACCAGCCAGATTGAGGAGAATTTTGTTAACGTGGTAATTGGTATATTTTCTTTTTTAGTTGCTAGATTCTCCATTCAACGTCAGGAAATAAATACGTACAAACATCTTTAACTGATTAAACCCAATAGTCTTAGATGTTTGTCTCTCTCTCTCTCTTTAATCGGCTGCTCATCTCTGAGCCTCGTGGTCAGCAACGAAGCGCCTAGAGCGGACTATCTATATAGATGTTTGTAATAAATAAATTTACACTAAACGTGTTTTTAAACACATGTCAAAATTTTATAGGTTAAGAAACATCATTACAAATCATACAAAACGTAGAATATCATACAACTTTTTTTCACGTAATACATATTATATAATACAATAGCTAATAGCTTTGATCAAAATCTTTTAAATACACAATATGCTGGAAGATTTTCAAACATTATAAAATGAAGGGAACATTGCGAGTATCTGCAAAATGAAGTGTAAAGATGCGGTTTTAATTAACAGGCTGTGTTTGAGCTTGGCACACGGATGGTTTTATCTTTACTGTGAAGGCTCTCTTTGGCCGGTCTTACTCTGAAAACAGGAAAAGAATATTTGTAAGGTAACTTAGCGTCAAATGCTATAAAGTATTACGCAATTTAGACTGTTTTATTAATGTTACGACCCGCTGTTTCAGCTGCGTTCGTCTTCTATCTTCTAACCTATAGTTCCGGAGATAAAGTCCTTTAACCGATCTCTTCACTTTTGAATTGAATGCTTCGGAAAGAGATCAAGCATGACAGTTATTCGAACTAATAAAAAACTTATTTAAATTTACGTACTGTCTTTACTTACGTAAAAGTGTTGCCAACTAGCAAAAATGCTAGCGCTTAGCTTTTTTGTTAGTTGGCAACAGGCAGCGACATAAAATATTACGAATTCTTCATACATTATCCCAACAGTGCACCATTTGCCCTATCTAAAGAAAACCATTCAATTGAATGTTCTCGTTCCATAGACACTTACGCGCAGACGATCCCGAAATATACTAAGGAATGACTCATGAACGTCTGCATTCATGTCAGGCCCTACAATGTTATAGTACTTAGCATATTTGTCCAAGGCGTTTATTCAACTTCCCAGAGAATAACTTTTAAATAACCCAAAATATTTTATGTACCAGACACAGAAATGTACAGTAAAAAAGCGGTTGTTAAATATTGAAAACCTTGGAAATAGATGCCAAACTTTCAGCTGTCAGATTAAATAAATATGCCTGAATTCATTTATCCTTGAAACCGGATATAGTAAGTAATGTATGTAACTTAAAGTACCGTTACTAAAGGACCTAAAGCTCCTTAAGAAGCCATCGAGATTACTGCCGTAATGCGGCTGCAATCTTGGCAGGCTTTAAATGGTTTAAAATTATCGTTATTTCTCTCTCACTAGTGGATTGTTCAGGATATATCATATTTCTCAATGTTCACGATACATTTTTCGAAGCACGCAAATTTATAATTATATTACAATTACAAGCATTAGTATTAAAAATTATCAGAGTTTTGAACATCGTATATAACTATTTACGTATTTATGAAAAACTGTAAGCCTTGGACACCAGTTAGGGGATTCCTACGCTTCCAATAGCGAGAGATATATCATTCCCGACGTTTTGATATGCAAGTCTGATGTATTTCTGTTAATAACCAACCTTAGGGAGAAAAACCTCACATATATACTGAGGATGTACAGGTACAAACCGAAGGTAGAACTAAATCAGGCTTTCACGCGATCACAGCAAATTATGTAATACTGAGTAAAATATTTTTAATCATTTTGAATTTTTAGGTTTTTCCTTTCGTAAATGTTGTTCGTTAACCTTTTTGTATATATATCATGTAATCCATCTTTGTTGTTTTTCTCTTATATAAATTATGTTAGCTGTAGGATTTCGAAATAAAAACTGATTATTGTGGTCATTACAGAGTAAAGACTCATACTAGGAGTACAGATCATAGACGCTCATCTACTTTCCTCTAAAGAAAAAGGACATGCATCTTTTTTAATGGTTGAGGGGGTAAATGAAAAAACAAATCATAGTCGTTTATCGAAACGTGAGCTCCGTTTCATAATACGCATTCCTATTAGGAATCCCAAACCTGTGAAACTAGTTCTGATGTGTCCTTGCGAGGCCCTTAAAGTCGTGATTCAGTGAATTCCCTATTCCCAACATTTATAGAGTTCAATATCTTGTTTTATAAAACACCCCTACGTAATTAACAAGACAAAAGCAATGAAAATGCGACCTACATTTTTAATTGTCACCTATTCAAATAATTTTTAGTCGTAAGCCTTTGTTTTAACAAGTTCTTTTTAATATAACGCTAAGAATTGACATGATTTGTTTTGCTTTTAACATCGTGTTCTAAAGACGATAGTTGAATTATTACAGATATAAATAATAAATATGTATTCTCATGTATAAATAAATAAATTGTGTAGCTAAATCTCGAGAATGGCTGGTCGATTTGGATGATTATGATCTTGAAGTTTAGGGAAGGTTTAAACGATAGGAAACTTAAATAATAAGTAAAAAAAATACTAAAAATCAATAAAAAATGTTCATGGCCTTTTCTTGTTAGAACTTAAAATAAACTCAAATATATACAGGAATCAGAAACAACACAATATTGCCTTCATAATAGCGACATCTTTAACCATGCATTAATCAAACGATTAATATCACAAGCCGCACAACGATTGGAAATGCTAAGCATGAAGAATCTCGCGCATGCGATCTGTTTAATAAATGATGCAGGTATGCCTCCCGCGTTGAATCTCCAATACCCAATGCCGTCTTATTGCGATCTCAATATAACTGGCTGAGACCGCATGCCATCCAGAATTCAATATCTCTTTGTTTACAAATAAAAAAGGCACGAGATTTTGTTCTCGAAGTATATAAATGATGTTTAAATACTGCGTGTAAACTGACTTGACAGTGGGCGTCCACAGTGCGCCTTTCGCGTACGGCCTTGTTTTTCATCTCGCTCCAAGTCTTTCCGGCTCTCTATGCTGTACTTGCAACTGTACGATGCCAGGTTTGCTTGGACGGCCTCGCATCCGCTTTCCTTGAGAGTTCCAATCAAGCGCCTTCGAAGTCTGTGGCCTACTTGCGTCGTATGATCTGCTGCGAAATTGAGATTTTTTGGCATGGCTTCCTAAGTGGCTCGTTAGCGATCTTCTAGGGCTAGTAAATACCCCGAATACGGCGAAGACGGTGGTTGACGAAGACCTAGACACGGGAAAATAGAGAGATCAGTTAATACTGCGTTGTGAAAATTTACAGTTCTTAACTAAATTAATAATAATCCTCCTTACATCCTTTGATAGATTTTGATATGTTTTTCTGTGCCTCATTTTTGTTAAAGACATGTGGATTGTTATACTATATATTTTACAATAAAATCGCAAAATAAATAGTGCCATAAATAAAATAATTACAATAGCAAACTAGCAGTATCGGAAGTTATTTCAAGTCCAAGTTAGTGGACACAAACGTTACCGAAGTAAATTTATGCATGTCTGTGTGCTTTGGAATGCCGGTAGTGTAACACTTGCCTTACCAGTCCATAATGTTATTTGAATACTAGTTTAACCTGATATGTAACCGTTAAAAAAATATTATTCAATACTGATGTGCGAAATGATTTCAAAATTCCATATTAAGATATCGTAAAAAGTGTAAGATTAAATTAACAAAAATGTAATTTAAATTACACTGAAAAGCTATACAATTTCAAACTCAATCTAAAATAAAATAAAAAAAAACACATCAATCATCATTCAATTTGTAGAAATATAAAAGAAAAAGAAAATATATGAATTACGTCGAAAGAATTAATTTATTTGTCATCTATCAGTCATGGTAACCATATCTACGACTCATACATCGCCAACACTGGACACTATAGGACAGGCGCCAGTCAAGATTTACCCTCGGATTTCCTCACTTAAGATAAAGATTTGAAACAGTACATTCGAAACGATAAATCATTTCCCGGAATTTTAAATTTAGACGCAACCTTGGTCATTAGCGCGTTCTCGAAATACTGCACCAATATTATTTGTTTCGTGGCATCATGGAATAGCCAGTTAAAATTGACCATATTGTATAATCATCAATTAACGTTACTTCAATCGACGTTTAGCTGTTCCGTTTATGTAAAGCTAATATATTTTTAAATTGACTAATTCGGTTGTAATATTTATAACAACAAAAATGTGAATCAATGTTTTATATATACATATGCGACAGTAAGTCGAAACAGTATCAGCGCCTTTAAAGGAGATTAATGTAACTATTTCAAATATATCATCGTCATCATCAGTCGAAATTGTTCATTGTTGCAAAAATGTACGGTGCTATGGACGCCAATCAATTCATGAAATGATCAATTCTACTATCTGGCTACGACATAAGCATAACGTCTCACAACCGGTTACAACTCAGGATAATTTATTAACTTATGAACGATTAGTTGATGTGAGATGATAAAAATATCCTTTGATATCATCCGTCTCAATAATCCTAAATTGGATATCTGTGTCAAATTTGAACTTTCAGTCACGAAATGGTATCTCTGAACACGATTTTCCTCATCAAAGCTTATTTCCAATTTGGGTAGGTATCATTTATTGGTATCAGTGATTAAGTGGTAATCTAATGACTTAAATTTTTTATACTACGTATGTTAATAATAATACAAAAATAAAAGCCCAATAGTGACAAAAAAGATAATATACAGCTTTTATTTTTTTACATTGTATACATTATTTTAATTATGTTGTTATATATCCCATATCTGAGCTAAATTTAGTACCGTCGATCGGAAAACCTCTTCGCGGGTAAAGGCCTCCGCCAGCTTTTTCTACTGACTCTGTCTAAGGCTTTCTTTCTCCTTTCGCTTCCTGTTACCGTTTCTTTCTATTATCTATATTCTATTTCTTCTATCCACCTTTTCATGGGGCGCCCTCTTCTTCTTCACCTTGGTCCTTCCCATACAGGGGCATATAGCAATATGCCCCAGTATGGCCACTTCTGTTTTAGGGCATATTATAAGGCATCTATATAAAATAATAATATATTTAAATTATTACGTATTTTTAGTAGTAGACGAGCTTCTTTTACTTCCCGTTGCATAGTCATAAACAAGACATCTACATATTGCTAATATAACAGACTACTGCGAAATGGGTCATAAAGATAATAGTGAAAGAGTAATACGTAAGTAAAAAACCCCAGTGATAGTTTTTATTTTTTTCCAAGGACTTGCCGAGTAGGTACACATTTACTTGCTGACGGGAAGACAAACGTGAAACTTCAACAGAGTTTTAAATTTAAACAAAGTTTGTGATTCATATGTATAAATTATCTCAGTCCATTTTATTTTTCCTTGCCAGGGGATAGTTTAATTCACATCGGAATGCCCTAACAATAACCTATTTCTTTTTAATTGGTATTAAATATAGAAAACGTGGATAAGCTGCCGTTGAATAACAGCGTATTATTTGTCAGTATCAACTTGCCGTGCACTACTAATCCGCCGTTCAGGTGCTTTGTTAATGATAGGATCGATTGTTTTTATTGAAAGCCCCTTTGTCTATCCACGGACTATTAATATATTCGTATGTTGTCTATGGCTAATTTGCTGAACACACTTCATTCAAAAATAATGCTATTCGATTTTTAAATTATCAAAGGATAGCAAAAGAAAGTTTCAAAGTTTTAATAAATAATATATTACGACATAATTTATTTTTTAAACCTTATTCAACGCAATGCATCGAAGTGTTAATAAATAAATAAATTACTTTTTGATTTGTTTTAGCCGAGGGAAGCCTGTCAGATTTTGCGTTACGCAAAGTTCACTACACGGCGCAGAACCCTCTCAAGAAGGAGCTCTTCACAGTGGATTCAAGGTATTTAACTTTATTATATATGATAGAAATAGTTAGAAATAGATAACACTTCTTTGTTTGTTGGGGTTTTAAGGGCCTATATAACTAAATATACCAATAATTATAAATAATTCCAGAACCTTATATGTAATACAAATGACTACTACTAATAACTGGCTAGAACTAACATAACTAATGTGGTATTTCTTGTGAGAAAGTCGTTGTATTGCGTTACACTGTAACAAATCATGATAACCTGATTCCCAGTTTTATTGTTAGATTTAAAACTCGTGTAATAAAATCGTTTATGCAATCCAAAACTCTGTTACAGAACGAATATGTTTGTTGGATTTAGGAGGCTTTATATAAATGTTATCTAAATGCTCCTATAACAATATTCATATATATGGCAACCATTTTGCTGTCAATGACGATTCAATCGCATGAGATACTTTTCAATTATTTAAACATCATTTAATTGAGTACATAACGTGATTCAGTAACGATAGCTTAGCACTAAGTTCGATTAAGTTTTTGAAAATCTAAGAACTCCATGCACGCGCATCATTGAGCTGAAACTTAAAGTGTCGTATTTCAAAACCTAATTGAATTTTGACAAATCAGAGTCCCCTATGAGCTTACACTAGCATTTACTTAAAATCCTCAGGCCTACAAACTTACGCAAGTTGTACGAGAAGGCAACCACCGACCGCATCTCAGCTTCCATACTTGACCAGCTCCGAAAAGACTCCCAGCACTCGCCCTTTTTACTTTGCACTCCCGTGCTTAGTAGTAAGAGAAGGCGTGACAATCATAGGATTGATGATATCGAAACGCGTATTGTGAGTATTTTGCCATTTTAATATGTGTATATCTGGTTAAATTTTGTAGTTACAGCTTTGTATTGAAACAATAATTGTCTGCAGTTGCGAGGTACAGAAGGCTGATGATCTTTTACTTGCCTATTAATGAAAATAGTCGTTTTCTTGATATGACTAGTTGGTTTAACTACCTACTAGCTTGTAGGCTCCGTCTAGGCTAGTGCGTTGAAATTTTTTTCGGGCATAAGTATTTGCAAAGTACATATTTCGATGATACTACGATAGCTTTAATACCATTTTATTAAGATAAAAAAAAATTATGTTTATTTTGGAATCATTACATTCCTCGTAATTCCTTTGTGTAGTGAGGCTTCTAAACGGGCCATGTTTTGCTGCAATTAATGGCTGCACTATTGGCAACTAATTGCCCGGCCATCACAAAAATGTTTTAATGCAGCTGATGGCCGAGCAATCTATGGCCGGGCCATGTGTTGCAATATGACAGCAATTGTATGGCCCATGATGCAGACTCCTAAACGGGCTACACATACCGGCAACAATGGCTGACGAAAACACACTTGTCGCAACAGCTTTTATTGTTTTAAAAAACAAATAGAAAAAGAAGATATTGTGTATTCCACCTTACTTAGGCGTGAAACTGTAGACAATTTGAGTCTAGTAATAAGCCTTGATAATAAATTATTCAAGAATTATTATTTTTACGTAGTTGTCAAATCGCAAAACACAGAATAGAGCAACATTTCGCATAGAAAGGATGCACCGTGCCATAACAAAGAGAGTGACTGAAACAACAATAAAACTGGCTGTGCAATATTGCAGTTGAATTCGATAGCCTAGCGATCGTCCGGCAACCCATAGGGGCAATACCGGCCATAAGTGGCTATCCAAAACATGTTGGGCTATATGGCCGGGACATTACTGCAATATTGCATAGTGTGGCTGCTATTGTTTGCAATGTTGCCGGGCAACTGTATTGCAGCCATCATTGCAGCAAAACATGGCCCGTTTAGAAGCCCCATAGGCGAATCAGATGTGAAACAGAGTAGCCCAAGAAAGGTATGAATGGAAAAGGTTGGAGGAGGCCTTTGCCAACTGGCAAACAGATCTGCAAAAAACCAGCAAGACACAGATACTAAAATAGTTTTTTTCTTAACTTTTTAATACTTAGTTTAATGTAATCTATGTTTATATGTGTACCCAAAAAGTTGATCTGAATAAAAGGCTATATTATTATTATTATTTTGGAATATAAGATACAGGTATCACTGATTTACCGTCATTAAATTTGAATGGGCATCCCTACTCATCGGCAAAGAAGACAGAGGGTGTAGGCCGAGAAAAAAAGCCGACGTATTTTTTTTTAATATTAAATATTGATAAATATATCCGACGTCACAATGCTTTCAGCCGTCAGTCGTAGAACAGCTTCGGAAATGGACGTCACGCGAAGCGATAGGCGACGTGACGGCTTTACCGGACGCTTCAATGAGAATAATCAGCAGCGTCACGTTGACGCCGGATGAGTTGTCAGAATGTGGTTCTGGTGATGACGAACCCATTGACCATCGACTCCCGAGCCCGGAGGAGCAACTACGAATCATTGCGTCTAAGTAAGTCTTCCTTATTAGATTTGAGACATTTAACTGATTCTCAGCTGTTTTTAAAGTACAGTATACCTTTAATACCAAAATATAATCATAATTTATTGAAAGAGGTACAATTAAGTTATAATATAGCCGTCTTTTGTTAGGACAACACTTTTTCAACAGATTGAAGCTATGTGTTATAAATTTATAATTATTTTACTTAATTAAAAAAAAATAATTATAAATATATAATTAATATTTTCTGACGTTTTGCGTGCCTGTTCACGTATTTTTTCCAGCCTATATATTGATTCTTTCAAATAGGTTCAACTTCAGAATTAATAATTACTTGACATATTATGTACTTAATTTGCTTTTTTTTAACTCAGAAAAAGGCACAAAAGGTATGTAAGGCTATATAAGAAAAAACTGTCAGGAGCCATAAATGTCGTCGCCGTAAACCTATAAGGGATTCTATTTCTCAAGTATATATTATAATATGAAGTTTAGTTCTATATTTGATTTTCAAGAAAATTAAATTAATTAAGTATGAATATAACCTTTAACATTCATCGTAGCAGAAAAGCACATGAGCTACGTTAAACAAATTAGATATTTTAATTTGCACTTAAATGTTTCATGCTAACTATTTCAGATTCTCTCCAGAGCTGGTGCCTATAGATACCTCAGGGAGATTTTTCGACAGAATGTGCACTTCACGCAAATCTCTACACGTTGAATTGGGTACCGGTGAAACTGACACCGTGAAACGACGGACTCGCACCAGAAAACCTCGGGGTAAAAGACGCAACACCATTTCCGGCACTGATCAGAAAGAGCTTAGAGAGGCTATCGCTGGGTAAGCTTTTAGTTTGCACAGAACATTTACGATTATAATATCTATTAAGTTATTACCGATATAGATGGGTAATACTTTTAATTCAGTTACTCCGAAGCAATTAAAACCAGATATTATAATCGCAATGAAATCTAATAAAAATAGTAATTTAAAGCACAGTATTGTGTGAGAGCTTAATATTAATTTAAATTGTGAGCACCTTAACCTGTTAATAATATATTTGTGCTTTTGTGAATACATAATTTTTTAATGTTGTCATTGTTCACTCCTTAATTTGAAAGTTTAATAATATCTCAATGATACACTGTAACACGGATAGTGCTAAATTCATTAGCTTCATAATTAATTCCATCTTTAAAGAATTCAGCTGTTACGAGACCAAGCCGAGTGCTTTAAAGTCTTATTACTATACTGCCTTTAGCGTGTGACTAATGCTTTGCTTGGTTTGTTTTATCATAGTGATACATCAAATGCCGTGGCTTCTGAAGAAGTTGAAGATAGCATTGTCATGCGGTCGCGATCAAGTGATTTACTTAAGAAGAGCCCAATTGACCCAGTTATTAAGAAGGGTCATTTTAATAGTCTAAAACAGTGGGGAAGAAACAGACTAAAAATGATTGGTCGATCACCAAGTGCCAGTCGTGATAGTTTTAAAGAAAGCTCAAAAACTGATAGAAGCAGAGAATCAATGTCTCCTGTAGCACCGGAAGAAGTACCAAGTAAAGAATCAACTGTTACTCTACGGAAAAAACGAGCAGGAGATGACGACCGCCGCACTCACCAGAGATGTGCTTCCTATTCTTCATCCGAAAAGAGTATTGGTGTACCCTCTAGTGTTCCAACGACAGCGACAATTAATTGTGGCGTGAAGTTAAGAGGAACGTCTACCCAAAGAAGGTTAAGACGATCTGATACGGGAAAAGAAGAACCACATTCATCTAGTGGAAATTGGTCTGCTAGTTCCGAGTCTGGCAGAACGAGTATTGGCTCAGAAATAACGACAACAACCGTTCCGCCTAAAAGTACCACATCGGCTGGGACTTCCAACAATTCACTTAACTGCCACCATGGTCCTCCAAGCTCCATTATCAGCAGAAGAAGATTTCTTAATACTTCTGGTTCTGGAAGCGTTACTAGTGAAGGTACTCTCACTCCCGATATTATACATGATTTACATGAAGATTTGGAAACAAGCTCTGAATTTTCCTGTGACACAGAAGGTTATTATACTTCTTTTCATATGGATTCTGGTCTTAAAACTCTTAAAGAGGAAGAAATATCTCCTAGCACCCCCCTACATACCTCAACCGCTTTATCCTCTAATTCTTCAACTAGCCAAAACTTAACCGCCGAGAATGAATATGAATTATTTGGTAAAGGCTCTACAAGTACAACTACTAGTTCAGCTGGCACTGTTTGTACCACTCTAATGGCAGCTGGAAGTGATAGATCCTTGGCCATTGGGCCTACTGTGCCTGAAAGAAAAAGTTCTTTAACAAAGATGAATAGGAATAGAAGCAATAATGTTCACAGTGCAAATGCAAGCTTAGACCGAAGTTCAAACTCATTTACTAAATCACCTTTCAGCAGTTTACGTTACAATGCAATGAGGTCATACACTGACAAACATATTTACAACCAATCAACGCCTGAAATTAATAATGTCCCAAATTCTACTGTAACAATAACGAGAGGTATAGGTAATAATAGAGAAATTACCGCAGTAGCCGAAGTACATACTGAAACAGATATAGAATACGCGAAGAAAAGCACAGGAACCAGTTCACCTGATTCTGGTCACAATACATCTAGTTCTCCAATCGAGGATTCCGTTTCGAGTGCTCACGGTAAAAATAGCCTTTCTGAACAAGATTACTCTGAGTCTTCAGACCTTGAAGGTACAGATAGAATAGAGAGAATTCGATACAAAACTACAATCAATAGCTCGCGTATCCCATCTATGTGTGTGATAACTCCTACTAATTCTGACGATGAAGGTGAACCAAATCGTAAAGAATCAGTTCCGGTCAAAAAGCAACACACAGAACGTCACAATGATAACATTATGGTTAAGTCTCAAAGTAGACCTAAATTGGACATACCCTCTGAAGAAAAATTGAAAAATCCTAAAAATGTCGATATTGGGAAAACAAATAAAACTTATCAAATAAAATCATCTTTGCAACCATTTAATAATTTAATGTGTAAACTTAAGGGTGTTCTCCCAAATAAATTATCCAATAAAAAGTCACCTGTAGCGAAAGACACTGAAAACATTGAGGACTTTTTTGACACTGGGGATTATGTCACTATAGCTGACGTAAAAAATAATAATAAAAAAATGAGCTTTAATAGGGGCAATTATGTTAATAACGATGTAATCGGCAAAAATCTGCAATCAGTATTGTCCGGAAAACCTGAAACTGAATACGTATCATTAAATGAACTGCCCAACTGTTTAACTACCAGCAAGGATTATTTAGACCATAGTCTTGAAGAAAAACCATTAGAAACGTTAGAGGAAATGAAGAAAAAGGGGGCGAAGGTCACGTTAGATTCCCATGGCCAAGTAATTTATTCATCTGATACTTTAAAAAGAAGAAAAGGCGCCCATACTACATTTGAGCCTGGACCATTTGTACAAGAAATATCCCCAACTACCGCAGTTATTCAACGAGAGAAAGCTGATATAATAACTGTAACAGATGAAACTGACTTTGGATATGATCAATTATTACCATCAAGTAAACCTACATCTCCACAACTAGGGAAAATGATCATCAAAGCACCATTAGAACCTCATGGGCTTGTCACGAAAGAATTTGTTACATTACCTCCGCCTAAACCAAACACTATCATTACCGCTTCACCCGTAACAGAAACACCCACTCTAGCCAATATCCCTTCCGCGACCATCACTAATAAGAATGCAGATCTTCCCCGAATTGTCGAAGCATTAACTAGAACGGGAGCCTATGTAAATATTCACGATGCAGATGGTGTCAGCTTATCGCCGACGAAAGATGATAATCCAGGTAAGAATCATAAATTTGATTTATCGAACAACATTGTTTGCCTTGATTTAGAATACAACGAACGTTCTCCCAGTATAGGTGAAGATATTACACCGTTTGTTCCCAACTTTCAAACACCTAATATCCTTAGAGCTAAATGCGGTCACGATTTACCTAGGTTAGGTAATAATAAAGTAGCCGAAGTTATGAGATTGTTTACTAATAAAACACACGATGAAAGCAATAACCTTATGAATAAAAGTGATCATGATGATTCTTGTAAATCAATTACAAAAATAAAACGCAGTGATAGTTACAAATTAGCGAATTCCCCATTAATGCCACTCAAAAGATTATTCAAACTGGACAGTTTCAGTAATGGTACTAAAAAGGTCAACTCTTTTGAAATGATTCAGGCAGAAATTACAGCTGATTTGCTTCGGGAACAGATAAATTATCCAACAACGGTGTCTCCTAAAGCCAATCATAGACAAATATCGAAGTTGTACGAAAATAATAATTTTGAGACTGAATTGTCGGCAATGACCTTCAGCCCGCTAACTACTCCCTTAGCTAAGAGGCATTCTGTTGCTTTAGTACCTGATACTAGAGACAAGGCATTAGATATGCTAACAGCTATACTAGAATCTGATCCTGACAATATTTGTGTTCTACATTCCCCTCCTACCTGTCCTCGTTCACCGAGTAAAGTCACCCTACCTACCGACTCAACTTTACATAGGGCACGAATATTATCGCTTTCAGAGACTGACTATGGCACTGAAATTTGGTAGTAATATGACCTCAATGACAGATCGAATAGAAGTTAGTTATAGGTAAATAATGAACTGATATGTAAATAGGTTACACTACTTATTCATAATATTTTCCGTCCGTAGTTAAACTAAAAATTAAGCCGTCTTCCTTGCCTACGTATTTCTTTGTTCTGTGATTATTATGTTGCATAGTTATAATATATTTGTCAATTAAAGTTGGTAATTTGTGAAAGATTTTATTTTGCCATTTTTATAGAATATTTAAATATTGCATGCGGACTTTTGTCGCAATGTGCACAGCTTTAGAGTGTCAATATATTTGTAAGTGCATGGTGTGATATTCTGTATCTTTTTGTGTTTTTGTAAATAACGTTTTAAAAGAAAATATAATATTTTTGCACATTTCATTGATTTTTCACTCCTTCACCCCACCTCATTTATCATAATGCACAAATCTTGAGAAGTTTTATTATAATATACTTTATCATTATAGGAAAAGTGTGCCCATAATTCATAAAAGTAAATCAGTGTAATTGCACCGTCTTAAATAAAGTACTCATAATCGTCTCTTCATCTGAATACAAACACAATTTGACAAACAGAAAGTTAATAGATTGAGTTGAGTTAAAGTGATTTAATTTTTATTTGTAGGGGTTTTACAAAGCCATTTTAATATAAGATGATAAAGGTATATTAATTAATAGAACTTCACAACAAAAGTGATCTACACGCTATAACTTCGGAATTGAAAATACATTTTCAAATGTGACTAATGAGATTGTAAATAACACAATGCGAATATAAAATCGATTTCAATATTAACATAACACCACTAATTGTGAATTAACAATTGAGCAAATCCTTGAGATGGGAAATGATCCGATTTTATAAATTTTTGATATCGCTTTTGCACAGTGAGCGAGACCGCTTCAAATGATTACGAATATTACGAGTACTTCAAAGGTAAAATTTTGTTGCTTTTTGGCATGCCATTTAATAAATTGCACGATTTAACATGGGTTCAGGACTAACTTTCTGTTATAAGCTGCGGCTTATGACTAATACGATTATCATAACACAAACTCTAACACTAAATTTCCTAATAATTAATTTGTCTGGTTAATATAAATAGAATAAAATACCATGCACTTGTGTCAAACTCAGTCAGAAAAGTTTAAATCATGTGTTTCTAATTTTAATTAATGATTTTTAATATTTGAATATAAAATAGCTTTGGGAGTTTAAGTAATTCTACTACACTTTATAATTCTAATATGAAAAGTGTACTTTAGTAAATTATTAAATAACAAAAACTTTTAAATGACTTGTTGATGCCGATTTCTAAAGAAATATTAAATATTTCTTGTAAACGAACTGGCTGCATTCAGGTGACGCGGAATATCGTGTTCATTTGAATATTAATAAATACAAAAAGTACTAGAATCAAAAAATCATCGTCAATTTGTAGTTAAAATTCTTCATCTATATGAAGTTCTTTGTTGTTAAAATCATCAATTAAATGACAATACCAATAAAATACTATATATGAAACTATAAAGGTTTTTGTTATTTTTGTATTATGCACCGTACTGTGGAGCAAGCTTGGCATTTAGCGTATATTATTTTACATGTATTACGCATTACAAGATGAGTAGATATTTTTTATTACAAATAAGACAAACAAAATTAATGTAAAATCCTCATATTTTTACTCTTACAGAATATCTACATTCCAATGCTGACAGACCACTGCTCAACGGAACGCAAACAGTACCGAGGCATAATGGACCTACCGTCGATTTAAATACTCTTTCTTCAACTCTACGACCTAATAATGTAGGCCAACATAGCGGTAAACATGGTGTCATAAACTATAATAATGTATCACATGGAATAGAAAAACAACCACCAAAATTTTGGACGCTCCCAAATCGCATAAACCAACAAGATATCCATTCCAATGTTAATAATCAGAGAAGTCATAATTATCCAAGGGTGACAGATAACCAGAAAAAAACGGAATATCAGAGGCAATTGCCGATTCAGCACGAAGACTCAATAAGAATATCGCCAATCGATCCCAGAACTTCAACATCATTTAAATCATCTACTCCCACTAGTAAAGATAATGTAGTTGATCTTACCTCCAAACTTTTGTCCCCAGTAAAATCTTCAATGACTAATGAGGAACTATATGCAGTGATACATAAAAGCAAAAAGAAATTAAATATTAAAGAAATGCCGGAGAGAGCAGAATCTCCAGCTTTGTCTACAATAAGTTTATCGCCTGTTAGTTCTGAGAAATGTTTATATGGAAAAGGTACTCAACGCCATCCAGAGACTGGATACTTGGGGGATCCTAGAAGTAGAATGTCTTGGTCACCTGCTGATAAAGTTACTGGCTCCCCAACAGCTGGGTATTATGGAGCGCAAAAGCAAGATACCACCTGCGCAGATCGTCATGGCCCTATACAACAAACCTCAAGACTAGATTTCAAAAAGTTATTACTACAACACAGCGTTAAATTAAATACACTACCTCAACAAAAATCCAATAAACTATCAGCAGTAGAGCAGCTAAAGATATCAAAGGAAAAAGTTCAAGCCCCAATGACACCGCCAGGAAATAGATCTAAGATAAACATTCTTGATCTTAGTTCATCACCTAAAATATACAACCAGAGGAAAGTTATAAAAATTGGCAACCATCCCTCATCACCTGGAAGAGCCAATGCTTTGTTGAAAGATCATAAAAACGCACCAAAGATATTACTTTCACCAAAATCCCAGTGGCGCTTCTCCAGTCCAAGATCTGACGTCCTGTCAACGCCGATACCAGAAGCAAATGAGGAAACTTCTAATAGTTCAGGTGAAAAACGTGATGTTTCTCCTGTGAGCCCACCGTCGAAAACAGTTCCTATTGTTACTAATCAACATTTTGGTGCACGAAGAAATCTCATCCCCATAAGAGAAAACACAGATCCAGATGCACACATTACTATTCATCAAGGTGTCTTTCCACTTAACAGTGAATACTCTCCTTCACAAGGTCTCTCTAGAACTGAAATATTGCAAGCAAAGCGAGCAGAATTTTTCAATTCACCTCCAGAATTATCTCAACCAGCATTGTCTTCATTTAAGAAACCAACACAAGCAACAAGAAGCAAAGCTTCTCCAGAAAGAGGCAATACTTCGCCTTCTACTTTAGAAACAGCTTTATGATAATAAATAAAACAAGATAATTTTAAAAACGGTGCTTAAAGCGTCTTGTATAAACTTTAAATAATATGTAAATATGGCAAAAGGAAATTCATAGAAGCTTTATCTAGTCTTTTCTCGCTAAAAGTGCCATTCATATCGGCATGAGTAGTAGTAATGTAGTCCAGTGTTCAATTCGTCTGTGCACGATTTAAATATGTTTCCCTGTAATTTAATGCCGCTCTTATGGGGCCAATTTTAATTCTTAGTAATTTAAAAATAAATTGTAAAAATTCCATACCTAGTAACAAATTAGTTTTTAAGTATTTATTGAAAGATGTAATGTTTTGAACTTTTAAACAGTTTTTAAGTTATTTGGAAGACAATTTTAATTAAATGTGTTGAATAATAAATATGTTTTAATATATAAAAATGGATCCCTATTTCCCTTGGTCACGCATAAACGCCTGTACTGATTTCGCTACTTCATTTTTTGTGTTTGTTATTGTCAGAAGTTTCTTATGAAAGAAAAAAAATGTGCGTAAAATTAAAAAATTGAAGGTTAGTATAACATAATATAATTATTATAATGGTTAATATCATATTAAGTAATCCTGGCTTTTGTTACGATAACAAATATATGGTTTAAATATATAGTTCTACTGTACGTGTCTGTTACGGAACTTCTCTTAAACGGCTGGACCGATTCAAATGATTTCTTTGTATGCGTTTGGGTGGTTTAAATTCACAAATCATTTTGGCAGATGGCGCTGCTGTCGGTATGTAGGTTATTTATTTTTAATTTAATATACTGCATCTAAACATCTGGTTGTTTAATATCGTAATTGCTTGAAATATCATACAGTACAATGTCCATCTTTTAGGCAATAGTTTTAACTTTATGCCAGTTCAAGTAAAATGTAGGCAAACTAGACGCGAGAAAAAATAAACAAACGTTTCAAAAGGAAACGCATGAGACATGAGATAAGATAGATAAAAACAAAATATTTACAAAAACATTAAATCATAATATATTTATTGAGTATGCAAGAAGATAATACAATAAAGGATCAAGAAAAGAAAATATTATTGAGGTCACCAATATCTTCTCCATTCTCACAAATATTACTATCAACAACATGAAGCCTTACTAAATGATGAGTTTGCATAGTAAATGTCCTAAACACATTTTGGAAATGATAGAAGTGACAATTTTAGAACTTTTACTACAAGAGTATAGACAACTAATTTATAGAATCTGTGCATAATAAAAGCAGAAACTATTTAGACTATAATATAAATATATCTGACATAACTTGTCTGATGTTATTAATTTACCTTAATTTCTGCCACATAACAAATATTTTATAACTTCATGTACATGAAAAAACTGTGACTCATGAAGAGTAATAGAAGCACCTCCTCAGAATTTTCCATGAGCGTTGAAGGTTGCTCCTTGAAATTAAGAATTCTAACATTGGTTGTCAATACTGGAAACATGATCAATGAGAGAGCCACACCAACATTAGGCATGTCACATGCATTAATTGCACCAACTGCTATTGTTGTTACCTACATTGTTGTCACTATTTTCATTATTGGCTCACTTAAACAACAGTATCCTTCATGGTTTCTTCATGTGTACACCCTTGTTACTTGCTGTATTGTCCAGACAACATTATCATTTACTGTCTTTAAGGCACTGAGAACTTCTGAAATAGCAAACAAGCATCCTGCCTTAGCATTGAATGGAGTTCTGCCAATGATAAATACAGTGCTGCTTATTGTTGATTTGACAGTTGTTACATTATCAAGCAGGAATGAAATAATGCCTTCACCTTCCTTAAGTTCTAGACCAATGTCTCATATTGAATTACAAAGGCACAGTTAAGAAATTAGTTCTTTTATTTTACTACATAGCACTTATTTTTATTGTTGACTCCATGGCTTAGTTAGGAAGTGAAGTTGGCATACACATTTGTGTATACATACTCCATTTGGGTGTTAAACAATTTCACCACCAAATTATAAGAAGCATCCTATTTTCAATTACACTGCTTCAAATACAAAACAAAACTAAGAAGAATTAAAACCACCATCTAAATTAAACTATGTAATATTTATTTACACAATTTTCAATAAACTAATTTTAAAAAAGTATCAAATAGATTAGATGTAGAAATCTATTGAGATATATTTAAAAGCAACACATTATACATCACTTAAACAGTCTGTCCTGATTTTTTGTAAATAGTCACTACTTGTTCATACCAGGAGGTCCATTCATTAATGGAGGTCTCATTTGACCCATAGGTCCCATAGGCCCCATGTGGCCCATGATCGGCCCCATCATTGGAGGTCTCATACCCATCATAGGTGGCATTGGTCCATGTGGGCCCATCATCATTGGAGGCGCCATTGGACCACCCGGGCCCATGGAAGGTGGTGGAATCATACCAGGTGGTCCTCCCGGGGCTGGTACTGGTTGTCTTGGTCCGCCAGGGCCCATTACTGAGGGATCCCATGGTGGTGGAATAGCTGCACCCTTACCACCAAAGGGATTTTGCGCAATTTTACCTGCCTTAAAAGCAGCCGTAGTAGCATCAATCAGATGTTGGGCTTGCTCCTCCATCCACTTTTGATAAAAAAATTTAACATTATCTTTATGCTTTCGCCCAGTACAATGTGTTTTTCGGACGCTAGGGGAGTCGTGTGTCAAATATGTATCACAATAATCGCAATAATACTTCGGCATCTTAGGAAATAATATTACTAATGTATTATTTAAGCTGTAATTTGATATATTCGTTTTTCAATAAACAGGGATTACTTGCACTTCTGCTTTGAGTAGTATTAAGTAAACTACAAAATACAATAAAGTATTTAACAATATAACACCACGAGACAACAGACCCAAAACTCAAAAGTTTAAAACTATAAAGTTTAAACAATGCCTACAGATAAACATTTAACAATGCCCCAGAACATCGACCACAGTCCACAGACTATATAGTATAGGGTAGTACACTGTGCGCTAAATGTTGGATGAGTATTGCTTAAGCAGAAGAAGTGAGTTGCTGCATCTGGGACTGGACAAGACGCTCTTAAAAAAAACTCACGGCATACACACAAGTAATGGAGAGTCACTGAAAGAAAAAGTATTCTTAAATTCTTAATATTGTTTAATCTCGATCGACGCGGTTTACAGTATATTTGTATAGTAAACATTTGACCAAATATGTCAGACTAATATGTGACTGTCAATTGTCATAAGTTGATAGAATTTTGGGATTTGTAGTTGCACATGGACATTATTTCACTACGGAGTACTTTGTTGGTGTTATCTAAAAACACGTGCAAATATGTCGTTTTGAGATTCGACATAAATTGATTTTTGTTAAAGTTTAATTTTCTATTTAGATAGAATATATTATATATTGATTACTTTATATTATGAATTAAAATATAAATTAATTCAAGATGCCAGACATGAAATATATTTTAGTGACTGGAGGTGTGATCAGTGGCGTGGGAAAAGGTGTCATTGCTAGTTCTTTTGGCACGATTCTAAAAAGCTGTGGTATTGATGTAACATCAATAAAAATCGATCCCTACATAAATATTGATGCTGGAACTTTCTCTCCATACGAACATGGTATGTTAATCCGGAATAAATATGCTTCTTATTCAATGTGTTAATACTACGCCGTGATTCTATTTTTATTTCTTTTCTAGGCGAAGTTTACGTTCTTGACGACGGCGGGGAAGTTGACCTTGATCTTGGAAACTATGAGCGTTTCTTGGATATAACTCTGCATAGAGATAATAATATAACAACTGGTAAAATATATCAGCAAGTGATTGAACGTGAACGTCGGGGTGACTATCTTGGTAAAACTGTCCAAGGTAGTGATTTCATTTTTAGTATTTAATCGCGTTTTCTATTTATTCATATCATATCTTTTGCAGAGATTTTTATAAAATTAAATATTTCATGTGTTATTTTAGTTATCCCACACATAACTGATGCTGTACAGGAATGGGTTCAGAGAGTTGCTCGCATACCAGTGACTGCTGACAACACACCACCAAAAGTATGCATAGTAGAGTTGGGTGGAACTATTGGTGATATTGAAGGCATGTCCTTTGTAGAAGCATTCCGTCAGTTCCAATTTAGAGTAAAAAGAGAAAATTTTTGCTGTGCTCATGTCTCATTAGTTCCAATGGTAAGATAGAGCTCATAGTTTTACATTGTCTTATAAAGAAAAGAACAGGAAAATATAGTGCTTATTTAGTATGATAAACTGTATACCAAGCTCATGTATAAAATGCTGAAATACCAGAAATTTGATATCTTGTTTTTAAATAACAAATAAAGAATTTCATAATAATTCTATTTTAGCATATATACCATGATGTTTTCAGAAAATTGAGACTTAATACAATCAGCAAATATTTTTAGAAAAATGATTCAAAATCAATTATATAATTTTTTTTCAGCCAAAAGCTACAGGTGAACCTAAGACAAAGCCTACACAGTCATCAGTTAGAGAATTGCGTGGTCTTGGGCTCTCACCCGATTTAATACTGTGCCGCTCTGAGAAACCTATTAACCACAATGTAAAAGAAAAGATTTCAAACTTCTGCCATGTAGCTCCAGAACAAGTATGTATAATATTAACAAAAAAAACACTTACACTTATAAATGCAAATTTCAATACTATAATTTTTTTGTTTTGATGTTTATGTTTTTCTACATTGTATTGAATTAATTTCTTAAAATAGCTTTATTTTAATATTTAAATAAATTTACAGGTTATATGTATTCACGATTTAAGCTCCGTATATCATGTACCCATGTTGATGGAAGCTCAAGGAGTAGTACAATATTTAAATGAGAGACTTCAATTAAATATATCTATGCCCCGCCCAGGCAGGTATGTAATACTATATGTTGGCTTACATCAACAACAAGCAATTATAATAAAAAATATTTATAAATATTCTCATAGGAATATTTTCTGCATTACATTAATAAGAAAGAACACATTTTAGTTTTTGTAAGACAAAACTTATAAAATGTGTCAAACATTCATACATTCATATGTGTTCAACATATTATAGAAGTTCTTATTTCGTATTACTAATCTCAATCTAATTCCTATTTTATATTCCATCAGATAACCAAGAATAATCAACTTAATTTTTTATCACTATTAATAGGAAGTAAATATATAGATCAAGGATATTACTGTTGGATATGTTTTATTATTAAAAAAATTATTAGTATAAACATAAAAATTATACACCTCTTTATATAAACTTACTTTTATATACAAAATTTGTCATAGATGAAAACAAATATAAGATTTATTATTGTTTAGATGATTGTTTGTTTGGATACAAATATAAAATTAAAATTTTCAGTTTTATGAAAAAATGGCGCAATTTAGCTAAACGAGTAGAAAACCTTCGTAGAGAAGTGAATATTTCTCTGGTTGGTAAATACACAAAATTGGAAGACAGCTATGCAAGTGTTACTAAAGCATTACAGCACGCTTGTATAACAGCTGGCTGTAAACTCAATTTGACATACATTGAGGCAGTAAATCTTGAAAAACAGAGTAAAATTGATGATCCTGTTGGCTATCATAAAGCATGGCAGGATCTATGTAAGAGTGAGTGAGTATAGATTTGACTAGTTATGAATGTTTCAAACTGATATCGGAAGATATTTTATCTTAAGATTTGTATGAATTCTCATCTTAATTTACTTAAGCCCTTTCAAGTTTCTCCATAATTATGATTATATTTTCTCAATATTAAATAGTTGTTTATAGTTTTGCTTAATTTTTCAGTGGTGTTATAGTACCAGGAGGTTTTGGGCAAAGAGGACTGGAAGGAAAGATTGAAGCTTGTAATTGGTGCAGAGAAACACAAAAGCCTATGCTTGGTATTTGTTTAGGTCTACAGGCAGCGGTTATAGAATTTTCTAGGAATGTATTAGGACTTTCTGGAGCAAATAGTACTGAAGTTGACCCAAACTGTGCAGATAAATTAGTTATAGACATGCCAGAACATCATCCAGGAAAACTGGGTGGCACTATGAGATTGGGGAAAAGGAAAACTATTTTGGAACCCAGTATTGTAGGTTAGTTATTTTAATTATATAATTTAAATTACAAATAGGACTCTTTTTGTTTCTGTTAAGTATGTTTTTTTGTTCTTCCTATTTTTATTATTTGTAATGTGTAGTTTTGCACTTCTTGCCTACCTTATGTTTTTACCTTGTATGTAATGCAACTAAGTGTTAATAAATAAATAAATAATAGTACCTTAATTAATTTAACTGAAATTTTTGTTAGCTTCATTGTACAAGAAGGATGAAATAGAAGAGCGTCACAGACACAGATACGAAGTGAACCCGGAGTATATAGATAGGTTGGAGGCAGCTGGTCTGCGGTTTGTTGGCAAAGATGAAACCAAGACTCGTATGGAAGTGGCTATAGTAGAAACACACCCATTCTATGTAACTGTGCAGTTCCACCCTGAATACCTCTCAAGGCCATTGTCACCCAGCCCACCTTTCTTAGGGTATGTATGTAGGAGTCATTTAGAGAAATTCAAGTAATTTTATAATCCTGTTATATTGCTTACCCAGGTACAGAATTGCATCAACCTGCCTCAAATACTAATTAAGCAGTTTTAAGCAACTATGGCTGTTCCTTTAAGAAATGCAAAACCAATATTTCAATTTGACTTGCTCCCCCAATAAATTTGTGGATACCTATTAGAAATTTAACACACATGCTTCTTTAAAAGACTCATACCTCCTACAATATCACAGACAAATTAATTTAACTTTATTAAGACCCCATTTTTTTAGTGAGTTAGGATCTCTACATAAAACATTGAGAGAAATTTCCAAACATTGTACAATAGATTTGCCTCAAATTTGAGATATTATTATATCATCTATCCAAATATAATAAAATAAAGTAAATTTAGTTTCATGAGGATGTGTTAAAGTTAATTTTGATTGTAATATTTCCTAACCTTAAATCTTTCATGCCCTTTAATTGTTAACAACTAAGGGGCCGTTCATAAAATACGTCACACTGAAATCAGCTTTTTTTGACCCCCTTCCCCCCCATTGTCACGCTGTGTCACACTTTTTGTGACCCCCCCTAGAAATATTTCGTCACAAAAACTAAGACCCCCCCCCCCCCTGCTGAGTATGATAAATTCTAAATGATAGTAGACAAATTCTGAAAATTAAAAACATTTATTATTTAGTTCACTGCTAAATGACGAATGAAGGAATAAAATAACAATAAATACATGAGAAATAGTATTTTCATTTGTTACTGAATCGAGAGCGCAGGGTACGTGGAAACGTTACTCTCTCAAGTATTGGAAAAACAAAGAAACCCGTTGTGACGGATCGCAACGCCGCTAGAGTCGCGCCACAGAGCTAGCGCTCATGTCAAAAAATAATAAACGGCGAACGTCACGCTGCCCTATACCCCCCCTCCCCCCTTGTCACATCTTGTCACACTCAGCCAGACCCCTCCCCCCCCTTGTATGCGAACGTATTTTATGAACGGCCCCTAATAGAAAATTTAAATTAATTAATTTTGTTGAAATTTCAGACTCATCTTAGCAGCAACGGGTAAATTAAAGAGCTATTTATCAAAAGGATGTAGATTTAGCCCAAGAAGTCAATCTGATGTTAGTTCTGGTAAGTTCTTGAATATGGTTATAAACAAAAATCTAAAACAATTTGATTATTTACAAAGGATTATTTTCTGAGACCTGTGGTAAAATGTTCATATATGCAAGGAATTGTATTTGTTTAATAAGAGCTTATTCCTGTTAGTCATATTATTATTATCATTTTGTATTTTATAAAGAGACTAAGCGATTTTAAACAGTGTAGGGGGGCGTCAATAAATTACGTGAGGTGTTTAAGGGGGGATGGGGTCGAGTGAAATGTCATTTAATCTTACGTTGGAGAGAGGGGGGGTCTCGGCAAATATCACGCAATTTTTTTTCTGATTGAAAAAGAAAATAGCACAATGGTTGACCCTAAAGGCCCTCAATTTTTATTATACTTATAATTAAACTCTTAGCACTATTGAAGTCTTAAGTAGTCGTAAATATAAGCACGAAGCAATTTTTTTTCTTTTTACGATAACCATCCAACGCGTTTACGTAAGAAACCCACATTTTTAAAAATCTCACGTGATATTGGCGGATGGGGGAGGGGGTTGAATAAAATCTCACGACATCTCACCAGGGGGGAGGGAGCTACAGACAATTAAAAAAACACCTCACTGAATTTATGGACGCCCCCTAATTCTCATCCGTTCTACCGCCTCTATTTAGAACTGGCAGTAAATGTTACTAAGAAGCATTATTTTTTTCACTAACGATCATTAGTCTAATTAAGTTACCCATTATTAAATTATATTTTGATTTTAATAATAAGTTTCTTTTTTCAGATGAAGGCGACTTAGATGAAGAAATATCGTTTGGTACACTAAATATTAGCAACCACAAAAATGGGAGTATTGAGCCGGAGGTGAATGGTATACATTAAGTATAATTTTAAGTTCAAATATTAACTTGCTTATGTGCATATAAGATTATTTCTGACGTTAATTGCTGAAATACCTAAAATTATATAAAAGTTTTCTATAGTTCTCTCTTTCCAACACACCAGTTCTATATTAATATAGTAATTCCTTGAATTGTAATAAAACAGTGCAAATGTAACATACCAGTGATCATTCACCGACTTAAAAAGTGTATTATCAATTTGATTAGTAAGTAAGTATTCAGTTCAATTTCAGGTTTGTCAAAACAAACTCAAAAGACAAATATTGTAATTCTGTATTTTTTTATTATTGCTAAGGATATTTATGTGTTTATGAAACTTATGTAATGATTAAAAGAATTCATCCTTTCCGTCAAGTTTTTGTATAGTACACAATGTGCTTATGCTAGTTTATAGCATGAATTAAGCGTTTAACGATTTTCATACATTTGACGTAAATAACTACATGAATCTAAAAATCGAGCGTTTTACTGTTCTATATATACCCACCGCAGTACTCGTAACCATATTTTTTTTCATCATATTTCATAATCTGTGGTAAGGGTGCAACACTACAGGTAAATGCTTGTACCTCTGGTATTGTTTCTTTACAATAGAATGTTTCAGTAAAAAGCACCATTGTTGGTGAAAGGCAAAATAACATGTAAAACATGGAATTTGAACTATAATATTGGAATTATTAACATATAGACGATATATGTCGAAAGTTTTTAAAAGCTATATTTATGTAGATAAATATAATTGATGTGTATACCATGGGATTGGTTAGTGAAAATTATTTTATCATCTGTAGTTTGTAAGATAAAGTGATATGATAATTCATACCGTTATACAAAATTATCAGAATCTCCTATTCGATATTGCCAATAATAAATTTTTTTGACATTTAATTGTATTTTTATAAAGACATTTAAAATTTTAATGCTGTATTTTCAAATGTATTATACTAGACATTCATATAAATCGCAATGATTACTGGCAATTATATAATCTTCTAGCGGATCCGCCAGTCGTCCTGAATAAAAATATTACACACATACTAACAACATATAGTTTTTATCTGAACTTCAAAAATCGGAGTTTTGAGGACTTCAATATGAATGTGTTTATAGTATGTAATATCTGTAAAACACATACACTAATAATTAAAGTTGGATGATTGCTACTTTTTGTAATTTTTAAATCTTATACTTAATTGTGGTAACAACACTTTCAAACTTTTATTACATTGCTTGCTCTGTTTGAAACTGCATAGTATATGACTATTAACATAGTAGCAATGGAAATGAAATTCACACTGTAAACTTACTAAAGGTAATAAAATAGTAATAGACTACGGATATGAGAATGTAAAACGGACGTATTGACGCGAGGAAATATGTCATGTGCCAACGAATATCGACTCTTCATTAATCAAAATTGGACGCGCATAATCGTTTCCTATTCGTTTTACAATCTTATTCCTCTCTGAACCGTTTACTGTAGTAATTCTAAAACGTCGCGGTCTTCAGCGCCAGAACATATTTATGGATATTTGCAGGATTTGTAATTGTAAAGAACACTAGACGCTTAAGCCTTTTTATGCCACATCTAGTATATTATTATTACGATTTCTATATTTGTTTAGTTTGTTCTAATAACAATAACTATCGATATATATATAACGGTTAAAAAATGTTGGTTATTAAATTTGAAAATACTACCACTAATGTTCTGGACATTTTTTGTCTTATCTGTTGTAATAAGCATAATACTTTTGAAATATTGTATGCACTTCTGTCTAAACCAAACCTTACAGTGTTGGTTGGTCATAATACTATATAGTATAGTTTTAAATGTTTCTTATAATTTTTTTTTACCATTTGCGTTATATTATATTTTGGAAAAGGAAATCGCTTTTACAAGGTTGTTTTGCAAATAATATAAAATGTGATTGTATGGCTGTTAGTCGCTACAAAAGGAATAGTAGGTTTATGACGTATTAGCCTTTTTTCTGAACTACAAAATAACGTATTTTGGTAATGTATTTTTCATCTCTAACCCCGTAAAATGTCTCATGTTGTAACCATTCCATTTAAAGAACAATAAATAATTTAAAAAACAGTAGTGTTTCATTTAAAAAAAGTCAAGACTACCCATAACTGGTACAGGTGAACAATAACAAGTAAAGTTACAAGTTGCAAAACATGTAGATTTTCAAAATCACACATAATATTTAAGTGAGAAGTGAAGCATGCGTACAGCCGGCTGTAACTCTAGTTCGTCTTTTCACTTTAGTCTAAACGTGACCACCGTCCACAATGGCATAACGTGTACAGTGAGAAGTATTATTGGTATCTTTTAGTATCTGTAAATTTTATGTTACAGCTTGTTGTCACTGTCATTTGTACTCGTGTGTAAGTGCGAAGTGAATTCGCTCCGGGAAATTAGGTTCGATTTAAAATCGTATATTTTGCGCATAAAATAAAAATTTACTTATTGGATATTTAGATCATTTTCTAAATTATTATCCTTACCTTTAATGATAAAGCAATTTAACGTGAACGTGTTGCGCAATTCACTGACCATGACATAGAGTTGAGAATATTATTTTAGTGTAATCAAAACATTGCAATGGTTTTCGAATCTATTGTGGTAGATGTTCTTAATAGGTTCCTAGGGGACTATGTGGAAAATCTTAATAGATCTCAACTTAAATTAGGAATATGGGGTGGTAAGTTATCCCTCTCGCGTACAAATATGGTTAATGATGTCATACTGCAATTTCTTTATATTTTGATTTTTATGGTATATAATAAAATAATTTTCAGGCGATGTGGTGCTGGAAAATTTGATACTAAAGCAAAACGCTTTAGAAGAACTAAATATTCCAGTTCAAACAGTCTACGGTCATTTAGGTATGTGCCTTCTGACTTATTATTAAAAACACAACAAAAATATATAACTTTATATTTTTGAACCTGAGTCCAAAAACGGTTTGTATATAATATAAATATTGCAAAGTTATTTAAAAATAATAAAGTATCTACTTTTAATTAAATGAGGTTATCACATTTAGCATTCATATAGGCTAACCAAGCCTAAAGGCCACTATGTAGTAACTCAGTTATAGTGACATCATTCTCTCAAATTAAGATTGTGTTTGTGACTCACACAAATATAATATGAAGGTCAGTTTTTATTGTCGTAGGTTAATATTGGAAACCGATTAAAGTAATTTCAGTTGTCATTAAAAAAAAGTATCACACAATGTTATTCATTGACAAATTTATTATAATTTTTGTGAATGAAATGATTGTTTAGGGTATTGATGAATATTTAAAATACTGTTTGCTTAATTTAGGGAAGTTGGTGCTGAAAATACCTTGGAAGAATTTATATGGTGCTTCTGTGGAGGCTACTATTGAAAGATTATTTCTTATTGTAAATCCCAATGCTGAAATCAAATATGACCCAGAAAAGGAAGAAAAGATTGCCCTGGCAGCTAAACAAGCTGAACTTGCAAGAGTTGAGGAGGCAAAAAAACAGGAAGCAGAGAAAGGTATTCTGTAAGAACATGGATATCATGTATGTATATGGGCTGTGTATTTTAACACATTTTGTTTCCAGATGAGAACAAACTTGATGAGACATTTGTTGAAAAACTTGTCACTCAAATAATTAAAAATGTACAACTGAAGATATCAGATATACATATTCGTTATGAAGACAGCATAACTAATCCCAAAGCACCATTTTCCTTCGGTATTACACTGCACAACTTGTCTGTTCACACAACAGACGAAAATTGGAAACAAACTGTCATACAAGAGGCTGTTACAAAAATATTTAAAGTAAGATATCGCTTATTAGAAAAATACTAAAATGTACTAAGTTTTATACTAACTTTGACAGTCTTTTTAAAAAGCTATATAGAAAGTAATTAAGAGCTGATAATTATTTAAGCCATTTAGCAACTATTTCACATGAGAAGTTCTTTCACAACCTACAAATTTTATGAGATTGACTTAGATAATTTAATAATTGTTAACATTTATACTTAAATAATTGTGTTTAATACAACTATTTATTATTTATATTTGTAGGTATTAAATTTAGAGGGTTTAGCAATTTATTGGAACCCAACAACGGAGCTGTATTCCAAGACCAGCCCACAGGAAATAAAAAGTAGATTAGAAAAGGAAATTGCAACGAAAACATCTAAACCTGGGGATTATTTATATGGTAAGTAGTTTTATATTCTACTTGAACATGAATGATTAATGTCTTTAATGTTGTTTAGGTAGATGATTCACTTTAGTATTGTTGTCTTCATTATAATTGAGAAAAACCTAATCTGTATAAACTTTTGTTATAAAGAAAAGAACAAGTTTTACAGGGAAGAGTTCTTAGTTGAAGGCAAACTTTATTTTGTTAGACTTAGATGCAACTATTTTCTGCCTTTACTTGATTTCAAAGTAGGCCGTTTTGGCCGGCTCATGGCAAAACAAGTTTTACTAGTGTTCTCTTAATAGTGAATGAAATTTGGTGCATGATGTACTATGTTCACACGCTTGCCCATAAAAATGTTACCTTAAGGGAAAAAAAATTTTTAATCTACTCCAAAGTTTTACACAAAATATAGTCCCATATTCTTTTACACCAAAATACTTTATTTACACATAAAGTAAATATGATACAGGCATATAATTTTTAAAATCTTTTTGCCTGCCTTTTTTGATCTTTTATTATATTAGGTACTGAAACAAATCTATACTTAAATATATTGATAGGCATAAAAATCGTGTTATTATCAATTCAGTATAACTATGCTACGTTAAAGTCAGATCAGTTTTACAATTTAAATTACATATATAAACTTTGTAAGCCATAAAATTAGTATAGAGTTAATCGAATAAATATTTGAAAGTTTTCCCATTCGCCGGTATTATGTACTGATCGTTATTCCAGCCTTGGCACCAATTAACGCGACCGCAAAATTAAAATTGAATCCCAAACCTGAAGGAGATACTCCGAAATTTAGCATTCCTAAAGTGATTTTGAGTTTGCACATGGAACAGCTGGCTGTGAATCTGAATAAAGCACAATATCAGGATATGATGCTGTTAGCAGATTCTATGGATCGTATGAGCAAAGGCGCACCTTACAGGTATAGTTCTAAATAAAGCTTTATGTCTAAAGTCATTTAATCTAGATTTTGGTCACATATTTAGTATAGTTATATGTATATATATAGAGTTCTAAAAAAATATCTTCATCTGCGGTGTTATTACGCGTTAATGCGTATATACAGGTGAGTATATATCCAGCGTAAAGTGGTATTAACCGGGTAACGTTTTTGGCGTTTATGAAAGCTGGGGTACAAAATAATCCAAAGTTCTACTTTAGACGAAATCATGGTCACTTTTGCGCGATCAAACGTACAATCCAATTAGATTCTGGGATTACATATAAAATATGTACATACATATTTATTGAAAAAAAAAATGTATGCTACCATTAAAATAAATTGTATATCTTCTATGACGAATATTTTAATTTAATTATAAAATATTCATTAAGGTACGCATAAAAGCTACATTAATAAAAATAGGCTCATATCGAGTTCAGTACTTCAAAGACATTTTCTAGGGTTAGTAAAATGAGTAAAACTTGGATCCCTTACAGAAAATACCGACCAGACCTCAAACAGTACAAAGGTCACTATAAAGAGTGGTGGCAATTTGCATACAAATGCATCTTAGAAGAGGAAGTATTACGCAGACGTAAAAACTGGGATTGGAAACACATGTTGTCGCATCGTCAGCTCTGTAAAGACTATGCAAGTGCTTACCAGAATAAGTTGACCTGTCGCGGAAAAGTCTCTACGGAATACCAATGCGTGCTGGACGAAGCCGAGAAGACATTGGATCTATTTAATCTGGTTGTTATCAGGCAGCAGATAGAGTTAGAGGTATGATATTTGCTGATGCCAAATTCTAGGTCGTAATTATAAAGTTTCAACTGTCTGTTCCATTTGCGGGTCATAAGACATTAAGTCAAGATCAGTGATTCCCGATTTGTGCCATGCCTCCCCCCCACTTTTGCCTTTCTAAAATTCATATGCTCAATGTAACATACATAATTTCTAACATTAAAGAATGTAATTGTTTTCTTAAAAGGTACAATAAATTACAAGCAAAATTAAATTTCCAATTAATTGTTATAAAGACTTTTCTAAATTAATTTATTATCTTAATTAAGTGAGATGCGTTGGATCCATGCTGCACAGATATTTTTTATTACTTTCCAATTTGATAAGCTTCAGTTTCAAGACTCCACGTTGTTATATCCAGGCGATTTCCATTAAAATTCTGGATAATTCTATGAAGTTTGACTTGCTTGGTTACTTCATTTTGCCGTACTTGGTTATTATCAAAACAAATATGCCAATGTTTTGAGTTTTTTTATTATTTTTAGGTTGAAAGATTGGGAAAACTAGAAGCAGAAGCTAAAAAGTCTCGTGGCTGGTTTAGTGGTTGGTGGGGCGGTGGGAGCTCCAAGGATGACGAAATGTCTGAAGGCGTGGCTATAAGTAAGAACAATATTTTTATTATTAAAAAATTACTTTATGTTAGTATAATGTTTATATGTCGATGACATACTTGTGATGTAATTAAATTGATTTACGAAGAAAACTTGGTTATACTAAACATTTTGAAAATATGTTTTTATATAACACAAAAACAGTTGCAATACATTTACAATATTTTTCAATGCAGTTTTTATATTTTTATAATAAGCAATTGTTTAAAATGTAATAATAGGGTGGACGAAAGTAATAAAAAGCACACGGGTTATCGGAAAACTTAATTCGTATAAAATATTATTAATCTATTTATGTGTTTTACGCCAATGCTCACTGTTTAATCGGTGTGACTGAGTTTCATCAACTTTAGTACGCATTATATATGTTTTTCAATAAATAAAAAAACGTGTGTCTACTTATGTACACGCGTTGGAAGTTACACTTGTTTTGCGTAACAAAATATTTTTTTACGCGATAAAAAAAGTATAACTACAAAAAAAAACAAATATGGTTTTTTAACCAAAGACTTATGAAATTATGATTCCTGCTTGTAGAAGAACCGTATGAGACGGCCTGGCTCAATATTTTATTTAATTAATAATTATATTATATTAATGCAACACCGATTTTGTTTATTATGCCGCAATCCATTACTATGCAATAATTTTAGTTTAGACGAATTAAGTGAGCCAGCGGTGAATCCCAAAAAAATCCAAAATATAATTAAAATTACTTTAATCAAATATTAAACTTAATTAAATATGACAATTTAATCGGCCCGATATCAGGTGCACGATCAATAATCTATAACTTAGACTTATTAATAATTTGAGGATTTCACCGGTCCGATATGAGGTATCCGATCAAAGCTCGTTGTCGAGGTCTGTTATCCGCTTTTTTTAATGCTGTTGCGGCAGGTATATGCGGGGAAAAGAGGTGCAATGAATATGTAACAGATATAAAGAGTTAATTCTTTTTTATAAAATAATACTACTTCTAAATTGTCGATATTTAGATAAAGATTAGGAACTTGCAACTAGACACGTGTATTAATAGTTATGTGTCTTGCAAGTTTATTACGATACTGTTTCAGTGTTTTATATATAAAGTTTTTTTTTTTGTTGATAAGTACTAGGCATGTAAAATTTGTATTTGAACTTATCAGAGTACCATCAAAATTGTTATATGATTTATCTGTACTATAAAGTCCTTAATATTACAGTGAAGCAATTCGAAAAAGCAATGACCTCTGACGAGAAGGAAAAGTTGTTTAGAGCGATTGATTATCAAGAGAATTCGGCGCCGCTTCATTTGCCCATAGAGTATGTCGCCGTAGAGGGGCATTTTAAACTTGACAAGTTGCAAGTGGCCGTCCATGACGTGTCTGAAGTACTTCGGGCCTGTGTTGAAAATGTTGAACTGGACATGATGCAAAGGCCCAGTGCTAATGCTTTACGGTGAGAATGCTGTTAGAAATTCGTATTAATTGAAGTAAATGTGGCAAAGAACAAAACTTGTGACTGACCCATTCGTATTATAAAGATAGAATAGATATATGTACTTGTTTATTAAAAATAGTGGCGTTTCGTGTTCATTTGTTTTTTTCTGATGAGATATCAGCCGTTTCTGTTTGATATACGCCGTCGATTTGGGTCTTAAGCATTGGTTTCCTCTGGTTTTTCTCTTCACCATACGAGCGAGCTATACATGCGTCGCACGCAGCACACAAGAAGCTTTACAATTTTGTGTTGGCACTGTTTTGTCTCTTTTTATCGTAGACTAAAAACAATTTGGTAGAAAGGAACAAATACCCTACGAGTTTGATAAGTACATGATATATGTTTATCTCATTAAATTAGATTCGAAATTCATAATTTAATTTTCATTATAGAGTTGACGTGCGTATGAAAGCTTTCACCGTATCGGGTGTACGTCAAGGCGAATTTCTACCGCAACTCGTCACTTCCAAGGAAATAGAGAAAGATGTTAATCTTCTTAATGTACTTTTCGAAACGAATCCATTAGGTAAGATTTTATTATAGTCTATAATATATGGAGCATACAATATACTATTAGTATTTTTATTTCAAATATTAAAATACAGAGAAAAATTACGACAGCTTAATTACGTATACGCATAGTTAATAATAGGTCGCAAATGTTAGTGTAAACATAATGACTTTATTTCTTTGTATGGGTGGAAATATTTTCTTGACATTAAAGTAATATTATTTACATAAATAATCGTATCGGATTTTTTAAAATATATAACCTAATTATTTAAACATTATATATTTATTATTAAAAACATTTATATATTTATTAATAAATATATAAATGATCATAACTAACAAACATTATATATAATAACTAACAATTACACTAAAAATATAGTCAAACATGGAATACATAATATTTATCTACAAAAAGGTTGAAACCTTTAGAAAAAGGGAAACAAACAATAAAAAATATTCAATACATTTATCTAAGTATTACCTAATTTGGCTTTAGTTTTAAAGGCATTTAAGGCCCCTTAAATTATACAATACGTAATGTTATAAATTTGTATTTTTACTAGATGGAAAATGTGATCAGCGCGTTCAAGTACGGGCGCGCCCGTTGCAAATGGTGTACGACGCACAAACCGTCATCGAAATTGTTAATGTGTTTAAGCCGCCTTCAGAGTCCACCGCATTGACTACGTAAGTAATATTAAACATAAAAAGGCCAAGCGCAGAAAAAATCAATCGCATCTTTGTTTTTTTAATTTTTTATTTATATTAAAGTATTTTTAAATCTAGAACGATGTTATCCACTTCCAATACTGGTTAATATAATTTACTTAGGTACCTAATTGTATGTGTTCCCAGTAAAAATGAGAGGCGAAGGAGCCTAGGATGTTCCCTAAGTTGATTTATACCCGATTGAATTCATTATTTGAATTATATGACTTTCAAGAAATTTGTGGGCAATCAGACATACATACATTTACGAAATTGGCCCATGTGTTTGGGTGGCTTAGTTTGTCATAAAAGTGATACCCTTATTCTAGTACAGACTATCTTGTTCTAAGTACAGACTATCTATTACTCAATATTACTTGAACTGAAATAATAAAGTTTCACAATACCGGAATAAGCATTTTACTAGTACGATTTTGAACCATGCAATTTATGCGATCTTTCGTTTAATTTTATTAATTTAATCGTATACGATTAAACACGTTTTATTCTGTCGAATTTACTATTAATAATTCCTGTTTGATGCTTAATAGTTTGCAAGCGGCTGCCGAAAATAAGTTGTCGGATTTGAAAGAGAAGTCTGCCTTGGGCATGCAGTACGCGGTACATCAGCATACGTTTATTGATCTCGATATTGACGTGGCCTCTTCTTACATCGTTGTACCGCAGACTGGGATGTACAAGGGGTGAGTATTGTGGGATTAAAAAAACACATTTAGGTACACAAGATTCGTATGGCACATTATATTTTTGAAGTGATATCACACATATCACATAACTACATTACTTAAAATTATCACTATGTAAGTTACGTTAGGAAAAAAGTTTGCTTAAATAGGTACATTATTTTTATTTTAATAAAAATTATATATAAAATGTAGATGTATGTATAATGTAAATGTGATGTAATGATAGGACATTTCTGAATCTTACTGATAACTTCTTTGATTCCAAACAGAAACAATATATTTGTATATTTAAATCGTTATCTCCGGACGTAGCGAATACACTTTTTAAATTTGTGTTGTAGTAAAACACGAAGAATATCACTTAATTTTTATAAATATACACTAATTAGTACGATAATTATCAATATTTTGAGTGAATCATATTAAGGTTAACCAGATATTATTACCATATAATTAATAACACATTTCGATGTTTCCATAGTGGTGAAGCAGTGGTAGTAGTAAAACTTGGTGCCATAAGCGTAAAGAGCGATCCACGAGCCCCTCAACTGGATGTTCATCAATTGTATCGCTCCGGATTGCAAGATGACGACATATTGGCGCAGATTACCGCGCATAGCTATGACAAGATGGCTTTGAGGCTCACTGAAATGCAGGTACGAACACCATTGTTATGATTTATATAATTTCAGCAAACGAATTTAAATGTTTATATGAACTATAATGTAAGCAATCAATTAGCGATGTCCTTATCTAAGGGCAATGTTGGACTAGTGGTTTACGAGTCTTTCTTATCGCATTCACAGTCCACTGGTTGCGAAGCAACTTGGTCCTTCGAGCCGGATATATATTTGTTTAATGCTACAGGTTGTCATCGCATCTCCAAATGAAGATTGGCAATCGGCGATCGCCTCAAACGAAGCAACATACTTACATCTTCTACAACCAACGAATTTGGTGATACAAATACACAAATGCCTCATAACTGATGATCCGAGGATGCCTAAAATTAAAATAAAGGGAGAGTTACAGAAAATCGCTGTTAGTGTATCGGAAGACAGGTAAAAATAGATTCAATTCAATTGTGATTTCCATTTATCTCCTCTATATCCCTACAAAATGTCTATAAACCAAATATATTTTTTTTTAATGCAACCATTCTGTCAGTATTTTCTTATGAGGTTGTACCATTTAAATACCGTCAGTAAACCGACTTTGCATACAAGCGATTTTTTACCTAAATATAGCTAGCTATATGGATTTTGTCGGTCATCGAAGGTTGGTTTCGTCTTTAAAATTAGTTTTACAGAGAAGTTCTGCTTCTGAATATTAAAGTGTAAAATATGATATATGACGTCACCAAGATTTTATGTTAAGGACTCATTGCAGCTATGTTTTATCTAGTCTGTTGAATAAAAAAATTCTCCATACTTGATACAAAATAATAAGGACGGTTCATCTAAGATTTAATTAAACTAAAAATAATGTTACAAAAACATATATTTTTTATCGTTTGCAGGTTATTAACTCTATGTGAAATATTGGTTGGGATGCCTTTACCCCGTTCTGATGAAACGACGCAACTAAAGGTATATCTTTCTTCAGAGTTTTTGTTTTTAAATGTGTAAAACACAAAAAGTTTTCATTAGATCGCCTTTAATACACTTTATAGGTCCCTTTTGTTTGTATTAAACCTGTTTTTGTAAGTAATTAAAGTAAAATTTTCAACGAAACATTTGAGTCGGACAAACGGACACTACAAAGAACGAAAACCTAAAATATGTATTGTCATGTGCCTTGTGGAATTAAAAAAAATATTTTTCTTAAAGATATTTTGCTACAAATTTGCGTACACTATGACGGGCCGTGTTATTGAATCCCAAATTGTTACACAAGGAAGCGGTGCTCCGGTAAAATTTATATGAAAGTGATTAATTACAGTACTAGAGTAGCTGTCACCTTCATTATAGATGAATTGAATACAGATCCATTTATGACATATAAATATTAGAGATATAAAACGAGTTTAGTATTGGAGTATCTTTATATTGTATTTTATACGAGGAGAAATGTAGATATAATTATAATAAAATTTATTTTAGTTATGTAATTGCGATAATGTTAGCATTCGATGACGTCATTATCTAGTTTTCTATACACCAAAAATTATTCCTATATATATATATATATATATCTATATATATACATCAGACTCACCGTGTCACATTATTTATTCATACCTGTCTATTCTTAGTTAGCTATGGTCTATGGATATAGACAGTTTTAATAAAATATATGTTTTATGTATTTTTGCACTTCTTGTCAATCTTATATAATTAAAAAGAAAATTCACCGTGGTTGCCTGGAAGAAATCGCTCGAAAGCGAAAAAGTCGCCAGTTGCCCTCCTTTTCATTTAATTATGTAAATTGTTTTATATTTCTCTATGCAACGAAGTGTTTATAGATACATAATCGTGGCGATTCGAATCGTTAAGACATCTTGACTGAATACCCGAAATTTTAGTGTATCTATTTATGTAAAATCTTCGTATATTTGAGTTTTAGGAGTTTTATACTGATTTTTATTTTTAGGCAAGTGAATCTAAAGCGTCTAGTTTGTCGCTCTTGAGATATTTAGACCCAGCTGAGAAGCAAAAGCGGGATACTGCGAGATCGAAACAAAGGAAAAATGAAGAACATACGGTGCAACTTACTGAACTCGAAGCGTTCTTCATTATGAAAGGTTTTAAATACTGATTTTATTATATTATAGAAATAAAAAAGTAGCCTCTAATTAATTTAGTGCAAAGTTATTTCACCTCTAATATAAAAACCTTACTAGAATTAATGAAATTAGTATTCTTATTAATAATACTGATTTAGATTGAGTTTTAAGTATAAAATGAAACGATCGCGTAATACACATTTGTGTGTTAAGTTACAAAAATACTGGTTGAAGAACAACCAATTTCAATAATCTAACTTGACTTGACATAAAAAATGATAAATTTCGTATATTTTTGATGTATATCAGATATCTTCCAATTTAGCGAAAAGTCTAAGCTTTATAAAAAAAATATTTAGTAGTTTATCAGTACCTATGATATAATGTTAACAGGTATTTCAAGTCGGTTGAATTATTTAATATATTTATTTATCAATTTGTTGCTTTTTCAGAACTGATCTTAAGCGTGAACCGCAAAACGAAGGACCCGCAAGTATACGACAAGTTCCTAGTATTCTCATTAAATTTATTGGAAATAAAAGCCACCCAGAAGACTTTCACTCTCGAAGCAGCAGTGAGACTCGGTTCTGTGGATATGCAGCATCATAGAAGTGGACATAAGACCATACCAATGATTACCACCACCACAGATTTCCAAGAACATGATAATATTGAAGAGCAGTACTTATTCGCTGTTACGTATACTAATGTAAGTGTCTTTTAACTTGTAAAAACGAATCGAATATTTGGCCATTAACTCAGAAACGGATCCTCGGCTTCCCATGATTTCATCAATATGTTTCATAAAATTTGACTAGGTTCGGAAATAACCATAATTTAGTTTTGGAAAATATTCAATTGATATTTTCATTTGACGCCTTTTGATTTATAAAAAACAAAGTCTGGATATGTCTGTATGATATTCCTTCTGTATAGGAAATGTTTTTGTACTAAATACCGTGGATCTTGAGGTCTCGCGAGATCGTTGAATGATGTACTATAACGAACAGCTTGTACGTACTTACATACGTACGTAACGTCAATACGTCAAATTAAAATGAATGCGAGTGCGAACCTAATGCGTTGATTATTCGAACGTCATGTGATGCGCAATTCATATTTATTTGTATATCTTTCCCGATAGCTTTTTAGAATATAAACTTTCTAATATTGGCGAAAATATATGTTCTCATGGGCCACCTTTTTTACAGGAGTTGGGTTAATTTTTTTGTTTAACTATAGTAAAAATTTTCACAGCTTCTCTGAAAAAACGCTCACATTTTTGAATCTTCCGTGTGTCTGCGTTTGTGTATAAACAAACAAAATAATAATTAAGAAATATTCCAGGTTGACAAGAAATGTCCCGAATTCAGGAGTCACTATGGTTCTGTGGAACAATTAATCGAACTGGACTTTACAGCGTTAGAACTCTTACTTCACCTGCAAGGTTTGCAAGAGATTCTGGTCATTATTAATAATTATCAGGTTAGTAATTTGATGTACATAAAAACTTTGTTAAATTAGGTACATTGTTTAATAAATAAGTAAATAGTAGCATATAAAGCCTTGTTCAAAACAAAACAGTTTAAGAGCACCGTTTTGAGAAAAGTATTCTATGTGTCTCTTTTTCTTCACAGCATAAACAGTTTGACAGAAAGAGACAAAAAAGCAGCTAAGTGAAAGTAGTATGACGGAGTTAGTTTCATTTAGATTTTTTCGGATTTTTTTCAGACTCGTCTCAATGCAATTCAAAGTACGGTAGACCGATACGCCAATGCTGGTCCGTTGGAGACGATTATGGAGGATGAAGAGTTGCTGTCAATTGTCAAATCTAAAGGTAAGTCAATTACAAAGTAAATTTATCTTTAAAATATTTGTGATTTAATAGAACATATTACATATTAATACCTTTTTTGGACCGACCTTATTTCACCGCATATCAGATGTATAATAATTTCTACGCCAGTAGGTTTTGACTATTTTCTAAGAATTACTATTTTCGAAATGCTTTGAAAACGAAAAAGAAAGCTTTGCCAATCTATTTTAAAGACTCACTCTGTTTTCTAGTTTTTTTTGTAGCCAATCACGTGATCAAATAATCTTGAAGAGGCTTTATTACCCTTGTACCTTTGTTTTGAAGATTCGTGCCTCTTTTTTATCGTAATAGGCAAATAGGCGATCACCCTAGAAACGTGTAAAAAAAGCAAGTGATGATATAACTCTTGGCGCCTTTTTTAAAGGATTCTTACTAAGTCCACATTTGTGTCATAGTGTCAGTAATCTCTATTAATTTTAGCGAGTGTATCAAAAGTGTCGCGTCGTAAACAAGTGGAAAGTATACAACTGAAAGTGAACGTTAAGATTGGGGCGGTGGAGATCAAATTCGAGAATGATATTCGGCCTTTATCATTGCTCAAGTTGCATGGGGCCACGGCGGGATTAGTACTGAAAGCGTCGTATACGCAGGTCGATTGCGCTATTTCCTCTATCAAAGTCGAGGATTTGAATCCAGCTACTGTTCACAAAGAGGTTCGTATTAATAATTTGCCTCACTATTAATGAAATTAGCACAAATAAACTTGGAAATATTTACTAAAATTAACCAAAATGCATCGATTTAATCATTTATTATAAATTAAACGAAACTGATTTATAAAGATGGAATGAATTTTAAGATCAACTTAAACACACTACACACACACATTGCACATTCCGACTCACACATCAACAATCAAATTATTAGTACATTGTTAGTCGTATATATATGGTGTTATCCGATTTGGCAATATTTTTTTTTAAATTTTATCTTTGTACGTTTGTTATACATTTACGTTGCTTGTTTCAATCGAAATTTTAGGCCAATATTTTTAACTTTCAGATATTAAAAGTCATCGGAGGTGACGTGATGAATGTACAAATAGTGTTGTATAATATCGAGCAATTCCCGAGTGTTAGTGACATCAATATGTCGATAGACGCGCAGATCAACTGTCTCAGGATTGTCTTTCTAAACTGGTTCCTTACTTCTATGTTGGTAAGTTTGTGAATACTTTAAGATGACTGTTAATTTTTTTTTAATAGTACCGCCGAGATATGGGAAAGTATTTACTATAAACAGACTGTAATCTAATTTTCTGACATTTCATGTGTTGCTACTAAAAAAAATTCTCAACCAAAAAAGGGACAAATTTGACCCATTTCAACAAAAAAATGCTACATATTGTTTATGTTTTATCTACTAAAAGGTATATCTAAATATTTACGTACTCAAGTGACCTAATACAAAAATAAATTTAAATGTCCAGTATTCGAGCATTTAATCGAAATAAAGGTACCCGAAGAGCATTTACTCAAAATATTACAAAGCTTTCGATCGCAACTGGAAAATTTCTGCAATAAAATCGTACACTAAAATCCGTCACTGCAACAAAAGCGTAAGGGTGGAATACGCCAGACGGCAGGACTACTTGCCCGTGAATATATAGGATTAGAAATATATATTTACTAGAAACATTTCACAACAAAAAATGTGTATAAGGTCCGCACTACAATAGTCAGTCAGTTTAAAAAAAAATTGTAATAAAAATATGTTCCATCCAAAATACCATCAAAATCATACACAGCAAAAAGTTTCGCTATTTAGTTCTACCGTAAAAAAATATTGGATCCATGGAATACCCTATCAGTTAATATCCCTACTTTAAGGACCTATTAAGTTATTACGCATTTAGCTAACTTAACAACGTCTTATAGTTCCCACCGTACTAAACAATCAATTTTGTGTCTTTATTAGTATAATTGCTATACTTTAGAATCGACGGCAGTACTTAGACAAATGCTTTGGATAAGCTAAGTACGTAAGGCATTACACTACGTATTTTATGTATTTGATACCGTTATAAACTGTTTATACCTGAAACTAATCTTTCATGGGATTGCGACTAATCGTTTGTTGTTTCAACGGAATTCTAGTCCACAAAAATGCTATGAATAAATCTGCCACGGCCAAAATGTACCTCCAATTTCTTGGTAGCTGTAATATTGTGTCTAACATTTACCTTGATTTTCCAGGAATTTTTGAACAATTTCCAAGCAGCCCAGGAAGCTATAATAGAGGCATCATCTCAGGCAGCTGAAGCCGCGAGAGCCAATGTGCAAAACGCATATCAGAACTCAACTAAACTGGCACTCAAATTGAGATTGGCCGCCCCAATTATTCTAGTACCGGAGAACTCGACTAGTATGAACGCCATCATGCTAGATTTTGGACGCATGACTATTAATAATAAGTTCGTCGATTTGCCACTTGCAGTAAGTATTTTTAATGTTGTTTTCAGACACCTTTAAAAAGTATCATACTACTACTTCTAAGCATTTTTAATACTATTTGTACATTATTAAAACTCTAGCTACACGCATTTTCTCTGTATATATACTTTAGTCTATAAACCTTTTCAAAATGTACATTTCGTATTCTAGTTAAAGTCGTCTGTACTTGCATATATTAACTTGTTAACTAGGCACAAAGAATTATAAACTTCCTTTCATCGTAGCCATAAATATAATGAGAAAATAACAGTTCTTCTGATTAAAATATGTATCGTATATTATATTGATATTTGAAAACAGTTCTTTAAACCTTTATTTTATTAAAGTATTCCTACAGCTAATCACTAAACAATTACATTACACACAAAAGCCAAAACGGAATACTAATATAATAATAATAATAATTGATTAATTGATAGATTATAATATATATTTAATATGAAGGAACAAATAAAGTCATTATTGGTAAAAGATACCTGAGTTTTTTATTTATTTTTTTAGAATTTTTAGTTACATTAAATATATCGATTTGCTGGTAATTTATGTTGTAATTTATAATAAAATTATTAATTGTTACGATTTTCTAGTTTGTGATTACGCTCCGTTATATGTATTTTTTTTTCTAGGACGTAAGCAATAAAGTGACAGTTGATGAATTGACCCTCGAACTGGAAGAGGTGAGAGTATCATGCGTGCAGCTCAGTGAAAATAGCTCAGACGTGTCTCACGAACGTAAGCTGTTGCGGCCGACTAGCTTCAAACTGTTAGTCAAACGCAGCCTTTCGAGCTGGTACGAGCCTTTGCCCGATCTTGATGTCTCTGGGAGGATGAAGACTATTGCTGTAATTAATAATTTACCAATATAATATGCCTTCAGCTCACACGCGTACCAGGTTTCAGGTTTCCGTATTATAAGTAACTTGGAATTAACAGCCCCCTCCTACATACATATAAAGTTCTCAACACAAAATTGGGATACATGTTTTATGATTTTTTTATTGAATTTATATTTATCCTATTATTATTTGTCATTCATTCCATTCCAAACACTCGGTAAAATAGAGGTTCGGGCAGTTCCAATGTCTTTTCATAAGACATAATTTTTCTAGTGCAACATAGTTTCTTGACGTGAAAAGTAGGTTACATATGTATTTCTTATAAAAAATTGCCGTATTATTATTAAATTTATCATATTTCCTCAAAAAATCAATAAAATAGATGTAGCCGGTGCCAACGCATTTTCTTAAGTCATAAGTTTGCTAGTTCAGCAGAATTTATTTACGTGTAAACTAGAAATATAACATATGTATTTTTTATGAAAATTGACTGTAATAGATCCCTTTTACATTTATATAAAGTGCCTTTTCTCTTTCAGATAACAGTTGGTCACAGTGATTACAAGAGTATAATGAAGATTCTAAACCAAAATCTGCAAGAAGGACAAAGTAAATGTGAGGAAGCAAAACCACAGAATGTCGGAAAAGTGACTTCTAAGCCCGTAGTGAAAAGCCAGACGAGCAGAACGACACGGTCTACCGTGGCTGTCGTTACTCTGAAAGAGTCGAAGAAACCACGAACAACGATCAAGTTTTCCTTTACTATGGACAGTTTTGTCATTGATCTCATGAATACAGTTGTGGTAAGTACAAGTAGACATTGCAGGCTCGTTACAAATATTAAAAAGTTGAATTTTAAAAATTTGAATTTTTAAGTTAAAATAATAATATATTGTCTTTATAATATTATAAAAAAATATATAAACACATACGACCATTCCTCCAAGGCATTCCTAATTTTTTTGCGACCTTCAGATGTCATCGCAATTTCGTCTGTCTGGAACAAACTTTAAAACAGTTTTTAAAAATTTAGCCGAAAAGCGAAAAATTATTAGTATCATGTATTTAACTGGTGTATTTAACTTCTACTGAATGTAGTATTAATGCAAGTGTTAAAAAGTTGATATATTCATTTTGGGCAAAATAAAAAACGTGTCTGTACTTATTTACGTACACGTGTTAGAAGTTACTTATACTTCTTTGGCGTTACAAGATAAAAATAATTTCCATACTCAGTTTTTCAATTCCGTAGAATTCTGACGGTTATAATTTTTTGACATGTCAGAGATGGCAAACCTTTGCCCGGGCACATTTTTCAATTTCAGTACGAGTCTGAACATCTGAGTCTATTCATACATTTTATTTGTTAGTATATATAGTATCCATTTTATTAAAATAAACTAAAATGTTGACTATTTTATGTTTAGGGTGTTGGTTTTTTGTTGATGTGTGAACGCGCATCGTAAAAATTTACTCTCATCATTTTTCCCTAACGCTCCAAAGGAAGTATAACTTCAATATTCATTTTGGACGTAAAAGTCCTTCGTTTTAGAAGTTAAATACTCTCACCAACGACTGTACAATATTGGTTATGGAAATTATGTTCAAGATAAATGTCTACAAATAAAATGTATTCCACAGTCCGAAGAATTACAGTTCACAAAAGATGTGGAGTTGGCCCGGTTTTGTCTCGCATTACTGTCAGTCAAAGGGCGTATGTTCTCCGACGGGTCCTTGCATACTTCTGTGTTGCTTGTTGATTGTACATTAGATGATACAAGGCCTGGCAGAGGTGCTAAGATAACTAGGTAAGAATTATTGCGCGAACCAATTTTTATTTGTTTGGTATTGTTTTCCCCAGATATTGTTTGTTTTAATTCATAAGTGTTCAATTTTTTCAAGTATCTATCTTTCAAATTAAGTGATCCTATATGTCGGAGCAATGGCGCTGGTATAGGCTGCCATTTTGATTATTTAATAACCAGCAAAGTCAGATACGATTTGCTAATATAAAAAATTCAACAAACAATATAACTGATTTTATTTTCATGCTATTAAATTAGTCTATTTTTATCCATAATTATATTATCTTTCAGATATTTAGAGAGACGTCGCGACAGACCAGACGTATTCGATCAAAGTGATAAACAACAGGACAATATTATGGAGGCGCATGACAAGATTCGAAGCATGATCGATATTACGTATACTATGAAAAACTCTGATACATTCAGTAAGTAGTTTAAATTTTTAGTTCATACAAATTATCCAGTTAAGATTGTTTTAAAAAAAATCTAGAATCCACAATGTATTCATGAGAAATGATCTCATGACAATGCTTGCCATGTTTAATGCATGTATTAAATTTTAGTAAATTAATTAATTTAAAACCAGTTCAGTACTTTTCCGGATAATCATGTTTCATAATGGTACTTACTACAACTGTATTTATAAGATCAATGAAAAGACACTCTAGTAAGGGAAACTTGATCGTTGTTCGTAGTAAAAGTAAGCGTGCACTATTCCTTTAATAGAGACTTTAAGTATTTTTATTGAACACATTCTTATGTCAAAAATCCTGGCTCTGTGCAGAGACGATTTATACAAAATAAAATGTTTTGATTTGACAATCATTACAGACAAACAAGTGAAAATAAAGAATTTTATGTGTTACAGTCGACATGAGAATATTTAGTTTCAACTTGATTCTGGCCATGGATTTCCTAAAAAAGATCGCGGAATTTATGACGAGTGGCCTCGCTGAAGACACGCCCACTGTCAATGCTAAGGAGGATGTCAAATTAATCAAACCTACGGCAGATAAATTGGAGAGCGGGATCGTAAGTTATTTCTTTTATCTTTGCTGGCAATAAAAAATTTGTTTGTTAAAACTCTTAGGCTTATTATATTATACATATGTATATCTTTTATTTTTGTCATATCTTAAAATGACAAATATTAATACTTCGTGTTATTTCCTTGGGGTTTAAATAAGGTACTAATTAGTCAAAATCACTTATTAATTTAGGTATACGTAACAACGTACAAGTAAGAAAGTCAATAAAGAAGTACATGTTAAATCCTTCGAATTTTACATTTACTGCCAGTTCTCAAATCAAACGCGTAGAACGGACAAGAAGAACTGGCAATAGACTCTCTGCTACTCTTTTTAATTGCCGAGTTTTTTATTTCACAAAACGTTTGTAAGGAGCTGCAACCATTACATGATGTTCCACATGACATCTTAAGTAATAAAGAATTATAAAATAAATTTAAAAACAGATATATGCATACATATTAGCAGTAATTGAGTGAATTAGGAGCACGAACTTACATTTTTGTGGCAACAATACGCAAATACATAGTCGAAATAACTAACATCACTGCATATACGAATTCGACACCACAAGGGTTCTGCTCGATATAGTGTTCAGATGGCTTTTCTAGATTTATATGGTAGCTGTCTAAAGTTTGACAACTAAGCAATCGTACAAGGTGCCCATCGATTGCGAATCAATTCGATAAGATTTAATAAAATAGCTTTCTGTCTACATATTTTTGCTAAGAAAGATATGATTATATTTTAGATTTTCTATGATCAAAATAAAAAGGGGGTGTAATTTAGTAGCTAACCTATATTCTAACTATTATTTTAAAAAAACTGGTTCATTTTTGTAATTACATCTGTAATCTGAATTGCATTGTGTTAGGTGTTTTTTACGACAAAGACAATAGTAATAACCTCCTTGTTTTCCAAAATTATGAGATATCTAGTTGGTTAGCAATTATTTTTACGGCCATTGGTCGTTCAGCTATTTGTATACCTTACACATAGATGGGCAGAGGCAATCAAGTTCAAGGTGAAAGCGCTAGTGATTAGTTTGGATAAAGCGAAAACCTTCTATCTGGTGTGGCATAAAGTGCTTCTTTCGAAGTGGGGCTAGAGTTTCTAGATCATACACTGTATTTGTGTCCTAAATCTTGTATATTATAATTGTTTTCAGAAAAAGAAAGTATCAGTGTCTTCTGCGCCGACGTTGTCAGACCAAGGTATGAAGCCAGCTATGATGACTGTCAATGTAAAGATAGAGCAACCTGACATCATTCTCGTTGAGTCCTTGGAGCAGAAGAAATGTGATGCCCTGGTTTTGAATGTAAGTGTCATGTTTACGAAAGGATGGTCAAAATATTTTTCATAAATATGTTCTACTCTGATTTTTTATTCCGTAGAAATCTGACATTTCAGTGTTGCTACTAAAAAAGTTCTCCATCGAAAAAGGTACAAATTTGAACCATTTGTTTCCAATCAAAAATAAAATGCTACGTATTTTTATGCACCTACAAAAAGGTGAATCTAAATGTTTACTTAAACAAGTGACCTAATTCAAAAATATCAAATATTTCAATATCAATAACAATATATCGAATTAACTTTAATTACTTTATTTTATTACTTAGACACATCACTGCCGACTAATTCCAGGTTAAGTAAACCTTTTTAATAAAATAAAATTTTATTTTAACTTGGGCGATTTTTACTGTTTGCGATGAAAAGGCACGTAATTATCACTCGCTGTAAAACCAGTTTTAATATGGCGCACCGCACTTAATCAAATTGATACAGTCACTAACAAATACAATTTATGTATAGACTCAGATATTCAGACTCATTGAAATTGAAAAATGTGCCCGGCCAAAAATAGTTGCCGTCTCTGACACGTCAAAAAATAATATCTGTCAGAATTCTACGGAAAAATAGGAGTATACAATGTTGTTTTATAGTATTTATAAATATTGTTGAATTTGGTAATGTGATGGTGTTGATTGATAATGATGATTTTGATTTGGTAATGTAATTCGGTAACTAAAGCTATTCACCGATTATATATGCCTTATCGTTTTTTTAAGTAGTTCAGTCCTAGCTGTAGCATATGAATTGATTTGTATTGTTTAAGAAGTTTCTGGAATTTCAAATAAAACTAATTTATTTGTATAATATAGATGGAAGCAAAGTTCAAGCTACGCAAAACAGAAGACCATATGGTAGCAGATGGTGGTATATCAGGTTTGCAAATGGTTGTACGTACTTTGGGTCGTACGAGCACACCGAGGTACTTGTTGGCGCCAGCTCATCTCTCTTTGGCGTTGTCTCAGCCACCGGATAGCGGCATGCATGTGGATGTGGCACTTACGGATATTAAGATTACTGTTTCCCCAGGTTAGTTAACTGAAATTAGTTAGCTGTCGTTTAGCAGTTAATTCTTCTCCGTCCTTTAGGTAGGTCGTCTTCCCATCTTTTAATTTGACCTCCTCTTTCTTTTCCCTTTCCTGGGGTACCAATCTGTTACATCCTTAGTACATTAGTCTTTGTAAGTACATTATAAAATTAAAAATATTTTTTTTATATGTTAAATGTTTAAAATCGGCGCTGAGATAAATGCAGACATTTATCTGCAAGTTATAATGAATAAAACATAAACTACTGTCTTTAACTAATCTTTTTTGATATAGAAATGATTGCTCTGTTAAATCGAGTGCTAGCTACAATGACAAGTAGCGAAGAAGACGACATTGAACAAGACAACAAGCCAATATTCTATAACAAGTTGTGGGACATACAACCGTTTAAACCCTCTTCATACTGGTTCCTTAAAACTGGTAAGTAAATCTATATTTATACTCATTTACCCAAATGCACCCACACACCCATTTATTGTTTTTTTGTTGTTTTTATAATACTTAAAATTATTTACGTATTAACAGAAGAGGCGGTAGAAGCAATAAGCTTAGAAGACGACTCGGTGACATCTCTGAGGAAACCTCCCGAGGGCGAAATATGTCTGTTATCGAGTCCCTCCATAGTCGTGGCCTTGGAAATGGAGATCGGAAACGAAACCATACCAGTATTGGTCATGCAGTCTTCACTTACCGGACAAGTCAAGGACTGGAGTTCTGATGTGAGTATAAAAGTCCTATTGAAGATCTTCTATGGTGATAAAGTGTTATGGTATTTTGGATATTGTTATATGGTTCTCGGTCTTTTGGTATTTTAGAAATTTAAAACAAAATATTGTCTGATTCAGGCTTATAAGTAGTGTTAGATTTCTCTACTTTATTTTTACTTCTTCACATTTGCATTCAAATGCAAGATATTTTCTTGTACACTTGTATCTCCTAAGCAGGCGTGCCCTCCAATAGACCACATTTCACTTTACATCAGATGGGATTATATACAAACGTCTCTCTAGTTGTGTATTTAAAAAATGTTAAATGATAAATTATGTAACAGTTCTACATGGAGTGTACGTGGGCAATGCAAGTGTCGTATTACAATATAGGACGTGCTATGTGGGAGCCTTTGGTGGAACCAGTTGAAGTACTCAAGGATTATCAATATCGACATGTTCCCTGGGAACTTAAAATGGAGGTTTGTTTGTTTTTTTATATAAATTTCCGATAATGATATGGAGAGTATACGTTCCAAGTACGCATCTGTCGTAAAAGTAGGAAACGGTCTGTTGTATGATACAGGTAAATAATAAGATTTCTATGGATGTAGAACAGACAGGTAGACAGGTTTATTATTGTGTAGTTGACTCGCATTAGTATTAAAAGGCATTAGTATTAATATGTGGGAAAATAAATTGTTTTCTGAACTGAGAATCTTGACCGTTGATATTTTGGTAAAAAAAATGTGCGAAAACTAAAATTTAAAAAAATATTTATATTTTATTGTTTTCGTGTTTTGCGTTTTTTAATGCTTGTGATTGTTATTTAAATGTTTGTCGTGTTTATTTATTAATTAATGTACACCACATCCTATATAATAATTTTACAGTATACTTTACAATCTGTCTATTCTGATAGGAGAAAATATTATCTTTCAAAATGGAGAAAAAAAAGTTTCTACAAATTTTCACTTTAAATTTTTGCTTGCTTGTCACAGGTCCTTAACAGTACAGTTTTTTAAATTAATTAGATAGTATAGATAATAACCGGTGGTTCTTAATTCTAGGTAGTGATGCGTCCTGAAGAGGCTCAATCGGCAATAGACACGACAGACGAAGCCGCTAACATCGCCGCGGCTGCCCAAAGACAAGCGAATATGACTGTCTCCCTTTCCAGTAGCGAACCACTTGAGATTACTATCACTAGGAGTGGAATTGAGGTAATCTAAAATTTTTTAAATTATTCCTGCTCACGTTGTAACCTATACGTCATTTTACGTATACGTTTATTCTGATAAAATTGTTTTTAATTCTGTTAATAATTTCTGATTAAACAAACACCATCAAAATACATATAAAAAAAGATATAGGTATTTTTATAATATACTTTAAGTGTGTCCATCTTATCGTGAGCATTATTTTCAAAAGTAAAATATATTTTTTTAGGTGCTCACTCAACTTGGGAATTCCTTCTCCTCCGCCATTGCAGAGACAACACCTGATACGACATTGGTATCAAAATCTAAACAAGAAAACGTAAGTTAAAAATATATGTGTATTTAAATTAAACTTGAAATCTAGTCTAATTATTTATTTATTTATCTCCTCATTCTATGTATTTTTAATAATGTAGGACGCTGGAAAAGGAAAAAGAAACATACAAATATTAACCAAATTGTGGATTCGGTGATAGGTGCGAACGGCGTGCACAAGCATATTTGTAATATACTAATGCTTTATGTGAATTAGTTTTAAAAAATTAGTATTACAAAAGGATAAACTTAACTTAACTTAACTTACTTTTAAACTCTTACCCGCTCTACGCCCTTGACTTGCGAACTGGTTGTAAATGTAAATTTACAGTTAATTTAATTTGTTTTTCTTGACGTGCATAAGTGTACATGTTTACCTAAATGAATAAAGATATTTTGATTTGATTTGATTTAAAAAAAGACCTTATACAGCAAAGCTTCTTTTTTGTAATTTTTTCTTCTGCCTCCTAATTAGCTACATATATATATTAATTGTGACTCAATTAACCCTTGGATTAACTTGTACATTTAGGTTTAAACATATTTTTTTCTTCTAATTTTAGTTGTAGTTAGTGTTACATGTTATTTTATGTTTTGTTTTTGTTAGTTATTTATGAACTTCTTGTACTAACTTTGTTACCCTCTTCAGGTGTTTAATATTTATTGTTCCATACTATAGTTGCCTGACAAATCGCTTGTTAGCGATAAGGCCGCCCGTTGCCTAATAACATATGTAATCTGATTATAAGGTTTAAAAAAAGGAAAAATAGCTAATGAAGCTGTGTTATAGTTTATACGGAATGAAATATAACATTGTTTATACAAAAAGACAAGCCTATCAACGTCCAGAATTTTCGTAAAGTCAAGTGACTTAATATTGTGTTCATTCAAACGACGTTTCCAAAAATTCCTAAGATTCCTTGCTATTTTTTGTATAATTGTGCTCTTTCAGGCTCCAGAAAAACAGTACCTGGGAGCACCCTATGTTCTTCACAATTGTACGGGCCTCACCACAAAGCTGATCTTACATAACAACCATGATTTTGCTGTCTTTCTCACTGATGAATACAAGAGTTCTGACTACAGGTAAAAACAAATTATTTTTTTGCCATAGGACTCATAAGTGCGTTGCCGGCGTTTTGAGAATTTTTACGCTCTTTTCTTTACTTAACCTAAGTCGAATTGATTCGGACATACTTCATATCTTGTTTGTCAATACCAAAAAGCCACCAGTAAAATTATATCTAGCAAATACTTTTTATACTATAGCTGTATATTTGTGATTAAATCTATTTCTTCGGTGATGACATATTTAGATTGACTTTACCGGAGAGCTGCAATTTTTTTTTCAGAGAAGTAGTGTTGGAGCCGGGAGCGTGTCTACCGTTGCAGTTAAAGCAGGGTGGGATAAATATTATGAAGCTTAATGAACCACCTCCACAGCTTAAGCTTAACTTTAAGGTATTTTGTATAAAAAAAAAGGTAAGTAAAATTATGAGTTACCATTGTTAGATCTGAGGACTTCGTTAGTTTTACGTAAAAAATATCGTCATTTTTTTATTTTTTTTAACTATACATTTTTTGTTGTTGTTTCAGTACCTAGTTTGTTTCATTACAAACTTAGCATGTTGCAAAGTTTATCGGAATACATTGTTTTATTCGAAATTCTTTTTTTCTTATATTATCAATTTCTGCTTTACTAAATACAGTACTTTATACGATAATAATTTGAGACTTTTTTATATATAATCAAAGGAAAATCTTATAGCCTTTCTTATATAATCTCAAATTCAACTTCCAAACAAGTTGTTATTTCATTTTATATTGTACTGAGAAATATGATTAGAGATTTTTGAGTTCTTAAAATATTTAATAGTTCTTTAACCTAGAATTTCGAAAAAATTTAGAACTAATCGATTTTTTAAATTAATTTAGTTCTTTCTTTTACGTCTGGGCCTCAGGTTTCTGTTTCGTAATCATTAGATTTTTTTGAATAGGCCTTGAAACCATTAGACAAACACTCATCAGCGAAATACCACTGTTCAGTCAACCTAAAAAACGGCTTTTTTTATTTTATCCAACAGATAGTGGAGTTAAACGAAGATGTCCAAATACCAGTAGAACGAGCAGACAAGCGATATTTCCCATTAGGTCGAAAGACTTCAGGGGAAAGCAGGGCTAAGAACGTGCCTCATGCCGCTGCCATGGAGCCACGAGGGCTTATCAGCGACGTCGTCATGCAAGACGCCGCTTTACACATTTATCTAAGGAGCGTTGTTCAGGTAACGAAAAATTTGTAGACAAATTAAATTTTTAATACCTAGTCCACTGCGAAAACGCTATCTCAAAAACTAATCAACTAATAGTGATAAAATTCTGTCCCTTCCTTTAGCTGGAATATACCACCAAGTCAAAATCTAGATTAATCTGAAAAAAGTGGAAGTATTTTGTTAAATTTCGTAGGTGTGTTTTTTCTCAAATTTCTCGGAAAATAAGCCGAGATGAGCCATTTCGATTTATCAACAACATTCCGAGTTTCATAAAAATCGGTTTAGTAGTTCTGGAGGTGTTGTTTTCTTTTCAATTGACACGTATTTGTATGTTAACTTTAGGTGACGAATACGTTAGCCGTCCCAGTTTGCGTCTACTACATGACATTGAGCGGGAATGAAGTCCGTCTTTTGGGCGAAGTGAGTGCGGGTGGGACTCTCAGGCTTCCCTTACAAGCCGTGCACACGCCCACTGCCGAGATATTCTTTTCTGTCGAAGGTCAGTTGCATTATACCTTATTATTATCGTTTTTTGTTTTAGCAACATATCGTTTGTTCCCCGGGCGTGGTATTGAATACATTTTTAACTGTTTTACAAATCAAATCAAAATATGATAATTAACATCAAAAATTCGGGTTAAAGTTTAAATTTACATTTACTACCAGTTCGCAAGTCAAGGGCGTAGAGCGGGCAAAATTTTATTTATTTTAGATTAAAAAGATAGTTATATATGCCGCAGCCAACTAGCTTAATTAGCCATTCAATTAACAGCCTAGCCGTTTAAGTAACGGCCTGAAAGTTGTTCAGCCAGTTGATCAAACAACAAGGCAAATTACTTGGATCAACGACGTTTCGTTACTCGCCTATTAAAACTATCAATATTGCGTCGGAAAACCACAATTTTGATGGTGTTTCCCAAAGTTTCATGAAAAACAACAAGTACAATGGAAGAGTGTAGTGACAATTATAAGGTTAATTTGACTCGAGCTATTTAATTTTAAAATAATTATTTTTTACGTCATATGTTTCATCTTTTTAAACGGCTAGGCTGTTAATTGAACGGCACATTAAGCTAGTTGGCTGCGACATATATATGGAATATGTAATAGGTATATCGGCTATTTGATGCCACTATTTTATTCAATTTATATTTGGGTAGGTAAAATTTTCAAAGCCAATTTCCCTATAGTTCTAATTTTTTTTTAACCACGTTACGTTTAGGTTTCACGGTATCCGTATCACCGTTCGTATGGCGAGAACTACAGCAAGAGCCAAAAATATCAAAACTTCTACAATGTGACTCGAAAGACAAGAACAGTGGCGAGAAATTCTATTTAAGGGTATGTTTTTTTTATAATAATTATTATTGTAGTGACGCAGGAGTGCTACTGATATTGGCAGTCCTCGCAAAATAAATGGAACTTGCAAAATAGATGGTTTTGATTTGGAATGTAATTGATTTAATTCCAACAAATATTATCTTAGTTCGTAGTAAATGATTTTTGTGTTAAAAAAAATAAAATTAGCCTGTATTCAACCACATAATCAGGATTAAATTAAGTCTATGTTTAACATTAGTACACGATCTCTGACGTAGTAAAAGCCTCCAAATTCTTCCACTTGTCTCTCATCCTCGTCACCACGTTCCAATCCTTCCCCGCTATCTCTCTTATTTCACCTTCCCGTTTCTGATCGGTCTTCTTTTTTCTGTGTTAACAACTTATTTATTTGTTTAACTAAAAGTAATGTTACAGCTAATACTTATACATATTATAAGACAGTACAGACAGCCAAAACATAACATAGATAAACAATATATGTACATGAAACAGAAAACAGAAATTCCATTAATTGTTAAAATGTTAATTAATTATGAAGTCTTTTTAGAAATTGAATTGTATATATATATATATATATATATATATATATATATTTATCCTTTATTGCCTTATACAAAAACACGCATAACAAAAATAAAAATAAAAAATAAAAAAACAGTTACAAAAGTTGTATTGAAAGTTTTGATGAAAGTCAAGTGCCGTATTTACAAATTAAATATTTTGAACAGGCCGTTGGTACAATGGAACAAGTTTTCTTTGAACAAACGAACCGTCACACATTTGCGTCCTCATGCTACGATGTTGTCCTGAAACCTGCCGTGAAGCTGCAAAACTGTTTGCCCATTGACATCGTGGTCTCACAATTGGGGCTCAAACGAACGCAACTATTCAAGCCGGGGGAGATGTTCCATTTATCGCATTTAGCGCCCAACAGAGCATCGATTGTTATTATGGTGAGTTTTATTATTTATTTATTTGAAGCGAAAAGATGCCTAGAAGCTTCTAAGGTGTATTCTCATCAGATGGATACCAATAGTCCTTCAACGCATCGGTACACGGAAGTTTATACAGATTGTTAAAATACAGAAAGTCTCGGACTCGTTTTGAGTCATCATCCATACTTGTGCAGTTTATAATGATGAGCAAAATTCAAGGAAAGAGACGGGCGGTTGAATACTAAAGTCGTTTCTGAACGTACGAGAGTGGACCGGTATCACTTCCGCTTTTAGACTAGCGCAACATACAATGCAACTTGTTAACAGCCTACCTTTAGTATCAAAGTGGAACTAGTAGAAGAAAATCATTTCAACGTTACGAAATATATGATATTGCCAACTGGTTTTTTTTTTAATAGAACAGGGGAAAAAGGCAGGATGCTCACCTGATGTTAAGTTATACCGCCGCCCTTGGACACTCAATGCCAGAGGGCTCGCGAGTACGTTGCCGGTCTTTTAAGAATTGGTACGCCCTTGAAGGACCCTAATTCGAATTGGTTCAGAAATACTTCAGTGGGCAGCTGGTTCAAGTGGTAACCTAGCGTTTGTGGCACTAGTGACTGCGTAGGAGCATCAATCATGAAATTATTTAAATAAGAGTTAAAATTAATGAATCGATGCATCTATTGTCTTTCGTTCCAGTGAGATATTTTATCCTTTGAAATTTACATAATTTTTTCATTATATTTCAAATTAATAATAATTAAAGCGTTTTATTTCAGAAACATTGTACATTTAAATAAATTTATATTTCTATCAGATTCCTGGGTATGTGTGGCCCTTTTTGTAAAAAGACCTACAGATTTTTTTTAATACTGTGTGGATGGGATCACATATATCCACCAATTTATTTAGACTTAAACTATGTTCTTGTGTAATGTTGCACGTTTTCATATATATTAAATAATATTTACATCTGTTTACTAGATACAAAACTATCTCGACAAATGCTGGGTATGCACAAAGAACTTACCTGAAGAAAATAGCGAACTCTCTGTTTGGTCCTTCGAATCACACGACAGTCCCGCCCTTATGGTCTTGGAACTGGGAATGCACAGTGTCGACACGGAAGGCACGCAGCTACTCTCACTGTACTGCCCCTTCTGGATGCTTAATAAAACTGGATTTACGCTTTGCTATAGGGTAAGTAACTATAGATTTTAGTTATTTTTTTGTTCCAATTACAAACTTTAGGCATCCAGTATATGTTCGTCTTCGCTTTTTTCTCTACTATGGACTTATAGATTAATGTGAATGAAATGGCGGCCTCGTGATATCAGTTGAATATTTATGTTGCCAGTTCTAGGTTTTTTTTAAAGTGTTTTGGTGATTTTAAGAATGATTTATTGTATTGAATTGAGCAAGTGAATGATATTATTTTGCAATGTGGAAACATTTTTAATTCGGTTAGGAAAAATGCAAGATATCCCCAAATTATTTTAAATATCCACCCAAAATCGTCTACCACTCAATGTTACGTGATTACAGAAATCAAAGAAACCCGAAAAAGATTCCAGCACCCCCAATAAGGTATCTTTGCGAGAATAAGCTTTAGTACTACGCATTTAGTTTTGCGATTCTTGATCGTTATCATATTCATTGTATTAGCTTGCATATAACTCCCCAACATCCGCTTTTTAGTAACCTTTACATGACGCATCATACAGACCATCGTTTTTGACAACCTAAACATTGATGTTGAAATTGCATGTTTCGAGTTGTTTGAATAGATCTTTTGACGTTTCGAGCATAGTTTTCATTTAGTATTGAATTTGTATATTCCAGATAGAACATAGTCGTTGCTGTAAATTTATTAGACGCCAATCTACATGTTTGCCGGTGAGTGCAAACACATTTCATTGCTTTTAAAAAATAAAATATATATTACATTCAGCTTGTGCAAACACTAAGAAACTCTAACCTATCCTTATCCACCCCAACAAGCATGTTGCATGTTATACATTTACACTAAACGAACTTTTCAGATAACGGGACACTTGTATATAAATTTCACGATCTATCTTACAAGAGGTATACGGTACTGATACTTCGATATAGGGTGATGGATTTTTTGTAGGTTTCTAAGGTTGTATGTGTGACATTTTTGCAGAATAACGACGAGACAGGCAATGTAATCTTCCACCCGAAAGATTATAAGGAGCCGATCCTGTTCTCGTTCCGCGCGAAGAATTTCTTTGGCAAAAAGAAGGCTGCCATACGAGTGGAGTTTGGGGAGTGGTCTGATAAATTCTCGCTAGATGTACCAGGAAGTTCTGGTGTGATAATTTGTAAAAACGAAGGTCGGACCTATCAGGTCAGTTCTATTCAGCAACTAAGTGGTGTTGTTACGCAAATAGAAGACGATTTGGTTTAGGTTATTTCAAATTGAATTTCTATAACATTAATATTCCTTAATGATTTCAGGTCGCAGTCACAAATCAGTTGACATTCAATAGTTTAACGAAAATGGTTATATTCACACCATTCTTTCTCATTCTTAACGAATGCCCATTTGCCATACAATATCAAGAGTTACATCGTTCGGGAGATGCTTGGAGAGAGGTATATTGTTATACTGTTTAAAAAACATTACAATTTGTAAAAACTAACTTTCGTGATCTTTTCTTTTGATTTTCGAGAAAGTTCTTTAATTGTTGATTATTGATAACATATTTTTCACAATAGGTTGAACAAAATTCGAGTGCTCCTTTGTGGCCAATAGTTGAAAAAGAAGATAAGCTGCTGCTCGTACGAGTCTCGGGATCAACTGAGCACGCGGCACCCTTTTTGTACACCGAGCAACACAGTGTCTGTTTAAAGTTGAAGAATCACGTAAGTATTTTATAAGTAGGTATTTCCGAACTAATAAACTCTAAACACTTCTAGCAGTGTAAATGTTCATGTGCGTCTTTATCACTTATCAGATCATACAAAGTAAATATTTATCAACAGTTTGTTCTTGTAATATATTTCATTTAGACTGGGTATCAAACGAGTATTTAACATAATTACTTCTAATGAGAACGAATCAATTGCCATTGTTTCCAGTACGGTGGTTTGCACGTAGAAGTGCAATTGAGCGAAGGCGGTACGTACGTAACAATACGTCAGTATCGCGACGGACACGCGCCCGCATTGCTGGTCAACTATACTACGCACGCTGTCAACGTATACGAAAAAGAAAACGTTAATATTAGGTACTTGTTGTATTTAACTTTACATTATTTTTATTATTTATTAAACTCATTATAAAAACTCAAAAACTTGACGATTTTAACTGACCACACGTTGAAATAATGACTTGTATTAATATTTAAAACCAAATTTTCTAGAAAAATCCCATCGATGCATAGAATGCTGTACACTTGGGATAACCCAGCTGGACCAAGGACTTTAATTTTTGAGGGACACAAACGAAAAGAAATAGACAACGATCTAAGGAAGGATGGTATCGGTGACTTTATGTAAGAAACACGTGTATTTTTTAACGTTCCTTAATTTTGACATACATCTCATAGGGACAAATTATGAAATAGATATAAATAGTTTATTTAGTTAGTTTATATGATTAAAAAAGATAGAAAAGTATACATATAGCTAATACTAAGTTATAATTTTTATATAAAAATATTTTTTTTAACATTTGTTAAAGAATGACGAAATGAGGCTAAACATGAAAAATCCATTCAGATTTCATAATCTAGCGGTAAAAGCTTTAATGACGTCTCTGAGCTTTTGGCCATATTTTTAACTATACTTAGTCACCAAGATATGCATGTAGCATAAGTCGCATAAAAATACTTAAAATAATTTTATTTCATTTTGTAGGATTAACGAAACGAAACGCATAACATGGGTATCGTTTCTGGATGGTCTCCAAAGAGTGATACTCCTGACGGAGGATCCGATATTGGCGAGTGGCGCTCATACGATTGGTGAGGCTGAACCTGTTCATACGGAATTCCAATTGGCCATGCACGGAGTTGGACTGTCGCTCGTCAACGACTACGAGCTCACGGAAATTCTCTATATCAGTATATCTAAGTAAGTTTTAAGTAGTTTAGGTATATTATTGGTAAATTAAAAAAATTAATGACTTGTTAACCCAAAAATCGATGCTTCTCAAATGTATTGCTCATCTTTCCTATAAAAAAAGGTCAATGTCTCGAACAGACTAAGCAAAAATATTTTTTTTAAGATCCATCATTTACATAGACATAACATTTATAAGTAACGAAACACACACTTGATAATAAACAAAAAAAAACAAAATAACAAAAAAGTATAGAAAGAAAAAAAGAAATAAGGTACTTTCTAAATGTGTGTGTGCTGTGGTTGTAACGGGCCCTCGATCAGCATTATGCTGTGGAGACGTGTTCCACTGCGCTGTCAGTAAATAAATCTTGGGGTGTATATAGTAAATAAAAAAGAAGAATTTTTGCTTTGCTTTCATATTACTAGATATAAATAAATATGCATTAAATGAATTGAAAAATTATATGTTTTGTGAAAGTAAGATAGCCTCGAAATCGGAATGTTCAAGAACACAATAAGATAAAGAATTTATACATGTAGGTGTTTTCAGAAACTGAATACATTGAAAAAATAAATCGGTGGCGCTACAACCTTTTTTTAGGTCCTGGCCTCAGATTTCTGAATCTGTAATATTTTTTTAAAATCTAATAGGCAAGTAGGTGATCAGCCTCTAGTGCCTGACACACGTCGTCGACGTTTTTTTTGGGTCTAAGAAATGTCGGTTACCTTACGATGTTTTCCTTCACGGTTCGAGCAAACGTTAAATGCGCACTTAGAAAGAAAGTCCATTGGTGCACAGCCCGGGATCGAACCTACGACCTCAGGTACGAGAGTCGCACCCTGAAGCCACTTGGCCAACACTGCTCAGTGAATACATTGAAACTCCTATTAAAATGAAACGCTATAGACACATTGTTCTTCGTAGTCTTCATTACCAAAAGTGCGGGTCTTGAAAGGTCCCAACAGATACGTCGACTTGCAACCTCCACACAGCTCTATCCTCGGCTTGTCTCTGGGCATTTGGGATCAACATCCCACAATTTATTAATTGGTTCAGACTAACCTGTAAGCGATCTCGACTTCTGCCATCACCTCTCCCTACCATTAACAGTTTGTCAAGACTATTTGGTTCTCTCCTGGCAATATGGCCAAAGAAACTTAAAAGCAGTTTGTAAATAGTAGTTTTGTGGTGATCTTTGATTGGTTGTTTGCAGTCTACCTATTGATTAAAGTTTACATAATACAGTGTAAACTTTATGTAACGTGTTTTAACGTCGACATAATTTGATTTTGTTTTGTTTAGGTTGTCTTTCATATGATGATCATGATTATCTTCTAAAAGAATACTTTTTGAGTTGCTTAAATTAGTAAAAACTACGCAGCTGTGTACGTTCTTTTGTCGGTTTATTATCCTAGCCCGCAATAAAGACGACTGTTTGCATGATACACATGAACTTTCTATGAAATTCGTTCATTTGTTGCTTGCACGTAAATACTGTTGTTGATCATGAGTCCTACTTATTGGTATGACAAAGAAATTTTTGATCCACTGAAGATCAAGGACAAAGAAGAGAAGAAAAGACGTTGAGGCGGTTGAGCCTGACCATCCGCCGAGCATTAAAGAAGCTCTGGTTGTAGCTGAATTATTGGAAAAATATTTCTTTTATCACCAAGATGCCTCAATATCGCATGATATGAATGAAATAAGAAAAAAAATCAACAACTACTGGTGCATCAAAAGATGTCAAACAAAACTAACTTTACGCAATAGGATTCAAATAAGATTATTTTTTATGTACATAACTACTAACACTCGCTGAAATAAAGTTTTTCGTGTTCTAATGCGGATTTTTCTGCTCTCTATTTAACGACAACGATAACTCCATAAAATGCACAGTCCGTTCAGTGTCGTTATATGGAGTTTACCCTGTACGTAATAATACCTAACCTATAGACATTTTCAGTTCGGGTATCATATGGGAGCAATGTAAAATCGGTGCACGTAGATATAGGAAGATAGAAGGCCAGAAGTTGGTACAATACGAGGAAGCTTATCAGAAGTATATCGCTGAGAAAATGGTCAGTGACAAAGAAGTCTCCCCCCGAGTGCACATCGACGACAGTGTTGAGGTGAGTGTTACACGCAGTTAAATAGGCACATCGCCAAATCAGGTGCCAAGCGTATAGTAGTATTTAATTTAAAAAAAGACGGGTTGCACTCCGGGAGTGCCGGCAGAAGTGAAAACTTGAAAAACGTTGCATTTTTCATATTTTGGAATGTTTAGGGAATTGCACAAATTGCTTCAATTATCAATGTAAAAATCAAAAGTACTATCATTAATGTGGCAGAAAACAATATTTATTGCGCTATCGTACACAAACATGACAATTTATATTACATTAAATACGCCGCGCCAGCTGTATACTCTCTATTCGCCTTACGAATTTTCGATCAGGTCACGTGTCCTGACGCGAGTTTAATATTTTTTACTCATCCCAAAAAAAGTGCTCAAAGCCGCTAAAGAAGTTTTGACTTCAAAAAAAAGTATGTAGACTCTGTCTAAGCTGTATGTGTCTGTTCCGTGGTCATTCGTTTTTCCTAATTACGAAATAAGTCCTAATTACGAATTTTTCCGTCAACGTACGAATGCGCTTCATAGAAAGTGACTTATAAAACATTGGGGTTCTAACCTACGATTTCAGTGATGGGAGTCGCAAAAAGCCTTTAGTGTTGAACATTTTCAACTATGTTATAGAGATATAATAAAATATAATAGATAACTACTTCTTATTCCCGAATTTATAAAATTAACCTAACATTAAAAAAGTATTCATGGCTCAATGTCAGACATGTTCAATACCTTGATACAAGCCATGGAATATTTCAAAACTTGAATAAAAGCCCAAGGATTTTCTAGAATAGTCCACTAAACAAACTTTTGTTCGTTAGGTGGACTTTGAGGAGATGCGTATACTTAAACCATCCCAACGTCTCTTACGACGTACTCTCCAACCGGGTTTATGGGCGAGATATGGGGTAACAGCTCATTCGAGAAGACTTCACGCACGTCTCTACAGGCTTCAGGCTGATCAGCAACTGTCCTTGCCGACCTTCCCAGTGGTGCTTGCACCTGTTCCTCTGCCGAAGTCGGTGGCAAACGATGATCCAAGCGGTAATTGTTTATATTATACGTTTGTTCAATAGTTTCACAATTCTTATTAATAAAAGAAAATATACAGAGTGTCCATCTCGGACGTGACTTTAAGCAAACTATAGATTCACCAGATTAGAGATATATTTTAGAAAAAAAAAACATGTGCGCGATTCACACGTGGTAGAAGTGAAACATTCAAAAACAACGTTCTTATAATTAATAATAATATGTAATTTTTGCCAGGTTCTTATGATTTTTTATGTGTCTATCTCCTTTTTACTGACGCTTTTTACGACTCTAAAGAAGTTTCACTTCAAAATACTTTTAATAAAAAAAAAATGAATTCATAATCTTGAAAATTTGGTCGTCACTGGAATGTTTTGTTAATATATAGTTAATGTATTTTATTCCACATAAAGACATACTTTTTAACAGGAACGAGACCCTTCATCGAAATCTCGATAGTGGAGCGTATAATGGAACATAGCAAAGTGCGTCAGTACAAGTACTACAAGATGCTGATCCAAGAGTTCCACGTGAAGGTGGATATGGGCTTCATCAATGCGCTCATGGGCATGTTCCCACTGAGATTGCTTACAGAACAGGAAGCTGTAAGTCTTTTATATTTATAGAACTAATATTAATAATATATTGTTGGTTAACCGTTAAACCTTTCACACTTTTTGTTGACTATTTTTTGTAATATATGGGCTTTTGTTTTCTGAATGTACATATTTTGTTCATACGTGATAAGAACTTTATTTTCATTTGTATCTACATCAAAATCAAGCACGCAACGAAAGGTATTTAATAATTTAAATAATGATTTTCTACATTGAACAATACATTTGCAGCTGGATGCCTTCCAAGCGGATCTAGAACGGGCGGGTCAGCCGCTAGAGGCCGTAGCCGCTATGGGCGTAGCTTCGGACCTCAAGAACTTCTACGACAATCTTCACTTGTCACCACTTAAAGTTAGTATTTACGAAAACTTTTTTTTAATAGATCATATTTAACTCAAAGAATTCAGTAAGGTGGTAACGGCGGACAGAAGATGTTATTAGAACTGCTGAATAACTTTTTTAATGTTCTTATTTAATGTAACAAATACTATTGAAGGTAATTTTCCGTTTTGCTTATTAACAATTTTCTAAAGGAAGTTGATAGAACTGAATCGGTAACAAAAAAAAATTACGATTAAAAAGGGTGGCGCAAAGTTTATTGCCAGTTCTTCTCTTCTTTCTACTCCCTTGATTTGAGAACTGGCACTAAATGTAAATTCACAATTAATTTAATTTTTTTTTGATGTTAATAACTGTACTTATATAAATATGAATAAAGATATTTTTGTTTGTTTATTTGTCAAATTTAATCAAGTTAGTTAACTTCATTTTTAAATAAATTGACCCAACTTGACGTTCGATATATATTTAATATAAATAAAAATAAAGACATTGTAGAAAAATTTTTGCTATAAATAAACAACCCAAAAAACGCACATACAAGTTTTTTCTCCTTCAGAGGCCCCTATAACCCTTTCAAAAACAAAATGTTCATTTTCGATTCAAAACTTGTACATTCACTAACATTCTTAACCTGTCTCATGCTCAAACAGAAATTATAATTATTGTTAAAGTTATATTATACAAAGTATTACGTAGAATTGATTACTTTAAGAACCGGTAATCATAAGTATGTCAAGTGGAAGAGTCTAGCTGCCCACGACACGAAATCCTAGTGTGGGACTGCACTTTCTCATTTTTTTTTATATCTTTTCTTATTATGGGTACTAAGTTTCTTTCATTTTGCTACTCGAACAGGTACACGTGTCGTTTTCCCTGGGTGGAGCGAGCCAATTGCCGACATTTATTGGTACTGTACTGCAAAGTATCGGCGTAACCCTTACCGATATGAACGACGTGGTCTTCAAGTATGTTTTATTTAATTAAATTTATTAAAATATTAAAGATAAAGATGGTTTTTTGGTGTGTTGCGAGAATTTATAATTGTTTTACAGAAAACTCAATTACAACGATATTAAGGAAATGATCTCTTTCTTTACAACATTTCATTCAATTTGTCGGACTAAAAATGACGCCGGATTGCAATCACTATATATAATATTATGATATAAATAAATATAATATATCTTATACTGGATTCACTAACACTAGAAGAAAAAACTTTACTTTTTGAAATAAAAATGCGCCCATAGTGATTTTACAAGTACTACCGTCAAATTAGCCAAATTTGTGAAACGGTTATAAAATTGGCACTAATATATCAAATGCTATAGAAAGTTATCCAATTTAATTCTTTAAACTTCTCTTCACATTACTAGATATGCACATTTAGCCAAAATATCAATTTTAATAATTATAAATTAAGATCTTTCTACGATTTTATTTTTACGTTACATTTAAGAAAATCATATTATTTTGCACGTTCTAGATTGTCGTACTACGAGAGAAACTACGAGTTCCTCTCGCAAAAGGAACTGATTAGCCAAGTGCAGAGTCATTACACGGGTCAAGCTCTCAAACAGCTGTACGTTTTAGTACTAGGATTGGACGTCATTGGAAACCCGTATGGACTTGTTATTGGACTGAAGAAGGGCGTAGAAGACTTGTTCTACGAACCGTTCCAGGTTTGTTTCTCGCACTATTTGTTGACTCCTATTCTTAAGAATATATATTTCTGTTAAGGTTATAAATCACAGAAAAAAATATTATATTTTAATATATATTTATTATGTTCTACGTGTTAGACTTTTTTTCATACGAAGGAAGACATAAATAAAATGTTAACTTACGACGATTATAATACATAAACTGAGACGGTTAAAGATAGATTTAAAATCTACTATAAAGTGAAATAATATTGAACAAGTCTACCGTATAATTTATATTTCGTGGCAGTTTGATAATTTGAAAATCATTGCTGATGTCAGAATTCACGACTATATAATAATACTGTCTTATAAATAATAATTATTTTGTCAGGGTGCTATCCAAGGGCCGGGTGAGTTTGCGGAAGGTCTCATGCTAGGAGTCCGATCTTTGGTGGGACACACAGTGGGTGGAGCGGCTGGAGCCGTCTCACGTATCACCGGGGCCATGGGACATGGACTAGCTGCTTTGTCTTTGGATAAAGTGAGTAAAAATATTTGTTTCTGCATTTATTAGAAATATATTTACAACAGATTTTATTTGCCTACTGTGCTGACGTAACATTAAGGCCTTTCGATGCTTAGAATATGAGTTCTTGGCTTATTTAGGCAATAAGACAGTGTTTTACAACAAAAAATTGAACGTTCAAGGGCAAGTTTTGTCTAGTCACTCATTATAATCAAATTTGTTATTTTTAACCACCTAAGAATCACTCTTCAATTGTTTTGTAGGAATACCAAAGAAGACGAAGAGATAATATTAACAAACCTCCCGCTAACCTCCAAGAAGGCTTAGCCAGGAGTGGGAAAGGTCTTGTAATGGTATGTAGATTATATCTTATATTATTAATTATTTTCTATCTAATACGTTTCCCTTTTTTTGTAAATTAAAAATTCTATCCAAAAGTTTAGATGTCTATATATGTAAATGTGTAATTTATATTTTTACTTCCCTGCGAAGCGTGTCTGTATGTGTGAAAAATCCATGACAGGGCATAGTGGATGGAGTGACTGGAGTATTCACGAAGCCGATAGATGGCGCTCGTGAGGATGGATTTGAAGGTTTCTTCAAGGGCTTGGGAATGGGGGCAGTGGGTTTAGTGGCTCGGCCTACAGCCGGAGTGGTGGATTTCGCCTCTGGCTCCTTTGACGCCGTCAAAAGGTAGTGCACGCGTGATCGTTTCTGTGCACGTTCTGCTAACGTATGCGTTCGCTGGGTTGTGGCTGAATTTTGTTTGTAATATACATAATATTTTTTCCGCTTTTTGCACATTCATTTGCATGTCTTCTGTACGATTGCCAATTTGATCTTTCTTTTTCAATTCGAATTTATCTTAATTATTACATATAACAGTCCTATTAAAAAGTATACTTTTACGTAACTGTTTTGTATTATAGTATTTCAAATTATGATTGTATGGAAGAGGCCTCTATTTATGCGATATGAGGTTTACAAGAACGATCACGCGTCAATGTATTACTTTGAAATATTTTTATAATCATTTGTAGTCTCATCATATCGTATAAATAAACGCTAGCATGCTCGAATGCTTTGATTTACGAAGCTATAAAATTTATGACAGCGAAGTCGTTTTGAGTGGTGGAATGAGTTAGTGTGTTACTAAAATGAATTGTGTTGTCTCTACATTGTACGTGTATTCTAAAATATATAAGACCATTTAGTCCGCTTGGAGTGATTTGTTCTGCGATAGGATTATATCAAGCACTTTAGAATTTTAAAATTTCTGCTAAGATTTAGCTAATTTATACATTTATTTTGCTAAGTTATAATTAAATCAAATTTTGAAGAATTAGTTGGTGAAATCAAAGTTTTCTCGTTACACCATAACACCTTGATATTATGACAATCTCCTGATATTTACCGGCTTACAAGAAACGTCGCACTATTCATGTGACCCTTAGTAAATTTATTATTAATGAAAATACCGATTAGTTTATGATCGAATGTACTCGATAATAGTATAGTAATTGGATGTTCCTATAAGCCAATAATTTAAGATACGATGTATTTTTCGTTACTATTAAAATATATGTTATATTGCAAATAGGGATCTTTTCGTATTCTTAATATGGAGTTATCTCGACTGTTAAATTGGGCAAATCAGAGTAGATTCTATTAATATTATAAAATTAGCTTTTGTGATATGTGAACCTTAAAAGGGTACTTGAATTTATTTTTTAAATTAAATATTATTTAAAAAAAAACCTTTTTGGTATAAAACTTAAATATATTCAGGGCGTAGTGGATGGAATCCGTGGCGTGGTGGTAAGACCCGTACGGGGCGCTACCACGGGCGGAGTTAAGGGCTTTGCGCGTGGTCTAGGTCTTGGGATCTTAGGCCTGCTCGTGAGACCCACTGGAGGCTTGGTCGACTTCACTTTTACTCTCCTTACCTCCATTAAAAGGTCCTTCAGTATTTTGTGAAACCGAGTAGCAGTACATTGAATGTAGATATTGTTTAGTTAAATTGATTTTATAACTAAGTAATAATGCTATATAAATTCCTTACAATTAGTTGGCGACCGTTGTACTATGAATTTCATTAGTTTTTTCAAAATTTGGTATATGATTTTGTAGTAACTAGTATGAATTTCCTTAATATGTTGAACCGTTGATTACTTTACAGTTTACTCGTTATGTATAGGTGTTTATGGTTTACAAGGTTTAAGCGTATAGAATAATTAATTAACAAAGGGCGTTTTTCATTAACCATTCTAAACAAATCGCCAATATCTAATTAATTTTCGAGCATGCTCGCTTAGGGGCCGTTCAAGTATTACGCAGGCACTATAGGGTCGGAGGGGAGGTCTTTCTTTATTTTTCTTATTTGGTGATTACGTCATCAATAATTATTTATTTCTTTACACATGCATTGCTTATGCTTGAAAACGAAATGGTTTTTTGAGGATATCTATAAAAAATTAATACGTTTTTGTACTATTATTTTTGAGAACTTTGCTTACTTATGCTGACAAGCGGAAGGGGGGATAAATTGCAATTAATTTGCTTACGTATTATTGAATGGTCTCTTATTGCCTTATTCATCCTTTATTAACCAATTGCCAATATTAACGTAATTAAGTTCGCTATTACGAGAAAAAATCAACAATATCGAATCCAGGTCCTCGCTGTTGTAGAGCGAGTATTTGTATTTATCTGTAGTATTATTAAATGTATAACAGGGTTTTACTGATTATAAATTATCTTTAAATACATAGCTTAGTATATTTTGTGTAAGATTTGATAGTGACTAAATTTTATCCTGAGCCTAAATTTGTATCTTAAGTATATATATTTTACAATATAAAACAGGGCAGCAGATATGTCTGAAGAGATAACAAAACGTCGTGCGGCGAGGTACTTGCCGCCCGATGCTGGCGTTAGACCGTACTCCCGCCTGCAAGCTGAAGGCTATAAGATGCTCTCTGAACTGGAAAAGGTATTATTTCAGGTTTCGCAGATGGACCTAGTTTACAGCTATTAAAAATGACGCATTTTCAAATTTAAAATTTAACCTGCATAACTACTATAAATTACATTTTTTTTAATTTTTTCACCCAGGATATTTTTTTAAATTTATAATAAAATAATTAAGTTTTGATTGATACCTGTAGTAAATCTTTAAAAGGGCAAGTTTGTGAGTACGGATACATATGAGGCCCACGTGTGGGTCATCGCTGCCAAGGAGGTGGTCATGTGTACGGATAAAAGGCTGTTCTACCTTGAGAAGAACAATGTTTTCGGTGGATGGCAGGTTAGTATTAAAAGTCATCTGGCATATTTGAATAACGAACGTAAAAATGTTTTTTTTATTTTTTTACTAATCGGATATCAATTTGAAAGACGGCATTAAATATTTTGTATATTTTGAATTATAATTATTATAATTTTCATAAGTTTAACAGGCATATTCAAACCCCTTTAATTTCAAATAGTGTTAAAAAAATATTAACTTATACAACTTTTAAAAAAATGTATTTTTATAAGTATTACAAAAATACAACATAGATATTAAAGCAAAATCGGTCATCGGCCCGAATTTAATACGTACTGTTAATATGAGCCAATCAGCCACCAAAGCCCATGGCATATCACTTATATGTACATGGATTACTATTCTTCACTTACATAAACCTTCTACATTGACTAAAGCTCAGCGCTAACTTATATATTCTTCCAAATTTTTAAATGTCTATAAAAATTGTAAAATAATGAAATTATGTAATAAAATTAAACTTATTCCCATAATTAATGTTGTGGATTGGTTTGCAAAGTTAAGCAGGACAAAATACAATTCGCCGTCGTAATGTAGGTCCGTGCGAGTCATGTATTATGACTACGACTAACTTAACGACTACTCGAGCGTCGCCCGCTCAGTAATTTGATATAAATATTTCATTATTTTCACACGTCTATTTCGAATGTGCTTAAAATTGTTATTTTATTTGGTTTGGATCGGACTTATTTCAATATTTATATTAGATAGAGATTGATATATACATATATCTTATTATCTTATGGAAACTGATGCAAATACAATTTTATAAATTGCACACTATTCGAGGATTTTATTTTCGACCATTCGTAAGCTGTTTTAGTGTGTCTTATATTTAAAAGGTAAATGCTTTCATAAATAGATTATAAATATTTAACATAATATACATATATGTTAAGTTACTTGTATTATATGTATTACTAGCGTTGTTTTTTTTTAAATGTGCAAATAGGCAATTATATGCCAGATAAACGCATCAGACTTTTTGTGTCTAAGACATGTTTTGATACGCCGTACAAGCAAGTGTTAACACTCATTGACGTCATTGGTGCACAGATGGGGTTCGAACCTATGATACGATACGAGAGACGCCCGTTACAGCCTCTAAATTAGTGTCTTATAATCCATTAATTAATTAGTCAATAATTATCCTACTTATAATTGCATTTATATAACCGAGTATTATAACTCTCTTTATACAGATCGTCTGGACGTACTTATGGACAGAAATACCAGAAATACCTACAGCGGTCACTAAAGGTGTATACATACCGACCGCTAAACGTAAGGTCCTAGGCATGTTCCCTAGTTCGGGGTCCGGCAAAGTTATTTTCCTATACGACGAGCAGCAAAAGAAGTACCTGTTGGCCCAGTGCGAACGGCTCATGGCCGCGGCCCGTTGACATGAGGACGTAGAAAGAATAACGCCGACCGAATGGATGGCACAATTCTTTCTACTAATTTTTGATTTACGCACCGTACTGCTTGCAACAGCTTATTACTTCAATATACACCATTTGACACCTAAAGGCTTCCGCTGAACTAATCATTGGTATTGTTAAAGCAATTCTGAATTGTCTTTAATAAATCACTAAGTAATATATTAATTTCTTTGTGATATTGTATTACGAGCTCTAGCTTAAAGTCCATTTTGTTCGACATTCAAATGTCAACTGCCAAATTATTTTTTACTATGACAATTGATAGAAGTAAATATTTGACAGTTTGTAGACTAAAATGACAAATGTTTAAAATTAAAGTTACCTACAGCTTATATTTACTATACTCTGTTTATGATGTAGTTCTCATCGGGATTTCTCAGGTGCTGTCAAATACTCCTTCTTGATTGGTATATCAAAAATATAAAATTGTTCAGAGTCTTCAAATTATATCGTAGAATATTTTTTCAAAATATATATAGATTTTGTACAATTTTGATATAGATTCCGTTAAGATGTCAAGTGCATTTATTGTCTTCCGTTTTGTATGTTATATAAATGGAAAATTGCAAAACCGCCGTTGTTTTTATTCAATTTGTTAAATTTTCGTTATTATATAAACTATTTTGCTCACAATTTTCTTCTGCCAAGTACAAATATTTAATTACGGGTTTTGCTTTTACAAGCTTTGGCTCAACGTAATATTTTCCTAGTTCCAAATTCAAATTGCCATTATTATTACAAGTAACAGTCTATGCAGAATGCATATAGTAAATCTACGGCTCGTAGCTTGATTATAGAAACTCGAATTGTGAGACATTTAAAATGTGTCTCGTATTGTATGCCAATATAATATTAGAGTATATTGTGCTGTTTTGTGGAATATTGAATGTCCCATTTTATTGTTACGTTGTTGCAAATGAACCAAAACCAGTGTCTTAGTTTATTTTTAAGATGTATAATGTTCGTTATTCTCAATTGTGTTAGACAAAATGCGGGCATTGTTATATGTTTATATATCTTTTTTAGCATGTATTTATTTTATAAGAGTTTTATGTTGGTGTTTAAAATTTAGATACTTTGTAATGCGTACTGCACTTTACTAATTTTGATCCTTTTTCGAGCCTTTGGAATAAACGTATATGATATAAAAACTTTTTTATTTACTCCGTTAGCGCCGAGTTAAAATAAAGTATATCTAGCGATGCTGATGTACTGTGCATTGTTTTAAAGTTCCACCCTTGAGGTGTGTTAGAGTTGTCACTTTCTAAGAAGGATTATATCACTACGCAATATAGAGTTTACTGTTGTAATCTAAGAGACAGAATCTTTCTACAGAACGGAATGTTGTTCAGATCTTAATATTTCTTATTATTAAAATGTCCTTAAAATACAATCATACCAGGTTGTTTATACTTAGGATTTGGTAATCTTACTGTTTGACTACAGTCACAAACAGGGATATTTTTATCTACAGGTAAGTGTTCGAGCACTGCGATCTATATCTAGATCTGTTACAAGACGTATTAGCTGTTAAAGCATTTATTATATCATGAGACCTACCACGAAGAAATGCACTGTAACCTATTGTGATTATTCACAAAAGAGTTCAAGTTTATGAATGTATTATCTAGAGTAAATAGAGTATTATAGTCAAAATCAGTCATCGAACATTTCATATTTGGTCGTAAAAACCGATGGTTGTAACAGCCGATGACGCTGTTATTAAGAACCTATTAAGTACTATAGAATTCAGCCAGGACCTTTGATTTGGCTAATATAACCGATGTCGTCGTAAACGGTTTTGACTGTATACAGTTTCTTATTTTCACAGTATGTTTCTTTTCCGTTGCCCACTACAGTAAGATTAAGAGTCAAGTCTTAGCGCTAAGTATGACTCCTGTATGTCACGTTCAATACATTTTGTTTCGACTCTGAACCTCAGAATAATATATATTGAAAAACGTAACGGGTATACGGGGATTTAGTTTACGAGAAGAGAGCACTTCCGCTCGGAACTTGAAAATTTTCGATGCGAAGTCACTCGAGCAATAGCTAACTAAAATATAAACACGCTTCGTAATTTGGCATAAACCAAATTCGTATAAGCGTGTTAGTGTAACAATCAAAGTGAGCTGTAAAGGATTTTATATTCGGACTATAAAATGGATATTCTGAGTGACAGCTTACGTTTCAACTTAATGACTACTTTACGGCCATTACAATTTAGCATTCGTCAGCTTAATATTCTCTCAAAATTAAGATTTGAGTCGATTATTTCAATCTGCAAAACAATGAAAAGTTTGAAGTAATGCGGTAAAATAAAAAATAATAATATTTAGAAATTTCATTAAAGATTTTTTATAGTCTTTATTTCTAATATAATTTCTTACGTACACGGTGTTATTAATTACAGGTTTTAATGACTTAATTCTACGTAAAATTATACTTAACCAAATTGTTGGCTTTCTCCTCAAGACACAGTAAGCAACATTTGGATAAAACTTGTGTTTAAGATTCTTTTACCAATATAATAAATACTATTACATATATACTTGTTCAAAATTAAAATTCAGCTAAGCATTGAGGATTTTTATTTCAAGGGCCTCCCTAAACGTCTAAATTTTACGGTCACAAACAATCATAAAATTATTTTTCTTTAAAAATCTACTGCGTGTTTTTATTTTATATTAAAACATTGAATGTATATATAAAAATGTATAATATAAATAATATTAAAACATTAATATTATTTATATTATAAAAATAATTTTGTCATAAGCTATTTTGGTACTTTTCAATAAGACTTGTTCAGGTTGAAGAGACATATAAAACTATTAACAAGCTCGCAACGTGTCAAACAGCTGCTGTCAATTCAACAAAAGATCTATTACACTACGATTCTTATTGTAAAATGAAATGGTAATTCTGCTCTTGCGATCGTGATGCTAACGGGAGGTGAGGCTAAGTACTTATCGGATCGCTCTCGTACACATATATTTATATTTATTCAATAACCCTTAAAAGTTTAAAAGAAGTCCAAAGTGGGCTGAGTACTAATAACTCATTGGTAGATTATAATAACCACTCTCTGAAAGAAAGTCTACTTAACTATTGTTTTTAATAAAAAAAAGGTGTCTCAGCGCCGATTTTGAACTTTAAATATTTATTTAAAAATTGTATTTGTAACATTATAAATGCAGTAAATTATAATGTATATAGTTCGGATTTTTGTGTAAGGAATAATACACCATCAAGATGCCTTCCATCACGGAAAATGCACTCTTTAAAGTGGAGTTTGAATTTGCAGCGCTACACCGCAGGGTGTCAACTGATATGGCTCTCGCTTCTTTGTCTTTATTTAAGTCTTCAACTGCTTAAGAGGAATATCAAAACTTCCTAAGAAAGTTATCATGAAGTCTTGCTTTGAGATTACGCCATGAAAAAAGTCAGCTGGGGTGCAGTCGGCAGATATGGGCAGCCAAAATATGTCTCCATAGCGTTTATAATTTTTCCCGGAAACAACGCTTTTATTATGCCCATGGAGACTCCAGCTGTTTGGGCTGTGGTCCCATGTTGCTGAACTATTGATGGTTATGCCCGATGTTTTGCAGATATTGCACACTATACAGTAACTTGGGCAGTCTGCTTACAGCTATGTTAGTTTTGAATTGCTTGATGACCAGTAACGGTAATTTTGATGATTGACGTACCCTTCGTGGTGGAAGTGAAACTCGTTACCAAAATAAAAATTGTACATCCAATTTTCCTCTAAAATAATCTGTAACATCTTCTGATAGTACATTTTTTGATGGTTTTAGTATTTTCGTTTGATTTTTTGGACTATTTGAATCTTATAAGGATCAAGTCTAATGCTAAAATTAGTTAAAGACTTGAACGGTGGAGGTTCAGGCAGTGTGTTTCTATCTGATCGCTTAAGCTCCACGATCGCAGCGGTGACGCGGTCGTTTCAATCGACCGCGAAGTCTATTTCGCGGGCGATTTTGATGATTCAGTTAACATCCTGTCAGAAGGCGTCATTGAAACGGCGGATTTCAAAGCCATTACAAAACTTACGTTGTTCTTCGCTCAACGAAAACTCATTGCAAAAGTTTGCCTCTACTTACCACTGCAGCATAGCGATTAAAAAACCAACCTCGTCACAATACGAAACTTACCACTCTCCTCCCGCTAGCCCCGCGGGTTACCGAGAAATTTGTGTTTAAAGTTTAAAATCGTCCCTAAGACATCCCTTATAAACAAAGTTTAGTATCAATCAAACATACAACAAAACAATAATTTCGTCTTTACTACTGTGAATAAAGTAGAATTAATCATCATACACTAATTTATCGATTAATTAACACAATAAGTCATAACTTCAATTCCACTTCGGCAAATCGGCTCCCCCAGTTCGTATGAAAGCATATTTGCATAAACATTCATGAAAACAGTAGTAGACAATTTCAGTCTACATAAATATCACGACTTTATTGAAAAAAGTTTGGTTTCTTTATTCAACTTCAAACTTTCCTTTTAGTAGTATTTTAAAGAATTACTTTTTAGCATTCTAGTTCTACAAGTGAGTAAAAAAAAATATTTGAATTAATATTATTTCTGAAGCAATGAGCAACGTACATCAGTCATACTCACAGAATGGCTCGAGGCTTTGTCGACTTGTTGACTATGAAATCAAAAGATAAATCCAACTCACATAGGTATATATCTACTTGTGTACAACTGGCAGATTAAAAATTTGTAGTAATTAATGTCAAAGCCCTTTTTCTTAGGTAGATACTACCGACGATAAAAGGTGCCGCAAGCAAGTATTATTACTTTATTCAAAGTTTTTTTTCCTTAATAATAAAGGATAAACAATTCAAAAAGTTAGATCCATAGTTTCAAAGTTTTCGTAAAGATACACTACGTATAAATCATAACTTAAAGTATACATAGTAAAAGGAATTATACAGTTGTTATAATTAAAAAATCAAAGCTTTCGGAATCGTTAAAGTATGTAAATATAATTCCAAGGAACTTTTACCCTAATTAATCGAGTTGAAAGATGTTTCATACTTTTTATTATTGAAGTGGCTTACGGTAATAAAATCCTCGTCTATTTGCGTTGGTCAGACTTTCTTGTATTCGTACTTCATAATGGCTGAGTGTAATCTACAACCGACCATTTTATTAAGTTCTATCTGCTTATTGCTCAGTTGTTAATAAACGAGATGCTTGCAAAGTGGAAAAGTTAATTTTATTCTTGAGATTTAAAGTTCTCTACTATACTCCTATTGAACTAGTGTTTATAAAAGAATATTAAAAAGAAACCCTTAAAATATATCAAAATTACGAAGTGCCAGAGAACGATAATGTTAAACTCATTTTAAGTGCAACTCGGAAATATATTTAAAAGCCTGGGCAGCGTACAAAAGACAAATCACCTACTCGTACTTGCTCCACTCTACTCGCTCTTGAAACAGAAGTAGACATCTCTGTTCTATAGGTAAAATTTGGTTAAAGGGAAACAATTTATGGGAGTTGCGTCACTTTACAGATAATAAATCTCTTTGTATAATGAACTAATTTGTTGTTATGAAATTATGTTAAAAGTAGTTCAGAAGCAGATAGGCGAGTGTTCGAGGCAGGCTCGTTGCTTCATTGCACATCTATTTATAAATAATTGTGTTACATCTATGTAGTAATTAGATCGTCCATTATTTTTACGTAATTTTTTACTGTGGTTCGGTGCGTATGTTTATAAGTTGGGTTGTTGAATACATTTGTAAACCAACGTTAATTATTGTTTCGAAACACGTTTAAGGTTCAAGGCATATGTTGCGAAACGATCGTTCACAATAAAGATTATTGTGGCATCGCCATTTCTCCAGTGGTATATCGAAAAAAAAACGTTGACGTCATACAAAACCAGACTGGAGCACTTTAGGATTGGAGAATCGAAGATGATTATGAATATAAAAATATAATCGTATGCGTTTACGATATTTATGAACCAGGTAGATTGCCACAAACTTTTTTTACTACATTTAAATTGCGTGATACCCTAGATACCCCAGGCATCCCATCATCCCATTTATCCCTACTTTAAGAAAAACGCGTTATGGTCATAATTCACGGTTATCCAGATTGAGCATTCTGATAATCTAGATATCTATAGTTTCTCCACTCACACTTTGAAAGCTTGAAAAACACTGTTTTAATATAATTATGTTAATTATTTTTGTTTCTTCGTGTTTGTTATATTTGCCTTTAAGTACGTATCACACTAAACCTTGTATTTTATTTTTCTTTATGTAGCAATGTAAAAACAAAATGGCTACGCTAAAATTACAAGAGAATCACCTAAATTAAGCAAAATTATGTCCTAGAAAATTTATATTTCGTGTAGTTCCTCAAATGATTACCAGAATTATGATTTTGCTACAGTTAATGTTTATTACCTTTTATATATAACTGGGCACTTATTAATCCCGCTGAGAAGCTAATGGTGACTTGGGTCATGAATACGAAAATTTCGATATAATAATCACAACTAGGTACTTTAATAACTTAAAGGGACGGTAAAGAGCTTGCCAACCAAATATGATCATGGGTATCATGAGCTAAAGTTATACTTTCATATTGTTGTTTCATATGTTTACCCCAATATTTATTATTCTAAAAAAAAGGTTTTATAAATATAAGACTATAAATTACTTATTATCGGTTGCCCACTGAAGTATTTCTGAACTAATTCGACTTAGGGTCCTTCAAGAAAAAAGCGTACCGTTTCAGAAAAGGTCAACAATACCCGCTAACCCCCTGTTTTGCAGGTGTCTATAACTTTATTCAAAGTAAGGAAAAAGGATAGAATGGTGGGATTCAGCCACATGTATTAGTCCGTATAATTATTCAGAGTACGCGCCATGATAAATGCGATAGAAGTAGCTGAGGGAACCAATATATTTACGCAAATCTAAAGAAGCAAGCAAGCAAAGAGCAGGGTCATCGACTATTCGAACCCTACGATGGATGCGATCCATGTGGCCAAGTTCTATTCAAAATCTTTTTTTTTTCTATCAAACATGCTCTAAGAAATCCTCTAAGGCCTAAGAAAATTATTTAAAAAAATCTGATCTCAGACTTCCAAACACCTAGTTACCAAATGAATTTTTGCCAGTAAAGAAACCTCCTTCCGTCTTTCTTACTTAACTTCACTTTATGATTTTTAAAACGTTTATACGTTTCCTTCAAGTGTACAATCCTATACACCTACTTTTTAGTTGTATGGAGACTACTCATGTGCGAACGAAGATAACGTATGTTAAATAAAAGCAGGCCTCTGCAGAACGTTTTTAAAGTTTAAAATACTTCAGCATTAGAAGAGAATATTGATTCTGAGTAAACGAGCAAGTTAAATAAGATACATTGAATATTAAAGCTCGTAATATTATCATTTCCTTGATATTTTCTTATGTAAATTGAGAATTTATTCATATAACCTGTGTAGTGGCTGCAAAGGTACTTTGAATTATTTCACGCATTGATGGATATGCTAGATTAATTAACGATTTTATAGAAATTAACACGTGATGGTCACGGGCATGGCCCTTCAAGGATCTTTATAGGCTCTTTTAAGAAAAAAACGTACCAATTCTTTAAAGGCAACGCGCCCGGCCTCTGGAAATGTGAGTGCGGCGGTATCACTTAAAATCAGATGAGCCTCGTTGGTAAAAATATACGCAACTACGTCGACATGAAAAATTTCAGTAACATGACTGACGGCTAATTAAGTTACGTCTAAAGTCGCCTTATTGTTTCGGAGAATAGTCATCCGTCTCCTATACCTTTCATTTGTTCACTTACAAAGTGTTGTTTCTTCGAGAATTACTCATTTGTAATAATAATCTTAAAGAATACAATTATTTTTATATTTATAGTAAGTCATCTTTCTATGCTGGACTCCATAATGTCGGATTTTCTTTGTTTAGACGTACTGTTTTGACAACTTTTTTATATTGTTTCAAATATGCAACATGTACTATATATGTAATATTTTATATATTACAAATATTTCATGGTACACACAATATAGGGACTAGCTTTTGATCAATTTTGTCACAGACATATTTCTGCGAACAATAATTATTATTATTCATTACACAACTAAGACGCCTCACACACCGAATTGAAAAAACTGTACGGCATGCGAGACATGTCTAAGCAGATGAAAAAGGTAAGGCAAAGGCTATATGCATCACTTGACAAACGTTAAGCCAACTGAAATTATATGCAATATTATACTAGATTAATTAAAAAAATCATATGAGTTTATATTATAATATTTATTTCCTTAAACCCAAATGTTTCTTAATGTTTATTTTATAATTCTTTATTACTGGATATGTCATATGGAACATGGTGTAATGGTTGCAGCTCCTTACAAACATAGTGTAAAAAAACTTGGCGATTAAAAAGAGTGGCGGAGAGTTTATTGCCAGTTCTTCTCTTCCGTTCTACGCCCTTGATTTGAGAACTGGCAGTAAATGTAAAATTAGAATCATTTAATGTATATTATGACGTTCATAAGTGTACATTATGTTACCTATATGAATAAATGATTTTTTATTATTATTATTTATTTTAAACTTTTTTTTACGTACGTAACTTTACAAACTCTATTCGCTTTGGAAAAAACATTAGAACATTCGTTGTTCTATTTTTTTTTGGTTTTTGTAGGTTTTTTGTTATTTCATTCTCTGGATTCATATTCCTATCTATATGAGAATGACTCTTTGGGGTATGTAATCAGGATTGAGTGGCGCTATTTTTAACTAGTGCATGTTGTAGTGTAGTTGTCAATTAACATTTCCTTACAGTCTCTATTAAAAGACACGTTTTTTTTTCTTTTTCACTAACTTTTGTTTTGTTCTTTATCACTTAATATTTACGTGCGCTATCACTAATTCACTAGTTCATATGTGGTGTGAAGGGGTTATATAGCCTAAAAAACTAATGTTGCGTTACTCAAAGAAAAAAAATGCCTTTTTGTACTATGTTGGTATTGGTAATGGGTTTGCGCAAACTGTAACAATTAGGATTACACACACACAAACCACTAATGCTTATCATTGTCTGCTCATAAGTCTGGAAAAATCACATAGTAATGACGACGTCACAAACGAATTAGCAGGGAAATTGAATTTTAATTGACTCTTCTGTAAACAGTGGTGTGATCAAGTTGCTATCAAAATCAAACCAAACATACGAAGATTGATTGCTTACAATGACATCAATAAAACAGTTATATTTATTTAACTTAATTATATTATTTTTTTAATTGACAGCTAGAATTTTTTCACTTCACCACCAAAATTATATGTATACACCATACACCTTTTAAAAAACTGTCTTAACAACAAATATATTATTAGGAAATACTCGTGAGTTTCCTCTGTTAAGATGTGTAAGCTAGAGACTGATCAGTGCTTTGTTAAAGACGAAGACTAATTAAGTATTTATTTATAACGAGAAAAAATATTTGCGGAGAGACACTTTTCTAACAGGTCCGCTTTATAACTTTTTAAATCAGCGGTAAACATATCGATTTCCTAACATTTACAATATAAACTAATGCTTTCATAGTTGAATTCTCAAGAACCTTAATGAATGTATTCTTAAGAATATAATACGAACGATGCGTCGAATTAATATAAATTCAGCTTTGGTCGATATTATTTTGGTTTACGGATTATAAGGTTCGTTAATTTATTTGAATTATGAAAATATGACTGTAACTTAGTTTCTTACACGTATTGCCTTGACACGAGAACGTAGAGGTTGCTGATAGAGGATCTTTGACAATCTGAGACAAATGTTTGTTTTTAATTTATATTATTATTATTTATTACTTAAGATGTGAAACATGGTGTAGTGGTTGCAGCTCCTTACAAACGTTGAGTAAATTGCCAGTTCTTCTCTTCCGTTCTACGCCCTTGATTTAAGAACTGGCAGTAAATGTTAAATTAAAAGTATTTTATGTATATTTGTTTTTAACGTTCATAAGTGTGTAATGTGTTACCTAAATGAATAAATGATTTTTGACTTTGACTTTATATTTGATTATAAATGAAAATTTTACATAGAAATAAAATTAATTCTATCTATTATCTAATTATACTAAATTATGTAGCTTCTTAATTAGCAGTCTCTTCTTCCAAATTAATGAGCTGACTTATATATAATTAAATCTGCAACATACTTCAAGCACTTAACAAAACCTAACATTGCTCAAAAAACAACTAGTGACAAGCCCAGATCTTGACCTTAGATTCCTATATCATACTAGATCAGTCATAAATACATAGTCGAAATCTGTTTTTTTCGTCTTGAAGAATCAGACTCTTCAATTAGAGACACGATTTCAATTTATACGTCAACTTATTAATAACAATTATTCAACTTTAATTCTTAACTAATAAATAACATTTCTCGTAGTTTAAAATGTTTAAGTTTGAAGGTTTCAAATACAACTACAAAGTTAATAAGTATTTCTCCAAATTAAATATTCACGAAGAGTGAATATTCAATATTTATGTTTCGGACGTTTTTTCAACCGGCTGAATTCAATTGAGGTATTCAAATTAACCGTTTAAAATACAGCTTTTTAACACGTCCGCTTATAAAAGCTGTTATTGAAACGTGCGTAAATACTGGTTATTTCATTAACCTTATCCAGTTTAAGAGAAATAGGTCAAATTAATTATGACTTCCTTTTCTTCTTCTTTCTTTTTTATTCCTTATCTTCTTCATGTAACTAAAATATGAAGCATTTATGATAATATTTGCGAAATTTAAGAAATCATAATTAAGACACTTCTGGAATTATATATAAGTATTATACTCAAAAATATATTTTTTTAAACAATTTTTAAATAAGTATTTGCTGTTATTATATAAGAAGTAATACGACTGTTTTTGCATAGTTAGTTAAAAACTTATTACGAAGTTTCCTAGACATATTTAAGAATTATCTCAATGTCCGACTGTTTTATATGTACGCCAAGTTTTATACTGAAATGATGAAAAATACAAAGGTTAAAAAAGAGATGTATCAAAATCATCACACTATACACGTGTCTTCGATTCCGAAAAAATCAGGTTAACTTTGCAGTAAACTTGTTGACGTGTTAACTTCAGCGGTGGCGCGAACCGCCCCGGGGCGGGCGAAGGGCGGAGTTCTCAGCTATATAAGCTTTGCATCGCTGAAAACTTTGTTATTGAATACGTGCGATCATTTCAAACAAGTGATCCGGGTACAGTTAACTGAGTGTCACTTTCATCGTACATCTGCCAGTGTCAGGTAAGCTCCGTTTTTATAATATCGTTTAGGGGAAACGCCATTCTCTAACGTTTTTTAAATAGTTGTTCCATCCAACAAAAATTCAGTGATTAAATAATAAAGCATTTAAAATGAAAAAAGATTGGCAAGTAGTGTGTAAGGAAAAGTGATTTTAGTTTATTTCATTTAGGCATTCTTTACAATTCAAAGTAAAACACTTCTAAAGCACGTTATGTTTTGCACAAATAATTATTAAATGAAACGAACGTATTTAAAAACACTAGAGCTTTTTCTAACTTAACAATCTAGATAGGAAATATGTGTACATAAACCTAAACAAACAGTTTATGTATTAAAACGAGAGAGATTTAAGTAAATGTTTGGGCATAAAAATAAGAAAGTATTATTTACATTGTTGATACGATAGGGACTTATTTAAAAGAAATAAATGAGATTTTTATAAAATTTTATGGATAACATATTTTAAAATATGTATTTCAGCAGTTAATTTGCAATCAAAAGGCTTTGACTCAAACAAAATATTCGAAGAAACCTAAGTAATTAAAATCTTTGTAATTATGTAAAGATATTGCAAATTTAAATGTTGCCACTTCTGAAATCGACTGGAAAATATTTATTTAACACTCGATAGAGCAAAGTGGCTCTGCTATTATCGTAATTAAGTAGAAATTCTGTGGACTTCAGAGAATAATTATAGTGAAACTAACTGACCCGTTTTATTCGTTCACGTCTAAAGAGTACATTGAAGATTTAATTCTGAGGAGTGACATGTATTTTATACATTCTTGCGATTACACTATAAACTCATCAGCTTGGCTTTAAAATATTCCATTTTCCAATATTCTATTATAATAAATAAACATAGCCTAATATTAAAAAAAATATATGAAACTCCCGACAAATATATATATGTATAGACGCAATAAGTTTTTGATCCTTTAAATTCTAAAACCGTTTAAAAATAAAGATTCCAAATCTACCACTAGAATGGAATTGAAAGTTTTTAATTTACAATGTATTTATTAAAAATATATACCATGCTGTTTTAAATTAATTACCTCGAATGTTACTGATAACTTTGTTGGAACAACATCTTCAAACTCTTTGTTTAAAGTTCATTGAGTTTATTCTTCGGAGATCCTGAATATTCATTTAAACAGCTTACATCGATTATAAATCTACGATAGGAAAGCAAAATTGATTAAACTTGATTACAATCATAGTCCGATATAACAAAAACACGTGAAAATTTTTATAATAAATTTATTAGGTTTATGTTTTTGCGGTAGGTTGATTGTTATGCTGGGAGTGTTTTTTATTTTAACAAAAAATGGTACACATGCAATGATAAACAAATGATTAAATATTTAAATGTAAATATTATGTTATTTGTTGTGTGAGATACAAAAGATAAAAAATATTTCTTTTTGCTTTTTAAATTAGCATATTTTTTGACAATGCTTATCTCTAACATTGTAGGTGTCATTGATTGTATCATGTTCTTTTAGAATATATTTCAAAACACGCTGAGATTAAATCCATGTCACAAAGGTTCTTGAATATTGGAGTCAAAAACAAGTTGCAAAGAGGTGTTGCATCCGTGCCAACAGCACAGTCAAGTGTCGCACGCTATTTGAACAACTATTCAGATTCTATGCCTACAGGCTACGACATCGTCTACAAGCCTACGTCGTAGCTCCGTCTCGACATATTTGCTAACATGCTACGGACAATTTAGCATTTTCATTGTGTTTAATTACATTTATGACAAAAAATATACCAAAGTGATGATGTATTTATTATAAACACTAAGAACTACTCTTATGAATATATGCGATTAGCGTCTTAAAGTATATTCCCTTTTACGTTCCTATAAATCATATTATTGTCAACAAATTACTTGAGACGTCTTCAACAGAACAAGGGAAAATTCTTAAATAGATTTCCTTGTAAATAACAAATCGAATCTATCCGAAATTAAATATAATATTCATCATACAGCTGGCGGATTTAAATTGTTGATTGGTAAAATATTACTAATTTATTCCATTACGTTTGTATCACGTTTAAATATTTCTTACAATCTATTAAAATTGTATTGAAAATGTGATTAGAATAAAGAAACATCACATTGCAAGATTTAATGAAAAAATATTTTGGTATAAAATGTTATTGACGACGTTCTGAGTGTCAGGCATTATATGATAATCTCTGAATGCTAATCGAGTGCTATGGCCACTTCTCATTTTAATTTCTGTTTACAATTACTTTAATTACTTCTACCATATAATTTTTGGTTAGTTAAATTGCTTGCAAGATCCCTTGTTTGTGTAACGCTACTAATTGTTTAAGTTTTCTGATCAGTTTATTATTGTGCTACGTTGTGTTAAATTATATCGATAATAATGGCTCTAAATAAAATAATAACAGACATTTAGATAAACCTACGATTAAATTTAAAATTAAATAATTAGGTAATAATATAACTACGTATCACGTATATTTTTATTTTTATCTGATCGCGTTGACATTTACTTTACCAAAGAGGTACAATCTCTTGAGAGTTACTTACACATGAATTCTCCTTTAAACCATATTAAAAAATAGATTACTTTTAGATCGTGAGTATTCTTTAAGAATGCAATACACCAATTATTCTACGATCATATATTCCACTTTTTAATCGTTTTTCTCTTTAAATAAAGCTGTATGCAGGGAAAAAATCAAAACAAATAAAGACCAAAAATGCTTTCATACCAAACCACAATCAAGGCATACATTTAATTTATCAGAGAATTAAGAACACAGATACAAAATTATGGGGACATTAGTTCACAGCTGATTTAAGGAAGATCAGAGATACTTTTCTGTCCTTCGATTGCAGAACATATTTAAATATTTACTTAAGTCTTACCTAATCGTTAATTAATATAAAGTTACTGCAGGTTAATCATAGAGTCAGCTAGTCAAGTTAAGTACTCGTTATTCTAAACAGTGAAGTGGTGTCTTTAGTGATAAAATCTGGTTTTATGATCAAATTATGCGTTTTTACCCCAGACCGGACGATCATAAACACATTTTACTATTCCATTGACGCACAGTCCGATTGCATTGCACTTAAAGGCTTCTAAACCAATGCTGTCTCTCTAATGTTTTAATGCAAAATTACGAGATATTTTATGGTACTAAGCTATTCATTTATGATGTACTTATCCCAGCTACGTTTGAAATACAGTAAGTCCCAGTCCTATATGACATTATAAAAATTGATATGACATTTGCTTGCCGATTTATATATTGTGCGGATTTTTAAAATTCCTTATTTAAAAAATTCATTTCATTTCTATTTTTTTAAGTTCGCATGATTGGTATATACAAATTATTTAAATTTATATAAATATTTTAAATAACTTTTTTCATTCCTTTGGATCTGATGTAACGAATACTTAATACAATTTAGATGACACATTCACATGACAAGATTCATTAAACTTTTTACAAACATTATATTGTTTGGCATTTAACTTTTGTTGATATTCTTAAATAAGTAAATGAATACGATTTAAAAACTTGTTTTACAATCACTCACATTTAAATATTATACAGCCTATTTAGAAGAAAAACCTATGTTACTAATAGCGATGTCTAGACAACACGAATATTTTTGTCTCCATAAGACTTAATATCACTGATAAGTATTCCTGGTAAGTCAGAATTAAATAAGACAAACAGCGTGTAGTTTCGTAATTGTACAGTTACTACAATTAATAATAATATAAAATCTCAACTCAAGTTGTATTAAAAAAAAACGTATATTAAACTTTCTGACTTGATATTTTATGATTACTACGATAATAACAGTCCGTGGTAAGTTTACGTGAAGATTAATTTTAAAAGTTACAAGTTTTAGTTCTCATAAAATTATTATTTCGATGTACCAATTTCGTACAATATTTTTTACTTGTAAATAAAGAAGATTGGCTCCATCAACAACAAGTATTCAAGTGTGAAATTATAATGTCTTATGGTAGGTATATTCATTTATAAAAATACAAACTCGGTTTGTTTCATAAATTTACTTGACTATATAAGGCACCTATGCCATGGCTTAGCGGTGACTGGATCCTCATTGAAAGGCGACGCGTGCCGAAATCGATTTTGTGGTGTGGATGGTATTGCTTGTTTGCGGCCGACCAACCTTGTCACCTGTCAACTCATCACTTATTCAACGTTGTGCATTCCTTACCCAGATACGCCTAATGTTTTTATAGATTTGTTCATCGAAAACAATTTTATAAAAAAAAACACATTAACAAAATTAAAAGGCGAAATTATTTTCACGTTTTTTTTAATATTACAGTATGGGTAAGCTCGATATATATATATACATATATAAATAGAAATACTGTTTTATGGTATGTTATATTTTACGAGAAAAAAGGCAATTTCTCAGTTTTTAACTTAACTGCATTTCTAACTTAATACTAGGTTATGATATTTTTTTTAGATTAATACTATATATATAATTTTCATTCTTATAATATCAAAAACCTCATTAATAATTTTACTTATTTCCTAAACTGATGTTAGTCCAAAACTGTAACAAGAGACGAACCAATTTATTATTCACATGCAACTCCATTGTGAATGCTGTTTGTGAGCGCTGTTTTCTTCATGTTGATTTTTTGAGATTGTTTACACTGCCACGATAATTATAATAAAATTTATATTATTTGTTTTGATGATGTTATTTTTTATTAGAAAACTACTAATTGCGTCTAATTTAAAATCTAAACATACATTAGATATACCCGTGACATTCTTTCATACCTAGCCTATTGAAAAAACATAAAATACGGTCTTAGTAATAGCGTAAAATATTATACATCTTATTTAATAGTATGTTTAGTTTCAAAATAACGTTTGTTCGCAAGTTAGTCACACTCATACAACTTTTGTGACGTCATAGAAAGCGTACTAATAATAATAATATTTTAATTAATTATTTTAATAGGAATTTCTTTTGCCTCACAAAATACACGTAAAGGACATTTAAATTCATTAATATATTTGTAAATAATTTCATTCGTGTTAATACAAAACAGGCAATTTATATTACAAATATATATCTCCTTAAAGCCTCAGCTAGCTATCGGGATTCTCGTTGACACATCGAATGACGTTCAGTTGGGCGGTCATTTGGAAGGAAAGGCTAAGTAAGTCTCTACGAAGCTTGGTGTGCTCAGCAAGGCGAGACGGTAATTCACCCTGGCCCACCGCTTACAACTCTATAAAGCGCAAATTCGGCGCCACATGGATTACTGTTCTCACCTCTGGGTGGGAGCTCCCCATTACCAGTTCCTTTCAACCTTCTTAAAGCAATTTCTGCTGCGCACCAACACTATGTGAAATCAGCTGCCCACTGAAATATTTCCAAACGAATTCGATTTAGGGTACCAATTCTTAAAAGGCTGGTAAGGCGCTTGCCAGCCGTCTGGCAGTGCGAGTATCCATCGGCGGCGGTATCACTTAACATCAGGTTAAGCCTCCTGTCCGTCTGCCTCCAGTAGAGAAACTAGGAATAAAAAAATGCTAGTCTCGGTTATTATTTAGAATCGTGAATCGACGTGCCTCAAGGAAAATTGTCGAGCCTATCTTAATTCTCTTCCTCCTATACGAAACGAGAAATTAATCACAGAATTAATTAACCATTGAAGACTATATACTTGTTTACAGTCTACTTTATTTTCAATATTTATTTTCGTGATAAGTTTTGTATTCGTGTGAATAATTTTTTTACGTGATTTAGATGTTTTTTTGTATGTAACATTAAATCACTTGTTAGTATATTTTATCAGTTTATACTAGATATCAGTCACATATCTATAATATTTGTACATAATATAATGTTTCAGGCCATAAAGGCAAGCATTTCAAAAAAATTACTGATGAACTATCAAAAACCGGTAAGTTATATCCTGCAAATCGGATTAAGCTGACCATCGAAACATTTCAAATTCATTAATTTGTTACCAAATGTGACAAACTGTCAAACTTTAAATGAAGATTTATTAATAGTAGTTATCTTTGGTATTCCATCCACTTATTTAAATAAATCATTTTAAAAAAGCACTATATATTTATTAAGATTCATAAGCGATTTCTAGAGAAATATATTTTATAAAGAAATTATTTTATACATTGCTAACAGCTATCCGTTCTTACTTGAGACATTCTTCAGTGTACAGTAAGTACAGTATTTTCATAATTCGGTGAAATAACAAAAGTGCCTTTTTACAACTCAGGTATGCCTCTGTAAGTTTGAACGAGCACTTACATATCAAATATGATTATTATTTTGGTAATTTGGCCTAGTAATTTGATCATGCAATAAATAAGTAATAATAATAATAATCTTTACTTATTTTCTCACAAAACTTCATGCATAAGTTACAACTATTTATTAATGTCTGTAAAAAATTGTCATTCTTCTTTTGAGGGTTGGTTATTGTTTATGTGTGACTGATGCCTGCTAAAGGTTAAGCACCAGTGTTACAGGTCATCAGACCTGACAACAGATAGTAAATAATAGAGAATAGACAATTATGGTTATAGTAGGTTGTAACGTTAACAAAATAAGAAAATATATACATTTTACTAGAATAGTATATAAATAAGGAATGTATGTATTATAAGGACACCACATGAGGTATGTGTATGTGTGTGAGTTTGTGTCTGTGTATGTGTGTGTACTGGATTATTGACGTACTAATCTTACACAATTATACTATAAATAATTATTATCTAATATTTAACATAAAATTTGTGTCCACTTTAAACTCATCTATTTCGTTATGATTAGCATTTTTTCGGTAACCTCATAGTTTATAAGTAACTACAATACGTTTCGGCTCAAATTTCTAGCTCTATATAAAAATTAAACCAACAATGTTTTCAGCTAGATAAGGGTCACCTAATTTTACTTGCTTCATCACGTTTGATTTGAACATGGAATTCGTAAAACCCTTTGGAATTTATTTAATCCTTATGAATATTTATGAATTCTGCAAGACTATTCAACACTCACGTACGTTTAGATGAATCCATAATGAAACAAATATAATCAATTTACGCGCTATTTGCGATGTGGGATTTAGTTTAAACTTGTTATTTTGAAAAGGGTCGGTCAATAGAGATTTACACGTCCGTGACGATTAGTGTTGGATTCGGGATTATTATAAAGGACTAGTGTAAGAAACATCGTTTCTGTATATACAATTAAGGATAAATTGTATATCGCTGATGGGACGATATATATTGCTATTGTCACTGTCCAATACTAAAATTCACGCACGCAGTTTAATAAATCATCATGCTCCTTTATTTATAATGATATACTTATTATAAGTACTACTACTTCATCAACTACATCGAATAAGTACTTTAATTCATTTTTGAAATATTAAAAGAGAATAAAAAGCGTATTCTCAATGACATATCAATATATACTATTATAGTACCGTTGAACACCCAAAGGGTGACCAATTATAGTTCACGGCGTACTTAGTCGTGGACCTTGGGTAACATTTAGCCTCTACCAGGAGAAACGTCTTGAGTTCATTATAACCTAATCCGGTTACAGGTAAGCACGTATCCTGGAGATTATCACGTTAACCTGTAGGCTCATAAATGTGATGTCACGATGTAAATCTATTACGAGCTACTTCACACTTCAGATAATCTTAATAATGAATATTAGATCTTAAGCAAACATAAACTTGATTCAAATCAAGTTTGGTATTTGAATATTTGAATAACGTTAGTTCAATAAATTCTGACAAGGTACATATGCGTTAATTAACGTTCGTAGTTGAATTATCATACGTAGAATTGACAAAAATGTAGGCCTTATATAAAGAGGTGAAAGACAAAGTGCTCTTATATCAAGAGGGCAGGCGATCGCTCATCTACGATGGTTTACTGAGCAGGCCTGGACAAACACTTGAGACTTTCCCGTTCTTTTGTCCTGGATAGCGGTATTCTTTTTTAGAATAGAATTTTACCTTTTTTGTTGATATAAGTAATTGGCTTCATACAATATACTAACCTTTAGTTTTGTTCCATAACTGTTTTGTTGGGAGAAATTTTCACGAAATCAAAAACTAAGCCATTTTCCCTAATCTACTATAGAAGTAACTGTAGGGTGTAATAATTAATATATATAAATGATTAAAAAATTTAAATAGATAGTTTCTAAAGACCATTTTAGTTATGTGTAGTTGTTCCTCGATTGTTTAACCGTGTCTAACATAAGCGTTTGTAAATATATAAATGAAGCAGACGCTAATATAAAGGCTTCTTTTATGTTTGAATAAACAATATTATTCGGCCCTCCGCTCTTTGATTATTGACTATATTCCGAACTTCTCATGCTTCACGATCCGAATAAGCTTTCGTTAGCGCTATTCAACAGGGAGCTTGTCAAAACTATCCCTTGGTGTTTTAATGTTTACATTAACTTTTTCATATAAACTTCACTACTATTTAAACATTTACATCCATACTTATTACCCATTAAATAAACATGAAATGTTGTTAATTATTAATATACATACAAACACATACTCAAGCATATTCTATAAAAGTTTTTATGATATACCTACCTTCTAACAAGAAGGTTAAAATTGTAATACACCTTCATCGTATCAAACTTATTATATTTATCTCGATTCACCGTTCGGCCGTCGCTTCGTTAAGAAATTTCTTCAAATGCAACGAAAATTGTAAATGTTTGTAACTCGTTTTATAATCACAAAATTTACTCTCACCAATTTGCTTTTAAATAGTGTTCGCCACAGGGGTATCCCAATTACACAAAACATACCACTGTTTTCTTTTATTTTAACAGCTGAAGTAATTCTGCTGTTGATACAAAAAGGGCCTTATTAAAGCGCAGGTAAAATGTCAATGTTTTATTAAAATTCAGGATTGAATATCTCAAAAGTATAAAATGAAGATGGCTTAAATTCTCCGAGCATGAAGGTTGAATACCAAGTCGATACCGGACATAGCATTCAATACAACAATCCGAGAGCTTTGTAAATATTCTTTAGTAAATCCGATTTTTCAGACAAATAAGCTGAAAAATAAATATTTTAAATGCTGGTATTTAAATAAGTCAACTATGAACAACTTAATCGGCTTGTGGTTGACGCGTACTCGATTCGTAGCGGATATATATTACCTATTGTTATTAGTTGGTAGACATTCGTGATTGAAATGTTTTAAATTCATAATCTTTATGTAATCAAAATTTGTCGTACAATTTATCCAATTATGTACTTCTATAAAATACGTAAAGGTGCAGAGGTGTAGTTTTAAATAGGTCTCGAAGGAATGAGGAGACGATCCATAATTAGCTTTCTCCATAGGTGATAGGTCGATGACGTAAAATATAAAATCGATGAATGCGGTGAATTCAATTAGTGTTGGGATTCCCTTTGATTGGATGTAGACGAGCCAATTTGTGGGCGCGCTCAGTTTATGGCCACGTGCGTTTTATCTTCCAACATTATGCTTATTTATACAACCTTCATCAGTTGAATCCGTAGTCAATCACTCTTTTCTATAAATAGTGACAAGAGAATGTTTTATATTATGTCATTTTTATATTTTCAATCGAAATGTTAAGGATTCAGGTGCTAAAGTTATCCATAGTTCATTTATACATATAACATAATCAGACAGTTTTTATATTATTGTACTACTACTTTTATAATTATTATTAGACAATTAACTAACAATCTTTTTGTTTTGTTTGGTTCAGTGTTAATTATGTATTCGATGAATGCTAGTCTTATCATACCCGATGTGATTTAATTTTAAAGTTTGTTATATATATTTTTTTATATGTTATAATTGAATATAATTATTCTAAGTACGGTTTACGTTTGTACATTTTTTTGCTCACATATATCACACATGTTACAAGGATGACAGTCAGATATAAATTGAAGTGAAGAAGAAGAAGAAGTGAGCACCGCTAACCAGATCAATGCAACTTCCTCACAGTCGAGTAGCCCCTAATATCTCAGCATACAACTCACGAGGGAACTATTAAAATTCGCCAAGCATCTGCGAATATAGACTAAAAATACAATAATAATAACAAATAATTACCGCAGCAATGTTTCTAAGACGACTCCATGGAGTTGCTGAAAATATCTGCCGAGTCATTTTTCATCATATTTTTATTGAAACTCCGACACAATCAGTTAAAACGTCCATTAAATTATGAGCACTAACGTGAGACTTATAAAAGGAATATTTGTTTATAGTCAACTGAGTACTGCAGTAGATTCGAGCAACCAATTCCGTATACATTGTTTTGTAAAGATACACTACATCTACGTCACAGATCCGTCTCACAATTCGTGTGAAACAATGTCAAATCTTTACAGGAGAGAGCCGTAGGTTTTTGGTGTCTTTTAAGTAAAGACGGGCATACAAAGTAAAAACTGCCTTTGAAATGATTCAATCCTGTTAATGTGAGTTCTGTAATGTAATTCTGTACTTTATCCAATGACCATTCTTATCGTTATCACTTTTTTCTGTTTTTCCTCTAATTGTGCTAGGAGGTACTTGTGGCATTGCTGTTGGGGATGATGGAGCAATAATTGAGCACATTTACCTATCTATCCTTATAAGGTATATACTGTATTTATTTATTTAAATTTCATTAAATACAAAGCGTATATTAAGAGTTATCTCAAGGTGTTGCTACGTCAAATCCATTATATAAATTTGTCTTGAACGAGCTCGAAAATTACATTAGCGCTACCCTCATTCCATGCGAATCACTAGCCTAAATCAGAGCAGTTGGTAGCACGGAATACATTGCAGTGCGATTAAGAGAAATGTATGGACATTCTCTATGATTTAATCAATTATTTAAAATAAAAAAGTCTACATGCTTTTAAATGCATTTTACAATAAACATTAAAAAAAATAACAATCTCTGTTTGCAAAACTAAGTATAAATTATGAATGAAATAATTTATTATTAATATTTATTTTAAATTCATACAGCAGCTGTTGCCAAATGATTGAGCCTGCGATTCTGAACAAACGCCAACTGTGCACCAATGGACTTTCGGTCAATATGCGCTTTGGATTACGTACATTGTGAGAAAACCGGATGGCTCAAAGCTAAAGGTTACGCCGTCGTGTGTAACAGAAGTCTGAACACCTATGTAGGTGTTTCATTTGTTTTTACTAATAGACACTTGTCTGTTAAAAACAAAAATAAATACACAACTCTAAGGGCCAAACTTAAAAGAATGTAGCGCGCACAGGTTTTACTTGTTTAAAATCTTGATATGAAGTTAAAGTAATAACTTTTTACAATTAGTTTATTTTTATACATTTGTGAAATGACTAAATACCAAATGAGATTAATTAGCACATTAATCATACTTTACATAGGTGTTATAAATATATTCCAAAACCTTAAAAAAAATTGTAAATTTCAAATGAAACATCTCTATTTTCAATTCCTGTATTCCTTTCTTAGAAACGTAATAAACACGTCAGCGAAGCTTGTCTAATTTTGTTAGGAAATTTAATCTCGGGAAATGGGCGTTAATTTTTTGGCGGTAGTGATAACCTGCCTTGTAAGTAAATTATTTTATTCGGCCATAATTAAGCTTCTTTTAATTTAATGTTTCAAACTTGAATACGGAGTAAATTATTCAAACTAATGAATGACGACAAATATGACCCTGTGTTCATAAATTTATACATTTTAGAAGACTTTGCGCGTTTAGAAGACTTTGTATTGTTTTTCTAAATGATAATTGGTACATACAAAGTTTCACTTTGGAGATTTATAAACAAAATAATTAATAAAACAATAATGAAGTTAAGCGATCTAAATAACTAATATATTAATAGTCTATGGACATGTGCTCTTAATAATAATAATAATAATAATAGTCAATTATAAGTGCGCTTCTGTATTAATTTTCTACGTTGTCTACGGTGCTACGGAGAGCTACGAGTTTTGCACCCCAAATTTAACATGATTGACCCCGTTTTAAAACTTAATAATTAATTTTATAGTCATTTCATTAAATAAATAACTACCACAATATTTCTGCTTTTTGATAATTATTCAATGTTTTTTTACGTTCTTTTTTCACATAACGTTTTTATTCACATAGTATGGCTAAAGTAGGGCTATCATTAGATACAATATTCTGCCAGTGTGCAAATTAGTGTAACATAAAATTTGGTTAATTATTTGTTGCTATTATTGCATTGTATGCGCGTGTGCATGAGTCGGTCACACTTTGAACGTATCAAATATAAAATATATCACGTAACTATTTAGTTACATCGTTTGCAGAAATAAACTACCGCTTCGTTAGTGTTATACTGCTGAGGATTTCCGCGGCGTGCCGATCCTTCACATGGACCCCATATCAAAGGGATAAGCCGGTGCGGACAAGGATCCTAGATTCAATTTCGCCGAACACTTTCAGTGATCCCGTTATCAGATTCGTCACAAATTTTTTACCAACCTCCACTTGAGTAACATGTTAATGTGATTTTATTAGTACGTTTTATTGTGTTTCCTTTTCTATTTGAATATTTAAGTGTTAATACATAGTAATTAAAAAGACTTTTCTTTAGCTGTGCTTGACTGAAAAACGCTAAATATAATAAAAACCAAACTGATAACGCTGCATTTAAAATAGACTTAAGAATATCTCTTTAAAATAAATAATATATTTTTATCCTAAGCCTTTTTAATTTTATAACAATGTTTATTTTAATGTAGAAAATGGATTTTAGCTTTTAAGCTACGGTTACATAAAGCCGTTCTATTCTATTTACCGACCGATTTTTATATAAGAAGCCGTTAGGCACGCTGGGAATCAAAAGCGAAACTCACAACGCCAACAAACTCGGGGTTATTATTAAGTATAATTCCTATCATAACTAAAAATAAATCTAGCAATAGAATTGCAATTTCATACTTGCAGCCAATGTTCACAGCAAAGATCAGAAATGTTAATACTTAGTGACCTCTCAATACCCTCGAGAATTAGTCAAATGGAACTAGCACCAACTTCTATCGAATCTGTCGATATCTACCCTTCAAAACTAATTAAACTTTACCGAAATGTAATGAAGGCACAATTTCCTATGCGATTGGCAAAAACCTAAAAGCTGTGAATTAAGCAGTATTTTCAATTCATTTCATTAAAACGTGGGTTTGGTTATTTTATATTATTTTTACTTAATAATTTTAATAAATTATTTAATTTAATTTTTTTTGGTAATGTAATTTTTTAAATTTTTATAATATTTTATAATATAGGATCTTAATGTGGATACAGTTTTTAATACGGCGAAAACGTTTGCCTTAGCTTACTTAAACAATGCTGAGGCAATCCAACTTCTTGACACGACAGGTATAAGATTCCTTTAGAGAACGAAACCTTTTGAATTAATAAGCCTAGTGTAGTGAATATAAGAACAAGTGCGGCATCTCAGACCCATGAACTTAGTGTCAAAATAATATAGACCACTAAGACTGCTTCTGAACATTACCTTAGTTTAAGCTATTCATTAGTATCGTAGAAAATTAAGTCAACATAATATTACTTATTAACCATAATTATTGTACAGGCTAGATTGTAATCCATTATCCATGTAAAGTCGCACTCATTTTTTTTTAACTTTATTGTAAAAAAATATATTTTTTTAACAAAAAATAATTTTGGAATTCTCTTAAAAATATAAGCCTAACATTTTAGAAGGTAAAATTGCGTGAAGGGCATCATAGTGTCTACATAGTGCACAGGTGGAGGCCGCTTCGACAACCAATTTGCCGGTTCATGGATCAAAGACGTGCCGTGAATCATCGCTATCCCTAATGTAGGCATTACTATGCTTGTACATCCATATTTATTTCCGATTTATCGAGGATTTACTTCTATGCATAACTAATAAACTGTATTATGAACACGAGCCACTAGCGAAGCATTATAGATTGTGAACCTAACCTCAAAATATTAAGAATAAAATCCAAAAATACTTCTCATAGTATGAGATTATCAGCTTTTTCTGTATTATTATTGATACAATTATGTTTCTTTGAATTGAATTCTCGTGTAATTTATCTATATTTACAGGTTGTTAATACTTAAATTAGGAAAGTAACTAGTTATGAAAGGGCAGATAGCAACGGCTATCGTTATTTAGATTTTTGAAAGGCAAACAATGCTCAATCAATGCTCTGACGTATTGATAGATGAAAAAATATCTAAGACAAAACATTGTTTAACATTAAAGGAACTTTTATTCCTTTTAAAAATACTTGGTCCAGTTAAATTAAAGTATTAATTACTCTCATTTGGATGTGAGCACGAATTTCAATTGGATGTAAAATGTGACACACTGAAAACGTTTATGCTAAATTAGGGTAATCTAACAACGACTCGAAATTAAATTGAAGGAACTTGCATATCAAAACTCATGTGGGTTTTGTCTTATTTCATTTTGTTTTTGTTCATCTTATCGAAGTAGAAAATGTGTTTGATTTCGAGAAAGAAATTCGACTTACAATTACATAAAAAAAGTTGATAGAAAGATAGCATTATAAAAAAAAATATTTTTTATTATTCAATATTTAGCAAGAAGTTCCTCCTGCTGTATAGAGGTAATGTTCTGATTAATGAGCTGCTTTACCACATCCACCAGTTTCTTTATAACGTTGTGTCGTTTGTCTTCTATATTGGTCTACGTCTAGAGGGGGTAAATCGACATTTAATGAGAATATAATGAAATGTTTCAGCTATCTAAAATACCTAGCAATGTCTAACATAGTTTTATAATTTTTAATACTTGTAAATATATCTATTCTTTTCGCCTTCCTCTCTTTCCTCTAAAGCTGATTCAAGCCGAAAATAAAAATGAAATCCACCAGATTAAATAACCACATAGATATTTTTTTTTTAATGGAGCTGCGAACCCACCCCTGACTTTTGCTTATCAGGGACCTTGTTTTGCTGTATTTATTTTGTTCATTAATTTTTTTTTTTTAATATATTGTGTTTCTTACAGCAGTTTTATGCATTCACATTTACTTAACATTTTACATTTCCTAGTTTAGTGTAGTAGGTTTCTTTATTTAAATTGTATATTTATTTTCTTTGTTTATTTATATTCACTTTACATACTTTCATAAAAATTTAACATTTTGGTCGTTTTGAATTAATTACAGGGTTTAACAATATTCCGGGCGCCGTTGAATATTCCCGTCCGCCCCAGAATCCGCTCGCAGAATTTTTCCAGGGCACCACATAGATATTAAGTTTTATATTTAACTGTACTTGCTTCGTAAAAATATATGAATCAGTGGCGCTACAACCTGAAGAGGTCTTGGCCTAAGATTTCTGAATCCGTTTCATGATCATTTTTATTTCAAATAGGCAAGTAGGTGGTCAGCCTCCAGTGCCTAACAGACGTCTTCGACTTTTTGGGTCTAAGACATGTCGGTTTCCTCACGATGTTTTCCTTCACCGTTCGAGCAAATGTTAAATGCGGACATAGAAAGAATGTCCATTGGTGCACAGCCGGGGATCGAACCTACGACCTCAGGAATGAGAGTCACACGCTGAAGCCACTAGGCTGACACTGCTCACTTGTTTACTTGCTTCACATAAGTAACAAAAGTTTTTAATTAAGTTTTTTTAATTGAAAGATATTTAAAGAAAACTTGCTTTTTCTGACAAGACAATTCTTAGATAAGTTATCTGTTTTTATTTCGGTGTTTTATACTCTTTAAAATAATAACCGAGCAAAGCCGTTGACAGAAACTATGTGTCATATTAACTCGTCATAAAATTCTTGTATTTATTATTAAAATGTCCTATACCCAAATCCAAACATGATGAACGATCGCGTAAACGATCAATCAGTCTTTTGTAGCAAGTGTTGCTTTTTATAAAGTCGATAAGAGAATATAAATGAAGATCTAATATGCCTTTCTAATATATTGATTTTAAAATTTTCTTATCTATTTTTTGATCTGATTAGACGCTGCGTTAATTAACACTGTATCGGATTAAATCTAATTTTGTTTTATTATTTATAAATACTTTAATATATTATATAGAAATGTCTAAGCTATCTATAGTTGTATTCTGTGAGCTTTAAATGAATTTAATTTAATTAAATAAAGCTCGTAATCTCAACGTATTCCATTAAGTCTACGGACTTAGCATAGATAATTTGATATTTAAGAAACAGCGATTTTAAAAAACCCTAAACAAACGAGTGTTTAAAATGACTTAACAATAAATCTTGTCTCGTAAGAAACGATGCGATGTGAATATAACCTGTCGATAACACTCAAGTATCCGTAACTTCCAAGGACTTTGCATATTACACTTTTATTAAAATGGTAAATATCCATCACTTATAACATAACAGAAACGTTTTTGGCTATAAACGTCTGAGGCCTCACAATATTGCGGTATGACATAAAAATAGTGATTTTACATGGAACAAGATTTTATATGAAACTTTGTTGAAGAGAGTACTAGGCTCGAACAATTTGTATCTTCTGCTGTCCAACATTCTTTTGTGAACGATAAGATCATTAATTTTCCGAGTCAAGATATTGCCTATTATATGAATTGGTCCTTTTTGAATTTTGCCTTTCAATCTGACTTTATCCTTTATCATATACGAAGGAAGGAAGGAGAGAGAAGTAATGTCAAAGGGCTAAGTTTGGAATCTGTTACACAAAAGTTACAGACAATAAACGATTACTTATTGATTATCATAATTATAATATGAAAAATTAAGAATTAGACTTGGCTGTTTAGCGGACTGAATTTTGGGCTAAGTCCTTCATTTTTTCTTTGGTGTTAGTAAAGAAATAAATTTATAGTTAATAAATACACATATGTCACCTATCAGCAGATCAAACATTACATTAATATATCAGCATGAGACGTGGTTGTAATAACGAACTCAAAGACAAAACATTCGTTTGTTATACACGGTCGTTAAAAAACTACACCAACGAAATTTAGCGATCTATCACGGAATTGCTGACTCTGAAGCGAAAGGTCGCAAAACGTATGCGTGTTAAGCTGAGGGCGAGACAGGCCGAGTGATAACCGTGATTAATGACGTCACGATTTCGGCACGACCATTCGCGTGACATCGCACCGTTAGTATTAGCCTGTTGAATGTTGGAAACGTGTTGCTAAGGAATATTGTCTCTTACGCGAGTACACATTTGAATAAAACTTTTGATACGAATTCATTGAACATTTACGATTTGATTTTTGAAGCTGATGTCATGGTCACTTTCAATTCTTTCTTCGACTTTGATCTGATTTTTGTTTAATTGAACAAAACTAAAAATATATTTCTAAAGTCTTTGTAATTTCCGCCCCAAGCTGTAAGTTACCAACTTCAATTTAGAAAGTTAAAAGTGTAGTTGTAAAATATGATAGTTCTGTGAGAAGTTGAAAAGAATCCCCAAACTTAAAAAAAAATATTTGGAATATACACTTATCAACATACTTACTCGTTCCGGGTTCATGGCTATACATACATACAATATAAAATATTTTAATTAATACTGTACAAATTAATGAAATATAAATTTAGAATTAATTTAACTTCTTGAATAAATTTATGTTTTAAAGAACCCTTTATCCGTCTTATATATGCTACGTGTATACTAAAAGGTATTGCTATCTATGCCTGCATTGCAGCGGATCAAAAACCACATACACACGAAAAAACAAACGAATTTCAATCCAACATTCAATGCATTTAATTTGTTTCAGCTATGTCCGGCAATTTGGTTCTTATCGTGGTGCTGTGTGCAGTTGGGCTCACTTCCTCAGTTTCTGCGCAAGCAATCTCGCAGTATGACGGTGAGTTATCACATTCGCTTGCACATAAATTCTATGTTTCTCCGCAATTGAGGTTATATGACGAATATGCGGGATTAATCTCAAGTGCACAATTGTAGCTTGTGTGTAATGAAACACATATTTATGTCATATATTTCCTAGTTCATATTTCCTTTATATTTGTAGTTACTTGCGCTTTGGTAGAGTGATTCGAATAAACACGGAACTAATAACAGAACTAAACAGTGAACTAATCGGATTAATTCAAAATGATTTTGGCATACGAGATACATACTTAGTGCTAATTATACACACAAAATATTACTGACGAGTAAGGAAAACTACTGATAAAAATAATAGTGAATATAATGTGTATCATATTAAATTAAACGTGAATTTGATCGCGGATTTAACCATGAATATTAAATGTAAGATAAAAAATAAATCAGTGGCGTTACAACATCCTTAGGTATTGGACTCAGATTTCTGAAGCTGTTTCATGATCATATTTAAATCCAATAGGCAAGTAGGTGATCAGCCTCCAGCCTGACACACGTCGTCGACTTTTGGGTCTAAGACATGTCGGTTTCCTCACGACGTTTTCCTTCACCGTTCGAGCAAATGTTAAATGCGCACATACGAAGAAAGTCCATTGGTGCACAGCCGGGGATCGAACCTACGAACTTAGGTATAAGAGTCTCACGCTGTAGCCACTACGCCAACACTACTCAGTAGTGTTATATGTAAGATATTTAATTTAAAAAAAGAGTAACACATCCGTATGAAATCGTATGTAGGTAGTAATATGCTTCCAAAATTTTACCTAAGGTACTTACATAAGTTATCACTAAGTTTAGTCTGTTTAATTCAAGTTGTAGTTAATTTAAAAACAACAATAACTAAACGATCATATAGATTTTTCAAAATAACATGAAAGTTACAAGTTTTATTTATATTTAAAGATTTCTGCTTTACCAAATCTGTATAACGTTTAATAAAATATCACGAATAATCTCTTATTACCATTAAATTACAAATGTATTAAAATATTTAAATAAATTCCTGATTGAAAGGAATAATTTAATTGTAGCAGAAGGTCATTTATCAAAACTCAAAACGGATTTCAAAGTTTTAATTCGTTAAGTAGCATTAAATTTAGAGCTTACAATTATTATTAATGGTATCTCTTAGCCAGATAATAAATTATTTTGCGCTGTTTTAAATAACTATGATCAGTTACCTCATATCATTCTACAAAAAAAACTTCCAAAGAGTACTACGTATTAAATTGAAAAAAAAAAAAACAACATTATTAACAACAAAATTATTGAGGTAACACAATGTATACTTTTGAACGTCAATAAAAAAATATGTTCATATTGGATGCTTCATTCTACATTTACCGCCAGTTCTCAAATCAAGGTCTTAGAAGGGACGAGAAGAACTGGCACTAAACTTTCCGCCACTCTTTTAATCGAAAAGATTTTTGTTTTACGCAATGTCTGTAAGGACCTGCATTACACCATGTTCCACATGTTATCTTTGGTAATTAATAGTTAATTAATAATAACAAAAATGAAAACATAGATTTGTCCTCTATCAGCAATAGGCATGGTGAAATAGGAGCACGCACCTACATTCTCGTGGGAACACGCAAATACATAGTTGAAATAACTAACATCACAGCATACACAAATTCAAGTCCGACCAGTCACCACAAGTAGCACTCGTTCTCGAGTATGTCGCATGGCCAGCCACCTTTTAAAATCCTTTTGCGTTTTATTTACCACGAAATAGATGCAGCATACGGAGTAGTGCCTTACGTACTGCAAGAAATCTGATGTCCAGACCTTTCAGGTCCGATTTCTGTAAGTGTTCCGTAATTTATAAAAGGTAAATACGTGAGCAGCCTACTGTGCGCGACACACGTTGTTGACTTTTTCGATGTAAGGCATGTCTGTTTCCAAGCGATTTTTTCCATCTTCAAGAGTGTTACAGCTGGGGATCGAACTTACGACTCCTAGGATAAGTTTTTTTTTTTTTTTTTTTTTTTTAGAATGGAATCTCGCTGTTGGCCTTAAGGGCCTTTACAGCTCAGCACGGGCTGTTTTGGCGAGCTTAGCTCAGCCGGAAGGGGTGGGGTTCCCGCGACTCGCGCAAGGGCGTCTCCTGTGAGACTCGAACCTCGGCTTGGGCCGTCGCGGGGGGGTCAATCGCCTGAAGGGCAGGACGGAAGCTCACTGGAGTGAGCGAAATGCGAAGTAAAGGTCCTCGCCTTCCCCGGAGAAGGCGGTTTTTGACCCTAATCTGTTTGCTACTGCTATTATTATTATTATTGGCCGCGCGGGCGGCTTTTAATTTATTGTTAGCTACTGTGATTGGATCATCCGGATCCTTTAGTATGTGTCGGGGCCTCCTGCGAGCTCTTTTAATCGGGAAGGGATAATAATTGATGCTATTACGCACCAGTGGGTTGGGATGGTGTTTAGCCTTGTCGAAGTGGCGTTTGGACGCCAACTTCATCCATTGGGCTATGGTAGGGAGCTCCAGGTCATAGTGGAGATCGACGTTTCTCACGTAGAAGGGTGCGCCGGTCGCGATTCTCATGAAACGCGACTGTAGCACTTGCAACCGGTGGATATACGAGGGGGCACAGTGCGCGAAGACTACGCTAGCGTAGGTCATGCACGGTCGGACGCAGCACGGTCGGACGGGGATCGAACTTACGACTCCTAGGATAAGAGTCGCAATGCGAGTGTTATGCAGTACATCACTCATTATAAATAAATTAAAAACAAAATAATTTTTCGAATGTAGAACTTTAATAAATTTAAAAACCAACGTATAGAAGATATGTAATTACTTAAGTCATGCAAACAAAGTGTGTCATATTTGTCAGGCATCACAATAACGCAAACAAAACATCGCTTGACTCGTAAATCTAAACTACGTGCTCACGTCACGTTTCCCATTAACTGTCGAATTAAATGACATGTTATTTAATGGCTATAATATAAGAGGCCTAAGTAAATGTCTCAATAAAACTGTAATACCGATTATCTTGGTACATTAAAGCTATAAACATCAAACAATTACTTCACTGTTTGATTAATTTTTATTAAATTTAGATATTGTGTTACCGGAACAAATCGAAGTGAAATGAAATATTTATTAAACGGCATTAATATTAACTTCCGCCCGCAGCTTCATGGCAAGATGTTTTTGAGATTTCTTTAATATTAATTGTAATAATTAATTCAATGTACTATATTCATTAATTCATAAATATTAAAGAATTAGTAGTTGTAATGAATAGTTGCGGTCGAGGAACGTTATTTTATAATATAATATGTAAGGATAAAAAGTAAACATATATTCACAAGAACAATAATTTTGTATATAAAAAAAACCATCTTATTTAAAATTACACTAAAATTCAACAATTTTGTGTGTCTTGCGAATAGTTAAAATCGTAAAAAAACGATTACTTACTAGGAAAAAACAATGTTTCCGGAATAAAACTACTCGTATTGGAATTCAATATTTATATTAATATCACAATTGACTCAAAATTATGTCCATAGTAAATGTTGCTTACGCTGCTGTTAAAGGCAGTATTTCTGTATTGTAACGGAGAGATAAGAGGAAATCCAGTTCCTAGGAGCTGGAGGATTAGCCTTTATTCCGTTGCATTGCGTCTTGTCTATAAGCCAGCCGTCTTAAAACAAAAGTGCTTTGTATTTAAAAGTGGTAACCGCGACATGAAACAATCTTGTATAAAATAATTAAAGGTCACATTAAGTTTCTTAAACAATTTATAATAGATATTAACTAATATTAATAGATATTACAAATTGTTCAATTGTTGTATCCTTAATATGTCGATTTCACGCAATGTATGGTACATTGCGGTCATCTATCAATAATAAAAACTATTTCCGTTTTATATAGATTGAGAGAAACATAAAAAATATTTTTGCCATATAGGAACTAACAGTTATAGTTTTTAAAATGAAAGTTGCCATATTAATATCAAACGAAATATAAAGGCAACTTTATTTGATAATAAATGATTATCATTATATCATTTTAATGTCAGTGTAGAAATGTAGTGAAGGAATATTTTGACAACTTGTAAAAAGGCTCTTTCGTACGCATTCAAAATACAAATTCCAATAATATACACATAATTGTAGTCTGGAGAAAACTCTATGAAATTTAGATCCTTTTCGAAGAAACAGTTACAATTAATAAATTAAATTTCACCGTCTTAGAATTTACATATTTAATACTCTGTCAATAGAAGCTGTGTGAAAATTTCGAATAGAATGAGCTTACAATTTAAACCATTGTTAATTAAATTATTATAAGTCTTCTTAACTGTAACTAAACATAATATTACAATCTTTTTAGTACGCTGAGCAGTGTTGGCGATAGCGTTCGACTATTATCCCTGAGGTCGCAGGTTCGATCCCTGGCTGTACACCATTGGATTTTCTATGCTTTTAACACTCGTTCAAACGGTGAAGGAGAACATCGTAAGAAAACCGGAAACCTTTAGACCCAAAAAGTCGATGGCATCAACCTTTTAGATCTATGCCTTATTTTTATGTTGACTAACGATGTTTCCCTACGTTGTAAGAGCGAGTGTTAAATAAGCACAGAAAGTACAAAATCGGGACTCGAACCTTCGAAAAACTGTTAGATCAACGCTACTTGACCGCTACGTGTGGCTAACACTGTAGCTCAGATTGCTATGATAAGTTTCTTATATTGATAAGTATTACTTTATATGTATTTAAATACACCAATGAGCATAAACTATGAACAAGTAATACATGTTCGAACATCTCAAATGATAAACAAAATTTGAGGAAAGATTTATTTTTCATTCGATAAGCAATAAGCTTTCGCTTTTTCAGTGAAAGACGTGACGAAGCGTCGAAATCGGCTTATATTGTCACCGGTACAATAAATATAAACAATTAAGAATGAGAGCAAAAGATGACGTGAATTAATATATATATAATACAAAAATATGAATAATATAAAATTCAAACGTTGAACAAAAACAAACGGTTGTCGGGTTCGATTGTGATTGGTCTCAGGAAAAGAGTGATCGTATATGGCGAGGCCGGTGGAAGATTTTTGAAAACTTTTACGAATCGGTAATGGACAGGAAAGAAGAAGTTAAAACAGTTCATCCGAATTACTGCCGAAACACACAACGGCGCACTTTGCAGTTCTAGGCTCAAAGACGCGGGGAAATCATGCGACTAGGAAAAGAGGCTCTGCAATTACTGGTGCCGATCTGCCCCAGTTCAATATGGTTAACAGGGCAAATTCAATAGAGTGATATAATGTTTTACATTTTCACGCCCAATATTATTCCACATAATTGGAACTAATAAACAAAATGTGAATTCTGAAAAATAACTGTTTAAAGTGTTAAGACATTGTTGTAATTGTATCACATACAACCAAGTTTATCAGATGTATACATTGACTATATCTATCTAAGTTAACAGTTTCTAAAGTATGTGGACAAAGTTAGGTTTGATCACAGTTCGATCTGAGTTAGATGGGTCAAATAACAAGTAACACAGTAGCAATGCATTTGTAATTAGGCTCACGAGAAGTTAGTGTAGTTGTAAATTATTCATATAAACCTCCGATGGAAATGAGGCAGATATATTACTTTGTCGTTAATCGTTTTTAGAGAATTATGTATGGGCTGACATAGGTTGATTTTTTGGGTGTAATTATCCTTATATTGCTTAATGTTTTAAATCAAAAATATGAATTATTTTTTATTTAAAGCCATTCGTGTCGCAAAATGCCAATCGTCACGGATGAAATTCATAATCCAGTTTTGTACATAGAGTTGCATTTGTCAATACAGTATTTCAAACTAAAAGTTATTGCTATAGTATTTAGTAGTTTTTTTATAGATAACATCGAGATTTTATGCAAAAGCATAATAAAGTTAAAATACATTTCACACATCAACTTTAAATTATGGGATAAAATACCTCGATGTATTGTTGATTGGTAAAAAGTTGTTTATATACGTGATACCATTACTTTCATTTGTTTCGTCCAAAGAACAGTTAATACCATGTTTTATTACAGTTTCACCTTCACTATCTGAAAGCCAAAGCAACTGGGACGCGCTAGGGGGCCTCTACGCTCTGTTAGCACAACACGATGCTTTGGGCGGGCATGCTCTTGCGCGCAAGTCCGTTAGATCACCTTCAAGACGCCTGCGTTTCGGCCGCCGATCTGACCCTGACATGCCCCCTCAAGCACCAGTAAGTGTATAGTATTAAGATAAAGCCACACATTAAATTCCTTTATTTATTTTTATGATAAGAACGTTGTACAAATATACCGGCGTGCTTAAAACATTTTAATTACATTTGAATATGTAGAGGCATCGGTTAGTCATTCTCAAACGTTCACGAGACACGTCGACAACTTATATAATATACAACTTATTGTATTTTGGAAAAAAGGCACGAAGCGTTGAGAACCACATAGAATCTTTTCCTGTTCTTAAAGCGACGTGCAAAGTATATAAAATTTTTAGATTTGTAGATATTTATTGACTACAATTAAAATATAACAATTAACGCATCAAACGCTGAAATTTTTTATATTATTTTTAGTTACTGTGAAATCTTAACACTAATTACAGTTTGTATATCGGATGTTGTTGAATGGTAGCCGACATTCGAAAATGCCGAAATTAAATTGATATAGACAAAGCTATAGTCAAATATATCTTCTAAATAGTCTCTTGCTAACATTCGTATTATTACTCCGATTTTATTTATCCTATCGGAACGTGTAAGATATTGGATTACTTGGTATATGTTCAATTATGATAGGATAACGATACCTTCACTATTAATTTATTTGTAGGAAAGTATTTTTGATACGAAATAAGATCCTCAATGCGAATCCTAATTGAATATCACGTATTCATTTAGTATTGTAACTTACATATTAAGAGTACTAAGAAATTGAGGGTCTCTTGAAATTAAACTTTTCCGATTCTCAAACATTTTGATTACAAAAATATTTTGTCACGCATAAAAACGTACGCATTGGGCCTCAGATTTTTTATATCTCTTTAGTATTTTTAATCTCATAGATAAATAGGTCATGGCCACCGTCGATTTTTTGGATTTAAAGCAAGCCGGTTTTATTCACCGTATGAGCGAGTATATACTCGTACGGACACAGGCAGAAAGTTCATTGGTGCAAAGCTGCACGTCAAAGCTACTGAACTTGTAACGTTTATCTTTTCCTGAAGTCAAACGAGATTTAGATCGACAGGTTGTAATTATAACGCTGTTAAATCATCTAATAGACATCTGATAATCCTTCTACAAATACTGGGTTATCTTTTCACATACCAATATTGTTTATGTTGATATTGTATGTAAACTAAATTTGGAATTTTTGTTATATTACGTATTTAAATGCCAAAGTAATATTCCTATAACAGGATATATTTCTAAATATTATAAATCATCTGAGCCACTGAACACTATAATTCAAGGCTTGTCCGGCGGCGGAAAATGTTTCACTGAATTCGCACGTTAATACGATCATAGCATACGTATTCCATATCAACGGTACTGTAGTGTTACAGCGATAAATTTACCTATTTGTGTGCGTACGTTTTTTATAGTGGAATACGATAGCCTGTAATATTATTTGTATAAGACAATTTATACAATAAAAACGTGATAATACAATATAAGTTGATATATGAGAAATCATACTACGTACTACACGTAAACGTACGTACAGCGAGACAAACAAAACAAAAGAATTTCTGAATATGGTCGGTGTAACAAGTGTTGCTTTATGTGCAGTGTTTAATTTATTAGTTATAACACTGACTGATATTTATTGAGTAATCTTACAATTTGCTTAAACCAAACATCTAAGTTCTTGCACTGATTAATTTCAGTAAGTATATTGAAGAGTACATCAGAATTTTAGTGAGCACATGGTAGTTAAATTTAAAGTTTTTTAAATTTGTCGGATAATTTTAAGTTAAGTCTAAAACCTAACAAACTTACTTTAAAATAAAATTCCTATAAATATCTAATTCCATCTCCATTCAAAGTATTTAAAAGCAATATCGACGTGGATGTAATCCGGATCACGACAGAATAACACGGTAGTACAAAAGATTTTATTGTATGAATTTTCTATACAGCCTAGGAATTTGCTACGTAATTCTTCTATGAGTAACGGTATTATTGCGTTACTATATTTTCAAGGGGCATGTAATAAAATTTTTTTTTGTAGAAAAATGTTTTATAACTCGTTTACTTGTCCGTGATTTTCAAACGGAGTTGAACAAATATAATCCCAATTTTATTTCCGGATGTATTTTTAGTCCAGTGCTTTATTTTTTATCACACACACAGAGACACACACCAAATTTATTGTTACGACTCCGTTTGCAGTTATTTTCTTCTATTGTATATTGACAATGACAATCAGGACGTGTTCCGGTCCGGTGGTGGAGAGGTTGGCTACCTGTCACTCAGGTCTCCTGTTACAGAAACCAGTCTGTCACATACACTTCCAAATGTTATCATCTTAGTTTAATCATAATAACCTTGTATATGTGCGGAAAGAAATAAAGATTATTTATTAATATTTATTATCATTATTATTTTTATAGTTAGATGAAATGGATGAGCTTCTTTCACTGCGTGAGGTTCGCACCCCTGTGCGTCTACGTTTTGGCCGACGATCTGATGAACGTGTTGTTCCACACATCTTTCCCCAAGAGGTATATTATCTGAATTTGTTTTACTAACCCCAAATCTTGCAGCATAAAACCGAACGCCGCTCAATATTTCAAACTTTTACGGTATAAATGTTTAAATTAGATGTCCTAATTTTTATTCTCAGCCATATAGTTGTTTTGTGTTAGTATGACTTTAGAAATATAATCAGTGCAGACGTAGAAATAATTTTATATTTAAGTTGTAGAACAAGTCTCAGACTTTAATATTTTTAAACGATAAAAACCTTGAGATCAAATGTTATTTTGATGAAAATATTGCAAAATATATCAATTATAATGAAAGAGTTTGCTAATAAATCTAGAAATCCCGCAGAAAATATACTCTTCAACATTGAAAGACGGCTCTGTAGAGACTTATCCGCCTTATTGATCCATTCCATAGCCCATAAACTCCGAGGTATCTTGTAAAAACCGACCTTAACAAGCCTCTATTATTAGTTACACCTGAGTTTATTTGTTATTTGAGGTATTTACTATAAAAATCATTATTCGAATTAATTGATTGATTTTGAAAGCAGCTATCCATTTAACAAGATATACAATTATATTGTATTTTATTAACATAGCTTTTACACATTAAAAAAAAAAACTTTTTTACCGGATTGAAGCTATGTATTTTACCGTGACCATGCTGTAAAGCACGCGAAACGTGTGTAAATTTAAAATTATGTTAAATTGTTATAAGTTTACAATAAAAATACATAGCTTCAATCCAGTAAAAAAGTGTTTTCTTCAAAAGATATACAATGAAATATTAAGCGCCAATTAAACCATACGAGTTCGGAAGTTATAAGTTTTAACTTACAGTTAAGTCTTTAGTTAAACAAAGCTTAAAGTTGTTCTTTTTCTAGAAGTTTCATTTGTTTCAGCACTTAATGGTTATGAGGGATTAGTATTATAGTTGAAACGTGACAAGTGTAGTTTGTTTCTTGTTATCGCTATTGTTCATTTTATTAGCGTTGTTGACTAGTTTTCCTGTTTAGGAGCAAGACCGCGCCGTGAGAGCACCCTCAATGAGGCTTCGCTTCGGCAGACGATCGGATAACAACATGTTTTTACTTCCATATGAGGTATTTTTGATAAATCGGTTTTGGGTATTATATGTACGATAGGGATTTGATGAAAATCGATTTCTTAATCTAAGAGAGTATTTTTAATACTTCATTGGCACGAGTGAAATTTCCAATAATTATTTTTCACTTAGATTCTTTATAGAATGGAATTTCTTAATAATTTTGTCGTCTTAATTAACTTAATTGACTTTGTCATTTAGTTTTATTTTTAAATACTTTATCACAATAGGTCACCGGAGTTCATAGCTAATTAATTTTTTTTTCAGTCGGCTATACCCAAAGAAGTGAAAGCAAGCAGCTCAGTTGAAGACGACAGACAACAGAATTAAACCGAAAGAGAAATCACCATATCTCCGCTCCAAATAAATTTGTCAATCTCTTAATATAAGAAAGTAATGATCTATTGATCTTCAATTTTAAGTGTCTCTTTAATCAATTTAGATGTTATTTCATTAATCTTAAGCTTTGTGTACATAATCGTATAGATATTGTTAATAATGTTACTTGTAGAGCAAATTTTATTTTAATTGCTTTTCTACGCAATACGGGTAAACTAAATTGTTTTGCTTAATACAAAGACTGTCTTTTAGTTTGTAAAAAGTGACGATTTTTACATTTAAAGAGCTGGGTAATGTAAAAATTCCTCACTTTACTTTCTACCTTCTAGCTTTTTGAACTCAATTTTTTGTATAGTTTAGTAAGTGTATAAGTTGAAATATAAAACCAAAGATTCAAACTTGTTTTAATTGCTTTACCCAATAATTATGTTTAATGAAGTTTGTTGAACGCAGTAATGAAATGATGAATATTGGAACAACATTATCCGTAGGACATAATTAATTTAGTAACTGTTTTGATTGAAAATACGATTATTTTAGTAATGATTACAGTTGACAGAAGTAACATATTGAAAGGGCTATTTTGAAAAAAAAAAAAAACAAATAGTAAACACACCTTGCCACACACACACATATATATATCTAAATATAGAGCTGTTGGAGACCCAAGTTCTACGTTTATCTATATATATATATATATATATGAGGAATTATATGAAACACGTATTATTCACTTAGTTACATTTCTCAGTAAAATGTCGGTTGGTGTTAAATATAGATAAGGTCCGATAGAAGTTTCATTGCAAGCGAAGTTTTAATATTGGTTCTTGTAATTCGCAAAGACAAAGGACAGAATCGATCACTAATACAATAAGAGAGGATAGCTATCCTCGCAGTGCAACGAACAAATCACTCTAATTAGCACGAACATTACTCACGCCAGAGTAATGTTTAAACCATAAACTTTGGCTTACTTTATTTTCTCTCTCTATAAAGAAATAGAACACAAGACCAGAAATTCCGTCCTTAATAGAGACTGTAACTAGTTTTTGAACACGTTTTATTTTTAAAAAATATCCTTATTAGTGGATTGGGTTAGACTTAAATCAATTGTTAGTCTTAACAAAGGCTAGAACGTCATGTTTAAAAAAAATTGACAGTACGATGTTTGGTGATTGTATGAAAAATAATACAATTTATTTTCTTAAGGGTTATGGAACGATTCAAATTATTGTTTTGAAAAGTACTTATCGACCGCTTCATTAAAGTGCATTTATCAATGCATTAACAAAAATAAGTATATGGGTTTCGTCAGAAAAGTCTTATTTGTTAAGTTTTATTACTACAGCAAGTAGCTTTCTTCACTGACACATGCTTGTAGAGGAACTTTTTTTTTTTCGTGGGGAAATGCGTTACGCATACCCTCCCGCGGCCCAGCCTGTGAAGAGTTATGTGGGACTCGCCAATGTGCATACCCACTAATACCCCACGGAGCCACCAACAATCGCCCGAGGCAGGACACGGTAACAGCCTAGCCTTGTCCGCATCCAGCCACGCGATCAGCCGTTAAAACTCACGGTCCTCTGCGGCCATGAATGATGTCCCTTGCTGAGCCAAGATCCATTCACATCGGCCAATTCACCCTGTTTACTGAAGCTGGGGGAGACCGGGTACAATGCTTGCAGGGATACGTCAGCAAGCCTTCTTGTGTTTGTAGTGGAACTGACTTATATATTGATAACCCTCAAAGTACAAGTCAGTGTTCGAACGTATTAGTTTCGAATTTACGTTCACAAAATGGCGATATTTTTAAATTTTTCGATGCTATGACATTAATCTTGACAAGCATAATTTAATTCATTATATGAAATATAATATTTAAAATAATTGCTTTTATCTGAATCGAATACTCCTTATGACATAGTGTAATGTGATTGTTCATAATTGTTCCATGTAAGTAAAAAATTGTGTTCGTATTATTTTTTTTAAATAAATTGAGCCTTGAAAAAAGGCAATATACAAATTTGAGGCTGCAAAAAACCACTTTTTTATAAGATTGGCAGTAACTCATTAAACAAAACAGGACTAGGAACTACTCTAGGAACAAATTGTTTTGAACTGTATTAATATCAATAAAGTTATAAGCGAAGCTTAAGACAGCTAAGTCTAGAGCCTTCTTGTCAATATGTCACATGCACTGTTTACGTAATAGTGATGACGACATTCTTGGACCTCTCCGTATAATGCTATTTATGGAACTCGTGCAAGTTTAGCGCTCCCAACTTGTTTAGGTATAATTAAGTTAAGTTCAAATCTTATGTACTCGTGCCGTAGGAACTCTACATTGAAATTTCAAATATTTTTGTATTGAATGTAATAACGGTGTCGGGATATCAACTAGAGCTCTTGGGAAGATTCTAAATACTTTTATTATCTATTCCCATTTCCCATGCTGTAATAGCTCGCTAAAGAAAGAAAAAAAGGTAAAATATCCCTATGTATAATCGACATGTTCATTCACTCTATAATAATCAAAATGTAGCGAGCATCGATAAAAAGAACTCAATAAAAATTTAGGACCCGTTTTGTATTATTTTTGTTTCATTATACGTATTCACCGGTACAAAGCGATGCAAACTCATCGTACAGTTAAATAGAAAAAAGGTTTCTAAAATTTTTCCAATTGGATAAATTCAAAACGTGGACTGCTCATATTATTTTAAATTACCTTTATTTTTAAACAGTGCATTGGAAATGTCTAATGAAGTTCTACTTTATAGACATTGTAAATAAGTTTGAGTTTTACGACTGTACCTAAACGATATGGGCGTTTAACTAGCAGGTTTGATTCTAGGGGCAATAATCGCGGATATTCAAAATGATTGTGTTTGAAATAAAAATTTGCCTGTCAATTGAGGTGTTAACCGTAGTATAGCAATGCCATACATTCTTGCAGGCGTTTTAGGAAAATGGTTAATACTATAGATAATATTGGATAATGTTTTGTAAAATAAGCGTAAACATATATCTGTTTAGAGAATACGCGTAACCCTGAATCCATTGAACGGTGATTCACTTCGTAAAATGCATCGTGACCTTATATTAAAGCATTAGCTATTTGCTATCATTAATTTCATTTAAAATTCCTCCTGCGTATGCGACAGGATACTCAAAATTGTTCAGTGTCCTTCGTACGAAGTCGAATTACCTGCGTAATTCTCCAATGTTTCGGGTTTTATCGAACTATGACAACCATTGTCAAGACATTGATCTTTTTTACCACAAAAAGAGTCAAGAAGTACTTGGAGAAGCGGGAAGACTCCGATTTTTTTAAGTGGTAGTTTTTTTAAGTAGTAGTTTTAAATTCTTAGTATTATTTGTTGCTTTTAAATGTCAAATTTCAGTTTTTTAATTTGATTATTATTATTTTTTTTAATGTAAAATTTTCTTTTAATGCGCTTGCTTGTTTTCTGTTTTTATACATAATTTGCTAATCTATGTAATCTGTTTTGGCTTTTTGTATTGTATTAGTATTTTGTATAATAATATGTATTAAGTAAGCTGTTAGATTACTTATAATTAAATAAATAAATTAGATGATATGATTCAAGCACAAATATATTTAAATACAAATTTAAAATCTTCTGTATTAATTTGTCACTTGTATCGAGGTTCTATTCTCTTAAAAAAATATACAGGAAATGTATGAAAAAACATGCATTTTTTTATTCTGTTAGAACAACGATGTTTGTATGAAGTAAAATTTTTTATACGGAATCAATCCTACTTAAACTATTATAAAAATGACAGTGTATAGGTTCTTTAGATGAAAATCTGTTACGGGGACAGCGAACGCGCACCTGCTCGCTTGTGTTTGTGCACTAAAAATAACTTCGTGTTTCATATTCGCTATTATTTTACTGTAAACAACATTCCTTTTGTCTCCTTTCTGGACATAATGTACCTTAACATAAACAATTATTAAAACATTTAGAGGGTTAGATGTAAATTCAAAAATATGAACTATTAAATAATCCACAAATAGACAATTTACCAGCAGATTGTCATAAAAGTAATCTGCTATTTATATCGAACCGTATTGCTTTCATTGCAAATAAATCAATATTGTTGAATATAGAAAAATAAAATGAAAAAACCAACGTTGCAGATTCGAACTTTAATATCACAAAGTCAATAATTCCGCCGCAACCTTGATTACAATTAGATTTGCGATTGTAATAAACGGTTTCAATTTTAAAGTTTTCAACGAGTAATGGCCTTTGCAAGCCTTTCGAAAGGTTTGAAAATAAAGGAATTTTCCGTATTGCTACGGAAAGCGACCGGAGATCAATAACCTTGCACTGATGGCGTTTTCTAGATGCGAGACCTTTTTATTTATGCTTTCCACTGAGCTAAATATAGAGGGACATGTTTAATAAATTTCCCATTTATCCCGCAGTAGATAGCGCTAGTTCATTCGGAGACTGGAGGCCGCTGCTTCAAGAGATTGTCTGTCCCAGCTCATTACAGTCATTAGTGCACGACAGTTTAAGTTCAAGGATCGCTTCCTAAATTGTTTGTTAGCTTTAGGTAAGTTTGTATGGGGAATTTTACCTTATATTATTAGAATTTTTATAAAAAATCTATTCAAAACACGTGTTTTTCACATTCAATTTTCATACAAAAGGGTTTTCATACAAAATGACAATAACGAGTACAAAACAGCATATAAGAGTAAGTAAAATAACGTACTGAAAAGCCGTGAAAACTTTCAAGTGCAGTGTAACGTGAATCAACAATTTTCATGATCATGAAACAGGTGAGGTTGCGTGGGCGCGTGCCGCCCGCCCGCCGATTTCTACAGTAGAAGCCAGGCAACGACGCCGCTCGCACGAATCGCACCGCCGCACAAGGTACATAATTAAAATGCTCACGCTTCGTAACATTCGCACTAATAAACGCTTAAAACGTATGTAAATGTTTTTTATTAGACCCATGACTAACTTCATGTAGTATTCCGCCACAATAATAGATCGCTATTACTTTATGATACTGAAATAGTCCGTCTCGTTTATACTGCGGCGGTCTGGAACAAAAATACCTTAGTGTCATGTTTAGGGAAATTCATGCGTACTAAAGAAAAACACCATAAATTGTCTTAATAAAAAATACTCGTACATACAATTCAACGTCAATGAAGCACGAAATTAGGGTTTATTGTTAACATTAACCGCAGGGTGACATCATTTCTAATTAGTTAATCTAATCGTATTAGTTAGATGTGTTTTAAAAATAAAAGTAAACTATTTCAGTTCATCACAGTTTGAATTACGCGGAGTTTTAACCTTGATGACGGCGCTAGCGACCTTGTCAGACAAATCTACTTATAACCATCGGTCTGTGACATGCCATCGGCAAAATTTTCATATTTCCGATAACTTCATTTTGCTGGAAAATAAAGTTGGTTACTGTTTTAATGTTGTGAATACGTATATTTTTAGTGACTTCTGGTGTATAAATACGAACCACTTTTATTGTATGTGATCTTGACTTTTATCTTAAAGAAGACACAACTGAAAATTGTTTGCGTTTGTGTTTGAGCCAAAAAATTTCTCGAATGAATGTATCGCGGATACAATTCAAAATAACATAGATACTTCACTATTTTTGCTACTCCCACGCTTTTTTTCGTATTTATTATCCTCGTATATCTTTCATACCAAATACTGCTACTTCCCTAGCATTTTTGTTCTAATATTATAATTATATTTTCATAACTTTTCAAAAGAACTACATTGAATAGGTAAAATGACATCACCCCATAGAAAGAAAAGTTATATATATATATATTACCACTATAAGAAGCTAAAGTTATATATTTCTGTACGTATTTAAATACGATACAAAAACAAACACTTCAGAAAAACAAAAACAAAAATTTGGCACTCTGACTGCAGGACAAAATAAACTTGTTTTCGCCTTTACTTCACTTTTTAATTAATATGATTTTACGTATATCCTCCATTTTTATACGCATTTGAAAAATATATAATATATAAATATATAAATATATATATATAAATCTAGAACTCGGCTCGTATCTAAAGTACATTTTATTATACGATTTAATATTTTAAATATATTTCGTACATTCGCTTCGTATCATCAAAATAACCTAATAATCAATAAATTAACAAACTATGTTCTTATGAAACGTATACGGAATTATTCACTTCATTAATTGTATATGTAAATGTCTTCCGGATTTATTTTACAGTTAAGTCCCGAGCCATACGAGTTTCCACTTAAGTAGGAGGCTGTTTATAACTGAGATTATCTGAGATTAAATTATATTAAGGGCAGTTGCAAAATAAAATACCTGTGATGCATTATATATTTAAATACAGGTGTGTTTATATAATCAGCTTCAAAAAAAAAACAAATTTTTGACCTGATTTAATTACTCCTATAAAGAGTCTTAGATATAACTTAAAAGATACAGAAATGCTGTTGTGGACTCTTTTTAGAGGATACTATTAAATAGCAACAATTCCGACACACAAATAATTTGTCCGTAAATTTCACGCGTAGTGCAGTAACTAAGTACTCGTTTTCATGAGCACTTACTAACTTTAAACATAAACTAAAGTAATTTAAATAAAAACTAAAGTAAATAATTACTAAAGTAATTTTTTCTCATTTATGTAATATTTCTCATAAATACTCCGCTTTTTGCTTTTGCGTGATTAGTACTATAGCGTAGCTGTGCTCATATTGTTATTGAGGAATGTTCCCTACAAACTGACCAACTAATCAGTTATAATGAGGCACTAAAACGCATTATTATATTTGTGTAAGGCATCGCTATCAGTCGTTTACTACAATGAGGTTCATACAGTGTATATTAGGATTCCTCGGACTATTGGCAACCAGCGTCAGTTGGATAGACCATTGAATTTAAATTAAATATTGATTCCTACAGAATAAATATTAAAGACCGAGAAACTATTCAATATTTCTTACAATATATCACAAAGTGTCATATATGGATTGTATGATTCGATTTATTTAACTTATAAAACTAGATAATCATATACTGTATAAAGATAAAATCGTTGTATATATCGAAACATTACCCAACTCTTTTGAGCTTACAGCCATCAAATGACGAACTGATTTCAAAACGAACATAAAATAATTCCTCCAAACCCACATTTATATCAAAGTCATAAATTTAATATATCTCACCTCGGAAAATATTGTAGTTGTATCATTTATTTCCAGGATTTTCAATAACATGCTTAGCCTTTTAGATAACTTATTTGTACACCTCCCAACATGATACGAGAAATATATTATGGCCGTCGCGTTAGCTGGCAGGTATAATAAAATCGCAATAAGACGACATTTGGCCGTAACCCGGCGCGTGAATCTTGCGTTAATGTAATATTGTTATACACAAGAAACGTAGACTTCAATTACATATGGTTGTGTTCTAATTAATGTTAAGCTGCTCGAGAAAAATGAGAGCAGTGTTGGCCTAGTGGCTTCAGAGTGCGACTCTCATCCCTGAGGTCGTAGGTTCGATCCCCGGCCGTGCATAAATGGACTTTCTATTTCGACGACGTATTTAACATTTGTTCAACAAGTGAAAAACACCGTGAGGAAACCGACATGTCTTAGACCCAAAGAGTCGACGGCACGTGTCAGGCACTGGCTGATCTGCTTGCCGATTAGATTGAAAAATGATCAAGAAATAGGTTCAGAAATCAGAGGCCCAGACCTAACGAGGTTGTTTCGTTTTTATCAAGTAAAATAAATTTAACATTTTGTTTAATTAAAATATAAGTTGTTTGCGAAATTTGTTAGTCACAATTCACAGATTTTGAAATAGATTAAAAATCATGTAAGTTACAACGGTATTTATTATTAAAAATATAGTGACGTCAGAATACTATAATTAAAAATTAATTACGTTTTCATTTCTATATAAATAAATCATCGAACTGACAGCTATAATCATACTCTTTGTTCTTAAAGATTTTCGGAATGACCGTCTGGTTTGAGGCTTTTCGCTTTAATTATTGTTTTTGAAAATAGAAATTCCAATAACAATTAATTAGATGAAATTTCGTGAGAAAATACAACTAAGTAATTTGAAATAAGTAATCCCAGATAATATTTTAAAGAAACGCACACAGTCAACTATTCACATATATTTAATATGACATTTGCAAGCCTATTTATAAATGGCTGATAGTGCGGATTTGCATAACTAATCATTGTACCACTATCTTAGGAAATAAACGATTTCATTTCATTTCACATATTTTAGAGTCACAGAAGTGGTGATTCCTTTCTCAGGACCAATATTATTTAATGTTTAAAGGCATTGCTCAAATGAAAAAATCTAATCTTCTGAATTCAAATCTGTATTTGAAATACAAAAATAAATCAATCTATTCATATTTCCAGCGCAACGAACGACTTCAAAATGTCCACGGGACCGAAGATAGTCCACAAACAGTTCAACTCACCTATGGGGTTGTACTCGAAGCAGAACATCCAGGAGACTCTGAACAAGCACCTGCATAACCTTGACAATGGATCTGTTGGGTACGCCACATTTTCTAACAATTTTCTGTTTAACTATATTTATTGATACAGGATATTTTACATACATGGTTAATTATTAACATACCTATGTAGTTATCATCTATAGTTAAAGTTTGACTTGGCTCGACTATACTGTTTGTTTTCCAATTAGGAAGGACACTCGCTATCGATTTTAGTTATTGGTCATGTTTATAGAGTAAAGGATATTTTTGGACACTATTTACCTAATAGAACAATTGCTTCCGCTGTTAAATTGAACATGGAGTAAGGAAGTAATTGCAAAAACAAAGATGTTATTAATACTGTTTGAATTGAATTGAGTTTGAATTTAATTTTTACATATTTAGACCAATAACGTTCTTATATTTTCGTAACACTTAGAATCGTTTAATAAAAGAATATTCTAAAATATACTTTTTTAAATATATTTATATATTATTATTATTGTATATCTTATTTCAAAACAATTCATAATTTCACTCTTTTTTTTTTTTGAAACCACTACACTTCTCTTATTGTTCAAGGCTTTCCTATCTCCAATAAACAGGAGAATATAATTGGTGAAGGAATTGTAAATTTCTTCACCAATTATATTTTTACGACTATAAAGTCCTTTATTATAACAAAATGGCGCAATGGCATTATAAGAATTTCATAGAGGCATACCCTTATCGCGTCACGAAATCTCCCGGGATTACAAGTTAAGGAAAGTGACATTACATATGTTATTGATAGAGTTCGATATTAGTATCGTTCATTGAACAATCCATCAACAAGATAGACGTTGCCAATACGGATGAATCACAGCCGAATCACACGTTCACGCGCCGATATAATACTTGAAATTGTGATGAGAGCAGCACTTATGTAAGTGATAGTACATTTATACAGCTGCATTAATATATATATAGAGTATACTAATACATTTTATGGGTTTATAGTCTTCGCCGGCTAAATTCGTTCCACACTTTTTTTAAGGTACTTTTTGTACCACCACAATGTAAAACCAGCTGCCCTCTGAACTATTTCGGAAATAGCGGAGGCTGGCCACCAATTCAAGTTTTCGTTCAGGAAAAGTGCGTACAAATTCTTAAAAGGCCGGCGACGCACTCACAAACCCTCTGGCATTGAGAATGTCCATACGGTATCACTTAAAATCAGATGAGCTCCTGCCCGTGGCTTTTCTGTAAAAAATATACTCAATAAAAGCAAAAAATAGTTGCAAACTAGAATTCTAGTGTGAAGGTTATAATTATACAAGTATTAATATAATTAAGGCACCAATGAACTTTCTATGTGCGCATTTAACATTTGCTCGAACGGTGAAGGAAAACATCGTGAGGAAACCGACATGTCGTAGAATAAAAAAGTCGACGGCGTGTGTCAGGCACTGGAGGCTGATCACCTACTTGCCTATAGATTTAAAAATTCATCGTGAAACAGATTCAGAAATCTAAGGCCAAGACCTAAAGAGGTTGTAGAGCCACTGATTTATTTATTTTGAACTTGATAAGCATGATTTAAAATGTAATAGATTTCTGTCTTTACGAGCGCTGAGTTTTTTGAGCCAGCTCCACTGTTGCGGTTAAGCTTTTGAATCCCGACTGTGCACCAAAAATCCGTCTGGCATACTGTTTTTAAAATAATGATCTTGAATTAAATATAGGAAGCGAAAGGTTAGGCCAGAGTTCTTTAAACCACAGTTTTTAAAAGTCTATGACTGTTACGTTTATGTTACCCTTTAAAATGGATTAGTTAATGGAGACTTTATTAGTAAGACAAATGTTGACATTTATATTTAATTAATTAGTCATTTTTATCGGTAGGGGAAGGTACATTTAGGTAAATACAATTTAAATAGACACACACCATAACTTCTTGAAGGGTTTGGTATTCGGTGTTGATTAATCATTGTCGTTAAAGCTTTTCTGCTTCTTTTATAGAAATTGTTTTGCCTGCAGTCGAACTACATTTTACTACGAGCTAAAATACCGAGATAGTTAGGACAAATTCACCATTCATTTAATAATGTATAAAAAAAATCTTATATAATTTTCAAATACCGACAAGTCAATCATGAAATATATTAAATTTTCGAATGAAACAGTTTGATTCCTGTACGAAACACCTACCAAATACTGACCTTTCGCAGTTATTTAGTAGAACGCCAATCTTGCCCCCATTCCATTTTATATTAAAGTATACTAAAATAAATCGTTCGGTCTCTAACGAGATTCATTGAGGTTACATACTGAATAAATGTTTTAGAAAATTTAAATTCCTATCACGTATCTCAGTAATGCGGCACGTAAATAATAATTGTATTTTTTCTTTTATAAACTTCTCATTGTGACGTGATTAACTAGGCGCTCTAAGTGATTTAAGGGAGTTGTATTCACATTTTTTTAGAATTAATTGAATCCTGTTAATTAATTTAATCTTTTGATATTTTAACTGTTTTTATGTTTAAACTGACATCTATATTGGTTAAATCTACCTTGCCGTATGAAGCTCTATAGCAGGCAGGAAAGTGCCATGTTACCAGCTAAAAAAAGTTTTTTTCGCCGGGAATCGATTCCAAAAGCCCTTTGCTAAACGCCATCAGTTCACCTACCACAGAAGCAGTACTAGTAGTAGTATTATTGTCGTTAAAGACCATGATTAAACATGAAAAGAAACTTTTAAAAGACCGGCAACGCACTAGCAACCTAACTGGCGTTGCCCGTGCACTCTAAGTGTTAATCCAGCAGGCCAGGAAGTTTATCGTATTATAAACATATCTAAAGGCAATTAACAATTCAAGCGTAAAAGCATGATCTGTGGATTTTTCTCATGATATGTTATAAATTCGTATTCGTATTTTATAAATCTTATAGCTACTCGCCATTAACCACGTGCTTATTTACGTAACTATATAATTATTTGATCTATGCATGCACGTAATTAAGATGTTTATCTAAAAACTTCTTTCTATGAATACATGGAAGAAAAAGTATAAGACGCGGAATTCGTTCGATGCGAAGTGAACAGTCGCGTCGGGACAAGCGAGCAGCTCGTGCGCATTATTCACAGTTTATTTTCGGTATTATATTGTCCTTATTTATAGTGATAATTGTTTGTTGAGAATATTTTCGCGTCACCCAATTTGGCATAAAATCTGTAGCCTATATTTAATTTATAACGTAATTGGGTGAAGCCATCAGAATGGCTTTGGTCATCGAATGCGATGAGTAAGTTTATTTTAATGATCCCTCATTTTTTATTGAAACCCATTTAAGCTTTACACTTTTGTAACAGATTAAAACGTGGTTGCTGTTTAATACAATATGAAGACTTCATAACTGATATTGCTAACTTTTACTTATATTATTATTTTCTACTTAGTGATAAAATATAATTTTTTGCGACTGAGGCGCTAGCTGATGGATACAGAGACCACTCTGGCAGAATGACCAGCGCTATGGAACATTCTGTTCCTCAGCATAATGCTGAGCCAGGGCCAATTACAGCCACAGCGCACACGCATTATATAATGAGAGACTAACTGAATGGGAATAGGAAAAAAAAAATCTCTCATTATATTTTTTATTTATTTTTTTCTCTTTGATTATTGTTATTTTGTGTGATTATGTTTGTAATAAATGATATGTCTATGAATAAAAAGTGAATTTAATTAAGTAAAAAGCATTAATACTTCATAAATATTTATTAACAAGGAGTAGATTTTTCTGTCTACGTTTCAATTAAAGATATTTTTACCTTTAGTATAGCTGTTTAATACACTTTACCAATCTCACACATATCTTATATTCAAACAAATCTTTGTCAACGAGTATAGTATGGTGAAGTGAAAAAATTGAATGATAGAACAGGGGATCATCTGATCCTAAGTGATAACGTCGCCCATGGACACTCTCAACGCCAAAGTACTCGCAAGTACGTTGCCGGCCTTTTAAGTATTGGTACGCTCTTCTTGAAGGAGTCTAGGTCGAATTAGTTCGGAAGCACTTCAGCGGGCAGCTGGTTCCATATAATGGTGTTGCATTCAAGTGTGTTGAGCGTTTTTACGCTCACACACAACATTTTATTAAAGCTCTGTGTAATGAAGTGTTCAAATTTTTGTGTAAATACTGTCGAATCAACGCGTTAATAAATCCTTCAAATTTTATCACGTGTTACATATGTCAAGTTCAAATGAAATGTCTTTAACAATATGTTGTATGTGTATTACGTTTATTAGTAACATAATCAAATATACAGTATTTATAATTACATAGTTAGATTTGTTCTACATCCTATGATTATTACAACTGCATTCAGGATTGTAAAGTTAGAGGAAAAAATGTTTTCTAAGTATGAAGTTTTATTGTCATTTTACGATCGAAGCAAGAAAAGCTAATTGAGTTTTGTTATCTCTTTACTATACAATTTACAATCATTATTTATTCGTAATTTAAATATTTTATGAACAAAATTCGAAGTTTTAATAATTATTAATGTTTGGACTAACAATCAGGATAAGCTGTTTATGGCTTAATGTAAGCAGCATCATCACCCGTCAATGACACTTCATGCTACCTAATAAGGTTATCGAGGTAAACGGGAGATAAAGTTGCAATTCATATAAAAAGTTTCGTAACAAGTGATTGGCCTGTATTAAGTGCGTCTAAGGTATAATCGTGATTGCAAAGATATTTTACAATTACATGTATGTTACCATGCACTTTGAGCGATGTATGATATTTTAGAAACCCTTGATATATATTAATTGTTGAAAAGCTGACGAATCGTAAGGAGATATTAAAAAAACCAAATTGTCTTATTTATCTAGTACTTCGTCGAAAGTATCGCGTTTACACACTCGTCCACTTCCCTGCTCACTTCGGCTGAATCAAAAATCAATCAAAATCAAAATTCGTTTATTCAGTTTAGTTGCGACTTAGGGCATGCTTATGAATGTCGAAAACATTTACAAAATTCGCGAAAGAGCAAAACTACGCCAACCAGAATATAAAATGTGGTATTACAAACTGCTAGATCCTCGCGTCTTCGGAGCTTAGGCAGTTAGGTTTAGCGATAATATTTATGTAAGTACATATAATGATAATATAATTTATGTTATGGGCCCGATACCAACTTCGTTTTGTCTTACGACAAGAAATTAACCATTCGTTTAATATTTTTGTGTGTCACACGAACACTCCCTCTCTAAGAATAGTGATTATTCGACAATTTATAAACACGGTCATTTTGGCGCCAAAAATAGCCATGTGTCATTATTGTCATCAAGAGATATTGTTTTAGTCACGAACGTTTACAAACAATCATCATATTAGCAATGTACTATAGAGGTGAAATCAGTTTTAAAATAAATATTTTTCTCATGACACGCTGATCCGCAACTTCGTCCAGTAACATCTACTTGACAAAACCATTTTTATTCATTATAAAAGACATTTCGGAGTCTGAGAGAATAGTTTAAACTTTAGATATTTTTATTAGAATAGTTATACATTTAAATATTCTGTTTTTTAATACTTAATTTCAATCTTTTAATTGTTTCGTAGTTTTATAAATCCATTATTGTTAATTTTTTTTTTCCTATCTCCCTAAGGTATTTATGGTTTATCTGTAGTTTGTGATTTGTAATTAGAACTGATTTTATTTTAATGTAATCATAATTTACCTTCTGTTAAAATACTGTAAATCTTCCTAAAATGCAATAAAAAAAAAATTAGTAATCGGTCCATTCTCTACCAATTAAGATACGTCTTATTTTCACTTTCATTGTTTCGTTTCTATCAAAAGAATCCAATCACTTTTAAATTCCATTAAACGAAACAAGTCCATACAAACATTTGTTTAATTTCACCGATGACTACAAAAGGTTCAGAAGCTGCGCAGATTGACACAATTGAAAGTGAACTCACGAACGCTTTGTCACAAGTTCTTGCGCCATTTTCTCACGACGAGTTTCCTATATCACTTAAATAAAGTTACCGTTTTTGTGATTGACTTTCCGAGCAACGATGAAAATTGATTCATTGAGTAAACCGAGAAAGTTCACGGAGTTTTGCGGTAATTGAATTTCCAAGCTTATTACTTTTAATTGAGCATTCAAACGTAGTTTGTTATTTTCAAAATGTCAATGGAAGATTTAGGATTGCACTATAGCAGAATCAACAGTACTTGAGATACTAATGTATCTGCGTTCTTCTGGAAAAGCTGGGGTATGAATAAATTGAACAAGTGTAAGAGCAATCGGCAATCTTTTTTGAGGGGTATTACGTGATATATATTATGGAGCAGTGTTGGCCTAGGGGCTTCAGCGTGCGACTCTCGTACCTGAAGTCGTAGGTTCAATCCCCGGCTGTGCACCAATGGAATTTCTTTCTATGTGCGTATTTAACAGTTGCTCGAACGGTGAAGGAAAAAATCGTGAGGAAACCGACATGTCTTAGAATAAAAAAGTCGACGGCGTGTGTCAGGCACTGGAGGCTGATCACCTACTTGCCTAGTAGATTTAAAAATGATCATGAAACAGATTCAGACATCTGAGGCCAAGACCAACAGAGGTTGTAGCGCCACTGATTTTTTTACGTGATATATGAGTTCGATTAAGGCATTGCCTAGGCTACATATGTACCTAAAAAGTATTTAAAACTCCAAAAGCACGCCTTTCACGAGTGGACCTCAGGATCTGGCCTGTACCAGTTTCTTGTATAATTTCGCTACTTTACAATTCCTTATACCCGCTGGATTATACCTAAACTAGATTTATTTGGGACAGGTTGAAAAGGCTAACCGATGAATCGAATATAAGGTGGTTTAACATTTAATTTACACATACATAACATATATTGAATCATTTTATTTTATTTCATTTTTATCGTGTATTCTGTGAAGAAAGTTCTGTTATTTTTAAATAAATGAACCACAATTTGTTTCAGAATTGACTTCAACAATCCATCCACAGACAAACCAGGGAACCTTGCCAACTCAGCAGTTCTCCGAATGCTAGAAGAAGAAGAAAGAAACAGGAAAGGATACCCAAGTGAGTAACTCATTTACATGTTTTTTTTTTCTTAAAAAATGTACAATTTTTACGCCTATTAACGCTTTAACCTAACAATGCCTTACCAGAGTTAGACCCAACCCAAGTCCAGGCGATTTTGGAGAACTTGGAACATATGAAACGCCGATTTGACGACTTTTGGCCCCCAGGATCTAAGACAATAGCACGTACCTGGAATGGACAAATCAACTCCACTTCCTATCTTTACCCTCAGTTATTGAAGGCTGCCAAAGGTATCCTTGGCCATAGAATCCATTTATTCAACCGACCATTATTTAAACTAAGTAATTTCCGTCATACTAAATTGAATTTTAATATTTAACAGGCATTAGCTGTGCATCGATAAACAAAATCAATAACAATATTTGAATAGAATAGATATGAAGCCCGACATTGAAAATTAATTCTATTGGGATTAACTCCAAATGCTCATAAATTCACGCTTTTGATGATGTGTGGTCTGATATTTTCATTTTAGGTAATTTATCACATCTCATCTTATGTAAGTAAATAATAAATATTTACACAAGAAACTAAAAGAGAAACATATACAAAAATTAAGCTTTAATGTTGCGGACAATTAATATTCATTACTTATTGAACGAACTGAAATAGTTAACAGAGCCTAATAAAGGCTACTTTTAACTTATTATTATTACTAATTACAAAAATATTTAAAAAAATCTCTGTTATCAAAAGGCGTTACTAAACATATATCACAATAATCGGTTTAATGTAAAGATATAGAAACTAAATAAAGATAATAAAATTATAAATTATCATAACAATTGTTATAGGATGTCGATGAAACAATAGTTTTTTCCATATAAATGGTCTAAATATAATCAAATATACCCTTGCTTATTGATTAATTATAGATATAAATACGGCTTATTTGTCACACCTCCTACAGTGCGATGACGAAAGCGACAGGTCATTAGCGGAGAAATAAACAAAAAATATCTTACAAAAGATCAGTTTTTAAACAGCAACGAACGAACAACGACCGAAATGCCTGAAACGATATTTTTTGGTAACGTACTTATTTTACTATTATTGCTAATTTTGTTAATAATTTAAATCTCAATTTACTATTGCATAAGCTTGATTCTTCATTATTTCGCCGCTATCCTATAGATGTTTTGCAAGCACTATTTATTAACTTTTACGAAAAGCCTAAAAAACTAAAGAATTCAGATTTTTTGTATATTAATACAATTTAATTTAAGAAAATAAACCATAGAGTGTTCAACATAGAAAAATTACAGAGTGAAAATTGAGAATATAACATGAAGCAGTTTCTTCATTTTATTTTAGTTCTTGACCGTGATCGCACGATGCTTTATAAAAAAGTTTTTGACGCAACGCGTATCTATTTCTGGTGAGCCGGTGTAATCGCGAGTTTATGAATCAACATCTAATAATACACGATGCAGTGTTGTATGACTCCACTTCGCTATCACCTAGATACCTAAAATGTTTTCTGTATCTGTAGACGTAGAGATTGTCGTACAGTTATTCGATTCAGGCACACTACTTGGTAAACATTTTGCATTATATTATAACATAAAAATTAATAAACCCTGGTTATTAAAAACCGTGCACATAAATGCGTATGTTAAAAGCGAATTACAAATCCAAGACGATGAGCGATGTCTTACTACTTTTTTAATTATTAAAGTCATTGAAACACCTATACTTTCTAGAAGCACGCGCGGGAACTCATGCCTTTGTATTACTTGCATTCTGAAAATAACTAATAACAATTAATTACAGATTAGCGACGACAAAATGTTCGATCCATCAATGTTATGTTCGATGATTCAGCGTTGATTGCATGCCAATGATTCGGGGGAGACAGTGTGACTATTGGGAAAATTTATTTAAATTCTCGTTAGAACTAATGAAGTAAATTATTTGAACTACTATACTAAAATAAATAACAGATAGACGCCGATGGTTCAAATACTAATGAAAGTACTCAATTCAATTTTTTACAGATAGTTTTGCGCTTTCGATCTTTCACAGTCTAATCGTTTTAATATACATATAAACTAGCAGTCTATTTAGCACTATCAGAAAGCTCAGAAATTACTTTTAATTTAATGTAAGATTCTAAGTCCGAAATTTGATTTACCTACGTCACATAATAAGATAATTCCGAAAATAATAGCACAATTTCAAACGAGCAACTATCCGATAGCAAGCCGATATCACAGCAATAGTTAATTGAAGATTATAGCACCGATGGCAGTTATATATCACTTTAATTAATCTCTTAAGCTTCGGCAAAAATCTCGTATACAAATAGCCCATAGAATTAGTATCCATAAGAACTTAATGCTCTAAATAATGAATGATTAATGTATATTTATAGCTACCTGTTAATTCGAATAATATGCAAATTACATTAATAAAGAAGAAATAACAATACATAATAAAAATTTAAGAAACAAAATAGTCCTTAGCTTTTATTCCAAGGTTAGTAATAGTTCTGAAAGTTATGGGATTCAAACAGCATTAGAATTCGTTGTTCGTTGCGCAAGTCTTTAAAATTTTACTAAAATGTTTCGTCTTTTGACGTAAATTCGGAGTGCAAACAGTTATGTCCTATCAATAAACAGAAATATCTAAGATGTGGTCTATGGGTATCTCAAAATCTGAAAATATAATAGTCGTTGAGCACCTACACACCTGGCGAGCGCGCCAAGTGGTTGAATAGTCCTCGCCAGATTGTGGTAGACAGCACTAGTGAACTTCTCTAGTATTAGTGAGTTTCACACTTTACTTTTTTTCATTATCATTTAATTTAACGAAGGCTTTTTTCTTAAAGTTTAATATTTGTAATAAAGCTTTCTTAAAATTTACGTAGGTTTAAAAACGTGAAAGTTACACTACTAATTATATACAGTATGCATATACAGTATGTTCCATACAGTTCCTGGGTCATCGGGGTGCTGTAAATAATAGAGTATTTTTGTTTTACTCTTTATTAACCACTGCGTGTATGACAATAGAATATGTGTGAAATTATGAAGTGTTAATTGCTTTGTTATGAATGCAATTTAACAGTCAAAGAGAGAGAAGACTATGCTCTCGGGGTGTAATTCCGACGATTTAGGATATCGCCACGCTTATAAGTGAACAAAATTTACGAGCTTTAGCACGTACATAGGGAATCATTACGGTTCTAAAACTAAGAAAGCCTGAGTGAGCAAAATGTACAGCCTTGGTTCATACATGTTATAAGTGATATAATACATACAATTTAAATTCAATATATTATTAATTGTTTACTCAGTCAATTGAGTAAACTATAAAGAATTAGATCACCATGTAAAAGTAAACGATTTTGTTTCGTCTCATTAAGTAGATTTGAACAAACTTAATTATATTTTCATTTGTAGAAACTCTATTTTTAAAACCCATATTCGTTTGCATTCATTTTTTTCTTAAACCATGCTTTCAGTATACGCGAGTGTAGGTTCGTACGGATCAGACTGAGTAACCGCGATTGTTAAATAGCACTTGATTTTCTCCATTAAATGTTATTATCTGTCAAAAGTTTAGTAGATTTTTTTAACTTCAAATATAAGTTTGTATCGGCCTAATTTTAATGTTACTTTTAATAATTATTAATTCAGAACGAGCTTTTTATCTGGAAACCGGCCAACAACGTGATGGCCAGGCTTATTTAAAGCGGAATGTGTCATAATAATTGTCTCAAAGTGTTGAATATAGGACCACGCGCTATGATCGTCTGATTAGATAGAACGTTTCTTTGAAGATATTTTTGTAAAGGTGTAATATAATAAGTATAGTGCCAAATCAGAACGTATATAAATATAAATATACGATTTTTGTCAAGTATTGATATCAAAATTTTTGTGTTGATACACAATGCAATTAATAGTAATTACATAAAGATGCGGAGTCTATGCTGTCTGTATAGTGGTGGATTACTTATATTATGATACCTAAACATATGAATATAGCTAAGTTATTAGGTACTAATCAAGGTCGCTTTGGTGTCGCGTATTTTGCTGAATATTCTTAAAAGTATTGGAACCAAATTTAAAAAAATACACTTCAAATAAATATCACAGTAGTAGTACAGGTCAAAAATACCCATACTCTACGAATATGCATGGTCAATGAGATCAAAGTATATAGAGATGTTGATCTGTTGTCTCTCTCTACCGCTACGGGTAAAAGAAATTAATGTATGAATAAAATGTATGTAAAAAACATTAATATGCACTTTTCTTTTAGTTCTTTGTCAGATGAAACGAGTTTCTATTCTAAATAACACTTTTGTTCTCTTCCAGGCCAAAAGAAAGTAGTGTGGCCACCAACACCTGAAACCAACGGGTATCATAATCCACAAGAGGTAACATTATATAAATAATATGTACATATGTAAGATGCACACGCTTGATAGAGGACGTCATGAAGCATGTTTTATAACATTTATTATTATGCTGTACATATATACAGACTTACGTAGCCTTATTGAAACATTATACACGCCTTAAAAATTATCAGTATCAGAGTAGGTAATATAAAAGTTTATCTATCACAATTAACAACACATTAATATAAGACTGCAACATTTTTACACTATACATTTTTATTTTCCGCTATGTAAGATATAACAATAGCCCGAATGCTTGGATAAGAAAAACATATAAAAGCTGATAAGTTAAGGCAAAATCTAAATATTCGGGTTCAAGTTTAGGTGAAAGATAGAAGAATCATATTTTTATCTTCAGCAGCAGAGCCCAGGGTTCAACAACGCGCAACATTCGCCGTCGCACCCTCAATACTCCCCTCAACCACAGTTCCAACCTAGTCAGCCTCAATACCAACAAACCTACTCCCCCCAACAGAACCAAACACCTAATCAAAACCAAGCCCACTGTGAAGGCCGACGCCAGGAAGTCACAGGTCTGAGTAAACTACTCCCAGTTGGGCCCGGTGTAACAGCGGCCCCGGTTTCTCCTCCTTTCCGCCAGGCTCCTACAGGCCCATTATCCCCCTCTGCACAGCCCTACCGTCAGCAGCAAAGCCGTTGGGCACCCGTACCAGCTCCTATCTCACCCCAGGTAGTGTCAGATGCACGTGGAATGGTTTTATATTCATGCTGTGTATCCATAACATATCACACTATATCTACTTATAACGTATATATGCAGAATGAATGCAATATACCAACACGTTACTTACACATTATAATGCTTTGTATTTTTCAAATAAAATAGTAACATCTGTGTAAAGCTGTTCTTACAATAATATTTATAACAAGTTACATTCACAAATACATGTATTTTATGTGTTCAGTGTTAGAAAACCCTTGTTAACTGGAATATGTTAATATATATACCGAGGACGAATTACTAATACATACTTAACATGTTGTTGCATTCGTAAAAGCCTTTTTTTACAGCCCCAGTCGCAGTACTCTCCACAACCACAGTACTCCCCTCAGCCACATTACACAGAGCCACAGTATCAGCCTCCTCAAAAACACTTTGAGCCGCCACCAACAACTATCACTCTTCGTCCGCAACAACCAATTCATCAGTCGCCATCACCTGTCTTTTCTAGTCAACCTGCCGCAGCGTCTTTCCAAGGTACGATATCTTTTAATTGGTAAATATGCAAGGTTTTCGTTTTAATGTAATCTGAAAATCTACCTATACAATTCCGCATACCTGAATGCGGCCATGAAAATTCTAAATATACTTAAGTTTCGAGTAAAAATATCGCTTGGCGCCATCCGCAATCAAAATTATAGGAAAACAATTTCTTTCAGCTCCCACCGCTTTATATTCAATGCTAGTAGTGATATTAAACAATATTGAGATTATAAAATCTAGACACTGGCTTTCGCAGAGTGCATCTTTGGAGTTATTGTTTTTGGAATTACGCGTCTTTGTTTCAGACACTAGGTTATTACGTCTAAAAGCTTTCTTAATGTACTGCGGAGTATTAGTAAAAGTGTTTTAGAGTATGTATGTATGTATTCAATTACGTAAGAATACTATTTTCATTACATTCCTGCACGGTGTTAAACGGAGATGATTTTCTTTGAAAAATAATTTTTATCTTCACTCAGTTTCTATTTCCGACGGATCAATGTTTCGATCGCAGGCACATAAGGCTGCTTATTTATTTGGTTTAAAAGTTGACACTCACTATTATAATAGTTTAGTAAAAAGTGAAATTAGAATATAATTGTCGTGTGTATATCGTACATATTTAAATGATATGTAAACGATTTAAGGAGATGCAGAAACATGGGACCCAAATTCCATTGACTTTAAGATAGGGTTTAGCCATGATTCAATATTCTACAATTCTCTATTAAAATGTAGTGATATATGTATTTATCATTTAAAAAATTAATTAAAAGGAGGCATCAACATGAGAGGTGACATGAAATGGCCGCCACAGTCCGTGAAAGAAGCTGTAGCTGCAGAAAACTTGGCAAGACGGGAGTTGGCCAAAGGCCCGGCCTGCAGACCACGCAAGGTATGTCTTTTTAAACTTGGAATCCATTTGATACAAAAGCATGTTGTTTACCTCCACTAGCATTTAATAATTCCAAGCAAGTATCGTATTTGAAATCTGCAGAAAGATTTTTGAACCAAGTATTTTATTTGAGATTCGAACCCATTCGATCTCCCCCCCTCCCAACATTATCTTAATTTGACTAACAAAAAATGCTGTTTTTTCTCATCTCCGCATGTCTGATTGTTGCCTTACATGTTATCTGTTTTAGCTTCGTCAATATTCCCTTGCCGAATTGCTTGCGTTGAACGAGGTCTGAGCGACCACATTCGGTACATTCAGGACTTTATATTCATTAGTAAGTGAACCTGTGGGTAGCGAAGATCATATTAACTGTAGGCGGAGTAGTTCATCTAACGCACCCACATAATTCACACAAACCATGTAAACTTCGCTAAAAATCATCGTGCTTCCGATCAACTAGATGGTGAAATATAATGACTGGTATAACAACACTTTTCGCTAAAAGTAGTCAGCTTCCGGGTACCTACTTACTTCCACCCACTAAACAACAAAAAGCTAATCTTTTGTACGTAGTTAGTGTCTCAGTAAGAACGGAGAGGAATTAGTCCTGCTGCCTTAGGAGTGACCTTCGATATCAAACACGAAAAACTTTTTATGTAAATTTAATTAATTTTTCAGGTTAAGAGAGATTATACGCCGTTCTTCTCGCAGCACGCACTCAATCACAGCTATACTAGCTACAGAGTCCCTCCCGGCACGCAGCACTATGAGGAACACTCAGGCCGATCATCCTATTAATATTAAGACTCCAAAACTGTCAAAGCATAAATCATGCATTCGATTGGTTTAATACCAAATCATGTCATTTCTATTTGTTTTAAATTCATCAATTCTGAAGTACTTGTGTTGGCTTTACAGTATAAAGTCCTCGAGCAAGTACCGAATATTATAGGTATATTTTATTTAATCGTTTAGTTTAAGATTTAATTCATATAATTCATGTCACATGTTTACGAATTAATTGTGTCAATGTGCGGGCTAAAAGAGAATGTTTTCAATACTGCTTAGTAATGCTTTTTGTAAAGATTTTAACAATTCCATTTTTTAAACAGCTAAATGAAACCAAATATGTAATTGGCTAAGCTAGTCACATTATAATCTTTTGTATATAAAATGTTACTATTTTGTATTTCATTGTTACTTAATATAATGAAATAAAAATTCAAAAGTCCAATTGTTGTTATTGTATTCCCATTATTTATTAATATCTTAGAATAAATTACTATAATAAAAAACCAATCAATGGCCCTACAATCTTTTTAGGCCTGGGCCTCAGATTTCTAAATGTGTACCATAATTTTAAGCAAGCCAGTTTCTACACGATGTTTTCCTTCACCATTCAAGGTAATGTTAAATGCGCTCATAGAAAAATCCATTAGTGCAGTCGGGTATCGAACCTACGACCTCAGAGATGAGAATAGGTCGCTGAAGTTACTACGCCTTCTCACAAATTTATACAATAGATTTTGAAAATTACGTTCAGTGCCTGTACATAAAAACCTTGTTTAAAACTCTCGGTTGTAAATAAAACGTCACATAATAAGAAAATAATATATTTTTCTCAAACCACACCATAGAATGAGCTACAATAGATGCATAAATAAATGCTTCGAAATTATATTCAGCAATAAACAGTCAACGTGGTCAACTTTGCGCATGATGTACAATCATACAAAATAAGAAACATGACAAAGCATGTAATATTGTCTGATTAAACTATATCACAGGCTAACCAGTATTATCTACCTGTTAAATTTTTGTCAAGCCATTCGTCCAATAAGAAGCTTCATACGAGTGTTCCATTTCACAATGTGTCAGAAATTTCCACAGATAATAAGAACAGTTATTCAAAATTGTTCAGTTTGATGAAACAACTTACTGTCCGGATAGCTTATACATAACATGATGCCAATTCAATAATAAAATATGCCGTTTATCGCCTTCATGCTTTAGGAATCAACAATAGAGGCGCTTTTCGTTCGGTTTTTGGTCAATTGTAAGACGCGTACAACGACCCGTTCGTAATTGTCATTAAAGCATCAACATTGTCAGCTCCCTCAAGCGATCAACGAAATAAAAAGATTAACAATAACATCCCAAAAATTAACATATCATGCGATAACTAGAATTATAACGAAGCCTCACAAATGTGGACGCGTTGAATTAACTAACACCCGTTGTGAATTCTAAGTCGCGGTAGATTTAGTTAATAAAAATACAACACTTTCTTGTGGTTGTGAAATAAACACAAAGCAATAGAGACGGCTTTACAATTCATAATCTTGAATATTTGTGGATTTTATGATTGACTTCAATTTTTTTACGTAGACGTAATAACTTCGAATTGTCTATAGATATATTGACTCTTGAAATTCGTTACGAGCCAAGGTACGTAAAATCTATTTTTCAATATTTCTTTAAGAGGGTCATATTTTTTAGTATGTACACAGAATTGTACAATTTGGTCCTAAAATTTCAATAGCGCCCTTTGCTTAAAGCAATAACGTATAAAAATCATTTGTGTGGACAAATTAATGATTACTTCAATTAAAATTTCTGGCATTATAAACTTTGCATATAAATAGACACCACATAACATTGATCTATTTTAGGATATTATAATCACACCTGTTTTGTTCTATTACACCGAATTGTCTACGTGATTAATAATGGCTCGGCTTCTTAATGTGTATTTACTTTCAAATATTGGATTTCTAAAGTACGAACCGTAATTGCTACGAGCCGTAAGTTTTTGACGCAAGAACGTATTTGACGGAGGATAAGTGGTATTATGCATATACACATTTCTTGTGACTCATAAATTAAGTAATAATAATAAAAGTTTTACGAACACATTGAACAAAGAAAATCTTGAATCGCATTATAATTCGTTTTAATATTTTAAAATGTTTTTAATATTAATTCATACATAATAAAAATTTCACATTCATTGTATATTACCCATATTAACAAACTCAACTTAAACCAAAATCTAGTTTAAATATCTAAAAAAATATACTTGTGAATCAAGAAATAATTAAATCAGCAATTTTTTTTTAAATATTTGCTGAGGCAGATAATTTTAGTGAAAGTGTTTTACTAAAACAAGACTTGCGATAAATTTGAATATGGGCCCAAATTTAAATACTAAATGCGTTCGTGATAATTTACGATAGCAACCTACTATACCAGCACTTGTGTCACTAAACGGGCGTTCTGCGTTTAAACAAGAGAGAACCCCTGCGTCTGCTGAATGGCTTGAACGAGGTAGTATTTGAGGCGTTCCTTAGTTTTGTACCGAGGAAGGTCCAACAGATTAAAGCAAGTATGGGCTACTGGGAAATAACGATCGTCTGCAACGGCTTGAATAACAATCTGAAATTATTTATATAAATTATACATAGAACAATATATATGGAAGGTAACACAAATTCTACATAATTTCCCCGTATTGGACGTCGAACAAATTAACAAAATTTGTACCCGGCTAATTCAAAATTTAGATAACTAATTGTAAATTCTCGAAGCCACACACAAAATCTCGTCAAAATCAGTTCAGGAGATTAATTACTTACACACGGTAGATTAACATACATGATTTGAAATAAGGGTACTAAGAACGTACATTATAACCATGTATATAATTCGTTCTGCTGATTTCCCTAAAAACATGATTATAAGTGAGAAGTAAAATATCTGCAAAAAAATAATGCAGATTATATTTTTCAGTAAAAAATTTACGTCAGAAAAAAAGTATTTTTCTATAGATCATAGAACGGACGTGAAAAACTAGCATTCTCTCATTCACTCTTTTAAATGTTTTTTTGAAGTTATACTACTTTGACGCGTTAGGGAAATATGATGAAAGTAAATATTTACAATGCGCTCACATCATCACAAAATATCACCCTGAAGTTAGCTATAATCAATATTTTAGTTTCTTCTATTGTTAGTGTCGTTTTTTTACAAATCTATAATAAGGCTGAGAGGGTTCCTGATACATACTACTGTTAAAAATATTTATTTACACATATTTTTGTTATTAATGGCTTCGGATTTCTTCGAATCATTAGTAGGAACAAGAAAAACATGGCGCGTAACGGGAAAATGTGACGGTAAATTTTTTTCCGTGACAGAAGATTCACTTCAATAAATATGAAAATAATATGTCAAATAGAAGGATGCACTTACATACTGTCAACAACGCGCAATCATAATTTTATTCAACAAACACACCGTAATAATTCAACAGGTTACCTTGATATCTTTCATGCCTTGTATGGGCACACGATCACTTCCAGTAAGGAACAGTAGGAACTTTTTCTTATCCTCCAACGATAGCTCGTGGAAGATCTCCCAAAACCATCTGTCAAAAAAATCGAACGAACTTGGCTTATTTAAGGGTTTAAATCTATAATCTGATTAATCCCGGTAAATTCTGACACTTCATAAGTGTTGCTACAAATAAAGTTCTCCATCGAATAAAAATACCTAGATTGTTTGTTTACCTACAATATGGTAAATGTAAATATTTACTTACTCAAGTGACCATGAGGTCTTATTAACATTAGATTTGTATTAACAAAAATACCTAATATATCACCAACAATATATCGAATTAACGTTAATTACTTTATTTTATTTTTAAGCTGGCATCACTGCCTACTAATCCAGGTTAAGTTATCCTTTTTAATAAAATAAGATAGTTATTTGGGCGTTTTTACTGCGGGTGTATAAAAAGTTTTAATGTATTTTTAAATTACTAATGTTAATAAAATGAATATATCCACTAACAAATTAAATGATGCGAGATGTTCAGACTCATATTGAAAAAAAAGTCTCTGACATGTCAAAAAATGAAAGCTGTCAGAATTCTACAAAATTAAAAATCAGAGTATAATTGACACTTCACAATAAGTGTAGTCGACCTTTTCGACATTAACGGAAACAAGAATGTTGTTTAACAATTTATGACTGTGGAAAACTCACGGGCTCATTATGGCTTCAAGTGTCCGATTGCTAACATTTGGTTAGCGGTTCTAATTACTAACTTATATATATATATATGTGTGTGTAAATTAACTAATGTTAAGTTACGTGACTTGAGGTTTTAATGAAATAACAGTACTTAAATGCAATGGTTAAAAATTTGAAGCCTACTATTTTTTAATTATAATTAAACTCCATCAAGTGATACTAAATTACAAATATAGTTGATTACTGATTATTTTTATATTTAAAAGCTACTGTGAATTTCAGTTATAAGAAAATGAAATTCGCTTATTATTTTTCGGTTTAAAGTTTAGGCTTTTCCTTTGTTAAACTCATACCTAATAGTTTACGTTCTAGAGATATCAAAATAAGGAAAAATCCCTTTTTTTTAATACAGTTAATATAAATGTTATACTAATATATCCGTAACAACTACGACCAGATATATAGAACCCAGGTATTCTTATTACCTGATTTGCTGATCCGTAGCGCAGTATCCATTCTTATACTCCGCGTTGCTCTCAAAGACCTCCCAATCATACTCCTCATTGCCGATAACAACAGACATTAGTTCGTGAGATCTAAATAGTTTAATTATTCTGCCACCACAAACCTGAAATTAATTATAATTCAATTAATAAACTACGTCTTGAAGTATAAATAATTTTACACTAAATATACTTATTCTGTTGAAAAAATTGTTTCTCATTTCTTTTAATTTCAGTTATAACTATTATGTGGCGTATGATGTATTTAAAAAAGATTGTAAATTATTAAGTTGTGCGAGATCTAAAAAATATGTATTTAAAACAATAAATAAATAAAATACTGTTTAATTTTCGTTATAGACCTGAATATACTGATATACTTAAAATTGTTGGTAACGCTAGCTAAAAGCCTTGATATTGGCTTCAGATTTTTGTAAATTTTGTATTTTCTTTTTCATAAGAGGTTTTTAATAGATGCCGACATTTACGGGTCATGCCGGCTTCCTTCACTCTTCGAGCGAGTATGTATAGACAGGAGTATTTATTGGAGTCGTGAAACGACTTTAGGTTTGGGAGCTCGCTCGAACTACAGGGTCACCAACTTGATATGTGGTAAACTTAAAAAATAATATAATTTGTTACCATAGGTACCATTATATTTGAAATATAGAGAACTTGGTAAGAAATACGACATTTTATCTCGAATCTATACCTTCTGGATGATAAACACCACTTTATTATTTTTATTACTAGGAAATTCGGCGTTTCTTTAAATATCATATCAGATTTCCTTATTAACAAAAAGGCAAAAGGGCTTCAAATATCTATACAAGGAATGAAACACCTTGAAACTATGGAATAAAATGCAAAGATCAATCGTTTTTATACGTTTTTCCAGTTAATCATGTCAAAATAAAACGAGAGGTGTTAAGAATATAGTACTCACCTTCTGGAAACCTTGATTAAAAGCTTTAAACTGGTTCTCAACAGACTTGTTCAGAAGAAAGTCGACATACAAATCAACGTACTCCGCCTTATTCTCATGTGTGACGGGTACATTCTCTCCATTCTCCTTCAGTGGGTGCACTTGAACTTGATCAAACACTACTGTGTTTACGGCGAAACATAGACAAAATACCTAAAACATATATAAACAACACCAGCTGTATTATAATATTAAAACACTCTCCTGCAAAACTTTTTTGTTCAGTTTTAACGTTGAGTTTTGTACTGCTTTGCTTATTATCTATGTGTTTTTGATTTTCTATGATCTAGTTATCTTTTTTTACTTCTATTGTTCTAATATTATTGAAGTGTTTCAATTGCCTTCATTTTGATGTGTTCATGATTCACAAATAGAGATGGTATGGACATGTATGGTTTAAATACGCAATGTTTTTGATATACGTTTTAAACTCTTATCGATTCAAAAAGATTTGTCAGAATACTTTACTCTGTTAAATTATATTTCTATTAACATTGCCCATCAAAGCGATCCGAATCTGCGGATGCTGCAAAAAACGCTGCACATTTTCGTGACGTAGCGTAAAAAAATTCCCTCATGCGCCTTAAGTAGTTTCACTTCAAAAATTATAAATTATAATGTGTTTATAATTGATGCTTAAATACACAATCGATTTGCTTGTAGCGAAACCTACAATTTGCGCTTACAAATGACTGCAATGACGTTATACCCCGGAAAGCGCCTAAGATATTTCGGCCGCTAACGATACATACAAATTCTCGACCTTAGCCACTGGAACCTTCAGGCCATTCCTCCCTTTAGGTTGGAGCAGCAGTACATCTTCCGTCCTCCACAAGAATAATGGAGATTAATAGTTAAATTAATATAGACATATTCCATAATCAATATATAAAAAATGTATGTTCAAACTGAGAATACGGTTTTTATCGAACTATGACAACCATTGTCAAGACATTGATCTTTTCTACCACAAAAAGAGAGATGTCAAGAAGTACTTGGAGAAGCGGGAAGACTCTGATTTTTTTAAGTAGTAGTTTTAAATTCTTAGTATTATTTGTTGCTTTTAAATGTCAAATTTCAGTTTTTTAATTTTATTATTTTTTTTAATGTAAAATTTTCTTTTAATGCGCTTTACTTGTTTTCTGCTTTTTATACATAATTTGTTAATCTATGTAATCTGTTTTGGCTTTTTGTATTGTATTAGTATTTTGTATAATAATATGTATTAATTAGTAAGCTGTTAGATTACTTATAATTAAATAAATAAATAAATAAACAGCATCTTTAAAATTAAACATACCTCTTCAACGTCTTCGTCCGGGTATTCAAGCAAATGTTTCAAACTGTTCGCCAGTGTTGGGTAGAGGTCAGACAAATCGTCCAATATCACAGATTCGTCTAACAATTTCTTGTATAGCACAAGTGGAAATGGCACGTAAATGATTATCGAATTGTATATCGCTAGTCCGTATATTGCACCTGTAATGCATATGCTGTATATACCGAATACAAATATAAACTAAGGTCAAAATTGCCAACTACCACCACTTTGCGAATGAATGGCGTAGAATTGGCAAGAAACATTTCGTCACTTTAAAATCAATTTTAGATTAGTTTTTTGTAATATTAATTGTTTTGTTTTATTTGTATGTTCTCTTCACGTCGTGTTTGCCTCTAAGTGCTAAAATAAAATTGTATATTGTGGTTCTTTTACTAATGTATGTGCCAGCGTGGCAAGCTTTTACCAATACAAAAAAAGTTTATGTATTTAATATTAATTGTAATTATTGCACCATGATAGAAATCGTATTGCTTGGATTTCGTGACATGACTTCATTTCACGAAAATTTCGTGAAATGAAGTTACTTGGGCTACAAGTTGTATAAAATATCTTTTGCTATGTCTATTGATCGATATTGTCCGGGGATGAATATTCTGTTTGTGTTGGTGTTTATGTTAAAGATGGTATGGGTCCACTGAAATTAGTGTTGAGCAACTTAAAGCTTGGCTAACTTAACAACTTACCGAGCAACTTAAAGCTTACGCCCATTTTATATAAGTAGTGTTTGTATTTTTTTAAAGTACATATTTCGAATACATTGTTTTCTTCTTTCATACATATAGGTAAACTTTTTGTGGATATGTCTAGTGTATTTATTTTACTGTATAGAGATGTATACTGGTCGTGTCCACATGTTCTAGGGACGGCACCGCTTTTTTTTATATTTTCATATGTAAGTTGATGTTGACATGTGTTTGTCCTAATTTTGTGGTCCAATAAAAAAAAAATGTATGTGTTTAGTTTCCTTAATAAATAACCTCAAAGGTTATTCAAAATAAAAACTGTGTGTTATCAAAAGTCATTGGGATATTTGGTATGTAGTTAACAATGCTTTAGTATAAATTAACGACGTTTATATAAAGAATTTTTTTTTATGTTGATTCGTATTGTATCATAAAACCCCTTGAACTTGAACCCTTGAAGTTAAAAACAATTAAATTACCTATCAAATAATACATGACATCATCTTCAAACGGGTTGTTAGAGAACCATATCATGTTTGTCTCCTCGGACTGCTTAAACATCCCATAGACAGGGTCAAATATTTCTTTCAGCAATAGTAGGAAAAACTCTTTCTTCACGCCTCCAGCGTCCTCCGCTTCCTCACCTAAGAATTCTACCTGAAACATTGTACTGAATATATATAATATCTTAAATATGTAATATATATAATATCGTAACTATGCTACTACAAAAAAATTCTCGTGTTAGGGTATTTGTAATTAAACTCCTCCGAAATAGCCTGACCGATTTTCGTGAAATTTTGTGTCCATATTGGTTATGTCTGAGAATCGTACAACTATCAGTTATTATTCCAAGGTTGTCCACTCCAAAATATCATACAAATCTTAATTTCACACCTCTACCATCAAGTCCTATTTTTTATTATAGTAGATAGTTATTTTTTGAACTAAAATAATATACATTATAGGCGCGGCAATTTCGACTTCCAGACGAAGACAAGTCAGTATTTTATTATGAAATGAAAATTTCATAGGATTATCTAGCATTATTCTTTGTGGTACGTCAGTGATTAATATAAAGTGAAAATATATCTTTCATTATTTAAAGCATTCCGTGGATCCAGGAATCATACAATTACATCATTAATATCCAATGATAAATTAATATATTATTAATATGCTATTTATCGTGTGCGACCAAAAATTTTCTAGAAAATTTATTTGACTTTAGGCATACACAATAACCTCGTCGATTTTTGGCTATACTTGAAGTAGGTAGGAAATTTTAAAACGAAAAGATTTTGCATTGCGCTTAATTGGTCAATCGCAATGACGTCGCTTCTGTGATTGGACGTAACAAGCTAAATGCGATTGTAAGCTGTATATGAACTCTTAAAACCACTGCAACCATTATACCATGTTCCACATGACATCTTTAAGTTATAAATAGTTAATTAGTAATTATAAAATAAATGAAAAACCACGATTTGTCCTCTATCAGCAGTAGACACAGTGAAATAGGAGCACGCACTTACATTCTCGTGGGAACTACACAAATACTTATACTCTGATTTTAAACTACTTAGAATTCTGAAAGCTATAATTTTTTGACATAACAGAGATGGCAAACCTTTTTGGCCAGCCAGATTTTTCAATTTCAATACGAGTCTGAACAGTCTTTACATACATTTTATTTTTTTGGTGAATGTAGCCATTTTATTAAGTTCGGTGCTCCACATTAAAAGTGGCTATTCATCACAAACAATAAAAACACAAAAGTAAAGATACCATTTTTTTAATGTTTACTAAACCTGGAATTAGTAAGCAGTGATGCCAGCTAAATAAAAAAGTAATTTATATTAATTCGACATAGTGTTCGAGATATTGTAATATTTCTTATTTTTGTATTAGGTCATTTTTTCATATTATTTTTTATTCCCCTCAAATGGGACAAATTTATCCCTTTATCGGTGGAGAATTTTTTTAGTAGCAACACTTGTGAAATGTCAGAATTCTACGGAATGAAAAATCAGAGTACCTCATGAAACATGTATTACTTACTCTAAGCGGCTTCTTCAGCTGAGAGCTGTCATGATTGCTGATTTGCAGCATCGTGTCTCTCACAATATGATTTCTCGACACGGACAGTTGCAAAAACTGATCTCTATGGTATTCGTACGTCGGATCAATGAAAAGTCTCGTGAATATTTGCGTAACCTCTCTGTGGATAGCCATTTGCATTTGCAGCTGTTGATCGATCTTTAGTAGCAAAGACTTGCATTGCACGTCAAATAGAAATGCGTAGTTGCAGAGGTGAAGTTGATTCGACTGTAACGAATTAAATGCTGATTGGTACGATCTTTTACGGAGACGCTAAAATCGAGATATTGTGTTAATTTTTAATTATTAAACTTTAGTTCTTAACTAAAGTATATGTTATATCTGTCTTAATTGCTGCGAATTTTAATATATATATCAGTCAAAATCTATTATATCGACATCAAAGGTCATGAATCGATAGTCGTAACAGCAGATGACGTCAATATTAAGAACCTAATACAATAGAATTCAGCCGGGACCTTTGATTTTGGTCGATATAACCGGTATGTAAACGATGTCGTCGTAAACGGTTTTGTCTGTATATAATATATATATTTATATAAATGTACTGTATTTAACTTCTGGCAGCTAGAACGACTTAAATTTGATGTTTTTTTAGTTAACTGCGCTTGTTTTGTATGAGATTTTTCAAATAGCAGTATCTAAAACTAACAATCGTTTTTTTATTTTTTTCACCTTGTATTTTACATTGAAACAGTTTGAGCAATCTCCTTTAGCAATTAAAAAAAATCAACAATTAGATGTAACTTTAAATTTTAATTGTTCTGTCATTAAGAAAACCCACTTACATCTTGATCCGAGAGCCAATTTATATAATCTTTAGCAATATTTACATGTCCACTTAGGTCTTCAATATAAAAACATTCTGCTGGTATTTTTGGATTCTTTGGATTCGTGAAGTTAATTTTATTTAGCGTCGATAGAGCATTCAGTATTTGTAATATGCTGTGTGTGAAATTTAATCTCTGCAAAAAAAAAATAACTTCGCATAAAAGGTAAAGGTACAGGTTCCTTAGCTCTTCCTAAGTTTTCATTTTCATATGACATTTATTGAGACTGGAATAGATAGACAACTCCAAAGCGCCGAAGTTAATATGTTCTGAATATGAAGGCAATGATTATTAAAAATTCTACAAATTATTTAAGACATACAATTTAGATGTAGCAAACACTTGATTATTTACTAGAACAGACGATTAAGGACTGTGCCAGGAAATGCCAACAAGTAAAAAAGATTAATTAAAGTCTACCAATGAAAGATTTAGGTCATTAAAAATTTAATAAAGACATGTACATCCAGGCTGAGAATGACTTTTTGAAAGACTTAAAAAGAGCCCATTTCAATGATTTGTATTTTGATAAATAAATAATCAAATATGTTAAAAAAAACGAAGAAAGCGCTAGCGAAAATATCCATCTATTTAAAAAATAATTACTGTTCGTTTGTCTTGCTTAAGCTGGAGAATGGCTGGAGCGATTTGGCTAATTATTTTGTGGAATTTCAGGGTAAGTTTAAACCGTAAAAAACATAATTTAATAAGTGAAGAAATGTACTAAAAATTACAAATTTATTTTCCAATAAAAACAGGTTGAGATATATTTTATGCCTTTTGTCATTTTAGAAATAATTGTCATATATTTAGAGATTCCTTCAGAAATGTGTTTCATAGCTATATATATGAGTGATGCGAAGTTCACCGGTTCATCAAGTAATAAGTAAATTTCAAATACATCATTTACCTTATTAAGCCTAACCACAGGCTGCATCAACTCGTACACAATGACACTCTTAAAAATATCAACAAGCATCTCAAAGTACTCCGCCGTTTGCGCCTCCCACCACAAGTGGACGATCTTTTGAGGGTGGACTAATAACCTGTTGAATGCTTCGGCGAATGGACCCTATCAAATATGATTAGGGTGAATATATAAGCTATAAGTGGAGTATACTGCAGTTACTGGGTAATTCTTCCGGCTTGGTAGTTCAATGATTCAAGTTGAAGTATTACGTAAGCAGATTTGCTGCAATTTATCCCCCCCCCCCCCCCCCCTTCCTCTTGTCAGTAAAAGTAATCAAAGCGAGAGCTTTTTACTACTGTTATTTCGAGAAAAATTAATAGTACGTAAACGTATTAATTTTTTGTGGGAATTCTCGAAAATGCATTTCGTTTTCAAGCATAGATAATGTGTGGGTAAAATGTATAAATATTTACTGTTGACGTAATCAACAAATAAGAAAATCTTACGTAATACTTGAACGGCTCCTATAGCCCTTAAAATGTGACAGAGTAATCACAGAAATGTGTTTGTCGGACAACCCATGGACTATAGAAACATACAATGAAAAGTTGCAACATGTTAATATGGAGTAAAACATTTATAATCAGTATTTTACATGAATGTAACCTGTATTTCACTATTAATTGTTTAAGTATGGCTTTAAGTCACAGACTTTTACGTATCTTTAATTTCAACAATAACTGTAAAATGAAATTTTTGGGGTGACACCTACCTGGTCTCTCAACTTTAAGAACAATGTACAAACAAAAAAGAAATTGCTAGCATAAGAATTTCAAAATCAAGGATTCCTCCACTAGCACTAGCTCAGCTATATGTACAATTCGGGGATCAGCTATATGTAGACAAAAGAGCCTGACGCTGTCGTGGGGAATTCCCCATTAGGGATTGCAATTGCTGGATCCAGCGCCTTTTTAAACATGCTGGATCCAGCATACATCTTGATCCAGCGATGCGGATCCGCAAACGTATCAATTTCTATTGTTTAGTATTGAGTTGCCGCCATTTTCGAATCGGCGCGGCAACGTTGCCGTTCTGTCACCATAGCACGTGCCGCATGAAAGGCAACGCCGCCCCCTTTCCCCCTTACCAACTGTACCGCTTATGTTTGTTTATTTTACGTAAGTGTACATGAAAAATCCAAAAAAGTATGAAGAAGTAATAAAAAACCTGGCTATTTTCCATTGCCCAAAAAGAATGCGATGCGGCAGGAGATAAAACATTGTTAAAACGAGTAAATAAACAATATATTGTAGAGCCGATGCAAGATGATACCATGGAGATAGAAGAAGATCGTGTAGATGATGACGCAGAACCCGTTAAAGTGACTTTAGAGCTAGAGCTTGAGATATAACTTAAAAGAGAGAAGGAGAACTTTAATAAACAAAAGCCAAGTGGTCAATTAGATTACGAAAAGATCCTGAAAAAAGAAATGAGCGTTTATGAGAGCGAAGGAGTGCAAGGTGAACATTTATCTATGGTTTATGAGTATTTAATGACCTTAAAACCGGCCAGTGTAGAGGCTGAAAGGGCATTCTCAGCAGCCGGCTACATATGCAGTTCTGTGCGAAGTTCTGCTGTGAAGCAGGTTGGGAGATAGGACTATAGATAAAATTTGTTTTCTAAGGTCTTACTTTCAGAGAATTCAAAAAAAGAAGTAGTCTCTTATCGTCAGACTTTAAACTGCTTATTTATTAAGGATTAACGAGCGGAGAGAAGATTATTTCAAAGCTTTTTTTGTTTGATACAAAAATACTATTGAAAATTAAAATAGTGTTATTATTACGGTCCTTTTTTAAAAGAATGTTAATTAAGTTAATTTTAAAAGAATTTGTGAGACTGATTGCTACTGATTAGCCGTCCTATCATTAAACATAAGCGTAATTAATAAGATAGTGCTTACTTAGAAACATTATCTTAAATGTTATATGAATATAAGGTTATATGTCTGTTATTTATTTTTATGTTGATTATTTTGATCTCAAATTATTAGCCAAAGCAAATTAATATAAGATATCACCAAATGAGTGGAAGATTTCAAAGATTATCGTAAGAAGTACAAATTAATAAAAAGTCTTAAAAATGTCGTCTTTTATTTTCTTTTCACGTTTTGCTGGATCCGCGCTGGATCCAGCTGGATTCGGGTCAATCCAGCTAAAATTCCGCTGGATTGAAAACGCCGCTGGATTGCAATCGCTATTCCCCATCCCATCTTTTAATAAATGATCTTTGTCCTTTATCATATAAAATGTATTGCTTTTTACTTTCGATGGGGTGACACCGCCAACTTCCCCACCGCGTGCCACCCAAGGTAGCTACGCCATTGATTATAAGCTACTAGTGACCCGCCCCAGCTTCGCACGGGTGCAATGCTAATGAAAAGCAGGTTTTTATTATGTATTGTTATTTCCGTCGCTGGAAAGCTCCGATAATATACGCATTCGATCGCTGCTAAATAAGCTGTAATGGGCTGTATAGATCTATATTAAATGAACAATGTATTCAAGGTATTTAATTGGTTAACGATTAACGCTGTATTGGTTAAATTCGCTTTGAAAATTAGCCATTATTTGTCGTAAAAAGTAAATGCCAAAAAAAACTTATTGTGGGTTATCCATAAGAGATAGACGTATACCATCACGGACTTTTCTGTAGACCTTTTCAATGTGTACAATACTTAGTACATTATTTTGATAAAACTCGTAGGGTTCAGCCTGCGTTTGCAATGTAAGCGGAAAAAATGTAATTATTTACGACATTACATTAGAAACCTCAAAAATAACAGTACTTCTCCATTAATTAATGGATGTTATTATACATATAAACCTTCCTCTTGAATCATTCTATCTATTAAAATAAACCACCACAAAATCCGTTGCGTAGTTTCAAAGATTTAAGCATACAAAGGGACATAGGGACAGAGAAAGCGACTTTGTTTTATACTATGTAGTGATTATAAAACATAGACAGTATCAAATTTGTTACTATGGTTACGATGTAAAATGATAAACATGGACACCGACAGATGCCTTGACTAATACTATTAAAACTACATACTTGTAATTCGGGATGTCTCCTTGGGTTCCTCATCTCATGGTACAAAGGCAAGAGGAGAAAAACTCTCAAAGCTTCAGCGTCAGGTGGCGAATTCTTTACCCCCTTTATTACGTTCTCTGTTAGATTACTGAATATCTAAAATAATTTACTATATTTAATTCATGAAAAAACACTGCCCTCTTTTGTCTCTTTCTGTCAAATTCTATTTAAGCTATGTTGAAAAGGGAGGTCAGTACTTAAGTTTAGATTATATCTATAGAATTCTCGTAAAGTTTTTGTTCCAAAAATATAATATCATATTAAAATATATAATAATATAATATGATTGAGTAGTATATAATATGATTAACAGTAGTATTGATTCACACTATTAGCAACTAAAAACCAGTAATTAACACAAAAAATGCAAATTTATATTCAGTACCTTAAATCAAGGGCGAGAAGTACTGGCAAATAAAATAGGAATACAATAAGTATGGGGGAAAACCTTACCAACTCTTTAATAGATGTATTTTCAAATCGACTGATGATACTAAACGCCTCTTCAGCCTTTTTAATGTCCACTCCAGGCACTTTTGTATTACATCCATAATGTGCGCTATTTTGTAACAGGAAGGAGGCATTCAAACATGATAGAGATCCGAAAACTGTCTCCAAGTATGCCATTAGATCCTGGACAATTAATAATAGTATTTTAGAGATTTTTGTGTACATAATATGGTATTTGCGAAACGCAATCTGTTTTATTAACATTAGTAACTTAATGTACTTTTACGAACGTCTCTAAAAAATATGCATTTTTTAATTAAAATATCATTTATTTACATAGGTTATTTAATGTGCACTTATGAACGTCTGTAAAAAAATATGCTTCTAAATTTCTACTTTCAATGTTTTCAAATTAAGGCTCAAAGTCCTTTACGTTTTCACTAATAAATGGGCCTCCATGGGCTGCAGTATCACCTGGCCTATATGGGTAGTTTTCCAATAACAGAGCATAATGCGACTCAGTGGCGCACAATGCCGAATTATGCTGAAGCTTAATTGGAACGTGAATTAGTTTTCAAATGTATCAGCACAGTGCGCTAAGTTCAGTATTGGATCTTTAAAAATTATTACTAAATACGATGACGATGAAGAGCTCCGAGCACTCGATAAATCATCGTCATCGTTTAAAGAAATCAATTACATAGTTTATTATCAAGTATTAGTATTTATTGGAAATATATATGTTAATGAAACAGATGAGTTATTTGAGCCTTTATAATTATATATTTTTATCAGTTTGAAATAACTTTGATTATTTACACAATCTACGACGAAACGAAAGCCTTACAAATTTTTCAACAATAAATAATATTACTAACGATAATTTCGATCAATGCCAACTTAAAGAATAAAACACTAGTGATTTTTCTGTCACTGAGTTGGTATTGATTGCAAGTATCACGCGAGAGCATTACTTTTGAGAGTGCTCAATTGTGCGAAGCGTTGCTGTAGTTGGAACATTCAACGTCGAGCATTGTGCCGCATAATGCGCTCTAGTGCTGTAATTGGAAAACTACCATGTCCTCCATATGTCATAAAAAAGTTTTCTACCCTCTGAATACCGTAGATAAAAATTAAATGCTATTAACAGAAGTCATCTTACCTGATTCACTACATCGTCGTCCTTGAAGACCTCGCAAGCTGCTAGTTTAGGTATATTTAGTGTGAGTATTTGTTTCTTAGCATCTGGTATCCGTGAGTCAGTTTGTATCGATTTATCACTATGGACTACGAGGAAACTGTGGTCACCGCCCGCGAATACGCGTATAGGGCCGCTGAGGGCCGACGAAAACTAGAAAATGTTTACAAACTTTTTGAATACTTTGTCAATTAAGTAGAGTATTTTATTTATTTACACACGCAGTATTACAAATATACGGTACAATTAAAATAATTAAATAAAGGGGGGGGGCTGTATCGCTTGTACGCGATATCTTCCAGGCGATCACTGTGAGATTTTTATTACATTATATAAAACAACTACCGACTATACTATTAAAAATAGTACCAACATACATATATAAACAACTTTCATTGTTACTTATGAAAGGATTATATTTTTATGCAATTTCAAACAGAATACGTCGGTATCACTGAAAATGTTTAGAACTGGCCAGTTAACATCGTTAATGAAAACTTTTTTGAATTTCAATTTTAGAACTCAGGGTAACCTAATGTCATTTGTTTTTGTGAATGGCGGCAAATCTAACGTGACTGCGAGAGTCATTTATTTATTTATTTATTTACTTATTCACACTTCGTTGCTAGAAAGATCACAAATAACACAATACATATAAATTACAAGGGATGCAACGGGAGGCCTTATCGCTAACAAGCGATCTCTTCCAGGCAACCCTAGGAAGAAAAGAAAACAATAAATAAAAAATGATGAGTGCAAGAAGTGCATAACCAGAAGTTATATAAAAAACAAAATATATATATATTAATCTGTAAAACCTTAATCTAGAGAGAATAAAAAAAAAACAATATTAATAACTAAATGAAACTAGAATTGCCTATGAAGGATTTATTCCCTAAAACTAAAATTCTAGTACATTCGCTTTACGAGCCCTGAAGATGCGGAGACAGCTTACGAAAATGACATAGAAGAGATAAGGAAGAATGGGCCCACTGCTTTTCTCAGTGGTTCCATCGAATGCGACGATGTGTATAGAGGAATGTAAATTACTAAAAAAACTAGCAACTTTCTAAATAAAGCCGTTTTTCATTTTCTAAACATTTTCAGTGTTACGTGGGTATAATATGAATGTAAGTTAGTTTTCCTAACACTAAAGAATGGTCACATTATAAGAAAAAAACAAAGATATAACTGCATCAATACGTCAGCCACTACGCTTCTTGAACAATATGTCCTTACTAAAGCATCAGGTATTTGTACTTGTATTTATGGCACTACTTATTACAGGCTAAGTATAAAAATTACTATGAATGATTTACTGTTGCATTATCAACATTGTCAAATAGAACTCAACACAATTTTTTGAAGTTCCTGCGCATTCTTTGGCTTGACTTTCTAGCTTCGGCTTCTTTTTCGGCTATTAATAAAACTAAATATTAATAAAGTTCCAAATTTTTACACTTCAGGCCAATGTAATAGATCGCATTTGACATCTGTAAGTTTTGGCACAACATTGAAGTGGCTTAGGACATCGATAAAACGGAATGAAAGACGATCTTGTATGAAAATCTCACATAACAAGAAAAAAAAAAACGAATTGAGTTACTTTTTTGAGTTCATAATGATTTTTTTTCGTTATTATCGTAGTTTTATACTTAATAAAAGGAATAATATATGTCGTTATATGTGGTGAAGTATATTTTTTAGTATAGAACAATAGCAATCGGGCAAGAGTCTCATCTGATGTCTTAACGCCGCTCATGGACACTCTCAATGCGAGAGAACTCGCAAGTTTTTGGATCTTATAAGTCGAATTGGTCAGCGAGAGGGCAGCTGCTTCTTCTACTTTGAGTTTTGATGTGTCAAATCTGATATATTAAATTGGACCCAACTATTATCGGTTTATAGAAGTCAAACGAGTTGCAAACTAAAGGTGCAAACTAGTTGGTTTATTATATGAAATACAGTTTTTTCTCAAATTTTTAACTCCCTAGTCTATACTATATATAGTTTAATATACGTGTTGAATTGAAAATTGGCTTTCCTTTAATCAAACTGTTTTTTAATGATACTCGTAAGCGCATAATATCGTAAACAAGCGTCAAATCTACAAATAAATTATTCTTTACCTTATTAGAGTCAGCCGGCTCTGTCTGCATGATAGAGTAAAAATATAATTAAATAGAATTTTGACATACTAATTGGAATACTTCAGTCAAATATTGTATTTAATTCCAAAAACATTCGTTCTTTCGTTCAGAAATCTCTCACAATATATTTTAGTTTAATTAATTAAAGTATCTTGTATATAGCTAGTTAGGCTTCGAATTCAACCCCCTAAATGAATATGCCTATACAATTATGGATATTTTATTGGTTTTATATTTAATTTATGGTTATTGATTTATTGGATAAACGAAACTACAAAAAATTGTTAAATTAAAAAGTAAGAATGTTAATTTAGCTTTACTAAAATGCAAAGTTCGCCAATCGTAGTTCTGTATAGCACAGGACAAAACATAAAAATTTCAACATTACTATTTAATCCACAATCTATAAAGTCGTTGTATGGAACATGGTAACCATGGCAACAATCACAACTCATCAGTTTGCTGTGATTGCAGATATAATTGCATACATACCGGTGATTCATCGCTAGGAGTAAATGGCACGGGCGTGGGAACAAGTGCGAAAGCCATATGCGGACAGCCGAGTTGTCCGCGCGCGCCGTATCCGCACGCGAGTACGCGATCTCCCACGCGACATAGTACGTGCCTACGTCCGCACGCTATTTGCGTCACTGTACTGCCCATTAATTCCATTATCTGAAAGATTTAACACCTGTTTCTATATTCAAATAAAAAATGCCATTCTTCGGCCCTATATGTGAATTTACAATTCATTTATGCATGTTGTTAAATAATGTACTAGGGTACATATTCGTATAAACGTCAATGTTTGAAAAAAAAAAAATGTACTTTTTTATATACTAATATCAAATTTGCATTATGTGCTTACACGGTCGTTCATTTCTACGTCATTTCAAATTATTATTATTACTATATCAGCACCTTTATACGGAGAGCGTGTTAAAAAGCGTGATTTTATACAGAAAAAAAAACGACTTATAAATAGTTATTATATGGATACAAGCCTTTTTATATATGATTATTTTTATTAATAGATAATTATAGATGAAATATAATGCCATAGCAAAAACAACTCAGGGCAAGAATTTTTTAAAAATATTATTTAAGTTTAGTAAGTTTTTTTCTCATGCTTAAACGGTCCACATTCTATGAAAATATAACTATGTATTTTATTCTAAATAGATTATTACAACATTTATTTGGTACTGTATAGTACTTACTTTTTTAGGAACCAATTCATCTCTGACCGACCCATGCCCTGTCTGTCCATATTCCCCTGAACCACATGTAAACACTCCACCATCTAACGTTAAAAACGCTGTGAAGTCTTCCCCACATGAAATGTAACAAACCTGTAAAAATATAATAATAAATTAAACAATCTTTAAAATACTGATTATAGGTGAGATTAGTATGAGGTACATGATACTTCTTCGGTTTCATAATAAATTAGGTACCACGGTAAGGAAATAGGTCCTTTTTTTGTGATAAAAGATTATGGCTATTGATATTATTAATTTAGATATTTTTTTATTTGGACTTATTTCTTTAATAATTTCTGCAGCAAGTTTATATCTCTTTAAAAATAGTTGGTGTGCTAATAGTAAAGAAAAATTACCTTAACATTACGTAGTGATTTCAAATGAGTAGGATAACATCTGTTATCCTTATCTTGTAGTCCTAATTGACCGTGACTATTCTTGCCGAACCCATAAACAGCTCCAGATCTGAAAAAAATATCTAAACTAGCAGTACTTGAAAATATATTTTTTATATTATATATGTTGGAGCAATGGTATTTGCTGCCATTTTCATTATAATTTAATAATATAAAATTAGTTCAAAACTATATTCAAAGAATATTGTCAGAAAAGTGGCAAGTTGGGTCATAAAATATGCACCTATAGCCATAATAGTTATTTACTGGATATCCAACCCAAGAGTCCGGTCTATGTCTTAACCAATAAAACATTGTGACGGTGAAATTATTATTACTGTAACTAAGGCTCGGATAGGTATGAAAAGATAATAGGTGTAATTAGATATGATTTTAATCAAATTATATAAATTTTAGCTTTCTACTAATCTTAAAAGTAAAACTGGATGAATTCATATCCAGTAACTTGGTTATAAATGGCAGTAATATATCATTTATATGTAAAAAAAACTACATATTATGGTTAAAAAAATGATATTAAGTAATGGATGAAAGGACCTTCAACTAAAAGCTGAAACTGGCGGGAAATAGCAGAGAATAGGGAGCTGTGTAAATTTCTCAAGATTGCAATACATTGGTTCACAAAGCGAAGGTAGTAAATAACATCAAAAATTAAGAGAATACTGTGTAAAGTTTATTCTACTAATTAGATTGCAAAAACCATTTACAAGAATAAGTGTGCTGAATCACCTGATAAATATGTTTTGGCTCATTAATAAAAACATATATTGCTTTCTTAGAATGTGCAAAATATAACTTAAAAAAAGGATCATGAAGGTATATAATATATATACATAGTTGATAATATTGCTGCATCATTTTTATCAGTCAATACATTAAAAATAAATATAATGAAAAAATACACATATATACCTACTTAGATAAAACAAATGTATGGTTACTCCCACAAGTCACCAACGCAATGGGGACACCAACTAATGATGTTATCTGTTGTGGTGTTGTTTCCTTATTTGACATCATACCTAAACCACACTGACCAAAACTATTTGCACCCCAGGTATATAACTCACCATCTGAAATGTTTATAACCTATGTACTACAGTGTATTGCCTTTTGTATTAGATAAGTTCACATGTTTTTTATTAAATAAATAACCTATGAATCCAAACAACTGTACAGAAACCTGCTTAATTAGGTCAATATATTATGAAATATTATAATCTTTAAAAAACTACAATTTGATTCAGCATAATTTAAGATCAATTTGATAGATTTAATTTAATATTCCTTAAAACCTACATACTTTCTAACAAGCTTTGCATGGTTGACTAACTTTTTTTATTTTTTCTTAGAAACCTAATATTTTGAAAGTGGAGTATTTAATAGCCTGCCTGTGTCATTTACCACTCAACTAAAAAGACATGTCTCATGCTTTAAGTGTGGCAATATAACATAAATTTGTGTGTTATATCTTTGATTACTATATTTCTATGTGTAATTTATTACTATTTATTGTTGTTTTTTTTATTTTGATGTAGCATAACTGTAAATAGTCAGCTAAAATAAATACATAATGGATAAAGTTTTCTATGTAAAAATTGAAAAATTATAGCAGAAATAATGATTCAAACCCCAATGTAATTATTATAGCCAATTAGATGAAAACTTAACATCTCTGTTTTAACTCTAAAAACAAAGTAATTAAATAGTGCTTTTTGTATATGGTGTAACAAAATAAATGTATGTTATTTATAGTAAAGAATGAAATACTCACTATTTGTCAATGCTATAGAATGGTAAGAACCACAAGCAATCTGTATTAAATTTTTTGTAGCTAGTAATTTGATAATTTTAGGTTTATCTTGAGCATGTGCCCCTAGATTACTACCTAATTGGCCCATACTGTCAGAACCCCAACTAAAAGGTTGTCCCCATTCATCAATTGCCATTGAATGCTGCATTCCACATGCTATTGCAGATAAATTGCAACCTTTAAATGTTTCTACAAGAGCTGGAAAAGATAGTAATGATTAAATTTTGTTTCCAATATTAATAATAATATAAAAAAACAATAATATGAGAGGATGATATGATATGGTAAATCATCCAAAACACAACAACCTGGATATTTTCCATCATCATCCTTTGTATGCCGCCCCAACTGCCCAACATCATTGTTTCCACATGAATACAGATGGCCAATGTTGGTCAAGTATAATGAATGGAACTCTCCAGCTGCTACTGATTGTACATGACCACTCTCCTTCCATTTCGAAATTGTTGGCTTTATGATCTGTAGTATTCAAATAATTAGTAAAGAATTACTGAGTATAGTATAAAAAATCTAGAAAGATCTTTAGATCAACAACAAAAATATATTAGAGAAAATTAATAATAATACGCAATATTGAAAATATTATGTGAAATATACTATGACCTTACCAAATCAAGATTGTCAGACCCATCAATACATAATTCGTGATGTGTTGCGTTCCCCCAACAAAACATTTTTAGTAAATTAACAGTATATGAATTTGAAAACTAAAAATGATTACAACTTTTTTATAACCTAAAGGAATACCCTGTTTAAACTGTTTTTTTCGTCCGAATTATATTGGAGCAACACATCAAGACAATCGTTTTATTTAAGACATTTTTCAGATTTTGTAAGTAATAAAAATATATGTAGACTACAGTTTGTAACTTGTGGTAACTCGTACCAGAATTCAGATTTCAGTTTATCAAGATCGAGAACAATCTTGTTTGATGTTTCTAGACATATGACATTTCATATTTGACAGTAAGCTTGGTAACCCAGATGATAGTTACAAGATAAATTTTGCACAAATTTATTTCCCAAAAAAAGTTTTGTTAATGAAATATTTAAGCGTTTCTATTTTAGGAGGAATTTATATATTTTTTTAAATTTCTTCCCTATTTATATTGTATTTCCTCTTAATTTCTTAAATTATATTTATTTCTTAAATCTGCCATCTATTATTAAAAAGTTAAACCTATAGTAAGACAATGAACTTTGCGAGAGGTGGTGAGGGGTGCGGAAAGGGACAGGGCCGAGGGGGGTGTCGAACTGAGACGTTGCACGGCCATATTTGTTATTGTACTCCATAGAAAATAGGAATTTATTTGAATCGTTTGATTTTTGAATAGCAAGTGATTCAGTTCCCTAATTTTGTGATGCATTTTAGTTCAATCAATTCTTACCACAGAGAGTATAATCAGTGTCATAAAAACCTATGCGTATAAAAAGTATGCATATTTAGTTTAGTGATTACCTCTACTGAATTCGCTGCAGTGATCCAGCGAAATTATTTTAACAAATTTAAATTATTTTCGATAAAGTGGCGGGGACATCAAATAATAATGGGAAAGCGGGACGATCAGCTGTCCCAGTGGATGTGGGATCGCCCTTACTTGATTGGGAGGAGGGAGATCACTTCAGTTTTGAAGATTCCGAACGATTCGAAGAAGATTCTATGTGTAGCTGGAGTTCGGAACCCGAAAGCCTATGTAATAATTGGCGAGGCTGGAGACGACCAAATTTTCCCAATTCTTTCGGACCTCGGCCAACGAAAAAACCAATTCAAGGTACTTTGTGACAGCTGATCCTTTGTTTCCGTTTTGGACTTTTCGTTTTGGTGACATAATTTATTTTTGATTGTGATTATTACCTTTAGGTATTTGTTAAAGATGCATTCATAAAACTGCAATGATTACCTATTTATTATTAGGTGAACCTTTTGTGTCAGTTATGTGTGTTTTGTATGCATCTATTGACATAAAGAACAGGTGGTCTAAAGTCATTTACCTTTGACTGGACTGAGCAGTTAATAATACCTTAGCTTTGAAAACTTGCTCTTATTGTTTTGACATGAAATTTCTTTGTTCTTTAAGTTAACTTTTAAAATGGTTTCATCTAATTATGTCAGAAACTTTCTTAACTTTCACTGATTCTCTGTTTACCTTAGAATTACAATAAAGCTCTCTATATAATGAAGTGAAAGTTGTTGGCCAGTAATTATATTTTGTATCTACCTAATTGTTAATTTTACATGTTTATGATTAATTAAGAGTTATACAATGTTTATTGCTATTTATATGATTTGAGTAAATTTTTGAAAAATGATGAATTTTTAATAACTATATTTTACTATTTACACTGTTCAGTTTATTTCTAAATACCTATTAAAACCTCTAGTAGTATTTGTTACCTAAAGATTTCTGATTTTCTGAAAAAGTTCAGTTTTAACAATAAATTAAAATTATTTTAATATAAGAACTCTAGTAACCCTAGACTTTTTGATTTAAAAATAATTCTTTTATGCACATTTATCAACAGACAAACCAGTATCATCCCTAAGTGAGTTGGCTGCTAAGTGTGTTGCCAGTCACATTCCATTTGAGTTAGTTGAACATGTGTATCCACCAGTACCAGAGCAATTACAACTACAAATTGCTTTTTGGAGTTTCCCAGAGAGTGAAGATGATATACGTCTTTATTCATGCCTTGCAAATGGATCAGCTGAAGAATTTCAGAGAGGAGAACACCTGTTTAGAGACAAAGCGGTTAAGGATGTTTTACAAATTGGTATGGTTTGATTGAATTTGTGTATTTAAAATATTCCTACAACTACTGCAACTACATAGTTTTTCATTATGTATTGTATGTGAATCCAAAACATATTTTAATACATAGAAGATTGAATTTAGTGATTCTTAACAATATGTTTTTACAGGTTTTCACTTGTCTGCAACAGTTCTACTTACCATGGCAAGGACTCAGTTTAATGTAGCTGTGACATTTGACAGGCAAAAAATATCATCATGTAACTGTACTTGTTCCTCATCAGCTCATTGGTGTTCCCATATTGTTGCTGTGTGTCTCTTTAGAATACATTTAGTAAGTTTCTGTGAATTTATATTTCATTCTCATTATCAATTATTATATAAAGAATTTGCATAATTCTTTCAAACATTTAAAAGAATTGCAAGAAGTTATTTGTGTTGCAATTTATATTTTTGTCACGGATATAAAATGGCTATATGCAACCTCTTAATTTCTGTGACTTTACAATATGTAATAAAATCTAATTTTCCCTTCAAGTTCCTCAAATCAGCCAAAAAATAAGTTCAATTAAAATTATAACAAATAAGGGAGCGTTCAAGTATTACGTCTCGCATTTTTTGGAGATTCTTTACCCCCAAATTCTTATGTACCAAACAGTAAAAGGTTTCCTTACCACCCAGGTACTTATTACACCTTAATGTAATATTAACAATAACGCATAATTCAATCCCCGCCCCGCATCGTAACGTTCGCTACGTAAACGCTATAATAAGTAAAAGAATACCCAAAAGGCTAACCAAACTAGCTATTTTTAATTTTTTAATATAAATGAAATTCAAACTAATGAAAGAAATTGTACATTAAGAATTTAAGTTTTTAATATTTAGTCTGGGATTATATAACTTCCCACAAATATCTGTTAAAATTTTGTTTAATAATTATTTTTTTCATTGTAATTTTAGTTACTGAAAAGCAATTGAAACATGTTACAAATTCGCGTTACAACAGATGGACTGTTGAACAATATTTATTTTTATTTTAGCCAACTCAAGTATGCCTTAGAGCACCAGTATCAGAGTCTCTACAGAGATTGCAGCGAGACCAATTACAGAAATTTGCACAATACCTCATATCAGAGTTACCACGACAAATTCTGCCAACTGCTCAGAAAATATTGGACGAGTTATTATCAGCTCAACCGAACCAAATTAACACAACTTGTGGAGCTCCTGACCCAACCGCAGGTGCATCGGCCTACGAATATACATCATGGTTCCTGGATGAGAAAACATTACACAACAATATTAATAAAATATTGGTCAAATTTTGTGTACCAACTCCAATTGTATTTAGGTAAAAGGATTGTTGTTTATTTACTGTCTCCGTATCTTGGTTGAAATAATTATAAATCAATTTTAGCTCTTTCAAAATTGATTCTCAATCAAAGTATTTAATTTAGAAGGAATAGGGTGAATTTTTCGCTGTTAGGTGACATTTATTAAATTTTATTATAAATTGGTTGTTATGTATTCTCTTTGAATTACAATATGTGTAGTAATAGAGAGCTAACTGCAACTATGAATCAAGTTCTATGACCAAAAAAATCCACATTTCGCAATATCTATAAAATATCATTCTCGTATTTCAATAATTTATTTTTCAATGATACGTTTATGGCTATAATCGCTTTTTGTTTTTAAATGCAATTTACACAAAAAAATTAATTACATTTCCACAAATTGTATACAGTGACGTAAATTATCTAAGTACAAGCGCTCCGCCGGCCGCGGCAGAGTGGTCGTCCTTGTTGCGGCCTTTGCGCGGACGTGAGCCTGAAGGCATGTGGAATTTGCTGTCCATTGTACGGGAGATGTTCAAACGTAGCGACCGAAATGCTATACCTCTACTCGAGATTATCACTGAAGAGGTCATGGCTTGTGAACAGGTTTGTAGAAAATTATTGTTTATTTTGACCTCAAATTAAAACAAATATACCTACGTATAAATTATACTCCCAATAAATTTTATAAGTCTTATTACTATGTTCAAACTCAACAACGGCTGTATCGATTTGAGTGAAGATTGGTGGGATAGCATAGAACTAAATCCCCACCAAGGGATGTGGAACGTGTCATTAAATGTAGTATCTACTATGTATGAAACTTAGTGCAACAAACAGAAATACGGAAAATTTATCCGTAAAATACTAGTCTAGCCGTTCATTTGTTAAAAATTTTATAACAAAACGTTACTGGCAGCTAAACGGTCGATCTATGGTTAAGTATGATTGCGAATTTGACAATTAGAAGTTTTTTTTTCCCCTTTCTTGGCCTGCACGGTTTGTGCGTCAGCCATGAATTAGACGTTTTGAAGTTGACGTGTTTCGAGTTTAGCTTATCGTGCAGATATAATAATCAACAGATGTTCGAATCTTTTCCGACAAAGCCGTGCAATATATGGGTGGACCGATTATGTTGAGTACCTAATTAAGTATTGGAGAATAGTTCAGATCCTTTTCATTTAGATTATAGTTTTTTTTTTAATTTATAATTTTGTATTTAAGATGTGTGTACAGGACGTCTTTCGGGTCCGCTATTATAACATCTAGATTTTTTTTATTGTTAACAATAATTTTCATATAATATATAAATTAATATGCGTCTTTTAAACCCAAAGAAACAGACGCGGAAAGCTACATAAAGAAGAACTTTAAAGTTACATCAAATACAGGGTGCACTGAATTTTTTTTTCAAAAAATACCCTAAAGCATATAAAAATATTATTATATATTAGAAGTTTGACAAAAATTTGCCGTTTTGCATAAATTTTTATATGCATTATGCTTTGTTTGGTGATAATTTATTTACTTACATTATAAATAAACGAAATAGCTTTTCGAATCGTTTTATATTTTGTATTGAAACACATACGAGATTCTATTAAGAGGTTTAATACTCATTTTCATATGAAAGTAAAAATGACGTACACAGATGGAGCCGTAATGAGATTTACAAATATGTAACATGTTATTCAATTCAATAGATAATAGTCTGGTGGTACAGCACTAAAGCGGCCTTAGTGGCTTGGGGTGGGGGTACAGGGGGGAAGCATGGCGGCGGCGGCGGCAACTCCACCGCTCAGCACGCCTGTTCATCTCTATGTGACGAGGTAAATAAAGAATGTTTAAAATTATTAAAATAAAAGTATTCTTTTAAAATCAAATTTGACCAGTGTCTGCCTAATGACGTCAACGTGCGACTGTCATCCCCGAGAACTGGGTGTGCATTTAACATGCTTGTACGGAAGATATTGTGTGGCCTTTGACCCAAACGTCAACGGCGTGTGTTTCACAGAAAGCCGATTACCTGCCATGCCACTTATCGCGATCGTAATCAATTGATAAAATCTGTGGTCCTTAAAGGTGGCACCTCTCTTTGTTGGATTTAAATTGAACTGAGTACCTTTCCTGCAATGGTGTTTACAGGCATGGAAAAGCCACAAAAAAACTTTTTTTTAAATATAGGATCGAAAGTTCACACAGAGTTTTAAATGTATTTTACTAGGTGGTGGTGTTATGGCGTCTCGCGGCTTTGAACCCTGGACTCGCACCACACGAAAGAGATACGCTTCATGAGCAGTTCACTCAATGGCACGTGAAGGTTTTGGACAAGGTATGGTAGATCTTATGTCGAAATATTTAAGAAATTGTTTATCAGGCCTGATTTTTCCGATGAAATTAGTCAAACCATATAATTTAAAAAATATATATATATACATATACCGTCAAATGAAAGCGTGCACTAGCCTCCACACGAGAATCCCCTGTGCAAGGCTTTTCTTCTTGATATACTCATGATTACAGATACTTTAAGTAATCACTTTTACGTAAAAGTATAGTTTACCTGTTGCACAAGAAGAATATTTTTGGTTTCAGCATAGGACAGATATAGAAATTAATATTGTTAGGTATACAGTTTTGAATCGATAGCGAACGTTTTGTTTCTAAGAAAGAGATGAAAGGCCTCTGAAAGAGAATGAAAGGAAAAGCGTTGGGATAAGAAAATGCGTTCTTTGTGTAGATTGTTTTTTTTATAGAACAAAATAATTGGAGTGGTCGGTGTTACATTACGTTACAATTGAATTACGACATATTGCTATCAAGTACTTGTTTAACTAACTAACTCTTGTTTTGAAGTTTTGCATACTATACAATATACTTAGCTTTTCTATAAGTTTTTCTTAAATTTAGTTATGAGGTTTAATAAGCAGATATCGTGCACTCTTCTTGATGGTATATTTTTGGTTACTTACTATATAGATCAACTATTATAAATTTAAGACTTTAAAATTCTATATACCTCCTATATAATCTTCAATATATTACTGATCGCCTTGATTTTCTCTCTCTACAAAGAGACATTGCACCTCTATGCGTCTTTATAAAGTGTACTATGGAGAGTGTTCTGATGAGTTATTTGGTTCCCTCCTGCCTCGTTACAACACTGTGCGGTCCGTTTCAATTGAAAATAGCTGATGGAATTGATGGAAGTCTTCCACGGTACGCTTCAGAAGACATATTCTTTTGTGAACTAGCGAACTGTGGAATCCACTTCCGGCGGGGGTTTTTCCCTGGGAGATTCGACCTCCAATTGCTTAATAAAAGATTATACCTCCCTCAGAAATCAAGAGGAGGGGAGCTTAACCAATTAAAAAAAACTAATGATTCTGAAATTAGGTAAACTAAAATGTTATTATATTTTTTTCCAAATGTACAGGTGGCAAAGAATCGAAACAATCACATAAATACGTCGCATCCGCGCCATGTGCGTACGCATTCTCACCCGCCATACATCAACGGTATAAGCGAGACTGAAGTGTTTCCCGGCTTCAACCCGGCTATGGAAGCCTGTTTCCTCGAATGGGACGATTACCCAATCGCTGGTGTTACATACACAAAGGACCTTAATCCGCTCTACCATAGCCCTTTTACTATATTCAGGCATTCGGATAAGCAGGCAGACAGTGTACATCAGGTAATATATCGAAATGTAATAAGCTTTTCACATTTAACCTACATAGATATAGATATAACATTTACACATAGACACAACAAAACGCACAAAATAACAATGATCATGATGATGATGATGAAAAAAAATTAAAAAGAATGAGAATTAGCAATTTTTTTTTCTTTTAAAGAACAAGTTACGTTTTAAATGTATGCTGTGGTTGTAATTCGCTTTAGCGATTTCTTTAGCGATCTCTTCCAGGCAACCACTATTATGCTCTTAGTGCCCACTATGCAGTAATTTAACAATGGATCTTTGCCTATTATACAGTATATATCGTATAATGTAAATTTAATCTATTTCAAAGTTCCTTTTAGTTCGATAACCTTTTCATTCATAATAAGGGCTTTCCAGAAAAACGTTATAATTCTTATAAAAAATAAACTTTTTGAAGTGTTTCGTTTGTTCAATCTCGTCTTTTATTTTAAATTAAAAATACACCCCACATCCACACCATCACACAACACAGACGAATTAGGTTAATTATTTATTTGACATTTTTCAATTGTTTTTTTTTCTTTGGAACCTTTTTGTATATATATGGCTATATTCCATATTTGTCTATAATTAGTATATTGTGTATATATGTATTACGAAATGATTACTGAGGTTGTACGTGTCTATAGGTAAATTCCTCAAAGGCCGTACTTAACAACGAGATGTCTCTCCGCTATAGACTGACGAATCCTGATCCATCAATGCAAGGACATCGCACTCTGGTTCACAGAAACAGTAGAATAACTGTTGATTTGGCGATTGCTGGTCCTTCGAACCAGGTTAGTTTTTTCACTTTTCGTATTTTTTCATTTACTAATAATTCAATTACTAGTGGTTGAAATGTGGTTGAAATTTGCCTTATTTTAAATTAGGTAGGTAACTTCACAGACGGAAGCCTTTTTTCTAGTTATATTTAAAGAGATTTTAATTTCTTCCATGAAATGATTCCTTGCACCGCTACATTGTATTGTTTAAGTATATAGAAAACACATAGATGTGTTAGTAGAACTTGATCCGAAAGAGAACCGGCATGGCAGATATGCGAATTAAAATATTTTTTTTAACGAATTTATTTGAGTATTTAAAACACAAATCATACACTTTTAACTTTTCTTAATAAGTATCAAAATGGTAAGTGAAAAACTATCGACGTAACGGTAATGTCAACACGACACAGTGCGACTTAGAGTCCTTCAAATAAAGAGCGTACTAATTCTTAGATGGCCGGCAACACACTTGCGAGCCCTCTGAAAATGTAAGTGCCTATGAACGGTGGTATCACGTAACATCAGTTGAGTTATATAGAAAAAATTGAATCTGATAATTTAGCATTCTACGACCTCAAATGTCATGAGCTATCTCCGAATGAACTCTTAGAGTGAGATTTGTACACGGTGAACAATTCGCGAAAAATTAAATTTATTTTTGACGTCCGACTTACTGCTGCCTCGTGTCTGAATATTAACTATAAACACATTTTTTACTACATATTTGACTACTTTTCAAATAGCAGTCAATTCAATTATACTTTTTTTTACAGACGCTTAGACTAATGGTAGTAATAATTAATTTACAAAGAAATGTCACTTCTGATATATGAGATACTTTGTACGCACGCACTTTTTCTTAAATACATATTTCTTCACTGATAACATTACGATCTAGCCTAACTTAAAACTATTAAGTTATTTATATCTTTGTGTTTTGTATCTTTTGTTATTATCCTAATTTACTAATAAGGTTATATGAAAGAGTCCAAAAACACTACATACAGTCTCTATTAAGGTAAAACAGTGTCCTTGTGTACTATTTCTACGTTCTGTTGTCACTTACCACTGTTTACCACTGACTGACACAAATTCGAACCGTTTTGTCAAGAACCTCTCCGCATTCTCGTGAATGTGGAGCCTTAGATCTAGCTTTAGTAGTCTTTTTAATTATTCGGTCGACGTCCTCTACATTAAGGTCCTGATAGAGGTTATTTCGAAATTACCAGGTAGCATCATTCCCCTGAGCACTTTGATTTGGAAAAAATAAAATAAAAATTGGTTACAACTCTTATTTTAATAACAAATGTTTCCAGGCTTGTGGTTCTGGCCAGGAAGCAGCGCGTGATCCCGGGCCAAGTGACGGGAATCATTCGAGTGTCTCATCTGAAGGTAATTACTGTATTTCTTTAATTAAAGTAATATAACATTAAAAATAACTTAGTATATGAAGTCAGAAAGAAATACTTACTAAACGTTTCTAATTTTACTGCTAGTTCTCAAATCAAGGGCGCAAAACGGACGAGAACTGGCAAACTCTGCCACTCTTTTTAATCAACAAGTTATTTTGTTTTACAAAACTTTTTGCAATGATCTGTAACCGTGAAACCATGTTCCACATGCCATCTTTATTAGTTAATTAATGATAACAATAAAATGAAAAACAAAGATTTGTCCTCTATCAGCAGCACGTGAAATAGGAACACGCACTTAAATTCTCGTGGGAACAACACGCAAATATAATTAAGACTAAGGTGAAATTACTTTCTGCCCGGCGTCGTAATTGTATTGATTTTATGCGAATACTGCAGGATTAAATATTACTCTTTCACTAAGTGCCAATTTATTACTTTATGAACTCAATTTTTTGCTTCAAGCGCTTTACAATCGTGGTCAAAGTTTAAAATTCTAAAGAATCAATTTTTGTATTTTTTTTGGTAATTTTAAGGTTTTTGTGAAAATGAAGAAGAAATGCAAGTTAGCGGTGCAGATGGTGGTGACACTGACTCTCAGGATTCATCTCCACCGATTTCGTCTGATGACGCAATTCCACCCAGGGATGACTCTGTCTCTGACGATGAATGTCATCTCTACTTCTATGATGCTACAGCTGCTAGACGTGTGGCAGCTGACGGATCTAGCGCAATAAACGGGGTAACTTAACATTTCTAGAATTGGGTTGAAAAATTATTATTTATCGAGCATATTTTTTAATCCTTGTTTTTGAACATGTTCTTCGTATGGAAAGCACGACAGTGTCCCTTATTTTCATTGAATAATTTATAAAAAATACACTTTCACACATACACCCACCCTCTGTCACACACACACACACACACACACACACACACATACACTCATACACGCGCACACACACACATGTATGCGCAAAAATACAAAAATATTATGTACTAGGTTACTTACCTGCTTTTGATATCCATGTACTCTTAACGTATTTTTTTCAGTTAACTTTATTTTTGTAGTAATCTAATTAACTGGTTTGTTAACTTTAAATTTGTTTATCTACTCAAGTGGAATTGAAGCCTCGTTATCCACAGGTTCTAAATTATTAATTATTTTATCAATACAGTTGACATTTTAAATTGTTACTATTGAAGTGAAACTTATAGTGGCCTTCCAACAAGGTTGCGTTAAACGTTAAACGCCACCATGGATGGGGTATGAAAGCACTGTTGCGTTGAACGTTTAACCTGGGGAGGGGGAATAGAGAGAGAAAAAGAAGATTATTTTCGTAATTAGTTTGCACATTACGAGGTTTCACTTCTTCCGCGCGGTGACTCGACGCACTTTTTTATTTCTAAAACATGGTATATGATTCTAAATGTTATTTTAGGCCAACAGCGTGGGTGGAGCGAGTAGTAGCGGCGCTAGTTGGCAGTGCGGTTGGGAAGTTCAGTTCGCGCGAGCTGAAGGCTTACACGCGCACGGACATGCCAGAGAGGCCTGCGCACTTGGCGCGAGTCTTGCCAGAGAGCTATTGGCTCGACCACCGGCCTTGCTAGGTAACTATGGGGAACTATATTTTAGAATTTATTGAAGCGTTATATTGTTAAAATATAGTACTACATCTAAGGTATATGTTACAAACTCCTGTCTAAAATGTATGATAATTGAGGGAAACATAAATAACGATAAAATAAAAATTTCAGATTTTTTTTGTTAGGGGCCGTTCAAGTATTATGTAAGCACTATTTATCTTTGATTTTCTTATTTAGTGATTACGTCAATAAAAAAACTAATACGTTTATGTAGTATTATTTTTGAGAAGTTTGCGTACTTTTGCTGATAAGGGGTAAATAAATAAATTGCAGTAAATCTGCTTAGAGGCGCCTAATCACAAAAAAACATCCAAGAAATCAGCGGATTAGGTTATAGGCTAAGTATGCTTAATTTAAAACCGATCAGCCCACTACCAAATCCTTCCAGCTCCGGAACTACTACTACTACTGTTACCACGTTATGTTACGGTACTGTTTCATCCGTTAAAATCCGCCTTAACTCCTATGTTGGTTTTAGCAGAAGGAATTTTGGAAATATCTCTGTAATTTGATTTAGACGTTGAACACGTAAAACGCGCTTATTTTTCGTTGTACAAACAAATGTAACGTTTAGGTACAGGTTATGGCGGTAGTGCAGCGGATATGAGACGTGCTCGTAGACGTCACGCACCGTCCCCGCGTCTCTGCGCAGCCAGCCATCGCACCTCGTGTCTCGCTTCGACTACCCTTGCGAAATGCGCTTTCCTTTGCACTGTGAGATTTTTTTCTATAATTCACGCGAATCTATTTGAATTATTCTAGATAGGAGCTTAATATTGAGAGTGTCATATAAATTAATATTAGATGCGCATTACCTTTGCCGTAAAGGTTTTTGCTGTATTTACGCTCGGTTCCTATATTGATATACGAATCGTAGTTGTTACGAGTCGTGTTTTCGATAACAGTAATAAATATTTGAGTTTGTGTGTGTTTATTCATTTATGACTAAAAAACCGTAGATGTTGTCAATTAGACGTGTTTTTTTGTGTGTTGTTTACACGGTTAGTTTATTTTATTGAAGCACACACATACATACATATATAATATATCAGAAATTGATTGCAATTTAAACAAAAATCGAGTTCTGTCTGACTTAAAAGTTAATATATATAATAATGGACTTAATTAACGATTACGTGAATAGGTGCTGGCGGAATTCAGCGAACAACACGAATTAGCATTCCGTGTTGGTCTTTTCGCGTTGGAAATGGCTCGTCCACCAGCCAGTACTAAAGCTCTGGAAGTGAAGCTGAACAATCAGGAGTCAGAACTGGTCTCCTTGCTGAAGAAACTGCCGACTGGTGCAGAGCAACTAGATCTGGCTAGGGAGAAGGCGGAGCAACTGAGAGATGGATTGCTAAGGTAATATTAAATATTTTTTTATCATATCATAATTCTATGAGTACGAAATTTTCCAGATATTAGACGGTTTCTGACAAAAAATATTTTTTTTTAAATAAGAAGCTCAATGTACGTTTGTTCTAAAAAAATATTTGAATTTTTTCGGATCAAAAATGGTTAATTCGATAAAAATTATACGTACAGTAATCCCAACAATAGCACGGTAAATTGGTTTTTTTATTGTAGGAGTATTTTCGCTTCACGCGTTTGATTTTATAATTTTGCAAAATTAAATAAGTATGAAAAACGACATAAATAAAATGTAATATTTACGATATGTTAATATTAGTTAATTAAAATTCGAGTTGACGATTCTACGATACTAATTTTTAGAAAGCTTTCCAACAAAAATACGACTATTTCATACAACACTTTTGCAATATTTCAATACTTTGTGTAATAGTTAATATTTAATAGCAAGGCACTTTTTAAACTTTTTACTATTTATAAAATCTGACAAAAAACATTTTTCAAATTAATTTAAAATCAAAGTAATTTAAATTAAAAAAAAATCGTGAAGCATTTATCATATTTATTTATTTTCATTTCAGAAGCAGAGGTCCAGCGTTGTTGCCGATATCATTGGCCAGTTTCTTGTTTGAAGTTCTTGTGCTGTCCGCGTCAGAGAACAAACATCCAGTAAGTCAACCACAAAACCATTCGTTCTACTCCCCTGCCATTGTGCCCTGGGTCATTTTTCCATCTCTTTTTTACTTAAAAAATCATGCTTTTTCGTGTTACGCGTACGCGTAATCTCCATTTTTAATATTGTTATTCGTTACATTTTTCATTTCTGTTTGCCTCCTTTAGTTATTTAAGATAATTTGTTAGTAATGAAATTATTACGCTACAGAACCGATTTGAAAATAATTTCACTAATATCTTTTTTTACATTATCAGCAAAAAATAAGGGATATCAGTGAAAAATATTTTTTACAGGTGCGCGTAATTTGTGTAGAACACGGCTTTTCGACCGCCGTTCCGTCTCGGGAACCACATGTATTTATTTGAAATATTTTCCTACTGGGTATTAAATATATTGAAGGAGGCTATAATAATATAGCCGTTAATATCGTGCTATGATCGAATAAGATCTTGAACCACAGGCGAGAGTCTTTTAATTTGGGTCTTTATCGCAAAGAGTTTGTTACTTTATTTAAAAAATTAAAGTTTATTCACTGTATAATTCTTCCTATCTCATTTTCTCCCTCATTAAATCTTATGAATTTATGCTTCTGTCTCTTTTTCCTTTCTTCGACCTTCAAATCCCAGTGACGCTAAAGAAGTTTTCAGTTCAATAATTTCAGATTCCATTGCTTTACGGTTACGTCATCAGCCAAGATTACTTTGACAAGACACGCTTTAAATTCTTTGATACATTCGAAAATTACTATTCTATTTATATTGAGAGGGAATATACTTTAGGCAGGGCCATGATAACGTGTACCAATTAATTATTCCAGGCAAGACTGCTGACAGACGAAGTACTAGGCTTCGAAGCGGCAGTGGCAGCCCTAGGCCTCAAAGCGAACGTGTCGGAGGCAGATCATCCCTTACTATGCGAAGGCACGAGACGACAGCGCGGTGACCTAGCTTTGACCTTGTTGTCTTTCTACAAGGACGATCCAATTAAACTCGCCCGTATTATGAATAAGGTAAACCATACGGTGGAAATTGACAAAACTAAAACTTATATTTCAGACATTACTCTTGATATATATTTCGCAGCCAACTACCTTAATAAGCCGTTTAATTAACAGCCTAGCCGTTTAACTAACGGCCTGAACAATCAGCCAGTTGATCAATCAGGCTTGACTTGGATCGAAGACGTTTCATTACTTACTGACTGACTGTTAATGTTGATTAAATTCCACTTTCTGCCACTCTCAAACTCGAATCGAAACTCTTAAAACTGTCATTATGGCGTCGGCAAACCACAACTTTGATGGTGTTTTCCAAAGTTTCATGAAAATCAACAAGTACAATGGAACAGTTTAGTGACCATAATAATTATAATGTGAATTTGACTCAAGCAATTTAATTTTAAAAGATATTTTTTTTTTAATTTTTTTTTTCATCAATTGGTGTCATCTATTTTATTTCTGCGAAATAATGACTATCGTTCGAAAGGCCTAAGCATTACCCAGCCGTTTTTTTTAAATGTTATAATAAAAGCTACGGCTGAGTTTTTAGGCCCTTAGCTAAACAGCTAGATAATATGTAAATATACCAATAAAGGCTTTATTATATATTATGAGAAATTATATACATTTTACGAATGCATGATGCGTAGTATATGGGAATTATATCTGTTAGCATCACCGCCATTTTGATTCTTTCACTGCACAAACAAGTAGAATTGGTATTTTTATTTCGAGTTAAAATTGTTCTGTGGACGTATTTGTGATTAAAGTGTTATTGCATATGATAAATGGAAAATATGTAATTGCCTATAATTACAAGTATATCGAGTACTTTTTATTGTTCCATATTAGGTTTGCCTACAAGAAATCACTTGCTATAATGCCGTCCGCTGCCTAATAACTTATGTAACCTACTTTTATATATTTAAGTATATATTTAAATATAAGGTAACGAGGTGTGAATTAATAAATTGCTTTAAGATTTGTTCCCAATGTTCTCTATAATAATAAATAACTATCTTACAGCTCCTTGACCGCGATATCCACCAGCTGACAAAGGGTCCAATGGTCAGCATGTATTACTCCACGAACCCTCGCTTCAATACTCGCAGCGAGCATCATCATCATCATCCTCCAGCTAATATGCCTGTGGCCGTAAGATTCTTCTTATTCTAGGACGATTATAATTTATATTTTCTAATTTTTATACTTCCCGTATATAAAGTATTTTCCCACTGAAGTATTTCTGAACCAATTCGACTTACGGTCCTTCAAGAAAAGAGCGTACAAATTCTTAAAAGGCCGGCAACGCACTCACGGCCCCTCTGGCATCGAGAGTGTCCATGGGCGGCGGTATCACTTAACATCGGGTTAGCCTCCTGCCTGTTTGCACCCTGTTCTATAAAAAAATGAATTTTTAATTATGTCAAAAAACACACTAACACTTTGCAGTCCCTATGACGTACCGTACACAAAAACAAATGTCATTTTCTTTATGTATTATCATTCTTTAACTACACATATTATTATGTGTATCAAAATCATTCTTCAACGATTCATTTCGATCAAAATCAGAAGAGGATTTTTGTGGAGTTTTAAATAAATCAATGAATATTACTTTTATTTATAAGATCTTTTACGTCGTAACGTTTTTAAAGTCATGTTTAAAACAAAGTTTTTTGTACATAGCTGTCAAATAGCTTATTGTTTTTGTTATTACGGTTAATATGTTTCTATACTTGTTTATTTGCGCGAATTTTATTCAATGGTATTAATGTGTGTGCCTTGCCTTTTAACCGAGTGCAAAAAGCGTGTAATAAAGTGCAGAGCGAGGATTTTTATATAATTATTAAATATGAAGAATTAAGAATGTTTCAAAAATAGAAGGTTTATTACACCAAAAGTTATATTGTTCAGGGTCCATCATGTAACCTCTCTGGTGAGATGGAGCGTCTCTCAGTGGGAGAAGGGAATGGCTCGCCCCCCGCAGCCCCCCATTCACATCAGCAGCATACTACACACACCTTGCCTAGGCTTAAGGATACCAGGTATCGAACTTCGAAAAAACGAGTTTATGAAGTTCTCTAACGATTTCATCTAATTAATATTTTGTGTGAAGTTAATAATTAAAATACAGAGTGTATTAATAGCATGTACCATCGTTTTATGCATTTTTTTTCTTAAAAAATGTCACAATGTCAAATTTCAATAAGGATTCAAAACATTAATTTCAATAAGGTTTCAAAACATTAATTTGAATAAGGTTTCAAAAAATAAATTTCAATGTTTTAAAACTTAAATTTCAATAAGGTTTCAAAACTTAAATTTCGATAAAGTTTCGAAACTTACATTTCAATTAGGTTTCAGAACTTAAATTTCGATAAGGTTTCAAAACTTAAATTTCAATAAAGTTTCAAATAAGTTTGACATTAGTGGTCGAAACATAAAAAAAATTAAAAGATTAGTTTATAAACATGAGCAAATTTTAAATTGTATCAAAATACTTTACAGATACAAAGGAAAGCGGCAATATCCCTCAGTGCCTAATCAGCCTTCGGAGGCGTCGTCTCACTTTATGTTCGAATTGGCCAAGTCAGTGTTATTCAAGGCTGGAGGATCTTCAAGTACCAGCCTCTTCACACAGACCTCGTGTGCCAGAGAACATCACGGACCTCATAGGTAAACAGACATACTAATTATTATGTCTTAAAAGTTGCACATATATTTAATAGTGAATCTATATCATGTAAAATGTATACAGTTAGGTTCATATAAAAATTATAAAAAGTTTTTTTTAACACTATAAAATACTGCCTATGTACGTTAAAAGCAAACAACGTAGGCAGGAAAACGTTGAGGTATTTGCTACCGAGGCTTATAAATGGACACAGTTAATTATTAGATAGCCTAACGTTAACCAACATTTAGAATAATTATTATACTATTTTCATATGAATTTGTCGAGCTTCTAAACAAAACTGTTATAATTACATTTATACAAACCTTCGCTACTTTTTTTTACTTAGCAATTCTTCCACGCTATCTCTTTATTTTATCTTCCCGGTTCAAAATCAATTGATACAGCTATTCCCAAAATCAAAGTCAAACTGTAAAACAGCTGTGGGTAGCCACAGACAATTAAGATAAAAAAAAACAAAAACGAAATATCAGTATATACTTACTGAATTTAACCTGACGTTTAATAAAAATAATTTTGATTTTTTTTTTTTAATCTTGACGTTAACTTAGGACAGCCTGTATAATTCATGTACGAAATATTATTGTACACATATGAACGTCAAGAAAACCTAAACAACTGAATTCATATTCACTTCAAGTTTGCAAATCAAGATTGTCGAACAAACGTTAAGGATAGTATTTTGTTTTATTAACATAGCTTTTACACATTTAAAGAAAACACTTTTTTATCGGATTGAAGCTATGTATTATTGTTAACTTATAATTATTTAACATCATTTTAAATTTATCCGACGTTTGACGTGACCACGCGTGCTTTACAGCGTGCGTGGTCACGGTGACTGAAGGCAAAAGGTGTTGAATGTCAAAAAAGTATCACAGCTGTAGAAGAAGTTGTATTATCTGTATTTATTTCCCCGGGGATGGTGTCGACTAAAAGATGGAGAAATGGATTCTGCAGATATTGCTCACGGTGTCCTCCATTTTCGCGGATGTTAAATAATTATAAGTTTAAAATAATACATAGCTTAAATCCGGTAAAAAAGGGTTTTATTTAAACGTAAAGGATGTTAGAAATTTTGTATGAAAACATCCTTTTAAACACATATCTGTTTTAAATATGTATATTGTCGGGTTGTATTAGTTAAGTATCATAAAAAAAATGTTCTTCCAGAGGTTTACACATGGCGGCTTTTCAACTGGGTCTATACGCGCTCGGCCTACATAACTGTGTTAGTGCTAATTGGCTCAGTCGTACGTATTCTTCACATGTCAGCTGGATAACAGGTGAGATCATTTATAGATATCTCTAGGTTTATATTCAGACCTTCATCTCCAGGAATTATAATAAAACATGATTATTGGACTACTACTGTATTTTACTTTTTTAGTTCAACTATGCATATTTTGATTTTATTATTATATGACTCGGAAAATTTTGAATCACCTATATATATTTGACAGAACTGAAAACATTTTTTTTTTAAACTGACCATAGAGATCGGACTCACAAATCAAAACTAAACTTTTATGACATCGTCTCAAACTTTTTGGTCTGTGTGGCGCATGTCGCGTGACGGTCGGCCGCGGAGTAGGGATTAAGTGAAAGGCGCACGTCATAGAAGCCAAGGCCAGTATGGCGGCGCACATAGTTCGCAGCAGCTGACCATGTAGTGTATAGACTATTGTACATTTGTGCCAGTGCTTCACGCTATTTTAATATGTGCATGTAATCTTAATAATTGTTAAGTATTATGTATGTCGTACTCTCTAAGATACAGAATTCAATAAAAATATTAGTTGGAGACTTTAGTCTACTTTTATTAGTCCCATTATCATTCCAATTTTCCAAGTATAAAATTAGGATTGATAAAGCGGTTTTATACCCTAATGGAATATTATTCCAAAAATTTTTAGTTAAATGTCTATAATGTGAAGAAAAGTTTCACTTTTACCGTGGTTTCATTTCCAGTTTTTCTTGGAAAATTCAACTGTCGTTTTTAGTATTTTACTTTACTTTAAAAACATTACATAAAAAAATATTCTTTTGAACTAGACTTCAAAGCCAAATTGCATGTATGTTCGATGAACTACAATTTAGAATTTTGTATGTTTGGTAAATATTTGGATGGTGTCATGTCAAAGTATTAGTGACACATTTCAGTTGCTTTTAGTAACATTAATAATTATTATTAGTTTATAATAATCTGTGTTACTGTTTTATTTAAAGGTTTATTGTTCGGAACGCATATGACAGAATATGTAACAAATGTTGTCGTTAGACGTGCTTTATGATTATTATCATGGATTATATTTTTCCATTGATAATAAAAAGCATATATAGACTTCCTTTTTATGTTTAAGTATTTTTTAAGGTCAAGCCATGGACATTGGTGCACCTGCAATTCTATTCTTGATCGATGCTTGGGAAGGACATTTGACACCGCCTGAAGCAGCTGGAATAGCTGATAAGGTAATTTAAATCCTTCGTTGCTTTGTGGAGTCAATAGGCTGATTGATAAACAATGCTTTGATACTATAAAAAACAAATGTAAAAAAGTAATATTAAAAAACTTTGCCAATGTTTCGGGTTTTATCGAACTATGGCACCAATTATCAGAATATTGATGTCTTCCACCTCACAAAAAATATGTGAAATACTTGAAGAGATGGGAAGACTCTGATTTTGGTTTTCGTAGTAATTTATATTAAGTTATATTTGTTGTTTCAAATGTTAAATTTCAGTTTTATTTAGTTTTTTTTAATGTATCTTTGTCTATTAATGTACTCACTTGTTTTCTGTTTCATATATATTGTATATCTATATAATCTGTTTTGGCTTTCTGTATTGTCTTAGTGTTTTGTTTTAAAATATGTTATATACATAAGCTGTAAGATTACTAATAATTAAATAAATACAAAACATCTTCATTGTGTTATTTGACAGGCCTCGTCGGGTCGCGACGTCCAAACTGTACGGGCGGCGGCTGAACTAGCATTATCGGTACTACCGCACGCACACGCCCTCAACTACAACGAGATACAACGCGCAGTACTGCAGTGCAAGGAGCAGAGCGACGCCATGTTGGAACGGGCCTGTCTCATCGTCGAAGCCGCTGCTAAAGGTTGCTTATTATGCTATTTACAACTTATAACTCTTTAACGACGATTACTAACCCTTTGGTGTACGCTGAAGACGTACATCTACGTTTATATACGTGTATCGATTTGGCCGTGTACGTGTGTTTAGTTTTGTATGTAATAGGAGACAAACGGGCAGGAGGTTCGTCTGATGTTGTGATACCGCCGTGGACACGCCGCCCATAGACCTTTACATTGCCAGAAGGCTCGCAAGTTCGTTGCCGGCCTTTTAAGTATTATTTGTAGTTGAAATTTTATATATTTAGTACTTTTGTGTAACACTTACAATACTTTAGTTCGAGATACTTTATTTAAAACAGTGTGAGGTATTAAGTTATTATAAGGGTGAGCACAATAATAATTAATAAAAATCTATAACGTATTGGTAAAAATTGTTTTTAATGTTTTCTTGTTTTGAGAGCTTAAAAATCCAATATGTATCGAAGCCTACAAGTAATCTTAAATTCATGTGTAATGAGCGATGAAGGCGCCTGCGCAGGTGGCGGGGTTTACCCCGAGGTGCTGTACACAGTGGCCCGTTACTGGCACGAGCTGTACCTGCGTCAAGCCAACGAGGAAGAGCCCGAGGAGGCCTACAGGGCTCCACCCCCTCTCGCCGTGCCTCTGCCCTACCCGCTGCCATATCCCTTCACCTACCACCCTTATCCGCCGCACATCTACCGTCTGCAGGTGAGGGAATATTTTATTAACCATATTATTATATACGATGGAGTCAAATAATAATCTATGGCTTTTTAATAATAAGTATTTCCAAAATAGGTGTGTGACTTAATATTCGATCCAAATGAAACTCACAGTGAGAAAAAAATCCTACACTTCGTAATGTATAAGAACCATAATAAATTGATGATGTTGATTGAGTTCTCATGAACAATACAATTCGTTGGTCACGTACAAGCTCAGAAAGTTTTAAAAAGTACCTAATTGTTCCTTTTTCTTAAATTATTTATTTCAAATTAAAAATTGCCACAAAATACAAACTTATTTGGATATTTTATTCAAACTCTCATCTAATTGAGAATTTAAATTCAACTACATACACCTTGTATAGTTCGAGTGCCCTCAGTACGGTGGAGCAGGTCCGGCTCATCCGGGCGCCCAGTTCGCGATTCCGCAGTACTTCGTGCGCGGGATCGTGCCGCCTCACGCGCCGCACCCACCTCACCCACCACACCCGCAGCAGCACCCGCAGATGGCTCAAGTGGCGCAGGTGGCTCAGCACGTCCCAATGCCGCCCCACGCGCAACCACACCAGCCTATACCCGTCAATGTGTCTGTAAGTTAAAGAACGTAGATGTAGGGAGTGTCAAATGTCAGTCAAATGTCAAAGTCATTTATTCCAATTAGACCATGAAAATGGCACTTTTGAACGTTAAATAAAATATAATGATGATTTTAGTTGCCCCTTCATAAAGGTAGTTTCGTGTGGAACAGAATGGTCAAGAAACTCCACACTTTCTAAAGATAGGCTTTATAATATTTGTATACATTAGTTACATAATTATATGTGAAGACAATGTAGTCCCAGAATAAAATTACTATACAGATCTATTATTGTATTGTTCTGCACAATGTCTGATTATAGGAAAGCCATCTGTAAACACTGTTGAACATTGGGTTCGTTTTTGGCATTATTGGTCTCTTTTTCATTTAAAATCATAAATATTATAACTTTTTTTGTGCTAGAATATGGTAGTGACAAAATTGATCTAACGTAACGGTTGCTAGATTACAATTATTGAGAAAGAAATAGTAGTCAATCAAAATCAAAATTCGTTTATTCAGTTTAGATGCGTCTTAGGGCATGCTTATGAATCTCAAAAACGTTTACAAAATCCTCGAAAGAGCAAAACTACGCCATCCGTTCGCAAAACTACCAGAAGGCCTTGTTCTGAGAAGAACAGGCCAGAAACTCAGTAAAATTATTCATTTTTATTAGGCTAAGTGTTGCATATAATGAAACAAAAGTCGTGTGAGATAAGTGTATGCGTGTTTGTTGAGTATATGGATGGGTGTGTGTGCGTATAAATAATACACTTTGTATTTGAGTGTATAGATGAGAGTTTTTATTGGATTGGGCTGTGTCTGTGCTAGTTTATGGAAACTGTCCTGCCAAAATATGTTGAAGCCTAGTTCTGCAGAATAAAATCCAAAATGGCCAGCATAATATCTAGCGTTTGTGAGATTATAGCTAGATATTTTGAGTTTTCAGGATCTTAGATCGGGCGATTTTTTTTATATTAAATTATTATAAGCATTATGTTATCACTCTGTCCTCGTGTAATGTCGAGAACACAGATTGGTAGTTATTTTTTTTTCACTTGTTCTGTTTAACCCTCTAGCTATACTAGTGACTTAAATGTTACTTCAAAAATACATTTAAATTATAAAAAATTACACATATAGTGTATATTACATATATCCCATCCATTGTATTTCAACTGAAGCAAATAATTTAATACGACAGGACTAAATTGTTTACATTAAGATTTAACCGACTTCGTTAAAAAATAGCAGACTGAGTCATAAAAATGTTTTAATACTTATTAGATACAGATTTGTTCATCTCGGAATATAAAATTTCTTTAAATAAATAGTCGCTATATCCGGAATTTACTTTACATTTACATCATATTGCTTAACCATAAAACCTTATGAATCTTGAAAAACAAATTTTCTTTAGCATCCCGCCCCGATACCGCCGCCTTTGCCTGTCGCCCATCAACCAGTGGGTGCCGTGGGAGTTGTGCCAGTCAGTTCTGCACACGTGAATAACGGTCCGCCCATGGGTAGTGTCCCACAAGTACCTGGTGCTGGTCCACCCGCCTTACCGCAAGCGCAGTTGAGGAGATTACTCGCTGCTTATAGAGTTGGAATGCTTGCACTGGAAACCCAGGCCAGGAGGGTTCACGATGATAGGCCGCAGAATAAGTTCGGGAGGTAACACAATACAGAATATTGGTATCTAAGTCATGACTAAAATCGACTTCCTAATGACTTTTGACTACTTTGTTTAGAAAATTAATTGAATTGAATACAAATAAATTTTTAACTAAATGAGTAAAAGCAAATACGCTGTTTTTAATTTATAAAATATATATAACCATCTTTACTTGGTTACTCGCATATTTAATAACTTAATAAATAAAGTAATATGTTTAAATCCTTCAGGAATCCCCCATACGGCGATCACGTGAAATGGCTGCTGCGTATATCGAAACGTCTAGGTGCACAATACTTACACCAGTTCTGCGTTTGCGCAGTTAACTCTGTGGTTTCACCGTTCGTGCTATACGAGTTATGCGTTGAGTCAGCCCATTGGCTGGCTAGGGGAGGCCCTCATCACCTCGTTATGCAGCATCTACGGGGTACACTAGCGCCACTCGTGCACAAGTGTCAGCAGATGTAAGTATTCTTAATCATATTTAATATTTTTGATTGATTAGAAGGTCGCCCATAAAAGGCTCAATGAGCTGCAAAGTAGGATTACAATTTATTGCCCAAATCCAAACATCCAGAGTGTTCTGAGTCTAAAATCCTAGAGTATTTTTCTATACAAAACCAACAGTTATATTTGACAGACATATTGAAAAATCAACGCGATTTTAGAGTACATTGCGGTCGAGCTTCAGAACACTATTTAGGCGTCAATGTAATAATAATAATATTAATTAAAAAGTTAACCAAATATTTATTTCTATATCTTAGAAATATATAAATTTTATGTCCATTATTATATAACAATCAAGTGTACTTGATTTTGTTGTTTAAGGTACATTCAGTGCATCCATCAGAAGCTATACCACTTAACAGCAGTCGAATACGAGGAGTTTGTTGGTATCGTGTTATCAGCGCGAACGGCTTTTCAGCTCACACCTGAAGGAAACACCCAGTTTAAGGAATGGCTCGCTTCACTGCGCAGGTATGCTCTATGGACTGACGTTATTTAATTGATCTTTTTTGTATCAGTAATATTGGCATTTTTTAAATCTCAGAATTAACTCACAGCGGTATACGGAATGCGGTCCATAGTGATCATAATTATTCCAAATACAATGATATATGTACTACTAAAACTTTTTTCTAAATGTTTATTTTTGAAGTTTTAGATTGTTTTACACAAACATTATAATTATAAAATTTTCTTTCGAATTTGCTGGAAGCGAGTACTATAGGGTAAGCTGTTTTATACGTACACGCTTTAATGTATTCAAATTAAAATGTCATCTGATGTAGACGTGGTGATGGCACGAACGTTGTTCAACAGTTATATTTGTCGTGTTCGGTGTGTTCTATAGTCATTCCACCTCCGTCCAGTATTGTAATAATCTATATGAAGGACGTGGAATGATTGTGTGCATTCCCAAATGACTATATCCGTTGGGGACAGATCGAAATCGTGCAAGAAGGACTTGTGGACGCAGCTGAACGCCGCGCTTCAGACGAACGGCAAATGACGTCGGCAGGCGATAGTTTGTGTGGCGCGGGGATCGGCGCGCAAACTGTCACACCCGCGACGATGTCGGCACACCCGCCATCACACACACACACTTTGAACGTGCACGCGTACGTTGGACGCACGCACGTACGCACTCACACGAATTGTACAGTTTAATCGCTTTACTCTCACTGTTAACTATTCTTGCTTCACGGTAAAACTAGATCAAATGTTTTTTACACCAACACAGCTGTGGTAAAATACCTTTCTCGGAGTTAATAAAGCGCCTCTAGGCTAGATAATTTCTATTTCATAAAAATATTTAACTATTAGTAGCTAACAGTGACTGGAAGTGATATCGGAAAACTGTTGAGAAGTCGTTTTGCTAAAATTTTATTGAGCAGGTCATCTAAGTTCTCGTTTTCTCTGCTCAAATTATATTTTGTGTATAAGTTCTTTAAACGGACTACGCACAGTGTTGATCTCATGTAGTAGGTTGCGAATTCTTTAATGTGACTAATTTTGTGCGTATTTTCAAAAGTTAATTTAATTTAAAAAATGTTTATGACTATTTTTTTATATCTTTGAAAATTGTATTGTATCAAATATATACTAAAAATAATCAGTCATTTTGATATAAATTCTAACAAATTTTTCGTCTTTTATGCACAATATTTCAATCAACATACGTAAAACAACTAGTTATATGTCAATGATAAATTTATTTCGACAAATAAAGATGGTGTGATGGTTTCTTCGAGCAAATAACGTCTTTTGTGTACAAGATTAGTTATTCAGTAATGATAAGTATCATTGGAAATTGGTCTGGTTTTGACTGATTGACTTGTTATAAGTCAACTAAACTCATATACACCTAGTCAATGGTTTTGGACATCATTGGACACCAGTGACTTCACAACTATAGCTCATTTAGTTCCCATTTTTAGTTTAAGCACTCATTTGCTTAACTTTTTACGTAGATCTCGATTATTTTATTCATAAAAGTTAAACGATTGAACAGACAGATGTGCGATCGTGAAAACGGTATTTTATATAATTAGTTTGTTAGCGACATTATCATTAATTTGGTTTAAGATGTTTCCCGTTCATCAAACAATACTCATCCGCGTCCATTAGTGAATTATTAAAGATCTCCATTTCGCTTAATTAAGCGTTAATATTGCTCATTGCTAGTTATTTTTGACCTGAGTTGGTCATTGCGTAGTAGAACGGTTGTTTTGAGTTGAAAGTAATTTGGCAAGTTGGGACAAGCGTATATCGGCAATTAAATGTTGTTTCATAAGGGTGAAGTCGTTTAATTAGCATCTGCCGAGCGTTGTCGCCTCGTAGTCGGACTGTGAGTCGTCTACCAGACGGGCATTCAAAACGATAAGAAACAATGCTATTTCGTGTTTAGGATCCGTCTTGCAGTTTTAATGGTTGTAGTTGTACACTCGCTTTGTATTGTCTTTGAAATGCGCGTTGTTACTTATTCGGTTTGGTGAATTGGTTCAAGAATAAATTAAAAATAATACGATAAGTGGCATAGTCCGTGTTAAAAGATCTCCTACGATTACTAGCTTCAAGTGCGATTATCAAACTTTCCCTATAAATAAAGATATAGATCTAAACCCACTTGGTCCTTTCCGACTTTTGAGGAGTTGAAATTTCCCATATTCCTTTCTTGTGTATCGTCCTTGTATTTAGAGTATAAGACAGATCGTAGCTGAGACCCGTCGGTACACTATTTTTGATATTCTCTTGTCGAAATTTGCAATCCATGAGTGTTTCCGTAATGAGGTTTTTGCGGGGTATTAGTACGAGCGTTTTATTAACTATAGTAAGTTATTTACAAGTTAATATTATAACGAGATGTAGCTTCTTGAGAGACTTTGAAATATTATAATGTAGGATAGGAGCTGGCAACGACTCATTCCGATTTCGGGTTCACTGCTATATCGATACCGACTATTTGGCCTTGCAACTGCATTGAAATTTAAAATATTGTTAGTATTAAAATAGTAAGTACATTCTACTGTATTTAACGAAGCAATAAAACATTTGTCATATGACAATTTTTGTACTTAAATTGTGAGGTTAAGTCCTACGGCTTGTAAAGACAACTAAATACAGTTTGGACCGGCGGTGGTTTGGCGGTGAATTAAATGCGCTGGTTTAGTCGTAATTTACTGTTGTATGATTAGGAGAATTATTCGCTAGATTCCTTACCGGTTGTGGGTATGTTAAGATATCGGGATGACGAGAGTTGCCGGTCGTGTGTCGTTAGGCTTAGTTCAATCTTTAAGTAGACGTGCAAACATTGACGTGTGAATGTTTTCGACGTTCAGTAGTTAGTAAATTTCTAGAATGCTAGTTAGCGTAAATTGAAGTTTGTATGGAAATCTATGGGAAAACTTTATTTGGTGTTCGTTCTTTATATGAATTTAACAAAGTTTTGCCGTATATTTAACTTCGTCTATAGTTCAGCGTTAATCGATATTTTTAAATATTTAAAATTTCAATTTTGATGTTTATATGGGCTGCAATTTTTTTGGATGAATTTGTATGGAGGTTCGTTTGGGTTTTAGATTGTTGATCACTTAATTAAATCCCACTATACGCGTTATATGTAAAATGTACTTTGCGCCCAAATGAAATCTCGTAGCTTTCGCAAAAGCTTTTCAATGATAATGCACTGAACTTAAATAGTTCCGGACGTCAAGTTCAGTTCAATCACATAATTGTCAGTAAAATTAATGTTCATAATTCACTTGCCGTCCATAATTATTTTGCGAATAATGTAGCTTCGTTGCAGTACGTTCAGGTATCCCTAGTACACATTCACGTAACTTATGCAATATAATTGGATACATTCCCGATCAATATTATTAATTTTGGAACATTATCCTCCATTAATTAGCGTAAAGTGCTTTGACATGTTGTCTCAAAGAACTATTTTTACACTTAAATTATATTAAAAAAAAAAGTAAAAAAATATATATCGTTAGTTTCGTAATTTTAAGACGTTAGAATGAAACATATTTTATAAATAGTCGTTTAATGCATGTCGTAGTATTAATGCAGTATCGTGTCAATGGTTTGTTCACATATAATATTATAAAATCCAACATAATATCTATTGCGCATTGTAAAATTGTTTTCATTACATTGTTGAAGACATGAAGTATTTAAATATGGTTGACATTCTATGTATTTTATAATCTCTTTGGTAATGGATTTATATGTCCAATTCGTATTGAAAATATCATCACAATGACGTCACCGAATAATAGGCCCTGGAACGATGCATAATTTATTTTATACACACCTTATTGTAGTTTAATTATACACTTTGTAAGTGTGGTGTCTCCGCCTATTAAAATATTTAACAGTTACAGTTTGAACTATTTCGATAAAGAGATTCGTTCATATATATTCAAGTAGTTTAATTTAGTGTGCTTTGTTTATAGAGACCTGTGCCTGTCTCTCCCAATAGCGGCGGCGTTAACTTTAATATTCAGTTTTTACCGCACGTGCCCAAGGTTGCAACGGCGGATATCGAGAGAACTATATAGATTGCATACAAAATGTGTTTGCATCGCTATTGGCTTCGATTGCCGAAATCGAACCTAAAGATCCTTATCCTAAAGCAAGCAAGTCTCTATTAACAAGATCGATCGACTTGAAATCGAACATCTAAAGAGTTTTCAATATCATTAATCGATAATTTATTTGAATGAAAAGATTCATGGATGTTCAATTTCAAGCAAGTAATATCCCAACGTATGTGCGTTCAAAACATAAATGACATTCATGCTTACATTTAATCTTAGATTAATTTGTTAAAATTATATTCGAAATGTCACAAGCGACTGTTTCGCATCGGACTGGTTCGTGAGTCTTGGATATTATTAGATTGCGAAACGGTTGTTTCAGCTCGAAATAGGCAAGTAATTTAAATCAACGCGAGACTTTCTTTGGTTGACCAAGTCACTTGCACTATTGACGGCCATATTTCTTTGTTCGGTTCCTATAGTACGAGACAGCTTCGCGGATGTAGGATGCGAACCGGCTTCTATACTTTGTGACTTCCTAAAGTGCCCAGGAACTTTGTATTGACTATTTCTTATATCGCAAATGGTTGTAATTAAAGTTATTTGTGAAGCGACAGTCGCGCACTATTTGAGATTGCGGCCGTACACGAAGCGCGTTGTCGCCTCCATGCGAGCGTGCAATGCTTCGAGATGGCAAGTACACACGGTTGCATGTCGGCCCACAACGTGATTTTTCCTATTTCCCACTGTATGTTTCCTCTTCAACTCAAAATGTTTTGACTTCTAGATAATTTTTATTATTAATTTTACGATATCACATAAGTCTTTTTGGCGAAATATTTAAAATAACATTATTTAATTATTCAATATACTTATTCTATATTTAAGAGTTTTGTGTTTTATTTATTTCACGATTGGAAGGCTAAAAGTATTAGTGGAATATATCGATTTATTATAAATGATAAGTGTTGTTTCTCAATATGACGATAAAGTTTGGTAAAGAGGGCTCATGTTTCTCACGACGCTGGTGCATGGGCAAAGATAAGTTAAATGTACCGTCAGCACTTTAGTCTATTTACACAACCGAACGGAATTAATTACAATAACAACAGCCGACATTTTTAATGAATGAAGAATTACTAGTTTGTACGTATACCAAATTATACTCCCTAAATTGAAATTAAATTTACCTTAAAGCTATTTCTATTTAAATAACCCCTTTTTTACTAAAAACTAAGTCAGTCTTATTGTATTCTTTTAACTTAAGTACTGTTTCATCTCTCTCTGTCAAATTATATTTACGCTGTGGTGAAAAGAGAGACACGTTTGTTTCTACGGGAGGTTTGATTTATGTTTACGTTACTGCTTAACAAATCATTATCTTGATGTTGAATTCGTCGATAAAGATTGGCTATCATCTCACGTTTCCACGGATGTCATTTTATATACGGCCTAACGTCACACCAGGCGCCATTTTCATCTCCAGGATAAATATATTTTTCGTGTGTGGATTACAGATATGCCTGAGTATATGTTAAGGCAATCCATGTCGCTGTGGAACATCTGAGATAACTTGATGTTGCATAAAGGAATTGAATATAATTTCTCAATAAAGTTTCTCATTAATTTTCATGTGATGTTTGATAAATTGTCTTTTACAGGGATTCTTGGCCATAAGATTTTTTGCCAAATTCAATATTACTGTCAAATCTATAGCGATACCTGGGGCTGCTGCAATTGGTATGATGATGTCATATCCTGAATCCAACTAATATAGTGTATGCGAACACTAAGGAATCGTGCGATTCTCCTTTTAGGTAGGAAAACAACATTTAGCGTTGTAAAATTTGCAATTTGTGTTTGATACTCACAAAAATTGTAAATACGAGGCATAACATTCATTAATTAATCATACAACTAGTGTGTTTCATAAATAAATTTTAGTGTGAAACACACTAGTTCATGTGTCCTTTAATTGAGTACTATCTGCTTCAAATCCCATAAACCATTAGTCAAATAATGAAAATTATGTAAACAAACAATATTATAACAAAGTAAAATTTTGCGGAAAATTCCGCATGTTAAACACTTCTTTGTTTACAAATATTATAATATCATTTACTTATTTGCGAACGATCTATTTTCGTTTAAATGAACATGTTTACATAAGATAAAAAGTATATTTAGTTATTAGATAATTTATAGTTTATATACAGGAGGTGCAGAGAGAGACATCTCTATATTTTAAATTTATCCCTATATTTTTTAAATAAAGACGGTATCTCTGTACCCTTAGGATAGGAATCATGTTATCAATCCAATTCTTATAGATACATTAAACTTCTAATAAAAGGATTAACGTATATAGTAAAAGTGTCTTACGCATTTTGGGTGCAGTCTAATTATACTAGTATTAATAAACATGTATTTCATAACATGACCCCGATAGTTAAACGATAACATTTATAATTGCTTTTATATAAATACGATAGCGATATGCAGATGTGCCTAGGAATTTCAGTACAAATACGGAAATACACTTTTTTCAGGGCCGTTCCTGGATTAATTGATATTATATAAGTTACGGCAATAGATAGTTAATGTATGCACTTTGCGTATTACGGAAACATGTTTCATAAATATTATATGAACCTTAAGTGTCTATTTAACAACAAACAAAACAAACAAAAAATTCATTTATTCATATAGGTATATAGGTAATGTAAACAATACAGTAATTAAGATGTAATTTTATATAATAGATATATAGACAGATAGGGGCAGGAGGCTCACCTGATGTTAAGTGATACCGCCACCCATGGACACTCTCAATGCCAGAGGGCTCGCGAGTGCGTGGCAGGCCTTTTAAGAATTAGTACGCTCGTTTCTTTCGTTTCTAAGTCGAATTGGTTCCACAAAGTGGTGGTGCGCGGCAAAAACTGCCTTGCAAAAACTCTTAGTCGTAGAACGGCGGACGTCGAGGTATTGCAACTAGATTGCTACTTTGAGATAAATACCAAGCAACAAATACGACAGTAGTGGGAGTTATTTCCCAAATTTATAGGATTTTTTAATAATTTTTATAGATAAGTTATATTATAGATCATATTAGCGAATAAGATCAGATTTCTATTTCATCCATGCCGAAATAATCGCCCATCCTAGATCCTAGCTTCTGGTTAAATGCACTGCACTGAGAAAATAATATAATTGGAAAGACTAAAATAAGCCTACATAACATTTTGAGACAAATAGAATTTAACAATATTCCGTTTGATTGGTGTCATTTATTAATGTCACTATAGAGCATGAACATACCACGCCAGTCCCGAAGGGAGAAAGATTAGGATGACCCGATTCATAGGAATCGAAAAATAGTAAATTTCCTCAATGCTCCAAGAGCTGGAATGATGCCAGTAACATGTGCTTGAACGTAAAATACCTATGCTGCAAAATGTGACTCATGTAGAATGACCACGGTTTTGGAACAATACATGTGCAATACAGAACATGTTACAGTGTATAATGTATTATATAGTTCTGATGCCTTTTAAACTTTGTAAATTCCATTTAATCATGAATGAAACGTTCGTTGTGAATTAGAAAATATTATTGCATCTATTGCACTTTTATTGATATGACATTGATGTTACTTGAAGAATGTCAACAATTTGTACCAATTACATTTTCTTGAGTTCGCGTAATGTAAAAGGCCATTTCTTTAAAATATTTACTATTTTATATACTAATACAAGAATATTTTTTAAATGTAAAGCGGTTGTAAGAAAAATTAAAATTAGTATACATACGAACTTAGCCTTGTCAGTATTACAGTTAATCATTTTTTTTAAATATAAATTATGTGGTTATGAGCTTTACATAAATTATGTCACGAATCGACTATCACAACTGCTACTGACGCACAATATGAATTTATTTATATTCTAGATTCAATAAATTATTTAAGATGAAGTGCAATAAAAAATAACCGAAAAACAAAGTTTAGTGTCAATAATCCTTACAATTAACCTCTATTTATTTGGCCAATGACCTGACGTTATCTGAGCTATTTATCGGTTATTTAGGTTAATACTTCATATTATTGTTACTAGACCCATAGTCACAGTGCGGGCGAAATTATTAATAAAGTTGCCACAAAAATGCACAATAGCTATTACGACTTCATTATTTAATTATCCCTTTATATCGTTCAATTTAGTTTTTTACACTTGCTCGCTCGGTGAAGAAATCGGCATGCCTTAGACCCGAAAAGTCGACGGTGTGTTTCAGGCACGGAAGTCTGACCTACTTGTCTATTAGTAGTAGTCGGAACAGATACAGAAAAGAATCTCAAACCTATAAGTTTGTAGCGCCATATCTGTATTATATAATACAACAGATTAAAATTAATTCAGATTACCGAAAAGTAGCACACTTTCGACAATATTTAAGTTTGTTGATGTATGAGTACTTTTCAAGATAATATAAATCATAAAGACATTAGATAACCTAATCCTTTTATTTCACAAGATAACTGCCCCTTAACGACCATGCGTTCTCGCCATGGCACGATAGCGACAACCGCGTGGCGGATGACTTTTGTGTTCATGAGTTTATCAAGAGGTAGCGTTGATTATGTTGACGCAAATACTATTGGACGCAACGGGGGCGTGCCGATGCTGCCTCTATGACTATATAATCATCTTACAAATAAGGTATCGTAGCATTCCGTTCTTGGATCTTGCACGTGACTAAACCGGCAGCTTAATTATAACTTTAGTTTCCTAGCAATTAATGTAAGTATTAATATAGACAATACATCATTATCTAGACATTAGTAGATAAGTATTTCTAATTGTTTTCTCTTCTTTACCTTAAGAGGCTAATTAGGATTTGTTAATGTGCATATAGTTAATTAACGGCACATTATGCAGGACTTATGTAGGTGACTTTATTTGGTATCTGAATTTAGTTCTGTGAGGTGTATTTAATATTTCAGATAATGGCTTATTTGCAATCGAAACCAAAGTCTGAAACAATTGAACTTCGAGAAAAATATATTGGGTAAGGAAATCATTTGTGATCTTTATTATTTTATTTTTAAAAAAAGTTAAGAACTTTCTAACGTAATAATTTTGGTACTATTGCATTCTTTCGATAAAGTTGGAACGGTTCGATTTTCGAATGGTACATACTTTGGGCGGGGTTTAAAACAGTAAATTTCCTCCACAGCGGCGCCTGCCAGTTGTTTTTCCGTTCGACGCCGTTGAAAATTGTCAGAGGGATTGCCCAGTTCATGTATGATGAAACGGGCGAGAGGTATCTCGACTGCATCAATAATGTCGCACATGGTAAGTGCATTAGTGTGCTCGTGTATCTAAGATATTTGATTACCGAAAAATGCGCACAACGTATTGTACGTATTGGTTCGATTTCCGAAAATATCTGAAGAAATATTTAATGTTTTCACTTGAAAATTAGATTCTAACGTCTGTTCTAAGACTTATACTCCACAAAACGCTGATAGAAAGGAAGATGATATTATGATATTTACATCCTACGCTTTAAATTGAGCAGGAGTATTAAAAATTAAGTTTTCTTACCATCAATTCTGATATTTCCTTATAAACTCTTCTTAATTTTTTTGTAATTCAATATATACCTACTAAAGTATAGAAAGAAAAAGTTAGGAACAATAGGTTATACAGTTGATACATATATGATATCATAAATAAATATAACCTCAAAATAAATAGTCTTGAAACAATGTGGTAAATAATTGGCAAGACATACATTTAACGCGTGCTCTACAAATTGACATCGTACTAAGTATTTATCATTCATATGTTTATTGCATTATGCATGAGGTAATATACTATAATTAGCTTCTAATTTTATTAGTGAACTCATGATTTTCAAGTAGGAAACACTTCAGTATTCAGGAACGATACTTGAAGCCGCATATATTAATTTATTAAAATATCCTTTAAAACTGCATCATTAAAATTGTACAAATATTTATATCTACTGTCTTGTTTAATAGGAGCATTCTAATAAAGATCGCTTACATTTGGAATAGTGCTAGTATAGCTGTAAACAATAACTGTTTCAAGAAAGTTGTTTAAATTCCCAGAAAATTATACTAATTAAGTATAATAAAATCACCATACCATTTTATATTATTTCATAAAAGCTTCTTATTTCAATGATTTACCTCAAAACATAACATTTTTTACAGTGGGACACTGTCATCCTCACGTCGTTGAAGCCGGAAGAAATCAAATGTCACTGATTTCCACAAACAATAGATATCTTCACGATGACATTGTGATTTTAGCCGAGAGACTTGTAAAGACAATGCCTGGTTCACTATCTGTTTGTTTTTTCGTCAACTCGGGATCTGAAGCTAATGATTTAGCCTTACGACTGGCCAGAGTTCACACTAAGAAGAAAGATGTTATTACACTTGACCAGTAAGCATTTTTATTATATAGTGCTTTTATGAATTGTATTTAAAGTGTGAATGGGATGAATGAATTTATTAGCATTTTAAAATGTGATGTAAAATATATTGAATTCATCAAAGGAGTCTTAAAGTATAGTTGTTTAATTATTTAATGTCGTCATACCTTTATGTACATAAAATGTGTGCAATATGTATGATAGTACTGTAGACGTTGATATAAAGGTCGATGTTTTTATGAACAAAACATCGTTGCAATTGTTTAATTTTATCATTCTCTATCGAGCCAATTGTGAAAGAGTTGAGTGATCGATGTTAGGTCCCTATGTAGGGTGCTACTAGCGCCATTTTGTTCCAGCGCGTATCATGGGCATCTTACTTCCATGATTGATGTGTCACCTTACAAACTGAACCTACCAGGAGGGCCCGAGAAGCCAGAGTGGGTTCACGTGGTGAGTTGCCATGGCAACCGTCTAACTTAATTAAATTTGTACATTTCTTTATTAGTTTAATCTAATAGCATACTCAAATTCTTGTTTAGCACTTATGACGTATATTGTTATGTATTGGGGACGCGATATGAGAAAAGCCTCGAGTTATGACTACGTTTATGGTTCATGTTTTTCCCTTATTCGCTAATATATGATGAGTTATGAAGTAACATTTGGTCCTTTATGACGTTAATACTTTGATTAAATCAGAATATTACTATCAGCATAAACACCCAATTTCTTACCGGTTAGTAAATATAGAGTGTAATACGATGTGCTTTAACACAGGCCCCAGTCCCCGACGTATATAGAGGAAAATACACATATCCGAACGACTCTCAGTCCGAAGAAGAGTTAGGGAAATTGTATGCGGATGAAGTAGGAAAAATCTGCAAACTCGCAACTGATAAGAATGGTGGTGTTTGCGCTTTTATTGCCGAGAGCCTGCAAAGCTGTGGAGGACAAATATTTCCTCCCGATGGCTATTTAAAACGCGCCTTCGAGTAAGTAAACACATACTTTATCGTCGAAGTACTCAAGTAAATTTGGAATAGCCCGTATTTTTTATTGGTCTAAATGAATACATACATTAGAAAAAATCCAAAGGAAAATATAAAATTATTAGTAAATCGTAATTACCGTTTATGCCGTGGTTTATATCTAACTTCAGGTTATACTCAATTTAATAGGTACTTAAAATTACTTGACACGTGATCATACTACATGCAAAGTTTCGTGATTTTTAAATCTTTTTAACTGTATAACTTAAATGTAAAATAGGGATATGAATAAGCAAACTTTTGCTTTACCCCTAGATATGTACGAGAAGCAGGTGGTGTTTGCATCGCTGATGAAGTGCAGGTCGGTTTCGGCCGCGTGGGAACTCACATGTGGGCATTCGAGACCCAAGATGTGATTCCTGATATAGTGACTATGGGTAAACCTATGGGTAATGGCCACCCAGTCGCTGCGGTTATCACAACACCTGAGATCGCTAGGAGCTTCGCTGATACCGGAGTCGAATATTTTAATACGGTACTTTTACAATTTATTAATAGATTTTGTCTGGCAGTACCTTCATTATCTTTCCGTCATATTGAGACTTTGAGTCTTGTTTAAAAATTACTTCACGCTTTTCTTTTACAAATAGTTTTTAATTATCGTTACTAAATATAACCTCTTTCGTAAGTTATCATATGTAAACATTAAGATAAAAAAAATATCAAAATTGTACGTTAATACATTGAAATATTTTAATTGAAGTACTTACATACAAATCAAAAATCTGTAATTGTATTTATCTAGTGTTGATAAATTTTAGTTGGGTTTCAAAATTGCTTGGATTCTATTATTTTATTCAGATCGTAAAAAACTTAAAGGGTTATCTCATGACACGAAATTATTAGATTATAGGTAAAGTAATTTTTAACTTGGTTTCAATTACATGGTTTAAATATATTAAGAAATTATTTCTTAATATGAGTATCAGTTGTAAACGTTTAAGTGAGTTTTTTTAAACGGTCTAGTATTGTTGGCGTCTTTTAGAGTAATTACCTCCTCCATATATTTAAATTTCTCTTTCTTTTATTTTATCTGCTTTCTTCTCAATTAATTGTTCAGATGTAAATGTCGTGTTTTGATGATCTTACGTTGAATCATTACTGTCCAGTCCTTCGTTTTTCATATGTAATGGAGGGTGTAATATAGTATATTATAGCGTTTTTGATCCCTTAAGTTGATGAAACGAAGCTTACGTTGATTTATCTAAATTCAATTAAATAACTCGTCAAACCATTTTCCTTTTAGTATGGCGGTAATCCAGTCTCCTGTGCAATTGCAAACGCGGTATTAGATGTGATAGAAGAAGAGAACTTAATGGAACGAGCAAGACGTGTTGGAGACCATCTTCTGGCCAGATGCGAAGCTTTAAAGCATAAGCACCTCTTAGTCGGAGATGTGCGTGGAAGGGGACTATTTGTAGGAGTAGAACTTGTCACGGACAGAGATGCAAGAACACCAGCGACGGCTGAAGCGAAGCATGTTGTTAATAGGTAGATGCAGTTTGAACGTTATTTAGTATGAGCGTATAACAGAGTTATTTTCATATCAAGTTCAAATTTACTGAAAATTATTGTTCAATGTTTTGAACTGTTTGAGTGCCCTACATATAAGTTGTAGTCTATATCTAGGTATATAATTATTTTCATATCATCCATATATTAACGTGGTTAATATGACAGACAATTTTTTAATAATAATTGTTTTGATAGACGACTTGTTTCATAAATATAACGAAAATGCACGTATAAATTAGATTCCTATTGGAAGGCTGCGACTCAAACGATTTACTTTTTGTAGAATGCGCGAAGAGAAGATACTTATAAGTAGAGATGGACCTGACGCAAACGTATTGAAGTTCAAACCGCCTATGGTGTTTTCCACTCAAGATGCAGACAGATTAGTTGACACACTCGACAGGGTGCTGTCAGAACTGGATGACCAATGGAGAACGCCTATCACCAATATTAAACTTGAGGTAAAATTTTGTAATAATAATATTATTTATTTACAAATAAATAATATTATTAATATTATTTATTTACAAATAAATAATATTAATAATATTATTTATTTGTCTTTGAGGTTATATTATTTGTAACTCATTTGATGCCTTTATGTGTGTCCCGTCATGGATGTAAGCATCCTTCACGCCGTTTATGAGAATTACATAAAGATACATCTAACATAAGACGACTTTAACTATAATCTTAATTTAAATAATAAACTAAGATTTTACATACAGGAAACATATTGAAGGTATAGTCAAAATTTAGCAAGTTTAGTCAAATTTGATAAACTTGACGCCTGATAAAATAAATGAACAAACAGTTGTTAATAAAATTTTGCTCTCCATAAAAATTAGACGAGAGTATTTGATTGATATTCCTTTTTTTTGCAAATAATTTGTTTATAACAGATTATGTTAGTTGAACTGAACGCTAAACGATGCTTTATTTATTTATTTATTTATTATCAATCTTTGAATGTTTGCTAAAATAAATAGGTACCTATCTGTGGCACCTATCTCTGTAAGACATTGCTAGTGGATAATTAGCATGGTTTCAGGTGGCAAAAGCACTTCTAGCATTTTCTCTTATCTCTTCTTTGAGATACAAATTATCTTTGAATCGGCAGTGAAAAATGAAAGTTAATAATTAATTAATTTGCAGGTCTTAGTCACACCCATCAGTGATCAGGTGGGGTCCAGTGATACATCAATGAAGAGTAGTTTTAAGCAAAGTGTGAAAGCTATGTAAATTTGAAATCTCATTGTTATAAGTTGTAAATATATATAAGATACGCCATGTACTTAAAAGTAACATGTTTTGCCTATTAATTTTAACTTTAGATGTAATTAAACTACTAAAAAGTTATTGAATAAACTGTACAAATGACAAAAAGTTTTATTTAATACTAACGATGAAGTATTGACAAAACTATGTATAATTTATATGTTTTGTCTAATACAACTTAAGCCAAAGCTGTTAACACATAATCACGACTTAAAGGAATAACTGATCTTGCTAATTTGTAAATCATCTAGCAGGTCACTGGTACGAGGGTGGTGTGTGTTGTTTTATGCATATTAGCAAATAAAAACGAATTGAAAAAAGCGAAGAACTTTGTTATATATATGGCCCTTTCGGAAATTATAAAAAAACACTCAATCTATTTGATAATACGTAAGTTATCTTTCTTCAATCTGGACACAACTTACGAGAATGTATTGGAGACCATATAATATGACGAAGTTTAGTAAATTCAAAAATCATTTATTCATGTAGGTAACATAATGTACACTTATGAACGTCAAAAAAATAAATATACATAAATGCTTCTTATAATAAATTACTGCCAGTTCTCAAATCAAGAGCGTAGAACGGAAGAGAAGAACTGGCAATAAACTCTCCGCCACTCTTTTTAATCGCCAAGTTTTTTTACACAACGTTTGTAAAGAGCTACAACCTAAGTAATAAAGAATAATAAAATAAATTAAAAACAAAGATTTGTCCTCTATCAGCAGGAGGCATGGTGAAATAGGAGCACGCACTTACATACTCGTGAGAAAGTAGCCATGCTTATCTCTATGACATGCTTGTCTTCAATCGTCATAATAAATACGACCCATCTTATAACTCCTCCTTTCTTGGCAATTCCTTTAAGGTCTCTGCAGTTAGGCTATGGAATTCACTTCCCGTCCCGATTCGCTTAGCTCGTTTTCTATCTTCCTTTAAATTTCTTCGGTACAAACATTACCTGTCCACATCGTATCCCTAACTTTCGTACTAACTACTAACTGACATGAGACTGATCTTGATTCAGATTTTCGTGATGCAGATGCAGTTTTTGTTTTTCATGGATCCTGTATGTAGTAGTATTTTTGACCTTCGTGCCTACTTTATGTAATTTAATAAAAAAAAATTTCTTCACTCACAGTGGTTGCCTGGAAGAGATCGGTCGAAAGCGATAAGGCCGCCAGTTGCTCTTTTTTTCATTTAACTATGTTCAGTTTTTATATTGTAATGTAACGAAGTGTTAATAAACAAACAAATACATTTTATTTGCCATTAAAGTGGAAAACCGATTAAATTATTTATAATGCACTCAAATGATATGAATTTGCAACAATATCACGTGCATAAAGGGCAAACTGATGAACCCACGTTATTTATACATACAGCTATATGTTATATATATATATATATATATATATATATATATATATATATATGTGTGTATATATATATAACATATAGCTATTCATATCTAACATTCGGTAAGTATACGTTCAAAGTCCACCTAATAGTATTATAACAGTGTCATTCAGAGTATTGTGTTGGTAAGAAGCAAAAAGTGCGCAGCCGGCTTTAGCACGTGCGCAAATTTGCCTGATAGCCGTTACATCAATCTTGAACATCTTCCCTTTATAGAATCCTAATCTTCAGTTCATGCATCGAATTATATCTCTTATTTTAAAGGACGTAAGGTCGACATATCGTTAGCATGGTTTTGTAAAAGGCTTTTGTAACTCCTGTAGACAATGAGAGTATTCTATGTCAGGACAATATGACGTAACGATTAAACGTCTTAAGAATGGTTATGGCAAAAACGTTTGTATGAGTTTTTTGCTTCAGCTTAATAATTCTTATGCGGATATATAGCAACGGTAAAAAATAATACAAAATATTGTATTAACGTACATCAGTTGTCATGTATTCAATAATGAATTTGTAATCGCATCACTTCTCACTTGCAAATTCCTATGAGATTGTTTTATGTAATAGGAGGCATACGGACGGAAGGCTCACCTGATAAGTTAAGTGATACCGCCGCCCATGGACACTCCATTTTCAGAAGACTCGCAAGCGCGTTGCCGGCTTTTGAAGAATTAGTACTCTCCATTCGTGACGGACGCTATGTGGAATTCGTTCAGAAACACTTCATTGGACATCCCCTATGAAACGCTCAAATGTGGAATGACGAATGTCGGTGATACGAGTTACTAGACCGAACAACTTCTCTGAACACTCTCCAGTATTTTTAAATACAGGCGACTTACCGCTATCGAGTATATTAAACACTAACGTATATAACGTATATATTTTTTGCAAATAGGATACAAATTTATATTATTGATATTTGACTGATGCTATTCTAGAAAAGTCAGTAGACTTTTGGGGTTATTGAAGACGATTCACACATTAAACCAACGTGATGTAATTTCTTCTCGCATTAATTGTATAATTCGGCGTCACCGCTACATAAAACAGTGTGTCATTTATGTATATAAACAAATTCGTGGGAATCATAATAATTCACATCTATTCGCATTCAATTCACACTTGATAGGGGTCATCTATTAATGGGAAGTGTCGACGCGTGCCACCCGCACCGCCCGCATCGTATGTTTGACATCTAGTGGCTCGTGCGGTCGCGATCCTGAGGAAATCGATCTTATACCACAACACACCTAATAATAAATTTGATAACCTTAAATTTTTATAATGCGGTGATTAGCCCATAATATTTATCGTGTAATTGTGTATATGGGAGTCATATTTAGCGTTAAGATTCGACAGTTCAGCTGATAAGACGTTTTCAATGTATTTATTCGTCGTTCAAGAACATGTTATCACAGCACATAAAACGAATAATCAGCCATGTCGTAACCAGTTGAGCATTAGTTCATATATACGTCCTTTAGGCTAACGATGCCAATTCAATATTAGTTTTGATATTGACTAGTATAAATCATAAATTCCAGATAATATTTCTAATTCCACTGATATTAAAAAATAGAACCCAATTATTAAAAATATTTATTTAAATTAGTGTGGGAATTTAAAAATATATTCAAAATGTAAGGTCGATTTTACTAAAGATATCAATCAAAGTATCATTTCAATTTCTTAGACCAGCCTCAGTATTGTTAATCTAGTCAAAAGCTAAAATTCAATTTCTTCTAAAACATTTCTTATAGCAAAGGATCAGATCGTAGATTTGAAGTAAAAAAAGGATGACTTTCAATTCAATTCCAATCTCATTATTCCTGTATTTTTATGGAAATCTTATCTCGAGAATTTTTAGAGGCTATTATAATAAATTATACTAAATATTCAGCAAAGAAGATATTAATGTTATACCTATTTGTTTTCGCAGGTTTTTTGTAAAATTGTAATCCTTACAAAAACTTATTTCGGTTTCAGCAAATATACATATATAAATCTCATTAAAAATACGTTTTAGTTGATAAAGAAAATATGCTTAATGTTCAAAAATGTTAAACTATAAATTTGTGTTATGTCTAGCTAAGCTAAGAAGTGACTGGCTGCCCAGAACACAGGGAATCCCAGTACAATTTATTTTACCTTAATATCATGTTATTGTGTATAACATGTGATCTCTACGCTCGCACAGTGCCTTTAACCTTTCGACTCTCAGAACCAACATTGGGTTCTGCGAGCCTTTTCACTCGATGTGTTCTACTTTAGATTCTGCCTCTTAGATCGACCCTTTTTCGCAATCCTCTACTGCTTAATTTAAGAATAAGTTAAAACAACTATCAATGTCTAGTTAATAGTACGTTGGTCGTTCTCCTGATTTATAAATTTTGTGCTGTCATGTTTTGTTTTCCTTTGGTTTGTATCTTTTATTGTGGATATATGTATTTTTTATTGTTTAGAAATGTACAATAATAATAAACAAAGTGTTTTCTTCTTACTTTCTCAAACGAATAATTGCATATTATTTAACTAATAATTAGCGCAACTAATACTTAATCTCTTTTAACATTAAACATTATCGGTAGCGAAAGACAAGTAAAACGATTAATTTTATCAGACCAGATTCTTTCCTACATTAGTAATTCACATTATAAAGTAATTAGGTTCACAATTATTAATATATTCTCTTTTTTAACGACGAAACTTTCTTCGAAAGGCATTACCGCACTGGAATCAAGCAATTCCGCTGTCTGGCGCCGGCAGATGCTTAATAAAAGCAAATTGCAAGCTCACCTTGCGCCCTGCCATTTCCCACGGTAGGTACATCCTCGCGGTACCGTTGTAAAAGTCCACATTCATAATAAAATATACAAACGGACGACCGCCTTATGAAAAAGCTTTGTCGCCAAGCATTCCCGCTTTAATTGCTGTTTGCGAAAATGAGATAAGAATTGAAATTATAGCTTTTATAATCTTTTGCCGCGTAGTACTTTTGTTGGCGTTATATTTGAAATTAAATTCCTTATCAAGAATGTTATTTATTTTCATTATTAGAGGACATAATAAATATTATCAACTTCCCTTAATGTTTCTTAACTTATGCTCATACAGCTTATATTAAAATGGATTAAAAATAATGAAAAACATATGTTAATTCCATACAATAGTAAAATTAAAATAATCATTAAATTACATATATGATATCTTTAAACATATCTTTATATACCATTTAAGAACTGTTTCCTTTATATATATATATAAATATGATATGTGAAAGATCGATGATAATATATCTATATAATCATATATATTACGGATATTTAAAACACAAGAGGTCGTCGCAATTACGGCAACGACCTAAAGACAGACGGCTTGAAGCGTTATTAAAGAGTTAATGACAACTTAGCGTTAATTAATGGCGTCTTTAAAAAGTTTGAAAGGCTGTAATTTTTCCGAGGTTGGATAACAAATTCTAGCCATTTCTCAAAATTTAGTAATTACACTGTTCTCAAATAAGACAGTTTTCCAGTACTGTGATTTTCCTATCTTCTTATCCTTACATAAATTGGTAGATTTGCAAACACGGGGAGAGACTGTAGGCGTAACCCCCTAATGGAAATATATCAGAAAATAATATATTTCAATATGCAATAAAATCGGGATACGTATGACCCCGTATTCGCTGGATTTTCGCAAGCACACCTGAACAAGATTGTATCCGGGCTATAAAAAACCTACGTTCAATCGTGTCCTCAAAGAAGGTTTGTAAAGGACCCTCACATCCCGCAGTGTCTATAACAGATGTGAGCGCGAACAAGATTTTCGTCTGGATTTACATAAACAGTTTCCCACCGAATCCCTCGAGGGGTAAAAACGTAATGACAACTCGACATTATTCTTGGTTAAGTTCCTTGTCATTGCCTTGAATGGTGCTTACCGTCACTTGATATCACTTCTCAAACGGTATTAAAATATAATTTAGTGCACAAAATTAAATGATTGTATTCAAACTACTAACGACTCATATTAATTCCCTCTGTCTTCTTTGCCGATGAGTAGGGATGCCTACAGGTTCGAATTTAATGACGTGGAATAAGTGATACCTAGATGATCTTATGTTCCAAAATAAACGTATTTTTTTTTTAATTACATTTTTCAATTCACTGTAACAGTAAATTTCATGAAACATCACTGTATAGTCCAACACTACCGAAGTAATAAAAATAAAAAACAACTGTTTCACATATTCAATATAGATACCGTAATTGTGAAGGATTATTGAAATGCATTTTCAATTACCTGCCTATAAGCCTGATACACACCCAGAATAAATAAAACGAACTTAGCTCATGTATAAGTTAGTTGTAGCTAATAAAATTTCTTAATAACCTTGATTTTGAGATGAAAAATTGTTTTAATGGAAAGTTTTATACTCAGTAACTTATTTTAATAGCGGTTGCGTGGCAGAAAGGCTCGGTGGTATTTAAAAATGTAGAGAGGTCATTTGTTTTAACGCAACACCGAACGCAATCCATTCATATTACACAGAAATAAACCGTAATTTATGAAAACGAAGTGAAACATGAACAAAAATCCCATTTAACATTAGCTTTTCACGGGGAAATGAAAAGAATTTCTAGTTTTATGAATGGATATGATTTCGTATGAAATAATACATCGTAAGTGCTTTTCAGATTTCATTCGAGATATTTGAAGAATCTGAATTCATTTGCTCCTGAAATATAAATTGCCGAGAGTGTAACCTTTCCAGGCAGATTTTAAACAAATTAGATTTAATATTTCGCTTTTGACGTTGAAAAACTAGGAGATGTCTATAAATTCTATCGATAACTGCATGGACATAGAGTTGGTCGTTCAGGTTCCAGTTTTATCATAAATTGTTCAAATAGTATCCATAAAAATACGTAGTATATTTCAAAAGAGTCAAGCCTGTATACCTACGTTCTTGATATTGATATTTTAATTTGAAGTATCCATTAAAGCGAAGCAATATGACGACGTAATAACGTGCTCACGTGTACCGTAGAGCCTCCATATATTATGCACGTCCCTCAATCTTTTCGTTGTTGCCGCGACCTGAATCCCCTATTGTGCCCTTTGAAACGCGGACCAGTAGGGAGAGCTTGAATAATTGAGGAGCGGCTCCGTCTTACTCTCTGAAATCTTAACGAAACTCATTGAGTGCGCGATTGTACTGTTGGTTGTAGGTTTCCGCCGTCCGCGCACGTGTGCTAACATTGCCTACGGAATATTAATCGGCAAACATAAGCTGTTCAAGTTTTGCTGTTATGAATGCAATGCAATATCCGGATAGTAAGCCGAAGATGAATTTGTTAACAATATATTTTTTTTTTATGGAGCTGCGAACCCACCCCTTACTTTTGCTTATCAGGGACCTTGTTTTGCTTTATTTATTTGTTCATTAATTCATTTATTTACAATTTTGGTTAACATTATATTTGTTTTTGGTCACTGGAGAATTGTGTTTCTATTTTCACTTGTGTTTCTGATTATAAGATGAATGTATAAATCTAAAACTTCCTGTTCCAAAAGCCATTATGTTAGAAACATAATGTGTTTTCAATATTCAATCGCTTTAATTAATAGAAGACGCGCTTAAAGCAAAATCGTTATTTCCTAATTGTTAGCTACCATCGCTTCCACATCGGTGTTTATCTTCGAAGACAGCTTAAAATCTCTTGTTAATACAATATTACGTTATAATCTATATTAAAATGTATGTTTAAGCTTTCTCCATTAATATGGCATTCACAAAGGCAATACATTTTCTTGATTTGTATACAATGTTATATTTTTGTCTACTCAACAAACACAACATTACAAGATAATAATAGGGTAAAGAAAAATAAGCTTATTTATGAAATTGTATATGTAAGTTTTATAATATATACTCAGTATTATTGTCTTTAGCATATACAAGCAGCACACAGTAAATGAACTACTTTAGTATATTGGCTTCAGGCTATATGTCGCACCCACTAGCTTAATTAGCCGTTCAATTAACAGCCTAGCCAACTAAATAGCTAAATAAAAAAACTTTAGCTAGCGGCCTGAAAGATATTTAGTTATTGCGTATGTTACCACACTCAATAAACTGGCTGGCTAATGCATAGGCTACTTTTCTTCATGAATATCCATGCTTTGGAAAACACAATAAAAGTTGTACCGACGCCGTATTGACAGTTTAAAGAATTTCGTTTCGAGTTTGAGAGTGGCAAAAAGTGATATTAAATTTAAATTAACAATCAACAGGCTAGGCAAGTAATGAAACGTTATCGACCCAAGTCTTTTGCCTAGCTGTTTGATTAACTGGCTGAACATCATTGAGGCCGCTAGTTGAACGTCTAGGCTGTTAATTAAACGGCTAATTAAGCTAGTTGGCTGCCACGTATACACAACATATACATAACCCGTCGTTTGCCGCATTATGTACATAAAGTAAGTTAATGTGTACAAAGCCGCAAAGAAATTAATGTAAAACTTTAATTAAATTTAAGTCTGAGTATTGTTAAGCTGTCAAACTTTAAAGTAGAATCCAATGTTCATGTTAACAATGAACAATTTCGGTAGTTTTCACAAAATCCGCTGACTGTATTTGTTTAAGGCGGTTTAAACAACGCAAATTCGACTTGTGATTAATCTTTATCCTTATTTTCGTACCCTTACAATTCTAACAAATGACAGGCATAAATCTATGAATTTAACTTTGTCGGCTGAATAAAATTATTTCTATACAAAGCTTGTACATTGCGGTATGTTTTATCAAGTAAATTCAAACCCTAGAGGAATTTAATAATGAACTTAAGGTACATTTGTTGTTGGAATCCCGAGATAATTTGGTGTTTCAACGGATTTACATCTAGAGATAAAATGGAAGCAAAGCTATGTTAACAATAGAAATACAGAATTGAACTGTGTTTTGTTGGGGACTATTTTACACAGTTCCAGTATTGTAACTGGTATATAATCTGCGGGACTTCCGACCGCTGTTTTAGCCTTGATAGCAGCCTGTGTTCAGAGATATTTTCGTGTTGCACAATATTAATATTAAATAAATGTTTTTTTCGGATTTACGAAGATTTTAATGAATTTATTATGTTTTATTTACATTTTTTTATCTATACTTAAATTAAATCAAAATTATGGCAACATTATAAAAGTCCTATTTTGAAGTGAAACTGGTTTATCAGCGTTGGAAAAAAATTTACCATCACATTTTTCCGACACGCACCATCTTTATCTTGTCCCTACCACGGTTGATTCAAACAGATTCCAAGCCATTAATAACAAAAATAATTAATAAAGATAACAATGATAATAATCATTCTATTACAATTAAAGAAATTCTGTAATAATCTTAGTAGTTATAAGGTAAAATAAGATAATTGTATTATCTGTACTCAAGTCTGTGATAATAAAAGACTTTTGTTAAACTTTATCTGATTTAATTTCATTTTACCAATTTCTGTAAAGTTGTATATGATAGTAGACCTTTTTTGGAAAAAAAGGTCATAAAGAAGTTTCATGTTTAAATTTTTTTCAAATCAAATATAAATCGTAACTATATTCTAAAACATAAAGGTCCTAGAATGTCTGCACTGTTTCAATAGAAATACTGATGAACCCAAATTTTAAAATATACTAGCAAGATACAGTTTTTTCAAATTACATAATTACACAAATATCCCAGAATTAACATTGATACAGCGGCCGCAATTGCACCCTCAGATAACCCGAAGATACGTAGGTACCTATTATGCACATTATAGATATATATTGTATATATATATATTTTTTTTTATAGAGCAGGGGGCAAACGGGCAGGGGCTCACTTGATGTTAAGTGATACCGCCGTCCATGAACACTCTCGATGCTAGAGGGCTCGCGAGTGCGTTGCCGGCCTTTTAAGAATTTGTACGCTCTTTTCATATACATAAAACAAATAGAAGCAAATATTTGTTTCAACCACAAGAGTTTTATTTCGAAATCGGTTTTCAAAGTCTTTTTTGAAAGCTAGTTCAAAGTAGACCATCCGCAAATTCTCATGCAATGTTCAGCACAAATTGAGATATGTAGTGCTCATTGTCCTACATTGCACACATATGCAATCCCCAGTGGATGAAATTCAAAGGCCCAAAGTCTTTACGGTTATTCAACAGAGATCGCAGGCGAATAATTTCTACATTGCTGTTCGGACCGAAGCAATCATACTATTAGAATACTTTTTGTGTCTGAAGGATTATATACTCGTAAATATAATCATGTACATGGTTCAAAAGTTATAACAATATTTTACTTTTTAACTTACTAGGTACAGTGCATACGAGGTGATGAAAGAAAGAGCAAATACATATTTATTGTTAAATTTTTCACATGTATTTCGATGCATGCATATATTGAATAATAAGCATATTTTTAAAATTGTTGTTTGTGAAGATACTGTAGAAGTATGGTAATTTTTCTCGGAAGAAATTGGCGAACAAACGAGCTCGTTGAAAATAATTCTCTATTGAAGCAAATAGAAAAGATTTGGGTGATCAGTCTGCGATAGGTAACGAGAATCTAGGTTAGATACTGTTCGATCTGGGTTGGTAAGCGAAACAAAGGAACCAATTTCGTACGTAATATCACGCCATATTACTGGTTTGATCCAAAACATATTAGGAAAATATATTTACATAATGAACTAATAATTCAAGTATGAGGTCCATTTATTTGTAATATTTGTAAATTAAAATTTAGTTTATTGAGACGTATTTTAAAAATTACCTTAACCATAATATAGACATCAAATTGCCCAGAACTGTGGTTAAGAGTATTGACCAAAATAAGGCAATATTAATTATAAAACAATATATTTAAATTATAAAATTGTGACATATATTAACCATAAAATGCAAAATGGTCAAAAAACATCTAAATCTCTTTGTGCAAGACGGAAAGAGATTTATATTTAGGTACATGAAATTGGACTAAAATTATTAAATAGTTAAGTTTAAAATAAATGTAAGAAGATGTTTGAATAGCATTGTAAGAAGGCTTTAAACAAAAATTAAGCATTAAGAAACTTGGAAAACATAAATAACATCAATTATTAATGAATAAAGCTTTTTTTAATATCTAAGGTCTTTGAGGACTTGATATATAACGGTTCAGTTAAGGCTGAGATTAATTTCTATGTTGGAATATACTTGAAACCTAACTCTGATACACGAATCATTCGTAGGAAACCTTGCGGCTATCCATCGAATATCTGCTATTGCTCAAAGTCTAGTTCATCTAATACTGTTTACACATTTCTGTGTCTGTTTAGGTGATCATTTGTTAAACCTATAAAAACATTTATTATAAATCGGAACAATTTATAAATTATCGATTAATAAATTGATATTTTTAATATTATTATCGTGATTATTTATATAGAAACCGCTCAAGTGATTTTGATTGGTTTCTGTTTTCAGAAAAGGTTGTGTTTTACACACTACAATCAATCGTATTAAACATTAGTTAAAATCACAAAAGGAAGTCATTAATTAAAATAGTATATCATTGAGTTATCGTTCATAGTATCATAGATAAACTGACTAATTTGTATGATCACATTATAAATACGTAATTATTTTGGATGCATGACTGGGATTATCGGACACTACGCGTGAACTTAACGTAAACTCTTGTATAGGATAATTCAAAGATTCACTCAAGAAGTTCTCATATCTCTCAAGATCCAATGAACTTTTGACACATGTAAATCTTCGGCTTATAACAAAAATCTAATATTACTAAGATATTTGACCAAGTTCAAACCGATGAATTCAGCATGATGGTAAACTATTAAAGATAATATATATTCAGCAGAATATATATATTCAATAGAATTCAGCATGATGGTAAACTATTAAAGATAATAGCTTATCAAATTATGAAGCCATTGAATTTTAAACGAATTAAAAATGTATATCTAAATGCGTTAAATATGCGAAATTATGAAAATATACGAAACATTTCAACAAAATTATTTCATATAAATTAACTGCAACTTCAAATGGTAATTTAACTGTTTAATATTAATTAAATGAAATAAATTCCATTCCGGCGAATAAGGTAAATGATGTTTAAATAGGCTGGTTGCATTTTGCACCTGGTACTATAGTCGTTGTGGCCGAATTATAAACACGCATTTGGGATATCGGTGCGTTTATTATGCAACGGGTAATTATGGGAATTAGCGTTCAATTTTATACTCGAAATTTTATGTGACTGAAAAAATTGTACATATTCTAGCAATCTTTTGGAAATTATGCAAATCTTCTACAAATAGAACGCATTGGAAGAGCTGTAACGTTATTTTATTTCAGGTGAAAATACATTTTGGAAAATACTATTATCAGGATCAGTTACTTGCTTCCAATTTAACAATAATTTTTCGGTGATTAAAAACATAATACATTTTAACTACATGCATTTTTTTCATAAATCTAAACTAATAATAACGAACTAAAATCTAATCTGATCTGAATCTAATATAATCTGTATGTGTTGTATGCTCTTTCTTCCTACGAAAAATATATTAGGCGACCGAATTCATAATAATTCTTTTAGTCATTCAAAGTAAGAAGTAACTGAAGCAATTTTTTAAAATTACGAATTTCTATATAAATCAGCTTGGCATTATAATTCATTATATCATATTACATTTTCTTACAAGAACTCTCATTCCAACCCCAATTTATGTTTTATTACAAACACATAAATGTAAATTCAAAATCGTATAACATTACCAAGTAGCTGTATTGTTTTTCAGTACCCAAACTTAACACTAAGTAAGTGAAGGGTCAGATAGACCTACTGGTTTTACCTCAATAAATTAAGACCTCATTATTTTAAACAGAGCACGTTCCCCGTTATCGTTGAAAAGATCTTTTGTTGGCGCAAAACACTGGGGGCAAGTCAATCGGTCTCGTAAAGCTTTAAGCAAATTAATGAGTCCATGAGTCAGGAGTCAGGCACACGCAGTGTTATGTTTCTAAGGTAAGACCCTTGAAATTTTGTAGTTCTTAAACCTTTATACACTAGGAAAATTGAATTGGAGCTTGTTTATATTCAAGCATGGAGGCACGCCAACGTAAAATGAAAATAAGAATACGGTGAACGAAATTTAAGTAATTCGAGAAAGTTCCATTTTATTCTCCGTGTTGACTATCTTGTGTTTACATATTTGCAGTTGTGAAATATATTGTGCAATAACGATCAAAGCAAGATTTAATATGTATTCTAATAATTTGCATAACAAAAGCTGAACGACGAATATCGTGAGAAAATTCCGTTAGATTGCCGTCCCTTGCGCATAGTAGAGTGATTAACGCGGACAATAATTTTGATTTCGGTTATGTTATGTTCCCACCGGGGAGTGCTCACCCCATCGCAAGTACAGGTAAATACAGATGATAAGCAAGACGTTCAAGGGGTCGAAATCAATGCAACAAAGAAAAAGGGAGCCATTGTATGCGTTTACGCAAGGAGCTCACGTGCGCTTACGCTCCCACGGTGACGGAGTTAGGGAATTCGGGACTCGTATATAAGGGTGTAACGTCGAATCCAGCGTCACTTCCAAAATTTCCATCGCAGTGAACAGTACCGGGGGCCCACTGGGTCCCCGGAGAGAGTGCGCGTTGAATATTACCATCACGTTCAAACTTCACATTACTAGTTTGTCAATTAAAAGTTGGAAGCAGAAGCGAAGTTAATCAATGTTTTAGTAACAGTAAAAGCAATTTCGTTTCGTAGAAAACATCTTCGTAAGTCTATTTGGAGATTGTTTCGGGAACACTTTCGGGAATATTTATTGGTAAGTAAAGTTTATCACTTCTCACTTTCTTCTTGTTTTCGCTACAAAGGCTCCTCTTTGTAGACTGCTAATAAGAATGATGCAAGTTTTAATATTTCTGAAGTCGTGTTTTATTCAACCGTAACTTACAACTGCTATTTTCTTAAATACATTTTCATACTTTATGTGTTCATTCTACTTATCTTTAAATAACCTCATTAACATAATGGTTACATAAAAGCCGTTATATCGTTTTAATATTACAATACTAATGAAATATTTTGGATTGTTTCAGATATGTCTAACTATAGCTAAGCTGCAATGCCTAAAATGCAGTGGTCCAGTGGCATATATCGGCCGAAAGGTACGTGTTTCGGCTAAAATGTTAGCTAAACGTTATGAATCACCGGAGCTATAGATTTACCTAAAATTAGCATAGGCTTTGTCGTGTGTCTAGGATTAATTCAACGTGTGAAATTGCGTTTAATATATGATTTTTTGATTAACATTTCTCTATTTCACCTTAATGCACGGTCTTGTTTGTTTTTCAAGTTTCAACCAAGTTAAGTTTTATTTAACCTGTTAAGCTCGTTCTCAGTTCCCTTGTTACTGTTAAACACCGTTAATTGTTAATTATCTCATTTGGTTTTTGTTAAGTTTAAGTTAAAATCGTAAAACATGTTGAGTTAAAAAAAAAACAAAAGATAGTTTGATTAAGTTTAATTCATCATTGTTTGTTTTGTTACTATCAAATGTTTGTTGGAATGTGTTCATTTAATGTTGGTAATTGTTTTTTGTTAAAAATAACAGCAAAATTATGACGGTTAAAAAACTTGGGTTAAGTTTGAGCTATGATAATAACGATAAGGGTTGAGTTTTTCATTGTTACGTTAAGTTTACGTTTCAAAACCAATAGGAAAATAACCAAACACAATGCAGTAATAACTGCTTTTAAAGTTTCCTAATTCGTGAAGTTTGAACTGTTTTAAATTAAACATAATATTGATGAGCAAACTTTTCTCAAATTGTTGTGAAAGCCAGCTGGTCTGGTTATCGTTTGGTTGCTTTTGTTTTTTATTTCGTTTTTAGCCATTTCCGTTTCCGTTAATTTGTTGAATTTTCGTTTTGTTCTATCATTTTCAAATTCCGTTGTTGTTTCTATGTTGCTGTTATAAATATCACGGTATTCATTTAAATCGTTAATCGTTGGAACGTTGAATTTTTGTTTTCTTTGTAATTTTGATGTTGATTTAACTGTTTTTACCGTTGATTTTTTGTTTTGATATAAATTTCTTTAAACTTAAAATATCATTTCAATATACTGTTTATGTAATATTGGGTTAAAAACACTTAAGAGATATTCTTCACCAAGTGCCTTCGGAAGTGCCTAATTGTTCCCTTCTTTTGTGGTTATTTAACCGCCGAAGAATGTTTTATCGTGTTTATAATATCGAACAAAATTATTTGTTCAACGCATTCATAAATCAACTAAGTGTAGCGTAATGTTACAAAAGTAAGAATATGAATTTAAAAATATTATATTCACGATAATAATGTTATTCATGAATGCTTAATGACTATTTTCGCCCACTATGTTCCATAGTATTATTAAATTTCAATATATTCGGTTATAACAATATTTCGATAAAATTATCGAGATAATGTGACCTTAATTAAATTGTTTCATATGAGCGCAGCACTTTACACATTCAGAGTATTTAAACATAATGTTTTAGCATTTACTTTGCAAACTTCATCAATACCTACTTTAGGGACGAAAATGGTAATTATGCTCTATTGTTATATCGTTAATTGTTACCAATAATTTGGATCGTTTGTTAAAATTGTTACCGTTAATTAATTAATAAGTGTTGATTTGTCGTTAATCATTAAATTTTTTAACTGTTATTCATATGGCTGTGTTTGTTAGTTTTATATTAAGTTTTCGTTTTAACTGTGTTGTTACGCCGTCATTAAGGTCAAAATTGTAACCGATTAGTGTAAAATGTATATATTATTTTAAGTCTTTGTGTAAGTTAAAACTAAAGCTTTGGATAAAATTAACAGATAAGTATTTATTAGGGATGTATGAAAGTGTTCGTGTGGTAATAAAGGATGTAAAGAAAATGTTGTTTTAATTAAATTTCTCGTATCCCTAAGTGGCGTTCGGATTGAATAAAAAGTTAATCTGGTCGGAAGTGGTTGGATCGGGTCCAACTCCTGGGCGCCTAACGTCCACTAACAAATGAGGTCGTCATCTCGCAAGAACTCTAACCCCGAGATATATTAAACGAAAATTTTTCGGTAAAATTTTCATACTTTCATTCGTATAAATATCAGAGATAACTTAGTAGTTCTTAGATAGTGTATGAATAGAATTTTTATTCTACAAAAAGATATTTACATAATTTTCAATTTAATTTCAATCAATAGAATTCACGTTAATTTGTACTCTGCGTATATTACAATATTTTAAGATGGGCTTGATCGGTTTTATTTTCTTGATTTTAAGAGGACAAAAATCTTTCTTATATTAAGATTTTGTAAAATAAGAAGCATTCTAATGGCTTGACCATCTAAAATAACTATATGACTTACATAACCGAAGTTGTCTTATCGTGCTATACAAGCGTAGTGTTGACAAACGTGTCGAGTTGAAACTTAAAGTAGTTTCAGTGGGTTGATATGTAAGGTTGGAAAACATTGCATCCCGTACACAGCCAGTGTAATGAAGATAGTTTTCGGAATGGAAAACATGAAGTTGGTTTCATGCAATCTCTCCGCTTAGACTCTTCTTAATTGCTTAACTTTAACCAGTGCCTCTTCCTGTCCTAGAATTCGTTTAACTTCCTGCATACTTCAGTCAACACGTAAACTGACATTTGATATATCTTATATTAAACTAGAAGCCTGTTCTAGCTGCATACGGTTGGATTTATTTTTACCAGAGTTCTTACAATCGTAGGAAAATATTAGTGTAATTTTATTATGTTTTGGAAATAAAATTAGGGTTACAGGCTAACCTAAAGAAGACCTGAAGCATTGAAAGGGTAAAACTTTGAAATAAACTCTGTTCTTTCTATATTACACAAATTAAATATAAATGTTATGTGCAATATGTGTTAACGAAAATCATTATAATTATTAAACTAGGAAGTTTTAAAATAACTTAAATGAAATGCCAAATGTTTTTATTACCGTTTTTGTTTACCATACAAAACCCACGAGACTTTATACCCGTCAAGGCTAGCAACTAAATTAAGAAAAAGCCTGTATTTAACCAGAACCCGTAATTGAAGTTAAATCGCAGTAGAATGACTCACAAATCTGAGATCGTAGTTTAAACCCTACCCTGTGCACAAATAGCTTTTTCTTTATTTATACTCAATTAATTTATTAACAGCTTACTTTGTATGTCAAGTTCTTACAGCGAAGGTAAAAAATGCATCGTGACGAACCCAGCATGACAAAGAGCCAAACATCTACGCGGTAAACGTGCCTGATAACCTTTTTGTCTGTAAAGAAAAATGTTAGAATGAAAAAATTTATTCTTTAATTTTTTTTTATGTTTGCATATTTTTGATTGTATTTTATTAGCCAATTCTCTTGATGGATCAAATTTAATTAAAAATTAAATTCTGCATCTTCCTCTGTGAAATCTATTATGTGATTTTGTTCACTGTAATTTTCTGTCTCGCCTCTGTTTTGCTCAAAGAAGAATACCTTACTGGGATGATGTGCAATATTGAATCTCAGCACTGACACCATCTTGTTGTATCTGTTGCTCTGTTTGAGCTGCTTTTCTGCCTTCTCTTGAGTGCTCACAAGCTGCCGCTGGTTGACCTGTACATCCCGAATTTTCTGCTTAAGAAAATTTAGGCAGTTATCGACTTGATAGAACAAGTTATTCACGCTCCAGTTGAATTTTAGGTCGCAGAGAATCGTTGCTATGAGAGACACATAGAGAGCTGTCATACCAACAGCGAAGTAGTATAATTTTGGATCGCTCCCCGAGAAGAACGGACAGTTTTCGTTTAGTTTAAGACAATCCCAGAAATATGAGGGCGATAAAACACTGTCTCCCATTCGATTCATGGCGGATAATGAATTAAAACGGAAAATTTATTTTAAGTTTTTGACACTTTCATGACAGAGCGCCAAAGTTGGCGCTGTGAATTTGCTAGGGCATCTGTCTACTGTGAATGAATTCGACCAGAGTGATTATGTGCAGTTGTAGAAAAGAGGTTTTAGTTTAAAATACCATAAAATATATAGAAAGTGTTACTTTAGTGCTAATAATTTTGGGTGGAAAGAAGGGTCGCAAAAATATTAAGCCACGCTTGCAGATGCTAATAAAAGTGTTGGTAAGCCTTCACGCACAACGGACCTATTGAGCGTCTAAGTGCGGAAACAGATTCCCACATACAAGTACAAGATAGAAAAACTTCGATAGCCTATGAATTAATAGTACCAGGCTTTTGATAAGACAGTTTCATTTATTGTACAGATGAAAAAGTTTTTCGGGAATTTCATATGTAACCAGTTGACCTATATGTTGTAAGTATACTTTTTTATGTCACTTTTTAAAGCATTTATTTACATACATTTTCAATACACAGTTAAAGTAGCAATAGTCTAACTTTCCTGTATTAAAAAACTTCACTGCGGTAAATTAGCAGCTTTTAACGACTTATTTCACAGTCTCGTTTTAAAATAGTGATTTTTCAGTTCGTAAAAAAACTCCTGATAAAAAAATCGTATCCAAGTATTGAATACAGATTAACCTAATCACGGTACAAGATTTATTGAATTCAAAGGCCGTTGAGATGGTTAGGACGAAATTTTGTCATAGAAATGGTACATAAATATTTAATACGAAATAAATTTTCAATACTTAACTGAAATTGGATTATTCATATACATGTATATAATTATTAATATACATGTATATGAATAATCTTTGATGGAGCTCTATAATCAATCAATAACAAGTCAATAACAAAAAGTTAATAGGTTATGATTTCATTTGGATTTTAAGATAAATATCATAAATCTCAAAAGGTCTCAACTTTACATCGTATATAGTACTCTTGTCTAGCAAATTACTTATAACTATAATATGAAATCGCTGCAAAAACGCATGAGCGAAACAATTCCTTCTATAAATACAATTTCGGTAAATTCAGTGAGAATGTGATTTCACTTATAGGTGAAATAAACAACTAATTCCAAATAACAAATATCTTATCTTTAGTGGTATTTACATTCTATACCTACTAATCTTTCGGAAGCCTCCCACAATTGTCGAGCCAAATCAGGGTTTTGGGCTCGGCGGCTAGTGTTCGCTAATTTACAATCAACATAATAGCCACCACTGTGATTTTCCACCTCTGGTGACACAGCTAAATAAATCGCAGTTTCAGCTCCGTCCCTTGGGGTTTTAAAACAGGATAACGCAGCATTAACAATAATTTTTACAAACTTTATATCTATATTATTGATCATGTTAGTTTTAACGGCTCCTGGGTGTAAACAATTTACAGTGACGCCGGTGTCTTTCAAACGCCTTGCTAGTTCCTTTGTCATAAGTACCATACATAACTTCGTTTTAAAATACCAAATACTATTTGTATACGATTTTCTTATAGGCACAGTGCACAAATCATCTGGGTGAATATTTACAAATTTATGGGTCACCGACGAAAAATTAATAATACGACTGGGGGCTGATGAAATCAGTAAGGGGAGAAGTAGAACTGTCAAAAGGAAATGGCCAAGATAATTAGATTGTATCATCATTGAGAATCCGTCTTCTGTCTTTTCGTCGCTTCTAGTTATCACGCCAGCGTTGTTGACTAGAATGTCGAGACGCTCCTCCTCATTAATAAATTTGGCTACGAATTGTTTGACTGAGGAAATAGAGGCAAGGTCCAGATGCGAATAATGGATATGTTCGTTGTGCGTTTGATTTCTGATTTCGTTAATAGCTTCCATTGCTCTTGTTTCATTTCTACAAGCCAGGATCACACGAGCTCCTCTTTCCGCCATGTCTTTCGCTATTTCGAAGCCGATACCAGTATTTGCACCAGTAATAATAACCACTTTACCTATCAAACGGTCACTACATTTACACATACTTCGTGACGTGAAAAATATGCAACAATAAATAATTAATATAAGTATCGGCACACAATTTACATGATATTATGTGGATGTCAGATTGTTGACTGGCCGAAGCTATTTTTGTCCGTCATCATGGCAACAGTCAAGAAATTACGTATGGCAACAAATCTTGTTATAGCATTAGTAAGTAGACCTGTTTGATCAAAAGTAAGTAGGTAGTAGCTTTGTAGTAGCGTATTTTTAAATGTATTTGTGTATTGGTAAAGTTTTCATGAAATATTTTAAATATTAAAAAAATTTTATCAAGAGACTCATGATCTGTAAACTGAGATATTTACGTAAAGTTTACAAATTTTATCAACTTAAATATAAAAAAACATTAAAAATTAAAAAAAATTGTCAAAGTCAAAAATCCTTTTTTCATATAGGTAACATAATGTACACTTATGAACGTCAAAAAAAAGAAATGTACATTAAATGAATCTAATTTTACATTTACTGACAGTTCTCAAATCAAGGGCGTAGAACGGAAGAGAAGAACTGGCAATAAAATCTCGCCGCTCTTTTTAATCGCCAAGTTTTTTTTAACACAATGTTTGTAAGGAGCTGCAACCATTACACCATGTTCCATATGACATCTTGAGTAATAAAGAATAATAAATTAAATAAAAAACAAAGATTTGTTAAAAATATAGTCAACGCTTGACTCTAAAATGGTTTGCTTTGACACAGATTATAATGTATTTTTAATATTACCAAATGTAATCTACCATAATCATTTGTTTCAAGGTTTGAAATGAGGTAACTACGTTTCGATGTCTGTCCACGTAGTTGCTGCGTTGAATTGGAATAAAAAATAGCTTATGACTTTTCTTATATTGAAATGAAATGAAATAAGTTTATTTGGAAAATAAGATAATCATGGTATCACTTATTCCACGTCATTAAATTCGAACCTGTTGGCATTCCTTCTCATCGGCAAAGAAGACAGAGGGTGTTGGCCGAGAGAAAAAGCCGGCGTAAAAAACTCTCGGTACTCTTTAAAAAAAAAGCAAATCATGAAACAATTCTACAATATTTAAAACAAATATAGAAAATTAATTAGAAGTAAGAAGCCTGCCCAGCATTAGTCCCAGGCCCTTTTATCAACTAGATAATCACTAACTTTATAGTAAGCCTTTTTACACAACTTTTTTTTACTACATTTCTTAAATTTAATAAAAGGCAGAGATAAAAGGGCCTCTGGGATTTTATTAAAGAAGAGTATGCCTTTTCCCAAAAAATAATTACTAACTTTAGACAGTCTAGTACGGGGAAATTGCAGCCTGCGTTTGTTCCGAGTATTGACATTGTGCGTATGTTCTATTCTAGTATACTTATCACTATTTTTGTATACATACATAATATTTAATAAATATACTGCGAGGGAAAGGTAAGTATATTAATTTCCTTAAATTTATCTCTCAGAGATTCCCTACATTTTAAATTATAGATCGCACGAATAGCTCTCTTCTGCAGAATGAAAATAGATTCGACATCAGCAGCATGACCCCATAATAATAAGCCATACGTCATTTAGCTGTGAATTTTTTTTACCGCGTAAGCTGCAGAACTAAGTCTCTTCGCCAATCCGTTGATATGAGGGGACCACTGAAGTTTTGAATCCATGGTGATTCCAAGAAATACAGTTGTATCATCCAGATTCAATTCCTCACTATTTATAATAATATTTTTTTTGCATTAAACAGAAGAAGGTTATTCATACTAAACCAATGGACAATCGAAGAGAGAGCATTGCTTACATCGTCAAAAATCGTTATTTGAAACGTTTCGTTATTATTTATATTATGATAAGTAAATTATAACAAATGAAAATACAAACAAAATGGGATTATATCAATATTGCTTGCATGTCTAAGTCCTTTCAGACTCACAACAGAACTTTTATTAAGATTTAATCGCTTCTTGGGAACCAAGAAGATCTCAGCCAACCAAATACTTCAGCCCTAAATTAATAAAAAGGACACGAATACCATAATATTAACTCCTACTCATAATATAATGCAAAATTGGTTACTAACAAGCTTTCGCCCAACCGTAAAAATGTATCTTAATTTCTTGTCTGGATTTTGTGGAAACAAGCCTATGAAAGATACATTTTTTATCATCACGTTTTTAGAGTTTTTCAAGACCTCCAGCAACCCTTTTCATAATTATATATAAAGGTTTGAATATTTGTACGCAAAATTCAAAAGATCTTATCTCAAGCTTAGCGGAAGATTTCCTAAGTCGTTAATGGTAGGTTAAAGCCACGGGCAAGTTCAACAATTATAAGACTTAACAAGCTCGTAAACTGTTCTGTACTCGTTCTCATCCTCGATCTTATCGAACGTAATTTTAAAATAAATTGAGTTTAATTAACATTCACAATAAAATGCTTCATATATCTGTAACGAAATAATTATACTTCATATATTAGATTATTATTTATCTATTTTGTTTTTATAAATGGTTATTTAGTTTTGTTTGTGATAAACAAACTAGTTTTGTTTGTCTATGATGTGTCCGTCATTTTAATTTGAATATAAAGTGTTTGTTATGAGTAAATAGTGATTTTAGTGACTTTGTTGTTGTTTCTCAAAATAAATATTTTGATTTTAGTGACTTTGTTGTTGTTTCTCAAAATAAATATTTTGCAACACATTTAAGTTTAATTTCCTTATATATTCCAGCACTGTCTCGAAGTGCTGGGCAACGCACTCGCGAGCCCTCTGGAATTGAGTGTGAGCGGCGGTATCACTTAACATCACGTGAGCCTCCTGTTCGTTTGCCCCCTGTTCTATTTATAAAAAAATCTATTAATACACATTATATACATCGACACATTTGTGTTCTTTTTGCTAGTAAAAATGTTTTTTTCCTGAAATAGAGAACTTGTTGTTTATCGATATGGTGGTTGCCTAATACTTTTGAGTTACCTACTTGATTGTGCAGCAACGACGTGTTAGAAAATAAACCATGTAATAATAATATTGTGTGTAGAACTGGTATAATTTCGAGATAAATTTGACAGTCAAGCTAACTCTAAATGTGAAAAATTATTTTGCTTCGGCAATAATATAGATTATAAAACAATATTGTACATTTGAAAGTAATGCATAAATCTTGCGCCTTGAAGCATTTATAATCAAATATACGTTTAGAATGGAATAGGCGCAATTTTTTTTAATCGAAATATGAAATTTGAGACTTGTTTAATGTCTTAAAATTGTTTTTCTTATTAATATATTTTTTGTTCTTAATAAAAAATATGAATCCAGCACGTGTAACATTGATGTGCAAGATGTCTTGAAAATTTTTCTTTATCTTAAATACAATACGTTTCTTGAAATAAAACCTTATCTCATTTGAATTAAGGTCTAATTAAGAAATATCACACTGATTTTTGTAATTATGTAATTTAAATATCATTTATAATAATGGATTAAACAAAAAATGAGAATTAACAAAATTTTTGTGGTTAGAAATATTTTATGGTTTCAAGGCCATTGAAGTTATCGTCAAGCCTAGCGGGTTTGAGTCATATGAATTCCATAAGTAAGGTCGTTGACCTTCGACGAAGTAATTTTTTTAAATATATTTCTTTAAAATGTTGGTAACAATTTTATTTTATTTTAGCTTCGTTAAGTGTGACATTTTATATAATGTGTACCTAGTTATAATTTAATTTTCTTTTGACTTAGGAAGTTCAAAATGTGGGTCAAGGTACACGCCGTATCTAATCAATATTTTTATAATGAATAAATGTCAATGAATGACAAATGACAGGAAAATAAACAGTATTATTAAATTTATGTGTTGGTATGGTTTTACCATTCACGCCATGAGGTAAAATTTGTACTATATTCATTAGCTACAATTCAAGGCGACGCGTACTATAGATTGACTAGTGACCACAGCAAGTGACATCTCAGGCATTACGCAAGAGCCGTCAAGATCAAGACGGTCGACGGCGTATGTTAAATGTTTAGTACGGTGAATATTACGGTCCAGGCGCATTGCCAGCAAAACCGTGACGATACGTATACTAGTTATCACGATAATTCTCTTATCAACAAAACGACACACGAAAAAGAAACAGTCGCTATCATCTAGTGTGCCACTCATGGTTTACATAAATGACCGACTAACATTTATTTAAATAACCAATCTATGCAGTGTCGACAATGTTTTACTTAGTGTTAATAGTTAGTGGAATTACGTTCTTTGCGGTGGTTGTGAAAATATATCAAAAGTTGACATGTGGAATATGTTATTCAAGTGCCCACATGGTTGGGAAAGTTGTTATAATCACAGGTGGAAATTGTGGCATTGGCCTTGAGACCGCCAAGAATCTGGCGGAGCGTGGGGCTAGAGTGATAATCGCGTGCCGGAGTATGAAACGCGCGACAGAAGCCAAGGATGAAATAATTAAGGTCACTGGTAATACTGAAGTTGTTTATAGGCATTTGGATTTAGCCTCATTACGCTCTGTGCGTGAATTCTGTGAAAAAATATACAAAACGGAAAGTCGTCTGGATGTGCTCATAAATAATGCAGGTGCGGGTGGGCTCGGAAATTACAAAACAGAAGATGGGAATCACGTTGGAATGCAAGTAAATTATTTTGGGCCTTTCTTGCTGACGTGCCTATTATTGCCCCTATTGAAGTCATCAGCGCCTAGTCGAATTGTTAACGTGTCATCAGCCATGCACAAGTATGCCGATGCGGAAGTGAATTTTGAAAATTTAAACATGGAAAAATATTGGAGTGACTATTTAGTGTATGCTAATAGTAAATTGTACCTGAATTTGATGACATTAGAATTATCTCAGAGACTTAAGGGAACAGGAGTGACTGTGAATGCGTTACATCCGGGCGTGTGTGCAACAAATATATTTAGGAATATAAAATCTAAACTCATACGTAAAATAGTTCAGTTAAGTATAGGATTTTTATACCAAAGCCCGTGGGAGGCAGCACAGACTTCCATATATTTGGCAGCATCACGAGACGTCAAAGACGAGACTGGCTGCTATTTCAGTAACTGTCGTAAAAGCAAACCATCTCTGCTGTCACAAGATGCTGAAATAGCGAAAAGACTTTGGATAGAATCTGAGAAGCTAGTAAAATTTTCTTTAAATGATAAATGATATGACATGTTGGATAGTTTTAATAAATTTATGGTTTTTAAAATTTTGTTTTTATTCAATATCGTGGAGTGACATTTAAGATTATTATTTATAGATATAGTCTTAACGAATATGAAAACCGACAAAACTTCTCTTTTTTAATTAAATTAACCGTTACTATTTAAATAATATCTCTGATGCTACTTTTTTCAATGACGTGTGTGATAAAATAGATACTAAAAAAAAGTACATACGTTGTATTGTAATAAAATGTTACTTAATCTAAAACTAAAAAAAATATTATTATTATTAATACTATAAGACGTAATCTTTGTCTCTGATTTTAGTTTATTCATAAAACTCATGCTCAGCTATAAATTTAGTTACGCCTACTATAAATGTTATAGCAAAAAAAAATTTTAGGGTATTTAATTATCCTACTAACACATTCTCAAACATCACACACGTTAAAACAAAAAATTTCAAATGTGTAAGACAAGTAATATGTGAAAATAACATGACAATTTACAAATCAGGTCGCTACGCTAACCAGAGCCCCTTTAACTTCCAATGTTCATCGTATCGCGGAGCACCAATATATGAACGCTACTTTTTATATCAAAAAAAAGAAAATGATATGAAAAAATTTTAGAATCAAAAATTAATGACGTCTCTTATTCAAAGAATCACATATTTGACTGTAATGAGAAATTATCGATGAAACATAATAGCAGAAGAGTCAATGTATATTATTTTCAGTCAATTGATTGAATTGATTTAAAGTGTAAACAAATATATTTTGTAACGGGCTTATTTAAAAATAAATGGACTCTAAAAAATATTTCATCTTATTATTCAAATTGAATGCTGTTATTTTTTAAATAAATAAATACAGATACAATTATTTAATGCTTATTTATACGATATAAAATACTGCTTTCACTTTTCCAAACATCTTATGTTTGCGGATGACAAAAAATTTTTCTTAAGAATAAAATCTATAGATAACTGCAATCAAATTCAACAAGATCTTAATAGACTAGAAATATATTACAAACAAAATAAACTTACAATAAATATAAACAAATGTAATAAGATAACTTTTTCACGTAAAAACAAAAAAATACAATATATTTACAAAATCAATAACATCCCCATAAAACAAGTAAAATTAGTTAAAGACCTTGGAATATTATTAGATGAAAAAATGGGCCTATCAGAACATATCGATAACATAACAGGGAAAGCGTATAAACAGTTAGGGTTTGTCAAGCGGTCATGCAAGACATTTCAAAATATAAATTGCATAAAAACCCTTTATTTTGCATATGTCAGAAGCGTGCTGGAGTACGGAAGTATTATTTGGTCTCCATATTATGTAAAATACAAAAAAGCTGTGGAAAATATACAAAAAAAGTTTATCAAATTTCTTTGTTTCAAAAAATATAAAAGTTTCGATAGTTATTCAGGTTCTTGCTCATATTTTAATTTAGACTCACTAGAATATCGACGGAGTCAGCAAGTCTTGTTCTTCTATATGAATCTTCTTCTATTGAATAGTCTACATGCTATTCTTAATGGGCGGATAGATCGTCCCTATCTGCTATCATTAATTTCATTTCAAATTCCTCCTGCGTATGCGACAAGATACTCAAAATTGTTCAGTGTGCCTCGTACGAAGTCGAATTACCTGCGTAATTCTCCAATGTTTCGGGTTTTATCGAACTATGACAACCATTGTCAAGACATTGATCTTTTCTACCACAAAAAGAGAGATGTCAAGAAGTACTTGGAGAAGCGGGAAGACTCTGATTTTTTTTTAAGTAGTAGTTTTAAATTCTTAGTATTATTTGTTGCTTTTAAATGTCAAATTTCAGTTTTTTAATTTTATTATTATTATTTTTTTTTAATGTAAAATTTTCTTTTAATGCTTTGCTTGTTTTCTGCTTTTTATACATAATTTTTTTTATCTATGTAATCTGTTTTGGCTTTTTGTATTGTATTAGTATTTTGTATAATAATATGTATTAAGTAAGCTGTTAGATTACTTATAATTAAATAAATAAATAAATAAATTGGGCACTTCTCTAGTGTATAGTATTCCATCCGTTGTGAATATAAAGGAATGGGTAATAATATAACAAGTTTCGACGCAAACATTGCGTGAAATTGCATTGCAACATCATTCAGACGTGACAATATTGTGAAAATGCATTTCTTTTACACTTTCCACTGTTCTTTCTGTTAATTAAACTTTCCGTTTGGAGCTGATCGCTACTTTATTTGGGTAGAATTAGGTAAACAATATTTTCCTCGTCTCTAACTATGCACAATTTTCAGAGACACTTTCAGATTTATACTAATGCTTTAAATGAAAATAATTATATATCTATAGATGCCTTAATATTACAGAAAATATTTTATAGATACAAAACTTCTTTTAATTATTATTTATTTTATATAAAGTTACTTTCAGGATAGGTTTTCGAGAATCTTCATAACAGCCAATTACGCCATTCAATTTACCATTTTTAATATATACGAATGAAAATACGCGATCATTATGTAATAAACCGTTCAATCTGAAGTATTTCCGAATCAATTTGATTTAGGGGCCTTCAAGAAAAGAGCGTACAAATCCTTATAAGACGGCAACGCACTAGCAAGCCCTCGCATTGAGAGTGTCCATGGGCGGCGGTATCACTTAACATCAGGTGAGCCCCCTGCCCATTTGCCCCGTGTTCTATAAAATCTAGCCGTAGCTAAAATCCGTTTAAAACGTTTACCATCCCTTACCTGGGGTCAATGCACTCGTTTGAATGAATCCCACAGTCTGGCGAGTGGGTCACAACAATTTCAAATTACGACCAGTTAATTAGTTGATGCTAATGAGGTAATCGTTCATTTGGGTGATTTGCGTTAATTTGTTGTATACGTGCGTACGTAGCGTTAAATTGAAATAACTTCGCGGAATGGCCGAGCGAATGCTGTGGTCGTTTTATTTGCGCATAAATCTCGAGAGCGGTACAGCTGATTTACAGAACTGCTCTTTCCTCTCACCTCAGTGTTAGCCGGGCTTTACACTTATACTTTACTAGGCTATTTTTATTTCTATCGCTCTTTGAGTTTTTCAAATGGACACGACCGCAAACCGAGCGCGGTAGACTGCAGCCATAGAATCATATATTTAATTTACTTTTTGTACTAATTTTCCTTTAGTTTATTTTATGGAAATGAAGTAGGCCTTTGTGCGAGTTAAAATATAAATATTGCAAGAATTTATGGTAAGTCGATGTTAATGAATAATAAAGTTCCTTATTGTAAATTTAGAGGGTTACAATTTAAAACTTGCAGTTCATTAGCTTTGTTCTTGTTCGGACATTTGTAGATGTTTTGGTTCCCCTTGGCTATAATTCACGAGTTTACATACAGCTCAACTAAATCAGCGACTTAAGAAATTAACAATTATATTTATTTGTGTTTTGTAGGCTTTTAAATTGCTCTTATATCATCTCAAACGTTTATTAGATTTTTCACACGTCATATATAATGTGTAATATTTTTAAATTTTTATGCCCAAAAATATTTATTATGTATTTATGTAGAAGAGAAGGGTGCAAACTCACACTACTAGAAAGCTTGCAATACAGAGCAATAAAGCTACAATAAGAATAGTATATTAATTTATTATAATTGTGGATTCGTTATTACACAGGTTGACGTTGATTTAATGTCAAGTGGGTTAGCTGAAGTATCTGGCCTATGGTTCGGGTCGGGTAGGTTTAGGGGTTGGTAAATACGCGGTTAGCGGGCGGAAGTGCAGACGATATTAATGTCTATCATAATTCAGCTCCAGCCAACGTATTTTTCTCAACAGCCACTGAGAGGACAGCACCCTCTAATTAACATAATTAGCATATTCCACAAAATACTTTTTAATAAAAAAAAATCTCGTTTCCCAATTTGTGTTGCATACCACGCAATTAATAGATGTATTTGCATTTGGTTATTTTTAATGAGTGCCATCGTTTGATATTTTAGCTTTAATACATTTTCTTCAATTTATAACGAGTATGAAATGGTTTATTTGATTTAAATCTATTAATTATCCTGGCACTGCAGCAAGTAAAAGGAAAGAAGCACCCTGGTCGTTTTCTTTATTAATGGGATACATAACTATGAAAATAGTAGAAGTGAGGATTAGATAAGGTTTAATAAGGTTCTATTTATCTGTGTATTGTTTGTTAGAGAGATATTTATATAAAGAAATGAGTTTGTTACGTGGCTACCATCTGCTTCAATTAATTATAATTAGTAAACGGCTTGTTGGTAGAAAAAAATTATTGAGTGGACAGGTACTGCAACTTCACAAGATAAGACAGGACGCTTCATGGCAAGAAGAAGAAGGCTGTGTCGTTTTAAAGTATTCCAACACTGTTAGTGTCTACCACAAACATATTAGGGTAAAAAACCGCCTTCACCGGGGAAGACGGGGACCTTTACTGCGTACGCTCACTCCAGTGAACTTCCGTCCTGTCCTTCTCCTTATTTTACTGTAATTAGAATTAGAAATTGCCAAACTAATTTTTGCCAAAAAAAATTTTCAATGTCGGCTATGCTTATAATATATGCAATATTCGCAAATAACACTTGGTATGACGATCGGCATATCTAACATAGGTGTTCCAATTAAATAAAAACGCCGAAGGCGACGCAAAAATCGGATATGAAGGGTTTTAGACCCAATAAATTATTATTATATATAAAAACAGAAATACTAGTCATTCATAAACATGAACGCGACGAAGCATATCATTAAAATGTTACGGTTGATCGGATTAAAACTTTTCGATAACCGGATAATATTGAAACCCGAGTTTCCGTACCGCGAATCATTTTCATATCAGTGTCATTAGCCAGGGGTTTTATATCGCTATAATTTATTATGAAAATGTGGTGAGCGTGGTAATAAATGCTTTGGTACGTTAAATTTATTATCTATTTGTTACTACTCCTTTGTATATCGTTTATATTGTGTGTAACCGCAATCTATATAGTTTCACCATGTTTATTAATTACAATGCAATGTAATAATTGACCGCAGAAGACCGTTTCAAAATGTTAGTACTTTAATTTATAAACTAACCATTATACTATTATATATACTTATTATATTGTTAGTTCCAATGCTCCAGCAGTCGTTAATATTGGTAACAGTAGCGATATTGTGAATAACTAAGAGTTTTCTTCTTAGTCATATAAATACAATTTATAACAGCTAACATAAAACGTTTCTCGATTAATCTCAAAATATCTTTATTCATATGGCTAAACAAACACACGTTCATAAGAATGTCAAAAAAGAAGTTACATTAAATTTTGTAAATTTACATTTACTACCAGATCATATAGTATAGTATTTTTTTGCATGTATACAATATCGAAAAAAAATGTAAAATAAATGAATGTATTCATTTTAATTTTGTGTATATCCTTTGTATTAGAACGTATAAATAAATAAAGTCATAACATTTTTTAAATTTTGGTGTTGGTTCATTATCAATATCAGATTTCAATTCAAAGTGTCTTTCAGTAATCACCATTAAAAAGGGAAAATTCTTCATATTATATATTGTAATCGTCTTCTTGTTTTTAAAATGTTGTATGGTCCCACAAATTAAAACAATGATTATGGTGTCAAAAACATAATTCGTAATTTTCCTGCAATACATTTTGGCCTACAAAGAAAACTCTGATTCTAGTTAGCTTTATTATCGATATAAAACTTTTCCATTTCCAAATACCATTTTAAGCGACGTGGCTAATAAGAAAGCAGTTGGAGTGCAGAGACTTATATACTATATTTACATTATTGTACACAAAATTATACACATTTTTAATAACGTAATCAGGCGATATTCCGCTCCCTACTCGTAAAATACAACCTAGATTAATAAAACATTTAATAAGGTAGGCGATATAAAATTCCATAAAAATATATTTATATTATTTAATTACATTTTGTGACGATGTATTTGTCTGACCTAATTGGCTAGCAATAGGGAACTACCAATTAAATTCTTCTTATATCTTTTAATATTTCTGTATATATCCTTATTCTTCCCGTGCACATATTTATATCGACTTCCGCTCTGTTCCGCAACTATAGTGCGCAAGAAAATCCAGTATACTTGTGTAATCGCAATGCCTTACAATAAAATGAGTAAATAGTCAAATCAATTAAACATTGGTTTTTCGGCGAGCCCTAAGCACGTGGAGTATACTATGTTCTTTTATTTATTAAAATATATGAGATCTCCATGGCCAGCAAATGCCCCAGCTATTCGAGTACTTGAAAATCACCAGTTGTGTTAGGAGGCAAACCTATATACCACCGCCTTTGGAAACTCACATTATCACAAGGCTCGCAAGTGAGTTGCCGGTCGTTTAAAAATTGGTTTTGTATTCTGTCTTGACGTCTGATAAAACTCAACTGCAGGTATGTTACAACCTTAATAGTTCAACTGAAATACCTGATTTCAAAGACCTTCTGCATTTAAGGCCCTACCCCAGCACGAGCCCAATTTCTGTGACATTGTCTCGGGGTGCGCAATGGAGAGCTGGAGCACAGAGGCGCGCCGACCCGTGATAACAATTAGTTAGGTAAAACATTAAATTAATGTAATATTACCATTTTTTTTCTGAAATGGATTACTTGGCTTGTGATATAATATATCTTGGAAATCTCAAATCTTCGTCATAAAATGAATTCAAAGAGTCAACAATTGGCTTTGTTTTAATTTTTTTTTATCGAGCGAAATTATTTAAATTTTTCAAAATATATAAACTACTCAACGCCACCATATATTTTTTGGCATTTTCCCTGCTTGTAGAAACGATGACAAAAATAGAAAGAGACAATGTACTTTTTTGGAGTTTGGGACCGGATAGGTCCTTAAGCACCTGCGGTAGACCATTTACTGCCTTAACCGGTGGCCCATCACTTTACAGGTAAATGAAGTAATTTGCAAGTTACAACACTCCAGGATATTCAAGGGTCTCATATAGTATGGCTACATTATTTACATATTATATATTTTCTAAAAAGGAGATACTATAAATTTATAAAGTCAAATAATTTATTACAATTAGGCCTATTACCAAGACACCTTTGAAAGTCAAAATTAAAAGATAAAAAAATAAAAAAATGACTAGTTGCTCCCTTTTGAAAGGTTTCATATAGAGAAGAATGGGCCAAAATTCCATACTTTAATATTTTTTTACAAGATTTTGCAAACATTGATTTGATAATTATATGGGAAGACCTTGTACCTAGAATAAATATAACTACCATACTTAATGAATTAGGCGCATGATATTACAAAAAAAAACAGTAGATAACTTAATTATTATGTAAGGACATAATAATTATACATATACCTATATATATCTATAGTTAAAATATTGGTACGTATCAACCAATATTTTAACCATAGATTTTATTTATTTTTTTATATAAAAAAGGTATAATTGACACTCGAATAATTGTAAAATATAAATAAATCAGTGGCGCTACAACCTCTTTAGGCCTTGGACTCAGATTTGACTCTGAATCTGTTTCATGATCCTTTTTCCATCTAATAGGCCTGACACACGTCGTCGACTTTTTGGGTCTATAAGACATGTCGGTTTCCTCACGATGTTTTCCTTCACCGTTCGAACAAATGTTAAATGCGCACATAGAAAGAAAGTACATTTGTGCACAGCCGGGGAACCTACGACCTCAGGTATAAGAGTCGCACGCTGAAGCCACTAAGCCAACACTCCTCTTATAATTGTAAAATAGTTATGATTTTGTTAGTTCATTGTTAGTTAAGCAACTCCTTTATTAGTACGCCCTTTGTACACTGCAGCCCGTTACAATGTCGCTTGTTAAATCATTATTTTATTAAATAAATTTCTAATCTTTATAATTTGCTCATATTCATTGTTACTTTGTAATATACAATAAACATGAATAAAATTGAAAATAATTTCAATATGAGCTTCGTCGTTATCGAGTATTTTAAACTGAGATTTTTTAAGGGAAGTTAACTGCGTACTTTTTACTTAAGTATCTTGATATGTCCATGTCCTTGGCGTCCATGCGTCGGGTTGTCTCTCTCCCTAAAATATGGCGAGGGGGCCGATGGCTGGCCATGCGTCATACTCGTGAACGGGTGCTACTTGTGGTGACTGGTCGTACTTGAATTCGTGTATGCGGTGATATTAGTTGTTTATACTACGTATATGCGTGTTGTTCTCACGAGTATGTAAGTGCGTGCTCCTATTTCACCATGCCTCCTGCTGATAGAGGGCAAATCTTTGTTTTTAATTAATTTTATCATTTTTTATTACTCAATATGTCATATGGAACATGGTGTAATGGTTGCAGCTCTTTACAAACATTGTGTGAAAAAAAACTTGGCGATTAAAAAGAGTGGCGGAGAGTTTATTGCCAGTTCTTTTCTTCCGTTCTACGCCCTTGATTTGAGAACTGTAAGTGTTGATTTGTAACTATAAGCATTTACAACTGCAGTAAATGTAAAATTAAAATCATTTAAAGTATATTTTGACGTTCATAAGTGTACATTATGTTACCTATATGAATAAATGATTTTTGATTTGATTTGATAGTTTTTTAATCTCTTCCATAGGATATGGAATGTTTTAGAAATGGCCGTATTTGTTCTCAAAAACATAAGTATTGTTAAGTCGACGGGATTAAACATCTGTCGAATATGACGTGGGGAGAAATTGGCTGTGCCAAAAATTAATCTGGAACTGTGTAGGAAAAACACTGTTTGTATGGCAATGAAGGTTTACAATAATTTACCAAAATATTATAATATCTTAGACTAGAGCTTTTTTTAAAAATAGACAATGTTTTTTCGAGCAAAATAAATAAATAATACTATCTATAAATGATCATGTGCGTGACACATTATAATAAATATTAATTTGATAATGAATACGATTTCGATCTGATATGTATTATAGAAAAATATAATACTAATTGATATGACGCATATTGTAAAATGTAAAAATTATTTTAAGACAGAAATGCACGCTATAATGTGTGGCAGAGTATGCGAACTTTCGATTGTACCACCATAACATTTTTGCGCCATAGCCATTTAGTCATTTAGTTATTTATTCATTTAGGTAAGTTAATGTACACTTATGAACATCCAAAAAAAAGTTCATATTCTTTGAATAAATTGTTATTATTATTATTTACTTTCCTAACAAAGTTTTCGTATCGATTATGCCAATCGTATGTCAGTGTCAACCAGGAAACGTCGAGAATATAGTTGTTTTAGTCTGTGAACATAAAGTGTGAGGAATTAAAATATCTCCTATATCCACTTTTGTTTGAAAATGTAGTATTTTACGTCCTAAATATTATTCCATTTATAAAATCGACTAAAATAATGTCAACGAAACGTAATATTTTCTGGAAATTCGTTCCAAACTCAAAACCCGGCTAGTCGATGTTATCGGGACCGATAAGGTTTGATGTGAACAGCCTTCAAACCCCAGCATGGTTTTAATACTCGTAGTTACTCGATGTTTACACCGCTATCGCCGATGGCCTTGTACCAGTCTATCAACTATTATAGGAGCTATTTTAGTAACAAATTCCTAAGCATATATTTTTTGTTATTATTATTATTACCACCTGTATAAGCGATTTTCATTTATTTTAAGATAATCCAGCTTGTTGCAATGATTATTATATAAATTTAAGGTAAGGTTAGAATAACTTTATTTCTCATATGAATTATGTACATATGTAAAATTCGCTTACTGAGAAAACATTATAAACTAAGATTAATAATTATTATTAGAACGCACAGATGTAGGTACTTATATAAAATGTTATTAAAAGCATTCTTATACTTAAAAAAATAAAGAAAAGTAATAAATAATAAATTATACGCTTATAAAAGATGAATTTATCAAATTTTATGTTAGATAAATACCCGGTTAGAACAAACATTAATCCTTCAAATAAAGTAAACATTGAGAAGTAGACTTGTAATAATTTTCAAGTGGTATAAAAAATTAAAAAAGACTGAATTAAAAGTATTATCAAATTTATATCACTAAAAATATATATTCTGCGTATTAGTCAGAATATAAATATTTCATGAAATAATATCGTACATTTCATACAAAGGTTACATAACGCAAGTCAAAATGTTCTATTGAATAATAAGAGTGACATGATTAATGTGAAAAATAACATAGAAAGTCCCACACCCTAAGAAAGTTAATATTTTCAAAATTGAACAAAAGCTCTCAAGTTAAAATATCCCGGTTCTCTCAATGATCGTATAACAATAGAGATGTTATATTATGTGTTCAGGAGTATTGCGGCTTATCGATTAGTTTCGGAGCACGGCGTTCAAAGCCGCAGGCAATTGCTAGTGCACCTATACGAATGCAGCGTTCCGTGGTTTTAATTAGTTTACCCGATGAATATCAGAAGTCCAAAACATAAAAAAATATCTTTATAATAACTACAAATATAAACAATATTTGGAATGTTTTCAGAAATAATCACATCATCGATCGTCAGTAAACACCAAATGTATATCCATATGAGATAAAATAAACAGAGGCATACAGTAAATAACTAACCCACTTATTTAGTAAGGATTTTATCCTTAAGGATAATGCCGTTCTAAGGCTTACAACAATTTGACACACAAAATATACAAAAAAACTTTTTATCTGATAGTAATAAGCATGTATGCAATTAAACTAATATTTCTAATAATCAAATTTTTCTTTGTTAGTACATCGTCCATACAATAAAATTAGTAAAAAAGTGTAGTAAGAACAATAGAACATATGAAAGTTTTCTATACATTTATAATACCATCAAATGTTGATTAATATAAATGGGAACGATTCAACAATATTTAGCATGAATACAATAAAAATCCAGATGGCGCTACAATCTTTTATGGGTTAAGCCTCATTTATGTATACAAAAATAGTGATAAGTATACTAGAATAGAACATACGCACAATGTCAATACTCGGAACAACGCAGGCTGCAATTTCCCCATACTAGACTGTCTAAAGTTAGTAATTCTGTTTTGGGAAAAGGGATACTCTTTTTTAATAAAATCCCAGAGGCCCTTTTATTAAATTTAAGAAATGTATTAAAGGAAAGTTGTGTAAAAAGGGTTACTATAAAGTTAGTGATTATCTAGTTTATAAAAGGGCCTGGGACTAGTGCTGGGCAGGCTTCTTACTTCTAATTAATTTGCTATATTTGTTTTAAATATTGTAGAATTGTTTCATGATTTGCTTTTTTAAAAGAGTACCGAGAGTTTTTTACCCCGGCTTTTTCTCTCGGCCTACACCCTCTGTCTTCTTTGCCGACAGGTTCGAATTTAATGACGTGGAATAAGTATATACCTAGATGATCTTATGTTCCAAAATAAACGTATTTTATTTTTTTAAATTTTATTTTTATCTATCTGTTTTTTTTTTTAATTGGCAAGTATTTCATGTGTCTGATGCTGTCGATTTTTTTGGTCTAAGGCCGGTTACTCCACGATATCTTCCTTCACGTCAGAGTGTTAAATGTGCACATAAGAAAGTTCATTGGTGCACAACCGGGGTTCCAATCCAAATTTAAAATTCAAAATTATTTATTCATGTTGGTAACATAACGTACACTTATGAATGTCAAAAAAAGAAATTTAATATTTAAATCCTTCTAAATTTACATTTACTGCCAGTTCTCAAATCAAGAGCGTAGAACTGAAGAGGAGAACTGGCAATAAACTCTCCGCCACTCTTCATCCACTAGGCCAACACTGCTAAATGCACATGGGCTACAACAAAGCTATATGTTGAAACGGCTAGGTTAATTAACTTGCGCTGGTTCAGCGTGCGTGTTGTTACAGTACCTACTTAAAGTCTACAACGCTTTACGAGTTAAATATTAATTTGGGCGTGCGTGATTGTTAGGACGTATATTGTGGACACGCAATCACGCATTCTTAAACTTCGTTTTTCGATCGTACGATGAAATAACGTAATTTTACGATAAACCTAGCTGATATTTCGTGTTTTAGGTTTATGTTATTTTTATGCTTATTTTTACGGCGTGTTGCAAAAAGGCTGAGATAAGGAAATGTTTGACATCAACTGGGCACTTTGCACGTCCTCGAGAGTAATATTTTTCAAGTTTGCATGACGGTTGTTACGAAAATTTTCTCTAAGGGAATTGTAGATATCGTGAAAAGAAAACGAGCGTATTTTGTATTGGCGAATAGATTTAAGTGAACAACTTGAATTTCTTAAATTATTTTTTCATTATGAACTTTGAAGCATTTTGTAGCACTTTAACAACACATATTTTTATAATTGACTAGAAAAACATATCATTATTTATAAAAAAAGTGTAATTATACTTTTTTAATTGTCTGCTACCGAAAAACACGAAATGCAATTGGAAATTGTACCAAAGCAGCTCATCCGTTCATTTTGCTGAAAATAAATTAAATAAATTTCATTCGAGTTCCTTACAATCTAGGATATATTTCCTAGTAATCAGAGACATCATTTATTTCATTCCAACCGTAAACAGACGTAAAAAGACCAGCTCCACGCTGACAGAATGCAATCTCGCACGTTTCAAACTTAACATTTACATTTAAAACATTTTATTCATTTGCCATTCACTGGGCTGCCTAATACAGTGTAATTGTAACTGATTGTACAATTGTTCGAATTGCATAAGGTAATTAGATTTCCATTGTATTTCCGCTCCACTACGTTTTAAATGAAGCTATTTCACGTAAAATTATACGTATGTTACGGGATTTTACACAGACAAAGCTTAAAAATAATCTGTGCTTAAAGCTTTTATAACCTGTTTAAATAAAAATAGTTTTAGATGACTGCGTCCAGATAAAGAAATATAGGAGAGAGAGTACAAATGGCACACATCCACCGGATCTTAGGCAATACCTGGAAATATTTGAAACCAAAGCCTAAGTATCTAAATCGATATACATTACAATTAAATACTCTTACTATTTAAAAAAAACTTGGCGATTAAAACGAGTGGCGGAGACTTTATTGCCAGGTCTTCTCTTCCGTTCTACGCCTTTGATTTGAGAACTGGCAGTAAGTGTAAAATTAGAAGCACTTAATGTATATTTCTTTTTTTTGACGTTCATAAATGTACATTATGTAACCTAAAAAAATTATTGTTAATATTTAAAAAATGTTGACTTTTCTAGAAAAAGCCCGCAAATCAAGTTCATTGGAGATTTATAACACCTAATTTAAGTACAAAATTATTAATTATTATCTGTGTCCAATTTGGATATTGAAGTAGTAAAGCATCTATTATAGTTCCTGAATTCTAAGCATAGGCACTGCATTGAGTCTTCTTTATTAAAATATAGAACACACTATTAAAAGTTACTAACTGGCCCTGTTGCTATAACAAACTGTCGAGTAGGCAGCCGTGATTAAAGCTGCCAACTTCCTAACTCATCCAATTTTCCTAGTTATGTCTATTTTGTGCAACTGTTGTGCAACGGAATGTAATGAAAATATTATTGTTTAATTTGCGGGTGGTTTTGGGATTGTCTTAAGGCTAACGGGTGACGCACAGCTATGTGTAATTTATAAAACAAGTGTCTATATTATATCGCATTAAGAAGGATGAAGAAGATAAAAAAAATATAAATTATTTATGTGTAATAGAGATATGGTAACGTCCCTACTAAAATATAATTTGTAGGCACAACTCTTAAACGTAGTTATCAAAAGTACTCACAATGTAAAGAATTCCATAATTCTAATTTAAATAGATCTACTATTCTAATTTAATCAAATCAAATCAAAATATCTTTATTCATTTAGGTAAACATGTACACTTATGAACCTCAAGAAAAACATGTCACAACTGTAAATTTACATTTACAACCAGTTCGCAAGTCAAGGGCGTAGAGCGGGTAAGAAGTTAGTTACTTGTGTCAAAATAAAATAGAGAATGTTTAAGTAACCACTTCAAGGAATGTAGAGTTTTACAAGTTGACCATCGAAGTATGAATATTTGATTTATCACGAATATTTTTCTGACTTTCATGTGACCCAAAAACGTGTGGCACGCAACGGCCGTGGCCTGGCTAGATGCCGATACTGTAAATCGTTTCTTCAACCTCACCTCGGTCCTCTACTGAAATATTTCATTTTAAAAATATAGGTAAAATTTTGTGGGATATATTTTTTCCATAAAACAATTTCTATTGTTTTTCGGGATACAAGTTTTTGGTCAGCTTTCTTATAAACACGGCTCTAATTCCGATGCTTGTTTTTTGATTAACATTTTAAAATTATTCAGTTCAATAAATATGGATTAATAACGTATAAATTTAGTGTGGTGGTTAAAAATATGTATATTTCTATCGAACTATGTCGTATAAGTGAAATGTTTGTTTCTTAGTTCGTCAGCCATCTGTATATTCCATTTTCAAATAATTGTTTTAAAGCCGAAAATGGAACATTGATTAAATGCATTCAAATAATTGATTATTAGCTTATCAATTCTTCCAAAAAGAATCAGTCAATCATTATTTTCAGTTTGTTTTTATATCTATTAAATAAAAATCTAACCTCAATTTCATCATATTAAGCTAAAGGAACTACTATGACTGTATATGTTTTTGGGATTACTATGGTACCGTAGTTTTTAAATAGAACATTAAATTTAAGAACTCTTCGTTTATAACATTTCCATTCATAATAAATAATCATATTCATAATATATTTCATAAAAACTCAAAAGTGACCTGAAATATCAAATAATAATGTTGTTACAATAATATTGGTTTCCGCGGGAATCTTAGTTTATACAATTTTATAAAATGAATATTTATACTATTCAAATTCAGATTAAATATTCAAAAGTTATTGCATTCACACCTGTGAAATAGAACGAATAAATACAAATTTATTTATAGAATCGGCTGCCCAAAAATAATGTTTTTATTTGACACTAGATAGTTCTTTCTACGGTAGCGAAGTACTAAACTCCTTTAAGCCAATTTTTCTTGTAATACCGGTCCGTGAGTACGTTGTTAAAAAAGTAGTTAATTGATCATAGACCGTAAGGATTTACTGATTTTGATTATTACTTTGTTAGATGTCGACCGCAAGCGTGCGTTTAAAAAATATTCTTTATTTGTTCTTAGTTTAAAAAAATACAATTAGAACTGAAAAAATAAAACGTACAGTATTATTTTTCATTGTTTAGAAATCTACCTGTTTACAAAAATTGTGTTTAAAAAATTTAAGAGATATTTATTGGTACTCTATTTGTATGCGATTAACCTTTAGAGATTGTTATCCTTTATGATTATAGTTCGTTTCTTTGCCTTATTCTCTGTCACTTAACGATGACTTCTGACCCGTGTTAGTCTAGTTTATTCCAAATCTAGAGGTCATGAACTACGGCTGTGCGCTAGAAGCTTTGCTTGCGAAAAAGCTGACCTGACCTGAAAGAGGAAAAACCTTCCACACAGAAGGTTAACAGTATGAACTTTTTGCATGTGATGTAAATTGCATAATATTTGAGTAGTTACAAGCACGTGAGCTAAATTATAAAAGTTTATGAATTTTTGTCCACAAATTTCTTGAATACAAAATTGGTATGTGATGATTATTCAGGTATATCGCGACCTGATCCCGTTTCTGAGACAAAGCTAAAAAGGAATTTTAAATTATGTAATTTACTAGAATTCATCAAAATTGTTTGTATAAACGCACGTTCCTCAGTATAATAAAAGTAAAATATTGCTGTTATGATTTCCGCAATATTAAATATTTAACATGCTTATTATGAGAACGTAGTTTTTTGTAGGTAAAATTTGGGCATCGGTAATCAAAACAGTAAATTCAATTTACATATAACAAAGCGGAGTGGACACCTCATTATCCCATATAATAGTCCTCGTCGTGTGCACTCCCGCAAGACTTAATTACTCCTAATCTGGCATTCCGTGATTCTACCAGGAACCGACTAATTACGGTTCGACGCCCGCAGTAATGCATATTTGCTTGTCGATGGGGAATATTACAGTGAAGGTTGTTTATTGAACGAATTAGTTTGCAAATGATTAGATTCTAATAGCGTTTGTGACGCTGATTGCTTTGACGTTTGCGACATTCATACTACATCTTCAGACGAGTAAAACGAGGGTTGCCTATTTTTATCTATTACATAGATAACGGCTAGCTGACGACTAGCATCTGTATATTTTTTTTAACTATGTATTGCTGTATCACTAGAATCCAACACTTTTTTTATCGTTATTGTAAAATTTTACAGCCGCTTACAATGTTGTTCTAATAGAAGTATCGATTTTTTTCAGCTTTAAAAGCGATAAATGAGCAGATTTAGTGTTATATTCATTTAAAGATAATACTTTTTTACCGGATTGAAGCTATGTATGATTGCAAACTTGTAATTATTTAATATAATTTTAAATTTATACGATGTTTCGCGTGCGTTACAGCGTGCGTGGTCGGTAACTGAAGACAAAAGGGGTTGAATGTAAAAAAAGTATCACAGCTGTAGAAAAAGTATAATCTGTATTTATTTCCCATAGCTTCAATCCGGTATAAAAGTGTTTTCTTTAAATGTGTAAAAGCTATGATAATAAAAGACAATACTATGGTTTATTCAGTTCAATTGTTATTAGAATTAATATAATTAAAAAAAAATTGCGCAAGGACAAATAACACACATGGTCTTCCAACACGTGAACATGCCACGTATAATTAACCATTGAAAGACATGAATTTTCTAGATTCAGAACACAAACTTGCAATATTGGGCTTTTGATTTGTTAATGCTCACAGCGAATACAAGACGGATCGGAAATTGGTGCCATTTAAACTCAAACGGCAAATCGCTTGGGATCATCGGGATCCCTAGAATGAGAACATCCTTGCCTTCGAATTATGCTTTGAGTATTGTCTTTCAATGTTCGGTTAAGTGCTTCCTATGTGCCATTATGCATTCGCACCAGAAGTAGATTTTCGATGCTGATACAACTTTGGCCATTGCGTATAGCATATTGTTTTTTCAATAGTTTGAAGATATATTGGCAATTTTAATGCTGACTGAGCCGTACGGCATCCTTCTACCAATGTAACCTCTATTCTTGTGGCTTAAACTAATGACAAATGCCAGTTCCACCAAGGGCTTGCAGGAAATAAAAACCACAATTTCCATCCATTGCTTCTTTATTGTATATAAAATTCATTTGTTGGGGATTTAATGAAATATATAGTTCAAACGTACCAAGTAAATGTGACAGGAGTACTAAGTACTTGTAACTACTTAATCTGATGATTAAATTGACGTCTCGTTCCAATTCTCGATTAAATTTATCATTCATTTAACGATTTGGCCCTGGCGTACCTAAACTGACTTATAAACTATAGCAGATAAGGTAACATATGTCTTCGATCAAAGGTAGAGCCCGATTATGTATCTGCTCATTCATCATCATCAGAAAGGGTTTTCTTGAACTGAAACGAATTTGATGTAAAATATTTTCTGATATATTATCATCGTATTTGTGCTTAATGGATTCCATGGAAAAAAATCTGTCTCGCAAAACTCAATTTGGAGATGCAAAGATTGCTCAAATTATTATGGTGTCTCTCTACCTAAAATATGGCGTGGGGGGCGATACTCGTGAATGGGTGCTACTTGTGGAGACTGATCGGGCTTGAATTCGTGTTTGCGGTGATTTTACTTATTTCCACTATGTGTTTGCGTGTTGTTTCCACTAGAATGTAAGAGCGTGCTCCTATTTCACCATGCCACCATGCTGATAGAGGACATATCTGTGTTTTTAATTTATTTTTATTATTAATTAACAATGAATTACTTCAAATGTCATGTGAAACATGGTATAATGGTTGCTCTTCACAAACATTGTGTAAAACAATAAATTCGGCGATTTAAAAGGGTGTTGGAGAGTTTAATGCTAGTTCTTCTCTTTGGTTCAGCGTCCTTGATTTGAGAACTGGCAGTAAATTTAAAATTAAAAGTATTTAATATATATTCCTTTTTTGACGTTTGTAAGTGTACACTGTGTTACATATAATATGAATAAATGATTTTAATTGATTGATATCCCAATTGGTATAGTTTTCTATCAAAATTAGTTCTTTACATATAGCTCGATATGAACAATCCGTGCTGACTCAATGGACGTTGGCTTGCGAAACGTGAGCCAACGTCCATAACAAAACGAACGCCACGTAGCAATGAATACAATGACTCAGATGGTGGTGTTAATAATGCCGCCAAAATATTCGCAAACAAACTCCATTGGCCCAATGCAAACATATGCAAGCAGTAATCAGTAATGCTGCAGTCGTATCGAAACAATTCAAAGAACCCACTGTACTTGATACATTTCTACTTGTGCGTTGAAAATTGTCTAGTTGTTGATATCTGAGGTTTGCGCGTTTGACGATTACGCCAACCAAACGAGTATTCTCTTGCGATTGAGAAGCATGAAGTCGAGGTATGCTAACGCGGTGCTATTCACGTGCAATGTTTCAGACCCTAGTTACATTACAGCTTTGTCGGGAAATATTTGATCGCCTTGGTTGCGGCATTGTTAACGATAGTTACGGCACGATTTCAGAAACTCGAATTATAAAACAACAGCTCAACTACAAAACTTTTACTGCACTATCTATCAATCATACTTAACCATTTTTTAATTGTCTGTTTTATAATACGCGACGTAATAAAACGCAGTAATGATATATCCGTGATATATCACGTCCCACAAAAACAGGACAGAAAGTATCCCATGTCCGTCTCCTGGGTCATAGCAACCTCCCCATCAATTTCCAGCCAAATCTATTCAACCCTTCTTGAGGTTTATAAAACTGAGATTTTTTTTATATTTTGAATATTTATACAAAAATATATATATCCCATCTATTGTGATACGTGAATTCATTATGCCAAAAAAAAAATAGAAAAACGTGTAACAGTTTTAGTATTTAGTCTCTTTTTGAGACGAATGAAAAGTGAATCATCTTTGTCACCAGTAAAAGAGGCATATCCTGGAAGTATATTTATGATTGTTATACAGGTATTAAAAAAAAAGTTATGCACATTTACCTCTAGCCAGAAATATCTTTACCAAATGCAAATTGTTAAAATGATACTGATGGGTCTTAACAATCGTTCATTAATTAATGAAGTTATATATAATAAGTCGCACCAACGTCGTTAATTAAAAAAAAAATATTATTTGTTCATATTGTACACGTAGTCATCTCTTCAATACACACATCAATACACACACTTACTGCAGGTTCTCAAATGAGAGTAGAACGGAGAACAAAAATTACGACAATTATATTTTTTAAAAATAAATAGCATAAAACAATTTTTATTGGCGATTGCTTGAAGCGTTTTGAATGAAAGAAATATTGATATTGGTTTTCCTTTTTCGTATTGAAGTCTTTGAAGATAACCATATTTTTTTGTAACAACCTCAATATGTTTTGAATTTTATTTTGTTTATGTTTTATCAATAATTAATATGCTACGTATGCTTCTTTATTAAAATTACTGTTATCTCTATAATAGTTTAAACTTTTGAATGAGACAGAAGGGCGTTTCCTTTGTGGGCGCAGCAACGCGTGGAACGGGTCAGTTTAAATAAAGTGTAAGCACTAAGTCAATCTTAGACACCATCAAATGTGGAGGGATGGCGAGTATGTTGCCGACTTTTACGAGTAGTAAACGACGTATTAGAATCAGTAGATGTAGATTGTTAGAATCCATTTGTTTTGGTTATCATCTAATGTTCTTAAATAAAAAAAATGTTAAACCAGATAGTATTGGTTAACCGATATAGTTTTTTTTAAAGAATGTTTATTTGATATGTTTATTTTGATGAAAAGAATCTAAAACGAACAAAGCCTAAATACAGGCTGTTAAGGTCTTATATTTGAGTCTGAAAACTTAAAAAAAAATCCAAAATCCCTGCATAAAGGTTGTAGCGTGCCGCGTAGCACAGACGTAGCACTTCGTAGCTGAATGTTAAGTATTTCCTGAACGTTTGCTTTTTGTATTAATGTCATGAAACAGGCAAAACCTAGATTTGATACCAGGCTAAGCCTTGTACGGTAACGGTACAAATTCTAGCTTAGTGCTTGACATGCTGAGTTCAAGAACCTTAAGTAGAATTTACTCAATAATATAAGAAAGTATTTACTTTTAAATTTTAATTATAGTTTATGCTTGTCTTTATTAGTCTACAGGAACAGATAAAAGAAGCAATCTTGGTCTCGTGCGTGTGACTCTCATCTCCAAGCTTGTAGGTTCTGTTCCCGGATTTATACTAATGGATTTTGTCTATATTATCACTGACTGACTGAAACTGTACTGATGGAAACCTTAGTGAGAAAACCGGGCCTTTGACCCAAAAGTTAACGGCTGGCACAACAGCCGGATACTATTGCCCATTAGGAAAAACAAATCATCACGAAACCGATACACAAATCGGAGGCAATACGTAGAAGGTTGTAGATTACCATCACATACAGTCTGTTTTTACTTCCTACCAGTTACTGGCTTTCCGCTGCCACAGGTCTTTCTCTACTCTGTCAATCCAGCTGTACCTGGGCCGTCCTACTAGTCGTGTAATACAAAATTCCTTTATACAGAGCTATAAACGATTACACTAAAAATATGTGGAACTTCTTAATTCATACATTAATAGACATCTGATGAATTCAGAAGCTTCTTTGAATTGTAAAAATTAATAATTTCTGAATGTTCTATTCTGATAATCAACTCATTTCTCAAAGCTCGGGTTTCGAATAATCAAAAAGTTATTTTCCTTAAAATTGCCATAATTTAATTTCAATGAAAATAATTCAATATAAAATCAAATTAAGTTAGATAGCTAAATCAACACCTCAGAATTGATAGGTTGCGAATTGAAAACGAAGTTGTCTGAATAAATCATCAAGTATTTCGTAAACATTAATCAATCTATATTCTTAGAAATTAGTTATTTTTCATCTCTCTTATTTCGAATGTATTTGGAATTTTCAATTTGGCTTTGGAAAATCCATCTTTTCTAAGAAAATAATGATATTGCTCAAACCCAAGTTACACTAAAATTATAATATTAATATACTTTATCACGCGATCATATAATTTTTAAACGGCTTATGTATCACAATACAAAAAAGAGATCTCCACAATATTAAGGTTGTAAGGTAAAAAATCGTTTTAAAAAGTGTTTGAAACTATATTTTTTTAAAGAAAGTTAAGTCAAATTGTTTAAGTTGTCTTAACAATAAAAAATGAAAGAAACAGAAAAGCTTACATTTCACTGAAATATATATAATTTACTAGCTCCCCCTACGAACTTCGTTTTCCTTAATGCCTAGCCTACCTACTTAGCACATATCAACTTCGAACATTTTGCTATGCAACCCCAGAGACTGATAGGTTGAAAACCTTGTAGGTTTTTCTGTGACTTTCTCTATACAAAGGTCTTAATTAACAAATAAAAAATAGGAGTTGATCGTAGAGGGTAGATAAAAATTTAAGGTAATATATGTATCTTTGTATGTTGTATCATAAAAAAATCAAAACAAAATTTTTTGTCAAAAAAGAATAAAGAACATCTTATCATTTAGGGGTTTGAAATATAGATAGTAGCCGATTCTCAGACCTACTGAATATGCATATTAAATTTCATAAGAATCGGTCAAGCCGTTTCGGAGAAGTATGGGAACTAACATTGTGACACGAGAACTTTATATATATTTATTTTATATACATAGACATTCTAAGTTACTTTTGCTAATTTCCCCTGTGATCTTATATTGATTCCTTGAGTTTTGGGTTCAATTTCTGGGGAAAAGATTTTCCAGTTTGATACATACTATTCAAAAATATGTCAAATGAAACAAACGCAGTTAAATGTGCTTGTGATTTGACCGTTTAAAATTCTAAAAATTATCAGTTTCTTATTGTTTTCCACTACCCTATTTTCTTGTTAATAAATGGCGGCATAGGTTCATTTCCTCAAAGTACGTCTAATCTTAGCTTTGTTCTTAAAAGGAAATGTGACTGAATTCCCTCGGTGATTATCTTTTTCGCTTCATTATTTTTTCTTTTATCATAATTTAGATATGGCCCGAATAATAATGAGTTTCTTGTAATATTTGTTTCTTTATAACCTTTATAATTCAAATTAAACGAAATACAAGGATAAAATTCATAAATGTATTACACCGGTATTGTAAACTCGGTTTATTTAAAAACATTCAAACAGAGTAGAATGACGGTGATCATGTCAGTTAGCGTACTACATAATGTAACAAACAATACCGATGGAGAAATTGGGATTACTTCAACAAATTAAAAGAACTATATTTTTCATAGTTAAATGACGTCATAATTGTTGAAATCGATCTTTTTATACTTAAAATACATTTAATTGTTAGGATCCACATTTTTTTTTACTGATCGCCGCTACGTCGGAAATAATGGTTTTGAAAATTGAGTTAATGGTAATCCCAAAAAAGAAAAGATGTTGTTGGGATATCGCGAGCGCCACAGGCAAGGTTCCAGGTAAGTTTGACCAACTTCGCTAACTGAATAAAGAACTTGGTGAACGAACAACGCTCAAACTAATTGATTTTCTATGGAAGTTGTTTCATAGTGTTGGTACTTACTCAAGTTAAGTTATTATTAAGTGAATTCTATCAATATTGTCACCAAGTTAGTTTACAAACAATTTTCTTACGACTGTGCTGACATATGCAGCGAACACCCCTTATATACGTAGGTAATAACAATGCGGCTACAACGCTATCTTAGTTACTCTTTCGTGTCTTACCGTCAAAATTATTTTTCACGGGTCAGTGAATTACGGGCGATGTTTATATATAATTATGTCATTAAAATATCAGTTTATATTATTTTCATTTCTATTTAAATGCAAGCGCATTTATTTCTTAAGTTCTACGTTCCCCAAGTTTTTTAGGGCTTTCTGTTTGTGTTTCAAACTTTGTTTCTCTACCTAACTAGTTGATCAGCAATCATTAATTGTCTGAAATTATATCTTTCCTAATTAGGTATTCATTCATAGTATCAAATGCTATCAATAGACTAATATTCGTCCTTGGAAAGCGATGCTTATCTACTAAATATAAAGTTATTTAACCTTTTTTTTTGTCATAAAAATAGTAACTTTAATTAGACTGACAATACATTTCGGTGTTTCCATTTAATCCAGACGGCAGATGTCATTTTTACATCTATTATAAATAAATCATTTACATAATTCTAATAAGGTTTAATAATACTTTATAATATATATAAATTATAGTTTAAATTGATTAAAAATTCAACTTTAACTAACATAAAATTAAGATATGTGATTTTTCAATAAATAGAAGCCAAGACTCTGATTAAAGAAAGTAGGTTATAAAATGTAAATTAATGCAGTATTTGAAACGAGTTTCATGTCCGCCATTTGAAAAGGAAGTGGTATAGGGAGATTCAAAACTCAACAGGCTCGCGGTTCACGCGATTATTTACATGTGAAAGAGCTTTCGTTACTTTTAACTCTATAAGAAATTGACTTTTATCGGCAATGATCTTGATTGGAAATGCAAACTTTTATTATTGTAAATTTAAAATGGTAGTAGTGGCAAAGAAAATACGACACTCTTAGCAGTCTCGAAGTGGCGTTTGAAAATTCAAAATTAAACATGAAGAAAAGAAAATTTGAGTAACTTGTTTCAACTTGGCGTGAAATGATATCTATCATCGAAGTTCATCATCGAGCTCTGTGCAGACCTAAAAAAATACTATACATACCCAAAAAGTATGATAAAAGTAACTATATAACAAAGAGACATTTAGAAGCTTCCAAATTGACAATAATTTAAATAAAGTTGTTTGAACTAATCAACAGTTTTACTTTAAATTAATTATTAATGTTCTTATAATTTGATGCGAGTAAAAACAATTATATTTTAAGGAATTTCACACAGTTTTACTTTCTACCAGAAATAAGTATCTTCTTTTTTTCTTTTTGACAATACCGCCAACTATCTATGTGGTGATATTCAGGCGTATTAAGACATTGATTCATGTAAAGCATATTGGCAATTTCATACATAATTCAATGAATTTAAATCCCCATTCACGCTTATACAAACATTCTTCTAACGTCAAATGTTCAGGCAGCGAAAAATTTAAGCCTGAACTCAGTTTAAACAGACCGACAATGAAGGTGCCAAACTGTCAACTTTTAAAAACTATTTTATTCGAAGTTGGTTATTATTCGTACCCTCTCGAATTTTCGCTTTGAGAAATTGGTCTCGTTAGGAGCCATATTGATTTTTCGATTGAATAAGCGGCGACTGTAAAAATTCAACTTTTAATCCACCATTGTTCAATTTGCAATGAAAGTCAGATCACTCAGTCTTTTGTGACTTAGGGTTTGGTGTTTCAGGGGGATTCTGTGTCTGCCTAAAAATGTGAATTAACAGCCAACAGTAAAATCATTTATTTCAATAAGGTCTCCTAAAATTGTACTTTTGAACCTTAAATAAAATATAAAGATGGTTCTAGTTGCCCCGTTTAAAAGGTAGTTTCGTGAGGAGAAAAATGAGCAAGAAACTCCACACATCCTTTTCAAAAATAGGTTTTACAATTTTGCATACATTAGATAAATAATTATATGTCGAGACAATGTACTTCTAGAATAAAACTACTATACTAAAAAAGACACCAAGTATTACTTGCAAATTGAACAAAGCAGCGGCTAGGTCAATTATTGTACCTAGTGTTAGTATATATATGTTCTTCACAATTATATTGAAACTGTAGAATATACATAGAATAAAAAGAGTCATAATAAAAAAAACAATATATTTATATTTACATGTGTTATTTAAATTAACTACTGTTTCTAGTATTAAGGAATGGAATAAAAAATATATGTAAAATTTGATCAGCAACCAATGTGATTTTGTCAAGAGTCTATGATTGTCTTATGGACAGGACCAGCATGTTTCCAACAATTCAGAACATTACAGTGTAATATATTGATGTACATAGTCTTAATAGGAAAACAATCTACTAATTGTTTCAGTAAAAACGTCAAAACGTTAAAGGCCAGTTTATTTAATAATTCATTAAAAATCGTTTTACTTTACAACCTGAAATCAATGAAATAAACCTTCGAAATACTCCTTTTAGGGACTGTAAAACCATTTCTTTAGTTTAATTAAAAGTATTTTACTATGCGATAATAAAGCAAGCTTAATGAAACCCTTTCAACGCAAGCTGCGACAAAATACGTTTGTACTAAATTATGTGTGTTTTGTTATAAAATAAGAGCAATATTTCGTCAGCAAACGCAGACGTTTGTCACGGTCGTTTGGCTGCAAAGTTCACAGACGCCTATATAGCACTGTGGCTGTAGATCACTCTGTAGCAATCGTGCTAGCTACACATTAGGCCCATATGTCAAGCGACGTGCGACAAAAAGCATTCGCGTACAGTTATGTTAAACTAGGAATTGATTTTCACCCGAATAGCTTGGTTTTATAGTCTCGCAAACACGAGACATTATTGCCTTCTTTCTTTTGTATTTATTCGCTTCAACGCATTTCCGTTTTAATAAGATTGGATATTGGATTTTTTACCTGTGGGATGTAATTGTGAAGTATAAGAAAAATTTTACTATGTATAAAAATTTGGCTGTGGCAAATCTTATTTCAATAACAATCTAATTAATTTTTATTTACGGAATTCGCTATAAATTACCAACTTTAATATAAATGTATAAATTAAAGTTAAAACTTTATGATGCTGATTTAGTTATTGGAATTAATATAGGGAATGTGGATTTATAATTAAGCATACACCATATTAATAATGCGCATAGTAAATAATTTTGAATATTTACTTTTATATAATTTAATTTACGGCTCCGTATTAAGCGAGTTCTTTATTTAATGGAAGAAATAAGTATTCCTTTTAATCAAAACGTATCTTTAAAATATGTTTTATTTCATTTACAAACTCACTAAAACAATAAATTATTAATAAATAGAAAGAGCTTACTATCAACATACAGGTAATTAATGTGACGCAGTAATTCTATTATTCACTAGTATTATTATAATATTTATATACTATTATTATTTATATATAATATTATATACTTTCCTAAACTACAATTCAATTATAAATAGTTACGCTCTTAAAAGCATTTGTTGGAGGTGGTTTTATCTAAGTTACGAGAAATCATAACGGATAGCGTGCTGTACTGACAGCTAGCTCACATTTCGGTATGGACCTCTTGAAATCAATTTCCGCAGTGAGTTTGAAGTAAATCCCATATCGTGGCAGGCCGGTCCGGTTTAACAGACGTAACTTGGACAGTAATACAATAGTTCTACTGAAAAAAACGTTAAAAATGATTTAACATTTCAAGTATCGTATTGATGTTTAATTAGTTATCGGAATTATATTAATAGTTTTAGTTAAGTAGCAGTATTCTATGAAGTTACAAGTCACAAACTGAGTGAAAATTTTGCTACGTTTTTTTTTTTGCAAATGCAAGAAGTAAGTTGAAGCATTTAATTTTTGAAGTGAAACTTCTTTCCGCACGCTTAACTTAGGGAGTGAGCTGGCGAACGCGTGACGTAAGCGTTACGAAAAGTGTGATCGGGCAAGGCGAACGGAAGTTGGGTAGGGGATTTAAGCAAGAGAGCAGTGCACGCGCACATTTTCTGTCTCTCTTCCTCTCATAGCCAAATACGTTCCGTGTATCTAACACACTTCATATATTGTCTCGGTTTTAAAATCAACTACAGTAATAACTGATGTATCCAATAATGAAAATAATGAATAAAAATAAAAATCTGTGCAAAAATATTAATTTACCAATGAAAACATGAAATAAATTTAAATATTTGTAGAAAATTAATATATCTATAAGTACATACATGTATATATTGTACACACATATTATACATACAGATAGAGCGAAAGAAGTTTCACTTTAGTCGTGTGATCAGAAGCACACTCGTTTTTTTAAGGACAACAATCAGCACATTCGAATTGCCTTTTTTTAGAAATCAAACAACTAGTTATATTCGCACATTTATTTAGTTTTGGTTAAATATAAAAATCAAATACTGTTTGCAGGATTAAACTGTGTCACATATACCATTCTTACCAATGAATAACCTGAAAATTCGATTTCAGCTGCAACGACGATTTGACAGTGACGCCGATAATTTAAGCAACCTTTAATTTTTTAAGTAGTTGCAGATTTCTTTAGATGGTAATATTGTTTAATAATGAAAATGTGTAGCCTGTCATGCTAAATAGGGATTTACTGAGCGTCATAGAGATCTATTGAGTTCCTTAGATAAAATGTTTTTTTATATATTTACTAGCTGCCCCCGCGAACTTCGTTTCTCCTTAATGAGATTTTACTGAGCCTACCTGTTTAGTTCATACCAACATGGAACATATTGCTATGCTATCCCAGAGACTGTTCGGTTTTCCGGAATGAAATCTTTTCAGGTTGTTACAAAATAAGTTTTTAATAATGAAATCAAAAATAGGGGTTGATTGTAAAGGGTTGAAAATTGAGGGTTATATGTATTTACTAATGTTGTATCAAAAAAAATATATTTTTTTATTTAAAATTGAATAAAAAAATTTAGGGGTTGATTACCCTTAACATTTAGGGGGATGAAAAATAGATGATGTCCGATACTCAGGCCTACCCAATATGCACATACTATTTCATGAGGATCGGGAAAGCCGTTTCGGAGGAGTTTTACCACAAACACCGCGACACGAGAAATTTATATATAAGATTATGTTATTGTTTGAACTAAGTATGCATAAAGTCGCTTCTTTTACTCTAAAAGAGGACTTATTATACCACGATCTCCTGAGAATAGAGAGCTTGGCCGCTGAAATCTTTTCATATATCGATTTGCATAAAATTCACTTCACTTAAGACGATAGTATTAGATTTAAATATACTTTATACAATATTCTTTCATTTAAATAACTATCTCACAGGATATAAAAAATGGCGTTTTGTCAACTTCCCCTCATGCGTAAAACTTTAACAACAGCTAAAAATTGAAACACACAGTTAACGCAATAAAACAATTTTATAAGTTCACTGCATCGAACAAATCCGCTGGCATTGTATGCTTTTGTCAGACGTCATAGTTTTTGATATATAGCCGAGTTTAAAAGACACAAAAATATTTGTTCGACCCCGGCGCGTTGAACGTATGATAAAATCTACACCGTTTTGGCGTCTCCATTGCACTACGTCAAGAAGCGCTGACAATGCATCATAGTATTTGTTATTTCCGCTCTTTTGTGCTCATACAGTTTTTATTACATTGTGGCTATGGCAGTTTCAAATTCGACAGTATTTTGTACATCGACGTTGCATTGTTTGCTATTGGTCAGGCATAGGATTGAAACATATTTGTTTGCCAAACGAACTTTTTCGATTTGCTCAATGGTTTGTTTAATACGAATTGTATATGCAATATATTGTGAGGAGTACTTGAAGTCCTAACGGTGAAAATTGGCCAGGGCCGTCGTTGTGGGTTATGATGGGCCCTACATGACAACTAACTACAATCACTAGCACATATACCAACACCGTACCAGTTCCGACGAGGTAATTTCTCGATAAGTAATTAAAGATTAAATCATCAAGCGTTCAACTGAGGGCTCTGGGTTCAGTTCCCGGCAAACAAATTTATTTACATGTGATACAGTAAAAGCTACGGTAGAAATAAGTTTGGCCAAACTAAATCATCATATTAGGATTAATTGTTACTAAAAAACTGAGAGTATCCAATTTTGATAAAGAATTATAACTCAAAGAATACTTTTATCTAAGCAAAGCCGGCGGCTAGTAATAAAATTTTACTTCCAATGACTTCTACCTTAAATTCAACTCTGGCAACAACCTCGGCGATTGCTGCTCAGTCAGTCAAAATAACCGCAATTTATAAAGGAAATTAATGTTGTAAGTGGTTAAGCTCTGCTATCATTCAAAGTAAGTGCGCTCCATAAAACTCATTTTAATAACTTTATTTCGGCTTAAGCATCCGTGGCGGTTCAATGATTTGTTCTTTGAATTAGGCTTGGATTTGGTCCAAATTAAGTAATACGTTGCAAGTATTCGTATTAGAATTGTTATAATGTGTTTAGCGTGTATTGTTAATTTAAATGCATTCAGAGCATTTATTCGCAACAATGTGATTAGATTTGATGACCAGTGGCCACTAATTGCGTGTTGGTGCACAATTCCTAAATGTTTCAATTGAGAAAATCTAGTAGTGTAGAATTTGTATCGAAAATTGTTATTCTATTCTATTCTTAATTTTAATGGTAACTTAACTCAATCACAATTCCGCCTATGTCGCGTTCTAAGTGTTATCACGGTGAGGATAGATTTGATGGATTGAATTTAATCTAAGCAGAGTTACGCAAAACAAAAATGACTTCACAAAAAAAGACAACACACACAGATATATAATAATATATACAAGAGGTTAAAAAAATCGAAAATTGTTTTTGAATTCCGTTTGTTAAAAATATGACACGCAGTTTCTGAACTTTCAATGTGACAGCTAACTTAGATGTCACGTCGTTGTCGGTTAATCTAATAGGAAATTCCTTTTATTGCGTTTTTCTATTTTTTAGTACTATGTAATTTATTTTATATATTTAATCTACATTTATTAATTTAATTAATATTAATACCATAGGATTTAGTACCATCTCTGCAAGACGGTGGAAATTGAAAATCTTTGTTCTGTGTCATTGTTTGTATCGTATGTTACTAAGCATAACGATACACATTATAAAGAAGCATTACGAGTTAAGCGGGATAATCGGGGGTCAACTAGGGGTGGGACAAGGGGCCAAAAGTTTCCTAATCGGTTACATGGTTCTGTGTAACTTTATACTTTACCTGGAATCGTGTATCGTGATTAATATTAAATGGGACCAAGTGAAAGCTTATCGGATCCCAGCTATAAAAGGAAAACTCGATCAGTTCCGAAAGAATCCACTATTTATTTTATATAAAATACTGAAACTTTATAAATGTTAGGGGCGTAAGACATGACATATTTTATTCGGTCAATTACACTGATTGCACCGTTTTCTAGAACGGTTCACATACGATGCATCCATTGCTCTACTGTCTCTTTTCATCATATCGTAAACAGAATTCTACGATAGAGACGAATGACTCAGGTTTATGAATAAGGAAAACAGGTAGTTTTCTTCGCCGTACTTTGCAAGTCGAAATGTGTATTATAAGTATTACTAAGTTACATAACTGACAAACTCTAAAAATAAATAACCTCACCCAACTAAATCAAATTACAGATTGGATCCCACACACAAAACAAACTGATATCAAAACAAGAACATCCTCTCAAAGAAAATCACGTCCCATTTATACGTAAAAAGTGGTTCGAACGTGAAACGTAACCGCTTAACTTTTAAACCGTATACGTGATTCAATTTAGAAGTTGTATCTCGTCGTAAGCCCGAAAACTGTCTCCGAACCATTCAACTTTCTTCCATATTTTAAAGCGAGCTTCTGAGTGGCTGCTACTTGAAAATACTTGTAGAATAAATCACTCAATAGCATTTGTCGAAGTTCATGTTGTACATGTTGACAAAGTTTCGGCTGTAAAATATCTTTCGACAGGTGATCCATTCCCATAAGTCCCCGGAGTGTGGAGAATAACTTTGATCAGATTTATTCGTGACTCAGTTCAGGAAACGTTATTCAAATCAGAGATTACAAATGCGTACACAAGATGGCGCTAATCTACGCATGAAATAATTATTTGATATCTTTTACGCATTTTGATTTTTTCTAATAGCTTATCATATCTCGTATCATTGTATTAAAAAAAATATACATCAAGATATAATATATAGGACCTCAAATGAACATTATAACATCATTCATCAAGTCCATTTACAATTTTACATATCCGTGGCCGCAACTGTTTTGCATTTTTGGCGCGATATGTACACAGAGATTTTACTAACAACCGCAATTACGGTTTTGACCAATAGGTAGTGTAGGGGAAAGCTAAGGCATATTATTCATTATTTTATGCAGATTGTCTGAAATATAATAATTATTGTAGAGGGTAAATATAAACTAACTGATAACTAGTAAAATTCATTTAATCAATATTCAAACCATTTTAACTGTAAATTGTGTACAAAGGAAAGCGTTATAAACTAATTTAATAAGCCATTAAAGCTATCTGGACCAGGGGTGGCCATGGTGATTTATAGCAATATGAGAACATTAAAAACACATTACGAAAACATGACTTTAGCTGGAAAATTTAACATCGGCATAGCCGGTGATTTGTATACTTACATAATTGAGTAAAATTTGAAAATGTATGTGGGTTACATGATGCAACTACTCTGATTAAAAAGAGAACGCTCTTTATAAAATATGGATTTAATTCATAGTTTTATATATTTTTTGTATGAGCTTACCTAATAGTATAATGATTTAGGAAACACCGTCATCAGAGCGTTTTTCTGAAACAATTAGAAAACTCCTTTGAGAAAAGATGCACTTTATATTATGTTTATGTCCTATAACCCCTAGGTGGGGCAGAGTGCGTCCACAGTGAGTCTCCATCGCGTTCGGTCTTGGGCCTCGTATTTCTTCTCGCTCCAAGTTCTACCAGTTCTCTTTGCCTCGTCTGCTACTGTACGGCGCCAGGTTTGCTTGGCACGGCCACGCTTTCGCTTTCCTTGCGGATTCCAATCAAGCACCTGCTTGGGAATATGATTGGGATCCCTTCGAAGCGTATTACCAATCCAATTCCACTTGCGCCTCTTGATCTGCTGATTGATCAGGGTACTTTATGCAACATATTAAATTCTGCGGGAAATATAAATTGATAAAAATATGTCATATATTAAAAAAAAATCATCCTCAATTTTAACAAACATTGCTGTAAAATATTTTTCTGCATCATAAACTTTAAAGAATACACAAATCAATGTGTTACGGACCTCTAGAATATTAAAAATGCAGTTCACAATCCTACCATGATTGCATTTAAAATTATGAATACTTAAGCAAAGGGTAAACCGACGAGTCTCTGGAAATGACTGGCGCCCAAAGTCGGTGGTTTCTGAGAAATTGGTTTAAACGCTAAATAATTTATGTTACCTTTGACCTACGAAAAACAGGTAGAGTAATATTTTGCACCAGTTTTTTGTTTCAGTGTTTTTATAAAGGACATTTTTTGTTACTTTATCTTAAAAATATATTTACAAATCCCTCTGAGGAACTTCCTAAAGAGATAAAATAAAAAAATAAAATATGTTTATTATGGAACAAAAGATACAGGTATCACTTATTCCACGTCATTAAATTTGAAACTATAGGCATCCCTACTCATCGGCAAAGAAGACAGAGGGTGTAGGTCGAGAGAAAAAGCCGACGTAAAAAACTCTCGGTACCCCATCAAAAAAGCAACTCATCAAAGAACACATATTTTAAAACAAATATAGCAAAATCATTATAAATAGAAGAAATTTTGTATGAAGAGATATTCGAATACTGAAGTCAAAATATCGTTAATTTACGTACGCAAGTTATTGTAGACTTATGAAGATCAATGAAATCAACTTATGAAAATAAATAAACAGGTAGTTCTGAATTATTTACTTACATTGTACAAGTAGAACAGTGAATGTAGTTGAAGGAGCTTTTAGAAATCTTAATATTTTAGTACTAGTTTTTTCAGTAAATCAAAGTTTGTTAGCATGAAAGTAAAACAGCCAACGTTATAAATGTAAAAACTTTGCCGCAGCGAAAAACCACAAACACTTCTAAAACAAAACAAAGAGTTTATCCATAAGTTGGTGTTTTACGTGCATTGCTTATGTGAATGTCCATTTCTATTTGTTTGTTCTAACAGACAAAAGAACAATTTAAACTAAAGCCAGATTGCTTTTCCGTTTCTTCGTTTTATATTTTGCGGGGTTTTATTCTCCAACTGATTCCGTAGAGGCGAATGGAAACGACTCCTAAGTTCTAACGTAAAATAGCTTAGCGACTAATTCCTTTTGTAACAAACAATCTCAGAGATCTTTCTTTAACCGAGGTCTACTTTAATTAATATTCATAAGGCGAACAGAGCTGTTAGAATGATTAAGATGGTTCAATGGTTTGAATCGATTTGTTAGTTTGCCTGGAAATTGGTGCTGAAGTTCATTTAATTATAAATGGAGCTTCGATGTTCAAGATTCTCTCTTGATTTGAAGTAGTAGGAAAATACTTAAGTATTATTTTGTAAAATATAGAGCCCCTTTTATGTCAATTTTAATTAGTGTTGTCTTAGTGGTTTAAGCGCAACAGCAGTAATCATTAGGTTATGCGTTCGTCGGCTGTGCACCAATATATTTTTCTTTCTATGTCTTCCTCATACGGTTAATATGAGGAAACCTGATGAACACCCAAAAAGCGACTTCATAGTATGTGTCGGCCTTTGTTGTATGTTCAGTTCGTGTCATTAACACCTGTCTATAAAAATAAAATTAAATACAGAGGTAATATGAAATAAACATAACCAACGCCAATAATCATGTTTATCTTGTCTATACATTTAATTTTTTTAAATTTTTAAAATTTATTATCGAGGAAGGCCGCTTTACATAAAAAAAATTACCGTCATTTTTGTGTAACTTAAAGTATAGTTTAATATCAATAAATTAGTTTAAAGAAGCTAATGCTATAAGATACTCATAAGAGAGATTTTGGCACTGAATGTTTAGGTGAATATCTTAACGCGGATAAAAGTGCTTTTTCCTATTTGTAGGAGTAAATACGGCCATAAGGTAAACCGCAATCGATCAAAATGTTTCAGCGTCATTAATCTTTCTCATCAACCATCGTGACGCCATATTTTCCAGGAGATATCTTTATTTATTTCGCCAAACGTAAACTCGTTAGGGAATTAACGATTTTCTTAATTAAGCACCTTGACGCTACAGCAGTTAGTAAAACCAACTCAGTAATGTATTTAAAATATCGCATAATAGAAACAATTACCATAATAATAATATTAATCTTTATTTATTTCTCACACTGAATTATTGACGTAATAATATTACACAATTATACTTTAAACAATTATTAACTAACATTTATATAAAATTATTTTTATTTTAGATTAGCATTTTCTCGGTAACCTCATAGTTAGGTCCAATAGACACAGTGCAACCGTCTTCTTGCACTCATATTTTGACTTAGATAGACAGAATACAGATACCACATACAATTTTTGTTATGTGTGTTTTATTTTGTTAAATGAAACAATTTACAATAATGCAATTTGTTCAATTAAGTTACCCAACTACATAAAGATCAATAATTATAAGGGCCTGTTTCACAATGTATGGTTAAAGTACCAAATAGCTATGCAACACATAAATTATTCGAAAGATAAAAGTTCCGAATAAGATACTACGCGTTTCATGACGAATAGCGCTATCTGATAGTCGTGAAACGCAAAAATACCGTTTATCCTACCAATAAGTAATAAATAGCTTATTTGGAACTTATCCGGACATTGTGAAACAGACCCTAAGTGTGATTACTCGAATAGTCAATAATAATTCAACGAAGCTATACTATTTACGGGGCTTGGTTTCTGTTTTTTTTTGCACTGTTCGAGTAAGTGTAAACGTAACTTCAAAAATACTGCTTACAAAAAAAAATTATTTACTACAATAATTCTTAAAACGAAATAATGTGTAATATTAATTATGTTTAGTATTAAAACATGTCGAGATTGAACTAAAATTAAAAAAAAACTATAATTCGAATTAAGAACAACAAAATTAAATGCAATATCCAATCGTTTTGATTGTGCACCGAAAATGTGTTATGTGTTTGTACGGGGATTTTTTAACGATATTTTCATAGGTTTCTCCATAACGGAGCGACCATCATTTGTTCTACAGATATTTTTTACAATGTAGATTAATCAATTTCTTTTACATATTATTTTTTCTTGGTCCTGTAACTGAACTGAATTTTGTGCCTTTTTTCAATATTAAGTTTCAATCAAGGATTTAAGAAAGTATATACTCACTATGTCCTCTATCAGTTATTAAAATTGATATAACAACCAACAAAACGTTGGTTTTACACATTCAATCATATTTTTTTTAAATTTATAAATGTGTAAAAAGATCGATAATTTGAATATTTGTTTTTTTAGAAATATATTTGTAGCTTACAAAGACAAATTATTTATTGGAAATTGTACGTCTTACAATTAATGTTTTAATCATTATTAAAAGTGTACTTGATATGGAAAACGTTTGTACCGTTGATTTTGTTTTTCCTTTCATCCTTAAAGGCTCTTTGAAGGGAATTTAATTTAATATTTTATTCGAATAATTTCATTGATTGCCCACAGTTACCCCCGGTCGACAGCGCGCCTCGAAGATATTTGAAATACGTCGCATATTGAAGCCTCCCTCGATCGTTCAGACGAAAATGACCTGTAACGACGCGGCGTCTTTTATTACGTGCAAAATTTTCAAGGTATTTCTCTTATTAAATATACCTAGGCTTTGGGTTCGTTAATGGTCGCTGACATAATTGTAATACCTGACATTAAAATGCCTTATAAGGACCGCTAGAAATCCTACTTTAATAAACTTACTTCGGTTTTCGCACTTTATATTAACATTTAAACAATATAAAAAACAATTAACTTAGATGTTAATTTCAATTTATTCGTTACTGTTTTAGATCGAGAGCTTCAGGGGAAATTATTGAGTTTTGTGTACACAGCAAAGCAAATAAGACTAGTCCATTTCTCTCATATACTTGCATGCGGATAAACTTGGTAGGAGCTACTTGTTTGAACAAATACTATTTTGCTGACCACTCCAGTTGGAATATTCTAACCCTTGGCGATATGTTCTTGGCTAACTTAATTCTAATATTGTTGCATAAGCTGGAAGACTTTATTATTAGACATATGGTATGATTAAATATGAGATTACTTCAAAAATAGGCTCATACTTTTAATAATATACCAAGTTATTCATGCATTTAGTATTGTCTTTTATTAACATAACTTTTACACATTTAAAGAAAAACACTTTTTTACGGATTATAGTTATGTATCACTAGATGTTAAATCCTTAACAACAGCCTGTGTAAAACCTCCAAAAATGTATGGATTGCCAAAAATACACAAACTCAACAATCCTTTAAGACCAATAGTCAGTCATATCGACTCACCCACATACAAATTAGCCAAACACTTAGTATCAATATTATCCCCTCTCAGGGGGCACACTAGTGCTTATGTCAAGGACTCTTACCATTTTGTGGAAACATGTAGAGATCTCAAATTACTCCACAATGAAACTATGGTGAGTTTTGACGTTGAGTCACTATTTACAAACTTACCACTAAATGACTGCCTAGATATAATTTCAAAAAGACTTAAGGAACAGAACATGTCACCAGATTATGTAGATATTGTAAAACACTGTCTCACATCAGGGTACTTAATGTGGAAAGATGAGTTCTATGTGCAGGTTGATGGAGTAGCCATGGGTTCTCCGGTGTCACCTATAGTCGCTGACATCTTCATGGAGGACTTTGAGGAGAGAGCTCTGGCCAATGCCCCGGTTAAACCTAGACTGTACAAGAGATATGTCGATGACACATTTGTAGTACTCCCCAATGACAAAATATCTACATTTCTAGCGCATTTAAATTCAATACACAAGAACATTAAATTTACTGTTGAAAAAGAAAACAACAACTGTCTGCCCTTTTTGGACATTTTAATTATACGCAAAGCAGATGGCACACTAGGTCACACAATACACAGAAAGGCAACCCACACAGATAGGTACCTCAATGGTGAATCCCACCACCACCCGTCACAACTGCTCTCTGTCGGTAAATGTTTGTTTCAGAGAGCCCAACGTCTTTGTGATGCGGCCCACCTCAAGGAGGAACTACAGCATGTCAAACAGGTGCTACACCGAAACAAGTTGCGCATCCCCCGGCTGCATCACAGAAACAAAAACAAGACACAAACAGTTCCTCGCCAGCCAGCTTACCTGCCATATGTGAAGGGAGTTACAGATAGAATTAGCCGGGTACTAAAACGAGCTTCCATTAATACAATTTTCAAGCCGCACAAGAAGATTCAGCAATTCCTAAGACCAATCAAAAGTAACACCCCATTGCAAGATGCAGGTATATACAAACTGGATTGCGACTGTGGCCTGTCTTACATAGGGCAAACTAAACGCAATATGTCCAGCAGACTCAAGGAACACATTGCGGACATAAGACATAGACGACACACAAAATCAGCAGTCTGTGAACACACACTAGATAGGCCTAATCACTACATACGCTTTGACCAACCGAAAGTACTTGCGAAAGAAAAAAGATTCTTTCCAAGATTGGTACGCGAAGCCATTGAAATCAAAAAACACGCCAATTTCAATAGAGAGGACGGCCTAAAATTATCAAACACCTGGGATCCAATAATATCCAAATTAAAATCTCAAAATAAACAATCCGCGAAAATGGAGGACACCGTGAGCAATTTCTGCAAAAACCCTACATCTTTTAGTCGATACCAACTCCGGGGAAATAAATACAGATAACACAACATTTTCTGCAGCTGTAATACTTTTTGACATTTAACACCTTTGTCTTCAGTCACCGTGACCACGCACGCTGTAAAGCACGCGAAACGTCGGTTTAAATTTAAAATTATGTCTAAATAATTATAAGTTTAAATACAATAATACATAACTATAATCCGTAAAAAAGTGTTTTTCTTTATTCATGCATTTTTATTTATAACACGGAAAGGCTGTTGACCGTAGACACAGAGGTTCTCTAAGGTGGTGCTAAGCGTCTGACTAGTTTGTAACAACAATATTTATTTTTAAAATAAGGATTTTCATTTGTAACGGTGTCAGTGACGCAACGCACCTATTTTACATGTAAATCGTAGTTTTAATAAAAAAAATTATAGAACAGGGGGCAAACGGGCAGGAGGCTCACCTGATGTTAAGTGATACCGCTGTCCATGGACACTCTTGATGCTGAGAGTACGCGAGTGCGTTGCCGGCCTTTTAAGCATTTGTACGCTCTTTTCTTGAAGGACCCTAAGTCGAATTGGTTCGGAAATACTTCAGTGGGCAGCTGGTATGATTGAGTACTATTAATATGGTCACTGCGAAACCACCGTTGCGTTATAGCGCGTGGTCAACTATTCTTCATATATAATCTTTATAATTGCTCGCTCACTATCACTTTAATTTCATCAAATTGTTAAAAAAAATAATTAAACAATAAACATTATAAAATAATTTTACAACCATGATTTAATAACAACCTTCTTCATGGTTGTTTAGAAAAGATTACAATAAGCTCGCTATTCGATCTTCACGGTATAATTTTATTACTCAGAAGTTGTGCTCAAAAGGCAGTAATAAACAAAGTAATTGAGAGCGATTTGTTTGCGAAATAAATAACTCGTTAAGAAAGATTTAAGAGTTAATTCATTGTTTGATTGACCACTTTACAGATAAGTTTTAAAACGGCGGGATCTTTCTGGCCTTAATTGTAAATCTTTTAAGCAGTCTACTAAGTCTACACAAGACACGGCAAGTAAATCTTGATACAGTTTTTGTAAGAAAATATATGTGAGAAAGAAATGCTTACTTCGATTAAAATACAGTGCCACAAATTAAATAGTTTCTTGCATACACAGTGTGATAACTTTTAGTTTTGTATAAGCTTCAACTCGACATCTTATAAGGCCTCCATAAATTATTAATGTAAACACACAATTTCTACAAACACTACAAAATAAATCAATAAAAGCATTATTTAGATAAAATTTAACACAAATTAATAAAATATACCAAGAAACCAAAGTTACGATGATTAAACAAGTATATGCTTATAACACCTGTATCTTAATTAAAAACACATTAAATAACTCTCTCCATAGTGGCTTATCATTTTGAAAAATCAAATACACAACTACACGCAATACTCGTCGAGCGAGTTTGCTTATCTTGTAGAAGCCGCGTACAAATTATTTGAAGAAGTCTATTAGGTATGAGGGTGTGCAATTATTTAATCAATTACCGTCTAAAATTCGCAATATTGGCGCGTTCGAAATTCAAAAAGGCATTAAAGATGCATGTGGGAGTGAACATAGTAGACTAAAATTTGGACGGCCAATGGCGATGTGTATCTCGCTCGTATATACATATTAAGTTTCTCAAGTAAATTAAATACATTTCTGTAATGGGTATAAAGATCTTTAAACATTTTTATTTACATATCATGCACATGCTATTCCCAGCGTGACAACTTTTAAATTTCAAACACACGAACTAGGGATGTACCTTTGAGTTTTCTTTCCATTGAATACTTTTGAGAATAATTTTCCTTTATTCATTTGTAATTTTATTCAAGTACAATACAAATTCAATTTATGCTACTCCGCTTTCAAAATGGAAGTGTGGATTTTAAGGCGAAATAGCTATGCAGTGCACTGTAAAGTGATTTATACTAAAAGATACGGGGCTCTATTTGTGTCGAAATGGTAAAACATTTGTTTCATATTTCTGTTTCCGAAAACTGTTTGAGCGTAACCATTTTTTACTTTGGAGAACTATAGTAATAGCAGTTTAGATATATATATCAAATAATATATGCCCGCTACACGTGCTACGGCGTAGAAACAAATTATAAGATGGTAAAATAAAAATCTCATGAAACAGATTCAGAAATCTAAGGCCAGGACCTAAAAGAGGTTGTAGCGCCACTGATTTATTTATAAAATAAAAATCGATCTATCTGTCTAACTAAGTTATTCAATTTCAATAGTGCACAGTTAATTTACGTGTAATTTATTAAGATTAGTATTTACTAATTGACATTGTTAGTTTTTTAAATAAATTGAGTGTTTTTTGTAATTTTGATTTTTCGTTTAAGTAAAAACAATCACTTTTTTTCTTCTGTGCCTGGCACACGCTGATTTTTTATTGCGCACAAATATTATATTCATCAAACATCGAATTGCATTAAAGAGACCAGTACATAATATTCATCTTCAAAAAGTTTTTATATTTATTTCTTATTATTATTTACTCTACTCCCCGCCATCGTGTTCAGGAATTTTTATTATCTCACAATTTAAAAAAAAATACATTTCCTTCAAAAAGTTTACAAACGTGATGTTTATCAACTGAAATGTTGATTCAAATAAAATAACAACTACAAAGAAAACCCTTTTTATAGGATTGAAGCTATGTATTATAAATTTATAATTATTTTACATAATTTTAAATATTTCCGACATTTCGCGTGCTTTACAGAGTGACTTTAAGAAAAGTGATTTTTTTAAATGTGTAAAAGCTATGTTAATAAAGGCAATACTAACTACAAAGTAATTCAATTGCCGTATGTACTTTCCATTTAATTAAAAAAAATCGTTCCTTTCTATATATGAATACAGCAAATAAAAATGTTTGCCTTATTAATTTAATCACATTTTTCTCTGTCTTACTAATTGATCCTGCGGATCGTGACTGCAAAGCCAACTGTACTACGCTTACAGCTCCGTTTAACTAAGGTATGCGATACATCTTTCAATTTATTACTATTTAGGACTATTTTATTTCTTAGAAATGTAAACATAATTTTTGGGTAATTATTTTCAAGTAGGAGCCTTTCCACACATGGATTACTTATAGCTCACCTCTGTCTGTCACCAGTCTAATAAAAATACTTGTAATGCCATTAATAGTAAAACTATGTACCAGAAATTTAGACAATCTGCCTGAAGGAAACTTTGTCTTCTGGGAAACGTAACTTAATTTTATGGTTATGCTTATATAACGAGGAAAAGATTAAAGAGAAGTTATACAATAATACTTTATGTATTATAAAGAGTTCAGTAAATTAATCTATATATTAATTCAATTAAGATAACTTAAATTCAAAATACTGTATTACATATAAATTTTCACCGAATTAATGAATTCAAGCTATAGCTATAAAATCACATATTGTATTCTGCTCAAATAAGTTCATAACATTACAATATATTCTTAGTTTTAATTATTAAAAATCTCATATAATCGTTTTAATAAGGAAATTCAAAATACAAATAAAATTTTACCTTACAATTTTTATATCCGATAAGTGGCTACCAGGAAGCGGCTCTGTAACACAATTTTAAGGAAAATCTATTAAGCCATTTAAAAATAATACTTCAATTTATATTCATGAAAAGCTGTTTCCCGTAGACGTTAAAAGGAAAAACTGTATTTAGTAAAAGATAGAACCGGAAAACCAATCAGCTGTACGGACACGACCACAGACCTCAAAGCTAATTGTATTGGTAAAACATTGATGAGGTTATTATAAATAGATCAAAGCGGTTCTCTTCAAAATCTTCTATAACTCAAAAACAAATGAAATGAAATATTGTAGATAGTATTATACAACGGCGGAAAATAATAAACGGCTCAAATATAAAAGTCTTTCCTCCTTCGATTTTGTTCCCTTTGAAGTAGAAACTCTTGGGCCGTGGGGTTCAAGTGCACAAGCACTTAAAGATTTATGTTGGCGGCTGGTAGATAGTACCAGTGACCCTAGCTGGTGCTTACCTCGCTCAACGAATAAGTACAATACAGCGAGGAAATTCAGCGTTAAAGGTACACTGCCAGAGGAACCATACTATTTCAATTAGTTTTACTACAATATAGGTTAAGAAAATTGTATATACTGTATATTTCTTTATTTTGATTATTAATAAAATTATCAAATTTATTCTCGATTTTATTCGAATAATCAAATTTACATACAGTCTATGATAATTTATGTATAAAAAGGTATTGAATTATTGTCTATATCGCTATATGTTCGTAAAGTTTTGTTAAACTATATACGAAACTATATACACATAAATTTTAACATTTTTACTAAATAATATTGAAATCCATCCACTTTAGAATGTTAATAAATATAGGAAGCCTATGTTAAGATTTCTTATCTAATAAGATAAAGAGATATCTCCAAATTAGTATCTCCTTGGATATTCCCAACGACCTTAGTCTTTAAAAAAAGACTATCTTTGGGCGTTGAACCATTTATACCAACGTCCTGAGCGTATGTCATTATTCAATATAAAATCTATCTGTGTGGACTCTCAAAAACAAAACTGGATTACATCATCAATACATTCTAGAATAAACAACGTAGAAAACTAGCTTCTGTTTGCGGCTCTGATCGCGTTTAACCGCACATTATCTTTACAAACTGTAGCTGTTATGGGGTATATGCTTTTGTTCAGGTTTATTAGTGTAGGGTTTCTACCTTAAATACATACGTACAGTAAAACAAACTATGAAATGAAACTGATTTTACGTCAAACTTCTTAAAACGTCGAAGACGGGTCGATAGTCAGGTGTCTTTCCATATAACAACTGTCTATACATATATTTTTGGTAATATTTCCTATACATAGACTATACACCGTATATGATTCTAACATTCTATTTAAAATCATGTAAGATCAATGTCTTACTACTTATTAAAACCTACGATGCGTATAGAAATAAAAATAGGAAAAAAACTTTTTAAGTTAAACGGTTTTATGTTAAACATACGTTGCAATGTTTAAGATAAATGTACTAAAAACCAAAAAATAATAAAATAGATACAGTCGTGGGAATTATAAACATATGCATAGACTAGACTAAAATAAAACCGTGGGGCACGTCAATTGTCTACAAATTATCGACTTAATGTGCGATAGAAGAATCGTTTAATTCGTCGTTAAAATAGGCAGTTGGCCCGCAGACGGTGAGGAAATTACTTACTATTTTCTTGCTCATGGAAATTCCCCACGGTTTTATTTTTGTCTAGTCTATGCATATGTTTATAATTCCCACGACTGTATCTATTTTATTATTTTTTGGTTTTTAGTACATTTATCTTAAACATTTCAATGTATGTTTAACATAAAACCGTTTAACTTAAAAAGTTTTTTTACCTATTTTTATTTTCTAGTTTTTAGTTTTTATTTCGCATTCTGTTTAATTCATTTAGTGCTTCATTATTGAGAGGTTTCTTGCCCGTTATTTATAGTATATTGTATTCTGCTTGTTGAGCCCTTTCATTTGATACCCATATTGATGGGATTAATAAAACATACATTATCCGCCATTTTGTAGCGGCGGCCATCTTGAATTTATAATGATAATGAATAAACATAATTGTATTGTCACCAAAATCCAAAGTGTATACAAAATTTCAGATTAATCGGTTGACAGGAAGAGGGTGAAATTTGACCCAAGAAAAAAGAATAAAACAAACGGGGTGAGCTAAATAAAACCGTTTAAAAATCAGAAAAAATATTATTTAAATCAAGACTTACTATGAACGAGAACTAGTTCTAAACTCTTAGCCACTCTTTTCAATCACCCAGATTTATGTGTACAAATTTTCTTGTAAGCTGCATTTATTTCTGTGTTCAACATTATTGTTGAAAATAAAACTCCTTGACTTTATTAACTGTAGGCACTTCATTAGAGCAGGTACGTTATCAAGTTATTTTAAGTAAAACTGGTACTGTGCTACTGTCGTTGGTCCACTTTTATATCATAAGTTTTTTATGAGATTCATATTGTAACACGTGTACTGCTCATTTAAATCAATTTTATTAGACTATTTACATAATGTTTAGTGCATTATAGTTATCATAAGCAAGAGCCTACATGAATGAATTATTAAATACTAAAAGGATATTTTTATAAACGCGTTAATTATCTTAAGAAACATATTCATAATGTAACCGGTTTTTAATTTGACGGAATTCAATAAAAATTATATATGAACTATTTATTGATGATGTCCAATATCCGTGAGCAATGTTTTTGAAAATTAAATTCTCCTTACATCCAATTTTCTGTGATATAAAGGACATGCCGCAAATTCTGGCAGTAGACCAAATTGAATTAAATGTGAGGGACTGACCAGTCGCATTACGAACTTCAATCTATGACCTGTGTTTCAAGAGCTCTAACATGTACGAAGCACCAGACTAACAATCCTTTAAGACTATCCTATCCTAACTGAAGACTTAAAAGAAATAATATTTCAACAATTCGCTATGGCATTACATTTTTCTTGGTTTTTGTTTGTTTGAGGCAACAGGTCGAATAGTTCTTTAATAATACTAGTTGGAATCGGATGCAAATTCCAAACTATATATTTCAATTGCTGTTTCATAGTTTTGCAAATACGTTTCTATTGGAATCTGTTCAATGTAAAAATCCCATACATATTTGTAACATTACAATACATTTTTTGTAGAAAGTTTTACAGAAGTCAAACAATGTTTCAATTGTCAAACAATGTATATTTGTAGGACGTGACGTCGACGTCGACACTAATTTTTGGGTACCATTGACTTTTACTGCACGACATATATAAAAAGGACCTTATAGAAATACATTTAGCTAAATTTCCAGAAAGCTTGTAAAAATTTTTCATGTTAAGATTTAATTTTTAATACAGAATCATGAATTTCGACTATTTGAATTAACTAATTAGTAATTAAGCAAACATCTTAAAATTAGATCATCATTTCGTTGAATTGGTAAAGCTGGTAAATCTGGCATGCAGACGATGGAAACCAATAAATACTATTTCACAGATTTGATTTGATTTTTTTTAGAACCAACGAATAGGAGGTTCAACAAAAAAGACTGCTATGGTTACATAAATACTAACACAGCAGCTTTATAATGGAACATTTATAGAATTAAAAAAAGTCTGTGGCGCACCACCTTTTTTTTACGTCCTCAGATTTATCTATCTGTTTTATGATCATTAGGCAAGTAAGTGATCAGCCTCCTGTCCCTGAAACACGCTGATGACGTTTTGACACACATACAAAATCCATTTGTGCATAGCCGGGGATCGAACACACGACACAGAGATGAGAGTCACACGCTGAAGCCACTACGCCAAGGCTGCAACATTTTATTATATAATTCTGTAAAATAAATGAATAAAAAAACTTGATGTTTAGTGCCTCACCGCCGTCGGACACTTTCCCTTCCAGTTGGCTCGCGAGTGGATTGCCAACCTTTTAAAAATTGGTACGCTCTTTTCTTGAAGGACTATAAATTGAGTATGATGCTGGTAATGTTTAAAAAGTGATTCCATTATTAATTTAACTTTGGATGACAATTTAAACATCCAAAAGCCCACGATTTGGGCAATTTAGACTGAACTTCTTTCAGCTTTGATAAAGATGAAAAATTAAGCCTGAACTTTAGATGCTTCTTTGGGCTATTAATCTTTCTGTTAACCTATTGTTAATCGCAGCGAGTGAAACTTTTGTGCCCAGACTCTGTTAAGATGAAAAGGTTTGATGACTGAGATTTTCAATATTACATACGAGGCCTAAACCTTTTATTTTTAATTTAATTGTTTATTTCAGAAAACAAGGTTCCATAACAGTGTTAGTAATTACAACTTAATAACTTAAATCTACGCTTTTAATATATGTACAATGGGCCTTCTTTAATACAAAAGAAGCTTTCTGTTTCTATATATTAATACGTTTTTATGTACAAAACTTTCACTCGTCGTCTATTCATGAAGTGCAATGCCCGTTTCTGGTTATCATAATTCTTTGTTGTATATTTGCGCGTTCAAACAAACATGACAAATTTCGGAAGTATATGCTTACATACTGCAAACTAAAATATAAACCGAACATATGAACCGAGTATTTTCCTCCTTATAGAGACGATAAGTAGTCATTGAACACTTTCTACTACCTTATTAGTCATTTAAGTTATTATGTTAGGCTTGATAGTAATGTCGCATGGTATCTGAAGAGTCAATCTATTAAAAAACTTGCTGCAATACTATAATTGTAAATATATCATTATTATCCCATTTAATGACAAACTTAAAACAAATGACTTTTAAAAATAATCATTAGGGTGAGCGTTCCAGTATTTACGCAATTTTTGGAGATACTTGATTTCCCCCCCCCCCCATGTAACGCGCCGTAACGTTTTTCTGTACCCAATAGTAAAATGTTTCGTGACTCATTAAGCCTAAAAGTTTATGTGGTGTAAAGCATCGGAAAGTCGAAAATAATATTAACAATAGCCGTAACTCTATCCCCGCCCCGCATCGTAACGAATTTCCCCAAAGCCCCCCCCCCCCCTAAAATTCGTTACGTAATAGTGGAACGCTCCCTTTGCCATACCTACTCGAAATTATTGTTTCACCGAGAATCAAACCCTAAGGTAACACGCAATAAATATTAACGAGAATTATTAATGAGAAGGTACAGTTAGTTATTATATTTAACTAGCGACGCGAAATATGATGATTCATGCTGCGTACGTAAGTACTTGTTAATTTCAGCTGAAGCCTGATTACTAATTAACAAATAATATTTTAATGATATGGATTTATTTTTAAAAGTGGTTATAATGGCTGACGGCATGTTCAAAGAGTCTGCCTCCACATACGAAAATGATAATCCGACAGCATTTATTAAAACTGTAATTATAACTGAATATTAAGTTATAATACAATTTTCGATCCACTCAAAACGGCTTACGTATGAAAGCATAAAATGAATTTCAATATTTAGGAAACAAATCCATAAATAGAACAAAGAAAACTTTTTAAGATTTCTGTATTGATAATTCAAAAGTGATAGTAATGAATAATTCTAAGAATGAGATAATGAGGTCCTAATTTTTTGCGTAAACTGGAAAAGTGCACATCATTTTTGGCGCTGGAAAATATAAAAATCGAAACGTTTGCGGATTGCAAACAATCGCACAAACGAAGGAAAGATTAATGTGATACGACCCCTATATATTTACCTACGGACGTTTTAGCAAAATTCGCACATTGTATTTTATTTACGACCACGATAAGTGATGCGTTCATATTTCACGACTTTCAATATTAATTTCGTATCTCGTTAAGCTGTCGAGTTTTAAATTAATTTATCCCGGTTAGCTTTCTTTATATATAATACGTAAAAAGGCAATCAAAATTCATACTAATTCACGCATTGCTACAGAATCAGTATAGCTGGTGACAGCAACCCAAACCTATGTATTCTATAAATAAATAATTAAAGAAAGGTTCATGACGACTCTGAATGAAGATTATGACGCTTAAATATATACTACAACTAAATTTTGTGATAGTGGTTCGAAGAATCATCGTCTTTAAATGTATAGTACCGATTCTGAAAAGTATTTTTCTATAGAACAGGAAGCTTATTTTATACGTGATATCCGCCGCCCATGGATACTCACAGCTAACTCGCGAGTCCGTTGCTGGCCTTTGCTGGCTGATATAATAAGAAAGTTACACTATACACTTAGCAATATGAATTTATAATAAACATTTGTTATTCATTTTCACGCGAAGTTCCGCAATAGTGTACTCAATAAAGTTTTAATCCTATTGAAACTATTAATTTAGGCTTAGCATGTGCAATGTGATATAGTTATGTGTAGCTACTAATATGTCTCGACTATTAATTTGATCCTCGCGTAATGAAGTCACTAATGAGACGCTTAATTGGAAATTCTAAGTTAGGTAAACTAATATACGTTTCATCTTAACACTAAGTTGAGGAAACTTAAATTGATTTGCATATGAACGAAAAACCATCAAAAACATACTAAAAAAACAAGTCTTGCGACGCAGTTCTACCGTAATAAAGTTGTAAGATGCGTGTGATACTAGTCGACCGATTTATTAAATCCCAATTTTAGACCTTCTGTCTTAAGTTAATACGTAATCGGACATCTTATAGTGACTATCAACATTACTAATCATATATTACCATACATACATGGGATTCAATGAATCATGTTTGTTCACATGTACAAAGGAAGTTTGTATGGAAAGCACCATACTGCTGTTTATTATGGTGAAAATGAATGAATCTCAAATAATTATCGAGACATTTCAGTTTATAAGAAAATACGGTATTTATGTTTATTAAACAAGCCTGCTTTCAAAGGAAATTTATAAACAAAGTTATCAATATTTGAGCATCTTTCAAGGACCTATGCTTGTACGAAGAATAAGGCTATAAATCATTAGTTTGAAGCGGGCCATAAAATCGCGGAGCGTCCTTATCGTTTAAGTTGAAAAATCTCATAGCTGAGTGAAGAAAATCTGTTGAAAGAAGCCATATATCAAGTTGCCGATCTTCACTCGGCGAAAGTTTTCTAAGAACAAAATAAGATCCATTCATGAAGAGAAAGATATATGGTAAATGATATTTTAAAACGTTAGGTATTAAACTAAATTAAGAAAAGAAAATCGTGAAAATAGTTCCTAACTTAGTCGTACTGAGCATATGTAAGTTTAAAAAAATCTAATTGTAAACTATAACCATTCTCGAATTGCCTCATATGGAATACTGCTCACATCTTTGGGCCGGTGCTCCCAAATAGTAGCTTCTTCCTTTTGACCAAATTCAGCGAAGGGCTTGTCGAATTGTCAATGACCAATGTCAGCTTGATTCTCTCTCTCTACGCAGAGACATAGCGTCCTCTATAAAGTGTACCACGGTGAGTGTTCTGAGGAATTGTTTGGGTTGATCCCTCCCGCCTCCTTTCAGCATCGTACGAGCCACATGAATGCTAAATTTCACCAACATCACCTTCATAGCTGGAAATCTTCCACAGTCCGTTTCACAAGGCATTTTCATTTGCGAACTAGCGAACTGTGGAATCGACTACCGGCGGGGGTCTTCTCTAAGAGATATAATCTCCAACAATTCAAAATTCGAGCGTACTCCTCCCTTAAAGGCCGGCAACGCACCCACTAGAAATGGGTGTCTATGGGCTGCGATGACTGCCTTTTTGGGCGTCCCGCAGGCTTGTTTGCCCCCCCCCTATTTAAAAAAAAGATAAAAAAAATAGATAAGATAGAATATTATTTTTTTGCTGGCTCAACAGTACTACTGCGCCATTGAATATTTTTTTTTGCATTTTAATCTACTTTAATACGTAATAAAATCATTTGTAATATAAAAGATAAACCTTTCAGCTATTTTAATTTTTAATTTAAATTTAAAGATTCCACGTACAAGTTTTAATTACTTAAAACAAAAACTGGTTACATCCCTCAGTATAAGAATTTTAATTACTGCCTTGTATGTAATTTTATATCAAAGTTTCAAAGAATTACCTTTAATTAATTACGTTTTATAAATAGAAACATTGCCTTCGTTAAACGGCAACATGAAATCTAAACCAAGCTTTTCAACTAGCCTTGACTTACTTTGATTGAAATCTTTATAAATAATAAAATACTGAAATGTATATCTTTACATAACTAGAAACTAAAACAAAACGCGTTTTTATTTATAATAAAGCATTTTAGAATTCCAAATTGCAGTAAGTACAGTTTGGCAGAACGAGACAAATAGTTGAGAAAAAACAGTGTAGGTAGACTAATTTATATTTTATTCGGAAGATAGAAAGGACTGTTTCTTGTAAACGGAATTTCCTTCGCCGAAATAAAATTACCTAGTTAATTGTCTTTTTTTTAAATAAGTTTTACAGATTTAAAGAAAACACTTTTTTAACGGACTGAAGCAGGCACGCTGTAAAGCACGCGAAACGTCGGATAAATTTAAAATTACGTTTAACTTATTATAAGTTTAAAATAATACATAACTTCAATCCGTTAAAAAAAGTGTTTTCTTTACCTAGTTAATTGTAAAATTTATATTCCACACAAAGTCATTTGCTACAACTTGTACGCATCGCTAAGAACTTTTATATTCGGTGAACACTCATTTCAGGAGCCATTACTCAAACCTGAAGGCTCGCTCTCAAATGAGATTTCATAATTAACGTAAGCCAGCTCGACCCGTCAAGTGCATGTGAAAATTTAACGAGAGAAACGAATGGGCGGCCCTACCTATCTCACTTACTGTATTTATGTTTTATTTTAACAGCATTCGTTAGATAGAAGCCTTTCCCAAGCACCTACATCATTAAAACTGCTTACCTAACGATCAAAGGTTTTTTGTTTCGTAATTACTAGAGTTTATATCTTGCATATGTTTTTATGATGTTAAAATCCGACAATACCAATACGCTGTACATAATTTATGACCAAATTGTATGCAGTGTACTATTTATATAATGTACTTCGAGAAAGCGGCGTGAAATCTTTACGTTTTACACTTCGCTCACTGTTATAATATTTCAAATGTAGGTTATAGAATTATATATCGCAGCATTAAATATGCTAAGTTGACCCGTTTCACGCTAAATTCCGGGCCACGTTTAATACGGTTGAAATAAAAAGATAATAAAAGCAGGATTTCTGTAGTTCAAAATAAACGGGACTCATAACTTGGCCGCAATTGCTTGTATTTCTCAACAGCTGGGAAGCAACTCTAGCTCTAATTAACCACAAGTCCAACTCCTTATTTTTAATGTTTAATAAAAGAACGTTTTATGTAAATTTACAGCAGTTATCATGCATTTTTTTTTGAAGCCTCAATTATGATAAAACTGAGGAACTCTTGGTTTTCAATGATAGATATACTACATGTAAAAATAACTATTCGACATGATAAATTTATAAAATTATTTATATATAGGTATAATTTATTAATATAGTATTCAAATTCAACAATTATTTATTCAAGTAGGTAACATAATGTACACTTATGAACGTCAAAAAGTATTTCACGTACTTAACACACTCTCCCACACACACACACACCCTCTCACCTAACTCACAGGGAGAACACTTGTAAATTATAACATATAAGTCTTTCCAATGAGTTATGTACTTGATGCTAGAGTTTTTATCTGATATATTTAAGGGGTTAGGGCGCTGTATGCTGAAATACAGATTCACACCTAGTTCTGCGTCAGATAAACCTGACTAGTTTTGTTAATATAACTAGCACAATTAGATATAAGCTTTTCCTGTGATAACTTGAAATAAATTATTATTATTATTATTACTTTTAGATTTATGCTTTCGTGTATTTTGGCGCTGTATGATATTTCAATTCAGCGGCTTTCTTGCCAGAAAACCTGATATGTTACTACTAAAGAAAAGAAAAACTAAAGAGCCGAAACTGTTATTGTCGTCTTATAATGCATTCAATCTTAAATCTTATCAAAAACGGTTTAGCAATAGCAAAGCAAAACAACAAACTTGTGGCATTATTAAAGCTTTCGATTAATTATTTTAAATAAATCTGGTAACTTGGTATCTTTTAGGCAAATTGGGTTATTTTAATAATTGGTTGGATTTTGTTCTTCTCAAGCATCATATTCAAGTTAAATAATGATCGCTATAAATTCTCGTGAATCTCAAACAATTTCAAATTCCACATAAAAGATGGAAAGAAAATCTGGGAGGCTATGCGTCTTGAATTATCTCTCGGAAGTGTTTGATGAGTTACTATTTACCGTGGCATTGTCTATGTTAATATAAAAGTAGGTTATTAAAAACATTTTTATTTGAAAATGACACAATTTACAAAGGAATAAGCATAGACAATGGAATATATCTTGCTACTTTCCTGACAGATTTGTTTTGTCGAAAACCCCACTGAAGTATTGCCACCAAATCGACTTACGGTCCTTCAAGAAAAGAGCGTACCAATACTTGAAAGGATAGCAACGCACTTGCGAGCCTTCTCGCAATGTGGGTGTCCATGGGCGGCGGTATCAATTAACATCGGGTGCCCGTTTTTCTTAAAATTAATTATTATTTAGTGCGTAAAAATTGAAGGCTTCTGTAAACTTTAATACCTCTTTATGACCAATGATCTGTAATAATAATAATCCAGTGGCGCTAAATATCTTTTGGATCCTTTATAGACACCATACGAGCAAGTATTTGTCTGTCTATTGAGGCTGTATGAGTATTGAGTCTGTCATGTCACAAATTTTTCAACCGCCAGTGGCAATAAAAATACATTCAAAGACAATGTAATACAGTTTTTTTTAATTCACTGAATGGTTGAGTTAAATTTTTGTACGTAATTCAAACAAACTTCTTGTTAATATTTACGAAAGGGAAATGTTGTTTACATAGAAATACATGGAAATGTGAATTGAATACAAGTCTTAAATTTTGTACTAATTATATAAGGTATCCTATAGTCAAATATATATTAAGTTGTTTGCTTGAACCATTTATGGCTATTATTATATATTATATTTAATAGATCTGATATTTTTTATAGAACAGGGAAACGGGTTACGTCAAGTAACAAGTTACATCCTCATGTTAAGTTAAACTGTTATGCTGCCTATATATACTCTCAATGCCAAGCTCCGAGTGCGTTGTCGGCCTTTTAAGAATCATCAAAAAAGAAGACGCTTTTTTTAATTCTTCTTCTTTTTTCGAGCCGTAAGTACGCAAGTAGATATAGACAAATATGATATGGATAAAAGATAAAATGACATGTATGTAATTTTATTTTTCTTTCGTCTCAGGCATGTACTGCGTATGTGCTGTGGCTGTAAATAGCCCTGGCTCAGCATTATGCTGAGGAGCAGATTGTTCCACAGCGCTGGTCATTCTGCCAAAGTCGAATTGGTTTGGATATTGGATATACACCACGTCAAGGTGACATCGGTAGATTTCGGTATTCTGCTTGATTGATGATGATACTAACCTGTGTGAATCCAAAGAATTCCTCTGAACACTCTCTATAGTAAATTCAGTAAACATGCCACCCACACTTCTCTACGCAACGCCAAGTAATCAAGATGCTCGGAAAGTGACTGTTGTCGTCGTCCATTCAAATTTATATTATCATATTCATCAATTTACATTTTTTTGAAAAAAACAAATATATTTTTAAACATAAATTGTTTTTATACATTTTTTAATAGTCGATGATAAGCCAATTCATTGAGTTGTAATTGCGATCAATCCAATAGCTAAACAGATAACTCAGCAGCGATAGTCCTCATTCTGAATGGATGGGTTCGAGCAGGTGCCAAAGTACACAAATTAATATTCAGCTCCTATATCACCCCGCACCTGCCATGTTGATTCAGTCTGCATTATCATCTAACGTAAGTCCTACTGAGATGCATTAGTGAATTACCTATGGTGCAATGCAACTGCGTAAATTATGCTGAAACTAAGTGTTTCGGATTAGACACTTGCAGTTACCGTAATTGTGAATTGTGGGATTTATTGGACGGCCTCCGTAATATTGATTGAAGCATAATTTGTACCTGGGATGATATAACTTATGGCGGTAATGAAAAAATGTTTCTCAGAAAGTAATAAATGAGGCTGATAAATAACTGTTGGCCTAGTGGCCCCAGCGTGCGACTCTCATACCTGAGGTTGTAGGTTCGATCCCCGGCTGTGCACCAATGGACTTTCTATGAGCGCGTTTAACATTTGCTCGAACGGTGAAGGAAAACATCGTGAAGGAACCGACATGTCTTAGACCGAAAAAGGCGACGACGTGTGTCAGGCACTGGAGGCTGATCACCTACTTGCCTATTAGATTTAAAATCATCATGAAACAGATTTAGAAATCTGAGGCCAGGACCTTAAGAGGTTGTAGTGCCACTGATATATTATTTAAATTCAATAATAAATTACGCAATACAATGAAACACAAAGCATGAAAGCGCTTTATCAACATTAATCAGGTACAGGTTAATAAGTACTTTTTGTTCTCACTTGTGGCGTGAGCGACCTTAATTGTTCCCTCGCGTCGCGATCTTGAATAAAATGCGAGCATATATTTTCTCCAGATACTGTTACGTACAAAATTTACACGACAACACGAAGAATTACCTTTATTGCTAACAGCAACGTATTTACCCTTATTGTGTTTTCCCAGACACATTATATGTCGTTATGTTTAATGTGATATTTATAAATGTGGTTTCAAAATAATAAGGAGCAGTGTTGGCCTAGTGGATTCAGCGTGCGACTCTCATACTTGAGGTTGTAGGTTCGATCCCCGGCTGTGCACCAATGGAATTTCTTTATATGTGCGTATTAACCATTTGCTCGAACGGTGAAGGAAAACATCGTGAGGATACCGTCTTAGATCCAAAAAAAAATTTTTAGCGCCACTGATTTTTTATTTATTTGTTTTCATAAAAAAGGCTTGTATCCTTTAAGAATGTTTAATTAAAATATTATAACTTAAAATAAAAGTGTAATCTTCAGATAAATACCGTTACTCCGATATTTTTTCATAACGTTAGCCTTAAAATAGGCTCCCATATGAAAATAATGAAATGAAAGTAGTGAAATATTAAGCAATTTTAGTAGATTTACTTCAACCCGCTGGAATTTTGTATATTTTATCCTATTTTCAACCTCTTTAAAAAATATTGCATGACCACTAAATAAAGTTATATTTAATTATAAACTTCTCTATTATATACACACACATTATATATACACACGCATAGACGCTATCAATACAATATGAATTGAATTAATAATATATGATGAAGTATATACGTGTAAAGTTTTTACCCCAAGAGCTGTGCCGTTAATTACAAGGTGTAAAATGTTAATATGTCGTAGAACACGACGCACAGCCAGTACTAATAACAGCCCTCTGAATGCGTAACATCAAGCGTACGTAACAGCTAAAGTGACGTTATAGTGAGTTAATAATACATAAATGTGTCGTTGATTGATAACGAATTTACATACAAATACGCTATTATTACATACAATGCAAAGTAACGTTGAAATCTATTTACATGATATACTAAAACAATTTATTTATAAGGCTTTTTAGGGAAATATCAAAAGGTTAGCCGACATCACAGGAGACTGAAGAGCTGGCATCTACCTCGGACAAAGAATTAGTCTAGTTATTCAATTGGGGATCGCTACCAGTATCTTCGGAACCTTGCCTAAAGGGAATACTTTTAATAATATTTTTTACATTTTGAGATTAGTTATTAGGGTTATATTATAATTAACTACAATTTTATTTTTAACTTATTTAATTAAATATATTTTTATAAAAACAAAATATAAAAGTATCGAAGAATTTCACCTACTTATTATTTTTTTTAGTTTAGGTAGACTAGTGGTTGTTGAAGCTTTAATTAAAACCGTGTTTTGCGCCATATGGAACATAAAAATGTCTAATAAACATCGCTGACCAATTGTGGTAGTGATGACGTATACTGCATATTTCCTAGACTAAGCACACGAAGTTCGAAGGAAAGAGGCAATCCTACCATTGAATTTTTGAATTTACAGTTTGTCTGAGCACAATCGCAATTCTTTCAAAAAAATTTAAAAATAATGGAATGAAAAGAAAGAAAAGCTCATCAATTATACGATGGTGTTTATTAAATTCCTTCTGCTTAACGTTATTAGTATGAGAACGGAAAAACAATGCGCATCTTAAGTCTGTAAAACAAACTCTCTTCACGTAATTGCCTCATAACGACGTCTAAGGTACGACGGAAGTCATTTTCTTCCTCATGTTTTCATTCCATTTCGCTGTATAACCGTAGGCCACGGTAAATTAAAAAAGTAAAAGAATAATTTATAGTTTACAAGTGAGTGATAAAAATGTCTTGTTACACTCTAGTATGTAGCCCTTCATAGCCCGAACTATATATTGAAGTCCCGAAACTCATAATTAATATACGTATATCTGTTTCATTAATTACGTGCAAACTTAAATCAAATACTGATTTGCTGGACGCCGCAGACCCTTCGATATAAACACGATCCTTTAAGCTTCTATTACGTATTGATTGTAAGTACATTCCTACTATAGGCTTTAATAAAGGACGGTATAATCATGATTACATCTGCAATTGTAGGCTAGCAATAAACCATCTACTTTTCATGTTTGTTGCATAACGTAAACATATTGCGAGGCCTGCAATAAAATCTGATGAACTTTTCTGCTTGAAGCTGTATAGGACTAAGCTAATTTCAGCCGGCATCTCTCTCCGAAGGTGCACGCTAAGCTGTATCGCAGTCAGCAATTAGTCGGTGGCGCCCGTTGGTAAATATTAACACTGGTAATTGTACTCTGAACGTCAGCTCCCTCGATGTTCGTTACAGTAGCCACTTGCAACCTGAATACAAATGAATCTATTATCTGAAAGAGAGTAGATAGCAGATCGACGTAATGTCACGTACGCGAATGTGTGCTATTAATGCTTAACCAAACACCACCGTGCCTGTTGAATGAATTTTTAGTTAGAACTTATCCTACCCATGACATTGCTGGGAAAAATATTTGTATCTCTATAAAAACGACGAATCTGTTTGACGTGTATCAATCTATACTAATATTACAAAGAGGAAAGATTTGTATGAAAGTATGTTTGTAACGAATCGGCTCAAAAAATACTGTACCGTTTTTAAATTATTTCACCATTTGAATGCTACGTTATCGCTATTTTAATTGAAAGAAAATATACCCCAACTACTACAATAATGTTACTCAAGGTGTAAAAAATGCCTATACGCTACGCTACGAAAACTATTGATGATAGAATAAAAAAATGTTCGACAATATTAAAGACCACATCAATATCTACAAAAAGTATAAAAAAAATAATGTCCACCCGTGTGCCACAGTTTGGAGATTTGTGATATCCACGTATTACTGTTATAAATTACAGGTAACTAATACATTTTCTGGTATTTGGAGTTGGTTTATTTTGTTGGTTTGGTTGATGACCTTGTTAAAACGTGCAGACTCTCATCCCCGATAACCTAGGTAGGTTTAACCCCGTATGTGCACCCAGGAAACCATCGCCAGGAAACCAGCAAGCCTTAGACTCAAAGTCACCTTTGTGTATCGGACATAAAATGGTGATCACCTACTTGGCTGTAAAAAATTATCATGAAAGAAACAGAAATCTGAGGCCCAAGTCTAAATGATTATAGACTATGGCGCATTGGTAAATATTATTTTATTAATTACTTTCATGATAAATAATAATAATCAATGGATAGCCATAATATGAAAGATCTGAATTGCCATGTCAGTATCTCGAGGTGGACTGCGGTGGAGAGCTGGACCATTGAGGCACCGGCCCGTAAAAACAATTTGTTATGTAAAACCTTGATTTTTTTTAATGTCTTACTATAAAATATATCGTGTAAATTTCAAATCATGTTCTATATAAATTTTCGTCATAAAATGAATTCATAGTCTCAAATGGCTCTTTGGATGTTTGTCTTCCAAAATCGATACATAAACTTAAATCCACCATATATTTTTTTCCATTCGCCTTACTTTAAGAAACGATGACAAACATGCAAAAAAAAACAATGTACTTTTTTGAAGTTTGGCGAGTCCTTAAATATCTTAATTTGTTGGAAATATTTTTAATCCTTCTAAGTACAATTGCCTACTTACTACTAAGTATTTCATAAAATAATATGCATTCACCCGATTTATCTCCATTCGCATGTCTCATTACGCCCAAATTCTGTATAAAGCTAGACTGTTATGAATTATTATTGCAATTGAAATCCACAGTATACAAGGTATAATATTGAATAATAATTAGCATCTGTGAGTTGAACAACGAATTTCGTAATCAATAACGAGTGCTTTCAATAAATTAATACTGTTTTCGACAGTAATTTAAATAATGTTTACCTAGTCATACTGATGCTGGCTATGCAATTTGGATATAATTATTAAAAACGATATAGTTTTCAATATCCGGTACTCATGCCACAGAAGTCATCAACGCAGTGAATCATTGCTATAGGGACTAAAGATGATGATTTATTATTCAAGATGTCATAGGGAACATGGTGTAATGGTTGCAGCTCCTTACAAACATTATTTAAAAAGAACCTGGTGATTAAAAAGAGTGGCGGAGAGTTTATTGCCAGTTCTTGTCTTTCGTTCTACGCCCTTGATTTGAGAACTGGCAGTAAATATAAAATTAGATTCATTTAATGTATATTTCTTGTTTTTGACGTTCATAAGTGTACATTATGTTTGATTTGATTTGATTTGAAAAGAGTACCGGATTTAACTGTGGTTGAATGAAAAAAAAGTCACTTATTAAAACACGTTAAATTGACAAACAAGTCAAAGCAAAATATTTTGGACGGTTAAGACGTCTAAAGAAAATTGTAGTTTTAATAGAAGAAATATTACATACATATATTTTATGTAATATATTCTTCATAAGCAATTACTGTAATGCTACGAATGTAAGTTAAGTATTTAATTAAAATCACAACATGACTAGATTTAGAAAGGATGAATCTATTTTCATCCTGCAGAAGAGGGCTATTCGTGCAATCTATAATTTTTAAATGTCGGGAATCTCTGAGAGATAAATTCAAGGAAATAAATATACTTACCTTTCCGTCGCAATATATTTATGAAAATATTATGCATGTTTACAAAAATAGTGATAAGTTTACCAGAATAGAACATACGCACAATATTAATACTCGGAACAAACGCAGGCTGCAATTTCCCCGTACTATCTAAAGTTAGTCATTCTTTTTTTAAAAAGGGATACTCTTCTTTAATAAAATCCCAGAGGCTTTTTTATCTCCGCCTTTTAATAAATTTAAGAAATGTATTAAAGGAAAGCTGTGTAAAAGGGCTTACTATAAAGTTAGAAATTATCTAGTTGATAAAAGGGCCCGAGACTAGAGCTGGGCAAGCTACTTCTAATTAATTTGCTATATTTGTTTTAAAATAAGTGTTGTTTGATGATTTGCTTTTTTAAAGAGTACCGAGAGTATTTACGCCGGCTTTTTCTCTCAGCCTACAAGCTACGACCCTCTGTCTAACAGTAGAGATGCCTGCAGGTTCAAATTTCATGACGTGGAATAAGTGATACCTGTCTATCTTATATTTAAAAATAAACGTATTTTTATTGGAAAATAGTAGTGGAGTATCACAAAATTTGCCCACAAGTTTCTCCAAAATAAAATCAAATCGATTTGTCATATTGTCTGTTTCATCACATCGGTTAGATACAACAATATATTATATTATATATGTATGTTACGATATCTTATATGGTAACTTCACTTGACAAATATGTAAACTTTAATTTAAAGAACTAAATGAATCCTATTCAATGCAGTGAGTAAAAAGATTTATTAATAACTTCTATGCTCCGCAGGTTAAATTGAATTTAAATAATAAAGTAAAAGTAAGAAGTAACGATATAGAGCGCGAAAGGTTACTTCATAAATAGGTCGAGTGTTTCTTTCGTTCCGAGCCGAACGTAGACCATGAAATATGAATGTTTGCAAACATTCTATTTTTAAACTTACATTTACTTGCTGTTCGACTTATCTTAAAATGCTAGATTCAGCGTATTCTTAAGTGTTATGCAGCGTATTAGATATTGTATTATTTTCAAAGGGTTTTCATTTCAGGTTAGGTTAGGTCAGGTTATTTTTATACATTTCTTAATACGATATTGGAATTACATACAACTCCTAGGAATTGTGCACATGGACATTTATGTATGAAATAGTTTCTGAAACAATATTTTATACATTTTCTAAATAGCTTCGGAATTATATAACTTTCCTAGGATTTGTATATATATATATGATTAAATCCTATATAGAGGGTGAGATTGCATAATGTTCCACTTTCGCTTAGTCAATATATATATTCAATTATTTCTGTGATTAGCTATGTATCGTATTACTATGTCCTTTTGGTAGGATAATGCGATTACATTGTAACAATATCGATAATCCGCTCGATACAGACAATGATCCTATAATTAATACGAAATGCATTAGCTTATTTCTCTTGGGCCCAGCGCTTATGTGTCAATTAAGATAATTGTTGCTCATAACGTCTCCACAGCTTGACGTCATACCAATCAGGCTTCGCTCGAGGCTTAGTTCTAATAGCTATACATAAATGCAATCTATAATATTTGGAGCGGAAAATCAACATGTTACATATATCGATATCATTTCCTTCTAAATTACCTTCTAATCTATTATTTATCTGTATAATGAAACTATGATTAACTTTCAATGATTACCGTATTTATAAACAGTGTATTTCATGAGAAATCAAACCATATATACGAATCTAAGTTTTTATTCATTAGAATTTAATTTATATAAGGCAGATATGGATGATGAAGTAAATTATAAAAAAAATGTTTTAGTATTTGGGTAAAATAATTAATAGAAACAATGAGCAACAATTTTATTGAGTATAACTTTTATCTAGAACTATTACAATCACTCTATGTAAGAACAACAATTATAAATATGTTTAATGCGCTCTATATCTAAAGCAGGCAAGCTTCTAGTGATATTAGTTATTGCTTACAAAAATGTATTAAGACTGTGCTAGTCTAAACTATTTCATTTTATCTACAGAAGTATAACGACTCTTCGACATTCCTAACAAAATGTTATCAGTGGACGCTGTATTAGAGCACTGTAAAACATCTTCTTTACTATGAATTGAATGGTAATCATTCATTTCCGACCACGCTGGGTCGGACTTAGCGATTCTTTTTCTTTCTTTAATCTTTGTATACAATAAAACTGAGACCATAATAAAGAAGACTACAACGCCTAATGAACAACCCACAATAAGACCGAGACGCCTATTCAGAATAGATGATATTCTATAGACTTTATTGTTTGATTTTGCAGTAAGTTGCTTTTTATAAGTATCAAATGGTAAACATTCACTTGTTGTAGATTGAGTGATAATTGTTTCAGCAATACTTCGGTTAATTTTTATGAAACTATTAAAGTTAGTATCAGTTATATTTCCTGGTAATCCTTCGATAATCTCGTCATAATTCATGGGAGTTTCATAAAGAGCTAGTAAGCAGACTACATAATTCATATTTTTATTCAATTCAACTAAAGCAACCGAAGTTTCGTTTCTGTTTATGAATTTTGAGTATACCTAAAAATAATGTTTAGTTAATTGAAAAGTTTAGAGAATATTCAACGCTTAAGCATTTTATTAAAAACTTACCTCAGACGATTCCTCTTCATCATAATACATAATCTGTAGAACTTTAATTGATGTTCGATTTCTTATAAACCACGAGACGGAAACTGAGCCGTCATTATGCTTATCAACCGACATCTGCGCAATTAGAGGAAAATTACATTTCCCATTAGGATATTCATTGTTCAAGCATTTCACGGAATTTGGTTCTATAATTTTCGGATGGTCTTGGATCCATGTCCATGTGTTGTTCTTCTGACATCGGCATATAATTACATTCTCTGGAAAAAATAGGAACCGCCAGGTTAAACAGACTGTGTTGTTTTATATTTCAATTACATTGAATATTGTAATACCTTTTATACTAATTCCTTGAATATGATTTTCAATAGAATTCAATAGCTCTAGAGGTATAGTTTGAAGTTTGTTATGATCTAAATCTATTTGAACCACTTTATTTAAATTTTTGAATGCGGTTGCTGATATATATTTTATGTTATTATAACCTAAATAAAGTACTGTTAGTTCATGTAAATTTATTAAATCGTCATTCAATATATTTTGTAATTTGTTATAGGAAAGATCCAAAAGTTTTAAATTCACCAAATCTTCATCAAACGAATCCATTGATTCAATGTTATTATGAGACAAGCATAATGCCGTTAATTTAACAAGACCACGAAAATTGCTCGTTTTCAAATGAGTAATTCTGTTGTAACTTAAATCTAAGTTTTCTAAATAGATTAACTTTGAAAATGGGCTTACAGAGAGACGTCTTATTTTATTGTATGTTAAATATAAATGTTGTAAACTAATAAGTAGACCAAAATCGATGTCCTCTATGTTAGTAAGATTCGTTGTGCTCATATGTAATTCGTAAAAATTTGCAATTAATGTATTATCACTAAATTTACTAGAACGTGACCAGCTATATGTTGGATTTTTGCTTAGGTCGATATTGATAAGCGACAATCCAAATTTCTTGTAAGAGAAGAAAAAATTGAAGTTAAGAATATTATTATTTGAAACATTTATATTTTGGATGCTGGGAAAATTTTCTAAGATAAGATTTGGCAAATAGTTTAATTTATTACAACTGATATCTAGTAAGAGTAATTCACTGAGCAATACCTTTCGACTAGTTGTAATTGATTGAATTTCATTTTTTCGTAATATTAAGTATTTCAGTTTTAAAAGTACGCCTAATCCACTAAATTCTAATTTAGGTAATAAATTATCGGCGAAATCTAATGTTTCTATAAGCGTTAAATTATGGAGAGTATTATATGGCATATAATCGAGGAAATTATTGCTAACATTCAACTCTGAAACCGAATTATACGGACCAAAAAGCTGGGTTGGGAGTTTGCTTAAAATATTCTGAGCTACGTTAAGCCTTAGCAGGTTTTTATTATACCTAAATGTTCCTTTAACAATTTCTTCAATATTACAATGTTCCAAAAATAATATTTCTAATAATGGTAACTGTGCAAATGCATCTACTGGTAAGTAGTCAAGAATGTTGTGTGATAAGGACAACATCTTCAAACCTGCTACATCTAGTGCTAGGAGATCGTTTGATTTTAAGAAATTACTATTAAGTGTAAGCACTTTTAAATTATTCAAGCCGTCAAACGTGCCATTTTCTATAACTTGTATTTCGCAAAAATCTAAATACAATGAACTTAATGGCAGTTGTTGGAATAGATTTTTGTAAAGAATTTTAAGGGGATTATAAGATAAATTTAGACTCCTCAATTTCTTTAAATGTTCAAATGCCATATTATAAATATAATTAATTTTATTATGTGAGATATCTAAATCTTCTAACTCACTTAAGCCAATAAATGTAAAACTGGTGACATTTTTAATATGATTATATTGTAGGTCTAAATATCGCGTCGAGCTTAACCGTTGAAATGAAAAGTCGTTAATAACAGAAATTTCGTTATTGGCCAATTCCAATCTCGCCAAAAATGTCAAATTTCCGAAAGTATGCTTTGTTATAAATTTAAATCGATTTTCTTTTAAAGTAAGATAATATATTCTGTCTTCATTTTCAAAAGTATTCACAGAGGAAAGCTTGTTTGCATGCAAATATAGTGTCAGCAGTTTTGAGCTGATTTTTGGCAAAACTTCGTGTATATTTATTAGGTTATTATTATTAAGCGAAATATATTTTAAATTCTTCATTTTTTCAAACACACAGGGCTCAATAAAACTTATTTGATTATGATCCAAATATATATCCTCTGTTTTGATTGAATTTATAAAGAGACTTTTAGATATGAAAGTGAGCTTATTATTATTAAGTCTAATTTCTTTTAGAATCACCAAAGCCACGAATGTGTTATTATTAAAGTCTATAAAATTATTATTGTCTAGTCTTAAAATCCCTAAATTGTCATTATTTATAAAAATGCTATGTGGCACGTCATTTAAGTAATTAGAATCTACACGCAGCTCTACTATATTTTCCAAATCACTAAAACTCTCACTGTTTATGTTACCTATACAATTCTTATCCAAGTGTAAAATACGAATTTTCGTTGAATTATGAAAGGAATCTATTGGCACTTCAAGTATATTATTACTACTTAATATTACTTTCGTTAACGAGGGCATGTTACAAAGGAGTCCATTGATATGATGCAAATGATTATGACTTAAATTTATAGACTCTAATAGTTTATTACTTTGAAATAGATTGCTATTTAGAATTTTTATTCGGTTATAACTGAGATCAATTGATTTCAAATTAATTAAAGAATTAAAAGCTCGATAGTGGATGTTCTTAATAAAGTTAAAATGAAACGATAATATCGCCAGGGACGGACTAAATTTAAGGCAGTCTTCCGAAATAATTTCAAAATTATTGGAATTTAAATCTAAATACTCTAGGGATTTTAATTGTATGTCTTCGACATTTGGGCACAAAGAAATTTCGTTCCAAGCTAGTTTTAAAGAGCGGAGAGCTTTTAATTTTGCAATCGATGTGATCGGAAAAGCCGTTAAGTTGTTCTCGCTTAAGTCGATTTCTCTGAGGGTTAGTTCCAAGCCAGAAAAGGCATTTTCAAGAATTTGCTGTATCATATTGCCTTTTACATTCAGTTTCATCAAAGGTAGGCCATAGAAACTGTAGTTAGGTATTTCTTCGATAATGTTAGATGTTAACTCAATAGAGATGAGCTTTAGCATACCAGAAATGGCTTTATATGGTATCAACTTAACTTTGCTCGATACAATAGTTAGAGTTTCAAGGCACTTTTTTATCGGTACAAAGACCTCATCGTCTATGCTTTTTAAGCTTGTTCTCGATATATGTATATGCTTTATACAAGCGTTCTGTGGTATGAAATGTGGTCCCAATTCTTCTTCGTTAGTATCGAGGTCATATATCGAAAACGTATGTATACGCGGCACACTTTGAAGTGCGTTCTTGACATCTTTGAGAGTTGTATCTTGACAGTCTAAAAATGTAGCTGTAAACAAATTAGAAAATTCATCTAATCATAAATTTCATATTTTTCGTTCTTCACTAATCATTTAAGGATATTTAAAATATATCTCTATCATAATTTCTGCTTCATTATAATAATAAAAAAATAGGTTTATAACTTAAAAAGATTAATTGCATAATACATGATGATACTATTTTTAAAAAGACTCCTTACCATCTTCAAAAGTATAACACAAACATTTATCATTGTCTATTAAGTCAGGACATGCCAAGGTATTTTCAATTCGGCAAACTGAGAGAAAAACCAACAGAAAAGAAATAATTTGAAACACATTCTGACAGCTCTTCCCCTCCACGACCCATACAGTGTTTTTCATAATTACATTATTGTATCTGTTTCGTTTTATGCTACAGGTCCCTCATTTTTAAACCTGAAAAGAAAAAATACGTATTATATGAGACCATAAAAAATAGGACGATTCAAGACGATTGTCAGTTCCTAGACACTAAGTGTTAAAAAAAAATAACCTTCTTAATAATAATAATAATTAAAAACTAATCACTATTTTTGGTTTTAAATAATTATTACAGCGTTAAAATTTACCAAATTACTGCATATTCAATGCAGTAATTAAAAATATACAAATTGAACGACTTGTAATACTAAACGAACTCGTACAAAGAATGCTATGTATTTTTTATTATTATTACTATTGATTGAACTACATTTGCAGATTATAGAACGAGGTTTTTATAACGACCTTGTGTTATGCGAATTTTGCAACCAAGCCAAAAAATAAATACTAGATAGATAACATTTAGAAACATAGGGAAAATCTTTAGATTATGATCGATAATAGATTTTTATAAGCATTTTCAGTTTCGATGCAAATTAGCAGTTCAGTGCCCATTCCACGTATTACACACACTTTACGAATAAAAAGGATAGGCCTAGTATGACCTACATAACATTTAGCTGGTAAGCCGTTGCTGTACGTTTTGGTATATAATTTTTCATCATCGTTTGATGTACATTTAATGTAAATTTCTCATGGCAATAAAACAAAACGTCCAACTATTTTGAAACTGCAGTGCAGGCAACGGACAGAAGCCTTAAGCTCAAATCATGAACACCCTTCTGAAGTACGAACAAAGCAAGCTATGTTGGGCTTGTCAGAGTTAACGAAACTGAAATTTCCATTTTCATCACAAAAATAATACTTGAATAACAATGCAAAAAGTTTTTAAAGCCTGGATTGGAAATGCCACCTGTTTTTAGATTTGCAGTTAAAGACATATATGTCTTGGGTATAGGTTTATTAAATATGACTATATGTAGACGGAATTCATAAAAAAGGGAAGAATAAAAAACCCTGTGAACGAAACACGTTCATGTTACTTAAGTAACTAAAGTTATATTTCTTTTACTTAAAAGAGCATTTAATTAAGAATACTAACACGAATTTAAAACAAAGGAAAATTTAGTACAAACGCTTTGAGAGTTTCATTTCTTTGTTAATTGTTAACCTTAGCTATTAACTAGGCTAATGCCTAGTTAAAAATTCTATACCTTGAATTGTAACATCTAATCATTCCTTATTAATAACTTAGTATGGTTTATATTAACAAAAACTTTTATTTGTTAAAAATTCATTTCTACCATCGGTTTAGCACGTTACCCTGAAAATATGATATACGCAAAAAAATAAAATTATATAAGTTTTTAATTCTAAAATGCAGACCCAAGAGCAATTCCATACATATGTAAACTCGGTCCCGCTCAAACATTTAAAATTTCGACTGACATTAATAAATCCTTTTTACGTTAAAATTAAGATCGGAATAATAAAATATCGTAATTATCTCAAGCGTAGCTGTTGGTATATGTAATAGGGTTGTCGAGTTTAGGAATAGGACATACTATCCTGCAATATTTTGTTATACATATTGTAATCCGATTTCAATATAAGCTTGTAATCCGTCTAAAGAAAAAATATTTTACCAAAGCCACCAACCGAATCATGTTAAAGTAGTGTTAGGAGATTAAATTTATTTATTGGTTTTTAATCGTAAAGCCTGGGTAAATAAAGCTTATAATCGCGTGCCAACCACATACCGTTGTATTGAAAAGTGGTCTCTGTATGCGGTCTTAAGTGACGTAAGCAGGATGACGTGATAAATCCCCAAAGACTGATATCATTTATTTAAACAGTTTAAATGGAGTCTCCATTCTCCATGAACCAAAAAATAGCAATTTACAATATTATTCATTTATCTATTTTTAAATAGATTTATATATCAAACCATAATATGTTCTACATATTTGTTATTAATTCACAAAGGGACATGCATTTTTGTTATATTACAAGACCAAACAATAAGCTAAATTATTTAATTAATTCAGCATATCTCAACACTAATTTAACTTTAAAAGAACACAATAAATCGTGCCTTATCTCGTATCAACAAAACAAAGTGCAAAAATAGTTTTACCTAAAGGCTTTTGTTTGCGCTGACACGGTCCCAGCTAATTGCAAAACAGTGTTATCCTTCAACACTTAGAGTCCATTTTTGTTATGCAGCCTCGAAGACCGGACCGAAACGCGCCTGTCCTTAACTGTTGAGGTTTTCCACACAAGAAACAGTCGGTGCTTCAATCACAGGGGTTTTTACTGGCTTATAGGGGATAGAAACCGTTTAAACGTGCAGCACACAACGCCTGAGGTCATTAGAAAGCTCGACAGAAGACTGCCGCGGCGGCGCGCGCTCGGTAGGTCAACGCTGTTGTTGCGGCACCCCAATCCTCTATTATTATACTTTTATGACGATTTTGATTCCCTTTGATTTATTCTTACTTAAACATAAGATTTAGTCTCAAGTTTACAGACGTTTTTAAGTGCTATATTCTGCTTGTATAATTATTGATTACAAATGAAATGTACACTTAAGCAGTCACTACACTTTGAGTGGAACTCAATTTTCAATATTATATGATATATCTTTGCTTACTGTATGTAAGTATCTAACAAAGAAGCTTAAAAAGTACTGGACCGATTCTTTCACCATTCAAATGCTAGGCTTTTTGAATAGCTAGAAAAAAAAATATCCCTACTAAAACTACTACTAATAATATTACCCAGGGTGCAAAAAAAATGCCTATAAAAAATTTTTCATCGCATGCGCTGTGAAAACTATTGACAAAAAAATATTTCAAAATATTAAAGATCATATCAATTCAAAAATGTTTAAAAATTAAACATCCACTAGGCCGCTAGTCTACTAAATTGAAGAATGTTAACAATGAATGTGAGTCTTGATTGTTACAAAGTTAAGACTATTATATTGTCTTACAATAACAGTATACTGTCATTGCATAAAAGAAGAAATCTTTTTGATTCTCTTTATATAAATAAACCAAAATGATTTTTGTTGGGTGTTTGAGTTTATCAGGCTTCGTCGCCTCGAACAACATTTAAAATTATTAAAAAAAGCAGCATGTTATAGCGATATCGTAGCATTATAAAGAGACATGTTCGTAGCATAAAACGAAACTTGGATTGCTTGCAGTGTGACGTTGCATTGGCTCTGAGCTCAGCAGTAAATCTACTGTTTCACCCGCACACAGCATATCTGGGTCAAACATTCAAGACCTATCCATAATCTTACTATGGATTTTAGTGACTATTAACTAGAATGAATGATGGCGAAGCACACTCGGCATTTTGTTCTTAATTAACGTTCTCATCTCTGAAATTAAATTAAATGTTTGAGTTATTTTTCGTGTAACTTTTTATAGGTTTTATTTAAATAACAAATTGGACTAGGTTTGTGGAGTTACGTCACTAGTCCTAATTAAGTGAACATTTTTAATTTGTGTCAATAAACTTACTGAACTAAACTAAGGTAAGTGCATAAGACCAGCAAAAGTATAATTGCAATTTTTAAAGTCATGTTTAGGACTTCATTTATGATCAAATAGCCGTTTTTGTTCATTTATTCTTTTCATAAAAGTGTGATTAGATAGAAAAAAAATGGTGTCGACCAATTTTCCCGGATAATATTAAATTTTTATACAATATCATTATATTGTCTTTATTTGTAAATATCTGGACGCATGATGCATGTTCGTTCTTTTTTTGAATAATCTACAAATTATACTCTTTGTACACGTGTAAATGAGGTTTTATATAATTGTGTCACCGGTAATTTGATATCAGAAATAATAAACCTAAAAGCCTCTTGTTCAAATTGAAATTGGAAATGATTCATTATTTCGAACAACGACGCAAAAACTTAATTACATAATTAAGATCCTGATAGTAGTTGTGTATGTATTCTTATATAATTACTTAGATTTTTTATAAAATATATAATTGTTATTGTTTTATTTACATGCTAAATGGTGATGAAAATCGTGAATATGTTTGTTATGAAATTAGCTGTGACTCTGTTGAGAAAATATGTTATTACTCCCACTAAGGTAGCGTATGTATGTAATATTCACAATGGCATGTGTACTTAAAGTGGGAATGAATAATTGAAGAACAATGTTAACTGAAGTTACTGTAAAGTCATGACAAACAAAGGAATATCGTGAACAATAGTTAACTTTCTGAGCACGCAATTGTAAACTTTAACTGTTCTTGTTTACGTGATCCTTCACGCATCTTGAAGTTTATTTTAACAATATGTAGGCTAAACGCTGTTACAAGAGAGTAAATTGAGAAAAGGGGTGCTTTTTATTGAGGTGAGCTTATAACCCAAATTTTTATTTTATAGCTTACCTATAGTTAGCTAATTTTTAACATCCTTAGCGGTTGTGTTATACCATATACCTAATAAAAAAAGACCTCTTTAGGTCTTGGCCTCAATTTCTGAATAGGCAAGTAGGTGATCAGCCTCCAGTGCCTGACACACGTCGTCGACTTTTTGGGTCTATAAGACATGTCGGTTCCTCACGATGTTTTCCTTCACCGTTCGAGCAAATGTTAAATGCGCACATAGAAAGAAAGTACATTGATGCACAGCCGGGAATCGAACCTACGACCTCAGGTATGAGAGTCGCACGCTGGACCCACTACGCCAACACTGCTCTAATAGGTAATCAAACGATCATTTTCTATATAAAAAAGATAAACCATTCGTAGCCAATGTGAAGGGGAACTGCATTGTCATCTAAAAGGTAATGCTATTAAAATACATATTAATTATCAAAAGGAAAAGTAATATACTGAGTTGAATCCTTAGCATTAAGTATCACACCGTATGAACCGATTTTTATAGTTTGCGCCTCCCAAACTCAATAACCTTATATCAATCCATTTTGACCATCTGAGATAGACATCTACATCCAAATGTTGTTAAAAGTGTGCCAATAACCAATCGACGGATAGTAATAGCAATCTGTCGATACAAGCTATCCCTGGCCAAGATTGTCATTGTCAGTTAGCGTTACGTTTTACTATAATGCTAAAAGAAGCTCAATTCCTTACACCAGTTCTTAATATAATTAAAAAGATAGATAGATTTACATTGATTATCAAATATTAGTGTAGTGTAGTGTAGTGTAAACTCGGTAAAATGGAACGACGTAGAGGGAAGAGATTGCATTCCATTCGTCACCAAAAATGGATTGTCGTCGTTGGGTTTGCTTATTGGGATGCAGATAGGAGATTGATCGACTGTCAGGGTCTGATCTCAGATTGATTTCAATCTCTTTTTTTCTACGAACATAGACTAAAATTTTTGAAAAGATTTTTATCTTATTACGCCAAAAAAGTATTTAACTTCTAACGCTTGTACATAAGTACACACTCTTTTTTTTTTCAAAACTTGCATACAAATCTCCAATTTAATAGGCCTATATTATATGCCCAATATATTACATGCAATTCATACTTTGGCATAAAAAAAAGGTAGTTTTCATCTCAGGATTGGATTTGGGTTCCCGTATTGTTCGTTGTACTTCGGACAACTAATTTAGGACTACAGAATAAAGTGGGGATCGCATTTACATTAATATTTACGAAACCCTACAGTTTTCAAGGGGAAGGTGCTTTTATAGCGTGGGCGAGTATCTAGATCATAAGTTTAACACAAATACTAATTAACTTAACTTTCCCATTATTACGACATTATGTAAATGCTTCTATTAAGTGACATAATAAAATTAATGACATTTGCGTGCCGATTTTTATATGGCGGATTGTGCGAATTTTTATAATAATTGTATCTAATTGTACCACTATCATAGCAAATAAACGATTTCATTTCAATACGCCTTTAACACAAATACACCTCTAGATATTTTAATATTCTGATAACGTAATAGAGAAAATTTTGCATTGTAATCTAAACTTGAATTTACTGGACAGTAGAATGCCAATTAAGCCAGCAAGGAATTTTAAATTTGTTGAACTTTTAATTATGAAAGGCTACTTGAAAATGCATTTTTGTTTGACCGATTCAACCCTATCTAGGTCAGACTTGTAAATGGCGTCGTTCCTTAAGCAGTGCGGATACAATGACCAATTGAATGACGAAGTATGTTTAATTATTTACAGACTATTATGCGGATAACATTTATTACTTTTATCTATCCCAGGTGGTCCATTCATTTTTTTACTCAAGCAAAGTAACAATACTAATAACAGAATAAATAAGACACACAACAAAAATCATCGGTAAAATACCAAGTGCTGGTTCGGCTGTCGCGTGTCAGTATAATACAAAAAGGAATCCAACAATCGAACAGACTAATACAAGCACTTACTGTGGTGTGTCCCACTATAAGCACTGGATCCTTAAAAAAATATGGTAAAGAAAATGCGGTACCGTAAGTAGTCCATAGATAGTGCGCATGCGACAGCGGTAATAATTTAACTACTCATCCTAGCGCCATTACGCCGTAACACCACCTAGCATTTCCGGTCATGTGTCAAAGTCAAAATTAACAATTGTCATCATTCTTAGACTGACACCGATTTAGTGCAAACAAATACCATATTCTAATTTGTTTTCCATTCACAGCTTTTGAAAAAACATTTACAATTTTAAATTTAAGATAAAGCTAAAACGGATTAGATCATATACAGACGAACATTATAATATACTAACTAAGACAATGTCCTAATAATTGGTTTGGTAAAATGTGTGTGGGAGTATATAGTATAAATAGTAGGCTGATATATGATATTATCGACTTTCAATCTAAAGATATGTTGGTTAGCGCTGGTTATGCACATTAACTATGCTATGCTTAAAAACATAAAAAAACTATGAGCATAATTACCGTTAACTAAACAAGAAATCAGGGTACTATGAAGTGTACTTAAAAGTTTTATAAAAACTACCTCACAAAGATTGTCTCCCAATCGGATATTGATTAAAGCGACTTGTGGAATCGAAACGAGAGGCTGATACGCGTCGTCACGACCTCGGTATTAGAGAGATACTACGTGGCATAAATTTTCGCCGGGATTTGTGTATTAAGTGGGGTTTTATTTGTTGCGTCACGTGCTGGAGGCCTTTCAAGATCCCCAATTTGGACCATTTCAAATGTCCCAATGCTTCAATACTTTATCCTACTTTGAATTTTACGTAACGATAATTCTTACGCGTGTCAAAATTCAAGGACGTATTATTAAATTTTAAGATTTAGGTCGTCAAACAGAATATATGTTAATGATGTTATATGCACAATGAAACGTATACAAGGCTTTCTGTTTCTATAACTTTAGCTATTCTCATGTTAAAATTCGTAGTAAAAGGCAGTCTCGTACGAATTTCTGCCGCGCACCATCACAACGTATGTGGAACCATCTCACTGAAGTATTTCCGATCCAATTCGGCTAGGGTCCTTCAAGAAAAGGTTCAATTCATAAAAGGCTGGCAGCGCGCTTGTGAGTCTTCTGGCAGTACGAGTGTCCAACATCGGGTGAGCCTCCAGCCCGTCTGACTCCAGTAACATAAAAAAAGAGATTTTTGTCAAAAATCGATAAGATATCGTTATGAAGTATATCGCTTTATAGAATTTACTCTAACTTCCTTCTGTAAGCAGGGCAGCAGAACTCAAATGGACTTTGGTTCGAACTCACTTCCCCAGGATTCCTGTACACAGATGACTAAAATAAATTATACAAAACGAATACACGTCAAAAGGTTATTTTCCCGAAATCTAAATTTACTGATTTAAATAGAGAGACACGTGCAAGCTTAGATACAGAGTTGAACTCAGCACAAAGTATACTTGAATTAAAATAATATAAAAATGTGGACGAAATTCCACATTTTTATATGGTCTTAAGACCAAGCATTACACCGGCTCTAAGTAAGATTTCATTACAATTATAAATTATAATCTGCATTCTTTAAAAGTTAAATAAACCGATTCTGTCAGCACTTAGGCGTTACAAATCCCAGTAGGGTCAACGCGACCCGATAAAACTTTTAATATGATTTAAGTGGATATATTTCGTACCCATATATTAAACAATTCAAACTAAACTCATGATAACTTTGTTCACAGTTTTAGTTAAATGGAATGACCGTTTCATAATTAACAACTGCACTACAGTTTTGTGATAACACAGTAATTATGTGACAAATAGTACAACAAACGAACATTATATTATTTATAATTTATTCATTACGACCGTGATAGTCAGGCGGTAATCATAGAATCTCGAAGCCCTAAGAATGCTGTTGATGAACGTTAAACTATATCAATGGCAAATTCCACTGCCACTGAAGCTGCCCACTGAAGTATTTCCGAACCAATTCGACTTAGGGTCCTTCAAGAAAACAGCGTACCGAATCTTAAAAAGCCGGCAGCACGCAGGCGAGCCTTCTGGCAGTGCGAGTGTCCATGGACGGCGGTGTCACTTAATATCAGATGAGCCCTCTGCCTGTCTGCCTCCGGTAACATTAAAAATAAATAAATCGTTTTAAAAATACGTTACATGTACGATAGATTTGCGAAGAATTGTATAATGTAATTAAACTGTCATAACATGTTATATTTATATTTATAATATATGTATTTTAAAAAAGTTAGTTAAAAGTTTTAACTTCTATTAAACACACCATTAATACCGCAGCCTGAAACAATTATAATTTCCACTATTTATCTTCCAAAAGGGTATTATGTCCATAATCGTTTCCGTTTCCAATAGAAAAAGACAAATTATATCTAGTTCCCCAGACTATTGTTTCGAAGGAAAATAGATTTCCTTGGAAAAGCCATAACGACGTCAGTAAAATGATTGACGACATTCTATCAGTAACGGGTCTCGCACATCAATCTTAACACAATTTGGATTTATGGTAGATTTTATTAGATCACTCTTTAAACTTCTCATTCTTGGAATTTTATTTCGATTAAACGATATAAGAAAACTGCTTTGAACCAAACGCTTTTTATGAACAGACGATAAATATGTACGGTACATGTGAGAATAAAGCCTGCTGCGTTATTAAATAGACTTGATTGATGTTTATAGAGATCATAGAGGAACTAGAACTAGGGTCAAATTATTGATTACCTTTAATCAAACTAAGCTGGGTACAAAGAATATAATTGAAACACTTACATACCTATTTATTTAGTTATATCGGTAGTGAATAATGATTTTTATTAACAAGACCATTCCAGTCTCCAGTCAACTTTACTTAAGTAACTATATAGTAAGTATAAAAATATTCAATAATTAAATGAATATATTAAGATAATGACTGATTTCTCTCTTTTTTGAAGTTTGACAATGAAAGATTAATGATATCTTTGTTGTAATGTACATTTACGCGTGTCTATAAGGTTCTTTCGCGTTTTACATATGTGATTTCATCCAGTTAGTATACTTCTTTTGTTCATTAATTCAGCCGTTGCGTCTTTTGTTTATTAATTCAGCAGTGCATCATAAGCCTTGGCCTTAGTCTCAGATTTCTGTTTGTATCTGATCAGTCTTTGCTGTGCCGTCTATGAATGGAACTGAATGAAATCAAGATGAACACTGCTTTACTTTAAAGTAAGCATAATTATAAGCAAAGAACTAAAAACTCTCTCGGGTAGCCACACACACAAGCAATGTAGTATTCGGAAGCAGCTGGGATTGCGTTTGCACTAGGGAATCAAGTTCGACTAAAGTAAACTTCAAATTTACTTAGACTTGCCACAGAACAACCGCATGAGGATAACTTGCCACTATATTAAATATAATATACATATTATATATGGTACAAATATATCAAGAAAAGCAACTTCCTATATGATATTGTCGTACTATAACTTAACTTGGCAAGATATCAAATATACAGAAGTCGTAAGAAATACAGGTAAAAGTTAGGAATGTAGAATCTACATTTTTAATAAAATAGCAAGGTTACGTAGCAGAAACTTTATTTGCCCAGTTTGTTCAAAGTAAAGGATAACCTTTTTTAGGCGAACCTTATCTAATATGCACTGTAATACAAAGCTCCACAGATTAGACTGTGAATATTTATAAGAGGAAGACCGCGGGGATACGCGGGTTCTTTTGTATATGAACCCACGGTAAAAGTAATGACCATACATATCATAATGTCTTCCACTAGTCTTAAATTGCAATACTTACATAAATGTTTTATCTCTAATGTACTCAAAACATTCACTCAGTCAACTCAGGCAAAAGGCAATTATATGCCTTTTGCATTATTATTGTGATATGTTCACATTATTACGATACTTTTAAGACCTTAATTTTTCCGTATAATGTTATGATCATGTTTGCCGACTGTACTCTGAAAATAATTGTGAGGAACTATGAAAAATACAAATGTGTAGTATCTAGAATATGTGTTATAGTTAATTTAAACACATGTTTTTCCGAAAGGTATTATCATAATATGTTATTCAGATAACGTAAAAACGGGGACACAAGGGGCAAAGGAATACTTAGAAACGGTTTTACTTTGATGCTATTTTTTATTATAGTCGAATTATTTATACACGCGTTTGGGTTTGATAACGTGCTTGTTTTTTTATGTAATTCATACTCAGATAACCTAAATTATACACTAAAAATATAGCCAAATATGAAGAAATATACAAAAGGGATTTAACATTTAATAAGTGTTTAATTAATTAAATGTATTTTGAGTGTATTGTGTGTAAGGGTATGTATATGAGCATGTGTTTGTGTAATAGGGTACAAAATGTTATAAGTGGGATTTGAATTGAATTATTTACTGTTTAGGGTATCTATTCAGTGTAAGCTTATAAGTAATTACTTATCCTGTATGTCAATAACGTGTTGGACTTCGACATACGTACGTGCCATGTCAACCGCTAAGTCTCGACTCTGGAACTCCTAAGAAGGATATTTTAGGGTGCGTCCACATCTGGTGAATATACCGCGAATGTGCAGCTCGCGCAGTTTGCGAGCTGCGCGCGTGCATTATTGTTCGTGCGCCGCCCGCGCGCAATCTTAGCGCGCGCTAGGAGCTTGCATCTTCCTTCCACCCACGCCAGTAAACGGAACTCTTAGCGCAAGTACTGAGTACGCGCGCGCCTATTACGAGCCTTGCATGAGTAGCGCTAAAGAGGCGCACCAAACCATTGCCGTGACTGCACGCGCCAATTCGCCAGGTGTTGACGCACCCTAACGATGTCATTGCACTCGACTACCAGTTTTATTTCATTAGTGCCCGATATTGTAACAACCCTTTAGTTAGCAACTTTCCCAATTAACAATGTAATCTACACACTTTTCTGCTTTGCCTTTCTTTGTAATCAAAGTTGTATTATTAGTTGCTAGCTAATAGTTTATCATAAAAACAAACGATGTCAAATTTCTTCCCTAAAATTGTTAAGTATTAATTAATTATCAAAACAGCAAAATTTGCTTGCAACGTTTGGTATTATATCTTATTTGTATTCGTAGTAGCTACTCAGTTATTGTGTTTTTATTTACGTTTTATGTACAATTAAAAATAAAATGACACTTATTATCACTAGTAACATCTAGAAGTACTACTACTGATCTAGTAGAACTCCGGCGTTTTGATTTAGCGAGAATTAATAAGTAATTATTTATTAATTTATTTGTAAATTTATGTGTAAAAGTGAGGTACCTACGTGATGTTGTGTATGTGGGGTGTGCTCTAGATGCAGGTGATTTTGCGCTATGGATATTCTTAATACACTTTTTAACCTAATTCCGCGATGGCCTAAACAAGTCAAAGCTTAAATAGTGGCTGCGCGAAACAAAACTGAGTTTTTTTGCATATTTAGTGTTGTATAAGGAACATGAAACAAAGCATGATTTCGAGTCTGGTAGGCAGGAGGAAGGAAGGGAAAATTTGAAGAGTTTATTTAAATATAAATTTATAAAGATTATATTATTCAAGTGGTATATACTTCTGTTATAGTAATTTATAAAAGAAAAAATGTTCCCAAAAGGGTTGTCTAAAAATACAAAAAATATAATCAGTGACGTTACAATCTTATTCGGTCTGGGCCTCAGATTTCTGAATCTGTTTTATGATCATTTGTTAATCTAATCGGCAAGTAGGTGATGAGCCTTCTGGAACTGACGCATGTTGTCGACTTTTAAGATCTTAGGCAAGCCGGTTATCTCACGAAATTTCCTTCACTGGTCGAGTGTATGTTCAATGCGCATATAAAAAGAAAGTCCATTGGTGCTTAGCCTCGGCCGGAGATCGAACCTACGACCAACTAGACCTACACTGCTCAAAAGGTTTGTCTACTTTATGTTTTATTTCATTATACTGAGTTTCTTGCCCGTTCTGCTGAGTTTATTGCCCGTTCTTCTCAGAACAAGACCTCCTGGTAGTCTTGCGAACGGATGGCGTAGTTTTGCTCTTTCGCGAATTTTGTAAACGTTTTTGACATTCATAAGCATGCCCTAAGACGCATCTAAACTGAATAAATTCGTCGTAAATTTCTTAAGTAGGCTGTGATGGAAAGTTTTAGCGAGCGGATAATTTGAGTAGTATCTAAGATGAAGTCAGCCTATAAAAAAAATATTTTGAGATTAATTTGAAATTGGGTGAAGGAAAATGTCTTATGATCTCAGTGTTTGCTGAAGATTATTAATTAAATTTGAGAAATCTGTTTAATTTTTGCTATATTTTGTTCTAAAGATTCGTGAGTGAATACATATGTATTTTTAAGCTATATATAATAAATACTAGAAAATCAAAATAACTTTGTTAATATTACCATATCCGTACTAAGAAACACGTATTACACGTATTGCGTGAGATAATATCATTGCCTAGATTTTATATTACGACAGCAGATCGCGGCCCACGCAAAACACATTAAAAACAACTAGTCTCTGAAGCTTTAAAAAAATACTTGAAAAAAATTACAAAAACAATATTTCAATCAACTGGCCTAACTGTCCTTTTTATTTACTTGGGGAAATGCATTGCGCATACCCTTCCGCGGCGCGACTGTTTGGTGCAGAAGGGTTATGTGAGACTCGCCATTGTGCATACCCACTAAAACCCCAAGGTGCCACCAACAATCGCCTTATGCGGGATGCGGTAACAGCAGAGCCTTGTCCACCTAACTGTCCTGCGCAAGTGACCTGCGGTGGTACGGACGCTGCCTGTATTGTATTATACGTTCCAATATTTATTATTATATAAGACATACAAAACCACAGCACTAAATAAATTTACATTGCTCATATTATAGACCGAAAATTTAGCTTAGCTTGCATTGGACATGGGAAGCAAAATAGACTGTATTTGAACGTGGTGACACGATGTATAGACTGTCTATTATAGAACATAGTTTATAAGGACTGGTTCAATAAATACTTCACGAGTTAGAAAGTGTTGTTATTCGGATCCGTCAGGTGCGCGGGTCTTGTCCTATTTGCCACTCTTGCTACGTAGCTAGTTGAGTTAGACGATTGTAATTTTATTAATACAAAGAGCAATGTTTAATTTGCAACTTTAAAATTATATGCAGATGATGTCGTGTCATTAAGACAACTTACGCGATGAGTTTTGGCAGTTAAAGTTCCTGTGTGTTGTGTAGATGTACTTATATAACGATAAAGCCTAAAAGATATATAAAGCCTGCCAAGAGAACATTATCTGTTTGACCAGTACCAACTTAAAAGCCATTTCAGCTTGCAATTTAAAAATCTGAAATTCAATCACGTTTTAGCCGGTGGTGTATTATATTGTTATTTATAAATGGATTTTCAATTTGAAAAGCTTCTATAGATATTTTAAAATTCTCGTCTGAAATCCAGTCTGCTTTAGGTCCATATGTCTCATGAATAATTCAGATGGAGTGGCGGTGTGTCCCACCCGGTGACATATACGATTATGTACCTCGTTCCACGAACAACAAGAACGTACCTGTAACTTGTCCCCAGTACCTAATGGGCATTAGGGAAATCGTATACTGATTAAAAATAAAAAATAAGTATCGTGGCTAACTGTTATAAAAGTGTAAGAAAAACATCTGAATTTCAGAATATATAAATAAACAGAACCAGATCACACCTGAATCTATTTTAGGTTGTGATCAAATTTTATATTATAGACAATTATGAAGACATGACATAACAGTGACAATTGCGAGCATTCAAGACTTGAGTATACTTACGCTTAGTCAAAATAGACAGTAACAATAAAAACAGACACAGTTTCCGTACTTAAACTCTAACGAGGTCCATATTAGCTTAAGGATCTCCAACATTTGCGCCTTTGACATGGCTGACGGTTTAGTTAAAATAAAAAAGAAATAAACAAAATACGTTTATTATGGAACATACGATATACAGCTATCACTTATTCCACGTCATTAAATTTGAACCTTTTGTCATTAAATTTGTATTCCCAAACCTATTTTCAGTAGTTTGTGTTAGTGTGCTTGTAATTAACAACAATATTGAAGGCAGCGTTATAATTTGATAGTCTTGTCTTGGCTCTTGCTTAATAACACGGTATCATTGTCACAATGATACAAATAAGTTAATTTTAACATTCTTAACCTGAAAAGAATGAAGAAGAATATTTAGAAGCCCGATGCTCGAGTCACATTCAATGCTTTCTCATTTTAATTAGCTAGTATAGAAAATTTAGAGTAAGAAAAAACATAAGCTTACATTTTAATTAATTAGCGTTTCATGTATTTATTACTTCCATAGAAATTTCACTTATTCAGTAGAAGTATGAAAGAGTAGGCATGATATTTTGTTTGTTTTTATTTGTTACAATTAATTACTTGTCATTTTATGCTAGGAGCAAAAATCGATAAAGATTATATCTGCATTCTACTTTACTTACAGAGAAATTCTAATACTAAAAAATGTGATTAATAGGAGATCATTTCTCTCTCTTCCATATAAATTATTTACGCAGAGGATATGGAGTAAGGTGTACTAATATGGGTCATGTTTTACACAGTAGGTCGGTTACACAGTAGCGTGTTTTTTTTTTATTAAAACCAATTATTTTGCAAATCTAAAACGCTTGAAATAAAGTTATAAAAAGATGAAGATTTATAAAACCGCCTATCGATATTTCTCTTATATAACCACATATGTAACAATTTCGTACCCGTTGATTAATGTGAGGCGAACACGCAACAATTTGTGCAGGTGGAGTGTCAGAAAAGAGATAATTTACTATGGTAAGTAGAGTTAAATGGACCAGGATGTGCTTGGGAGATATATAGGCGGATGAACGTACGCCATGTCAGGCTTACAGCGTTATATATGGAGCTTTCGATCGAAAATTTATACACCTATCACTTCTAATGGACGATTAGCTGATCATTATCTTTGTTTAGGCTCGATGGAACTATTTAGCGAGGTCCGTGATTAATGTTTATTTTGTAATACACTTACTTAAGGTTTGATTATTTTGTAATACACTCAGTTAATCGCTTATTAATCAATTCGACAATATATTATTTGACTTAAAGTCTTAAATTTAAGCTACTTCAGCTGTTTTTCCGTTACAAATATACCTTTATTTTATGAGAGAAAGTATTTGTATATGTATTTTATTACTAAGCTTAGAAGAAAACGGTATAAAAACTTGTTTCACTTTTATTTAATTGTTTATACAAGTGTCTTTATTCACATCATGGAACACTTCAATCTAGTATAACTTAAGGCTAATAAGTAATTTGAGTCTAACATAATTTTCAAACAAGGATATTTAACAAAAGAAAGTGTCCCATAACACTATTTACAAACGAAAGACGCTCTAATCTTGTGTTCAATTTTTTACTCACTGAGTATCACTTAATATTTACATGCACTAACACTATATCACTAGTTTAATGGATAATTTTTTTTTTATTTAATGAATAAAAAAAAAATGGTTTTGTCGTTTCTCTTCTGTCAGTCTCTTGAAGCGTGTCTTGTCCCGCGCCAGATGCAGCAACTCTTCCGCATTTGCAATACCCGTCCACTTCCTAACGTTGCAAAGATATGATTTCTTCCTTCTACCAACACGCCGTTTACCCTGGATATTACCCATTATAATTAGTTGAAGGAAGTGGGAGCGGTCATGGCGCAACACGTGGCCCAGGTACGCAACTTTCCGTTGCTTAAGGTTTTGCATAAGCTGCCTTTAGATAAAGCTGATAAATCCTCAATCGGCAATTCAAATTTAAAGTTATGATATTTAAGTAATTATTCTTCCACCTTTTTAATAGATTAATAACAAGAAACCTATGCATGTTCATAATTCCGATAAGAATTCTAAAGAATAATATCTGATAAAAAGAATAGACCATGGAAATTATAGGGTTTATTTATTTCGATCTCTTCTGTATACAATATATTTTATTTGAACGTTTGTACGCCCTGATTCAATGACTCAGTAATACGTTAACATATGTGATGAAGTATAACAGCAAGGGTGAACAACTTTCAATTACGAAATTCGTAAATAATTTGCAAAGTATTAACAATGGCAAAAATTGTTCAAATTTGAATACTAAACAACAATATCAAAGCTTTCTAGTGTTCAAAACTTTTAATGAAATGAGTTTCGAAAAGTCGTGACTACGTGACTAGATGCGACGATTAATATCTACTTAAGCATAGAATTACTACAAATTCTATTTTTCAATTTAAATTCTATTTTATTCCAAAACTCACTTTTCACTTCACTTCACTTCACTACAAAGGTCACTTTGTGATTCGAGCTCTCTGAAATAATTATTGTCGTTAAACAAATATTTTACAAGAAATCCTATTTATTAATGATCAGGATGACTATTTCATATTGTGTCTCAATATATTATTATATTTAATGATATATAGAAAAAAATTTAGTTCATTCAGAATTAACATGTTTTTTTTTACTTACAAATTGTTAAGCTGCCCTAATTAAAATGATAATATTAATTTAAACCTTTGCTTTATTGCTAATTAACTTAATTTAAAAATTCGCTGCTGCGTGTTTATACGTGAAAATCAATAATGATTGAAAGTTTTTCCTAATATGACAGCGTGTCAACATCCTCATTTGGACTTCTGTTTAACATTCGCACCCTTAACGTTGGAGCAAAGCAATTAAGAAATTTTATAAGCGACGAGTTTCTTAAGTGACCATGATAAAAACCCCACAGTTATATGACAAGTCTACTTAAAAAGTATCTTTTATCACTTCATACAATAGCGCACATTTTTATAATATCGCAACGAGCATTGCGATCGATCAACTTGTGACTTTTCCATTCTCGGAGATCAATGTTATTAAAATATTATTAAAATATTCATTGTGTGCAGGCTTCGTTGAAGTGTATGCAGTAGATTAACATGTCAGTAAACTTTAAGATTTTAATAAGAATAAATCCAGTTTGTTATTTATGGTCGGTATTTTATTAACTTATATCACATATAATATACATAGACAAAAACGTATTAAGTCATTTTTGACGTGACAACGTCTTATAAATTGGTTTGCCGGGTGACACTTCAAGAAACTGCGTTACGCTCCGCTCACGTTATGCGCTCACAATGAGAGCGAGTGAGAGGCACGCGTCCCTTCCACTCGGGCATGGTTAGCCCGCCTAAGAGCGAGAGAGACAGACATTATGTTTTAAATTGTTACTATTATTTCATCCTTCTTCCTACTATACGAATGAATATTCACATTAAAATTATTTTACCACTCAAAGTCGTTGTCACGTAAAACTTTCGCCCGTATACCGACTTTACAGGCAACCAATTTTTCTTCTGTATTTTATAATTATTGTTAAATTTTTTCTTAGATAATACATCATATTTATAATATTTTTGCCATCTATTTTAAAACTTTAATTTCTTTAGCGGTTTCATTTATAACATAACAACTAAATTTATATTGCATGAACATTATTATTAGTCTTGAAGACTTAAAATTACGATATGTTTGAATTACTTTCCAAAGTTTAATCCAGTTACTGGTATAACTTTAACTTAATAATAATAAGAATAATTAATTTTTAAAATCGTTATTTGTTGTTACATATAACGATTTTCAAAATTAATTCAGTGTGTTTTGTATATTGCATATTGTATGTTTCAAAATAAAAGACAATTTCTTCTCCAAAATCCTCCTCATAACGTCATTATCGTTATCTCGAAAAAACTTGGGTGACAATGTTGATGGGTGTATATCGTGATAATAGAAGATGAGCGCCACAGTGAAAAATGTGGTGTGAGCATCGTGTTTGTTTAAGCGCCGAGTCGCGCCCTAATTTATTAGTGAAGATAAATTTCGCCCTAAAACGCCGAGTAAACATATTACTCGTATTGATGATAATAATGTGGTGAATAGCATTCTTCGCGGCTAAATCTGTGTCATTAATTTTATTTTTATTTAAAAAGATTTACTATAAGTTTTAGATATTTAATAATAAACCGTATTTCACATAATGTGACAAATAAACGAATTCTAAATTGAAATTCTTAATGCAAGAATGTGTTTTTGCTTTTGGTCCTAACAAATAAATGTCATGTGATTGAATTTGTTGGACTAGTGTGCAACGAGTGATCTGAAGAATAGTTTGGACTAATATCAGCAGCTGAATTCTACAATCAGAATGCTTTCTTTTCACCTCCAAACCTGGCGGTTCTGATCTCTGCGCTTTTTAAGGCACTTTCTGCCATGGAGCACAGTTTATATAAAACCTTCGGTTAGTAGATATGCTTATGAACCGATATGACTAAGTCTTTCAAGACAGCGTATCATTCCCTCAAAGGTTACTAACACACCCGCAAGTTTCACGCCGTTTCAGGTGTCCTTTGTCGGCGGTTAGAGCTTTTCCCACTTGTGTGGCTAAGATTATCCACACCACGCAAAACTGATACTTGTCAGAGATCAGATTGCTTGTCTTCTTCAGAACTACAGCTTTTCATTAAATGTCCAACCTTTCCTAGGTTTTAGTTTAATAAATAGGTACTGATGTGTAGTGGCTAGTTATGTAATGTCGATTATAATTCACATAATTCCAGCATGCCACAAAGAACCATTATTTACTTGTCACTGGATATACATAAGTTGGATACACATTGTTTTAAAGGCGATTAGATTGTACGAGCGAGAATCGAGATATAATACTTGTTAACTATATACGAATAGTTAATCTTCTCAATAGTTTCTAAGTACACTGCTATGTCATCCGGGACTTACAACCATTGTCTTATACGTAATATAGAAATCATCAATACCTTTAAGGTTTCTCGTTCAATAATACAGTATCAGATGTAGTTAACATAAAATTTTATGTAAAAAAATTTTAAGGATATAAAATATCTTATTAATAGTGATGACTATATTTACTAGAACTAAAAAGTATAACATCCGATGTTAGTTAAATCAGGATTGGCTTCTTGGACGTCCTTAAGAGAGCCCAGTATTAATGAATGATCGGAAAACACACCGTTATGAGGAGAAAAAGAAGCCATAAACAATGCGTATAATTATATATAAATATATTATACAACATAAATTTTATAAGACCGTAACATAAACTTGTTTTTTCTAGGAAATCGCGTAGTAAATTCAGTGTAATTTTTTAAAACGAGTATCAAAGTATAAGTACTAAAATTCTGCCATCATATTTTTATTAAGAGCAATCTTTTTCACGACGACATAAATAAAGTAACGAGTTGAGCTTCTGAACTTGTGTTTAAAGTCGTATGAAACGGAATTACCTGAAGCGATGTCGTTTAAAGCTCTTTGAAAGCCGTGTAACGTGTTACAGTTAGTCGTATGGTTTACCTTTTGCTTTATAATCCTGTAGCGCCTTGTTACCAAGCTTTCACTGTGATACTAATAGTTTGTAGTGCTAACAGCTTGGGGTTATTCTAATCTTGGCTAGCTAACTGCGGACAAGGTATAATTACGACGCTAACGATAAGGAACCATACTATGCAGTGTGCACATTAATTTTACACACCGGCTGAATAGCTGAGGTATTTTTAATCACACTGAAATGAAAATCTTCATACTTGGCATTTTATAACATTTCACTAACATTGTGTATAGAGCGACCCTTTTAAACAAAAGCATGCGAAAATGTAATTAAGAACAGTGGGTTAATTTCCCTTTTACGTGCTTATACGTATTAGCGAAGCTATGCCATAGGTATTATGCTATGCCATGCCTAAAACTCAACAAGAGTTGCATGTTAATGATTTTAAAGTACAACCTTGTAAAAATTTACTTTAGCGTGTTTTGTTATTTGAATTTGGAATGTCCTTTTTGCAAGTGGTTCAGGCGCGAATATTAAAGTTTAAATATGTAATATTTAAGAAGCAGCGAGGCACGAAATGTAAGCAGTGATTTCGCATCACGATTTTGCACTGCGATATACTTTCCTTATAAAAATATTCGCTTGGAAGGCAAAGAGTCGGCTTTCTTTATTCACGGTGCGCGCACCTGCCGTCGTCGCAAGTTGCAATGAAAATTTGTCGTCTTCTTGCCAAATTTGAACTTATTCTTTGAAAAGGCTGCGAGGTGCTCATCTGATATTTTGATGAGATACTCGTTTATGGAGTTAATTCTTACCCAGTTGCTCCTTATTTCCACTTCATAAGCTACATTAATATGTAGTTTAGTTATTATAATTTTAGAAATAAACCATTATTTAAAGGTATTCTCCCTGAGACAGTTTCTTAAGTTACTTGTACATGTAAAAAGTATTTGACGTTATTACAGAATGAACAAGACAAAGGCGGTTACGGTGTTGCGTTATTCATGAGACCCCACACCTTCGGACCAGTCGACGTGAAATTTGTCCGTTTTCGCTGGAAAATTTTGAATAGTTTGCGAAAACTGTTCGAACACGAGAAAATTGTACTTAGAACAAAAAGACTGAATATGTTGAATTCCAATTACATCATGTAATAGCATGTATGAATTAAATGCTTTAAATTGCGTATTTATTGTCAATACAGTTTTTTTCCAGAGGTTAATAGGTCGCATAAGGTTACTTCTATTATATTTTCTAGATTTTTATTTAATTTAAGAAGTGTGAGATTTGATAAAAAATTTATTTGAGTAAAAAAGGTATAAATATATTGTTATACCTGCACTGTTTTTTAAAACATAAGAACTATTGAGTTATATTTTACTTAATGTGGATTAAAGTTATTGCTTATTACAAACTCTATAGTTTTTTTAATTTGTAACTTATGATACATTTGCACTGTATAAAAATCCAATTTTCGATTAAAATTACGCTTTACTTAGGTCCTGTGTAAGAAAATTACTAACATACGGGATGAGACACCAAACGCTGTTAGATATAGATAATAGTACTTCTATATATTCTTTACCATAAACATAAACCCCTAAATACTATATACTTTTTTGGCATTGTTTTCACATCGCATATTCACAACGCCATCTGTTGATTCATTAAAAAAACAAACGACGAATTAATCGAATGACGTAACTGTAACAGAGTTAAAACAGAGCGGTACCACTTATTCAAAATCAACCGTCAGATATTTTCACAAAGATTTTGGCAGCATCAGGTTTACTAGCAACAAATATCCAGAGAACACTTGAGCTATCAAAAATGCCGATGTAAACTGCATTCAATATCAAATATTTGTAATTGAACCTCGAGCGAAACGAATTCAGTCTTAATCACGTAGCTTTAATATCGAAGCCTCTCCCAAGAATCTGGATCTTAATGAGAATTCCACTAATTGGAATACTACTTTTTGTACGTAAAATGGAAATTTGAACCAGCTTTAATGAAATTGTTTGCTAAGTTTTAATTAGGCGATACGACCTAAATGTCTAATCACAAATATGTATCCATACCAAGGCCCGTTTCCTAATCGTATGTCAAGTCACTGATTTGTTTTTATGACAGTCAAATTGTCAGACACGTAGAATAGTATTGTGAGTTTGACAGCTGTCAAAACCAAATTGATATTTTACATTGCAGAATTCGACCAAAGTACGACTCTGCTAAATATGATTGTCTTACTTACTTGCGTGGGTCTTACTCGAATTATGCTATACTTGTTTATAGTATCAAAAGCAACTACGTTATTTGTATTTGAAATGGAAAAACGGAATATTCACTTCCGACTACCAAACTCATATCTCTTAGACGAGTACTGGTTCAGTACGCTTTAATAAAATTGTTTGTTCTAAAGATTTTAGGAAATTGGAAAAAGTCAGTGTACACATACACGATTCTAATATATACACAGTACACATTTAACAAGTACATATAAAACAGTAATTGCATTATTAATTAATTAATTAATCCGGCTAAATGTTGATTGATTACATGTAAATATGTGGGGGATATAAACTGCCATGTTTAATTAATTGTCATACTACGCTCCGATAATTAATAGTGTCATTTTAGGTTACTATTAAATTAGTATTATTTTGTTTTATAAATGATGGGGCAATGACTATGGAAATGTAGAGTTATAATAATGTTGGCAGCTTTCATATGTAAAAGTAATTAAAAATTAATTTTTTACTCTTCAAGCTTATCATATTTCTAATAGAATAATCAGATATCTAAATTGATTTCTTATAAATATGTGGTCCTATATATTGTTATGTATGATAATATGAAGTTCGCGGCTGGTGCCACGTCTCTCTTTAGGTTCGCTTTAAACTCAAAAACTACCTTATGGATTTTAATTGTTTCTTGGTGATTTAATTTGGTTATATATTATTGTGTTATGTAAACTAATTTATATTACAATTTTTTATTATTGTTGATGATAATAAATTTTAACAAAATAAACTCATTTGACGCGAGCTGCGAGTGGAAGCTAGTTATATTGTCGTCACTAAGTCTTCATATAACCAAACAAAACAATATTTCTTTATAAATAGAATTTTTTTAAATACGTTTTTCATTTGTTGAGTTTCATAAATGGACTGCCCCCACACAATTGGTATTAAACAAAGAAAACAGAAACATCTATTCCTGTAAGTGTTTGCTGTCGTTTGCTGCGTTTCGTCACCTTTACGATTAAAAAGATTCCCGATACGTATGTTATAAAGGTAAATGTCAACGACGCGCCGACATCAATCACTTAGTTCGCCCGGGATTACTGGCGGGCGTCATCCTGAGGCAACGGGAATTTACATAAGTAAGCTCATCTGTATTCCGCATGCAGAGTGAAGCCCATGCAACAACATGTGCTATTCAACTTGCAGACCTCTATTATTAATTGTGGAATTTGTCGCCGGGTAGTCTCCCTCGTTCCCACTAATAACACAAGCCCAATTTTAGTAGAGTTGCGTCTAGTTTTCGTGTACTTACAGCGTCGAGCAACGGTCATATTATGTACTTTTTTATATGGGAAGAAAATCAATTTCCGCTTGAGCACCGGAATAGCGGGACGTGAAATTCGACCCAAAACAGAATCTCTGCTATTCAGAGACTGGCTAAGAGATACAAAAACAAAATCGGGTGGCTACTAGGCCCTGCGAGTGAGGCGGAGTCGCTTTCTCGTTCCACCGGAGCCTCAGAGACTATTACTAATTTACAAAATTTGTAGTATGTTCTGGCTACTAATGCTATGGGTATACCTTCTCCTATTTTCTCTGTATTTACAAAACATATCAACGCTCAATTATGGTAAGCACAAAGATAAATTATGTAAGAATTTTTTTTTAATAGAACAGGGGGCAAACTGGCAGGAGGCTCACCTGATGTTAAGTGATACCGCCGCCCAAGGACACTCTCGATACTAGAGGGCTCGTGAGTGTGTTGCCGGCCTTTTTCATCCGCTCTTTTCTTGAAAGACCCTCATTCTAGGAAAATTTGAGACAAATTTCAATTTTGTATCAAATTTGCAAAATGCTATAAATTAAATTATAATATTATTATTAATTATTTTATTATTAAAGCTGGCGCGGCCGCAGAGCAAGCAGAAAATAGTAAACGGCACAAATTTAAGAGTCGTAACTCCAACTTCGATTTTGTTCCTTTTGAAGTAGAGGCTCTTCAGCCGTGGGGTTCAAGTGCACAGGCGCTAATTATAGATACATATATCTTGGCACCTGGTATACAGTACAGGTAACGCCCAGAGCTGGTGCTTTCCTCGCTCAAAGAATAAGTATCGCAATACTGCGAGGAAATATCGCAATAAAGCGGTAAAGGTACACTGCCACAGGGACTAAACTTTTTAAATTTGCTTTGATTTTCTATTTAATTATTTTTAATAACTTTGTAGGTTAATAAAATTGTAAATACTATTAGAAAATTTTATAATAACAAAGAAAATTTAGATTTGCTTGCGATTTTTAAGTTTTCTATCTATCTATTGTTTCTTTCCATTACAAAATTATATTGTAACGTGAAATAATGGTTAAGGTCTCAGTGAAAATTTTACTTCAAATTATTCTCACTATATTGACCTACGTACTTGAAATTATGCAGTGAAATGAAAAGGGCCTTTATTATGCGCATTTTCTATTAAATTATGCTTAAAATTTCATGTGGAATATAATGCCTAAACAGTTTGAAAGTTTATACTCAAAAAGCGCTAAACGACGTTCATGTAAACGTTTTTATATTGGTAATGTACCAAATAATATTTTCAAACAAGTTTCAAGGCCCTTATATCAATCAACCAAGCTACAGTAGAACTACTGTTATATGCTAATAAATTAATTACATAATTTTATTCTAAAACCATTCTTCAACATCGTTATGTTAATACAATATCTTAGCAGCAACAGTTGGTCTAAAATCAATTTTATTCAAGTAGACTGCGGCTATCCATAGAAATCACATAAAGTGACTTACAATACGAATTATTTATGAACACCTTTCCATAACGTATAAATTACGTAGGCGTTTACATTTTTGATTTCTCAACGCAATCCGAAGAATTTCTTTTCCCGCGGGATGTATTCGAAATTTAAACTTTTGAGCCGAAAGTACTTCCGCGGTCTGGGGACTACAGGCGGAAATGTGTAACGAAATTTTCGAAAAGTTACCGCACAGGAATGCTTTTAAATCGATTCATAAAATCAAACTTTTTCTTCCGTTCTGTGGGCACGGGTAAATTATAAGTGGTTGGTTTGTACGTGCGAGTTTTGCAGAATTATTTTTTATTTCGTGATAGTGCTTACCTGAAGATATATTTTAATATAAAACATCTGCGGCCTCATTATAAGTCCCGGGTGAAAAGTTGTTTGAATACGTAATATAATTTGTAAAATTTATGAAGCACCGTGTCATTGTAAGCATATTTATTCATAAAAAGTTTTTAGAAACGCTGTTAAAAGGATGTACGATTGTCTCCAACAAGACTTATTTGGAAATATCTTGCTAATTATACTGTTATTAGAAATCATGTTAAATTGTACTCAAATTCACTATTTGGCCTATAAGTTTGACAACAATTGATTGTAAATAGCTTGACTTATTATTATGACTGATGTTCTTATTATATGACTTGATGAAAACTAATGTATCATTAGCATGCTAAATAGCTAATGTATCGTTATAATGTACCACTTTCTTGCAAATAAATGATTTCTTATGATTATTATATCTTTAAACGAGCAATTCTTGTATATATATATAATTGAAATCTCGGAATCGGCTCCAACGATTTTCATGAAATTTAGTATAAGGGGGGTTTCGGGGGCCATAAATCGATCTAGCTAGGAATAATTTCTAGAAAATGTAATTTTATTCGTGTTTTACTAACTTAGACATAGAATTGCTCGTTTTAAGATGTCAGTCAAATAGAAATTTAAATATAAGTATAATTATCTTTATTCGATAATTATATTCATATTTCATCATTTTATTACTATGTAATTCGTACTGAAATATAATTTCCAAAAAAGACAATTTATTCAAATAAATAAATACCGAGTAAAGCTCGGGCATCCAGGTACTGATTATTATAAAACGCGTAAATATCAATAAATCACCAACAAATGAAAGAATAATATTCCCCAATCCGGGATACGTTGTAATAGTGTAATCGTGTAAAGCTTCATAATGACGGAGCTTAACAACAGTTAACCCGTGGCTGCTATAACGCAAGTTGATCGTAGATTTAAATTTTAAGCTCGTAAATTAACCCTTCATCCTTTTGAAATAGCAAAGGGATTGGGACGTAATGGGCTATTTGCAAAGCGAAATGGGCCGGCCAGGCCGAGCGTATTAGACAATTTGGACATATTCCGTCTACGTTCTATTCATAAAGCCTGTGTAATCTACAAATTTTAAAGGTCGTGTTAGTAAAACTAACTTTTATGAAGTTGGAGTTTCAATTGAGTTTGTACCACATGTTGCCTTGTTTCCCAACGAGCGCGTGCTGGGCGTTTGAAACTATTATGTTTTGTGTCCCTTTTAAAATAAGTTACACAATTTATAAGTGCTATCGAATTTTGGACAGCACTTTTTATAATAACAACTTCGGTTGTTAGTTTATAATATAAAGAACAGATTTTTCACAATTTATGCACCTACATAACATTGTGTGCATCAAATAATTATATAAAATAAAAACCTTTATAATTTTAAAACATATAATTTTGAGCACAAAATATAACGTTATTGTTTTAAATTAAATATCAATTTTAATTTATAGCCGTAATATGTCTACATTGTATCATTAAAACAATAACATTTATGTTTTCCTATGTACAAATAAACATTCGACAATTTCTCCTATATTTAACTCCTTGAGAAGACTCCTTGCTTTGTGAAATATTCAAATTATCATACACTTAATATTAACGTCAAGAGCGACCCTTGTCAGATTAAATTAAATAATGTTAATATATATTATTAATAAAAAAGTTTGGCCGAATTTATGCGTTGAATTAATATTCAATTATATTAATAATATTCAATAATATAATTATTATTTACATAATCACGTATTTGCAAAATTTTTTCTAGAAAAATAAAACAATACAAAAACATAGCTACATAAATATACTGGAAATGCATCAATTGCTTAAGGAGAGGATGGGAAACAGTTAAGTAGGATATTTCTAAGGGACGCGATGAAGAGGGAACTAATTGAGTGGAATCGGGGAGCGTGTTCTATAAGTTAACAGATTTTATAAGACTTGCCGAAAAGATGGATTGTTGCATCTATCAAAACAGTATTATGTGTACCAACTTATTATTTTAGTTTATAATAATTTAAAAGTGTAAATTTTAACTAGATATTAATTGAGAGTTTCCATGGGCGGCGGTATCACTTAACATCAGGTGAGTCTCCTGCCCGTTTGCCCCCTGTTCTATAAAAAAAAATACATGTTCTATAGGAAAAGAGCAGTCATTAAATGCTAATATGCTATCTATGATAAGCTATTTATAAAAACCGTTTGTTAAATGCGCTTTTTATATTAGACATTACTTAGTTACTGCTTAATATCGGTGGCTTTACTGTTCATTAAATAGCAAAGCTACAATGCTTAGGACACGTCAACTCGGATTGCTTTTTACGTAGTTACGTAAAGTTTTTATTTACTAACGAACATCGCTTTAATTTGATTTTTTACTTAGCCAACCTTTTAGTAGATACGTACCAATATAAAGAACATTTTGCTATGTAACTCATAGATACTTTTCCTGCATAAAAACTTAAGTACTAAATAGAACGAAATATTTCGAATTATTTTCATATTTTTTCAAATTTTTGACTTAGGCATAGACTTAACATTTATTACTAACAGGACACACATACAGAAATTTACAATAATCGAAAAAAAACATAAAAAAGAATGACACAATATTTTTTTCTTTTAAAGAACATACGTTTTAAGTGCTGTGGTTGTAGTTAGCCCTGGCGTCATTTTTCTGAGTAGAAGACTGTTCCACAGCGCTGGTCTGCTAATGACCACAGCAGCTAGTATGCCCCTGAGTCACAAAATAAAATTACTCCATAAAAACCTCAGAAGTTCCAGAAAAGTTAGAAAATATAACTCAAATTGCCGGCTTTGAGTTTTGTGCTTGTTTTAAATATTTGTATATTTCGATTCATTTTTATTTATCTATAGATTAGTTACATTTCTAATATAAAAAATAATTCCTTTATTAAATGAGGAATGTACACAACACGTAACCAAAATATACGCTCGTTAAAATGAGATTGAAAGAAAAACACTTTTTTTACGAATTATAGTTATGTTTTATTGTATTTAAACTTATAATGTCACCGTGACCACGCACGCTGTAAAGCACGTGAAACGTCGGTTAAATTTAAAATGATGTCTAAATAATTATAAGTTTAAATACAATTATACATAACTATAATCCGTAAAAAAGTGTTTTTCTTTAAATGTGTAAAAGTTATGTTAGTAAAAGACAATACTAAAATGAGATTATTAAATGTAATTTAGATAATGTCATTAGCCTATCCTATGTTACAGCAGGAAATTGGTTTTCTGAGATAATTTTAATGAACTCTCAGCTGTGTTCTTTTCCGATAAATTATTTTGGTTCCAAGTTAATTGAGTAAATAATTCAAACTTAATTAAGGATTGGAGCGTAATTTATACCTTGTAATGGAGGTCGCGTTTCTACAGTTCAGCTATCGATTATGTATTATTTATGGTGATTGTGAGTATTGGTAAAGTAAGTATAGTGGTCATATCGTATTTTTAGTAAGAAACGAAAAAGAAACTGTAAATAAGGAGTTCGAAAATTGTAGCATCATTTGATCTTGTGAGTTGAAAACAACTTATGTAAAATAGGATGACTCACGGAAAGTTTGATAAATATACACGGTATTGGTATAATATTATGTTTATTTATGCAACAAGAAAACCTGACATATGCCATCAATTGAGCAAATACTTGTAAGCTTGAGTAATTATAAATTTTCGCAGAAAAACTTTGATCCATATTAAACAATTTCGACTGATCCAAAGTTGGGTGACCCAAACTTTTATGACATACAAGATTCATATTTAGTAAATGTCTATGTTGTTCTTGAGCCATGAGACATATAATATGTATGGCGTAGCCTTTAGACGTGGTTGGTAGTAGACTCTTTTACTTACTCTAAATATCTTTTTATATATTTTTCTTTGTTCTCAATTTTTTGTTCTTTTAATTTATATTTAGACAAACAAAATTGTAGCAAGGTCATTTTTTAAAGTACCCAGTCCAAGGTTAATTCTACTTCTACGCTAGAAGTAGTTTAAAATTGTGGGTAAAAAATAAATTTATAAAAAATAAAACGTGTGGGTACATACACCAAATGCTATCACATTTAAATTTAGAGTATTTAGTTGTTAATTTTAATTCTAAATAAAACATTAATATAGTTATATCAGTGGATACTATGGTGAACAGAGAAATCGAAATAAATTCGTTCCATGATATTTTTCATTTCTATGTTGTTTGAAATTTACGTTTTTATAATTCATCAAAATGTTTCATGGTTAGAAAAATTGTATTTGACGTATAGTCAATTGTAACATTGCACACAACTGTTGGAGACAACGTCACTTGCATGATTTAGTCCAAGTGAGCATGAGATCTGACTTAATTGAAATACTGCATAACTAGAAGATGCATTTGATTTGACGTATTTATTAATAGGTATTTAGAGATTCATATAATGAATATGTAAGCTCATTCATTTCTTAGGTGAATAAAAACGTAGCTTGTAAACAGCGAATTAAAGATTAGTCAAACCATGTTTTTAACAATTATTTTTTTAATATCTAATTCATAAATTGGACTTGCTGCATAAAAGGTAGAAGGCACACCTCGTGAGCGATACGATTTTAAACCTCGAATGCATAAAACACGCGTTTAATATTGGATCTTTTCGCTTCTTCTTCTTACATCAATTGTTTGTCTCTTTATCAGTCTCACAAAAACATTGACGAACAATGAACTATCCATATACTTATATACTCCCATACTCCAACTTCCTAGCCAAAACACCAGACTGGTCACATTTTATTTTTTAATCTTTCGAAGCATTTAAAGGTAAATTGCGGTGTTGTGCAGATGTGAAGTTTTGGCGTCGGTCCCGACTGGGCGATATATCACAGGACATTGACAAACAGGACTGCTGCAATCGCGGATGTCGCTGTCTGCACTTCCGTGCCGCTATGAGTAATGCCCACGTTTGTATTGTTAACATAATTGTTGTTTGGATCTTCAGTTTACTTTTACTTACAACCAATAATATATAAAATATTGCTTAAAAAATGAGATTTATACTAGTGACTTTGGCAGTAATCTGCGTGGAGCTAGTTATTGATATAATTTGACCCGTTTTTTATTGTTATTCAAAACTGAACAGACGTTTGGACACAATTTAAAACTGTGTACGGAAGGTAAAAGCGCTTAATCGTGTATTGCGGCACCTGGGCATGTCAACACGAAGGGGCAAAAGGGCGTGCTCTATTAGCGTTGAAAGAGGATGACGGAATCAGGTTGTGCAGTTCCATGGAGCATTCTCCGGAATGCAATCTGTAGAAGACACAAAGACAGGCAGCCAAACGGCGATGGTCAAGATTTTAGAGTCTTTGACAGTTCATTTTCCAATGTTCAAACATGATACACAAGTAAACAGAATTATTAAAATCCCTAAGATTCGCAGAAATCAAAGAGACGTTTTACATGGTAAATCAAGATAATAATATTATCGCAAACGTCTCAATCTGTCTCCGACGATCGCTGTGCTCGATGCGGATACGAGGAATATCAGTAATGAAATGTCAAGCAAACGGTGCATTTCTGCACAATTGCTACAATCATGAAACAATTTCGTTTTAAAGCTACTAAATCCAACAATGAGGCAGTCTTTTACGCTTTTTATGTCTTTAATAAGTAAAATCCTCTCTTTCTATTTCAATAAAACCTTAGATACGTATACAAGTGAATTACTATCTCATAATGTAGATTGGAAGACGGAATCCGCATCATACGATAATAATATTACATATTTCCAATATTGTAAGAGGAATTTAATAATAATATTATTTTAATATATTTTATTGTCAATTATATGGAGACCTTGAAAATAGTCTTACTGCATTAATTTCATTGAATATGTGTGACATAAAAAATATAAAACAATCACTGGAAAGGAAGTATAGTTTGATTACTTTCCAGAAACAATACTCACAAATATCGTTTAACTTAAAAAAATTCAAACTAATTAAATGTCTTCACAAAATTTAAATGAATAAATTTGACATTCGTAATTGCTTCCATAATCCCCAGTAACCAATCGGATGATTTGAAAATTCTATTCACCATGAATAAAGGGAAAAGTTAATTTTCACAGACTTCATTGATCACGCCAAAAATAGCCTATAAAGGGTATAAAGAAAAATTCGCAGCAAAATATTCTTTAACATTTTTTTGTAAAATGGTGTTCAGCCGTCCTATTCAATGATCGAAGTTTACTCGTATTTCTTCTTCGTTATTCAAGTTTGATAATGAGAGGCTCTTGTAACCTAATCCTTAACAAAATTAATTCTTAAACAATTTGCAACACAGTAAAACAGTGAAAATTCTTTTGAAATTTAAATCCATTTATTAGGGCGTATCAACGTGTGCTTCTCTTATTATATTTCATTACGGTAAATTGAATCTAGTCTTTTTAATGATGAACCAAGAATTTTAATTATATAATAATACCATCTACTGTTCAGATACTTTAATAATGTTATATGATTTATACAAACTACAGTAGACTCCGTTTATTATGACTCCGCCTATATTGACAAACCGATTATTATGACACTACGAAGTTTGGTTTTCATATAAAATTCTTTATAATAAGTCCGATTTAATGACTTTCCTTACAGCGATATGTCGCGTATGACCCATTTTTAAAAAATATGTATAAAGAACTTTATTTCTCATTACAAAAAAATGTATTTTATTTACATGAGAAACTTAATATATACGAGCGAGACACGCGTCGCCGTTAGCCGAATTATTATTAGCCCAATTACAGATTACCATGTTCAGTCTATCATACATTTGTAATGCCTTTTTAAATTTATTAAATGCGCTAATATTGCGAAGTTTAGACGGTAACTGATTAAATAATTGCACACCCTCATACCTACTAGACGTCTTCAAATAATTTATACGCGGCTTCAGCAAGAAGATGGCATATATATAAAGAAAAGTGAAAGATATAGCGTAGACATACATGTATTCTCTATATTATAGCTCTCTTACTACGGGGACACCAGATATGACCAGATCAATACGACACATTCAAACACCGCGAACTTCCTAAGTTGCTACCTTCAAAAACTTTCAACTTATTTAAATAGCTTATACGTTACATTTCTCCAATCGATAATCCAACCTGAAACATCAAGAGCTGGCAATTCAAAACATAAGGCAATTTGTTTATTAGGGCGTATGCATAAATGATACTTAATTAGGGTAATTTGAAACATGTATCTGTAATCATATATGGTGTCTATATATGTTTACTTAATTATACAGTAGAGCTTTACTTACAATCCAATTTAAGAATACATAATATATGATAACGTAGAATTTACTAGTTTTTATAACGTTACTACTTAACCTTTGCTATGTTCATCATATTTCATCAGGAGCAAGTAAATTCCAAAATCACCGAAGTCCGTTCTGAAGTCACAGATTACTTTTTTACACACTGATACATCTTATCATGAAAAACATATTAACTCTTATCTCATACTGATGAACATTTTAACAGACATAATTTATAGTGCTCAATACCCCTGTGAGTCCGTGTGTAATTCAGTTTTAATATGTCAAATTGTGATATTTAGCGTCGAAATATTAGTAATCCGGTCAATATATATACCTAATTCTAATAGACTATAGATCATTATAGCTGTCATTAGATATGTGTAAAAAAATGAAAAATTATAATTTGCCTAATTTACCAAAAAAATCATACAAAAAATAAAATTGTTTCATATCTCCACTCTCTAAACCACCATGATTAAATGTATGACATCATCAGATACATTTAAATTTATAATACAAACGTTCTTAAGCTAAAATAGGTTTGTGAGTTAAAACGTTTTAAATTATCGACTGTACCAAGTAACATTCCAACGAGATGCTTCCTCGTACGTTTTAAACTACCATTCACAATAAATGGATATCCTAAGATCTTACCTTAGCCACAGTTTAAACGAATAGAACGTGTAAATAGCTCACTTAACCCTAGAATATAAAACAGTTTAATCTTGACGTTCTCAACGTACGTGTAGCTGCAACTTTGCAGGAGTCAAGAAATGTTGGAACTCTTGTTAGATGACTTTGTCACTTTTCACGTCGAGCTGCCGAGTAAAGTAGGGTTCAAAGTTTACACTTTTTAGTTACTTAGCGTTATATGAAAAAGCTCGTTTGATATTGAATAGAAAACTGAAGTTCCACAACTGAATTCGAGTATACGTTTGTGACGGTTCATGATATCGAAAAGGAATTATATAAATTCTATACTAATATAGTTGAAGAGTTGTTTTTTTGAACGCCCTATCTCATGAACTACTGGTTAAAAACGCTATTTTTGGCTAAAAGGGTAATGTAGTAAATAAGTCTTTTTTTTCTTATTTTTATCGTTAAAAAAGTTAAGAAATGTATTAAAGAAAAGCTGTGTAAAAAGGCTTACTATACACTTAACGCTTATGTAGTTGTTAAAAGGGCCTGGAACTAGTGCTAAACAGGCTATTTCTAATTAATTTGCGATGTTTGTTTTAAAATAAGAGTTGTTTGCTATTTTGTATAATGATTTGCTACTGAAAAGAGTACTCAAAAATTTTTTTCGCCGGCTTTTTCCGTCGTCTTTGCCGATGAGTTTAAATGCCAAATTTAATGACGTGGAATAAGTGATATCTGTTTCTTATATTTCATAATAAACATATTTTTTTTAATAAGAGCGGAAATGTGGCGATATGAATTGGAACTGTTGCAAAAGTAGGAATATCCTTTGTGTGCCTCCGTACCACGCGCTGCGGTGACGGCGAAACAGAATCAAAAATAATGTGTGATGAAATTGTTTCTCTTTGAAGCTTAGCGAAAAAAATTTTGCGACAGAATTTTTCTGCCTTCTATTGACCTACCTAGCTACCCTTGTCTTTAACTTTTTAATATCATTGTGTGTTATTCTTAAATAATTTCTTATGAGATCCTGATTTAATTTCTATGATAAAATTCTTTACTCTACACAAATATAAAACAATCATGGTCAAGCGAATGAAATCGTGTGGTGTCCTCACGACTTCACCGAGTCAATAATAAAATCATAATTTAAAAATGGAATACGATAAGTCAGCTCGAAATTTAAATTCGAGGAATCCTTTAGTAAACCTGGACACAATATAAATCCGTTTACATTTAAAATAGGAACGTAAAAACTTCTTAAACGGCCGCGTAAATTAAAACCTGTATGTGTTATATTCATTAGCCTGACAAAAGCTACCTTTATGTTGGCTAAGATGACCTCCTATGCAGATCGGGCTGGAACCTATTGTACTGATTTTTATTTAGCACAAAAGAACCCGCCATTTTGTTAGGGTATCCCATTACGCGCACCGGAAGTGTGAGCACAAAAGGGAGAAGGAATGGTTTTGGCTCAACTCTTATTTATTCAGGAACTCGTAGGCGAAAGTATACGTAATTCATGCGTCCTTATTAAAAGTACAACCTTGTCGAAAAACATAAATGCTGTTTTCTAGACCTATAGCGCCTATAGGTTAATTATTATACATGAAGGCAATTTACCTATAGACCGTGAATCGAGAGAACAGGCATTAACAACTGACCAGGCATAGATAATTAATTAGAGGTAGAATTGAAGATAAAAGTATACATACAAGTTACTATTGAATGCATAATTTAAAAAGGATACATCAAAACAGAGAGGAATTTTGAATGCTTTATTTAAGAATTCTTATTTTTGTGTATTAAAAAAATTAAGGAAAAGTTTCCTCCTATCATTGAATTAAATATTGGAGCTGACTGAATGAATTAGTTGTTTACAGCCTTTTGATTCTCAAAAAAATATTTATTATAAGTATAAATCCAAAAACATACAAAATAATAATAATATACATTAATAATGATAAACGAAGTACCACAGACTCATAACTTTTTTTGCCTTGAAGTGCAGATGATATCATATTATCATAAGCACTTAACGTATTCAATATCTATCACAAGATCATAATCATCTAATTGCCCCGTTTTAACCAAAGTATTCAACTGACGAATTTAAGAGAAAGAGACGAAAGATTACTTCTGTTAGAGTGCTTTTAGTGCGATGTAGTTTTTATAAATAAGGGGGTAACTCGTACCTATCTCCAAATATTATATTTATGCTAAACAGCGATTATGTAAATAAAACTGTAACATACTATAATTTTCAATCATAATGCATAGCACAAAATCACCTACATCATACCATCACGTGCATACCGACACTTTTACACCATCACACAACACAACCAATTTAGGCTTAGTTAAATAAATTAAATCACAATTAGTTAAATGTATTAAATACTTTTTGTTTCTTTGTTACCTTTTCTAAATCTTTATCTAGTATAATGTATTCCATCTTTGGCTAATTTTTCAGTATATGTGCTTGTAATTATATATAATTTATGTTAGCTGTAGGATTACTAAATAAATAAATTATTATTATGGTGGGTAAACATCCAGAAAACAATGAACAAAAGTCCTCATGGGGGAGTTTGTAGCGAACCATCGCCGTAGAATTTGACTAAGAAAAAAATATCAAAAAAACAGCATGATATAAATACGATTGTTTGATCACTGAACTAAATTTAATATTTTTAATTTAATATTATTTGTCTTAATACACTTGAAGGGGTTTCATTGCAGTTCTACAATCTTTAATTGATCAAAGTTACGGAGATGTACTTAAGCTTGAGATGAGAGATGAGCTTAAGGTTCTCCTTTGTTTATAGTAAATTTCAGTAGCTGTCAATGAGTTTGAGTACTAAGGATGACATAATTTTTTTAAATATAGGTTTGTGCATTACTATGAAACAAATTTAAGTATCATTTTAAGTTTATTTATATAGGAAAGGAGTAGAGGTTTGGAAGTTCGTAGCCATGACGGTAGTTGGACGCTCTTTTCCAGGCGTCCTATGATGTCATTTAGCCGCAGGTATCATTCGTTTTCAAAAGTTTTGGAACACTCATATAAATGCGGTAGATGATACAGAGACCATCTCTACGCAACGCCAAAGTATGAAGCCGATCAGGAACAACAAGTTCCGCAATGTGTCTCTCTCATCACAATTTTTCAGAAAGAGACGAAAGAGTACATTAGCAAATAGACTGCAAATTAACTCACAGTTGTAATGAAATTTATAATTCAAATGTTAATAAATATAAAAGGAACAATTTTAAATGGTTTTAAGTCGATTTTACTGTCACTGATTAATTTTTAAATTTAACAATTATCATAATACATATATTTTTATATTTAATCTAAAAAAGGAAATAAATACACTTACTCTTAAAAAGGCATTAAAGTCACTTATTCTCAGCTCAGACTTATTTCGTAGATGACAACAAGCCATGATTTCATGGGTCTCTCCATGACAGCTGTGCTGACTGAACAAGGTGAAAAAATACCACTTGTGCACCAGGCGCTACAGTGACGTGACCTTCAGGAATGTAGAATACGACTCAGAAGATAGTACATACTAAATATTCTTGTGTAAAACATTCTTTTATTTGTTTATTAGATTCTTATCCCTCATTATGTTTACTATTTTTTTACATTAAACGATTTATACAGAAACATACAATCCTCAATCTATATGCAAAAAATAGTTGTATTGAATACAATATTTACATTAATACAAACCACAGCGGTTTTCTAATGTAACTAATTGTAATATATTATATTATTTTGTAAAATAAAGAGAAAAAAAATTATAAGGTTTACTTTGTTGCAATTAATTTAGTACATGTTTTTTTTATAGAACAGGGGGAAAACGGTCAGCAGTTTCATCTCATGTTAAGTGATACCGTCGCCCATGGACACTCTCGATGCTAGAGGGTTCGCGAGTGCGTTTCCGGCCTTTTAAGAATTTGTACGCTCTTTTCTTGAAGGACCGTAAGTCAAAGAAGGAAACCAAATGCGCTAAATGAAAGTAAAAATAACAAATATATTAAAAAATTTCTACTTCGTTGAGTCTCGTAAAACTCGGACAATCAGAGCCACAGGGCAAAAACTCACTTATTTCAAAGTTTTGTTCAATTGTCGGATAAATTCGCCTAAAACGATTATTAAAGCGATAGAGATGAAAGATGAGTTTAAATTTTATCACTTTTATAAAGATGTAAGATTATATTTTGGTCAGGTTTTTAATGTCTCGTGTTCGTAGCCTCGTTGAGCACAATTAGAAATTGCTCGCACTGTGAAGAAAAACATCATGAGAAAACTGGAGATAGATCCAAATTTCAAGTATACAAACACTACTATATACTTAATTATCACATCTGACTAAATATTACAGCTTGATTTCTTGAATGCAGAACAGTGCAGAGCAGTGCAGAGCAGTGTTGGCCCAGTCGCCTATGGGCCTGACTTTTAAGCCCCAGGTCGTAGGATCGATCCCCGGCTGTGTACCAATTGACTTTATTCGTACTAGCACGAAATGGAAATCATTATGACGTAACCGGCATGCCTTAGAAAAGTAAACGGCGTGAATCATTCACATAACAAAGAAGATAATAATAAATAAATAAATAAATAAAGCTAAAAAAAAAGATGATATCTGAAGCATAGCATATTTTTATGATATTCAAAACTATTACTATACAAATTAATATTTTTGTTTTAGTAAATAAAATGTATTACAAAAATGTGTGTTAAGGAATAAATCTATTCTACATAATAATGTGAAAACAGATTAATTATGCGCATAATTTATACACAGGCTATGAAGTGAAGACGACACCAAGCCTCTATAGGAAAAAAACATATAGACGAACATTTTTTTTTTACACAAGTAATGTGTAATTCGCATTTATATACGCCTTATAAAATGTACAATTATAAATATTGGCTACTTTACTGATTAATAAACGCTTTATATAGAGTAATATCCTTTAAATAGTGCGTAATAACTCTATCTACTGGGTTAAACCGAGTATATAAAAGCAAATAGCCGTCTAGGCGTCTAATGAAATCTCGACATCGCGCGTTGCATTTTAATTTAATTACATAATTATCTTAGTCAGCAACTCTAAGCTTAAATATTTAATTTGGTTTACCTTTATAGTAAGACCAATCAGCTATGATAAAATTAAATTTACTTGACTTACCTTCATATTTTTTTATATTTATCATTGAGCAGTTTCGCTAGATATTTTTTTATAGTTACTTCCAGCATCTAAAACCACGTGGGTTTTGTCATGACACTGGCTTATTAAAAAATTATCTTCATACACTGAGGGTAAATTTCAGCAACGAGACTTATGGTCGAATCCAATAATGTATCCACAATCTAGTTTGAATCGACAGATGGCTATTACAATCCGACGTTTGGTTATTGGCACACTTTTTACAAGATTTGGATCAAGATGTCAATCTCAGATAGTCAACAATGGATTGAGATAGGTTACTGGGTTTGGGCGTTAGCCTATACGATGTCAAAATCCAGTAGGTTATTGACATGAGGGAGGCATTAAACGCTATGCTGTTACTGAATAACACCCTTAGTCTATTTAAAAGGTTCGAGGTAAGTACATAAATTTCAATCGCGATTCCGATGCCAATATTGAGTTTTGTACCCAAATATCGGAGTTCCAGCCATCGACATTGTTTTTTTATTTCTTTGATATCCAAAAACCTACCTTTTAACAACTTGTATTTAGACCAAAAGCTTATATTTGTTTATTTAATAGTTAACATCGGTGAATTACCTAAACTATAAGGTTGTTCATAATCGAGCTATGTTGCGGTTTAATAGAATCGTGTTCAGGATGCGGTCGCCTGCAACATTCCAGATTAACCTTAATTAAGTGGATGTTTTGAAAGTTGGGAGAATTTATCTGATAAATACAATCTGCCATGCGACATGAAACTTTTAATGTTGCACATAATTTTAGGTGTATCGCATGAAAAGAATATGGAAATAATAAACTTCAAAAACCTACATTATTCAATACTGTTCAATTCACACTACATAATACAATTTAGATGAATTTGGAACTGTATCGCAATTAAAATCATTTAAGAATATATTAATGCCTTTCAATTCCCAAAAACACAAAATTATGAATTCAGTTTGAATATCGGACAAATACAACAGCAGTTTGCAAGTGAGTTGCCGTCATTTAAGAAGAAAGGAAGAAGAATTAACAAACCAAATAACAAAATAAAATATAGAAGTGTTAAGAGCAGAGAGAGATTGAGCAATCCCCTAGACACAATGGGTTGGCAACTCTCGCACATGCAGTAAAGGAAGGTATATATAGGTATATATAATTTATATATTGTTACAAAAATAATAATGTATAAGGTTCATATTTTATATAGAACGATAGTCTGTAGTAATTTTATAATATTTATTATTTATGTTACAGCAATGGTGTTAGTATTAGCTGCCACTTTCATTATCATTTAAAATCGAAGTAAAATTATGTTAAAAACGTTAATATGACTAGTTCAATTAACTTGTCAATGTTGCTAGATCTATAATTAACGACTATTCAATGGTCGGTAATAATTATGACTCCATAGTCATTATTTTTTTTTTTTTTTTGGAGTTTATGGCCTGGTATCTAGACCTTTAGGCCACCCATAGTCATTATTATTATTATTGAAAGTTATTCTATTTATATTCTATATATTATCATAATTCTAAATATTAGAGACTCGATGACAATCAATATTAAAGTAATCTTTGACATTTTGATTTTTTCTTTGGATTTTTCAAACCTGAGTTTGAAAATCCACGAGACGCAATGAGGTCTTTCGCCCTCGTGCGCAACTAACTCTTGCACAAGCAATAAAGTAAAGTGTATAACATGGATTTCCATGTTTGAAATTCTGTAAATTTGTAAAATACAATCTATCAATAAATTCACTATATCTTAATTACATCTCAACATTTAGTTTTAGCAAGTTAACCAACACATTGTAATCTCCGCAAATTCACTTTGTCTGAAGCCATAAAAATGATACATTGCAGTACTTTATGCCGTAACGCCTCGAGGCTTAGGCGTTTGGGACGTATAAGGAATGCCCGGCTCATAAACATAATCTCTATCATCAAGTGATATCGATGTGAAAATGTATTTTTTCCTTCAATTTAAGCGCCATAAGTCGGTATATATTACGGGAATAATACAGCGTAGTAGTGACAATTTTATAGATTTAGAATTTTATGCCTGAGCTTATTAATTACAGCATACGTAATAACATAAAAACCTTAATGTGTAAAGGTTACTACACAGTTAATGACTACTTAGAAGATAAAAACGCTTGGCAATAGTTCTAATTACATTGTTATAATTTGTTTTGTTACCATGGAAGTGTTTTGGATATGTATGTAATGGTGAATGTGGTAAATCACAGATTCTTATTTAATTTTTTTACTTATGTAACTTAAATGGCGTTGTGGCTTTATGACATTTTCCTTTGAATTATTGTTATGTAGAGGGAGGGTAAAACTTGCTGAGTTTCTTGCCCGTTCTTCTCAGAACAAGGCCTCCTGGTAGTTTTGCGAACGGATGGCGTAGTTTTGCTGTTTCGAGAATTTTGTAAACCTTTTTGACATTCATAAGCATGCCCTAAGAAGCATCTAAATTGAATAAATGAATTTTGATTTGATTAGAATTAAAAGTAAAATCACAATACATTTCAATTAAATACGGCCACACGAATAAGTGGAAAAAATATACAAAAAATGCAAGGAGTGAAAGTTAATGTTCTTAACTACTTAAATAGAAAACGGAGAATATATATTTTAGAACAATATGTAGGTAGCAATAATACGAAATAAATTTAAATTAATATTAGTAATTTAGTTAAAATTTCAAAAGCTTTTCGATAAAAAAAAAACTATTTTACGCATAGTTTTTATCATAAAACTCATTTTTCGAATGAAAAAATCTCAGTATACCCTCAGAAGTGAGCTTCCCCAACCGACATATTATGTCTATAAATTTAGCAGACGTGTCCAATATTTCAGACGTTTTCACCGGCCTGACCTGTTTAATAAATCCTCTAGGATACGTGGATTGGTTGCTTTGGGACATTTTATTACAACAGCATATCATTTCTGTTGTGATTTATCCTTGAATCGGATCTACAATAAAATACCGGTGTTAAATTTATTTATCACTAGCAAGTGTATATGATTATTTGACACTTTAAAACCGAGTGTCAGGTCATTGTGATATGAATATAAAAATCGGATTGGAACAGAACGCTTACAAACGATAAAGCCGTACATTTTAATGTTTTTTGGTATGTAAGTATTAGAAAAAAAACTATTAATAATTTACACTTATAGTGATAACTATCAATATATCGATACCAACCTATATAGATACTTAATTAGCTTTTTTTAATGAGAAAGTATGTATAGTATAAAGAATCTCTTACAAAAACTTTTGTTAAACAAACAATTAAATAATAGAGATCGTCATAGTAACGTAGCTTTGATCAGTAAATGGAAACATTTCATAAATTGGATGGTACATCATTTGAACGTCAACGTTTAGTAATATTTCAGTCAATGTTTGATGTAAATTATGATTTTATAGTCAGCTATTATGAATTAGCTAATAATGAAATATTTTCATAATTTTAATAAACGTTTATGTAAATTGATTGACAATAAAAATAAACCCTGTTTGATGGACGAATGGGCTTCGTAAAACAAGTCACTTTATTTCGAATATTTTGATAAGATTTTGAGGCTTTTCTAACAAAAATCATTATATTTCAGTTAATTCATGTGAACCCATACGTATTCTTTCGGTGATTACAAACAAAAATCTGTTTGGTAGTTTAAGCACATATTCTTATAATTTTATAATAATCCATATTAATATTATAAAGATCTGTATGTAATTTTATTTGTAGAAAACTAATTGGCTCAAAAAGTACTTGACCGATTTAAAAATTTCGTTTACCATCTGAATGCTACATTATGACTGATAATCAGGATATGATATAACTAATATAGGCTATTTTTATTGCAAGACAAAAATAAATATCCGTACTAAAACAATAATGTTACCTAAGGTGTAAAAAAAATTCTATAAAATATCTTTCGTCGCATGCGCTGCGAAAACTGTTTATGATAGAACAAAAAAATAATAAAGAATATATCAACATATAAAAAATGTTTAAAAAAATAAAGTCCACCCGTGCGAAGCCAGGACGGGAAGATATTTTCTATTTAATGTATTAGCCTTTTAAACAAATGTTTTATATTTTACTTAGATGATCCTGGTATCCCAGGAATAATGATGTTTTTGATTCGCTTACCTTATTCATACATTCTTTCCTATACTATCACATCCACACCACCAGATGCTACCATCTAATTTTGAATTTATGACTTTTAATATTCTAAACGGTATTTCTTCTTTTTTTTTCGTTTCTTTGAAGTGAAACTTACGAGAGTAAAAAAATTACGGAACGTCACGAAGATGTTCAGCGATTTTGTGGAAGAAAAGGGAGAGAGCAATTGAGACCGATTGAGAGAGAGTGAGAAAGCGAAATCGAGAAAAAATACACGCTGTGCTTGATGTAATCGTTTAGTGGAACTTTAGATGGCAACTCTGTCGCATAGCACAATAAAATTACATCGAGTGATCATATACTTTATATTAGTACATGAACATGATCATATCTATTGGGTATATTCTTAGTAATAATTAATTTACAAAGAAGTTTCACTTCTGACAGGTGTACTCTGAACGCACGCACTTTTGTCGTGACAACGTTTTATAATTAATTGAGCTCGATAAAAATATTTAAATATATTTTCGGCAGCGTTCGACATCTGTCTATTATTAATTATTATTATAATTCTATTTATGCGTACAAATAAATGTAACTTAGTCAATTCAATTGTGATTTCCATTTACCTCCTTCTCTATATCCATACAGAATATTTATCAAACCAAATACCATAAGAATTTCCTTATGACGTTGAACTATCGTCAGTAAACCGACTTTGCAGACAACTGATTTTTTTTTGTCAGAAGGTAAAATAATCTATCTAAGGTATAATAGTAAAACTTTTCGTTTACAAACAATTATTGACGTCTCTTCTGACAAATAAGGAAATAGAATGAACAAAAATGTAGGATTAATTGCGTCTGAGACATTGTGATGGATCTTACCCCAGTTAGAGGATGTGTCACTCAGTGTCACCAAGATATTGTAGTAATTATTTCTTTCTGTAGCTATTATGGACGAAATACAATGATCCACTCCGCTCTCCCTTTTTACGAGAATCTTTGGAGATTTTTTGATTAATACTTCGAGCAATGAATAAATTTACAATGGAATTTGAATAATATCGTTTTGTTTTGATGTGTTGGTTTGTAATTATCTTAAAAGCAATGTATTGAATGTTCATTTAATTTAAGGCAATATCGTTTTTATTTTTACGTCTGCTCACACTTTTGATAAAATAATAAATATTCAAAACTAATTTAATAAACATCTATTTGTCCTAGGCGCGATAGACAGCCCCATGTGCAGAGGCTGTTTCAGCGCAGAGGAATCAGTCACCCACGTAGTCCTGGAATGCGAGGCTGTGGCTAAACAACGAACGGAAATCCTCGGAACAGTGAGGTCGCTCCGTGAAGCCTGTGAAGTGCCCAGGAGACTTCTGTGCTTTTGGAAAGAGCTAGGCTGGGTAAAGTAGCCAGGGCTTTACGCAAAACAGACCAAATTTGAGTCTAGTTGCGGAAATTGAGTCCACCTACCTAATACCTAAAATATTCAATTACTAATACGTCATCACGTGATTTCCTTTAGTCTAATAATGACGTCTATAATTAGTTATTTAATTTCAAACCTCAAGCTTACATCTAAGATACGTTACACATATATTTGTCTTGATAGTTTCAACAATTCGCTCGTTGCTAACAGCGCATTAAGTACTTTATAAAGTTGCAATTTTCGTAAGAAGCAAGCAAGAATGCTTTCAGTGGACACAAGTCAATCTCCGCCCCCCATTGAGGGGATGATTAATCGTCGCAGGGAGTCCGTGCGGAAAATAACTATTTCTCATGTTTTCAAAAGCCTCTTTAGTGCGCCTGCCACGGACAGAACGTTACCCACAACTTACGACTTGCTCTCCACAATTATTGCCCCATCATAAGTGCTTAATGTCGAAAAAGGATTAATTAGTCAATGTTCATGAAATCATGTTTGTACCAAATAGTTTTTGAATTGGGCGTGGGTAAATTTGTTTGATATTTAAGTTGTTATCAGTATGTTGGATGAACACATAAAGTTTTCACTAATCGTATATATCGGTAAAGATTGTGCTGTCCGACGAATGTCCAATTGATTTTTAAGACACTGAAGGCATGGTACTTGCTTCGGTAGTATATAAACTAAGAGGAAGGCTAGGAATAGAGATTCCTAGATCTAATTGGTAAGCTACTTTAAATAGAGTAATAATATTTTTTGCTTCTAAATAACTTACAATTAATAAGATAACACCAAACTCTTTTTAAACGACTTAATAAAATTAAGAATCATATTCATATTATCTTTGATGTGAATTACATAGTATGCGATACTTCGTATTTACCAGATTTTAAAAAACATTGAAAAAATAACTTTAATTAAATTGTTTTTATAGGAATTTGTCATTTTACCAGTCACCCATAATCGATATAGAAAAACCCAATTAATTTTCACTCGATATATTTGATTAATTCTTCAAATAATTATTTGGTTTATATAACAAACGCTGCATCGTCACAATCCCGTAATTAATGTTCAAGTAATAATTAACAACGCTCCAACGCATGATATCCATTTATAATTGAATGCAAACATCGATGGAGCTTATGAGTTTTCTTGTTTAGCTAAACATTCACATGAACGCATTTTGATTTCACTGATTCGTAAACGTGATTTTTCCTCATAATTTATAAAATACTTCATTACGTTGTATTTTATACATATTTGTATCTTTATTTTACTAATTTTAGTTTTATTAGCATGACATACGTTGACCTGAACACACAAAAAATAATCTCGCATCCACACAAAACATTTCAAAGATTTTTGTGTGGAAGATTTCTCATTTATGCACATAGTTCGAATTGTCCGACTTGATTTGTAAATTTTTATTTATTATTTACATTATTCCACTGAATTCATTTTGTTTTGTTAAAATATACTTACATAAAAAAAGGATTTTTATTTAGACTACTGATATTCTGTGATATATTAGTTAGTAATATCGTAAAGTAACAGATTTCCCAGTTGCTTTCGAACCGAGAAAACCACATCTAAAAGCTCCCTGCGTAAATAGCTAAGTGAAAACTACAAACCAATATGTTGACTAGAAAATGACTGTTTCCCTTCAGTTTGTGAAGTCGTGCAGTTTATGAGAAAACTTGCAGACACGATGTGGCTATAGGAACTTAGAGGCAAGTGCTTAGGACGTGACATCCGACATTAAGTGGCCTGAATTCTTGTTTCCACGTTTAACGATTATTTTAATGCAATGTACCAAAATAAAGGATATATAAGGTTTTTTTGTTATATCACCAGACGTCATGATGTAGATATACAACTTCCATGTTCATTATTATTATATTCATTAAGAGACTAAACTGTCATATCTCAGCTCGTATCAAGCTCAATCAGGAATATTATAAATTTATATATTTCGCTATAGTTCAACAGTATCTCCTGATTTTTTTTTTATTCCTGTCAGTTTATACTGACAACTGTATTTCAACTGAGTTTCCAGTATTCCAGGATGTCTATATAACAATAATAATTCACATATTTTATACTTATTATCATGTCTTCTATCTGTTTATCGCAAGGACTCTTCCTCCTTGCTGGATGCAACTTCTGAAAGTAGTGAAAAAATCATCTCGGAAATAGGCATTATCTTTTTTGTATCCTTAAATTTTCCATAAATCTAAATTAAGAATACATAAAAAAAGAAAAGCATTCCTCACATACTACGACCTCATCGAATAAAGCCGTTTAATCTCTCTCTTAGGGCTCAATTAGGGCAGATTCCTTGATCATCAGGTGTTCTAGGTCAAAGACATGCCGGTTTCTTCGCAATGTTTTTCCTTCTCAGAACGAGCGTGTGTTTATTGTGCACATAAAAAATGCCTTGGTGCACGTTTACGGTACAAACGACTCTCAACGCTGCGTCTTTAAAGTCGAGACTCGCACACAGTTCAAAATAAAGTAGTAGTATACTACTGCTACATTGTTTTGTCGTTTTATCGACTAATTATAATCCCGGGCCGTGATCCGGTAATACAAGCGACGTTCAATACTAATAATCACTTTATTTATATCATAAACAATACAAATATAATTTACATAATTAATAGTTATAGACCGTCATACTGTTAAGGGCAGTTTCTTCCAGATAACGAAGTAAATTATCAAACCTATACCAGCCAGGATATTAGGTCTTTATTTCAAGAAAAATATTTTAAAAGTTTAAATAATGACCGTATATGCAACTGAAAAATGATTATAATAAAACTGTCTGTTGTATTTTTGGTACAAAGATATAAACAGACAAATTATGTGTATCTAGGTGCCAATTGCTAAGTAGGGAAGTTAAGTGCTCCAAATATACTGTGAGTACAGCAGGAAGCAGTTTACGAGTTCAAACGATGAGTTAAATGGGCTAAAATAATATTGTTACGTATCGTTAAAGTGGTTAGTAAAATGTATGTTGTAGCATAGAGATTTTAAGATGCAATACATGTTGTATGCATGGGACAACTAGGATATTATATCTTTAAGATTCTAAGATTGAGTATATGTTGTCATAGTCAAATATATATGGTAGGGGAGCGTTCAAGTATTACTTAACGAATTTGTAGGGATAAAACGTAGAATTATGCGTTATTGTTAATACTATTTTCGACTTTCCGCTACTTCATACCTCATAAATAGTAATAAATAAACTTAAAGGTGCAATTAGTCACTGGTTGGTAACTAAAGGTTTTACTATTGGGCATAGAAGAACGTTACAGGGGGGCGTTACGTTTACATGGGGGGGGGGGTCAAGAATCTCCAAAAATTGCGTGACGTCATACTTGAACTCTCCCTAGATTTTGAAAACCCGTTGACAGTGGCACTTTTAAAATTTGATGGGCCAGAAGTTTCTGTACCTGTTTTTTCTAATAGACAAATAGCTTATCAGCATTCTGAGCCTTACACAAGCCGTTGACTTTTTGGATCTAAGAAATGCCGATGCTCGCGATGATTTACTTCATCGTACGAGCAAGTAGTTAATGCAGTCTGAGACAGAAATCCTATCGGGGCACAGCCAGGGATGGAAATCGCAGGGATGAGGCACGCTGATGCTTTTTATTTGCTTGAAATTACTAAATATATATTATTCATTTTCAACTTATAGATATTTAAAGATTTAAAAAAATGCAATTTATTACTTAAGTAATACTTTATATTAAATATTAAGTTTTACGTAAAAAGGTACCAGACAAGATTTAATACTAGCAAACATAGCAAGGTTTTTTTGTTATTTTGAATCTGGATTATTCATTCATAGACTTACGTGGATACAATTTTATTGCGTAATACAAATGTGTTCCTAAACCAAATCGAAACTAGAACGTATTTGTCCCGACTTCACATTTACGCATACAAATTCGCTAATTAAAATCTCAAATTCGGCACGCCGCTCTTGTTACAAAGGAGAATTGTGGCTTTGTTACTGGGTACGTTATAATTTGACATATTACACATATAAGCAATATATAAATCAGAAAGATTAGTCATCGCCAAATCCATGGAGGTCAGAAAATTCACAACAGCAGCTATGACAAAAAGCAATTAGCTATAGTAGGTTATTTGTAAATACTTCTGAGCTCGTTCTTGAAATTCAGAAACTGGTCTTAAGAAAACATTATGTGAAATTGTATTACTTAATGAAAACCTTCATACGCATAACTTTTACGGTTGTATATTATTTGATTAGTATATAAGAGCAGTGTTGGTCAAGTGGATTCGAGGTACAACTCTCATAGAGTAAGTTCAATCCCGGCTGTGCACAGATGTCCAATGAGTATGTCTGTCCTGCCTTTAACAAAGGAAGTAAATCAGCATGCCTTTGAATCAAAAAGTCGACGGCGTGTATCAGGCACATAAGGCTAATAACCTACTTGCTAGCCTACGTACCTACATATACAGAATGGTCACTAACTAGATGCAGAAATCTGTGAACTTTAAAGTATGAACTAGAATATTATCTACAAGTACTAAATATTTGAGTATTACATAGATGATAAAATAAGAGAATAAGATGTCAATTATTTTATTAGAATGGCAACACTAGGCAACGATATCTGACAGGTTGTAAATTGTCAATGTGACAAAGTCAATTTATCAGTAATGCGTTGGATCGACATTTACAGTTTACACCGTTCTTTGTACAGTTCAGTTGCTCTCTGATCAGCACCAATGTGCGCTCGGATTCTGTTTTAAATAAAATCTAAATCTCCGACGAGGATAGTAATAACTATCTGGCTAATATTAATCACTTGGAATCTGCGACATATACATTAAGTTCGTTGGTTAATTTATGTATAAAATTGGAATAAACATTTTAATAGAAGGGATTTATTTACAAACTTGCACATAACTTTTGCTATATACACTTTGAATAAAAAGTACAAGTAGAGCTTACAAAGTACACATGTCAGAAGTGAAACTTCTTTGTAAATTAATTATTACTATTAAAAGCACCAATTGACGATCACGTACACGAATATATGATCACTTCATATATTTACATACCTATATTCACACTATTTACATACTGTATACGTGCTAATGATAATATAAATAAATAAAATTTGCGTTTACTGCACAAGACGTTATGCGACAGAATTTCCATCTAAATATCTAATATTTAAATACTAAACGAATATATTAACCATTAGCGTGTATTTTTCTCGATATACCTTTCTCAGCGTCTCTCCATCGGTGTCAATCGCTTTTTTGTCGTTCCGTAAAAAAATTACCCTTTGAAAGAAGTTCCACTTTAAAAGGCAGTACATTTTGTATATTGACTAAGTAACAACAAACAGATTACGTAGTAAATGAGTTACATTTATTAATATTCTTTAATAGTTTAGTGACAGTTTAATATAGAAAAATGTTCCTATTAATGTATTATTAGCACCATTTATTTTTAAGACCAGAATTACAATAAAAAGCGTTATTTCAATTTCAACTCAGACCTACTCAACATGATACGAAAAAATATCCTACGTTATGTTCCAGAAAACGTATAATCGTAATTTTTTACGCGTTTATAACTTGAGAATTGTAATTTGTTTGCAGTACACCTTAAATTTTCGCTAAGTGCTTTCTTGTTGCATAGTAATAAGCCTTTTGTGAGCTTTAACGGTCTCAGACGATGCTAACTTATATTTTCGACCTTATTTTCTATACAATGTTTTATTTATCGTTTACTTACGAATATTAGATGTATAGAAACATTGAAGTTGCTTCAAATTTATTAATAATAATTGTTTTAAATCAATTTTACGTTTTTAAATATACGATAAAATTACTTTAACTTTGCAGCTGTTTTAAATAAATTTATCGAATATCTCTTTATATTTATTTTACATCTTTGACATTAAAGTTCAAACTTTCTCCTGATTTCTCCTCCAAACGTTGTTATTTTTTATGCCACATCTATATGAGCTACCAAAAAACCCTTTTCTCCACCCAATGGTTTTTCTCTTTCAGATACCCTTTCTTCTTCAACCACTTTCTTTACGAACAATATTAAGCATCATCTTCCTAACCTGTATGCTAACCATGCTGAAGCTGAAAGTATTCCTCATGGGCATAGTAGTTTAATTATAAAATTGTAGTGCTATGTAGATTTTAATACGTCACGTACCTTAAATAATTAATATGTCAAATGGAAGAGACCACAACTGGGAATCCTAGGGGCACTAGGCACACCTCTCTAATTATACATCCTATTTTATTATATGTAACATCCTTTTTTTTAATATATACTCTCATATCTTAATATATATAAATCTCCTGTCACGATGTTTGTCCGCGATGGACTCCTAAACTACTTAACCGATTTTAAATTAAATTGGCACACCGTGAGCAGTCTGGTCCAACTTAAGAGATAGGATAGTTTAGAACTTTAATTATAGTCGCAATTTTATTTTATTGCAAATTATTTGTTTATTGTTAATTCTAACAGATGGCGCTGTGTTAAAAGTACCAAAGTTGCACATAAGTTCTCCTACCTTGAATAGTTTACTACTATGTAATATACCTTAGCCACAGCACCGCTTGGCCGAGTCTGCTAGTATTTATATATATTATTATTATTATGTTCGTCTTGTGAGAACAGAAGGCTTATAACTACTTGCCATTTAGAAAATGATTAGCGTAGCAGGCTTTTTTATTATTTTATACTTATAAACAACTTTAGAATACATAAAAAAATATTAAAACACGTTCATAAACTTCAATACTTTTAATTTAACATTCAGTACAAACATATATCACACATTATGACCCAATAATTCACGAAAAATATGGAATTTCTCAGCTTTGGTTTGGGGTCAGGTGTCTGCCACAGCCGTAAGGCACGTCACTTATTTTCCTCCAGTTTTCAAACCATACAGGCTTTAAGGTGTATAAACAAACTAAATTGCCCTACCGAGATATTCTCAGCGATTTTACGCTCCCCATTCTTGCTTCAGGAATTTGAAAACGAATTTTATGATGCTTTATTGAAATTTTGGTAAAAGCAATCTATTGCGGTTTGCTTAATTTAAATTGAAGTCTTTGATAAGACTGCGATTTTGAAGACGTGTTTCTTTAGAACACTACGTCCTCATTTTAAATACGACTGCAAGTCTTCACCGTGTTTAATTACGGATATAAATTAAGCCACAGGGTTTATTTTTACAGATTGCGGATGTTTTAAAAATAACAACAGATACGACGTAGTTCAATTTACTGTCGGTTTCATATCAGACGGTTTGATTGAAGCGTGAAGGCTAACACGGGACGAACGAGTAATTTATGAATCCCATACCCCGTTCGATTACAATAACATACAATATCGAACGCCGCTCAAAAAGTTGATGAAAAGTTGTCGCTTCGAGGTCGTTTTACACTGGGCTTTTAATAAAATATGCCGTATCTTGTATGGTTTTTACCATTTACACCTCTATTTTTACGTTGGCGGCAGAATTTTTGAATTTCAGATTTCGTCAACGCAACCCTTTTATAACGTCCATTTTGTAAAGTATAAGCACAGCTAATCTCTATTACTTTTACCGTAACGTTAATTTAATTAGTTTCCGTCTACCGAGTTATAATTAAAAAAGACTTTTTGAAACAACCAAAGCCCTTCAAAACTTTAGATATTAAAGGCGTTGAAAGAATTTTTCGTTATTCATAATATCTTCTAAGCATTTTTCGGAATTCGATTAAGCTGTGAATATAGTCAAAACTTCAATCTTGGGGAAAGTCCTTTTATAGAAGCGGTATTATGAAGGCTGTGGATGAAAGGAGTAAATGGTGTGAAATAATCTGAGCTCTTAGTTCTACGTAGCTGAAAACGAATTTATTGCTTCTCGATACTCATAGCGACCCATTTTATTGACACCTTAATACTCGCAGCTGCCGGCAGACGTTCAGCAATAGCAGTTTTTCACATTATTTTCCAATAGACCGCTAACAGTTACCGAAATATTTACGTGCACGCCATGCAGTCAGTGTACGGCAAACAATCGTAAAAAGCGAACAAGGGTTTTCAACGCGACGCAACTTTAAAAAAGCAAAAAGTTACAATGCTGTTAAAAGTTGCACGTTATGGGAATGAAAAAATTCGCGACGTGAACGGTTTATTATTTTTCCGACACATTTGCACTTCGTGACTATCTCTCATTATATTACGCCTTGCAATAAGACGAAAGTATCAATGTATCTCTAATACTTTTGATTATATAAAACCTACGTATACTAAATACAGTACAATAGCAACTGTTTATATCAACGAAAATACTCACAAACTACCTTCGAACTGATTTTTCAATACGTCAAGTAAGTCGGTTCCAGTGACGTAGGTAATGAAAATTTTGCGTAAAATCTTAATTGAATTACTTTATTTTTCACCATGGAGTATCTGAACTACAGCTTTAATCGAATACATAAGACTATAGATATTGTCTTTGTGTATAATTATGTAAATAGCATTTGAATATTATAATCTCCGAGCCTATCCAGGTGTTGCGAAGTAAATTTCAATATTTTATTGTTTAGCGAACAACACCCGAGAGATCAATAAAATTTGTTTGTTTTGTAAAATGCTCTCCGCTGTCTGGTTTATAGATTGTGTACATGAATTATTCAGATAATGGAATGGAAGATAGCTAACAGTCCATTTCTTTTAATGTTTTGCTTTATAAAACGTGCCCTTTGCAGTTTAAACTGGAAATGGTTGTTTACACCTGGATAAATTCGTGAGGAAACGGTTAATTGCGTTGCAAACTTAGTTTTTTTTATAAAAAAATTAAGGTTTTGTTAGGAATAAACTTGTAAAATTATTACAGTACTTAAAGAGAAAACGTAATGAATATATTTATTGTCTTAGCGGTCTAGTGAAATAGTTACTAGAACTTAGCATTCGTTGATCTTGATTATTAGAAATATTGCGTCGGTAAACATTAAGGTACATTCATAATATTAATTATTTCAAGTTATGTTTGTCGTGTATCGTGATAATAATGATCCAGTGGCTACACCCCTTAATGAGTCTTGACACCCATAACTTTTTTTATATACACAAGTACCAACCTTTTGTGTCGTACGATTTTTGCGTATGCGTAAGGCCAGCTTCCTCACAATATTTGTCTTCTACACTGTACACAGCCAGTCGATTGAAACGTACGACCTCCGGGTTTTATTATTATTAAATTTAAATCAAAATACACTTTACCATATAATAATATTTATTTAAATTAAAATCAGAACTACAAAAGTTACCATTAAAAGGAAGCAGCACCTCAACAGAATTATTTTTAATACATAATCTGATATAACATCAGGTATTACTTAATATCAGGTGAGCCTCCTGCTCGTTTACCCCCTGTTTTATGAAAAACGATATAAATTCAGACAAAAAGTACGATATTATACGTTAATAATACTTTAAGTACCAACAATTAATTATTGTAACAAACCAAATTTAGTTTAGGTTATTCATAGGTGAGTGACTAAAAACCACCCACCACACCCCAACCAACTGGAGAGACTAAATTATTATTTACTATTCTGTCTCAGTTTCATACAAATATTTTTAAAAGAAAACTTATGATTGTCTGATATTGGAACGTATACTTAAACCTCGAGTGAATCGCCGTGTCACAATACGCAACCCGTGTTCGCCGTAAAATTATTTACCTTTCATTCCGTTCACTAAATGAGTAGGTTTATTGGATTAAGTCCAGAAAGCTTTGCCCTTAATTTGGGCTTTCCAACAAATAACTTTACTGTTTTCTCAAACTCGGACAGCTCTTAAATAATTCTCTTAATTAAATTTGTACACAAAATTAACTACATTTTGGTAATTCAGTTTTTCTATCCCAAGTTTTCATTAGTACGTGATAGGATTTTGTAAGCTTACAGCTACCTTTCTGAAGACGAACTAGACTTGTGTGGTATTGGGTATTTAGCTGTAAGCAGCTTTGTGCTGGGACATTTTTAATATGGTGTCAGTACGTTAATCTGCGTAATTAAATTCGTCTTTAATTAAGTTACGAGCGAATAAATTCACATAATATAACAAATTTTCTCTTTTAAAGTATCTGGGTACACTTATGTTACTTAGTTATAAGGTTTACCTGGAAAACGTTCCATTATATATTTAAAAATAAGTATATTATGTATAAGACTTTTTTTAACGTAATTACTAGTATTTACGACAATAATATTATATATAATATTTACTTCTTTGACCAGAATTAGATATTTCATTTCGAAATTTAAAAATATTATTTTAATATATTATTTTATTTTTACTACTTTTAAATTTCAGTCATAATTGGTAGAGGTACTACATAGTAGGAAACTACTAATAGAATATCTAATGATAAATATTATTATCATATTATCGGTAACGAGTTTAAAAGAAAGACCATCCTTTAATATTTAAACAAAGCAATAATTTGGACGCCAACTGAAATAATTTTAATTCCAAGCGGAATGCTGCATTTCTGGCATTGTATTATTGATGCTTTTTTATCTGACACGTTCATTTTAAGGGTCAACACGATATTGCCCATAACCGTCATAGATAACATAAACATTTATCAAGTAAACATCAGTCGCACATGCACTGTTAATTAAGTGTCTATCAAAATATGTCGGTGTTGCGTGCACTGCAAAACTTACGGTATTAACGATATGCCTTGTTTTATCGACAAAGGCAGATTATCTTGTCAGACACCATAGACTACTTTTTGCATTCTAAGAATTACGTTACTTGATCAAAAAATATAACGTAATTCAAAAAGAATTATTTTAATCGTATATGAATTTGTTTCGAATGACACAGTAGACACAGTAGTAGCATATATAATGCGTTATTTTCTACTATTACTATTGAATGTATCGTAATTAAAATTATGCTATAGAAAATGACCAAATATTTACTAGAAAATAAATACAGACGTGTTGGATTGTTCGCTTGAAAATTGATTAAACAATGCAAAGCAGAAACCAATTAATGCCAACTGCAACAAAACGTTATTTCAGAATTAATAGTTTAGTTTTCTGAATTCTGTCTAAATTTCAACAGTATTTCAGATTTAGCTATGTTGAGGTGACAATCTCTTGGTAGAATGCTTACGCGACCCCAAGTTACCCCAACAGTGACGTGATTGGTGGGAGGGGTTTAGTGGGTAGGGCTTTCAGAGCGAGTCCCAGACTCTGTGCGGAAATGCATTCCCTCAATAAAAAAAAAAAAAGTTGAGGTGACAAACTCAGCCTACCTCCTAGGTGCCTTTAAAAGGTACCGCCCAAAGTATCCATGCCCAGAGAATATCTGCGAAAGGTCACGGAACCCTCCGTCTTTCACCTAGTCTTTTAAGACAGGTCGAATTGCACGTACTTTCGATGTGCTAACGGGAGGTGTGGCCAGGTCATCAAAACACCCCTCGGGAAGTATTTCTCTGGCTTGACGCCTCACATGTCCCGCTTTATCCCACACGATAAGTATCCGCTAACCATTAGCTCGGTTTTTACGCAGTTTAAGGCATTGGGGAGTTGCAACTCGAACGATACCGCAATCACTCGCTGCGGCCTCCGTATAAGCATACGCTTCATCCGCCTGATCAGCGGTGGATGATGGATGAGGACGTACAGAGCGATACAGCGAATGATTTCGCAGTTGGTACAGCCACCGTACGCTGTGGCATGGGCCTCCAAGGTTAGCCAAGAGCTTTCCAAGTGCTCACAAAGTGATCCTGCCCTATATCTGCCTCCGTCACAACTCTTCCGCCGAGAGATTCAAAATGAGGTTAAAAATTACAGCGCTCCTCCAGCTCCCTAATCACACCCAATGGAAGACTATACCTATAATACCTTATGGCGACGTTCAATTAAGGTAACACTCAAATCGTAAGAAAAAAGAAAACTTACTATCTAAACTGTATAAATTCTATAAACTATCTTAATTTATATGTCGCAGCCAACGAACTAATAAGCCGTTCAATTAAAAACCTAGCCTCCTAACAAAACAACGCTGTGTATCTAAAAGATATTCAGCCATATGATACAACAGCTTGGCAAATGACATGGATCATTGACGTTTTAGTACTTGCCTAGCCTGTTGACTGTTGATTTTAGATTAAGTTCCACTTTCTGCCGCTCTCAAACTTGAAACGAAACTTTTGAAACTGTCAATATGGCATCGGCAAAGCACAACTTGATATTTAATTTTCATTTTAATCACATCTTAATTTTAATGAAAAAAATAAACACAATGGAAGTGACATGAATATGAATAGCTGTGTCTTACTTAAGAAATTTAATTTTTTAACAAATATGTTTTACGTCAGATGTTTATTCTTTTTTATTTCTGCCACGTGGTCACTCTACCATACAAATGGCTTAAACATTAGCTTGCCAGTTTATTAAATGTTCTTACAAACGCTACAGCTGAAAATATATCAGGCCGTTAGTTAAACGGCGCTGATTAGTTAAAAGGCTAGGCTGTTAATTACGTATAAATAAGTTAGCTGAGACATTTACTCTTAGAATTTATACACTTTAACGAAAATCACCGCCGTTGGGGTAGCTGTTGCAAGCTCACACAAATAGGGATATACATGCCCAATTCCACCCAGACGCCAAAAAAGTAATCAGCGTAGCAGAAATCAATTCTGACTCAAATAGAACTGACACAGACACAAAGGGTGTCTGTCCTGTATAATAATGTGTATACACCTTACAGCATATAGCCACGCGCTTAGAAATGCGCAAATGGCATAATTCATCCCCGGTTCCACCCGGCCGCCAATGACATAATCACTCCAAAAGCAGTAATAACTTCTAACTCAATAAAAACTAATAGACGCGCAGTGGGTGACTATCGCTTACACAAATGTGTAGACACCACACGCCACGCGCTTCGAGACGTAACTATCACGCGCAGACGTTGTATGTGTCTGGTTCCACTTAGAGACACCGCGGTCTTAATCAATCCAAACTGAACTACCTTATGTGTTATTTACAATTATAAAGTGTATCACAAAATATCTAACCGCAGACAGCACACGTTCCACTCGTGCACTCTGTAGGCGCGTTGGATGCGAACTTCTTCAGCTATAAGGACACTTGTAGGTTTGTCATAAATACTTTACAAAAAACATTGTCTGTAGATGTATATGGGGTCTAAACTCTAAGTATTACTCAAATTATTCCGGAAAAAGGAATCTATTTACATATTATTTGAGATATAAATAGGGGATCTATTTATATCTCAAATAATACCAACAAAACATTCCTACTTAACTGGTGGATTTTACTCTACATTTTTATTTTCATGCTCTTTACGCTGTACATTTATTTGTTCTTGCAATTCTAAGTACTACATGCAATAAGAATGCGACGTATGTAACTCACGGAAATCAAACGTTTCTAAATTCGGAGAATAAAGAGAAAATGTTGTCAGTTTCCAGGCATATATTAAATTTGTTGACCAGAATATCAGACCAGTATTTAATATAAACTTGTTCTCTGATTTCTCGTGATTTGATACGATTAACCACAAGCCTGTCGGTATGCTATGAACTTTTCAGTAATGTTTGTAAAAAATTTGCGGCAGCAAAAAACTAAGATTATTGTCTTTTACAAACACAATTTTTACATATTTAAAGAAAACACTTTTTCAACCACACATGTCACCGTGACCACGAACGCTGTAAAGCACGTGAAACGTCGGAAAAAAATCAAATTATGTAAAATACTTAATTATAAGTTTATAATAATACATAGTTGTCCGTTGAAAAAGGTTTTTTTTAAACTAAGATATTTTATGAGGCAAATCTTACATGAATCATGTTAAACTATAGATGGTTTATAGCACGCTATAATTGGATTAGAGATATTGAGCAATACCAATCGAACGAAACACTCACTAGTACATTTGATTTCATAAGGAATGAAACATATATATATATGACGAATAAATATATTGCTTAATCTTGAAACGCATACTTCAAAGCCGGATTAAGTTCGCCCGTGTAAAATTTATCTTACACTTATATAACTCAGCGTACTTACTGCGACAGGAGCGCCAATCGTTGCTGATAAAAACTTCTCGTTCTACAAACATCCGGGCACTGGCACACTCAATTACTAGAGTTTGTTGCACTTGGATTTTTTATTAATCCAATCTTCGCTATTTACTCAGGGTTTTGTAAGACCGTAAAGGATTCTTGAAATAAAACGTTTTTTTTTATTTCATAATGAAACCACGAAAATGTATAATTATGTAAGTAAGTCGACAAAATAAGGATGCATTTTGCGTTAATTTTTCTTCGGCATTTCCCCATTTTCGTACGTGCAATTACAATTATTAAGCAAGCAAGTCCTCTGAAACAAACGTTCGTTGTTGATGAGCATTGGGACGGTAGGTATTATATTATAATTACGCTTAAAACAGTGAATATTAATGAATACGCAAGTAAAATGACAATTAAACAACTATATATATAGTATTGTCTTTTATTAACATAACTTTTACACATTTAAAGAAAAACACTTTTTTACGGATTACGGTGGTCACGGTGACTGAAGACAAAGGTTTGTCTTCAGTCACCGTGACCACGCACGCTGTAAAGCACGTGAAACGTCGGTTTAAATTTAAAATTATGTCTAAATAATTATAAGTTTAAATACAATAATACATAACTATAATCCGTAAAAAAGTGTTTTTCTTTAACTATATATATATAGCACCTGTATCTTGATAAATTTTTTTTTAAATAACTCTATCCATAGTTGCTTGACGTTTAAAAAAATCAAATACACAACGACACGCAATACTCGTCGAGCGAGTTTGCTTATCTTGCCGAAGCCGCGTACAAATTATTTGATGAAATCTATTAGGTATGAGGGTGTGCAATTATTTAATCAATTACCATCTCAAATTCGGAATATTGGAGTGTTTGACAGATTCAAAAAGGAAGTAAAGATGCATGTTAGAATGAACATAGTTAACTAAAATTGTGACGGCCAATGGCGACGTGTATCTCGCTCGTATTATATATACATATTCATATTGTTTCTCGTGTAAATAAAATATTTCTGTTTTGTAATGAGAAATAAAGTTCTTTAAACATTAAAATGGCCGAGGTCTGAAAATATTTCCGATTACGGAAAAAAAATATTTTATTCCATTAGGAATAAAATATATTTTTTAATATTTCATTTATGTAAATGATACCAAACAAGCTTATTTTGTCACATTAATGACATTTAATTTTACTTACACCGTATTACACATAGTAACTGGATTTGACAGTATTTGGGCAACTAAAACCTATACAAGGTACTCTCAAAGGCAACTGTTACCAGGTGTTAAATTAAGATCAATATATATATATATATATATATTGTAAAATCGCGCGTTGTATATACCAATGAATGACGCCATAAAATATGGTGGAGGTATATTAAAACTATGATTATAAGACAGTCATTAAAAATCAAATGAAGGCAATATTTTGTTAAATAATTCTTTGTTTAAGCATTCATTATGTTATAAAAACAGTTTCGTAAATATTCAAAAGCAGTTATATATTTCCGAAATATTCAATTTATAGAGCAAACTTTAAAGTTGTTAAAAACGAAGGTTCTTTTAGTACAATTAAAGTGATTAAAATCTGTAAAACCTCAAACCATGTATATCTACGTTAGCTTAAAACGTATCGGTAGTTGTAGAAGTTGCAGCGTTGTCAAAGTGCCTATATCACGTTATAACATACACCTAACCGAGGAACGTGCTGGTTGGACATTACCCCAACTGGGAATTGCTAGAATTTCTATGGCCCGAGTTACCGCATAGTACATTTGGACAACGCTAGGCATGTTCGGCTACATTTGATATTCGCAATTTTATACTAATTAGTTTTATGGAAATTTACTTGTTTTTGCTTGTTACGCACTTCTGTATTGTATTTAACGCCAAACACTTTGATTTCGTTTATTTTAGTAATCAAGAGATGTTTACGTCCATGTACAACTACGATCCTAACGATTCAACTTAAACAAAACTAGTATGATGTAAACGAATACTGACATTAAATTATCAACTGCTACATCTTAGTACTTATTTCATATATGAATCTATGATAATATTATGAGCTAAAGTTATTGTATTTGTTTGATTGAACGCCGGGACAAAAATAATAAAATAAAAATATGATTATTATGGAATATAAGATACAGGTCTTCTTTATTCCACGTCATTAAATTTTAATCGGTAGACATCCCTACTCATCGGCAAAGAAGATAGAGGGTGTAGGCCGAGAGAAAATGCAGGCATAATCATACAAAATTACTATGTCAATCAAAACTTATTTTAAAACAAATATCGCAGACTCTAATGAGTCTGTTTAGCACTAGTTCCACACCCTTTTCTCAACTAGATAATTGTTAACTTTATAGTAAACTTTTACCATGGAAGCATTTATAATTTGCACATCTCTAAAATTTAAGCTCGAGAATATCTTATGTAGCTAGGCGAATAGTGTACTGTGTTGGCTTACGCCCGAACCCAATAATTAATCTCAGATTAAAAACAATCTGAGACCAGGCCGTGACGGTCCGAGTCGTGATCTCCTATCTGCATCCCAATAACCAAACAGCAAGAAAATAAAATCATTATTGGCGATGGATAGAAGGCAATTTCTTCGATCTTTACTTATATTTATAATTATATATTTGATAATCAATATAAACCAAATAAAGTAAATAAAACCGTATAAATAATATTAAAATATATGTCTATGTTTAAAACATATCAAATAACTTTTAATTATTTTAAAAACTGGTGTAAGTTAAAATTTTAAGATAGGATATTGGTACGGTTGAACAGTCATTTTCATACAATGTTCTATCCACATACACCGATCCGACCCACTTTGGATAGTCGATTGGTTATTGGCACACTTTTATCAGTATTTGGATTAAGACATCTATTACAGATGGTCAAAAATCGTATGTTATTGGGTGTTAGTGGTTTAAGTGTGCGCCTTTCAACGCAGAGATTTTGCGTTCAAGTCACAGCTGAGCTGCAATGAAGGTAAACATCAGATGACGTCATAAGCCGAAAATTTAACGTTGCGTAAAGGCACCTAAGGTTGATCATGTACGTGCATTTTCAGAATAATTATGACGAAACAGATACAGTTACCGAAGTCTCAGACCTTGATGGTTGTAGCTCCACAGGATTTCTTTAATCCAGTCTGTAGTCATCGATAAACAATGAAGTAACAACAAACTTTTATTTTTCTTATTGTTTTATATAAGTTGAGACATCTTTTCATCGTAAGCCGGTCTAAATGGCTAAATAAAACATTCATATATCTCCTAAAGCCAACTACTTTATGAAGATAATACTTGAAGACATATTTTGCGTGAGGTCTCGGGCGTCTTTCCAGCTTTTCCTTATTTCCCTAGGGATAAGTCAACTACAGAGGACATAAGTTGTACCGATACTGAGAAATAGAACTGAAATGGAGGCACGACATCCGGAGTAAAAATTTACTTCGTAACATATAAAATGTATGAAACATTTTTTATGCGTCGCAGCTTTCCAATACGTTCATCAATCTAATGTCGCGCGTGACATCGCTTTTTTAATTTATATTGTGTATAGCTTATTTTCAACAGTAATGAGCTCTAGATATCTATGGAAATAAGTAGAATATTGTGTTCGTCTTTCAGCAATTAAAAAGCATTTCCACACGAAAGTGCAAGATACAATATTTTTTTTTATTCATCTCTCTTTACATGAAGTTTAGTATATGGAGTTTATAAACTACTCAACTGTTTGAATAAGTCCGCGTAGATCTTAAAAGACAATTCACACATTAGTAGATATTCCACTTCTTCGAATCACCAGTAAAAATTCATTTTTCAATTTAGATGCTTCTTAGGGCATGCTTATGAATATCAAAAACGTTTACAAAATTCCCGAAACTGCAAAACTACGCCATCCGTTCGCAAAACTACCAGGAGGCCTTGTTCTGAGAAGAACGGGCAAGAAACTCAGCAAGTTTTACCCTCCCTCTACATAAAAATAATTCAAAGGAAAATGTCATAACGTCAAACGTCATTGAAGTTACATAAGTAAAAAATATAATAAAACTCTGTTCATTGATTTACCACATTCACCATTACATACATATTCACAGCACTTCCAAGATAACAAAACAAATTATAACAATATAATTACAACTATTGCCAAGCGTTTTTATCTTCTAGGTAGTCATTAACTGTGTAGTAACACATTAAGGTTTTTTTAATATGTGTTTTGAATCTGTTGAAAGGCAGTTGAAATATTTCACTAGGAATCATGTTATAGCAGCGTATACTTAGGCCTATTCGATTCGATGATGTTTGTAAGCAGAGATTACCACGTGCAAATTCAATACATGATAATTATAATAAATTTAAAAAAAAAAATTCCAAACAATGTGAAATTGGTAATAAGTTATGGAATCAGGAAAAGGTAAATAGGTATTTTGGTAAAACAAAACTCAATTATAAAAATAAAGATAAACAAAACAAAAACCTTAGTATTATTAATTCTACATAAGTTTGAAATCCGGGGTGATGCCAGACTAATAAGATTAAACGTTCCGCCTCCAGTAAAATTAAGTAAGAATGAGCCGGTATGTAATGTATACTGCCAAATTCCCAGCACGAATCGTGGGGTCGTGTACGTCTAATTACCCTATATTTATTGACTTACACGAAAATAGCTATTTTAAATTATTCTTGTGTTGGAGGAATACGTTTAGGCGTTCAAAGGTTACTGAAAAAAGTTTCTTGTATTTCTAGTGATATTTTCTGGCTAGTCACGGCTGGAATTATTTAAGAATATTTCGTAAATATATATACTATGTTACTTGGAGCTCTGAGTAACGGTGAAAAATTAATTAACCCAGTAGTTTTTGAGTATTCGTTACAATATACAAATAAACATTAAATATATTATGTACTCTCTAAATATTATTTATTGGTGCAGAAATACATTATTTTCCGTTTCACAACTGAGCGTTTCAGAATTTGTGTTATGTAGGATTTTTTTTATTTTTTTCAAGTCATCCATTAATACTTACCAAATGTCTTAATAATACTTACATTTCAAAATTATTGTCAAGAAGAAATTCAATATTTGTGTGTTTGCAAATTCACATTTCATTGATTACTCAGTATCTTTTTAATAAACATAGGCATTATTAAATATAAATATTAACACAAAACGTCTCCGGTGTCGTTAAAGGAATACATTATGTTTACCGAATACAAAACATAAAAGTTACGAAACCTCACCTCGTTACGTTTTCAATAGAATGTATGAATTCCATACAAGCTTACAATTTTGTTCTTAATTGGCTTTCTTAATAAATTAACATGAATAAAGATTTTCACATAAGAATGTGGAATGATGCTGAAAAGCTAAAAGTATAATGGCGTTCGTTAATTTCAAATTCAAATTTTAGAACAAAGTATATGAAAAATTGGCTGTGTATTACGCCTCCATTATTGACATTATTAAGATTCTTGTTTGCTACTGGTGATGTTATAAAACCTTCTTCGATAAATCTTGTATCTTGACACATTTGTTGAAATCAACATTCCCAGGGATAAGCTCGTTCAGCAAAGCAAACATTCAGATGTGAAATATTAAGTCCTACTATATTTATCAATGTTAAGAGCAGTGTAGACGTGTTGGCTTGAACGTTCGTCTTTCTTCCATCGGGTCGTAAATTCGAAGCTCGGCTGTGTACTAATAGACTTTACTTTTCATGTTTGATAGATCTGAAACCAAAGTCAACTGCGTATTCAGGCACAGAACTCTGGAGAAGTGTAAGTAAGTAATGATTATTTTTTATAAGACAACCTGACCCATTGAGTTGTTATTCTGTCAATTATGTACATATTTTTTACATTTCAGCTCAGCTTTAATATTCAAATCATACATCAGCTAGTTGATATTTTAGTAATAATAGCAGTGTTGGTCTAGTGGCTCCAACGTGCGACTCTCATACCTGAGGTAGTAGGTTCGATCCCCGGCTGTGCACCAATGGACTTTCTTTCTATGTGCGCATTTGACATTTGCTCGAACGTTGAAGGAAAACATCGTGAGGTAACCGACATGTCATAGACCCAAAAAATCGACGACGTGTGTCAGGCACTGGAGGCTGATCATGAAACAGATTCAGAAATCAGAGGCCAAGACCTAAAGAGGTTGTAGTGCCACTGATTTATTTATTTAATATTAGTATATGTACTACTACTACTATAAGTATTGACTTATACCAATACTCGAGAATGCTGAGGATTAAGCCAGCATAATGATTGAGGTCCTTTTGTCACTTTACTATTCATTCATTTTATTTTTATATTTAACACTTACATAATACATAGATATTTAAGTTTGTGTAATACCTGAATGGGTTGCCATGAATGCCTGAAGTTTAGTTGAACTTAAAACTTGTAAACAATGCACTGCAGTCTGCAAGAATATTTCCGCAAATAACTCGCTTTGAAAGATGAAATAAAAACAAACGAATGAAATATTTTGAAAAGGGAGCAAATCAATTATCCCTTGGCAAATCCAATTTGAATAAAACAAACAACATCTACATGTAAAAATCATTTGTTTCTGACATTTTGTTCAATGACCTTGGATGTTGATTTATGGGGTGCTTCGACAGTTAGACGTCTGAGGGTTATTACGTCTCTGGAGGGATTTACCCGAGATTTGACTAACACGCATCGAAACATTCAAATTAATTTTCGTAGAATGCTATAATTGACGTTAGTCCAGTCACAAAACTTTACTTTTTAACAGTCGCTCAACTTTTTTGTTATTTATAGAACGCCTACGCCACGTGAAAAGCAAATACTTTTGATTGATTTAATATAAGTTACTACATATATATTTTTTACTTTAATTTGGTCTGCTAATATCATAAGATATCGGGGATTACATAAATTATACGACCTATTTTCTCTTTGGAAACTGAAGAAAACGTAAATTCTTAGAATAAATTAACATACATTCGTGTATAGGATCGATAATTTATAATATGAAATATCCATGTCCAATGATATAACCTACTTCAAGGGCAAAGGACTGCGTACTGAAATCATTTTAATATAGATCTTGTGCCAAAAGTGTTTAAGAAACTAAAATGTATCTTGACAAATTAAGACAAACTTTCCTCGCATATATTTGGGAAGTGTTTCAAAGCTCTAAAGGACTTTTACTTGAAACCAGTTGTAAGTACATACAATGACACGCGTCACGTTCCTCATACCTAAAACATTAGCAGAGACTTCAAACTAATCAAGACCGCTCACTCGTCCGCTTTACACATGTATGTACGTAATTTATTATCGTTTATTCCCATAAAGCAATCTGTAGGGATCGTGCTATTACGCAGACTCCGCTGAGATCCCTGTTCCAGTGAAGTTCGGGAGTGGAAAGACGCCGGTCGCTCCCAACGCCGGTCCGCACTTCGCCAACTATATCCGAGACAGTCGAACAGAAATTTGTGAACGCGGTCTGAGTATCGTTGGATTTGTTGTGTTGTTCATTTAAAGTGTTGTAATCATAACGGTAAGTCACGGGTAAATTTACATGTTGCTTTTAATATTTTCGCGTTTTTTCAAACAATGCTTTTGTTTCGATTGCAAAGTTCTGAATTAACTGCGAGATATTTTTAACAATTTCTCACAATGAGCGCTCATAATGAATACTCACATGAAAATGCAAATGCCTTGTTCAATGCGTGACATATAAAAATGCTGCTTTTGACAAATCGTACAGCATTTTTTGTCCAATGTGTAAAATGGCCTTCTATAATGTAAATATTAGGAATCGCGGATTTATTTCGATTGATTTCAATACTTCACGCTGTCGTCTTTACTTTGAACTTTGATAAAAATACTTATATTTTGAAGTGACATTAGTTAGGTAAATATGATAAATGGCACGCTTGAACGAATTTTTAGGCATGCGTGGTGTTATGAAGAAACTTTTCTTACTGTTTATTTCTTATTCCATTTTCGAAGTATTTATAACGCAATCATTTCACGTGGTCTTATTTTTTTAATTATTCTCGAGCACGGATTATCAATTAAGAGTATAACATCTATTTTAGTTAGTTCTGTTAATTTTTATATAATATCAACGCCTAAAAAATATAACATGACGCTATTTAATACAGACAGGGAGGCGTGACTCGTCATCTTATCTCGCCTTCAAGCGAGAGACTGGCAAACGCTGTCTTACTATGAAAAAAACATATTTTTTTTGCAAGTATCACACAATGCAAAGAATACGATGAGTAGAATTTTTAAAATTTTTTTGTCAATTGTATCTTAACACAGCATGGCCGGATACATGAATTATAAAGTTATAATGATGCAAAAATTGGTGATTTAGTGAAATTGTGATTATAATATTTTTGCTATATGGAAACGAACTTTCATGTCAGTTTCATTGTATAGAGAATTTAACTATCCTGCTTACGTACAGTTTACATTTGGACATGTATTATTAACTAAGGGCAGGGCTAAATTTCAATGACTTGTTACAAATTTTAATGAAATTACAATATTAGTTTGCAATTTTAATTCAATTAGATAACAAATTTGAAAAATCGTTATTATAGAGTGTGTAGCTAGTTTGTTTACCAATTTGAAAAATTTATATAATGACGTGAATTTAAAAGCATACTCCAGTTTTTAAGTTTGATTTCCAAAATATATTTTTGTAAAGGCTAAAAGCTGGCTTTTTTACCGTGAAGTTACCTTTATAATTCAATGACATTATTTATTGCAACAAAGTGAAATAAATACGTAATAGCAATTATATATAAAGGAAATATGCAATTATATTTGTCTAGCACAAATAAACAAGGCAATGATAATTTAGTCTTAAGCGGCCATAACTGTATCAGCCCAATTCTTATTAAGATACCATCTACGTAATTCATAACTGCACGCGATATTATTTACGCGAGTATCCATTAAAGAGGAACAATTTATGGTATTGTATTTTTATATCTTAAATCTAGAATTTAAAAAAAACGTGTGTGTACCAGAGTACACAGGTAAGAAGTGAAACTTCTTACGACATATCATTTTTCTACTATTTGCAACTTCACGGAAATGGGGTAGATAAGGCTTAAGCCTTAAGAAAAACAATTTTTTCAGTCATATTTATTACTTGCTTATTTTAACAGATTTATATACATTCACTGATACTTACAATCAAAAAGTGGGGTTAACCTCAAATAAATATTAAAATCATGCTCATACGTGTTGAATTTATAAAACGAAATGTATAATCACTCTTTTCTTGTAAATTCACTTAAATTTGAACAAGTCTTTTTATTTTATCACTTTCAAATTAATATATTTTTATTCTTATTTCAAACCAAACTTCAAAGCTAATATATTGTTGTTATTATTATCATATATTACATTATATTCTTTACGTCACTATACTAAACTTCGATAAAAAAAGCAACATGGCGCGTAACCGAAAAACGTGACGTTTTCTTACAAAATTTCTCCCATACGTCGATAAAGAAGTTTCACTTCAAAATTTATTGATAACTTCAGTCAAACTTGCGTGACAAAGCGGACAGGTTTTAGTAGAATTCTTACTGATTCTATTTGGCTGAAATATGTATAATATCATTATTTTAGCTTAATTGTAAAAATGAAATAATATTACAAGCTCTGTTTTAATAAATAACTTTCAATACAAATAACATAATACATAAAAATATACCTAATAACTAACCTTACAATCTAATTATTAAAAAATATTATTAAAAGTAGTCCCTTTAGGCAAGGTTCCGAAGATACTGGCAGTGTTCCCCCTTTGAATAGCTAGACTAATTCTTTGTCCAAGGTAGCTGCCAGCTCTTCGTTCTCCTGTAATGGCGACTAACCTTTTTGATAATTCCCTAAAAAGCCTTAACGCGCTAGGACCACACGGACCAAGGGTCTCTACACCGAATGGGACAAAATCATATTCAGAGCCTAGACCCCTGTATTTACAGGCTTTAGCTTTTTCAGCCGCATCACAAGCCGCCTGTGTTATTTATTTGTTTGTTTTGTAAGTTTTTAAAGTACGTATATATTATTTAACAGTAAATATAAAAGTTTCCAATATATGCATATAGATAGCAGTGTTTTAATTGAATTTAACGCAGTTAACTTTTGGTTCATATACTTATTTTGATTCTCTATTGCGTAAATAAAGATCGTTGTTAATTTATTTAGACTTTACCTGTATTGAATTCATTTATCATGGCACTCCCATCATGTAGGGTTAAATGTTAAGATCGCCACAATCATTTCCCGGTGACAGATACATATAAAGGGTAATGAAGACACCGCAAGTTAAAAACATGCCATTTAACAACCGTAATAGTATTCACGGTTTTAATAATATATTATAAACGTGAATTAACTTAGTTTAAATTTCGCGTAACAAAAATAAATATGGTTGTTAAATAAAAGAAGACGAAAATATGTCTTACCTATCTGAGGTAACAGGACTTTATTATACTTGTATATAGTAAATTATTATAAAAATAGATTACCTTCAAAACAGTATATAATTTTGATACAAATCTCGTTTTTGCCAAAAATTAACCCTCTCGTGGAAATTGGCGGTTGTGGTCGCATTTGGGTTGTAATTAAAATAAAGGTACTCGAGAAATCAAAGCTGAAATTGTTTTACGTTACAAATACATAATGTACTAAATTGTGTTTGTATTTAAGTAAAATCAGTGTCGCTACAAGCTCTTTAGGTTTGAGCTTCAGATTTCTGAATTTGTTTCATGATCATTTTTTATACTAATAGGCAAGTAGATGATCAGCCTCCCGTGCCTGACACATGTCGTCGAGTTTTTGCATCTAATTCATGTCGGTTTCCTCACGATGTTTTCCTTCACCGTTCGCACGTCCATTGCTGCACAGCCTGGGATCAACCCTTCGACTTATATTATACTTTAGTATCCGAATCGAAAAATCAGCATTTTAAAAACGATTTTGTTATTATACTGTAACGATTTTGATAATTCTTACTTATTCTTCTATTTATATCAGTCTAACATATCATCATATATATCAGGGTTAATTGTATTAAAATGCATTTTATATGAAAAACAAGTTTACAAATAACATAATAACTCATAGGGAGATTGCAAGTATGACACTACCATTCCTTAGTTAATTAGTAACTTTTTGAATTATCGCTTGGCATCACATGTATTAATGTTAATAAAGACCTTGACATTTCTTTATCACGAATATTCATATAGCCTTTTAAATTTTTGACGTTTTAGGTGTACAAAAGAAACTAATAGTAACACATTTACATAAACTGTAATCGTCTATCGTCTGGTCACCATTGACATTGCTAATAAGATCTAATAGAAATGTTTAAGGTTCTATAATTGTTTATTAATATAATAAAACTAATTTAGGAATTTTATGGTAGTTATACAGACGTAAATAACTCCTAATATTTTTGTGTATATAATAACGTAATTTAAAACTGAAAACTGTACTCAAATTAGACATACATAGAGAACAAGTTTGGCTTGGTGGCTTAAGCGTGCAACCGTCAAATCTAACGTGTTGTGATTTAAAAAATTCTTAATTAAAGTTTACTTGAACGGTGAAGGAAAACATAGCTTGTCATAGATCCAAATATCGACGACATGTGTCATTCAGCGAAACAGCTATACAATAAAATAATTGAAAAAACATGGGGCTAAAACCCATACAGTTGTTATTGGTAGTATTGTGTCTACTAAAGTGTATGTTCTTTTTAACAAAATACTGCGCAAATAATTCTATACTTCTTTATTTGTCGGGCGCGGTTATAAGCGTGTTAATTCTCGTAACGTGACATCATAGAATACCTCAATAAATACACAATTCCAAACAAAAATCAGATTTCTTACATACAAGACATTAAGTTTCATATAAAAAGCTACTATAACCACATCCCAAGAGAATCTTTTGAGTTAATGAAGATAATTTAGTGAATTTAAATGCATGAGCGGTTCGGTCACACGAACATATTTTAGAACTGGGCAGGTTATTTCTAATTAATTTGGTAAATAATTTGTTTTAAAATACAAGATAAACTAATAACTCAATATATATTAGGATATGTAATACTTAATTATTCAATAATACAATATAATGCTTATGTAATAAATACAAAAAAGTGATGATTTGCTATTTTAGAAGAGTACCGGGAGTTTTCAAGCCGGCTTTTTCTCTCGGCCTACACCCTCTGTCTTCTTTGCCTAATATATTAATGCCTAACATCATTATTAGCCTAAAATAATAATGTTGAATAAGTGATACCTGTATCTTATATTCTAAAATAAACATATTTTTAATTATCAATCAGATGTTTTCAAACTTTTTAGAACACTAAAAAAACTAAACTTTTTGTCCGCTCTACGCCCTTGACTTGCGAACTGGTAGTAAATGTAAATTTACAATTAATTTAATTTTTTTGACGTTCATAAGTACTTGTTTACCTATAATATAAATAAATATTTTTGTTTGTTTCTTTGTTTAGTTTACGCTATTAATAAATTCATTCATAAAGTACTAGATTTTAGAATATTAAGTCAACATCATATTACTTCTTCTAATATATAAAATTCTTGTGTCACGGGGTACGTAATCGAACTCCTTCGAAACGGCTCGACCGATTTTCGTGATCCTTAGCGAGGATACTAGCCAGGGAGGAACAATATCTATTTTTCATCCCCCTAAATGTTAAGGGTGGTCCACCCCTAACATTATATTAACCTTGTTTTTATTTTTTTATGATACATCATACAAAAATACAGGCAACCCTAAATTTTCACCCCTCTACGATCAACCCTTATTTTTTATTTGCTAATTATAAATATGTTGACAGGCTTTATCCATCAAAATTACGCCCTTTGTCGCCAAACGATAAGATACAGTTCACAAACAGTATTCAAACCAGCATTCACAATAATCGAAAGACAAAATGTAAACATTTGTCACAAATCAAGTTATTGCGCTCAAAGTTGTAAATAAACGACCTTTATTAGCCTAAATAATTGTAAGGAAATCGGATTTGTGTTCGACTCAGTTAAATCAGTTTATAAATGTATTAATCATGGCGGAATAAACAAATACAACTAACGGATGACTAAACAAGTGATCTGCGTAGTATAACAAAATTCGTCGAATATTTTCTCAGGGCCCAGTATATACCAGAACAATTGACGGTTTTAATATGAAAGCCTATAGGAATAAAGCGACATTCGTTTGTATTTATTTAGGATTTGTATGATAAATACGCCACTGTCCTTTTTATGATTCGACAGTTAATAAGCGTATAATATACAAACAAAAACCTAAAGTCAACGATTCATAAAACGTTGAACCAGTTGCCCACTGAAGTATTTTCGAACCAATTCGACTTAGGGTCCTTCAAGAAAAGAGCGTAACTATTCTTAAAAAGCCGGCAACGCACTTGCGAGACCTCAGGCATTGAGACTGTCCATGGGCGGCGGTATCACTTAACATCAGGTGAACCTCCTGCCCGTTTGTCTCTTTGTTCTATAAAAAAAAATGTAAATTATTTATCAGATAAAAATAATCATAAATCAGCATGTAATAGTGTGCTTTTAACATTTTTATTATATTTTAATGTTCGTCTATTGGGTGCATATTGTATTTCTTTGATATTTTTTTTGTAATATGTGTGTTTTATAAAAAGAGTAAAAACAAAATGGTAATACGAATATACGAACATCACAACAATAACCAAAGAAAAACAAGACAGTAATATGATATTAATTAGGATAGATAAAGAATTCTGAGATATGACAGAAATATAATAGTAAGATAGCAGGGAGAATTAATTGAACAACATTCGCCACTAGATTACCGACCTTAGTGCTCAAGGGAGCGTCATTTGTCAATGTAATCATCTTTTCATGGGTTTGAGTACTATCACCGCAGTTTAGATATCACGCCTAAATGGGTTTTGGTAAGATGTCAACGCCTCGCATTTTTGTTGTTGAGATTTCGGAACACAAAGACCTTTCATGGAACAAAACAACGTATGCATACATGTCTGGCTCGTAACGTTTTGAATTTGTTCATCATAAAGTAAGTAAATTTTTGTTTTTATAAATGTATATCTAAAACGTTTTACAAATTAAGTTCACTTGAGTCTCTTGATCATCTTAGGTATCTGATAACATGCGCTATTTCATCTTTATTATTAATAATCTTATACGGTGATGTCAGAACTTAAAAAACTACGTCATCCGATACTTTGTGTTTTAGAAATTCACATACATAATTAACAAGTGAAGTTGTATGTCTATAACTTGTTTTGAAATCTATTATAAATGCTTTAAAGAATTATTGCCTGCATTGTCCAATATAATATGTGACTACAAGTCTAATAATACTGCCAAATACATTTTACACTTAAGTGGCTCAGGTACGGCCATAACTACGGATAAGTACCTCGGAAAATTGATGAAAATTTCCCCAGATACGTATTCAACATGACGCGCCAAGGCCATATCACTCTATGTAATGCTCACGAGACTAATTCTCAGGATTAATGAAAGCCAGCTTAAATTAAAGTTTCGAACCTTTGCTACGAATAAAAGGTTACTTTAATTAAAAACCTTGAAAGTTTTTCAAAAGAAGTACGTTAAGTTAATCAGGCAGGACTCAGCGTTCAATTGTTAAAGTTAAACGAATTGTAGATGAACACACTTAAGTTTTCTATGACATTTATACTAGATTTTATGGCATGCAATCGGAAATTATCATAGGACTTCTTAACTATATAATGTTAGTCTTTCAATAGATAATAGTCGAGAATAAATTCCAGTGTAGTGTTGTTGTTCAGAAGCCTGATTCAAAAAAGTGTTTAACAAAACTTATATGAAAATTATTCCTTGTATAAAACAGCTAAATAGAAATGTAATCGAAGCGAGTTAATTAAGCGAATGTATATAATTGAAGGAAAGTTTTTTTTTAAACTTGATAATGAAATGATAATTATAATTAACATTATGAGATAATATTTTCTAGCACGAATTTATATTAAGGAATCATTTTTTAGTTCAATAAAAATTATTATCAACTATAATAAAAATAATTTTTAATCCTAGAGGGTTGAAAATGAAGGGTTGTATGTATTTTTGTATTCTAAATCTTAATAATTGATTCTCAACGATATGCACACAAAATCTCACGAAATATGGTCAAGCGATTTTGGTGGAGATTGATTACAGACACCGTGACACGAGAATTTTATATAGTAGCTTACTACTCACCGTACATAGAACGGATCATTTCGACGTCCCATCATATATAATTTTGTGTAAACATTAAAAATATTATCATCCATTTTATTGACAACCCTCATAAGTTTAGAATAATATGACAAGATGCCAAAAATTCCTTGAGGAATCTCAGCTAACAGTATTAGCAAACATTAACGTAATTATATTGTGATTTTCAAATATTCCGTGATGAATGAGAGTTTACTCTGAAAGACTTAATCCATCACCAAGACTAAATCTATTAGTATATTAAAAAATATAGCGATTGCAAAGATGAGTTGTTAAATAACGTGCACCTTATTTAGTACTATGCAAAACATCAAACAAAATCCAAATAAATCTTTAGTGTCTTTTTACATCTTAAATTACAAAAATCTATTTAAATTTTTGTCTTGTCTTTTTACATCTCAGCGTAAATATAGACGAAAACCAACCAAAGAGAATCTTAGGAAAATCAGCGCACATATTATTGAATACCTAGGTTTTTCTTATATATAATATAATAGAACAGGGGGCAAACGGGCAGGAGGCTCACCTGATGTTAAGTGATACCGCCGCCCATGGACACTCTCAATACCAGAGGGCTCACGAGTGTCGGCTTTTCAATAATTGGTACGCTCTTTTCTTGAAGGACCCTAAGTCGACGAAGACTTATTTAAAATAAAGTAGTTGCTAACTGAGACAAAAAATACTTATATCACTTAAACATCATTTAGAATCTTTTATTAAAATTTTCGTATTGCACTCAGAGATATTTTTTCTGAGCGGGTCGTCAGTCCGAGGCTTCGCTTAGAGCGATGTAAGTTCGAAAGGTAATTTTGTACTTTATTATTTTCCAGTAGCCCCAAGGGTGCTTTGTCTAAAATAAATGTTTTGAGAGTAAATCGATTTTTAATTTAGCTCTTTCGAGCCTCTAATGGAGACTTGCTTTTATCCTGTCACAACATCGTCCCGACACGAATTCACTCAATTCTTTTAGATAAACGTTACATTTGTCAAGTCATATTTTTTTTACTAAAAAATTATGCGGAAAACTTAATCAAATAAAAATCTTTAGTTTAGGTTAAGGCTCACACAATCGACACATAGCCGTTAACTAAAGATTAGTCATTTCTAGGATAATTTTGATACGAACTGGAATTCCCGTTTAGGTAATTATAAAAAAATATATAATATAAACTTTACACACAGAGTTAACGAAACAAAATTCTGCTACACGAACACAGATTGATCAATGTTAAAAAATCTTGATCAGGAATTGAACACTTAGCACTTAGCTATACACTAAGGCATGAAATCGGGTAAGTACATACCAGAAACAGTAAAAAAAACATTCTCAATTTATCTACAGTTAAATATTCCTGTCTTTAGTTTGGCATCTATTAAATTGTATAAGTATTCGCTTTCATGCTAATTAACAGTTGTTAGCTTAAAAGTAGCAATGAACAAAGAGCAACTGTGCATATCCACGCAGGTGATAAATTAAACCCTTTCCAGGCGGCTCACTTAAATTAGAAAGCAACCGTTTCCTTGTAATTATAGTCAGTAGACAATAGCCTCTTGTTTATTACCATTGAGATTCGGGCTAGTAATCATAGGGGAAGAAATTTGTTTGAATTAGCTACATAGGCGTAGAACGTAATGTAAGCGTACGAAATTAATATTGCCTTTATGTGAATATCATATATTTAAACTTCACAATGTTATATTCAATTAATAACCTCAGAAAAGGATATTTTTAATGATTGAAGTCTTCGCCACATGTTCGTATTTATATTAAAACTATTTGAATGTAGTTTTAATTTTGTTTTGCTCATTGTTTTTTTTTACTAATCATAAATTAAGCTCACCTTCATAAACAGCGCAGTAGTCAGTGGTAACAATTAACGTTTAATTTAAGTTAGCGTACCTATAGATATTGTTATTTACAGGTCGGACATAATCGCCGAGAAACCACTATGAAATGGAAATGACGTCAAATCAATATGGGCCTCACTTTATCACCCATATTAAAATGTGGACTGTACGCATTCTTCACAATAATAAATATCCCGATAATGCAAGGAGAAGAACAATCGCAGTGTCCGAGTCTCTCAGATAATCCAATTTGTCCCTGTTACAATTTTAAAGAAGGTAAAAAACTTATCAAAAATTTCTAGTTGGATATTTCACCTCAAACTAACCGATAAATTTATTTCAGGATTATTCCTCGAATGTCCCAGTGCAACCCCAAGTGTCGTCAAAAATGTATTATCCAAGATAAAAGGGTCCATTCAGTCTTTATCAATTTATGACCTGGAAAGCTTAATAACCGAGTTAAAGCCCGATCTTTTTCCTCCACAAGTGAAAATAATCAATTTACAAATTTCTCAATCGAATATTAACACGATAAATGCAAACGCTTTTCTATCTCTTCGTGATTCTTTGGCGTCTTTAAGCATAATTTCCGGTAAATTGAAAAGGATACCTCAAGAATCTTTTTCTCAATTACATAATATTGAAACACTTGACTTACAACTCAATGAGATAAAAGAAATTCAAGAGAACACTTTTCAACATCTTAAACTGAATAAAATCAATTTGAAGGGTAATAAAATAGAAAATATTTCAGAAAATGCATTTCATTACTTAGAGGAAACTTTGACTGAGTTGGATATTACTGGGAATTTTCTTAACATTTTTCCTTTGAGACCTTTGGAAAATCTTAGTAAACTTAGTAGTCTGCGGCTAGCGTGGAATAAAATAGAATCAATGCCAAATAGTTCAAATGTAATCATAGAAAAATTAATATCTTTAGATTTAAGCTCAAATTTTCTAACGAGAATTGAAAGGAATTGGTTAAACTGTGTTCCACGTGTTAAAACACTCACATTTTTTAGCAATCAAATCAAACATATTGATGAGCAAGCTTTTTATTCTTTAGCTTATTTAGAAACTATAGACTTAAGTCGAAATAAATTAACTAGTGTTTCTAAAAACATATTTCAAAGAAATCATAATATCCGTACAATAGATTTAAGTCATAATCACCTTCATTATATAGCTGGTGTTTTTTCTGGCTTAAGTAAACTAACTGAAATATTTTTATCGGAAAATAATATCTTAGAAATACCAGAGGATGCATTTCAGAACGCTTTATCATTAGCAGTTTTAAACCTAGAGCATAACGCAATACGGTTTTTACATCCTTCTTGCTTTAGTTCATTACATAATTTAACACAGCTACATGTGGGAACAAATTTTTTAAAAAAGCTTCCAAATCAAGTTTTTGCAGCAAATGCTAAATTAGTTACGCTAAGTCTTGATAATAATGAAATTAGTGAAATAAGTGAATCAGTATTTGAGAAATTAGAAGAATTAAGAGAATTAAGGCTACAAAATAATAAAATAAAGCATATTAAAAGAAATGTCTTCAGCCCACTGCCTGAGTTATTAGAATTACATTTGCAAAATAATATTATACAGAGCATAGATTCGCATGCATTCATTACATTGAAGAAACTGCAACATATTAACTTGCAAGGTAATCAGCTTAACATGATCGGTGATGTATTCCCCAATAGAAATTCTTCGTTAGTCTCTATTCAACTCAGTACAAATCAACTGTCTCTATTGAAAAATAGTTCTCTACGTGGTCAGGTTAACGTACAAATAATGTGGCTCACAGAAAACAACTTAAAAGTACTCACTTCCAATCTTTTTAATGAATTATTTAATATCCAAAGGCTGTATGTTAAGAATAATAGCATTGTACATATTGACAATAAGAGTTTTATGTATTTAAAGAAAATTAAGTATTTGGACTTAAGTAGCAATAGGCTTACAACTCTGAACAATGAAACGTTTTTTAATATTGTAACGTTGGAAGAACTGTATCTACAAAATAATCATATAAAGCACATAGATAAGGAAACGTTCAGCGGCTTGGTAAAACTAAAAATTTTAGACTTATCCCATAATGGTATCGTAAGTTTAGATTTTGACATGTCTACGTTACCAGTTAAACAAATAAGGCTTAATTCTAATGCTATAACGAATATCCAAACAGAATCACTTAAAACTCTTCCAAATTTAAATGATTTAGATATGAATAATAATTTCTTAACGTGGGAAGATGTCACTCAAATTCAAATACCTGGGCTAAAGACATTAGTATTATCAAACAATAATTTTACACTGCTTGATTTGAAAACGTTTTCTCATTTACCATCTCTTCAGTCGTTATCTCTGGAAATGTCAAATATAACATACCTACCGCCATCTATATTTATTAAAAACCAAAATTTACTTCGAGTTAATTTAGCTAATAACTATTTAAAAGATATTCATAAAGATATTTTTGCTTACACAACTATTTTACAAGAATTAAATTTGAAGGGAAATAGCTTCACCGACTTCCCTCACGTCGCGTTATTTAACGTGACATCATTAGAGAATTTAAACCTATGTGAAAACCAACTTCATAGTATAGATTTTTTTAAATTCACTGGCTTACAGAATTTAAGAACGCTTAACCTTTGCAACAATCGTATATCAGTTTTGAATGGTTTTAATTCACCATCTCTAAAAAATTTAGTTACATTAAATTTGAACAATAACCTACTTACAGTTCTTCCACCGAATTTTTTCCAACATTCTTTAGGACTTAAAGAAATTGATTTGTCACATAATTTTTTTAAGCACATTCCTAGTAATGGCCTCTCTGAAACCGTACTCCCAGCGTTAACGACGTTAAATATGTCTTCAAACTCATTGGTGCAATTGTTACAATCATATCCAATCAAACAATTTCCACTATTAGAAGAACTTATAATCACAAACACCAATTTAACAATCATAACAAGCAAGGACTTTGAAAACTTTCCGTCTTTGAAAAAATTGATACTGAAAACGAATTGTCTAATTCGTTTATCACCAGGAGCGTTTTCCAAACTGCACAACTTGATAATGCTGGATATGAGTGAAAATAAACTAGAAAACATTCCGAGAGAAAGGTTACAAGGACTATTTTCTGCGACCTTATTAAATATGTCACAAAACACTATAAGGGAACTCGAAGAATTCACTGCTGATCTGCAAAGCTTACAAAAGTTGGACCTCTCTTTCAATCACATTACAAGAATAAACAAAGGAATATTTCACAACCTCCAGAGTCTGACTGAATTGAATTTGAGCGGAAATTGGCTTTCATTCATAGCAAGTGATACTTTCAAAGTCTTAAATAAAATCGTCAATATAGACTTTAGTAAAAATTACTTTGAAATCATTCCCATAAGAATCCTTGTCTCTTTGGAAACTCAAATAAAATCAATATCTTTCGATGGTACGTATATATAATTAATAAAATATATTATTCATATAATTTATATAACCAATTATCAATAATCTGAATTTTTACTCAATTAAAATCTCTTCGTGTATTAATCACATAGTGTGAATAAAATAGTCCCAGCGTAGGAAATATCTTATAATATATTTCTTATCTCTTAAGAGAATAAATGCGTAAATATAACTTGAAATAATAACTTAAAAAAATCGATAACATATTTAACATACCGTATTTTCAGAAAACCCATTAACATGTAACTGTGAATCTCAAGAGACATGGAAATGGATGCAAAACCATTATAAAATAGTGCTAAAAGGTAGCAGCAACTTGAGATGTGAACATCCGGAAGAACTTCATGGATACAGTTTTTTGGAGCTGACGTCGCAAAAGCTATGCGACGTGCCGGTCGTAATTCGTATTGCAATTCAAGACATTCAAACCTATTCTGTAATAGTGTCTTGGCAGAGCCGCAATCAGAGCGGCTTAAGTGGATACCAAGTAGCTTACTACAAGGAACAGATGCCAGCAGTAGTGAGTATTAACTTTTTATATCCATGTAAAACTTTGCTTTGCAAACGTATGATATAAATGAAGCAATTGTTCGTTCTAATGAAGGTCAATGATCAGTCACAGTACGCCTTTGTTTCATACCAGATCAGTCGCGGTCTCTGATTGCAGATATTTACTGACATATGTTTTCTAGTCTACAAATAAATTGTACATGTATATACATGAACAAAAAATTGTATTTTAAAATTAATCGCGATTTTTACATGGATGAAAATTTTCATTTAAACCCATTCAAATATAATACCTGAAATGAATTAACAATTAATAATTATGAATGTAACGTGTTGCCTGAAAAGAGCAGAGTTACCATTACAACAAACATTTGAATACAAAGGCTGTGCATCACTTCAATGGACCATAAAAAATATTTATGTTCCTCGACCGTGGATATTTTGGTTGTACGGTGAATCCATTTAAATCTTCCCTTTAACAATTGTTCATGCGAGGCCCCGCAGTTTTTACTCTGTACAAATGATCGCTTTTTCGCATGATTTAAATAATATTACTTTCAGATCCGTGGTAAAATTGTGAACGCTACAGCGAGGATGACAAGATTAAACCATTTGACTCCTGGAGCTAAGTATACGATTTGCGTTATAGCGACGGGAAACTTCGGCGTATCAGCGGGTTCGTCCGTGCCCGACGCACGAATTGCTCTGTCATCGGAAAACATGAGTGTTCAATTGTATGGCGACGAGCTTCTCTTTAATCACCTGAGGGGCTATATGAATGACACTCAAACCAGTAAATGTACAACGGTGACAACAATAGAGATCTTTGGCACGTCCTTAGATGGCCCATTCTCAAACACTTATATGGGAATCGCTGACATATTAACGAGGCGTCTTAGCCTTGTTGTAGGCTGTTGTATTGGGTTTATAGTGTTCATTGTCTTGGTGTCAGCATTAGGCTATATGAAGACTAAAAAACGACCGGTCATTGCCAAAACTGAGGTGCAGCAAACGCCGCAATACATTTCCTATGACAATTTCCCTGTACCTAATATTGAACAAACAATGGACTTGGATATAAACACTATCACAGACTCAACAAAACCACCATTTAAGCCATGTGATTGAACCAAAAATAAAAAGCAGTAATACTTGCTTACAAATTGGGAAGCGAAAATTGTGGATTTTCGATTGCATTTTCCATTGTATGTTTAATTGGATGCTAGTTTAGATCTATTGTTAATCAACGTTTTATATTCGCATAAACTAAAATGCCCTTTACTACAACTATGCTTTAAAAACATTTTATGTTACAATATTAATATTATCTACGAAGCGTTTAACGTTATATAGGTTGTAAGATTGTGATTAATAATTTAAAAGTTTATTTACGAAGGTGGTTTAAGTTAGTATTGTATATACATTTTAAAAGTGTAAAACAGCAATTGTAATTAATGTAATTAGTTGTAAGTTTTAGCATAATAATATTGAAAAGTAAGTATTATCTTACCATACGAATATAGAGAAATTTTGTCGAGTGTGTAATTAAAACTAATATCAGACTCAATTTAGTAATAATATAAAAATGTACCAAAAAATTTTCTTATTCAACTGTTTTAATTTATGACAATCTGTTTAATTCTAGAAACGTAGCGTTGATAATAAAACTTGAAAGGCTAATTGACTTTCATTTATGACGCTTAATCAACATTAAAAGAAATTATAACAATGTATTTGTTACAGATAATATAATATACGTAATTATTATAACCTCCAAAATGTAGATAGCAAAATACGTCTCTTACGATTCGATTACTCACGTCCATTGTACTCTGTACTAGAACCAAGAAAAATGTTTGTTGTCTTACAAAACAAGTAAATTTACTATCACCCTGTAACAAATAATGTCATACAAATATAATCTTTTTTAACAGACTCCAGCACATCAGTGTTATCTTGAAAAAGGTTTGAAGCGAAGGCTTTTGTTAATTACTAATCATAAAAAATGAATTTTAATTTTAAATGCGTTCAATTATGGCAACTATACTTATGCGACACAGTCAGTAAACAGTACAGTAAACATTTAATTATTTAAGGTGGTTTGGTAAAACTATATTTTATATCACGCTTGATTCTTCGCTTGAAGCTTCACGTGGAAAGAAACACTTATAAGTACGGCGAGGAGCGGTACTGTCTTTATTTATGTAAAAAACTGTGTTCATATCTCCTTAAAACTCTTTATCCATTTCTAAGAACTGCATTAAAACATATCGTATTTGAGTGCTAACTACAGAGAGAGAAACTACTTTATTTCTAAACGTTATACTTTGGCATATGCAGTACCAAAAATATAATGAAGATCAACAAATCAACAAAGCATCGTAATACAAGCATAATAGAGTTGTAAATACCATAAAAAAATATCGACTTCAATATTTCATTTGATAAGTATATATTTCGCTATAAAGACGGTGCCTGTTCTACGAGTGCGTTGTTCCTATTAAATTGATTAAATGAATTATTCAGTATCGAGTGTCACGATCAGTTGATTCCTCGAGAGGACCCATTCATTTACACCCGTTATTCGAATTTCCGATGATTGCAATTTCGATAAGAGTGTACACAATTAAATCATTCGAAATATTAATAATAATTATTATCTACAATATAATTTTATTCCAGTTAAATGGCTTAAAGCAACTTGAACTATTATTATACTATATATATTAAATAATATTAATAAACAATTTTTTAGGAAGACGCCTATTCCTAGGCTCTAGCCGCTAAAACACAATTTCCAAGATCATGGTGTAAATATCATTGAAGATTCAAAAGCTTTTTTTTAAATATTTGAATGACATTTAATAAGGCTTTATAGATAGAGTTCATAGTAGTATATTTGCTGCGTGTTAGCTTTTTAGAGATGAAACTACAAAAAAGAGTACTCTTGTTTTCAAAGTAGGTACCAACGTCATCATAAACAAACCACGAATAAAAAGCTCACGACCATTCGAGAGTATGTGACTGTACATATACTTTAAATAGAATTTTAGATGCGTTTTGCTTTATAAGTATTTTTTCCATAAACCTCTGTAACATAATTTTAATTCTAAAAGCGTAACATATCATTTATAAATAATAAAGAGGTATCATTAAAATCAAAAGACATTTCTCATTTGTTAGAGCACGTAAATTAAACTGGAATCTGTAACTTTGTCAGGAAATAATATATTATATCTTTAAACGAGCAATTCTTGTATATATATATAATTGGAATCTCGGAATCGGCTCCAACGATTTTCATGAAATTTAGTAAATTTAGTTCAAGAAGGGGGGTTTCGGGGGCCATAAATCGATCTAGCTAGGAATCATTTCTAGAAAATGTAATTTTATTCGTGTTTTATTAACTTAGACATAGAATTGCTCGTTTTAAGATGTCAGTCAAATAAAAACTGAAATATAAATATAATTATCTTTATTCGATAATTATATTCATATTTCATCATTTTATTACTATGTAATTCGTATTGATATATAATTTCCAAAAAACACAATTTATAAAAATAAATAAATACCGAGCAAAGCTCGGGCATCCAGGTACAATCTTTGAACGGGTACGTAGCCTTTCTCATTGCAAATTTAAATATATTGTTGTCTTTACCAAATATTCATACCACATTCCTCAATACCTTTCGGTATATATTTTTTATTTAATTTGTGATAATTACAACCCATACAAAATACATCCGATATTCCAGCCAATAAATATCATATGCATGGTCCGCAATATATTAAATAATTCGTTTATGCATTAAAAATTCAAACTTATAATATGGAAAACTAGGCGTATTAGATTACGATCGCTCGTTTCTAGTTGAAAATAGATCGCAGTTAAAATAAAAGAAGGAAGTGATGAACAATGGCGTAGTAAAAATATATTTTTCATCGTAACGATGTTTCAGTGAAGCGAGTGAGTAACCGCATGTTGCGAAACAACGTGGTTCCAACGCGCCGGCGGCCCTTTGATACCATCGCTTTATACTCGTTACGAAATACACTTTGAACTATAATGATATATGACAAACCAAATCGCAAGACCACTTCAATATAACGCTGAATGTCCACAAAAACTTTATTTTTGTTTTGTACAATTTTGTTTATATTTTATCTTTATTTAAATGCTCCTCTATATTTTTTTTATTGAAGTATTTTTGTATATAAGTATTAAAATCGCTCGTTTTATGTACGCTTAGATAGAGAATATCAAAGCATATACGAATATTCATGCAGTTCAAGAATAGACATGAGATGAAAGTTTCGATGTGTAATAATTTCTACTTCGTATAAAATACTGTCGCTTCCTGGAGGCAAATTGTTAGAATACACAACACTCGTCAGTTTCCTCGTGAATGAAATTGCGCGAGCAAACCATTTGTTATAGAACAGTAGGCTAACGGGCAGGAGGCTGTTGCACTTGATAGTATATCGGTCTTTTCGCCCTGGTTTAAGACCTGGGGGAGGGTGCGTTACATTGCTTGTAACGTAGCGTCAGCTTTGCAAGTAAGTAAATTAATCTCTGTAGTATGTAAATTCTCCAAGACTGTGATTTTTTTCTGTAAACGATTTAGGTTATACTAGATTGTACGGTGGATGACAGACTGTGATTCGCTTACTCTTTTCAATAATACCAACAGCGTTCTCACAAGAAGAAAAATCAATTGTGCAGCCGTGCTTCGAACGTACAGTCTTACAATAACTATTGACGTACAAATCCCTAAATTTCTGTTTACTGTTAGATATCAATCGATATATTACTCTTACTATCTCGATTAAATGCAACGTAATGGCATCATAGAAAATGAAATTCAATTTTAAAACGAGCTTGAAAATAGTTATGATTTGTTCACGTTGTCTTCAGCGGGACTGCAACACGATATTTCATCGGGTGTTATTCCGCGATATAGCTATTATTAAATGTTCGAATCGAAACCCAATAGTGGCAGTAATATTCTTGCTGACAAAGGAATAGCATTAGTAGGACAAAGACAAGCACACACAGCTCAAATCGCGTCCCAGAAACAATAGTACTCATATCGCCATTGTCCTTCTGAATAGTCCTTTATAGTATAAGTACTTATCGGTATAATTGTAGCGAAAGATACTTCCGGTTAGCTCATTTGAGATGGGATCTTTGTTTTCTTTCCTAAATTCTACTGACATTAGTTGCTTGTTTATTAAAAAAAGTTATTCAAACTTTTAAAGAAGTAGCGATCGTAGACATATAAACTTTAAATATTAGAGGATTTTACTTTTACTCTATATGAATATTTTATTTCACTCGCGTATAACAATATCATGTAAGCAAAATAATAAAATTTTGATTAGTACGTAACGAATGAATGGTACGTAACAATTGAAGGGAATGCTTACGTCTGGCGTAAGCCAGTAAGCGCTCTCAGGGAATAACTTCCATGACTTAGTTAATGTTATGAAACAAATTAATTCAAAGTAACAGTTGAAGAGAGTAGCTACGTCTAGCTATACTCTCGGGGTATAACTCCTATGTTTTATTTAATTGCTGTGAATTGAATGATTGAAGAGAGTGCCTACGACTGGCCATACGTTAGGGCGTAACTCCCATGATTAAGTTAATGTTATGAAACAAATTAATTCAAAGTAACAGTTGAAGAGAGTAGCTACGTCTGGCTATACTCTCGGGGTATAACTCCCATGATTAATTTAATTGCTTTGAATTGAATGAATGAAGAGAGTGCCTACGTCTGGCTATACTTCCGGGCGTAACTCCCATGATTTAGTAAATTTGTGAAATAAATTAATTCAAAGTAACAGTTGAAGAGAGTAGCTACGTCTGGCTATACTCTCGGGGTATAACTCCCATGATTTATTTAATTGCTTTGAATTGAATGAATGAAGAGAGTGCCTACGTCTGCCTATACAGCTATACTCTCGAGGCGTAACACCGACGATTTAAGAAATCGACACGTTTATAAAACCGGAGTGAGCAAAATGTACAGCCTGGGCTCTCCTTTTTAACCGATTAAAAATCGAGCTAAAAGGAGTGCCCAGGCTGTACAGATTGATATTTTTATAAGATAACACTTTTCGTAAGATAATGAGATGTAATGACGCCAGAATTAACATATAGCTAGACGATATTAATGTAAACACGGTGAAAGAGTAAATACCAAATATTAAATATAAATTTATATGCTCGGTTATAGCTGAAGGGATTAAAATTCTGTAATGTATTTAGTTTGCGTTCTGCTTGCACGAAGATAGCTTAGTTTGCGTAAACCCTAATAGAGCTTTCAAACAATAGAATATCAACACGAATTGAATTCTTGGTAACAATTTATGACTGTATACGTATTTCCTATTTATTTAATATCTGTGAGTAGAAATGCATCGAGAAACTTTTATTTGTTTGTGTTTAGTAACTGTTTTTTTTTTGGGGTTAATTAGAACCTATGTCTTTATTATTTTATTTTATTTTATTTTATTTATTTAAGTATTATTATCAAATTTTAATAATTTAATTCATTTAATATACTTTTATTATAAACTTCGTTACGATGATGAATATACGTTTATTTAAGTATTGCATCTTGTTTCAAAATAAACATATAATATGCAAAAAAAAGACTTCGTAATAAATAGGTCTTAAAAAGCATTAATTCATAGTCTTTTCCACACTTGTAAAGAATTATTTTGTTAGACTAGGTTGGGTAATGGTTTATCAGGTGCCTCAAGCCACTTTGTGTTCGATGTTATTAGAAACATGGAACTCAAAGAGGCTTGACCAGATAAATAATAAAAATAAGGTATATTCAATATGGGGGAAAACAACTGCAGAAAATGAAGTACTATTTATTATTACTACTATCCCTGTGTTTCGCATGGAGCAATAATCAAACTATTTCATTTCATGCATATGATGTGGCTTGATTGGACTTTGATCTAAACATTCGATCTGAGGATTGATTCACTAGCTTAAACCACTTACATTATTTATTGAGAATTAAATATTTTAAGTATAGAGATTACAGACTAAGAAAACACAAGGGCCGCGCTTGCGCTTCCAATGAAAGCTTTGGAGCTTTTAGAACAAAACAAAAAAATCACCGTATTTATAAAATGTGAATTAAAGTTACCAAGTATGTTACCAAGGTAACGCTGTTATATCCATTTAAAAATAATAAACATACTAATTATTATGGCTAAGAAACGCTGTTTATAGTTTTAGGTAAACCGCGATGCCAAGGGAATCTACTAAGGAATATTGTGACAACTGTATAAAAATTTCATTCGAAAACGAAGAAATTAGTATTGATTTCGCATTTACTTAGTATTATTTACCTGTTAGTAACAGGTGAGGTTATTTGACAGTCTTAGCACCAAGAAACCGTGAGCTTGAATTCGATATGTACTGGGCCTTTAATTCAAGCACTTTAGTGTTTCACTACGTTTAATTGGAAATAGCGGATGTAATTTCTTCATTAAACTAACCGCTTCTCACGATATTTGTATGGGACTAAAATTTCGGCGAAAAGTCTATTGTCTGAAAATCAGTTACGTCAACTAATGTCTTGCGCATGCTGCATTAATTTTTTTTTAAACAATATATTATGTACATGATACATGACGAGGATTTTGTTATATTTAAAACAATGTCGTCATGAACTATTATTAGTATCAGCCATTTGATTTTGACTTTTGGCTGCACCAACCGGTACCTGTATTTTTACTTATAGATAGAAATGTTACAATTTGAGGGCCAAACTGAACATTTGTTAGACGACGCAATTTTTTTATGGGACATGTAATGGGGGTCAATAAAGCTTAACCACAAGTTTGTAGGGTTGGCGCCATCTTGGAAAAGGGGGTGAAAACGCTTTTCTCTCTTCGTCACTAAACTATTCTAATTATATAATTCTTTGTCGAAGAAAAGTTTTAACACCCCTAACTTTTACAATTCGGACTTGCGAACAGTAAATGTAACATTTCAATGGACTATTACGCGAATGTATGATAACCAACTTTCGTGACAGTTCGTTAATGTATAGATCTAGCAACATTGATAAATCAATTAAACTATAAGTATTATCATGGTTAATGGCGGCTGACACTAATAATAACTATGAAATTAATATTACTATAGACTATAGAATACCCCATAAATATACATAAAGTATTAACTGTGACATATAATAACAATGGCAGATGACACCAACGTCATTGCTCGATGATCGGGCTAAGAGGAGCAGGGAGTATAATAATACCTGTAATATAAAGTTTTTTAGTCTTTTTATTAATATTATATAATTCAATACTGTTACAACAATTGCATTAATTTCTTTGATCATTTTTATTGCTCATAGATTAAGCAAGGATCAGCTTTCTGTGACTGACACATGTCATTTCATGGATTAATGACATACTGGTTTCCTCGCATTGTTTGACTTCGCTGTAAGAGAGTGCTCTGTGTGTCAATTGTCAAAGTAAAATAAAAGGCATGATTTTAGAGTTTAGAGTCGCGCGCTTAAGCCACATTTTTTTATTTGGAAAATGCTTGCGCATAGCCTACTGCGGTGCGACTGCTTGCGGGAGGGTTATGTGGGACTCGCGATTGTGACCAACCACTAAATTGTGATATATGAGCCCTATATGTTGCAGATTCAACGCGATTAGTAATTACGAAATTGGTGTCACTACCCTTGTCCGACATTATTACTTAATATTAATATAAGTCAGTGCGCACGTCCGGTGCAGGCACCGATCGGAAAGCAACTCTAGTACCTCACGACGGATTCTACGCACTACTGACAAATTGACTTTGACAATTGACACATTGACATTTTAAAACCTGTAAGATGTCTATGAAATTGCGTGGTGTTACCATTCTAATAAAACAAATGACATCGAGTACTTTTATAACATAATCTCTGACATATATATATATATAATCTATATATATAATGAAAATGGTCTTCGTTTGAGGCTCAATCACGCCTAAACCACTGATCGTATCGACATGAAACTACCACCATTCGATGCGAAATTTTTATTGCTGTTTTACTTTTATGAACATTTATCCCGCTAATTGCAAGCGTTTTCTTTTGATTCTTTTGTTTCCATGGCAACGGAGTTTACTAAACGGATAATGTTCTTTTACATTCAGCTAAGAATCTACTTACAAACTTCCACGCACCCCTGCACACCCACTCTCATTTTTTGATAAAAATAAAATACCGTATCTATGATCGAGTATCACTTGAGAACGGCTGGACCGATTGGGTTAATTTTTTTTTATTGTCTTCAGAATTGTCAGGAGAATGTTTATATGTAAGAAAACTTAAAAAAAATCTGCTAAAACGTTAAAAAATCCCCAAAGGGGATTACGGGGGCGTTAAAAATAGTCTATGAACGAATTTTACGGTACCCCACAGGCGGTTGCGGGGGTGGTTTAACAATGAAAATTTTTATTTTTTCTTCTTCTATCTTTTTTATTTATATATATTTTTATTATTATATATATATAATGAAAATGGTCTTCGTTTGAGGCTCAATCACGCCTAAACCACTGATCGTATTGACATGAAACTACCACCATTCGATGCGAAATTTTTCCTAGATGGTATGGCTATTTATTTTGAAGTGAAGTACCTTCTTATTATACTTAAACTCTGTTATGTTAACGAGTATGTTTTACGTCCCGGCAAACTCAACTTACGAGCGACGAGTCGTCGAATGTGAGATGGAGAAAGATTAATACTCATTTCTCCATGAATCGGACCATTTCTATTGGACAAATTTTCCATTTATTCTTTGTTTTGTTGTTCATCAACATTTATTATTATAATAATAATAATAATAATAATAATAATTTATTATGTCATTAAATTTTATTTTAAGTGAATTTGACTCTTCTTTGAAAAATATTGTAAATTTCAGAAAAAAAAATAAAAATTAACAAAAAAGCAAAAAAAAATATAAATAAAAAAAAATCAACAAAAAAAGCAAAAAAAATTTAATAAAAACAAAAAAATTAACAAAAAAAGCAAAAAATAAAATAAAAATGATGAATAAAATTTAATTTATTTCCTTTGAAAATTCGCCCAGCAAAGCGGGTGGGGTCGGCTAGTACTATATAAAATCTAAAATTATGTCTGGCATAAATAAACATACCCCAAGTGTTAAAGTAAAACTTAACTCTTACCGAAATGAGGTTATTAAAACTTTCGAATCATAAGAAAGATTTTTCTTGGCGGAAATATAAAATTCAAATGGAACCTCTCAAAGCTTTACGAATCTAAACACAGTGCTTTAACATGCCCGGGGCTCTGTAACATCGTAACAACGTTACTGAATAATACGCGCGGGTAACTGAGATTTTTATTCGCTTAGAAAAATTCAATTAAAACCTCCTTTTGTAGTAAATGACAAAACCTAATGTGTAATAGAAAGCAATACTTGATTGAATCATTCCTGTAGAGGCGAAACCGTTGTTTCAAGGAAGTTAATTTGATAAGGATATATATGAAAAGTCTACGAAATATAATGTGTGTAAACAAAACGCGACTTTGGGAATAATATCAATACATAAACTCCTTAAAAACGACTTATAAAAAAAGTAACGTAACATGAATAATAATAGTAATATAGTAATAATTTTTATACCTCTATTTAAAAAAACATGTGCTGAAATAATCTGCATATATTTCACCTGAAACAATAATGGTTTTGCTGAACCCAGGATATTCGGCGTTAACTGTTTAGCCGTGGAGAAGGTGTACATGCAGGGTAGTAACAAAGGCCATGACTTTAGTGTTTGCATAAAACGAATATCAGTCAAATGAATAGAGTTTAGACTTAGATAATATATTTTGTTTTTGGTATTTCAAAATAGCAGCCCGTCCCAGCTTCGCTCAGGTGGACATTTATTTTTAAAACATTTTTTGTAGATATAAGATGTTCTATATATTGCGTAATTTTTTTTAAATCAGCTATAAATTTTGCAGGGCAAACGATGAAAGATATTTTATAGGAATTTTTTACACATTGGGTAACGTTTTTGTTGTTTTATCAGGAACCTTTACTTATACTTGCAATTAAAATAGCCTAAATTAATAAAACGTAATGTAGCATTCGAACGGTGATTTATTTTTTTAAATCGGTCCAGTACTTTTAGAGGCAATTCGTTACAAACATTCTTATACAAATACAACAAAGCAGTGTTGCGTCCACTCCAGCGTGCGACTCTCATACCTGGGGTCGTAGGTTCGATCCCCGGCTGTGCACCAATGGACTTTCTTTCTATGTCAGGAAACCGACATGTCTTTAACCCAAAAAAATCGACGACGTGTGTCAGGCACTGGAGACTGATCACCTACTTGCCTATTACATTTAAAAAGAAGAGAGGTTGTAGTACCACTGATTTATTTATTTATTTTTATACAAATACAACATATGTTAAGCGTTTTATACAGAATAAAATTAGCATATAAATACCGTATTTCCCTGGAGTTGCAAACTTAAGTCTCGAGTTTGGACTTGTCGAGTAAAACAGATAATCTAATTTTATTACTAGGTACTTCATTCATTTCATTAAAGCATTGGCTCGTTCACCCCAGTAGCTCGATCACTTTAGTTCACTAATGACCTGTGAGACGTAGGAGCAAATACATTGTGTTTCTTTGGGAATAAATACAGGCTTTAGATAAACATCTAGTGACTAAAGCATTGGTTTGAGCGGAAAAATGTGCTTGACATTAATATCTAATTAAAAGTGTAATGTTTTAACATAGAGTTGACAGTTTCTTTATTTGTTTCTATAATATTTTTTCTTAAGAATTTGGCCTAGCCCTGTAAAGAAACACTTCTCGTTTTACTGTGAATCTTTTCAATTTAATCCAGAACCTTCTAAACGGATTCAAATGATACGAAGACAATATTTTATATTCGTGGCGTATTCACGCACTGCTTTTTAAATTATGTCATATACACTTTTTAATAATTATTATATTAAAAGAGATAAATTAATACTTTGCTGAATAATAAAGAATAAAGAAATAAAAAAGAATAAAAAATAAAGATCGAACCGTCCTTCCTTCTGGTATCTTCTATATTTGCCATAATCATTTTGTATGATGATTTTAAACCGAACCGAGAGTTTTTTATGCAGGCTTTTTCTCTCGGTCTAGTAACCTCTGTCTTCTTTATCTATGAATAGAAATGTCCACCGAGACAAATTTAATGACGTGGAATAAGTGATACCTGTTATATTCCACTAGCGAACCCCACAGATGTTGTCCCGCATAATATTTCAAGCCATTGGGATATTGAACAAAGTATGAAAGTCCACTGCAGCGCCATCTACCGGGCTGATTTTGGAATCTAAACCTTCCACCCAATCGCATACAAAAAAATTGTTCAAATTGGTCTAGCCGTTTAAGCCGACGAGTTCAGTGACATACATACGTACAATAGAAATTTGTTATATGTAAGCTAGCTATCCTATCTTTTAAGTTAGATCAAACTTTAGACGGTGTGTGAATTAGATTAAAATCCGTTAACATTTTTTTTTTTTTCGTACAGAACATACTTCTATACTACTTAAAGATTAACTACATATAATAACATATTCATTGAATAAACGCGACGAAAAATAAGGCGATAACAAATATAATAAAACGTAACAAGTTGAGTATTGTTCGCATCAGTGGCTATCTTTAACCAAATAAAAATAATAAGAGAAAACTTGTGCCCGCCGTGAGAGTAACTCTGAAACAATCTAATAAGAAATCGGACTATGAGGAAAATGTTTCATTGGCAAAGAATAAACGTACTGCTCAATTTTGTTTTCGCGATAGGCGCAATAAATACGCGGCCCAACTCGTGATAAACGCACCTCAATATACGAATGGAATGCTGCCTATATTCCTTTATTGGTTTTTTCATAAAAGGTGTTTTTGATCTAGATTTATGCACAAACCGGTAACTGATTGGATGAAGAGCTCTAAACGGCATGCAATTGAGTTCAACCGAAATTTATCTATAAAATGTAGGCCTGTACTGTATAGAAATCACGAACATACTAGTGGTTATGTAAATTGCCGAATCTCTTCTCTAAGTTTAACTACGGTTTGTACTATATTCCCTTTTATTATATATTCCTAAGGATATTGCGCCGGCAAAGCCAAGCGGTTTAATTGGTTTGGTTTCCTTTAAGAATTGGATTACAACATTTTCTAACGTCAACTCTCGGAAAATCTAAAGACGTAATCGATTGGATTGATCGAACATTTCATCGGCACACTTAAATCTTATTAATTTGGTTTTTGAATATAATTTAGTTCATTTAATTACTTTATATTTTGTCAATGACGCATAGTTGTAGAGTCACGTAGATTTCTACAAATTTTTACGAATTTCCTTTTTTTTTCAACATAATGTACACTTAAGAAGGTTCAAAAAAAAAGAAATATTCATTAAATGATTCTAATTTTACATTTACCAGTTCTCAAATCAAGGGCGTAGAACGGAAGAGAAGAACTGGCAATAAACTCTCCGCCACTCTTTTTTTAACCATGTAGCCATTAAACTTTAAATAAATAGCAGTATATAATATATGACATTGATTGGATCACGTTATATTTTGTATGTGGAAAAACTTCAGCCACCTTGATGGATGGAAATCTTCCACAGTCCCTTTTACAAGGCATTTTCATTTGCGAACTAGAGAACTGTGGAATCGACTACCGGCGGGGGTCTACCTTGATAGATACGACCTCTAACTATTCAAAATTCGAGCGTACTCCTCACTTAAAGGCCGGCAACGCACCCACTAAAAATGGGTGTCTATAGGGTGCGATGACAGCCCTTTTTGGGCGTGCCTCAGGCTCATTTGCCTATTTATAAAAAAAATAAGCATATTAAAAAACGTTATGTCAATGTTTAACTTTACATCTTATATATTTAGTAGTAGTCCTGCTCATTATGACTAAGTATAAAGCTTTTCCTAATACAATGCTTGAAAAGCCATTATGCGATCGTGATTACGTCCGAATCGTATTTAACTTTACGAAGTACTTATGTACAAGTTGTATAATATATTTTATATGGCATTGTTTCCTTACAAATCTTTGAGTTTCCCAATAAAACTTAAGGCAAACTAACTACTAGCTTCATCCATCACACAAATTATTAAAGCCGCAAGCGTGCGGCTTGTGTGCGTGTCGCGTGTTTCATACATTTTGTAAATAAAGTTAAATGTATGATATAGAGCCTTTTTAAAACGCCATGTATACCATCCTCATATAATAACTACACTATGTTACAAGAATGAAATTATGAAAAAAACTTTATAATTCTAAATTATCCGCTATCCTTTTGAGTTCGATGAACAATTAATCAGAGGAAGACAAGACTGATTGTTCGAATAATTAAAATATCAAGATTTTTTGCAAGTAGCCCGAGAAAGGCTTTTCTTTTCTCAACAAACATTTCCAAGAATAAAAAGTAATATTCTCTTCATTTTACCATCTATGTGCCATGGCCCGATGTAATTCATTTACCCATTTCGTTTTGTATTTGTTTTCCAGTAAAAAATAATCAAGTCAACAGCTCCCTTCATGGGATTGGTTGTATATGGTTTGCATAATAGAAAGAGAAAAATAAGTTCACAAATATTCGAAATATCAAAATATACGTGTGATATAATTTCTTGGAATTTATTTAGTGATATTTTTAAATATTTACGACAAAGTTTTATTATATTATGTCTGAGGGTTTGATGAAATAAATAGTTATTATGTTTAACTAAACACATTCATTTCTGATACATTATGTTTATGCTGCAAAGGCGGGCAGAGAGAAACCAAGAAAATATGTAATATATCAACAGAACGCAAGGCAAATACTTTTCCATGGTTCGTCTCGATATTAGATTGAATCGCTATTCGCCAATAACAGAAACGCTCCACAGTTTATACTTTATCAAACTGGAGATTGCTTTCTTTCACCCAAATTCCTTTATATAATTGTAAAATAATATAAAGAAAGACGTGAAGTATTTAGTAAAACAGCGTTCAAGACTTTATATGGGTAGGATCGAGAGAAACTAGAAGTAGATTTTAAAAAAATATATTTGTATATTTAATGTGACTGAAAAATTCTTAAAAATTATTTTAAAAAACTCAGGTATCTTTTACTAATAATGGCTTTATTTCATATTAAATAAATATTATAATAATCTATCAATAAATCAATCTTAGAACTGTGCTTTGTAAAACTGTGCTTTATGTTTTTTTCAATGTGTATTCCGTTTTGGCTTTAGTGTGTAATGTAATTGTTTGAATATTGTTAAGTGATTAGCAAATAAATAAAAAAATTAGGATATTTTTTTCAAATAATATGTTTCATATATCTGTGGTTATAGATCAGACAATGATTGGTTGATTTTTGCTCAGTATGACTTAATATCGAGTGTTTGATATTTTAATAGCCTTCAAGATTATTTAATAATTTAATTACTTGTCCTGTAAAGTTAATTGCATTTATTATATATTCTGACCCGATTCTGAGGAACCTGAAAAATATCTTTATCAAAGGAAGAATACAATTAAATTTTTTTTATAAACAATACATATATAATGATTTTTTTTATAGAACAGGGAGTAAACGGGCAGAATGCTCTTTTGCTTGATGTTAAGTGATACCGCCGCCCATGGACACTCTCAATGCGAGAGGGCTCGCGAGTACGTTGCCGTCCTTTTAAGAATTGGTACGCTCTTTTCTTGCAGGACCCTAAGTCGAATTGTTTCGGAAATACTTCAGTGGGCAGCTGGTTCCACAAAGTGGTGGTGCGTGGCAAAAACTGCATTAAAAAACGCGCAGTGGTGGAACGGCGGACGTCGAGGTGATACGGGAGGAATTTCCTATTCTGCCTCGACGTCCGATGATGAAACTCAGCTGCAGGTTTTAATCCGAACAATTCCTCTGAATACTCTTCATGGTAAATGATTAATGATTTTTTGAAAAACTCACCAATCAAATTTTATATCCGGGTTATATACATTTTTCCTTATATAGCCCGTAAACTTGTTAATATATATGTTCTTAATATAATAGAAATATTAGATTAATATAATAGATTATATACTAGCTTATTAAATAATATTATTTTCATTTCAAATATGTTGAAGGATCAGACATGTCAAAGGGAAGAATAATAAAAACAGTGTACAATAGGACGTTATTACTTCTAATACCTTACTTCCTTAAACTTGGATTTTCTTTTGTAAGTGAAAGAATAATCCAAAGGTGACTCTTATCTTCTTTTAACAATATGATAAATCTAAGCCCTCTAGTGTTTCAAAACGTTTAGAAAATTGATTCGATATTTCGTAATTCAAAATATTAGTATGTATCGCCTGATAGGCCAGGCTAAGCCAACATCAAGCCACGTTATTTCATATATTTTGGTACGATTTCTTGCAACCTCAAAAGAGATAGTTGATTGAACTACTCTCAATTTTTTAAATATATAAAACAATATTAATTACCCCTTATAACTCAAGAGCGGCTGGACCGATGTCGGTTATATCTTTATTGGTAGATTCTTCTCCGTTCTGAACAGCAAAATAAGTAATAAGATATTAAATAAATTATCGAATTTAAAATTAAGTAATTTTCCGAATGCAAACCATGTGGTGCCATCTGTTGACGAAAAAAACGTCAGTTCAAGAAATTCCGATCTTGAGGAGGAGGAGATGCATAGCTAGGCTTTGATCTTGATCGAAGATATGAGTTACCTCATCAAAAAAAGTTGTTTATAAGAAAGTGCCTGCGATATGTTAACATTCAACACGTATTGGCGCTAGAGAGAAGAGGCCTAATGTGTAAAACTGTTGTAACAATGTTGTTACCTGAAATATTGTTTCTCATGTAAGTTGCATTTTTGTCTGTATTAAGAAAATAAAGTCTTTAAACCTAACTGTTCTTCCTTCGCAATAAAACATTTCTGTATTTGCAAAAAGAGTTGTATTAATCAAAATGTAAATCCTCAATTAAGTTTAACTAAAGTAAACACGATATTATCAGACTGTTAGGCGTAACGAAGTTAGCTGGGTCAGCTAGTTCTTTATATCTTTTGTCTTGACAATTTAGTTTAAATTTCTCTTTCTTGTTCTTTTCGTAACCCACTTTTGTATTATTGTCGCTAAATTGTCAAGACAAAAATATAAAGACATTATAGGGATGGTACCTTTTTATTATTTTTATTTGTTGTAAAAAACTGCAATCGATATTTCAGTCAATATATATCTACCCAATGCATATCTAAACCTTCTTTTGACATCATCATCGCGTTCATACCGATATTATTTTGATGTATTTCACTTAAAACATAAATATAATTCTTACTTAGTGACGTCAACCTTTTAGAATATTATATCAAGCTCTAATTACATGCAAATTTGTTTAAAATTCTCAACTATTTTCGCAGAAACTTAAGCGCAAAATGTATAGCTACAAAATATTTTTCAGTGTTTCACTAATGAAGGTGAAATGCAAGCGACGCGTCATAAGCTGAGCTCAAATTGACGTTTGCTCAACCCGAGTAGCACTTATATAATAATGTCTCATATGCTGGCATGTGGGTCAAGTGGCTAACTAACACGTCACAACAGGACCACGGGTCCAATTCTCGAGTAGTGGAATCTTTTAATATTGTGGAATATGGTTCGATACGAATCGATGGCGACGATATTCTAGTATCGTTTTACACGAGTAAATAGTGTAATTTGAATGCTATGTAAATTGGGTTGCTGTAAAGTTAGCGATTATCTATTTAATAAAAAGGCCTGGGACTAGTGCTAGACAGGCTAATTCTAATTAATTTGCTACATTTGTTTTAAAATAAGTGTTGACTCATGATTTGCTTAATATTAAAAGAGTACCTACCGAGTGTCTTTTACGCCGGCTTTTTCTTTCGGCCTACTTTGTCTTCTTACTACTCTGCCTTCTTTGCCGATGAGTAGGGATACCTACAGGTTCCAATTTAATGATAGTCATACCTGTCTATCTTAAGTTCCATAATATATATTTTTTTTATTTTATTTTATGTTTCTACCACCAGATAATCACCAGAATGTAACTTCGAATTTTAAGAATTGAGGTGCCTACCAGAAATTTCAGACGCCTTTTATACCACATGTGTTTGAATTAACCCCTGACTTTTAAAGCTTCAAACTGCAAACGTTTGTGACAAGATTTTAGCTTCGCGTGGTATACGTAGAAAAAACTGTGAATATGTATTATTTAATGATTGAACTTTCAAAAAACTTGATACACTTATCTTCGAGTATTAAACAAATACATATTTGGGATACTGCGTGTTAGTTTTCCTTATGTTCACAAAACAACCGAACACCCGAACATATGTGTTCAGACATTTATACTTGTACGTCTTGTTATTATCGGAATTTATAGGATTTTATTAATTGTATCAAGATTAGGTGTTCTAATTAAGATACATATGTATTTAATACCAGTGTTGGGGTTCGTCCCTTGGAGTCCAAGCATGACTGAGGCATCCAACCGACTTCAAAAAAAACGTGTATCTTTTTTTTCGCATAACTAAATAATCAGACGAAATGCCACCATAAAAGGAACAAAAATTGTTTAAAATATTATTCTTACTGTAGGTTAAATACTGTATATTTGTGTGTTGGAAATAAAATTTATGAACAACCATGCAAAACCACTTGAATGCGACACATAATTTTTATGTACGTATATATATGCATTTTTAATTTCTACTTATATTGATATAGTTAATTATTTTATTTAAAAAAATAGTGTAAGTACATTGATAAAATAACAGGAAACAAAGAAACGAAATTCGCTTTCAAGGACTTATGGAAATGAAAACTGTACTCTTGCAATATTGTTTTAGAAACTCTACCCATACTGTCCAAGTTCCCTACTCTTAGCCATAAAATATTCATAGCATTCTAAATTTAAAAGCAAAAAACATGCTAAAGTGGAAACGCGTGCAACATTTTTTTATCAGACAAGTATTATAAAATAAAATAGTGGAAACTTCAAAAGGAAGTCAAAAGTTCATGCATAATTTAAGCGACGTTATCTTTCTATCCAATAGTTTATGCAAATATCTTTAAAATACTTTTACAAGTCGAGAAAGTATCCATTTCCATGAAGGAAACGGATCTAGAAGTTGAGAAAATCTCATTAAAAAATTGTCAAGACAATGCTCAACTGAAAATAAGAAAAAGCTGTTCGCTTTATGTTAATTTTTGTTGATACAAAAGATTTATACAATAATAATAGGAAAAACTTGTTTAACTCAAAATATTTTCCTATAAGGAATTTATTGTACGGAACCAGATATATTATGAGTTCTATATGAACTTTCTTCCATAATCAATTGAACAAATGAACATAAGAAAAAAATTAACTAGAAATATATGGCTTATGCTAAACGCTTTCGGATTATTGCCACCATTATAACCACCACTCAGCTTCTGCGTTTCTGTAATTTTGGCAAAACTGAAAATAAAGGATTTCTGTATTCAATTTTTTTTAAAGGAAGTGTTGCGCTAGCTCGTTGGCAGCCAAAAAGGGATGACAATTGTCGATTTTAATTTCGACACATAATCCGGTAGTAAGTAGTTGCAATTAACCGCTGTTGCGTGTGCACTTCATCTTCATCTTTCAGTGCCTCTCCCATTACTTAAAAATTCAATACTTGGAGTAGTTGTTAGTAGTTCGAAGTCTTAGATTAAGTTTATAGATTTCTTCATTAGCAATTCTGTCATGTGACAGCCGAATCAGCGCATATTATTTTACCGAGGCAAGGAAGCATCCTGGATACAGCTTCTGGATACCCAGGGCCTCATAGTCTTTTTTTAGTACATTTCGAATCGTATGGATCATATCCTATATTTAGACATATTTATTCTTTCGTATATTTAATTTTTGTTCGTTAGGTTTGGTATCGTAGCACTTTCTTAATAGGATAACAAAAAAATAAATAAAAAATTTAAAATTACATGTATGTATTTATAAATGTTATCCATATTTCCGTATTATTGTTAATAGATTGTGTCGGATTTAGTGAGAATGATCATGTACATATTTTAAAAAAAATATTTTACAATCCATACTTTATTATAAATATCTTTATGATAATATTTATTAATGTTGTTGAGATTCAATTTATTGAATATTTGTGGATGATACGCCAAAAGAAGAACAAAGGCCCATGAAAGTACGCCAAATAATGAATCCAAGAAATCAGTTCCAAGTTCCAAATTTTTCTAGAAAGCACCACAACATTCGAATTTTTCTAACATTAAATTATTATACGATTTGACGTTAAACTTAAGCAGTAAGGAAGACGGAAACATACATAGTTGCATGCGAGCTGAATTTACAACGATTGCATTATTAATAATTTGTGCTAAAAAAGTTCTTGGCTATTAGTATATGTATACTGTAAGAATGGAAAATAAGTAATAAACATTTTCTTAATTAAAACGTCTTATATACAAGCAGTCCATAGTAAATTCATGCAAATAATTAAGACTTAATTTATTCAAACTTAGTTGACAGGTATCAAGACTGTCTATGTTATTATTATGAAGATAATATTTTTAATTTTAAAACATTTTCAAGTTGTACGGTCTAGATAGTTTTCTTAGTAATTGTGTAACATTAATTGCTAATTTTAAAACTAGAAATTATAAATAAATTAGATTTATTTTTTATTTTAAGCACTTAAAAAATTAAACAACAAAACATATAATTATTTTGAGAAATCTTTTAGAAGAGAAAACATACCAATGTATTTGCAATTCATTACTTCTTTAAAGAACAGTGTAAAGTTTCAATTTATTGAAATTATAAATATCCCAAAATCGTAAAATATTTTCACCTTCTAATAAAACTAAACAAACTAATTCAAAATGTCCTTTATATAATAGCAAAAATCAATATCAGTTATACAGTTGCCCTGATTTTTTAAATTACATGCAAGAAAACAATTCAATATCATTATATAAACTAAGTTTTTGCATAATTTTTTAGCGTAAAAAATAAAGCGATAAATTCTCATTATGTTAAATGTTTTTTTTTATAAATATTTTCTAGGTAAGTCCCCGACGATGTAGTCGTCGGAGGTATTGAATAGCTTACGTAAATGGTATTCGTAACTCGAATGATAAAACACTACTACCTATTTCTTTTAACTACTTTTTGTATGACCTTTTCAGCAAATCCCAAAAAGATACCTCTCATCTTAATCTTGAACATTATTTCCTGTAAATTCGTCTCCGTTACTTGTAGGCCCATAGCTTACTCAGTGTTAAACCTATCGTATCCATACATTCGACAGTCGGTCTGTTAAATGTTGTAAAACGAGCAATTCTATTAGGTACAATACATTGCTGCATTTTTTCGTTAGTCCTGTGTCGCATGGCCGCTTCAAAACGTCCGAGCAACTTTAATATACCAACTTGGGGGTTATGCCCACAAATTTAGCGGGAACCGAGATGCCCTGGGGTATTTAAGTACCTACTGGTACCTACATTTATTTACGGAAATCTGTTATTTTTACTAAGCCTAGAACCCAGCCGATAAACTGAACTAAATATAAACTCCAAGCGTGGCTATAACTGAAATATCAAAACGATATAAATACTCCAAGTTCGAAATTTTATACTATTTGAATGTATTTTTGATGCATATTTGAAATTACCTCTCAAACTAAGTGTAAAATAAAGACTTAATGGGTTTTTAATCGATATTTAGGAGTATTTAAAGTTGGTTATAGAGGGAACTTGATGTGGGAGTCGGATTTACTGTCGAGCCATTGAGTCGCAGCGTGACTTATTGACGGTCGATGTAACCCCGCGCGTCCCACCTCGATCCTCAGACGAACCTAATAACAATCACGCGCCGATTTCTTTATGTTAATTGCAGAAGCGAATAGTTTTACATCGCCACCGTCAGCGGTTTTAGTACTGCCCAAAGTTACTATTAAATTACAACACGGTTTCCGAACCTATATTTTTTAACAGTTGGTGGTTGGTCGGACGACAGGGGCAACCTTATATCCTCTCGTTTTGACAAAAACATTTCATAGTCCATTTATTTATTAAAAACATATTACTGATTAGATATAATATTTGTTTAACTAAACACTCGCAGATTTATTTTATGAACTCGGTTCATATGTTGATCGGTACAGCTATTTATCCAGGGACGACATGGCTGTTAAAAACATTTGGTATTGTTTTTATAGGCGAACGCCTATTTTATCTTTACAGTTTATTAAAAAAATATTCATCTGTATGGATAATATTTTGTTTAAATTCAAGGAACTTTAGAAACCGCCATCTAAATCTTTCGCTTCATTAGTGAAGAATCCTCTTAATCTATGGACGTGGCTAAAACCTCTTTATGTCAGTCAACCGTAAATCACAGTCGTCGCCCACTTATCGCGAGGCATATGACATTACATTCTTTGAATATCTGGAAAAGGATTTAATTTTTCCTGTAGTATATCGGTGTGTCAATATGGGATATAATTCATATTACTACGTAATTCGTGAGTCGGCTATAAGCACTAAAGTCAGACTTGTTCTTAATTACAGCAAGAAAGCTGATAATTACATTATTTAATGACTTTTTACATGTCCTTAACAGTTCTACTTCCGAAATCTTCATATATCTTATTTTACGATTTCATTGATCTAGATTACTTCCAGTGCCAATAGAGTTACGAAAATTAAGGAGGTATTATCTCCAAAAAAACATTTATGTGTAGAACGGGGGAAAACAGCTGGATCTGATATTAAGTGATGCCGCCAACCATAGAAACTCACGCTAGAGAGCTCGCGGTTGCGTTGCCGGTCTTTTTAAATCCACTACACTTCCAAGAAAACCAACCCTGCTGATTATTTATTTCGTTTTATTATTACTATTTACTATTATTATTTTACCGAGTTATTTTGGATTCAGCTTCAGGCCCACACAGCTAGATTAAGACGATAGAGACAAAATTTGTCATTTTTACAATCTAACTAGAGAACAGACATTTAATCCAATTAAAGCTATTCACACTATTTGAAAAGCGATAACGAAAATGATTCATCAACGCTAACAAAATTTCTGTTGCTAGAAACAATGTTAGTTCATCAAACTCGTTTTACATATTTTACAATGTGTAATCGTCAGTGATTGTACACACGAAAATCTATATTTTGTTTAAACCAGGTAACAAGGTTCACAAAATTGTAGCTTACTGTAGGACATTGGCTACATGAAGGAAACCCCAGCTGATTAAAGTAAAGAACCAGGGAGGGCGAATACCTTTACTACGTACTTCGCTCACTCCAGTGAGCTTCCGTCCTGCCGTTCAGGCGATTGAGCCCCGCGACGGTCCAAGCCGATGTTCGAATCTCACAGGAGACTCCTTCCGCTAATTCCGGAAAAATGCCGATTCAGGCCGAAGTACGCGCCAAAACAGCCCGAGATGAGCCGTAAAGGTCCTTAAAGCCAACAGCGAGATTCCAATAGAAAACACCTAAACCTTTTTATAACTGCCAGCTAGTGTGCAACTAAAAATATCTGTCTCACATCCAATAACATTCAGGGTACGCAAGACTCCAAAAAATGTTAGCTCCTGCTAGGTGGGTGGATAAGGGGGACACGAGTCTCTCATCCAAAGTCATATATATTTTCTGACAGACAACAGACAACAGACTTACAGATTGATATGATTTTAGAAAGATTGTATATATCACAGAACTTACCAAAGGCTATGTATATGCGAATATACATTGTATACAACTTGTGAATACAAGGCAATCTTAATATATATATATATCTCCTGTCACGATGTTTGTCCGTGATGGACTCCTAAACTACTTAACCGATTTTAAATTTAATTGACACACCGTGAGCAGTCTGGTCCAACTTAAGAGATAGGATAGCTTAAATCTTTAATTATAGTCGCAATTTTATTTTATTGCAAATTAATTGTTTATTATTTGATACAATTCTAATAGATGGCGCTGTGTTAAAGTACCAACGTTTCACATAAGCTATCTACCTTTCACATCAGTTCTCCTACAGTTTACCTTGAATAGTTTACTACTATGTAATATAAAGAAAAAACCCCACACACAGCAACGCTTGGTCGAGTGAGCTATAAAAAAAGGACATCAAATTTATTTATGTTTATAAATTCAATAAATTTCTAACATATTCCATCAAAAAGCATATTCATAATGATTTGCTAGTCAACAAAATCAAGAGAGATGGTAATGTATGTGTATAATTGTTATAGTGACATATTCGTTGTGAAACAAAACAATCGTCGGCTTATTAATAATCATCTTATATCACTTTGTTTATTATAAATATAAGAGACGGCATTTACGGTTAATCTTAATGAGACTGAAAGATAATCTCTTCGAAATAACAAAGAGTAAGAAAATATCGTGTAAAATGTCTTTGAAGATAATAACTTTCATAAATCTAAGAGGCGAAAGAACATCGTTTTAATAAGGAAAAGACTAAGTTTTTGAATTAAAAATTTCTTTCTTTATAAGAAGCGTTTAAAAGCATTTTCATAGCCGAAATATGCTGTTTTTTAAACACGACTCAGCAATTAGAACCTGTAAGCTCAGCATGGTATTGCTTGAACGTATGGCTTGGGTCTAATATTAAAGAATAACTTAAATATTTTCTTTTTCAGTCTCCAATATAACTATGTATTTAACACACTGATAAAATTCATAGTTAAATATTCTACAAAAGATTTAAAAATATACGTAAATTGAATATGAATGAAAAAATACGACAAAAGTTCAGTGCAATCAACTTTCTATTAACATTTTGCCTCCAATATTTCAAATTTTCTTCACAATTTTTCAATTATAAAAAGTCGTCTAACCGACATAACATTATAAGGAATGTGTTACGTACGCTACCGCTTATTATATTAAAATTTAACTATAAAATTAATCTAAGGCACTTAAAATGTCACAGATACATCTTTAACACGTTGGTACATTTGTATTCTCAGCTGATCTATTTTGACGTAACGTCATAATGAATGTGTCTTGGAAGCATGAAATATGAAGTCCTTTGTAATAGGTACATACGTCTTAGTTAAATGTCATATAACAATGTCCATCACTTATTAAATAATATATTCTATGTGTAATGAATTTAAGATTACTTATTATTATTTTACAAATTTATTATTTAAAACACGTTTATTTTTTAAATAATATTTATATTCAATTTACAAGCTACTTTATTTGATATTTTGTACTTTATTCACGATGTAAAGAATTTATGATAATATGTTATTATTTTACAATTTTATTATGTTTATAATTAATATTTATAATTTATAGTATAGATTATTTGATGGTTGTATTTGTTTAATACGTTTTACTCGATGTGAGTAAGTTGATTGATTCGATACCGACAGTTACGAACAGAATGACGAGTCGTCTTGATACGATCTAAAATAAGTGAGGGTATTCGGACTGATTCGCTTGACCAAGACGGACGTTAAATTGTAAGCTGTGTGGTTGTTTAAGGATAAGAAGTGTTGGAAATATATTTAATTATTATTGTAACAAAGCAGGCGTTTTATATTATACACCGAGAATCGAATAGTGAGAATTCATCACATATGTAAATTGTAATTATTATTAATTTTACCTATTTATAATAATTGTAGTAAACATTTATTTTGTAATATGTCGCTATTTTACAAATGTGAAAAGGTCACAGAATTTTATACAAAACAACACTTACTTGAATTTAATCCTTGCAAATACTTTTGTTTTATTTTATGACGATATACGCCCGAACCTAATAATTAATCCACAATCTCAGATTAAAAACAATCTGGAATCAGACCGTGACAGTCGATCGATCTCCTATCTGCATCCCAATAACCAAACCCAAGAAGCCAATCCTTTTTTGGCGATGGATGTATGCAATCTATTCGCTCTTTACACTGATATTTTATAATCAATATAAACCAAATAAAGTAAATAAAACCGTACAAATAATATTAAAATATAAATGTCTATGTTTAAAGTATATCAAATAGCTTTTAGATAGATAATTATTTTTAGAACTGTTTTAAGTTAAAATGTTATGATAGGATATTGGCACAGTTGAATTCTCATTTTAATACAAAGGTCTATCCACATACACCGACTCGACCTACCATGGATAGCTTGTATCGACAGATTGCTATTACAATCCGTCGATTAATTATTGGCACACTTTTGCCTTTTTGATTGAGATAGGTTATTGGGTTTGGGCGTTTTAAATATAGTTTATAGTTTTTGTAAGTGAAGTGAAACATGTCAGTCATCATTAGTAGAATAATTTTTGTCAGGTTTAAAATCACAATGAATTTGTTTTGTTGGATGACTTGTAAGCGGAATTACTAGTAGTACGTATCTTATATTTATTACTTCCAAAATCAGCTTATTGAACAAAAATTTCAACAATATTTCCCCGACATTCAGTGCCTTTAAACGCTAAGAACGTTTTAAATGTTTATCAATCCGAATTAGGCACTAAAAGCGTTAATAACAATTTTGAATATTCTCTTTACTCATCGGATAAAAGCGAACTTTTAAATCTGCAACATCTGCTGGAGAGTACAACATCTGGCATTCGCCTGTCATCCCCGAGGCAACATCACATTCACAATTCTGTTTTCATGAACTAAAAAAATAAATACAAGTATGAACGTATTCAACCTTTCGCAAAAACGAGAACAGAAATTAATTATCAAACGTGAAAATGAGAATATCTCAATTTTTAATTTAACACTACGGGCCTGTTTTTGACGTTAACAATTCATAAATGCTCGAGACATTATCATAGATTAATTTATTATAGGATAATTACTAAAGCGAGGGCCTTTTACGTAATAGAATAAAATAATTTATTATATTGATACAAGAGAGTCGAAATATAATGTGTATAATGAACTTTGTGATTGAGAAGTAACTGAACGTGTATTTTTTAATCTTAATACAAGAAAAACATATTTATTTTTGAAAAGCAATTGTTTTTTTGACGATATTCAATGGATGACTGTACCGGAATTAACGCATTTCATCGCCTTTATTTATGTTGAGCAAATAAGGCTTTATATTAGAATTTAATGTAACCTGGTTTAATTTAGTAAAGTGCATTTGTCATTTGTCAACGTCATATTATGTACTCATTTTATAAAAATGAAATATTTTTTTCTTTTCCTTGTTTTATTTGTAACGATTTTTTCTAATAGCTTATTTTAACACAATGTTTATTAACATTTAAATGTTCCATAATGGAAATAAATAAATAAAATACTGGACCGATTTAAAGAATTATTTCACCGTTAGAATGCTACTTTGACCCAGAGTAATGAATGAAAAAAAAATGAATTTTCAACTCATTTACATCGGTTAAAGAAAATAAATTTATATAAGACAGCCTCTTTAGTATTGCTATCAATAATTACCTGCTCCAGGTTCTTACACAGAGTCTCGGCTTTATTATAAGCCGTAAAATAATCGCTGAACATTATTCTCTTTATAACAAAGTAACTGTCTATATAAGATTACTTAATCACAAGAAACTCAGAAGAAAATCTAAATAATACTATTCGTCAGTAACTTTCTTTCAGAAAAATTGGGACTTTAGAAAGTTTCACATTAAGTTTAATTTATCAAAGTAGTGGTGAAGTGTCATACTCTTACCCTGAAGTCGGGTATTAGAAACTCGACAGTGTACTGTGTGATTTTTCTTTCAGTATATACAATTAACCAGTAATTGACCTTGAAATTCAAGACACATTTGTCTTTTTTTTTATTTTGTTTTGTTCTTAGAGGTTTTTTGATGTTTTATAAGGCTTATGGGCTAGACAAAAATTTGCATAACATACACTGAATGAAGTCAAAATAACTTAGTAACAGCAGTGTGTCCGTGTATACATATGTAGGTATAGTGTGTGGTTAGGTTAGTCAATTACTACTATTAACGACAACATATTTAGTGATATAGTGTGTTTATTTACGAAACATAATAAAAACAACAATGACACACAACAAATACATGAAGAGAAAAAAGTTATTGTAGGGGCGAAGTTACTTTTCTCGTTTGAAGTACAATGCGCCCTCTAGAAAGGTAAAACCTTTGATTTAGTTAATGCGTTATCTACTTACGCTCAAGAAACATGAGTTTGACTTACTTTATTCCCATGGTTTACATATACTCCGATGAGCATCTAGAACATTCCTAGTTCCGTCGGATACGCATCACATCGGAGTATATAGTTTATTACGATATTTACATTTTAAATGCAATAAATTATATCCATATGAAACTCTGGCACTTATATCTTAAAAGTTTTACATAGAGCCGGGGCAGGAGGCTCACTTAATGTTAAGTAATAACGCCACCCAAATTAAAATAACTCAAAATATCTTTATTCGTAGGTAAGTACACTTATGAACGTCAAAAAAACAAATGAAAGCAATTGTAAATTTACATTTACTACCAGTTCGCAAGTCAAGGGCGTAGAGCGGGTAAAAAATTTAAACATAAACAATCATTGCCAGCGAGTTCGCGGTAAATACTGACTTGCCTTTTTTTATTTTATCATCATATATTAGTCAATATTGCCTGGAAATATTACATCGGAATAAGCATCCTAACAAATCAAATAATAAAGTTTTATTAAACTTGTTTTTATTAAAACAACCTACCTTATTTATAAACAATATTTTTCTTAATAGGTTGAATCACAGTAATACGATTAAAAAGAAAAATAAAAGGAGAACGTTGTAATAAATAAAAAAGTGACAAACCCTATAGCCCAGTTTTGATAAATATTAATAAATATAACGCCTACATATTGACACATGTTGAATAGTACGAGAATGCTATTAGTAGTATTTGTATTACGTATGAAATAAGCTGCTTTGCTTTATTTCAACATATCTTTAGCCAATTTCTAACTATGTGTTCTTCGAGAGAGGACATTTCTAAAATATACAAGGAAGAGATAAAACTTTCAGCTTCTTAAACAAAGGTACGCAACTGTCGAGATAGTTTTCTCTAATACAATTTTTGAGGCTTAAATACCAAATTTACTTCGATTCAATTTACCCAAGCTTTGACGCCATTTCTAAGTATATATGAAAAATATGCATGATAAGTAGCTAAAACCGTATCATGGTTAACAATTTTCCGTAACCGTTCTATCACATAAACAAAGATGTTTATGTTCTGTAATTTTGTTATGTTGTCTCTGTCTATGTGTCACTTTGTCCAGTGTCTAAAGCTGTACCAAAAATACGCATTAAAAATACGTCTAGTTTAATGTTTTAATATTGTACTTATATTTGTGTCTTTGAGTTATATGTCTGAAAATAAATTATGTTAGTTTTGATCTTGTTTATTTATAGATTGTTTGATTTACAATCGATGGCGTCGTCTAAAGATTTAATTAAATTATTTTTTAAATCATGTTGTTACCTCATTACTATAAAAGTAATGTCATCAGCAAATAGTATGCAGCTGGGAGATCATTTATGTATGTTAGAAAAAGTAGTGGGACCAAAATACTGCCCTGAGGTATACCGTACTCATTTTTCTTAAACGTGGATCTTTGGGGTTTTGTTTTCAGTTCAGAAATCTTTGTAATTTCTACGTACTGCTTTCCATTTTAAAGGTAATATTTTACCTGTTATAAGCTTTATCTCTCATTCTGTAACATTCTATTTTTGAAAAGCCTTTCATGACACAATAATATAGTTAAAAGTCATATCTAACTTTCCAGATATCTAGCTGTTGTACGAATGTTAAGCATGTTTCTCCTTAAATAATTTAGGTATTAATAATACCGTATTTCAAATTCAAAAGTTTAATGTGATTTCAAAGTTCATCCATAAAACTAAATAAGAATTTCTTCAAGCGTTTTACAAAATCGTGGCAAGTTGTTACGTGAACTCTCACGTTTTAAATACTCCTGAGACGACTATAAGTTTTTCCTATTCTTACTAATCCAGACGTCTTTGAACGCAACTTGGCATAAAGTCTGTAACTTAAATTATATACCATCTGGCAAGAAAGCAGGCAAAATTTATTAATCGATTCGGTTTAAATTTTATTAGCAGTTATTTACATAGATTAAAAATTAATTTTAAAAAGTTTGGTCGCTGTGACTGTAGCGTTAACGCTGGCAGCATTTCCTTGCTGTATTGCAATATTTATTCGTTGAGCGAGGAAAGCTCTGGAGTCACCAGTACCTACCCCTACTACTTTACTATCTATCTAGCCATCATATCTTGTCATATACGAGTCGATATTCACTTTTATATATACATATAATATACATAAATAACAACTGTTATACTGAATTAAATTTACCTACTTTTTGTTTTTTTAATGTATCCTATATCAGTTTAGTTTATTTTTATTTCTTTTTGTTTCTGTTTAGTATGTATTTTCCTTCTTATTGTATTTTATTTTAATTTTTTTTTTCTCCTTTTAATAAATAAAATAAATCAATGTATACGTATATCATATTGTAGCGAGCGCTCAGTGAGAGCGGAACGGTGGGAAGTTGAATATCATTTATTTAAACGTCACCGATGCCGGCGGCTAATTTTGCACGTGCCGCGGATTAAGCAAATCTAGTTTCGTTGGTGGCTGTTTCTATGTAAGGGGTTACTGCAGCTACAATATCTTACTGAGTTTTGCATAAAAAAACTAAGAATTTGTTTCAATAACTATTATTCATAGATAACAAGTAGATTATATATTTTCATCACAATGCAGTTTTGTATTTTAGTTTAAGTTTTTTTATTTCCATTTCTCCTATAACTACTAATTTTCTTGCTTACACTCCGTAATACTTCCCTGGAGACCCAGTTGGACCATTCGACAACGTACAGCCAATCTGGGCGGGGTTGTCACGAAACTCGCGTGTTCAGCGAGAAATGGAGTAACCCATTTTAAACTAGAATGAATTGCGCGTCGTGGGCTGCAGGTTCGTTGGACGTGTGCCCACTGACAACTGAGACACTTTTACGCAGCCTTTATTGAACTATTTGTCTATAATTTATTATTTACGCAGTTAAATAGAGGCAAATGAGTTGTATAAAGTGTTCTCTGCCTGAATTTTCTAATTAAAAGTATATTTCGCTGACGATGGCTAATAAATTGCTTTAAATATTTTAAATAAATTTAGTTTAAAATGTAGGAAGTTTTATATAAATAATGCTATGCTAGAGAACTCAACGGTGTGTTAAATAAAATAGAACACAGTAAGTAATATGGTTATTAGTAATAGTTTATAAATGACCTACGTAACAAAAGATTCTATAACCAAAATTTAAAAATTTAATTATCTGTGATTAGGTGAGCAATTCGAAATTCAAATAAAATTTATTCGAATTGTGTTTATTTTAATTTGCCAAATTGTGGTAGGTTTTGGCGCCATGAACATTAAAATTTAAAAAGTTTCAGATTGAGTTTCTACATGGACGCGCACGCGACGCCGTACGGGCCTTATTCTGCTTGCATTGCTGCATGCAGTACATAATTGGTTTGAAATTAAAAAAAATTGAGATGAAGAACGAGCCCCGTAGCCGGCCGGTAACATAGACGATTTAAATGCGATGTGGAAGTGGATTCAACTTAATCTCGGCTGAGTTTCAAAGGTACTGTTAAAACAACATTGAAGCATTTTCATCAAATTGCAATAATAAAATGTGTGTGTTCTAGAGGAACTGAGCGACCAACAACGAAACTTAACACAAAACTACTCAATCAACCTAGAAACAAGGGAATATTAAATCGTATTGTGACCCGCGATAAAAATTAGATCCTGTTCGACAATCGTAATTGGATCAGCACCTAATCAGATCGCTATAAAATATTACTCATAGAAAGATGATTTTGTCTGTCCGGTGGGCCAGTGCCGGAGTTGTATGATACAGATTCTTACCGAATGGCAGAACAATGACGACAATTGTAATGCCCAGAATTGTAAATAATGATGGAAAAGCTGGCAATTTTACAACCAAGTCTAGTCGCTCTGTCAATCGCTATTTTCCAGGTTAACTCGCGAGCCCAAACTTCAAGATAGACAATCCAAATACACGATTGAGTTACTAATGGGAGCTATGTCAGCTTCAGGCATCTTTCGTCCTAATTGATAAGTATACGAAAAGTGCGTTACTGAGCCTCATCTGTTGCGGCTGATAAATAGAATACCTAAATTAATAACAAGATTATTTAATACAGACTAAAACATAACGACTCATTTTAATAGCGCTTCTCATTTTTTAGTTTTATTGAGATTGAAATACATTATTAAGATTATATTTTAACACTTCCTACATTTAACATATTCATAATTTCTATGGTGTCTTAAATTTTGTCTTAATTATTTAGTGAGCTTTATAAAATCGAGCTCCTTCAACTAATCATACAAGGCAAAGTGGCAGGCAGGCCTGGCCGCAGACGCACGTACTGGTTATATAACTTGAGACAATGGTTTAGTCAAAACACCAAGTCATTGTTCAGAAGCGCGGCATCAAAAATTAAAATAGCCATTATGATCGCCAACCTTCGCAAGGAGATGGCACTATATGAAGAATAAAATCGAATTAAAGCATGTTATTTATATACATTATAACTTGTATTCACAATATTTAAAAGTAAAGTCAGAGGCTCCTTTATTCTATACAGATGAAGTGACAGGAAAATAAATAACGGATGTATTAACCGGATCGCTGTTGTCGGAAGTATAAACATATCACAACGTTATCGGTTATTTGGAACAATGTAATAGATATCTCAAATGATGGCTAAACACAAGCTCGACTGTTCCAAGTTACACCCATTACGCCTCTAGCAATGTTTGCTCAAATGGCAAATGTCTTATCATTGATGCAGAGCACTGCCGCAACATAATGGTCTAGACATAAATGGGCGAGAATCATCAGACCTATCAAAATATGGATGACGTATCCAGCATCTTCAGTTGACCTCCAATAGATTTTCTGTCTATATGCTCAATTAAGAAATTCTTGTAAATCCGGAAGGTCATAAAATTTGGTAAAGTTTCCCGAGCAGAAGGCGTCCCTATAGAGAAAATTATTAATCAAATGTCATATGCTTGCTAATGTTTGTAAGTTGTACCAACGCCACGAAGCGTATTTCTGTTACTTTTCAATGCTGTTAAAACGAGTAAGAAAATTGTAACAACCTATGCTTTCGTTTCTTTCGTTATAACAAATCCGGACATTCGCAATAAGCAATGAATTTATAGTTATCTGATAATTTTTTTCGTTACTGAACTCACATTGGAATTAAAATTTTCTTTTACGAGAACTAATTAAATATTTCAATATATTGGAGATGTAAATTTTGCTGCCCCCGCGAACTTCGTTTCTCCTTCGTTTCACAAAAAATATAATTTATACTTTAGCCTCAATAACACGTGGTAACCATGATATTGAACTGTAGCTTATATGACATGTTTGTCGGTTTACGACAGCAGTGCCATCTATTGATTACTAACTCAATCCAGTCGAAAAGTATCGACATCTGTTAGAATCTTTTGGAGTTAAACAATTGTTTCAATTGTGACTATCAATTAATCACAGACAAACTATTTGCAATAAAATAAAATTGCGACTATTATTAAAGATCTAAGCTATCCTATCTCTTAAGTTGGACCAGACTGCTCACGGTGTGCCAATTTAATTAAAAATCGGTTAAGTAGTTTAAGAGTCCATCGCGGACAAACATCGTGACAGAAGATTTATATATATTAAAATTTGTCTTCATTATAAGAAGACGTAAACGCTGTTGAATTACCGTAAAGGTTTGTCCGGAAAAATATACTTTATTAAAGACTTGAGACAAATATATATAAGAATCACAATCACTTCTACAGTTCATCCGATTCATCCCAAACGAATTGCTATCCTGCTTGAGCCAATAAAGATCTTTCCCCCAATTGGATGGGATCAGGCCCGACGAGTTGTAACGTAGATTACCGCAAGTGGATGTCGACTAAATTATATTGCCTTTATTCGTTATTTATCGTCCACAAGACTATTAATCCGGAATGTTATTAAATTCTCCCTTATTTTCCTTACATGAATATTCGAATTCGCGACACGGATAAAACATGGACGCCAAATGAAAATGTCGAAGTTCGTAGCTTAACTTTATTCATTATCATGTATTGTCTAACGAATTTATTCGCCAGGTAGAACATTTATAGAACCTTAAGATTTCACCAAGTATTTTCGTTGTTTATCTTGAAGACACAAAACAGGAACTTTTGTCATAATTTAGGGAAAGTTAGCAAGTCTCACTTCAACTGCCATAATCTCTTTCAATATGAATGTAATAGCAACTTTCTTGATAGGTTTGAGTTCCGCTAAACAAGATGTTTCCATATAATTCTGAGAAATATCTATTGCAAGTTAAATATTTCTTTCTTTTCTTGAATATATCTCTGTTACCTTTGATTTATTTATTTCTTCAAAAGTGAAATCTTATTTATAATAGCAAACTCGATTCAGGATATAATTAATTGGATGTTTGTGATATAGTTATGAACTCATTATTTATTTATTTGTAAAATAAACAACAATAATGTACTAATAGGTGAACCTAAATCGAGAATAATGCACAACAAATGAAAAGCATACACGCGAACCAAAAACACAAACATATACACAAATTTATAACCTATATAACTCAAGTTATACACTAAATCATATGTGCCCTTTTCAGAGAAAGGCTCTTGCTAACCTATCTAATGTGGGCACATTAAGTAACGCCGACGATGTCGGCCTATGACGTACGAATCAGACACATTGCACTGTAGTAATATATTTTAATTATATTAAGTACATCACAATTATTCGGTGTCTAAGCTCGTTGTAGCTCACAAGACCAATAATAAATATCGCCGGATACATGACTTCGTAAAAAACACACCATAGATATTAAGACAGAGAAGAAAAAAACATTCCTGGGACACCCCAGATCTTTTTTGTATCCGCTCCAACATCAACTTGTATTTTATTTCATTCGGAGCCCAAATACCGAATTAATCTTAAGCGCATCGTATAACACCCTCACAGTAAAGTACAATACATACTATAATATTTAATACTAAGGGACGTAAGCTGAAATAACTTGTATTATTAGTCTTTACACCTGACGGAAATGTATGTCTGTGTCACCAGGAGGTGACGCAATGTGTTTTTTTTGCGATAGTTTACTTTTACGACTCTCACATTTACAAACTCTAAAAATCTAATTGAAATCATAATGTCAGTTAAATTTTAGCGAAGATACTATTTAAAAATAGACCTAGCGTACGTCTGACACGCTTACGTCAAAAATGTATTAGATTTTGACATACGGGTGTCATTGATCTTGATATGTCTCGTTTCTGAATCTCACTTTACATCTGAGTTTTGACCTCACATCTACATCTGTTTCTTGGTAGTTTTTTTATTAAAAAATATTGAATATTATCTTATTCATTATAGAGGCGCCACCCAGCTAAGGCCGAGTAAGAATCTCTGACAGGTCCAGGACAGGAATTTTATGTGAGTGTCCGGTATTAACTATAACATACATACAAAACATAATAAAAACACAAAAAGCCGTAATTTGATCGCACGAAGTCAGGATAAGCGTGGCCTATTTAGCCATTTTTCCATCATTGATAGCTACGAAGAGCCATCTATAAATAAAAAATAGCGTTTAACGATAAGAAACCAAATTCAGTCACAATACCTTTTATTCGCTTTTACTAAAAAAATATCGTAAGTGTAGGTATATTAGGCCAAGGCGCCGCGCGGGCGCCACCCCCTACCTACTACGTTTTGACCCTCAGTCGATTTGTTGCCGCGACCGAAGCTGGTTATGTTATCCGTGCATGCGTAGGTGTCGATCCCTTTTGCTTTATTAATCCTGAGTCTTACGACAAACGAAGTTTTGATAAGTAAAAACACACTATAAACTAATTAAGTATGTAATAGTCGTAGTAGCTCCTGTACCAAAAGTTAGAAACACCTATAAACTACTTGTAGAAATAAATATGACTTAATATTTTCAAACAAGAGATTCCCCTTATTACTAAAACTGAAGTATTAATAATAAAAGCCTTCTCGAGAAACTTACTGTTCTTAACCTAACATACGTACAGTTTTTTCTAAAGCCGGGTCTTATTTTATTTAACACGAACACGTTGGTCAAAAAAACATAATTACATACATTAAATACTCGTCATACTTACGCTACTAAATAGATCAACTCATTTGATTTATCCTATTATAACAAATGGTTGATTTACGTTGAACAATCTCTCCAAATCAACCAAATTATTTTAGTTGCTGATCTTCAGTACAAAGGTAGTCGTGTGGTGTGCTTTCATTTAACATTTAGGAATGTATCTAATTAATTTCCGTGTAAATCACTAATTCATATGCAAAGTATTGTTTTAACAATAACTTTAATAATCCAGAGTTGACCCAGATTTAACACAGAGTTTTGAATTAGGAAATGTATGCGTTACACATATACATAATTTAGAAATACAAGATTTTGTTTTTAATAATTCAATAAAATTTAATATTTTTATCACTTAAATTATTATAGGTCACTCACTGTAAGAGCATTTATTAGTATTTGATAAAACATAATATGTTTTTTGCTAGTTTTGTGATTCTATTCAGTAACTTAACATTTACCATGGAATATGGGTCTCATATAATAATTTATTTGACATCAAATATTTACACTATACAAGTATTTATATGAAATAAGTATTGTTTAATAGGTATGTATGCCGGCATTCGGCACGCATTGGTAATGGTCGAGATTACTCTAAGTATGAATACGACTCTTTTGAACACCTAGAAAGTAAACAATCATAGCTATGATTTAAACGCATGTGAACTTGTTTTAATATTTATGTCGATCGTAGGTATCCTTTAAATCTCACAGTGCTAGCTCGCCAACGCTCCATGTTGCCGTTTTTTTACTGTCGAGTTAGGAATGAATTTGGAATGCAATGGTATTAAATTTGTCGAAATATTTTACATGGCTGTATAATATTAAATAAAACGTAGTTTTTATGAACATTCCTTGTAATTTAAAAATAAGCATATTAAACCTTTGAGTTTTGAAGAAGATACGCATACGTTGTATAATTATGCATTCACAAGTCGCATGAACCATAATTTGTTATGAAAAGATTTTTTTATTTATTTATTTACACTTCGTTGCAAGTATAAAAAATTTATACAAAAACAAATAACACAAAAATTACAAGGGATGCAACGGGCGGCCTTATCGCTAACAAGCGATCTCTTCCAGGCATGCAATGCAGGCAAAAGAAAACAATAAATAAAAATGATGAGTGCAAGAAGTGCATAACTAGAAGTAAAAAAAAATATATATATATATATATATTTCTGTTAATCTATAGAACCTTAATCTAGAGAAAATAAAAATAAAAAAAACAGAACATACCAGGTACCAATAACTAACTAAAACTAAAAAGCTAATCTTAATAATTCAAGAATAGCTAATAGCGATGTAATACTGTAATATAGTAGTAATGAAGAGGAGATACAGGAATTATACAGGTCACGATTGATCAGGATATGATAAGGTTAGTAAATGTTTATATACAAGAGTTTTAAAAGACGACAGGGAGGAAGCCAATCGTATAGACTCGGGCAGCTTATTCCACAGCCTAATGGCGAAAATTTTTTTTAGTTTTTCTTGTTACAAATTAGTGTTAATTTGCTGTATGGTCGGAAATAAATTTAATTATTAAGATATATCCATTTTAAACCTTTAAACGTTGAACGTAGTTTATATGCCAATCGTATTTTGCCAGAAAATAAAAACTGATTGGAATTATCAAATTTGCTTTGATGCGCCCGATTATTCCATTTCACTGGGCAATTTTGCGATAATCGAAGCGTAGAAATCCTTATCCATTAAAAAATTAGACGAAACTGTCGGTTCTTATTCGCTGAAATTTTCCGTCATTTTGCTTAGATAACATTGATCGATTGACTACTGAACTTGATAATTTAATTTATAGAGAAATTACACAATCAAAGTACGTTACTAATTTAACTTAATTATTATTCAATTTTGGACATTTGGTTAAGTAATAAATAAAGCAAGCAGAATATGATAAACGGCATAAATATAAGAGTTTTTCCTCCAACTTCGATTTTGTTTTATAGATTTATGTTGGCACCTGGTATATAGTACCGGTGACCCCAGAGCTGATGCGTTCCTCGCTCAACGAATAAGTATCGCAATACATGATACATGATTTGCTTTTTTTTTTAAAGAGTACCGAGAGTTTTTTACGCCGGCTTTTTCTCTCGGCCAACACCTTCTGTCTTCTTTGCCGATGAGTAGGGATGCCAACAGGCTCGAAATTAATGACGTGGAATAAGTGATACTATTATGATCCTATGTTCCAAAATAAACGTATTTTATTTTTTATTTTATTTTATTTTACAGCGATTAAATGCTGACAGCGTTAAATTTATATTGCCAAAAAGACCTTTTATTAATTATTAAATTAAATTTGTTTTGATTTTCTTTTAAATTATTTTTATTATTACTTTGTAGGCTTATAAAATTGTAAATACTGTATACTTGGTTGTAATGAATGATAAATTACATTTAGTTTAAGTAAAAATAAAATTGTTTTATTATCGCCGTTTTGCTTAAAATTTTGCTCTGCTGTTATTTTCCTTAGTTGACATTAATATATCCTATTATAATTTACAAGTATGTTGGATAACATTTGTAACGTCATAATTGCTTTTATTGCCAAGCATTAGTTTTAGTTTAGGTCAAAGATGTAAAATCAATATATAATAAATAATTAAAAATAGATAGATATTACATGTTTTCCCTCATCGTACAAGCAAGGATCATTGCATATTGAAACGTAACAACATGCATGGCCATGATTGAGCTCGCATAGGACTGTAAGTCAGACCTATTATTTAACTATAGTACAAAAATCACTGTTGATTTATAAATATATTATATAGTATTTTATATAAAGTAAATGTTCTTTAAATCCAATGTGAGCACTTAGTCTTGGCACGTAGCGGATCTCAATTTCATTCTCTAGATATTATACTTGCTTGAAATAAATACTTTGTTCTTGGCATTCTTATTGTTTTGCAATAAAACATTTTTAAGCATATTTATTTACTGCATACAGCTACGTATACCGCTTTCCCAATATCTAAGAGCAGGAGAAGATCTAGGGCTTTTTGGACTGCAGCCCATGGCCTTCCCTTTCCAGAGGGCCCTGCATATTTTCTCCAAAAAAAAGCCGATATTTTAAATTTATATCTGAAATTAAAATCTTAACCCAAGTGCGATGCGCGTCCGGGAATTCTCTGTCGCTTGTTTTCGTTCAGTGTATTAAATCGCGTGTGCATTTATTACGGGGTTTCCCCGTGATAGCCCAGAACCCCAAAAATTCACGATACGATCATGCTAAAAATTCATTTTCATAAATTAACTATTCTTAAATTGAAATGACACAATATACCAAATGGCCTTATATATCATAGAGCAGATTAATATTTGTTTACTAATGTGGGTAACTTAGATTTTTCATTTTAACAAATGTATGGAAGAGCTAAGTTTAATGTCTTTATTTTTTCAAAACAAACAAAAATGCCACTTACGTGAGAAACAATACTTCAGGTAAACATAACATTGTAGTCGTTCAATATTAACACATAATCACAAATCGTACATGCAACAAAGCTAAAAGTAAAAGTACCCAAAGATACACGAATAAAAACACATTATGTATAAGAAAATTAATTCTAATTAATGAGTAATTTTGTTTGACATATTCACCCAGCTTTGATTTGAATGAATTGAAAGAAGTAATATTTTTTTTATATTTGTGGGTAGTTAATAAACTACGAACTTACGAAGGCGCACGGTTGTAAAGGGTGTTTCAACAAGAACTTTGTTTTCTAAAACAAAATAAAACAAAGAATTTAGAGGAAAATGAATGAAATTTTTATTGTATTACAAAGAGAAAAGTTTGGCAATTATGAATGAAAAATGATATCTGGCAAATGTCCACCACGACCACGCTGACAGATGTTGATTCTTTCATCAAAATTTTTAATCACTTTTTGGCAAAATGGAGGGTTTATTTCGTTAATGACATCACGGATTTTGAATTTTAAGGCTGCAATCGATTCGATTGGCTCCGTATAGACTCTGTCTTTAACATAGCCCCACAAAAAATAATCCAGTGGTGTTAAATCACACGATCTGGCTGGCCACTTAACAGTTGACATAATTTCGCGAAATTCAGCCAAAACAGAAAAAACCATGTTCCAATTTTAAAAGAATACCTCGCTGTTGCATACATAAAATGTGTAGCTGCAAGCACAATGAGCAATTCGATATTCATGATTTAATATATACCACAGTGAAAACATAAATAACAGAGTAATAATAAGATATTTCAGTCGTAAGTCACAAAGTTCGCTCTAAGCATTATGGCCGTATTGAGTGAGTTAATGACCGAGGAACTACAACTTTGATCGTCATTATGAAACTTAAATTGTAGCGTTAATTACCTCGTTAAGGTGAACCAGCAACTTGCGAACGTATAACGTGATTTGATTTTTTAATTTTTTCTCATTTCTAACTACGAACATTATAAAGTTTGAAATTGCGCTTCAAGTACGAAATCTTACTTTTTTTTAGGAAGCAGTATCAGTTTCTTCATGGTGTGTTTTACACTGTTCACGTCAAGTATATAGAAAAATGTTGTTTAATAGTCCTATGTCCTAGTATTGATATATACGCTACATACGCTTTGACCAATCGAAAGTACTTGCGAAAGAAAAAAGATTCTTCCCAAGATTGTTACGCGAAGCCATTGAAATCAAAAAACACGCCAATTTCAATACAGAGGATTGCCTAAAATTATCAAACACCTGGGATCCAATAATATCCAAATTAAAATCTCAACACAAACAATCAGCGAAAATGGAGGACACCGTGAGCAATTTCTGTAGAAACCCTTACATCTTTTAGTCGATACCAACTCCGGGGAAATAAATACAGATAATACAACGTTTTCTACAGCTGTGATACTTATTGACATTTAACACCTTTGTCTTCAGTCACCGTGACCACGCAGGCTGTAAAGCACGCGAAAAGTCGGTTAAATTTAAAATTATGTCTAAATAATTATAAGTTTAAATACAATAATACATAACTTTAATCCGTAAAAAAGTATTTTTCTTTAAGTCCTATGTCCTCCTTATGTCTAAATCATGAAGACAGCCGTATGCCACACGTTCTTATAACTAATTGATTTACATTTGTGATTAAAGGGTTTAGTAATGATGCTTATATCAATACAATGACTATAATAAAAACAATTTGACATGACATGTAACTAACATGAGAGGGTAGAAATTAAAAATAAATTATTTGTTAATTAATTAATTACTATTAATTGCAGCAGGCTTATGGTAGCAGAGGTTGTTTTTATAAGTTCATGATATTGAAATCAGCTTATAAAAAATTGTCTCATCTAAATAACAGATGAGGGTATATTTTTCTAATCCCGGATCTTAGACTACAACTAGAGATGGAGTAGAGAATGAACAAAAATTAATGTTACGTTACTTATGAAATGAAACAAAAAATTAAACTATATAAATTTTACCAGAAATTTAACAAACAGGAAAAAATTACAAGAAACCGAATACTAGATAATATCGAAACTATACATTTGAATCCCCTTGGCTGGTAAATTTAAAAGATTCAAGCACATGCATATAAAATACATCACAGATTAAAACGAAAAACGTTTTCAGCGTGAAATGTTGCCTACCTGCCGCGGTAAAAGCTTCACACGATCCATTTCTTTAACGAAAGAATACACATTGTGCTGGAGTTTTTGCAGATAGGCACTGCGATTTTAAGTGCTTAATTGTTAAGCTTTTTATACGGCGAAACTTTAAATCGACGCTTCCTTCTGAGCCCTGTAACAAAAGATTGAGAGAAAGTATTTTGATTATGATAAAAATTTTGTAATAAAAGATGGATTCAGATTTTCAATACAGAACAATATATTTAAGTAACCCAACTGTTATAAAAATTGGGTTATATACGAGTATTAGAAAATAACACCCTTAACTCCAATGATAACTGTAGACAAAATAGTATGTGAAATATATTTATGTTGTGAAGTAGTTAAAACCAAAATTAAATTATGAAATGTTAACGGATTTTTAATAAGGAAAAAAATATGATAAAAAAAATCAAACCAATTCGACTTAGGCTCCAAGAAAAGAGCTACGAATTCTTATAAGGACAACAACGCACTGGCGAGCCCTCTAGCATGGAGAGTGTCCATAGGCGGCGGTATCAGTTACCATCAGGTGAGCCACCTGCCCGTTTGCCCCCTGTTCTATTAAAAATATCTTTAATTTACTTATAGCATAACTTGTAACGCTACAACATTACGTATATAATATTTTGAACATATTTCCCAAAATTCTTAAACTTGCTACAAATTGAGCAACGACGTACCATAAAACACTTTTCACGATCAAACGCAGGACGTAACGATGCAATCTAAATTATCGCTAAGTTTCGGAGCAACCAATTAGTTTTAGTGCCTGCCCCTTCGGCGTAACGACTCTTGTAATTTAATTTTTGCCATGATAGTATCCACGTAAATCGTTGAGTATCCCCAATGTCGATAAAAAGTTTCGGAGCCTATTAACCGAACGTAAACATTTGTTGCCTAACATTGACAGAATACATTTAGCGCGATGTTTATTTACGAGCAATGAAGTGCGCATCACACACATGAAAATGCAACAGCAATTAGATATATCCGTTCGGGATTCGGTACAACGGATTAGAAATAATTTATTCCTTAGAAGAGTAATGTGTGCGGTAAACACGGCATTCGCATGCAGGTTGAGACTTGGAAGCTGCTTGTTAATTTTCCACGTTTTCCTTAATGGCAAAGTAACACAAAGAGTGGAAGCGGAGCCGAAAACATTGATTGGATAAATTAAAGGCGACGCATTAGGAATTGAAACAAAATGAGGTCGTTCCACGTTGGCACGATACGTGATTAGCTGCTAGAGGTTTATACTTTCCAATTAAACTAAATAGCAAAACTAATTTCGTGAGTTAATGAAATCCAATCTACTGTGGCTTACGCAACTGTTATTTTCTTGGCTTATATTGATATCGATTGTTATCGAGACAGTGTTGGCCTAGTGGCTTCAGCGTGCGACTCTCATACCTGAGGTCGTAGGTTCGATCCCGGGCTGTGCACCAATGAACTTTCTTTCTATGTGCGCATTTAACATTTGCTCGAACGGTGAAGGAAAACATCGTGAGGAAACCGACATGTCTTAGACCCAAAAAGTCGACGACGTGTATCAGGCACTGGAGGCTGATCACCTACTTGCCTATTAGATTTAAAAATGATCATGAAACAGATTCAGAAATCTGAGGCCAGGACCTAAAGAGGTTGTAGCGCCACTGATTTATTATTTTTTTATTTTTTCATGCTACACTACTTAGATGAAAAATCCCATAAGATAATCTAGGACTTAATAATCTATACCAGCTAAAGAAAATCTGTTGGATTTTTAAATAATCGACAAATTTTTATTCTGCAGTCTTATATTATTCATCGCTATATTTATTTAAATTAAGAGGACTTTTTAAACCTATTATCATAACTATGTTGTCGAAAACATATTAACAATCTACTTATGTAAGTAAACAATATAAATCAATTGTTCTATATGCCAATAATTACATTAATTGGATTACCGCCGCGTATTCTAGATGCACAGTTGCAAATGAGTTGGCCCATTTAAAACATAGCACAGAGATTATACTTTTATAGAGATATATAAAACTTTTATATGTAGTAGTGATAGCCTAGTTACTGGACGGGTGATTCGCAATATCTGGTTGCGTGCTGACCGATAGTGCCACGATCGTCTTTTGTCTTCTTCTTCTTGAAGTGCCTCTCCATTACTGGAGGTTGGCCGTCAGTTTTCTGAACCGCGTCTTGTCCTGCGCCAGATGCAGCAACTCTTCCGCATTTGCAATACCCATCCACTCCCTGACGTTGCGAAGCCATGATTTCTTCCTTCGACCAACACGCCGTTTTCCCTGGATTTTTACTTTTTTATTTTCGTCTTTTGTAATCAGAAATAATTTTCATCTAATTTCTTCTAACTACAAGTTTTACTTGAACAATTCTATCTAACGTGCGACTTAGTCTGTAAATTACATACATTCTTTCCGCGCAACACCTCTTTCTGGAACCAGCTGCCGATCCGACTAAGAGGCCTTCAATAAATGGGCTATTCCTTGAAAGGTGGTAACACACCCGCTAAGCCCCACTGTTGCATGTGTCATGGTTATCAATTTATAAAAAGTGGGTCACTGAATAAATACTGCTCGTTTGCCTCCTGTCCCATAAAACATAGCCTATGTTATGACTAACTAAAAGAAATATTCTATAATATGTAATATGTTATATAGATAAGAGCTCAAACACAATAGTTGTTTTAGCAGAAAATCCAAAGATATTCAAGACATCTACGAATCAGAATCACAAAGCTTTGTTCCTGTCTCTCAAAGAGAATGTAGTTAGCTCTGAATTAACATATTGAGTACTAACGGCGAATGCAATTGTTTATTATCACACAACTTAACAACTTGTCGCTTCGAGACACGGAAAGTATTTAATTCCATTATTAAATTCAATTAAGTTGTGATGAGCAGTTGAAATAAGTTTGGAAATCAAACTAGTATTTTGCCTATTTCCTTTAGTAGCACTATGTATGAAGTTTCCTGTGACCTTAACTACTTAACTAGTGACTTAAGACTTCGATAATCTTGCCGTGTAACCATTGTTCGCAAAAAAAGTTATTTTCTTTTCGTAGTTACAATTATTCTGTTGATAAATTCTCCCAGATATAAGGAACAAAATAACAAAGAGAAGGTTACAATGGTGGTCTGAAGAAAAGAAATGATAACCTCCTAATGGTATCAAAGTGGATAGTAACAGCTATAGGTGGTCAGTTTAAAAGCAAAAGGAATCGATTCTTCCTATTCCTGTTTACTAGAAGTGATGACTAGACAAAGAATGACATTAAAATACCAGAATCCAATGCAAATGCTCATATTGAACGTCAATATAGAATTAGAATAGCTTACGGAGTTGTAATAGTGATGATCCAGCATGGATAGCAGAAGAAATATTTTTTTTAATGTCCATATAGATTATATACATCCATTATAATACAAGGCATGAAAAGAGTGTCAGCGCGCTGGTTTCCTGTAATGCTTTCTAACCATAAACCTAAAACGGCTAAACATAAACTAATATTTTATAAAATATAATTGTGATATACTTATTATTACTTTCTTAAACAACTCTAGTAAGTAAATATTTTTTAATGGTTCTAGGCTTGACGTTTTAAAACGATGGTGTTTTAGAATATAATAAATCCGCTCAAAAAATGGACGCATGACGTTACTAAAATGGCTGGCTCGAAAACCGAAATATTAAAATAGGAAAAAAAAATTTTCGTCAAAAAAAATATTTAAAATATAAAATAGGACTAGTTTACTCTGCAATTAAAGGGCTATTTTATTTTTAAAAGGTCTTAAACACCCATATCTTTTTAGGAACATAATATTTATTCAATTTTAATAAAATATGGTTTGGTAGTGTCAGGCTAACTGTTGTGTTACTAAAGCTTATTTGCATAGATTAAAAGAATTCTAATAATTTATGTTGTTGATGCACTTGTAGGGTTGTTCCATTATATGTTAATAACCAGAGTGCAATTGAATAATTTAGCAACCCGGTTTGTCATAAGAAAACAAAACATACATATATGTCAGAGCAATGCGTAACTGTCAGCTGCCATTGTCATTATGTCACAGAGCTTTTAAAGTAACAAAGTCAAGTCACTTCAAAACTGTGAATACTATTGTTTTATTTGTATTGAAATTAGTTTGAAAATTCACAAGTATAATAAATAATATGTAATTTGTTGTTACTTTGATATTCTTGCCGTGTAATTATTGTTTGCAATGATTGCAAGTTATTTTATAAATCGCCCATAACGTTTCTGTTATATAAAAACATTGTGGAAAATATGAAACAATCAAGCAACAAACAAAACAATTCTCAAACTTGTAGTCGCTCAAAGCGCGGCTGTAATAGAAAATATGTTTCTGTCAATATGCGTAAAACACACAGTTTCTATAATCAAGCATCGGGACAAAATCAACTTGCTTAAACATGAAAAAAAAATAGGCAATATAATATACATTTATGACATGATTCATAAAATACATTAAATTATTGTAAATTTTCAGAAGAAAAGTCTCAAAAAAAAAAAGAGTGTGTGTACTTATGTACTCGCGTTAGAAGTTATACTTCTTTGGCGTATGGAAAAAAAAATACTAAAATGCAGTAGTGATTAACGATAAATATTAAAATTAATCAAAAATATTTTATTTAAATAAAAATATTTTTTAGATAATAATGTAATAATTTTTAATTAACGATGTAAATAAATTATACATACCGACAATTAACCTCAAATATAAATGCACTCAAAACAGTTTATTCAAATCAGTTTTATCACTAATATTCAAGATACACTAATAAATAATAAATTATTAGTATCACCGTCGTATATGAAATTGATTTAATAAAAACACCAAAATAATATTTATTTATTCACACTGTTTAATTGTACCCTTACGAAACACGTGTTCTACACATAAAAATACTAGAATATACAACTTGAACATAGTTATCAATTTTCATACCACCTAGAACTAACCTCATGCTGTTAAATTTAGGTGTCGGTGTGCGCGCGCATCGTAAAAATTCACTCTCATCATTTTTTCTCCATCGCGCCAAAAGAACTTCAAAAAGACCAAAAATGTTGCCTCCATGTCATATCACCGACTACGATCAGAAGAAGCTGAGGAAGGACGGTTGAACACCTTAAGAGAAATTAAAAAACAGAAGCAGGTCTGCCAAATATTCTATTTGGGTTATTTAATGTTGCATATATCAGGTGCAAGGATGGTTACATAAGCTAACACTCTTGCCTGAAATCGGAGACAAAAATTCGAATCACCTATCAATTATTGTAAAGTTAATTTATTATTTAATTTACACTTTGTTGCATGTACGGAGATAAAAAACCAGTGACATAATTAAATAAAAAGGAGGGCAACTGGCGGGGTTTTCCGTTTCGAGCGATCTCTTTCATGCAACTACTGCGAAAACAAAAATTATGTAAGGTAATCGCAAGTGCATTGAGACAAAATTAATGCAAAAAAACAAATCAATTAAAACCTAGGTAAACAATAATCAGGGCAGTACAAAAAAGAAAAATAGGGTACATCAAAAAAAATGCACATGAAGTATGATAATTTTAAATCAGTTTCAGATCAGTTAGTATGAAAATTGCGGATACGATAGGTAATGCTTATACAGTAGAGATTTCATGGAAGATTATATTTCGGGTCCATATATATATACTCTACAACTTATTTTCATTAAAATACGTAAAATATTTGGGCTACAACGCCGTGACACATGATTTATATACATATACTAGCTGCCCCCGCGATCTTCGTTTCTCCGGATTGCCTACCTTTTTAATTCATATCAACATGGAACTATTCTCAATCCTATTTTAAAAGAGTAAGTGTGGAGGTCTCTCCACACAAAACTACCCTTTGGACGGAGTATCTTGAATCATCTTTATATTTTATTTATCGTTTAAAACGGCCATTTTAGGTGATCTAATTGGATTTAATGATTACTGCTACGTGGTATTACTGTGTATTTCTCTATAGCACATGCTAAATTATATAATATTAACAGATGATTATTAAGTTTAAATTGCCATAGTATAACCTACAAGAATCCTCCTAAATCTAACAGTCAGAGCTATGCTAATACAGGATTCCTTACCAGTTGGTATGTAAGCTAAGCACGTAATTTGGGACGACAAACCGCTGTACATTTCGCAAAGTTGTAATAATTTATTTGCTGCAATATTCATATACATGTACACGTCTCATAGAAAGAGAATAAAGTATTTTTGAAGAACACTTAGCGCGCTTATTTAGACTAACGTTTACTTTAATGACTTATTACTTTACAATATTGCGTATTCTAATCGTTAAATATTAATGATTTATTGAAGTATAAAAGTCTCCAAACATAAAAATACTGTCATTTCCCAAGTCAAGAATTTCATATTGGACTAGAAACTCCCCCCGCCACTCACGATAGTTCTTTTGTTTTACTAGACTTTTTTATAATTTTTACGATAATTTAATAATTAAAATATTGTTCATGAATGTAGGTAAATTTTTGTATATTTATTAAAGAATAAGACTCCAAACATATAATAGTCAGTTCTCAATTCAATGCTATGAGTAAAACTTATCGATAAAGATACAAGTTCTACTTGAAACTCACCGCCAGTCATAATACTTAGGTGAGCTAAAGTTTTATCTCTGATACTATAACATAATCTTCCATATATTATTTATTCATGTTGGTAAATATTAAACTAAAGTATAAAAGTCTAAAAAAAAACTTACATGTACACGTATGTCAGTTATTAAGTATGTTGGGTTGTACATATCGGATTAGAAGAACTTGTAAGGAACTTGTACACCCCGCCATTCAATAATACAAATAATAAGAAAGAAATATAATAATATATTTTGTTTTCTTTAATCAAAAAGTTTTACAGTTTGTAAGTTTCAATAATTGATTATTATCTATTTCTGACGACTCGAAAACTTAGATTTCTTAATTATACTGGTTCACTACGAAATTGATTTAATACTTATTGTAAGGCACAAAAACTTTTAATGAGTTTCAAAGGATTTTTAAGCATTTTAATAGCATTCCGCGCACAGTTTTGGATGGCAAGAGATACAGCGATTTAAAACTATTTACATTTTAATTATAGGACTCATGTTTTCTGATGAGTCCTAGAATATTTCTCTCAGATTCAGAATTTTAAAGCTGGTAAATAATTAATAAAAAGTGATACTGTCTTTCGTTATGCTTTTTAACATCTGTTCTATTATTTACTAGCGGCTTGACGAGGCTTCGCAGGGATGAATATTAATTTTTTAAACATTTTTTGTAGATGATGTTCTTTAATATTGTGAAACATTGTTTTTGTTCTAACATCAATAGTATTCGCAGCGCATGCCTAGCCAATTTTTTTACACCTTGGGTAACATTATAGTGTATCCTTATTTTATCTTCCATTAAAATTATGTCACCGCGACACGAGAATTTTATCTTATATACTGCTCAAAACAATTACGGGAACAAAACTTTAAAGTAGAACTAAACTTTTTACTTAAGGTTTTAATTATTACTGGCCACTATATAATGTTAAGGCATTGTCGAAGAAAATAAAAAACAAAATAGCATCGGCGTTTTGGTTAGTAGTCCTATAATAAAGTGGCAGTGTGTCTAGAAACACCTAAAAACAAAGTGACGTCTTTGAATTTTCATTACTTTCCAATTACAGAAAACACATTTTAAGTAGTTTTTTCAATCTTTTGAGTATTAATAGAAATTGAAGTGAGCCTTTTGAGTATTGTTATTCATTGAAACGAGTGTGTTTAGGTCATAATGCCAGATCTGACTGAATTGCATGTCTCCCGAGCTTTGCTTGAAGAGGGTCGAACTAAGCGTTATGTAGGAAATGATCTAGGAGTAGCCCCTTCTGTTATCTACAGACTTTGGAAGCGATACCGTGAGACGGGAGAATACTCACAAAGGCGTAGTCAAGGTTGAAAGAGAAAAACTACACGTTTGCAAGATCGCTACATCGTCAACAGTGCTTTACGTAACCGCACCACAACTGCAAGAGATCTACAAAATACACTAAGGACGGCTACTGGTGTAGAAATTTCCGACCAGACGGTAAGAAATAGGTTGTTGGAAGCCAATTTCAGATCACGCTGACCAGTTCGGGCTGTGCGTCTAACAATTCAACATAGACAAGCTCGCCGACAGTTCACGCAAAATCACGCTAATTGGCAACTTCGACATTGGAGGCCAGTGCTTTTTACTGACGAATGACGATTCCGTCTAACACGTTGCGATGGTCGTCTCCGTGTTTACATACGCCCAGGCGAGCGATATAGTGCAGCAGCAGTCCAGGAATATGACAAATTTGGATGTGGCTCTGTGATGGTTTGGGGCGGAGTTAGTTTGGACGAGCGCACAGATCTCGTCGTTGTTCCCGGGCGCTTGTGTTACATTTAAAATGTGCTCGAAGATCATGTTTGGCCCGCAGCATATGGTATGGGCCCAGATTTTCTTTTAATGCAAGATAATGCCAGGCCGCATACTGCAGCCATCACGTCAGATTACTTACGACAGCAGGAAATCCGTGTAATGGAGTGGCCTTCCATGAGCCCTGACCTAAATCCAATTGAACACATTTGGGACTTGCTTGACAGGCGCATCCGGAAGAGTCCGATTGCACCTCAAACACTGCAGCAGCTCACTGAAGCGTTGATTGAAGAATGGGAGCGAATTCCACAAGAAGATATTCGGAGGATCATACGAAGCATGCCGCGTCGTTGTCAAGCCGTGATTAGGGCTCATGGAGGCCACACACGTTACTGAAAGTCACTAAAGACGAATATTCAAACGATATAAGAATATTTCTTTGATGGACCTTTTTATCACCAATTAGTTTTTCGTCTACAATGCACATTTTAATTTTAAAAAAAAATACAAATTGAATATTTTTATTAATTGTAGTAATTAACAAATTAACAAGGTAAAAAAATTGCGTACAAGTTAATTTAAATCTAATTTTAGTTTAAGCAATAGAAAGGAGAAAAATCTTGTTCCGCTAATTGTTTTGAGCAGTATATATAAAATTCTCGTGTCGCGGTGTTTGTGGTTAAACTCCTCCGAAACGGCTTTTCCGATTCTCATGAAATTTTGTATGCATATTGGGTAGGTCTGAGAATCGGACAACATCTATTTTTCATCACCCTAAATGTTAAGGGTAATCCACCCCCTAAATTTTTTTTTATGATACAGCATTAATAAATACATATAAGCCTGAATTTTCAACCCTTTACAATCAACCCTTATTTTTTATTTCATTTTTAAAAACTTATGTTGTGAACTCACAGTGAAAAATTCACAGAACAACCAAAAAAGATTTCATTACGGAAAATAAACAGTCTCTGGGATAGCATAGCAAATTGTTCCATGTTGGTATGTACTAAACAGGTAGGCTGAGTAAAATCTAATTAAGGAGAAACAAAGTTCGCGGGGGCAGCTAGTATCCTATATTAGTAATATAGCATTCAAATGGCGAAAGAATTTTAAAATTGGTCCAGTACTTTTGAGCCATTTCCTTACAATCATTACATATAATTTGTCATCTCAATGAATTGGAAAAATCTACCAAAATGTTTCAGCGCACCCACTAAAATGGTTGTCCATGGGCTGCGATAAATGCCCTATTTAGGCGTTTCAAAAAACCATTTAATATCTGTGTTCTTAAACTCAAATTATCATGTATTAATAGATTCGTAACTGAATATCATTAAACATAAGATTACTTAACATTATTGAATTAGTTGATTTGTTGGCACGAGCTCAAATTGGTTGTATGACAGACTAAATGAGCTTACATTACACAGATACTATAATAATTTATTGTACCCTTGAACTAACATCACATAAGTTACTAAAGTCGATTACAATTATATGAAGCTATTATAAGTATGAAGAGTTAATTTTACTTCTATGATAGATATTCAACAAGACTGTTGGGCTGACTTGATCAATGGGTCCCAAAACCCCGAATTCTCTGTCACAAACGGAGAAAAGAGCAGTATGAAGGCAGCCGCAAGCAAAGTTAGGGCTTTTAAAGACAATCACGACCTTCCGTAATGAATGAATGATTTTCCGTAAAGAAAATGAATATACACTCAAAATCATTTACGACGACATCGTTTAGAACAACGTACTGGTTATATTGACCAAAATTAAGGTCCTGAATGAATTCTACTGTACCAGGCATGTAATAACAAAGTCATCGGCTGTTACGACTATCGGTTTTTGAGTGGTAACTTCGACGCGATGTCGTGATAACAGATTTTGACTGTATTAAATGTACTTTTTTATATATTTCTAATAAAGAATTAGAAAAAAATGAAAGAATTCAAAACTTTTATATTTAGAACCCTTTTAAATATTTTTATTTTATTTTCTGATTCAATTAAATGTTAACTAAACCTATCCATTGCCAAAAATATGTCGTAACACTCAGAAACAAACCTTAATAGGTAATTGTTATCTGTCAATCTAATGTGAGCTACAATCTGATCACGATTACAGAAATACTTTAAAATATCGATCTAAGTATTATAACTATTTAAATGAACTTCATAACAAAACGTAAAGTAAGCACACAAGCGACGGTTTTTGAAGTTTAAATTTAAAAATCAACTTTGCTTGAGAAATTATTAAATAAAATATTTAACAGTTAAATTTACTCTCTAAACTAATTACTCTTTAAGTAAAATTACTCTTCATAAACAATTAAGCAGCGTTGACAGTATACTTGCCTCCTAAGGCAATTAAGATAGTATCGAGCATTCTGATGTTAATTGTTATGTTCCCGCCTTGCACGGCAATACATTACCCAATAAACCGATAAAGAATCGCATTTTAATTTCTCGCTAAGAGCTTTATGCTTAGTTTAAAATAATGAAAATCTGAAATTGATAACCTTAATTAGGATTGCTGTGAATTATATTCAATTATATATTAGGCCCTTACATATGAAATTGGTGTTTTGTATGGGAGGAACAAAAAGTCGAATATTTTTAAATATAATGTATTTAATTAATCAAAGTATGAACCATTGTTTTCTATGCCATCTCATAGGTAGTTCATTGATCCCTTTACTAAAACCACCAGTCGGACGGGAATCAATAAAATCTGTGAAGGCGATTTGGACTGCCGCATCAGAGTTAAAATTTTTCCCTTGCAAGAAGTTGTCAAATTTGAATTTGGAATTCCTTACCAAAGAGGAGAACATCTTGATTAAAGTACGAAATACGCCAATATCATATGTAAGGACCTAATATTACTAACTGATACTGCAATTCTAGTGTCGGAGGGTAAGCCGAAGAAAACACAATGTTCAGCATCTTCCACTATTTAATATGTATTTTGTTTTTTTTATTAATACTACCTAATATTAATTTAAAAAAAAACTTATAATAACTCATAATCAGACGTCGAGGCAAATTACGAAATTTCACCCGTATTAACTCGACTTCCGACATTCCACAACTGCCTGCTGAAGTATTTCCGAACCAATTCGTCTTAGGGTCCTTCAAGAAAAGAGTGTACCAATTTTTAAAAGGCCGGCAACGCACTCGCGAGCACTCTGGCATTGAGAGTATAGGCGGCGGTATCACTTAACATCAGATGACCCTCCTGTCAGTTTGTCACCAAAATCGATATAAATAAAAATAAAGACTATTAAAAACCATATACATCAGATATAAATAATGTTGTCTGCTAAATAGATAATATATAAGCGATGAAAAAAAAAATATGTATAAACGATGATAAAAGATGTATAAACATGGTTGAGAAATAGCTTTTCTCTGCGCGCAATTAAAACTTGCTGTATCAGATCCAAAAATCAATGACACGTGAAAAAATGGCTGATCACCTATTTGTCTTAGCTAAAAAAGTTGTTTCAGAGTGGATGCCATCTGAGCCTCAGCGATTGTGACAATACTACGAGTATATTGTAGCGCAACTGAAGTATTACGAGCAGTTGATTATTTACATTCTATATGTTTATCAAATTATATACTATTTTACTGTTCTTTAAGCGTAATATAGACTGTAGTATAAGTCGTTTGTCAGTTTTTATTACTTTTATAAGTAATAACATTTTTTTTATAAAGTCCGCCAATAGATATGAAATAAAACTGTATATTATACAAACTTATAGGCTAATAAAACAGTGATGTATTCAAGCTCTTATACAGATAAAATAACAAAAAGATAAAGGTAATAATTTCTATGAATTTCAAATGTAACGGTCGCGAACGGTTTCGCTTCGCGCCGGTACACCGCAACACTCTGTTGGTAATGTGCCAGCTTTGTGGCCGCCATAATGAAGTGATTTTTCTAAACAGCTCCATTGTATTTAACTTCGACAAATAGGATAATTTTTTCCACGCAATTAACTTCTCGAAGTATTTGGATTTTATATGGAATTTAGAAGCCTTTCAGCTAAAAGCAGTATTGGTGTAGTGTTAAGGCCGATTTCTCAACCTTGGGGATGTTATGTATACTTCTATGTCTGTGCGCAATTTTGTTTGTCCAATATATTTGCGCTTGCTGTTACTGTGAATCTCTTTTCCGTTCCATTTATTTTTTTTTATCTTTAATCCTCTGTCTTAAGATCAGATTTGAAATTTAGGCTATGCTATTTATATCTTATGTCATCTAAGAGTCATAATAATCGTTAGATCTTGACTTAGACCCAATTGTCAGGCATAATATAGTGATTACCTATTTGAATCATTGAAAAAGTACAAGTACGATCCGAGTCCAAGAATTATAATGAGTTATATTATTAATTAAAGAAGGCAGTTTCCAACTATAAAGTTAGTAATGGGCTTTCGTAACTGATGACAGTATTGAAGGCCTACATCTAAGTGCTTTGTAGTTAGATGACTTTACAATATTTGGAAACAATTCGTATCGCTGTATTATTGAGTCAATCCCTGGGAATCGATACCGATTTTGCCGAGTAGCCTGCGGGTGAAATCGTAGATTAGTTGGAAACGCACTTGTTCTGTCAGGTTTGGATTTCCACTGATTAATGGAATCATTCCCAAAGCGACTTGATATTCTCACGTTTCACTCCGGGTTTGTAGAACTTAAAATATAAATTTGGTTTCTCATCCCCCCCCCCCCCTATTACGACGCGACCATTACTGTTTTACTGTTTTGGTTTGATATCCTTTTCTTCTCACTTTCATGACCAAAATTCATGCTGGGCCCGAGCCATGTAGTGCGCAGTAAATAAAAAATATTACGTCGTAACATACACGTGTACTGTGATAGCTCTCTTACGGATTGAGAGAGTAGAAATCTGAAATTCCTGGAAAACAGGCAAGCTTAATGTTGCGTGTTGTATTCAAAGACAGTTTTCCAGGGAGCAAACAAGCCAGAATACTGAACCAGCGAGGTTAATTACAGTTCTCAATTTCCTGTTATAGACACAATGGGAAATTTTAAGGATAATTGTCAAATATATTTTTTATTAATATAATATTTAGATAATTGTTTCGTTGACTTTTCTATCGTCGGGAAAACAATTTTCTGTCGTAAAAGTAACTAAAAGGTAATTTAGAATATATAATATATTTTTTGGTTTCCCTTAGGCGACCTTCTACGTGCCTTTAAAGAAATCCTCTTAGAAGACATCGCATATTAGGTCAGGTACATAATAAATATATACTGCACTTATTTTTGCCATAAAATGATATGACTTGTAAATACTTCAATGAAAGCAAAGCTAAACAATTCATCATTCCGCGCGTAGCTTTGGCCGTATTTTAAACGGCTTTCGCTAAATTTATGGGTTTGCATACACTTCCCTCGTTATGCAAAATTTGTGTCCAGAATATAATTTAGTTCTACATTATAATGAGATTGTTATAAAATAAAAAAAAATTGTAATCAGGTTGTAATCGGGTTGTTTGATAGAGTATCTCGTGACTTCTTACAGGGGCTGTAATGCCTCGGGTATCGAGTTTGATTCCCTATAAAGTTAGTTCGTTATATGTTCGTTGCTTTGTAAATAAACAAGGTCAAATTTGAATCTTGGAAATAGTATTTCATGTGCTTAGAAAGGCTTAAGGAATCGCTATAGATAACTAATACATACCAAGAAGGACTACAACACCGATCTTCTATAAAGGTGGTAGCTATTTTCTTACTGTTGCTGTTCACGCCATCCAATTACCTAAGGTCATCTCTGTCCTCATTTTCTGTCCATCCGCACCCATTCCTTAAACACCACTCTGTCTCTTTTGCAATATTAAAGTGTGGAAGGAGGGGACCATTCTACATGCGCCCGCGCTTCAAAGAAGATTAAACCACCGACGCGAGGTCACGCGTGTGCTTACGCTACCGCTAAGCTTACAATACTATTTCTGGTCGTCTCCCACGGACACTAGTAAAGAGACTAAGGACTATAAGTGAGTTGTGTTTCCATATTTTTAAGCCGCATTCCACTTGCCCCTCGGCCTACTTCTCTGGGTTTTCGCCGCTTCAGTTGCCTTACCTATAAACATTTGTGACTTGTATGAAACTTTTAAAATATGTAAATTTTGGATATTTTTGTTCAGCTTATCAATGTTCTGGCCTATAACATTGCCATTTTGTTGGCAATTGATTTCTTCCGTGCGGGTGGCGAAGAAGTCGAAGAAAGTGCTTTGTAATGCCTATCGAGTGTTGGATTTTTCGTCTTTTTTGATGGGGTGACGGACAGCTTCCAGCTGTTTTAGCTTTGCGATGGTCTGTGATGATGTGTGAGCTAGCGCATTGTCGTGGAGAAGGAATGACGAAAAGCTATTGACAACTACCAACTACTGTCTACTTCTCCAATATTATTTGGAACTAGCGGATTCGACAGACTTCGTTCTGTCAAAAAGATTTGGAATGTGGCAGTTTTGGAGGTTCAGCTCGGGTGACCAAAGTATTTTCGCTTCCTCACAATTTGGCCACACTTCTGTAATCCACTAAAAAACCTCGACTGGGATGTCTGCTAGACGGCTAAACTAAGAGGCGAACTTAGAGGTCAAACCTGATTGAAAAAGAATGAAAAGGCACAGTGGAAACCTAAAGGTGACAAATATTTAAATATTGTATGCTTAAGTGACGGGTCTCTTTGACTATAGGAACATACTTACATTGCTTAGACAACAGTGAGTGCTTGTAATTAAATATGAACCTTATTGAACAGCAATAGTTCAAATTGACTACATTTTAGTTAGAAAACTTTTGAATGTTAAAAAGAAGGCTGTTTTCGAGTTTTCCCGGATGTTATTAAATTTTTTCTCGCCGTAAAAACAATCCTTGGACTTCAACGATAAAAAATAATTGGTAAAATTGGTCCAGGAGTTGTTGAGTTATGCACTTACCAACACGTTTTGCGATCCATTTTATATTATAGAAGATAATTGGCAGTAGACATCTGCCATGCGATTTACTAAGAAGCTGTCATGTACAAGTCCGGCTCTGGTCCACCAGACAGTCACTATTAGTGAGTTACCGTATCAGTTCCTTTCAATAAGTAATATTCTATCAGAGCATTGATTAAGCACCTGGATCCGCCCACCGACGGAATACTTACGGTACTTGTATAAGATCCCGTTTTCATCATATGTTACAATCCGTTAATCCTCGCTCGCTTTTATGCTGATTTAGTAATGCTATGTACATGCTTTAGTGTTAAAGTCTCACTCTTGGTCGATTAGTTCGTCTGGCTCCCACTTAGCTGGCATTTTTATCATTCCGACTTGATGTAAGTTTTTTAATGTAACTAACTCCAAGGCTCGCAGAATGCCTAGCCGTAGATTTACTTGGATCCGCTTCTACTATTGCCTTCAATTCGCCGTTGTCGACAATTGTTACCGGGTTGAACCAATAATGGATGTGTTTATGCAAGCAGTGTTAGATCCATACATGTTGTTAATGTTTCGTGTTGTTTGCGTAGCAGTATTTCTCGTAGGAATTCATACTCGAAAATTGTACGCATTTTCAATTTATTCACGATGCCAAAAGATACCACAATTTTACCAAAATAATTGTATAGGTAAAGATAGGTCTTTCTTTTTACTTTATTTTTCTTGATATACGTTATAAGTAAGTTGCTTTCGATCGAAAATCAACAGATTGATTATTATTCCTTTCCTAAAAGCGCCCTTTACAGTATTTTTTTTCTTTTAAAATAAATAATAAAAACCTATACTTAACATTTTTTATATCAATGATATTATCTGATCTAAACGAGGAACTGCTTAATAAACTGGATCGTCGCCAAAATTTCTGTAATTGATTTATTTTCGGTCTAAGAAATAAAGACCATATATCTGCGTTCCGTAAGCGGCTAGGCTGGTTACCCATCAACGTTAACCCATGTATCTCAAAAATTATTTTAAATTTTTGGGAGCCCATAGCTTACGCTCTTCCGAAAACTATATCTCAAAGATATAGTTTTCCTTTAATACACAAATCTTTCTTTCTAGGTGAATCTATATAATAATAGGCTCATCCCTATTCGGTTAGCTTACCTTCTCTATCTTCCTTTAAATCGTAACATCGTATACGTCAGTCAGTAGTTAACTTTCGTACTAACTACTGACTGACGTGAGATCTAAAATAATTGTAATTCATGTTCACTTTTTATTTTTCAAGTATCCCTTTCTAATTCTTCTGTCTTAAAAACTATGTGCATTATGTATTTTTGCACTTCTTGCCTAAATTATCTATTTTGATACAGTTTTTAACAGTGAGAGACACATCATAAGATATCGCTCGAAAGCGATAAGACCGCCAGTTTCCTTTTCATTTCATTTGTAATATTAATGCAACGAAGTGTTAATAAATAAATAAAAAGATATAAATTATGAAAATATCCATCCGTAAAGTCTTGCATCACGCTATTAGAACCTGCTTAGTCTAAATTGAATCCCTAAGTCTAAACTCCAATATTACAACAACAAAGTTACACTATAATATTTAAAGTTTGATAATCAGGAGATGCAAACCGCCGTAATTCAGTTCTGAAGCACCTGAGTGCACCAACCGTATATAAATTGCAGGCTGTGCTTTAATAATGGTGCAATATAAAACTCTATAAAACAAAATTGACGCTCTTTCAGTTTTAAACTTAACAAACAGCTGACTAGCGCACTATAACGTTATAACTTGACGCTTTTTAAAATAATTTTCGCTAAATCTTTATTATAACATATTCAAAACATCTGGTTGAGATCTTGAAGTATACCCTCAATAAAAAATGCGATGATTTCTCACCATTCGATTCTGGTGTATAATAAAAACGCTTGCATCGTTACAACAATTATATTATTCCAATACTTCTTCTTGTTCTTAATAAACCACACTGCTTTTAATTTAACGTCCGTCTTGGTCAAGCGGATCGGTCAGAATACCTTCACTTATTTTAGATCGTATCAAAACGTGTCGTCATTCTTTCACGTCATTCTTATTCTTAATCAACAACACGACTTTAGATATTTTAAAAACTACCTTAAAACAATTACACAAAAAACACCGAATAAAAATAACATAGAAGGAACTCACAGTACGCGGCCTCGAAACCAACCACTATTCTTGTCAACGTCCGAGAAGCAAAAGAGACCGTGACTTTTTTTTTGAATGGAATCTCGCTGTGGGCCTTAAGGCCTTTTACAGCTCAGCACGGCCTATTTGGCGAGCTTAGCTCGGCCGGAAAGCTCTCCCGCTCTCCCTCTTCCCGCGACTCGCGCAAAGGCGTCTCCTGTGAGACTCGAACCTCGGCTTGGGCTGTCGCGGGGGGTCAATCGCTTGAAGGGCAGGACGGAAGCTCACTGGAGTGAGCGAAATGCGAAGTAAAGGTCCTCGCCTTCCCCGGTGAAGGCGGTTTTTAACCCTAGTCTGATTGTTGCTGCTTTTATTATTATTGGCCGCGCGGGCGGCTTTTAATTTGTTGTTAGCTATTGTAATTGGATCATCCGGATCCGTTAGAATGTGTCGGGGCCTCCTGCGAGCCCTTTTAGTCGGGAAGGAGAGACCGTGACACACTGAGGCCTCTCTTTTATAGAAAGCGGGTGGGGATCGAAACCACCTACTGTGGTTTCATATAAATTAAAATAATCGTCATTTAAATAATAAATTTTTAAAATAATAATAAGTAATCTTAAATTCATTACACAAATATCCTATTATTAGCGGCATAAATATTTTTAACATAATTAGACTTGACCTAATGTCCTTTAACCCATAAATGGGGCAGAGGGCGTCCACAGTCTCCATTGCGATTCCACTGAAGACTCCCTAAAATACGAGGCTCAAGAGCAAACCCGATGGAGACTTAATAGAATTTAAATAAACATTCTTTACATGAATGCTTGAATTTTAATTATAAATAACACACGTTGACTGGCATATTAAATGTCAGTGCAAAGCCAAAGCTCTTAAAAGATGCTTGGAATTGTAACCTTAACTTGAACTCCTAAAGTCTAATAAGTAAAATATATAATTAGAAATAAGATCAACGATTGAATTCGTCAGGTGGATGCAAAACAACCAATCAAACTATCTATCACCGTGAAACTGGCGTTAAATCTTGAAACAGCAAAGATAAAGTTATTTCAAACTGTGAAGCCAGTTTTACCCTCAACTTTGGCAAAACAAATTTCCCTATCCACGTTCAGAAACTATGAAGGGAATTTTGTTCGAGCAAAACTATTGAACGCATTGGATAGCCTGACGCCGGTTTTCCAGGAAACATACCGCCACTTGTCTGTAAACACACGACATGCAACGATAACGACTACACAGCTGTACCTTCAATAGGACTGGCTAGTTACCTGTATGCTATTAAATACATCATTTTCAATTAGAAACGTGACACAATGGGAACAGGATGAAAGTTAGAAAGTTAGAACCACCTACGTATAAAACTTTTATATTTTCTAATATGAATGTAATATATAAATGTAATTATTATAACTAATATTTAAAAATAAATGCTTGATGTACCTATAAATGACATCAATATTATCTGTTTAATATTTTATACTCGATTGTTAAAACTAATTTACTGAATAATTCTAAGCAAACTTATTTTTCCCTACCGTCATTTGTGAATCATACTTGTTTGTTAACGGGTATAAAAGAGCGGAGCTACAGTGGCGTAGTTCAACCCTTTCCGGCTGAGCTAAGCTCGCCAAAACAGCACGTGCTGGGCTGTAAAGGCCCTTAAGGCCAACAGCGAGATTCCATAAAAAAAAAGGCGTAGTTTAGTGGCTCTTCGACTTTTAAGGTGGTAACATCTAAGGTACGATATTATTTTGATTGTTTTTGATGATGATGTATATTGTACATTTATGTCTTATTTATGAATTATAAAATGTTATTATGTAAATATCATTAGGTATACAGACTGGTGTATTTAAAAATACGGTTAATACAAACATTTGTTGTTGTCAATTAAGATTGGCATATTGTTATATACACTACTGCGATGGTCACTGGTTATATACTACAAGATAAATAAAATGTGATTAGGAATTTAATCCTTTTATTTATATTTCCCCTTAATACATAATAATAAACAAGATTCTAGTTATATATCTACAGTTTTTAAAATAAAATTTGTAACAAATGCATATAATCGCATTTATTTATGAAGCAAGTTTAGGTGTTGGTCTCAGTTTCTGTATACTTGATTATCATTTGTTTTTCATATTATATTTGGATACGTGACGTAAATTCGTTACTAAACATTTACTAATTACTTTATTTAATATTTTATTTTTTATTTATTTAATATTACGAAATATCATAAATACAGATATTATTTTTAATTTAATATACCTCTAAACAATCCCTTTTGCTTTTATAGCTATTAAAATAAGAATTTTTGTTCATTGCAGCGAACTTCTAGAATCTCAATACGCTATGAAACGTGGTCTGATTACTGACGATCACAGAATTCGCTCCGTTATCTGAGTTCTAGATTTTTATTAAATATGTTAACGTCTTAACAATTACAAATGTTTTGTATGTAAAGTCAAGTAGAAACAGTAACCAATTGTGATTTTGAATTTAAATATTCTGTTCAATACTATTCTACCTAGAATACTTAAATTATTTCTAAGGAGCAAGTTGTTTCAGCTTTAACTAAGTATAGTGCAACGTTTTCTCTTCGTTGGAAACTGCTTTTATTCATGTTAAATTTCCCGCGAGCCTCTTATTCACTTGGGGCAATGCCGTGCCAAGCTTGATAATGAATAAAATCCATGCGATAGGTACTTAATGGACAATCAGCGGAGTTGTATTCAGCAATTATTTTGTTATGTATTGTATTCTTATAAATGAATCTGATTGTTGTGAAACCCAATAAACTATCTCAATCCATTTTTGACCATCTGATATAGACTTTTTATCCAAATATTGATAAAAGTATGCAAATAACCAATCGACGGATTGTAATAGCCATCTGTCGATACAAGCTATCCATGGTAGGTCGGATAGGTGTAAGTGGATAGACCTTTGTATAAAAATGACAATTCAACTATGCCAATATCCTAAGTTATTAATATAATTAAAAAGCTATGTGATATGTTTTAAAAATAGACATGTATATTTGAATATTATTATTACGGTTTTATTTACTTTATTCGGTTATGTTTGTTACATATATGTATCGAAATAATACGTCCTCATAAGAAATATATATCCCATATTGTGGAGAGTCCATTCTCGTCTCATAAAGACCATATCTCATCAACGTGGGTCAGGTTTAGAAAGCTGGTCACTTGTCTGTATAAGGACACAGATTATGTAAAGAAGCCAAAATCAAGGAAACTTGCATAGAATAACAATGTTTAATCGTTTCTTTGCTCACAAATCAAACAATTATAAAATAAAATAAAAAGGCTTTTAATTCTTACAGCTTATAAAACAAGAAGTTGGAATAAGTTAGTGTACTTACAATTGTTAGTTTTGTTAGTAATTAAATTTGTATCCTAAATTTATTTGTGTTAGTTTTCCCTTAACCCTACTTTTAAACTATTATTCTTCACTCTGTAAGAACTCCTCTGTAGGAGAACGCCTCCTCCAATGATAGTCCTCTCTCGAATGGGCTACTTGAATCCAGTTGGAACCAGCTCTTTTTTTTATTTCGTCTTCCCAGCTAGCCACAGGTCTACTTCTGTTTCTTTATGCCTATGGGCGGGCCCATGTGGTCACCGTTTTCGTCCATCTTTTATCACAGCCGCGCCACATCCATTTTAGTGACTGAGCGTGTTCTAATCCATCTCTTGCCTTGGTTATATTTCTAATTTTGGTGTGCCTTATTTTTTGTATCTTTCTAATATTCATAAGTTCTATTCTATACGTTCTATTCCCCGCTGACATGCAATTATTTTATCATTTGTTTTTTAATAAACAATTACAGTGCAACCTCGATATAACAAATCGGAGGGGAACAAGAAAATATTCGTAATATCAAGTAATTCGTTGAACTGAGGTTTGTTATGTTGAGGTTAGATTGGTCTAAAGTTCGTTATAATCGTCATGGGATTTTGGTCAACGTAATTAATGATGTTTCGCTTTTCTGCGACCGATAAGGAACACCTTTTACGTTTCTGAGCCATTTTAACTTAAATCTTTAACAATAGTGACGAGCAGAGGTGTTTATATTACTTTTCATCAAAACAACAATGATTACTTTACAAACAAAAGCGTGTAATGATCACATTATAAGATTCAGAGTTATATTATTGGTGGAAACTTTATATAAAGGTTTTGGGTTGGCAAAATTCGTTAATTAGAGGTATGAATACTTTTTCTTGATAGTTGAAAATTCGTTATAAAGAGGTTGTACGCAAAGAATGTTCGCAATGTAAAGGTATATTTTATATTGACTCTTATGGACAATTCAAGGGGATTACAAAGAATTTGTTGAATCGAGGAAGTCGTTATAATGAGGTACGTTATATAAAGGTTGCACTGTATATTATTCCAAATTAAGTATGAATACTTTATATTAAAAATACATAAGTCTAAGCTAGCAACACAGCTTCAAATGAAAGCAGCTTAATGTGAGTGCATATTTAATGACAATATAGTAAAGTATACTTAACAGAAACCAGGTAGTATTGTTCGTCGTGCTTGTTTTTATTTAATACTTTGCATTTACATATTGACTTTAACTTGAAACGGGATTCAACTTCATTCAAATCAACCCCATGCATTGTCACACAATGCATTGAGTTGATTTGTTGATGTCCTTTTACTCTCGTTAAGAATGAAGTTTAATAGCGTCTTATTTATTTAATGAAGTTATAGCATTTACTGTTTGCGCCGAATTCGCATTTTTTATGGTTGCTCAATATTTGGGTTAAATATTGGAAAAAGAAAGAAAGGACACAGTACAGTACTTTAAACCTCGTGGTTTCCTTTCTTGTGGCTGGATGTGGCTTCTTCCCACTAATTTTTATCACTTCACCGGAAAGTATGTAACGATATATATATTCTTATCCCAAACAATTATTTCAATAGATAGTAAAAGATAAATAAGTAATAAGTTTAAATAAAGCGATGCGAGCGTGTGGTCTACGAACAAATACTAAGTAATTGCGAGGTGACCAAATTAAAACTACCCGCTGCTCAGTCCCATTTTTTCTTAAATGTCGACGCATTATCGCGCGTCACCTACGGCCCGTTCCGGTACTAGTGCCTTCATAGGATAGGACATTAAGGATGGATATATTGAGCAACCATTAAGATAAAAAATGCAAATTCGGCGCAACCAGTTACTACAAGAGGCCTGTGTATTACATTTTCTATTGAATAAAAATTTAAACTGCAAGAATCAAAATGAATATTTAAATATTGCAAATGTTTCGGTGAAAATGTACTGACTGGTTAAACGTTTGCTTTTATAAAAAAAATATTCAGTTGTAGCCGCTCGGCGACTATAAAAAAACATGGTTTTTTATTATTAAAAACGTTAGACGTGATACGAGATTACGTTAATTCGTGTATGCGGTGATTAGTTGTTTTTTTGACGTTCATAAGTGTACATTATGTTACCTATATGAATAATTTTTTTTTGACTTTGACCTTGACTTTGGCGTTGAAACGGGATGAGCCTCGCAACTCTGCGCTCTATGACTACCAACGATTATACGTACCAGTTTGGGGTCCAAAGCCGAAAACTAACAAAGACCTCGTCATAGACCTCACAAATGTTAGCGGGCTCAATTCAAACATCCTTGCTGTCCACGCATTTTATTTTTACCGTTTAGAAACTGCGAAGCCGGCCTTGCTTCCTTACTGAGACTCAGATATCCTCCCCGGCTAATACTTCCTACCTCTCCTACCCAAGGTATAATTTGGAACATTGACAAAACTTCGTACCAATTCCTAAAAGGCTGGTTAAGCTCTCCGGGCCCTCTGACAATGTGAGCATCTATGGGTGACGGTCTCATTTAACATCATTTTTTTTTTAATATAGGGGGGCAAACGAGCCGAGACTTAGTGGGTGCGTTGCCAGCCGTTAAGGGAGGAGTACGTTCGAATTTTGAATTGTTAGAGGTCGTATCTCTCAGGGAAGGCCCCCGCCAGTAGTGGATTCCACAGTTCCCTAGTTCGCAAAAGAAAATGCCTTGTGAAACGGACTGTAGAAGATTTCTAGCCATCAAGATGATGTTGGTGAAATTTAGTATTCACACGGCTCCCAAACAATTATTCAGAACAGTCACCGTAGTACACTTACCGTAGTACACGTACACAGACCGTACTCACCTATATAAAAAAGCAGTGCTATTTACTCAGAATTGTATTACATTCTGGGTAATTTTTTCAACCGCGATCGCAGTAATTAGGGCAATTGCCTTGATTTCAACTTTTAGTCTTGCTTTTGATTTCATTGGAGCATAATAACGAGTACCATACGTAAGCTACTTTTGATTAATACCAGTGTGATCGTTAGTTTGGTATGTTTAGACGATTCAGGTATTTCAAATGTTTTAAATTCAATGAAACCTAACATTGATCAACTATATTATGGTCTACTGATAATAAACACAGCATAGTAACGCTGTTATTATTGGTCTATTTACTATATAATACCTTCCATAAATGCGTTATATCCTAACTGAGCTGGTTTTGATGAAACTTAAACGGTGCGGTATGTTGGAAAATACCCAATTTAATGACTCAATATCTGATAAAATTTATCAATTATGATGGAACAAACATGTTCAGTTATTATTATTTTGTTATTACACGTACATGCCAAACTGACTAAAACTAAAATCAAGTAGAAAAAAATATATACCAGCGTCGCCAATACTCTGCAAACAACGCACAAGTGGAACATAAAATTCGGATGGGGGGCTCCCTTGAAAGAAATGCATTGCAACTCTTTTATCATCTAGTTAAATAACGTTTATTTAAATATCACCAAAAAACTAAATGTTGACTATAGCTAACTTCAGGATGTTGTTTTTTGTGACGGTGCGCGTGCGCATCATAAAAATTTACTGTCATAATTTTTCCCTAACGCACCAAAAGATGAACTTAAAAAATTATTACCGATTGTCTCCTATAAAAACAATATATTTGTTAATATATCTAATTTAGAAATTTTAAGTCCTTCGATTGTGTTAATTGTTATAAAACGGCTGAAAAATCATGAGGCTCGGAGAAATACCTAAATACGCGATCTGAATATAGGAGAATAGCGTCAAAGCAATGGGCAAAGCCAGTCAGCAGTCCTCAAAACGGGAAGTAATTAAACTTGCTACTCAACTATTATCTGCCTACCAAGTCAGGAACTTCACCCTGTTCTGGGATGTGAAACTTTCCGCTCTGAAATTAATCCTCATTTTAATCCAACAATCTTTGTAAAATCCTTTGAGAACTTGTCCAGTGAGTTCATCTAAGGAAAACTTGTTACAGTAATTGTGGTTCATGTGAAATGCAGTCTGTAATACTTTGCTTCAAGTGTCGATTGTTCACGAACAATTAATAGAGCATTTTCGCAATTCTTAGAAATTTCAGTGTGACCGTACTGATACTGCTATAAATCCGTCTTATGGAAGACAAAGAATTGTTACTACTGATAGATTGTAAGAGCGTATAGTACAATATTTTTATTTAACACAATGCTTAAACAATGAATACATTGTAATAGCCGGAAACCAAAAATTTTTATAGCGAATTTTGATTTAGTTAATATAATTCTTGATTTAGAATTTCGTGATTCACGTGGACTTTTTCTTTTTGTTTTTCAGGCACCCAGTAACAGTTTAGTTTAACTTTTGTTCCTGTTTAGTTTCTTCTTAATAACTATATGTAATATGTATTTTATCACTTCTTGCCTACTGTGTAATTTAATACAATTTTTTTCCCATCACTCACAGTGCTTGCCTGGAAGAGATCGATTGAAAGCAATAAGGCCGCCAGTTGCTCTCCTTTGCATTTAAATATGTCTCATTTTTATATTGTAATGTAAGGAACTGTTAATAAATAAATAAATAATATTCATTTATTATAATTAATATTTAAAAAAATCATTTTTCAGGTCCGAGTGGTCGGCATAGAGCACGTCGGGTACTCGGATCCGAGAGCTAGGAATGGCAATCTTTTTGTTAATTAAAGGGACGCTCGCACTTATCCGAGTGGAAGCACGAAAGAGCACTTAATGTGTTGATTAAATAATTTCAATAAGTAGACAAAAAAAAATTAAATTTCGATTAAGAGGAATAATAATTGCATAATTAACATAAGTTAATAAATATATTTATATTTATTATTATGTTCATTACGCAATTATTTATAAAATATATATGTTTTTTACATCGACATACCATATTCATCCCTTTATATTCGGCGAACATCCAAGGTAATTTCTACATAGAATCTTTAACTATATCATTTCCTTATGTCCAGTACATTGGCTCTGGAACGGGCTTAATCTCGTAGCAATGAAGCCGGAGTATCTTGTTTCAGGAGCTACAAGCGATTAGGTTCACGCAAACTTGCCACAATCTCATGCCTCTGGACAGACAAGTTAGAACTTGCCCAGACCCCTGTCATGGCTCTTCTACATGACGTGTTTGAGAATTAATTATATTAACCGCAGCCTTCCGCCATCTTAGACCATTATTCGCAGGAATTATTGATAAGACATTAAGTAACACGCGTTCTTCAACTAAGCTACAGTTTAATTAGGAAATATGTATACTTAAGACGTCAGTATTTTATTTATTCATTATTTTTTCAACTCAACAATGTAATGAAAATTGTATCATTTTAAGAGAAAATTAGGAAGGACCTTAATATAGAGTTTATAAAAAGTGTTCTGTGTTGATCTAGTTGTTCAGCGTGCAACTCTCATCTCCGAGGTCGTAGGTTTGAACCCCGACTGTGCACCAATGGACTATCTTTCTATTTAACATTCGCTCCAACGGTGAAGGAAATTTTTTTAAGGAAACCGGCTTGTTTAAACTAAAATCGACGACGCATGTCAGGCTGTCTGATCACCTACTTGACTATTAGACCGACTAAAGTTAGTGAAACAGATACAGGAATCTGAGGTCCCGACCTAACCAGGTTGTAGCGCCACTGATCTGTATCAGCCAGGCGAGTAATTATTATTAAAAATAATGTATTAAAATGATTGAATTGCAAATCAAATCCAATTCATATTGTAAACTAAATGTTTTCAACACATTTTCATCAAAGCAAAAATGCACACTTGTAATACACTCTATATTGAATAATCAAATAAAAACTTCACTAGCGTAATGATCCTGGCTATTCAGATTTATATTTTAATCCAACACCGTTTGATACTACACGGCTCGCAATTCGGTTAGAAATTGAATTTGAATAGAGCGAAATTGTCTATGACGCTTAATACTCACAGGTTACATCGTGCTTACACTCAAATTGTGCAATACTGGAATTGCTACTTAAACATGCTAATTCCATAATTCACTGACACTCTATTCGTATTTACATTTTAAGCTCAGTTGAGTGAATAACATTGAACGAACTGAAATTTAAATGTTTATTTTCGTTTATACAATTTTGTCATCGTGCATGTAATATTTGGACATCTGAATGGCGACGATTCTAGAAGTTAAAATAATTCAAGATTATTAAAGTTTCTCAACGCCTCGTGGCTTAAACTGCTTTTGACGTGACAACGTCTTATTATTCGATGGAGCCGGTGGCACGCATGAAAAAACATGAATCATGCGGCGTTACCTCGCTCTGAGGCGTTCTATTTAAGGCTTGAAGTGCAAGCCAGAGCGCGGAACGAGCGACAATCAACCTCCGCGTTCGACATCTGTCTTTTATTAATTATTATTATAATTGTACTTATGCGTACAAATAAATATAACTTGATCAATTCAACCTCCTTCTCTATATCAAGATATCTGTCAAACAAATATTTAAAAAATTTTCTTTTGAAAAATGCAACCATTCCATCAGTATTTTCTCACGACGTTGTTCAACTATCATCAGTAAACCGACTTTACAGAAAACCAATTTTGTTTTAACCATTTGAAAATACAATGCTCTTAGGTATACTTTAAAAGGATTCTTAAGATCACGTTCCCGTCCACCAACCAGATACCACCAGAACCAGTGAAAGACTAATCGTCCTCAAAACTGTACACTCATAAGAGAGCCGCTGAAAAGAAACCGGCGGAAACAGATACTCCACTTAAGATGCTTCGTTACCAAACACGACGGTCATACATGAGCTGCTGATTAAATTGGAGAAAGAGGATATAGGAAAGTATCGAACATGATTGTACTAAACAAAAGAACATCATTATGACAAAAACGCTATTACTGTGTACTTATAGTATTTTCTTTTCTACATGTGAATTTCTTATTTGTGGAAGGATGGAAGGAAGGTCCATGATGTTTAAAAAATAATCAGCTGTTTCCAACTTGCCTATAGAAACGATTATATGCAGAATTGTGATTTCCCATTCCCCTCATGTTAAATATAATATAAATATGTAGTAGAAATAAATAGAAACTGTATTACTTATGTTGATTTCACAAAACATTAAACAAATTATACCACAGATCATATTACCCTCACAGAGTTTCAAGCAAGATTTAACAAAGTGTGCCATATATAAAACATAATACAATGTTTAGAACACTAATTTGTGTGTTGAACATGTGTTGCGAATAATATTCAGCTTAACAAACACGTATTTGTCAGAAGTTCAAGTCACGCGGGAGATTTCAAAATAAACCACTTCCCAACAGATTGTAAGTTTGTGCAGGCAACTCCATGGTTGTTAATTGGCTTGATTATTTATTATTCTGGCTGTGTGCTAGCCGTGGCTAATTTGCACTGAACTCGCTAGTTAGTGTCGCGCGTTGCTTAATTCAATACAAAGTGACGCAAAGCAACATTTTATTCCATAAGTTTAAAATGCATAAATTTATGTTTCTTTCCTTTGTTATTGATTTAAATATTTCTTGCAATTACTTATTGTATTAAATTCCCTCAAGTCTAGTAGCTTCACCACAATACACAGAGTAAAAACTTAGGTTCTTAACTGTCGTTTATATTCCGTAATGTGGGAAAACTCGTTGAAAATCTAAACGCAGAAAAAGGCAAACTTTAGCTCGGCAAACGTTATTAAATGAAAGAAGTGCAAATAGCTGTTCGAGATTCAATATTATTCCTTGCAAATTACACCCATTGCCTTAAAATTTCGCTGAGCGCAAGTGGGAGTGAAGTCAGTGCGTCCAATTGGATGGCATATTTTAATGCCGTCTGGCAAGCAGCCATTGCCGACGACACCCCCTAATGTTTTCCTGTTTCACCCTAATGTGCCTACTTAACGAACTAAACTTTCTTATCGAACAAACCAACAACTCACTTTTGAATTCCGGAATAAACATTCCGGAAAATTACTATTAAACTCTCGTTCGCAACGTATTTCAATTTACATTTAAAGTCGTCTAAATTCTAAGTTTAAACTCAAGAAATACCATCAAGGTATGATGAAGATTCTGCAATTATTATGTAATTGGACAGGCTAACATCTAGTTAGAATAATTAGTCTAGTACGTGTATGTGCTCCTTTACTACAAAAATTTACTATTATATATGAAAAATACCCATAACCGAGCCTGGATGGTGAATGTCATAAAAGTAGATGAAGCGAAAGAGGTATGTCAAGACCATTGAAAATGAAAATCCGTGGCCTACACTTCAGGAAAAAATATGTGAGTATATATATCAATTTAAAAAAAATCAAAATACAAAAGTTTTATACTTAAAACACATAATTACAAAAAGACATAGTTATGTTTTGAAGTACTGCTAGAAAGTATTAATGGCCATTTACTGGCACTACAAAATGAATTCACGTCGATACGAGGCAGATTGATAGATGAGATCACGATATTTTGCCATTTTCATCAAATGGGACTACTAAAGAGCAATTTCAATTATTGGATCGGATAAAATCGACGATTTTAATACCTTATACTAAAAACAATATGTTTTATAGAACAAATATACGTACAATCTCAAGTGTCGAAGTGAATCGTTATAGTGCAGTGAGATCGAGTGCATAAAATAAGAAATGCTTAGCTTATCAGCATTCCATTGTGCCAGACAATTTTAGAGCGGCTTATATCACTGAGTTACGAGTGTTATTCGGTAATATACGATTTCATTTGGTTAAAAGCTTTATACATTTGCCGTTCCGGGCGCGTTTTGGTGGTGTTGGCGCCATCATTAAAATTATCCTGCCATTGTCTGACTGCGGATTTAAGTTGACATCGTGTTACGTGTTATTTCTGATAAATGTTCATTGTTTAATTAAAATGGCAGATTTATATGCGAGCATTGTAATGTGAAACAGTATTTTGTTAGTTAATGAAGGGATCTACGTATTGGTTGAACCACAAACCATTTAATATTAAATTTTAAGTACGTTTATCTGCAGATTTAATTAAAAATATACATTTGATCTATCATCATCATAAAATTTAAGAGCCGGGCTCTTGTCCGAGGCTTAATCGCCACTCAGTGCGGTTCTGCGTCAGTGTCTTCAACTCCTGGTACGACCTCAGCTCTTTCCTTAATCTGATCTATGTAAGCCAATCTTGGTCTTCCTCGTCCTCTCCTGCTTTCTATCTTCCCCTCCAAGATGGTACTAAAGAAGTTGTCGTGGCAGTCAGCAGATTTCGTTTTTCTCCCACCATACCCAGCACCTCTACACTGATCTTCTTTTCGGTCCAGCATCTTTAACATTCTCCTCCAGCACCACATCTCAAATGCTTCAAGTTTATTCAAAGACAATATTTGATCCAATGGGGTGAAAAATTATTGGTGTTTCAATTAGCTAATGATCTCACCGCATCATCAATATCAATCATTATTGTATCGACATTAAATTAATAGCCTACGATATTCCACCTGTTCAGATATCCTGTAATTACGAATGGTAATTAAACTATTAGTATTTCTAGCTTGCAATTTGACCAGTGTCTGTGTGAAGAACCTGCAATGTAGCAATTGGTTGACCGTTGTTAGAATCAAAGCCCAATCGCCACACTAAATTACTAGGGAATGCTTTGACTTGCTTTGTTATGGGGTATCTCTCTTCAAGTTTGAACAACATGTATCAGATTTATTCGTATTAAACAATATTTTCTATTCAAAATTCGAGTGTACCTCTAAGGCCGGCAACTCACCAACTAAATATGAGTGTCTATGGGTTGTGATGACTGCCCTTTTTGGGCGGCCCACAAGCCTCTATTATTTAAAAAAATATTCCAATATTGTACACACTAAACGATTGCCAAAATTTTGTATGTTAAATTAATATTAATATAAACATACCTCACAGACCCGTTTGACCGTTTATATCTTAATATATGCTTACCTTATATAGTTTCCAAGATATCTTGCGCAGCAATAGTTATTTCATAATTTTATCTTGTAACGTATACTTTGAACAACTTTGTCGATTGTTTCATTAAGTATTGGTATCAAATATACTGCCGACTGAAGTATTTCCGAACCAATTCGACTTAGGGTCCTTCAAGAAAAGAGCGTACCAATTCGTAAAAGGTCGGCAACGCACTCACGAGCCCTCTGGCATTGAGAGTGTCCATGGGCGGCGGTATCACTTAACATCAGGTGAGCCTCCTGCCCGTTTGCCCCCTGTTCTATAAAAAAAAACGTACTCGATATATTGCTGGTTGACAGCGCAAACACAATTTTTTTAAATTTTCAATTTGACTTAAAAAGGGTTGTGTTGTGGAACGCCATGCGTCGAGATGGCAAGGTTGAAAATTTTAATTCCTTCTCGATGCCCTTCGTGAATACCGCATAAAGCATTTGATTGTATTTCCCCGGTCTTGCCTTCCCCATTCGACTGAGACCCGAATGCTGACCACTGCCACAGTAATATTTTATATTTAAGTCTCATTTTGGGCTGTTTTTCTTCCCGGTATAATTTGAAAATCATAATAAAGCTTACAATATTTTGGCCATCATTAAGGCATGTAATTAAATATAATACAGTGACCAGTAATTAAAAATAAACATTAAAATTAAAAGCCCGAGAGTGCTTATGTATAAAAAGGCTATGCATTTTCTGCTTTATCCTCGGAACTCATTATATTTGTTATAACATAAATATATCTAGTCAGACGGAATTATGTTTTAAAATAGTTTATATTTTACATTTTATAATTGATAGAAAAGAATATACGGCTAGCAGAAATTCCTGCTCTTTGTTAAATAAAACCATTGTTCTATCATGCATGCATTTGCGTCAACTGTAAGAGAAAGTGGTTCGTATTTTATAGAGGGTTATAAAAACATAATATATATATTTTTTAGTAATGGAAGACCCCTATCGGTTTGAGTTCGCAATGTAAAATGTCTTTTATAGTAAATCGTAGAAGACTTCGTGTTGTGGTTTTTATTTGTGTGTTGTTTAATATTGGTATTAAGGATGGTATTTTGAGTAAATACGGCTCGCACGGTGATGAAACATAGAAGGAACACCGAAACAACTCTTCTTTCTCCATAGTACACTTTACGGAATACGCATACATAAGCAATTAATGCTCTGTGTAGAGAGAGAGATCGAGCCGATTAGTTTATTTGAAATTGAAATACCACCAGCCCTTCGCTGAATTGGAAAATAAAAAGAAGCTGAGAACACTGGCTCAGAGATGTGAGCAGTATTCCATGCATGCTACCCCATACGGAAACTTCATCCGTTCGTTTAAATTTCAGAAATAAGTTTGTTTTCAGCTCTCAACGAATACAATAGTAACGATAAGAATAGAAGTTAAAAACATTGAGCTTCGAAAAGAATTATTAAATTGTATTTGAAACTGCGTAACGCCAATAAGACGCTGTACTAAAATGATTCTAATACTGATATAAAACAGACTAAAGTGTAATTCTACATTACAATAGCATGATATTGTCATGTGTTAAATTATGTTTTTCTTTTAGCGTTTACTTTTTTCTTCTATTGTATAATATGACAATGATCTGATTGTACGTGTTCCGGTCCGGTGGTGCAGAGGCTGGCTATCTGTCACTCAGGTCTCCTGTTACAGAGACCAGTCTCTCACATACACTTTCAAATGTTATCATCTTAGTTTAATCAATATAACCATGTATGTATGAGTGAGAGAAGAAAATAAAGATTATTATTATTATTATATTAATTAAAGAAGCCTATTAAAAATTTAATTAAATAAAAATGTAAAGTAGCTATACAAACTTGTTTACATTGTTGTAATTGTTGCACTCCAATTACACCATCTTATATATAAAATTCTCGTGTTGCGGTGTTTTTGGTTAAACTCCTTCGAAACGGCTTTCCCGATTCTCATGAAATTTTGTGTACATATTGGGTAGGTCTGAGAATCGGACAACATATTTTTCATCCCCCTAAATGTTAAGGGTAATCCACGACTAATTTTTTTTTTTTCAATTTTAGATTTAAAAAAAAAAATTTTTTGTATGTATTTATTTTTCATCCCCCTGCATGTTAAGGGTAATCCAGCCCTAATTTTTTTTTTCAAGTTTAGATAAAAAAAATTTTTTTTATTATTCCCTAAAATTTCAACTCTCTACTATCAACCCCTATTTTTTAATTTAAATGATATACATGGAAAACAATGTTTGCCAGGTCAGCTAAAAGCAAGAATTGTAATTTAAAATATATTCTCTTCATTAATAAACATTAATTTATTACCCTACATAAAGCATTCTTTTATTGTTTATAACGCTTTAGATTATAAGTACATCCCCGAACACTTATAGTAGATAATTATTTTTATTGACTTGAAAAAAAATTTCCTATGAATAATATACATGGTAAAACAACGTTTGCCGGGTCAATAAATATATAGAACGTAACCTTTTAATAGCATTTTTTCCTCTGCTTTATTGATTATTGATGTCCCGAAACTCCTTATGTATTTTACTTAAAAGCAAGTACCTGTCATCTCTGTCAAAAAATCTAAATCAGTATTCACTTTGACGGGATTCAATACAAAATCCTGTTACACATCTAAACAGTAGCTACCCTAAGGCGGCATACTGAATGGTAGATAGCATTACTAAATTAAATATTACATACATTTTTATAAATTAATTTTATCAGTCGTCAGTAGACATCAAACATCGCCCCTGTAGTAAATGAATGTTTTTACTAAAGATTTATTAAAAACACAAGTAAAGAAAACAGAATTTTCCGTTTGCTTCCAAATAACCGCTATTAAATGTTTCTCTTTGATGTCTGAGTAATTTTGGCTCTGTCGCCCGCATATGCCGCTTGATTGACGCATAGCGATGAACGCAGCAATATCCCTTGAAATAAACAAATTCATATTGAACGTTATACAATACAATATGACGTAAAATTTATCGCAACAAATATTGTAGGCCTTTTCGTTTAAATTATGAAGAATGTTTCATGACACGTTCAATCAAACTAATTTGTGTAGCTATGTTTTCTTTTAAAAATATCCGCCCCTCTGATATTTTTTCTTTTACAATGTTCGTGATCAGCCTTTCGTGCCAATTATAATAATTCCATCCAATAATATGCTATTTGCCTGTGGATATGAAACGAATGGACCTCTTTCTTTTTTTATTCTGGGGAAAATGCATTGCGCAAACCCGTCCCCGGCGTGACTGGTTGGTGCGGAAGAGTGGGACTCGCTATTGTGCATACCGACTAAAACCTCAAGGCGCCACCAACAATCGCCTGATGCGGGATGCGGTAACAGCAGAGCCTTATCCGCTTCCCGACATACGATGCGGCGGTTGCTTCCACCTCTTCACGCCCATTGTTGGTTTTTGAGGATACTTGACACAGCAAGTATCCTTCACAGACCGGGCTCCCTGGTCCTTTCCGCCTCTTCTTTTATTTCATGACCACCTCGCAGAAATTGTAAAATCCCTCGGGCCGTCATTTCCCACGCTCAATAAAGCTTTTACTACGTTTGGTAGTCTTGCATCCTCGCCCTGGAGTGCATCTAGCAACGGTCTCCTTTCTGCCTCCCATTCTGGGCAGTCCCTCAGCGTATAACCTCATGGACCTCCTCTAACCTTTTCCAGATATCTCAATTTTTGCCATTAGTCTGCCACTCTTTGATTGCTATTTCTATGATGTCATTAGCCCACTCTTCTTTTCCCGGGTATGTTCTGTTCTTTTGATCTGTTGTCTAGGTATCGAGTTACATGACCAACCCATTGTTATTTTAGTTTTAATAAGTTTGGGCTAATTATTCGTTATCATAGTGATTTATAGGAGACATACCGAATACCTACCAATTTGTAACACCGCGCCAGAAAATGTTTAAAGAACAGAAATAAACAAAACGAGGAACGCACGACTTCAAAGCCAAAAATTGCACGCAGCTCTTAGACTATAAGCTAATCCTTTTACCTTTTGTATTAAAATTACTGTTTTCACATTGTAAACGTGTAGCACATGGTCTGAATTCTATGAGATACAAGATTTGTAAAACATGTTCTTTTTATTTATTCTTCGGCAATAAAACATATTGGATCACGAAAATGTATTATAATATGAAATTTTCTTTATATTGATATATGAACAAGTCCTAAGTAAAGTTTGTGTAGTAGTGATACAACTTAGTTTGGTATGTGATTTTTTTAATGTTGCGTAATGTGTAATCAGTTAATTTTCGAAACAGCGTACCGTAAACTGTCGTTAACGAATCCAACATTAAATTTCGCATAAATGTTGAATACATACATTGAGATTTATGTTAATTCTAAGTTTAAAAAATAAAGGAATGATTTAAGTGGTCCTTAGATCAGCCTAAGTAGGTAATTTGAAAAGTAGAGGCGTAATGCATAGCTCGGCAAAACTGAAATCCAATTTCCATTCAGGGTGCGGAGGAATCGAATCTAGACGCCGATTGCGGCCAGGTACGTTCGATTTAAATCCGATTTTCACTTTGCCTACATTCTTGACTCGATAAATTATAAAATTCAACGACTATGGAATAGAGACGTATTGGAACTTGCTGCACACTTTTAGTTACCTCCGTATGTCAGTAGTCACTAGGGATTGCAATTGCTGGATCCAGCATACAGCAATCCAGCTGGATCCAGCGCCTTTTTAAACATGCTGGATCCAGCATACATCTTGATCCAGCGATGCGGATCCGCAAACGTATCAATTTCTATTGTTTAGTTTTGAGTTGCCGCCATTTTCGAATCGGCGGGGCAACGTTGCCGTTCTGTCACCATAGCACGTGCCGCATGAAAGGCAACGCCGCCCGCCCCCTTTTCCCCTTACTAACTGTACCGCTTATTTTTGTTTATTTTACGTTAGTGTACATGAAAAATCCAAAAAAGTATGAAGAAGCAGTAAAAAAGCCTGGCTATTTTCCATTGCCCAAAAAGAATGCGATGCGGCAGGAGATAAAAAACATTGTTAAAACGAGTAAATAAGCAATATATTGTAGAGCCGATGCAAGCAGATACCATGGAGATAGAAGAAGATCGTGTAGATGATGACGCAGAACCCGTTTAAATAACTTTAGAGCTAGAGCTTGAGATATAACTTAAAAGAGAGAATTAGAACTTTAATAAACAAAAGCCAAGGGGTCAATTAGATTACGAAAAGATCCTGAAAAAAGAAATGAGCGTTTATGAAAGCGAAGGAGTGCGAGGTGAACATTTATCTATGGTTTATGAGTATTTAATGACCTTAAAACCGACCAGTGTAGAGGCCGAAAGGGCATTCTCAGCAGCCGGCTACATATGCAGTTCTGTGCGAAGCAGGTTGGGAGATAAGACTATAGATACAATTTGTTTTCTAAGGTCTTACTTTCAGAGAATTCAAAAAAGAAGTAGTCTCTTATCATCAGACTTTAAACTGCTTAATTATTAAGGATTAACGAGCGGAGAGAAGATAATTTCAAAGCTTTTTTTATTTGATACAAAAATACTATTGAAAATTAAAATAGTGTTATTATTACGGTCCTTTTTTAAAAGAATGTGAATTAAGTTAATTTTAAAAGAATTTGTGAGACTGATTGCTACTGATTAGCCGTCCTATCATTAAACATAAGCGTAATTAATAAGATAGTGCTTACTTAGAAACATTATCTTAAATGTTATATGAATATAAGGTTATATGTCTGTTATTTAATTTTATGTTGATTATTTTGATCTCAAATTATTAAAAAACCAAAGCAAATTAATATAAGATATCACCAAATGAATGGAAGATTTCAAAGATTATCGTAGTACAAGTACAAATTAATAAAAAAAGTCTTAAAAATGTCGTCTTTTTATTTTCTTTCCACGTTTTGCTGGATCCGCGCTGGATCCAGCTGGATTCGGGTCAATCCAGCAAAAATTCCTCTGGATTGAAAACGCCGCTGGATTGCAATCCCTAGTAGTCACGTTATATGTTCCTATTTAGTCTTGCTTAAACAATAATTTCCTAAAATATTATCAATGTATTTACTTATAAAAAAGGAGCAGTGTTGGCCCAGGGGCTTCAGCGTGCGACTCTCATACCTGAGGTCGTAGGTTCGATCCCCGGCTGTGCACCAATGGAATCTCTTTCTATGTGCGTATTTATCAATTGCTCGAACGGTGAAGGAAAACATCGTGAGGAAACCGACATGTCTTAGACCTTATCTACTTGCCTAGTAGATTTAAACATGATCATGAAACAGATTCAGAAATCTGAGGCCAATACCTAAAGAGGTTGTAACGCCACATTTTTTTTTATTTATAAAAAAAAGATACGAAATGTATTTCCAGATCAACCCGGAGCGTAACTAAGTTCTAACTCCAGTACTTAACAAACAAAGAACCGACAAAATGTTTATCTATGAAAACAAATGCCGAAATGTACATACCTCAAATTCAAATCTTTATTGCATTCCTTATGTATCTCGTCCGATATGTGTCGAATAAACTCCCAAAATTTGTCTCTTCAATGTTACAAACACGCACTATGCATGAGAAACTAGATGACATTATACCATAAAAAGTTATCGAATTTTAAATTATTGAATCTTAATTTATAAAATTCTCCTGTCACGAAGTTTGTCCGCGATGGACTCCTAAACTACTTAACCGATTTTCAGTCAGTGATCAGTCTGGTCCAACTTTAGAGATAGGATAGCTTAGATCTTTAATTATAGTCGCAATTTTATTTTATTGCAAATTATTTGTTTATTATTTGTTACAATTCTAACAGATGACGCTGTGTTAAAAGTACCAACGTTTCACATAAGCTATCTACTTTTCAAATCAGTTCTTCTACAGTTTCCCTTGAATAGCTTACTACTATGTAATATAACAAAAACCTTAGCCACAGCAACGCTTGGCTGGGTCTGCTAGTATTTTATAAAATTTTGTCTATTCTTGATATTTCTGAGACTTTCATAAATCAAGTTCTTAACCTTTATCGAAGTACGTATTTTTTTATATTATCTACCTACGTCGTTCATTTTGTCTTATAGCCTTTAATCCTTCAAAGCGATTCTTTAATAAGCTTCAAAGGAATTTCTTCTAAAGGCAGTTTGTAAATGAATCATTCATTGTGGTAAGAAAAGGTTTTTTATGTGTGTTCGTGACCTTTCAGAAAAAACATTTCTATTTCATTGCTTTTTTAACTATTGGATATACACTAGTAGCATTGTCATATTATGGTTCAAAGTAATACAAATATATTGTACAGTTGTGGTTAAGATAGTATCTCTAAGTTTTACATTACCGTGATTAGTTCTTAGTATTTTCATTTACCAAAGTAGTTTTAGTTGCAACAAGAAAGAAGTGAAAACTATATGTACTCTAATCTCAGCTAAATAACTTAACTTTCTTGATTTAATTTCCTATATCAGCAGTGTCCATGGCTGAAGGCGTCCACAGGAGTCTGGGATGAGGTCTTGAGCTTCACATTGTACACTCAAAGTCTTTTCGGCTGGGTTTGCATCTGCAACTGCACATCGGCAGGTTTTCTTTTTTCATTTACCAAAGTAGTTATAATAGCAAAAACAAGAAGTGAAAACTATACTCTAATGTCAGCTCACTTAACTTACTGGATTTAATGTCCTATGGCCCCATCGGCCATGGCTATAAATGGGGCAGAAGACGTCCACACGTGCCTGCTTAAGTATATGATTGGAATCTCGTCAGAAATTCTTATTGTCTATCTAGATGATGCGGTGTTTTCCATACTAATCACGCCAAGAGTTGCTTGGAGGTCGCGAGCCTGTAGATACCCAGAATACGGCAAGGAGAGCGGTGGACGAAGTTTTAAAGCTGGTGCGTAATATCGTAAGTGACTTTCCCCATACGCACCCTTATAGCAGTAAAATTGACCTTGGATTCGAAACTTTTTTCACGAGTCTGCGAAGGTCAATACCTCGAGCCTTGGTAATGCGTGACGTCCTTTTTAATTTTTATAGAACAGGGGCCAAACGGGCAGGAGGCTCACCTGATGTTAAGGGATACCGCCACCCATGGACACTCTCAATGCCAGAGGGCTCGCGAGTGCGTTGCCGACCTTTTAAGAATCGGTACGCTCTTTTCTTGAAGGACCCTTGAAGTCGAATTGGTTCGGAAATACTTCAGTGAGCAGATGGTTCCACAAAGTGGTGGTGCGCGGCAAAAACTGCCTAGAAAAACGCGCAGTTGTGGAACGGCGGACGTCGAGGTGATACGGATGCCATTTCGTATTCTGCCTCGACGTCCGATGATGAAAATCTTCTGCAGGTATTAATCCGAACAACTCCTCTGAACACTCTCCATGGTAAATGCGGTAGAAGATGCAGAGTGACCCCACATGTCTACGCAACGCCAAAGGATCAAGCCGCTCGGAGCGGGATTGGCCGTCAACGATTCGAACCGCTTTTCGTTGAATGCGGTCCTTTTTTGTACCTAGAGTTTCAGACAAGACGCTTCTGAGGTAAACAAATTTAATGCGTTCCACATCCATATACCTGTAATGTGGTGCAGTTCTTAACTCCAGCACGCATATCTTTGGTCTTTCGGGTGTTGATTTTCTCCCTCTACTTTAATTGTAGTCCCGCTTACAGTTCCAGGTCATTTGTCGTTGGATTTCATAGCGCCGTGCATGTGTATGTAACTCCTTTATACCAAATCATAAAACATAATATACGACCTATCTAACTATAAAAACATGTGCCTCGAATTCTAAACCTCATTTATCTTATTAAAATAATTATGCTGGAGATTTGTGAACAGTGTTTTCAGCTTCAGGTAAAAAGTCAATGTACATTTTGAATAATATTTTTTAGTATAATACTTTCTGAAATGCTTGTATATGTAGCGCCATCAAACGTTAATTCCACAGCAGAAATAAGATTAAAATAAATTAACAAAGCTTATTATGGGATACAACTGGCCGGGGTTTGTATGGCGCTTATTAACGTAAAATTATATCAACCTACCTCCCTCGTTATAAAGCAAAACATGCAGTCATCGTAATTAACATTTGATTTAAATAACCATTGCATATGAACGAAACAAAACTGAAAACAATATGGTTTTATTAAACATTATTATGAATAAATTTATTTAAAACCAGTACGTTTACAACATTATAAAATTATTACAGGTCAAATGTTTCGTGACATCGCTGGTCTAGGAATATGTATGCTCTTTAAGTAGTAAAGTGCAACCGGCCTTTTTAATTTTTATTATGAAACACAATTACAATGAAAAGAAGATTAACGTTATGTTAAAGCACTTCCTCGAACTTTAAAGATTACGAGTAAGCTCTATAATATAAATATGAGCCATAACACTCAGAACGTTTTATGTATGCATATGCCTTATCGTAGAATTGCAACGATATTGACCATATGAGCGCCTCTGTCGGCGAATGATGATCTATTTTACGACTTTATCACTGGGCACGTCATGACGTAAAGGTGTAGTGATATCTGAATATCGTTAGACGTGGAAATAAAATATTTAACTAGATATTTATTTCTAATACGGAACTAGTTTGCACAATAAAATAAACAAACTGAACGCATCAAGATAAATTAGAATCACATACCGAATGTATAAGTTAATGACGCGAGCGAGATGTACACAAATTAACATAATTACCCTAAATGTTATTCAAAGAGTTTGAAAACTGGTGATTTTGTAATTTTATCCAAGTTTAAGGTATACTCATGAATATTCATTTCATTATTTTACAATGTTTAAATCAACATTTAACTTATATTTTGTTACCATTATAAACCGTGGTGAAAAGATTTGCGATAAAATTAATAACGTTTTCAGTGAAAAATAATGAACATGTTTATTATCCTTGTAATTAACAAGCGTACGAGTTATTTTTATGTGACCTTGCTCATCGCTGCCGTGACGTAGTCTTTATTGGGTTCACTTCCCGACGTTTCAATTATTTCGGGTCATTAGGTGTTTTTTCTTGTTAGCTTATAATATTGTGTAATTGGCAAACTAGTTTTGGCAATTAAATCTAATAAATTTTTGCGAATACAAAGTTAAAATAACGTAACGTTAATTAAAACATCTATAATAAAATGCAAATATTAACACAAAAACAATAAAATCTTCTAAAATCTCGCGGAAATTATTGATGGATTTCAACAAATTTGTGTATTTAAAAAAAATAGTCGTAGTAGTTTTTTAATAAAAATATTTAATATTTAGTTATAAAATTAGTATACAAGTTACATCGTGAATGATTTTTTAGCGCTATCTATAAAGATGTATGACTCAAACGCTTTCGAATAGTCCACAAATGCTATTTAGACTCGTTTGTTGAATTCATTGTATTTTTCTATAATTTGTTCATATACCTGTAAAAAAATTCTCCGTCTATATTGTCGTCGGAAGTACTAATTAACTTGTGTGTGTATAGATAATATCATTGGAAAATAGCCTTTGTAACCAGTATTATTTTTAGTCAATACTTATTTCTGATAATATCATCTTTTAGTATTTAATTAAGAGAAAACTTTAGAAAGATGTCTTTAACCTTTGTTCAATATTATTTCTTTAAAGTGTGCCTCTTTTAAGTTCATTGTCAGATTTTATTCAGTGTTGAATCGTTCGTCGGCCAAGAGTACGACACACTGGATGCTGAATACTCGGATTCGAGAGCTAGGGAAGGCAATGGTTTAAAAAATTAATACGACGCTCGTACGAATCCGAGTAGGCGTAGACGTAAGAATCGCTCATTATAAATAAAGCATCTTACCTTGGTCTAGAGAGTATATTATAATATTATATGCCCAAATAAACTCTGGATCTTTTAGTAGTTAATCTACTGAAGAACGACGGACTGACTCTTGTAGTAAATTGTGGCAAAGTTAGAACATCTCTTAAGATATTCATTTAATCAAAGAATTTTGTACAAAATCTTGTTATGAATAACGTGTTTATTTTATTATGTTGATAAAAAACCTTTAGTAAATTAGATTATTTTTTAATAAATATGATTACCTTACAAATGCGAGTCAGAGAAAAGATTTCCTTACGTCAAGTAAAAATATGTTATGGAGGACAACAAATTTTTATACTATTCAATCAGAAATCCGAGAATGCAGTACAGCGAATATTTTTTTTTTTCAGAAAGAAAATATCGGGATCCTTTTACGAGTCTACTAAAGTAGATAAAAGTAAAACGAGCGTCTAGAGTCCGGGGCTCGAAAGGGTTTAATCAAAGCACGCTTTACCCGGCTGCCTGGGATGAAGTAAATAGTCCATACAAGTACACCCTCGCGTTTGGATTTTCAGCTACAGTTTGCAACACCAAATAAATTCTCCGCATGTGTTCCGGTACGTTCTTAAGACGATATATAGATCTTATGTATTGTCTTGAAACATTGAAATAAATATCGGTTTATCTGAGTAACAACATGCTACCCGCTTTGTAAACACTTAAAACATATGCTCTGTTTCTTTCATACTAATATAGCAGCTTATTAAACAAAGTTATAAAATTGAAGATTTACTTTACTGATGTGCTGCTGCTGGGCGTTCTTTTTATTCTAATTTGCACAATAATCTCCCCGCCATTACTGTCGATGACTGCATTATTTGAATTACAAATGAAATAATTAAAAACAGGAAAAGTATATAAGCTTTTAAGTATTTTTATTAATTTTGCTTTTAGAAAATGCCATAAAATCATGGTATCCGAAACTTCTAACTTCGATCCCAGATGAGTTAATCTTATCGGGTTGAGTTTATATCAGTCTCCTGTGCAGTCTTAATTTAGAATTAAATAATTTTAACTTAGTTTGACTGTATTTTTAAAGGTGGTCGACCTCTGGTGGCTACTATATCTAACATTTGCGTGCAGGTACGGAAACGAGCCACTATACCTTCTGGAATGTTTCATCAGCGTATTGAAGAATTCGTGACCGTATCTTTTCTGTGAATCAAACGGGTATCATGCTCTTGTCATATGTCTTTAAAACATTTTGTATAACTCGATACCAGCCTGAAAGAAATATATTAAGAGTATTGATTCAGTCTTTAATGTGCGTACACGAAGGCGTCGGTTATCGGATTGCGCGCTTCCCCTAGAATTCGTTACATATAAGCTCCCTAAGGAATCGCACTTGTGCAAATCTTTCCACATTTCGCCGACGTGCAAATTACGTTAACATTTCAGTATCGCATAAAAATTTTCTTAAGGACCAAACATATCTTTTAGAAGGTACGAACTATTTCTTGTTCGTGATCAGATTCTTTATGTGTCACTGTAAAGTTATATTCCGGTTTAGTTTGTAGTACAATCTAGGGGGTCTAGTTTTGATTGTAGTCTAGAATAATATTCCTTATTGGTTGATATTAAAGGATTAGTATACATAAAATTTTCTATAATACAAGTACACGCGTATTTTTTAGTTTTTATTTGTATTAAGATTTAAAGACCGAATATTAATTTTGACAGTTTTGCCGTAACGGAAGGAAGGAAGTTTTCGTTTTCTCTTAATTGCGAATCCGCCACATTAGCGCTACGAATATCGTAACTGCGTCAAACTTGATTTTCGGCGTCTTTGTTAAGGTTTATTCACTAATTATTGTTTGCAGTAGCATAAATTTGTATGTATTTAATTACCAAACAAAACCATTACATTATTAATAATACACATTATTCACTCTGGTAAATAATCGATTAAACGAAACAAAATATATTACCAGAGTGGGATTATGCCCTTATCGACATCAGTTATCCAATTATGTCGTGTTTCCTATACCTAAATTAATAAATAACACTTAATTGCTTATTAATCTGATGTTGCGTTACAGCGGTTTAAGCTTTTATGATAAATAGCACATTTATAATTATTTATAATTTTGTTAATGGATTAAATTTAATAAGATATAGTGAAAATTATTTTCTATGATATGAACTATCTAAATTACTCTTTGGGTTGGGTCCAATTCGGTTTCCAAATTTAGACTAAGGGTATTGCTCCCGTATGACAATAATGTATCTGACCGGAGTCAATCGAGCGATTAGCGATTCTTCACACTTATCTACTTCTCTTTCTCTTAAGTCATTGTTTCTACGCCGTAGACGTTCTTTATTTAAAAACTTAGCAACATATGATTTATAAATTTATAGCTTAAGTAAACAAGCACGTGGATCACTTAGAAGAGAGAATTAAAGAAGAACCTGAAATGCATGTATGTGTTATAAGATATAAAAAATACTTCTAATTTAATTTCACAATCAATAGCATATAAAAATCGAATTTAATTGAAATTTCAATTTGAGGTGTTCCTATCTTTCAAACAAAACAATGAGTCAAAACAACACATTCACATTTAGTTACAATAATAACACACAGCTATAGTGGCAACTTAATTATTAAAGTTAGAACTGTGGACAGGGTATAACATTATAATCTAAAGTTTGACTATAGAAATTCGAAATAGACTATTTTATAGGAAATTTCAATATTGGTAAACGTTTTATATTAATACTATTTGCAAGATAATTATAAAATATCAAATCAAGGGTAATTTACGTTACGTTCGAAATCCAAAAGTAATTAAATCCTGGAACGATTTTATTTAGCGAAAAACTCAATTTAATCTACAAACATAGTGCGGGTAGTGTGTGCTGTCCATACAATAATTTAATGGGTTTAAGCCGTGATTGATTATTAAATATGTATATATGTTACAAATGTGTTTCATTATATTAAGTTAATCCTAAATATTCAGTCAAATTAAGTGAGTGATAGCGTTTCATAATTTATATGGCTCATACTCGGATGTTCAAATTTATCAAATCATTTACATAAGATATTTGTATGTTCAACACTTTCAGATTTAAATTATATATATTAAGTTGTCGTACAAGATTTATCGAACTATGACAACCATTGTCAGGACATTGATCTTTTCCACCTCAAAAAGAGAGATGTCAAGACGTACTTGGAGAAGCGGGAAGACTCTGATTTTTTTAAGTAGTAGTTTTAAATTCTTAGTATTATTTGTTGCTTTTAAATGTCAAATTTCAGTTTTTTAATTTTTTTCCTTGGTTTTTTTTTTAAATGTATCTTTGTCTTTTAATGCGTTTACTTGTTTTCTGTTTTTTATACATAAATTGTTTATCTATGTAATCTATTTTGGCTTTCTGTATTGTCATAGTACTTAGTATTATAATATGTATAAGTATAAGCAGTTAGATTACTTATAATTAAATAAATAAATAAGATTAATCAAATTAATAAAACCAGTTCAGTTCGGAACAAGTTTCAAAGACGTGTGAAGCTGTTCAAACACAACAAAGGGTTCTTTTCAGAGATCGACTTCATCCTTTTTACTGAAATTTTCTAACATCTGCTATTAAAATATTTCGGCTTGTTTTTTAACTAGAGGCCTCATTACTCTAATCTATCTCACTTTTACCATTAATATACGTATAGTTATGTAAACAAAGGACATGTCTATCCTTTGCACAAACTAATACAACTTCAAGAACAAAAACCAAGAATTCCAGACAATATCGATTCTCATCAGCCAAACGCTGCAAACTATTCAAAGATTAAACACAAACTTTAATTGGATTTTAAATTGACTAGTGGTTCTCCCAATTGAGTCATGCTATAGATTAGCGTGATTACAAGTACTTTTTCTGGTAATAGAACCTCTATTGGGATTAAATTTTACTGAAATCTATTCCTTGTATTAATTTAAGTAATATTAGCTCCTATATATCCAGAGCCAAAGGAAAACACACTGGTGAATAAATAAACATACGGGATTTTAAATAAACAACCAACATACTCATAGCTATATAAAACTACGATGTGAATGCTGAGGCAATCCAACTTGATACAACAGGAACAAGACGCCTAATGGGAGCTTAACTTTTTGAGTTAATAAAACTAGTGTAGTTCTTGAAATGAAGTGTTTCGACACTAAGACTGTTAATGAATATTACCTTCCTTTAAGTTAAAGTATTGTAGAAAAGTAAGTCAACATAATATTACTTATAAGCCATAATTATTGTATAGGCTAGAATGTAATTCATGTGAAGCACACTCTTTTGTGAACTTCATTGTAGGAAAAATAATAATAATCAAATACGACCTTTGGCCATTGCTTCGATGTATAAGACCCCAACTGCAGATCCTTATCTGTAATTAACCAGTACATTCCAAGAAATTAAGAACCACTTCATTATGAGTGTAAGTTTCATTAAAATTGAGTATTGCAATTACGTAGTGCTCCGAATAGACGTAGCATCTGCTACGTAAATACTCTACGACTACAATTAGGCTCCTTGAAGTGTTTCATCCGTACTTTTTGATCCACCCCAGATCCCACATTTGAGAACATTTAATTATTTAAATAATTATAATTCTCTTACCTTCAACATATCCACAATTAAATGAGACGCAAACCTATTGGTAGCTGGTGTGTTTAAAACGAAGGGTCCAAAATAGCTTTCTTGTCAATATAGAAAAGTTTTCATTTTATGTGCAATGTAGACAACATTGTAGACCGGGTATGACTAACTATGGCTCTGGTATAAAAAATATATACACAATATCGCTACTGTGAATTCACTCTGAGAACATACAAATATGTCGATAGTGAAGACAGCATTCAGTAGGCGCAACGTCCCGGGGATCTGTCCAACACACTGGTTCTTGCCCTTGGTATATGTACGTTTAAAGTAAATGACTATTAAAAGGGATAACATAAACAAAAATATGTTTTATTCAATATTTTATTCATGAAACTTCGTCCATCGCTTAAAGAGTGTCTAGGAATATATCACTTATATACAAGCAATATACAAGGTAGATTAATCCTATAATCCTCTATACTTCTGATCACAATATTAATCACAAATAATTGATTGATCAGGGATAGTGCAAGTCATCAACATTGTATTTGTAACACAATCCCCTAATATCTCGTAAGACATTTTTATTGACATCATGAAATATCATACGATCATATAATCATTGAATCATATTATATAGGTATTGAATGTACTCTGGTTTATTATTATACTACAAAAAAATCATTAAGCACATAGCACTGTTGGTTTGTTTGTCTTTAAATCCTGAGTTCGTACATTCCAGTCCCGTAAATATTGTAAGCTGACATATCTTAGATACTAGCCTAGAACATCTCAAAAATAAAAGAGAAGAAATCGATCAGACACAGAAAAGAAAGATGCATTTATGAAATGGCTGTCGAAATATAAGTTTCCAATAATTTTCTTCAATCACAAACCTAATATGTAATATCTTTACAAATAAGTTTGGCTGAATTTCAGATTCTCTGACGGCAAAATGAAAAACAAGACACCTTTTGTGCTCCGAATCGCGCTGAGGTCACAATTTTCTCTTTTTTGCTAAGAACTTACAGGTCTTTTTAGGATTCGAAAATTTTGGCAACTCGCATAACGGGAAATTACAACACGGCGACGATATTTCATAAAATCGAAAAAATACAGTCGAAATTCAAACAGTTTATTTATGTGCTGTATACGTTACTAAATCCAACTATTTTTGTTTTATACTAGAACATAGTGACGTAGTCTCATATAAGTACTTAAAGCTGCCATAAAAAGTAATAAATGAAATGAAGTTAAATCCTATACCCTCATCCGTTTCTTACTCTCTTCCTCGTTACAATTTCATAAGAAATTACCAGCTCGACATGCGTGGAAGCGGTGTGTCAATTAGTATGTCAGTTACTTGTAGTAGCAGCCGAGCATCTACTTATCGAAGTTCAAATCAAAACAAATCAAATCAAAATATCTTTATTCATATAGGTAAACATGTACACTTATGAACGTCAAGAAAAACAAATTAAATTAACTGTAAATTTACATTTACAACCAGTTCGCAAGTCAAGGGCGTAGAGCGGGTAAGAAGAACTGGCTGGAACTTTCCAATCCTAAGTGTAATGTCCAGCCTGTTGAAGTGTTTTATGGCTCACCAACACCACAACACGACGTCGGTCGTGTTACGACTGACTCGTAACGTAGGCGCATGAGACAACCAAGCAACACTTTATTTAGCCAATACACTACACTAAGCTTCCAGAAGTCTTTTTTACTTTGCTTCGCGCTCCAGACAGCTTTTTTCTTTAAGTCACTCCTTCAACCTACAAAAAAAGTGCGTGCGTACAAAATACACATGTCAGAAGAGAAATTTCTTTGTAAATTCATTATTACTAAGATAACAGCCCCAATAGATAATCATATACCAGTATATAGTTACTCCATGTTTTTGTATATATATCTAGTATATATAATCACACTGTATACATGCTAATGAAATAGATAAAATCTGCGTTTACAGCACAAGACGTTATGTGACAGAATTGCCATCTACAGGCCTAATATGTAACTACTAAATAAATACATCAACCGAACAAATACACGCTGTATTTGTTCTCGATCTCAGTTTCTCACTCTCTCCCAAACAGTCTCAATCGCTCTCTCCCTTTCTTTAGATAATATGACTACACATTTTCGTGACGTTCCGTAAAAAATTTTCGGAACCCTCATGCGCCTAAAGAAGTTTCACTGCAAAAATTACATAATATCAATGTTACCCTCAAAGCCTCTGGTATCACTCCCTCACTTTTAGATCTTATTTTTGTTTCCTCCCCTGCCTATGAAATCGCTAGAATATCGCATTTTTCACACCATGACCTTTTCTATCTCTCCTTTAAAGTGAATCCACCCAAAGAGACACCCACTATAGTTATGCCTTGCAGCTATCGTCGAATAGACCATCAAAGCCTGCTCGGCGACGCATCCAAAATTATCTGGAGTGGTTAGTACAACTTAACTTTCCCCGACGACAATGTTGAGTTATTCACTTCTTCCATCACGAACCTTTTTGATAAGCTCGCACCATTAAGACGTGTTAAACTCGAACATTTAAAAAGATTAATTCACAAAAAAGCCGAGTCATAGCTAAAATGAACACTGCCAATAATAATCGCTGTCATGATGCTCAAAGGCATATCCAGGGCTCCATCCAATGGCGACACCCCCAAAATCTGGACGATATAAACCTCCAAATTTACGTTCAGTCACCGCTGGATGAACTTCCTCTGGCGATTCAGGCGATGAATTACGATCGCCGAACGAAGTGGAGTAAGACTTGGGTCTTAAAACTAATCCTGCCTCTAAGTCATCATCATCGAAAACATTTCCTTTAATTCAAGAGTGAAATGGGTTCAGCTCCCTGGCGTTTACCTGGGTGGCGTTGCCTTGGCTCACAAAACTTAAGTGTTTTCTTCGAACAAACGTTGTCAAGGGGTCATCACGTAAATGTGATCAGCCGCAAACTATACGCCACCTCTGCACAGCTTATGCTCTGAGACATCTTTCTAAAATTTTTTCCTATTCGCACTAAAAATATGTTAGTTGTCATACTACTTTTTTTAATAGACAACAAAACGGGCAGGCGGTGATGTTAAGTGATACTGCCACCTATTAACACTCAATACCAGAGGGCTCGCGAGTGACCGACATTCCACCATCGTCACCGATGATTCGAGATCATAGGTTCGATTCCCACCAGAGGTTTTCTTTTATATCGCATCGTAATTCATAAATCCGTGCTGTTACTGAAATTAGAAGTTTGTAAATTTGATTTTTTTGTATTAACTTAGATTTAATTATTTATATATTATAAGATTTTTATTATAAGATTTGGTCGGTTATCGCTTTTTAAAGAAGATCAGCAGAAAAAACTGCTCATGGTCATATGCCACATACACAGTGCACCGACTACCAAGAGGACCAACAATATGTTATCGGCTTTTTTAGAAATCACGGAAATTTAATAGTTTACATGAATTACATACATACGTACTTGGTAAGGTATACTCTAACCCGAAATCTCTTGTAAACTACAAAGCTACGAAGGCATCTTTGTTTTTAATTTATTTTATTATTATTAATGAACAAATAATTACTTAAGAAGTCCAGTGTGACATGGTGTAATAGTTGCAGCTCCTTAAAAACATTGTGTATAAGAAAAAAGAGTGGTGGAGAGTTATTGCAAGTTCTTCTCTTCCGTTCTACGCCCTTAATTTGAGAGAGGGGGAAAAATAAAATTATCATGTATTTCTTTTTTTGACGTTTTAAGTGTACCTTTACTTATTTGAATAAACGATTTTGATTTTGACTTAGATTCTATTACGTAATCTCGTCATTATGAAATCTCAAAACATAATTATTTTCTATTAAAAATATAAGACAAATTAGACTTTTATGGCTGCCTAATAAAATCCATCATAAAAACTTCAACTTATGTCAATGTGCCATAAAAGAACTATAAATTTCAACTGCGATTCTTTCAGTCATTCGCTACATTGGAAACAATGAATGAAAATGGGTTAACATTTAAAAGAAATAGTTTATATCACTTTTACTTAGTCCTAAAAAGTGCCTACATAGTCTACCTACCCACTTTTTACTTACTTATCTGGTATTTCAATATGTGATTGTCTTATCATTAAACGTACATTTAAAACGTGTGGATTTGTCGAAATTAGAAGCCTTCGGGATTTGAAAGATTTAAATGTAAAAACAAGAATTCGTTATTATGTAGTTCTTATTGTGTTTATAGTATCATTATAAAATTTATTTTAATGGCTACAAATATTATAAATGCAGGGTACGGTACTCATACATTATGTAATATATAAGTTTAGCCAATCTATGTAGTTAATGAACGTTCTTTGATATTTAAACAATATAGCGTTATAAATATAAATTTTCTAAGACAATAAGTAAAAAAGGACAATTAAATGCTCTTCTATATAACTAGGTAGGCAAGCGTGAATAATAATAGAGGAAAGTCACCAAATATGAAATAGTATCCTAATATGGAATACCTTCATTTCTCTAAGACTATAAGTATGAAACGCAACACTCGACCATCTTCTGTTCCATTCGGTCTACTAACTATCGCACTCACACCATCGAGTCAGTTGCGCGAATACTTCACGTGTGGCAGGCATGTTTTGTTTTGTTGTCGTGCGGAAAATTTTAAAGGTAAGTAATAAATGAGTATTACCAGCTGATATCTTTGTATACATAAGTGTTATACTATTTAGTATATCGGTATTATGTTTATTTCACCATTTTGTGATCTTTTAATTTCAAAATATTGTGACTTAAAAAAATATTTAGAAGAGTTTGAACTAGTATAAAAATCCAAATATGGACAGTCGTCGTAGTCTAATTATGGAATATTCCATAATTAGATATAATATTTCATATGATAGATACTTGCTTGCTAAAAAATATATGTAATGTTTGTTTTTAGAATGTCCGGTTCACAATCAACCAAACGAAAAACCTGGGATGAAGAAAAAATGGCACAAGCTATAAAATTCGTCCGGGAAAAGAAAATGGGGTATTTGAAAGCGGCACAGCATTTTCAAGTGCCTAGGACAACTTTATTTCGTCTCTGCCAAAAAGATGAACAGTCTCCAGAAGTGGCAGCAGCTACTACATTAGGACGAAAAACTATCTTGGGCTCCGAACTTGAACATCAGCTAGTAGAATACATACTAATAATGGAGAGTAAGTTTCACGGTTTAACAAGAACTGATCTTCGCCGTATGGCGTTCATGCTAGCAAAGCGAAACAATTTGCAGAATCCCTTCGGTGAATCAGGCATGGCTGGAAAAAAGTGGTTAAAGTTATTTTTAAATCGTCATAAAGATAAACTTTCGATAAGAAGACCAACTGGTACATCATTTGCCAGAGCATTTGGATTTGATAAAGAAAAAGTGGAAGCCTTTTTCAACCTCCTTGAAGAGCTTTACGCTAAGAATAACTATCCACCAAATTGTATTTACAACGTGGATGAATCAGGCCTCACAATAGTACAAAGTAAGATACCACAAATCATCGGCCACAAAGGTAAACGCCAGGTAGCTGCACTGACTTCAGCAGAAAGAGGATCTCTGATGACAATAGTTGTTTGCATGAATGCTACTGGTCATTTTGTGCCACCGTTCATTATTTTTCCCAGAAAAAATATGAGTGCTCAGCTAATGAGAGGCTGTCCTCCAAGATCAGTCGGAGTTGCACACCCATCAGGGTGGATACAAATGAACATCTTTACAGACTGGTTCAAGCACTTTATTCAACACACCAACCCGACTCCTGAATCGAGGGTTTTACTGATACTAGACGGACACTATAGTCATACTCACAATATCGATATAATAGATATTGCTAGGGAAAATAACGTGGACATAGTTTCGTTACCTCCTCATACGACTCATAAATTGCAGCCATTAGATAAAACTTTCATGGGGCCTTTAAAAACATACTATAGTGAGGAAATACGCATGTGGATTAGAGACAACAACAGACCTCTAAGTCCATATGATATTAAGGAGCTGTTTGGCAAATCCTATTTGAAAGTACAAACAGGCGAAATCGCAGCCAACGGGTTCAAAGTTACTGGATTGTGGCCTTTAAATAAAAATGTCTTCAGTGATGTGGACTTTATTGCTGCGCAACAAAATGCTTTAATAGACGGTTGTACAACCAATATCCCTCCGCTGGAATCAAGATCTGAAACTGGTCAAGTTCTGGTAGAAATACCTGCACCACAAACAACTGCTAATTTACAACCTGAACCTGTACCTTCGACTTCTGGGCTTAATCGCAGCAGTTTGGGTCTGGTGTCTCCGTATGCCATAAGTCCAGTGCCAGAGAAACGAAGAAAAGTATCTAGCAGAGGAAGAAAAACTGCTGTAGCAGCAGTCATAACATCTTCTCCCTACAAAACTGATTTAGAAAATAAAGAGAGACAAGAAAAAGAAAATAAACTAGTCAAGACAAAGAATAAGAAGAAAACTGCGAAGAGAAACAAACAAACGAAGAAAAATAAGGATGATAGTGAAGAAGAAGACTCTGAGGAACTAGACGTTATCCAGTTTGATGAAGGTAGTGAACATGATGAGTTGATGAACCAAGTACCTCCTGACTCTGCTGATGCAGAATGTATGTTCTGTTCAAGACTTTTTTCCATGGATAAAAGTGGAGAAAGCTGGATTAAATGCTTGATGTGTGGGCTCTGGGCACATTATGATTGTGCTGGTCCAGAGTTTGATACTTGGATCTGTGACTTTTGCAAGTAATTATGTAACTTCTTTCATTTATCACAATATGTTATATTTATTTAATTGATCTCAAAGATATTAATGTCCATTTTTGTTATTGTTATGTTGATTTATGCTTATATTCCATATATGGGTACCTATTCCATATTTGGTTACTCATTTGTGATTTCGTTTTTTATGTTAGATTTTAATTTGATAACTAATATATTTGATTAAAGGCTGTTAATTACTACATATAAATGTATGACTGATTAGTAAAAACATTAAACTGTTTTAATTTATATGAAGTTTTTTTTTTTATATCCCAAAAACAAAATAGTATTCCATATTTGGTGACTTTCCTCTAATAATAATAATAAAAACTTTATTCATGACAAATAGATTGTAACAAAATCGTTAATCTCCACTAGGTATTCTCCGGTTTTGTGGTAACCAGATAACAATTAGTCAGTGGTGCAGTACATGTTTAAATAGTTTCTTGAGAAAAAGCAGGTTTAGGGTCTGTTTCACAATGTATGGATAAAGTACGAAATAGCTATGCAACACATAAATGATTCGGAAGATAAAACTTCCGAATAAGACATTTCGCGTTTCATGACTAATAGCGCTATCTGACAGTCGTGCTACCAATAAGTAATAAATAGCTTATTTGGAACTTATCCGGACATTGTGAAACAGGCCCTTAGTGTTACAACTAATCAAATACAAGTCTTACACGACATGAAGAATGTGTGAATGTGTGAGTGTGCGAATGGATGTGGGTGCGCATGTATTTGAAAGTGTAGCTAAGACTTGTTAGACGCGTGCGTTGTCAATGTTAGTTTTTGGGACCTCAGCATAATACTACACATTTATGTATAACTTCACTAATTCTTTTGATCCTTCTATAAACTAATTTGGATTTTTTATGTAATTAGTAGAGTATTTACTCTTAATAAGAATGATAAATTAAGCATCTCAAAGGTTCAAAAGTCAATTTAACTAACGTAAGATCAATACAAAGCTAACAAATACGAAAATTATAATTGATGTCCCATCACAAACTTCAACTCTGTGAAACTTGCTTAATAGTGGATATCTATCAAAATAAAGGATACATCTGACATAATACATCATATTGGATTGTGGTAAAGAATAAACGGTAAATTGCCGACGAAAAGGGTATTCCGTGGACGAAATATTAAGTATATTAAGTACAGCAGTGATTACCGCTTAACCTGGAGATCAAGCCGACTAATAGTAGCACAATTTAATTTGACTTACCAACCAATACAGATTTCATTTGCAAACAAGTTTGATTGGCAAAACCTCTATTGAGACCACAATAAAATCCTTTTAAACGTTTCTCTAATTTTTAGTGCTTACTGCGTGCAGAGAAGTTTTTTACTGTCAGCGTTGCTGTGGTAATCACTGATGACTCAGGTCCCTGCCGTGGATGTCGAGATTGAGGCGAGAACTGTCTATATTTAAGCCCTTTGGTATTCAGAGAGTTAGCAAGACCCATTCAACAGAAAAACAAATGTAGGGAAAGTCTGAGAGATCAATTCAAGAAAATTAATATACTTACCTTTCCCTTGCAATATATTTATAAAAATGTTATGTATGTATACAAAAATAGTGATAAGTTTACTAGAATAGAACATACGCACAATGTTAATACTCGGAATAAACGCAGGCTACAATTTCCCCGTACTAGACTATCTAAAGTTAGTCATTCTTTTTTGGGAAAAGGGATACTCTTCATTTATAAAATCCCAGAGGCTCTTTTATCTCTGCCTCTAATAAATTATCTCAAAAATGATTTCAAATTTTTGAGAATCTATAACTATAGCTTACGCTCTTCCGAAAACAATACCCTTGAAATCCCATCTCATAACTCCTCGTTTCTTGTCGATTCTTATAAGGTCTCTGCAGTTAGGCTATGGAAATCACTTCCCGTCCCTATTCGCTTAGCTTCTTCTCTATCTTCCTTTAAATTTCTTCTGTACAAACATTACCTGTCTACCTCGTATCCCTAACATTCGTACCAACTACTAACTGACGTGAGACTGATCTTGATTTTCGTGATACATGTGCACTCTTTACTTTTTGTTTTTTTTTTTAATTTTTAAGAATAGTTTCAGTTTAGTGTTTTTCTTCCTGTTTAGTTTCTTCTTAATAACTATTTCTTATATGTATTTTTGCACTTCTTGCCGATGTAATTTAATACCTTTTCTTTTTTCCTTTACTCACAGTGGTTGCCTGGAAGAGATCGCTCGAAAGCGATAAGGCTGCAGGTTGCTCTCCTTTTCATTTAACTGTATTCAATTGTTATATTGTAATATTACGAAAAATAAATACGTTTAAGAAATTTATTAAAGAATACCTGTGTAAAAAGGTTACTATAAAGTTAGCGATTACCTAATTGATAAAAAAGCTTGGGACTAGTGCTGGGCAGTCTATTTCTAATTAATTTGCTATATTTGTTTTAAAGTAAGCGTTGTTTGATGATTTTCTTCACCGAGAGTTTTTTACGCCGGTTTTTTCTCTCGGCCTACACGCTCTGTCTTCTTTGCCGATGAGTAGGGATCAAATGACGGGGTATAAGTGATACCTGTCTATCTTATATTCCATAATAAACGTATGTTTTTTAGCTAAAAAAAAGCCGTCCACATTTAGATTCTGGGTTCTGCAAGGCATTCAACCCAAGAAACCACATACGACCTAGATCCTTCCCTATTCATTAGAACTTAATTATTCTAACTGCATTGGATAAGAATTGCAAACGCTAGTAAATGTTTTAAAATAGCCACTGGGATTTAATTATTTATGTAGCGAGTTATTTAGTCTTACATTAAGGCTAGGAAATACGTAATTTTATAGCAAATAAACGCAAGAGCATATTTAAGAGAAAACAAAGCTTAATGGCTACTTATTTATGAACAGGGAATTTAGCTGAGTGATGTGCGATCACCTGAGAGCTAGCACTGAGCAATTTATTACTCGCACTTAGCCACACGAACACTGCAATAGTAAAGTGGCCACTTGCTTAATACAAACTCGACTCAAACTAAATACACTTCCTCGTTGCACTCTCTAAAATCTCTCCGGAATGTGTTTAATAACAACTTTCAGTGCAGCAAATTTCGTTTAAAGGAACACGCTAAGTACGTATATAGTTTTTTTTTTATTTTCAAAAAGGTTTTAATTTTATTTTTTTGAATTTTAAAAAGACAAGTATGTAATATTTCAAATAAATAAAAGTTGAGAACCAGACAGCGGGGAAGTTACAACGATCTTGTAACATAGTTTTCATGTCGCCGCAAGATTTTACCGTCATTAGTAATAAAGTTAAAATTTAATACATTCTTTTAATTTAATACTTTATTGCATAATTATCTCCTAAGATAAGAGAGTGTGAATGTGTGTGTCTAAATGGATGTGTTAGTGCATGCATTTGAAAGTATATACCTATAATTAAGCTACTATTATAATCTACTACAACGTCTCTGACTACAAATATTACCATTAAATTAATAACAATAATTTATCTATTTTAATCATCCATTGCATACTATATTATTATGAATAATGTATATCATTATAATTGTTTTTTCTTGTTTTTTTATTGAAAAATAACAAAACAAGAAAAGTTAAATGAAATATTCTGCAACTCTCGTTTTGAATAAACGATACAAAACAAATGAAGACGTCTTCAACACCTAGTCACAAAGACAGAGCAGTCTTTGTGTTTTATATAATGAGTGGTAAAACTATTGTAAAGAGAATCGATATAACGAAATGTTCTAACAATCTAATAATAATATCATAATATTTTATATGTATCAAGCGGGACAATTATAATTACGTTAATTAATTTGTAAGTACTAATTGTAATCCAATTAACGCCTATTATGCACATTGATCAAAATTATGGACCACAATATTTATCGCTTACAATTCATGCTGGAAACATTCAAGGAGTATTATTGAAAGAGATTTGTGTAGAACATTCTATAAGATACGTTATCCACCTTTGTGGAACGGCGGGTGGGATGCACGTTTCACACAAGATCCCTTGCAATATCGACATAATCCCCGTTTCTCCAACTGTATGTATCTTTTTGCGACGTCTTTGGCCGTCTTATATTTAAAGAACAACTTAATTTAAGCATCTGAACGCTTAATAATAAGTACTTTTGTATATATGTATACAAATGTAATTATGACTAGTAATAATTTAATTAATAATTATAAAGCTATTTACAGATATTATAATAGGAAAAGAAGGAAAGTAATTTTCTGTAGAATCAAATCATTTTGATCACATTTAATAACCAACAATTCAGTTTCTATATAGTTGTTTGGTTTAATAATACATTCGAAGTTGTAATTTAGTATTGAGTTTTATAATCTAATTTCACTTTTTTAATTATGTGAAACATTAAATATTCAATTTATGTCTGTTTATTTATTTTGTAATCCTACAGCTAACAGAAAATATATAATAACCAACAATTACTGTAAAAATACAGCTAGAGATGAAATACATAATATTTACCTACAAAAGGTTGAATTTTTCAACCTTAAAAACAAACAATAAAATTTATTCAATACATTTAACTAAGAGATACCTAATTTGACTGTGTTATGCAATGGTGTAAGTGAGGCTAAGTACGTTAAGGTGTGTGTAATAATACACTTTTTGATACATACTAACACATTTAAAATATCACTGTATTATACATAATATTACATGCAGTTAAGTGTGAAATGTACGTTATAATAATACTGTGAACATTGGTAGTCTTCATATTTTCAAAAAGTTCAACGGAAGTTCAAGCAAGTTCGTTTGCAGTTTTTATCAAGTTTTCTTATACATGGATTTCTTTGGCTTCTCCAGTGACAAAGACGTGATGCTCACTGGGGCACTTTCCTTTGAGCCCGCAAAAACTTCGAGAGGTCAGGCAGTTATAAATTGTGAAGTTCTGTGATATGTGGTTTCAAGTTTACCTTACTTGCGGACTTCTGGAAGTTTCGAGTTCGCAAAGGAGTTGTGTTCGCCTTCCTGATTCTCTTACGTTTGAATCGTAGTATATTTTTAAATGCAACAGTTATTTAACACCTTACATGACTACAATAGGCTAAATTTACTTGTTAAAAAAATACGACAGTAACATGTCCTCTTCTGCTATTTTTAAACTCTGTATATACGAACAATGCAAGTATTTAGAACCTTTATTTTACGAAAAACGGAAAATAGTGATAGTCCAGAAAACTTCTCCATCCAATTCTATAACAAAGTAATGGTTTCCAAACTGATTTCAGTTAATAGGTACCCAATATGTAACTCGCGAAGTTTACGGAAACTCATCGCTCGGTACTATGTAAGGTTGGATGTATAAGTTTAATTAGAATTCCTACACGGTGGAGCGACCACGGTCTTATCTGACAGATGTGTCTGACAACTCCACAAGTACTACCCTAATGAGAAAATAATGTTTAACGTCAACACCTCAACTATTTGAGGTGTACAAAAAACTTAAATTCTTTCTTTTTGAACTGAATCTTCTTTTGCCGTATGAGGGTAATTTTTTACAGATGAAACGTAACGAAAATGTGCAGCGTTTTTGTAGAGGAAAATCGAGGGAGCGATTGAGACCGCCGATTGGGAGAAAGTGAGAACGGGAGATCGAGAACAAATACACGTTATTGGTTGATGTGTTCGTTTAGTAGTTACGTATTAGATCTTTAGATGGCAATTCTGTCGCATAGTGTCTTGTGCGTAAACGCAGATTTTTTATTTATTTATATTATCATTAGCACATATACAGTTTGAATATAGATATACAAATACATGGAGTGATCGTAAACTGGTACATGAACATCTATTGGGGTTTATCCTTGTAATAACTGTAACTGTTATAAGATAATGATATCATAATTTAACGTACCTTGTAAGGGGATTTTCCAGGAATCCTCAGATTGTATTTGTAGTATTTCGTTTGATAAAACTTTTCAATATTTGTTCGTGTAGATTTAACACATTTGAGTTCTTAGCTTACAATCTGAAATCTTGCAGTATTGACACAAACGTATAAGCGATCGTATTCACATCACTTCACAATGAGGTCTGCCTTCTATGCCTACATTCCCCATTTAATATTTCTAACATATATTAATTCTACATATACGAACACTGCTTATATATGTATCGACGGGAATGGATTTTTTTAAGTATTTCAAAATAAAAATTGCGCATCTTACTGACGAATAATACAGTATTTAAATGGTATTTTTTTTTAATCGGTCAAGCAATTATTTATTATATTTACATAGCAATACATTCCAAGTAGCCTATCAAGCGAGCGATTAAATAGACCTGCAGCATTTAAAGGTAGAAGTTTTCAGCTCCGAAATTTTCTCGAACTACATGTCAGGTAGCCCCTGACGGAATATAGTAGATCGTCTCGAACTCCAGTTCTCTAACAGGTCAACAAGTAAATAAACCGTTTGGCCGGTAGTTTCGTGACAGTCGCACGTGGAGCTAGTCTTTGGTTTATCTCAGATCTTTACACAGAGTTATTTTGGACTTTTTGAGTTTTTCATATTTCATATTTCTGGACCAAGTGAGGTGCGCAGTGCTTTGTCTTAATTTGTTTTTATGCCGCTTTTACATTTTTAAAAAATATTATGGTGGCTGAAGCTGTTGCACCCCCTACATAGAGTTCGTTCTAAATGAGTCTTGTCAGGCGTCGCAAGTAGTAAATCGTATTGCCGTCGGACCCTTCTCGTGTTCTTGTCTTCTCGATGGCATGCTTCCTTCTCCTGTGGCAACGTGTGCCGTTATCCAGAAGATTTGAATTTAATGTTTTTTTCATGGCCCTTTTTTAGTTAACTAAAGTTTACTTTGACCTTACTTTTATTTGACAGTTATTCTCCCTGTAATGTAAGTGGGGCTCCCATTCCCCACGCGTACTGGTATAGGCGAACTATCATTATTATGTTATGTTTTATTGCTTCAACGTGTCATGCACATGGTGTTACAGCTGCGTGAGCGTCCTGTAAAACAGGAATCGTAGCAATGTTCTCTGATAGTTTTTGCTGGTTCCACTCCCTCAGAGAATTTAAATTTAGAATCCAGAAAAGCAATTCCGTGATATATATAAGGCTTTATTATAATATAATCAGAATTATATCTACATAGATGGACAATGAAATATTGTTAGTACTAGAGTAGATGTTACTTCATAGTATTTACTATGAAGTAAAATCTACTTTAATTATATGAAGTGACTTTGCTATAATATAAAATACTCTTGTCATCTTCTATATCAATTATTATTACAAATAGGCCACAGTATAAACATTTTCTTTTTACAGTTAAATTCGTTGGATGGAACTGCGCCTCTCGAGGGACAGTCATCGCATTCAATACCTAAATTGGATCGGCATTTTCTCAGTTGCGATACGTCAAAGTCTGTTCCAATGGGGACGTTTGTGATCGACAAAACACGATGCCTGTTACATCAACTAGCAATCCTGCACGTTTGTCAAAATCGAGGATCGTTATAACGCTTTGACAATATATCTTACTATGAAATATAGATAGATGAATTCGATTCCTCTTAAAATACAGATTATTACAGAATATCATTCAAACAATAAACAGTAGGATATTCGGTATGATTTTAAAAACTATTATAGATTATATAGAAGTTATATATAGTGTAAATAAACAATTGTACTCTTATGTATTGGCTGTAAAATTCCAAACTAAACATTCAACGTTTTGAATTGAGTTTGAAACGGGCGTCGAACACGGCACGTCGGCAGGAATCACTTTGACCCTGCCTGTAAACTCGTTATTATTATGACACTAAGAAAAATATTTTGAATACAATTTTAAACGTCGACCCTTGTCGACCTCTATACACACTCTTGTAACGCCCTAGCGGACTTGAAAACCGCACTTTTCACAATAATATTGTAATTTTTCAAAGAGCTTTTTGCTTTGTGAATCCATTGTCCAGTCACGCTTGTCCAGTCGTAAATACGCGACGAAACAAATTTCGTTGCGGAATTCTGGTATGCCATTTCGTAAGTCATGCATTTATATGCATGGCGCTTTATATCCTCGTGATATACTTTGAAGCTTTTGTGGATTAATGCATAAAGAAAATATTATTTAAAGCACAAAACAGCTAATTAAATAACCAAACCTAGAGGTACTTTAAACCTGACCTCAGTATTATTTATTTTACATACGTATATAGTTTATGTGACAGAATTAATAGATAATAAAGTATCTGCGGGTAGATGACTTCGTGCCTGTTGATTATTTTTGCAAATTCAAAAAAATAACATATTTGTCGCTCATTTTGGCGCGATGCCCCATATGGAGGTATTTTTTTATCTGTTGTGCATAGTATTCTGATATAAATATAACATTCCCCGATACGACGATGATAAGATTGTGTAAACATTATAACTTATTGTACATATTTTTTATTTATTGCTTCTTAAAACATTAATTAATTAAATCAGTGGCGCTACAATCTATATAGGTTATATAAGTTTTGGGCTTCAGATTTCTGTACATGTTTTATGATCATTTGTCAATCTTATTGGCAAGTTAGTAATCAGCTAACACCTAGCCTAACACATACCTTTGCCTTTTTGGGTCTAAAGGAAAGCCGGTATCCTCACCATGTTTGCCTCCGCCGTTCGAGCAAAATTTAAAATGCGCACGTAGAAAAAAGTCTATCAGTGCACAGTCAGGGATCGAACCTACGACCTCAGGGCTAAGACTTGCACGCTGAAGCCACTCAGCCAGGACTGCTTTGTTATTCCGCCCCAATTAAAATTTAAATGTTAATTAGGTAGCGTAATTTTTGCGTAAAACAGGATTATCCTTCGTAAAACAGTGCTGAAGTTTTAATTACACACAAAATGAGGGTAAAAATTTACAAAGCACAAGTACGAGAAAGAAACAAAACTATGTAATGCATTTAACAATCCTAGTAAAGCTCGCAAAAACCACGTGATATCTCTTTACACACACTAACTCACCGGAAGAGGACTTAAAGCTTATTCCTACATCCGCCTTGAAATGAAATTTTCGTTTTAAACCCTCTGCAAGTTTGACGATTTTATACGCTAATATTATTTAAACGGTAAAAACACATAAATCACAACCTATTGAACATCTATCAAATTTAATACGGATCTGGTCTCGTTATAAACTGTCAAACCATATTCGACAATAACTTTGATTTTAATTTTGATATATTAAACACAGTGTGAAATGAAAAAAAATCGTATATTTGCTTGCACGATAGTGGTAAAATTGGGTACATTAATTATAAAAATCCACACAATCCGCCATATATAAATACGCATGCAAATGTCATATTAATTTTATAATGTTATAAAAGTATCTTGCCTTTAAAAATTTAATCAGCTTCCCCTAAGGAATCGCACGTCACAGATCTATAACTTATAGGAAGGTGATTAAATAGTTTATAGTCATGGCGTAACAATTTTTTGCATACATGTAGTGCAACATGTAGGTACCCACGGCCGTGTTGGATTCCTCGGTATATACAGGCTAGTTTCATTGAAAGTAGGTACCCACGTGATAGTAAAACTTTTTTAATTTAACTTAAAAGAATATCTGTTATGTTAAAAACGATCCCAAATATAAACAACAACTTTATTCAAAACTGTATTCGCAATCACATAAAAACGCCAGTAATAGTTCTCCGATGCCGGAACAGATGTATTTTACGACATGGCAACAGACAGATTTTGTAATAATAGAATACAACCGCCATTGGGCATTTTCAACCCGTAACTAAAAACGCTGCCAGCTTTTAGATTTAGACTAAGATACAATCAAACCAAGGTTTGAAAAACAGTCATATGAATGACCGTATATAATAATAACTTATCCTGGGGAAATTTTGACGTTTTACTATCTTAACTATAGGGGAAATCTCCCCAAGGATGAAGGGTTCGCTAATAGGGTATCCCAATAATAACAATAAAAGATCTCGTAGCTTATCTGGATGGCATATTTGGAGGATATCCAAACGATTTACCACAACGCGGCACAAATGCTACTTCAAACCCTGAGCAAATGATGTGAAAATATATTTATGCGAACAAATGACGAATCTCCTAAAACCCCGAGCTTTAATGTCATTTTCAAATCCTTTTATACCCAGTATAAAGCATCAACGTAAGCTTAGATATATGAACCAGTTGGTTCGCAATATGAGCTTTGAATGGGAACTTATGAATTACTAAATGTAAAAAAGTATGGAATGTTTTCATATTTGATTTCAACATTTTAACGCATAACTATTTTAGAAATTTAATCCATGTCAATTGAGTTTTTCATACATGCTTAATGGTACTGCAAAGACGACTTGGGACAGATACTTTTGCGGTTAACTGTAATGGGTTCGTTAAGGATAAAACGCTCTAAATAAATCAACTTCTGAAGTGATTTAGGTAGTTTTTATATTATTTTTATAAGATTCGTTCAGTTTCAGGTAGTCGGACTGGATAAGTGACACAGCGATCCTATTAGGTGGTCTCAGGTGATACGAAGGTAATAGTATAAAAGCGTTTGACGGAGGTCCATCATTCATCTCGGGATCCCATCTGTGAGCAAATTCCCTATTCACCTAGTTCTGGCCGATCACAACTTAATAAAAAATAGAATGCTTTAAATTTCGCAACTGAGCCTGGGTCGACTCTCTTGAGACCTTCAGACAACATTAGCATATTAAAATTGAAATAGGTATCTATCAAGCAACGATTTACCTTTTTACGTTTACGGAGGAATTCTCATGGCACGAGTTTTAGATAAAATTCAATCTACAACTAAATTCCCGGGAAACGTATTTTGTGTTTTATACCTTAATTTTATTTGCAATTCAAATATTTTGTCTCCTTACGACAGTTATGTTATCGGATAATGTATATACATAAAGATATATATTTATATATATATATATATATAATATAATATTTTCAAGTAGTCTATAAAATACTCAACCGTTTTGTTTAAAGGTATTTTAAAGCCGGTAACACACTTGCGGTCCCTTTATCAGTATTACCTAACATCACCCTTTTTTTTTGATTAATTCTAAATTGCTATTCAAATGTCAAAGATTCATGTAGGCAACACAATGTACACCTGTGAACGTAAAAAAAGAAATATACATTGTATTATTCTAATTTTACGTTTACTGCCAGTTCCTCATTGAAGAGCGTAGAACGGAAGAGAAGAACTGCCAATAAACTCTCCGTCACATTTTTTAATCGCCAAGTTATTTCGTTTCCGTAAGGAGCTGCAACCATTACACCATGTTCCACATGACATCTTAAGTAATAAATTAAAAACAAAGATTTGTCCTCTATCAGCAGGAGGCATGGTGAAATAGGAGCACGCATTTACATTCTTGTGGGACGGAGAGTAGTAGACTGGTAGTAAATGTAAATTTACAATTAATTTAATTTTCTTGACGTTCATAAGTGTACTTGGTTACCTATATGAATAAAGATATTTTGATTTTGACCAACACGCAATTATACATAGTCTAAACAACTAACATCACCGCATACACGAATTCAAGATACTACGATAGTTCCAGTCCAAATAGTTTATGGTCAAGAAATTTAAACATTCAAATAATGAAATTCAATAGAACTAATTAAAATGTACATAGAAAGTTTTCCCTTTATAGATAATAAATTATATGAAATTCGAAAGGGTAGACTAATAAAGACGACCCCGAAAATAGAGTTTTGATTTATATTCGACGCGTGATTCCCAAATCTTATTTAAACTCACAATAGATCATCGTCCGATATTATCAGCAAGCGATTTGCGGCCCGAGTTTTACTTTATTTCCTGCCAGAATGAAAAAAGAATTTATAAAAAGTATTTTATTTTGAAAAGATACAATCACCGGCAATTTTTCCAGAGAACGTGAGCAAATCTCAACGCTGAATTTTCATAGAAGCTTCATTGAAACCTGATAAAATACATAAAAGGAATAATAAATTCGCTCGTGATAATGATTATAAAGCCTATTTCTGTTAACAAGAAGATTGTCTATATTCGTCTTATATTAATTTTTCACACAGTGCCTAAGTTGATTAAGCATCATATTACGTATTCTCTTCGGGTTTGTATTCCAGGTATACATTTTTGCTGGAGAGTACTTCCTTCCGGTATGCGCTTGTATAATTAAAAATCTGAGTCTTACTTCTACTTTGAAAAAGTAATTATTTTAACTTTGTAGAAAGGGAAGGATTAATCCATAAAAAACAGGAATCTTAAAGTACAAGTGATAATACTCTACAGTATTAACAGAATATAATTTACTTACACTTGTTCATAAAAGATTAACAATATGGTATTATAGCTAAAAAAGTGCAACAGCAACGTTACATACGTCACAAATTGAATTAAAAGTAAAAAATATCAAGTAAGATTGAGCTATATTACTATATGAATAAATTAAATTTCCCAGTCACTATTAATTTAATAAGCAAGATAGTACTGAGTAAAACACCGTTTATCGGTTAAAAGCACATGCTTTTAAACACCTATGAGGGTAGGTTTAGACTTAAACAAACAATATCATTAATCTTCCCCGAAACCGAAGCTTCCAGCTCCACCCGACTGCAAATTTATCGAACCATTATCAAACTTTAGCTTGGGGATTAATAACAATTTTACCTAATTATAACTCGTGAATTTCTGCAAGGGAAATAAGATTTCGAATTTCATTTAAAGCCAGTATCACTAATGTTGTTGACGCATCGACACTATGATATTAAAAGCTACTAGATTTATTTGTTCTGTTGAACGACTTAATCTCAGGAAATCCCAATTTAATTTTTTTTTTATTTCTAAATATATATATTTTATAAAAACGTATTTGTTAATTTCGTTGTAGTCATACTACAAGTTAATTTCGTTGTAGTATGAAGTTACAGTTATGAAAACAAAAAAAGCATATTAAATTGGGAGATTTTAATAACTTCGCTCCAGACATTTACGAAAGATGTGCTGTATATATTTGTGTTTTTAATAATTAATCAGTATTTTTTTGCTTTGCGTACGTACGTAATTGTAATATCGAAAACGATCACATTAAGTCAGTATTTACTTGACGTGACGTTATAAATATGTATATAATCTCATTGTTATTCTATGTATAAGTCTGCCCATTGAATTGTCTATGTACAATATAAAATTAATTTTGACGTCAAAATCATCTAACAATCCTAATCTTTTTTAAACCAAAAGTACTGAATACTCAATTCTCCAAATAAAAGGGTGCGTTTATGATCGTTAACCTTTTTGCGAACATGAAACGTTGTAAAAATAAATGATTTTCTTACCTCAACTATCAAAGGACAGCTATCAAAGCAAGTGTAATTAAAAATTTCTTGACGCTTCGGTGCTTATAAGAAAGTTTTAGAGTGAAACAAGTTGTCGCACTTGTTATAAGTTCAGCCCGTATTAAATAGTTATTTCTTAAAACTCATTAATGAAGCTCAAAGCAATTTTATACATGTACCAATTCGAGGCGACAATCTATCATATAAACTCAGTTTAACATCTAAGTATTATATTGTTTGTGGCCGCCATTTATTGCAAAGCTTATAAATCTTGTTTAGTCAGATCATGTCGTGCCGAAAATTTGTCTCTCGGTATCACGAAAAATTCTACACCATGCCCATACAGTGTCAGATACAGACTGAGGGTTCTCGAACAAACTCAGGGACTAGGGCTAGTGTAGGAGTAGTGATAGGCGGTAGCGGCCCATTTTAAACTTTTTTAAACTATTTTCAAATTTTGGCCAAAACATACAGGTGAAACATAATTTGTTTGCATTGATATCCTACCCTTGCATACTTGAAATTTTGTTACAATTTTTATTTTCTTACAATACAATCTCTAATTTGACAGCCCAAAGAACGGTGATAGTAAGTAAAGTGGTGTGGGTGATGGCTGGAAACTGAACATACGCTTGGGACGGAGTTGTATAAAATGGTGCTCAATCGATAGAAAAGATGTAGATGAAGTTATTTTCATCTATTTGCGTCTTTTAATGGCCATGATGATTTTCCGGGAAAAAATAAAATTTCAAAGTAAATTCTCCATACATTTTCTATGGCCCAAATTTTTCAAATTAAAAGTATTTTTTTACGGTTTTAGCTTCGAGTCGCCAATCTCGAAAATTCCGTGCAGCGCACCTATATCCTGTTTATAAGAAACTTTCTGAGACCAGAAGGTATTCCACTGAGAATTCGAAAATCTAATGCTTCACATGTATTACAAATGCAAAATACGTTTCTTCGTAAGAAATATGGTTTATTTTCCAAATTCCCAGATAATATGAAAGCAAGCCCTTAAGCCACTGGGGCCCAACGCACCGCGCAACGTTGATATAGAGATTTGCCTGACTACGACGTGTTAGAATTTGAAACCAATTTAACTACTCACAGTATTACATACTTAGTTCTGTCTTTGTATGGAGATTATTGAATTGAGAAAATTTAATTTTAATAATTTCGTGCTCTAAACGACCCATTGCCACTTACTGTTTTTAATGTGTTACGACAATGTGTTGTCTTTAATTTTTAACCGAAGAATTGAACGCTCCATAGGCTTTTGTCATACTCCAATCTTTTTAGATTTAAATACTTTATTTTCTCAAAACAGACAAAAATGCCACTTACATGAGAAATGATACTTCAGGTAAAAATAACATTGTAGTCGTTAAATATTTACAAATAATCACAAATCGTACATACAACAAACCCAAAACTAGAGGTACCCAAATATACACGAATAAAAACCAATTATGTATAAGTAAATGAAATTAAAAGTAATTTTGTTTGACATATTCACCCAGTCTCGATTTGAATGCATTGAAAGAAGTAATATTTTTTATATTTGTGGTTAATTTATTATATGTGCGCCTTCGTAAGTAAACATTTATTTGCCGTAGTTCGTGCGTAGATAGTGCAAGATAGCTCGCTCGACGCAGGTTTGATTTTAGAATTTTTTTTTATTCCCAAAATTTGTTTCATGCCAGGTTAATTCTTCTGGTTGTTTAATCCACGTGTTGGTTATGATTAAACGTTATTTGCTTCCTTGTATGTTCTTAGACTTTGTCACTATTAATCTTTTCACCACTTTCAGTATATTGCAAGAATTGGCAACCGATTCAAACTCATCTTTATAGACTGCCCTATCAAAATATGGCTGAAGACATACAGAACAATGTATTATAATCTTCACTTGACATAGAAATCGTAGGAAAGTTATCACTAAGTTTATCTTCCTCAACTATATGATATATTCGAAAATAAACAATCCACTTTGGTGATTCATTAAAAGTATATTGTGATTATTAGTCAGTGTATTTTTATGTTCATGTACTTGTACAATCGTCATCGTCATATTAATTTTTAATAATTACAATCCTGACTGATCGATTTATGGAAATGTTCTTTGATTTCAGAAAATAACTTTTATTATATTATAATCCTCCATATCGTCCTTATTTTCTAATTCAGAGACTATTGATCTACCCTCTTTTCTCTCTATTTCCTTATTTGTAAGGACTGTGCTCTTGTCCTTAACAATTTCATCTAAAAGGTTCCATTCAATTAAACTTTTATATAATTGTTTATCTGGTTTTCATTTCATTTAGAAATGTAACGCTAAATAGTATGCAGCTTATCCAAAAACATAACCAATTTTTAGCACCATAATAGGGGCTTTCATGCAATCAGAACGTAATTTTTTAAATAAACTGCGACTGTGACTGTTCAACAAACATCATCTTTTTAAAAAGTATCTTAATGCGGAGGCAAAACCGCGAAAGCAAGTTTAAACTACCCTACATCTTTAATAATTATTGTGGATTCATATAAAAAAAATCGAATGTTATTATTATGCTAAACCAACAACATTTAGTCCTTATTGATGAGAACAAAATCAATAATTTCCGTCGGGCATGGTTAAATCCATAAACAATACAGAAGGCGAATGATATAATTATAAATATTTATTAACTTATTGTAATATAAAAAGTACAGAGATATATAATAAAATGAATGTTCCTAACATTCATCGATATATTAAATAGTCTACAACAATTCGATAACTTTAACAAACTAAATCTTAAAATTAACTTAAATCAATAAAGGTGAGGTAATAAAGGCCGGCCGGAGGTTTATTAAACTATATAGTAACAAAACATTACATAATGTAAAAATTACCACAGAAATAAATTGTTTTTCTGTTATCCTAAATTGAGGACATTTACGAAAACTCATATTTACAATTCTCCAATTTATAAATCTTTTAAATTTCTTAATTATATATACAAATGAATATCAAAAACATACTTTGAATGTATTCATATCCAAGGTACTCCTTATTTTAAAAATATAAATAAGAGTCTTTAAACTATGAATTGTTTAGGATACCAAATTCTTAAACGAAATTAACTTGCTAAGTTCTCTCTTAAGTAAATCATTCAGCAATATTCTGTTTCGGAGGCTTTGAAACCAAAGTTACCAGTCAGTTCAATAGTACAATCTAGATTGGAGCTTCCAAACTTTAATGTCGGTTTTGCCGCTGCTAAAAAAGGAAAATTAAGTTATTTAAAAAAATAAATGTTAAAACTGATCAGTGAATCAGATATCGGTCCTGTATTCCTATATTTTTTATACAATGTTACAATTTGACAAAACATCGATCTCTATTCTTTCCAATTTTATATCAATGTAACTGAATATATATCAATTACCTTTAGTGCGTACTGCTTGCTACACGGCGGGCAATACCAACTGCCGGCCGGTACCGAAATTATACCAACACACTCAAAGTGGTACCACTGCAGTTTACAATTCGGCGCATCACAACCAATCATGGGCGAATCACTTTCTTTACCACAGAAACAATATGTCTCTGTGGTTTCAATTTGACTCTCGTTATACGGCAGAACGCGACATATATGGGCGCCATACGTCCACCGTTTCAAGGAACATTTATTGCAGCAAAAACTCTCTGTACCGTGTCGCCAGTACAAATGTTCCAGTAACTGTTTATAATCATAATAGATCATGGAACATTTACCACAGGGGTACACAACGTTGTTCAAATTATTGGACAGATCCATTGCAATCACCATAAACACAATGAACACGTTACGATAGTTGAAATGCAAATGAAGTAATTTTTTAAGGGATGGATGATTTATACCTGGGTATAATTACGTGAAAACGGAACAATTTAGTGATCCTTTCAATAAAGCGATAAGTGACCGCTACTTAAGTAATCACTTCATAGAAACAAACAATACTATTAATAAATGCTATCGCAGGATTAAAGATTCAAATATTTTTAGAAAAACAATAACATCATTTTAGTACTGTTTACTAAAAACTATTAAATAATATGAAAATGATTATTATAATACATATATGTTACCGCCTACAAAACCAATATTACTGATAAAGTTGCTTACTAATTTATATATATATATATGTGTATAAAAAACACCGTCAATTTTAGTAGGATATGCCGATACCCACACACATGGTGGGTTCGAAATGTGTTTTATAATATTAAATAAGTAAATATATACTTAGAACAGTGTTGGCCTAGTGGCTTCAGCGTCCGATTCTCATACCTGAGGTCATAGGTTCGATAGCCGGCTGTGCACCAATGGAATCTCTTTCTATGTGCGTATTTAACATTTGCTCGAACGGTGAAGGAAAACATCGTTAGGAAACCGACATATCTTAGACCCAAAAAGTCGACGACGTGTGTCAGGCACTGGAGGCTGATCACCTATTTGCCTATTAGATTTAAAAATGATCATGAAACAGATTCAGAAATCTGAGGCCAACACCTAAAGAGGTTGTAGCGCCACTGATTTATTTATTATTTATACTTTTTAAAATGTATAAATCATTCCAAAAGTAAAGAATAGGTATACACTTACAAACGTTTTCTACTATTAAACTTATTTAAATTAAATTGGCTCAGTCTTTAATACTACGTGTATTGTAAAACCATTTTATAGAAGATTAGACAATACCGCTTATCCTCTGAATGCACAATTCTAGACGAATTGGGTTTTACAGTACCAATAAATTTGAGATAAGCCGATTACCATTTTGAAAGAATTTGTCATTAAACAAAAAACGTATAATCTGAATCTGTATAGACGGATGGTGTCTACGTAATAGAATCGTGAAGGCTCCACTGACAACGTTTTTCGTATACGAACACCAGGAACCTAATTTTTGAAGCTTCATATTGATTTCTCTCATGTGATATAATATGTTACTAGGCAAGCACTATCCATCTTGTGTATTGCGAGTTGATTTATTAAATCATTTACTTCTAATAATGGAGCATCCGGCCAAACTACTCATGTACCGTGTAGGTGTTTCCGTGTACCATGTATACTTACTTTTGTGTCAAACGATATATGATATTCTAACTTGATATTAACTACGGATTGTTTTGTATATTGACTTAGATCGTTGATATTAATTCAAGTACTTCTTGAAGTTACATATATAGTTTTAACTCATAAATATCCTTTTCAAAAGTATTAGATTGGTTGAACTAAAACGTAAACGTACGCAATACATTCGATAGGTTAATTAGAATCGAGTATGACTATTAACTGATTATCTTTTTATGAAATTTTGAAGTCTATACGTAAAAGTTCATTAACTAGATTATTTATTTTGCAAAGTTTAAAACTTAAATAATGTTTCCATATTGCTTCTGGCTTATTAGCATGTATACCACGCAACAGCGGATTGGATTTCATTATTGAGTTTTTGTTCCACTCGACCCCAGTATCGTTAATTGTTTGATCTTTAATTGACATCATGAAAGAAATAATAAGAAATTTATATTCGACGCGTGATTCCCAAATCTAGTAAAGTTTCGTTTAGATAGCATCGTACAACGACTAAATTAAGATACCTACGTCTTTAGATTGATTATATTACAAATAAACACAAATAATTTGATCTTCAATTTAGTCTCTGCAGTAAAAAAATCTTTTATCTGTGATATCATTTAAATTTGTACATATTATATGCTAAATTGTTGCAATTTTTTTGTCGTAAAAAGATGGTATATTTTGCTTATATTATTGCTGTTTTTTTTTGTAGGTGACAACAAGATTTTCTCGAAAATATACCAAACCAAAAAGTACTGAATACTCAAAAATCTTCAATACATATTTCTCCCTTACGAGAATCTGAGGAATTTAGCCGCAAGTGATATACTAAAAGTTAGAGGTTTGCGGAACATATATTTTAAATCAATAAAGAAAATTCACTTGACTTCGAGGAAACATTTTCGGACAGCTTAACATGGATCTGTCCTGTAACACCTAAATTTTTACGACGATACTAATACACGCTGATTTAGACTTCAATATGTCCATGTTACAAAGTACCGTGGAGTTTCTTTACGTAATAGGAGGCTGATGGACAGGACCTCATTTAAGTGATGCCGCCGCCCAAGTACACTCACTGAGGCTGACACGCCAGAAGGCTCGCAAATGCGATGCCGGCCTTTTAAAAATGGCTCTTTTCTTCAAGGACATAAGAGTGCAGTTATATTTTTTTTTTGTCCCACTTTTATTTAATAAATATACGAATATATCTAGAGCAGTGTTGGCCTAGTGGTTCCAGCGTGCGACTCTTATACCTGAGGTCGTAGGTTCGATCCCCGGCTGTCCACCAATGGACTTTCTTTCCATGTGCGCATTTAACATTTGCTCGAACGGTCAAGGAAAACATCGTGAGAAAACCAACATGTCATAGATTCAAAAGGTCGACGACCTGTGTCAGGCACTGGAGGCTAATCACCTACTTGCCTATTAGATTTAAAAATTGATCAAAACAAGAAACAGATTCAGAAATCTGAGGCCAAGACCTAAAGAGGTTGTAGTGCCACTGATTTATTTATTATTTATAAATATATCTAATCCAGCCATGAGTTCTATTACAAATGAAAGTGCATTTTTATTAAATTAAGTAACGGAATATTTATACCTACATATTTATTAATGTCTCAGCAAAAAAATAACATTTACTATTCCAAAAGGCCACATATGACTGAAATGAAGTTTACACTCGTTTTTTTGTACAAGAATGTAGTTTTGTAACTCCTTGATATAACACGCCCCACCAAACCATCACTGACGTAAGATGACCACGTCACGTGATTCTACCCGCTTAAATAGCTTCTTTAGAACTGTGAGCGTATACTTTATCACTTTGCTTATTGTACTGTTCTTCAATCGTGAAAAAAATTTCATCGGTAAAAAGGATATTTCTATGCTTTTCACCGTTGCGTATCACAACAAAAGGCGCTTTGATAGATGCACTCTCTTTAATTGTAAAGATTGATTTAGGGCGTGTCTTGTATATCGGCGATAAGCACCGACCTTCAGGTCTTATTATATAATACGTGGCAGAGTCCTAGTGGGAAACATCATTTATAGCGATAAGATTTTTGGGTTTCTAATGGGTTTCCACGAATTGTGGATTTAAATTACACAGCCCCGATCTTTTCTGATCGTCGACAGACGATTTGTTGTTGTATCTGTTGATAGTACGGTATAGGAACATACGTCTGATACCAAGCTAATGAAGTTTCTGGAATAGCAGCTACGGCTCCATACCCACTTTGTGCAAGGCGATCAATGCAATCCTATTTTTGTTAACACCCCATATTGTAATTTGATAATGAACACGATAAAATATGTGAAATGGCGCAAAATCTAAAGAAGGTTTTGTAATAATATACGTGTTCCAAATTTAAATATTTAAAAGTTGAAAAAAGAAAAGTTTTTATGTATTTAATGTCAGACTAGTTGTATTGATTTTTGTTTGTTTAGTTGATTGCATCTGTTTCCGAGCTGTCCCGTTACAATTTGTACAGGTTCTAGGGGCATCATTTGCGTATTTACAATAATTATATAGAATTCCTAAACAAATCACACACAACTAAGCCGGTAAAAACGAAAATATTTTAGTAAAATTCTATTGATTATTCATTAACCTAAAAATACATTGAACACCGACCTATTTAAATTTGCAGACTAGACAACCAAAGTTGTAAGCATATTCCAACACTCCATTAAAACAAAAAAAAAAACAAAAAAAACATTTATTCATACAGGTAACAAAATGTACACTTATGAACGTCAAAAAAGAAAAGAAATATACATAAAATGATTCTAATTTTACATTTACTGCCAGTTCTCAAATCAAGGGCGTAGAACGGAAGAAAAGAAGTGGCAATAAACTCTCCGCCACTCTTTTTAATCGCCAAGTTTTTCTTACATAATGTTTGTAAGGAGCTGCAACCATTACACTATGTTCCAAATGACATCATGAGTAATAAAGAATAATAAAATAAATTAAAAACAAAGATTTGTCCTCTATCAGCAGGAGGCATGGTGAAATAGGAGCACGCACTTACATACTCGTGAGAACAACACGCAAATACGTAGTATAAACAATTATTATCACCGCATACACAAATTCAAGTACGACCAGTCACCACAAGTAGCACCCGTTCACGAGTATGACGCATGGCCAGCCATCGGCCCCCTCGCCATATTTTAGGGAGAGAGACAACCCGACGCATGGACGCCGCCACAATGTAAGCTTTTTATGTACACTTATTTAAAATATAATATACTTCACTATATTATCTTTTTTTCTTACAATCAAGTTCAAAAGAGAGTGTGGTTACATGAATCAGAAATCATCTAGCTTGTACAATAATTATGGCTAATAAGCAACATTATGTTGACTTTTTTCTACAATACCAGTGATTATCTTAAACTTAAATAATGTTCTGCCTTAGTTCTCTATAATGCTTTAACATTATATTCGTGTGTCCGAGTTACCGCACTTGAACTTGCATTTACTTAGTTTAGCAACTCAAAAGGTATAGTTCACTTTAGGTGTCTAGTTACTGTTTGTACTAAAATGTTGGATTGCCTCAGCATTCGAATGTTTGTGAATCCTGAAACCTTCACTGTATATTACTGTTTAATTATTACATTTTAAGGTTAGTTATTAGGTATATATATATATAACTACAATTATATTTTTATTGGTTTAATGTAATGAAATTAAATCTTCGCCATATTATTAAAAAATGTGGCTACAGTAATATTTTGGGATTACAGGTGTATTGAAGAATGGCCCTATTAGACTTATTTGTGGTACTCCCGCATTAATTTCCTTCAGTTGTGAACTGTGTGTATTTGAAATATATCTAAAGTAGTAAATCAAGCCTTTATGCCAGACTTGACAGAATTGTCACAACTTTGAACAGTTTCTTCCCTTTAAGTGCCTGCTCTGCTGCCTGATGTTAGTTACAAGTCGGTCAATAGTAGAGTGTTTATCTCTTAGGTCAAATTAACGGTTGGCCAACTATTTATTGTTCTAGTCCTCTTTTGAACTTGGACGTTATAGAAAGTAGGGAGATAGGTCTATTGTGTTCCTTGCACATGAACCTATGAACTTGTCTCATGTGGTGGTAGAATCATGACGAAAGATTTTTTGGGATCTAATTTTTTGTAAATATAAGGTTTAATTTCACAAGGTGTTTTCAATTTTATCTCTATCACGTCTTGTTTGCTGTTAAACCAACTCTCACTCAGGTAGTGAAGAAATGAAGCAATCATTGTGCTGATGACGGTGTTATATACAGGGTGTCCCGTGGCAGATTTAGGATTTCTTAATTAAATTAAACTATATTATTATCTTAGAATATACATATATTTATCATAAAAAGAAAGACGAGACATGCGGATTTTATTTTTTTAATATCACTCCGTCCAAATGTTTTCCATCGCGACGTACACACTCACGAAATCTTTGGAGAGTATTCTGAGTGACGTGCTGCAAAACTGACCGAGGAATAGCATGCACTTCTCGCACGATATTTTCTTTTAAATCCGTTAGATTTGTTGGGTTACTTTCGTACACTTTTCCCTTTAAGTAACCCCATAAAAAAAAATCTAATGGGGTGAGATCTGGCGATCTAGGTGGCCATGGGATGTCTCCAAATCGGCTAATCAATTTTCCTGGGAATTCTTTGCGAAGGAGGCTCATGGTGGCTCTTGCTGTGTGAGGCGTGTCGCCAACTTGTTGAAACCACGTGTGAGAACTGTTCGATGGATGTTCTCTGAGTTTTGGTATAAAATACTCACTAAGCATGCGGCGATAGACATCACCATTTAACAGTTAAGGTTGCTCCACGAGAATTTTCAAAGAAAAACGGTGCAATTATTCCATTGACAGAAAGAGCTGCCCAAACAGTTACTTTTGGGCTATGCAATGCTTGTTGGTGTTTCAATCGCGGGTTTTGTCCTCTTGGCGCCCAATAGCGACAATTTTGTTTATTGACGAAGCCATTCAAATGGAAATGAGCTTCATCACTAAACCATATGGTGTTAAGAGTTTGAAATCGGCTTAACATGTTATCACAGAACTCTTTGCGTTCTCGGAAGTCATTTGGTTTAAGTGCCTGTACCAATTGAATCTTGAATGGATGGAATTTAATGTCCAAGCTTAAAATACGATGCACCGTGGTTTTTGGAAGCCGCAAACTTGACGCTCTTTTACGCACGGACTGGCGGGGATTTTCTTGCACGCTTTTTGCAACGCGTTCAATGTTTTGTACAGTCCTCGACGTTCGACTAAGTCCTGGGCTTGGTTCGTTAACTGTTGAACCTGTTGCACGAAACTTCTGGACCCACGTCCTAATCAAACTTTCACTCGGTGCGTCACTTAAGCGACGAATATTGTATTGAGAACAAAATCTCCGGCGAGCAATAGTGCGCGATTTATTAGCTTCAAAATACGCTTCAACTGCGAAGGCACGGTGCGCGCCAGTCCACTGCGACATCGTGACTGACCAATCCGCACAAATGCAGAGCCAAACTGTAACCCCTCCCCGGTCCACCGCGCAACCGTTAGAAAAATATTCGAATTTCAAATCCTAAATCTGCCACGGGACACCCTGTAGATGTGAAAATTTACACTTTCTCTTTGCTACTTCTTGCCTACTTATTATACTCTTTTTAAAGAAAATGCGTAGAGAAATGGTTTTTTCAATGGATTCGTAGTTAAGTGAGTGTTGTTTATTTCTGTCACTTGAAATATTTCAATATAATTTTTCATTGCTTTTCACAATATGCTTTTATATCTCTATTCAGTTTTTTAAAGTTATTAGGTAAGTTTCTTTTTATTTGCAGGACAAGATAACACGATTGGTGCCGCTTACGCCTTTTGTTATCTCTTATTTATGTTCTTTTATTTCTTTTAATACTTTATTTATCTGTATATATATTTATTCGATACCTTTATTACTATATTTGGTGTGTTATACCAAACTATTGTTTGTATATTAGATACATGATTTTCAGTTTCTCGGTCTATAACATTAAACTTTCATGGTACTCTTAGATAAATGCTGAAATTGGATTTAAATAAGATAAAATTGCCCTTCAGTTGCTTCTCTTGAAATAATATATGTGATTAATATCCTTTTTTAGGATCTTACTAAATCTGTAAATTTTCAATTGCTCACTAGTAGGGATATGAAAATTAATTTACCATGTTCTTTCATACATTACTGAGCAATTTGCCTGCTCGGCATTGAAACGAAAGTCCACATTCAGCACAATAGTAGAATGTATTTGACCTTCCTAACATTAATGTCGGTTTTGGTACTCCTGTAAATAGAATGTTAAGTTATATAAGTTAAATAGCGCCAAGAGTTATAAATGCTATTATCAAATTAATTTAACAAAATTGAAACAAGCATACTTTACATACATTAATTTAACAAAATATATAATAAAGAATTTATAACAAAAATATTAAAAGTTTACTGATTCCTTATTTATAAATCCCTGATAGATAAAAAATATTTACATGTTTGTAGAATCCTTACGATATTAATATTATTAGATCTTCAATTTACTTTGTTTTGTTTTCTGAAAATGAAAAAAATATGTTACATAAGTTGATTAACTTACATATAAACGAAGTTTTATTTTGAGTAACAAACTGATATATATTACAAAGAACACACAAAGAACAAGGATTTTTATCAAAATTGATTAGATGTGTAGTATAGGCTGATTAAACATCGAATCTATATTAATCCCAACCGTATATCAATGTAGATGAATCAATTACCTTCATGGCCCATCGCTTACTACACGGCGGGCAATACCAAGTGCCAGCCGGTGCCGATACTACGCCTACACACTCAAAATGGTACCACTGTAGTTCACAGTTCGCCGCATCACAACCAATCATTGGCGAATCACTTTCTTTACCGCAGAAACAATATGTCTCTGTACTTTCAATTAGGCTCTCATCAATCGGTAAAATGTGACATATATGGGTAGAAAACGCCCACCGTTTCAAGCAACAGTTATTGCACCAAGTACTCTCTGTACCGTGACGCCAGTACAAATGTTCCAGTAACTGTTTGTAATCATAATAAGACATAGAACAGCCACCACAGGTGTACATAATCTTGTTTAAAGGATTTGACTGATCCATTGCACAGTAAACACAATCAGATTTAAATAAAATCATTTTTAAAGGGATGGTTTATTTATACATAAGTCCCGTGTACTAATTACGTGACAACAATTTAGTAATCCTTTCAGTAAAACAATTAGTGACCGCTACTTAAGTAATTATTTCAAACGAACTTACAAACAATACTATTTACAAGTTTATATCATAATTACAGATAGTGAAAATTATATAATTTTTTCTGTAATTTTTTCAATCTTAGAAATTACAGTAGGCAAACAGATTTGTAAAATACACATACTTATATATTATATATATGTAGGCCTCATTTATAATATTTCTCTAAATCTGCCGATTTCCAGACAAAAACACCGCACCAGCAAATGAGTTCGAAATTTAAACTTAATTTAAATAAATAAATATATACCTATTAATTAACACAAGAGTAATGGATAGATAATAAAAAAGTTAACAGACCAATCTGATTTCAGACCTTTTCTCTCAGGCCTTCAGATAGCCTTCTGTACCCGCGTGAGCGGGTACTTACATTACGCGGCTTGAAACCAAGGCAGGAACAGCGGATTCATCCGCTGGGCCTCCACCGCGGGTCTTATTTTGCGGGGCTTGGCCTCGAGCCCGGACACCAGGGCCAAGTCGAGATTACTCCTGGGATTAGATTACCCTCACCGCTGAGTTGAGCATCGCCCCTCGTTCCACGGCAACAACGCGTCATCAAGTCTCACGGCTGCGAGTGGAACACTTGTGTACTTACGAGGTGTAGCCCTCATTAAGAGCTAATTATCCGCGCGAATCCCTACGTCACCCGAAGAGGATATATGCCCAGAGTGGACCTGTACACCCCTCTCGAAAGGGAGATTGCAGCTTATGCCGAGCGAACTGTCAAATCCTTTGGTTGTGCACCTGAGGTAGATGTTACACCACCTTCTGTCGATCTGAAGTGTCGAAGCCTGTAACACAAGTCTTACTTTTAACAGGCATCACACAAACAAGCATTTCCGTCAATAGAAGAAAAACAATTTATTTTTTTATTACTATAAATGACTGTTTATGTATGAAAATAAATATTTTTATTATCTATTAGGATTACGAATAGTTACTAGAACATTTGTACTGGTGGCACGGCACAGAGATATATGACTTATTTTGCCGAGTCAAATTGAAACCAACACAGACATATTGTTTCTGTGATATTATTCAAGACGCTGATTTGCCCATGATTGATTCTGATGCGCCGAATTGTCAGTTGTGTACCATTTTAAGTGTGTAGGCCTAGTATCGATACCGGCGGATAGTTGGTTTTGCCCGCCGTGTAACAAGCTATGGGCACTGAAGGTTATTGATTCATCATACATTTACATTGCTGTATGGTTGAGATTAATCTAGATTCGATGTTTTTCAGATTGGAACATTGTATAAAATCTAAAATTTCATCTATGTACAGCGTGTGGGAGATATATTTTATAAAATGTACCAATTTTTATTTGGCTTTTAATATTATTAACCTATTATTATACCCGTTTCACAATGGATAAAGTACCAAATAGCTATGCAACACATAAATTATTCGAAAGATTAAAGTTCCGTATAAGATACTACGCGTTTCATGACCAATAGCGCTATCTGACAGTCGTGAAACGCAAAAATACTGTTTATCCTACCAATAAGTACTAATAGCTTATTTGGAACTCATCCTTACAATATGAAACAGACCCTTAAAATATTAACTTGTGTGGGCATATTAACTTAATTTTCTATTAATAGGACCAGCAAAACCCACCTTAATGTCTGGAAGCTCAAATCTACATTGTACTATTGCGCTGAATGTGGACTTTCGTATCAAAGCCTTCGAGCGAGCAAATTGCTTAATGATTTATGCGAGAACTTGGCAAATTAATTTTGTATTAAAATTTTGGTATTTCTGATAGTGGCCACTGGAAAATTTATACTTTAAGGACCCTCACTTGAGATTTAAAAACTGGGTTAGAGTTACAAACAAGATTGAAATTGTAAATGTAAATTCGTCTATTTTTGATAGTTTTAATGTTTGTAATTTTTTAAATTGTTTTTAACTATAAATTTAAGACTGAAATGCTTTATAAGCCATTTAAGTTAATTAATATCATATTTTTCTTAGCATTATTAAATAATTAAAATAATTTTGATAGTAATATATATATTAAAAGACTGTGTTTTTTTTAATGATTGTTTATCTTATATACTTATCTTACCATCACTTGTTTCTTGAGTGCGATGAATAACAGGCCCGCGCAGGTACGCGAGTGTTGGTAATCGCGCGCAACGTCAAGTTGATGTGATGGAGCTAATGCGCGTGCGTCGCGTTACCGATGTTCGCGCTATCCTTAGCGGGTGACTGCTGCTATTGTGATTGCTTGCCGTCCACTCTTTTCTTCTCGGTGCTACCCTATTTATTTTTAATTATATTTTAGTTATTAAATCTAGACATGTCAAAAATGCAAATCTCGTCTAAAGATTGCATAGTTACCAGGTAGTTTACCTCATTGTTAAATTTAGTTTGTTACCTTTCGAAAAATTATAACTAAAGTTTTTATCTTTTTTTATCAGTTTTAAAAAAGCAATACGGCTTTAAATACTTGTATAGTTTATTACATTCCCCATTAGATTTATCATAAGTGTGTTACATTCTCGGAAATTAATGTACAGTGGACATGTAGCACGATTAATAATTGTTGTGCAACATAATAATCTTTGAAATTGAAATGATTTTATACATAATATATTCAATATTATGTATAAAATCATTATTATATTTTTTGCATTTTCTATAAGAACGTCATTCTTTATTCTAAAACATTTGACAAAGTTGCGGTTCTTATCCTGGTGTTGTTTGGCATTCTGGAGTACAACGGGCGATGTTGAAATAATTTTAAAAGAGATGGTTTATTTATACTTGGTTCCCGAGTACTAATTACGTAAAAACCGCTACTTAAGTAATTACTTCACAGAAACTTATAAACAGTACAGTTAACAAATGTATATCGTAGATTTAAAGATAGTGAATATATTTTAAGATAAAGAATAAAATAACTTAAGTGTTTTTTAGGAGATTTAATAAATGTTAGGAGCCATTGTAACAGAAAAGTTTGCGAACAAAATATATATAAATAAAAGAACATAATATGTAACCTATATCGAGTATTGGCGGCGCGGGTTCTTAAATGTATCTTTAAACCTAATAAATTCCTTAATGATATTTAATATATAATAGGGGAAATTTTTATTTAATGTATGATTCCTCAATATTGGGAATAATTGACAGAGAAAGAAAGAAAGGAATCGGCACAGTACCTTCATCACGTGGCTGGATTCCTTTTTCTTTAAACTTAGTGTAAACACTTCACAGAACTAGAAATAAAAAGTTATAAGTTTTAATGAAAGTGGTGCGAGAGTGTGTCTTACGAACGCAATACCAAATTGCGGGTCGACAAAATTACAACTACCGCCTGCTTAATCCTTTTTTCTTAAATGTAGACGAAACACCGTGCGCCACCTTCAGCCCGTCCACTAGTGCCTCCATAGGATGAGACATATTATGGTGTGATGAGATATTCGTCTAGGAAAAATAGGATGGATATAATATTGAGCAACCATTAATATAAATGCGATTTCGGCGCAACCAAATTTTATATGCCGATTTCCACACAGTAACAGTTATTTAAATAATTATATATGTATTAAACGATATAAAGTAAACCAAGAGTAAAACATATGTGTATGTACAGTTACAAAAAGTTCATAGACTACAACTACTATACTTTTTATAGAATACTAGCAGTCTCGGCCAAGCGTTGCTGTGCTAGCCACAGCAACGTAGGTAGGTTTTTGTTATATTACATAGTAGTAAGCTATTCAAGGAAAACTGTAGGAGAACTGATGTGAAAGGTAGATAGCTTATGTGAAACGTTGGAACTTTTAACACAGCGCCATCTGTTAGAATTGTATCAAATAATAAACAAATAATTTGCAATAAAATAAAATTGCGACTATAATTGAAGATCTAAGCTATCCTATCTCTTACGTTGGACCAGACTGGTCACGGTGTGCCAATTTAATTTAAAAAATCGGTTAAGTAGTCCATCGCGGACAAACGTGACAGGAGATTTATATATATTAAGATTACTACCAATAACTGGATACACAATTCTTAACGTCGATAATCCGATTAACCTTTTTTAAACAATTTTTCATTAAACAAATACATTAAGACGAATAATCTTCAGATTAGTAGATTAGTATTTGTTTAAAGTCTAAAAAGACGTATTTGCGTTGCTTTCATTTGATTTCTTGTGAAACAGGTTTGAAATGCAAAGGTACTAAGATGCCATTACCTTTGTAAAGGTTTTCCCGAGTGCTGATAAGATACCTTGAATAGAAGCTCTAGTTACCGTAGTACTGTAGAAAAGATTCGCGAAGGATGCTTTTCGTTCGACTGACAACGCTTTCGTCTTTACCTGAAACCTACTTTCTTAAGCTTTTTCTATTTTTCTATTATGATATATGTTAGACATTTATAACAGAGCCGGTGTATTGCAAGTCATCCAGGTACTATAAATTAAATGTCAAATCATATAACTCGTATAAGTATTGTTTTGTGTAATTATATAGTTTGCTATTATGTAAATATTTCTAGTGCTTTTGAGCAAGCACAGTGAGTGAAAGGCTTTATATCAGTATTTATTATTTATGTACTTATGATAAATATTAGATAGGTTTATTATAATCCGATTTAATTTATTCAGTATCTGTATACTTATAACTTAATTAATCGACTAATCACCTTATAATAATTAATTTATAAACGATTAGTAATGAGTATTCGTTAATTATCTTTCTAAGACTGGCTATTAAGAATTTTATTTTAGTCTGCCTCTTAAAGTGATATTATTTTTATTTTGCGAAGTATGTAACGACATTTATATTTCATTATCATTTCTACGTTTGTTGCATGTTTACCACGCAACAGCATTTCATTATTGAGATATTGTACCAGAGGATAAACCCAAAGAATAAAATGACAGAATTGAAATTGTGTTTTGTTTTTAATTAGCATCATCAAAGAAACAGTATAAACTCTATATAACGATGTCGAATGGACATTTCATGGCGTTAAAGGAAGGTGTTTTAACGTTAATTGGAAGAAAATAAAAAATATCATAATAGGAAAAAGTTTATTTTAGGTGTTAGTACAATTAAAAAATCTTATATAAATGCAATTCCATAGAGTCTGTTAATGTGGCTGCACCAGTAATTTTGTTGTATTTTTTAATTATTTTATTAAAATCTTGCTTCATACTGATAAAGGAAGTAATTTTCCAATAATTTAGCTGCTACCAGAGCTTCTTTAACGCTTCGCGAGAGGCTCTCAGGCTCATCCGTCCCATCTTCTTAACCCTCAGTGCTTCTCACTGATTCTAAAATTTATTCGTCATACTAATAAATAGGACTCATGGATTATCTATATGGTAACTTGGTAAGGTAATCTAAAACTCCTACGTATTAGACTAGGTCAACAATTGCTTGCAATCCCAATTAGTAAACGAAAGTATGCGTTTCTTTGAAGATTCGTATGCATGATGCCGACAGTCGAGTTTATTGTGGACTAGCATAGTAAAGCGACAAAATAACGTACACAGCTGCGCAGTTTTTACTAATTTTAGCAACTTAAAAGCACTTTATTACTCAATTGTTGTCGTTATATAGAGTGTGTGCTATTTATCACTATATGGAAGACAACCTTTGATTTTTCGCGGGGAATGCGTTACGCATACCCCCCCGCGGTACGGTTGCCTGGTGGTGAATGGTTATGTGGGACTCGCTACTGTGCATACCCACTTCATGGCGCCACCAACAATTGCCTGAGGCAGGACACGTTAACAGCTTAGCCTTGTCCGCGAATGATGTCGAATGGACCTTGGCTCTGCAAGGGCCATTCACATCGCCCAATTCGCCTTGTTTTACGAAGCTGGGGGAGGCCGGGTACAATGCTTGCAGGGATGCGTCAGCATGGAATACAACCTACACCAACCAAAGCTAATTGATTTCGACGCTTTACGGAGTTCGTCGTTAAATCGACGGACTTTACATGGTGTTTACACTATTCCAATTCGAATTTGGAACTATTTGGTCAATACACATCAAAACATTCCAATGAATATATCAATTTTTTCATTATAACTTTTCATTTTATATAAAGCCCGCCTGTAGATACACTTTCCTTTTTATAGATGAATTCACAATATCTACGCTGGCAATATCCGGAAAGCTAATGCGTGACGCGGAAGTGATAGGGAAACGTTTTTGAAATATTTCCAACGAAAAAAACAAAGTTGAAAATGTTATACTATTCTGTTATCAAAAACCATCCAAGTTATAAACATACCAAGTTTTGCTCAGAAATTTAATCTTATTAATTACTTCTCGATTTCTTAGGTTATGTCTAACTAAATCTCTGTCTCTTAGGCATGTATGTGTAAGCAAATTTAAACGAAAGAGGCAAATAAGCATGAGAGTTAATAGCATTTTTTATCTTTACTGTATATATTTGGTCATATTTCTCTCTTCCTAGAGGCGACAATTGTCTTCGACTATAAGGTGACTTTGATGAAAATCTATGCCGTTCTTAGATTTTATAAAGCCTAGATATAGACTGGCAATACTAAATCTGTTTAAGTAGCTTTTTAGATTTTTTTATCAATTGCCGCAATAAATACTTGCTTTCGAAAATCGATGACGTGTCAAGCAGAGAAAGCACATACCCATCCTTTGAATGACTATTACTAATCGGACGTTTTACAAGACAAAAATAAATTTATAAAATAGTCTTCGCAAAAAACAGTATCAGTCGCTTAGTACTTTAGAAAAAGTATATAAATCTACAGTTTATTATTATTTTTATATTTATGAGAAAATCTATCCTAAATATCGAACGAACCAATCCTTAGTTGGTACGCTGCCTCCAAGTAATCAGCGCAGCGCAGTAAAATCGAGAACATTAGCAAAAGTGTCAAATTCAGTGGCGGTTGTCCCCACAACGCCTAAGCATTTCTCCTGAATACGAATATATCTGCGTCCGACCTCATTCAATATCCTTTTTCCAAGCGAATAGTTTTATCGTCTTTGTTATTTCCACCCAGTGAACACTAACCCCTTGAGTAGAATGATTCTGACGTGAGCAACAAAATCTTTCCTCGTCTAATATCTAACAAGCAAGAAACACAAAATAGAGAATCACAAACTGTAAAAATGGACAAATCTGTGGCATATTTGACAATATATTGGATGATGATTATTTCAATTGAAATAAGTTATAACTAATGTTTGATATAGAACCGACATTTTATTGTTACAATGATACGTGGTATATATAGGGTATTTCAACAAGAACTTTGTTTTCTAAAACAAAATAAAACAAAGAATTTAGAGGAAAATGAATAAAAATTTTATTGTATTACAAAGAGAAAAGTTTGGCAATTATGAATGAAAAATGATATCTGGCAAATGTCCACCACGACCACGCTGACAGATGTTGATTCTTTCATCAAAATTTTTAATCACTTTTTGGCAAAATGGAGGGTTTATTTCGTTAATGACATCACGGATTTTGAGTTTTAAGGCTGCAATCGATTCGATTGGCTCCGTATAGAGAGTCTTTAACATAGCCCCACAAAAAATAATCCAGTGGTGTTAAATCACACGATCTGGTTTGCAATAAATTGATCGTTTCATTGGCTGTGTGACATGTGGCACCTACCTGTTGAAACCACATTTCAGTGATATCCATGTCATCAATAATAGGCCAAAATTTAGTGTTTCGCGATAATTTCCCGAGCGCATAATTTCGCGAAATTCAGCTGTTAAGTGGCCAGCCAGATCGTGTGATTTAACACCACTGGATTATTTTTTGTGGGGCTATGTTAAAGACAGAGTCTATACGGAGCCAATCGAATCGATTGCAGCCTTAAAACTCAAAATCCGTGATGTCATTAACGAAATAGACCCTCCATTTTGCCAAAAAGTGATTAAAAATTTTGATGAAAGAATCAACATCTGTCAGCGTGGTCGTCGTGGACATTTGCCAGATATCATTTTTCATTCATAATTGCCAAACTTTTCTCTTTGTAATACAATAAAAATTTCATTCATTTTCCTCTAAATTCTTTGTTTTATTTTGTTTTAGAAAACAAAGTTCTTGTTGAAACACCCTTTATAACTCATAAAATATACAGGTTCAATTAAAAGGCGGATGATCAAAGTACCATTTATACTTCTCTAAAATATACACTATTTTTTATTCGAGGAATTAAATACGAAGAAGGCGGTCGATAATACTGCAGAATTATTTCACTAAAAATTTAGGAAAGGCATCAGAGGAGATGTATGTTTAAGGAAAGTCAGATAAGGGAAGACCTAGAAATAGTTAAACTTGCGATTTTTTTTTAGGTAATAAAAATATTAATATGATCAGTAAAATATGATCGACTAATTATCCACAATGTCATATTAAAAACAATCTGAGATGAGACCGTGACAGTCGATCGATCTCCTATCTACATCACAATAACCAAACCATACGAAGACAATCCATTTTTGGCGACGGATAGAATAAAATCTCTTCGCTCTTTACACTCATAATTGATAATCAATATAAACCAAATACACTAAATAAAACCGTACAAATAATATTAAAATATACATGTCTTTGTTTAAAACATATCAAATAGCTTTGTAATTATTTTAAAAACTAGGGTAAGTTTAGTTTTTAAGGAAGGCATATTGGCACAGTTGAACTGTCATTTTCATACAAAGGTCTATCCACATACAGCGATCCGACCTACCATGGATAGCTTGTATCGACAGATGGCTACTACAATCCATCTATTTGCACACTTTTATCAATATTTGGATTAAGATGTCTACCTCAGAAGGTCAATAATGGATTGAGTTAGGTTATTGGGTTTGAGTGTTGGAACGCTGTGATAATACATCAGAAACCACGTAGTCATTTTTCAAACCTCATTTTGCAGATGGCTCATGAAACTTGTGCGTTATTTAACTAAAGTCTGTTCGACAATTTATAAAGGAATTAAACTTTAGGCGAACTCGGAGAGTAGCTTTATCATCGTAAGTTATTAGCCTAAAGCGTATACTTCCGAGAGGTTAACGATGTCATAACATTTATTGAATACAGGCAAGCTTTGTCATTACGATCAAAGTTTTATCAATTAAGTCTGAAATTGCTTACTATGAAGAAAGCAAAGTTAAAATAAATGAATTCCAACATAGAAATTTAACAACAACTATAGGCTCTTTTATCCTTTTAATACATTTAAGAAATGTGTTAAAGAATAGCTGTGTAAAAAGGCTTACTATAAAGTTAGCGATTATCTAGTTGATAAAAGGGCCTAAGACTAGGCTGGGCAGGCTTCTTGTAATGAATTTGCTATATTTGTTTTAAAATAAGTATTGTTTGATGATTTGCTTTTTTAAAAGAGTACCGAGAGTTTTTACGCCGGCATTTTCTCTAGGCCTACACCCTCTGTCTTCTTTGCCGATGAATAGGGATGCCTACAGGTACAAATTTAATGTCGTGGAATAAGTGATACCTTGATGATCTTCCACAATAACGTCTGACCTTGATGTTCCATAATAAACGTATTTAATTTTAAATTTTTTATTTCAAAACACATGTATAATAAACCATAATGCAGATAATAATTCATAATTGAATAGAAGTAGTGTATAAAAACAAATAGATTCGAAACATCTCAACGCAGAAACATAACCTATTTAATATATTTACTGATATTAAGCATAAAACTGTGGAAGAATTTATCTGATACTTGTTCGTAAAAAGTAAAACTGAAATTATAAAACTATTAGCGTAAACTATTTCAAACTCCAGTTTAAAATTGATGAAATTACGCTAAAAAAAACACCATTAAACTCCTGCAAAATATGTAAGCATTTCAGAAGCTCGATCCATAAGTATTCAAGCCAGTCGCTACAAGTTTAACATTTATTACCCGTCGAGGAGCTAGTTAGGAGAAGTTAAAACAACAATTTGTTTCCGTTATCTGAATAGAAAAGAAGTTAGGATGTCCCTCAAGACAGGGGAGAGTACATTTGTTGAACCTTCTATTCAGACTTCCACTTTAAACCAATTATTTATTTATCTCCATTTTGATTCGTATTGAATGTTTAATGCGTATTCATTTTGTAATTAAGGGATAATTTGCTTCACGGATTCCTTTAAACAAAGACTATTCATACATATTCAGTATTGCTATTGATAACATTTCAGTATGGATGCTTTTAAGAGGTTTTAAGACTTTCGCTAGGCATTTGGAGAGATATGTTCACGTGTTTATTATTCTAAAATATAAAAAGAAAAATAATTTAAAAAACATTTAATTAAATTATATATTTATATAGATTTTTAAACTTTTTTAAAGTTTGTTATGGAAGAGCTGGGACCCTGACATAGGTATTTCTTTACTTAACGTTCCCAAATCGATAAACACGTTTTTTTTTAATAAATCAATAAATTATAATGTATTGTTGTCAAATCGATACACACGTTTTTTTTATATATCAACTATGTAGTGTACACATTAATTTTAAGACTCCTTTTCAAGTATCAACTGAGACGTCTTTGTGAATCATGTGTTTCCATTGCACGGTGAGTTCTTCAGCTCGAGCACGACGATTTTTGATAATTATCTTCAGGATTCTGTTTTCTACTGCACTTGGGATGTGTTCAACCAGTTTTCTCCAGACCAAATTTAACCAGTTTTAACCAAAAGTCAGTCTATTTTTTTAATAATGCTGAATGACAGATTTGACTGAGGACCTGGCAAGAATCAAGTCTTTAGATATTTGGTAACTTGATTTGCCAGTGACAAACTATTCGATTTCGAAAAAATCTCACAGATAAAATATCACACTAGACGAACTATTTTGCATCCGAGGCTCGTAGTATTATTGTCAAGTAACTCAGAAATTAAAATTTATTTACAAAGCTGTAAATGTATAGCCGACATGAAACACTATACATATTCCTGACTTGTTAGCAAGTTACGAAGTTCAACTCAATTCATTGAAAATCCCTCGTTTTCTAGGGGATCAACTTTACGAAATTTCGTGCTTCGTCGATTTAAGATTTATTGTGGACTACGCTGTACGTTGAGTTTTATTCACGTAAGCTGAAGCATTTAAACAAAAATTTCTACCGAGCGTAATGCTTTTAACATCCAGAACTAAAGAAAACCACAATCTTTTGTTCTAAAACGATTTAAAAGTGCCTTTCTCTGAATCCTTTGGCGCTGAAAACTTAATAATCCCTCAAACTTAGAAGATTTCATTAAAAATCAGAGAAATAATCCACTTTAACACTAAGATATTTATAGTCTGATAAGTGGAGCATATTGATATACGACTGCCCCTTACTCCACCAGCGTACAATTTCAATTTGCTTAACATGTACTTACCCAAATAATTGTTGTTATATATAAAGGTATATTATATAACCATAGAACAATAATATTGAAAATATTGCTACACTCAAATATCGTAGTGCTTTCGCAATAATAAATATAAAACCCTCTTGATTTTTAAAAAGTTACGCCGCGTTGTAAAAGTACTCATGAATTTCTAAATAGAACCACAGCTGCTTGTAAATAACAGGATTAAATGTTGATTAATTCACTATCACTATAAATAACGATAACATTTTATAGAACAAAGAAACGCTTGCGTCGTTCTTGTCTCTATCTTCCTGGAAATTGCAAATACCGTTACAGGGTATTAGATAATAGACACCACACAAATCATATAAAAAAGTCGTTTCTATTCATTTAAATAAACATTTCTATCAAATATACAGTACATATTTACAATTTACTTAACCTACATAGTAATTATAAAAATCAATGAAATAAAATTAAAACAAATTTAAAAAGTTTGGTCTCTGTGGCAGTATACTAAAAGGTACGCTGGTAACATTTTCTCGCTGTATTATGCGTTGAGCGAGAAAACCACTAGCTTTGGGGTTATCGGTACAATCTACCAGGCGCCAACTTAACTCTTAGTGCCTGTGCACTTGAACCCCACGGTCCAAGAGCCTTTACTCCAAAAGTCATATTTGAGCCGTTTAATATTTTCCGTCTGCTCTGCGACCGCCCCATCTTTTTAGTTGATCGAGGAAGGTGAGACCGGGCAAACGTGTCCACACAAGTAGCGTCACATTTTCAAAGGAATCAATGACACCCTATCCGGCGGCTTGCCATCGTCTCTAGCGAAGCCTGTTATCCAAAATGGCTGAAATATTTACGGAGCTAAAAGAGCAGATGCAAAATGTGATGTCGTTGAGGGCGGCAGAGAAAAACTTTCTCGAGTAAAACTACTTACACTACTTTGGCAGTGGAGGCCAAAGGAGGAAGTGATATAGGATCCAAAAGTGTGCCAGTGTTTGACGCTGAATATGCATCAACGGCTTTCTAGGGAAGCCAGTCATTCAGCCTCCTCTTAGCAGTGCCCATATGTACTCACCATAAGTGTCCCTGTGGCATTGCCTTTACCCCACAGCCACTAAACTTTTTGGAATTCAATTCATGTTTAGTTATTTTTACATAAATAAAATATTATTTCTTTTATAAAAAAGTATATTTTTAGATCGAAATGCATTTATCATAGTATTAGTGATTCCAAAAATTTCTTATTAGCAGTTTTGCTACAATATTCCAAAAGAGTATACAAAATATATTGATATTGTTAGGTGAAGCAATTCTTTGGGAATATAGCCTATAAAATCGCAAACTGAATAACCCTTTTCGAATAAATATTTATTTTTATATCGCAAAACTCTCAACTAAAGCGACGCTGTAAAAAGAATTCATTTTCAGTTTTATATTCTCGTGTACGTAGTTACGATAAAAACAAATATTGCACAATAGACATGGCTTTTAGAGGAATGTAATTGAATCCTATTTCTTATTATGCGTAACATTTTTAATGTTTTCTAAAGAAGTTGATTATAAATGAGTATTCATTTTAATGAATACTCCTTATACTCAATTAAATGTCATTTATAAACAAACTTCATCAGAATGTTTTAACTTGATAAGTTTTCTCTGTCTCTTGTGTGATCTTGCAAATAAATTAACGTTGGAAAACATTTGTAGTTAGTAATTAATATATTTAAAGTATGTTCTTAAGAAAAGCGTTAATATTTTCGAATAATCTATATAAGATTAATTAATTTCATATAAGGCGCGGTAAATAAATTTCGCCTTCCAAAAAAAAACTTTAAACCCGGTATAAACTAAAATCTAACTTTGACAGTGACTGTTGTGTAAATATCATAAAGGAATATTGAAAATAATGTATTGTTTTTCAGAAAAAAAAACGCGGAGGTAATCCAGTGATATATAAAAAATAAGATTAATATGTTAAGGCGAAATCACGACATTCATATCTAGTCTCGAGGGCCCGAAATCTCCGGCTGCCGTCGACGGTAAATGGCATATAAATAACGTTTTATGACATATTAAATTCCGCTAAACGTTAAATATGCCGTTTTCATGTTTGAAGAGCTCGCGCCATTCAGAAAGAATATTAATTTTCATAAATATTATCTAGGCTTACAAATAATATTGTCTAAAAAAAATCAGTGGCGCTACAACCTCTTACCTAAAGGTTGGTCTTACCTTGGCCTCAGATTTCTGAATCTGTTTCATGATCATTTTAAATCTAATAGGCAAGTAGGTGATCAGCCTCCAGTGCCTGACACACGTCGTCGACTTTTTGGGTCTAAGACATGTCGGTTTCCTCACGATGTTTTCCTTAACCGTTCGAGCAAATGATAAATGCGCACATAGAAAGTCCATTGGTGCACAGCCGAGATCGAACCTACGACCTCAGGTATGAGAGTCGCACGCTGAAGCCACTAGGCCAACACTGCTCTAATATTATTGTCTACTCTTAAATATTGAATTATACGTAATACTACTTACGTTCTTTATTTGTTTTTGTCTTCTGTTCAAAGAAGTAATTCCCGATAATTAGAGAACAGCTTACGTTATACAAATATTGAAACCTCTGAAAAACTCCGGTTCCAGTTATAAAACAATATCCTTAACTCGTGACCTTTGTACTTGAGCAGAAGAAGATAGTATTAAAAAAACAATAATCAAATATCGCCATATCAATACGGATTTCCACAATTTCAACACTGACCGTTCGATGAATATGGTGAAGTGAAGGTTTAGATGGTTTGGTTGATAATAGTATTGTTGTCACCTTGGATATTGAAAAGGCAAATGTAATGGTTTGAATACAGCGAGTGTTTAAGTTATTATACGGTCTTAATTCAAGAGAATTGTTTTTATCCTTATCCAAATATAATGAAAGTTAAAATATTAAATATCTTTAATATGCAAAGTAAAACCTTCTTGTTAGGAAATGACCTACCCCAAGGCTCTGTTCTTAGAGTTATTTTATTTTTAATAGTCGTAAATGATGTATTGTTACATGTAGACAATCCTGTAAAAGGATTTTTATTTATGTATATATTTTATAATATGTAGTTGTACCCTAGGACCCACTACAAAACTAATACAAAATACACTTTTATACAGACATTGGAATATACCCATAAATAAACTAAAAAACCAATGTAAATAAAATATAAATGTATTAAAGGTGATTAAACTAAGAGAAATACTTGAGATGACAAAAACATTAATTAAAAACTTCGGATACGGGTCAAAATATAGCCGTCCGATTAGTATTGGTGCCTTTAAAACCAGCCCTATTAAAAGTATTTTGGCTGAAGCTGTTCCAATTTTTACCAACCAGTTACCAATAGGCTTACTTTGTCTGGAGCGGTGTATAACTCGACCTCATTGCTTTTGCTTCAGTATATGGAACCTCCATTGAGCTTTGGAAGCATACCAAACCTTCTGGCTTCATTAAGTGTCGAAGCTTCTTCGAGAAGAGCTCGACTAGGAGAAATCCAGCTAGTGCTGTGGTTGCTACGTACGACACCATCCTGTAAGATCCTATGATCTTTTGGGCAAATTTGCGCTGGATAATTTTGAGCTTGAACTGTACGCTCAGTTTTTATGTCCCCACGCTGCACATACAGACTGATCGGCTCTACCACAGCTATGTACAGTGTGCGCCTGATTTCCGGATAAATGCCCCATGTGGTCTTGGCTGTCTTGTCTTGGCTTAATACCGTCTGCCCCTTTGAAGATGTCTATGAATGAATGGTCATTTTATTTAGATCAAATATAAACTTGATACTGTTAAAATACCGATGTCGTATTTCGAAACGTAATGTACATAAATAATAGACCACAATCTTAATTGTCTCCAAATAAGATTGTGGTCTATTATCCCTGAAAGCTTAGTAAGACATATGCAGTTGACTCGTTTTTATAAATAATTTGAGCAAGTTGGGTCTGTTATTATAATAATTCTTAAATTGTAAATAGTTAGTTTTTTATATTTATACTTAAATAATTACTTTTCAGACATTCCGTGACATTCTTTACAGTTTAATGCAATGAAGTTTTTTTAAATTTTTGGTGACGGGTAGTATCTTCGGACACTATCTATTATTACTAAACAAACTCAGAAAAACATTAATATGCCCAGTATTCTCCCCTGAGGCACGCCTTTATGGAAAAATAGCCACAGACTTGTATCTCAATTCAATACATTTAGGAGAGAGAGGAAGTATGTGCGATCTCAACATAATGTTTACTTCCAGGAAAGTAACTTTCCAGCCAATTCAAAGCAATCATCGGATTTCGTAAAATCTAGATTTTTGAAGAAGAATGCTAAAGTCTTCGCAATCGAATGCTTAGCTCTTGTAAAAAACTACATATACCCGCGTATGCCTATCGATACATTCCACAATTAACTTAATCAAAGACAAAGCTGCTATAGTGATAGCTGTTTCTTAAAAACCGTACTCTTTCTTATTTATAACACAGTTTTTCAAGCACTTAGGCTGAGGTTGGTATTTAAGTTATAGGTCTGTAGTTTCTACTATCCTGTATATTACCCTTTTTTTAGGTTTCAATCATTTAAAACAGCTGAAACAGCTGTTTCAATGATACCCTGTGTAAAAGTTAAATTACACTTAATCAACAACGCCGACATTATTACAATTCTAAAAATAAAACAAACAATTTACAATCTACATAAAAATATTAAAGCAGTATTGTCTTTTTCCCTTTTTATATTTCGTTGGTAAAGAAAGCTTGTCTTTTTAGAACCTCATTATCTACACGCTACACTGGCTTAAATGATCGTTTATGCAAAAAAATATTATATCATATGAAATAGACGTCAATTACCTCAATGTTCGTGGCACGTGTAAGATCGCCACTTAAACTATCATTAACCTGTCATCAAAGTAAAACATGTCTTGCACATGCCCCATATGGAGGGAATAGCTACTTTAATTCAACGAGTATAACCAAAATCCTATTTTCTTTAAGCGTAAAAGGATCCAACATTGACTAAACCGAACCTCTTCCGTACACTTTCCCAATCGAAAATCCTTTAAGATCCTTTTTCAGTAACCGTTTTATGATGCTGCACTTCTCTTATTGTACTTTAGCGAAAATTGCTTTTACTTCAATTACTCTTACTTTACATTTAGTAATGACGAAAATGACAACAACGAATAAACGCTCATTACGATAATAACGCTAAGAAATTGTAAATTTTTAAGAAAGTGAGTTACTGCGTGCTTTACAGCGTGCGTGCGTGCGTACAAACGTCGGTTAAATTATTAAATTATGTTAAATAATTATAAATTTACAATAATACATAGCTTCAATCGGGTAAAAGTTAAAGTGTTTTCTTTAAATATGTAAAGGTATGTTAATAAAAAACAATACTAAGTGAGTTATTATTTAGGCTCAGCTGATCTTAAGTGATACCGCCGCCCATGCGTTGTCACACTTTTAACAATTGGTACGCTCTTTTCTTGAAGGACCATTAGTCGTATTGGTTCAGATATACTTTAGTGGGCAGCTGGTTTTTCAAAGCGGTGATGCGCGGCAAAATTTGTGGAAGAGTGGACGTCTAGGTGATACGGGTGGAATTTCGTATTCTGCCTCGACGTCCCATGATGAAAATCAGCAGAAAATAAAATAAAAAGAAAATCTGGTATTAATCCGAACAACTCCTCTGATCACTCATGATAAAGGTGGTAGAAGATGCAGACTCACCCCACCCCTGCGCAACGCCAAAGAACCAAGTCGCTCTGAGAGGAATTTGTCGTCGACGATTTGAACCGCTCTTCGTTACATAATATTTTTAATTATATATGTATGTACTATATTTTCAACGATGAGTGAGTGTAATTTTTTACGTTAAACGTACCAACGTGAAAAATACACAATTTTATTGAAGAAGTAATTTGGTTGATATCGGTATCAGAGTTTGGTCCTCAAATAAATTAAATAATATGACTCACGCTATAAAATGTTTAACTTTCTAAATATAAATTGTCGTCTTTCTGGATGGAACTCTATAATAAAAGTTGTCCCTTTGCCATATCATATTCGTCACTATAAATATTAAAATGGCTTGTCATATATTTAATAGTGTGTATATTGGGCGCAGGTAGAACCATATTTCAAGATATCTGCAAATTTTATTTTCGCCTGCGTCAACCGTGCCGGTGTAGGGAAGATGAAAATCTGAGAAAATCCTTGAGGGACGCGAACATTAGCATATTTATTAGTATCATCTCAGACCACGCGACGGATATGCTATCAATAATGACTTACGAGAATTGTAAATCGTAAAAAACAACATTTTTCATACAAAATGATTTAATGAAAATCGTTCATAATAGATACTTTGCGGTTCCAAATCATATAGCTGTAATATTAGGTATATTATAAAGTGTAAGAAATAAATTTTATTAGATGTTTCATTATAGATTTGAGATAGTTGGATAAGTAACATCAGACTAAGAAAGTCAATACCGCTAGTGAGTAAACTTTCAGTATTTAAATCGAGCCTTAAGCGTATGATCTGTCAGTCTGACTTAATAATTTATTGAGAATGTAATAAATTGAAGGGGTGTAAAATTGCGTGATAGGATAAGTAATAGTGAGATACGTGAACGGTGTGGATAAATAGAAGACGGACGGATGTACAAAGCTACAGAAAGGTATGTCAGGACCGTAGCAAGTGGCGAGTCGTGGTCTCTGCCTTTCCAAAAAAGCGTGATTTATAATAAAAAAAAGTAAAACATATAAAATCATATTAAAATATAATAGACTTATGTACTTCTTATATAAGTAGATCACTAAATATTTTAAATATAATATTATTTATGAGAACATAAAAAAACAACAAATTTACTGTTAACTGTTAGTTGGCAAATGTCAACTGGCACAAATCGTCAACTAACTGCATATTTCAGCGCAATTTTGCAGTAGTATATCCCTAAACATAACTATATTGTATTATTGAATATTAACTACTATAATTCGCTATAACTATTTTACTTACTAGATCTTCGTTGATTGCATCAAATTCGTCGTAATTCAATTATTAATTTTTATATCTCGAATAATAAGCCTACTTTTTTAAAGAAAATTGTCAATCAAACAGATGGAGAATAGGATCAGTCAATCGTCGAAATAATGTGTAATAAGAAATTTATGACAGTATCCTTTAAAAATGAATATAATTTGGCGAATATTTTGCCTATAAGTTTGACAACAATTGATTGTAAATAGCTTGACTTATTATTATGACTGATGTTCTTATTATAATGACTTGATGAAAACTAATGTATCATTTGCATGCCTATTTTTGTGTGGCTGATTATGTGGATTTTTATAATTGATCGTTATAAATGTACCACTTTCTTGCAAATAAATGATTCATTATTATTAAAAAATATATGCACGAATTAAGTTCTGTGGGGATTGTTAGAGGGATGTTCAAATGTATGATAAATGAAACTCTTTGTTTGAAGCTTGGTTTCAACTTGTTTTAATTGTTTAAAACATGAGCCAACTAACATTAAGTGGTAGGGGTTGCAACACTAAAAAATAAATAACTTCATTTCTGTAAGGGTTCCTAAATCTATGTGACACTTCAATATAAGTACGGTTGACCTTTTGGACATTATTAAGAATAATAACAATGTAATATTACAATTGATGAGTTTGAGAACTACTAAACTATTTTGGTTTCAAGTATGCGATAATTGCTAAAATTTGGTACGTTTCTAATTATTAAGTCAAATATAATATAACTTAACCAATGTTTGGTTACATAACTTATCCCTCCTTAAGAGAGAAGCATACTTAAGTCGTAAACTGAAATGCACTGTTTCGTTGATGTCTTCAGTGTGTGACGTCGGACCGGAAATATTTCTCTTTTCCACCATTATAAGATGGTGAAAGTAGAATTCTTGTGGCATAATCTGTGATTATACAGAACAATCACAGTTTTAAAAAATGATTACGTTAAATATAATGTTTAATGTTTTAATCATAACAATCAAATTAACAGAATTTACAATTTTTTTGACATGCATAGTAATAATTTAAAAGTACGGTCCCTGCGGCAGTGTACCTTTAACAATATGACAATACTGATTACGCTATACACATATATAAAAGACATATATCTGAGATAAATTTATATTTTTTTTTGATTTTCACAGATTACATGTGAAATCAAAACTCCGTCCGTCATATTACTGCGTTTTTTTTTATGGTAACAATTTAACTACCTTACTCCGTTCTTTGATTGCGTCACGGTATTTCCATTCCGTTTTAGAAATAGATTTTTATTTGAATTTAGAAATAGGTCGCCGTTCATTCATCATCATTCATCCATTACTCCACGTATTATAAAACTCTCATTTGACTATTTTGCAGCAGACCAAAATATTAAATAGCTCATGTAAAAAACTAAACTACTTAATCTCAAACATACATCAGCCAACTGATATTAGAGAATAAAAGTTACTGAAAATTATTACGTAGTTTTGAGCAAATATCATGTCTACAAAGCTATTTCGCAATCAAATCACGTTTGTACTAGACCCAGATGTAGGTTTTTACATGCCGACCGCCACTTGTTTACGTGATTTTACCTATTTTTCTATTTACACATATAATATTAGACGATCAGAAAATACTGATGTTATTTAGAGTCTTTCTTTGTCGTAGTATTTAATTGCTATTAATTTGAAGAGACTTAGTTATTAACAGAATCAAGAAACAGGGCTGTAATCGTTTCTAATGTAAAACGTAGTACCTTAATTATATTTTGTCACGTTTATTTACTTTCAAAGTGTCACAAGACTGATAAAGACAAAACATCTAATAACTGATGCTTGTATAAGAGTTGAAATCATGAACAAAGGAGTTCTTGTTTTAATTATAACACGAAGTAGCGAGGAATGTCTGGAATAATTATCAGATAAGAGCCAACTGTAAAATAAAGTTCCTTTTTCGGCTCCCACACTCTTAACAGATGACTAACTTGTTGAACAGCTGATATCATATCGTGACGAAGCCTTAAACTTTTGAAAATATTATATGAAACTCTTTAGCAATACTGTAGGTTTAAGTAAATAAACACAGACTTTATTTACTGATCTTACAGTACAAAAAATATATAACCTCTTTGTTCTGGGCCTCAAATTTATGTATTTTATTATTATTATATTAATATTTTATTTAACTGATTCAGGATCATATTTTTCTAATAGTCAATTCAAATAGTCTTTTGTTCTATTCAAATAGTCTTTTCAAGTCCAACCCGACACACTTTTTGGGTCTCAGGCATGCCGGTTTCTTCCAGTTGTTTTCCTTCATCCTAAAACACAAGCACAGGCTACAAACTGAATAATGAGAGCCGTACGCTGAAGAGACCAACGTTGCTCTAACTTTACAATATAAAGAACAATTTTATATTTTTAAAATGTGTACCAACAATGAAGTTCACGAACACCTTAAAATGAGAACTATCAAAGAAGAAATCCCGACTGGCAGCTAAATACAAAGAGCGGTTAAGCTGTCATCCGAACGAACTTGCTCGCCAACTCACCATTAGACAGTATGTGAGTCGACTAAAACGTCACCATATTCTAGAGCTAGAAGATCGGCAGTAGCTCTAGATAGATGAGTAGATGCTTCCAATAGTCACTCCACATGACAGCACCACAGAACAAATTCGCTTATAGCCTTAGGGCTGATTACCGCAGAGAAAAAAAACTAACTTTTATCAAAGTTAACATTAGTAAGTATTACACTATTTCAAGTGAATACAATTTTGACCTATACCATCTCTTCGGCTGTATTAAGTCGACAACTTTAAATTTGACTTTTTATACAAAAAAAACCAGTTTACGCGTAATAAGCTACGATTACCAAAATATTAATCTTATGAATATATGGCATATGCCCAACATATTTGGAACATTATCTGTAGAACGGCAATTTCATACAAACATTATACACAATCCTTGAGGATTCTTAAGTATTAAAGCACTTTTAGTTTAATAATAAATTCCTACTTCAATTCCACTAAGATTCTTCCAGCCGTTTATGAAATAAAATGAAGTGCAAGCTCTTGATATTATCCTCTTTTAATATGAGTCATCATCTCACATAAAATGCGCAACGGATTCTTGTACTAATGGCTTTTCATATTGCGAAACTTAATTAAAACTTTAGACGCAGTGTATCTCAAATGTTGATAGCAATTGGAAAAACCTGTGAAACGAAAATTTGGCAAACGCGATAATATCCTTTGGCCAATACAATTTGCTTGCATAAAAGGTGGTCGTATGCAAATATAATTGCAGGGCAGTGCAGCGGACAGAGCATTAGTAGCGCTTTGTGAATGACTCGCTCCATTTCACACCGCTCTGTAAATTAGCCGGAGCCTGGCTCGGGTATAGCCCGGATTTCGTTCTAGTAGACCGCTCCACCGCTCGGCGATTCATCAGCCTAATGATCAGCTTGCTTTAAGACCATACTAATTTCAGAGGATGTGTTAAATTATACCTGTAAAGCTTGTAAATGTTTATTAATTCATCGTGATGCAAACCATAGTGATATTCTAATGCCGACTATGTCAGAGGAGATTTTAATTACATGATTGTCTTTTGTTTTTAAAATAAAACAGTTAATGAAATAAAATAAATCAAAAGAAAACTACGTTTAATTTACTAACATAGTAATGAGATACAGTTTCAGTCAGTGTTATCTGAATGAATATGCTTGAATAAGTGCAGCCGTCCGGTATACTACTGTAGTTTTTCCTTTTATGTGGTGGCCACTTATAAAATGAAGAGAATAGATATACTAAACAAACCTAAAAAGAAAATACTCTCTTTTTTTAGAACAAAGAAATATAAATATTTTAAAACTTGTTATATTGATTATAGAAGTTTCGAGAGGCTTGCTTCTAATAACATCCTAATTCTGTTATAATCGTTACAACGGTATTTCTGAATTAGCACGTAATAATCAAATAACACGAATTCGACATGAATGCGACTGCTTAACTACGAGTCAAATGCGGATCATTTTCCATGCCAACGCTACGCCACGCTTTGCATACAAACAGAATTCCTGAGTGCGATCCAATTAGATTTTTTAAGGTTTTCATGCAGTATAATTATAACGTCACCTTCCTGTTAACATAAACACTAATAAGGTGTATTTTTTATATATTTTGTTTTTCCTTGTTATCGTCATTCCACATGATTTGAATGCGAAACGCGACTCAATTGTTTTATTTAATTTGAAGCCGATGACAACTAAATCAGTTCAATTATACTGTTATTACATGATCTCTTTTCATCGTAGCGTAAATATAATTTGGTAAAATATTTGGTAGACAATAGTGTAGTTAAAACGGTAGAATAACACTATACTGATTGAGTTTTTATAAAGGTGTTAGGCCATTAGCGAAATATCTAGTTTGCGTTTAGACAGATACGTTTATAATTTTAAATTCAACTGAAATAATTGTCAAGGCTTTAGTTATGTAGTAAGTAATTATTAATTAATCAAAAGATCGATTAAGAATATTAATTTTTCATACGTCAGTCACGTGTCGGTCACAGATAAGGCGAATCGATGATGACCTCAGTATATAGTATGTATTCGCCTGTCTAATCAATAATATCTTGGAGATTAATTAACCTTCAAGTTTCTTTACGTGTTTACGGGCATGGTACGTCGTAGGGACTGATGCGACGCCATCTTGTCTGGCGTTTTGGCGGGTTCTTGAAATTAACAACTGACTAAATTAATTTTAAAGTCAATTAAAAAAATAATTAGTAAAGTTGTCACTAACGAATTATATAAAATGGTTTTTATGGTATTTATATTTACAGCATCTATTAACAAAAGATTTTTTAACAAATCCAAGTTATCGTCACTAACGCTAGCTTTTACCAAATGATAAATGGCGAAATGTTTCTTTCTAAGGATTTAGTTGGGCTCTTATCTTGCATTAACGGGCAGAGCAAGTGGTACGTAAATATTTAGCAAAACGTTGTAATCCTAAGGGTTTTTGCTCGACCAAAGCCACATCCTGGCATCCCTTTGTCCTTCGCTTAGCTTCTTATCATCTGACTGCATTAATCATCACACTCCCCTTTTCTGGCGTTCATTAAGTTTTCACTACGATATTTTAGTTTTATTATTGTTCTAAATTAAAAAAAATTTAACGATGTAATCAAGTAAGGAGTTACAATAGCGTTATATTTTAAACTTAACGAAATAATTATTAGCAATCAACATTGTGACTGCGTGCAATGTTTACTTTTTTACTAGCCACAGTTTTATAAAAATCAAGACAGAGTTTTCAACAGTACTTCCAAATAAATGACAAAATCCCGAAACAACAAAGTGCCGTGTCGAGAAATAACCACAATAAAATAACAGCCTTTTGTGTCACTGATTTTCCGTACTTCCAGTACTTGTTCGTACAACTGTTGAATTAACTGTACTCTCTTAATAAGTGTTAATTTATACGATACGGAGCACAATGTACAATATTATCGTAATATCTACGCTTGCCGAATAACCCGCGTCCTCAGAATATCAAGAAGATATATTTTCACGGAACAATGCCTTCCCGGTATCTCAATTTTCATTTTCCCTTCGTGGGACATCCGTTGTGATTTGTAGCAACAGATAATACACAAGCGGATTCTTGGTGGGCCGCCCAACATTACATCAGCGTAAAATCTAGACTTAAGTCTACAGACTGAGTTTATAATTTTATCCTTAAATATCTATTTTATAATAGAGAAAATGTGCTTTATCGCAGTTTATTAATGTATAGGCGTTGGAATTTTGTATTGACATTTCCTTGAAATAGCTTGTCAAATTGAAGTGTGTCCGTGGCGAATGTGCACAAAGATAGTTAAAGAGCGTCGTAAACACAACAATAAAGTTTAGTGGCCTCTTATGTGTGGGGAGCAATATATTGTCTGCTTCCTCCTCGTTCCAGTGCCGCGTCTCTGTCTAATTTATTTGTTTTAATGATATAATGTATAAGGAAGCAGTTATATGATCATGAACTGATTTGTATCTTAGTTGAGATTTGAAAAAAGGAAAAAACATTATTCCTATAAATTACGAACATTTGCCTTATAGTATCGAAAGGTTTAATTCTTCACTGAATATCTATACTAACTGATGACTATTTAAAACTACATAAGCGCCCTGTTTCCCACTATGTGATTTTGGACATGATATTGGTTTTATAAATACTTACGGATTACGATAATCATCACCAATATCAGTAAACATTAAGTTAAATTAAAAAAAAATCCTCTTATATCTCACGTAATAGCTATTGTCTGAACCGCAGAGTAGGAGACTGGTTAGAACGTACTTAAGTACGTGATACTAATGTTCTGATCCTACCCCTGTCTAACACAGTACTTAACTATTAAACCAAATCTGTCGTGATCAATCAAACAATTGTTTTATCTATTTTATACATGTATAGTATTTTTTATACTGTTTAGTATTGATATTTATGAAGTGTAACCAATAGACATAGTTTCCCCGAAATAGTACTCAGAAACTCCGGGAATACACAGTACATTTAACGGAAATATATGGAAGTGTTTTCTTTACTAAAATTAAATTTCCCAATTGAAACAAACGAAGAAAACAATTTTCAGACTCTGACATGATAAAGTCTTTTCATTCAATTCCGATAACAGAATGTTATTACTTTACAAAAAGCTCCAATACAAGTTGGTATGACGCGAAGAAATCATTCATGGGTAGTATCACCTATTTCCGTTGGCCGCCACCTCAGTTATTGCCTTGGGATAGGATTATTGGCGAATTGTTCCGTTCGCATTCCGGCTCGCGCCTCGCACATGAAATATTAAGCGTCTATGTACCAATTCCACTGTAGGTACTCTGGAGAATATGGCTTAATAGGGTCTGTTGTCCGTTGTGGGGCTTAATCAAGCCCTTCGAGTTATGCGTAGGTACAATTATAATTTCGAAGCTCGTTTGTGATTTACGACTGTGTTATGTTTTATTAGATTAATCAGTTCATGTTTTTAGTTCTAAGTATTAAGAATTAATAACTACATATTAATATTATTTATTACCAATATTAACCCTGCTTAATAGGCCCTTACACATGGTTTACCTTGAGTTGATTCCTGGCGAATCGAAATTTGTTTCAAGTTGGAAGGTAATTCAGCCTCTTTAAAATTATTATCTATAGTTACGGGGTTTGCTGTGTTATAACGGATCTATGATCCCATACCCCATATATATATAGGCTTTAACGTTTATCCATTGTACAAAATGCAGAAAAATAAAAGTCTTACTTATGCATAAATTTTATAGCGCTTAATTCAATTTATGCTCTCTTACAAAACACTTCTAAAAATAAACCGTGAATGCCTGCAGAAAATTGAGTTTCCGACCGCAAATATGTAGGAAAGGAATATAAATCACTGGTTAAGCTAAAAAAGCAGTACAGTAATGTTAGAGGGGTGAAAAGTGTTGAAAATGTATACTGACGAAGGAAATGAAACTCATAAGTTGGTACGATCAGTTCGTTACGCTGCCTCCATCAACCCCGGTGTTACGACCGATTGGATTTGCGTACAAATAAAATTGCCAACTACATTTGTCGATGTGAGCTGAGCCAAGGAGGTTCTCACTTCTCTCCAATTTTACTACACGATGTTTTGGATTAAAACGACAATTTGCCGTTCTGTTCGATCGCAAAGATCATTAACTTTTAACAAGAGTATATATCTGCGAAGTACATACGTTATAGATATAGTATTCAATAATACTAAATCAACCTTAAAGGGTTGTAGGCTGTAGAACCACTTTATTAAAGTAATAAAATTTAGAACGACTTTAATTTGTTATTTATATATATTAAGTAAAATTTTGTAAATATTGTATTATATTGATTTAGGCTTTTTTAATAAAAGAACTATGCGCTAATAATAACCTTTCATTTTAGGTCAAAACCATTTGAAATAGCATTGGTTAATAGCATCAACGAAAACGTAGTATTTTGCAAATTACAACTCAGTTAATCAAGCCGAGTCTCCTGATAATACCAACGTTAGGGGAATTAACTTTTCATAGATCATTCCAGTAAATTAGTATCCTTGCGCTGCCAAATATTATTTGTATGTAGAACTTTCATATCGCTAGACATCATTACTTTTTATGATCAAACAAAATATCAGTTTCCCAAACGATCCCCAAGAAGTATTACCATTACCAAATAATATTTGAAATCCTTTTATCGTTGTAACACAATGAATTGTCTAGTTAAGATACGGACATAGTTAAAACGTGTACTGTCTACAAGGTTCTTACATAAAATTTTGCGAAACAAGGCAATAAAAACTAAATAAACTTCAGCTACAGAATTGAAGGAGCGTTTTATCTCGCTGCTCGAATTACCTAGTGGAGGTAGAGGTACATTAATTGCAAAGACGATCTTGGAACTGAGAAAGATCCTCGCTACAAATTGCTATCACTGTGTTTATAATTAAATATATTGTGTGCAACATGCTTTCTTTCATTAAAGATGTGGCCCTAGATATAATTAAAGCTTTACCAACAGTTAAGTAGATACAATACTAAGGAGTTTCTTGGACAACTATGACATATGACACACCTGCTGGTATTGTTGTATTGATTGAGCGTTGGAGGAGTGCTGCGGTATAATAGACTCCCATACAATATAAAAAGTGCAGACAGCCTAGCAATATTTAAATTAAGATTAAAAGACTATCTCTTGTGTGATCCCAGTTATCTACGAAAATGAAATTGCACCCAAGTTCTACTTCGCTAATTCATCCTTGAAGCTCTTCAATGACCCACGACGTGATAAATTGTATCTTTAGCATAAAGTTCTCATGTAAGTGACAATTGTCTATTATAAGATTAAATTTCTTTATACCTAATTAGTATTTCAGTTCAACGGTAATGCCTCCCATATGTAAAAAAATATGTAGACTTTCATCATATCGGATTGAAAGTTCGCGCAAGGCTCAACTCTGATTCCCGTAATTGCTAGTTTACTGGAGCATTAATGGCTAGTTTAGTCGTATTATGAAACATTTCGGTTTAATTATACGTAGATGTAATCAGTTTTGATTAATGTGCAGATATCGGAAATTCTCAATGGTAACTTCAAAACAAGCAACAAGCGTTGCTTAGAAAATATAGCAATGTAAATAAATCGGCAGTATACGAGGCGTGACGACAGTCGTACTAACTCCCGTCCATAGGCGGCCGTAAATTGAGGAAGCAACCATCCACTAGAATTCGACCGAGCCGCGGCCGGCCTCTCGGATTTGGGTGCTAATAAAACAGGCACTTTATCTGCTGGAAAATATACTCTCTAACGTGTTTAGGGTAAACAATCTTCGTAAAAACTTGTATCGAATGCTACAAAATATATTGAATATACTGATGTAAATAAATGCCTGTCGGTATAAAATTAACTTACATAGCTTTAGAAGGGACCTGATACATACAAAAATAGTCTGGCATATAAACGCTCAGAAATAATACACAACATATATTTTTAAATTGTATTCGCAACAATTTAATACCTTTAGCAGAAATATATATTTTAAGATTGAATTTCATTCGAAAGTAATAAATTTTCTTTGCATAGCTAATTTGGTAACTTTTTAGCAAAATTTACCGCATTGTTACCTTAATTATAAAAATATTTACTTTGTATTAATAATTCTACATGTCTCTCTATGTGATATGCGCAAGATTTTAAGTTTATTGTTTGCTGATTAGATGGATGCGTGATCCATTGATTGCTCGACGAACATATTATTAGTACTAGTAGTAAAACGTTTCCATTACCTATTTTGATGAAATGACGAATAACCTGTAATTCATCTTACGAAGTTTATCTTCCACATTTGTCGAAGTCACCGCAACTCGCCGCCAAGAAGTAAAACTCATATCTCCGATTAAAGATTTCATCCTTCGATATTGGACGATCGTAATATTTTAACGACGCAACCTGGTTCTTCTTTGTTTTACTGCCCCCATTTTATTTATCGAAACATTTGACGTAAAAGATGGCCCTTAAAATACGTTTTTTCGTTCAGCAATATCAGTACGATAAGTCATTTTAGAATAAATATAAATCTTTTGCGTATAAACTTGAATATTGCTAATTAGGTTATGATTTTATTTGGTTACGAAGCAATATTCATTATTGGGAAATTTTGCGATTAAGTTGTAGGAAACTCCGTAGATAAAGTGGCATTTTATAACGAGTGTTTTAAGTTCGAATGCCAGTTGGTACACGGCCAAAATTTTTATTTCTCGCTCATAGATTCATTCATATCGACTTTTCCCTATTCTTATGCTTTGTAAATACAATTCGTCTGTCTTTCGCCATTTGAAATATATTATCGAAGGTATATTTATATAGTATACCTAATACTATATATAATACAGGCCAAATAGTTTACAGTAAAGAATTAGATTCTTAGACAGATAATATTGTAATATACTTTTTATGAATTTAAAAAAAATATTTTCTTTGTAAAACAACAAGCGCTATGCATGCTATACGCATATATAGGTATGACCTGAGGTCAAGGGGTTATAGTTTGTTTTCTTGATCATAATTTCCATATTAATTCCGCTTCTATACGCCATAGTTTGGGTCTTGTTGGTCGTGATAGTTCCGTGATCCTACCAAAACAAAAGTTTACTTTCATTCCAGATTGTGCAGCCCAATGTCTAATTAGATCCGGTTATCGAAGAAGTCAGCCCTAGCTTTACCAGTTTAAAGACGTATTATTTATATATTTTATAGTATTCATGTGTAATTCGTGTTAATATTGCATACCTACCTAAAACAATACATACTTAATACGTGCAAATAATTGCTCTGTAAGCGTTTTTGTCAATGCAACTCAATTAAATATGAAAACATTGTTAATGTTGCTCTAAATGTCACGTAGCTTAGGTGTGTTGTAAAAATGATTGAAAATGGAAAGCCGTGTGTTTCTTGTGTGTATTATTTTTAGTTTTCCAAGTAAGTGATTTTAAAACTCAAAATTTACATATGGTAATTGCTAATAAGAGATCCTTAACTAACATAATTAGACCAAATTAAAACATCGCCTCCTTAAATATTTAAGGTATAGAATACAGTTGTCGTTGGATATGTACTTTTAAAAATTCATATGAGATATATTCAGAAATTTATGAGACAAATACAGAGGACGCATTTATCTTATATATTTAAACGAGCAATTCTTGTTTATTACGATTATAAATATATAATATGAATCATCATAATTGGAATCTCGGAATCGGCTCCAACGATTTTCATGAAATTACGGGTATACGGGAGGTTTCGGGAGCGATAAATCGATCTAGCAAGGAATCATTTCTAGAAAATGTCATTTTATTCGTGTTTTATCAACTTAAACATAGAATTGCTCATTTAAAGATGTCAGTCAAATAAAAACTTAAATATTAATATAATTATCTTTATTCGATAATTGTATTCATATTTTATCATTTTATTACTATGTAATTCGTACTTAAATATAATTTCCAAAAAACACAACTAAAAAAAAATCCCGAGCAAGGCTCGGTCATCCAGGTACTTTTTTATTATATTGAAAAATTTAGATTCTTGATTGTTAATTTTTTTCTAAGGAAATGTTTAATAACTGTTTTGGGCGCCTTATTTTATGAGGTCTTATTACATTCATTTTCTGAATTCTTTATGCAACCTGTATTTTTTTTTAAGTAAATTTTCTGACCTTCGTAAGTAATGGACTTACGTTTTAGGTACAACATCGAAAACATTTTCACTCAACGACGCCATAGCAGCAGAAGAGAAATACAAATCACCAATTAAGCCAAGTTCATCAGGTAACTCCCAAAATTTAAATTATATATTTATTTTGCAAGTTTAATCCACGATCACGGTTATGTTGTACGATGTTGTTTTAATAGAATAAATTGTTTTGATCACAATTTGTACTTACAGTAAGCTAAATTCTGATGATCATTTGTGTGTTCTACATAACTATACAACGAATGACGTAAATAGAATCTGTGGTGTAATAGGTTAATTAAGCACAGAATTCCTGACTTGGAAACCCGGAAAGTTTTACTTACAAGGTTGAATATAGAAATAAATCTATATTCAACCTTGTAAGTAAAACTTGTCTGATTACTCGCTAATATAATTATGATTTTAATTGTTTTCAGCTTCATTTTTGAGTAGCGATAGGTTACAGGTGCTTGAAGCTCACAGGCAAAATATAAGAGGTATGTACGTACACATTTGTTTAGAGGAATGTAAAATTTCAAGGTTGTCATAAATAAAAATAAATTTCAGATATAGGAAGATCTCTATCAACAACTTTATTTTCACCGCTAAAGTATAGAAAACCCTTTAGAAAACCGTTTCAAATTAAATCGCCTCTAAACCATAAGGCTTTCAAGCGACCTCGTAAAGGCTTGAAAATAGAAAATCCTATCCAACAAGCAAAACGACAATTACGAGATGAAGATATCAATGAAGATTACATTCCAATATTTAAAAGTCTTAGCCTCATTCTTGACAATATTCTTGAACCAGACTCACGCGAAAGTACCGTCCCAAGAAAAAAATATAAGAGAACTAATAGAAACAGACTTAAAACGGATGACGTCGTGTGCAATTGTGCCCTTAGATCAACAACTGATGTCAACCTGCCCGATCCGTATCAAGAGGCAGCTGCTGCCGCCACTTTTATCTCCACTGAGGTCGAGACTGAGTCACCACCGCCTACGACTACCACCGCGAAGACCTATCGTTTTGCCCATCATAACATCAGCAATATCAGACAGAATCAGAACGTACCCGCATTACCTCCAAGAAATACCTCTGGCATTGGGAGAAACGATAGTGGAATCCATGAGGGGAGCAGCGCCCCGGATATCCGAAACGATGAAAGATCTATCGCCGGGAATAATAGATATCATGAACACGATACCGGAGACAGAAACATTTCATCCGATACAGAAAATAGCGAAGAAGATACCAACAATGATACACGATACAGTTCAAGCAGCCTTGAACCCAGAGGCGGACTCCGAGATGGAGACGGAACTTTCCCAAGAGATGCAGATGGAAAAAGAAACACAGTCGATGAGCAGATTGACGCGCCCGTCAATTTTAAAAGAAACATACCTAGATACGAAGAAAAAAATAAACACGCAAATAGAACAATCCAAACAGAAAGCCCAATACCTCTATCAAAACTTACTACAAGACTACAAAGAATTGAGCCCCAAAAACCACAAGCTATACAACAAAAAGGCGAAAAAGATTATGCAGCAATCGAACGCTTTATCTCCAGCGCTAAGCAAATCTTTAACCGCAATAGCCAAAATCCCTCAATCAATAAAAGAAGCAGTAAAGCAAATGAAACAATAGTCAATAAAAAGGACAGCCCGCATAACAAAGGTATAATGATATTTGATGGCTATAGTGTTGCCAGAGATGTTAATGGTGAAAACAAAATGTCAGAAAAAGCAATAGAAATTCGTACATAGGATTAGAAATAATAATTATTTTAACTGCATTATATTAAAATATATTTAAAATGTAATAAAACAATAGTGAAATCATCGACGGCCTTTCTTTCCTTTGCTTTTATTAATTGCTTGCTGTGCAGGCTGGGGTTGCTGTTCAGCTGGTCTGTAAAATTTATTTTGAGATTAATAGTTATAAAAGTGTCATTATTAACGTTCATTCACCTAAGCTTCCAGATGTTCAATGCTGAATTAATAACAAGTTCAGTATAAAGTCCATGTAACATCTCCCAATTTAATGCCAATCCCCTTAAGCATTGAAGTCACTCTGCTTTGGTTGTTTTAGATTATTTTCCATACAATGATACCCCCTACATAGCAGTACACACACCCTCAATAACAACCAATAAATAGTACAAAGTACTTTTTAAGTTGCCGAAATTAGTGAAAACTGTGGAGTTGTGTACATTATTTTGTGGCCTTAATGTCCAAGCCCATAATAAACTCGACTATTGGCATACTGACTTACTAAGAAAATGCTATATCACATAGTTATCTAAATATTGCAAGATATGAATAAAAACAGTTAAAAAATGAATCTTAAAAGTTTATTTCAGACTTGTGTTGTAATTGCACAGTCACACTGACTGTAATATAGAGTTTATACTGTATATAAATAAATATAAGGTAATATTAAAATGTATAAAAATATACCTGTTTTGCCTAGTTTTAAGTTTAGGAATTGTGTCCACTAGATATTTCATCACATCTTCCCTAGTTGAAAATTCTGGCTTGATAGGTGTACCATCATCATTTTTAATTTCCACTCTCAGTCTTCCTCTGTATAATATTTCCTGCAAATTACATTTATGTGACAGTATTTTTTCAACAGTTCTCTTATATGGTTTAGGTGTTTAGGATTATTTAATACGCATTTTGATTTTCTATGTGGCGAATTAATGAATGACATCTCATTCATACATATGAATAATTATTACATATCTGGTAAACACAATAAAAATAATTTTCGTCAAAAGGAACAGCTAAACAAGGAAACAACAGGAAAATGAAAGAAACCTCTTACTTTACTACGTTCGCGCGGGTATAACTTGTTTTCCACACCAATGTGTAATCCTGAAGGTAAAAGCACATCTCTCATCTCTTGGTAAGTGGGATTTTCAACACAAATTGACTTCGGTAAACGGCGTCCTTCGGCTAGAGTTTTCTTACTGTTTATATAGGCAGGATATATACATATCCATCTAGAAATATTAAAGAATATTTCAAAAATTCAAAAACAGGGAAATATTATAAAATCTAAATATGTTTTGTAACTTACCTTTCCACGTCTGTATGTTTTTTATCGGGGCTCCAAGACGTAACCATAGATGCCATTTTAAATTGTCGGTTTTAATTTGATTATCGATAAAATAATATATCTTTTATTATTATTATTCAAAAGAACGATAATAAAAATATAGGACAGGACAACATGGATAATGAATATACGTCAGCGCAGACTTTACCATTACTTCATTTATGACAATTTACAAAAAATTAAAAATAAACACATATCGCATGATTACCCGTTTTATTTTTTATCTGCTTTAACCTATATGACTGCCTTTAAAGTTTTAACTGATTTCACAAAAATGCTATAAGTGAACATGAGATAAGTAACACAAATTATCTGAAAACGCAATGATTGAGAAATATATTAGTGTTCTATTGTGTAAAGGTACCACTTGTCTATAGACTATACCATATAGCATGTACCTATTTTATACTGTGGTGCTGAATTCAGTTGTATGCACTATGCAATATAACAATTGTTTAAAAGTCAAATTTGAAAATGAGTTTGAGAATTTTATTTCCTATATAAGAAGTTACTCTATGGAATTACTAACCTAAAATAACGTGTGAACTGATTATTATCAATTAAACATTTATATATTTTCAGCGTAAAACTTGCAAGACTTTCAGCATTTTGAAATCTATGATTTAAAAATTTCATTTTGCGCTTTGGATGTTTGTAATTACTTCTTTAAGATGGATTGTTTATTAGTAGCAGGTAATATCATAGTTGCTGCAAAAGGAAGTTTTATTGATTGTTTAATTAATCAGAATCACAAAATAATATCTATTGAAGATTCCCCTGATGCCAATAATTCAGTATGTGATTTAGCTATTTCCAATAATAATGAATACTTAGCTACATTAACTTCGGATAAGAATCTTACGATCTATAAACTTCCTTCCTTTGATCGTGTTAATTTATTTATATTGCCAAGAAGCGCAAGTAAAATCAGATTTGGAGCCGAAAACTCTCATATTTTTGTAGCAGACAAAACTGGAGATGTGTTATTTTATGATATATTAAAAAATGACAGTGGTGTTAAGCTTTTGGGACATTTAAGTTTTCTTTTGAATGTTTTACAAAGCCAAGATGGAAAGTATCTCATATCAGCTGATAGAGATGAAAAAATAAGGGTTTCATGCTATCCTAATACATATAATATACAAACATACTGTCTAGGACATAAGGAATATGTAAATCACATTGAATTTCTGCCCCACAATAATAAATATCTATTAAGTGCATCTGGTGATGGAACTGTAAAGTGTTGGGACTATGTTACTGGACATTGCACTTGTACAATTAACACAAAAAAATATTTAAGTGATCCAAAACTCGAGGAAGAATTCAAAAAAATTATGGATGAAGATGGTATTGAAGTAGAAAGCCTTCCAATAATCCATTTTACAACCTCAAAACTTAATGAAAATACTAGTTTAGTAGCTATTTCAATTTATTCATGTAATGATTTGCTTATATATACTATACAGACTGGTGTCCACTTCCATTATAAACTTACTAGAACAATACAATTAAAAGATTTCTTTAATTGTATACGTCTTTTTAATACAGCACTGTATGTGTTTAACAGCAGCAATAATATATTAATTAAATATGATATCACTAATTCTGATAATAATATTGCTATTAATGAATCACAAACAATAGAAATGTTTAACAATACTAAAATAGATGTAAAAATTGACTTAGAACAAAACATTAAGATTTTGTTTAAGCGGAAGTTTGACAATGTCCAAGAGTATCAAGAGCGAAAAAAGAATAGATTAGTTAAAAAAATATGACAGTTTGACCCGTTTCTAATATGCTGTATTTTATATATTTTCAGCTTCTGAATGTTATTATTGAAATGTTAAACTATGGAAAATGACTATGTGTTATAGGATAAATAAAACAATTGTTTAACATGTGTTGTTTATTATTTGTCAATCAAATTAAAATTATAATGTGCACAAGGTTACAAAAATAAGTGAAACCTAAGTAATGTTTCAACAATCAGCTATCAAGAGCTAAGCCAAGATTCCATCCATATACACCAACAAAGACAAAATAAGATATCACATTTAATTAAACAACAAACAAATTTTTCCTTTAGATTCTCACCTTATTGCTTTTGATAGAAACAGTTCATATAATATATAGATCTTGCAATTTCCACATGGAATTAATTGAACATAATGTTTTTATATAGAATTACAATTGTTACTCCTAAATGCAATAAATACAATTTTATATCCTATTTTGTTTTACCTTGACTTAAGCACATTAGCAAAGGTGCGGAGATGATAGCTCACATTGTCTATTTCATTCAAGATATTCTCTTTAAGATCCATTAGATCCGGTAGGTTATTACAATCAGGCACATTTAGTAGCGTTGTAAATATCTTATCCCATAAACTTACTTTCATGTACCTGAAAATTATTTTAACATATTACATCTATTTTAGAAAATATTAATATTGGAAGATCTAAATTCTAAAGTACTACATTCACTCAAAGCTGTCCCATTAGTAATTAAGTAAGAGTAAAATAGTCATAATGTATGTACAATAAGAAATGTTTAACATATTTTTATGTTTTTACCTTGGTAATTTTTTATCAATATTCCACTGCCCAAGACGATTAGCCACCTTCATGTAGCTACCCATTAATATAACATGTATAGTGCCAGCTAGACAGTACAAATCTGTTTGATATGTCCATGGCTTTCCTTCTCTCATTTCAGTACAAGTGAAGCCTTCGGTTGCGATAACCTGTAAATATAAGTTAGATTATCTGGCAAATAAAAGAAATAGGCTGAATAACATTTTGGCAACCAGTATGCCGCGCTAATACATGATATCTTATATATTTAATACTTCAGAGCAAACATCTTTACCCGAGATATTAAAATTAACTGACCTCTCGAAATGTTGTGTCCTCTGGGAAAAGAGACATATCTATTGCACATCCAAAATCTATTAACTGCAGTGATGGAGTTCGCCATTCTTGAGTTGGTCTGCAAATAAAATATACATGTTATGCAAAGTTTCAAATCAATAAATAGATTAGGGATTCATTTAACCGAACCGATGACAAACTTGCGTTACAGCTTGGGTCTGGGTTTTTTATTATATTTTGCATTTATAATTAGTATGAAACTTTAAGTTGAACAAATACTTACATTTTCATTAGCAAAAAGTTGTCTGGCTTAATATCAGCATGTATAATCTGCGCCTTGTGAAGATAATGTACTATAGATAGCATTTCAGCCGTAAATAATATAACTATAAGCTCATTAATACATTTCGAGGTAGCTACGCGAACTTTATTGGCCACATCTAGTAGGGATCCATATTTAGAATATTCAGATACAAACAAACTTGCATTATCTCCAAGAAATGCTGTGCTAATATCCATGTAACCTGGAAGCTGGAAATACACAGAATTGTAATAAGAGAGAATTATAAAATACAATTTACATAAATGTGATGTTTATATATTCATCAGCATCAAAATCTGACTAGATAATAATAAACTTCTGGCAGAAGTTTTGTACAAAATACTAGAAATTGTTAATTTAATATTTACTTACCATGAATGGATTTTTTATTCTAGCCTTTATTTCTTGGCAAATATAGAATTCCCAGGGCCGGCTCGGTTTCTGATATTTCACGGCAACCGATTTGTTACTGTTGATGTCTAGGCATAGGAATACTGCGCCGTAATTGCCTTTTCCCAATTGTTTTTCAATGGAAAACTTGCTTCCACCAACAGTAACTAAAGTCGCTAACTGAAGTTTAGGTATAGATCTTACTTCATTATAACCTTCGGCATGGGTTTTGTTTGGGAACTTCACATATTCAAGCAAAGAAGATAAGATTTTCTTATTAAATGGATCAATTACTTTAGGAAATTCAATATCAGCTGGTCGAGATATGTCAGAAGTAGAGACCATAGATATGGAATGATTAGATTTATATGGAATGCAGTCCATACTATTTTCGCTATCAACATCCATTCCATAATCCGATTGTCGTGAACCAACGTATCGGCCATCTTTGTTAACAGAATCTCTGCTGTCTTCCGAGTGAATGTCTACACGATGTTCGAAGTCCAACTGACGTTTGGAGACATCTTTACTTTTATCAACCATATGTGAAATTTTCGCAGATTGTATAGGAGTAGCCGATTGCACAGTCATCCCGTCTTTACTATCGGAGTCGGATAGACCAGAAGAAGGTGGTATTTGAGCTTGTTCTGGACTAGACACATAGAGGTTTTTATGCATCTTTTGCGAGATACTTGGACTATTAGTAAATTTAGGAGTATTAGCATTATCTTTGGGTTCATTTCTATTTGTAATGAAGTGGAGAAACTGATTAGAGAACCCAGCGTCAGGAGACTTTTGTTCGATCTTAGCGCTTGGTTGATCCTGCTTGACGTTTCTTGATGTTGTCTGACACTTATTTGGAGGTTGACTTTTATTTTTGCCACTTTCGTCGGCATTTGCCAAATTTTCATGTCTCATTTGCACATCATGAGAACCCTGAGAATGGTTATGTGCGGAAGTATTTCTATAGTTATGTTGTGATTGCTGAGGGCTTTGGTATATTTGAAAAGACTGATTTGATTGAGGCATGCTGAAACTTTGATTTTCCGTATGTTTAGGAGGCTGTCGATATGGACTTTGGACTGTACTATAATTGGGACTATTCGTTTGATTGGTATTAGAGTACATATTAGCCGTACTATATTGAGCGTGCATGTAGTTTTGGCTATACGCTTGGCTCTGAGGAAGTTGACTAGGTCTTTGATAATACTGAGGGTTTTGATACTGAGGCTGCTGAGTTGGGCTTTGATAGATGGCTTGTTGAGTTGCATAACTCTGTCTTTCGGGTTGATTTGGATAAAACTCCTGGCGGCCAGGATAAGGGTTTTGGGGACTCATCATAGCGTGACCCGGACTTCTATAGCCCTGGTTGGAATATGTGGGGCTCTGAAATCCGGGAGGAACAGACTGTGCAGCATTGACATCGTGAGGACTTTGCATACCAGGATGCTGAGGACTGTGATATACGGGACTTCCATAGCCTTGCATTTGTGGCTGATTGATAACTTGGCTATTATAAGCTTGTTGGTGTTGATAGCTGTAGTTTTGAGGGTATTGCATTGATGTTTGTGAATTATATCCATTGTATTGATTTTGCACTGGTTTTTGATACTGTTGATCTTGTGTATGATAAGGCACTGCAGTTTGCTTTTCCTGGGGTTTTTGGGGAGCACTTCTGAATTGTCCGTTGGGCAATCTGGCTTGTGAAGCTAAAGATACTCGTTTGCTGTTCTGCTGCATATGGTCATTATTATACATTGAGTCATAGTTGGTTGTGTAACCGGTAAAGTTTCCTCTTGTAGATTGCCCGGATGAGCTTGATCCAGATTTGCTAAAAATTACGATAAAGAAAGCTTAAATTTAAAGCTCTGCAATTTCTCGTCGTGGCTTGAAATTAACTTAATTTTAATTCATTAAAGTAATTAACTAGACGCGACGATTCCAATACCTAAAACCTTCCTCACATCATCATCATCACAAATAAAATAAACGGGAGGAGCACACTCGACCCACTAGATATTGTTCTCAAATTTGTATGAAATACATTTCAGTATTTTACCGTATCAAATTAACTAAAAACATTGTATAGCACAATGAACAAAACTTAAATTAAATAAATCAGTGGTGCTACAACCTCATTAGGTCTGGGCCTCAAATTTCTGAAACTATTACATTATAATTTTCAATATATTAGGATATTAGGTCTAAGTCATGTCAGTTTCCTCACGACGATTTCCTTCACCGTAAAAGCAATAGCACAATAAACAGATGACAAAAACTTATTCACTAGAATTTTATAATAATAATAGGCCACTCTCTTCTCATATTCTTCTCTTACCTGTTGTATTCCCGCGTAGCTTCCATAATCACTGATAAACCAACCCCTTGGTTATCAACTGTCAAATGCTGATCCGGTTTCAAATCTTCCCTTTTGTGATCTTGGTCCATAGCACTTTCGTCAATATTAAACTTTGTCATGGAAAATTTGCTTGAATCTATGCAACTGATAGGTTTTTTGAACTGAGACATGTTGGGTGTACTCGCGTCATTCACATTGAAATTGAACACTTGGGTGCAGGACGGTTCTTCATAGTATGCGGTTTTATTAGCCTTTAATAATGATAAAGCATTGAAATAAACCTATTTACAAAATACAAAACTGTTGTTCTGCATATTGTCAGAATAAAAATAATAAGTCGAGTTCTGTATAACAACACATTAAAATTTGACACACGGTAGTTCATTCTTCATCTAGACTTTGAATATTTCCCTCAAAATTATATTTTTTTTATTCATAAAACAGATTTATAAATATCGTCCAGTGGGAGAATGACATTTCAGTCTGATCTCTATAGGCTAGGTCCTTTATTGCCTTCTAACTCTAGATCATTACAGTTATAAGTTGAGGGTAGTTTATAAATTGGAAAGGACAGGGAATTCTGTGCATGAAAATGTGCAGTGTTAAATATATTTTCTTCTTAAATTTACTAAAATTTTCGCAACTTTTGTTTAATTATTAAATAAGATTTATATAAGAAGACTTATTTAAGTTGTTTCTATATTTAAATGGGCTATAATACTGCCTTTTCTACAGATTACCTAAACCTAATGTAATGTTTTTTTTCAACACTACATACAGGTGGAATTATATAGGGAGTTTTTCTAATCCGTAAATTTTTTTTAATATTATTTATTTATAATAATGCTTATTTATTTTTACCTGAGGCACACTGGGTGTAGTAGGTGCAAATTTTTTATCATTTTCCTTGTCATTTGGCAAATCGGGAGAATCGTTTGTATCGTAATTCTTTTTAGTGTTCAACGCCATGGTTATGGATCTGTCTTCGTGAATATCGAATTTTGGAACTTCAAACTGTTGTACCACTGGCTGGACCATTGATGGTTCTAAAACTTTAAAATAAATACACCTTTAAAGTCAAAGTTTTATACAGTGACCAACAAATAGAAAATTACTCAAAATGTCAAATCTATTCATAAGAAATTAAATTCTCTAAAACATGAATGTTTTTCCAATACTAAAATTTCTCGATATATATTGCAGAGAAGTACTAAAGTAGCAGTAAAGAATTAAACATACCATTATTATCATTGAAGATGTTCCTCAACTCCCACCTCGCTTCTTTCGTGTTCACTGTCACCGAATCTCCCAATAAATTACCCATTAGACTCCTATTGAACTCCTCCATCAAATTGTTTTTGGGGTAATTAGTACCATTGTATCCCGCCTCATCCATTTGATTATCTTTATCGTATTTTTCCTCCTTTTTACTTTCATGATTACTTAGTTCCTTTGAATCGAGGTTGACTAGTACTTTAGGCTCTCCCGGTGAATGTATGGAGTTGACTTTAACATTCTGGAGAGAAGGTATCTGTAGGGGCATAAGCTGAGACATATGATCATGTTCACTGTCCAAAGCGCAATTCGCTAATGTCTCCAAGGCACTACATTGCATAAAATTCTCATTTGAATTTTCGTTTTGCCTTTCTTCAGCTTCTTGAACAGGTCGGATTTTTTTCTCTAAATCGAATTTTCTCGATCTAATTTCTTCTAAACTATATTCCTTATCACCTACATACACCTGTAATGTTTAACGTTGCAAATTAATACCCAGACAATATATTTGTCTAATTAAGGAATATACATATTTGGCACTGTAATAAGGAAGTTCAAGTTATAGGTCTTTGATAATAATATCTTTTGTAATTGATCCATTTTATGTATCACTTTCATGTATTAAGATGTAATAGTATGATTATGGAAATAATAATTACAGAATAAGTTTATGGAATAAAATATAATGACACTATCTGGTCAATATATTCTAGAAGCCTTGTTGTATGTACAAAAAAATATTAACGATTTTAAGACAAATTATGATTTTAACCAGTATAATATTGGTACGACTAACCAGGCTCCAGAAGATATATCACTCCTTATATGGAAATTGTATTCGTTCTTACTACTTCCAAGCGATATTAGAGCATTATCACTCTATAATAGAATACAATAAATTCAAACTCTCGTTAAACGTAAATTAATTAACAAAGCTTTTACACATTTGATTGTTTAATTACTTCTAATCATAGGGATCGATTTGCTTCAGATCAAACAGTTTGAATAATTCGTGGCGGCGGCGGAGTGTTGTCGGTTCAGAAACCGTAGTAAACGAAATTAAGATTCAATTTAACATCTTTTCTATTAACGTACCCGACCACAATACTTTATATATCTATACTTATGAACAAGCCTACTGGTTATGAATATAGGTAGTTTGAGTATGAATGAGAACAGATGTTATTCTTACCTCAACTTTGTTATAACATGGTATTTTAGTCGGGTCTGGGGGATCAGGTACGCATAGAGGCACGTTGAATACTAAGTCGTCCACGCAATAAGGCAGATAATTAGCAGGCAACCGCAACTCGTCATTTGAGTCTTCATAGGCTGCAAAAAATTCTGAACTGTACAACTTTGTAGAATCCTTGGGTTCCATGGTTTGGCATGAATTAGAATTTAATAAACAAGAAGGTATAAGGCCTACACCCATTTTCTTTGTCGATGAGTAGGGATGGCCATTGAAATTGAATGATGTGGAATAAGTGATACCTGTATCCTGTATTCTAAAATAAACATATTTTATTTTATAACTATTGTTGCATATCATCATCAGTTTTCGAAAAAAACGGTCATAAAGAAGTTTCACTTCTTACGTGTGTACACGCACACATTTATGCTGACAGGACGAATAAACTGTTTAATACAAACAATTATATCATAAAAACTTATCACACTAAACTTACGTGTAAACGGCAAAGGCTGATGCGGCACAATATTAGAGTGTACCATTTTAGTCTTAGGGTTCGTCCACATTCCAACTTCTTTTTCATTTTCCACGTTATTTGCTTGAAGCAGAGAGGCGAGTCCTGGATCTTCACTGACCGGCACCACTTCACGTGATGTCGATGGCGCATCCTAATGTTATATTTATTAAAATTACAGAGCTAATCTATTTCAGTGAATCCCAAAACACGGGTAAACTTTAATCGTACTGATTGATAAAAACTGCCGCATTTACCGGCCCAATTTAGCCCAAGTACCATGAGAACAGGAGATAAAATTTATTTTTAATATGAAGAAGTTGTGGTAAAACTGGAATTACGTCAAATGTACTATAAACCTACATATTTCATTACGATATATCGGTCTGCCAATGCACTTTAATTGGATCTTTGGTCATTCTATTAAAACGAAATTATTCTCATCAAGAAGCAGTCGGAAGTATAGCGTTTTCAGTTGTAATTTTATATAGACAGACATGACTTGTCCAACGAATTATCTCATGATAATGAATAAGCAATAGATAATTGTTCATGTTGAATCAAAAAGGTAAAACCAGGATTATTATTATATTATAGGATTAGTTATAGATTATTATTATAGGATTTCCAAATCTATTATATGTAAAAAAGGTATCTTATGGAGGTAGGTCTGAACCAAAACCAATAAAGATGAATTACCATTAAAGTCATATTTCTTCGCGCTTACGTAACAAACTGAGAAATTCCTAGTAAAGGTAAATAATGTATTTGTTATAATTTAACTGCACTGTATTTAGTTTACGAGGCATTTTATACAATTATTGTATATTTAAGCATTATCAGTATACTAAGCTTCAACATTTAAACATAATATAAGATGGAATTTCAATAAATGTATGTATCTTAATAGTTATTGAGACAATGAAATAGCACATTTTGAAAATCATGATTTTGCTAAGTTAATATAAAGGTATATATATCTTTTGTCCTCAATTATATCTTGATGACAAATCCAAATATCCAATGTAAGAAAATATCATGAAATGCATTATTTATTATTTATTAAAATGATAATTTAGATTTACTGAAAGCAAAATTCATTACACACATTTTGTAAAACTTAATTGTATAATGTTTATTAGTCAAAACCTATAGCAGTAATTTTATAAAGTAACAGTTGCATTTTTTATGATAAAAAATACTACAAACCTCATAAACATTAACCATGACATTTTGTGTTTGATGCCTTCCATCAGGACCTTGTTGTCTTAAAGTTCCTGGTACTATGCTCTTAATATTGTCACCCACTCGCTGTATCGGTGCTGCTGCTATATTACGCCTTTTAAAGGACTTTAAAGATGTGAGAGCCAGCCTAGTCTCTGCAAGTGCAGAAGCTGCCTTCCTTTTAGTTGGTGAATCATCATGCAACATTCTTTGGGCATAAAATAACTGGAAATTCCTAAAAAAATAAAAAGTAACAAGAAGTAAGAAAACAGAAACAGCAATTGTAATAATAAAATGTGTTTTATTATTCCAATTGCTTCTGATATCTATGTGATGTTAACTGTCCAACAATTAATATTTCAATCAGTTTAATCTTAAAAAGAACTGAAGTCTTGATACATGACAGTTTCAATTTGAAAGTTTCAATCATTAATGAAAGGTTAGTATTAGATTTGTAACATACATAAGTTTTCCACAGTGCTGTAAAATTATTTTATTATCCCGAGACACTATATCATACCATTTATATCTTTGTGGTAAGATCATTTTTTGCATTACATAGCATCTTTAAATTTTTTTGTTAGCCTTTTAAATATTACAATAAGAATAAGGTACTTTTATACTCTACAGTATCTCCTCTAACAAGTGTACTTACATATGAGCCTGCTCAAGTTCGTCTAAAGGCTGAGCTTTGGCATGCAGTCCTAGCATATACACTTGATTTGCTTTTTTAAAATCTCCAGACTCTTCACAATAGCAAGCCCATGCTCTATAAAACTCAGAACATTCAACACCTAGGCCCATGTTGTAAAGTCTCTGATATATTTCCATTGGATTTGACAATGAGTCAATCTACAAAATGTGATGAAAGTTGTAACATGTATTCAAAATATATTATTTTCAGAACTGAAATAATATAGTTATAACTTACATATTTTATCCACAATTTAACAAGTCTTCGGTCTTGGAAATATGCTTCTTCTCTCTCAAATAATTGTAAGCAATCTTTAATTAATTTATCCATGTGACCTTCATGGCCGTGTTTTGGATAAGATTGTTCAACCCATTGGATATAGTTGAACCACGGATCTAAAGGATCAGGGCCTTGATACTGTCTAATTGCTGCTTCATGTTCACTACAAAAAAATATTAAAATTTAAATTGTATCAGACAACATCAACTATTTGACAATTCATAATATAACGATTTAGAAATAAAACTTCTTTTGCAACAATTCTTAATATTGAAAATTAAAAAAAAACAGTATTTTTATTTGAATAAAGGTATATCAATTACACAAATATTTAGACTTTTATTGAAAAGATAAACGCCTAATTTTACTTACTCTTTTTGTTGCTGCAGCAGCTTCTGAGCGTCAACATCTGATTGAGCTTGTAGTGCAGCACCTAATTGTAAGGCGTTCCTTCCACCCCTTAAAGGTTGAATATTCTCTTTACTTACATCGATGTCCATCCTCACTGTAAAAAAGAGCCCAATAATCACGATAATTTGGGATAAACACAAATCTGGATAGTCTAAACTACTGTAATGATCACATCACTGGTGAAAAACAAATTAAAAATAAATAATATTCCTTGCCTTATTTATGAACGCTTCACTTTTTAAACATAATTAAATACAATATAAGAAGATTATGCAAATACTATACACCGAGGATTAAACTTAATTTCCCTGAAAAATAAAGCCTGTAAAAGCTAATGCACGAATCTGACTATCAAAACTGACAAGCTGAGATAAGCTAGAATATTGCCTATGGTTAAATTCAAAATAAAAGCCGTTGGGTGTTATCAAATATTATCTATGTTGTAAATATGACTGCCCACTGGTTGATGAAAACATTAATTATTAAGATATTGTTATTATTTATTGGCTTTATTTTTTGAAACAACCTACATGAGAAAATCTCTCTATCCTATATTAGGGTATAAGTTTTATGTATAAAAAATTGCATATTAATTAATTAATCATTTGTACATAAAAAGTCTTAGAATATTATCTAACGCAGAGAAAATAGTAACCTCAGTTACTCTTATGTACTTATTTATATGAGAGTGACTGAGATAGCTACATTACACATGTTACATCAATATGATATACGTATATTAACTAGCAGCCCGTCTCGTCTGCACGAGACGGGTGGACATTTATATTTTATAGATATTTTTTTACACCTCGGGTAACATTATTGTAGGGTAAGTGTATTTATTGCAACATATAAAAAGTTATTGTAGTAATTGAGATGGTAAAATCAGCACGAGCTATCTGTAAACCCATCAAAAACGGAACTAGTCCTGTTTACAAACCGAACCTACCAAAACTCTTCAACAATGAACTAACACTAAAGGAAAGCGTTAAGTACTTAGGTGTCATTCTGGACAGCAAATTGCTTTGGAACAAATACCTTGAACATAAACTTAACAAAGCAACGATCGCCTTTTATTAATGTAAAAAGATGCTAGGCGTCAAATGGGCGTCAAAAAAATCTCCTAAAATAGCCTTATACCTTCACACTGCCGTAATAAGGCCAATGCTAGCTTATGGAGCCTTGGTTTGGTGGCCGAGAACAGAACTCCAAACGGCAATAACGAAACTTGGACGCTTCCAAAGGCTCGCTTTGTCCGCTGCCAGCGGTTGCATGAAAACAACGCCAACTGTAGCAATGGAGTTAGCCCTACAAATTGTATCCTTAGATCTACACATACAGCAGCATTAGCGGCCATGAGGCTTATGGTATAAGATCTACAGGGTAAAAATCATTTCATCGCACACACAGCGATTCTCAACAGGGCAATAGAATACCAACCTCTAATAGCCGCGCCATGCGATAGGATCGTTAACCAACACATACTAAACAAGAAATACCATATGCAAATGAGAGAAGAGAAATGTGATCGATCGATCCTGAATGAGCTTCGCATATATACCGGTGGCTCAAAAACAGGACTTGGCTCCGGTCCTGGAATATTCTCTCTGGATCTCAACATCAACATATCTCTAAGCACGTACAACTTGATTTTTCAATGCGAGTGTGTCGCCCTAACAGAAGCAGCCAGAGTCATGCAACGGCTAAGATTTAATAACTTTTGTATTAAGTTTGTAGCGAAAGCGCGTCTGTGCTGTTGGTGTTAGCAAGCAAAATGACAAACAATAAACTGGTATTAGAATGTCATAATGCACTGACAAACAGGGTTACCCTACAGTTAATATAAGGACATTGTGGATCTCTTGGCAATGATGCTGCCGATGAACTTGTGAGGTGAGCCTTGGACATGTTGCCTGCTGGCCCGTATATTCTCCTACCCCTGCCTTTCTCGCAAGAGCGAACATGGATTCGCCAGAGATCTGAGGAACTCCAGCAACGACGTTGGTCACGGATTGCAGGCAATCCAAAAGGATTCTGCCAGTAGTTAACCCAAAAATCACAAAGCAACTTCTAAACCTAAACAGAACTAATCTTACAACAATGACAGGGACGATCGCAGGCCATTGTCACAATTACAGAAATTACCGACAATAAATCATATCTGCTTGATGTTTTTGTTTCGACCATCTCTATGGGATGTTCACCCTTCATGGGACACAGCTTACATAATGTTAAATGATTAAATATGAGATTAGACATATTTTTTATAATATTATATTCATTATTTGAAGCACTAATCAAGTTTCGTGAATAAATTTTGTTTATTATAATATGACCAAAAATGCATTTTAATTCTATAGATATTGTATTATATTCCTAAACATTATTTATATTTGTTTTCATCGTTGAATGATTTTGCTCATACATTACGATAAAACATCTCAGTTTTCATCGTGCTGCATCGTCAGTCTACTTCTCTCATTTTATCAAGAAAATGTTGATGGCATAAGCGCCACAAGCAAGGAAATTTTTTATACTATTCAATAAATTCAACTAAAAATGTTTTATTGATTTTTAAATAATATTAAAAATGAATACTGTAGTATAATAAGACACGTGCGCGCAGTAAATAAACATGTCGGTTATTGTCAGAACGTCCACACATTACGATTTTAAACGACAAAAGGTAAACCCGTCGTGTTTAAAATCAAGACTCGATAGAAATAAAAACCGTCGGGTTTCATCGTCGGATTTCGTCCACACACTTCCAATTTGACGGACGGTTTTTATCGCAACGATGAAAACCATCGTGTTTCATCGTAGTGTATGGGAGGCTTTAAATTTGAAGGCACTTAAATAGCTTTAGAGCAGACTGCATTTGTCAAATGACTTTACGACTAAAGACAGGAGTGTGGTAATTTAAATTTTAGATATCTCCGTCATCCAGAAGTCAAACAGCATAAATTATAATCTATAACAGTAAATTATAATCTACTTCTATATTTATTCGTATTCTAATTTCTTAGATTATCTTATTTATAGTAAACATCAAACTGTCTAAGGTTATGCCATAAAGGGGGTTATTTTCAGTTTTATATATGTACTAAGAGCTATAATATATTGATACATATTATAGTAAAAAGAAAACTTCAAAATTAAGAGAAATATGTTAATTTAAATTATTACTTTATCATATTTTTCATTACATTTTTTTATAAAGCTATATATAATATAACTCCTATGAAATGTCTTTTAAATCACAATTGGATAAGAAAAAAGCTCAAGATGAAATGCGAAAGTTAATGATTGAGCGGAAAAATAAAGATAAAAAGCCTGTAAAAATTCAAAATCCATTGGCTAAATACAATAGTGCTGGGCAGTTACAGTGTATACTTTGTTTATCAATAGTTAGATCAGAACATGTATGGCAAGTCCATCTAAATAGCAAACAACACAGGGAAAATATTGAAAAGGCCCAAAAACTCAAAGAACTGACCAAAAATTTTACTGATGGCAAAGTTAAGAAAAGATTATCTACGACTCTGTCAGATGCACCACAAGAAAAGAAAATAAAAGGAATTTTAAAAAATTCTGGTGAATGTGTTTTTGCATCGCTGAAGCCCAATAATGATGCTCCTGTTATTTACTCCCATCATGATGAACAAATTAATAGGAAGCCCTTAAATTTGGTATCTGAGCAAAATATTGGTATGTATAGACTAATGTGGAAAATGTCTGAGGTGTAAAAAGTGATCCAAACAATCCAAGTCATATGTATATATAATTAGTCCAATAGTAAATTGATTTTGACATTAAGAAACAATAGTGACTTAGTAAATAAGGTTTGGTGGCTTGGCAACCTTACTGTAATCAAATCTTTATCATCATGCTTAAAGATTAGGTGTAAAAGTAGTCCACATATCAATTTGTGTGCCTGTTATTGTTACCATCTTATACCCCATGGAAATTAATATTGCAGCTGATGGTGGCATAAAAGAAAAGAAGATCGAAGAAGAAGCAAAGTTTGATCAACCAATTCCAGAGGGGTTTTTTGATGATCCTAAATTGGATGCAAAGGTATGAAATTTCTTGGTTTATATAATAACTTGTATTTATTATTACACAAATGACTTTGAAGTAATTTTAGGACTTTATGAAAGTGTATTTTTTTATTTAAATAATAAGTCCATATGCTCTACATAATTCACTAATTACTATTCTTCATTCCAATGAAGTTAAAGGTCTCTAACTACTACATCTAAAAAGGTTGTTCTATACTTGGTAATATAATATATTCTTAATGTAATTGAATTCTCACTTCTTCCTCCACTTGTTATTGCTGACCTAACTTTCAAGCCCATCGTCTTTAGTCATGATAAAATCTATAGTAAGTGCTTCTTAAATCAGTTATGACTTAAGTTTATAGTACATACTAGGTTACATACTGTTACATAGGTTACATATTTGGTAAATTTACTTATTTAGACAACATATATTCTCATATTTATATTTCAATTATTTGTAGCAATTACACTTATTTCATAGGTATATATTTATAAAGACTTTTTTTCATATAATTCAGTGAAAGCATCATGTAAAAATGGAATCATATCACTTGCTAACATACTTCGTCCTTTTATTTTAAAAGCTTTTTCATTGCATCTCCTTACGAGTACAGATCCTGCAAAGCATGCAAGAGATGATGCCAGTAAATTCTTGTCTGTTTCTTCAACTGTTACATTTTTATTGCTTAAAATCCAGTGGAGGAATGTAGCAATAGTACCTGATAAGATATCACCTTGGCCTCCACACCTTCTGCCTGAACCACCATCATTATATTGCCATTGAACAGCAGCAGCAGGACTTAAAGCTTCATCTGTTTTTCCTTTCTTTAAAACAGTTACACAATTGCCTAGTTCATTTATACCATCAGGAAAATTTATTTTGTCCGACAATCTTTCAAATTCAATCTTATTTGGTGTTAAAATAACAGATGATGTAAAATTTTTAATTAAATTAAGATCTTGTGTTATAAGATATAAACCATCAGCATCAATCACTAATGGAATTTTCATTTCTCTTATGATACCTATAAGTGCACTTATTGTTGACAATATCCCACTTTCTCTACCTAAACCAGGTCCAATCACGATTGCATGTAATCTTTCAAGCCAAGGAGTGATCTTGTTTATAGCGTTGGGCTGATCTAACAAAGGGTGAACTATTAGCTCAGGGCTATATGATTTAATGACTGTTCCCGCTTGTGATGCACAGAAGATGTGAACCAAGTCGGCACCAACCTGAAACAGTATATACTTTAAATTATTGATGTTTCAAGTATCACCATATAAAAGGCATTATGATATTTAATACAAATATTAAATGCATTAGAATTATAAGACAGTACTTACTTTTAGGGCGCTTATTCCTGAAAAATAAGGTGCACCAGTATATTCTAATGAGCCCCCGAAAATACCTATTCTGCCTGCTTGACCTTTGTGCTTGTTATTATCCAGTGTAGGTATACAAGACTGTACAAGACTCAGTAACTTAGTTTGATTCATAGTTGAGACTGTTACTTTTTGAATGTAAAATTGTCTGATATTACTGTACAACAAACTTTTAACATTTAACATATACATTTACAGTATTATGTTTAAAAATATATATATTATTTATTACAAATAATCCCAACTAAAGAAATAAATATATCAACAAATAACAAAGACATAACTAAATTGTTTTGAAATTGATTGTTAGTTGTTACTATCATTGCAATTTGACATTGACATTGCAAACATTGCCAGAGTTTTCTCAATTATAGTAGATTGTTTTATGAAATAAATATTATATTGCCATGTACAATTATTATAAGCTAATTAAGGCTTATATTAAATTTCGTATAATAAATTGGTTTTGTATATTTTAATAGGCACGGAACATTGAGTATAAAGATCCAGTAGAAGAAGAATGGGATAAGTTTCAAAAAGAAATTAAAGAAGAAGCTACAACATCTGCGGAGATAATTGCTGGTGAACAGGAAGAAGCAACTGCTGAAAGACAAATAGATGAAATTGATGAGCAAATTAGAAATTGGTCTAGGTGGGTATATCACTCATCTTTAATATGATTTGTATACATACTGACTGTTGACAGAAGTTAGTATATAATAAGTATTTGAAAAAAGAAACCAAATGTTTCCTTATATGTAATGGCATTAGTATTTTATCTACAAACTTATACAAAAAAAAAAGAATCGTGAGGAAACCGACTTGTTTTAGACACAAAAAGTCGATGACGTGTGTCAGGCACTGGAGGCTGATCACCTACTTGATTTAAAAATGATCATGAAACAGATTCAGAAATCTGAGGCCAGAACCTAAAGAGGTGGTACTACAAACCGACAGGTTTCCTGACGATGTTTTCCTTCACTGTTCGAGCAAATGTTAAATGCGCACATAGAAAGAATGTCCATTGGTGCACAGCCCGGGATCGAACCTACGACCTCAGGTATTAGAGTCGCACGCTGAAGCAACTAGGCCAACACTGCTCGAGAACAACACAAACTTATGTAATAGCCTTAAGCTATAAAGGAGAGATTTTGGTGCCAAGTATAACTACTATGTATTAAAGTCCTATGTGTACATTTATATATAAACATATTAAGTATATGCTAAACATTTTTGACATATGGAATATAGTGAAGTCTTGTCTCTGAGTCACCCCAGGTGTTTACTTACGTAATCTTACTCTCATACCAAATATAACTTTAGAATGGGTATTCAATCATAATTTTTTTTTAGAGTGTTGGATCTTGAATTGAAAAAAGAAGAAACTAAAAAGAAGATAACAGATGTTGATGCAACAAGTGACAATGGTGAAAGTGATTCAGACGCTGATGTTGACTTAAATGAATTTTTAGATTGGCGGGCAAAAAGGTCCTATAGTTAATTAAAAAATTGTAAATAAATAGAAGTTCTGTATAAATATTGAATTTTTTATTAGTCTTATAGCCTTAAAAATGTAAAAATCGTTCTTCATGCATAAATACAGTGTGACAATCCTGAAAAAATTATAAATAACAAATTATCTTAGGAAATTTTTGTTGGTTACATCATGTAAAATACAAAATGGCAAAACAAATAGGAATATAAATAAGATTTGTTAATTACATTCTTATTTCCTTCGTTTTTTTGCTGCCGTTTCTTTAGATGCTACTTTTCGTTTTGCTGTCTTGGGTTTATTTTCACTGTATTTTGCAGCCAAATTATCAAGAAATGAATCCATTTGTTTAACCCGTGATTCTTGTCTTTGCTTAATCATCAACTCCAAACTATTTTCACCTTAAAAGTTATGAAATGTTAACAAAGCACATTAAAATATTTTGTCATTCAAACTATATATTTTCTCTTGTTCAATACCTGAATTAAGAACCAGCTCCTTTTTATATTCTTCAGCCTCCTGTGCCTCACAATTTTCTTTAGCATGTCTACGCTTACGCTTTTTTGCTGGCTCATGTGTAAATATTTTATATGATGGAATTTCTCCTTGATCAATCATATCCTGCATGAAAATATCATTATATATATTATGATAAAAATTTTGTTACATCTAATTACATATTTTTTTACATAATTATACATACAGTTAAAATACCTCGTAGTCGGGGTTCTTGCTCAGATCTTGCAAATTGGACGTGATCCACAATATAATCCAAATCCCCCTTACCAGCTAGATATGCATTTTTTAAATCCTTTCTTTCTTCTTCAGAACCTAAAATATTAAATCAGGTTTAATTGATATAAGAAATGTAGATAAAAAAACATTTGTATATATATCCTTTTAAATAAAACTACCAAAGTAATACAAACCGATATATTCTTTTTCATAAGCGACTATATCTTCCTCAGTGATTTTTTTGAACAGCCCTCTCCAGTACACTGACCAATCTCTATCCTCTACCACATTGCCATTATCATCATCTACACTCTTGGTAGTGTCATATAATTCTCGTTTTTCTATATCACTAAGGATTGCATGAACTGCCCCCAAAACTTTAAATTTTTCTGTAGCTTCTAATTTTTCATCTTCCTTCACTCTATCAGGGTGAACTTTAAGGGATAATTTATGATAAGCTTTCTTAACTGTAAATAATTAGATTTAGTTAATATATATAATAAGAAGTTCAGAGATTCAGATTGAATAGTCTTAAAGTAAACAAAATATCCAGGTGAACATAGCCAACAGTAACGTCTTAGATAATAACAAAGTTATTGGTTAACAACTATGCCATACCTTCATTTTCAGAAGCTTTTTCTGATATTTGTAGAACCTCATATAAATTGGATGTATTATAATATTTTTCACACAATTGTAATAGACCCATTTTAATTATTACAATAAATATATGCACTCCGTTGTCTAAAAATTAAAAAATAACTATCTACCTATCTAAAATAAATGCAGTTTTAGATTTTTAAATTATATTATAAAAAAGCCGGTATAGTATAGACTACGACGTATAAGACTTGCTTTTTTTTTAAATCTTTTATTAGCCAGATGTATAGGACTTGTTTTTTTTTTTTTTTTTTTAATTTATTTCATAACCATGGATACAGAGTCCTTCAGTCGGAATCATAGAGATTACAATATTACTTAAAGTTCTAAAAAGTATGAAATGGAGTTTATATCATAACATTTTTACTTAAAATATTCTTAAGCAATTAGTAATATAAAGTAGTTAATGCAAATTAACTTTAAGACATCTATACTAAATGACATAACACAAAAATACTCTATATAATAAATAAAATACACTATACAATTGCAAATATTCTTACTATCTAAAAGTAATTAGATTTGTTCAACTGTGTTTGAAATAAATTTAAACACAGGTATGAAAAAGGCATGATTAGATAATAAATCTTGAGGGCGGCGGGGAAAACTTAATGAATTTTCTTTAGCAACATCACCAATGACACTGACAAATAATAAACGTTGGATGTTAAAGGTTTCACACTCGAACAAGACATGCTTAATATCTGCGTTTTCCATTGAACAATATGTACAATTATCATTAAGAATGATGTTCTTCTTCTTGAGATGTGCTGGAACACGGCAGTGTCCTACACGTAGGCGATTAATGCACGTTATGAACTTTCTATTTATGTATTTAAAGCTGTTATACCACGGGATCTTTGGTAAATCTTTCTGTATTTCTGAGTACCAATGTCCTTTATTTAATATGTCTGTATTGTAGTTCCAATATTCTTTCCATCTTCTCTTGAGATTAGTATTTATCTGCATAAAATAGTCTGTGAAAGGCACTTTGAAAGAGTCTGTTAAATCATCATCATAGTCCCGACGAGTCGCCTCGTCCACAACCTCATTGCCAGTTATACCACTGTGGGAGGGTACCCATACAAATTCTACATGCTTTTCTAACTTGTACAGTAAATCCTTAATTTTATATACAATATAATTTTGTTTATATGCTAATCTACAATTGCCCAATGCTGTTAAGACACTCTTAGAATCACTTACAATCAAAATATTTACATTATTTACATATGTTACAGCAGCTAATATTGCCCAAGCCTCGGCAGTGAATATACTACAAGTTATAGGTAATCTCCAGCATTTGGTTAATTTCATTTGTGGGTCATAGTATGCTGCCTTAACAGTCTCACTTTTGGAACCATCAGTATATATAATATAAAACTCAGATTTATCACTTAGAAATTGTAAGAAGTCAAACTTATTTTTGACAGAGTCTAAATTACATTGAATATTTAAGTAGTTGAATAAAGAGTTATAAGGGCTTTTGTAAATTGGCCACTTATTACTTGTGAGCATATTATTTGTCAGGTTTTTTATATATGACATTATGGTTGGTATTTCAGGTAGCGAGCCTGAAATCAGTGTATTTGTTGAAATTCTGCTTGCTTCAGTTGACTGTGTTATTTCTATAGGATAAGAGAATCTACCAAGGATGACACTGTTTTCATTTGCTAGCTCCTTCACACAAAATCGCTCAGCCAACTGTAAGCGTCGCAAACACAGTGGAGGTATACAGTTTTCCACTTCCATACTGTTTATAGGAGTGGTGCGCATAGCTCCACTTATTAATCTCAGTCCAATATTTTGTATTACATCCAGTTTCTTAGTAGTGTACTATTTGCGTTCATATAAGCCAAGGAACTGTAGTCAAAATGACTTCTGACTATGCTTTTGTACAGCATGTTCAAAGTTTTTGGATCTGAGCCCCAAGAAGTGCCTACCAAGCTCCTCATTACATTAATGCTTTTCATGGCATTTAGGCATATGTACTGAATGTGTTTATCAAATTTTAGTTTGTTATCCACTACTACACCAAGAAATTTATGGTGATTAACTATAGGGATTTTATTATTGTTATAGGAAATATTTACAGTAGTCAGTGCAAATGGATCTTTACTGAATACTAATACTGAGCTTTTCTCTGAACTTATTTCTAAATTCCCGTAATAAGTATGTAGTTTATTTAATGCTGTGTTTATGCTATTAACAGCTATGTTTAAACTTTGATTTTCACTATACAAAAGCAAGTCATCTGCAAATTGCAATATTTTAACCTGGGGTATATTTACATGATCCAGTATTTGTGATGTATACAAGTTATACAACAATGGTGACAAAGTCGCACCTTGCATTGTTCCTTTATTGGCCTGTTTAGGTCCATGTAGCTTATTATTAAATTTAACATATAAAGTCCTGTTGTGCAAGAATTTAAAAATCCAATTAAGAGTTTTTCCCGGTACAGTCAATTTATGTAAAACTTTGATTAGGGTCTCAATATCAACATTATCAAATGCACCTTTAACATCTAAAAAGACGCATACAACATTAGAGTGACTAATCTTAGCTTTTTTGAGATCAGCAATGAAAGATACAAAGCTTTCAGAGCAACTTCTACCTTTCCTGAATCCAAACTGAATATCTGGTAACTTTCCTTCTGATTCAGCAAAGTAATCTAATCTTATCTTTAGCATGTTTTCAAAGAGTTTACCTAAACATGATGATAATGAAATGGGTCTATATGATGATGGATTATTCACAGTTTTATTAGGCTTTAAGATGGGAATGATACACTGAGTTTTCCATGAATCGGGTATTAACAGGTTTTCCCAGAGTATATTATAAATATTTAATAAGGTTTCTATAGCATTAGGATGTAGTTTTTTAATCAAAATATATGGTATATTATCTAACCCTGGTGTTGTGTCTTTTCTGCTTTTGAGGGATATAAACAGTTCATTTAATGTAAATGGCTTATTCAGAAACGAATTACAGTTATTTTCAGATGAATCATTTAAAATTCCACTTAAACTGTTTAAATTTATTTGATTTGATTCAGTGATGTTATCTAGGAATGAAGGCACCCATTCATCATTGAAAAATCTATTATGACATGAACCTATTCTCTTGAACCTTTTGATATAACCCCATATTCTAGAAACAGGTGTCATTCTATTGAAACTACTACATAAGTTATGCCACGAATTAATACTCTCTTCTTTAAGTATTCTTTTCTTTTGAGCATCTGTCTTTTTGTACTCTATATAGTTAGAAATGCTAGGTGAAGCTCTATACTGTATTAGGGCTTCTTTGGACTTTCGAACCGCATCATTACATGTTTTGTTCCACCAGGGAACAGGTTTCCTCATGACTTTCACAGTTTCTCTAGACTTTTGTTTAGGTATAGTTTTTGATCTGATATCACACAAAATATTTATAAAATTATTGTATAAAGCAATTGGTTCTTTATTCTCGGTGTCCAACTGACAAAAAGATGTTTCAGATAATTTAAAATATTCATTCCAATCAGCCTTACTATATATGTATTTTTCTTCCACAGGCCGGACTTCATATATGGATGGTTTTATATTGACAACAACCTGAGTTGGATAGTGGTAGCTGCCCATTGGATCATCATGAATTCGCCATTCGCAAAGAGGAGCTATTGATGGGGTAACCAAAGTTACATCTATAGCAGATGCATTTCTGTTTGGAATTTGAACAGTTGTAGCACTCCCATCATTCAAAATACACAAGTCTAGTTCATCAATGAGATTGTACAAACTATTGCCTCTACTATTATTTGATTGACATCCAAAAACTATATGATGTGCATTTAGATCTCCCATTATTATATATGGCTTAGGTATTTCAAGTAAAACCTTTTTCATTGTGTGAATATTAAACCTATTAACATCATTATTGTGAGGGCAATATACACAAAGAATGTGCAATTTGCCCATTGATGTTTTTACAGCTACACAGATATTTGAACGGATTCATGAAAAGTAGTATTAAATATATCATACTGTAGATTTTGTTTGATTAGTATACCTACACCATTATGGGTATTAACAGAATTTTTATGTATAAAGTTATATGATGCAAAGTTTGGAATTATACTAGTGCTTTTAAGCCAAGTTTCATTTAATAAACAGATATCTATATTATGTTCCGATAGAAAAGTATTCAATAAGGATTTCTTACTCTGTAAGCTTTGTATATTAAACTGTGCTATGTTTAAAAATATATCCATTATTTAATTTATTAAATTAGCTAAAAGTATTTCTTTGATCTTTTTATTTGTAATAGGTGTTTCATTTTTATCATTACCCAGAGTAATTAGAGATTTTACTATGGCGTTAATGATAATGTCATTATTGAGAATTTGATGTGTATTGAATGTGCCTGTACTCACATCATTATTGTTTGGCTTTTTAATAGCCGGAAAGTCTTTAGGGTCTAACATCAGAGGGGCTATGGGAGCTGTACTCACCACAGTGGCATAACTTCGGTTTAGATTAAGATATTTATTCTTTTTCTCCTCCATTTTTTTCTTTTTAATGGGGCAATCCCTGGAGATTGCTAAATGATTGCCATTACAATTAATACATAAAATTTCGTCTACGTCACACTCCTTGTAGGAGTGTCGGCCGGAACACGACGAGCACATTTGCTCTCCGCGACAAACTCGTGCTGAGTGATTAAATTTCAGGCATCTGAAACATTGCAGCAGTGGTGGAATATACATGTGGATCGGGTATCTAAAAATCTGTATGTATGCATATTGCGGCAGTGTTGTGGCAGCAAAAGTCACTGAAATCGTGCCTAGCGGGACCAGTTTTCCTTCAACTTTTTTCATGAACCTTTTTACTGAAATCACTTCCGTGTCGCATATAATGTTCTTGTATATTTCCGCATTCGATAGCTCCTTGGGCACATATCGTATGACGCCCGTAGTTTCGGTCAGGTGAGCTGGAACAAAAGCTTTAAGTTTGTGTCGCCCTAGAAAACTGTCCATTTTTAAGAAATTATTAGCTGGAGCTGGTTTTTTGAAAGTGATGCCTATTTTGTGAGCATTCACTCGGTGAACTCCCACTATTCCTTTAACATTGTCCGTGAATAATTTAGTTAATGTGATGGGATTTTTGTTCCCTAACTTCTCATTTTCTTGTGATTCCACATAAACTATACATTCCGTGCTATGATTGTCTGGAAATTGTCTTTTATAGTTCGGTTTGGTGAACACTATAATTTTCATTAGTCGCCTCTAATTTTCTTTTCTTGGCGTCTTTAACACCGGGGGACTGCCCCCCGGCGCTGTTTTCGCCCATTATTATGTACTATTTATAAAATGTTACTAATTTCCTATTTACACGAAAAGAAAAAACAAATATGTACAATAAATAAGAAATATTGAAAAATCGCAATAATTTAAAACACCCGTTTAGTTTGACTTCCCGCCAAAAAGTCGTATAGGACTTGTTTTTTTTTTTTTAAATCATTTATTCGCCGGAAACAAGTCCATAGGCATACAAACATACAATAAAAACAAAAATAAACTAAACTAAAATAATTACAGATAAAAACACAACAGCATTAAATTTGTTCCACAGTAGTGGTTATAAAATTAAATAAACACTTATATAGTTTTTGGTTAGCTAAAAAATCTTGAACGCGGCGGGGTACAGCATTCCAAGGATGACAGGTGTCAACTGTCATTATTTGTGCAGGCATTGACGTCAAGTTTGAATCAACCGTTTCTTCCTCATCCTCGACTGTATACAAAGCTTCTCCTATATCAGCCACAAGAACCAGTCTCTGCATATTAAATTTAGGACATTTCATAATGATATGGGTCAAGTCTGCTTCATCAGCTTCACAATAAGTGCATTTGTTATTGTCAATTATCTTCATACGATGTAAATGGGCAGGTGTTTGGCAGTGTCCAAATCTCAGGCGATTTATTATAGTTATGTATTTTCGCTCATTGGCGTCCTTATGGTTATGATACCATGGTTTGATTGGAAGTTCTTTTTGTATCTCTGCATACCATCTTCCTTTACTTTTCGAAATATCCTTGTAATATTCATTCCATAGTTGTCTTTTATTGTTCTTTAAATTCATGTATAGGTCAGTAAAAGGAATCTTGCATATGTCTCTATGATCGTCATCGTGATTCGAATTGACTATTTTGTCAACCACTTCATTGCCTTTGATACCTCTGTGAGACGGTACCCATTTAAAAATCACATTGACATTGAGATTATATACAATATTTCTAATCTTATACACTATATAATTGACCTTATAATTAAAACTGAAATTATGTAACGACAATAGTACACTTTTAGAATCAGAAACTATTATTATTTCATTGTATTGTTCAATATTATTCAAGTTTTGGATGTAAATAAGAGTTTGATAAATTGCATATGCTTCTGCTGTATAAATACTACAATTTTGATCCAACTTAAAACATTTAGTTGTCTTATTTTGAGGGTCATAATAACCAGACTTTACAGAATTCAAAGACTTTGACCCATCGGTGTACAAATATAAAGTATTAGTCTTATTAGAACAATATTCTTTAAAATCTCTTTCATCTAGAATAAAACTAGTATCTACATTTAGTTTACATATTAATGCTTCATATTTACATTCATATACTGGCCATGACTGACTCTTGTGCATATTTCCAGACAAATCATTGACAAAACCCATAATCCGGGTAATTAAAGGATATTGACTGTTAAGGATATCTGTTGCTGAAACATAAGGAGTTGTTTGTAAAGACGATTGCAGAACCTCAGGTAAACAGATCCTACTACTGACTATTTCATTATTTACTGCTAAGACTTTCAAACAGAATTTCTCTGTAGCAAATAAACGCCTTATACATAAAGGTTGTATACAAGTCTCTGCTTCCATATTATGTATAGGAGTTGTACACATAGCACCGCTAATAATGCGCAGTGCCATATTTTGTATTACATCTAACTTTTTTAGTAAAACTGGACTTATGTTCATATATACAATTGCAGTATAATCAAAGTGGCTGCGAACTAAACTTTTGTATAACATACTTAGGACTTTAGGGTCTGACCCCCAAAATGTACCAGCTAAAGATCTCATAATATTTATACCCCTCATTGCATTTCTACAAATATAATTTATATGTTTTTCAAATTTTAATTTTGTATCAAAAATTACACCTAAAAACTTTTTTTCGTCTGTTTGTGTTAATTGGATATTTTTATATTTAATATTTACAGACCTATTGCTACCAAATACTAAAACTGAACTTTTACTTGAGTTAATATTTAGCTTTAAATCATTTGAGTAATAAGTATTAAGCTTATCTAAAGCTAAATTAATGTTTCTTTGAGCAATCTGTACATTACTATTCACACAATATATTAAAATATCATCAGCAAACTGTAATATTTTAACATCTTCAGGTAAATGATGGAGAATTTGTGAAGTATATAAATTGTATAATATTGGGGACAAGGAGGCACCTTGCATTAAACCTTTGTATGCATTTTTTGGTCCATGTAAAATATTATTATACTTAACATATAATGTACGCCCAAACGAAAAGTTAAACAACCACTTTATTAATTTTCCAGGTAGATTCAACGAATGTAGAACCTTTGCCATTTGATGGAGATTGACATTGTCATAGGCTCCCTGTACATCAAGGAAAACACACACTGCTGCTGACTTAGACAACAAACAGTTCTTCATATCTATCAGGTATGTAGTAAAACTTTCAACTGCACTTTTTCCTTTCCTAAACCCAAACTGGCATGAAGGGATTATATTCTTATTTTCAACATAATAGTCTAGTCTCATTTTTATCATTTGCTCACATAACTTTCCTATACAAGAGGCTAAAGAGATAGGTCTATATGAATTAGGATCATCATCCAGTTTATCTGGTTTCAGTATAGGTATAACACACTGAGTTTTCCATGACTCTGGAATCAGTTGTTGTGACCATAGTGAGTTTAGGATCTGTAATATACTATTTTTAGCTGATATGTGTAACTTTTGTAACATAATATATGGAAAACTGTCTAATCCTGGAGTAGTGTTCTTTCTTAAAGCCAATGCTATATTAAATTCCTCATCTGTAAATGGTTGTAACAAAAAAATTGTTGTATCATCATTACTATCTGAGTTAAAGATATACTCCAAATCTATATTAGTATCATTATTTGCAGTTTGTGCCAATTTGTCTATAAAATTACCAATCCATTCGTCATTCTTAGATATATTTCTATTTGTATTTATTCTTTTAAATCTCCGTATGTAGTTCCACACTCTAGAAATTGGTGTATGCCTATTAAAAGATGAACATAACTTTTTCCAACTTGAGCTTTTAGCTTCTTTAATAATCATTTTTTTCCTAGCATCTAATCTTTTGTAGTCAATATAATTTTCAATTGTCATATCATTCCTATACTTAACTAACGCATCTTTTGATTTATTTACAGCTTCAGCACAGTCCTCGCTCCACCATGGAGCCGGAGCCCTACATGTTTTGCCAGCATGGCACCTATACACAGGTACACACACATTCCTTAAAGTATTAAGTATTTTACACATTTCATCATATTTTTGTAACGGACTCTCTGAATTAGATTTAAAATCTGTAAACAAAGCCTCTGATAAGTTGTGGTAGTTTTCCCAGTTTGTCTTATTAAATAAAAATTTCTCAATGTCATCATTTATTTGATAGTTTGTAGTAGATACAATAATGTCTGTAAAGGTCTGTAGGTGATAGCCACCCATAGCATCATCACCCACGCGCCACTCACATAATGGAGCAAGGTCTGGGCTGACACAAGTCACGTCTATAGCTGATGCATTACCTGCAGGCCTACCGACAGTGGTCGGTGCACCAGTATTTAGTAAACATAAGTTGCACTCATCAAAAAGGTCTAGTAATTCCCTACCTCTAGGGTTAGTAATTTCACATCCGAAAGTAACATGATGTGCATTAAAGTCACCAGATACTATACAAGGTTTCGGTAGTTGTTTTACAATGTTTCTTAGCTTGTTTATCCTAATGAGACTATTGGTGTTTTTTGTTTTAGGTGGGCAGTATACACAAAGGATTGAAAGAGGACCATTTGCTGTGGACAAAGAAACTGCTATGGATTGAATATCTTGATAAAAACTAGTCTTCAGATGTTTATACTTAATGTAGTTACGGATTAAAATACCTACACCACCATGTTCATTTTTTGCATTTTTTCCTATGTAGTTATAGCCAGAGATTGATAAATATGGGTTTGAATTTTTTAACCAGGTTTCATTGAGAAGACACACATCTATGTTATTTTGAATTAATGATGATTTAAGTAAAGCCTTTTTATTATTGACACTCTGAATATTATGTTGCATTATTTTTAAAACAGCCATTATTTGGTAAGATTTTCTATCAATATATCTTTAATGTGTGTGGTTGTGTTTGTTTTATTTGAATTAGCTAACATAACTAAGGTTTTTATTATTTTTTGTAAAAAGATATCATCTTTTACAAGGTAGTCATAGGTTAAGGTGTTGGAGTTAGTAATTGGTGTTTGAACGGTTGAAACAGATGCTGTGATAGGGAACTCGTGACTATTTTCAATTTTCTTAACCGGGGTAGACTTAGTTTTCAATGCAAATGTCAATGATTTGTCTGTTTTCGCTTTGGGCAACACAGGAAAATCTTTGTTTGATATTACTGTTGAATACATTCTGTTCAAGTAATTTGTTTCATGTCTTTTACGTTGTTCTATTTTAATGGGACAAAACTTAGATATTGCTAGGTGGTCCCCACCACAGTTGCAACACTTCAAGATGTCTGATGTGCACTCCTTGTAGGAATGTGCACCTGAACATCTTGAACATATCTCATCATTTCTACATATTTTGGCATTGTGCCTAAACTTCATGCACTTGAAGCATTGCATCAGTGGTGGCACATAAGTGTATACCCTGTACCTCCACTTGTCCAAAAAAACATATTGTGGGAGGGAAGTGCCTACAAATGTTACACTCACTGTAGTGAGAGGGACTATTTCCTTACCTACTTTTTTGGTGAACCGTCTCACAGCTATAATTTCGGCATCCGCCATCAGTTTTTCATATAGTTCTGCATTGCTCGACTCCTTGTCGACGAATCTAATAGTGCCAGTTCTCTCCACCGACGCTGCTGGTATGTACGCCTTCAAATTGTTTTCCTTAAGACAACTATGGCTTAGGAAGTCATTTGCTGCTACCGCCTGTTTGAAGACTACCATTATTTTGTTCGCATTTATTCTACGCTTTTCAACTATGCCCTTTACATTTTTAAAAAATTTCGAAAGATATAAGGGGTTTTTGTTCCCAATTTTCTCATTCATTCCTTCAACATAGATCGGGAATTCCTCCTTTGAGCTGTTGTCCGGATATGACCTCTTATATTCATGTTTAAAATAGGGTTTGTATTTATCGTCCGGTAACGAAGATGCCGCTGGAAGCTGCTCCTTCATTTTTCGCTTCTTTGTTGCCCGCGGTGTCGGCATACACCCATCTTCATCTCCGCCGCTCTCCGGCTCCATTATGACTAGTCCCAGCTAGGTATTTCGTTAGTTTACCAACTTATTTGAATTTATAGAAAAAATTGTTTAAAAAAGGCGCCCTTCCAGTTCCCGCCAAAAAAGGAAGTCCTATAGGACTTGCACTGTTCAGTGTTGCCACTTGCCAGTAGCCGATACTCAAAAGTAACTCGGGACAGCCCAAAAAGTAACTAAGTAATTTATTTATTTATTTATTCACACTACGTTGCTAGAAAGAAACACAAATAACACAATACATATAAATTACAAGGGATGCAACGGGCGGCCTTATCGCTAATCGTGAAAAGTAAAATAAAACTTAAAATCATTATCATATTTGAAGAAAACTAAACTTCGTCTATATGGCACTTTATGAATTTAAAGTGTTCTTACCAAATAATGTTGTTTTTAATTGAACAATTAAATGGTGTACCTGCAAATGATAGACAGAATATAGTGAATAATATGAAAGTAATATACCATATAAAAAAAAAACGTTAATATTGTTACCGAAATAATTAGACAGTCATGTCTCGTTACTTACCAAAGGAATAACTTGAAGATATCTAATTAATAATTAAGAAATAATTAGAATAAGTTTTTACTTGATTTTCAGAATATCATATATCTCTGTTCTCTGTCTCTCTGTCTCTCTCTAAGATGAAAGATTAAGAAACTTGCACGCTGAGCTCGTTTTAAGGGGCAGTACGCTATTGTTAGAATTTTATGAATAAATGGTGTTACTGTCATGAGTTTTATTTATTTCTTCCTTTTTACTATTAGGCCATACCATCTCAAGGATGGCCTGCAGGATTTCTCTACACATATTATGAAACAAGATAATACATTACAACAATAAGGATAAAGCAAAAGCCAAGAGATATTAGTCGAAACAAAACGACTAGTCTACTAGTCGAGTCAAATGGAACACGTAGTAGTAATTGTAAGGAATTCAGAAAGGAGGTGCGGTCATATTGAGAACAAGAAAAGAAAATATGGTTGAGGTCACCAATATCCTCTCCACTCTTACAAATATTACTGTCAACAATACGAAGCCTTGCGAAATGATGAGGATTGAGGTGTACTGAGATGTCCTAAACGCATTCTGGAAATGATAGAAGTGACAATTTTAGAAATTTTAACTTCTAAAACCATGGTTTACTGGGGATCCTGGGTTAAATTTCAGTATAATGTTTGCTTATATTTATTATATAAAATTATTCCATGACTCTCAAAGATGGGTTTTGGGAAGAGCAGCTAAATCATGAAATAATTCATTCATGGAACTATATCTCCGTCATAGCTTCCTTGGCAAGCTGCTAAGCTTTCTTATTTCTTTTGATACCACATTGACTTGGAATCCATGCAAAGATAATGGCGTAACTTCTTTGAGAACATATTAAAACTTATCACGTATTTGGTAAATAATAGTATAACTAAGTTTCATTTGAAAGGAAACTTTTCAATAGTTTGTAGTGCACCTTGTGAGTCCGATAATATGTTTGTTCTTTTAGATTTTAATAAAATTATTATATCCAAAGCTTTTAAATGAGAAAAACAATCTCTAGTAATAAATTGTATTATTTTATGTTGCCAATGAAATGGATCAACTCCAACACAAATTTTAGAGACGTCTGTAAAAAAATCCCAGCCATTCCAATTTATATTTAATATTTATCTCCAGAATACCTTACCTACTGACGCCTATATTATATCTTAAATCCGGATCGATAAATGCGGCTGTGTAATATTAGAAATTTACGAAAGCGTTATGAACTGAAGATTCAGAACGATCAGAATGAGATAAAAAGGAGAAGAATGCAATTTTTTTATAATATATAATTTCTTGTCTATTTAATTATATTCTAGATATCCAATGGACCCTGTGGCGAGATCTTTGACATTGATTATTGAAAGATGATAGTCCACCAAATTCAAAAAGTGACTGTAATGTTTTGTTTAGAGGTTTTGAGATATCGAGTTAAATAAATCTAAGCGATACTTAATAACTGTGTCGTAGAAACCTACCTATTATAATTATTTTCTCTGTATCGGACATGGAACAGTACAAAATATTTATCGAAAATCTTCGATGTAAAGAACTAAGATTGCAGGCCCTGAACGATTTGAAGAATCTTTTAGATTTCACGCCACCCGCTCACGTTTTGCCTGTAATTAAAAATGTAGGCATTAATGAAATTTTTAAATGCCTTAATGATTCTGACAAGTAAGTCCTTACAAAAATACATTATTAGATTAAATACATTATTATTATAAACTGCCCTTTTGTTCACCAATTACTTTCTTTTATCCAACCATTCCTTTTTTTTTTCAGAAGTCATGTTGATTTAAGTTGTGAACTATTAAAAACATGTTTTAATATTTTTGAACCAGAGGATGTTATAAGGAACTATGTCACATACATAATGTATTTATTAAGACATGAAACTCCTTGTGTTCGTCAGCTTGCAATAGATGTGGTAAGGAGTATCATTGATATTATCGGAATATTTTTTTCCAACAACCCCCTTGTTACTGTAATCTGTTTCTTCAGATGCTAAAGCGTATATATTAAAGCATAGACATTGTACTAAAGTATCCTTTAAATTCAAGGGACTTTGATTTAAGGGCAGTATAGCTAAACAATTAATACAACCAAGGTCCAATGAAATCCACAGTATATGGTTTACAATTTATATTAATTAGATGTTACTCATGGATTGAAGATACTTGTGTAAATTCAAAAAAAAATTAACAATTACAATAATAAATTAAACATTAATTACAGATCTACAAAGTATTTACTTCAAGTCCAAGTACATTCTCTTTTCCGCAACATATAGATGTGTTTGTGGCAATTTCCCAGATGGCTGGGGACCAAGATGTTGGTATTGCAAATAAGGCAATATTGATTACATCTAATTTACCACAAGACACTTATTCAAAGGTACTAGAAGAAATGAAGATTTTATTGGAATATAATAGCAGCAGTAAATGTAATGCTTTTGAGGTAAGCTTGAGTTTCTTTTTTTTATTTATCAAAGGATACATAAGTGGAGCTATAGCCATGTGGAATTGGTTTGGATTTCAAGTTGGGAGAGTAACATAGTTAAACGCTATGTAGTTAAAAACAAATTATAAAATGACTTATCAGCTGAACACACATTGAGATAGAGGTTAAAAGACCATGCCGTGTCATCTACCACCTTCATTGTCAAAAAACCCAAACTGTCTTTTAGTCAATGGATTAAAATTGTAGAGGTAGTTTGAGTTGTTTAGAAATACCTAGCAACTTTTCAATTGTTTGATATCAGAATCTTAATTCTTTCAGATCATTGTCAATATTTCAAAAAAGTCAAATGAGTTATTTGAAGTCTGTAAAGACCAAGGATACATAGATTTTATGGTTTCCGAACTTGAAACAGATGATATCCTTTATCAATTGAATCTCCTAGAATTACTATCACAACTGGCGATTGTTCCTTATGGGATTTCCTATTTGATAAAGAATGGATTATTTAAAAAGATGGTGCAAAAACTGCAAGATCTTAAAAATAATCCGCTAAAAGCACTTTTAATAACAGGTATGTATAACTTTATAATGTATTTTACAGTTTTCAATTATGTATGTTAAATTAGTTCAGATGCTCAAAGTATTGTCATTTTTAATAAAATTGGTTATTTTCCTACTTATTTCATCACCAACAAACGTTGTAAGTTAATAAATATTTTTCTCTGCTAATTATTATTTATATGATGATATTTTTAAATCTCTAATGTTTTTACAGGTTACATAAAATTCTTTGGGACAGTAACCTATCATTATTCAAAGGAAGTTATACACGAATATCCAGTGTTGATAGAGTTTTTGCTTGAGTCATTTGATGAAGTAGAACAGACAATATTTCCTGTTGTGTTGGACACCCTTGGAGTAATTGGTAGTACTATTGAAGGAAAACTCTCTATGGCGGCATTTGGTAAGATATTTTTAACATTAAATTATTAATCTAAAGAAAATAATTACATAAGTAATTTTTTAGTAATACAGTAAAAACCATTTAAGACTACTTCGTTTAGAACAAACCGGTTATATTGACTAAAATCAAAGGTTCTGGCTGAATTCTATCGTAATATGTTTTTAATAACAATGTCATCGTCTTTTACGACTATCGGTTTTTACAACCAAATATGAGTTGTCCTTTCGATGTCGTTATTGACTGTATTTTTAATTATTGAAGAACGGTAAACTACTGATTTGTAGTAGTATTGTGATGTTAGTGACATATTTGTTTAATTTTTAGTTTCATATGCAATGGTTTTATGTCTAACAATGCTTTACTCACTCAAAATACAGTTTTCAAGATTAAGGGTCTGTTTCACAATGTCCGGATAAGTTCCCAATAAGCTATTTATGACTTATTGGTAGGATAAACAGTATTTTTGCGTTTCACGACTGTCAGATAGCGCTATTCGTCATGAATGTCATCTTATTCGGAACTTTTATCTTTCGAATAATTTATGTGTTGCATAGCTATTTGGGACTTTATACATACATTGTGAAACAGGCCCTAAATGGCATTTATTAATTACAGAAATATTGTGCTGATAAAATTCGCCTAGCTGTAGTTCTCAGCCTCTGTTTGTGGTGCATGTTTAAAACAATTTATTTAAATGAAAAAGTAGTCTTAGTCACATCAAACAATCAAAAAGAAATAAAAGACGTATGTATGAGTATGTAATGGGTGTGTGTGTGCGTATAATACACTATGTATTTGTGAGGGTGGCAGTTGTTATAAGTGTGCGCTGTGCTTCTTGGTTTTTGAAACCTTAATAACCTTTATAGTCCTGCCAAAATATATAGCTGCTGAATCTAAATCTAATTCGGCGAGCATATATTTATGCGTATTTTGAGTTTATATTTGAAAAGTTTGATCTCAGAATTCTCCATTAATTGGGAGAATTCATTAGAAGAGGTCCCTAAAAAAGTTATTTTGAAAGAACTTTTTAAAATTAACCGGAAGATACTGTAGACCACAGTTGTATAATTGTTTTGATTGCCATAATATAACAAATTGTATGTTACAGGTAGTAAATATACTCTAGCCGTTGAGAAAATCGGTGAGTTAATAAGAAATAGCGGGACAGAGATTAAAATTCGGGCGATATATTGTTTCGCCAATTTAATAGATATCGAGCGGGACCTGAAAAAAAGTCCCGCTGACCACAGAGTGACATTAATGACACGCGAATGGTTTAGAAGTCTAAGCAAACAGCCGTCATCTGTAGAAGTGTTGTTTTTGCTTTGCAAGACTCCGTTCCCAGATATCCAATTTGCTGCGTTTATATTTTTGGATGCTGTGTGCCAACATCATTGGGGCCAAGAGTTGGTCGCTAACTGTGCAGGTAATATAATTATTCATGATGGAAATCAGTTGTCCAAATAAGTTGGTAACAAGTCGAGATTTAAACGCACGACCCTCTTTCGAAATACTTTATTGGGGTGGAATAAAATTGATGTAGTTTTTATCCAAAAAAAATGGGAGTAAGAGCGTCTTCAAGGTCGCCCCGGCACCACCTCATGAGCTCTTCAGATAATTTGTTTTTTTTTCTGTTTCTGTGACTAAGAATTTATTATGGTAAAGGAAAATAAGACACAAATTTATAATATAATTGACTTTTGTGTTTTCTTCTTAAGAGAGGTATGTTATTCTTAAGATAATTAAGTTTTTATGAAAAGCATTTTTGTTCATGAAAATAAAGTTCTTTGACTTTTGAACCGCCATATTACAATCGTGTATGTATAAAGCAGTGTTGGTTCATTGAGGAACTAAGACCCAGCTGTCAGGCACAAAAGGCTGATCAGCTTCTAAAATGCACGATGAAAACAAATGATTACGGATCAGATAGTATAGACAGCAAAAGGTTGTAGTAGATTATATAACATATACATATGTTATATAATCTGTGACTGGTCGACGAATAAATGGTTCTGTATTTTAATTACACAAAGTCCAAGGTTAAAAGTAGTTAATTAATAATGAACAAATTATTTTAGGTTTTATAGAATTTCTTCTTGATCGCAACGTGGATTTAATAAAGCAGTTAAAAGAAGTAAAATATGATGTAATAAAGAGATTATCGATGTCCACGGCATTTGATGCTAACATTATTATGAGACTGCAAACGTATGTAGAACAAGGGCCATTCTTTGCGGAAAGTCAACTGCAAGTGGCCATAGAAGATACTCCTTCTTAAGAACCATATATTTTTATTCTGTTTGTTATATGTTGAAATTCACATTAATATAATATTTGTGGATATTTATGTTTCGGTTTTAATTAAATAAAAAATACTTTAAAAAACCAAAAAATAGAATATTTTTGATTTAATTTTTATTCCTCATAACCATTATTTCATAGAATAAAAAAATAAATATTTGAAATATTTTGTTTGAGTAAAATATTGATGGCATTTTTATATTTAAATATATTTTGGCCAAAAAAATTATCTTTGCTTATGAATTCCTAATTTAAAATTGACATGATATGTCTTTTTGTTGTGTCTTCTATATTGAACATTTAAATTCTGGATAAAATTTTGTAAAAATATTGCTCAATATGAGTTTGGTAAACCCAGCATCCGGTGACAATGAAATACCAATGACTGAAGAGAAAACTGAGAATTTACTTATATCTAAACTGGCTAACGGTAATACTGTCGATGATAAACAATCACACGAATTGAAAGGTGGAGAACCAGTACACGAGGGTTCAGAAATAGCAAGTGAACACGAAAATCTTAAGGAAAGAATTAAGCAATGTCGTAATATCATAGAATCTCTAAAGTTGGAACTTACTCAAGAGAAGGCTCGCCTGGAAATGGAATCCAAAATTCAGCCCAATTTGGATGGACCAAAAGTAACAACTGATCCCATTAGACCATTGGAGATAACATGTCCTCCAGACTTGTATAGCACTTGTGTCGAAAATAAATTAACATGTGACGAAAACCTTATTCAATACGAAAAACAATTGCAAAGGTATCAGAATACTCTTAATATGGCACAGATTGAAAAGAAGAATGCCATAAGGAAGCATATGATTGCAAAGGCTTATAAATTAAAGCTGCTAGAAGTCGAAAACCAATGTAATATTGAACTGCTAAGGGTGAAGCAGAGTCTACAATGCCTTGAGCCATTGCAAATGATCGCGAATAAATGGAAAACAAACACTGATGAATTTAATTACGATTTGGACACCTTTGAGCTGATGCCGCGATATCCAGAACTTCATGCTGTATCTGGAAGTGATGTGTCCTCTGTCAGTGATTCCGAAAACAAAAACAAATCTGCAATTACATCGGATTAATTTATAGTGTCATTTGTTTGAATATAATTATTTTAATGTGATAAAGCTTTTATTTCGCTAATTAAATGTATTATTCGCTGATAAAAACGGTGTGAAATTGTGAATTCAATAAATCAGCGGAGCGAGACCTCCGTAGTGGACCACACACATCGAGGCACGCGCTTCGAATGCGGCCGGCTCCTTAATAATGCGGCGCGAGCGCATCATGCTCACTCGGTATTCGTCGGCGCCCGATGGGAAGATCTCGTTAACATTAATATTATATCTACCTACAATTTTGTTCGCGCGGCTGGCCACGCTCAGAGGAGCTTGAATTTTATTTTAATAAGATTCCAATTTGTCAATTAGAAGGCAAAGAGAACTGGTTTGATCCTATACCGGATTTAGTTGCATTGTACAGGCTAATAAGAATAATTATTAACTAAGTAAGTTGCGGTTACTAGTAATTCTCTGTAAGAATTTAGCTACGTAAGCTGAAATAGCAGAAATAGTTTATAATAATTGCCTAAAGATAAAGGGTATACGCCAGGTCATACAAGATATCAGTGAATATCCGAAACACCTAATTATAAAAACACCACTGACTTCACATTGGCTGCGGTCGTTAAAAATATGCAAGGAATGTTAACCGAGCGCGACCAACTTGAGTTTGTGGAAGTTGTCTTCTTTTTATTGTATGCGAAATTGATTATAAAATGTAAAGTTTCTTCGCTCAGGTAAATTTTTATGGTTTTTTAAATAAGGCAAAATGCGTTGTTATTGATTCTTATGTGTTTATCTTAATTTATTTAAAGTGGTGATGAGGTAGCCTTAGTTTTGATTTTAGACGGATGGGTTTTTAAAGGCTTTAATATAATGTCCACCGTTCAGGCGAAAGATATATACGTTTATATCTGTAGATTATGTATAGCTTGTCGAAATTAATTGTGAATAATACAACTAACAACTTACCTACTTATAACTTATTAGGGTTTTTATATTGTACTTACATAAGTATTTCTGATATTATTACTTAACGTCATTTCAATACGTAGTTCTAAGTACAAACTTGTCCCTTGTAAACTGCCTATATGTCTAAAATATGCTTGCCAGAATTGGAAATATACAAAGAAACCAAAATCAGAACCTGTCAAAGACCTAGAACGGATCAGGCTCAACATGAGAAAAATTCATAAAATAAGACACAATGTTAATAACTTGCGCTAAATGGAGATGGACAAGGCATGTCGCAAGACTCTAATGATCGATGGACCATAATGAAGACCCGTTGGGGCCTCTATTAGGTAACGAAACAGAGGAAGACAGCTCGCGAGAGGAGCAGATGACTACTAAAACGCCTGCTCGAACTGGATGCAACTCACCCAAATCAAGATACCTGGAGATCCTTGGGGGAGGCCCTCACCTGTGGAGTGGTTTTTGGAAAGCAATTAGGAACTAGGTATCTATAACTTAGTAACGAATAAAAAATTGTGTAAATTGTTTTCTTAAAAAAATATAATAGGATTAATTTTAATTTGTTCTTTTGCAAGAATTTTTTTTATTTGATTTTATTATATGTACTGAACAAAATTAAAAATAACTATCTGTATAGGGTTCACAGTCACTAATAAATTTATGCTTTTTAAAATCTCCATCATATCCATCGGACCAATTTCATTCTTTGGCAATCTAACCGTGAATTCAAGAGCGATTTCAGTGATTGCCACAATAATTAGTTATAGAAAGATAGACTGGTATTGATATTGGATAGACAGGTCGAAATAACGCTACGAAATCTATTCGATGTTTCAAACTTGTAGCGCTCATGTCGCAATCTTGGAATAACGTAGAAAGTTAGTTTTAATTAACGTGATACCACAGAATGTATATAAGTACGATTACATCCTTTCAAAATGTTATAAAAATAATGTTTTCGTTTGTTTTTTTTTAAAGTACAGCGATTGCCTCGACGCTGAGACTTAAGAGCTTTATGGAAAGGCAAACAGTTTAAAATACTAGAGGCCGGACGTATTGGCTGAGCACTCTCTTCCATTAGCCTTTACTGACACCTTGCCGGTGCTCAGTCAAAAATATTTTTTGTTTTGACGCGACGGAGGTGCCGCCGCGACACTCATTCACTACTCGGTACAGTTTACTTAGGGCTTTACCGGCTTCAATTTTGTTTTATACTATCTAATGCCCGTTCCTATTAATAGTATAGTAATTTGATATTTTTTGTAAAAATTCTGATGTTAAAAATCTATAGCGAAGTTTTTTCATTATATGTATTTTCAATCAAGTATACATTTAGTCATAGTGAATTCTTTATTTTAAATAAGATTTAATACCGTAAACATGCAATAATTACACACATTTTATTAATCAGACGATTAAATTTAAAGTAACATACTAATATTCATTTTAATCACTGATACTGCCTAAATGGTAACAATAAAACCTAAATTCTACGCACTATTACATCGATTACATACAGAGCTTCTTCATTAAGTGTCCTATGTTTCATTTTTATAGATTCTATAATTAAAAAAACATAGACAAAATATACAGATAATAACGGAAGTAGTAAAAGTGGAGAATTATGAATGAGTAAATGCGATTTGAATGACAAAGGAGGGTTTTTGTTTACAAGAATCTTATCTCGCGATCTATTGCATAATAATTAGTAAAGGCGCCATGATTTAAGTAAGCTATGTTCCCTGATATAATAAAAATAACTCGGGAATGGTTTCATTTATATATATATACCTACATTATAATTTTGAAAAAAAAAATGAATCCAAGTCATAGCTGATATTTACATCATCAATATTATATTTTACATCCTAAAATATAAAAACATTAAAAAGCAAGCTATGGATATGCATAAATATCGATTTCTGTTTATTAGAATATTTAATGCCGTTCATCGAACTAAGGAAACATTAAATTCTCACTTCGCAACCTCCTAAAATTCGAACAATTAACATAATTATTTTGTTGAGAATTTAGTACGGGTCTTTACATTTTATCAGTTATATTTTGGTTATTTAGGTAATCTTTATCTTATCAGTTGGCAAAGTATTGTACTAAAACGCGCACCTTCTCACGCTTTTTGTTTCGGGCCAATTGAGCTATTTCTAAGCGCACAGAACTTCCGAGTATTTATCTTTAAGGAAGTGTTAAATCTTTTCATGAACCTGAGTCACGTTAACATGTGGTTTGTTTGGGATTAGGGGTTTTGTAAATTGTTCAAATTGGCTTTAGTAAATGCCTGAGATGAATGATGACAATATAATGGAGAAGAGAAAGTATTACTGAGGTCGAAATATTTTTTCTTTTGGAAATAATTCCTTAATTCGAAAATCAGCAGAGAATTTATAGTTTCTGAAATAATTATTACAGGTAATGGAAAAAATATAATTGAGTTTATTGTAATGCAATCAAACGGTCTTGCTTTTACATAGTAACCCAAGTTTCACTAAAATAGTAATTTCATCTTCATCTGTTTTATAATTATAAAATCAGTTTTATTATAATAATTCATAAACACATATACATATATGTAACTAATTTTCAGGAAAAGGAGAAATTAAAAAAAAATGATTCTTATATAAATTCGTGGTCCGTATCGAATCTGCATACCTACTACTATATATTCTAATGATAAGTGTATGAATATTGGGTAGCAATATTTTTATTTAGGTCATATATGTGTAGTTAGGGAAAATGTAACGAATATGTCCAAAACCGCGTACATCAATAATTTGGTTGGAAAGTCCAAGTAAATATAGTAAAAACCCGTAAAGATTATGGGTTTTTACTATTAACTACTATCTACTATCTATTCGTAGGCCACGTGTGTATAACCACGGTTTTAAAACATTGAACAGGATAGGTATTTGAAGACATCATAACTATGTTTAAATATAAATAATAATAACGCCACCGTATTAAAGAAGTTGTTTTTGAGATCTGATAATTTATAATGAAGATTATTTTGAATTCTCGTGAATTCGGTAATCAAACTTTTACATAGTTACCCAAGTTCTACTGAAATATTATTTAAACTGTTTTTAAACTTCTTTATATTTCATCGGGTTAGTTAGAATATCTCTTTCATAATTATAACATTTGTTTTATTATAATATCTATTTAAATTCGTCCGTCTCTAATAACAGTATAATAATAATATGACATAAAGGGACGAAAAAGTAGTTAAAATGACTCTGGTAACACTAAGATATTACTAGCTTTTCTTCTGTAGGTTTGATTTCTGATGTTTTTTTATTAAGATTGAAGCCAAGGCATATTGGTCGTGCTATGCAAAAATTGGGAGTTATAACCTAATTTCGTTATCTGATTATCTGAAGCAATTAATACTATTTATACATGAAGGGTGGCTACATATAGGTTTAACTCTCTTAACAAATAATCTATAACTATTATGTAAATTAAATTTTCGATCCCGAAGCTTAATTATTCGCCAAACATTTACTAAAGTTTTAAAAAATTACATCTAGTTTCTCCGGACTATACACAAGAAGTCGGTGAGTCAGAAATAATGTAAACATATGCCGGAAAAAATATGGAATAAGAATGACATATGAGCTGATTATGCTTTGGTCCTTGCATTTATTGTCTACGCATTGCCTACAAATTGTCCTAAACGGCCCACTGTCATGCAAATGTGGGTATAAATTTCCTTCTAAAACATTTCTTTTTGTAAGAAAATCTTTTGTCGGAGAAATTAAAAGATGGGTATTTTGGTCTTGCATGACGAATAAAACATACATATAATTAAAATAAAACAATTTAATTAAACTGAAAATAACTTTGTTTAGTTAATCTCACTAATCTTAAGAACTACAAGTTGAAAAAATATTTTTGTGTCCAGGACAAATGAAATTACTTAGACCGAGGTAACGCGGGTGCATCTGCACGCCATAGTTTATACATACAATAATACAATATGAAAGATATGGCATATTAATTAATTTATGACAATTAAATAAAACACAGCCACATAACTTATTAGGCAAATTTAGCCATCTCGCTAACAAGAGATTTCTTCCAGGCAACCATAGTATGAATAATATTAAGGAACACCAACTGAGGTTAAATACAATAAGTTTATTTGAAATTAAGAAAATTACATGAAACACTAGGTATACTAAAACTAAACGAGGTTAAAATTTAAATAATGGAATTATAATATTTCCAACTATGCAAAAGCTAATCTTGGGTTATCGAGGGTTGAGTGATAAAATTCATTTTAACATAGTGCCTTATCGCAGACAAAAGCAATCTTCCAGGCAACCCGAAGTTAAGTAAAGCAGTAAGTATGGACGATATATTAAACTTACTGACCACGTAAGATCGATGATACGTTGTAAATTTTTTATTTAGGACGTCCTCTTTTTCTTTATTACTCAAGATGTTATGTGGAACATGGTGTAATGTTTGCAGCTCCTTACAAACGTTGTGTAAAAGAAAAAACTTGGCGATAAAAAAGAGTGGCGGAGAGTTTATTGCCAGTTTTTCTCTTCCGTTCTACGACCTTGATTTGACAACTGGCAGTAAATGTAAAATTAGAAGCATTTATTGTTTATTAATTTTTTTGACGTTCTTAGTGTAAATTATGTTACCTACATGAATAGATGATTTTTGATTTGATTTGATCTAATGTTTATCTAGTTAGTAAAAATCCAAGTATAATGTTTACTACATTATACTTGGATTTTTATTTATTTTTATTTATAAATCACATCCGTGATTTATAAATAAATCTGTAGACTACATGTATGTAACCACGATTTTTGAAAATATTGACCTGTACAGGTATTTGAGGAAATTATATTTAACAATAAATATAGTATTTCCGTATTCAGGTAAGCTGTAGACAGAATACCTTTGACCAGGCACTGATCCGCTGATCCTATTATATTAACATATATATTAAATGTAATAAACGCAAAATGTTATATGTTTACTCCATTCATACCGACCTTTACCTACCTACTAGCGATATTCTAACTTTTTAACCACAAATTATCGAGGAAATATATGATTTCCCGTAGTAACATGTTAATAAATAAAACGTGTTTTATGTATGACTTTTTATTTAGTGGTGAGAAAATAACTATTCAATTGTTTTATTTAAAATAATAACTAATCTAAAATAAATAATCAATGCTAATTTTTTAAATTATAAATTCTGTAAGAAAAATTCATCAAATTAAGGTAAAATAGTCTGAAAGAAAATTGCAGAAAGTGACAGTTTTGCTTAAATCGAGACGTATGACGTAGCGAGTGGTGGTGGACAGCCCCTGCAAGGGATGCAAGCAGCGTTGGTGCGGCCGGACATTCGGCACCCGATTCTCAGTGTCGCTCAAATCGCGGCGCGCGTTGGTCGTGCGTCGAACGCGCGTGAAGTGATGTCTACGAGATGAGGCTGTCTCTGGTGCTAGTGTGGTTGGGTGCAGCGGCGGCTTGCGGCCCGGGCCGCGGCTTTACACGCCGCCACGGACCGCGCCGCATCACCCCTCTAGTATTTAACCAACATGATCCGAACATTAGTGAAAACTCCAAAACAGCCAGCGGCCCCCCTGAGGGTCGCATCACGAGGGACGATGAAAAATTCAAAGACTTAGTGCCTAATTATAACCCCGATATCGAGTTTCGGGATGAGGAAGGCACCGGCGCTGATCGCTTGATGACCCAGGTGAGATTTTATAGTTTACTTTTGGTCCGGCCGACTGGAAGGCTAAAATCAAAACTGTTGGTAAAAATCATCTTTCAATCAAGTGTTTATTGTCAATTACTAGTTGAGCGCGGAGTAAATATCGAGCTGTAAAACAAGATAATGGGCTTCAGAAGGGATCGACTATTTTGAAAACTTCTTATTGCGCGGGTAGGGACAATTAATGGTGTAAATATTAACGTTGTATGAACAAAAGGCACAAATTGCGGGCGTTACGGTAGCTTCGTAGCGATTGTAGCAATGCAATTACGCAGGCTTTGACAACAAATACTTATTGTTTCTGTGACTAATTGATGAATGATGAATTCTTTTCATTTTTGACGCCAGTTTTGGTGAATATATGGCCGTCGTAAACTCGGTGTTGAAGGTATTGAAAGTCATGCGTTGTCATTCATTTTGTTAACGCGTAAATATACTTACGGGAACCTTATTGTTATATTCACATTGTAGTTTTTGGCACGTTGCGTCGATAAAAAATTTAATGCATATTAAAATTAGGAAATTCTTTTTATGTTCGAAAGGCAGTTGACATTGTATCAAACAAATTGAAGCATTATTAAGTAACTAAATTTGAACAAAAAAATTGCCAAAGTAGATTATTACCGTGTATTAACAAAACTATAAATAAAACTGGGAAAAATGAATGAATAACATTACTATGTAACATACAGGAAAGTCCAAAATAGTTATTATAACATTATTAAACCATAACGAGAACTTGCCTTAAATGATTAGGTAAGGTGTGGCTTCGATTCCCGTCGGGTTAGTGATATCAACTAAATTTAAACTATCCAATTTAACTGCACAATCTATTATAATCTAATGTAAGTATAAAATTTAGGAATTTACAATATCGCAAATTACGAAGGAAATATAAATTTGAAGACGTAAATTACTTGTCGTAATTAATCTATTGATGTATTATTATTATTAAACTGTTACATTTCGAAAAACATTATTTTAATCTGCATTGAAGAAATCATCTAAAATAGTTTTCATTTAAGATTGTCTAACGCATGTAATCAATTAGTGAACGTTTTTGCTGCTAAAGAAAATTTTCAACAGATATTCGTTTTCATATTGAAACTGTAACGCAAAACGGATTTAGGATTAACCTCGCACTAATGATATGGTAAACTCCATGTTATTGACAAACAAACAAAATGTCATTGACGTCCGAGAATTATATAACTAGTTGGTTTAAAACGTAATTGACTTAATTTTTTTAATTATCCCTTTAACTTAATAACATTTATTAATTTACACTTCGTTACCTACATATACAAAAATCAGGTTACATGAGCTATTAGCCAACAAGCGGTCATATCGCTAACAGGCGATTTCATCCAGGCAAAGCATGAGATATCCATTGAGAGAAAAGTACAAGAAGTTCATAAATAATTAATAAAAAAAATACATGTATAATTATACTAAACTAACATTACAATTAATAATAATAATAAAAAAATGAAAAGCTAATCTTTGTTATAATTTTGAAATTGTATTGTTATTGGTAAAAAAGGTACCCACTATCCAGAAAATTAATATATAGTAAAGCTAAATTTTTCTTTTTGTAAATTAAATTTGTAACACTTTCTATATAAATGCGATGCCAATGTAGGAACAAGTATCAGTTCTGTATATATTAAAAAATAATAAGATATAGAATATTTTATTACTGATAAACATTTTTTGAGTTATAAATCTTTTCATTATACAATATCGACTCTTACCATTATTATTTGATTTGTGAAAATCAATCCGACCAGTTTACTTTAAAAGTAATTTCTCATAAAAATTTTATAATAAAATATCTAATAATTCCCCGTAATCTATTCCACAACCTTGTCCCATTATTCGCAACCGCTTGGTCATCATGTGGGTACTTCGCATTTAAATTAAATAGCTGGTACTTTGGTTACAAACAGAAAGTAGGAACTATTTTCCTTGGTTCCTAAAAGAACCATTTATCTGTATATATAAGTCAAAACCTCTGTGCTGTTATAGCGCCCATCCCGTAAAAATGTTAATCGAATTTCAAAGTTAAATATATACTGTATTTGTAGCCGAATACAGTATGTATTTAATTAAATTTTCAGTAAGCGCAGTTCTGAAGTATGTACTTAGCCTTTAGATTATAATAATGATGAACTTATGAAACATGAGAAATAGATATTTTATAATAAAAGTGTCATCTTAAATATATTCCAATGGATATTTCATATAAATTAAAAATAAAATCGCTTAAGGAATGTCACCAATGTTTTCGTGTATGAGAGGTTTTCCAAACATGATTTGTTTACGAAAATCTATATCGAATCCATAATCAATCAATGTTTGATTAGTGTTTTGTGTTTGCACAGCTCCAAAGATCATATAGCGTAGCCGATACTCATTTCCGTACAATTAACCCAAATCTTCAAATCGCTGTCGCTATTTTCAAGGATGACTTTGTTTACTTCGTTTGCAAATAATGACTTAAGAGCATTGTAAGTTTGCTCGGCAAATATTTTAATGGCCTAATGTACTTACCCGTGGAATCCAGTTATGTGGCCATAATAATAATCGGTATTGGGTAGAGACAGTGAGATGCATGTGTGCGTTTGGATGAAGAAAGGCCGACGCGAATCCGCCGGTTATGTTATGTGCTCGCCGCGGGCAGCACATAGCCGCGTCGGGCCAAGCAGCCTTGCATTCGTAAAAATCTTCGAACCGGTTTGATGCGCCTCCATTACTTTCTTTCTGCCTCCGCTGTGCCTCCCATTTAACTCGGGCCCACTTTTTATCAGGAATCGGTATCTCCTTCTAATAGTATTATTTATTTCTCATGAATAAGAGAATACGGATGCGGTGCGTTACATGCCAGCCTCCTGAGATAACCGGTGGTCGATTTTATCGACGTTTTAAGCTACAATGTCCTTTGGTACCAAGAAAATAAGTGAATATGTCTATTTATAGATGGATGTAATGTAATCATACGAACATCGTTGACTTAGAAAACGTGCAAGGCTAATTACAGTATTTCCTTGGTGACTGCTGATTTGTTCGACAGTGAAACAACCGCAGTGTATTTTCGTAACCACTCGGCTTTGTCCATTTCAATTGCATTACATACGATTTTATGTTAGACTTTATTTAATATTTCCTTTGAAAAGCTATGGGATTTTGAGGGGTGGGAGGAAAGGGGGGGTGAAAGACATAAATATCTCGGTAATTTATGGGCGAGGTGGCCGCGGGATAGGTCAGCATTATTCAATTTGAGGCTCGAGTTACAATGAGCTTTTACTGCGGTGCGCGAGCGCAGATAGCATGTCAATCTCAAACGCTACACAAACTTATGTTATCTACTTAAAACGTTTATTGTAATCCCGAGATTAGGCCGTGTTTTAGTTTTAATGATGGCTTAGAGTAGTTTATGTAACGACGGCACAATTCAAAGCTACGCTATACAAGTTGTAAATTCACCATATATTTTGTACCGGAAAAACAAATATTTTCCTTAGTAAAAACTTGACATGTAGTAAACGTACCAGCGTCTTCATTATAGTCACACTTATCGATGCACAGCTTACATTTTCTGGAAAGCCACGCATTCTTGTTAACCTACTCAGACGAACTCGAACTCAGTTAGTAAGAAGATAAATCAAACACACATTAAATTCGATAAAATCGTTTTAAAGCCGCTTAATTATCGATTGTTTATATTGATTTCATTTTACAGTCTGATACGGTAAAGTGGTTTAATTTGTTGCCAGCAAAGAAGCCGCCTCCCAAATGAGGTACTTTTGTGCTTATTAGCTCAGGATAAAAAACCGAACGATCTCTTGTAAATAATTAACCATAATCAAATTAATCCTAAAATTCTACGGTGGGTTTACAACGTTGTAAAATGTAATAAAGAGCGCTAACGGCCGGAATATTGCTTGTTTACAAATACTTCGATATGTGGAAGTCGCTTACCGCTGTCTAATAGCCGGTTTCTATATCCAAATTACCGATGGTAGTTGCAACGAATTGTTAATCTTATTGAATATAGTTAACTGACTATGTTCTTGTCTGAATATAAATAATTTATTTCATATTTCAAGACATTAATTACAGTTTTGAAAATGATGAGAATGTATAATGTCTCGTTTGTTTTTGAATTCATGTATCTTAATTAATTATGTGAGTTGCAGGCATAGAAAATTACCTACCTACAAAAATATACTTGAATTGACTGCCCCGTGCCCCAAAAGCGACCTGGGGCAGTCCCATTTTTAGCTTTCTTTACGGGGCTTTTTAGCCTCATCTTTACATTTATATAGTAACAATAGATATGTCTCGGAGATATTAGGTAAGTAATATTCTACAATTTACTTTGCATTGTTCACGCGCATCTGCATATGATAATAATTACCAATAAAATATAAGTGTTATGTTAAAGTTTACAAGCTGTGTACTTTCATATTCAACGCTTGTAAAATAGGTAATTCAAAAGTTTTAAACATATATTTATTAAATGTAGTTCATAACCTACAATACAACTTTGATGAAAAATTACTCGGTAGACATTTTCAGAAACTCCTTGGAGGCTTTGCTGTTTTAAGTATTGGCTATTAGTATTATTTTTTTCCACATAATTATGAATTTTACAGTGTATATTCGCGATTGGCGGATCCATGCGACTTCTTTAATACAAAGAGTTCTCTCGTGTGCTTATATTACGGGCTGTGGATTGTGAGAAAGTGGCATGAATCTGGTTAGCGCTGCATCTTATGTTCTGATGATATTTTTTTATATTCGTCTATAAAATATTTTCATAATGATCGGATTGTAAAATGTTTGGGTCGATTCATAAAAAACATACGAATAGAATTGTATTTTTTCATAATTAAACTTTTCTATACAAAAATATTTTTACCTCTGATATTTTGAAACACTAAATGTATAATGATATATTAAGTATATTCCCACCATTGCATCCTTTCTTAATCCTATCAATAGTGCAGCTCTCAGGTTTGCATGCATGAACACTTGTTCAAATACGGAGCCAAACTGTTCATGATAGGTCTTTGAACCGGCCGTGTTTGCGGTTTGTTTTATATAGTTGCTTCTTAAGGTGGCGATAAATTAACGATTTGCATCTCTCTTGCCAACGTAAACAGTCATGATGTATGTGTACACGAATGTGTCAATATTTTAAAGTGCCATAATCTGCATAAGAATCTGCGAATACATTTTCCTTGTGACATGACTCAAGACGGTAATTGGTGTTTAATACAAAACTAGACATGTTCCGTAAAGATTTCTTCCTACTGAAATATTCTATGTATTTCCAAAAAAAATATGAGTTTCAGATTTACATGCTGCGAATCGGCGTTTGACGCTGTGAGATTTAAATTAAATCTTTTGTTTAGAAAAGTGTTCTATGCTGTTTTATTTGTTACTGCAAATATTTGATCTGTTACAACTGTTCTCTTATCTCACTCTTATCTGTCAAACCTCAGTCAATGCTAAGAGGCACGGGCCAAAAGACTACACACATCCCTAACAAACACATTAAAGTCGTATGTAAATAGTTGTAAAAAATCACATTACTTCATTAGATAATGTTATTAGATTACAGGCCTTTATTAATTACATTAATTTAATTAGACTAATCTTGTATCAAGTAAAACTTGCAACAGTGTGTTATGAATCGGTTATAAATCAAGGGATTTTCAGATTTGATAAATAGGGCAGTATAACGTTGTGTAATGATGAGTTGCAGTGAGCGAATAATTTCAATATGAATAAGTTTTGCGTACTTGCTCAAATTAGGCTAACAATATTTTATCTAATATTTATAAATGTATTAATATGTATTAATTAATGGAATTTTTATATGTTAAATAGTCATCAATGATCAATATTATTCGTTGTAATATTAAACGTGTTAGACATGTCATAACAATAAGTTTTAAATCATTTTAATACGCTGATAATCCTTGCATTGTTAGGAAACCTCATATAAACCACACATATTTTAACGAAATGCACCTATGCAATACCACAAGTAACAATTTACTATAAAATCGGGCACCAATATAAATATTCTTCTTCGTTTTATATATAAGAACTATCTATGATCTAGTACTAAACCAGATATTATTTATTTTAAAATAAAAGTGGTACTAAGAGAATTACACAGGCCCGCACAACAAACCATGATTTGACAGCATGCAAATGTCAAAATATAATTAAAGACAGTTAAATTTATCATAATCTACTCGCATTATGATAATTTGATAAGTACTTAACGCGGTACGAGTTATATCCAGTTTATGGATGCATCAAAGTTTATTTATTTTATACTGCTCCCAATTTCATGTTAACATCAATGGCTATTAGTTATTTATCGCTCTCACTACTCTCTTCCTTTCGCAACGTCTTTGAAATGCAATAACACCACAAATTGAAACATAAACATGCGCTTGCACTGATTATTCTATTTTTAATTTTCTTTTGCGTTTAATAACTTTTGTTTTACGCAACTTTTTCTTGATTTTCGAGAATCAAATGCGTTGGACTATGTTCAAATCAAGTAATTTTGTTTGAAAATATTGTAGAAATATTTAGCTGAAACCTCTTTGGGACATATCAAAGTGGTCATAAAATCAGGCGTATTGTGGCGTGTCGATCGGCACTTAAATCTTACACCCAATAAAAGTGCACCTCTCCAGTACAGACCTGTAATTGGTCGTGCTCATGCTGTACTCGATTATAGCCGCGGGCTCGATCAACACGGACATACTTTTACGAGTCTCATTGGCCCTGTTTAATGACGTGTGACGGCAATACGAAGAACAATGAGCTTGTAATTGGATTTTTACAATCTTGAAAATTCATGTTCATAAAAATTCCATATCTGCCGTAAAAATATAAATTTTATATGGACTTTGATAGTGTTGCTCAAAATCAGGCGCCGCAGGACCCTTGTCCCACCCCCCGCGTCTTCCCACCCTCACCTTTATTTATATTTATTTACCTTCCCTTCATTCAACGAAGGGCCGCCCTTTCGGCCCTTTTTGTCGCCCCGGTACAAATATTGTGAAAAGAGGCTGCGGTTTTGAGTGAATTTATTGTACCACAGTTTGATGGCACAGCCTCGATGCCGCCTCGAAAAAAAATCTTTAGAATATATAAGCAGCTGAGTTAAAATACGATTCCGAGATCATAAATCAGAAACACTTCATTACGGTCAACAGTTTTTGATTTTTAACACTAGGATTGTTCGAAAATGTACTTCGACGCTGATAATGTTTCAATAAGTATATATAATAGACTTATATATTAGACTTATTTCGATATATTAAAGTCACATTTATATAAATGTATATGTATAATTATTTATATATATATAAATATATACCTTTCATAATTAGCATATTTTAGCTAAATACTATAAAACAGTAGTCGGTGCAAAACAATATTGAATGTTAATAATTGCTTTCAATATCATAATAGTAAAACAATGCAAAGATAAATCGCCACAAATCGTGCGAGCTAAAGATGAAATCTTCACCCCATTTAAATGTTGTGACTCTAGAACGTCTGTGCGCATCAGTTATCATGATAAATGACGTATTTATTTATCCGACGATCCTAAATAGCTATGGTAATATTGGTCCTACAACAGCACAAAAGGTAACAAAACACAAAAGTTGAAAAAGGTAAACCGCGCTATTTACAAAGTGGCTAGCGAGGACCACACAGCCACAATCGAGCCGCGCGTGCGACTCCGCTCAATAAAAAAAATCATTCCCAAGTCCCAACATCAGATCTTTTTTCGGTATATCTCGCATTTTGATGGTGTGATTTGTGACGTTCGGATATGGTGACATTTCCGTTAACTTTTATGAAAAGAACTGGATCATTACCGTCTTTCTTGTTTGAATTTTTTCTATTGTTCAATTCAAAGAATAAATCCACATATCATTTATGAAAACAATGTATTGGATCTCATACGCGGATTCCAGTAAAAACGCAAATTGTTATGGTAGAAACGGCCGCCGAACGTCTGTGTTTACGCGAGCTCACCGCGTGCTGAAAGACGATGAACATACGCACTCTTTGACACGATACTCACGGCCTCTCTCATCTCGGAATAGCCAATACGCCAGTTTTAACAGCATCTTATAAATTGTATTTAAATTTCGAAAATTCCAAAAAATTCAAAAAAAGGACCAACAATAATAAATACATAATTAAAAAATACACTTACAAATTCTTAAACATATATAACGTACCATAAAGCTGATCTAAACTTGATTGACTTCATCAACAAAATGTCTACACAAAACAGGAAGTTTGTGTGTACCTATATGCATGTCATTAGATGTAGGTACCGCGCTACTTCGGGGCGCTTCTAATTGACGTAGGCGCGGCGGCTGCCTAACCTAATTTACATTAATGCAAACGAGCAGCATTGTTCAGGTGTGAAACACCAGTGTCAACACGTGGTACTCAAATAGTTTATTAGCTCCACCCAGCACTGTTCTGGCGGACTCTCTTTGTTACATCGACAGCTCTTTAAAACACGCATATTTAACGCTTAAATAAAATCATGCAAGGTGCCGCAAGAAGCAAATATGCCTTCCCCCTGTCTCTCTTCCTCTACGCCATTATAGTAATTATCATACACATACATACGTTAATGTTATTTCTAAATTATTTCTTGGAAGTTTGTTAATAAGTAAATTTGAAATGAATGTTATGTGATGTGGCTGAATAAATGTTTTTCTTTATTACACTTTTGCAATTCGTGACGCAGATTTAGTTTCTAAATAGTGTCAAATAATAAACTACAAAAAAAAACCTATATTTATTGGAAACAATTAATTAAAAATCTCTAAGTTGTTTAACAAAATGCAGACTTTAGTGTAAAAGCCAACATTTAAGATAATGATACTCGTTTCACGAATTATTCAGATGAAGGACAATTAACTGTTATTACTGGGCAAATGTGGGAGAAATCGTATCGGTGAGAGTGTAGGTCGTTGACTGGGGTGCCTGCGGTTGCTTGAAACTCAAGAAGAGTGTAGCGGTCACCGGGTATCTCACAGCCTCCAAAGAATGTGGCCTCGATCGTACACATTCGCCGACCGAAATTGATTTTTTATAATTAAGCGCATACCATGAAGGTTTTTTGTGATTTTTATTGTCGTCTACATTTTTAAAACAATGCTTATTTATGTGTGAATCGCGCAAGATTTTATTTTTTTTAGGATTATAGTCGGATTACTTGGCTAAAAATATTACTTGAGAACATTTACGCTAAAATAATATTTACTCAATTTAATACACTGCTTGTGTGAACATTAATATAGATTTATTTTTCGTTATCCTTTTACAAGTCGAACCTCAAATGTATCAAATGACGTCACCTGAAAACAATGGTTGATCATAAATTATTGTGACAAACTGACAAACAACAACATATTAAATTAATCTCCTCATGTCAAGCATGTAGTCGATAGCCATTATAAAAAATTACCGATTGAGTCTTGATGTAAAGTGCATTCTTATGTATGACAGTAAATTCACGAATATATGCGAAATGAACACGGTTAAAAAAACAATTGAATCAAATGAATCATTTTTATTATCACGGATTTAATCCAATTGTTTGCCTTATTTTATTTTTATAAAATTTAATTTCGGTACTCAATAAACGGCGGTAAATATCTATCATTTGTAACTAAAAAGTACTAACAAATTGTAAAAAATTATTTGAAGCATTTGTTCTAGCTAAAGAGTTGTGCAATGCAATACATTGAAACAAAAGTTTTTTTTTTATATTACTGTAGCCGTATTTTCTACAAAGCTTCTAATCTTATGATCTGCGAAGAGCGCGGTGTGGGCGCCGATCGTGATCCAATTGTTTACATTATTATAACCATTAGCGTGTTCTGAACTCGATTCTTATATCGTTATATTATGTTGGTTATATCGTTGCTTACTTTAAATAAAAAAAATTGTTTCACAGTTTATTACGTGTTTTATTTACTATATATAAAAAGTGGTGGCTTACCGTGTATATATTTTCTGTGATATTTAAAAAAAATGTATTATTAAATTATTTGTAATAGAAAAGATTTTGTACGCACCATTTACTTTATAAGTTTTATTTAATAAAAAGGAAAAATCCTCAAACATTTCAATGATTTATATATTCAAACCCGCATTGAACAGTCATAAAATATCACAAAATACACTTCATTGTTCATTTTCCTCACTTTTCTCGAAAACCTTTTCAATGTTATGTAAACAGTATATAATACTCAATAACCATGTAATCGATTCTCTTTATGGGTGTTTACAAATATTTTACATATGTTCGACATCAGATTATGAGTTTAAGTAGCACAGACTACTAATTCTTGTGCGTACTTGTACTCATAAGTCGACGAGTACGAATATTCGCCAAGAACAGAGCTAATACAATTCCAATTAATCATGTTCATGTATTATCTAAGTAGTCTGTAACTTACCTATACATGTTTTATCTATGAATTAATACCCTTGATATTGTTCGAGGCTAGATTGTGTCTTGATATACGTACCTATTAGTATATGCATGATTTAAAATAATCGATGTAATAGCACATAATGTAACTTGTATATGGTTTTTATGAGTGTTTTATGGAATTCAAGAGGGCCGCGGTTGCAGTGCTGATACTAAACGAATAGTTCCCACGGTGCTTGTTTTCCATTCCGCCTACGTTTAATATAATTTATTACAAATATTCCCTGTTAAAAGATTTAAACAGTTAACGTTACATAAATCTATCTTCGTATAACAATTTTTCAATCACACATTTTACACTATAGAATATGGTAAATGTTATTCGCAACACAAATATGTATTACATGGTGTGCGCAGATACACCGCGAATTACATTACATCATTAAACCCTTGATTACTCCTTGTCTTAGAAGTTAACGTTGGTGGTGGAGAAACAATTTTTGTTTTTCATATAGAACTTCATACAGTCTTGCCGTAAAATTTTTGAATGATTCATTTTTTTTTGTAATATTTTGCTTTCATAAAAAGCTTGTATGAACATATAAAACGGATTCTTTTAAACCCATAAGAGCAACGTCTAGTGTTTAATATAATTAAAAAAAGCGCAAAAATCCTCTTTTATCACGTATCGAAATATTATACGAATTACCTTGTGAATGTCGCACGGACTGGTTTGAAACGCAATACTGTCTAGTTTTTTCATGTCGCCATATTTATGTAAGCAAATCATTTAATGTCGTTATTTGGTCTAGCGGCGATTGTCCATCGAAGAACAATGCTTGATATGGTTTCGCGATTAATAATAATGATTGTAACCCGAAGGCTGGACGGTATTTTGACTATGGCTTACCTGATAAGGCACATTCGTATTGTTCTTAAACCTATCCGGAAAAAAAACTTCCGCTCTTGGTTAGAGAAATAATCACGTAGGTATATTTCATACACAATACATGTATAGGTATGATAAAAGTTGTTTTGTGTATAAATGAATTTCAAATATCGAATTTTCTACGTCTATGGAAATTATTTTTAGTCGCCGTAAGAGTTTTTAGCTTTCCTGGTATTTCTAATAATTAAATCCAGCGGCAGAGGCGAATAGATAGGCCGGCGTGTACTCAATGAGACGTAATACAAAATTATTGGTCATTGTTTTAATACAACAACCGAGACACCGGTCATAACTATTAAAATATGCGATGCATTGACCCGAATGCTCTTGGATATCTAAGTGGGGCTGTATTGTTTCTCTTAGAAATCTTTACAAATAAAATCAACGGAAATATTATTATTATTTTGTCAAATAGAAGATACATTCGCAGTTTACTAAGCGATTTTAAAGTTCTTATAAAGGTTTGTTGATCCAATTGTAAACTGAAGAAAATTGTCTAAAATTTGTATCCGAGTTGTAACTCGGAACTATGTACAGTTCTTATATAGTTGTAATTAAAATATAACCATTAGAGAAAATGTGTGACTCTGAGTAAGGTTTTAAATTATTTAAAATTAGTTTCAATTAAATAACTTTGTCCAATAATTTATATTATATGCAGCCTATATGTTTTGACAACAATAATACATCTGTTCTTTACATAGAGACCAATTAGTACTGCAATAAAATACTATGTAAGCAACTATAATTTTGAGTAATAAAATATTTCGCACTTGAGTAAGCGACACGACAATGAACCAAATATGTACATATTTTGTAATTGTTAAATGTCATTTATTAACCCAAAAATAATGTACTATTAAAATAAAATAAACATTTTATAATTACCTATTAACTGCATCTTTATTCTAAACTGAATGTCAATGAATTATCGTCTCGAAATATAAACGAAAGCTCTGTGGAATCATGGCGATGACAATCTAAAAGCTCTGGAGTCCCGGTAAACTATAGTTTAATTGCGGTTGCGCTCTCTTTTCTCTTATAATGACCAAACTACACAAGTCACAATAGATAATGCTTAATAGATTATAAAAGAGAAATCTACCTATGTCATATTCTCTATACCCATCTTTTTTTATCTTTTAAAAACTACAAATGTTATTAAACATATTGTAAATAAATTGTATTTTAAACTGCATTTTCTAGAATTATGCTACTTATTTCGTAAAAAATGAGACATTTGATTAACGTATTCAAGATATTGTACATTTTCTAGTTGAAGACAATGTAATGAGCCAAATAAACAGCATTGCGTTTATTTTTTCATAATGTATGGGACGTTATTCATGTATGAGCTTCTTTATTGCTTAAGAAAAAAACTCTAGACTTTCAAATTAGCATGACTTAAAAGTGAATCGATCTCTGAGGTCGGTCATTGTGTCTGCTAAGGGGGACATTTGTCTACTATTATTATTTTGGGCCGGTTTTTTATGTACCTGCCCACATGGCGCCTACCTATTCATATTCAAATTGGACTTTCGTGTTGAGTAATTTTTAACATTTATATACAATTGTGTAATCTGAGTGTTAGTATGATAAAGAATAACGCTTTATGTGTGATAAATTGAATGGTTTTTGATAATTGGTCAATAACTCGAACTTATTCTATGAAACGCGTGGAGGGGGTTATTTTACGATCAAATTAGATACGCGGATGCCTTTTTTGTACGGATATGATTAATTTAACCCTGAGTGGTTTAAGATCACGCTGACCAATAGAATTTGTTTTTAAATGACCGAGAGGATAATGCCGGTCTTAATACCCCGCTGGGGTAGACTTGGGTTATCCAGCTTAATCATTAGCAGTGAGTTCCTCCCACCGACGCTTGTTTTATTTTATTTATGGCCGTCGAGCCGAGGTGAGACTCCAATTTTGCATGCGCTTGAGTCTTCGTAATAAAATTATCTGCTAGCTATATCTCTTAATCTTAAAATTTTTCAGTATTTAAGAATAAACCTATATAATTTTTTACTATTAAATGTGCAAACTATATAATAGTTTGTCGTAAATTGGTACAGTGTTAAGTGCTTTCTAACTACTGATTGAAAGCTACTATTATTAATAGACACAGACAGACAGACAGACATAACATTTATTACAAACAAAACACACACACATAACGAAAGAAAAAATGAGATATCAGAGACAATAAAAAGAAAAAAAAATAATAATAAAACTTATTTTCTCATTCGGCTCGTTTCAAATGTGTAATGCGTGTGTGCTGTGGCTGTAATTGGCCCTGGCTCAGCATCATGCTGAGGAACCACATGCCGCAAACACAATGTTCCACAGTGTTGGTCATTCTGCCAGAGACCACAGCAGCTAGTTGGCGCCTCAGTCGCGAAGGAAAGAAAAGGAATGTAATAAATACCAAATAGAAACTAATACATGTACAAATATTTATACCTATTTACAATATAAATTAAATAAGTGTCCATAAATCAAGCTATTAGAGGAGTGACGTCTCCAACACAAAACAAGGTGAGGCCAAGGGTTCGGTGGCAAAAAGCAGTCTCATGTCCGCGATGTTAAGATAACCTTAAACTGAGCATTTGTTATCCTTATCTCGTGTTTGAGCGTGGCTAATGTGCTGCAGGCTGATATACCCGATCGATTTATGTCGCCTGGCACCCACGACAAATTGATAATTAATTTTCGAAAATGCTTTTGATCACACCGAGTTTGCGAAAACTGATGAGCGCTAACTACAGCTATTTAAAATCAATATTTAAGGTTACTCAAGTTTTGATCGGCACGATTTCCATCAATTCTGTCAATCAGTTCGTTCTTGGTAAAGGTTAATGTGATTAGGACTATTTTAATTCAATCAAGCAGCTGTTTTAATTTGTTTATTTTTCTGCGTTAGTTACACATATGGAATTACTTAAATATCCAGTGACAACTCGTTGCCTAATAGCACTTGACGTAAGCATCAATCGACCGGAATCAGTGTAAGTCAATATCCTGAGTCTAATGCATTTGCAATCCCAAAAGTTACCTGTAGCATTTATTTAAGGTAAGTTTCACTCATATCGACAAATATCGTATTTATTTCGAGACAAAAACGGTGCAAGACTTTTTGTGTAACTCGATAGATTCTGGCCGCTGACAAACTTTGATAATGCGGTTTTAATGATGAAATTAGGAATACAATATCAATAACCTATGTGACTTGTCAATATAATACTTATTTGTACATTATATAACGTAGTTGAAATGCTAAATATAATCAGGAATTGTATAAAAAAAATACTTTTTGTATGGAATCAAAAGCATTCAAACTTTATTCATGAGTTTTAAAAAATCGATTTAATAACTTTTGTTTTTGCATAAACAATATAATTAATATTGATTTGATAATTTAATAAAATACAGTTAAATGTGAGGATGTAATGATAAAATATAATAAAACTAACTAATTACATTATTCATTTAATGATTACACATCTATGTAAAATTCAACCTTTAAATATAAATTTAAACGCAGAATATATTATTATCATTATCATTTTTGTACCAGAATATGAGAAGTTTAGATTGAACCACCATAGTATTTTTGTACCTAATTCTGGAAAATAAATTATTATAATTACGTATATAGTCTACAGTAAGTAAATTCCTTTGGGTCCGTGTTATTTATACCAACGCCAAAGGTTGTGACAGATGTATAAATAACCGATAAACTTAAACACCTTAAAATGGAATCTTATCGAACACTCAAGCCAGTAGTCATTTCACACTGATTATATAAAAAATAAAAGGGCACGTCATAAAAATATGCGTGTCAAGTCCCTCCGTAATGCATCTCGTAAACCCTCTAATCCTTTAAAACAATGCTAATGGATTGACGTTGAAGTCCACCGCCTGTCATCATATTATAACCACCTCCCGGTCATCTTAACGCTTCGTTTACCCCTAAGTTGACACTAGACTTATTTTTTCATTCACAAAATCACAACACAAGGTATTGTTAAAACACATTTTATTATACGCGTTCACTGAACGCATTTTAGTGTGAGCGATGAACACGGGTTCACGTCAAAACATCTTTATCGCGTTATTTGTCTTATAAAATATTATCGAGTGGCACTTCGGAACCGTCAGCAAAATAGGACTCATATTGTGATCCGTGTGCGACTGTTGACTTTGCGCCCACGATGTGATCACTTCTCTTTAGGTCGGGGATAAACAATAAAAGCGGCGATTACGAATCAATATTGTAACAAATACACTTTATTTTTCTAAGCATTGAGAGGGATTTGATTGAGTCAAGGCACTGGCGGACCGTACCGAAGAAAAAGATTAGTGTGCGAGCTGTGCATCGGCCCGTGTGAAACGCGACTCGACGGGTGGAATTATGAAGTTCAGATACACTGATAAATCAATAATTCATTTTATTACGATAGCACGGGCGCGTCATGATTTCGCTCTTTATATAATTTAATGAGAATCATCAGTGAGCCGATAACGTCGCTGGCTCTTTGAAAAACAAGACGAGATCGTTAACATGTTTCATTTCTTTTCATACATATTTACAGAGCCTGATTACCACGGCAGCGTATTTAACGCGGGGCTTAAAGTAAAAGCTACGAACCGGTCGCGGCAAAGACTGTTCTTTGCATTCTGCAATCAGGTACTTGCTATTTTCATCACCTGCTCTGCTAAAAGTGACGTAATTACGGATGCAAATCGATCAGAAGTTATCGACTCGAGGGTTGACGTATTAAATTAGCACGACACGCTGGTTAATACAGGCTTCCGTGTGTGATTAAGCGGAGAGGATAATTACGGAAAAACTTAATGCTCAGGTGTGAAAATGCGTGAAAGGCAAAAAGTTACTTCTAATAGCTAGTTTAAAATGCAATTGGGTATGAAAGTATTATGGAAAAAAGGGTAATAAATGAATAATGTCGGAAGCGTAGATACATTCGATGACTTGCAGATTGCAAGCAGTGGGCATACTCTCATTGACTCCGTCAGTGACCCTTGCCGCATGATCATGATAGTATAAATAATAGCCAGGTTCCCGCGGGTATAAATGATGGAAGTAGGTACATGATTGTGATAAAAGCGGACTTAACTGATCGGCCTCCGGGGATCCGAGTGTATTTGACAAATAAGACGAGTACGGGAACAATACGCTATTTCGCATCACCATTGATATTTCAAACCTCTACAATAACTCACAATGAGCAAGTATGTTAAGAATCGTACGAGGTTTCATTTCTGGAAATGTGAAGGTTTTTTTATAAAATCCTAACAATAAGATTAATCACTTTTAAAATTGCTGTTTGTTGAAGATATTACGATTTGTTTTACTAGTTACATTATATCCATATGTCAACCTGCTGATCGATGTATGAAGTAATTTTCAGTATCGGCGTACAACAAAGGCGCACAAAGTTCAGAGGTATCTTAATATTCAGAGAGAGATTTAAGGTTTGATCAGCTGAAACTTTACTACAAAATATGTGCATAAAATTCCTTGCTTACCAAAGCTGAACAAACCCAATTAGAGATGGATGCTTGAATTGAATGAAACTGTATCATTACATCAAAAAACATAGCAGTGTCGTGTTACAAAAAAGGTTTTTACAAAGCGATCTCTCGACAGTACATTTTACGAAACATTTGGTTGCATCCAACTTATTGGAAGGTGTAAATGCACGCTAAAGTCAGTAACAGGAAACAAATATATTTTTGCAGGATTTTAATAAAATAAAAACTAGTCCGATTTCAAAGATTCTATAAACATTACAATGCTCAACTATCCCAGATTAAAATAGAAAATTTATTTCCAGAATTTTAATAAAAACAAACCAGATATAGGATTATTTGTATATAATAATACAGTCGTCCAAAGGCAGGTTGTATTAGTGATGATGAGCAGCACCAGTCCTGGGGAGACCAAGATTAGTTTACCATTTTAACTAAGGAGAATTGTTAGGAAGGCGGTTACGATTAATTAATAATGCATCATAGCGATCGGGTACTGACAACCGTTTTGAAACAGGGCTATGTTTTTCGAGGACAAACATCGAAGGTATTAAACATAAATACACAGCTGATCCTCACTGCATATTTATGACGTGTTCGACAACCAGTGTCACACTAGGACGTATTTACTGACAAACATTTGTTCAGTATGTATAAAGAATCAGTAATGGACTGTATTTCTCAAGTAACATGTTGATTTGTTGTCGATTTTGATGCCTAGAATACGGAGATTTAGATGTATTTTTGTTTGATGGATATTGTATACAAACCGGTTTTAATAACTTAAAATATTACTAAAATTTTCATCAGAATTGTAATTAACATTCCTTTACTAGATTTAACGTACTGTGCCTCGGCAGTTCATAGAAATTCATCTTAAAAAGGTGAGTAAAGATAAAATGCATTCGAAACAAATTAACGGTTGCTATAAAAGTAACCCTGAACTATTTGTTGTGGTTTCTAAATCGAAAAAAAATAAACCAGTCACTATTGGTCGGTTCTTTTCGACTGCTACCCTTGTACAAAAAACGACGTGTTAAGGAATGTAAAGAGCCGTTTAATTATCTTAATATATTGTTATAGCCCCGATAGAAGCGGCCATTTAATGGCTTTCATTGTGAACAGAGATTTCCTTCCAATTTCTGCATTATATACAACAGGTATATAGTACGAGTAATCTGTAAGCTACTGCACCTATTTCAGTACGATGATCTGATATCTTTTTATTCGATTTTTGCCTCAATTCCATCCGGCGGCCTTCATTATACGTTCGTGAGTGTTCCGCCACCGGTTCAGGTAGCCTGCGCTCTAAACGTGGCCTCAGTATTACTAGGTATTCGATACGCCTGTTAGTTTTAATTAAATTAATCCTTTATGATGCTTTGATATGTTCTGAATTCGCAAATCGACTTTTGTACGAACTGGTTTTAACGTTACCGATACCAGGGCACAGGAGGGTGAGGTGTCAGAGGCAGGCATCCCGCTGGGAGCAAGTATTGTGATCGACAGCTTGTTTACTAAAAATATGCATAATGAATTTATAATAGCCCGCCCGGCATGTCACGACGACTCATTGAATTTAATAACAACATATGTATATACTGAAGCAAAAGAAAGTTGTGACGGACATTCCTTACTGCTTAATCAGTTTAAAAGCTGTTGAAAAGTTGAGTGTGAGAGGCTAATTGCGCCACTGTGGTGTTCCCACGTTAAAATGCACGCAATGTTTGACTATACATTTAGCATTCGATTGTTTTAGTGCGGTTGCTCGAGACGTCTGCACGGTAAACATTGAACATCCCACTGGGATTCGTAGATGCCGCGTTTATTCATATGCCTCTGATTATAGCGACTGTATAACTGAAAACCGTACTGTATACATCCGGATACTATAATCTGCCAATAACTTTTCCTTATCGTATTATATCTACGTCAGCAGCGGTAACAGTTTTACAGGTTTTAGAAATGACTTTAGGACCTTACCCAAACTCTAATGTCACTAGACCGGTTTTTCTAGAAGCATATGTAATAAGAGGATATCTCAAGCTATAGCATTAATTGGTGGGCAAGATATCTATAAACTAGTTGTATTATAACGAGTCGGTATTCGATACAGAGTAGCACTCAAAGTGTCTTACGAAATCCGTATAAAATTAGTGATTTGTGTCTAAGACTCGAAATCTTTTTAAATTCCTCACAACTCTTTAGTCTTTGGAGCGTTCGTAGAAGTAATTATATACGGTGCTTGAAAATATCTGTTATATTGAATGCAGCCGATGCTAAGGCACCCATGGCTTCGATTCGTTACGTCAATCTCACAATTTTTTCACTATGAAATCTGCATAGAGCGAGTTGATGTCGCGGTACAAAGCTAGCGTGCGGTGCATGCGTATTGTCTGCGTTTCTTTACAAATATTTTGACATTTCCTTTATTTGTCTCCCTGAGACATTTCACAAACAAAATCGTGTCGATCCCTTTGTGCGGCGTGTTTTAATTTGATTTATTTCTTCACGACGAAATGCCTGACATCCTGCGCGCTCCGTCTCGGGCGGTTACGTTTCTCAATTTGTTAGCACGTCTATTGGTATTTTCTTTAGTGCAAACAAAAGCATTCGCGTGTCTTTATAGCTTCAAATTGTTTTTCTTCCATTGAGGTTAAAACATACTTGAAAGCTTTTATTACGAATTACTGTGTAAATATTTCTCAACAGCTTAGGACGCCGTTCGACTGTAAATTTCTTGAACATTCCAAAATATTTCAAATTGAAATTCTATGTAAGATCTGACACCAGTTATTTTTACGAAAAATTCCAAAATAAATTATTCTGTTCTTTATATATCGTATTTATTACATATAAAAAACACGTTTAATATCACTTAACCATAGAAATAAACCAATAAGTAACATACAGTTTTATCGCTTTACAGCGCTGCAAAGAGAAGTTGAATACATTAGCCATCAGCGTGATGAACCAATGGCCTGGAGTCCGGTTACGGGTGATTGAGGGTTGGGATGAAGAAAACTCTCATGTTGACAACTCGCTGCATTACGAAGGGCGAGCTGTGGACCTCACCACCAGCGATAGAGACAGAAGCAAATACGGCATGCTTGCCCGACTGGCGGTTGAAGCTGGCTTCGACTGGGTGTTCTATGAGAGCCGTTCTTATATACACTGTTCTGTTAAAACAGGTAGGTTTATTAAGTTTACCTTTGAATACCAATACCTACTAGGCTTAGAGATAATCTCATAGGATAGGTATATTTCAATGTGTACAATCATTGTTGATATCATCATATACATACTTTAATTAGGGAATTATATATTTTAATGTGGGTATATAAATATGGCAATAATGGTCGGATCCCAAGGGCCAAATATATAGTTGAGCATCACAAGAAGAATGCATCTCGGACAGCTTCCCGCGCCCGCTCTCAGGCGGTGTCGATCAAACGGACGAACAAGCCTCTTGTTAACGCACCCTCCTTGTCGCACATTAAAAAAATCATATTTACATCCTCCTCACACTCAGCCGCATCGCAGCCAATCCCCCACTTCTATAATTATGCCGGTGATTCAATGGCTACTATAGTTATATGTATGTGAAACATAACGATGAGAGAAACAACAATTTATGTGTATGTGTTTTAGATAAAAGCAATGTGCGTTTCATCCTGTCCACTTTCTAACGCTTGGTTTAGGCAAATATGGAACAAAATAAACCAATTGCTTTGTGATCAATGTGTAGAGCATGATTTGTTTGTGTTAAGTCGGCGAGAGATATGGTTTCCTGGTATTGGCATAATACGCAATGTTTATTAAAATATCCGTATGATTTATAGTCCGTAAAATAGACTCACTTTCTTAAATACACGTTTTAATGGATGTGGTTTCATTTTCACGAAGGCTTTTGTAACATTTACAATACAAGAAGCCAACGCCAAGGTTCAATAACCATTTTTGTCTATCAACCTCATTAGGTGCGAGTTTAAAAATATTTTTAAAAGAAGTGTTCATACACATATTTTGAACATGCGGAACTTATACTTGTAACTGTTTATTTAAGAATAAAAATCAAAGCCAATGAATAATTTATAACTGGCATTACGAGTATTTACAAAGTAATTGAAAATAAAAAGGCGTCATGATGCGTCTGGTGGAGGCGTATAATGTCCATGATCACTGAACCAGTCTTGGCCGCGTGACGCGATATCGTGAAGCACAGCACTCCATCATTCGACCGCCAATAAAATATACACCGTTTTTATTCCATGTTCAATTAATTGATTTTCATTGGTTGCATATTTTTTCTGTTATTATATATGTGGTATAAATTTTAGTGACATGACGCCTTTAATACTTTGTATAAGCGTAGCGTGCAGTTCTGGTATAAAAGATATCAACGCGCTTACAAGCTTTTACCCCAAGTTCAGTGATACGCTTCTTTGTTTTCCAAAGTCAAAAATCCAATAAAAAATAATGTTGAAAAGGAAGTATATTTTATAGTTTATCTATTTCTATAGATTTAAATTAGAAAATCAAACTTATACGACTATAGTCGTAAACCTACAAAAGTTCCATAACCTCGAGTCATGTCTACGAGTAAGTTGAATAAGTTTATTTTTGTAAGTTTCTCCGCATTTTAATAATAAGCATGGAAAACGAAAATACAAAAATTGGGTTCTAAGAATATGATGATGACTATGGTTATAAAGGAGGTGCAAATGGGGCGTGACTAAGGCAGGTCACGAGGCAGACTGGCGTGAAGGACGAGTGATCTAGACTAATAGCAGGGGAATCAATTAATGCGAAAACACTGTAACGACTGACTAATGGGCGAACATTTTTGGGACTTGTCGGCATCATGATTCAAGTTTTGAGAATTTTAATTGTTTCGATTTCAAAGTGTATTTCATTTAAATTTGGATAAAGCTCAATGTTATGTAAGTTTTGTGAGAAATAAAGTGGTTTTATGGGTAAACGTTTGAAGTACAATGAATTCACATTTGATCGGCTAGTGTCCCGTAATATATCGAATAGCGACCGAGTATAATTTATTTGGCGTTTATTGTATTGAATAAAATTGAATAATGAAACGAAACTAATTTTTATTTTAAACGGAACATTAATAATTTTCCTGAATATCAATTACACGAACAGTATAGGCACCCAACGAATTATCTTACCACGGTGTCATATCAAGGAAGTTTCGTAAATTAAACAGTAAAAATAAAGTTGTCTAGGTATCTAGAGATTACCTATTAATATGGACAGGGAAGAAATAAGGACATTTAGTTGATTTAAATTTTGTTATAATATTTAAAAAAAATATTTGTGGTTTATTTATATCGTTACCTCTATGGTAAAAATGAAAACACAAAATGGCTTTAAAACTAGTTTTCAACTAAATAAAATTGAGTAAGAAATCCGTACAAAACATAAAGGCTTTAATTAATTTAGCTAAGTTTGTTGCGACTGCACGATGTTCGGCCGACCGTGCATGCGACACTTGACACCACATCCCGGAAGGCTGTGGCCGCCCTGTCGCCTGTTCCCACACTATCACTTCATATTTCATTCACTTTTTTCGTTCCATTCATATTTTCCTTACGAGTAAGTCAACGCACGAACTTGACTTTAATTTCCATCTCCGTGGGTTACTGAATGTAGCGTGTTATAGAATATTTAACATGAACGTAAGCGGTATTCATAATTACGTATAGTTCTTTATATAATTGATTTTTTTTTAATTTGCATCTAAGAAATACAAGTTGATTGCGGTTAGGTATAAAACATTTAACACAGCAATTACCGTTTTGACAGATCAGGATTATCTGTCAAAATACATTCTTTTTTTAATTTTATGGCAATTGTCATAAATTCTTATTTTAAATTTACGCTTTGTACATCTATGGCTTATATTGCCAGATATCAATGACATGCATATTGGATTTAAAAACAATATCTACTATAAAAAGTATTAAGACCGAATAATTATTCACATTTAATTTCATTTCAAAATTCACGCGGTGGATCTACGTAGTTTTATTGTATAGCCGAGATATTTAGGTTTAGTAAAAACTCATTTATGTAACCGATAAAGCTAATGTAGAAATTCCCTTGATACCTCAAGGAAGCCATAACAAGAGAGTTCAATGCCCTATAAACTGACCGAGATGATTCTGATTATGGCAATAAATGTGCGCAAAACACCAATTTCCATTAAATGCATATAAAATCTTCACTCAATTTACCACTATCGGCGTTTAATGAATCGCTTACTATATTATTCAAAGTCATAACGTTGCCATCAATATCTCAGTAAGTTATGATAATCGGTCATATAATACAGCACATATTAGAACAGTTATTATCACTTATCTTTGTCGTATCGTCGTCGTCTGATGCTTTAAAAAAATCTGTATTGTATGAGTACTTAGACTAGTATGCGATATTGTATTTATATTCAGCATACATAGGCCAAGAAAACCCTTTGTCTTCTCTAAGGTCGCTTTGAAATCACAGTATATTATCCCTATACGCTGCAATAATAGGTCGTTCTCCGGCGAAAACTCGAGAAAACTATTAAGCCGCGAGACCAGGGAATAGATATTTGTTGACGCTGTACTGTACTAGAATTAAAGATATTGAGTGTTTTGTTAGTGCGTTCTTAGTCTGTGTGTTTTAAATTTTCAGTACATAGTTTTATGACTCTAGATATGCCTTTTATGCCTCTTGTTACTTTCAAATTCACGCCACCCTCAATCACAGTGCAGACATAACAAATATAATTACCCTCTGATCTACGATTATTATGTTCAATACGAGATATATATTACTATTTCAAAGTAATATATATCTCGTAAATATCTTAAATAGTTCGTTCCAAGAGATATAGGATATATATTGAAAATTCTTCACTTGAACATGACTTGCCAGTTGCTATTGCGTTTCTATTAACGAGATGTTTCGCTGCGGGAGATTATGTTATGTTTAATTTATAAATTGAAGTTGAGATACTTTCGTATAATTTAAAGGAATGCATGCATTGTATGACTCACACATTTGCATGGGTTTAAGTCAACTAATTGCTGGGTATTACAATATAAATCAGCTTCTTCGATCCGACAGCATCGCTTGGGGCAAACGCACATTGTTGTAATATATGAAAGTAATAAATAGCATTCATAATAGGCTACATGTAGGTATGTTATAAGTATATAATTAGTCCCTGTGCCTCTAGTGGTTTTGTTTGAAAAAAAAGTACGGTGCTATGTTCTTTACTATATTTAGATACTATTTTAAGTTTTACAATGAACTTCTTTGCCTAAACGTACCCTTTATATTACAATAGTAGTCTTTTATATACAAGTGCTGAAATGGCATTAAAAGAAACGTGGTTTATGTAGGGTTTAATTAAAATGATTCCTGGTCACGACGATTAATAGTATGCGCGTGGAAAATGTTGAGATGTCGAGGAGTGGTCACGTGTGGCACGGCCGGTGCGCGGGCGCCGCCTAGCTCTCCCGGTGGTCTGCGGGGGGCGGGGTCGCCGCGGCCACTCGGAGCGCTCGCCCCGCCGGCCCCGCACCCCGTGAACCTCGCTTATCGCACCATCAACCTAACTTGTGTCACGCCACTGTAATATTCGAATTAAAGTGAATTAAGTCGGGAATAAGTCAAAGTAGGTACCTATTGTAATAAAGAAATGTTGGTATCGGATAAGGATCGAGGAACTCTAGGATCTAGAACATATCAGCTACGGTTCTTAAGTAGCTCTAACGACTTCTCTTGAGTTTTCTATGCCCATATGAATATTGTATCCGATTCATGAATTGCGATACTGTAAGATATTTTCGAGTCACCTAACTCTCACTTATATACATATTGATATATACCCTAACAAAAAGATGCACGGATGTGCAAAAAAGGCAAAGCCGCCGACACCTTTTATTCACGCGCCCAATATGTTCACCGAACAACAAACAGCATTTGACAATAAAAGTTTGACTTTAAACGAAATCTAATTTGTGCGGTTATTGTGTAATGTGATATGGTGGGGTCCGTTTGTGGAAGATCGCTCGCATTTATCGCTCGGTTACACAACAAATCAAATTTTAACGAGCCCGCGCAAACCTTTGCGATAATCCACCGCCACTGTGCGCTATGGCGTGTAATTGCCTTAGAAAGTAACTATTATCGAGTAGTAAAAATTTTGTACTTCATCCGTTAAATCTATCCAATTTCACTTATCTCCTGATGCCATTTATTTGCACGTTACACTTTTTTGTACCTGGATTAGGAAGGTACTGTTTAAGCTGGCTAAGGATTTTAAATACATTACCGAATAACAAACAAAATTAAATGTGACTTTAGTTTTTTACAGAGTAACAAATGAATTGTAATTTTTTATCTTTCTTAAATTTGCTTAGGATAATATTTCCTTGAAATACCTTTCACGTGAGGCAAAATCACAGGTTTATCCGTTCGTTGGTATCTATACAAAAGCCTTACCTGTATGAGATACAAATAGTTTAGCCACGAATGTAACCCTCGGCCTGAGAATAAAAGGCCCTTTTGTTTTGCATCTTATCGGATTTTAATTACGAGCGTATAGAAATCTCGTTATCCTTAAAGGGATAATATGTACACAATTAAATCGCAGTATACGTTTGCACGATTATATGCTTTGTCTTGATTTTATTGCGTTCAATTCTACTTGCGTGAGAACAGATTTTTTCTTAAGTAATAATGTTGCCATATTCAATCAATTCTATAATACATTTTTTGGTTTACAAACAAATCATTGGCACTACAACCTTTTAAGGTGTGGGCCTGTACTATTTCGTGATCGTTTATTTTTTCTAATATTCAAGTATGCGTCAAGCCTTCTGATACACACACGCCGTTGACTTCTTTGGGTCTAAAGCGTGTTGTTTCCTTACGACTTTGTCCTTCACCGTACAAGTGAGTAAAATGCGCACATAGAGAGAAAGAACATTGGTGCACAGTCGGGGATCATACCTACGACCTCAGATCAAGTCGTACGTTGAAGCCACTTGGTCATCACTGCTGATGTTATTCGAATCTTATATACTGGAATTATATAATCATATATATATAACGTATGTACATAGATATATTAATCTTATATGTCTATATGAAAATACACTCTCTATATTTCAAGTATATACGCTATACATCCCTTGAATATTTGATCATCTAATAAGATATACAATTGCAGGTTAGTAGGGGTTACTAATGACGAGAGTGAGATAGTTATTTCAATAATTCTCTGCAACAAAAACAATTTTAATGAAACAAATGCTTTAAAATGAAATATTTATTTACTCTTTTCCTATTTCAGAATCTTCAGTTGGAACGGGTGCTGGGTGCTTCCCATCTGGGGCAATGGTCCACACGGAGGCTGGTCCAAGAGACATAAGCACGTTGCAACTAGGAGAGCGAGTATTGGCTGCTGATGATAGCGGCAAAGCGATTTATTCGGAGGTAAAAAACATTTCAATATTATACTATAAGATAAATGCAGATTATTTATACATGTTACACAGTCTATAAACGTAAAACATATTAATGATTAACGCACCTTCTATTTTAAAAATATGTATAGGTAGTTATGCATCGACTACCGCTGCAAGTTTTATTATTATACCTTCTAACAACTTAAAGTTCTAGAAGTCAGTATAACTTTGAGTATTGAATCCGATCCTAATTGTTCCAATGAAATATTAAAAGCCGTCGACGCAATCGCGAGCCTATTGGCATTGAAGTGTCCATGGGCGGCAGTAACATATCTCTAGTCTACAAAAAATACTCCTTTTGCCCACTTCAATTAATTTGGTTTTTGGTTCAAAACATTAAATATAATATACATTAAATTAAAAGTTATAATGGTAGGCAAACAAAAACTTATGTAGCCTATAGAATATATAAGAACTACTTCGAGCAACTAGGAGTGACTCTCATAAAATTTTAGTGGTATTTTATAATCACACTACTGAAATCCGTAACTGTAAAACTTGTAGTTTCTAAAGTGATTAACAGATTAGACTTGCCGACTGACACATCTTTACAGTTATATTTTTTTAAATTTTGATTTTAACAATGGATGTATTTAATTCAGCCTTAAGCCTCAAACAATGTGAATTAAAAACTAATAAGTCTGTTTTTATTACCCGTTCAAAGAAGCGTCATTCATAGTTTTTATCGGTCTTAAGATTTTGTTGACAAAACTAGAGATTTTAAAATACAAAATTCTCTGGTAATATTCTATAATTGGTGCTAAATAAATAGTGATTAGGGTATAAACTTTGCATCTAATGGTACAATACATCTTTCCAGGTTCTTACCTTCATTGACCGGGACCCAAATGCGACACGAAGCTTCATCGAAGTCACCGCGGAAAATGGTGTCACCATCACCACAACCCGGTCACATTTACTCTTATTAGCCTCAGCTGACGGATGGAGAGAAGTCTTCGCAGCTGACGTTGAATTAGGAGATGTCCTACTAACGAGAGGTCGGGGACCTGTTTTACGACCTTCTAGAGTTGTAAAAACGAAGATCGTCACTAGAAGAGGTGTTTTTGCGCCACTCACGAAGGCTGGGACAATCATAGTTGATGATGCTTTAGCGTCATGTTATGCGATAGTCAATAGTCACTCGTTAGCTCATGCTGCCATGGCTCCTCTTCGATGGGTGTCGAGTTGGAGTAAGTCTGATGAATTATCGAAAGGCGTACACTGGTATGCAAATGCTTTATACAATATTGGCGATTTTGTTTTACCATCATCATACAAATATCGCTAGCGAATGCGCGCAGGACGCGCTGTATATAACTGTATATACTGCTGTAAATATCTGGATTGTATTAACTATCAGAATATTTATTAGACAGTCTCCTTAAAGATTTTTTTATCTTTGACGTTCATATGTATAGTGAAATACATTTACCATAACGTATCGCTTAGACGAACGCATTTGTAATGACTGTATTTTATTTAAGCGTGGATTTAGTTTAAGTATTTGTAAATTGTGTCCGTATTGTTATTCTGCATAATGCAGAAGTATGTATGCGCTTATGTTAATTGTTGTATATAGCAGTTAGATTATTTATCTTCTCATTGTATAATAGGTCTTTCTTGACGCAAAACAGTATTCATTTTCGTATGTTACTAGACATTCCATTCTAATCCGACGTACTTACACGTACGTATTCGTTTTGGTACCTTATGCAGTGCCTTAAGATTTTATTTATTTAATATAGGCTAGATCTATTTAAAATTGACGTAATCGGATCCTTACTAATTTATTGTTTTGCTTATGTTTCGTGCCTTTTATTAGCTTTATTTATTCTTCTCTCTACGTAAGCTTTATTTATTTGTGTTAGGCAAGATTTCTATGTAATCTACTAGATAGCGTGTAAAAGGTGGGCGATATGTCCATCTATAATTTGTATGGTTTAGTTTAGTGGTCATAGAAATCATGCTTTTATAAAGTATTAGGTGTTCCTATCCAAACTACAATTATATGTATAGTAATGTAATTAGATGCATTAGTTTAACGGGGCAAATATATACGAATGTAATTTTAAGTATTATGTAATTTAAGGGTGTTTTTATGTTGTCTGTGACGTAACTATATATTTTTAATAATTGACAATTTACACGAAACTTGAATTTAAAATTAAGCTTCAACTGTCTTTAGTTACAAATTTCTTCGTAATATGACATTAAAACCTTTTTCTATTAACCTTTTTAAAGGACTGATGTTTGTTCCTAGCCTTGTTAAGGTATTAACAATGAAACGTGAAAACTATAATCATAGGACTTGCAACTACATACTACAATATTTATTTCTGTTATAAATAATTCATATACGTAGATTTAAACTGAGAGGGCGATATAAATTAAAGCTTTAAGAGTTACACTCGATGATATACGGCGTGTTAATTGTTATAAAAAAGAATTTTAAACTGATTAAGCGCCATCTGTTGTCCCATACCTTAACCATAAATAAAACAAGTAACGCATAAGTGACAATAAGTATGCCATAAATTGCCATTGAACTTAATGTATGTTGAACATATAGCAAATTTTTTACATTAAAGTAATGATATCTAAATTTGTATATATCACTAATTTATATATACTCTATGAATTTAATACGTAATAAAACAAACTGTAACATCTAGAAATTATGAAACAGATGTGTCAGTATTTTGTATTAACCCTCTTATTTATAAAAACTAAATAAGTCTAATTGTATACTTTTTCTCCCTTTCTGTAAAACTGTATTTACGATGTTATGAAAAGAGACAGTCCTCCAGTAAAACGGGGCAATTCGACTGTCTTTATGAACAAGGTTTAAACCCATTTAACGTTTCTCGTATAAAGATTTATTGAATAAGTTATTATTGTGACAAAACATTAGTATCAAAATTGTCCCGTGTTAATTTAACCCATTTAAAATGTACCTTTGTATATTAAACATTACTCCTATATTACTAAGTAATAGCTTATTTATTGACATTATTATGTAATATACTTATGGTGTATTAACAAAACGTCTAGATATTGTTCATTGTGTACTTGTGTACGATGGAACTGATGAAATAAAATGTTGGCTTTCTATATAGTATTTGTTTAATTAAACACCTTCGATCTTCTTTACACGTGAACTAAGCATAGTACTGTAACATTAAACACTTGTATTAAGTTCACCCAAGAATCCACCTACAGTGAACCCTTCAAGTACTTAATGATTTCAGTCTTTGTCAAAAGATGGCGCAAGTCAAACACATCGAAAACGTGTAATACTTTTTTATCTCCTAACAAACTGTGTTTACGATGTAATGAAAAAGACAGATGAGTCTTTAGTTAAGTTAGATGGATTCTTTTTATAATTCGAGTAAGAACGTATTTATTTAACAATTTGACGTTCGGACAATGTTTTTCAATTCTTATGTTTCGTAATTGTAATAAGATATTTTTTTATGATCGCTTATTGAAACCTTAACGTCAACAAGGAAATAACAATCAAATATGTATACAGTTTTTTCAATTGTTCTTAACCTACATAGTATTAATAAAAATAATTAAAAATTAATAAAAGAAAATTTAAACAAATTTAAAAGTTTGGTCCCTGTGGCAGTGTACCTTTATGCAAACAGCATTTTCTCGCTGAATTGTGTTACTCGTTGCGCGAGAAAAGTACCAGTTCTGGAGCATATCTTTATTCGTGGGGAAATGCATTACGCATACCCTCCCGTGTCTCGGTTGCCTGGTGGTGAAGGATTATGTGAGACTCACTACTGTGCATACCCACTAAAACCCCAGGGCACCACCAACAATTGCCCGAGGCAGGACACGGTAAGAGCGGCGTATGATGTCGTTGAGCGCGGCGTGGCGAGAGAGATGAACTGCACTCTTTTGGCAATGGAGGCCATTGTGTCCAAGACTACTCACTTCAAAGCCATAGGGACACTTATAGGCACTCCTAAGTGGAGACTGATGGCAATTCGAAGCAAATTAGAGTCCAAAAGGGTATTCTTATGAGATAATAATTAATTGTCCGAACTTCAGTAAAGTTTGAGAAAGTTTAATTAGTTTCTGAAATCTTATTGTGAAGAAAGTGTTTGGAGAAGGATAAGCTTTTATCCAATGACCAGCTTCTCTTGACCCCACAGCCACCAGCCTTACACGGTCTGCAATTGAAGTGTGACCTAAAGAGATACGGAATTCGAAAAGAGGATCATTATAGTTATTTTGAAAGTTGAAAGATGTTTTTTTTTATTTTTATTTGTCCCAAACAAATATCTTGTATCAAGCACATAATACTCCCACACCATCTGCAATATTGTTAGTATATGTAATATGTAATTACATTATCATTACAAGCCACTATTCAATCGATTATAAATTTAATTATTTTCGGAGAATGAGATAATCTAGGCGACAATCTAGGAGTTAATGTAGACAGGACCAGGCATTTTGTTTTAATCAATTATATGTAAATCAGGAGGAATAATGTAGGAGCAGTGTTGGCCTAGTGGCTTCAGCGTGCGACTCTCATACCTGAGGTCGTAGGTTCGATCCTCGGCTGTGCACCAATGGAATCTCTTTCTATGTGCCTATTTAAAATTTGCTCGAACAGTGATGAAAAACATCGTGAGGAAACCGACATGTCTTAGACTCAAAAAGTCGACGGCGTGTGTCAGGCACTGGAGGCTGATCACCTAATTCACTAGTAGATTTAAAAATGATCATGAAACAGATTCAGAAATCTGAGGCCAAGATCTGAAGAGCTTGTAGCGCCATTGATTTTTTATATTTTTTTTATATGTAAATCCATGCTTCGTATGAAATATACATGTAGCAGTTGATGAATAAAGAAATACGTCACAAGATCCATTAAACAAAATTCACGTATCGCCTTTTTGTACTGCTACGTAAAAAGAAGATTTAAAATGTGACGACTAGATATATACGATACAATCTTTTATATGTAAGCAAAAAGAGCTTTTTAAAGGTTGCAGAAAAACTATAATACTAGCCTTTGTGAGATGGAGGATCTTATCTGATTTATGTTCCTTTTTGTTCATAGTTATTCTTTTCTATAATTATTTATTTGTGATTTAAGTATACTGTTTGTGTTTCATTGCTGTTTTAACATAAGTGATTATTAGAACCCGTTTTAGAGATGCAATGGAAATGTTGTAGTTTGTTAAATCCGTCAATAGATTGTGCGAGGGCATCAACAGAAGTCCTGTTTCTGTCTGAATATTGCCGCGTGGTTGGATCAGTTTTCAGTGCTATTTCTGAAGTGAGAAGGAATGTACGTCTCTCTGCTTGTTAATGCTTTCTCTTGGGATTTAAAATAAATGATGCTTTTATAAAATCATAATCACTCATTATTCTTAACAAAAGTATGAATATTATTTTAGATTTGTAGTCGCCGTTCGATTCTTATGAGATAATAATTAATCGTCTAAACTTCAGTAAAGTTTGGGAAAGTTTAATCAGTTTCTGAAATCTAATTAAGAAGAAAGTTTTCGACATCATACAGTACGTGAAAAGGTACGTCATTGATATTATTTTAATTTTAATTAGTTGTGTATGTATTGTGTGATACGACATATTTGATAATTGTGGTTTAAAAGCCGTAAAATTAAGTCAATATTTACTTTTCCTATTTTTATCGTATTAATGTGTATCGTGTGTGTGTGATACGACATATAAATAATAATCTGAATCTTGTAGCAGATTACCATAATCCTCATCATTCGTTTGTCTAAATGATATATCGGAATTACAGAAATAATAGTTAAAAAATCATTTGACGTGTCAGAAATTAAGATATGAGAAATAAAAATTAATTAAATATTTATATGAAAATCAAGACATTTCTTATGAAGCTGATCTGATATATATTATTTGTATTAAATTTACATATTTAGTTTTATATATCATATAAGAAACGTCTATATTAACTAGCACGAATAAAAAATACTTTTCAGGGACATTCAATAGTTTCATTATTGTTGTTGAGTCGGATCTGGTTTTATAGATATAAGTATAATAGTTTTAAAACGAAATGATAAAAATTATTTAATTAAAAACTACAGGTTTGGGCGTGATATTTCTGTTTTGTTGCTTTAAAGTTTTTTTTTAGTGGTGATCAGGCTCTCTGTGCCTGATGATGTCGGTGTTTGGGTCTTAGGCATGCCGGTTTCCTCGCGGTTATCCTTAATTAACGAGTAAACTGAAAGTCTATGGTTCACATTAAGTCCATCGCAATGATCTTGCCGTCACCCTGTATCACCGTCATCATGTTTTTCAAAGACATTGCTCCTAGTTAACTGCTTCTAGTTATAGATAGATCAAATATTAAATTTCTATCAATATTAAATTACGTTTTACTCCATATACTTCGAAGTTTATTTTGACATAAATTAAAGTAACTATTGGAATAGGATAGGACGATCAAAGGACTAGATTGAATTTCTCAACGAGCTTTGATACATATTACATGAAATACACAAATATTTGTTACTTAAAAATATCTTAATTCATATAGGTAAACAAGTTCACCTATGAACGTCAAGCGGAAGGATGTTAAATTGATTCTAAATTTACATTTACTACCACTTCCCAAGTTAAGGGGGCGGCAGCGGGCAAGGAGAACTGGCATGATACTCTCCGCCACTCTTTTTAATCGCCAAATTTTGAGTCGTACAAAGTGTTTGAATTTGGCCAAAATCCCAAAAATTAGGATCATTTAAACAATCGTCAAATTTATAAAAGCTTAATGCTCTAATTTCGCTTAGGAGGTTGTTGTAAAAATAAATACAATTTCCATATATGGAGTGGTTTATCTTTTGAAGCATAATTGGTCGTACGCTTAGATTAGTTCTATTGCGAGTATTATAGTATATTCTGGTGAAAGTCACTATTTTTTTATACATATAACAAGGCTTCAAGAATATATTGACAAGATAGTGATGATTTTTAATTCCTTTAACTTATTCCGTACTGACTCTCTTGGGGAAACTCAACAATAACCCTGACCAGCCCGCTTCTGAAGCACAAACTTGGATTGAACCTCTGCATCAGCACCCTACAGTTGAATAATCTACACTAAAACACCTATGAATAAAAAAACTCATAAATATCGCTCTACTCGCTTTAGTATGAGTATATTATACATAAGTAGCATACAGTATTATACATTTTAGAAAAACTTATATCTAATATATCCAAATATATATAGCTTTTAACAAAGGCACTTAGCAGAATCCAATTTCACTGCCATCAACAATTGAAAGAACATTTCAATCTTTCGCATGAATTCACAATAAAATTTACATTTCACAGCTAATATATTTTTTAATTTGTCAGAATGATTTCAATTTGAAGAGATGTTTAAGTTGACTAGGTTCTTAGTAACGAACATCTTGTGGAATTTTGCAATATTTTTAAAGATTAAACTTTTTCGATTTCGGAAGCTATTGATAAAGAAATCATTAGACTGATGCTGAAAACATATATCATGGGATTGGAAAACTTAAGATGCTCTTTAAATGTTTCTTCATGTAAAACATTAAATTTAGTGATGCCAACTTGGGAATTTTCCCCCCAAATTTAGGGGAAATCAAAATGTACTAGAGTCCTTTATACAAAAAATGTTTTTAAAAAAGCGAATGATTCCATTTTACAATTTATATTAAGCCTAGAACCAAACGTGTCTAAACTGAAAAGCCTGCATATTTGAAACTACCTTTCAAACCGATGACCTGTGTACAACAAAGGCTTTTTGGGTTATTATTTGAAATTATAGGAGGAACATTATGTAGGGGTTAGAATCACTGAGTCAATGAACCTTATTCAACCTTAAATATTCGACGACAGCTTTGATGTATTGTTGAAAATCGTGTAAAACATGTATACGTACATTTATACAGTTTTGCCTATGTTTACCCAATCTTAATAATTATCTATGAAATCTATTTTATAAACCTCGTTAAAGGCAGATTACGACGTCAATTGAGTCATGCAAATTTGGCCGGGAGTTGTGAAGAGCTATAGAATAATAATTCGATTAGTTGAGCTTTGAATACGAATCACTTAATTTCTCATGAAATATCGCTTTTCCTTTATAAAAACGTAAAAACTATGAAAAGCCAACCAGATATGTTTTTTTTAGCGTGGAATGAAAATTTCTGAGAAAATAAAATCGAATTTGTCTTATTTGATATTTTAGACATCGAATTGGAATCTCTTTAGGGTTTAGAATAGGGTTTAAAAGGAAGATATATATCTACTATAAATTATTTTTTTCGTAATATCATGGTTAATTCCTTCGTAAAACTCTCCACTCAACCTCTCCATGTTATATTAAAAATACTAGTGACCCGCTCCAGCTTCGCACGAGTGCAATGCTGATGAAAAGCAGGTTTTTATTATGTATTGTTATTTCCGTCGCTGGAAAGCTCCGATAATATACGCGACATATACCATATAGACATATACCATCATGGACTTTTCTGTAGACCTTTTCAATGTGTACAATACTTAGTACATTATTTTGATAAAACTCGTAGGGTTCAGGCTGCGTTTGCAATGTAAGCGGAAAAAATGTAATTATTTACGACATCACATTAGAAACCTCAAAAATAACAGTACTTCTCCACTATTTAATGTATGTTATTATACATATAAACCTTCCTCTTGAATCACTCTATCCATTTAAACCGCATCAATATCCGTTGCGTAGTTTCAAAGATTTAAGCATACAAAGGGACATAGGGACAGAGAAAGCGACTTTGTTTTATACTATGTAGTGATGGATATCGCTATAATATTTATATGTTACTGGACTTATTATTGTAAATAATAAAGACCTCATATAAAAATCTAACGGAATAATGTAATTCATCTTAGCTTTTATAGTCTCCTAACCCAATGAAGCCAACAGTGAGTAACGAAATTACAATATCCCAAATAATCTCTAATTAACTAATTCTCTAATTTATTTAATTTAACTAATACTCAAAACGTCACCATCGTTCAAAAGGAAAACTTGAACTAAAGCTTCCGAATTAAAATATAGTTATGGTAGGGGAGCCCACGATGCTAAATGGGGATTTACTCGAGCGTCGTGGAGACCTATTGGGTTGCAAAGCTTAGATGATAAGAAGAAAAAAATGTTATATGATATATACCTTTTCATCGGTGGGGAAAGCGGCTATAGATGTTTAAATATGTAAAAAAAAACTGTTGCATGGACATACTCGAGCGCGTCAGATATTGATAGCATCAATGTCCTACGTATTTTTAATAATGTACGTATGTTAATCTGATCATTTGCATGATGGGGGTGGTTGTACGTAAGGGTTAAAAATGAAAAAAAAAAAATTTAATCGAGCGCGTCAGGTTTTCTAAGGGGGTGTTAAGTGCACCAAAACAAAAGCTCTCATTCAATAATCTGACGATTTCGATCTGACGCAAACTCGCAGCCATTATTATAATGTGCAAAAAAAAATCGCCATTTTGAAATACTCGAGCGCGTCAGATTAAGATATATATGGTTCAGATTTATATTCTAAACGTACTGTCTCATAATCTGACGATTATCTAGAGGGATTTGCCTGATCTGACAAAAAAAATATTAGAAAAACGGTTCACCCTAAAGGCCATCCCTGCAGTTCCATTCCTGGGCGCTTAAAATTGTACTTATGAGCTTGCTGAGTTCAAATAAATAATATTTCTATGCGTTTGAGTTCTCCCAGCTCGAAAGTCTGATAGAAGTTTCATAGAACACTATTTTTGAAATTTTCAAACCCCAATAACTTTTGAATGGATCAAGCAATTTTCCCGCGGTTGACGGCGATCGACGCATTTTTAAGCTCTAATTATTTAAATTCATCAAAAACGATAATCCGATATGAAATGTCGAAGTTATGTGATAGAAACACTTTTTTCGGTTTTCTTTCGTTCACGATATCTCTCGAACGAATCAACCGATTTTGACCAGTTTGGTGGCGATCGACGTCGTTTTTCAAGCTTAAAGGTGGATTAGTTTGAAGTTGGTGGATAAAGCCGTTTAAAAGTTATTGCAAAAAAACACTTTCAAAAAAACAAATTGTTATTTTTTTAGATTTTTCAAAATTTCTCAAAATCTATCGGTCCGAATCGGTTCAAATTCACATGAAATCTAATTTTGAGAGAAACGCGGAGAAGGAAATGTAGGCATCACGCAGCTGCACGCGTTTATCGCACGAACTTTATCGACGAAATTTTGTTATTTCGGCTTGCGGAAATCGTCAGATTATATATTTTTCAATATACTTGAATTATTTCATTCAAAATAAAAAAAAAATTAGCTACGCTCGAGAATGTCAAGATGACGTTTTTTTTTTACAACTTTGCTGCCCTCCCCTCTCTTTACGTCACTCTCAAATTGTCAGATTAGTGGAATATACACTTTTTAGGATGTGATTAACTCACACTACCTTAATCTGACGCGCTCGAGAATGTCTGATGATCAATTTTTTTTTACTAATCTGATCCTGTATCCTTCACGGGCGGCCTTATATATGGGCCTCATATTTGGTGGAGGTACTTAACCGGGTACAAGGTATCCCCCTGTATATTAATCTGCCGCGCTTGAGTAAATCCCGAAATCCCCTCTTGGGCTCCCCTACTATTACGCCAATGACAAACTTAGATCCACTCTACACCATTGTATGGAAATTTTTATAATTGATCCGAAGTATACACATTTACAAAAATCCAATCGTATTGCATCTAAGTTCTCATATCTAACAGAAAGATCACCGTCATCCATCTATTATCTACTATTAAACGAAAAATATTTGAAATTTTTGCGAGAAATGTTTGTAAACTCGTACTAAATTAGAGTCAGGTAAAGCTATTAAACGGTCAGAACTCTCTAAACCGATCAATGACGCAAAACGTGATTAGGTATTGAAATAAACTGTGAGAAAAATTCTAAAGACGAATAATATTGAATTGTTATTTTATTAAAGAACTTTGAATGTTTCAAAGATTTTAAAAAACTAACGCGGCAACTATTACTTAATAATGATAAAATTTTAAGTATTAGGATATACTAAATATGTAATTATCAATACGTTATTACGTAGGCTGATGCTAGACCTTATTCTTGACGACTGATAAAGCACGGGAAGTTGGTATTGTAATTTACATTCATTTTTTTTTTAATCTAAACCTATCACTGGTTCTTAGGTTTTTCGCTACGTTAGATTATTTGAGATGAGCAGTGATGTCTTCAACGTGCGACTCTCATCCCTGTGGTTCGAACCCGGGGTGTGCACCAATGTACTTCCTTTCTATGTGAATATTTAACATTCGCTCGAACTGTGAAACAAAACATTGTGAAAATGGCGGCGTACCCTTAGACACAAAAAGTTGACAGCTTGCGTCAGGCACAGGAGGCTGATCACCTACTTGCAAATTATATTAACAAATGATCAAAACAGATACTGAAATCTGAGGCGCATACCTAAAAAATTTGTAGCGCAACTTATTTATTTTATTTTTAAATAATTTAAGTTCATTTGTTTTGTAATCGTTTAGTGATATTTAACTTTGAAAATTTATTAATTGTAAGCATTATTATATTATAAGGATTTGTGCACGCCGTCCGCGCACCTGTTACCGAGGCTACAGATTGGTTATAGATTTTCCTTCTTTTTTCATGAATAGGTTATATTTTATCATTTTTTTTTGATTATACGCGGTCTGTAGGCGCGACAAATTTTTCAATAAATATGAAATATAAACAGATGTTAACAATGTTATGTTATAATGTTACATTAGATATACTGAAATCCTGCCTAAAATCATTCAAGAAAATAGCGTGCCAGTTCTTAAAAGGCCGGCAGCGCGCTTGCAAGCCTTCTGGCAGTGTGTTCTGTATCACTAAACATCAGGTAAGACCCCTGCACGGTTAATTCCTGTAACTTGTTCTGAACGGGTATTGCTTGTATGAATTACCATCAAAATTCAATATTTCTAGTTATAAAGAAAACACTTTTTTACCGGATTGAAAACTATAACTAACGATATATAACTTTTTCTACAGTTGTGATACTTTTTGATATTCAACACCTTTTGTATCCAGTCCACGACGCACATTCACCGTGCACGCGAAACGTCGGAAAATTTAAAATTATGTTAAATAATTATGAGTTTATAATACGAGTTTATACTGAGTCCATTGCAATAACACTTCAAATTGAAACGCAAAATTAGTTATTTTCACTTACAGAGAGAAGTGAAAATAGTATTGTCCTTTATTACTACTTTTTTAATGTGTAAAAGCTATATAAGCTAATAAAGGACAATACTATTAAGTTGTTATTTTTATATTTTTAGTGAAATTATACTATTAAGTGTAATTTCAATGGACTCACAAAAACACATAAAACAGGTCTTATTGGGTATCTTTAGCTATAAACAATATTTGTAGAAATACGATCAATCATTTTAGGTACATAAAGAGTTTACGCTTTTGTAAATTTGCCTTGTAGGCGCGGTCTTTGTTCGGCTAAATAACAACCAACTTGTTGTTGATAACTGAAGAACGACGATATATAGTAATTTATGCAAATATATTTTATAGATTCTGAACTGAATTGAATTCTGAAATGTGTCCGAAGCGAAGTGTTGAATAAGTAATACAATTTTATTTATCAAAATTGTATGAACCAATTGCAAAATTTCCATAGAAATCATCTATAAATACCTATAGATAATCATTCTAATAGTTGCTAAAGCATCAGTATAGCACTATTTATCTATGAAATATATATACAACATTCAGAACAGAATATGAATGTTATTCCCAACTTTTGTAATAAAATAAAACTTCTCTAGAAAATACTCGAAAGCAATACTGTCACAGACAAAATAACTTAACGACAGGCGTGGTCGGCTACCGCCAAAGGAATTTCTATAAAAATGGAGCATCTTAGCTCACGGTTTGTCACTTGTCCATTTCCATAGAAATTCGTTTACTGCTAGTGGGTTTTCGCAAAGTGATTTTCAATCCCAGGTCGGTCGAGTAAGTAAACATTGGAGGCAATTTCGTCGGCTTACAATCCTTTGAATGGAAAATAACATTATAATAAACGTACCTTTTACAGAAATTCTCATATATTAAAAGCTCGCGTTAGTAAAGTTTTGTTAAATGTCAGTTTCTGACGCTTCACAACTCTACTATATAATGATTTTGACATTTAAGGACGTACATAGATTTTTAACTGAACGCTTACCGACTTGTAACGCAATAAACTTTTGTGAAAACTTTTTGTCTTGAACCATTCGCATACGCCTGGGTGCGCTTTCACAGTCTACATATAAGCCCAGACAATGAAGTTACTAATTTTATTATTATTCAGGGCAATATACAACTAATACGTTCTGTTATAATTGATGGTTAATTTATTATCATACGACTATACAAGAAACCTTTAAGTTACTAATAATCAACCTCCACCATATATACAATATATTATCAACGCTTCGTACAGGCACCTCTGACCCTGAAACCTTCAAAATCCAAATACTGAACCTTTCTTATAAATCATTCTAGATATTGGCAAAAATTGCAATAAATTTGAGTTTATCACGAACATACTTGGTTTTTTTTTTCTTGGAATTTTTGCTTGGTTTTATCAAGTTCTATAACTTTTAAATCTCAAATCGAAGAATTGTTTTCGTTCGATACTTCTTGCTCCTACTTACTGTGTAAATCCGACTACCTCAACTCTTTTCCGATTCCTATGACACTCATTAATATTTAAGATAATTAAAATAATTTTCAAAATCAATTCCAAAACCTTTACGTTCACCTTATTATAATATTATACAGTTTATTTAGAAAATGCTGCAAAAATATTTCACACACAATTAGTGTTAAGATGTATGACCCAGTCTATGTAATTTCTATAAGACACGGTTAAAAAATATTCAATATGTTGCATCTACCCACCGTCCTCTTAATCATAGAGGATAATCTACGCACAACAGACCGATTATGAGTCTATGAGCGGAAACTGAAGATATAAGATGATAATCTCTGTCTCTTAATTAAGCTTAGATATGTATTAGATGATATTTATGGTTACGTTATTATATCATAAATAAATTGGAAATGTATTTTGAAATAATTCACATTTCTCCGTGTCGTTTACTCTCTTCTTTATTGAGACTCATATACGGATAGGAACATTTACCTAACAAAACTTAAAATGAAATATTTCGGTGTGTTTACTTATTCTTTGTTGTCTTGTATTCATAATAAGTGATAACATTATAAAATTAGTTGCAAACTTCATCAGCAAGTTTAGCAATGCTTTTACCATAACCAAATTATACTGAAGTGAGACGGGAACGTAAATGGATTGCAATAGGTTTAGTTCCGCGCTACAAAACGGGATGCGGGGCGCCACACGCCGCAAACAATCGACAATGACGCCAGTAAGAACGATTGACGTATTCAATGTTTCTTCAGTTTACTCAAGGTTTGTCTTCAATCATCTATCTATTCGCAAATAGAAACGTTGTTTATATCGTATTCGTAGATTTCTTTAATCTGTACAAGCAACTATTCAATAATACTGAATGGTACTGAAATCATATTTTACATTTAAATTACCATACCACTAATATCGTACCTATAGAAAAAATACACTATATTCTGTGGATATAATTAATGTCTATTTTTGACAATAGCGCCAAAACATATTGAAAAAGTCCGGTTTTTCAAGTTTCAGACTCGGAATAGTAAATAGTTAAAGGAGACCTGACTGTATGGACTAAAGTCCTTTGCCATTTCCTATTTAGAAATAAATTAATATCATTAAAATCAAAATTCGTTTAATAAGAGCCCTAAGACGCATCTAAGCAAGATGCGTCTTAGGGCATGCTTATGAATGTCAAAAACGTTTACAAAATTCACGAACGAGCAAAACTAAGAGATCCGTTCTCAAAACTACCAGGAGGCCTTGTTCTGAAAACAACGGGCAAGGACGTCAGCAAGTTTTACCCTCCCTCTACATTACAATTATTCAAAGGAAAATTTCATAAACCACAACGTCATTCAAGTTACATAAGTAAAACATAGAATAAAAATCTGTTCTATGATTTACCGCATTCACCATTACATACATATTCACAACACTTCCTTAACATCAACAAAACATTTAAACAGTCCGTAGTCCCTAACCTAATTTGATAGCAGTGTATTTTTACCGCTACTGTATGATATAATAATTTAATACGTCAAAGATTTTTCTTTCGGATAGTAATAATATCAACATATATTTATATGGTGTAAAATAATCACAAGAAAAATAAAAATATTAAATCATTAAAAGATGTTATAAGCTGAGGGAGATATATAATAAAAGTTGAGGCGATATAGATGTCAGCAATAATAAAAGCTTCATTTTTCTTAACAGTCTTTGTTGTCGGAGCAAGCCAAAGTTATGAGTGGACTCAATCCGCGTACAATAAGGACTCTTAGAAAAACTACAAATAAGAAACCTATATACTATTAATGCTTTCAACTTAATATCATAATCGTAATGTACTATTGAAGTAACTTACGAATTTCGAGCTACTATTATATTCTTAAATCATTTATAAAGTAAATTCATTTACTATTAAGTTTATTTTATCGCATTAGATACACAATATATTCTCCTATTTATGCAAAGTGCTTTTCACTCTATATAAGTATGAATAATATTATAAAGACGTAGTTTGTCAGGTGTAAGAAGGTCTATTCTGGGCTCTACTGATCCGGTAAAATTATTTACTAATAAAAAGCCTTAAACATATTTGTGAGTGTTATATGCTATATATGGGCAAAGTCGATGAGAACTTGGAGAAACTGATCGTGGTTGGTTGGACACAAGGCAAAAGATCACGTGGCCGTTCACCAACCAGATCAAGTGAAAGACTTATTGTCCTCAAAACTGTACCATTGTCATAAGCGACGTGCTGAACAGAACGGTAGAAATATAGTCCGGTCCAGATGCTTCCTTTCACGACGCTCAGACATGATCTGCCAATTGAAGAGAGAGATAGGCTATATATTAAACAGTTATTGTTAAGTAATTCTGAAAAAAACCAGTCAAATGAAAACGATTTCTTTACAACGCTCTTATAACGGTAAGAAATATATGATTGAGTTCTATGGAGAATTTTGCGTACAATAAGTCAGCGACATCACAGGACTGTCACACTTTTATCTTCTATTTTCTATATATAAACAATTGATTGTTATTTATTTGTTTCGATTCAACTCGAGAATGGCTGGATTTGACTACCTATGTTCATGTTAGCTTGAAATATTTTTGAAAGTTTGGTTTAAACGGTGGAAAAGATAAATAATAAGTAAAGAAAAATACTAAAAACTTTAAATTAATTTTCGAATAAAAACTTCTGTTAGATATGAATTTGATGTCTTTTTATAAAAAAAAATTGTTATTTGGTTGTTAAAATATTTATGTATTTAGAAATTTGGGTTTCAACGTTGTAGTAGTATGAGGTGCGATCATTTTGGTCTGTTTAAGAAATGTTGTATTGAGTTTTGACACATATACATGTATTCACTGGGTCATCTAGTTTAATATAAAAACAAGTGTATATGTTCGCCATAAACTCAAAAACGTAACTTATCGCGGATTTCGCTTATATCTAGAATGATGACAAGGAAGGCATACATTTTTAGGTTTAGGTACGGAACAGTTGGCTTTGGGATACCTAAAAACGCTAATTTTGGTATACACCTATTAGTCTCACAAGAACTTAGAACTCACACATAAAAACAGCATATTTTGTCATAACTGTGAGTATTGTCAGATATTGACCTCGTTTATTTAACAGCTAATAACCATAAAACACTCGCCAGTAATATGCTCTTCAGAGATTTATCGCGCTCAAAGCTATCGTTTTAGCGGCCTATAAAAGATTCTTTTCATACTTTAGATTGATTAAACGTGTTTTCCCGAAAATATGATAGCTTGGCGTTCAGTCTTTTACACATAAAATACTTTTAGCATTGCGATTGAATTGAATAACAATTGAAAACTCGTAAAAAGTGTCTCGGGCTAAGTTTTATATGTTGGTAATGACTATTATCGTTTATGGATTTTCTTAGCGATTCTAAGGAAAGGTTTATTTATTACCTGTAATTTTAAATGAAAAGTTTCAGTTCATTTTTATAAGGCTAAGCAATCGTTATGAACAGATGCTACGTACTATGTAACGCTACGCCGCGCTGTAGCCACAATTGTATTAAATACGAATTGTATATGAATAAATTTACGTTTTTTAAATAAAACACGTCATTTCCATTTTGTAGTCTGTGAAAAATTTTACTTATGAGGAAAATGTTTCATTTTTTAAGAAAGTTTGCGATCTAATAATCGGATTCTCTATATATAATTTACAGTTCTTTTTTATTTGAATTAATTTTGCTTTACAATTATCCGTTGGCCTTATTATATAATTACCTACTGCGAGACGTTTGCTAACTGAAAAGTCAGAGAAATGTTATGACAGAACAGATCTGTGGTGTATATTTAAATTCAAAACATATAATTGTGAAATTTAGACGCATAAACGGCGGCGAAGTTGCGTGTGAAGCGTTTCATTAAAAAAACATGTTTTTTTACATTTATTCATTTTTAGAACTGTCCCTGTAGAATACCTTCTTTACCTTGGACCCTCTTTATTGGGGACCTTCTTTATGAGGGAAGCCGGTTGGTAGCCGTGCCGGTCTAAGACGGTTGCGCATTCAGATGACTGCATAAGGTTATTCTTTACAGTATATAGATGAGTTGAACAATGATGATGAAGATAATAAACAATGAATATGTCATTAGTAGTTTTGTATTTAACCATCTGTATCTGTTGAGATATAGCACAATAATATGTATATTAGTACTTTTAACTATGACTTATCCTATACTGTCACACTCATCTTTTTAATTTCTTTACAGATGCAAGCACAGTAAAAATGGGACGTAATTCTGGTGGCATCGATGCGAACGGCGAGCTGAGAATACTCCTAGTCGTCACCGTTATAGTCGGCTTACTTCTTATGATGTCCCTTATAATGTGCTACGCGTGCGTTCTTAGGAGATTATGTTGCGGGACACCTAGAGAGAGATCGAAAAATATTGCAAACGCAAGGAGAACTGAAAGTTACCCCATGGGAGATGTAACTTTGATGTCACAGCCGACAGAAAGTGAAAGAGTTTAATATATACCCACATATTACAGTGTAATACGTGAACATGTCTGAGCCACGTATAGTAATAACGTGCATTTTAGAAGCTGTCTTTTTACCACTCATATAAATAGCGTCAAGCATTTTTATACAATTAAATGATCGTATTACCAAAATGTCTCAATTGTATTTAATTTAGGAATTATTAAATTAAACTTCAATGTAATGTAAATAGAAATATATTTATCGTGATAAAATATGACATAATCAACATAGGCATTACCAGCTATCCCTAATTCCAATATTATAATTAGTCAACAAATATGATATCATATTATATTTTCATTATATTATCATTTTAAATTTTTTCTTTCCAGTACAAAAAATTCTGAATAGATTTATAATATTTACTTATTACATTTAAATTATCAAAGTTTCCTAAATTTGAAACTCGTTAGTTTTACATGATTACATTAAACCTTACGTTGTTTGGAACACTTTAACATTTTAGGCAAAACCATTACGCAACAAGCACCGCCAAATCTATATCATCAGAAAATGGATGTACCACTTTTAGTCTTTATTAATAATAGGGCTATTTATGGAAACATATATGCGGTGTAATACAAGTGCTAATTCCAACGTACACGCATTCGGTTTTTTCAATCAACTGACACAACGAGTCTTCCATTGCCTGTAATCTTTAAAACCGACGCATTAATATTTTAGTCTATTATTGAATAACGACAGAAGTAGCACCTGTCATAACAATAGGTTCAAAAGTTAGGCGGAATCATACTTGAGCATAAAAAAGTTTTGTATTTGGAATAAATAATCTCAACACTCAAACAAATATTATAGTAATGAAGATATAATAACAATTTTATATATATTTTTAGTAAGATTTTTCAATGTCACAGCAAATGAAGGCCACAAATTCATTTATATCCTACCCATTAAAAAATAAAATATATGTATATCTTATTATTAAAAATAAACCATTCAACTAAGATATAATTAAGACATGTTATATAATATTCAATTTCTTTGACATGTTGTTTATAATTTATACCAAAAATATTTGATACTTCACATATAAGTACATAGAAACATTATTCACATGAAAAATTATTGTAATGAGTTTTAAACTGTCATTGATTGATCTTAATATGTTTAAGGCGTAGAGATATGTGAAGTGCCATATTGAATAAAAAATTAACTATTATCAAGGTGTATAACTTTGGTCCCGCAAAACGCCGTGAACTAAGGTCCGTAACGATTGTGGCTTACAATATTCCTCTAGCCAGTTGAAGACACCCGCAGAAAATTCAGCAAAGTTGTTTGTCGTTACCGACTCAAAGGATTCGAACAATTTATCCATAATACCCTGAAACTACAAATCAAAGATTATATATTTTGGCTAATTATAAAATATAATGACTGAAATGACTTTTATTTATTCCTCATATATTCCTAAAAGTAGACTTTTATAGTACATATTTATTATACTTTTATATGTTTAGAGTTTGTGGAATTGACCTAACTTTTTTACTTGTTTTTTCGCTTATCAGGGGTGCGCCATCTATTACTTTTTTGTTACCTATGAGTTTTTGTGCTACAATGTTATTCTAAAGTCACGTGGTATCTATATATGAACTATCAAAGGTATGCGATGTATAGTCATGGATTCGCTTACAACACCACAGCGCATTTTGGTTATCCAAACTTAAAACAAAACAGTCGAAATATAAAAAATACTTTTCCCAAACCTCAATCAATGGGTAAATCAAAAGGAATATCGTGAACGACCTCTCCATCCCGAAAGAGTGACTGTTTGGTGGGGCTTGTGGGCTGGCGGCATCGTTGGACCACTCGTTTTTGAATATGCAGAAAAAGCCGTCAATAGGGAACGTTATCGCGGCATGATAACAGAGTTTTTGTGGCCACAATTGGATCGTATTGATGCCGACGGCCTTTGGTTTCAATAAGACGGAGCAACGGCTCACACATCTCGCAAGACAATCGCCTTATTACACAAAAAATTTCAAGAGCGCATAATGTCAAGGAATTCCGATGTGAATAGGGCCCCGAGATCGTGCGATTTAACACCTCTTGTCTATTTTCTTTGGGCATTTTTTAAAGTAAAAGGGACATCTCCCTGGACCATTTGCGAAATTTCGGACTGAAATTACAGCTATAGACCCGATAATTCTGGAAAAATCGTTGAAAATTTTGATGTTCGGATGTTGGCCTGTAAACGAATCCACGGTGGGCACATGGGCGATGTTATTTTTCATACATTAATGGCATAAACCAAGGTTGATTTTTCAATAAAATAATTAGATTTCAAAGACGATTCAATAAAATAATTCGATTTCACAAAATAAAGTACTAGTTTAAAGTATAGTATAGATATACAGTTCGCCATTTTGCTGGCAGTTTTTTTATCTCGTTACTATAGATGTCACAATGACTAGATAAGATTTTTTTAAGTAGGAATAAATTATTATCTAGCCTTCTTATCTTTTAGAATTGACACGAGTGCTTCAATGTTGTTTTGACACTGACTCCAAAGCCCACAGCTCTAGTCGTAAATTTAGTTGGATTCGTTTTCGTTATTGACTTTAATCCGTCGTTATCGAAAATAATTACAGGTCGACCGCGAGGATCGTTCATCTCAAAATTTCTAAATTTAATCAAATTTAACCAATAATAACAGCGTTAAGCGCGTACACGTCCATAATTTTTATTCTTGTTGTGAAAATAATTCATTAAAAAGTTTATACATGGCACCAAAAATTACCACAGAATTTGAAATTTAATTAACACACAATTTTTGAATAACCCATCCATAGATAATTAATTATAATAAATGTTGCTAATATGTATAGACTACTTATCCCTGAGGTAAGTTTTTCAGTAAAATCTTTCTTGTACAAATAGTGTAGAAATATACATCCTAAACAGGCATGCCTTTGCCATAAAAGCCAGGAAAAATAATGTTAACAAAATAGATACAGAAATTTGCGACCATGACCTAGAGGTTGTAGCACCACTGGTTCTGATTTTATTTGTTTAGGCAATACTCACAACTTGGAATTTTTCCTGATCAGTGAGCCTCTGTTCACTATGACCTGGGACTGAATGCTGAGCTTTAACTATTTGCTCATAATTGGCCTGCATTATTCTTAAAGCAACAACATCTTTCCTCAATGCATTGCGCTCCTCTTCTTGGCGTCTACGTTGTTGTAACAGGTATTGTATGTAATCAATTGATTTTTGGAGAACCTATAAAATATATAATAAAATGTATGTTATGTATATAAAGGGTATATAGTCATATTTACAATAAAACTAAACTATTTTTTTAATATAATAAAATTTCAAAAAATATATTCATAATGTAGTCAGATAAAACATCAAATTTCTTAATTTTTACATTCTCTTTTAATGTAAACAGCATAAAATATACAATTAAACTTACAGTAGCTTTGCTTGGCTTGTATCCTGAAGCGTCAGTTTGTTGACAAGTTGGGACAAGTTCTTGTAGGGAATCATAGCCTTTTTTAATGGCATCTCTTCTTTTTTGTTCGGCCTACACATTAAATTATGTAATTATCAGCTAACAAATTAACATTAACTTTATTTTTTTTTATTGTATAAAAAAGGATTTGTACCTGCGTATGTGCTTCTCGTCTTCTTTCTTTAAAACTCAACGCAGATGCCTTGTTGTCGCCACTATCATCTTCGTCTTCTGGCAATGTGATAATGTCAAGATAAATACTGCGATACTTATATTTATGATAAAAACCGTCTCCGTTAATACTTACCTGAATTATGATTAGAAGATGATGGAGTTTGATGAATATTTTGAATAGATCCACTACTTCCACATCTAGAATACATATTAAAATTTATTCATTAAACTTTTATCTAAATAATAGCAAAATAAAATTAAACACTGACTAAAATCTAAATTGACAAATGTGTATACATATAACCTCTGTTAAATGTCAATGTCAACTGACAAATCAGTCAATGTTTGTTGTACAATGTACACAACGAGCCAAATACTTTTTTGGCTGGTTAAAGCGCTGTCATGGATATATAAGTATTGCTAGTAAACATTTTAAGAGGAATAATTTGAAGTCATGTAGGCTAGGCACAGGCACACGACTGAAGTGAAACTTCTTTTATTCCGTGAAGCGAAATATTTAAATTTAATTCATGTTTTATTGGTAAATTAATATTTTTGCATAGATAATAAAAGTAAAATATTATTAAAGTTAACCATACTCGTATAACTTCATTTATTAGTGCGCGCGCACTGCTGTCTCTTGCTTATATCTCCCACTCAACTTCCGTTCGCCTTGCCCGATCACTCTTTTCGTAACGCCTACGTCACGCGTTCGCCAGCTTACTCCCCAAGTCAAGCGTGCGTAAAGTTTCACTTCAAAAATAAAGATACGACTACAAAATAGGGAAAAGATGAAAACGTGGCGAGGAATTACTGATTTTTTTTCTAAAATCGTTACTATTAATGTGAGATGTCGTCAATGGTCTACAGCTTTTACTTGAAAACCCATATCTGGCTTAAGTGAAAAAATACCTTTATTTAACAAAGATACAGCTAATTGTTTTTTTATGTATCAATCTTACCCCAACGGGGAAAGAATGAAAAAGACATTGCCAAACCATCTTAAAAAGTTAAAACTACGAATCCCGATGTTGTATGTAACAATTTCCGGTCGTAGTTACGAGGCATTGTTACTGAATAAAACAATTACAAATATTAAATAATTATGTATTATTACACGAAATACCTTCAACCATATTTAATAAAATATTTTTAGGTATTAAAATATTTAATTTTTACTTATTGCATTTTCCGTAATTTACCTATACATAATCCCGTGGAAGTATCAACTACTTAGGTACTTAGCCAATTTTAAGACCAACTGAATTTTTGTATGACACTTGGGAACGGAGTAAGATCGAAACTTTTGTATATTGATCTTACCCCGTATTTTTATTTTGGGTTAAGATGGAAAATTTAGATATTCAATAAATTACTAAATTTTTTTTACTAAAGTTATCAATATAAAAAAAGAAATAAATCAGTGGTCAATGGTAAGAAAATTTGTATTTAAATTGCATTTATCACATTCTGATCTATGGTCACAGAAATAAATTCAAATTGTACGTTTAAGTAAAGGAACTTTGCTCAGGCCAATTATAATACACACGAATATTTAAACGATCCTAGTGTTCGGATATGAATTGCTCCAGTATATAAAAGGTAACATGAATGAATCGCTCGGCTGCATTTCCAGACACGGGGGCGATCGTCAATATCCATAACAGTTTTAATGTAAAATAGTAAAAAACCATGATCCAGGTGCTATCTTATTACTTCAGAATAATTAGTGTTATTAATATTTTCTTATATAGCCAAGTTCACATTTCAAGGATCCTCATACTCGCTTAAATGTCATTGCTTGTGGCGGTGTCTATGCGTCGGGTGGTCTCTATCCCTAATCTATAGCGAGGAGGCCGATGGCTGGCCATGCAAAAAAAAGTGTGTGTACTTATGCACACGCGTTAGAAGTTATACTATTTGGCGTATAGAAAAAAACTAACTAAAATACAGTAGTGATTAGCGATAAATATTAAAATTAATCAAAAAGATTTTATTTAAAAATAATGTAATAATTTTTAATTAACGATATAAATACAAACCGAAACTTAACCTCAAATCTATAAATGCAATAAAAACAATTTATTCAAATCAGTTTTATCACAAATATTTAATATATATCCTTATAACTTATTAGTAAACACTATCACCGTCGTATATGATTTTTTTAAATAAAAACACCAAAGTAATATTTATTTATTCACACTGTTTCATTGTACTGTTACGAAACACGTGTTCTAAATATAAAAATACTAGAATATACAACTTGAACATACTTATCGATTTTCAAGCCACCTAGAACTAAGACTAACACTGTAGAATTCGGGTGTCGTTGTGCGCGCGCTTAGTAAAAATTCACTCTCATCATATTTCTACATAGCGCCAAAAGGAAGTGTAACTTCAAAAATATTTTCTTATTTAAATTGCGCACAGCATTTTTTGGTATGTGGATTAAATGAAAATAGTAATAAAAATAACACTATATTTAAAAAAAAATAAGATTATTATTTAACTTTTTTCTCTTGTAGATTCAATTTACTATGATTGTTCCAAAGGTGTTACTTTCACGTGTTAAATTCCTTATTTCTTTTTGGTGTTATAGTAGGCCTCGATGTATTTACCAACAATGACAGCAGGACGTTTTTGCCACTGGCTAAGTGTCTGTGCATCAGGAGTTACCTGACAACAGAAGAAGACGATATAAATTAATTCAAAAATATAACGAATTGAAAAAATAACCATAGATTTTTCTATAGGGAATTAAAGAAACGCTCGGTGGGCGTATTTGAAGGTATTTGGAGCTTAGATGCAATACAATATGTATAGCATATAGCAGAATGTGACATTCCACACATTACCTCTATGTAGTGGCGTAACAAAGGGTGTTACCTTTTTTGGGGTGACACCCACGGTCTCTCAAATTTAAGAACAATGTACAAACAAACAAAATCGCTGGCATAAAAATTTCTTGGGGGATTCCCCTTCCCATACTCTCGATCATTTACTTATTGCTTTTTACTTTCGATGGGGTGCCACCCGAGGTTGCTACGCCAATGCCTCTTTGTCGAACCCACATTATACATATTATTATACACCGAAGTATTTCCGTATAGGTGCGCGTGACGCGAGCACCATATAATTAAAGTTTCTAGACTAGGCAGCAGGAAGGAAAAAGAAACTTCGTAAGTTCATAAATATGTACTTAATTTGAAATTAGAATAGAAGAAACAAAGTTATAAACAAAATGAGATAAGAGCAAATAAAAAAAAATAATAATAATTAATTTCAAAATAAAAGATTTAAAATTTAAATCGTATTCGAGCGCACAGCTTCTTCTTTTAATAGTATATCCGCTGGCTGCAGGCTCCACCCACAGCACTCGTATCATACAGTGGTAAAATCACCGCCGCAATGGAAAAGAGCAGTGGCATTATTTTTCATCACAAACCAATTCGACAAATCCTTCAAGTAAAGAGACAAATTCGTAAAAATCCGGCAACGCACTTGCAAATCCTTTGCAATGTGTGTCTATGGGTATTACCTTATTATCCAGTGATCCAGTTTGTCCCCTATTATATAAAAAAGTAAACTAAATAAAACTAAATCGGGGCCACAATAAAGATCTTAGAACATCCACATTCTCTCATATTGTTATACTTTAAACCAAATGAGACAGACATATTGTTTTTTGGGGAAATAAAGAGATTTACCAGATATACCATACCTGGTCTCCGAGCAAACGATCAAGGAAAGTTATGCATAGTTCTGCCGCCCGCAGTCCAGCTTCTTTTGTAATAGCAGCAAAGGCTGTAGCTTCCATTTCAAGGTTCTTAACACCCAAGGCTACAAGAGTCTGTAGGAAATCCATTTTATCCGACTCGGTGTAGTCACAGAATGCGCCATCGGTTCTTCCCTCACCTGGTCAATCAATTGACTCACTGTATTAAAATAAAATTCAGATGGAAATATATAATTACGACACAATTTAAGCTCGCAATCTGACACAAATTCTTGCTGTCTGAAAGTTTTTATGATTATGTAAAAAAAATAAAAAGCTGAATGGTTTGTTATCAATTGTTTCAGTTTAAGTTAAGCGAAACGACCAAGAATTCATCCAAAGATGTAAGTGAATTTATGATTTAACATTATTAAGAGCAGTGTTGGCATAGTGGCTTCAGCGTGCGACTCTCATACCTGAGGTCGTAGGTTCGATCCCCGGCTGTGCACCAATGGACTTTATTTCTATGTGCGCATTTAACATTTGCTCGAACGGTGAAGGAAAACATCGTGAGGAAACCGACATGTCTTAGACCCAAAAAAGTCAATGACGTGTGTCAGGCACTGGAGGCTGATCACCTACTTGCCTATTAGATTTAAAAATTATCATGAAACAGATTCAGAAATCTGAGGCCAGGACCTGAAAAGGTCGTAGCGCCACTGATTTATTTATTATTAAAAGGAGTTAACATTAATAGTCTTAAAGGTCTGCAAGTCCATAAATATTTGGGAATTGCCACACATTAAAGATTGTGGCAGACATTAAAAGATCAACCGTGCGTTACAAAATGCTACTTCAGCAAAACGTCAACCCCCTAGCTTCAGGTGTATCGGCTGAAAAGGGCGAAACTTGCCGCAGTCTGACAATCTACGGAGCCTTGCGGAGGGAATTAAAAAAAAATTTTGAATATGCGTTCCCTAATTTCCATAACTTCAAATTAAATCTGATAAAAGGCTGATTGTAGATGGATTAAAAAAAATGTCTGCCACACGCTGCTGTGTTCTTGTTGCTAATTTTCCTTTGTCATACTCAAGTATTATTTACACACATAGATACGATTCCATTTGTATAACGCCTTATTTCAAACTGCGTTTCTCAACGAGACCTATGAAGTTGCAATTCATAATTACCTCTATAAAAGTCGTTGGCAGTCATCGTTCCTCCTACGTATGTGTTAAAATCTTCGTGAGACGCAATAGAATATAGCTCTTGGTTTAACCGCTGATCGAAAATCGCGGGGAATGTTTTGGTCTTCCCCAATATTGGCTATAAAATAAATTTTATTAAACTGTACCTACATAATTTAAGGCCCTTATTGAAATAAGCTTACATGATACGATACGCATTAGGTACGTTTTTAGATTTAATCATCTAAGTTAATCATCACATATAATCCTTACCAAGTCATATACTTTCTCCAAGGTCCCATTCATAGCCCATGATGAAATAACTACGGACCCTGCCGGAATGCCCATTCCACCACTGGTACCCAATCTCAAGAAAATAGGGTCCTTTGCGTTTGCGTAAAAGAGCATTTTCAATACTTCTTCCAATACAACTGTCATCGATGGGATACCGATTCCATGCTGTAAATTTTCATACAAAGTTACATAGTGACTTTTGGCTTTTTAGACATTAAATGACTTAATTTAAAACTTCCGACTAGAGTCTTAAAAAATCGACAGTGAGACCACTGTAATTGATATAAATTTAATAATGTATGATATGTACGATACAAACAATTGACCCATTCATATGACTAAAAATGTAAAATGTAAAATTCCCTTGGGGACAAATTTGCGCGCCATTATGTGGCAGAATATGAGAACTAACTATTGTACCACCTTACACATTTTTGTACCATATCCTTGCAATTAATATAATAATTATAATAATTATTTTTACTAGCAAAATATGTTGCTAATTGCTAAACTCGAAGAATCATGGAACAATTCGATATTTTTTCAATATTAATGCTTTAACTCTGAGGAAGATTTTTATGGAGAGAACATTTGGAAAAAATATGTATTATTTTAGTAAGTTTTTATTCTGGAAAAGTAAACAGTCTATAACGGTATATACAAAGTAGCACAATATATGCAAATGTAGCTACTAAAAATATAGGTTATGTAAAAAAGTAGTATATATTCAAAATAATAAGTAGATGTCTTTGCATAGTTATTCTCATTCATAAATTTATTTCCACGTTTTCTTCCCCCTTTATGTTGATACAGTAGTTTAAATGTGCGATACTATCTTCGTAAAAAGAAAAAGAACTTACATTAACACACAGTACTGGCCCAACTTTATACATAACATATCTTTGCGCTTGTTTAACCATGTTGTTGAAATCACACGGAATATTCAATAGCTGACTCATGTGTGCAGCTACATCCTTCATTCTGTATTTAGTTCCACCCATACATACAAACTAGAATTGTTTGTTAGTACAATATTACATTAAGAAGTTCCAATCTAGGAGGACATTGGAAAAAATATAAACAGTTAAAAATAGTTTAAGTAAAAGGATAGTAACATATGGACTAAGGCTGGGAAAGCTAGAACAGCTCTATTAGTATTTGGAACTGACGCACAAACAACTTTTGATTTGTATTTGTCTTTTTTTTGTTTTTTATAGAACAGGCGGCAGGAGGCTCACATAATGTTAAGTGATACCACCACCCATGGACACACTCGATGCTAGACGGATCGCGAGTGCGTTACCGGCCTTTTAAGAATTTGTATGCTCTTTTCTTGAAGGACCCTAAGTTGAATAATCAATGAAATCAACTGTACAATACTAATCGAAGCGTTGCATGAATGGCTGACATTATCATATTTAACAATATATACAAATATATTTTAAAGATTTATGAGAATAGTAAACTAACTTAACTAAACTGTAGTACAGTTCAAGTCTTAAAATTCATTCACCAAAGCATAATAGACCTCAAATATTGAAACTTGTAATTAAATGTATAACTTAAAAACTTTAAAAGAATCCTTTGATGGCTTAAATCAATTACTGCCTACAAAAATATATCACGTAGTAGCCTCTTTTATAAGTTCTCATGTTAGTACATGACTTAAATATTTAAAATTACTTTATACCTTTACATCACCAAACATTGCTGGTAGATCATGTTTCACAGTATCAAACCCGAGATGGTATAAGATGTCACAGTCAAGCTTAGATAAGTACTTATTTGGTAGTTGCATTGACCCATCCTTGTTTCTGAAATAATTCAATATTATTATTAATAAATTTGTGATGCCACTCTTTATTCACGAGGGGGGAGATGGCTGGCCATGCATCATACTCGTGAACGGGTGCTACTTGTGGTGACTGGTCGTACTTGAATGTGGTGATATTAGTTGTTTATACTACGTATTTGCATGTTGTTCTCACGAGTATGTAAGTGCGTGCTCCTATTTCACCATGCCTCCTGCTATAGAGGACAAGTCTTTGTTTTTAATTTATTTTATTATTCTTTATTACTCAATATGTCATATGGGACATGGTATAATGGTTGCAGCTCCTAACAAACATTGTATAAAAAAAACTTGGCAATTAAAAAGAGTGGAGGAGACTTTATTGCCAGTTCTTCTCTTCCGTTCTACGCCTTTGATTTGAGAACTGGCAGTTAATGAAAAATTAGAATCATCTAAAGTATGTTTTGGTGTTCATAAGTGTACATTATGTTACCTATATGAATTAATGATTTTTGAATAGATTTGACATTTGTATTACAGGCAATATTAATGTTTCGATTTAGTTTTAATTCCCAATGTATTAAAAATTGCGATCTCCCCAATGAACCCTCATTGAACGAAGACAGGACGAACACTCTAAAGAATTAAATTCTTCATCATACATTTCATTTTGATTCTCATAATATTCCCACACCATTGATATTAAGGATTTTGAATATTTTAAAAAGTATATGCACGATCTTTGATCCCATTTAGTTCTTTCGGTAAATATAATGTTAGATTTAAATCTCTCTACATACTACTTACTTAGGATATTCATGTTTATCATGTCTCCAAATCGTTTTGCAGTTGTCATAATGTTTATTCCAACCATCTTGCCCAGGCAATATAAAGTCACATGTACAATAATTCATCATTACAAAAATCTACTAACAGTATAACATAAGTAATATAATAATTAATAATTTGACATAGTCTTGCTACTATGTATACAGTTACATATATTTTTTTTTTTTTTTTTTTTCCCTTTTCTTGGCCTGCACGGTTTGTGCGTCAGCCATGTACAAAAGTTAGGAAGTGCATTATTAGGTTTATTGGATAGGAAATTAGTACGGAATTTGGAAAAGGATCAGATAAATTTTATTATAAGTACGTATATACATAAAACATAGGTTATAATTTTATATTATTATGAAAAATGAAACTGGCTAAAATTCTATATACATCAATATTTATATTAGATAAAAGGACAGAAATAGAAGTAGGAAAAGGAATATTTATGGATAAAAGCGAGGAAATAAAAGCGGAACGGTCATGTCTATTACAGGCAAAAATATATGGTTAAAATCCCCAACGTCATTGCCACACTCACATGTGTCGTCAGGCAAAAGGTTAAGCCTTGCCAAATGCAAGGGTATGCATGCATGGCCCAGCCTCATACGTATAAGGGTCGAAGTAATATCTTTACCAAGCGTCAAAGTAGAAAACCATGGTTTAGGAGGTATATCCCCCTGAATCATGTTGTAATATCGTCCTTTCGTCTGACTTGAAGAACGCCAAATGTTTGTCCAAGAATTCATTAACTGGTATTTAGGAAGGAGAGTTAAATCACAAGAAAAATTTTTGTATGGAACCAGGTCTCCGTCATTGACAGCAGCTTTGGCAAGCCTATCAGCCTTGGTATTGCCAAAGATACCTGAGTGACCCGGAATCCAAGCAAAAGATACAGTGTACTTTTTGATGAAGCATTGATATAATAAATCGCGACATGCAATAATTACTGGATGATTATTTATATTACGACTAAAAGGAAATCTTTTCAACGCTTGGAGGACACTTTTAGCGTCAGTTAAAATTATTGATTTTTTAAGCTTCATTATTAAAATGTACTCCAGAGACCTCAGCAGACCAAAGCATTCTCCAGTAAATACTGTAGTCTCTGGAGGTAATTTTATTTTCTGTACAATGTCAAACTGTTGATGGAAAACGCCAATTCCCACACACTCCTCGGGACTGGGTTTGGAAGCATCACAAAAAATTAAATGGCAATGTTTCCATTGGCTGTCACTGTCAATAATATCAGTAAATTTGGCATTGGCAGAAAGATCTTGTTTACATATACCGAAGTCAAACAAAATAGTAGGATCTAATGTTAATGCATCATAGTTAACACAAAATATAGGAAGGAATTGTGATCTATGTGTTGGAGCTTGAAGAGCTAAGTATTTTTGGAGACTAATAATAAGGCATGGCGGCGATTTATGAGCCCAGTACGGGTAATCCATACATTCCAACAGAGACCGTAACTTAGAATAAAGAGGATGATTATAGACTTGTAATGCCCTAAACAGGAACCTGTCAGAAAGAAATTGTCGTCTGAGGTGCAGGGGAGCTTCAGAACATTCGACCTGCAAAGCGTTAATAGGGCTCGATCTCATAGCCCCAGCAATTATTCTCAGAGCCTTAGACTGGATAATGTTTAACTTATGGAGAGCTACTGCATTACAGGGTTCAAGTATAAATGTTCCATAGTCTAAAATACTTCTTATTAGTGCATTATATAGAAGCTTTAAAGAGAAAGGGTGGGCTCCCCACCAAACTCCAGAGAGACAACGCAGTATATTTAGTATCTTCTCACATTTGGCACTTATATATTTGCAATGAGAGCTTCCTGTAAGTTTCGAGTCTAAAATTACCCCAAGAAATGTTGCTTCAGTTTTAACGGGAACTCTCATATTATTATAAAATACAGTTACTGATGGAGGAAGTCTCATACGTGAAAATAAGACTATTATACTTTTATGAACTGAAAGGCTTAGAGAGTTATTGTCCAGCCAGACTTTTAGCAACTTAAGGGAATATGTCATAGTATCAGATATGTTGTCAATAGAATTACCTGAGATATATAAGAGTAAATCATCTGCATATTGGAGTGAGTTAACTTTACCCTTAAGGGAGGCTTCCAGATCATGAGAATATATATTGTAAAGTAAGGGACTCAAAACTGATCCCTGTGGTAAACCTTTCCAGGCAATACGGGATTGGTAGGAATCTTCTGACATTACTTTAAGCATTCTACCAGAGAGAAGATTTATTATGAAGCTTATAAAAATTTGTGGGATATTCAAATTAATCATTTTTTGTTTCAGAATTATAAGGTTGACATTATCATAGGCTGCAGACACATCTAAGAATGCTGCTATCACAGGCTTGTTGTATGAAAATGCCAATCTTAAGTCTGTCATAAATATACTGAGACTATCCATAGTACACCTGCCTTTCCTAAATCCAAACTGGTTTGGAGATAATAACCCGTTACTCTCAATAAACCATTCTAACCTATTTTTAACTAAATGTTCAGAAATTTTGGATATAACTGAAGCTAATGCAATTGGTCTGTATGATGATGGATCATTAATCGGTTTGTTGGGCTTATGTATTAGGATAACTTCGTGGATTTTCCATGATGGAGGAATATTACCTGATGTTAAAATTGAATTAATTAAACTGAGAAAATAAGAAAGGCTGGAGTCATTTAGGTTTTGAAGAAAAGAATATGGAATTCCATCACAACCTGGGGCTGAGTCCCTAAGTTTTGAAAGAACCCCTTTGAGTTCTGAAAGGCTAAACGAAATGAGTGAATCACTACTTCTGTGCTGGGAGAGGAAAGAAGGCTGTGAGTGAAAAGAAATATTATCTATAAATGGCACATATGGTGGAGCTAACTTGTCAAGAAACAAATCAACTGTACTGCTATCCATAAAATGAGATCTTGGAGGTTTAAAGGCAGATCTGAATCTCCGAATATTTTGCCAAACTTCAGATGGAGAAATGTCTGGTGAAATTGAGGCACAAAAAGATTTCCAGCCATTGAATCTTTTTTGCTTTAATAATTTACGTGTTTTAGTTATAAGATTACTAAGAATATTAAAATTTTGTGTTGTAGAATTTTCTCTGTAATTCCTTTCAGATTTCTTTCTCTCCGCTACAGCAGCAGAACACTCACTGTCCCACCAAGGTGGTGATGGAATATACCCATTGCCACTTTTATTTTTAATTGGAAAAACTTCCTCAGCAGCCTGTAATAGGGCTTGTGTTAAAGCTTCAGCACAAAAATGATTATTGCTGTCATTTACTGGAGGTATGGTTGTTAAATTTTGTTGAACTTTATCTCTAAATAATGACCAGTCGGCATCCTTAAGTTTATATTTAAGACGGGGAGGAGCCTTTGTCTGTTCTCTAATTTTTTGAGGAAATGATACAATTAGTGGAAAGTGATCGCTTCCGTATGAGGACGATAGAGTCCACCAGTTTAATGTAGGAGCAAGGGAAGGGCTACACAGGGTAAGGTCTGGTGCACTAATACCCTCATGGGGCTGTGTCCTTCTAGTAGGACAACCGGTGTTTAAAAGGCATAAATTATAATCATCTAAGATGTCCAAGATTCTAGCCCCATAATGATCAGACTTAAAACTTCCCCACATAGTATGTTGTGCATTGAAATCTCCCGTGACCAAAATAGGGCGCGGGAGGGAAGATAGAATGCTACAAATATTGTCAAAGACTTCAGTGGAAGGGTGAGTGTATTTACAATACAAATATTATTTACACTAGCAGCAATAATAGAAAACTTATCACTGTGATTAGGGATGGGTATGTGAACAAAGGGCACACCTCCTCTAAGAATTAGTGCAACTCCACCATACCCATCTGTTCTGTCTTCTCTAAGACAGATATGTCCTGGAATTCTAAAATTGAATCCGGGACGAAGCCAAGTCTCTTGAAGAGACACAGCAAATGGTTTGTAATTATTTAATAAAAAAATTAGGTCACTTTTTTTACTATTAATGCTCCGGCAATTCCATTGAATCACCAGAGACTGGTTTCTTGGATGGTGTTGACTGTCCATGAGTTAAAAAACTTTTTGTGGAAGGGGCATCGTTGGACGGTATTTTAATTATGTCAGATTGTGAAAGGTACTGTATTATAGAAATGATGAGATCCTTTGTTATTATTTCTGACAAATCATTATAGTTGTTGAGACAACCTGTAGAAAAGGAAGGAATGTTGCTGTAATCTTGGATAAGCTCTGCATGCGTTTTTTGATCATATCCCTTACTTACATTTTTAGGACGAGCTTTGGGTTTCATGAATACTGTTTTCCTAAATGACTGTGAGGGAGTCTTAGTAGGGCTTGTTAAATTATAGGGACTGGAAGAAATATTCGGACCAGAATGGGCCGATGACGCAGAAGCAACAACGTCTGCATAAGATTTAGAAATTGGTGGATGGACTTTACTGGCTTCTGAATATGATATTGATTTTTTAGCCATTGTTTCTTTAATAGCCTTTTGCCTAGCATACTCTGGGCACTTTTTATCAGTTGCAAAATGAGAACCAGAGCATAAGATACACATCGCATCATCCCTTTCAGTCTTGCAACTAATACTTGAATGGTTATCACCACATTTGTAACACCTTGGAGTGCCTCTGCATTGCATTTTGGTGTGACCAAAACGGCAGCAATTGAAACATTGCAGTGTGGGGTAAATATAAAGGTCTACAGGTAGGGAGTTATAACAAATAAAGATCTTGGGAGGTAAAATCTTCCCATCAAAGGTTAAGACTACAGTCTCAGTTGGAATGAACTTGGAATTCTCTCCTTCAAAGATCTTTCTGTTTAATCTCCGAACTTTCAAAAGACTTCCGCAATTCTGCGGAAGCTCAATGTTTTCTAAAATTTCTTTTTCATCCCAGTCACATGGAACACCTCTCACAATTCCCATGCGGGTGATTGTGAAAGCCGGAATAAAGGCTTTGTATTTATTTATGTTGAGAGATTTGTGATTTAAAAATAAGTTAGCATCTTGATGTGTTTCAAATTGCAACGACAACATATTCCTTCCTATTTTTTTTATACTTCCCTCTACAATGCTTTTTACAAAATTTTTTTTAAGGAAAAATCCAAATTGTATTGGGTGAAAAGATCCGGTTTGATTTGTTTCCATGATTTTTTGGACATGGACAACATAAGGCGCAGGGTCTGACGCCTGGTAAAGCGACCTAGCAACGCGAGGATTAATTGAAATATTGTTAGAGTGGGCAGCCTCATTGTGGGGTATTTCTGTTGTTTTAACATCAGACTCAATGACTTTAGGAATTATATTGTCTTTTAAATCATTAGGGGAATTTTGGGAACTTTTTCTCTTCTTTTCATTTCTAACAGATATTCTTTTTCTTTTAACTGACTTCGTGCTTTCCGAACAGTCTGTATCTATAATGGAACCTTCCGTTTCCATTCCCGACGCATCGATTGTGACTACATGAGACACCTGGAGGGATGTCCCTCCAGGGTCTTCGGGCTCCAACATGGACGTCAAGAGAAAAATTCTTATCTACATATAATAAAATAAAATTACTTACCAGGCTAATAAAACAAACTAAAGATATAAATAATCAACAATAACTACTACTATATACACCTTACAACTTAACTGATCCTCTATTATAATATTAATTTAATTTTCAAAAGTTAAGCCAAACAAAAAACGCCCGCCTTTTTCAACACTTCCCGCGCTTTTTTTTCGTTACATATATTGTAATTTGTATTCGTTTACGATTTATCGTAACTTAGAAAAACTACTTATAGATTCGACCTCTTTTTGGCTATTTCTCAGTGGGGAAGTAACAATATATTTTTTTAAATACCGGAAATGCATCTTTATTACTTACTGAAGTAAATTACAGAATATATTACGAAAAATAAATAAATAAAATAAAAGCTTAAAGCATAGTTCAAGTTATGAAATAGCCTGACATTCTACAGCTACAGACAGTGTTACCAACGACACATGGACTGATATCGCCATTTTTCCCAGCAAAAGTAGCCGAATTTCATAATCCGTAGCCTTAAAAGGAGCCGATTCCGAAGTATAAAAATAAAATAAAGTTTTAGTGTATATTTTATTGTAACTTAAATACATAATTTCTACTTTAAAAAGATTCTGTACTATCTGCCAGCAACATTAGGGCACCAACAAGACTCTCCATCTTCGTCATTTCATCATTTGGAAGTTGGTTGGAATCTATTACAGCAAATACTTCTGACATTCATATGTGTTGTTGTTATGTTGAATTCGAAGGATAGCGATCAGCTTGGGTAGTTGCATTCTGTTCCTTAATTTTGTCTTCATCGTCACCATCACGCTAAAAATTCTTTATAGGACAGTATTATTCAAAGGTAAAGAAAACTCCGCTTAGTCTTAAAACATGAAATAACCAGCAGCATTGTACATGTATTTTTCAACATCTGTACCCATTGATTTACAGTATCATTGTAAGGAGCTATACCGACTATATCCTCGATACTAAATAAAAGCCATTGGTTCATAATTGCTTCTCGGTCAATTTTAAGATCTGCCAGAGGCACGAGAGGCGTACGCTAAACAAAGTGATAAAAGGAACGAAATTTTCCCACAAAACATTTTCCCGAACTATTTTGTCAGTATTATATACATAATTCCGGTAGTCACTAAGAGTAATAATGTACCTAAAATTGCACTACACTACCTGCTAAATTGGGTTTTAAAATATTTTCTAAGACAAATCCCGCCCTGAAACATACCGCGAAAAGTGTTATCATCATTTTTTAAATCTCATACAGATTTTAGAGTGACTATGATTTTTATTAAATGTAGTTTATGGACGATTTTTGACATGTTCCTGAAGTAGCCTAATGGGCGACCAGTCGCCCAGGACTAGAATCGGTGATCTTTTCTTCGCCGATTCTAGTCCTGAGTAGCCTATAATATGGCATAAATCGCCTACGTTGACGACACTGCCTACAGAACGTGTTATCGTTCAAATAGCATTGTCATAAAGATGCCAAATGGTTTCGCAATTCGCACGAAGCACAAGCGAATATGCACGAAGTGTATTTGATTTCAATTCATTTCAAAATTTAATTAATTGCATTCACTTCTAAACAGTTATACTTTTATCATTCTTCTGCCAACATTGAACATTCTTTATCATTTATATGAACGTTGGCATAAGCCTTTCAAACGGTAGCCCCATAAAGTCCATAAACATAAACGAGTGCCTGATGTCTCATTCGTTCTGCATTCACTCGCTTTGTAATGTTACTCATTGGCAATGACATGAACAAACCCCACATCCGTACACCTTTAACAATTTGGTTTTAAATTTCTTATAAGATCAAATTCACTGATTGCAATTCAGATTGATTTTTGTTTTGACTCCAGTGCTTAGGTTAAATATATTTTAGGAATTTAATTTTTTGAATTATATTACAGCTAAAACCTAAAAACGTAATTCTAATCCTAGTTGTAGGTGATTAAATTAGTTAACGTTATATCGTTGATACAAGAACAGTATGTTCTGAAAAGAACAGTTGTGTACGTTTTCGTTATGATACGAGTGTGTTCTAAAAAGAACAGTTTTATACGTTTTCATAAGATACGAGTGTGTTCTGAAAAGAACAGTTTTGTTAGCGTTATCGCAAGGCTACAACGACATCGAAGTGTTCTAAAGCTGGGTCCACATTTGTAGCATGTTGACGTATCACGATCAGTCGTATCGTATCTAGTAGGTATTTGTATCATAAATATGGACGCTCATTTTGTCCATGTCGTATTTTTAAGGCGTATCTTGTAAAAAACGCGTCCATACTTATCAAATGAGGTATCATGTCAGTGTATTGGCTTTTGCTTTACAAATATAGACGCTTCCTTTTCTTTCGATGTATCTTTTTCTGAGGCGCGTGTCTTTCAGTGTACTTTTCCCTTCTCGTACGGTTTAGTCATGTCTTCGTTCTCATAAGGTTTAGCCATGTCAGCAATTGCTCACAGTTTGGAGGTGACTTGCGCCTGTTATATTATCATTAATAGTATTTCACAACTTGATAAGTTTTGTAACACTTTCGTCTTCCCAGCTCATCTTGTTCCTTTTTCACTGCGACTAACAACAACTACACTTCGTTCAACAATGTTTATTTCACTGCATTCACGTTCAAACTTGTTCGATACGACATGTATTCCCTTTGATGATCGCGAAAAAACGTATCGCGATACATTATCAAAATACGTCCATATCACCGATCGTGATACGCGTATCGGATAGGAGGTATATCAAGAAACGCGGTTAGTGCGGATGGAGCCGTATCAGATACGGCATGTATCATTAATGAGTATCATTTTGCGTCCAAACTAGCGATCATGATAGGCGCCGAAGCCACGCAACGGAGATATGATACACCGAAATGCTACAAATGTGGACCCGGCTTAAAGAGGAACACGTTCGAACGCGTCAGCCGCTGCGCGCAGAAAAGGGTCAAAATGTTGCTGCACCACGCTTTTGTTGAATCACGAGTCAGGTAGCGAAAGATCCCTTTCGTCCACACCCTGCGCGTATTGGCTGAACGTTTCCACACAACATGTTATAACTACTTTTAAGCATAGACTAAGTTTTCTATACAAATGTACATAGTTTAGTAAAATAATATACAGGGCCCTCGTAGACCACGCCAAAGCCAGCTGGGAGTCCGTTCTTGACGATGCCACCACAGACTGGGCCCGCCTCCATAGGCTCTGCCACAACCTCAACGGTCAGCGAGACCCCATCAGACCCCTTAAAAGGCCCGACGGAAGTTTTGCCTACAGCGCGAGTGATCGCGCCATGTTATTCGCGGACCACTTGGAATCAAGGTTGGTCCTTGGCCGGGTAAGGAGTAAATTGGGATCGAGGACGCTTCGCCTAGAGAATGCGACTGCGGAGCTCATGCGGCAACACATCCCACCTGAAGAGGACCCTCAATCGCTGGACAACTGGAGGCTGACCGTTAACGCCAATAAAACGCAAGCAATATGCTTCCCTCCGGGCAAAAACCTTCCGCAATTACAACTTAATGGAACATTGATCCCTTGGTCCACTGAGGTCACGTACTTAGGTATTACTCTAGACAGAGACTTGCGCTTTAACGCCCAAATCACCAAAGCCACCGGCCGCGCTAAAGCCCTGGCTGCCCGCCTGCGCCCCGTGTTAAGCTCTTCGATACCAACCCAGCGGAAAGTGGCGCTTTTCAAAACCTACATCGGCCCTCACCTGACCTATGCGACCCCAGCCTGATACTCACTCGCCTCTGACATCCAGAAAAAAACGGCTGCACGCTACTCAGAACAAATCTCTACGGCGGATCGTCAACGCCACCATCGCCAGGGACCTTCGCATTGAGGACCTGGCTTCACACATCAAGCGCCACTCAAAGAACATGTTCGCCAGAGCAGACCACTCCCAGCAGACACACCTGGTCAATATCGCGCCGCACCACACCAGACCTCCAGAGAACAAACGCCGCTTTCCACGCGAGCTGAACATGGATCCGCAAGGAAGCACATCTTCCATCTAAAAACTCATCACACGCCCCCACATCCAACCGGTGAGCACCAGTTCAACCTGGGCTCTGCCTAACCCAGACACCGCCTCGTTTGAGTGAGGTGCGAAACCACGAAACCCCGCGAAAGGAGGCAACTCCCACGTGGTACCCCGCGCGAGCATTGGCGCGGGATTGAAGGCCCGGTCACAAATAATATACATTCTATTCCATCTTCACCTCTTCTCTACAAGTAATTAGGGAGTTTTATTTATCACAACCAAACATCCCTAAATAGTTCTATTCCTTATAACATAAACCTTTTGTTTGTAGCGTATTTACAGGCGTGCTACATGCGTGGACATTTATTTTTTAAACAAGTATGATATGTTCTTCAATATTATAGCCTATATAAATCAGTGATATTGTAGAATTCAAATGGTGAAAGAATTTATTAAAATCGGTCCAGTACTTTTTGAGCTAATTCGTTACAAACATATTACATACAAATCTTTCCTCTTCATAGTATAATTTATATAAGTATTAGTATAGATATTACGTAATCACTGTATATTTAGTATGCGATGCTAGTAAATTATATAAGCAATCGAAACAATATGAAAGTAATCGACTAACCAAACGACTAATAAAATTTCATATTATTGAATGTGTCAGTTACCACTTTCCACTATAATTCATTTGTATTATAGTGGAAATAATATGAATATGTGTGAAAATATATTTCCATATATTATCTGTGTCGTAAACAAAGTATAGAAAATTATACAATATCACGAAACTTCTTAGCTCTTGGTACCAAGTACCAACATTGTAACAGCAGCCAATTCAACAATGTAAACTACCAACACTGACAATCATTTTCGTGTAAATTGAAAGCAAGCGTAGCGCGATTTTATGATATTGCGTATTAATTTGGCAAATTTTTATATCGCAAATTCTGAATTATATTACATAAAATCATGTGCATGAACTCTTGAGTGAGTGTAGTATTTCAATAAACATTTATTTTAATTAATTCTAATCTTTTACTTGTGTTCACTTAAAGCCTGACTCGCAAGTAATGAAGTGACCTAGCCAACGATGGCCACCATTTTAGATAAAAATTTTCGTTTGTTGGATAAATTATTGGACACTACGTTATTAATTATAACGTTAATGTTTAAAAGTCTTAAAGATCTATAAATTTAGTTAATGTGTATATTGTTCATTTAATTTTCCAATTTATATGAAACAATATGGTGCTGCAACGTATATTTTTTTAGTTTGTTGTTAATTGGAGAAAGTTTTTCAGAAGTAGTTAATAGAAAAATTGGGCAAGATGGTGTCGACGAGGCAAATGAGTAGTATAGGAGGTGGTGGAAATGGAAGTAGTGATGGTGCCGGTCCATCTCATGCGGAACCTGTAACCGTGGCGCGCGTTACCCGTCATTCGAGTGCTCAGCTTCCAGGGGGCTCGTCTCCTCATGGAAGTTCAAAAAACTCTTTACTTCCGACACCCAAGACCTTCAATACAAACCTTCTGGATCTACCAATTGAAGTGATGGAGAAGATTTTTCGTTATGTTGGATTCAAAAATGTGTCACATCTCAGATTGGTAAATAAAAAGTGGCTTTCTATTATCATCTTAATTGGTATACAGTTATAGTTTTCTTAAAACATTTAGTAAATTTTTTAAATAGCTGAAACTATTTAAATTGAGGTTATCATTTCAATTTATGCTCTTTAATTTTAGGTCAACAGGCAGTTGAACAATATGTGCAGTAGCATTTTAAATTCAACTTTTCAAAGATTACAAAACCAAATGCTCCACCGTTTTCAAGCAATCAAAGCAAAGATGCCCCGTCGAGAGTCTGCCAGGAGAAGCCATCCTCTTGCCTGTGAATCTGATATTATTGAAACATTACATATGAGACTTAGTTTATTGCAAATGACCTTAGGAAAGCACATTGAGAGGAAACATTGCTGTTTCTTTCCCGGAGAGGTAATTATGTAGCCTAAACTCTATCATTAGTACATAATGTATAGCTGTTAATTGGAACAGTGTTAATAATAGTAATACCCATAGCACATATTTATAGGAAGTTCAAGAAGTGTTACAGATATTAATTCAATTGTATAATAAAATGTTTGTTAAATTTATGACTTCAACTTATTTATTATCTTTCAGATTTTAGATGAAGTGTATAGTATATTATCATATTTAAAAACAACAACTAAGTTAGCAAGACCATACAAAGTAACAGATGAATTATTTGACCTGACTACAATGGCCATGGAATATTTCAAAGAGCATATTGAACCCAATTTGCCAGAAATTACATACTTTGGCACAGATTTCTTTGATATCACAACTGCCTTCTCACGTAAGTATTTCAATATTAAGCATTGTGTATATATTTGTGTAGTTTAGTTGTTTCTACAATTTTGGGTTTAAAGTGTGCAAGGTACAGTGTTTTTTTTACAATAATTTAGCTAGAATGTGCAATTCATTGGAGGTCCTTAGTCCCTAGTTTGAATAAGCAATTCTTTGTTTAAAATGAGAAGCTTATATTGGGTTAAGGATAATGTTTTGATGCTGTGATTTAGGATTGTATGAATATAATAGTTACAACTAATTTGTTTCTACATTATATATATGCTTAAGATTTCCTGTTTAATTTTGTTGCATAATACATACATATAATGATGTACGGGAGTCTCAATGCTACATCTCAAGTATGAATAGTGAATATCCTTGATATAGTAAAGGATGTAGTTAAGTTTTTGTAACTTACACCTACTAGTTAATTACATAGAATCTTATGCAAACAGAAACATTGGAATGAATTACCGTTTGTAAAAGGTATGCTTACATAATGTAGTTAATACAAAACATTCTTATCTAAGTTGCATGTTTTATAATCGTGTGATTCTGCATAAATGAACCTTAGATAGAAAATCAAGTTGACTTAAAATGGATTAAAAATTTGCCGTATATATAGATAGAGAAATAGCATAGTAACATACCATTAAGTATGTTACCAATGTGTATTTTATCTATCTTACTTTTAAGGCTTCAATTACTACGCCGTCTTATTGCTTCGGAGAATTTTTTGGTGTGTGCGATGAGCCACGGCAGGCGGTGATATTTCTAGTGGGTAAACAATCAAACCTAGTGGATTTCTGATGCTCATAAGTTTATAAAAGTTACCTTGAAAGGATAGGAAACTTTGTTTTATTTTAGAATCAATAATCGTCCATATCATTATACAAATATAAATCAAACTTGATTGATAGTAATTATCATGCCCAATGGTAGAAATCTATGTTAATGTTCAGTAGGCAGGATGTAAAGTTTTTGTAGCTTTTTATTGTGTCATGCTTTGGAATAAGTTACGTCTTTTTGTAATCATTCTCAGGAATGATAAATAGAATAAGTAAAATAGTTTTTATAATTTCAATTTAAATGTTTAATAATATATATTTATTTAATTATAAACATTACTTCTTCAACTCCAAAACTTAACCTCAAAATTATAAAATCTATTGTAACTTTTTTTAAATAATGTTGGTACCATGGAAAGCAGAGTTGCAAGTACATTACTCATTATTTAATGTCAAGGTTTGTTACGTGAGTTATAACTTCAATCGTATTGATAAGAAAAATTGTTGTAGGATCCGTTTTTTTACGCTACTTTTTTGCTCTCGAATAAACACAAAACATCACAACCGGCGATAACGCGAATGAACGAATAAAAAAACCTGTAGAGTCACGCTAAGCACGCCGTAACAAAGCGTAATCAGCATTCCTTTTTGTTAGCAGTTTTGTTTGTAAAGATTAAAGACAAAATTTTACTCCATATGTGTATAGTCACAGTTTTAAGGAGGTTTAACAAAAACTTCTAAGTAAACGACGATGAACAAGGATTGCAAAACGCCGCAAGATTAAAAAAATATTGTTATCTGTAACATTCGCGGTACTTAGTCTTTCCGATATAGGTAAGGTTTAGGGAGATTGCAAATGCTGTTATTTACAAACAAACATTTAATGAGGCTTTAAGTTTTATTTAGACCAGGTTGACACAGAACCTCATAAAAATTAATTTATTCATATCAAGTATGTGTTGTGAATACAAAATCATCGAATATATTGCAATCTATAGTCTTCTATAGAACATTCCTCATGTTTCAGCGGGTGAGAGCAGTAAATCGTACCTATGTCTCGATTCACCACCAGCGAGTGGGTTCGAGTCTTCTTCGCAACAGGCTGGCGGGAATTCTTCGGGCGATCGCCGCGTGTCCTCTCTAAATCTATACATGGAGGAAAGCCTGCCTCCATCTCCTCCACCACCACAGAGCAACATGGTGCTAAGGAAACGGATACATCGCATCAAGCAGGGAATGAAAAAGTGAGATACGTACATGTACTATTGTATATTTAACAAGCTGTGACTTGTGGTTGTAACCAATAAGGTTGAAGAGAAGTTATATAGACTTTCTTGATAAAATGTACAAAAAATATTTAAGTTGAACTATTAGTTCATGAGAATAGTGTATTTAACTATTATTTACTATTGTTATAGATTAGATAAGAGACTTGAGAATCATGCCATAGTTCTGTTGGGTTGTTTATTACACTTTAGAAGGTTCTAGTTATTCTATGACAATGTATAGCACCTAATAAACGTTGGTTAACAATGAAGGCAACACTGAAAGAAAATGTGCCAATATGTTACCGCAAATAGGTTTAAATTCTAATTGGAATATTTTGATACATATTTTTCTTGAAAGATTGATTGAGAAGTAGTTTTTTTGGTCAAAGGATGCAACTGGATGTTCTTTTCTTTGTTGCAACAACAGGAGACATTTATTTTATTATATTATGTGCCCAAACATTAAATTGCAATACAATACAAGGAAATTAATTATTATTAATTAAGAAAATTCCTAATTCATTCCAATTCCTAAGCATATTCTTGGCATGGAATTGCCTTTTATATCAAAAACATGTCAGTCAATATGGCTTTGCCCGAGTCACAGATTTTTATACAAAATTACGTCCAAAACATAATATCTATTTGATTTTTTTCTATAAATAAAATTAAAGCTAAGGCAAATACAAGTAGTATTTTAGAGATAGTGCCCATTTCAAGGTCGCAAACTACTGCTGTTACTAAAGGGTAAAGATTCATAGACGAGGCTGCGCTAAATAGGACTTCCATATAAATGTATTGACTTTAAACAAACAGGACGCAAGTCTCAATCATGAAACACCATACTATTTAATAGTTTTCATAAATTTGTGTAAAATTTCAGATACAATGATCAGTTATCAGCCTTGCGCAGTGATTTACGTAGCTGTAAGCGGAAAACAGCGTTGCAACAGAAGCAAATCGCCGAACAACAGAAGCAGATAGCAGAACAGCAGAAACAGACTCTCGAATATGCTAATCGGTTGGACGATTATGACAAGAAGAACGAGGAGACTAGCCGAAAATTTCAGACACTATTGCAGGTTTGTATTTGACCTCTAGTTATATAAAATACTGCTGTAGCTGATATTGTATTTGTAGAATTAATATTTTGGGGACAATAAGAAAATTATTCTCAAAAGCAGGGGAACCATTATTTTGAACACAAATTCTTCTATCATATTTGGCTATTTGATCCTAATTTATTGAATGGTTGTATTTCAAAAGATGTCTCATGTCAGTCTGCAAAAAGTTATTCTCAAAAATATCAAATTATATAGAAGAATGTTTGATAGATTTAAGCAGCTTAAGGGCCTGTTTCACAATGTCCGGATAAGTTCCAAATAAGCTATTTATTACTTATTGGTAGGATAAACACTAATGTTGCGTTTCACGACTGTCAGATAAGTATCTTATTCGAAACTTTTATGTTCGAAATAATTTATGCGTTGCATAGCTATTTGGTACTTTATCCATACATCGTGAAACAGACCCTAAATGCTTTTAAAAATGTCTCGCTATCTATCAATTTTACCATATATGTATTTTAAAAACATATTTATCTCCTTGGTAAATATTTCAACAAATTTCATACAAATGAATATGGAAAAGAAAACTACTTATAATATATTATTTAATGGTTTATTAGTGCATTTATTATACAAGTTATAATAAATTTAACAGAACCATTTTCGTATGTACAAACACATATGTATGTATTTATAACGTTGGCGTAGAGGGCCTGAAGCCTCTGGTCTCATTGTATCATTAATTTTTGTTCATAATTTTTTTAACGCTGACATTGGATATTTACAGTTTCTGTATAAAGTCCAAATCTGTTAACTTACAGTATAAACACACAAAGTAGTCTTATTGAAAATTATAGTATATAGTATTGTCTTTTATTAACATAACTTTTACACATTTAAAGAAAAACACTTTTTTACGGATTATAGTTATGTATTATTGGTGTCGGTGTCACCGTGACCACGCACGCTGTAAAGCACGCGAAACGTCGGTTTAAATTTAAAATTATGTCTAAATAATTATAAGTTTAAATACAATAATACATAACTATAATCCGTAAAAAAGTGTTTTTCTTTAAATTATAGTATAGTTGAGTTTTTTTTGGTTGTGGACTAACTAATGATATATTTATGTTTCCAGGAGCTGAATAAGTGCAAGACAGAATTACAGTACTGGCGTTCCCGTTCTCCGGCAGTTCCGCCTCTTTGTGCGGAGTGCGGCGCGTCACTACGACTCTCGCCAGTTGCGGCGCTTGCGCAGGTAATACCCTTTTTCCTGACTACAAATACAATTACAACAAAACGTTTATTTATTTCAGTATTATAAGGCAGGAATAAGGACCGCAACCCTGACCCTTGATTTATTAATTTTCTGAATTCTAGATTGAGTATGAGTTAAAAATACATTGGAGCAGATTGTTCGTGAACATTTCCTTGTATATTTTAGTAACAGACAACCATATTATTTTTTATATCAAAATTAATTCAATCGCGTCATTTCATATTAACTCATTAAAACAGTTTTAATTTAAACTAAAATGCAATGACATACATTGCAAACCTCGATTATGTTAATAGTAAGTCATTGTAATGACGTTTTACGATAATAGCTCTTATAGAATTTATTATGCGTCGATTAGGGACGGTTACATTAAGTTACCGATTATAGGAATTGCATCTATTACGACACACAATAGAAATATATACAAAGTTTTTGAATGGGATATTTGCATTTTTAACATTGTTATGGCAGATGGCAACAGTTTTTCTAACTCGTAGATTTTTATTAATACTCTTGCCTTGTTTTATTCAATTTGGCCTGTTCTCCCAAAAATAGAACAATGAATTTAGTTATTTTCAGGATAACTGTCAAACTAATTATTATGAATATTGATTTTCAACTTTTATTTTATAAGATTTCTGTGAATTTTGTTTACATATTTTCTAATTCATTTATATATAATGTTTTATACTTTCCAGTGGCCATCGGGCTCTAGCTCAGAAGCCAGCGTGGAAGCGAGTGGTAGTAAGGAACCTGTCGCTAGCGTCATCGAGACTCCCACAGAAATTCCCCTAAAAACTGAACAGAAGTCGGAGGCGAGTAGTGGCGAAGAAACGGCCGTTAGCACACCGCCGAATCGTCGCAGGGCGTCAGCCGATGCTGCATCTGCAACACCGGATCGTAAGAAGCGACGCCTTACCCGCCCAAGGAAACTCTGAAACCACAAGGTCTATTTCACGCGTTCGATATTTGAATCTTTGAAAAGGCAATTCCATGTTTGAGCCTGTGACTCGGGTATAATATGGATTGTTTTACGCGGTTTTGAGATTCTCTTTACGCGTTCCATTTTTGAACTACAAGCATGTTCCAGTGGGAACTCAAATCTCTCTCGCGTTCTAAATTTGAAATATTAAATTAACAACTCCATTTATAAACTCTTGAACAGAGTTGTGGAATTTGTATGGGTTGTTGGATGCGCGTTTTGAAACTATAAATAATTTATTTTAGGTTTGAACCTTTAAATTTAAAACAATGTCATCAAAGATCGTAACATTATGAACATAATATAATATTCACTTATCTATCGTCGATTTGAACTGTAATTCATCTGTTACTCAGTATCAGATGTGTTTATTATAAATACCATATTTGTCATCCTAAACACGTTTTTATTTAACACTATGAGGGAAAGAGAGCAGATAATCCGTATAAAAATACAATAATTTATCTATAAAATACAAGGTACTAAACCATGAATACTTTTAAGTTATATACAAAAAATACATTAAGTAAAAAAATCCAGTTCTTTTCAAAATAAGCAAACATATTTGGGTATATGCACTTAAAGACTTACTTTAATGATTTACGCTTGTAATCTTAGTTGTAGTGCATGTCCAATTTCATTGCTTACTAATGTTTTTCATTTCTTAACTTGTTTTAAATTGTACTAAAAAATTTATGTCTAATTGACAAAAAAGGCTTCATAATTTTTTGTTAAAAAAAAATTCACTAGAATAATCGTTTATGGTACAAATGCATGTTGTTGTATACTCTACATCATAGATCATTCAATAGCCATTGAATGTTCTTAACGCTTGTGTGACTTAGCAAAGTGTTTTTTTACAGATTGACAATTTACACAAAACATGGCTTTTGGGGCGTTAAAAAAAATTAAATAATTTTAAAAATTTACAAGTTATCTCGTTCGGTTTTAGTTATATTATTTAATAAAATTATAATATTTTAATGAGTAGAGTGCATTTATATGACATCGAAATTGCTTAGGGTTAATGTTGGAAATAGAAGGATTCAAACTAACAGAACAAACATTTTATGAATTCGACTTAATAACACTTAAATCTTACCCTCACAGTCGAGACTTAGCGATACGTGTATTAACGCGCGTCAAATTTATGTACTCTGAGGGTAGATTCAATTATGCATAGTGCATGTAGTGACATCGGAAATCTATTTGGATATGATTAAGTGAAGGCGAAATAAAAATGCTTTAGACAAATTTACTTGGCAATCGTGACCCGTTACCGCCACTTTGGATAGGTTGGTCACATAACTATGCAGCAATTACAAAAAAAAAATTTTTTCACTAAATCTTTATAAAGTCGGACATAAGCAAAAATGTGACCGCGTATAAAAAATAAATGACGGAAACTATGAATTATGTAAGGAAATGTTATTGTAAATACATTGTGTATAAACTTACATAATAACTGTATATATTGTGGCATGGAGTATAGTTAAAAAAATATTTTAGTACGTGTTTTAAAAATTCAGAAACGGCTTCACACAACATATCAAATAATTTCAGTTACCTTAGAATAATTGAGTAAAATTCGAAACGCACAAAGCCCCTAATCAGCGATCGGTCATATTCTCGTCTCTTTCTGTCAAATTGTGTTTACGCTGTGATGAAAAGAGATAGTTGACTTAAACGGTGCAATTGAATATTTATAAGTCTTTGAATTATTTCGCTTAGTGTTGAATTTTATCCTAGAGACAGAATATATATCTAACTGCATGTTTAAGAGTGCATAACTGCCTAATAAATTATTCAATTTACACATACAACACTAAATTAGGTTTAACTGTGGTTTAGGTAAAGAAGTGATTTCACTTTCACACATTCGTATTGTGTTCCGTATGGAAAGATCGGTGTTTTACAGTGAAAAAACTGATTTAGTTAAAAATGTGTTTTATCTAATTTCATTGGCTTTTATTTTATTATATTCAGTAGTCTTAGTACAAACACAATGCGCAAACTTCGATACATATATTCCATACATTTGGTATGGTTTAATAATAAATAGTATATGAAAGAATGTTATAACACGATGTCAAGGATTCCATTAAAAAAAAAAGTATTGTGCTAAGAGAACTGCAGCTCAAGTTTTACATGAAAGGAGCGTTACTTATTTCATACCTTCTTAAATATGCGTGAATATTGTCGTTGTGCGTTCATAGACAACATAATGTATAATCAATAATTGATCGACATTCAAACAACGAATTCAATTTTAAAGCCGCGGTAACGTTCAACGTTTAAGAATTGTTGTAAAAGTCTTATTGATCCTAACTATAATAAACTTTTTTTCTGTCAGCTAATCTTATACCAGATTGGATTTTTTTTTGTTGCGGGTAGTTCAAAAACTCCCAATGTCGGCTTTGTATATAAGTTAAAAACGCATATTGTCTTAAACTGAATTTCACAATTCTCATGCATTTCAAGGCATTGCTTTGTTATATTTTGTATATAAAATGTACATACTATGTGTGTAGAATCGTAGATTACATAAGTCAATACAAAATACAGATGTTAATAGTTTGTATATTTTTTTAATTAAATATAATTTGTTTTAGTGCAATTTCATATTTATCTATATCGCTTTATTTAAATTCGCTTGAATTGGTTTATATAAGTTATTTGTCTATGGATAGAGGATTAGGTTCTAATCTCTAAAAATGGTTTACGCATGAAAGCCTAAAACTCAGTTTTATGTATTTGTAATGTTAAGTTAGTTTTATTTTGCAAAAAAAAAAAAAATATAAAATCGCCTTAAGGCCTATTGGAGTGCAAATTTTATTTTAAGTGATACTTTGGAGTATGCAAAAAATGGTTGATTAACGTTAGTTAATTGTCATTTAAGAACATGTAAATAGATGCATTTGCAATTTGAATAATTTAAATATCATGCTGCAAGTACAGTTGTTGTTAGTTTCTTTTGAAAATAAATGATTAGCAGAGCTGAAAGGTATAGTTCCGATCAGATATATTAATTTTATGCATTTTTTTAAATGAGTAAAATATGTAGTAATAGATTAACATCTGAACCCAATAATTAATCCACAAACAATCTGAGTTTAGACCGTGATCGTCGATCGATCTCCTATCTGTGTCCCAATAACCAGACCCTATGAAGACAATCCATTTTTGGGGACAGATAGAATGCAATCTCTTCGCTCTTTACATTCATATTTCATATGAAAATAAAACCATACAAACAATATTAAAATATTCATGTCTATGTTTAAAAGGTAAATTGGCTTTTTAATTATTTTAAAAAACTGATGTAAGTTAAAATTTTGGGATAGGATATTGGCACAGTTGAACTGTCATTTTGCATACAAAGATCTATCGACATACACCGATCCGACCTACCACGGATGGCTTGTATCGACAGATGACTGTTACAATCCGTCGATTGGTTATTGGCACGCATATCAATATTTGGATTAAGTTGTCTATCTCAGATGGTAAAAAATGGATTGAGATTGGTTATTGAGTTTGGGCGGTAAAAATTTGGTGACGAAACATTTTAAACCAATTTATTTTTTTATTGCTGACCAATGTTTGCTTTCAAAGGTAACTAACTAATATTAGCCAATTTTTTGCTGTACATATAGTTAAGTAGTGTTTTATTTTCATAATCAATAGTTCTGTGGATTACGAGCTGCTTTCCAAATATTTTCATTTTAATTGACACCCAAGCAACCGGTAAGGTAGAATATTAATATCGTGCCTAAATTAGTACTTAAAAGCACATTGAAATATTTGTCCTCTGAAACGCTTAAAATTTCAATAGTGCAATAATTATCCATCGAATGGTTAAATTTGCGTTTAATGGTTATAGTGTTGAACATTGTGCGGGAACATTACAATACGTTGTGCTCGGGTACAACTGTAAGACTGTCAATTGGTGTAGATATTATATATTATATAGTATTTTTATTAGACAAAATACAATAAATGTGTGAAGTCAATTGTTTTATTTGATTTATTGGTAGAACCTAAATACCCTTATTCATAGAGACTAATGTTACTCCTACAAAAGTCCTCTTTGAAAAGAGAAACCTTCTTTAGTTAAAATGGTACAGTTACTCATTTTTGATCATTTAAGGGAATAGTATAAAAAGGTAAGAAAATATTAGTTCAGAGCAGTGTTGGGCGTGCGTTCGAATCACTATACAACAATGGATTATCGTTTCTGTATGTAATTAACACTCGTGAAGGAAAAGTCGTGAGGAAACTGGCTTAAGACCTAAAAATCCTCGTGTAGCAACAGTAGGCTAATGACCTACAGTCCTACCTAGTTGTATACAAAATATATTTTACAAAAATCATTATGTAAACCAAAGTTAAGGTATGTAATTTTAAGACGCAATTGTAGTTTAGTACTCGATTCGTACGTCATAGGACGACACTGCACTGCATATTGATCTGCGAAGCTGGATCATTCAATGTTGAATAGACAAGGGGCTTTCCTATGAAAATGCGGCAGCCCAATTCATGTGAGACCCTCATGGATTTTGATTAAAGGTTGAAAGGGCCATCAACGCAAATTAGCGTAACCGTGCCATTTGAGAATAGTATTTCATACATTTTGCTAATCTTTGAAGATCGCACCAATATTATTTATTGAAACCTATTTAAGGTGCCTTTTCATACTAAATTAACTAAAAATGTGTAAGTTAAATGGAAACCAGGATAAAATAATTGTTATTGGGGATAATGGACTCATTCTGTTCAGTTCAAACGGAAGGTAAGTTAATTACTACTGTATGGAACGTTATGATTTTTGCTAAAGGCCGCCTAAATATGTATACCATCATTAGTAATGTAAAAAATAGGAAGGCATCTCCGACATAACAATAAAAATATATATGTTTATTTTTCTATGTCGGCTCTTAACATCACAAAGAAATTATCGATTCAAAAAATTCTAAATGACGTTTCCAATAATCACCCACAGAACCGATTTGGATACAATTTATCCTTATGATACTTCGATATAGAACATTTTTGTCGTATCGGTAAATTCACATAGTTATTGATCAATTAATTAGGGTTTAAAATTTCAATGGTTTGTATTAAACAAGTCACGGATACATCTCAAAGTATATTACTACCGTGATTTACTACGTGATTACTCTGAAGATGAAGGCACGGGGAAGTACTATATAAAGTTGGTACTTGGGAGAAGTTATGACGAAAACACCTGTCCTAATAATACGTTATACGTTTTTCACGTCAGGGTGTAGTGTAACTTATATACCTGGGAATCAGCTGTCGTCTAACAGTTGGCCGGCGCAGCCCGTCACCTCACAATGCGCTGTGATTCACTTTATTCACCGGACATGTGAAAAATATTATCAATTATTTTTAACTACTTTTGAACTCAACAGTGCGTGAACCATGGATTTCGCTATTAGGATTTTTTTCATAATTCCCATATTCGGTATGTTGCATTTGTTTTATATAGCTTTGAATTTTAACAATTGAAATTGCATTAAAACAGTTTTCATTTTATCGTTTATCGAAAAATGTTTTATTTTATTGCTTTTACTAAAAAAAGGAAAGCGCATCAGAGGATTTCAGAATATTAGGGTCATGTTGCATAACTGTTCTGTAGAAGATTAAGGCGACACTTTGTTTGATTTATGATCGCGAAATTGTTTTAAACTTTTATCATATTACAATTGTTGCGCGTACTTTCTCAACCTAGAATGATAATATTGTTATTTTTTACGAGTAAGCAACGTGTATTCAATTATTTAAAAACCCATCCGTAAAATTTAATTACATGTTTACTGCTTTTTCTGAAAACTTAAAAATATAATATCAATGATCGATTAACATTCGGATCTCTATATTTTATATAGGTGTTACCCGTTACTTTGTATCAAAAACAATCCTCTATGCAATTACAAACTAAATTATATGTTCACTCAGTGTTTCTGGAGTTATTGATTAACAAACATACACTATTATAATAGTAGAATAAAATTATTTAAATATCATACTAGATCATATTCTATCCGTCAGTATCTAAGCAATTTTTAGTAAAAATAGGCGTTTGTGATCTCTATCCGGTATTTTCCGTTAATCCAGTATCGCATTACAAGAATCAGTAACTTAGATATCAAATCAAATATCATAACAAATATGGCTTTATAGCTTTCGTCTTTTATTTCAGTTAATCAGAATTTAAGAAGAAAAAAAACAAAGATTTAAATACTTATAAATTTAATATCTTATCTGTGATTATTGATTTTAAAACCTTTACCAGACTTTTAAGAGGTATCAGAAAAGAATGAAATTAAACACTCAAAAAAATCACTTTAAAAATCCTTAAGCTGTACTCAATACTACATTATTTTAAGTATTACTTTTTCGCCTTACTTCGAACACAATTTGTTTTGCCGTTCATGAAGAAGAAAATGCAAGGTTTGCAACCGAATCACGGGAATACAGACTTCTTAATTAATGTTTGAATTTAAATATGTAACATGCGACACAAACAAATACAGTAAAGAATGGGATCGAAAATTTACATATTATATGTAATGTTGAAATTTTTCATTTATTTATTTTGGTTTATATGATTTCCAGTAATACTACATAAAGGATAACTTTTATTGATTTAATATATATTGTGGTATTTATAAAATATAAGGAAATTGCAATATAATAATAGAATTATTTAACTAGCCTTATTCAGCGTCTTATCAATCAACAAAGAACTGTTGGTCATTGATGGCACTTTAATAGATACACATACTAAATGGAATTGTTTATCAACTTAAACACCTTAACACTCAGAGGTAGTGTCATGTTGACTCATCAATGGTTCTTTGTATTTCTAAGAACACATACCGTGCCCAATCAATATATAGCTTTAAATAGACGATATATATCCTTTTAAGTTAATCTAAAACTGGGGGTCTAGTCAAGACGGCTTAACAGTAGTGCATGTAGAAAGTCGAAAACTAAATTTGTATGAAAATGACAGCTAGTAGTTGGTACCAACTGTCGACACTAGCTGTCATATTCATACAAATTTAGTTTTCGACTTCCTACATACACTACTGTTACGCTGTCTTGACTAGACCCCCTGGTCCGTATAGAAGAATATTGTGTAGCATGGTCTATTTATCGAGAAATGTATAAGGTTTATTGCGAATGGATTTGCGGAAGATAAGTAGATTTTTAAAAATCAAAACCTTATGTCGCTCATTTTAACGAAATAAACAACTTAGAGATTATTTAATTTGTATTTCGATTAGTAATGTATTATAAATTGTAAATATTTAAATAGGTTTATTTAAAAATGAGATTTGTATTAAAATTGCTTAAATAGAAAGTGTTAGATTGTTACAAAATGTCGCAAAGTATAAATTATAATATTGAAGCAAATTTCGAGGTCATCATCATAAACTGCAAACTTATGAAACATTACACAATCCCAGATAAAAAATCTGAATACAAGAAGTCAGAAAGTATTGTTATACATAAAAGTACTGTATATATTCCATAGAAATAAACTTATTTGGTTTTGAATTGTCATATGTTTCAACTTAATTCTTTGAAATTTATGTGGCCATATTGTTTGAGGTTAATGCATTACTAATGTATTATTCGTTATGTCCTCATTTAAAATTTGCGCTGATGACGTGCAATAACCGTCACATTGGATCTTATAAACGGCAAGGCGTGTTAGGCACATAGGACTATTTTGTACCTACTGACTGTGGATAAATAAGAAAAAAGATCAAAGATGATATCTGAGGTCTCAAGAATTTTAACGGAATTAAACAAAATTAAACAAAACTTATTAAATATAAATAATACTACCGTAAATGTTGTAATAAATACTTTAGGTTGCAGTGAAATCTAGACGTGGGCTGTTAGTCAGGAAGTTGGCAGACTTTCTAAACAATGCACGGATTAAAATAAGTAGGTACTAGAGCTTCACACTTACTAAGATGAAACTTGTCCAAAGGAAAAGTTGAAAACTTGAAGGCATTAAAGGCCTTTTTAATAGTTTCGTTCCAAGATTGTTGACTTATAGACAATAAAAGTTATAAAAATCAAGTGCCGCTTTTCTGAAAATGAAAAAATAAGAAAATAAATAAATAAAGAAATCTGAAAATGGATTTCGGTATCTATTTTGGTACACAGCTGGGTTTTGAACCTACGAACCTGGTACGAACGAATGTTATTAACTTACAGGTGTATATTTTTAGGTTTAAAACCCACATTATTCATGCGTAAGCCCGGACCCGGACATAAGACGGTTAATATGGATGAAATGCGTCGTGAAACAAAAAATAGGCCGTCTCAAAATTCACAGAAAGACAAAAGCGAATCGATTTTTTAGTGACTTCAAATGTTTAACTTTCTCCTTATAGCTCAAGCAAGAAATTTAAATAGGTACATATATTGTTATAAAAGCATGTCTTGTGGCAACATTATTATAAATATGCTTTGCATTTCGTATATTGATGTATCATTAGTGCACCTAGTTTTTAATATATAATTATATTAAAAACTAAATATATATTTAATATACTATAATACTAACATACAGCAAACAAACACACACTTTAAAAAAAATCCAGTTGAATACATTATTTATAATTATTATATTTTTTATTATTATTTCAGTACTTAAAGTAAAGTTTATTAACGCAAATGACGTATATATTTTTACAAAACTCTTGGCAAATATCGTGACAATGGTTTACTTAAGCCGTTCGTGATCACGATTGTGCTGTAAAAAAGACAGAATTTCTTTTAAAAGATAAATAATTAAGAAAACTAATTAACTAGTATTTGCATATTGCAATTGTGTAAATAAATCACGAGAATATTTACCGTTTAGCGCAGGAAAACAATCGTTGGAAATGGCCATAAACTAAAGAGTCAGATAATCCAATCAAGGCTATGTATGAAGATTTTTTTAATGTAATAAGAATCTTATGACGTCTTAGTTTACTGTATCGGGTATCTTATATGCTCGTGCTAGGGTACAGAATAAAATAGGTATTAATTTCATTTAAGCTCAAGTTAAATCCTCCTAAAACTTATCTGCTCATAGTCAGAAGACTGATTGCACGATGCGCTCTTGGAAAAACTACACTATTCATACTAGTGTATTATACACACACTTGGAAAGTATCCATTCAGCAATTATACAAAAGTTCGTATAGTTATTACAAGATACGTACAAAGTTAATACCTAATATCTTTGAACCACTTCAGAGATTTCGAAATAGTACTTATGTAACCTAATAAATCCCGTCTTACTATACATTATAAAAGGCCAATAATATCAGGAAATCGTTAGTGGTAGGTCTCGTTATATTGAATTATGCAGGCACCATCGCGTGTCGTTATATTTATCGTAGTAGTCCCAAGAATTGTTAATGTGTTTCGAATGATTTTCTTTGATTAGATATGCGACAGAATGACATTTTTTCTATACAATTGTGGTTGTCAATGGTTTTTCAAATACTTTTTGTAATAATAACAATAAATTGTAAAAAATACAAAATTGTAGTTACAAATGACTGGATTAGTTATTCTGCTGCAGTCAGGAGAGATAATGTACACACTCACACACTGTGTGGACGTTATCTCTATGCTTAACTGTTATATGTAACTATATATAAAACTGAAGCATAACTTAATCAAACTTTCTACCTGGTAGGGTATATTTAAAGAAAGTACTTTCAGGACAGGACTTATTAAAGGTAAAAATATATACTATATTAGTATTGGTATCAATAAAGTAACCTTCATTGTTTGATTTGTGTCCAATCCATTATACTTCGGCAATGCTGGAGTCAGCTGAGGAACGGAATCCGTCCCTGGCTCCCATCTGGACTATAACTTAAAGCTCTTCAAGAAAAAGCTAACAAGCATTTGTAACCTAGGTGCGACTTACATCTATTTGTCTCTCGCTTCAATGAATTTCGAACTTAACCTAAACAATAAGTTTTGAGTACAATGCGTTTGTAAAGTGTTTTGATAGCAAATTAATGTCAGACAATGTAAGACCTTCCTGCAAATTTTCACACTATAATATGTTAATGCTAGACAATCGTGAGGTCTTTACTTTTAAAAATTGTTCACGGTAACATTAAAGAATTGCTCACTTCATGGTATTTAATGCGATAGGAGAGAACTTGAACAATCAATCGTTCGGCATCAAAAACTAATCAACGATAAGTACTGGACATTCGGAACGGCTCCTCAATATCAATGTCGTATTTGTAATCTGTATTTTTAGTCAGTTTTAGTTTAAGTTATATTGGTAGTACTTAGACTTTTATTAAGGTAAATATCATTTGCACATTCTTAAGAAACGACATACTAGTGAAATTAAACACGATTTCTCATTTATTCTATAACAAGTGGCCTTACTTTTCGTGTTCTTTATAGCAGCCACGGTCACGGTTTGATATATATGTATAAACGGTTTGATAATAATAGTAAATAATATCGTCCTTTTAAGTTGCAATTTAAAAAAACTATATAAATTTACGTTGATTTTTATAAATTTTAATAATAATCATCCAAATACGATGAACAATATAATTTTTTTGAATACATAATGTAAACAGAATTGGCACTCAATTATATTGACAGTGTAATTAATCGCTGTCTCAATGAATTAATAAACTTGTCGAGATAGATAACGTCCTACGCACGCCTGACTCTAATAGGTTTTCTATGTTAAATATTTCCTGGAAAAAATTCCCATCTCAGGAGAGAATTTATATATTTAACATTTTGTTTTTCAAACGTCATCTTCGACGCCACCTATCATGCTACATCTATAAATATCTTAGTCTTTGAGGCACGTGGCTTATATGCAATGGGTTCGCTTCCCGACAAAAATGAGTTCCAGGTAGTAAAGGCGCTTATTATCTGTGAAATAAGTACAGGAATTTGCCTACTTACGGGTCGTCAATCTATATTTGAATCACTGTAATAAGCTATATTTAGTTTTGCGCTTAAATTGCGTCTTGATGTCGTGAATTCTTAGGTTTGATATTGCTGGGTGTAACTATATAATCTGTGTTTATAAACATTGAAATTGATCCCTTTTATGAAGACAATAATGGAAAATATACAATATATATTTTCCATATTAAAGATGTCTTTTGAAGAAAGGCTAGTTTGGATCTTACAGATATGTAAGTACTTTTTTTGTGCTAATTGATTTATTGTCTAAACTTCATACAATGTGTTTATACACGGGTTTAATCCCAGTTTAATTCCTTCAAGTTCCAATGCCAAGAGAATGTATACAAATGATTTGGCAAATGACAGGTGCCGTCGAAAAATAATTTGGACCGTGAACTTGGATTGATCGCCAGTTCTATTTTACATTTGTCCGCGTATTATATTAAATGTAAATTACAATCAACAATTACTTTAAATTACATCAAAATTAGAGCATTAGTCAATGGGCTAGTGAAAACGTAAAATACCTTGAGATTCCAAGACAAGGCGAAAGACAATGTGTTTTTCAAGGCAATTTATCTTGCGACCTCATCAGATTCGGGCATCTTGGTCATTTATATTTTTTGTTGTATGAAAACCTGTTCAATCAGTGCCCATCTAAGTAGAACTAAGTATTATATTCATGAGGACACGCAGTAAATAGGATTTTAATACAAATACTATACGGTATCGCTATACAGTTTCATGTCACACCTCGCAGTTAATTGGTAGGAAAAATTAAACCATACATTAACATTGAGCGATTGGGCTGTATTTGTAACCATGTATCGTTATTGTTACCAGCAATTACATAAAACAAATAAATACCATAAAAATATATTTTTCAATTAGCTTACTATATTGAATAGTGGTTTCATTTGTGTCAATACCTACAATATCATTGATAAATCAAGTTTTGATATTGTTTCAAAATAAAATCCGACAAGCTCATTTTCATGACGAAATATAATCCAACTTTTTTTTTTAACTTTTGACACTAGTACGTTAGTATTAAGTGTTAGACAGTGAAAAAATAGAACACAAGAACAGGTTGAACCTTTAATGGAGACTGTTAATAGTGTTATTGGAAACTTTTTCATCTTATAAGTTCTTATAAGTAAATGAGTTAGACTTGAATTACTTATCACTCGTAAGTAAGGCGAGATCGTATGTTCCATGATGTCTAAGTAAAGACAAACGTATAACAATAAAATATTTTTTTTTTTATAAATGTAAAAGTGTACGATACATACATTACTTTTTAACAACGGAAAAAATATAAGAGTACTTGCACGAGTTCGAGCTCAGTTTATTTCATTATAACTGTTCATATGAGACTCCCAAGTCGGCTACAGAGGTATGCAATAAGCACTGTTTCTGCAAAGTGATTTCAGGCAATTTAAAATAGATAAAATGATATTATAACCATATAATAGATAGTGCAGTTCCGGTCCGTACTGAATACAATGGAACTGTTTCAAATGTATGTACAATTATTATAGTTGGTTTGTTCTGGAATTTGTTTATAAGAGACAATCATAGTAATTTATTGTTATCTTGGGTTAATTAAAGTTATTCATGGTAATACATTGTTTTGCCAAGGTCGAATTTTTCGCAGTAGTTAAATAATATAAAAATATGATCTTTTTCTCGTTTTGAACTACGTAAATAACTTAAACATTACTTGCATCTCTCTAATGATTTGAATCTTGGCTGTTACCAATTTATTTTATTTTTCAAGGTGCGCAATTATCACATGGGCGTGACTCAAATTAAATAGGAACCATATATAGCAGATACTCTATAAAATGTATTTTTGTTACAGGAACATACTTTACAACTGCTGAAGATTTTGGCTACGATGGATCAATAGGTAAATATTAGGTTTTACCATTTTAGATCTACATCTACTACTAGTAGATATAATCTGGAGCATTATGGAAAAGTCAAAGAGATACACTAGATAAAATTAGATGTAAGTCGATTTAAGAAGTTTTATTAAGATTTTGGAATATTCCATAAAAAAGTATTCAGTTGAGTTTTATTTTGCCTTTCAGCAATCACATACTTGATTTAGTAGTTTTAAATGCAAATGATACTTTCTACGTATAATAATTCGTCGATCCCAGCCCGGTATATTGGCGGTAAACCTCTACCTGACCGTCCATAACCTATTTCCTCTTTGGGAAGATTCCATATTTACTGCCCGCGCCGTTCTGGCATGTGAAAACGTGCATGTAAGAAGTTAGGATCCATCGTTTAGATTGGCCACCTCGTAGTCGTGACTTCAATCCACACGTCTGGGATGTTTACAAAGAGACGAATAAGATCAGTGCAACCTGCTCCACAAAACATTATGGAGCTAAAAAAAGTAATTAAAACTTTATCAAAAACATCGTGGCAAGCATGATTTAAGCTGTAATTTGACCAGAGATCACACGCGTTAGGATTAGGTTCTTACATTTATATATTTATTTGACATAAAAAAAACTTCTCACTTTGGTGTTTACCACTTCTTATTGTTTGGCCGTGTACATCGGATAAATCATTAATCAAAAATTATATAAAAAAACATTGCCAGAATTCTTCACGCGTTATTTTAGTTTAATTAATTAACTGAAATCGACCCTTTTTTTTGTTTTTTTTTTTAATTCGAGGTGGAAATGCATTTGCGCATCCCCTGCCCTACCTACAAAGCCGCGTTACAGAGGCTCCGGGGTCGCTATCGCATTCTACCGGGACCTCAACGGCATATTACACTCAAAAAGCTTCGGTGCAATATACACTACATAGGAGGTAGGAGATGGGCATATCTTCTCCTATTTACTCCCCGTCTTCTAACCCTAGGATTCGTCCTAAAGCACTCCCTTTCTCGTTCTGCTGACTCCTTCTGTAGCATTACATGCTCACAGAAGTATACCACTGCATTCCATACCTCGTCACTGCCGAGCATTTTATGTACAACAAGCAAGCAAGATTATAACCCACCACAGAACAAAGATTATGACGCAACTGAGACCACTGTGGACAATCCAACTGAAATCGACCCTAGGATAGGTGTCCTATTTGCAAAAGAGTTTAAGTGAAAGTTGTCTTAATTACAATTTTAGGATACACATACATATAACTGTTTTGGACATTATTCATTCGCTTTTTGGTAGAAGCCATTATCAATCCAAAATATTAAATTAACAAAATATGTTTTATTTATTTAAGGCCCAAACTATTGGGGAGAGCGGTACCAAGAGTGCAGAGGCAAGCATCAGAGTCCCATAAATATTAACGTGCTTCGCGTGAAACAAGTGGCTCTTCCTGACATCACGTTTATAGGTTTCGATGACCCCATTGACAATGTACACGTCACAAACAATGGACATACAGGTGAGGTCAATGTCTCGAATGACAAATTACTTTGTGTGTTTTCTAGCTTTCTACGTCTGGAGTGTCAGCCTCGGATTTATAACGTCTATCCTAGGTGGTGACGCCTTCGTTTTATCTAAACACGGTGATTAATTGTTTGAATGTTGTGTACAAAGCTTTTCGATTTTAAAGGAGCATTACAAAAATCCATCAGTTAAACAGATGTAAATAAAGACTTCATGAATCATTATTATGAATATTAGATTCAAGAATGTTTTTCATACCCGTGTCCGTCCCATGCAAAATCATTATAAGAATAACACTTGTGTACATTTATTAAGTTTCCTTCCTAATTCACTAAATTTGCATGACACTATGTATTATTTTAAAAAGCATATGCGTGACAAATATTTTTGTAGTACACCGATCTCAAAACGTTAATTTTAAATTCAATACAGTACGAATGAAATTGAATGTGTACTGAATTTTTTACGGTAGTCAAAACATGAAAGTTAGGGTGTTTTTTTTTCAAATGCCTTTGAGGTGTATATAATAATAGAGTAGGTACCTAATACAATTACTATATTAAAAGTTAAAACCCTGGTCCAGACTGACAGTTTTTTAAATACTTAGGATCCCTACATATTAGCCTATTAGGCACGTGATTAGGTAGATCTGTGGCCAGGAATTTAGGCAGCAGGATAGTGTCAAATGTCTCCTTTTCTAACAAGGGACTTCTTTTTCTTATTACTTTTTATTAATGAGGTCTGGTGGTCCTGGGTCTTGGCATCTTCTGCTGGTCCCCGGATAACTCCAGAATTATCGTCATGATATTAATACGCGAGTCTGAGCCCGCTGACCGGTTGGGCCCGCGTTACCGCTTGTGTATACTGTTGAATTCGAACACAATTCGCTTGGTCTTTGTAAGTCGAAACAATTATTAGAATCGTTAATACCATATCTACTTACAATGGAACAACACCTTATACTAAATATATTCGTTACAAGCAACTGTTTCTCGATTTTGATTCGGTTAAACAGTTGAAATACAGTTAGGATTCTTCGAAATAATTCAAGAGATAAGAGATGGCATACAATTAAGATTTCTTACGAATGAATAAAACCAATCTTTTGGTGTCGGCACATTAACAAAACATTGTTTTCAGTCCTGATAGAGGTCGAGAATGAGCCTCACCCTCGAGTAAGCGGTGGACCGCTAGACGGGACTTACGTGTTTAGTCAAATGCACTTCCATTGGGGTGATAATGATACTCTGGGTTCCGAGGACAAAATAAACCACAGAAGGTATTGTTTTACAGGGAGTTGTTTTTTCTGTTGGATTTTTTTTTAGTTATAATTTTAATATTATGAATGCTGCCTAATTTTAAATGTAATAATAATACACTGGTACTTCAAACTTATAACTTTTAACTGGTTTTTGGCGAAAGCCTTGCATCGGATTTTTTGATAATATTTAAGATATATTTTGTGTTTAAGTGGAGGCAGAAAGTGAAGAAGAAAATATTTACCAAACCGAGACATGTAACTAATCTTTATAACTAAAATACTTATACATAAAAATAATATATAAATAAAGGGTATTTCAACAAGAACTTTGTTTTCTAAAACAAAATAAAACAAAGAATTTAGAGGAAAATGAATAAAATTTTTATTGTATTACAAAGAGAAAAGTTTGGCAATTATGAATGAAAAATGATATCTGGCAAATGTCCACCACGACCACGCTGACAGATGTTGATTCTTTCATCAAAATTTTTAATCACTTTTTGGCAAAATGGAGGGTCTATTTCGTTAATGACATCACGGATTTTGAGTTTTAAGGCTGCAATCGATTCGATTGGCTCCGTATAGACTCTGTCTTTAACATAGCCCCACAAAAAATAATCCAGTGGTGTTAAATCACACGATTTGGCTGGCCACTTAACAGCTGAATTTCGCGAAATTATGCGCTCGGGAAATTATCGCGAGATGTTAACCACTAAATTTTGGCCTATTATTGATGACATGGATATCACTGAAATGTGGTTTCAACAGGACGGTGCCACATGTCACACAGCCAATGAAACGATCAATTTATTGCAAACCAAATTTCCCGATTCGAAAATAAACCGAATTTATATTTAAATAACTTTACTAAAGAACCTCTGACTAGAAAACTACAATGCAGGTGTAACAAAAGCGTTATTGCCACAATCAAAGTTTTTCAATATTTGTTACGCTTTCCTTCACGTTGAACCGTTGCCCAAGTTGCTAAACCAACAGCAGCAAATATAAAACAACACATTTTTATGTTTTTTAGTTTTCCTATGGAGTTGCATATGGTGTTCTACAAAGAAGAATACAATACAGTCAAAGAAGCTATTACACACACTGATGGATTGACTGTCTTGGCATTTTTCTATGAGGTTGGTATTTTCCATAATTAAATATAGGTATATAGAATAGTTCGCAAAATCATTACCGTTAAACAAGTAGAATATGAGCCTAATATACTACAGAACGTATAATTATGCGGAATGATTCTAGATAGAATAATAAATCATTACCCGATAATGTTTATGACAAAAAACATACGGTTTTCTCAAGTTGGTCGCAAAATATAGTTTACTGTATCATCTTTTTGTAATGGATATCTTATTTTATATATATGGGTTTAAAATATAGTTGTTCGTTTTCGCTAAATAGTTGTCTGTTATGTAATGAGCCTTCATTTAAAAGGTTTTTGCTTTAGATATAGAAATATCTTCGGCAGGATTTACCTAAAGAGCATGTTTGAATACTGAATTAATAATAGCTGTAGGAACAATTATTAAAATTAGTCTAACATAAATTTTCCTTGTTATTATATTTTAAATGAAATACTTATAATTGTGTTGCGCAATATTAAATTATTCAGTTACGGTTGCATTGATCGCATATCGGCGGTTCGTGTCTTGTCTGATCGATCCCCATGTCACAAAACGTGCTTTTATAATATAAAGTATAATTGAGAATTAGATAACATAACTTTATAGAACGAATGTCGGAGATATCTAAATTTTAAATGTAAATATATATATATATATATTATAACAAGTAGGTTGGTTTTTTATATTCCCACAAACAGTATCAATCGAAAATATAAATGTGATGTAAGTACATATTAGTATTAGTCATATTCGGTTTAAACGACGATTATAGTAGGTACTTTAAAAATAAAACATTATTCTTTTAACGAAACTTCAATTGCGTATTTTAATAGTGCGACAAATAATCCTAGTAAATTAACATCGAAAATGAATTTTAAATCATTCGTCTTTGAAATATCTTAATTTCAATATGGGGAAGTTAAAAATTTATTGGTAAGTATCTAAATAAAAAAACATAGCTTACAAAGCAAATGCGCATTCAATTAACAGCAAACTGCACCGTTATACCAAAATGAAATACCGTCTAGTAATAAAATATTGCATTTTACAGTTGGACCGGCATCAGCATCCAGCCTATGACGACATAACAGCCGCCCTCAGCAATGTTACTGAACCGCACTCAAGCATTGTTATGAATAATCCATTTTCAATTTTAAACATTCTACCTTACGACCTTAGAAGATATTTCACGTACAGAGGGTCATTGACAACTCCACCATGCTCGGAAGTAGTCATTTGGCTGGATTTTGAACAACCCGTCCGTTTAACTCACGATCAGGTATACTAGATACTAATATTACAAATACGAAATAATTTGAGACAGTAACTTTTGAGTAAGGGATATATACGGTGAAAGTTTTATGTTCAAATAAAGTGAGAATAATAGCTTGTTTAAGTAATATAAGAACAAATATTTGTAATAAGTACTAATGTACAAACATACCAGAGAATATATTACATAAATATGTAATCTGTGACGACAGAATTTCAAATAAAGATTTCCCTCGTGTGGTGAATTATGTGAAAATGTTCATGAAGCGGGAGCATGTTCGGTTCGTGTAATGCTTACATCCGAAACTTCTAAATGGGGTTCTACTAATTTTTTACAGACATACATAATAAAAACCTTATTTTATTTAAAGTTGAAAGGGAAGGATTTTAGAATCAATAAATCAATTAATATAGTGAAAGCATTTGTATCCATTAAATTTGACAAGCTATTTACGCTATCATTAAATTATAACTGTGAAATAAAAAATAAAAATTTGGAAGTAAAATAATTGACCACCGAACTACCTCTCTGTGGGTGCGTGTCAGTTATTTTGACATAAGATGTCGATTATGGTGAATATTATGACGGTTATTAGTTAATCATAATTTGAAAATTCTTTACAGATCGAAGTATTCAGAGAACTACGATCGACCAGTGGAAAAATTCGGCATAACTTCAGACCAATACAACCGATTGGAGACAGAACTGTATTCTATAATATAGATAGTAATTATTATACTTATAATGAAATTGATGACCCTGAGGCTCACACTGAGTGGCCGCAGACAAGGAAAAGAGGGAACAGTGCTAGTATATCTAGGTTTAGCTTAGGCTATTTTACCTTTATGTTTATATTATGTATTACATTAGGTTAATGTAAACAATACAAAGGTTATAGGAAGCGAAAATATGATGCTGTATAGTTAGGACCATACACAAAACTAAAATGTTGCAAGTGTAGATTTCAACAAGCAATGCAAAATTAAAGAGAACAGCTGTACTACTATAGGCACGTAAGTCTAGCGCTGGCCGATACGTGGAGGGGATTGCCGCGCATGTGTACTGTGGTGAGGGGCCGGAATGCGACTGGAGAACCAATCGACGCTCTTCATTCCGCTTGCCCCCCTCAGGTACCTTATGTTTTACTTCTGGGCAATAACGGTCAGCGCTAGAGTTTCGTGCCGCTACTTGTAGCTGCACTATATTCCATTTTTTTAATTATTTGCTTTCTTTGCTGAAAATATATGGGGTAAATAGTCGGCCATTCAACTTTCATTCATTCATTCAACATTCGTTAACATAACTCTTGTTTAGTAAGTTAAATTACTTTTTCAATATAAGGGCTCAAAAATAAGGTATTTCAAGTTAGGTATAGTATAGAAGAGACCATCTTTTAATATTATACCAATATTTTTGTTATCTGGATAAAAAGCTTAGACATATTAGTATGATTGTTATTTTTTTTATTATAACCAGTTCTATTCCCAGGTATAGAGCGTAAAACCTAGTAACAGATAAGGAATTTTATCCTAAAAGTGTTGGCCAATATCACATGGGATGGTGACTCCTGTTTCTCTATGAATTTCTTCTATATACAGTATGTATATGTACAAATACTTTAAAATGGCTAAAAGTACCATTCAATTTGGAATATTACGATTATTATTTATAATAAAATTACAAAATGTAAACCTGACACAATAATAATTGTCAAGGTACCCATGTGCTAATCATTTCTATTACTCGGTATTTATAATATAAAGAGTTCATATAATTGTCATGAATAAGATATTGTATGTGATATTTATCATTTAAGTGACTACTAATCTATGTAACAACAGTTACAGAGGTAGTATATGTAGGTTCGACTATACAGATGAAAAGCTATCAAATGAATTTTCTAAAAAAATCTTTGGGAAGCTAAAAGAAATTAAAACTGTGATATCATATAAATAAAAGATTTAAAAAAGTTTTGGTTTTTAATTTTTAAAATTCAAACGTCAAAAATGTATACCTAATTCTCCCCAATTCAGTCATCTTGTGGAACTCTTGTATCTGTCATAGTAAGCATAGCTCCCAAATTGTCGTCAGATCCTTGCTTTAGTCTTTCCCAAATCAATTCTGCAATAGCTTTTTGTGTTCTTCTCTCAAGTTTTTCTAATTTTTTTGCAACATCCCTTTTGAGATCCCAATCTGGCTTTCGGGGTGCAAGTGATGCTATATCTAAATCTTGAAGTACAACCTGTAAATTTACGATGGCATATGTAAAAATTGTACATATATCACATAAAAAATTGAAGCTTACACTTTTATTTTGATACAAACATTTTATGATAATTATTTGTGATGACAAAGGCGGTGACCAAAACAATAATAAAATCTTTTAAGAAAAACAGTTTTAGGTTCTAAAAAATTTATCACAAATTAGAAAACCAGATTTACAACTGAAGTTTAGTTAGGTTTAAGAAAAATTACCAGTGCAACAGATATAGGAAAAAGGCTCCAATTCTTTAAATAAGAAATGTAATTTACCTTTTCTTTCCCAGCTTCAACTAAATCTTTAACTTCTTCATCAACCTTTTCTGGCTCCGCATCTTGTAACTTTGCTTTTTGCAATGACTCATCTTGTGGTTTATAACTTCTAAACATAGGCCTGGAATAACAAAAACACAATCATTAGATATTTAACTCTAAGTTAATCCAAATTCAAATCCAGTCTTCCATGCACATATTGGGAAGGAATCGTAAAATGTATTATATATAATGATTCTTCCAAAATATCTACACTTGTTAATTTGAATATTGATAATGGAAGATCAAATGCAACTTGTATATTAATTAAACAAATTTAAAAGTATATTATAACAATTTATAGCAATAAAATTACCTTGGAAGTGGAGCATCTTTATTTTTTGAGTCTGATGATGAGGTTACATTTGTATTTTTTCGTTTTAAATTTTTTAACCTTTCTTTCCTTTTTTGCGCTTCCTCTTCCAAATTTCCAACTCCTTCCATAGTATCCAAAACTACCATAATATAGCCCTAGTAACTAATAGTATTGGCTTTATTCTGACTTTTATTGTTCTAAGTATTTCATTAAATTCTCAACCAATTAGGAAAATCACTATAATAAGACTAATGATAAAAATGTAATATCTATATTATAAATTTCGAAAAATGTGATTCAAAATGAATTTAGGCAGATGTAAATAACACAAGCTTCAAGATCACAACATTTCGATTTTCACGTCAATAGAGTCAATTTAATAGAGTATAGAAGAGTGACTCGACTATAATGTGTTATTATGCCCTCTGAATTTCAGCCCTTAAATCAAAAATATCAATTTAAAACATATTTAGTTTTCCTAACATATATCGCAAAAGATATATTTATATATATATATTCTCGTTAAGATTTAGACCTTAACGAAAATAAATATAATTGAACTAAAATAGCCTAATAAACTTCATTGATATCGTTTAAATGGGACACTATATTTTTTTGAATTCCTTTATGTTTCTTTATGTAAGCGGGTCTATAAACCAAGGTATTTGGTGTATGTTATAAAGCTCACATGATGGGACTTCTTTACATTTATAACACAATAACAACCATTTATGAAGATTTTTTCAGTTTATCAAGTTTATCATCTCTTTTTGTTACCTGCGGCACAAAATCTTAAGCACATAAAAAGTATCTATGTATTTTTCAAATATGTATTATGTATATTTGATCTAAGGTTTGGTCTTCAAAAATTACACAAAATTTACATCTTTTTCTCAAAAAATACTTACATCAATTACATTACATAAAAACTATCTTTACGAAATTACTTATTTACAAAATCTAAATATAAAAAATAACAACCACCGCACATATTTCTGATGACGTTTTTATTATGCGTTTATTTGGCAACATACATTGATATACAAAAAACCCAAGATGCACACTCAACGTCTAAAAAACGTCCTCAAAAAATGAGCGCAACATTCTAAATTGTGCGCTCATTTCAAATAGTCTCGCGTCGCTCGCATCATCGAGCGGTCGTTAAAAATTTCAAAGTGTTCTGTGAGAAATTGTAAAAATATTTCGTCAAGAATGCTAAAAAAGGATGGGATATCGTATTTTCGGTAAGTAAAAAACTTTATTGATTAGTTTTTGTTGTTTTTATGACTGATTATAACAAGCAATGTGTGATTTTTATTTATTTTTTCTAAAAACTTCATTCAACGCACAAACTTCTATACGGCCAACTTCAATGGCTGCTTGTTCAGTGTTAGAACAACGCATTACAGTCTCCTTTTTATTTTAGTCGCATTATAAAAATTACCCTGTTCTAATAAGTGGAGTCGATTATATTTATTTGTGTTTTTTTATAAATAAATTTATGTACTATTGAACTTTTTTGTAAAGTGTAGGTCAGGAGGTAGCCAATTTAACATTTTTTTTTAATGTTTGTAAATATTTTGATATTGCTTACAGATTGAAATACCGGATGATGGCGGTAATACTGAAGTGTATCCTACGAGTTCAATGTTTAATTCAGAAATTGAAAAGAAATTCAAATCTCCTACCACTTCTCTAAGCCCGGGGTCAGTTTTGAATACACCTCGAAAAGTTCGTATAAAAAGCGAACTTCACAAATGCCGTAAATGTTAATTAGCAAGGAAAAAGTCATTAAAAACTTAAGGAAAAAGAATTCGAGACTTGTTAAAAAGACTATTTCACTAAAGAATGCGTTAAATGTTTTAACGAAAAGGTTTAAATTGTTTTGAACCAAATATTTGAATAAACAATTTTAACAGTTATTATTTGTTTTTTTGGTATACCCATAGGCTACCCAAAAACATATTTATGCACAAATAAAAGTATATTTATGTGTTTAAAACACATTTTAACAAACTCTTAAAATACTAAATAGTAATGTATAATGAAAAAAAAAGTCATGTTCGACTCCACTCAATACCTTGTCCTACCGACCACGGTCGGTCGTAAAATTTTATTGCTTTAAGTACATTGCGTTGTAATAACAACTTTAATCAATTCGCGTAAGGTTGATTTTGCAATAATATATGCTTGTCACTTATAGAAAGAGACAGAAATAGTGTTTCGGGACACTTTCGAGCGTTACTTTTATTCGAGACTGTGCATCTTGGGTTCAGTGTTGCCGTTCTAGAGACTTTGTCGCTAGATCTAGCGGAATTCATGAGTGGTTAGCGGCAAAAAAAATTGAGTTAGCGACAAAAAAATATTTAGAGACTTCTAGCGGATTTTGAGCCGTCGCATATGCGACTTTTTTTTTTTAAAAATTGGAAAATTTGTAATGTGTTGTTAAGGCCACCACTACACCTGAACAATCTTAAACATCCGTTCTGGCATAAAATATCTTCAAATAGCCTCAACCCCAAAATTTGTCTCGTTCACAAACTTTTTCTAAACAATTTCTTTTCTTCTATTAGCTGATTTTCAAATGTTCTGGCAACACCCACGTATAGTTAGACAAATTCAGTTGATTATTTCGTTATTCTTGCACGTTCGCAACACGTCAGTGTTGCCCAAAATCGGTCTTGGTCTTGTTCTTGCATTTTTGCAAGACCAATACCAAGACCGCCTTATCGCAGCAAGACCAATACCAAGACTGAAGCCTGCAAGACTTGAGCAAGACAATACTTAAGCCTGCAATACTCTTGCGTCTTGCAGTTAGGACAAACTGAGATTTGGGCGTTATTAAGTAGGTATTTGGTTTCAATCCCGATTTTTAGAGACGTTCCCCAGTATCAAAACCATAGGTATCCTCATAACACTAAACTAAGGGCTGCAGTTGGCAACGTGCCGCTCGTCTGAAAGAACCCTGAAAGGTATTGTATTGATTAAGTAGGTAAGTACAAAAAAAAAACAAAAAAATCCCTTTATTAAGTACCTGGTCTTAAATTATACATTTTAGTACATCCCTTTTAAGTTCTATAACCTGTGTTAGGGATGCACACTCTTTCCTATATGTTGTTACTTAACAAAGGTCTAATCTAAACAAAAACAATGAACTTACATACTAAGTAGTACTTATACCTTAATATAACTTAATGTAACTTAATAAACAATCCAATACATAATATATTTAAAAAACCCAAAATCTAAACAAAAGTTTACACTAAATCGTAAAAAGTAGAAGCAAACTACAAAAGTAGGGTAGATAAGTAAGTAGATAAGATCGCACCATCATCTTTTGATTGAGTGTAACTGTAGTGCAACTCAGACGAGTGTAGCCCGTATGTCATGGCCAGTGCAGGTTAATACAGCGTAACATGTCTCTTGTCAGCCGTATGATGCGATCACATAAACTATACACTATTTAAATAATTATAAATGTTTATTATACACCACATAATACTAAAGATAACGATAGGTCAGATTAACAATATTTAGTATATATAACCTACGTTTAAGGTACCTAACACAAACATAACATTATATTAAAATTTGAAGGATATATTATTATTTTTTTTAGTACTTACGTAAGATTAGATAATTGTTATTGAACATTGTCATTTGTATTGATTTTTAATATATATACATTTACTCAACTTCTACAAATAGATCTTCAGTTTGTTGATAATTTAATGTTTTTAGCCATGTTGGTACTGTTTTTTTACACTCTTTAAACGTCATAGGGTTATGATTAGGGTTTTATTTATTTTATTGTAATTTTGTAGATTGGGTTGCAAATTGCTTCGAGGCAAAAGTTTAGCGACTTCTAGCGGATTTTTTAAAAATATATTTACCAATATCTAGCGGATTTTTTCATATTACTAGGGACTTTTAATTTGGTAGAACGGCAACACTGCTTGGGTTTTTTGTATATCAATGGCAACATATCATTTATTGGAACCGTTCTTCCGTTCTTACCTAGCGTTGTCAAAGAGAATAATAGATATGAAAAAAGTGAACAACAATAAAAAATAAATATTATTTATTTTCAAACATATTATTCATGTTATGTGTCATGTCGTCATTAATGTTAAGTGTAGTTAATAATTTCCAGTTCATGGCTGTCGTTGACATGGACATATAATATACATAGCTTCATATACTCAGATAAATCTAATGATTAAGAATTGAGCGATTCTCTGTAGGTCTTCCAATTAAGTAAATAAAACATGGGACAGGATTGTTTTATAGGTTTTGTATTACATATTAAAATAACACATTTATTTTATTATTTTATTAAAGACAAATACATAGGTTACAATATTTGTATACAATATGAAATCAAAACATATTATTTCGGCGGCGGTAATTAAATGCTTATAAGTAAGTATCTTTAGTTTTATCTTGAATTGTAAAAAAACATCAATCTATGGCAAAAGACAAATTCATTCTTAAGTATAAAATAAATATTATTATTAAGTAGTATTTAGCAATTTTTAGTCTATCTTAAAAATAATCTGTAATACAGTGCATACGACTATTTTATTTTATCTTTACATAATAATCAATAAAGAAAATAATACTACTCTAGAGAGTATGAACATACGTTAACAAACCTTTGTAAATGTTTAATGGGTGTTTTTAGTCTCCATTTGTCTCTATTTCTTTATTAATATAGATCGATAACATTTCTATACCCTACGCCTTATAACTAGCACTAAAATTACAAGTTTTCTTAAGCAAATAATAAATTCATTCGCTGTAAAAATTAAATATAAGTAATTTAAGTGAGGTGTAATATATTTTCGGTAATACCAGATCCTAAATATTTTTCTTTTCATTCGAACTTAAAGTCTTTCAAGCCTAAAACCACTATTTTTCTAAAATCTAGGCATTCTGAGGTGAAATATGTTGATATTATTTACAACCTAGATGTAGTCAAATATTTTTGTAATATGCCCCTCTAACGCTCGCGTATCTCATAAATTCATTGCGTTTGAAACGGTCGTACATGTCGTCTACTATCAAAATTTAATCGGTTGGATATATTTACTGGTACACCGTGATTTAAAGATAAAACTTTAGTTACAATATTTAAGTCTTCGTGCGCTCTACCATTCAAACCAGTTTGGACTAATAACTGTTTTAATTCAGCATCTGGACTATATTGGTTCTGCTGATTTATTGGAAAGAATCCATTTGTATGAACCGGACTGAATGTATTAAATCTGTTGTAGTTTGGGTTATTAATTCCGAAATTACCAACACCGCTTTCATGTCGAAAGACGCGATTTCCCTGTTTCCCTTGATTAAAATTTTGATTCTGAGCAAAGTTTTGGTTTGGTTGTAAGAAACCGCTTATTCCTTGAGGAAGGTGATTGTTTTGTAAAGGAAATTGTTCCGATTGTTGGCTACGTAGATGAATGAGAAAATCTATAGCCTCTTTGTTAGGTAATGCTTGATTAGCTAACACATTACTTTGTGATATGGCGACACTTGGTTGAATAGTAATCTGAGAAGTAGGAGGCTGAATTCCTGATGGATTTAAAAGTTGCTGTACATTTTTCTGTTGTGCATTTTGTTGTTCCACTTGCTGCCTTTTGTAATGCTCCTGCTCAAATTGAAGAAGTTGTTGTCTTTGCGCTTCTTTTTGCTGAAGAAGAAATTGCTGTTTACGTAATAACTGTTCTTGTTGTATCTGCTGTATCTGTAATAGCCTGAGTTGTTCTTCTAGAAACCTTTGCTTTTCTTCAAGTTGCTTTTGTAAAGTTAGTTGTTGTGTGATGTAGTCTGATTGGGAGATTTTAGGGATTCCGTTGTTATTTGATACATCTTCATGGGAATTTGAATCTAAGGTTTTCAAAATATCTTGATTTGTTGTTTGTTGATATATAGGTATAACTTTTTTGGGAATGCCATGCGCGTCTTGATGAACTGTAAAAGCTGCGACGAGTGGTGCCTGATAGACTTGAACGTCGCGTTTATCTACCTCTTCAATATTTGTACCATCCTTATCATGGGTCGGTTTGGGCGTAGTCGTTGTAGTTGTTGTTGTAGAGGTAGTTGAAGTAGTTGATATCAAGCGTGGTTTTGATGTGCTTATTTTGTTTGCTTGGCTGCTTCCAAAATTTGATTTTGATGGGAGGCTTCTGATTTGCTGAACATTTACTCCCGACTCTTTGGCTTGAAATATCTCTTTGAAAGGCATTTGTGTTGGAAGTGTTGCAGTTATATAGTTTTCTACATTACCTACTGTTGTGCTAAGAATAGATATCTTGTTGTCTAACAAAGTCGGTGAGGCATTTGTGTTATTTCTAAAAGCTTCTTGGCCGTTTACGACGAATGAGTGAATCTGTATATTTTCTTTTGGCTTCCGTGTTCCAAAATTATTTTCACTTGTGCTCAGAGTTTCAGAACTTGAAGATGAAGCATCTGTCGGTTCTGGGTCTGATACTCTTCCGCTCTCTTCAAGATCGCTTAGCGCTTTTAGTAAAGCTTTTCGAATGTATGGATCCAACCGTACAGATGGATTTGGTTCTACGCTATTTAATTTATCATTAAAGCCATCGGTCGTGTAAGATTCTTGAGCTTCACTTAATACCAGTATGACTGATAACAATAGTATCTGCAAAAAAGAAAAAAAAAATGTATTTTTAATTTAATTTTGTATATTCAGCACAGACATAAAATATAAATATTTAAATCAGTATAAAACAAAGCAATACATAATATTTCAATTGTTAAAGCCTAAAAGAAAATGTAAAACTGCATAAATTTAAGGTATGTCAATCTTCTTACATAAGATAAGTATGAATAATATTATTGAGGTCATAGTGGTACATGTCACGAGTGATCTTAGTCGATCGCATCCAACGCAGTTCACGTTATTCGACAAGGCTTCAATTACCAAACAGTATGACCCAACGCTTTCTCTACTTAAAATCACGAATTTTCAAACAAGTGTCAAAATCGATACCAAACGATTTAAAATAGGATATCAGAGAAATAATAAGTCAACTTCGTTGTTTTATAAGATTCAAATTTTAAACCAACAGATGACAGTTTGAAATACTCAGCTACTAAGTATTTACATATTATTTACACCTATAAGTTTTAAGTTAAGCATACAAATTTATTTTTATCCAAATTTTCATTCACGCTTTATGTTTATCTTATTTATTAGAATGATAATAATAATTTGTAAACGTGCGCTGCAAGTATCGGCACAGTATTGTAGTAACTATTTAAATAAATGCTAAACTAAAATAATGTAATTTGTCCTTCTTTTGATACATATTTTACGTAATTTACAAAGACAATTTTAAAACAGATTAGGTGGTACCCAACCAAAATTGTATGCTTATCCTATATTTTTTGTGTATTATATTTAGTTTTTTTGCTTATTAATTATTAAGTCATGACTGTACACAAACAGTTTTAAAGATGTAGTGGATTTTAAAAGCTCAATTAATGGACATATTTTCATAGCTTTGTCATGACAAAAATGTCAATGCAATTTGAATAAAATTGACCCCATCTGAGCAATACGTTTAAGGTCCCTTAGTTCACATAAACACAATCATTCGTCACATTATGCACGTATTACTTACAAGTTACAAGAGCCTTCGGCATTTATCTGTATACAATGGTACGTAATTACATAATGGTAATGTCAACAATAAGAAATTTCTCTTTCAATAACTAGTATACGAAGATCACTTTAGTTATGAATCTTACACACAGGTTCATTCATATAAGAGCTGTTGAAGCTAAAATAATATTCCTAAAGGTTTATGCGTGCTATAAATTTCAGATTTACGGTACAGAATTAAATGTATATTTTATATCTTTACTAGCTGACCCGGGGAACTTCGTACCCCCAAATAAATGTCGTGTTACAGATTAGCTGAATGTATTATTTTATAAAAGTTATACAATGAGTACAAAATAAATATTACATTCACTACTTTATTAAGATATTAATAAATAAGAGTTTGAACGCACGCATAAATTCTGTCAACCAATATATACCTTTTTTATTGCTGAAATTATTATACATTTTCAAGTCTACAATACGCCCTAATCCGAGTATTGTGGCCAATCTTGTCAATTCGAATCTTTTATTGAAATACGTTCGATGATTTGAGAGGAGAGTTTACCGGGGTGAAAATTCAATGTTTGACAGTTAATATACCCATGAACATTCTATTTTCTTTTAACTTTTCAAAAAAAAAAAACAGGTAAATACAACAAATTAAGAACAATGAAAATAGGCTTCTCGAGTTTATACAGTTCGAACAAACCCAACTTTATTTCATTTAGTCATGGTCTTTGGGGCCGATTGGAAAGGTGTGTCCAGTATGCCCCCATATCTCTATACGGGGTCCCTTTAAAAATTGTACAAACATTTAAATATCTTGGACACATTTTGACACCCGACCTCAGGGATTATGCTGATAGGGAACGGAGAGCGTTGTGACTTGTGTGTCAGGATGAATTTGATCGCCCGCAAGTTTGCGCGATGCTCAATAGATGTGAAAATAACCTTGTTTAGAGCATTCTGCACATCATTCTATAGGAGTGCCCTATAGTCGAAATATACTCGATTGTCATACAACGCTTTCCGTATCCAATATAATAATGCGTTCAGGGTGCTATTGCGGCTGCCTCGATTCTGCAGCGCATCGGGGATGTTTGCGGAGGCGCGGATGGATTGTTTCTACGCCACCATGCGCAAGAGATGTGCATCCTTGGTGTGCAGGGTGCGAGCTAGCGGTAACGGCATCCTCCGCATGATCGCGGACCGAGTCGATTGCCCATACCTCAATCACTGTTCCACTATTTCATGCGGAATGATTCCGGCATGAATATAATGTCTACTAACACTTAGATTTAAGTTATTAAGTTGTAATTACTAACACTGTTATGGAACCTTGTTTTCCGAAATAAACAATTAAATTAAAAAAAAAATTATATATTAAGTATACAATGTTGCATAATGTCTCTTTGAATATTGTTCTGAATTTAGCGTGATCAAATATACTTCAATCGTTGTCAATTTAATTAATTAAGGGTTTTGGTAAGAATCGATTTCAAGCAATTCTTTTCCCATAAATCATCTTTGTCACTACGTTCGAGCCGACGGTGATGACTGGTGGCATTTAAGAGAATCACCGTCATTGCGTAAATGATTATACAATAAAGTGCGTAATACACGAAAGAGGGGTCATCAAATTCATTAATTATATTAAAATGTTTATTAATTTTAGTTAAAAGCCTCGAAATCAGATTGTTCGTGTCTTAAAAGGCTGTAATTAATGTCTATTAAGATTGAGATCGTAATTTCATAACTTTGAACTAAGTAGATACATAAATAAGCACGCTTTACAATAATGAATTATGGCCGTAGCTTTCTCCGAATTATTTAATTTATCTATGTCAAATCTTATACCTACAATATCATTATATGGTAATGAAGACTACTGGTGTACCTCCCACAATTCATAATTGTATACTATTCTTTGTTGTGGACCAATAATTTAACATATATAAATACAATGATTTGAAGCTAATATATATATAATTTTTGTGACTTCAACTAAGTGAGATGTCCTGAGGTTCGATTCCCGATACTTATTTTTATTTTAGAATAGTGAATTGTACAGACAAAATCTAAAAGTATGCATTGGATCGCTAGTTTTGTGCAATTTGGAACGACATCAAAACCGTTACAATGAGCTCAATATGATGCATTTTTGAATGGAACAATCAAGCCAAATTTAAATATGCACTTGGAGCGAATAATTTGGCTTTTACGTAACCAAATGTATACAAGAAGTTATATGAACTCATACATAACTCACAGCTTAGTCGTAGTATATATTACTAAGTCTAAGCTGTGAGTTTTCTATAGAAATGGAATTGTAATACCAAATCATAACATAACAAAAACACTTCAATACTAGAAATTTCTCCATCATGATATGTCTTTATCATTATTTAACAATGATTTATTAAAGTTCGCTTAAAAAACAAAAACAAATCAGTGTCGCTACAACCTCTTTAGGTCTTGGCCTCAGATTTCTGAATCTGTTTCATGATCATTTATAAATCTAATAGGCAAGTAGGTGATCAGCCTCCAGTGCCTGACACACGTCGTCGACTTTTTGGGTCTAAGACATGTCGGTTTCCTCACGATGTTTTCCTTCACCGTTTGAGCAAATGTTAATGCGTGCATAGAAAGAGAGTCCATTTGTGCACAGCCGGCGATCGAACCTACGATCTCAGGTATGACAGTCGCACGCTGAAGCCACTAGGCCAACATTGTTCTTTTTTTTCGCTTAAGGACTATCAATTCCTTAATTCGCAATCAAAGAACTTTTGGTCATACAAATGTGTTGTACCGTTTTAATGTTAAATTTACAAAAGAATGCTAGATCTACTCGATACCATTCTTATATGATGAGAAAACAAATTAGGTAATGTTCTACAAAACACAAAGCTCTCATTATAAGTTTAGTTACGCTTAGAAACATTGCATTTGCATCACCTCATTAGCCATAATACTTTAATCTTGTTTCTGAACGCATTGTTTTAGGCTTAATAAGTCATATTTTATTACACCATTTTATTGCGCCGTTACAGTGTAACATTTTTATTACTCTACATGACGAATTAATAATCACTGTGATATAATCGTGTATGCCACAATATTAATCTGAACGTGGTTTAAGAAAAGATAAAATCGTTTTAATTGCCATCTTTATCTAACACTATTTTTATTAAGATATTTATAAAACTAGCATTCGCATAAAACATAGTCATATGTAAAGTTATTTTTCATATGGTTTTGGGTGTGACATTTTTAGTAGTCCGATCTTGAATCTCCTATATCCTATTCGAAATATATATATCCCCACTTGCTTTGGTGGGCAGTGGGCACGAACCAAGTTTATTTGCTGGGACTTTTTTAAAGCACACGTAATAACGTGTAACCACTTGAAATATCAAGTGTATTCGGAAACTCTACCTTTTCATCTACCAATCACGTTATTAACGTACATTTTAAGTATATTTGGAAACCAATCATAAAACAAGTATAAATTAAATATATCAGTTTAGTCAAAAGTGACCTTACTTTTATGACTATCATTTAAAAGGCTCGACGTAATGATAAAGATTCTCACTTGCGAGTTGATTATTACTGGTATTAGCTAAGATACCCTGGAGCGAACAAACTATTAAACATAGTTCTCACGATTGTTAAAAACCGTTATACAGTATCATTAAAATCTATTAAAATCTTTGAGAATAAGTGTGTAGCCATTTGGCTGACAAAGTTTTGTGTGTAGTACTTCCAATTTAGCCCACATCTTGGCGGTAGGTTTGATGTCGTAACTTTCTATAAAAGGACTATATATTTTACTGTCAACTGTCAATGGTCAATAGAGAAATCTCGAAATGATGACCTATTGTACGCTATACTTGTTTTATTCCTATAGAAACATAGAATAAAAATAAAAGGTACATACAGATACATCAGCGAGTTCATTAAAAAGCACTCGGCATGTACCAAACTCAGTGTTCATAGATTTGACATCTACACTATTATAAGTAATTTATTTTACTTACATTTAAATTTTTATCAACCAAATAGAAAATACAGTATTAGCGAGCAAGACTGCATTTTTTTTAAACCTTCGATTACTTTTTTGATTTGAAAACCATTATTATTTAATTAATTATGTCATCAAGTCGTTGTGCGAATTTTTTTTTTTAATTAGAGTAACCAAAAGCTTAGATTTAATCCTACATGACTACGACTTTAGTATGGAAATCTTGGGCAAATCCAATCCGCAAAGCCTGCGGTCTGCCCATAGAAGTGGTTTAATAGATTATGACGGTATGAGTTGTTTAAGTTTAAATTCAGAAAGAACATGTAATCCCTAACAATAGTTAAACACTAATTGTTAAAACTCGTTGATTCATTTAAATTAAGGATGATATATCGTGAGAAATGTGATGATCAAAATTATTTAACTAACTGCTTTCACTGTCTCACGACTAGACATAAAAGCATTACTTTGTACAAAACCTGCTTCTTTTGTTAGATTCAATACTTTTTAAGTTTTGAAATAAATATTGCTTGATAACGCTATTAGAAGAGGGCGCCCCCCAAAAAAGGCGGTTAGAAGAAATAGTAGCGGTTACAGGAAGCGAATGGAGAATGAAAGCCATGGACAGAGTCAGTTGGAAAAAGCTGGAGTAGGCTAACCGACTAAAAAAATAAACTGTATATATTATCTATTTGTCATGATTGGAAATTAAACGGCTTTATTATTACTATTATTATTATTATTAACGCTGTTTTTTATTAGCAAAGCCAAAAAATTGTCAGTGCCTACAAATGCCAGTAGAAAATCATTCAAGGCCCATGGGGCACATGCAAGGCCAGCCTTGCATGTGCTTATGGGCGGCGTTAGCACCATTCGAAGGAACCGCAAGCTCTTACTTTAACATTTAAGTCAGGACGTCTTAAACACTGCGTAAATACATAATTTCATTTATGTAAGAAATGCATATATGTATTGCTTCCTGAAGTTTACCACATCATACATAGTACTAAATCTATGGTATATGTTACAAACAATTTTATCTAACATTTATGACGATTACGGTAAACATAAATTATAAAAAAAAAATTAAATGATTAATAAGTATATAATATAATTTCGAATTTTCACAAATCAATAGGTTGACAAAACTGTATGACGTAGGTCAATTAATAATAATGAAATATAATTCTAAATTTCAGCTCAGGAAAGAAACAATTGAATTAGCAAGTCATGGCTGCAATTATTTATATACATACATACATTTCAACATGACCACTCTCATAATTTATTGTAATGATGACTATTAGAAACTCGCTAAATTAGGCTCATTGCTCCTTTTAAGGTAGCAATAATTACTCCAAAATAAAAGAGTTTGATCATAATTATATGTTCTTAAATGCACTGCACGCCGAAAATTTAGACGGTATTAACATAAATAATATTAATCTTAATGACTATCTTACAATAATCAGACATTACCTATCATAACACCATTAATATAAATAAAACACACGAATGCTCATCGTCTGAAGATGAGTTCTATCATCATTCTTACATTTATCATATTTAAGTTTCTTGCGTAATCATCAATTTGTTGATAGTTTTAATATGTTCGTTATTCCACTTCCTCGAGAGAGTGTCGTAACGGAATAAATTTGCGATTTACCATATAAATGAATGGTTTATAGATCTTCCAAGTAGTTTTTATAACCTGTTTAGTTCAAGATTGAAATATTTTCTAATTTAATATTCCTAATAACGTTATTATGCAATTCGTCATATGTTTATTAATTACTAGAATTTTTAATTACACATATGGCGTAACTATTGGGTCTCTGGTATTATGAGGATCCAAATCCGATTAGAATTTTCTCTTATAATCTTTTGTCCTCTCTATTTGCTCTCTTTTACGTTTTCATATCGAAGCCTTATAACTACTGAGCTTACCAAGTTACTGATCACTTCCGGTAAATACGAGTAGCTTTTATATTTGAGGTCTATGGCTACATTATGTATTTTTACAGGCGATCACTCCCCACCTATAAGAGTATATGTTAAACGATATTGTTATATATAATATCGTTTACTAATTACATGTGGATGAGGAATACAATGCGGATTTTATTTAAAAAATTTGTGCATTAAACATAACATTAAATTCTAAACAATTCTTACGGGTTTCAAATCTAAAATCAAAAAATATTAATAATTCAAGTTTATAAGTTATTATAACTAAGGCATAATAAATTATAAGTTATTTTATTACTACAAATGTTTTCTTGAGTGTGGCTCCAAATTTTTTGTTTGAAAAATCATAAGTATTTAATTAGTAATTCATTACGATTGAATAAATTTTGCTTTCGTTCTTACTAGTATATATACATATTGAAAATTATACAGCGTTTACTTAAAGCATTTAAACGAGGAAAATAAGTTGTTTAAAATCTGCCACTTTAACTAACTAACGGTAGAGTCTTCAAATACATCTCCTCCCAAATTAAAACTTATAAGCCGAGTACGATAAATTTGTATTTTGTACTAATGCTATTACCGCATTATTTCCCAATATAGTCGAGAACATATATATTTACGTAACTCACAATTAAAAAAAAGCTTTCATTTCTATATGCATCATAGTTTCTCTTAATGCAACGGTCATAACACAAGCGCACATCTTTAGAATCCTTAATAGTAGTGCTCTTCCGACAACTTGTAAACGCCAGATCGCATCACGCATGCACTTTACGTAATATGGGAGAAAGCGCACCTTTGTGAATAGCTTTTAAAATTTTCATTGTGATTTACATTTTCTTAAATAAATTATAGCACAATTATTGTTTAGGTTAAACTCTTAAGGTTAACATTCGAAATGTATTCTTAATTTAAAAAATATAAAAAAAATAGTATTTGTGAACGCAACTAAAGAAAAATATTTTTGAACCACAGATTAATATTAAATGTCATACCATAGACACTAAGCCACTATAGTATTAATTAAAACACATGTACTCACTAGACGCATCGTGTAAGCCGTCGTTCACAACACCAAAATGCACTAGCGGCTTCGTCGCTGTAACAGTGTCAACTGCGTGGAAAGAACATCTCAGATCCCCGCTATTGTACGGATAAGGATGTTGATGGATCATATTTACTGTTTACAAAACCATTCAATAAATGTCGGTTAAATATGTCAGTGTTGTGGGAATGTTATATATTCACCTCATTAGTTTGATAAATTTTTTAACCTAATTATGATGATGCATAGGAAAAAGAGTTACTTTGTATTGCTCAATAATACATGACAAGATTTTACTAATAACATGGTATGCTTTAATGAATTGAAACAGGAATTTATGATTTGTTTTAATTAAATTGACAGTTCGTCAGTCTTTCATTGACAACGACTTTTTTCGAACGAAAAAAAATTGCGTTTTGAATTTATAACGCATTATGTACACTTGAATCGTATCATGTATTAAATAATCGTATCGAATATCAAGAGTACTAAGAATTAATCAGAATATCTAGAGAAAGCTATGTAATAAATTCTTGTCGATAACATTTGACACAGACAATGTATTGAATACTTTAGGATCGATACTGTTTCTTAACATGAATGAATTTATTGAAATACATAGCGCGATATCTTGTTGCCTTTACGTTATTATTTTTTTCGGGACAACGAATACATTTGATTGTATTGTCTCTGGTTTACGCGAGTGCTGCAAGTTTAAATAACATTTCTTTACGTAAATGTGAATTTTACTTTACATAACTCGATGTTTCGAGAGATTTGTAACAGTTTAAGTCAGCGACAGACCTCCATTTAAATGAAAATATTATTACTTACTTTCAGGTTTTCAGGTTGAACCCAGATGGAAAAATAATAAAGAGCACAGATTAAGTACTTATATTTTTTTTCGGAAAAGGCTGTATAAGAAAAAATATTCTAAATTTTAGGATTTCGTTATTGATAGTAAACAGCTATGAAGAAACAGAAATACAACTTTCGATGTTATAAAACAGACTTTTTTATCAGACCTTAAATATTATTATATAAATTATCAATTTTATCCTGAATCAACGTTCAAATCAATGACCAGCTACTATTTTAATGTAAAGCTTTATCGACGGTAACAACTTTCACGTACAAAAGAATTCAACGCACGCTGCTACCTTCGATACAAAATTAAATTATAATTTAATAGTAATTATACTGTTTCATTAACGCAAAACGTTTAACATTAAGACGTTTAATCTTAATTATTTTAGTTAATGAATGTTAATATAACTAAGCGTCGGAAACTGATTTTTTTAATTTCTAATAAATAGACATATTTTTTTAATACAATAGAAGATATTGAATAAATAAAATGTTGTATTTATTAAATTACTGATTATTTCGTTAAGATTTATACGTTAGTAGAAATAGAATTTAATGAATACGTAAACTTGTGAAAATTATTAAATTATACAATTATAATTTAAACCAGAATACATTATTTTTAAAATTAACAATGCTTTCATAAATTTGGTGTTGTATCATAGCTAGTATTACAAAGGCGGTCCTAAGGTCAAAGCGGCAACCGGTCTACTCTCCCAGAGGTCTATGTACTTTCTTTTCCATAAACTTGAGAGTCTGGTGAATGAATCTTGGGATGTGAAATGTTAAAGTAATATTTCACCCGCTTTATTGTATTTTTATCCGCGTGTTGGTGTTAAAAGATAAAATTATATAAGATATGTGTGTGTACTGTATGAAATTAATATTGTTTTCTCTCGTAATACAAAATGCATCTGGGCTACAAAGTATTTGTAAACTAGGAAGGATTGCGGAAGCTCAATTAGTTTCTCATGTTGTAACGTTTAAGATTCTCAGAAAATTCCATGAAATGGAGGGACGGATATAGGGTCACGAAATTTCGAAGACATCGATAAATTGCCATATAATTAAAAAAAAGTTGGTAACATTTACATATTTTTTTAAAGTTCATTGACAAAATCATTCACTTTTATAAATACGGCGTTTTAATTGTGTAATATTTTAAATTTCTAATTTAAAAGCTCGAAGATTTTAGCTTCTGAGTTCTACAGAGATACAGAAAACTATAGTTTGGAAATTCTCAATAAATAAATATTAATGAATGTTAGTATTAGGATCTTTGTTATTTCGTGACCATAATAAAGCTATTAATCAGTTGGAAATATTAGAGAGTTCTTGTTACCTTTGTATTATGAACAATGACCAAATAGTTTGTCACTCAATATGATTGGGTTAACAGGGGTCAAACATGACGCTTTAATTACGAGATGGATTTCGTGCTCTTGTAATAAAGGTTTCGAAAACTGATTAAAGCACCTAATTATTATCATGTCAAAATACAAAACACATACCTAACTTTTAGTTTAAGGTAGAAATCGTATATATTCAATTCTATCATTATTCTGACACCTTGCCCTAGCTGTCATTCCTAGATTGTATTTTTCTATGAATAATGTTACTCTTTTCTTGTAATATTTAAATAAAGAATTAAATTGCAAATAATTAAAGGTTAATAAAATCTATTTGACAGACAAGTCAACTGTGAGTCTTTGGTGATTGTTTTGTCATAGGGGTATTCATTAAAATAAAAAAAATACCCAGACACAGTACCGCAACAAAACCACACACAGTATTTTTACCATGAAGGTCCATGCAGACCATGGCAATGGGCATTAAAGTTAGCGATAAAATGCTCTGGGATGTAAACGCTTATATCATTTCTTTAAATTGAAATCTCATTTGCTAAGTTGTTAACAAAAACATTAAATTAAGTATTTTGTTATGGCAAAAATGAATGAACTCTACTAAATAGCACACCATAAAAAATTGTTTTTTCGGTCATATTAAATAATAAATTGCATAACGCAATGAATCACGAATTAAATACTTTGTGACACCCTGACAAATGATTAAATTGTCGCCACGCCTTCTGCGCCGAGTTTTTGCCGCTTATGTGTATTTCGTCACTTCGCTTTCTCTATATTTACATATTCTTACGCACTTTTGTTTACTTAAAAAAATTTCACTATGAACTATCGACATGTAGACATTGTAGGTTCGGCTTTGTGTTTGCAGATTTCACAACCTGTTATAATCCGAGATAAAATGATAATATTCTTTATTTTGGTTGAAGTCAAATATTCTAAATATACCATCTTATACTATTAGGAGCAGTGTTGGCCTAGTGGCGCACGCTGCGACTCTCATACCTGAGGTCGTAGGTTCGACCCCGGCTGTGTACCAATGGACTTTCTTTCTATGTGCGCATTTAACATTTGCTCGAACGGTGAAGGAAAACATCGCGAGGAAACCGACATGTCTTGCCCAAAAAGAGTCTTGAGTCACGCACTGGACGCTGATCAGAAATCTGAGGCCAACACCTAAAAGGTTGTAGCGCCACTGATTTATTTTTATTTTCCATCTTATACTAACTCGTAACTTTTTTATTAGAATAATAATACTTAAAAAAACATAAATTCAAAGTAATATTTTAGAGATAAATTAAATTTGTTTGACTGCACTGTCTCAGGAACTGTGTTCCTTAAAACAGATTTTTGTGAGGAAAGTCACTTCATGAAGAAGATCTTAAATAAGAAATTTGAAGTAAAAACAACTCTATGTATAGAATTGACTAATATTTTGATTTTATTTTGACCATCTACACGTGTCAAGGCTATAATAACAATGTGCAACGATGGGGTTACATCAAATCTTTGTCTGTGGCCTTTATAACAATAGATGATTGATTTTGTTCACTGTATTTTGATTACATTGTTCTATAATAATCGCAGGTGCATGGACTGGTCATTGAACTTACAAGATATGTGGAAATTAAGCTAGATTTAATAAAAAAAATATATGATAGTAAAATATTCTGAATTTTACGATCGGCAGCTATCATTTTAACACAGATACAGGCGAAATAATAAAATTGTTTTAAATATTACATTTATTGCAACAACTTGCTGCCAAAATGAAAATTTATCACGCTTATAAAACCGTAAAGAAATGATTTGTTTGTTATTTAAGTTAAAACGTTTTATAAATAATTTTAGGACGGGAATAATCAAAGCTTAACACTAAGCTAATTATCTACTTGATTACAGTGTTCGTCTATATCAATAGAATCTTCAAGAAACTTGGGTTCATATTTTGAAGTGAACAGAATCTGTAATTATCCTAATAATAAACAATCTTTTTATTATGGTCAATTTGGAACGCACTGCTATTTTTATTTCAAAATCATCTACAGGGCTATTCTGTATCAGATCTCGAATCGCCTCAATACAAACATTTCGATAGAATGGTCAAATATTCGTATATGTCAGTATCTGACAACACGAACAGATATCCCATATTGTATATGCAACAGACAACCACACATCCTTGTTAAATTCTAAATACGGAGCAATTACGTTTTCTTCAGCAAAATGTATTGTTTCTCATGCTTAAATTCATATGACAATAGTTTCGAATCGTCCAAAAGCTTAGCAGTGCGAGGTGGATTCGAAATCGACAAACGATATTGACAGAATATGCAGTTACGATACGATCATTATTTTTTATTAGTAGCTTCGGCATGCAGCATCAATTTTTATTACCAGAGAAATAATAAGGCTCCAAACAAAATATACTCGAAGTTCGCTTGAAAATGTGTGAACTTTTTCGAAGTTGTGCGTGATTTAACTAAATAAGCTAATATATATATTTCAATTCAGATTCTATTCACATGATTGAGGACTGATCATTTCATGTCATGTAAAATGATATATCGTATGAAGTATTGCAGCTATAATGAAATCGTTATAGATACAGACTGTTTGAAATTCTATATGATATTGGGCGAAGTCATCAAAAAGGCTTCTATTATATGACTCAAAATCTGTAATTAATGTTGGTATGATTTAGTGTTGCGAATCCAAGTTACACGTTGAATGGAGAGAGTCGTAACAACAGCCTTATTGACAAATAAAAAGCTCAATAAGCAAAAATATAAGAATATATTTTTTAAAGCAGAGATAATTAAAGCTTATAATTTAGTTCAGATTTTAATTTTTTTATAAGAGCCTATATTTTCTTGTTCCGCATGCCTACATTGTAGGGTTATTATTTGATTTTGTTTTACCATGTATAGAACCTGTCTTACTTATTAAGTAAGTAAACTTACCTGTGTTTATCATTAAAAAATATTTTTTTAAATATTAGGCCCTTACAAATGATATTGGCATTTTTTCGTACCGGCCACTTTGATCTCAAATATGCCCTCTTTGATAAGGAATTCCAAATTCAATTTTTTCAAAGCTATATAGGTCATTTGTTTTTCGAAAACCATGATTTAATTTTTTTCTTTATGTCATTCTAATTATTAAATGAGAATATGAAATGTCGCGTTATTTACGAGTATAAGTTTCAACCTGGCACCAGCACTGGTGCAGAAATGGAGGATTATTTATGTGTACCGAACCAGCCAAATAGTGCCCCAAGCGGAAATTAACTCCGAAAAGATAACTGGGAGCGTTTGAAGTGGCGGGGTCGTTCAGTATAACTTTCTTAAATCTGGCCAGAAGATTACGGCAGATGTCTATTGACAGAAACTAAAAAAACTATGATGCAAAAGCTCGCTAAAGAACTAAGCCTGTTGGCTAATCAATCACTCCATTTCACTGCTGCTTCACGAAAACTAGACACACACTGCTCAACAGAATTGCAGAAGTGCACAGATAGCAATGGTACTATAATCTATTCCTTCCATACAAAATGCCAATTTCATATGTAAACGTGATCTATTTATTTTCAGTGCACACTTACTTCCTTCTGTAAACATTTCACTCGCATCTGTTGCTTTAATTGCCTCAAATAATCATCCGTCGATATATCACGCCATCTGTGTTATAAATAATTGTGTATATTGTGTATATTGTGTCATATAATTTTAGTTTTCGGCTTTACAATTTCATTCAATTCCCGGCTGTGCACAACAAACTTTCTATATGGCCTTTTTAAGAATTGCTCGTACGGTGAAGGAAAACATCGTGAATGGCCGACGCTTATAAAAAGAAAATATTATACACTATTTACACTTTTTCTTAAATGGGAGGCAGACATACGTATGGCTAAATAAAAAAAAATAACTTTACCACTGAAGTGTAAGGATTAATAATAATAACAAAAAATCCAGTAGCTACAAAATGACTTTAAAAGTCATTTTCGATAACATTTATTCCAGAGACAAATTGTTGATCAGCCTGTTTTGAGATGCTCTGGTTTCTTCAGAATTGCTCAACGGTAGGAGAAATAAATGCATAGAAATGTCAGTGCATAGCCGCAGAACATTCGACCTCTGCGTTAAAGGTCATTTACTAGGTCAATCAAAAAATAGCATAATCTTAATAAATTAAACGGGTCAATGCTGTATACAAATGCATCGTGCAGACATATTTACAAATAAAGCCTCTAGCTATGGCTCGCTTTAATGTCAAACGTTACATGGTGTATACTGAATTTTAATTAACGAAAACTTATGTCTTTATAAGCAATTAATTTCTAAAATTGTTGCGTAATTTCATATCTGAGAATACGATTATGTTGACGAAAGCGGTGACATCATGGCAATAGCGATCCGGGTGTTAATAATTTTTTAAAAGTAAGATATGATTTTAAAGACAAGGATAATTAATGTTCTCAATGGGCTATTTGGGAGTAAGTAATGCAATAAAGTGTGTGTGGCCTCTGGTAGATAGTATCGGTGGCCGTAGTGCTAGTGTTTTCCTATGAATAAGTATAGCAATAGAGTGAGGAAATGCTGCCAGCATTAAAGGTACACTTAGTTTTAATTTCTGAATATTGAATATTGTGCAACTTTTTAATTGCAGCAAAATTAAATACATAACCACTTATATTTACTTATATATAACCGTTAAAAACGCTAAGATAAATATCAATGTAGGCAACATCCGCAGTACTAAAGTAAAACTCACTGGCATTTCTCCTCCGGAGGTCGCGTGACGTCACTAGAGGGCAGAGTTCGGGCGCCCACGCGTCTTCGTCGCGCCAAAAGCGGCACTAATTCTATGCCACCGGTCAAACGCAAAATTGTTTCTTCAGGTGTCACCTTCTCATTTTTATCCTCAGCTCTCCGTAACCGATCGCCGTTTGGTATTCTTTTCACTAATTTCTTTTTCTTTTTACCATAGCATTGTATTAGCTCCTTTTCCCGCTCAATTCGTTCCTCTTGGGAACGATTTGACAGATTGATATTTGGCAACTTGTCACTTTGCTCTTTAGATGTCAGTTTTTTATAATCATCAGCTCTCTTTACGTTTGGCAAAGTAAGTGAAGATCTTTTTAGGCGTCTATGGTCTCCTTTTATGTCATTGAATATTTCATTATCTGTCCAGCCCTGTAATTTATGATCATATAACTTCAGTAAATGTAAATTCACGGCTAGAAAAAAAATGAAGAATTGAAATACTCTTAGAATGTAGTATGTAGCTGTAAAACTGATTGATATTTACGTTTCATAGAGTATGCAAATATGAAATAAACAATTATTAATCAGTACTTAAAAAACTCAATCTTTTACGACCTATAGTGAAATTTTACAAAATAAGAGTATTACAATGTAACTACTTACTTTTTCTAGAATCAAAGAAAATTATAATTAATTCACTTTTAATTGAATATTTTAAATTAAGTTATATATATATAATTTAACTTCGACTGTTGCTGCATGGGCTATCAACACCTCAATTAACTCATAATTGAAAAGCAAGAGAAATAATAATAATTGTATGTAACTCGACTAAATAAATAATAGGTTGGGGAAAGTCTTCTCGCATTATAGTAGGTATGAACTTCTTTGGATACACTATTTGTATCTGGCTGGTTTTGGTATCTGATGGTGTAAAACTTTAAATTTAAAGAAGATAAAACCAAATTCAAATTAGGAAAAAGTGTGAATTATATGTATTTTTCGTTTAGTCAAGATGAGTGAATCTAATGAAAAAAATTGATACAATTCAAAGTTTTACCACAAAAATGGTAAAAATGCAACGCAAGCTGCGAAAACAATTAGCGATGTTATGACGATGTATGACGAGAAGTTTTATTATACCATGGACTTTGAAAAGTTCAATCCAATATTACGTGGATTCCTCCAAATCGTGCCACCTGGACCTGGCTTGCCCCAAGGTCCTTCCATAGAGTTCTAAAACCAAACAATCATAAGAAATATTTAAGTAATTAAATGGAAATGTCTGTATAAGTTTTTACCATTTTCCGTTCATATTCCAAATTATTTCTGATCTCATCTTTAATAACTTTTTGTCTTTCGTTAACTAATTCATCTGTAATATGTAAAACAAATGTTAAAAGCAAGAAAATACAATATCCTTCATATTAAAAATGAATGGCGCGAATTTGCCGTGTATCACTGAGCATGCGCTGAATTGGACGGTACCACAGATAACATAAAATTTAAATATGCCATAGACGTGTTTCTACTAAAGTAATTATGACACTGACTTCTTGGTCTTTGTCCTAGGCCTAGGGTATACAATATAGTGTTAACAAATTTACGTGAAAAAATTATTATTAGATTAGAAAAATAATTTTCATTTAAATAATTTACTTAGTGCTTTATGAACACAAATTCAACTCTGGGTTTGCTTATGCTCGTCGATATTGATTCATTATACAGTTGTAAATATGATTTGAAAAAAAATATTGGTATAAGTAGGACACTGAGTGTCAGTGATTTTACATAAGCGTACATAGCAGAAAAATACACGGAAAAGAGTGTATTTTTCTGCTATGTACGCTTATGTAAAATCTACAGAAGTACGCTTTCCAAAATCATAATGAACCGCTATAGGCATTTCAAACTATAAAAAACTGTCTATTTCCAACAGGATTCCGAATCTCTAGTCGATAGCCATCTTGGAATGTGCGTTAGTTTAATAACGTCTAGCAAGGTTGGTACATAATTTGTATAGTTAGTGGTAATAGAAAGCGACCTAGCATTTGTTTATAGGCCTGCTGTTGTTCCGGGGTTTGTCTGTATCTGATGTCATTTTCTACTGATCGTCTCAGGATTTCGGCGTAGCAAAGTTGAGGGTCCTCGCGAAGACGCAAGTGTCCACGACGCTGTCGTCTTTGTGGTGATGACCACCGTTGGCATGACTCGTGTAGAGAAATACCCTGGAATTATCAGCTTTAAATGAATACTAAGTTGAGTGTTAAAATCAGGTTAGTAGAGACAAGTTTAAAACCACAATTCTTATTATGTATGACTTTATGTATTTGGTATTATTTAATTTATCAAGCGATGACCAACTGTGCCATGGGGACATTAAAATATGGGCTCGGCTCTGCTTAAGTTATATAAGTAATGAAATAATTACGATGAATTGGAATAAAATCATCCATACTAAAGTGAACATCAATTGAATACTTAAGTTTTAAATTTTATATATTATATTTTTAACAATCAGGAAATGCTGCCAGCATAAAATATCCATTCAGGGACCAAACGTTATTTTTTTTTAATTTAAATTATCTATATATCGATTTTAAATAATTATTAGTTTTACTATAAGGTTAAGAAAGCAGTGTTGGCCTGGTTGCTACAGCGTGCGACTCTTATACGGGCGTAGGTTCGCTCCCCCGGCTGTGCGTCAATGGACTATCTATGTTCGCATTTCTCATTCGCTCAAATGCAGAAGGAAAACATCGTGAGGAAACCGGCATGCCTTAGACTCAAGAAGTCGATGGCGTGTGTGAGACACAGCAGGCTGATCACCTATTTGCCTATTAAATTGACTAATACATAATCCTGAAATCTGAGGCCCAGACCAAAAAAGGCGCCATTGATTTTTTTATGTTTAAGTTTAAGAACAAAAATAGTAGGTAACCTAAATACTGCATATATCCTTGGAAATAAATACATAAAGATATAAATCTTTAATTAAATTAGTAAAAACACTGCAATATTTTCCATTCACATCACATGATTTAGAAATCCAAAATGGTCGTGAAATATTGAATTAATAAATTCTAGATGAGCAGTCTGATACTTAACGTAACATCGAAAATTCTGCGACACGATTACGAAATAAGAAATCAAGTTATGTGTCGAAAATGAATCTGCAACGTAATAAATTTAAAACAACACACGCTTCCATACTTATACCTGGGTTATTAGCACAATTTAATCAAACTTACATCACATGACCCTTTACCTTTTATAGCTTATTGCATTCTGTGTCTTTACAATACGTGACTGCCTAAAGCTCAATGTCGCTATTATGATTAATTATAAATAGCTTACACGATAATAAATAATACGCATGAAGTATATAACCTTTTTTTCCTATAAAGGTTTACCAAATAGAGTGGTACTTTACATGAATTACAATGTTGCCGATTTAATTATTATGGCTAATACGTAATATTCGGTTGACATAATTCTCTGCAGTGAAGGTAATGTTCACTAACAGTTTTTTATAATGCTTTGATACTATGTTTGCGATAGCGCACTTGCTTGTTTTTTAGGGCATGTATAATTTTTATATACATTAAGTTTGCAAGTTAGTTTGTTATTAGACGAGGCTTAGCGCAAACTAAGCTTATGATGCTTAAATCTACAGTAATAATAAAACTTAGAAAGATTGTATGTTTAAAGACAACCGCAATGATTTAAAAAAAAATAACCTTTATGATACATTAAGTCATGATATCTTTATTTTAAATGTTCTTTAAACATTACAATTTATTTTGGTCAATAATAGCATATAATATTTAAAAGTTTAAGAAACATTCGAATGCTTGACGTTTTTGTAGCATTATATTTTACTCAAAAAGTATCTGCTATCATTATATATTCATTGTTCGCCCTTGAGACCATTCAATGGCTGGTCTTATCTGCGCCAAAATATTTTGTAGGCGTAGAAAATTAAGTAGCAGACTTTTCATTGTAATTTAAAACATGCACCATAAAATAACTTCTATGAAATTAAGACCTTAAAACTATTAAAATTTCTTTACCTTTAGTTCATCGTCTGGATAGATACCTTCGGCGCGAATATCGGAAAAGCGAATTCCCTGAACATTGGGGGCGCCTCCACCAGCACGACCCCATGGCTCGTATGAAGCCAGTTCTTCTCTTGCCTATATTCACACAAACTTTTACAACAGCTTAGTTTTATTTAAAAAACAAATGACGATATTTTTAAAATTAGAAGCTATCGACTGTAATGTTTTCCCGCCAAGTAGACATCTTGACGTTTATCGACGTCTAGAGGCTTGAGACAAATTCACTGTTCGACAGGGGTGACCCACTAACGCCAAAAGAATTTTGTAAGTAATCGGTCACGTGACTCTAACTCTAACTAATGTCATTTCCATACAAAATTTGTTTACCGTGTGGTAGCGACAATTGACAATAACACCTAACATCTCATTGTTATGGCGTATATGTAGGTAACCAACGATACATTTTTTTTTTTAATGGCAATAGTTATAACTTTATGATACATTATTTATTCAGTATTGTTACACTTCGAATTTCAGTTGTCTCAATGCCGTTGTCATTACATATATTATATTATATATTATTCGAAGAAACATAGATTTTATTATTCGAAAATATTTTTCTAGTATTTTACTAGGCGGGAAAATATTTATTTTGTATTTATTGACGTGTTAACTTTCTCCGCCGTCGTAGGAAAATACACAATTCGTGGTTGTAATTTTATGTTGTTTTCTGTTTATTGTCACTTATGAAATGAGCAATAAAATTATGAATACTTACTGTAGTTATTGGGTATAGAGTGGAACAAAGAGCTGTTAAATCATACTATATTAGCACATTATATCATCGCTTACAATAAACAGCTAATCATAAAATTACAAAACCAATTGTTAAATTTCAACAAAAAGTAAAAACTCGACAATCAAACAGATCACTTATTTTCATTGAATTGGCTGTAATGTAGCCTTAATTTATATGTTTTTATTAGCTAATAAATATCTGGAATAGATATTTTCCTTTCATTATAGCGTATACACCATAAAGTAACAGTAAACAAATAACTTGAGTGTGCGTGTATGTGTCTTTTCAATTCATCTGAAATCCGCTCACTCCTCAAATACTATCCACAATTTTGGTTATCTTGTTTATTTCATTGTACCACAGATGTATTAATTTTCTGTGCTGCGAAGAACTCCAGTGGAATTTCTGACTGATTGATTTAACACTGAATGTGTTCTATCTATATTATCAAGAATTCAAACTAACCTGTTTCTGGCTTTCGTACTTTTCACGTTTTAGCTGCTGTCGACGCTCGCGAGCTAGCCGTTCCCCTTCTAGCCGAGTTTGTTCAGCACGTCGTCTCTGAAATGCTCGTAGCCGCACTGATCCAGACGAGGGACCACTAAGCCGCCTTACAAACAATACACATTCAATATTCTACGAAATTAATTTCAAGCAAATTAGATTTGTTTTGTCGCAAAACTACCTACCTTCTTAAGCGTTGATATGGGACATTGAACATTTATAGCACAAATTTGAATAACGAAGCAATTAAAAATGTAAAGAGTTAGTATTTATTTCAGTAAAACGAATGTAGGCTGTAGCTTTCCGTTTACCACTGCCAACTTTGCTTCTGAAATGACCTTACGTTTGAATAATACCAAAGTTGCACGCTTAAGGAAATGTTTCCATTGTTAGTTTTCTTTCGAATGTTTTTATTCTTTTTCACTTGAGTTATAACAGATAATCGGACAGTGTTCCGTTTCGTGGTCAGTTTCCGTTCCGTGAACATTTATGTTCACAAAACAGATACGGAAATCTGAGGCCTAGACCGAAGGTTAACTAACACATATTAACACAGGGGGTTATTATTGTTAGTGATACAGTTACTCATGGACACTCACAATGCCAGAGGGCACGTGAGTGCGTAGCCAGCCTTTTAAGAATTGGTAAATAAAGTTACTAATAAATCAATTGTACTGATTCCAATAAAACATTTTCATGAAGGGAGACTCAAAATACTACAAGTATTTACTTTATCAGTTGTTTATACAACTGAAGTTCAATCCGTGAAATATTATCCAAATAACCCTGTATACAAACAGAATATCTTATGAACCCACGCATTGCATGTAAGAATTGAGACTTGCAAAATCTTCGAACGGAACAATATTTAATGTATACGTAATATCGTTTATGAATATTTATTGTCATTAAATATACTTATACGGCAAATTTTCTGAACGATGTAAATAATGTATCCTAAAAATACTCTTTGGCGAATTAGATATATCACACTACACAATCTGTTAAACTAAATTATTAATAAATTACCAACAAAAGCAGTTTTGTGCAGGCGTTTTTAAAACAAAAAAATATTTAACAAAAACTATTTAGACATTTTAAAAGGATATGTTGAGGACAAATATATTAATAGTTATTTGCTAGATTGAATACAATACCGTACAAGTCTATTTAAACTAATATGAATTTAATTCTCATTGATTACGATAGCGTTACGAACGGAAACAGTTTAGTGGAGGTGTTTTTAAAGCACAATAAAATTAGTGGCTCCTTTTTAAGGACATGTTGAGAGCAAATATATGATATGAATAGTTACTTCATAGATTTAACACCGTGTTGATAAATCGGCACGAGCCTATCTACCTATCTATACATATATATATATATATATATATATATATATATATATCTTTGTAAACGTAACAATATTAGTTTAGTATTTACAGTAGAATGATCGAAAACTGAATTAGAATGATACATGACCTATAAAGAACATTGTATGTTTGAACGAAGGTTTTTTATATATTATAAGTATTTTTTCGGAAGCACCGACCGGGCCGTACCTGTCACGAGGCGATCAATATCCGCAAGCACGATACATTGTACTGAATATACTAGTACTTCCAAGTGAATAATTCGTACTGCGATAAATGTATGAAGTCGATATTCTGTATAATTAGATGATTAAAATCTATACAATTGTCTATACAATAATGATTAATTTATTTTTAAGTAACAGAGAGCAAATGGGTAGGTAGCTCATCTGATGTAAAGTGATACCGGCGACCATGGACACTCACTTTGCCATAAGACTCGCAAGTGCGTTGCCGTCCTCATAATATAGCATGGGTATATAGCTAGGCTGTGGTTGAGACTCGCACGCTTAACCGTTAGGCCATAGTTAGGCTAATGCAGTATTTGAAAGACTAATTTGCTATCAAAAAAGTAGCTTCATTCTATTGTATCTGATATATAATATAATCATAATAATTAGTAGCTAAAGAAGAGAATTAAAACACACTAAAACATCGAAATCAGTCGATTTTATTTGGTCTGCCTGGTTCATACAATGTTACGTTTCTTTCAATTCAGCGACTTTATATATTTCTGCTGAGGTCGTGGGTCCTCCGGCTGTTCAACAATGGACTTATATGTGCTCGGTGAAGGAAAGCATTGAGGAAACCGGGCTTATATCCAAAAAGTCGACGGCGTTTGTCAGGCATTGGTTGATAACCTACTTGCCTATTTGATTGACAAATGATCATTAAACAGATTCATAAATCTGAGGCCCAGAGCTAAAGAAAGCATATAGCGCCTATATTGAATTATTTTATTTTTTGACGTGACAACGTCATATAATTCGATGGATCCGAAATAACATGCCGCATGCGGCGTTACCTCGCTCTGAGGCGTTCCATTTAAGGCTTGAAGTACGAGAGCACGGAACGAGCGACAAAGCGGCCTCCGCATTCGTTTGTTAAAAAAAACTACATGATTGTATTTATGCATACAAATAAATGTAACTTGATCAATTCTCTTAATCAATTGAATTGTGGTTCCCATTTATTCAAATAAATTAAATTAAAATTTTCCTTTGAAAAATGCACCCATTCCATCAGTATTTTCTTATGACGCTGTCACGTTCAACTATCGTAAGTAAACCGACTTTACAGACAACCGATTTTTTAAAACTTAATTTGGTTACTTGATAACATATAATTGTCCAATTTGAAAAGTTAATAGTAGTATCAGATAAGCTTAAGAGGAAGTAAGGGTTTCATTGAGTAAAATATAGTCATAAATGAACCATATTTATTTAAATAAAACAATGTGACTGTAACTATTATTTATAAAATTATTCATGATTTAGCACTTTACACATCAAGTATTTACAAACAATATGAGCTACATACATGACTACATACATAATATAAATAAAATTCATCGTCTCCCTTTATATATGTATACAACTCCCCATGACAACGACCTCAGCGATTACATACAATATCGCTACAATAAAAAATATCATATGGGCGTATAAATTAAAGCGATAAAATATGCGATGATAATCGGTCGTCGAGCTCCAAACATATAATATATGACTATATGTATTTTTGTTAAGTATATGTGCTACGTGCACTTTTACGACAATCGTAAATTCGTAATATCAACGTTATTTAATACATTATTTACAATAATATCAATTTTAACTGTACTAAAACTCTTAATTGTGCAAAAATATAACAGTAATACTAAAAGTAATACATATACGCCTCTTATTTACGTGTATATAAAGAAATTGAGGTAATCGGTTCTGAAGATACGTATGGGTAACTCCAATTATTCCCAGTATACAGAAAAAACCGAGAAAACAATTTTGTGATACTTTAAATAGTTCAAATCTCATTTCACGTCAGAAAGAGCACTAAATATATCTATATACATCAAAGTTAACTAAAATAGCCTTTTCCGCAAATTATAAGAAAAGTTGAGCATCATACAATGATTATAGCGATATTTGGCGACAAACAAGATCAATTGTAAGCACTGGGGTTAATGTTATTCACATCAATAAACCGTTATAAATACGCCCTAGCGATTACAGTTTTACAAGAGAAAACTTAACATAAATCAGGTCACAGAAAGGATAGTCTATATTTCCGAAAGCAATCTAATAAAACTTTGTATAATCTGTGGTTTGAAGCGTGAATTCGATACTAGATGGCGCAAATCGAAATAATCATATACTGTCACACACGCAATATATGGATACACATTCAATCATCAATCACACATTCTCGAATATAATCTATTATCAATAATTTCTCGTCACCTTCACAAAAAAGGTATCCAGAATTCTTTTCCATTTGAACCTTTAACTAAAAAGGTAAAATGTTATTGAACAAAGGTAAAGGAGTCTAGCGATGTCAGTGATAGACTTCAGACCAAGGTAACAAACGTGTCGCAATTAAAACTGATCTTAAATCGAATCGATCTTATCAGGTCTTTAAGTTCCGTCTCCAAGAGAACTGTGGATGCCTTTCTAAATATCATAATTCTATGGTCTATGTAAAGTCGCCCGAGGAATAAAAACCAATATTTGAAGATACCTTACAATGTCGTAACTTCAGCAAGGTAGAAAATTTTAGGCATATTAACGGTGATAATCCTTTAAACAAAACCCTATTTCTAAACTACAGTTCAAAACACAATAAAGCTTATTGTAAAAAAAAATCACCACTTTTCCACGAAACAGAAGCTAACCTCGCTAGTGCGTTCCCGGCCTAGGTATCGGTACATTCGTACCACAAATGTTCCTCGGGCATCTTTACCAAGTTCCCTATACTACACTTATCTTTAAGTCCCACTATTTGATCCTATTAAGCACGAGGTCGGTGGTAACAACTAGGCCTTTTTGGTAGGGCGAGTCTGCGAGTTCCGAGGCTAAACGGGCGGCCTCTAAGCCGTGTTTGCGAGCAAGGAAGCGGGTCTGTTCGAGACCACGCGATTTGTGCACCAGTTCGAAGGCTTTCTCAACGTCTCCGGCCTCTTGGAACCGCCTCATTATCATTGGATTCAGTTCGGGGTACTGTGGAAGGAATTAAGTTTAAAAAAAAAACATTTTAAATATAAAGTAGTACAAATAAAACCGTTTTTAAAGTGAAATTTTTTAAGGCGCATGAGGGTAATTTTTTACGGAACGTCACGAAGATGTGCAGCGTTTTTGTCGAACGAACGGTAGAAAGAGAGAAAGCGATTGAAACCGTGTCAGAGAGGGTGAAAAAGGGAGAAAGAGAAAAATACATGCATACATTGGTTGATGTTTTCGTTTAGTAGTTACATATTAGAATTTTAGATGGAAATTCTGTTGCATAACGTCTTGTCTAACGCAGATTTTTTATTTATTTATATTATCATTAGCACGTATGCATTGTGTAAACAGTGTATATATAGATATACAAATACATGGAGTGTTCATGAACTGGTACATGATCATCTTTTGGTAAAAACCTTAGTAATAATTAATTTACAAAGAAGTTTCTCTTCTGACAAGTGTTCTTTGCATGCATCTGATTTTTTTGTAAGAAAAAGTTAGGCTTAAGTAAAGCACTGAAAAGTACACATTTTGCAAGAAATAAAATAAACAAACCTTTTCACACGCGAAAAGCACCGGCGCAGTAGCCAAGCCAAGTTTTAGGTCGGTGGCAGTGGGCTTCCCCATTGCTTGCGCTGAAGACACGAAGTCCAGTAGATCATCAACCAGTTGAAAAGAGAGACCCACATTACGTCCATATTGGAACGCAAGCTCGCATGTGCTTTCGTCCGCGCCGCTCAGCAGCGCCACCTGCCATTAATATTTTGTTGTTTTAAGCACGTAACAGTTCATTAGAGTTATGTTCACAAAAATTACATACTTTGGATTGTTGCATATTTACTTTATTATAATATCAAGATTACAGCCAAACTATAGTGACGTAACCCGTATGATTAACAAAAGTAATTTTGCATTGTTGCTACTTCAAATCTCGCAACGGTTCTCTTTCCGCACAATTTCTAGCAATCGGCAGTTTTTAAGGTAAAATGTGGCCACCCGTTAGGACCCCAAATGCTCCACTATTAGCCAGCCAGTCATAAGCCATTTCCATATTCAAAATACAAGAAGATTGCTCCGAACTGTTAATCAAAGTAGGCTTTATTCATAGAAAGAACTACGTAGTCATTTAAAATATACGCAAAGACGTTTTCTTTTCCCCAAACTAATTGGATGGCGCTAGTCGACGATAATACATTTAAACGCGCCACTAGAGGGCTCTTATCATAATTAAGATAAAAGAGTACTTTAGCGAAAAGACCGCAGATAGACGGAATCATTTTTTATTAATGCAATTTTCGTGAATGTATGAGAGTCACAAAGGTATTACATAATGAAAACTGGCTATAAAAATAATGTTATTTATAATTAGTTTAACTTACCGCTTTGACCGAGTTGGCGATGAGCGACGCCGTTTTCCTGTAATTCTTGGTGAGGTAGTGTGAGAATCTCTCGTTTTCTGTCTCTTTGCTGCCGAGCTGCATGAATTCGCCTTGAACTAAGTCAGTCACCACCTGAAATTAGAAATAAATGTTCAACATATCTAGCGAATACAATTAGTACTACAAGCTATGTAATATATAAATGTTTATTTTTAAATTGCCTGTTGGGCGACAAATAATTAAGTACATAAAGCCTTCTACGTTCGTTTGCTCTTAATGGTTGGTAACCAAAAACTTTAATAATAATTTAAGTAAATCACTTTGATTAACTTAAAAAAGTATTTAGTCTCTTTCTATACAATTAAGTTTACGATTTTGCACTCACAAATCAACTTGGCATCTGACTTGGCGATAATGACATTTGGCGAGGTGCCTCGTTCGCTTCAACGTGTATTACGCTCTTAATGCCAGAGGGCTCGCGTATGCGCTGATTGTCTTTTAGTAATTGGTCCACTATTTTCATCAAGGACCCAATGGTCGTATTATTTCGGAAATACCTGGACGGGCAGGTCCCCCATAGAGGGTGATACGTGACAGAAACTTCCCCAAAAATCGCTCAGTTGTGGAACGACAGACGGTTATACAGATTTCTACAACAACTATGTCAACGTCTGTGATAAACTCAGCTGCAAGGTATTCATCCTAAATATTCTTTCAACGCTACATATAATAATCTTTGAGTAGGCTAGATTATATTTTTAAGATTTAAAACTGCTCCGAGCGTGATAGCTTGCTATTAAAATATATAAATGAGATATAAACAAAAACTATGTATTGTTTCATGCAAAATCGCGTGTTACACTAGTATTTTAAATGAAGTGTAATAACCCGCTTCCTAAAATGATATAAGTACAAATGTTTATTTTCCACCATTCCGAATAGTCACTCGAGTGTGAAGTCTCATTTGCATAGAAGAGTCATAACTCAAAAATTATCAGAACTAGCTGAAGCTCGCGATTTCATCGTAACTTTAAAACAATCCCATTTACAAGGATTTTTATATTTCAATTGCGATGTTCGATATATTCGAAGTTTTTAAAATTTATTTGTGTCATTATATACATTATATAATAAATGAAGCCCGCGAACACTAGCTACTATGAGACGCTTTATGATGAAATTAATGCAAGTTTTAGCATTAGTAGTAAATAACAAGCAAGAAAATGTTACTGTTTTGCCACGTTTAATTTTTCGATTCTAATAATTTAATTGTGTTTCTAGAATCTATGGCTATCACAGAATCGACTTCGGTTCGTTTTTCAAATTCTTCACAGATCATCAATTATAAAATATTTCAAATTTCGAAGTTTATATGTTTTATTATATAGTTTTTATAGGTTTTTGGTATGTTCTACATATGAATAAACGATTTTTGACTTATCTAGTACCTGGCTGAGCACCAACGTAACTTCATCACTGCGCAGACGAGCTATCATCATCGACGCCACAGCGAGGATGAAGTCGCCAGCCATTGCCACCTGGAAAAATAAATATAATTTATGAGTAATGTGAATACTGAGGCAATGAAAAAGAAAAGCAATCCTAAAGAGAACTAAACCTTTTGAGTTACTAAAACTAGTGTAGGGAATAAAAATGTAACCGTGGTATCGCGGACATAAGAATATATATAGTAGCAAAACAAAACATCATAGAACACTAAGGCTGTTAACAAACATTACCTCAATTTAAACTAGTTATTAGTATTGTAACAAAATTAAGCCAACATAACTTATTAACCATATTTAATTAATAATTTAATTTAATATAGTTAATAAGTTAATTTAACTAATTTTTTTTCAATAAAGTTAAAAAGTGCTTGCAAAAAGCTTCAGTTTCTCAAATTAATATAAACAGTAGTTTAAATCGACAGCATGGCTTATTAGCGCATTAGCGCAGGGCACTTAGGTTATATTCTTGACGAAACAATTATTGTTTCGGAAGTTAGTATTTTTTATAAATGTGACGAATACTTAAATGATCCTAATCCTTGTGATTGATTTGCTCCAGTTCAAACAATTTGTATTAAAAACTTGGCGATTGAAAAGAGTGGCGGAAAGTTTCTTGCCAGTTCTTCTTACCCGCTCTACGCCCTTGACTTGCGAACTAGTTGTAAATGTAAATTTACAATTAATTTAATTTGTTTTTTTTTTTTGAAAATGACATGCTTTGGTAACTGCAAAATCTGTTTAAATAATAAACTGGTTTATACGTCCTAGGACCATACCTATCTATTGCACTTAATAATAAAGCTACTTTAATTCAATACAGTTAAAAAACTACATACATAACTAATATTCGTGGATTTATAGCCCTTGAAACAGATTAAATCGCAGGCGTGTTCACATTCGTTTCAATATTGACGTAATTATAATAACGCGACGCATTTTTTTTAGAAACTTAGAAAGTGGTGAGAATAATATATAAGACCCATTCATAAATTGTATTAATAATTACTTCGTTAAGTAAATTCGTCATTAGAAACCTAATTATAATAAATTAAATTATATTGCTCTATTGAAACCGAAAGGAGACTTTCTTCAAAGATGTGTGAAAGTTGTGCGAAAAATCAAAAGTGATTGGGACAGGTCAAAGTCGTATTACTATTTAATCATATATTTTAAACTATTGACAAAATCATGTCAAAACATTAAAATGTATATGATTTTCCTTATTATCATCCCTTTAACGTTTAAATAAAACTCAACTAATTTGTATGTAATACATTATTTAACACGGCATCAGCGATGAAATGTCACAAAAAATTATTTAATGACTTTTCTGTATGAAAAAATGATTTAAATTTTAATTATTAATAGCTTCATTCAAATTATTTTTATTCTAATAATTTAGCAATCTAAGTTTTATTTCTGTGATAATTCCCAAATAAAATGTTTATTTAGTATGTAAACATTTCGTATTCAGAAAAACATTCTTTTTAACCAGTTGTATTTCGACGGAATTCAGTTCAATGACAACCACCTGCCCGCTACCAGAAGATATTGGACCTAACAGTAACTGGGACACAATTAAACTAAATTAAGTATCTAAATAATATATACTCCAGTATTTATAATTAAACTAATATATAGTTAATTGGTCTGAAGACTTAATTGGCTTAAACCAAAGAAGTTTATATACATATATACAATAATATATGTGAAAATGAACTTCTGAATTTAATTGTTATTTAAATCACTGTTTGTGACGCTCTAGTGATATTTTAAACACAACTTTTGCGTTTTCTTTAAATAAAAGAGAAAACGTTGTACCTTATATATTAAAAATGTCTTAATTACACAGTAATATAAACGGAGACTAGAAGTTAGAATAAATATTACGTGTGCGCTCATTTCTCTCGCCACCAAGAATGCGTAGAAAGTTGTGATCCGTCCGCATACTAATACCGTACGACGGTTTCGCCGGTGACTTGGCACCCCGCTCCGCTCATTAACAAACACTGGCCACTGGTTAGCCTACATTGGCTGACCGGCTTCGGCACTCCTACTCAGGTATGCAGGGACGAGTAAGGGGAAGCTAACTGGCACACCTCATCCGACCCGCCTTTAGATTTGGCCTTGACTAAGATACTTTCATTTATGATCTCCTGATAGCGTAACATTAAGTTGAGGAAAAGGAAATCATTCCAACTGATTGCTTCGAATGTTTGATTGGTACGGAGTATTAAACGCGAATCTAACTGTAACCATTACAAGCAGTAACATTTTTACTTTTCCGCAATGAATTATTACACATATATTATAGGACTGTTTCTTTTTATTATTTTTAATGTTTCTAATTTACACACAATTTAGAACATTATAGACACCTCAATACTGTTTTTAAATTGTCGATGTGATTTTTTCTTATTGAAACCTAATTTCATTACAGACAAAATCATTCCAATATTTAATAATATTTGGGAACTTTTATAAAAAAATACAAATACTCTATATAAATTCAATCTTTGTCCTGATATTATGTTGATAATTTCAAGAACCACTGTGTAGGACGCTGGTATGAAAATATAGAACTTTTATTTTTGATATTTGCAGATAATTCCTATAAAACTATTTTCAAAGATAATATGTTTTCGTGCTGTACCCTACTGCTACTGCAAGCGCATTTTAAAATCGTTTTCATTTTTTTGTATGTATTAAACTACTGTGTTTACATTTTCGTGCCAATTATATTTTGAATTGTGTTACTCATACTTTCATGAAAAAATCTTATCTGTGAAATATTTATGACTTGCATATATTTTAACATATCTGGTATTTGTGATGTGATCGTCATGTTTCTTTAAGAAATAAACTAATATTCATTTACTCGTAAATGCTAGTTTTTCTACAATGTCAGGAAACAAATAGAAAGTCGAGTCGGTAGTCGTTGTAAAACATGTGAATTGGATCGAATTTTATCGGTTTCCAATCACGAACGTCACCTGGAATTTACATTTACAGTATTAATTTTGTATAACAGTTTAAATTAAAGTAAATATAAGATATAATTATAAAATCCAATTCTACAAATAAAATTTAGTCTCTCACGGTCCACGTCAGTTGAAAAGCCCTCAAAATGTCGAATTGCGTTTTAATCAATAAATGAATTTTTAATATGTAGTACACAAGTAAATATTTATTTAAAACAATTAAAATATGTCTATTTAGGTTTAAATGTTAGATCTATAGCAATTTACTTTACACGTAATGTCTTGTCCAAACATTTGAAGCAATACGCCCTTGAACTGGCAAGAACTATAAGATTTTAAATAAAAACTCGAAATCAATTGCAAAAGAGGGTTAAGAAACATAAGCCGTTGTCAAAGACAACGTCATATTATTCGTAATCCTAATATGCATCTAATTTATAAAGCAATTTTACTATTTATATGCATTTGTATTTCGAATTATTTTTATATGCATTTGTCGCGATCTTGACAAGACTAATATTGTTACATTAATACAAACCTGTGGTTTTTAAATGTTCTATTAAAAAAAATATTTTTTTAAGATAAAATCTCGTTTCACCATCACACAATCTATTTTTTTTTTTTCATAGAACAGGGGGCAAACGGGCAGGAGGCTCACCTGATGTTAAGTGATACCGCCGCTCACGGACACTCAATGCCGGAGGGCTCGCAAGTGCGTTGCCGGCCTTTTAAGAATAGGTACGCTCTTTTCTTAAAGCACCCTAAGTCGAATTAGTTCGGAAATATTTCAGTGGGCAGCTGGTTCCACAAAGTGGTGGTGCGCGGCAAAAACTGCCTTGAAAACGCGCAGTTGTTTTATATAAAAAAACAATCTATACCTGAACTAACATTATTTCAATGTTTTATTACTATTTGCCTGGGAAACTGGGAAAATAAACTACCTTAAAATAAGAGCAGTGTTGGTCTAGTGGCTTCAGCGTGCGACTCTCATCCCTGAGGTCGTAGGTTCGATCTCAGGCTGTGCATTACTGGACTTTATATCTATGTGAGCCTTTAAAATTCCCTCGAACGATGAAGGAAAACTCTTGAGATAACCGGCTTACCGTAGGCCCAAAAAGTCGACGGCGTGCGCCTGGCACAGGAGGCTGATCGGTTGTAGCCCCAATCATTTATTAAGAAAAAAGAAATTATAGACATTTAATTTAAGAGTCAATACTCTTTCTCAATTAATAAGTGTGATTTAACAGAAAATTATAACGGCAAGGTGCGCTCTATGGTCGCTTGTGGCGCGTGTCGTACGCGCATCGTTGCGCAAAACGTGCACGCATTAACACACTTTCTGCAACCGCCCCTGTCCGAACTCCAACGCATCCGTTATTCTACCATCGTCTTATCGTTAAATAAGGCACCACATTAATTAAGTTTGATTTATAGCTGGAATCTATAAATTCAAGCGCGAATACTAAGCAGTCAAAATGATGAGATGAATATTAATGTGTATAACCTTTTAAGGCAATAAATATAAAACGTGCATATATAATTGTTTTATTGGCCGTATTACTTTGGTTTTGTCACTCTGTGCATGCCTTTGCAATATGTCAAATGTTTCCATAAATTAAACGCTTACTTACAGATACAAACAAATAAATTTAATATGTCAACGAGAAAGTGTAAGGTCATCTAACTTGATATTGCGCAGGCTTCGCACACATGACGAAAAGAGTGAAAGCCTTTCACGAGATCGTCGAAAGTCCCAGCTACAAGCTACATGAATAATTTACCAGAAAAATCTCTACGATTTCACGCCAACTTAATTCCCAATGCGTTTGAGTTTCTCTACAATTCATTTACACCAACACATTAATATGCAGGATTGCGCCTCCTTACATCACAATTAAATACACATGTGTCAAGTGACACATATTAGTAGTCTAATAATAATGAACGCATTCAGTTAATTTATGACTTATTTCAATACAGACAAAGATTATTATAACATTAAGATTCACGCTTAGTGAACTTGAGATTCGATGGACAGTTGCGGCAATATTTTCACAAGCTCTCGTGTAGGCTAAGTGGTAGCGTGTGGTGTTTCGCAAGGCAGCCTTGACAGTGGTGGTAGACAGGTGGTCGGAAGGTGAATGTGGATGTATGTCACGGCCGGCCTTGACTCCCCTCTCACCCCCACTTCACTGGCCATCCAAATACTTAGACGAGATATCAAATATCTGGTTATTGCAAAACTTCAGACAACATTATAGTTAGCGTAGACGCTGTCGACATTTTCAATTAATTTGTTTAAAACATAGGATGATAATTTATGTATCTATATAATAAATTAAACTGAGTTTGCGTGCGTGAAGGAGTTTACTAGAAACAAATTTGTGTTTAACAATTATTGGAAATTTCAATACTATGTTAATTTTGCCTCTATCTGTATAGTATTATGCACTACTTACTACTATTTATATATGCGTTACAGGCCCATAAGGTTTTAGAATTTTAGGACCAAGGCCTCCTCTAAAATTGGCGTTTGAATCGAGATTTATTCGAACTAATGTCGATTCGAGTATTTCGCATCAAGTGAGTGGTCGGTCCGGTATGGTTGCGAAACACACAGGCATGTAGTGGCGATTAGTGGCCAACAAGTGGGCATCGTTACAACACACCTAGATACCACTCACATATGGTCACTCAAACAGACTACTATTATATCCTCTCAAATATTTGATACGTAACCCGTGGTTATTGACATCGTGTTAAGATTTATAAACAAAAAGCTAGTTTAAATTATACTCATTTTAAAATATATATACAAGTTTAGGAACTTTATAAATCCACGCAGTGGATCAATTTAATATCTCAAGCAATTCACAATGTACAATACTTCTTTGATATATAATTCCCGAGTAAAACAGAGTGTATCGAGTAGTGAGTACGTGGCTTTACCGTCTTATCACGGCTGTTTACCAGCCACCAGGCACAGTCTGATCACCTACGGCTGATCACTTGAATAATAAACGATCGCGAAACGGATACAGAAATCTGAGTCCATGACTGAACGGTTATGGCGCCATAGGCATTTTTAGAACAGAATGTCCTATGCCTTGATAGAACGCTAACCAATGGTATGTTATGTTATGTGGACTCTGTTTCCGCACTTAGACGCTCAATAGGTCCATTTTACGTGAAATCCTGGCTAACTAAGCCAGCCTTACTCCTTCCTAAACCACAGAAGCTTCCTGGGCACTTCGCCGGCTTCACGGAGCGACCTCAGTGTTCAGAGGATTTCTGTACGTTGCATAGCCATAGCCTCGCATTTCAGGACTACGTGGGTGACTGAACGCTAAACAAGAAACCTAGACATCGCGGCAAACTGGTGTATCACCCTGAGAAGCAGAAAGTTTGCCAACAGTTAGATGTGATCTACATGCCCTCGAACAGTGATATAGCAAAGGTCATTTCCACATAGCAATGTAATACTTTACATAAACTAATAATAATTTCCAAATACTACAAATTTTAAGCAAACAAAGAATGAAGAGTATTTCACCTTGACCCATAGATTTATAACAAATATATTGAAGAAAATAAATTGTGTAACAGTAGTATTACAAAATATTACGTTTTGTTTCTTGATCTTTGGCATAAGATTATTTATTAAGAAACAAACAGATACATCACTAATAGAAATAAAAAGTTAGACTAATTGATGTTTCCTACAACAGTTACACAGATAATTAATCATATAGACACATGACAGCAGAACAGTAGACAAGAAGATAATAGAGTATTAAGGAGATCACATATAATTCTAAAAGAATATACAAGACCAAACAAAAGTAGCAGCATTGTTTTTATTTCTTAAATGAAATTTCAAATGAATTTTCTAGAATTCTATAAAAGGCGGAGCCCAATATAGGTTCTAGGAATGGGAAGCTTCAAAGTTCTGGGCGTGCGTAGAAATCTGGCAGGAATTGAATGATAATCGCTCGTATTATTTTTAACATGACACAATCTATCAAGTGACTTCTTGGGCTCAGTGAAAGTAAATACTAATTATTTTTAAGAGTAAGGACGTCTGGTTAAACATGAGCCAACATATAATTGTAAAGGCTTCTCATTATTTTCGACTTGACGACGGGTTGATTGAAGAACAGAGTAGAGAACCCTTTAGTTAATCGATGGTAAATTACATTGTTTATCAACACTATTATTTACATTTTTTTAATTACGATTTATAAACAACTAAATACTGACTCTTAATAAAATATTTTTTGCGTATGTTGTTTTGGCTCTTGTAGCCACAAAAGTGAACTAATTAACTAAATTTTACGAAATATGCTTTTACCAGAACCGCTTAATCAGCAGAAAGTAATGGCTAATGAGTCGGGACAGTTTTTTTGTTCCCTTTGATTAGATAGAAATATTTTCTTGCTATGATTTGAAAACCACGCGTAACAAAACAATCGCATTTAAACGTTTAAACAATTTACGTAAATAAAAATACATAAACGAATAAAATAATACATTTAAACATTGATTAAATGATCTCGTTGCCTTTTTATAAACTGTAGACTAAAGACTTCGTTTGTTAACGAACTAAAATTCTTATATTATAATAACAATTACTTATACTAGCTAAACTGTCGAACCTTAGTAGTTTAAAAAAATGTGTTACGAAGGCTTGTAGTACCTCGCGAACCACCATAAATACTATTTTAACAAGCAGAAAGCTAAGCCACTGCCTCCGTCTCACTGTAATCAAAGCCTAATAAAAAAGGATTTAGAATTTAAACTGTATTGTTTGGAACTAAGACACAGACTCTAAATTTATCGACACGACACACAGGTATAATTTTATCATCTGTATGAATATTATCATTTATGAATGTATAACTATATGAATGAATATTTCACCAAATTTGATTGAGTATGTGCTAATAAAATTTATTTGCACTACTAAACATGTTGTTTAGTTGTGCAAATAATGATAATGATGTTTAAACACACTCATTAAAAAAATATGAATACTGATTGATAAAAAAAATAATTATCATAAATAATTATCCAAGGGTCCATTCAAAGAATGAGATGGATATATATTTACAATCATTACTCAATCAAATTCAGACATGTCCGCTGACACCCAGTGAAAATTACCGAGAAAATTGACATATCAACGTGTCGAGAGCCATAATTAACAATGATTACTGCATCTTTGCAGGAAAGGCTAAATCATTTTTTTCTTACACCAGGTCACGAATAGCCGGACACGAAATTAACTCACGAATTACAACAGCCCAGCTGAACTATTAAAAAGCCGAATGTTATGCAATTAAAATATACAGTAAACTCTAAAAGGACAAGAAAAATAAGAAGGATATATGGAACGAATAAACAAGGAATTTACTGAAAATTAGGCTGAAGTTAAAGGGAACAATTGAAAAATAAGATTAAGTATTTGATTGTATTGAGGAATTTTACTAACGATAATAATTTTAAATATGTAACAAAATAATAAAGATGGAAGTTCAAGTTGGTTCCAATATATTGGCAATAAGAGTGAAAGCTTCGTGAGGCGACCGGCCTTGAAACTAGAATATGAGAGTTGGTATCCGATGACAAACTGTAAATTAAATCAAATATTTCAACACAAGGTTCTAATGACTTACAAATATACAGTGTTTTACAGGTGTCTGAAATTTATCATAAAATAACAGACGAGGTAAATGCTCGGGGAAAATAGAACACAAAAGGAATTATCAACTGTAAAGAATTTATCTTGAACTTTATACTGAACTATTCACGTATTCTAGACACGTGCGGACTTATTAAAACAGTGTCCCACGGAGTCCGGCAAACAATAAGTACAGAGACATATTCTGAACAATGGTCACATACGATAGGAATCGCCAATTCGTTGGTGACGTTTATTCGCATCCTTGACTACAATTGTCGCATCTACAAAGCTTTTACAGAATGCGCATATTTAAATTAGAATAAAAGGAAAACGAGTGTCAACGACCACCACTCAATAGAATGTGGTAGTGGATACCACATTCCATACACAACAAAGCACAAATACGAAACAATAATAGCAATTTGTCATCAATTTGAACCACGTAATACATTTACGACATCGGTAAATATGTCCACAATGTGCATAGTAACGCGAGCGTAAATGATGTACAAACAGACGCACCCCGATATCATTGCGAAGCGATCTTCTGCTAAGAAACGGTAGGTGTAAATTCAGACAAAAACGAAAAATCAACATTACATTAAATTACATAACAAATACAGGTTATTAGAACGTGTATGGGATTCCACTGAGTCAATATCGAGTACTCAAGGACGGGTAAAATTAAACTTAGCCTATAGGCCGATTATATTGGCCAATAAAAGTCAATCTGATGTAACACCAAAAAATAAGAGCACAGTAAGTAGGCAAGGCTAAGAATAAGAGTAGTAAATAGGCAAGGCTTTGGTCAAAGCACATTCATTCAGCGGAATCCGAAATTAAAGTAGCCACGATAATCGCCAAACCTTTAAAAAACTAATAGCCGGAACATAATAGCGTTTATCCTTGAGGACAATCACAGTATGCGTACAAGTGATCTAAGACAATGAAGACTTGCTGTAAAATATGTTATGGCCTTTGTTAAACAAAGGTTTATAGATCAGGAACTAAACGAATGCAAATCCAGAAGACGCTATAAATATGCAACGATTGTAATACGTTTAGGAGATAAAGTTAACGTACTCGTAAAGATTTTTTAATTTTAATTTTGATAGCTTTATCTTTGATAATATTGTAACAGTTACAGCCATTGTCAAGCTTATCGTGAATTGACTTTTTAAAAGTTATTAAACGTTAAACTTTGTTGAGTTAAAGTATTGTTATAAACAGTTTTTTAGATTTTAATCAAAACTTAATTAAAAACTAATTACCATTTAACACACCAATAATACTATTACAATCCAATTAAATAGAGTTCTAGTCTTATAATAATGAGTTATAAATTATAAACCGATTGAAAAATTACAAGATGACCGCGAGCCACTTTCACCAAGGGTCGTCAGCTTTCGGTGGCTTGTTTCTCTACAGTCTATACAATCACTCCGATGTTTACGTACACTATAGCCATCTCTCTCTGTCTAACGCGAGAGAGAAAGGTGGCATCGTCTGCCCGAGTCGCTCGTACGCGGACTACTTCCCACATATTGTATTCTCTTTTTATGTAGGGCGAGAACCTGAACGTGACTTAATGACCCAAATTCCTCAATTATTCAAAATACTACGCCAGTAGATTTTATAGCTATAATGTGAAATCAAACATATTAAATCCGTTTTTAAATCATCGTGTTCTTTGTATATGTAAATTCCCGAACAATGTGTGCTATATGCAAACAATACGTGTTATAAAACTAATATTTTTTTTATGTCAATATGCGTATAAGACTTTAATATATCCGTGTTCCAAAAATATTGCGAAAACGGATACCACGAAATATCTCAAAAGGTGAAGAAAGTAATGATTTTACGTTAGTCATGGTTGGAGAATGCCACAACGAGATCGGTGTGACTAACATCAGGTGCCTTCAATGGCCTGGTAGTGTCCTACTTATTCAAAATCGTTTGCAAATAATGCGATTAAATTCTGTGATATGTGGTAATAAAAACATTTTCTTTACACCACAGCAGCACAAAACAGGGGAAAAATTAAAATAAACAAATGAAGACCACGGATGTAAATGGACGATTAACCAAAGAAGAATATTAAAAAATACTACTACGTTACTAATTGGCACGTTATATCTTGATAAACTTGATATTCCAAATTGAGAGACATGCTAAGTTGATGAATCAATCGAATCGTTGATTCAAAACATCTCCGTCGGACCTTGTTTATGACAGGCTCATGTCAGCGCCAACGTGTCATCGCAACATGGTAACCAAAAGTCAGGCGTAATTATCCATTGAATCAAAACGACGCATACATATGAAGCTAACCATTCCATTCACATACATATTGGACTATAACTTTGAAGATTCAGTGCCGAAGGTTACACGGGCGTCTATTAAATCTCCCTTGACGTTACAATAGCAACCATTTCAAATTTATTTATTTATAAAATATTCGTGTCACGGCCGGTTATTCCCGATGTGTGCATCGAGCGACATACAAATTGCTGGACCTTGTGAAGGCTGCATTATATAAATTTTAATAAGTTTAAGATTACAGAAATAAATATAATTTTTAATAAATGAAGTCAGTTTTAATTCACTTAAGTTAAGCTGGATCGTAATAGTAAATGATGTCTTCGTCTAAAGACAATTTATAAAAAATACAATAATACAATATTTATATTACGAATAAATTACCGTCACTATTTCATTTTTCACAAATATATTGAAGCGCGTGATTGCGGGTACTCACAAACATTTTGTAAAAATTTGGTGCTTTAGTAGAGTCTATTGCTGGCTCATGTGTCCTCCGCCTTTGATTTGAGAACCATGATTGTAAATTTAGAAGCATTAATTATTTTCACTGACGTTATAATTGTATATTGGTATAATTAAATATTTTAAATGCATATTAACACAACCATGAGTCCAATCAATTATCTGTTCGTTCAAAAAAGGCTTAGGGCGGAGCATGTAATGAGAGATTACGTAATTGTTATATTGACTTACCTTCTTGTGATTCCAGAGCACGTTGACGGAAGGTTTACCGCGGCGGAAGTCACTCTGGTCGATGACGTCATCGTGGATCAGAGAGGCTGAGTGGATCATCTCGCTGATCATGGCCACCTGTCGCTGAGATGGCAGCAGTGCACTAATATAAACAACATATGATTTAATTGAAAATTGAAATATCACGTAATTTAAAGAGTACGAGGAAAACAGCAGCCGTAGGTTCGATCCCCGGTATTTAACATGCCAACTTGGCGGCTAAACCGACTTGCCTTAGAACCAAAAAGTCGAAGGCGTGTGTCGAGCACATGATCACCTTCTTGCCTATTAGATTGACACATAATTATGAAACACATACAAACTCTGGAGGCACACCGAAAAGGTCGTGCCACTGATTTATTTATTTTTTTACGAGGGGGAAGATCTCTTACTTCTTATATTTTGAAATTACATAATTTTGATATTAACATCCGTTCAGATATAGCCTTGGAATTTTTTCTTGAATGACATTATGTAATTGTGTTTTCCCAACGCATTATCATCTTTATGCCAGTAGGGTAATATTCACTACTCTCGGATACATAGTACGAAGACGCGCTAATTATATTAGAACTGTACATATAAGCTATAGCTTATATGAGGTTCATATTATATAATATTTAAAAATAAATTATATTCAGAAATGATTTCAAGTTCAAAAAAACCGTTACTACTCGTAAAATTAACGGGGGCAAAAAAATTCACACTAAACTAAGCAAGTAGGTTAATTATTTCCGCGTTTTTCCGAAGTTTTACCCATTAAAGATCCTTACATCATTCGAAATGACATGCGTTTACATTTAAACCGTCGTCATAAAAGTATCAGTGTAATATGTATTTCAGTGATAATTTATTTAGCCTTCCAAGGAAATTTTGTACATTTCCCGGGAGATTATTTTTTTAGTTTAGTCGTTTTTAGATAATCGTCTACACACTCTAGAATATCATTTTTATTACGATTACATACGTAACATTAAGTAGGGGTACTTGACGCCGGGATAATTTAAATAACTTTCAAAAGTCACTAACTGACCTGGCAAACGTCGTTTTGCCATCATTTATAATAAAAAATAGGTGTTGATCGTAGATGAGTGAAAATTAGGGTTTGTATGTATTTTTTAATGCTGTATCATAAAAAAATAAAAATTTATCTAAAAATTTAGGGTTGGATTACCCTTAACATTTAGGGGGATGAAAAATAGATGTTGTCCGATTCTCAGACATTTCCAATATGCACATAAAATTTCATGTCGGTCGAGTCGCCGTTTCGGAGGAGTTTAACTACAAACACTGCGACACGAGTCGCGTAATTATGTGCCCCGGCTGTGCACCAATTGACTTTCTTTCTATGTGCGCATTTAACAATCGCTCGAACGGTGAAGGAAAACTTCACAACGAAACCGGCTTGCCTTAGACCCAAACGACGGCGTGTGTCAGGGACGGGTGGCTGATTACTTACTTGTCTGTTAGATTGACAAATGATCATCCAGTTTCTGAAATCAGAGGCCTAGACAACTCTACTTTCGTGACCTTAGTCTGATCAGAGTTGGGGAGTTATAGTATAAAGAGCGCAACCATATTATCACAATAATATCTCATCCGCCCTGAAGCGCATTATGAATCACTTTAATTCCTTTGTCATTTCATAATCCTTACATACCTGATATTAGAACATTTAATAAGTGATTCTACCCACAACCGGGTTTTACACGCACCTTACATAAAATGTTAAATATTCCTCACGTGTAAGATATGCGAATGATATATACGTGCGAACAATATATTAAGATCAATAATGTCTTTAAATATCTTTTCAAGGATATCTTATAAGCACATAGATAGATTAGCTCATGAAAGTTGAGTAATAAAGACGTAACATGTGCATAAAACAAGTGTAATCTTCGACAATGTGTAATCAATCATGGCATAAGGTTTTTGTTCTTTATTACGCGATATTAGGAAACACAGAATTGTAGTAACATCTTGATGATATTGTATTCAGGTTATACAATAAACAATAATAAAAACCAAAAAGTTAAGAAAAAATGTCTTGTGACCTCGTTACTGTAAAATTCAAGCAATATGTACGTAGTGCGCTATTTTGAACGAATCTTTTGTACACATAGGTACTCGTATATGTAGTTTATATTTATTATTTTTCAGCAGACTGCGACCTCCTTTAAAACAAACTCTACTCTCCGCTAGAGAAACAATGGATTAAGAAATAAATCTACTATTTGAAACCTGGGAAGATGCAAAAAAAGGGATAGGGTGGAAAGATTGTAAATTAGTAGAGACAAATGGAAGAATTTTGAAGCCTTAACTTTGTCGAAGGTCGTACTACTATTACTAATATTAAATACAATAATAATATTAACTTAATGTAGTCCTTATTAGTTCCAAATTTATTATTATTAAATTCACGGCAACCACTTTACCTCGATAGTATTAGGAAAAATTGTTTTTTTTTTAATTTTGGTATAACCCAACCACTTTAGAAGCTTTATTAAACAAAGTTCATCTCACCTGTTTTCACCATATACGTGGTAGTTGACAGCTTTTGCCATAAGTATGGCAACCATCGGCCTCAGAGCTTTTCCCTGACCGTCGAAATAATACGTAGCAATGGTGTTTAATTCTGGTTGATTTGTGTTGCGCTCCAACTCCTGCGAATCAGATAAACTAAAGTCGAGTTGGGATCACGTTTTCAATGACGTAGTATAATAACTATTTATCTTTAACCTAGGCGTCGATTTATTATCCATTCATACACAAATTTTATACAACAATATATGCAAAGCCGCTGTCATTGCATCAGCGGTGCACTAATGAAAAATATTATGATCACAATATTATATCTCCCACTTCACAACGCAACAAATAATGATAAACTTAAATTTCACTTGTTTTTACACAGAAACAACCGCTAATTTTCCTGTATACCTAGGATTTATTACTTTTTAAAAGTTTTCTTTAAGTGAGTTTAAACACGCCTAAATCGGTACGGTATAAAGCTTTCGTTGTAAACGTGTTGAAGGTTTTGACGTTCCAATATGTTATACAATAAGAATGTTACTGAACATTATCGTACAGTCAATCTATTGATAGAATCCAAATTTACGATAGCCATAACATTAAAAGCCATAATCATTAAAGGCTAAAGTTATATTATTATAGGTAAATATCTATCTAGTGTAGGTATAGGTTATGTATGTGAACTTGTTGTCAAATGAAATGTTAGAAAAGAAATAACAATATTTATTAAAAAATACGTAATTAGAGTATATAATGTACTTAGCTGCTTACAGTACGAGCTGTAAAACTACACTAGTTTTTAAAGTAATCAGTCATTTTTGTCTGTTTTTTTTGCCCAGTCTCAAATATTTTTCGCATTTTGCGTTTCATACTCCTCAAAGTAAGAGTATCATCAGTATCATTAAAGTCATTAAAGGCAAGAAATTTTTGGAAACCTTTAATGAGTTAAGAGCCTCGGAAATTGTTGTTGGCTGAAACTGTTCTTCAGGGTCTTGCTGGTCTTCGCTTTCGACGTTAGTGTTATGATTGTTACTTTCAGCTTTAGCAAGAATTTGTCAAATGACCGGGAAGAGGTTCGGATGAGGTGGGAGAAAGTGCGTAGTTATTCCTTCAATGCTTATCAATAAGATTTAAAATCGTCCGTATTGTGTTGTTTTGCTGGGACAAGAAGTGGTTGGTCGTTATAGTCGATGAATTTAGATAAAGTCAAAACAATAAAATACTAGAGATTCGGCCGGGACCTTGCAATCTGGCTGTAATAACCGATCGGTCGTTGTTAACGATGTCAATGGGTTTCGACTGTAATTGTCCTCGTTACTCCAAAGACCATTATCTTTAGTTGACTTGAGAAATATTCAGATAAAGCAATGTAGTAACAATATGGATGATGTTAAACAATGTAAATCTCGAAGGAAATCACTAATGTGTTTGTCCTTGTGAATTCTATTGTGCAGTGCAATCTCTTAAGACAGTTTAGTTCACTTAATTTAGACTTAAGACAAATTTCCTAACACCAGTAGAATTGTCCTCGCTATGTTTATTTGCACGTATTTCAAAGCATATTATGGATACAAAATAAATATAATAATACACCTTCCTCATTAATCACAATTATTATTATACCATACAGATGAGGCCTTCATTTAACCGGCTCAATCCGAAGGAAGAGTTTATCAATTCCACGTGTAATAATGTTTAATATGTAAGAACAGGTTGTTTTTAAGGTAGCCGTGATAGAGATTTTTTCAGAATTGAAATTATATGTGGAGCAAGGTCCAATGGTTGTAGCCCCTGCAAGAAGCTACCAAAATCAATGATGGATGACAAAAAAGAAAGGCGAGTTTCTTTCCAGTTATTATTCTTTTAAGACAGTAAATGTTACTAGTTATTTTTTAAGCGTTCACACATGAATAAAAATATTTTCACAATGAATATACAAGTTTTATTATTTGCAAGTTTACATACGGCTTTGAAGGTTTATTTGTTCAAGTAACTAAAACTAGGAAATATTTGTCAAACATTTCAGTTATACTTTGTACCGTCTGATTTCCTATTACGGTGATGCTGAAACATATAAGGTATCAGGGTATTGTCCAATGCCACGTAATATATGTATATATACTAAAATTTTAAAGAGGAAGTATGAGGAGGAATTTTGAGGAAGGATTTGATTGTTTGTTAGCATTAGGCAGCAAAACAACTTAAAACCAAAAATCTTTAACTATTCGCCTAGCCTTAACATAGGCTAAATTAATTCAAAAAAAAAATTACGATTCTGTATCAAAACTACGAAAGAACGTTAGTCTAACTCGAGGTGAAAAGAACCAATAAAAATACCTAAATCGCGTTCGCTGCGGAAGCAGTTTGATTGAATTCAAAAAAGGCCGGAATATGTCTAACATAAAAAAACTTATTGAGCAAAACTTTAGAACGTGAATTACCGAATTTGTGCGGGTGGAATCGCAGAACACTACTAGCTAGTTCTTAACATTTTATTAGGACTATGACTTGTCAAATTCAAAATATTACATTATTTGCCATGCAATGTGTTTATTAGCGTTGTAATATTGAGGTCTTGTAGAGTTGAAAATTACTTCAGAAGGTTACATACGTAATGGTTAACACTGTTAAATTAGGTTATGCAAAAAATATATATTCGAGTTAGGAATCAAGTCTCTAGTGTACATTAAATAAGCCTTAGTTGATAAATCAAATTCTAATATAAAAACGAAATTAAAAAAAATGCGGCAAACTAGTGCTTCTTAATATGAAACCTTAATCAATTATTTATTTAAAATAATATGTGTTTCTGGGAATCGAACCCAGGGCCAGGACTATATTCGAAGATTATCAATTAAGTCATGGAAGCAGTCAACGACTTGTAATGGTCATTGTTAAGTAGTTTTTTTAAGTTACTTTATTCTAGTAGTTTCCGTTTGCTCTGCAGAACGAGTACTGTCAAATTAGAACTGTGCTAACCGGTTAAAAGTTTAGTATCCATAACGACTTAAGAAGAAAGTTTCGCGTCACGGTAGGCAATTCGAAAAGAAGGTCATTGTTCGTTCACTGCACTTTACGCTTGACATCATAATACTGAAACATTATTGCACCAAGGTCATAGTAGATTGGACAGGGAGAATGCAATTTTATATTCTTCTATATAGTCCTACATTAGGACTATAATTATACAAATAACAGCTTATGATACGACTAATTTTAGAGAGCATCCTGTGAACATCTGAGTCAAGGATTTAGAATGACGAGATCCTAAAATTTTGCAACTCATGTGAGGTAAGCAGTGCAGAATTCTTGTGTCAATAAGTTGATTATAAAAAAATCTTATATAAAATGAAGCTGCATACATTTATTTTTAACAGTTAAAGAAATTGATAGCACTGTTTGTCCACCGTAACATCGACTAACATTAACAATATTATGATTATTAATAGTAGAATAAAATTAACAACAAAAAAATTAAAAATATTGCCTAATACTTAGTTGTTGGATAAATGAGGTCAGAATATTATTATCAAATTCTGTAACGAACTTTGAAACTGATCGCCTTATAAAAAACTAGTTACAAAGTGTTGAAAGTCAGAGTAAAACTTTATAGAACGACATAACTAAATATAGAAATAAAAGCGATATCTAGGAAACATAGAAAATCAACCAACTTGCAGCATCCACCAGCCTAGTTCGAGACGGGTTTTCCATACAAGAAAGTAGGCGAACTACTCAAAGCTATCATTTCTAAGCTCTTAACAAGTTTATAATTATATTTACTTATTCGAATTCTTTAACTATTTGCCTATGTTAAACACGCATTAATTGATCGATAATCACGTGTCATTACAATAGTCGTCCTTGTCGATTTTATAAGACATTTGTGGAGTAACAGAAGTATTTATGATGGATTGCATCAAGATGTAGCATAATGTATGCGCTACGATGTCACATAACACATAATTAGCATAATCGTAGCTATCCGTAGCTGTGTAGCACGTCTACGAATGTTACTGTGCAAATTTTATCATTTAATAATCAATATTGCAGTTCCATAATACTTACGATAAAATTTAAATTTGAAACATACAACAACGATTTCTAAAAACTAAGTTGGTATTTTAAAAATCGACCAAAACCTATTAATAATATTATAGTCATCACCACAAAATTGAATTGCACAACCCTCGACCGCTCGCGTGTCAACACGTGATGACTTTGACACAATTTTACTAATCGTGAACACTGCTTGACCTATTCTTAACATTTAAAATATACTTCATTTTGTATTGGACATATTTATATTTTATTACAGCTTATGTTTCTCTATAGTCTAAGTGATATACGTGTGGATATCTTGCGTAATCACATATACATATTAATAAACAAACTATTTCTGTCAAACATTCATCTTGTAGATTTGTACATATTTACTGTCATTCGCTTTGATTAGAGATCTATGAATATTATTAAACTTCTTTAAATAACACAGCAAATACAAGAAATATTCTCACCGATCGTATATCTTCATATATTCCATTAAGATCGTCTTCGAGGAGGCGGTAGGGGTCAACAATCTGAGCACCGTAGTCTGGCAAGGAGCCTGTGCTTGTACTTTGCATGCTGGATGCCAGGCGTCGCATCGCACCTGACGCAAGTGCTCCGGAGGACCCACATGCTGGCCCACATGTGGTTACTCGCTGAAACACAACATAGAACTTATAAACTTACAATAAATCACAATTTCATGTCGCTTTATAGCTAAGTGCTGCTATAGCTATAGGTCTACGATACCAGTATTTTTTTAACCAATATCAAACGCATTCCTTTAATACTTTACCACACTCATGGTAGACTTCATGTTTGGTGGCAAGAGAAAGAGGAACTTATATAAAAAGCGATTACACATAGCCAAGTGATATCCACACTCTTTGACAACATTTATACTTGGAAGTAGTTAAAATGTAACCTAAAAACGATGGTAATTAAGCGAGTGTTTAAAATGTTTTGCCTATAAAATACGTTTTACTTTTACGCATTAAATTTAAGCGTTTCAATGTCAAATAAAACTTCTAATCTGAAGAACCCATTAGAAGTTGAAAACCACTTCGTAATCTAACATAAAATAATTACTAAAATATAAATAGGTTTCATTAAAATGTTTATCATTTACTTGAAAAAAATTCAATCAGATTTTGCAAGATGTTAATTTTCATATGATCTTTAACTTAACGGTCAAAGTTCGCCATCGCTTAGCGTTCCAGTTAAATGTCATTGTTTATTGTGTCAAAACAAAATCCTTGCAAATAAAAATTCTCTGTGGTACAGATACTATAATCTGACAGGGTGCGGCTATGCCCTTAGCTCAACTGCGGCAGTGACCGCGATCCGAGTTTTGCAATTGGTTTACGCAACTGCAGTCGAGTGCAGTCTACACCTGATGGGCTTCAACCGGCTGGCCGCTTGCAAAACCACTGGTACACGTATGCACGTATTGGTATGAGACCTTTACAGGCCTTCATAACTAATAAATACTCCATTCTTCACTTCGGTAGTAATGATAGTATCAATTTCGTTTGCAGGGAAACTCCATGACATGAGTCATTTTCTCGTTATGGTGTTTCATATAATTCTTGATAAGCTGTTTCTAGCGAATTATAAAATTGTCTATGTATTGAAATTACATTCAAGTGTTCTCACTAAGGCTATATTTTAGAATTACTTGCAAGATTAGGCCCAGTTCTCACTCCATTATATGACATAAAAATAATACCCGGGAGTTTATTTTTGCAAGCAAGATGCATGCAATAACCGACTTATCATTTTGATCTATAGTTAGAAAAGGTACATAAAGTAACGGTATTAAGAACGTTATTTTTTCAAGGTCCTTTACAAGGCTGCCTTGCTTTTAAATTTTTTACCGTATACAGTTTTGTAATCAAAGTTGAACGAATTAGTTGCAGATCATGTATGCGCGTAGCGACATTACGATAATTACTGTTTTCGTATGAACAATTACACCTAATATTTTACCGCAACCTCCTTTTACATTTGAATGACTACATTAACTTCAGTTATCTATGAGTAATTACTATTATTTGTAATGCACGGGAGGTTCTTGGAAATAAATTGCTATTATCCTGTGAATGACCTCAAATTTCAACTGCAATATGCATTACGTTGTACCATATTTGTTTCAAAATATGTTTTCGAGTTTGGTCAATATTTGAATTAAGTTACACAACCATCTCATTATAAGCTCTAAGTATAGTTGTATAGTAAATAAATAAATCAGTAATTCCATTCAAAAAAGTTTCTAAGCCGTTTTTCATATTAAGCGCAGACATAAAAAACGTGCCACTCAAAAACAATAATAAATACTGATAACCAATTAAGTGTCATTTGAGATATCTATATATGTTATCACCATTTTGCAAGACCTTAATTCGGTTTTAACGATGATACATAACACGATTAAAAATTTCGAGTAATTCCACCACAAATAACACACAAAGTTCGTAATACTTGCTTCAATATACCTTTGCCCTACACAGCCTTTGGTTTCAGCTTCAGATTTCTGTATCTGTTTCTTGATCATTTATTTTTTTGTCAAGAGGATGAGAATCCTACTTAACGCCGTCGACTTCTTGGGTGTAAGATAAAATATCCTAGCGACGGTCTGGATGATCAGCCCAACATTGCGCGGCTTCAATATACTTGCGTACACATGAAATTGATACGGCCATTCAATGTAATGAAATGAAAACCGTGAACTCATCCATTCTTAAAGCAAATGAGGTGTCGAAATACATTAAAACGCTATCTCTTTGGCAATCTCGAACTCATTATGGCACCTCGTGTCATGAATAACAACTTCCATATGATTTCACACACGTCATAGGCCATAGTATTTGACGTCAGTATAATGTAGAGTGTATTCGAGACATAATTTATTAGACTATGTATTTATAAGGAATCAAGCTAATCATTTGTGGCTTAGTTTTACAGGATGTTAAGTATAGCGAGAAGATAGAGCTGTTGGGTTTTTTGTGGGTAAAGGGTTCATTGCACCTCGCTAACACAGACTTACACTCTCCGCGTTACTTAAATAAGTTGCCCTCTTCGCGGGACCTGTAATTGGATTTCTCAACAATAAAAATAGGGCCCAGAGGTTAGTCGAATAAAGACATAATTAGCAAAATTAAAAATATTTTTGTTTGAATTAAAATTAATTTTGTTTTTTAAAGAAAAAGATAAAGACGTAGATTGAATCAGTGCTACATATATTATTCGAAATCCTTAAACTTAAAATATACCACACATGTAACTTAATTATAAACTTTTAATTCCTAAACTAAGACTTTAATAGTAATATAGTATTTAGCAATAAAAAACGTTTTGTTTGAAATTAAAAGTTCACTTTGTGAAATATTACGCAATTTATGATCTCATACTAAAGATTAAAGGTAGAGATTTTCTTTCGGGCAATAGGGCAATTTAAATTCCTTTCTATGGGCATCCTCCTATTAACAAAATCAATCTAATTGCGTAGCTTATTACTACTACTCATTTTTCTCTTCATCACAACGTAATACAATTTAAGAGATAAAGACGAAATACGCCTTCATCTCTTTAGTTCAAATTGCCCTGCCTTCTCCGTTTGAAATAATTTGTCAGTAATTAGAGTAGAAATTTATCGATAAAATTTTGTACAAAAATAACAAAGACCAGATTGTTATGTAGCATTACACAATGCAATACAAGTTTATGCGTTATGCACTACACTAACAAAAAATCCAACAGAAATATACGACACGCCAATCATTATTAATTCTTGGTTTTATAGAAATTATATATCTACATACAAAGAACGGCTTAAAAATACGGAATTCTTTTATTTATCTCCACAGACAGGTTACATACGAGACACGGATCCCATAACGATGTAGTGATTACTATATTTCAGAAGCCTGTGAATATATGTGTGCAATATCGAGAATTAATTATAAATTTAATAATGAAACATTCAATTAATTTATGATGAATCACATCCAAAGAACGACGACTTGAACATTAAACGGCAGCATGCTTTGTTTTCGTTAAAGTAAATTTTATTTATTGCCATAAATACGACCACACGTCCTCTAGGCTCCTGATAAAGTGAATTAAACTTCAGGAACATGCTACTTAGTTATCTGTTTTGTAGCAATATCGAGAATTAAGTATAATAATTAAAAAATAATATAGATTTACTGATATGTTTAAGCCAGGGAATGATAGAATGTATTTCTTAACAGAAATGTTAAGAAATACATTCTATCATTATCACCTAGAAAATTTTTGTATATAAAAAGGTTTTTCAATTGGACCGACCGTAAAGGTGATTGATGTATTTTTATATAATCATTACACAAATTAAATTTAAAAATTCCCGATCAATGATGACAAATAACATCTAAGCACGTAAAATTGCATGTGTCCGCACGGTACATAACAATTAAAACATGATAGAAAGTGACTGGGTACTTCATACACTTGCGATACCTATTCTTAAAATAGAAACAAACTGCACGTGCCAAGGAAATTAAGGAAGCTACATAATCACGTGAAAACAAAGTGAAAAATTTAGTGGGGCCCACTAGACAATAGTCCAGTTTCAGGCATTCTCAATTGACTAAGAAAGTCCATCTAAGTAATACTAGGGCATACAGTGCCTCTGTTGTTTATAAATTTTGTAAATGTAAGTTTGAATTTAGAACAATACAGTAACTCTGTTGTTTATGAATTTTGTAAATTTATGTTTGAATTGAGAACAATGTTTTACGTACGAAAAACCTCTACTCTTTATGTTAACGCATTCAACAAGCATCTATTTTCTAGTGCGGCGCCTGTCTATATTCTCCTTATAGTCATTGATATGGCAACTGAATGAATAATACTACAATTGTATAATTAAATGAAAATACCCATTAATAACGAATTCAATTTCCGTAATCTACAGTTTTGAATAAATTACTACTTAACAGGCGTGATCAGTGATGACATTCAAGTTATGCATTCTTGAATTATTCAGTACGTCGGTTTCCCCGGCGACAAATTGTTTATCCCCTTATAGAAAACACGTCAGCGATCAATCTTTTTTTATACAAGATCGTCCAACATTTTAAGTACAGAATCGTCTTTTGGAATGGTTTGATCATTCTACAAAAATCTCACAATTCTTAAGTTGATTACAAATTGAAAAATCATTTTCATGCTTTACAATATTTTTATAACCAAACAAAATAGTTTATTGGATTTTTTTATAATAAACAAAACAATCGTGCTCAGATAAAATCAGTCTATAAAATTATCATAAATAAGAAACGAAATGTATTGAACCATTAGTAACGAATAATTTAAAGACGTTCACAGTTTTTAACTTCCAAATCGACTTAAGATACAAGAGAAAAGTTTTACTTACCAGGTTAATCTGGTAAGTAAAACCTCTCTCTAGGATTCTCTCGGAGCTTTTTCTTTGAAGGTAGGATGAAGGTTCTTATAACTTTTGCAACGCACTTCTGGCATTGATAGCCCATGAGCGGTATTATCACATCAACATCATGTTAGCTTCCTGCTCGTATGCCCCCTGTTATATAGAAACATTGGACATATTAAGATTTTCTTTAGAAGAAGACATTCTTACTACATGTCCCTGACTCTGTAAAGTTGTAAACCCCTTGTGAAATTTCAAACCAGAAACCAAATTTACAATTACTTATAATTAGTATAAACTACACAAATGTATAACGAAGTATAATTTAAAATAATAATAAAAACAGTCCGTAGACACCGCTACGGTTGACTTGTCCGCTACTAGCTTTACGAGTTTAAGACAATAACGCGCTAACAGTGCGCAAACGCATGTAACATGATTTCAGAATGCTAATAACTAATTGACTATAATTCTATTGTATAATTTTTTATTTAGATTACAATTATTTAATTAAAATCATTTGAAGCAGAGTTATTATAACGATTAATAAATGTAAGTAACATTCAGTAACTTAAACACAATTTAATAAAAACAGTATGCAAAAGCAACGAAAGCCTATAATAAAAATCATAAGTTAACAGTACTAATTGTTTCCGCATTACGAGGATTCCTTTAACAAGTAAAAACCCTGTCAAAAGCAATAATATTAAAAGAGGAGAATTTTCCGTGTACATTTAAATAAGTTATCTCGGTACTTCACCATAGCCCGGACATGCCTGTAACCTTGAAGGAAGAATTCAACTTTAGAGTACTTTACATTCTTGTTATAGGTTGTATAAAGTCATCTTGTAATGCAATCAATTTTAAGCTCGACACTTATATACACTCCGTATTTATCGTCGAAATTAATCGCAATAAAAATTACATTTATTGTTCCTTTGTTTGCTTTCTATATAAGGACGTATAATATCAGTATTTTGTTTAAAATATCTATTGTATTTACAATATTTTATGTTGGTCAGGGCCTTAACTAGCTTTTTGTATTTTAATAAAATTACTTCATTTGTCACGAAAGGTTAAATATTTCAGCAACAAAACGCTTAAAATCTTTTTGCAAAATCACTATAAGTAGTAGTAAATAAAAATATTTCCATGGAAAATTTCAATGCGCTCAAAAAGGTTTAACATTCACAAGAGTTCGACATTTATACGTCAAGAATTTGAAAATTTATTTTCAATTAAGTTCCTTTCAATAAATCCGTTCTCTAGATATCGAAATAAGGTAATTGGAGGTTATAATAATTGAGGTACGAGCCAACCGGTAACTCGGTCAAAGACCGCTCCATCGAATGAAAGGTTAAAATCGAAGGACAAATGAGCTTTTACAATTTATACTTAGATGAACATTTGTAGCTAGAATAGTAACAACATAATTGTTAGTACTGGGTTCAGGAATACAAAAATGGACAAAAACATTTAGTTTTATCCATTTTCGTATTGCTGATTAAAACGAACCTATATATACAACACTTTTTTTAAAACTACTGCAACTCAAACCATAACTAAAATATAATATAGTAATTGCATGTTTATACTGCTTTAAATATAAGTCTATGACATATTTTATTTTGATTAGCCTTATTTGCAATAGCATACAATGGAATCAATATCCATTAATATAAATCACATCTTTAATTATTATAGTTAAAAGTTTTGCTTTACGTTCATATTTAATAACAAATTAATAGTTTCTTAGAAATGCGTCACAGTAAAGTTATATGCCTTAGGAATAGATGTTAATATAAAATACACAGAAGTAATCCCGTACTATCTTAATCATCAGTAATTAGAAAATGTTTTTTGTAATTAATAATAATAATTATTTATCCACGTCTTATAGACTTATAAAAAGGTACATTCTGAAATGCGGGCTAGGTCCGGCCACCTCAAACTTTTTCCACCTTTTGTGCCACCGTCATCCAATTAATTCCAGCTATCCTTTGAAATCCTTTGTCTTTTTGGACCAGTCCAGGCGGTTACTGTTATATATCATCATCATCTGTATAGCAGGCTACGTGCCCTGCCCATAGACATTTAAGTAGTAAGGTATGTTGCGCTGCATCATTTTTTGTAATTAAAACGAAGATCTAATATTTATCAGTGAATACTCAACGACGTATAAGTATATTCTTTATATTACATTCATCCCAAGTATTTATAGAGACTTGTGTCTTGTTTTGTAACATGCACGGTTACGCTCTCAAAACTCTTAAACTGTATATTTTTTTCATAAGTATTATCACTGGCTTTTAAAATTGGGTCTAAACTTAATTAGCACGCGTTTCCTAACTGATTAGTAACATAATAAATGCCGAGTTTTTGTTGAGTCTTAATGCAGTGGAATATAAGTTCAAAATATTTTATGTAAATCTTAAAATTGGATAAGGAAATACAATTGCGCTATGAAGTAGTGTTATCAATCAATTTACAATTTCACAAAGCTCGCAAGTTGCCGGTCGTCTAATGTCCGAACCCAATAATTAATCATCAATCTCAGAATGTTTTCAATCAGACCGTGACAGTCGATGGATCTCCCATCTGTATCCCAATAACCAAACCCTACGAGGGCAATCCATTTTTGCCGACAGATAGGATGAAATCTCTTCGATCTTTACACTAATATTTGATGATCAATATAAATAAAATAACGTAAATAAAACCATACAAATAAAATTAAAATATATGAAATAGGGTTTTTAATTATTTGAAAAACTGATGTAAGTTAAAATCTTGAGATATTGGCACAGTTGAACTGTCATTTTCAAACAATATCTATCCACATACAGCGATCCGACCTACCATTGATAGCTTGTTTCGACAGATGGCTATTACAATCCGTCGATTGGTTATTCACATTGAAATATTTGGATTAAGGTGTCTATCTCAGGTGGTCAAAAATGGATTGAGATATTGGGTTTGGGTGTTAGTAGAATACTTTAGTGGGCAGCGGGTTTCAAAACCTACACAAATTTTTTAACAAGTGCACGCTTTACTTAAATTTTATAGTTTACAGTGATTATTCAGACACTTTTGACAGACACGCAAAATTAATTCCCAAGTGTATTTGTTTAAGCAACAAAACAACAAAATGAATTTAATGAAAAATTAACTACACGCCCACATTTATGTCAGTAATTAATATTGCGTTTACAGATGATTTTATTGTTTGCAAGTCGAATAAAGTATAGTTGCTCAACCGTCTAATTGCATTTAGAAGGACATTTGGTAACGCAAGATTGTCGTTGATTTTGCACTTTATATGATAATACAAATAATTTTTATAAAACACATTATAGGTAACTTATAATATTTGTTTTATGACAATAATTTAATTGAAAATACCCAATGTATTATGTGGTATTTATTAAAGTAACGGTCTAAAGTGAGTGTTGTTAAAAGAGTGAGACAATGTATTTAATGCTGTCTTTGCGTATTTAAAATATGTTCTTATGTACCCAAGTCGGACATTGAATAAGATTAACAATAAATAATTGCAAAATATAGCCTGCATGTCACAATCGTAAAACCACAGTTTTCTGTGAGAACTCTGATGACCTTTACATCATCAAATTCTATATCAAACATTAACAGTTTTGTATATATTGATTGATTGCGAAAAATAAAAATTTGTCGTTCTCGAGAATTGATAGCTATATATTTTAAAAGTAGTTATAGAAACATTAATGTAACAGTGATGTACAGCAAATACAGCTTTTTTCACCTAAAATATGTATTGTAATCACGTAAGAATCAAAGAAAATGTTGTAAGTCGAAAATAACATATGCTGCGTCGCATGCGTTGTTGCAAACTCTTATACAATAATGTCGACTGAACAAATAGTTGTGTGTTCCGCATTTCTAGTAAGCTTCATTACGTGCAATTTATTCGACGGAGTTTTATACATATTAATTATTACCTTATCAAAACATAAATGAGTAAGTAGAGTACTGTACTGTGCAAGCTGTTTTGGTTTCGTTAAGCAGTTAGTTATTTTAGAGTCTAAGGGATTTCTTCCGAGGATTTTAGGCAGTCGTAAAAGTCGTATATATCTTGAATATTTTACAACAAAATTCTCAAGTATTTTATTCAGTTTTTATTTATTTTATTAACTATTCTTTAATAAACGAGGTCAATGTCCGCGAAAACTAGAATAAAATAAGAAAGGCTATCAACCAAACAGCGACGCCTGCTACGTGACGTTAACAAGTCAGGTGGCTTACCCAGTTTCGGAGTTATTAAAAATTCGTCGAATAATTTCACAACTTTCACTAAGTAAAATTGTTTACATGAGCAATACATCCCTAGTCCGAAAATGTTATACATAAACTATCAACGACTATTAAACTCTATTTAATTCTCAATTTAATGCTACAGATAAACATGACTATACTCGTAACTAAGGATACTAACAAGGATACTCCAACATTCGTATAAATTTTCCTTCAACTCTAATAAAATCGTTCATTGTAATCAATGGGCGAATTATTCAATTGAAGAAGAAACTAAATGGAATATTAATGTGAAAAATAATTGTTGTTTAGAAAGTCCACTATACTATACGAGTATAAAGATTTTTCATTGCATGCTCGCACGCTGCGCGAGAAAGCACGAAGAGTCGCGATCGAACTCAGATCGAGGTTCTAATGATTTTTCTATTTTTAAATGTGTACTAATTATATATGGTACATAAGTTGGGATTCCGTCCAGCGTTCGCTATTCTGTTTCTAAGGACGTTTGTGATAACGGAGCTAAAAAGTATAATAATGTCCTGTTATCTAGAGCCTACAGTTTTGTATTTTTGAAAATAAACACGATTTATATAATACCTATTTTTATCCTAAAAAAAATAGTCGAAATGGAATCGAGAATGAAACCAGTGACTACATATTTGGCTTATCGAATTAACATAAAACTAGGTAAAGAAAGGGGCGAGAGTTTATTTGTCGAAAGTAAAAGTTATTAACATGGAGAAAATCGGCGAACAAACTCAAGAAACCTGTGCCCAGTGCCGCTAACCGACCTACTACTACTGTACCTACTGCGAAGAAACGCAGTTTCACTTTTATTTTATCAATATTTTTATTGGTAACAATCACAAGGTACTGTGTCGGTAATTTTATATATATTACAAAATAAATGTATATAGTGGTAAAATAACATAAAATTCTAAAAAGTTTCATAGACGGACTCATTCATAAATTGTGTAGGAAAAATACGAATTAGATCAGCTGACTTATAGGTTAATGTCATGCTGTTATGTAAAAAGGATTGCTGTCAGAAAACTAATGTGTAAGAGTTTTGTTTTTATGAAACGATGTAGAAGTACAGTAGGCATTTTATTATGTAAATACAGTAAAGATAATCATGAATTTTGTAAGTAAAATTATTTAACTAACCTGACATGTCTTTCCAAATATCCGCAATGGTGTTGGTCCGGGAGGTTTAAGTTTCACAAATACAGTCTGCCTTCGAACTTTAGGCCCGAATTGACACATAAACTTATCCTGAACACGAGCACAGAGCCTACTAGAACTTAAACACGCCATAACTACAACTGCAACGAAACGTTTGAAGACATGAACTACCTACATATCTTGCTATCAAACAAGCACTCGGCCTTTTACTCCCTCCTCGTAACTTACGACAGCTGATTCTGATTGATAATAAAATGTCAGGTCAAGAAATTTTGGACGTCGCTGTCAAGCTTATCCACAGATAGCACATCTTTTATAATATATACTAAACATTATCAAATTTATATCATATACTAATGTACTTCTTTTAATGAATCCAGTTTGAAGTTTATTAAGATTGAATATAAAGAAACGTACTTTTCCTATAAAAAAGGTATCTTTACATCGTGTTTCATTTTAATTAAAACATAATAATTCTGTTCAGCACCACAAGAATAAGTTTTGTAAAGTGAAAAGACCGTCAACAGACTAGATCTGTGGTAAAATTTTACACATATTACGGTGAAGTGTGAACATAACCTATCAAGATAAAAAGATTTTTATTAATGAATGGCATTTTATTAATTGTTTAATTAATCAAAAATATACCTGCGTACTATAAATTTATGTAATTAAATTTTCTGCAAATTTAACATGATTCCTAGAGTGACACGAAACGTTTTTAAGTTTTTTGAAGTATTAGAAAGAAACATTTCAAAACATTTCTTTGGTCATCCGCCAAAGGGTAATATTCGAGAATTAATATTCGCTAAGTAAATGATAAACGGTACCTTTTTTATTCAAATGTAATATTGTTTATTTTCAGAACTAGCTCTAGCATATGTGCACGAGAAGTCAGTATCGCAGCAAAAGAGATTTACACTCAAAGACATAGTTGGTGATGGATTTCTATTAGCAGTACCAAAATTTAGACGAACATTAGAGAAAAGGTGGAAAAGAAAATTTGGATCACCTGAGTATGTATGGAAAATGTTAGTCCCCCAGACAAACATTAAAGTCTGTCAAGATTGTGGTCACTACCATGAAAGGGGAAGACTATGTGGTAATATAATATTTTTAAGATAAAATTATACTAACCTTTACCATATAAACATTCTTAAAAAAGTATATCTAATAAACAGGTCACTGTTACAAAAAGGTTGAAGCTGAAACAAAAGAAATACAAGCAAAAATAGTAGAAAAACTAGCTAATAAACCTATTGAAAATGATGTTATTGTCTTGTATGATGGGGAAAATTTACCAGATCAGGTATACATACTTTGATATATTAATTAAGATTGCAATTGAAACCTTTCATTTAAACTTCACAGTGAAAGCTTCATCAGTGGGAGATTGACAAATTTTCAAAGTGTAGGCTGTGAGTTTGTTAGCACTTGCCTCTGCAATCTAACTATTTTGCTCTTTTCTCTCATACAAAGTGTGAGAGAAAAGAGCAGTTGGGGTGCAGACTAGATTTATTGTTTTACTCTAGAATATGGTAGTTTGCTACTACATGTGAGGTCATCAGAAAATTTTTTTTACAGACAACAGTTCTCCTAGTAATAAGAAAACTGTCACGCAGAAGTCTTTTTGATGAAGTAGGAAAAAATTCAGCTCCCAAATGCCACCCTAAATAAAATACTTTTACTATGGAATATTCCACGCCATCAATCTCCCACTGACCTAATTAAGAATAAAACACTGTTTGAATTAAAAACTTACACACACAGTCTCTATCTTTATGACTAATTTATTATCACTACTATTTATTTTTGTTTGTTTGTTATTAATATGCAAAAATATTTTTTGCATGTAATAAAATAAAATTATTGTAAACATGGAGCACACTCTCTGAGTACAAGCATATGGTTCATTTGTCAGATTTTTTGTACAACAAAACAATAAATAAATTATTAGGAGTGATAATAGTTACTAGAGAAGATTAAGATAATGTTATAATAACAACAGACCAAATGGGCATCTAAGTGCAGAAACTGAGTGCACATTACACACAAACATAAAGTTATAATATTATCACAACTTTAATTTTCAGCTAAAAGAGTTTTGGCAAGGAAAAAGGATCATAGAAATGAAAAAGGAAAGACCACAATTTTTCAGTAAAAATCTTCTACAAAAAACTACACAGCAACCATCTGAATCTACTGATGTGAAACCTACAGATTTAGCTTAAAAAATATTATCTGTAACATATAGAATTAAATTAGTCAAGTACAAAGTTTATTTTTTACTAATCATAATGTAATTATTAGATTACCTTCTCTTCTGCATAACAGCTTCAAGTTATAAGAAGGTTAACATTGATTTAGCTTTTTTATTTGTTTAAGTAATGAAAAAATATAATATAATAAATTAGATTGCTATGTAACAACATATAATAGTAAAAAGATCTGTGATAACAATCATACTCCAATGCATCTTGACTTAACAAAACAAGTTATTTAGACAGTTCTTTCTTTAATGACATACCTATAATATCTAAGGTATATTTTATAAATCATAATGTTACATGCTAATATAGGAATACTCATAATAATACATGCTAATTAAATTACAATTTAAAAATCATGATTTTATTAGATTATACACTTCAATATTAGAACCATTGTTTTAATACAACAAAGCTAACATAATACACAATATTAAATAATATTTTCAAATGAGTTATGAATGTCTAAATTTTCTAATGAATCAGTCTCTGTAACACCAATGAAGTGACTCTCTACATGTGACTGGAAGTCTGCAAATCCTACATCTTCTTTATAAGTTTCACCACACATTGGACAAATTTTATCATAATCTTCTTGTTTAATTTCATTGCTTTCTAAACTTCCTTTATTCAATGTACTATTTATGTCCGAAAAATTGTCAAATAATATTGGATCAGTTTGTGTTGCAAAATTAACTAAATTATTGATGACTTCAGTTTCCTTGTCTTCCATTTCAATAGGTTTACCTTTATTTGTTTTACATGCAAGACACATATAGCCATCTGCAAAAAGTATAATATTTTATCATGTAAAACAATGTTTTAAAGAACTAATTTATAGATGTAAATAAATGTTTTTTATTCCAAACTGTAAGTATAATATTAAATAGTAGAAATCTTTTCAAATAACATAGTGGTTTTGGGATTCATCACCAAAGAAAAAGTAATAAATAAAATGTTGGTATATTTGGTTAATTATCATAGAACAGGTATACTATTTACTGCTTAAATTCTAAATTAAACAGTTCAACTTACCACTTAATAAACTTTCTATTCTAGCTATCACACTTTTTAGATCCTTTTCTTGCTGTGCAACCTCTTTTTTTAATGATTGAAACTTTTCAGCTTGGGTCTGAATCTCTTTTAAAGAATCTGTTGATGGATCCTCCATGTAATGAAATCCTATAGAATCAAGATTCAGAATACAATCATCTTCCATTCCTTGAAGTTGTGTCATTTGTTCATATTGATCAACCAATTGAGACTTTTCTTGTAGAAAGCTATTTATTAACTTTAAAGAAATTTCTTCTAAACTTGGTTCAGGAAATTTTTCTTGAAATTGTGCAGTTTTAGGATTGCTTTGAATATATGTATTAGTACGAACTAATGGTTGCTTTGTGTATTCTTTTTTTTCTGGTCCCTTCAATGTAGCAATTTTAGTCCACAGGTTTTTATTTTCACAAGAAACCATGAATACATGATGCAATAGCTGCGATTTTTGTTTGTTTAATTCAGCAATTTTTTCTTGTAATGCACATTTTTCATCGTCTCTAAGTGGTGTATATGATGCATTTTCAGTGACTTTTGTTATATCAAGTTTCAGTTTTATATTGTCACTTTCCAATGAATTAATTCTTTTTTGGAGAAGTAAGCACCTGTCTCGCATTGCATGAAGGGCTAGTTCGTGTACACTAGGGTTATTATAGTCACCTTTCAAGGTTGTCTGATAAGTTGAATCATTATTAAAGCTTACTATAGATGACGACTCCATGGTAAAAACTAATTAATATTATGAAGAGGTATCTGATCGTAAATTAGCTTTAAATGCTATCGCAGCCCGTCGCTACTCGCATCAGTCTTTTGAAATTTTCCAAATAAATATAATTATTGTTTAGTGGTTTGTAAGGGTCGCGTAATTGGTAAGGTCTTCTATAATGTATTCTAAATTTCTTTTATATACTTTATATTTGGTAATAAATAAATAATTAAAATGTCGTGCAAATGTTGTTTATAACTTGGCAGGCAGCTCACTTGTTTGTAAAATTTTATCACAGACTAGGAAAAACATGAAATTGAATAATAACTTCACTCACTGTTACCTGGTTAGTGGTTACGTTGATCACACTATATTAACTATCTATTATGTCCTTTCTTATATGCATATGAAGGATGACATATTAGATGATATTATTATTGTTATGATGATATTGTATAAAGTATGTAGTAAAGGCTTCTATAGCCTTTCTAAAATACAATTTGTCTATGGTTTAAAAATCTAGACTAAGTTCATGTTATGCCTATTATGTTCTTTTTGTCTGTCGAGACGACAAAACTCTAAAGTCAAGTACTTTACCTCAACTTGATCTGTGTTAAGTGTCAATAACATCGGACGAACAACCACTGTATTCACTTAGATACAGAATACTTTTTAATAATCATTAGACGGTAGACCGCAGTTCATCTGTAGACTGCAAATAAATTTTATTATTAAAAAAATTAACCTTAGTTTTTATTTAATCTTTTGAAATAATGTTTATACTCTATTAATTTTTAATTCCACTTAGTGGTTATTATCAAAAGCTTATTAAAATTTAAGCAGCAAACTTAGTTCTACTTCTCAAATAAGTTACACCAAAATGACTTACACCATTCCCCTAATAAAGTTTGTCGCGTTTTTGGTAAGTATTTTTATTTTTCCTATATTAGTACATTATTATATATATTATTGAATTAAGGTGTTATTTATTACTTTCAGGATTTGCTTGCAGTTGGACTAATTGTGCCTTTGATTCCCAGTCATGTGCGGCAACTGGGTGCAAGTCACATTTATGTAGGCATTTTGGGTTCAGTATATTCTGGATTCCAGTTAGGGTCTGGTCCATTAATTGTAAGTCCTTTTTTTAAAATTATTGGCTATACAAAATAATTCATAAATTATATGTGTTTTATGAACGTAATGAACATTTAACCAGTATTTAAAATAATATGATAAGTATTTTAATTTATTTACGTTACAGGGCAGTTTAAGTGACTTAAAAGGCTGTAGAAGTATACTTATTTATACTTTAATAGTATGTGCAGGTGCATACTTATGTATGGGATTTACAACCTCAATAGCAATCATTATTATTTTACGAGCTGTTTTAGGTATGATACTTAAAAAATATATGTACTTAAGAATTTTTAAAGTTTTTAAGGTAACTTGTAAGCTGGTGATTGTAAGCCAAGTTGGCAAACTTCAAGGTCAGACAATGCAAATGGCATACTCGTTCATAAAATTGTATAAATTAATTACTTAGCCAGTTTTATGCATGACTTTATTTTATTATTGTAGTAATACTCATATTAAAATATGGTGTAATGGGTTAAATTTTAACAGGGCTATTTAAACAAACACAGTTGTTGACAAAAGCTTTAGTTCCTGAATATGAAAAAAATGAGAAAAAACAATCTGCTATTTTTGGGAAAATGGCTGCTATATCTGGAATGGGTATGACACTGGGTCCAATAATTGGAGGCCATATTGCTGAAGACTACCCAGAAAATGGATTTTATTACATAGCTGGAGTGGTTACTTTATGCTTTATCCTTAATGCAGGTGATTAATGACAAAAATTTATCATTGTTATGGTATAATATCATTAATTTATAATATTTAAATTTGGTAAGAACCAGAGTTAAAAATTGACTACTTTAAATGTTCCCTATTGAACATTCAGAGATGTTTAATTGGTTATTGTGTTATAATTTGAAAAACTTTATTTGGGCTAGGTATGCTGTAAATAAATAAATGATTTATTAACTTTCAGTTAGTGTCTATATGCTGCCACAATCAAATATCAAGATGAAAAAGACATCAGAAAAACAGATACATTCCAAACAAAATATCTTCCAATTAATATATAATAATAGTAAGGAGTCTGCTCTAGAGTTATCTAAAGTGGACTGGTCACAATACTGGGAGGTGTTTGTATTTAAGGCTTTATTAGGTTTTGCTATGGGTGTATACTATTCCAATTATGCTTTATATTTAAAAACTCAATATGAATTGTCACCTAAGCATATTGGTTATGTAATATCATTCCAAGGCATAATAGGTGCTGTTTCTAGCTTCTTAATGGGCTACATTAATAGTTACTACCCTAATGATAAGGATTTTAGCCATAGAAATTATCATGTATTTTTACTATTATCTGTTTCTATCTTAGGACTTTGTATATCTTCAAATATTATGTTTTATTCATTATGGCTAATTCCTATGTCAATAGGGAATGCTGTTGGTAGATTAGTAACTTTAGAAATGATCTTGAGGAAAAGTGATAAAGAGCATAAAGGTACATTGATTGGTGCTTCTAATAGTGTAGCTTCTTTATCTGGTGTTTTGTCACCTATGGCTGCAGGACTTATAGGTCAGTATTTAGGTGTTAAATATGTTATTTATGCATCTTTATGCTCAAATGTTATGGCACTGATATTGAGCTATAGATACAAAACTAGGCACATTAAAGTGGATTAAAAATAAATGGAATAAATTTTTTATGTTGATAATGTCATGTTTTTATAATAAAACCCATTTTTAATATATATAACTTTATAACTATTCATTATGTACAATAATTACCTAAAATAATGTTATGAGTTTTATGCATACTAGTTAGTCATCCAAGGATTGCATTTGCTTTTTCCGCATGTCTCTTATAAGTTGGTGAAAAGCTTCTTTGTCTTTAACATTCTCTGGTGGAAGTATTTGCCGTTTAGTGTTTGTAACCCACTCTTCAAAATATGTTGGCTGATTAAAATAGAAAAACAATGCCACCGGGAAAGAAGTATACATAGCCATTCTAGCTACTTCCAGTTTCCAATTACCCATTGCGTTTTGATGACAAAATATACCAAATCTGTAGGACTCTACTGGTGACAGTAGTACGTTTTAATTATTTTTATTTTACTATTAACCTTTTTATTCTTAAATCAGGTTTTCAGTAGTACCGAGTTCTGACAATAACAGTACACTGCACAATGTCAGCAGTCACAGTATGTCTATGAAGTATGAACAGACAGGCCTTACATTTGACAGTTTCTCAACAATTTGGCTATTTTGACGTTAGCGATATGCGTAGATAGAGTATAGAACTAGATAAGCTTCTAAAATAACAATAACTAAAGAGAGAAGACATTAACGTGAAATACTTAAGTGCGAGCGAAACAGAGTATCAGTTTTTCTGTCTCTATTTGCGTATCGGGTTTTATCTGTTTACCACCAAGGGCTCGGTGGTAAACAAGTTTTCACCGCTTACTGATAAATCTGTGAAACACAGGTCAAACCCATATTTTAAGACTTTATCAATATAAGAGGTGTATTTAAAGTGTAAGTCATGGTGAATTGATGCATAATTGGCTGTAAAAGCTAAAGTGAACGAAAAGAACCAAACATAACCTTTCATCCGTAAGTAGCTTATTTTGTCACGACTCAGTAACTTTGTTCTAGAATTATTCATTCGGATGTATATTTTGGGCAATAATAAGCAATCTTCAATGAATTAATACTTCGACACAACAACACTTCCAAACAAACGACAATTCCAAACATATTTTTCAGTGCAAACCGACTAAATTGCGAATCATATTACCAACGTCACGTAGTTGCCACACTTCGTGTCCTTTGTAAATAGTTGGATTATAATATTCACTATCTTACACGCTGTACGCTGATGCCTGGTGCCTATACCATAGTCCATCTACGGCTACAAGCAGTGTTGCCAACATAGGAGAAGTTCGTGGATCAACGTCCGTTGTTTTATGAGTGAAATGAAGAGGAATGTAATGTAAGGAATGTAGGTAAAACTGAATAAAACTAGTTTTTTTTCAATATTATATTCCATATAATTTATTAAAAAGTTTAATATGAGCTTGCGTTGCCTATGGGTTACTATTTAGACCACTTTTTGTAAAAGTAACATTGTGAGGATTTTAACCCTTTTCTTGTTAGTGTATCTGTAGAGTTACACCAGAATTAAAAAATCTAGTGTTATTATTTTTAAGCGAAACCATGATATTTTTTTAAGAATATTTAGGCCATTTCTTAGTTTCGGAACGCAACATAAGTTTTTTGTGTTGGTAAGACTGATGAGCTGTCAAACTTCACTTTAGTTCAAGTTCCGACATGTTGCTTCGCAAAAAGGTAAGAAAAGTTATGATTTTTTCTTGTTTTTATGTATTGAATGAGTGGATGTGTTAAGTTATTAATTATAGATATATTTAGCACTAAAATAATTACTTTGGACATTCTTTAATTGTCTGGTTGATGCTTCATGTGACTTTTTTAATGAATGTATCTCCTCGTGCACATTGCCAAGAAACTAACAATTCTATATATATTTGATATGTATCTCATGGTACACACTGCTTGCTTTACTAACAACTTTTACAAAATCGTCATGTATCTGTATATACACTGCCAAGCTGAATAACTGTTCATATGGCAATGCATGGCTTATTTTATATATTAATTGTAGGTCCATATGCTTTCAAGAGCTAGCAAAATACTCACATTGGTGCCAAAACACAGTCAGTCATCAAATGATGAAGAAAGTTCGGATTCTAGTAGTGAAGTCGAGAATTTTAATCTTCAAAAACGCGATAGTACTGAATCTTCATCTTCGCCTTCGCTTCCTTCTTCTCTTGAAAATCTTCACATACTTTCTGACGATGAAAACAACCTCACTTCCTGCCCTACAGTATAAATGAAACCAGCGTCTGAAAGTATTTCTTTGGATTCTTATTCGAAATAAAAAGCCTAGATTTAACCGAATAGTGCCTGAAACACCAGAGTCATCGCCAGCAATAGTAGCAGCCTCATCATCGCCGTCAAATATAAATACACGCTCAAAACAGCCACGGCTAGCTGTAAGGCGCCTTGCACCTATACAGAAGAAGAAAGCAACTGAAATTCCATTGGAATAACAAGAAATTTGAACATAACGCCGAAATACACGATAAACAGTCAACAACCTTCAGACACCATAAAAACACCACTAGAATATTTTCAATACTTCTTTGATGGTGGCATCCTTAACATGATTACAGAGCAAAGCAATTTATACTCAACTCAAACAATTGGTCGTTCTCTTAATTTTTCAACACAAGACATCAAAGATTTTATTGCAATAAATTTGATAATGGGAATCGTGAATATGCCTACACTGACTATTGGTGTCAGGAATTCAGATTTTCACAAATAGCTGATGTAATGACACTCAAAAAATTTCAACAGATACGACGGTACATCCACTTCAACGACAATCTGCTTGATGACGGTGATCGGTATTTTAAAGTAAGCTACTCATTGAAAAAGTACGTACAAACTTTTTGAGAGTTCCTCATGAAACCAGGTTCAGCATTGAAATGATGGTGCCATATAAGGGCAAAAAAGCCGCTAATCGAAAACAATACATAAAGAGCAAGCCTCGCAAATGAGGGTACAAAATATTTGTTAGAGCTGGCGTTTCGGGCTTCATTTATGATTTTCTCGTATATGGAGGTGAAGACACTTTCAGATACCACCTATTTTCACCTGAAGAAATGATTTTGGGCTTTGGGGCAAAAGTCGTCTTCTCACTATGTAAAACTATTCCTGATCGAGCATGTTCAGTTGTGTACTTTGAAATTTTTTTCACCAGTCTAGAGATAATACATATGCTCCGATATAATATGGGTATATTCTTCTTAGGCACCATACGGTCAAATAGACTACGTGGTGCAGAACAAAAGCTTATACCTGATAAAGCCCTCAAAAATAAGACCGCGGATCTTATTCACGAGTAGTATGCAATACAAATGAAGTCTGTATTGTCAAATGGCATGACAACAAAGTGGTTAGTGTGGCAAGCAGTTATGTTTTTGAAACTCCTGTTGGAGTTATACACCGTTACAATAAGATTTAAAACAGAGAGCTGCTGTCCCCTGTCCCAATATAATAATGCACTACAACGCACATATGGGAGGGGTCGACCTTGCAGATATGTTAGTGGCTTTGTACAGAACGGAGATGAAAAGCCACCGATGGTACTTACCGATATTTTCTCAAATGTTAGATATGTGCGTGAACAATAGCTGGATTTTGTATCGCAGACATATTGGCGTGAATAACATAAAACGACTGAGTTTAAAGAGGTTTCGACATCATATTATACAAGGGCTCTTACATTCTGGGAGACAGCAGTCATTCAAAAACTATGATTCTGTACCACCAGTACCAAAAAAGATTATAAAAAAACCCTGTACCGTAAGGCCAACTGCGGACGTTAAATATGATGGATACAATCATTTCCCTACTTTTGGGTCCAAAGGACGATGCAAACTATGTATCAAAGGTCAGACTACTGTTATGTGCATCAAATGTGGTATGAGGCTGTGTCTTTTACCGGATAGGAACTGTTTTTTCAATTTCCATAACATAAATGTCTAAAATTAATCTGATTTTGTATTTTTTCATTGAAGTTCAATTTTTTTTATTAAATAAATAGTACAAACTACTGATTATTAACGTGTTTTTTATATTTATTTTCATATAAATTATTATATAATCAAGTCATAGATAATTTGGCAATGTATCTGTAGAGATACATTGATAGCGTAATATATTTATCAATGGCAATGTTCCCACAATCCCACAAGATACGGGTGGTTTTTTTAAAGGGGTAGTTTGAATATTTTTTTTCTAGACCCCTTGGTTCATTAAAGTTAAGTGCTATGAATATTATTTTTATATTCGAAAAAATAAAATTCTGCCAAGTTAAGGGTTAATAGACAGTCTGTTTCTGATGGTAGTTTTCATCAAGTTTATTGAAGACAAAAGTTTTTTAACATTTGCACTACTATGTGGTAATGTTAATAACTTTTGTGTAAATTGGGACAGGAGGGGTTAAGTACTGCTGCATTCTTTTTTTTTATTTTGGCAATATGACGCCAAACTCATCTGCTTTGATTAGCTGATCCTCTTGAAATTGAAGATTTATGTATCTTAAAGTTCTCCATTCCCGGTCTAACTCTGTCAAATTTTGTGGATATACATTTTACAATTTGATTTAAAATACGTAGATTCCTTGACTTTCGAGATTCGGTGACTGAAGTTCGTAGGTTTTCAGGAAAGGTTTAGGCCTTGCGTAGATCTACATAAAAAGACGTAGAGTTGGGAACGCAGACTACATGTAAAAGGTTGCATTGAGTAAAAAGCAGGATGCCGAAAAATTTAAATTATACTTGGTTGTTTACGCATAAGACTTACAATTAAATTAATAATTTTACTTATTTAATGTATGATTAGTTAATGATTTTTGCGGTCTTTTTTTTGATAAAATATAAACGGATGTTTCCACATAATATGTGGGAATTGTACCTACATATGCTCTTTAATAACTTAACATAAAATATGCTATTTGGCCGGAAATTTATGAAATGGTTTTGTGTTCCGATCGAATCAACACAGAGTTCTAGTTCTGTATATGCAAAAATAATGAAATAAATGAAATAAGATTTTAAATCCGTTTCAAAATACATATTACGAAGTAAAACTTCAAGATAGTTTTAGGTTCAGGCGACGATATACTATTTACAAGCATGCTACGTCGTCATAGTCGCTTCGAGTAATTGTGTCACGTGACGTAAAATTCATTATTTAATTATTTATTCCTTATTTTACCCCATAAACGCGTTTTAAAGTCATGTTTTATACAGAGTAATCTCAATAACATCTTAATTTATACTCTACTACTTTTTTAATTGCGTAAAAAACAAAACATAATTTTCATATTTATCACAGGCGGATATCAAAAGAAGGATCTATTACTGAAACAGTAATTTTTGTTCAGAGAAATTGTAATGTACAAAAATCTCATATAGTAGAACATAGGTGCTCAGGCATTTTGATCGCCACAAGAATTTAATTCCACCATCGGTAGGAGCAAGCCTGTGATCATTCTGAATGATATTAGGTACCTGTCTGCCCTGCATAGAATTGAGCCTCTAATAACATGAAATAGGGAGTGCATTACGTTTGTATTACCTATCAGATGCCGTGCAGGCGGAACGTGCCGAGTGCTAATGTAAGACCGGCACGATTCCGATTTGTTATCAACGCCATTGAAACCCGTAAGGGCTTTTATGCTTTTCACATTAAAATTAAGTAGAAGTTCCCGTCAGCTACGTTAGCGTAAAGTATTAATTTAATTCTGAAGGTTTAATCTTAACCGTGAGATCATTTCTAACAACGAGTTTTCTAAGGACGCTGGGAATGAAACTAATTACAATTCAAATACTCAATCAATTCAACCTTTGTGTATGAAATGTAATTATAGTATAACATGCATATGATTAAAATATTTTTTAATAGTGTACAGCCCTTATTGACATTGGACATTGGAACTGATCTGCATTTACTTCACGACGTCAAGACGTTGATATTTGTCTAAGACAATGTTTTTTCCGGATTTCTACCGAAGGTTTTTATTCACCATAAAAGCAAGTTTTATTTGCGCCCAAGAAAAATCCGTTGGTGCTAATTCGGTGTTCGAACACAGAGGTCGAGTTGGTATTCGCGCCCTTATCTATTACCATTGCACTTATCTGTCATTAACACTGATGTTTTAGACCATTTCATAGCGTCATCAGAATTAAATTATTTTCATGTAACGATCGACATATTCTCTCGATACACAAAACATGAGTTGTTGAATTTTACATATTATAATATAACAATGATCGTTCGATCGATAATATTGAACTTACGGTCTTTGAAACCCATCAATATAATTTGATACCTTTTTGATCAACGTTACCATGGGCCAGGCTTTTGATATTCAAATTAAGGCGCGGAATCGAAATCGTCATCTCGGTTTATAATGAGCTATGGAGTGACAAACTACCCCTCTTTCATCAACGCCCACTTGATTGTCACTGAGTGTGGGAATCTTATTATATACCGCTCAAAACAATTACGGGAACAAAACTTTAAAGTAGAACTAAACTTTTTAGTTAAGGTTTTAATTATTACTGGCCACTAGATAATGTTAAGATAATGAAAATAAAAAACAAAAGAGCATCGGCGTTTTGGTTAGTAGTCCTATAATAAAGTGGCAGTGTGTCTAGAAACACCTAAAAACAAAGTGACGTCTTTGAATTTTCATTACTTTCTAATCACAGAAAACACATTTTAAGTAGTTTTTTTCAATCTTTTGAGTATTAATAGAAATTGAAGTGAGCCTTTTGAGTATTGTTATTCATTGAAGCGAGTGAGTTTAGGACATAATGCCAGATCTGACTGAATTGCATGTCTCCCGAGCTATCGCTAATTGCTTGTAGAGGGTCGAAAATAGGTTGTTGGAAGCCAATTTGAGATCACGCCGACCAGTTCGGGCTGTGCGTCTAACAATTCAACATAGACAAGCTCGCCGACAGTTCGCGCAAAATCACGCGACATTGGAGGCCAGTGCTTTTTACTGACGAATCACGATTCCGTCTAACACGTTGCGATGGTCGTCTCCGTGTTTACAGACGCCCAGGCGAGCGATACACTGCAGCAGCAGTCCAGGAATATGACAAATTTGGATGTGGCTCTGTGATGGTTTGGGGCGGAGTTAGTTTGGACGAGCGCACAGATCTCGTCGTTGTTCCCGGGCGCTTGTGTGCTCAAACTTACATTGAAAATGTGCTCGAAGATCATGTTTGGCCCGCAGCATATGGTATGGGCCCAGATTTTCTTTTACTGCATACTGCAGCCATCACGTCAGATTACTTACGACAGCAGGAAATCCGTGTAATGGAGTGGCCTTCCATGAGCCCTGACCTAAATCCAATTGAACACATTTGGGACTTGCTTGACAGGCGCATCCGGAAGCGTCCGATTGCACCTCAAACACTGCAGCAGCTCACTGAAGCGTTGATTGAAGAATGGGAGCGAATTCCACAAGAAGATATTCGGAGGATCATACGAAGCATGCCGCGTCGTTGTCAAGCCGTGAATAGGGCTCATGGAGGCCACTGAAAGTTAAAAAGTTAAAGTTACTGAAAGTCACTAAAGACGAATATTCAAACGCTATAAGAATATTTCTTTGATGGACCTTTTTTTATCACCAATTAGTTTTTCGTCTACAATGCACACTTTAATTTTTTTTTTAATAAAAAAAATACAAATTGAATTTTTTTATTAATTGTACTACAAGTTACAAGTGTGTACAAGTTAATTTAAATCTAATTTTAGTTTAAGCAATAGAAAGGAGAAAAATCTTGTTCCGCTAATTGTTTTGAGCAGTATATATATTCCGACATCAATAATTTGATTACGTTTGAGAAAGTATTGTTAATGCGCGTTATTAAAGTAGGTACTATTATATTGCGTTATAAAAACTCTCAAGTTTAACAAAACAATTTTATAACATCACTTTTGTTTACACCCAGCAGCGGGCATCTTAAGGCTGCCAAACGTATAATTAAAGTAAGTAAACGTAATATTTTTTTTATCAAAGAATAGACCTTGCATTATAAATCTAAGCCTTTTTTAAAATTACGACGACGTTAAAGTAAAATATTATTTTGTACTTCTTACTATGATTGAAGCTGCAGTTGAGTGTTGTTAGTGAGATGTATTGTGTTGTGATATAAATTATTGACGTAAAATACCAGTGGCCACTGTTTAGATCAATTTTCTTATTTAACACGATGTCGTAGAGTCAAGTCAGTGCTGCTGCCGCGCTACTTTATAATTTTATGTAAATACAGAAAACAGAAAATACCCTTCTTCTTATTTAAGTATTTTCCCGCGTAAGGTCGTTGTATAAACTTACTAATCCCAATGAAAACAGAAGGTACTGGTGGTCCATTGCTTGTAATTGGCAAGGGGTTGGAAATATTAAGTCTTTGCTCTTGTAGACTTTTGTAAACAGTCGACATCATCAAAAAAGAGGAATGTTGCGGAGCCGGAAGATGACACTAACAAAAATTTAAACTTTCTCTTGAAAACAATTCAAAGAAAGGACGAATCTATTGGACATGATGGTGATTGGTGTTTGTTTTATTATCACAGTTTAGTGATTTTAAGAAAATATCAGAACAGCGCAAGACTAATTCAAAGTACGAAATGATCGGTTTGATACGACGATTTATCAATACACAATGTTAATTTTGACTGTCCAGCCAAAGCCCATCCAATTCGTCAGCACAATATTCACAATTGACTGATATGACGTCTGAACCGTCTATTTATGAGAATAATATCTTTTCGAAGAGTAATGAAATTTTACAGCAACAATGTGTAATGTGATTTACTTCATAAATACGATTATGTTATGAATTTGTTAGCAATTTTTATCTACGTCAGTGTTATAAATGGTTTCTCTTCAACACAAATAGTAGTAATCCTTTCTCGTTTTAATAGTACCTAACACTAACAGCAATGTTTCTTCATAAGAGTTCAACGTGAAATTCCACAAAAAACCTCAGAATAGCAGGTAGTTTCTTACCTTAATATTGTATTTGATTGTATTGTAAAAACGTTTTATTTAACAAGTAGGTACTCGTACGTCACAGAATAATAATTTCCTTATTAAATACAAATTTAATATGAATATTTGCACTGATGTCTTTTAAATAGAAAAAGAAACGCCATTTCGTGTGAAACACGTATTTATAGTCATAATAAATATCTCGGTAACACTGACAATGTTTAGAGAGTAAAAAAACGGCTTAATGTAGCAAGTTACCAATACTTTTATTGTTTTTCGAAGTAATATTCGTTCCTCTCTACACATCGTCGCATTCGATGGAACCACTGACAAAAGCAGTGTGCCCATTCTTCTTAGGCGTCTCTTCTATGGTATTTTCGTACGCTTTCACCGCATATTCAGGGCTCATAAAGCGAATACCTCGAATTTTATCTTTTGTTCTTGGGAATAAATGAAAGTCGCAAGCGCCAGGTCAGGACTGTATGGCGGATGACTCATTGTCTCGATATCTGCCATAATCAAACATTCAACAGCCCGTTTTGAGGAGTCCGCTGAAGCATTGTGGTCGAGGGTGGAGATTGTGGTGTGGTGGAGGGTGCTACCGTCGATTTTTTTCCAAGACAACAGGGAAATAGCGATTGATATATTAATCTGCAGTAACTGTACTTCCACCTTCTTTTGTTTGACCTTTCCCACCAAAGATTGAGGCAATCATCTTTTTCCTTGACTTCTTCCTTTCTTTACCTAAGTTGGCTGATCCTCAAAAGGAAACACCCCACTGAGCTGTTTGTCTTTTGGTTTCGGGCTAATAGCAATATATCCAGCTTTCATCACCTGTGACGATGTTAAATACAGCATCTTTTTCTATCATGCGTCGCACAGCATTGATATTATTTTCAGTAGTCACTGTTAAAGGACGTTCATTTCCGTCCAAACATTTTTAGTGTTAACCACGTATATAACTCTCTAAAAAACATTATCTTTGGTCATAAGTGACTACAGAGTATATATTTTCCTAGAGTCGACCGATTATTCAATTAACATAAAAGCTCGATATGTATAGCTAAGTGTTACGGATATATATATATATATATATATATTGTGTTTATTTATTATAAAACTTTATTTTACTGACTACTTTTACTTACAGAAAAACGACAAAAAAAATAGTAAAAAGCGCACGAAATTTCGTAACTCATCGCTGTCGATGATTTACGGATTCATATTATCTGTGGTTGACAGTTGAATCAACACTCAACAGTATGAGTCTAAATTTACTCTTTGAGCATAAGAATTACAGGACATACAATTTCTATGTTATTTAATGTTCACAAGTTACTTTTTATACTAATATTTTTCATTCCATATTTTTAAGTACTTAAAGAATGTTACTTAATTATGTTAATTGTTGAATAATACTATACAACATTTTAATTCAAAATGTGGAACACTTGAGAAGGTTAAATTCAATAAATATTTATAATCAAAAATGAATCGTTATAAACAATGTATTGTTGATGAAATCGTTAAAGATTGCATACAATTATTTACTAGTATATCAAAAACGGGTAAACCCCTTGAAAACGAATGGACAGTTTTGAGTTGTATAATCCAATATGATGTCGAGACCGCTAAACATAAAGTAGTAGCTTTAGGCACAGGATCCAAATGCATTGGAGCTACAAAAATGTCTCCTTTAGGCAACATACTAAATGATAGTCATGCTGAAGTAATAGCACGTCGTGGGTTTCTTTTGTATTTATATAAAAATATTCAGTTGTGTTTGGAAAGCAAAGATTCTATATTTGAAATAGTTGAATCCCAATGTAGACTAAAACAAAATGTTGAATTTTTGTTCTATTCATCTCAGTTGCCATGTGGAGATGCATCCATTATTCGTAAGGATGATATTGAGAACATTGGAGATGTAGTATTATGCTCAAAGAGGTATGCTCAAGATGATGTAAGCATAGTTCAAGTCAAGAAACCAAAAAGTGATGTCTTTAGAACAGGGGCAAAGTGTTTGCAGAACTCAACACAAGATCCTAAATTACCTGGTATAGAGTATCATTTATTGGGACAAGTAAGGACTAAACCAGGCCGGGGAGATAGGACTCTGTCCTTATCGTGTAGTGATAAAATAGCCCGATGGATACACTTAGGCTTTCAAGGAAGCCTAATATCACTGCTTATAGCTGAGCCAATTTATATAAAACATTTAATATTTGGTGGTGGCATTCCATATTCAGAAAACAGTTTGAAGAGAGCCCTGTTCACACGAGATACATATTTGGAAGTTAAATTAGGTTTAAGTCATCATATTTATCAAAGTACAATTACATTCTCTTGCATCAAATCTGATAAAAGAATTACAGCAGCTCCTTGTAGTATTATTTGGGTGAATATAAATAATGGGTGAGTTTAAGATAGATAAGAAATCTCGTGTTTTGTTTTATAAGACCACATCCAAAGCTTGTTGTTTGTACATTAATTTGATTTAGTTTCATTGATGACTAAATTTATTTTATTGCACCATTTAAAATTTGAAAAAGAGAAGCTAAAGATATTACCTTTATTTCAGCTTATCAGAGGTTGCTGTTCAAGGAAAAAAGTTAGGTGTTACAAAGAAGAAGGAGAAATGTCCAAATAATTATTTATGTATATCAAAATATAATCTATATAAAGCATTCATAGAAATATTGCATAGCAATAATAAGTTGTACAAAATTTGTAAAAATGAAGATTTGAAAAACATAGCTTATAATGATATGAAGAGAAGGTCATCAAAATATATTACGAAATGGTTAGAAGTTAAGGAAACCTTTTTTAAAAAATGGACTTCAAAACCAGACATTTTTAACTTCAAAATAAATTAAATTATTATTAATAATCGTTTTTTCTTTAATCAATTTAGGTATCACCTTATTTGTAGTATATTTCCTACTATTTTATTTTGTTGTAGATTCAATGCATGCAATCCATACTTAGTTTATATTTTAAATATCCATTAGATTGATTGATATACAAGCTGAATATCACATGTTATTACACTACAGTCAACAAAAACTGTCAAAGCTTCTTTGCTTAGGAAAACAAAAGAACTTATCGTATTAATATTAAATAAGTACAAAACAGTCATAAGTCATCGAAAATCCTGGAAACGGGCCACCAGCGAACAATAGCTCCTTTATAAAAGGATTGTGTAGGTAGGTATTAAGGTTTTATTAAAACAAATTGCCGCGTAGACAAAACACCGCACGTCCCGTGTTCTCCGCCTACACTAGGTTTATTATCCTAATATTGATATTTCTTTTATTATAATGCTTTTACATACGCCATTGTACTTACGTAACTTGTACAAGGTGTTTACAATGAAATGTAGAAGTATTATTTTCATAGTATACTATAAACTTGGACGCTGTACAAACTTATAATTGTTAAGACATTTGACTATGCTTGCTGATATGATAACATTTTGAATAAAAAGAAATTTCTTAGCTCTCTTCGGCGTTCCGAGCTTTTCAGTAAGGCGCCAAATAAAATGAAAATAAATGAAACCAAGAAAGTTGATCGATAGTAATATCTAGATCTTGTCCAGTAAAGCAGAATTCGATAATTATTTATGTCTATTTAAAAGCACATTTAGCAAAGCAAATAGCGCGAACTTTAAATGTAGTTCAATATGTTTCTTTTATAGAACGGGGCAAACCTAACCTGTTAAGTGTCTTTTCTTGTAGTAATTAAAATTTTAACTGTTTCCAATGTTTTAGTTCTCAAGGTGACAACTGAAGCGAACGCTGTTAGATGTATTAACAATGTCTTATTCTTGTACTTACTCAGTGAGTTTATTTAGTTCAATTCTTTGAAAACGAGAATTTGAAACAATTTAGAAACATGGATTCTAAATCTTTTTAAACTTTGGACTCTTAAAAATATAAAAGAAAAATGATGGACCGCACATAGCATACATTTTATTTAGTTTGATTTATTCTGTCGTGTTTTCACAAATGCCGCAATCTATAGGTACTACTTATATAATTAGCAGATTAAAAGCACTAAGAGGGTGCAAATGATAAGTTAAAATAGTAAAAAAATGCTAATCGTTATGGCTAGGCACTGATGGAAGTCAGTTGCAGCTGCCTTTATTGGCATAGTTAAAAAACAACTTTCAGGATGATTTTAACACGTGGACTTGCAATTTCGTCGGGTATCAAACAGATTCGTCCGGCCCAAACTGTGTTCAAGTTCACCCACTTTCTACCGGAAGGCAATTAAAAATAATTTGCATTTCTCCTTGTGTATAGATATACACCTAAATATACTATTACTATCTGTTTTATAACAAGATCTTTTAAAACTCTATTTTAAATTTTCGATATTGGTAATGATTATTATAAACTGAGAAGAAATTTGTGTTTATATTAAATATATTCTTAATTCTGTAATAATGATTCTATTTAATATTATAAATATGTCTTTTAATGATGGTTTAAGTTTAACATTCTTGTTAGGTCCGCCTACATGCCACGACAGAACAATGCCCATCATAATAGATCATAAAAATAACAGGTGTGTACCAAGATTCTAAATTAATAGTCCCAGAGGTCGAATCACATCCAGTTTTGCTTAACCGTGCATATTATCACTTAAGTATCTCATATTAAATAATAAAACCCTTAGTAAGGAAAGGTATTGTTGTAATTTTGTTATTTATGAATAGCAAATATAACGGCTCGGTCATAAATTGGATGTTCTTCGTGGTTTAAGCTATCGAGCACCGAGGGGTGTGCCTGATCACGACTCAATGTTTATCCACGACAAATTGCTACACTCAAATCCTAAAGAAAGCTGACACCACCTACCATTGCCACAATAAATCATATCTGACATTTAAAATACAGACTATTATTCAAAGTTGACTTTTTGAATATCAGCAAATTTTAATGTTAAATGATTAATTATTTTTCATTCAATTTCCTTACAATTTGTCGTTTTTATATAACGAAAGCAATACGCAATCCAGCGTCATAAATGTTGTAAGAATTTGAGCGAATTTTTGGCGGCAACTGTTGATGAATAAACAAATAGACTTCCTTGAAGCTTGACCATACACGACTGACGTCAGAATACATGTAAAAAGTTGTTGAGTTTGCGATAAAACTAGACAGGAATCACTAGTTTCAATTCCATGTACAGAGCTGTACAGTTAGATTGCTGTGTGGTCTATTTTCCATCAAGCGTTTCATTTTGCAGATAAATTGGCCAATATGGATGAGTTCAATCTAGACGCATCAGTTCTAAAGCTGTTTCGTGCTGCGCTTGACGGATTTAGGGCAAATGTATTTATTTTAAAAGTAGGTCGAAGAAGGATGCGGTGTCCCCTTTCGTAATATTAAACGGTAATTGTTTATGAACCTACTCACGTTGAAAGGGCTAAGGGATTTTTTAGCTACCAATTAAAAATATCGTAATTTTTCGCCTTTTTCAGCTGGCAATTCTTATAAATTAAGATTATTTATGAAGAATTTAAGTATTGTGCGATGAGGACAATAAATTTTATACAGAAAACAATAACATGTGTGATTGTAAGCCACAGATATCACAGATGTGGAGTTACCAAATATAAACCTTTTGCAAAATATTACGCCTAGCCACTCACGGTCACGTTGGTAGCCGTAGAGATTTAAAAATGATTAGTAGGTTCTCGATCTAAATAAACTTTTTTTGTTACTTGCATAAAATACATGGATTAACATGTTAGCAGTTTGTTCATTTATAAACCAAAGTTGAGAATGTCTGATATATCCTTGGCTCAGTTTTGCACACGCATAAATAATTTTCAGATTAATCCGTGATTATTTATGAAGCTTCCTGAGGTTAGCCAATTGTCAATTTGATTGTTCACGGAAATGTCTGTATTATTGTAGTTAGTCAAGCTCAGCGAAAAGTTCTTAGTTATTACTTATTTTGTATTCCTGACATGCATTATAAATTATATTATACTGATTTAAATATCAGTGTAGATCCTTAATTTGAGTATTTATATGATATTTCAAGAAAGATGAAATTTGTCGTAATTATGTGTACATTCTTTTGAAATCAGGTTTATAGATAAAAAACTTTTTAATAAGTGATATCTTAAAGTATCATAAAAAGGTCTATAAAAATATAATGTAAGTCAGATTTTTTAAAATATTCTTAAACGATTAATATCAGATGTTTTATGGTAGGTACACAAATACTACAAAAATCCCTAGATACTATATTACTAATGACTTATTATTATAAAACTCTTGAATGGCATCAAAACCCAGGACTTCACCGCGCATGAGTAAATGTCGCTACCATAAACATTAGAATATGTACCATAGACAAAGAATTAGCGCGTCTTGTCATTACTATACTTTACTAGAACTATTACTAGTAAAATCTTGTCTGGCTCCAAGCGTACATAGGTATTGACACTAAAATGCACAGTGTTTGGGAACTTTTTGAAAAAAAAGCTTCCAGAAGGTCACTTTAAAGTTTGTAATTGGAGTATTACGATTTGACTGTTAATAATTTTTTACAAAAACAACCCTCTTTAAGTTTATTTGTGATTTTTGTTGAGACATTGATTGGGACTGTTTATTGTCTTTTATAAATTGATTTATCTTGCAAAATGTTTTTGTTCTTGATGTAAAGATGATTCGCTACACATCAGTTTAAGGTCTTACCAAGGTAGATTAAAAATAACCAACGTATTTCAAATAACGAACATAAATCATTCGAGAATTTATTTAAAATAAAAACGTACGTGGGATTTTTAAATCGCTTCTGATGTAAACATTGAGAGTACATTCTCAAGATCAGTAGATTTTAAATCATCTATTTATTTGAGGGCCTGAGGGGTAAGTGTGTTTTATGAGCACGATATGTAGAGTAAATTAGTAGCGACGCCTATAATGTTCGGTTATAAATCAGTACGATGGGGTCAAACTCTGAAACACGCTTACAAAGTTATTCTGAACTTCTCGACTGTATCCAGTCAGTGGATAGACTGATCATGGATTCCCCTTTAGGGCGGCGGAAGAGCAGTATCTCCCTTCCTCCACAAATTATATTGTATATAATTAGTAGATACTATTATGCTAATATTACATATGTCATCAAAACCGAAACTGTAACCTAAAAAAAGTTACACCTCTAATTATTGTTAAAGTGCTTCTCCGGGTTTTGTGAAGTCATTTAAAAAATGACAATAGTAAAGTGCTCAATTCGATAAAGCAGTTTTAATGCTTTGTTCAATTTTTTCCTGGGTGAATGTCCCATTCGATATTTGAAAATTCAAGACAAGTGCCAAGATACTTTCTTTTTGTATGGACCGAATACCTTAAAGACTGATCTGTGTTTTCATTAACATTTACTTGTTTTATTGCACGTACATTTTCAAAAGAGAGCAGGATAAATAATGTTTGGTTTTTATCAAAAGCCCCGATCTTGGAACATTAATTTTTAACGACGTGGTTGTTCGCACCAATACCTTTGAACTTGGTATTTTTAAATTACAAAATCATTTCGAAAGATATTGATAGAAATCCGCTTACATAAATAAAGTATTTAACCTTTACGTAGTCCAGAGGTTTACGTGGAGTTTACCAGACACGTTGCGTAGTGTTGTAGTCTTTACAGTCCAAATATAAATTTTCTAAAATTGACAACCCTCTTCCCTCACGTTTTCTTTATTGTGCATCCCTACGCTACTAAATAAAGCGTAAGCCACTTTGGCTTAACAGTCTCGAGTCTCAAAATAACGGCTTCTATCTCCAAGGCTTCGGAAATACAGGAGGGCTTTGGAATGTCTTATACAATATGGGGTAAAACTTATGGAGAAAGGAAGGTGCTGTCCTTCCTCCAACCTAAGGAGGATGCTCGACTTGTATAAAGACGTCCGACCCGATAACCCCAGTAGCTAAGGTAGAAGTTGTAGATAATCTTAGCAGCTGGTAAGGTTAGGTAGGTGGACTCATTTTCCGCAACTAAACTCAAATTTTGTCCGTTTTGCGTAAAGCCCTGACTAATTTAGCCAGCCTTGCTCCTTCCAGAAGCACAGAAGTCTCCTGGGCCCTTCACAGGCTTCACGGAGCGACCTCACTGTTCCGAGGATTTCCGTTCGTTGTTTAGCCACAGCCTCGTATTCCAGGACTACGTGGGTGACTGATTCCTCTGCGCTGAAACAGTCTCTGCACATGGGGCTGTCCGTCGCGCCTTCTTAGCAGCTGGAAATGCTGGATTATTAGCTCGTTTCAGGGTACGACGTCACTGTACTGTTTGTTGCCGCAGATTGTAGATGTCGCTACCAACTCACCTTCATTCAATCAACAATCTTTTTTTAAATTACAGATCAAGCTCTTAATACCTATTGCAAAATAGATAGACATTAAAACTTATTTTAAGTCTATTAAGCTTACGAAATCAATCAAAAACCAAACATGTAAGATCAGCTTGTTCAAGATCATTGTTTTGTAATAACGCTAACTCGTTCAGATAAAGATATGCATTGTTTAATGTTCTAGTGTGAACGCTATAATTGTCGAGTCAAATAACGAGTTTTAACACGCTATAATATTTACGAAACTTGCTCACGACAAAGGTAAATTCTTATTTATTGACATTGTTACCCAAGCTGTTGATAAGTAATTTAATTAGAACAGAAATAATTGAATATGGCAATCGATCTATAGAAACGATACTTAAATTTTAGCAGTCATAACATTCAGTACTTATAATAAATAACATTGTATTTTATGTAATTGTTGCACAAGACGATTTTATGGTTTCATCTTTCATTGAAATATAAGCTGATTTTTGTAACAGGATTTGATCATAACCAGCCGAGTGGATTGCAATAAAATATACGTCTGCGATTTTCATCTTTTATGTGGTCGTAATTTACGTAAATAAAATATTATGTAACAATTGTTTAACTGCTTTTGTGTTGTAAATAAAATAAATATTTATCCGTTTCGCCCTTTATAAAATTTCAACGCAACAATCAATTTTAATTTAATTTGCATTCTTAATTTAAATCTGGAAAACTTTTCCAGTCTTAAAACAGGCATGCACTTACATTATTGTTTTACCTATAAACAAAAATCCGTGTATAGATGATTACATAAACGCCGTTCTAGGAAGTTATATTAACGGCATGCGCGTCGGGAAGCCATGCTTTTTTCGACAACCTTCCTTAATGAGCAGAGAAACTAGCAATTACTCCTATGCAAATGCGTTTTCTTCGCTCTAAAGTTCATACGTTTGATATATTAAGCGTTAATGAGGCAGGCATTTAACATTTACAACTTTATATGCCTTTGAGATTCGTAATCTTAATGTTGTAAAATTAATACGCCGTTATTGTATATACATATTTTATTATTAATCGATTTGGAAATAAAAAAAAACTACGTGTAAATGTGTCGGAGTAAGAGCAAGTCTGGTTATAAATTAAATTTCACTGTCACAAAACTTATATTGAATAGTTATATTATTTAAGAAATAATAAATTCTTATGAATAACTATATATAAGCCTTTTACAATCCGTACATATTTGTAGGGGTTTTTACATTTACAAGTAAAAAGATTTTATGCAAGTAATATTTAATCTAATTTCGCAAGTCTTGAGAGGTGTTAATTAGTCGGGTAAAGTTGTGCTATTTGTCTAAGTCTACCTGCTCTATCCGTAGGACGACGCGTAGCGTGGGCGGGTGGGATCCAATTACGTCCCATTGCAAATTAATTTATAGCGGCGGGCGCCTGAGCCACTCTCACCTTGACACTCGGACGCACCCAATCTGGGCGTCCAAACCCACGACAGGTTTGCGCAAGCCCTAAAGTAAAGCCTTAAGGATTAAATCGTTACTTTCCCCGCGTTCAGTATGCATTCATTATTAATATTACAAATATCAAATTACCGATAAAAAGTTGCGATTGAAATCGACAAGCGGGCGTGAGGCGTTTATTAAAGGGATTAGTTTAAAGGAATTTATATCGACATAATTATTATATAGTGTACAATAAAAATGTACGAGTACGATGAACCGATAAACAAAAGACAAATACATATAAATATTTTTATAAGTAAACAAACGAGTTGCGCACATTATAACGTAAACTTAAACTTCCTGAATCAATCATTATAGACAAAATGTTGTGTTTCAGCATGCTATTGCCCGATATGTATCGAGATAGTGACGCCTGCATTCCATTATTCCATATAGTATGCGTATACGTAAAACTAGAACGGAGGCTGTATTATCGGAGGCTGCGCTTGCGCTTTTGATGTAAGCAGATCCGAGAAGCCGGCAGTCGCATAAGAAACCTTGCGGCAGATAGTCGACTCAACACGGTCGCACCACCGCTGTTGACCGGCCGCATCGCTTTCTCGAAATTATTTACGATAAACACCCGATATTATTGCATTTTACGATTGCTACTTGTGTATTGTGAATATTGTGGGTAGTTTTGTGAAGAATAATGTCATTTTAATTATTTTGAGACTGTGTAATTTAGAAAAAAACTGCCCAAATGAAGATGACTGTAAATCGAATAAGAGTGGTGGTGCTCGGCAGCCCTCGAAGTGGAAAGTCGGGTTAGTATTATTAGATTACAAACACAAAAACTAAATTAATTTTACCAAAGAAACAAATATATATTGCGTTTATATAAGAATTTCGTAAGTTATTAAAATTTGTTTAACAAGAATTTATGCTCTCGATAACCTAAAAAATGGCACTTAAAATAATGTTGAGTTGCATGCAACGGTTGCTCTTTGCCTTTTGCAGCTTCGAACAGATGGTCGAGTTATAAATTTTTTATTTGCAACAAAGGTTTGGTTATTAACACGGTATTCAATTACAGCGTAAATTACACATCTTGTGTATAAACATAACAGAAGGATTAACAATACATTAATGCCTAGAGAAATATAACATTACCGTGACTGTTTACTCGCAGCATTCCAAGTATTATATCAATGCATTCCTTTTGAGGACGCATTTCAGTGTCACCTGATAACAGATAAAACACTACAAAGGAAATATTTAAGACCTGATGAATTGCCGTGACGTAATTATAATTATCCGTAAAATATTTAAGTTGGATCAACGACCTCGAAAACTTGGTTGAATGGTCGTTTAAGTTACACAACGTCTTTGGCGCCGTCGCCGGGAAATCGCTTGACCTAGCCTCGACTCTGGTAATTGCCGCCCTAATTGTTAATCGCTGACGGACAAGCACGCTTGCGATGCACTAGACGTAGACAGGATGCATTTTTAACGTGGATCCTGCGTCGCATGTCGCGACGGCTGGCGCCTGCGGATGCGACCGGGTTACATCGATAAGCTTTTCAAATCGTAATTTTAATTAAATCAAATGTATTTTAATACAAGGAATTCGTGAGAAATAAAACAATGTTAGAGTTCTTTTATTCTATTTACCTAATTCGAGTTTAAAAATAAATTATAAATCGTAATCTACTGGACTTAAAATAAAATTTAATATTAATAATAAGAACATCGTTAGATAGCTTTTGAAACAAAATTTAAAATTTGATTTACATTTTATACATGCCATTTAGGGCGTGTATTGTTTACAAAATGCATTTTTACAAGTTATTTCACACTTTAAATTTACATAATAATTTTAAATACAATTTATGCAAGGGGAACGGCGCAGACGCATGCAAGCGAAAGCTGATGGCGTCGAGTTATTTTTAGAACATGACATAATTGCGATCATTAAGTTCGCTGGACTCGTAAATATGAGAATGAGATGTGTTTCATAAGTTGACCCCTTCGGAAACAATTGATCATGCGGACGCGATGCAAAATTATGTTGTACAATGTTTTCGCTTTATTAACAACTCACTTATTCTTTATGTAACTACTTTCAACGGGATAATAGCAATATTACGATGAAAAACGATATATTTAAGTAAGAACTATTTCTTTTATAATAAGAATTGTGATTGTATGTTTTTAGAAGAGGTAAACCTAATCTTATTACTAAAACCGTAAAAGGAGACGTACGACGTGTAATTTTCTATATAATAATATATTTAAAATCATATATTACTTACCACAATATGAAGACATGTGGGTAGATTTATTTTTTCGTTGGTTTCACTGATATTTTTTCTCAATCAGCAATTCAATGTCTTATTGTCAAATTCATATTCGAAACTTTGGACGGTAATAAGACTGGCTATTACAAAATACCTATTAAAAAACAAAAATATATAAAAAAAGGCTTACTATCTCACGATAGGATTTAAAATCATTTTGTTAAAAATTGAAACATAAATTCTAAATACAAAACAAAAAGTAGAACCGTTAAATCGTTAATGGCTTTTGGTGACCTATGTTAACAGATACCATACATCGACGCCAAGCAATAGGTGATGGATTGTGTCTTTAATCTATTAATTACCCATAGATTCCTACACACCTATTGTCTATGCAACGATCAATCAAAACCAACGGTGCCATGTTGTTTCATTATCGTAATTTGTCTTATACGGTTAAACGGTTTTTTTATATTTTCCTCGTAATATTTCGAACCCATGTAAAATGATCTAGCGGTGTCTTGTTTACTATTGAGAATCACATTGCATCATTATGTATCTAATAATAATTTTGTTACTAAACTAATAATCAAATTCAATAATCTTCAGGGACGATAAACATAACAATTTTATACGTTCAAGAAGTAATACTACGATCTAATTTGAATTTGCGTAATAAAACTCAATGCTATGTACTAATGTGGTAATGGAGGTCTGTTTATAATGGAAAAATCATAAGTTCACAATACTTCCTAATAATATGAATCGGAATGGTATTTATCAAAGTTACTGTTAACTAGAAAGATTTTTCGTATAATTCTGTCATTATTATTTAGTGTTATAAATGTGTATAATAAATATAAACGCTATTGCAATACGCAGTGCGACAATATGTATTCAAATTCCCGTAAAAATCTCACTACTTTCATAATGTAAAGTTCAGTCGGTATGAAGGCATTAACCGACTCCTACACATTGGATATTAACACTACATAAAATTACCTTATTACTAACTGTTTACATTTCGATTTTCGACTCAATCATACCTTATCTCGCGTAATCGGATCGCGGAGAAAGTATTTTAATAACTCTGAATCGACGGCAGAAAAAGAAATAAAATGAAAATGAGAGTGTGGAATTTCGTGTGTTTAATATATAATGTGCTGTAATTCGCCCCCATTAGGCTTTAACATAATGGCTATTGAGTGGTTATTTAACATTTTATTATTCTGATAATCGCTTTACTTGTAATTTATTGCGTTTAAGCTTAAAGGAGTTCCGTATTTTAAGCTTTTAAAAGACATAATGGATTTCCAGGCTGTCGCGGTTTCACCGTCACGATGTGAAATTTTTACGCGTCATTTAAAAATAATATCAACTATAAAATTACAGATAATATTTAAATTATTTAATTTGATTTATGTATTATATTCCGGACATAAAAATTCATAAAATGTAAACAATTTATAGATCAAAATTGTTTAAAAAGCCATAATATATTTTTATCTTATAAAAATCAAATCTACATAATTCATCAGTCTTCTATACTTCCATAGCAAAACATTATCAGACTTATGGTAATGAGAAAATGTTTTGCAATTTTAAACATAACCTCTAAAGTACATACTGAAGATATATAATAAAGATAATAAAGAAAAAAAAACTACGACCAATTCGAAACTCCCTTTGAAGTAAAATACATTTCGAAGTTTATACATATTCCTATATATAATAGACCGCATTAAAAGATTTTAAAGTTATACAGATATACCATCTGACATCGACATTCCATTAACTCTGTCCCAAGCTCCATCAAGTTCAATATTGATTTCTAACTAGTGCACTTGGAAATGTATTTCAAGTCCATTGTCATGCGACATTATTGCGCAAACGCCGGGCACGCATCTATTACGCAATTGGTTCAGCTCGTGACTTGGACGATCCAATCTTGTAGATCGATATTCGAGAAATGAAGGCTCTTTAAACTAATTAATTGTTACCCTTTCACGATAACTAGAGAACCGACTTGAATATTTATATAGGTTACCACAAATATAAATCAGTATTTACAAACAATACTGATTTCTCATTCATCTATGTTAAATACTAAGGACATACATAAAAAGGCAGAGAGTACAAATAGTATGCAGAAGACACAATACAAATACAGATTATAAAATAACACATTCTATTTTTATAATCTAAAAGTTAGGGAATAAATTTTCTTGTTAAAATAAACCACGTTTCTTTATGTGAAACTATCTCCAAAACTTAATAGCATTTTTATTTATAAGTTCATAAAATACATCTTTATTATACAACGCGTAGGCTTCGAGTAGGCGATAACAATGAAAGTTTTTACAGTCAAAACATGAAGTACAGTGTTGGAAAGTAATTATTTCATAGCTACCAGGTTCCAGTAGCTTTGAAACCTGCAGAGTCATCGGTGTTGATAACTATTACTCCAGGAGAGCATCGAGAAAGGACTTATAGAAAGTCGAGTGTAATGACCGCTTGATGACGAAGAACTATTTTGTGTACTTTGTTCCTTACATTACAAATAGGCCACGCTCACTTTCCAATAGTAGGAAGTTGTTTTAATTAGAGTCATATTAATTAGTATTGTTTGTTGCAGCGGTGGTTGTGCGTTACCTCACGAAGCGGTATATTGGTGAATATAGTTCAACCGGCGGTAAGTGACATTTATTAATTACATAAACTTATTATAAGAAGTTCCTAGTTGGCAAGTCGATACGTATTCTGTGCCTTCCTGCCCGAAAGATCACTTATATCCCAGGCTATTGTCTCTCCTTTCAGAAAATGCATTTTGGCCAAAACTCACCGATATCAAGATTGAGCATTCTGGTAAACGTCTGATTTATCTATTGTTGCTCACATTTTGGTATCGATTTTTCTTCAGTTCTGTTTAATCTTTTGGAGTTGTGTTGCCTAAAAGTATTTATCCCATTGCAATAATGTGCTAAGCATTGCGATACTTTTATAATAAATAAATAAAAATTAGTAAGTTGCTAGATTCAAATTATTTGCAAATCAAACACTAAATTGCTCTAGCTGGTAAATATTGAATCATACTGAATGAAAAGTTATTAAATGCTCAAGGCAAAGTGCATTGTTTTCTTTATAGGAGAGGCCATAATCGAGAATACAATACATAACTAATAATATAATAATACAACTGGACTTCTCTGGCCTTTAAAATAATGATATAATATTTGCCAATGTCATGTACATCATCAATGCCAAGTCAATGAAAGTCAAGCATGAATACAAGCACATTAGAACTATTATAAGTTAAGATATATAATATATCCGATAAAAGCCGTTCTGCAAATCAATTTTCATTTTTATGAAATGCCTATTAAGATACGGGAACTAAACGTTTCGTTCGCTTATATCCAGTAGCTTAATTTACACAATTAACGTCAATTTACAAAGATTATAGCACGTTTTTCTTCGAATATATAGGGAAACGATTTACTTCCGTGCTTTAACTACGTCATAATGACGTTTATAATTTACGTAAATATCGTTAATAATTTTCGTCACTGAAAGTCAATGACAATTATTACGTAATAAACACGTAGACCTTTAGTATACGAGTACTATACACTAACTTGTTAATGAATTTTGAAGATACATAAAGTTATTAATGTTTTTTTTTTCTTAACTAAATTTGTAGTTATATGAACGTGACAAAACATTCTGTGTAAGATCGGTAAAGTTTAATTTTCACAACATAAAATGTCGATTGGTATCTTGTAATCGATGTAACTTAATCTCTTTGATAACATTTAAGGCTAAAGGGCAAAATTATAAATGTAAATTATCTTGTTTCAGATTTTCTTTATCAACATCGAGTGGCATTCGATGGAGCGGTTTCTGAAGTTGAAATACTTGACACATCAAATTGTGCGGTGAGTGAACAAATCTTATTTTCCCTTTTTTGCTCTCAAACACATGTTACAAGGAGGACATCCAGCATTTATGTAAATATGATATAGATAAGACATCTGTGAAAATTATATCAGAACTTATGAAGGGGAAGCTCTAACCAGATCCATGCCAATTCCTTACAATCGAGTGCCTGCAATATCGAAATTGAAAAAGTGGCATGGGTCAAATTCAAATTCAAAATATCTTTATTCATATAGATAAAGAAGGACACTTAAACTTTCCGCCACTCTTTTTAATCGCTAAGTTTTGAGTCATACAAATTGTTTGAACTGGAGCAAATCAATACAGCAGCAGAGCAGAGCAATCGAATACTTAAATCATCCAAGGATTTGGATGATTTAAGTATTCGTCACATTTATAAAAGGCTTCATTGATTAATTTACTTTTAACGAGGGCTTTGAATTTATACAGTGATAATTCTCTAATTTCGCTTGGGAGTTTGTTGTAAAAATACAATTTCCATATAAGGAGTGGTTTATCTTCTGGAGCCTAGTTGGAATGCCTGGTCGGCCAAGCAACCGCGAATGTACTCTATAAATATATAATCAGTATAATACACAAACAACCTTTACTAACTAGGATTAGTTAATAATGAAAGTCAGTAGACTTTAAATTTTATATACGCATCAGTGGAAAAAACACTAATTAACTAATTTGAAGTAGAATCGCCGAACAGGTTCAACAAATTAAATAATATAAAGTTACCAAGTTAATCGTAATTGGCAATAGCTCCTTTGCTTGATTTGCTTTCATGACCAGATGATTAAATGTTATCGAGAGCTTATTAATGAACCGTTATCTAATCCCAGATTAGATTAATTTTGTACGACATCTCCATTACGTATAACGTCTTATAACATCAAGATTATTGGATCTTATAGGAAGCGTAATCGTGTGAAAGATTCGATTAAAGCTAAGACAATAGAGATTTTAATCTGACAGGTGTTGCATTAACCGCCTGCAGTTCGTACGATTTAATTACGAGGAATTTTTTTTAAATTACAAGGGCTCGCCGAGCTGTCTTTTAGTACGTACACAGAGCCGATTCTAAATGAATGAGTTATGTAATCTAAAATCTCCCGAAAGCGAAACACTTAGTCATTGTTTTGATTGGCAAAAACAAGTTTTGTTTTCATTTGTGTGCAGTTGTTTTGTTGCGTGTTAATTTTATTCTATTGTCATTGACATGGCTTTTATTTATCTTCTAAGAACATCAGCTAGTACATTATTTATTGCATGAATTTGCGCTGTGCAAGCGGAATGTACTCCGATGTGCAACTTTGTGTAAGGTGTGTAAGACAGATATTTACAACCTTAAGGTTGAAAATTATTGTTTTTAACATTTGCAATAAATTATAGACTGAATTGCGAATTCTATATTCGTAATCACTAGGATTAGTTTGTAAAGTGAGTTGGCATTAATGTTTCTTTATATTGTTTTGAACTTATTAGTAGAATTAAGCAAGTTACGAATGTTAGTTAAGAAAATATTAATCAAGGTTTTTGAATATATCTATACACTCGTTCTTGAAATCAAAAACTAAAATGTAAAATTACCGAATTTTAATTCTTAGATCCGTGGTTGCCTTGGAGACCACGTGCGCTGGGGTGACGCCTTCGCTGTAGTCTACTCAGTTTGCGAACGGCGGTCATTCCTGGCTGCTGCTGAACTACTGTCCCTATTGGAAAGGACAAGACTACCGGGCTGTGCCGCTATCACCCTCTTGGGTAACAAACGTGACCTCGAGCACGCCAGGTGAGATAAACAGTAATTGTATGAAGTCATATCATTTGTATGAAACTCGTATTTAAAACACAATATTTAATCATATATGCTCGTTTTTAAGCCTTTAATTAGAGATACTTTTTAAGTGAAAATGTTTGAAAGGTTTGACTTGTAAACAAACGTGTGGTTTATTTTGAGAACTAAGAATTTATCACCTATGAATTCTCTACTAGTACATTGTTAAATCTCGAAGTAAAAATACTACTACTATATAATATATTTGATGTTATTTTTTTTTAAACTTTATTTCTCTATGTATACAGCTATTCGTAACTTATCTCTCGATAACTAAAACGTCTCCATATGAATGCATCCTGCAAAAAAAATTTTCACTTGACATAACTTATCCCAAAAATTTCGTCAGACCACAAATCTTTGTACAATATACGCCACGATTCGTTTCACATTTATTACAGATAAATCCTTTGCATGTATTCGCGTTGGGCAATATCTTAAGCTCCTTACCATGATTAATTCAATGTACTTTGTTTACACAATCAAACCGTAATAATTGTCCTTAGTTTATGTTAGTCCTGAATAATAGCCCTCAAGAACAATAATGACTTCAATTAATATACTTCAAAAGGTGCGCCGTGAGAAATTACTTTGGCGGACTTTCATATCTTTAGTAATTTTTAGCCGACAACGTACAATCTTAAACCTAATTAAAGTAGATCAGATCAAAATTAATTTAGTTACATTAAAGCAAAAAGATAGATAGACTTTCTAGTTCGAAAGTAACAGGATCGCTCTCTATATTTCTTATATACTATCTTTGAGCATTGTGATAAGTGGATGTAATGGATGTTTTTTATTATAAGGGAGGTCCACGCGGAAGAGGGTCAGGAGTTGTCGCTCCGTTTCGGGTGTCAGTTCTACGAGGTGTCAGCAGCTGAGTCGTGCGCGGGTGCCGCGCTTGCTTTCCACGCACTTCTACGGGAGGCAAGGGCTCTTGCACTATTATTACCCGCCCCTAGACGAAAACTCGCCGCATATTCTGTTTCTAAGGTAAAACAATTACATAGTTTTTAGCCTTGACACTCGGCTTAGTCAATTAATAGTATAGTGAGTTGAAGTTTAAGAGCAATTGAATGAAGTGTACTATATTTGTTAATTACTTATATGATATTACTGCGTATGTCGTAAATAAGCTTATAAGCTTATAACTTTGAAAATAATATGTCTAATAAATTTGCAATATTAAGCAGCTTCAATTTCATATTTAAGTCAAACGGAACTTTAGCAATTTATTCTTTTACCATTTTTTTACATAATCTTTATTACTAGCAAAACGCTACATATATATTATATAAATGATTATTTTATTTAGATAATGATTTCATATTTAAATTAAAGTCAAAGTAACAACAATTATTTTACATGATACTTTTTTAGAGTAGTAAAAGAAAAATAAGGCACCTTTCATTCGAATTCTTCACGAGTATACAAGAATAAACACTACTTATCCTTATTACAGTGGTAATATTTTATATAAATTTTATAGATATAGCATTATATATGTGGTAAACTTAAATATTAATTTAAATCTTTATAAAACACTGGCTACATATCTAGACACGATTTGAACATCCTCAATAATAATTAATAAAAACATTCCAAGCTATATTCCCAGGACTTGTACTAAAAAAACATTAATCATTCTTACACGTCGATCTTTCACTTGCCACAGTTTAAACCAGACACGGATGCTCACAGTTCCCACCATCATAATGCTCGTAGTTATGTTAGCGATTTTCTTTAGCATTTCTAGCGATGGCTTTTCCCATAGCACTTTTCATAATACGTTATGTAAACTGTAATCTTACATAACGCGCTGTTGCGTACACCAGTACTTTGTACTTAACCTTCGAATAATTCTATCTAATTAAGGCGGAATTGTACGTTTTAACCGCTGAAATGGACATTACTTTTTCGATATATTACTCTCTGCAGAATAAAAGTGCATAAAACGCTTACTGGGTCATGGATTGTTTTTTATTATTATATAATAGGGACAAACGGTCCTGTCCGTTTGTCCCTATCTCTCTCTTGGCTCACGCTGCCAATAGACACTCACATTGCCAATGGGCTCGCAATGTGGGTCTTTTAAGAATTAATATACTCTTTTCTTGAAGAACGAACAAATAGCTTTAAAAATACTCGTTTTTTTTGAGGTGGCTATTTTTTACATGTATCTGTATTTATATGGTATTTTATTTACAGGTTATCGGAACGATTTTTGGCAAAAACAGCAAGAGCGTTCGAAAAAAACGACCATCGCTTAGTATTTAAGTAATTTATTTATATTTATAAGCCCATAGACTGTTTTAGGCTAAGTGAAATTAAATAATAGGTTCTTATGTGAAATTGTGATACTTGCATAAAGATAGTACCTATGTATTAATAAATATAATATATGTCATGCGAGTTCAAAACTAACATAAATTGGCTAATAATTTACATGTTTTTAATTAGAGAATTATATACATAGCTAAATTCTTTATTTGTAAATAATTATGTACATAAATATCGAAACCTCGCACAGCAACTACATACTTGTACATACCGAGAGTTAATGTTCTCTAAGATTTACAATTAAGTACATAATAAATTTTTATGATTACATCCACGACTTTTATTTCTTACTCCTAACGGAGGCAACCACAAACAATTATTATGCACTTATAAAACTGCTTTCGCAGAATGGTATAGCAACATTATAACAACTGAAATAGTATAAACTGGCTATAGGCCGCTTAACATCTACCCTCTCACCGCCTACAACCTAAAAACCCTAATAAAAGACTGGCTTATGATCACGCCTTATGCAGTGTTAAAACTGTTTTTGAGACCCACGATGTAAATACACTTTACTCATTCACTCACTCACTCACTCACACATTTACACCCACACACTTACTCATGCACTACTCTTGTACTCACTCAGGTGTGATGATAACGGTTCAAAAAAATAGGTTAAATAATGCCATTACTTTAAGTAATTAAGTTTGTTATGGAAGAGCTGGGAACCCTAACACAGGTATTTTTACTTAACAGGGTTTCCAAATCTTACACTTTGAAAAGAAAATGTACTTAAAATGAATAAAGACTTTTTATTATTATTATTTTTATTATTATAAACATATTTTTATCATTTTTTTATTTATTAAAACTTCGTTGCAATTACAAAATTTAGCGATCTCTTCCAGGAAACAACTGTTAAAAAAAAAGAAGAAAATACATTTATTTAGATAAGGTAAGCAAAATATAATAATATAAAAGTAATACAGTAACTAAAAAATACAAAAAAGAAAAAGTTCATTTAACTTAAAGTACACATGAAAAATGTAAAGTGGACATGAATCACGACAATTCCAGACAGTCTCACATCGATACGATGTGGACAGGTAATGTTAGTACAATAGATATTTAATTATTATAATCAAAACGAGAATAAAGCAATTTCCCGCCATCAAACGTAGTGCAAATCAAAGGAAACAGTGACCTGTAGGAAGCACATTCAGCCTCCAGCGTGGGCACGAAGCTAGAGGCACTTCGATCTACTTCTTGTGCAATTCATCTTTCAAACTGGACACTAACAAGGTGCCGCACAATAAAACAACGCAACACTGATATAGGGTAACTAAACTGTAACAACCAACTAGATTTAATCTTCCAATGGTTTTCCTGAGGTATTTCAGAAGTCAGTGTCAGAGCCGCAGGGGACATGGCGTGATGTCAGAACTTTATTGATCGCAGCCTAGGAGAGAGTGACGGCCTTGCGCACGAGTTGCAGTTACACCCACGTGTGTCTGATAACGTCTTAATGCTAGGCCATATGTAAAATGACAAGTAAAATCTTGATTAAAAAAACCTGCTGCTTCAGTCTTAAAGGGGGAGTTTACTTGATGGGAAAGTTACTTGGCAGGCATAGCGTGGTGAGCTATCATATTATGTATACCATATATAATACTATACACAATTACATGTTAATATATTTATTTTGTTTTGCTTTATGTTTTATTTTTTATTGTTTACAGATATAATATATCTAGATAGATATTATTGTGACTTTCATTAATGTGACATATCAAATCTCTAATTTGTGTAATTAAACTCTCTTAACAAAAATCTAATTAGATTTGGGCAACAAGCGGAAACAGATATTTAGCTACCGGCTATATGTAAAACCGCCGGCAAGTTCAAGAGCACGTATATAATTTCGTTACAATTTATCCGGTTGACGGTCTGAATGGTAGAATAAGCAATAAATAATTGGCAAGCTCGCTTACATAATGCGTTATAAATGTTTCTTTGCTTGCTATCCATTTATATTAGATCTACAGGTGTATCGATGCGAAGATTAAACTAATAAATCGAATTCCTCGGACGTATTAGCTACGGCATTAGCGGCGCCAACTTTCCGTTCGCTTTTCAAAATACTTGGATTGAGTAAAGGAAATGAAAATAAGCGGACACCTGCAGTTGGTTCCCTCAGATTTCTAATGTTACATGCGTTTAAATTCTAAATGTACTTGACATCCACTACATTATACACGAAAGCATTCCTTATCACATTGACTTACCTGAGTATGTATAATATTTAACATATGTCAAGTTTCACGTAATTGATGACATTAAGTGATAAATATAAGCTTTATAGTAGAATTTCGTATTATACAATATTGTTACCTGTTTTATAAATAATATCTAATCATTAATCACAATTCTTGATGAACGCAACTTATAATTGTTGAGTCACATCTCGTATAAAAGAAAGTGTAAAGAATTTCGTCTTTCTAATTCAATCAGGAGGGTTAGGAACATAATAACCTTTCCGGTGATCGCAGATTTAATGTCAATTATATATTGTAATGAATCACTATTGATTGGTCAGTGAAAGCATTTAGATATAATCAGACAAGATCCATCGTATAACTAGGCACGATTTAATGATCTATCGACAGGTATTGATAAAGAATACAAAGAATACCCAGCAGATAACTCTATTTGTTTTAAAGGTTAAATGTTTGCTGTCATCAGACAAGGCTGACTGAGAGATGTGGAGGCACCTAAACACATACTGTGTATAAAATTGTAGCATTATTATGGCTATGGTACGTTTTATTGCATAGTGCTTTTTATTTAAGTTTCCATCGTATATTATAATAGATTCTAATAGATCTAGTCTCCTATCTAAAAGCAGCTGAGTTTCATCATCATCAAGGTAGAATATAAAATACAATTATATATAATCTAACTTCCTTCTTTCGGGTCCTTAAAGAATAGAGCGTACCAATTCTTAACAGGCCAGCAACGCACTTACGAGCCTTCTGACAGAGTGACAGGTATCACTTAACATCAGAAGATTCTTCTGCCTTTTTGTTAGTTATACAAAAAAATATGTCAGTCTTTGAAAAATATCTCAATTATAAACATTTTTCAATTCGGACCATAGTTAGAGGAAGCGAAACGAGAAGTAGAAACGAGAAACAAATCATACTTTTAACTGATTGAATTCCACTCAGAATATGATCAACTTATGACCGGCTACAATAGACGGGTACAATGCACGAAGGCACGTCATGATGGCGTTCAGCCAGCATCCTAGATGGAGCCGATAGTATTATCAGTCACTTTCATCTCTCGACTTTGATTTAACGATTACCAATGTCGTCTAATTGGTCGTATTTGTCTCGGGTGAGGCATGCATGGCTGCGGTTGCACCTGACGCTTTAATGTGACGTGACATTTATGTATGAAGAAATAAAAATATGCTATCCTTATAAGAATTTCATTGCCTTTTCATTTCTTTCTATGTTTATCATATCATCATTTTTGTATTTTTGTTGTACTAAAACTGCTTATTATCCATACTTATTCCAGCATGGAACGCGAAGCCATTTAATAAATTTGTTATTTACAAATCTTAATCTTTAAAATGTTTTACATATTCAAACACAAATTGTCGTGCAATGTGGCGTGTCTAATCGTTTAGTCAAAAGTTCATCGCCCTGTGAAGCGAATATACTTTAAACGAAATAGTCAAATAAGCCGATGTCCATGTATTGATCTCTATCGATTTGTATAAAGATATTCAAATGTGCTCTGACAGTTTTATAGATCTACGAACATGATTGGTAAGTGTCGTAAAAAAGAACAAATGTCGTGTGAATTAGTTCCATCGGCTTGAAGCTCATTACTATCATCCATAAAACGATGACTGCCTAGCAATTTATTGTGATGGTTTAAAAGTATATAAGTCAGTACTCTTCAACATCCACTACTCTATTGTTATTCCCGAGAACCACACACCACAATATGTCCTTCGTTTCATCTTTGTGGTGATAAACAAGGTTACTTTATACTTTTAACGTCTTCAAGTTAGTTTCATAATCAATCGTATCGTATATCTGTGTTATTGATATCGTCACACAATAGAATATTGTCTTTTAAAATGGAAAACTACAAACGATATCCGCGTTTCGTAATACGCTAAAACTTATAAAACTGATAATCTAATTGTATAACAGCAAACCGGTAAGAATGGTATCGTTTTAAACTAATGGAGCCAAATTGAGATAATCAGTGGGCACCTGTCAAATAGTAGACGAATGAGAAATCATAGTTGGGGATGATTCATCGGAGAAAGTAAAAACTGAGTTATAACTTCTGGAATAGATTGCAAGGTTTTAATACAATTTACTCAATTCAAATCACTGGATTTAAATATCTAGTTAACTGGGACGCTCTTGTGGATTTTTACCATATAAATCAAGACCGGTTAGCATTCTTAATGACTTCACGTGTATCAAGTTAATCTTTATCGCTGTTCCGTGAAGAGTGCAGATTTTAAGTCCAACAGTAAATCAGTTAAGATTGTTTGATAGTGTAAATTCAGTTATTCGGTCACGTCAATGCCTTTTCTGGCACACTTAACTCATTTAGACCTGGCTTGAGACCTTAAAAAGCCAATTATAAAGACGGAAATTAATGGGACTGAATTCATGGTACATTCAAAAACTAGACTTATCTTAATACGATTTACAAAAGATATTGAACTAAATATTATAAAGATTATAGCATTTTGATGGTGTTGTCAATATGGTTCAAATTTATTATTTATTAATTATTATTTTCCAACGATATAATGGCATGTTCTTAGCACACAATCGATGGCCTGTTTCGTGTTGTCAATATTAAGTCTCAAAGGATTGAAATTAAAGACTATATTATATATTACTATAAATAATGGACATAAAGAAATCTTCTAGTTTCAACTAACTCTTCAATAAAAATATACATACTCAAAGCTTGTTTTGCGATAACACTAAACGGTTAATTTGTAAGTCACACGTTGCGTAAATCATGTCATGTTAGAGCTTAATGAACGTGTTTGGTTACTGATTACATTATTAGACGTAATGGCTATAAATATATTGTTTAAAAAATGTATTACCTAAGCCATTTAACAATGCCACAGTATGTTTCCTTCTTTTTTCCCTATCTTATGTTTTATTTAACTGTAGCCTCACACTCAAACGCATTTTAAGATTATAAGAGAAGCCTGTGAGATGCAGTCGGATAAGGAACACAGATATGATATAATTAAATTACTTATCTCTGTAACATTGATAATATTTTTTCACAGACACGTACCATCCTAGGATCTTGTTATGCTTGCATTACCATTTAAGGTCTCTCTCTTTTCAGAGTAAGGGAAATCTCCGATTGAATTACACTGAAAAGGTTAGGTCTTAAATATCCTAATTTCCTGAAGCTTAAACATCTCTAGTTAAACGTGCTAAACTCAGGTACGAATTGAAAATTCCTTTGTCTTTTTTTTTTAAAACAGGGGACTAACGGGCAGGAGGCTCACCTGGTGTTAAGTGATACCGCCGCCCATGGACACTCTCGATGCTAGAGGGCTCGCGAGTGCGTTGCCGGCCTTTTAAGAATTTGTACGTTTGTTTGTTTCTTGAAGGACCCTAAGTCGAATTGGTTCGGAAATACGTCAGTGGACAGCTAGTTGTCTGTTCGAGAGTTAATTTTTTTTTGAGATATAAAATATATAGAGAGTTTGAAGATCCAAAGATAAAAAAAATACGTAAGCAATCAATAGCAATTACAACGACTGAGGCTAATATTTAAATTATGACGATTTTTATGAAGTAATGTAGTTTTAGACAATCAATTTGATTATGAAATATCGTTTACAATATAATTTATGAAGCAAATCATTTCTGTTAAATTAAACGGTTGAGTAATGTCAAATTGTCGCCTAATTCCCTTTGACAGAGTTAAAATGCCACAATGATTACAAATCTTTGAGACAAATCACGAACAATATTCGTGTTATGTCCAATGATTCATTAATTTTATCCAAATTACTTTGTTAACGCTATAAAATGTGTATAATGAGTAAATATAAATGCAAATGATTAAATGTTTGATGGTAAAATCTTAAGAATTTTATTCTCATTTATTTATGAAAGTAAGTATGTACGTGGTTAAATGAACAAAAATAAACGTCCAATGGCAAACAGTTTAACCAATTTCTTAATGACACTGGAAGAAACTAGCGTTTAAGGTACATGCTAGGCCTAGTTTAAACGCTACTGCTCATAGATGTATATTATGTATAAGGTTATCCACACTGAATATTGTTTATAGAATGTCATATTTGTTTTGAGTCAAATAAAGTAAATTATTATTATTATTATTTTTTTAATTTTATTTTACCCGACCGATTTTGAGCGTAAAAATTTAAATGTTGCGAATAGTAGGGACTGCAAAAATAACCCTTTAAGTACATTTCAACAAACGAGATTTAAAGATTACAAGACTGTCAACTATCATTTACAAATGCGTGCTCCGCTACTTTGGTACATTGCCAGGAGAGAACCGAATAGTTTCGACAAACTGGCTATGGTAGGGAGGACTGATGGGAGGTGTAGGCAGTTTCTTAAACAAGCTGAGGATATAGTCTTGTGGAGGCAGCAAGTAGACGTATTAGTTAGGGCTTCCGCTAAGACTATGCAGAAGAATAAATGAGTTTAACATTTTGCGTAATTTTGGCGTTAAATGTGGCCACAAAAGTGTATGGTAAATAAATAGAAAAAATTAAGTAAACATATTTTATTTTATTGAAAGTAAAATCTTTTATAGAGAAACTCAATAAACCAATTAACGTGGGTTGTGTGGAGGCGAAAAAGTAGTCACTAACAACGAAAGTTTTCCAAATTCCATTCAAACGTATAGAGACATCACTTGACGTCAAAGTTGACGTTATGAATACAATATGTTTACTTTGTTTGCATTATATACACGTTTTAAACTTTCATTTTTGAAAAAAATTTACTAGCAACACTCAATAAGTTTTGATTACTTGATTGATTTCCCTAAATAAGAACTAATAAAAAAATCTTTACTGTGATAACATTGTTCAAACAAATACATGTCATATTATGTGAATTTCATGTATATGTCGCCAATATTTTAGGCTTAGCATATATCCCCATCAAAAACTTTCAACTAAGTTCACTTTTGCAATATAGCAGAAAATATAAAGAAATATTATTGAGAACAAATGTACGAATGATATTATAATTAAACGTTCAATCAGCTTTAGAATAAACACAATCAACTTTTTTTACTATAACATAAAAAACAGCATATGGCAAGGATATGGAGAAGTACAGCTTTATTTAAAAATTGCAAAATTCGTAACGTAAATGTAGAGAAAAACCGGCATAGATTAGATATTGCATATTTTACTAGTATTTGTAATTATAGCTTGTTAAAACATACAAAAACTTTTTTATAATATAATTATTGTCTACTTTAGTATAGATAAACTTTAAATAACGATAATAAAACAAATATTTATTTGTAACTATAACTTATAAAATATATAGGTTTATTTTAAGTTGCTGCAAAGATACCATGGATAAATACATACATTCTTTTAAGTCCGAGTCAACGACATCGGATCAAGTAGTAACTCTATTATATATTTATTTCTAAGTGCGTATAAATCAAATCAAAATATCATACATTCGTTTTACTTAACATACTTTTTAAAATTTCTTGTCAAATTACAGTACAATACTTAGTTATTTAAATTATGAATCCTTGCATATTATTAAAACTGTTAAAGTAAATAATGGTTTATTAGTTAAACAGAAGAGACTTTAAATATCTATTTACAGAGTGCAAATAAAGGGTTATCCATTTACGAACTTTACAAGGTTTGCCAATCAGACCTACCTTGAAAAATTCGTTCGCAGAAATATATGAGTGATCTTCTTCACGAAATTGTCAAGTCAAGGCTTGGTTTGGGAAAATCCATTTACGAAATAAAAATACGTTCGGTATCTCCCAAGCAGGATTAAATATGCTTAGTCAATGTCGTATTCGGTACCCCGTGATCTAAAAAAATGTTGGGTTCAGACATGCCTAAAGCTAAATTGTAAATACAGTAATGCCCCATGCTCTTAAGGCCATAACCCTCCTTTAACATCCCAAGGTTCTAATGGTAATCTGTTGTATGTAGTGTTTGTTTCACTTGTGTATTGTGTAATTTAAATTACACAATACACATTGAGACTTTTCAAAATTTAGTAGGTTAAATCTGAAGTTAAATTAAATAAATAATTAAATCAACGATTTCGCCTATATTTTGTATTGGACAGCAAACTGCGCTGCTAAGATAAGATAAGAAATGTGACTTTACTATCACAAAGATTATTTAGCATAATTTCATATAACCGCTGTCTGTTGACGCCTGCGCCGGCGTAGATCTTATCAACTACACGCTCAAAACCGCTGGCGCCAACTTCTATTATCTATATTTATTGCATGCCGCCTTGAAGAAGATGTAAATCCAGCTTCTATTCTGAAGTTTATAGAGGTCAACTCCATCGTACTTTACGGAGTTCGTGAATCTATTAGAAAATAGACCCTTTTACAAGGTAATAAAGTCTGTATAAAACATCGTAAAGTAATAAAATATGCAACATTCGCTATCGATCCTCGACATCCGCTCATTACAAGGCGTCGGAATGCTGTTCATAATATTTCATAATATTTGCAACGGAATAGAATAAATATTATAATGAACAATTTTTTCTTTTGTTTTTTAACTGTTCTTGAAGTTGTGATTTACATTTCTCAAAAATGTAATATTTAGGCATAGATTTTGTGAAGCCAATTAAGTGTGTTAAGATCCCTGGTCTAAAGTTATAGTAATTTTAACATTCGCGTTAAAATATTGTTTACTTATAACAACTACTGATTGAGTAAGTAATCTATTTCGATACCAAATTAATTAGTGTATAACCTTCAAACTTTTAATAATGACTTTTTTATTGACTTAATTAAATCGATATAAAAAATTATAGTTTTTTTGCTAATAATATTTTGCAATAAAAAGGTAGGTTATTTGGGTTAAGTATATCTGACGAAATATTTTGTATAGATGTCGGAAATGTGGAAATTAAACACTTTTTAAAATAACATTAAAACGCGGTTATCTCTCCCCTTAACATACTCTATACACCTAAGATCCCGAAACGAGACTTAACTGTGACTCCTGTTTGTCAAAATCAAATACGTCTTTGACATATGAAAGTCACACTTAGCGGTAAGTGTCATTTATGTATTTTACCCCTAGGTGCCCCTTACCTATTCATAGACTTTTAGACAGACTCGATTTAAATCGAAATAAGGCAATAAAAGTCATAAGCAAATATTCCATTTAAATTTTCTTGACCTTTCATTTTTAAATCTTTACAAAAAATTATATAGGTGCTAGAATCTCTTTTAAAGTTCCATAGACTCGATCATAGAGACAAATTCGTATGTCACAGAAACCGGATTGTTTTACTATCTTCATACAGCTGTAATTAAGATAGTGGTTAGCCAATGGCCATATAATTAGAGTAAGATTTACCGCTTTACGAGCAACTGCAGTTTGCCGGCAAATGTGTAATTAACATTTCATTTAAAAAGGTGTAAACGTATTATCAGTTTTAGTAGGAATGAGACAGTCTTCACACAAAATGCATATAATTCATTTTTAAAGAAATTATATCGGTATTTTTTCTATTGGAAGTGATTTCCGGTATTTATGGCGTAACCGTCATCAGAAATTCCATCATTTTACATTTCAATTTCTCTTAATATTTCACTTTATATTTTTAGAACTAAGATACGCCTAACAATCATTTTCAAACCAGTGATTTTATCGCAGATGGTTGAAAATCATTCGCATCTTACACTACTTAATTCACTACTAACTCAGAACAATTACTAGATGCTTGAGTATTAAAACAATTTGATAATTTAAATTAGATATGTATCTTAGTTTAAGATTTTTAGATTTATGATTTAGTTATATTAAGTTTTTGTATATGTTAGGAAACAGCATTTTGCTACAGGATCCATATGGTAAGCAACAGTTGCTACGGATACACAGCTTGTATGAAAAATTCTCACGCGATAAATGGCGTATCCTAATATAATATAATGAGAGCGGCTCACGATTCAGAAAACGCATCTTAATCTGTTTTTATTTTATCATTTGACAATTTGCTTCCTTTCTTTTTAATTGCTATCGATTTCAGTTTTAACCAAACAACATTTTTTATCACTCAGTTCTAAAGTCTTAATTAAAGAACAAAGAGAAAGGTGTGTGAACCTCACAATTAAATAAATAAATAAAACATTCCTTAACTTATCCCGAGGGTAAGAATTAATCTTTAGTATTGTCGAGAATGTATTTTAACGTTTTCATAACCTTTACAATAACACTACTGCCGGCTTGTCTATGCTTTCTAGCATGTTTCTACAATTAAAAATTAAAAAATTAACAAAGTTTATATATTTTCCAAATTTAAAAGTAACAATCAGTTTTCATGAAATTATTCTAAGCAAATTGCTTATCCGATTCTTTTAAGAGTTATTAATAAGGAGGGACTATTAAGGTTCAGATTTAAAAGTTTTTGACAAACGAAATTAAAGCTATCCAGTCGAAACTCTATGCTTAGCATTCATAACGGCCCCATGCATATGATTTAGATTTCGATAAAGATCTTGTTACCCGATATAGGTCATTGTGGCTGCAGGTGGGTATTAAATACTCCTTTGTTCGAATTTTAGGGACATCCGTTTAGTTGGCCGGATTAAGTTTCATGGCAGTAAAAAAACTGGCCATAAGACGGATGTCGTAACGGTCTTCCGAACGATTTTGATTATTGATTTTTGAAGATCTTAATATTCATAATAAACGGCATTATTGATAAATAAATACCCGCTTAATGTATTATGTAATAGCGTATCTGGCGTTCACGTGAGTGGTCAAATTTTCAGTCATATAATTAGAACCCGATCTAAAGTAAGGCTTTAGATTGGGTTCCACGTATATTGTCACGTCACATTTATTCGCAATGTTTTTTAAATAAGCATTCAGATATAACTTACGACAACGAAACGGAGTGGAAGTTCATTTATATAAATAGTATTAAGCTAAGTACTAAATATAGGTATAAAGCTATCGCGATAGTCATTCATGACCCCGATGGTTTTATTGATAAGCTTTTGTATATCTGAATTTAAAAAGTATATTTAAATGCATAGCAAGAATATGGATACAAAATAAATTAGTACACAAACATCTTTAAAGAAAAAGTATTATTGTGTATTACTTTGAATATGTATTAACATCTAAAGGCATCCACGATAAAACCCAATATTAACTAATTCTTAAACGTAGAAATATTAAAGAATGCATATTTGCAACACCAAAGTCAAGGCCACTTGTATGTTAAAATGTAAATTTGAGAACGAATATGGAATAAAAGTCGGTCAAGGTCATGTAAACATGGATTTCTTCGTAAGTATATTACAACTGTTATCTACAAAAGCTACATAAGTTACGACCAATAAAATATCGGGGCTTTTAAAATCAAGCCTTTTAGAGGTACAAGAAATATTTTCCAATATGTCTAAGATAAAGTATTATTCAGAAAGAGAGGTTAGTCGAGATCATAGGTGACTGAAGAGCTGGCAGCTGGATAAAGAATTGGTCTAGCTGTTCAACGGGGGAACGCTACCTGTATTTTCTGAACCTTGCCTAAAAGGAAGGGAACTCCTTTTAATTATATACTATTTTATTCATTATACATATTATGTTTTTTAAGGTTTTTATTTTTAGATTCAGAGAATTTTAATTTTCAGTTATTAAGTATTCAGATAAAATCTAGTTAATAATTGAATTAATATTTTAGCAATGCCATGAGTACATGTTAATATGTTAATATGTTAAGAATATAATTATTAATTAATAATAATAATTTATTTATTTTTCTCCCATATTGCATTTACAACAATAAATAAGATTTGGAATTGGATTTACATTTGTTTTGTTTTTGAAGCAATTAAAAATACTGTAAGCGATTACAATAAATACATATCTGTAATGTATGTATTTGAAAAAAACCTACAATATTTATTGTGTATATGATTTTCGTTACAGGGGTATGAGATGAGGGTAAGTAAGTATACTTGAACATGTATTTAATGGGATTCGCTAACACACTTCTATGAGCAGAATCTAACAATTTCGAGCAATGACATTTCCTTATTACAATTATTGTTCGACCCGCTCTTCGTCAAAAAAGACACATGCACAGACTACTAAAATATATTAAATAATATACCCATTCTTTCAAAGTTGCACCGCACCGCAAAAATGCATTTCCAGCCTAAACAATATCCAAAATCGTCGTGGACGTTAGTTACACTAGAACCTACATTAAAGAGCTATTTGATAATTCCCAAGCGAAGAATATCACAATTGATCACCTGAGATACCTATTTGAAGGGAATGAAAGATGTAATATGGAGATTGACAATGATTACAAAATGTGTTTACCAATCCTAATAACATCTAATTTGACATTAGTAACATAAATAAAAACGTTTAATCATTTTGACGTTACGAAAAGTGTTGAAGTAATCGTATGTTTTGCCTTGTACCCATTATAATGTCTTCATTGTTTAATTCCATTTATTAAAGGAGGGTAATTAATCTAATGTATTCGTGTGGGTCGGTGACCCGACGATCTATAGATTACTAAATCTCTGTATGTGTATTTTGCAATGCAACGAAGAAGCAAGCCTCACCTGTTAACAATTATTAGTTAAGTTGTTCTGTGCAAGTTTTAAAGTCAATCATCAATACATTGACGTGAGGTTATTCTTGGAACAGTCTTTTGTGTTTTGTGACAGGTATATTTTTATGAAATAGCTTAGTTGACGTATATATGTATATTGGTAGGTCTATAGAATTTTAGGTAATTAAGTAATTTGCTTTGATGGATTGATAAATAAAATTGTATTACAATATATATAAAGCCTAATTAGTGTATGTTTAAACTTTTAACTAGATTCCGAGCTATGTGTATTGTAAAGAGATAACGAGATAATTAAAATAATTTAAATACTAAAAAAAAAATTTAGTAGGAAGTAAATATTCATATACCTGACCGCTATATATTTACTCCGTAAAACTAGAGGTTACATCTGTGGATGAATATGTCTTATATAACAGACGTTCCTTTAAGCGAAATTGATTCTAATGATAGCGTCACGTTTGTGGTGGCGGCTGATATTCATTTGTTTCCTACTCCATTTTTATGGGCCTAATAATGACGTCGACTAATGAGTTTCATTTAAGCCTTTTGTTGACCACTTTCGATTGTATGGAGTATTTTTATAAGTACCAAGAAATGGTGTAGCAGTAATGCTACGTTCACAATCGACATCGATATATTACGTTTATATCAAATTCGATAATTCAAAGGACAAGATTGAGTAAACAGTTTTATATATTTAATAAAAAAAATAAACAATAAAATACATCAATTATAATAAATTTATAAAATACATCACCTATTTTGCTGTAGAAAAGTTATAAGTATCAAACCTTGAAAATTATTAAAAACATAATTTGACAATCTTAACGACCTTTATGCCTCAGTACATACATACAGTATATACATACTAAAACTCGTAACATAAAGTAAAAGTTGGAGATCGTAAGTTGGATTTCAGGTAATTATTTCGGTTGGTGTCAAGTGGTATCTTTTTATTATAAATTTTCTATTTAAATGTGTTATTCAGCTATAACCCATTAGGAGTAACAGGACTTTACATGTTTCGTTTTTACGATTTAATTCAATCCATAATTTTCATACAAACAAATACATAATTAAAAAACTTTTCACTGAGCTCGTTTAAATTATGTTCCATAGTGACAGAGTTCTTTAAATTTTCATATTTTATGAACAGGTTTGGGGTGAAAAACCTCAAATTATTGTTTACGAGCGAGTTTCAGTCTGAGTAGAATAAAAAGTTGTAACAAAACGTGTCGTAATGCTTACATACATAATATCAGCATCTAAGTTGTCTTATAACAAACAAATAAAGTTTAGTATTCGATAGATAACAGAGTAGAAATAACCAATCAAGACACAGGCAGGAAATTATATTGTGTATTAAAATAATAAATATTGGGATTTATAATATATCTTATACGAGCTTCGATTTAATATAGGTAGTTTATTAGATCATCAGCTTTAAAAGCTTGCCAGAACCGTGCCTGCGTTCTCTTCAATGTAATCCTTTAGAAATATTTGTTTCTAGTAAAGGATAAAAGAGAAGATGGGTTTTTTCCACCAATATAAACGCAACGTAACCATGAACAGGGTTTGTAACATTGCGCAATTTTCTCATTACGTTATTGATTTCACAAAGTTTTGTTCGCCGACACCCCGCTGGGAACTTGCGAGGCGGTCTTCACCACTCAGTTGAAGCCGTGAATTCGTTCCTACATGATTATTTAGAATATTCCAATGCGCCGGAGCATACAAAGTCGTAGACAAAGAATGTTTATGTCGGCATTGTTTAGCATAATGTCGCATTTCATGTTACCAGTTGTTAAAAGGCACGAGTATTTTATAAAATACATAAGTGCTTACGTCTTGTCGAGTAAAGTTATTACTTATTATGCTTCGGGCCGGCGGAACAATAAAACTAATATATGTATTTTAAATACGTAAAATATGTTCATATGACGATTTAAATTGTGATTATTTATGAATACTTTTACTACACATGCTTCGGTATAATTCACAATGTTGCAGGTTATAGAAATACTAAAATAATTATAGATATTAGGCATTCTAACTCGTAAAGGAGGAAACGTACACGCATGTCTTATGTAATTGACATTAGTAAAGAAATATTTATTGCGGCTAAACTATTTTATAATATCCGTTGCAAACCGCCCACACCTAAAGACACCTATTTCATTCTAAAGGATTTTTGTTCTATTACCACAGAACGCAACATTTGGTATCAATAACCAGCATGAGTTTGGTAACTAGTTTGAAAATAAGACGGCAATCGTTCGCTTTTATGTAGTTAGATTAATAACAGACATTAATGAATGCCCCTTTTCATTTCACTAGTAAATTGGTGTTTAAAACTAAGTTCTAGCAGAACATATTAAATTGCATACAGTGACAAGTGTTTCTTATAAAACCCTTGATAACCTTTGACAGTATTATGAATATGACGAAATGGAACTAGTCCGTGTTCCACGAAGAGGCATAGATAAGGGATCACAAAAAGCACTGCACAACGTGAGTTTTGAGCGCAGAAAGTTTTGCAAGTATCAAGATAGGTTACCTCATTGTTTGAGATGCCAAGGGTTATTCCTTTCCTTTAATGAAAGGTGAAGGACGCGTAAGGAATGTGGTACACTTGTACCATGCAGTATACATTCCATAATTTTATTTAAATAATAATTATTATAGCTGACATTTGACATATTAACAAGATATTTTTATGTTATAATTAGTAGCATTTTTTATGAATTCTTCGCGCAGTTTTGAAGTCTTTAAGCTGCCGGTTAAAATGTATTACAAACAAACCGTTCTTACTCAAATTAATATAGAAATCAATAATTGAGTCCATAAAGTAGGTTTTTGGTTAAATGAATTTTAATCCTATGTTTCATTGTTACGTTAGTCAGGATTAATCTTCAAAGAGAATACAAGAGTGGTTATGTATGTATGTCTGCGACTGTATGTCTCATAGACGAAATAAACATAAGACATTTTTTTAAATGATTGGTCAAAAAATCATTTAGCTTTCTTTGGCGTAGCCCCCTTCTATTTGCTGTTGACCAGAAAGCATAGTATAATTTATTAAACTGTTTAGGTAATTAATATCCGCAAACTTATGTACATGTACCAGGAATTAATGAACGGTAGTAAGTATTTACGTCAATTTAGTAAGAAATAATTGCGACGTTTAACAGCTGGAAGTGAAAATCACAATTATGCTGTCTGCAAAGAGATTTATTTTCATGAACGACATTTTTGTACCCATCAAACGGGTTGTGATCCTAAATAATCCTAACTCATTAATACTTTCGCTATGGAAAAGTAATTTTCTAGAAAACGGTAGCACTTAAGCGTAGTTTTCTCTTTTTATTCCACAGTTCGCCCCGGGCTCAGTACAATAATATTTACTATGAAAATGACCCACTTAGGAAAATTTGATTTTCGTTTCACTTCGAGAAAGTGCAAGCAGTTAAATTTAAAGGTTCTTGTTATAAAATAATAATGTTTATTTGCGTTAAATCGTTTGTGGATTCAAGAAAAAAGCGATAGCGATCGCTCTGATCCGTCCAACTATCGCCCAATAGCGATAACCTCCTTGTTCTCCTAAATAATGGAATCCATTATTAATGGCCAGCTCTTGAGGTATCTGGAGGGCCACCAGCTGATAAGTGACTCTCAGTACGGCTTTCGTCGTGGTCGTTCGGCTGGTGACCTTCTTGTATACCTTACGCATAGATGGGCGGAGGCAATTGAGTCCAAGGGGGAGGCTCTAGCGGTTAGTTTGGACATAGCGAAAGCCTTCGATCGGGTGTGGCACAGAGCACTGCTCTCGAAGCTTCCAGCTTATGGGCTTCCCGAGAAATTATGCGATTGGATCTCCAGCTTTCTGGCCGATCGGAGCATCAAGGTCGTCATTGACGGAGCTTGTTCCGACCTTAAACCCGTGAACGCTGGGGTCCCACAAGGCTGTGTTTTATCCCCGACCTTGTTTCTTCTGCATATCAATGATATGTTGCAACTTAGCAACATTCATTGCTATGCGGATGACAGCACTGGGGATACTCTTTACATTGGCCGGGCAGATGTCGATGAGTACCGGAACAAACTTGTGTCTGAAGTAGAAACTCTACTACGTGGAGTCTCCGACTGGGGCAGACTAAATCTAGTCCAATTTAACCCCAAGAAGACACAAGTTTGCGCGTTTTCCGCTAAAAAAACACCCTTTGTCGCTACTCCTCTTTTCGAAAACACTCTTCTTAAAGCCGCAGCCAGCATTGGAATACTTGGCGTTGACATATCGAACGACGTTCAGTTTCGCGGTCACTTGGAGGGAAAGGCTAAATTAGCCTCCAAAAAGCTTGGTGTGCTCAACAAGGCGAGACGGTACTTCACTCCGGGCCACCGCTTGCAACTATATAAAGCGCAAATTCGGCCCCACATGGAGTACTGTTCTCACCTCTGGGCGGGGGCTCCCCAGTACCAACTCCTTCCACTTGACCGTGTTCAACGAAGAGCGGTTCGAATCGTCGACGACCAATCTCTCTCCGAGCGGCTTGATCCTTTGGCGTTGCGTAGAGATGTGGGGTCACTCTGCATCTTCTACCGCATTTACCATGGAGAGTGTTCAGAGGAGTTGTTCGGATTAATACCTGCAGCTGAGTTTCATCATCGGACGTCGAGGCAGAATACGAAATTCCATCCGTATCACCTCGACGTCCGCCAAATTTTCAAGGCAGTTTTTGCCGCGCACCACCACTTTGTGGAACCAGTTGCCCACTGAAGTATTTCCGAACCAATTCGACTTAGGGTCCTTCGAGAAAAGAGCGTACAAATTCTTAAAAGGCCGGCAACGCACTCGCGAGCCCTCTAGCATCGAGAGTGTCCATGGGCGGCGGTATCACTTAACATCAGGTGAGCCTCCTGCCCGTTTGCCCCCTATTATATAAAAAAAAAAAAGAAAAAAAAGAAAAGTAGTCGTATACAAAGAACTATGAGCAAGAACTCATTGAAAGTTTTTTTTACTTTTTTTTTATATATAATAGGGGGCAAACGAGCCTGCGGGATGCCCAAAAAGTCTAAGTAAACTTTTTCATGTAGTAGTTTTTGCATGTGTTTAGCTGAACTGAAACACCAACACAATAAGGTAGAGAAAAAGGCGCGTTAGGTCTGAAAGTTTTATAGTTTTTATCGCGTAGTAAACTCTTATGATTGAATGAGCGATACGAGCGATATGAGTTAGGTATAAGTTTGTCATAGCTAAAGAATGTCTACAACAGCCCAAATTACGATCGAAGACTAGTGACCCAATACTGTCATGACGAATAAGCTATAGCTCACAATCAATTACCTTGAACAATGTGTATCCTGCATATTTGACGCGATACACCGCACTTATAAGTGAGTCCTGATCATTCCGCACAATGTACTTATTTAATCAATCACATGTGTAGTTGAAGCTGCTAATTCATGTTATATGGCTTGCTGAGTATTTATTAATTACGGTTTTCCAAGACTACTTAATTACATTGAACAAGCTACACTGTTACTGCGTTATTTATGCCTTAAATATCTCCTTAATGTTTTGCAAAATTTCAATTTGATAATTTAAAAAAAATCCACTAAGTTTTATAAAAGAAGAGAGATTGGGCAAGAAACTTCATGCTTAATCTTTTAAAAATGTTTACATACATTGATTTTCTAATTATGCGAACCTAGAATAAAAAACTACTGTAATAAAATAAAATGGCTTATTGTGTTATATACAAACAATGCAGCAGATAACTAAGTGTAGATAGATGATTGCAAGATTTTACATTATTCTTTATAAAAATAACATACATATATAAATAATTAACATACAGGGATATAGCGTGTGAGTTAAGTCAAAGTTGATTTCTTAAAAAAAAAAGAAAAAAAAGGAGAGGAGACTTTAGCAACGTAGTTGGATTACATATTAGTTGTTTTTGTATAAAACTAAGTCGAGGCTGATGAAGTAAGACAGAAGAAGAGTGAAGCTCTTTTAGACAGCAAATTCAGAGTCCCGGAGTTTGCGGAAAGTGCAAACTGTGATAATAATTGATTTGCTATATATTATTTTTACTATATAAAATTAATTTTTAGAGCAGTGTTGGCCTAGTGGCTTCAGCGTGCGACTCTCATATCATAGGTCGTAGGTTCGATCCCCGGCTGTGCACCAATGGATTTTCTTTCTATGTGCGCATTTAACATTTGTTCGAACGGTGAAGTAAAACATCGAGAGGAAACCGACATGTCTTAGACCCAAAAAGTCGACGACTTGTGTCAGGCACTGGAAGCTGATCACCTACTTGCCTATTAGATTTAAAAAATGATCATAAAACAGATTCAAAGATACAGACTCTTTAGGTCTTGGCCTCAGATTTCTGACCTAAAGAAGTTGTAGTGCCACTGATTATTATTATTTTATAAAATTAATAAAAATACATAAGAAAAATCAGTGTTGGTCTCAAATCTGTTTTGTGTTCTTACTTTTTTTGATAGTTAACTAGGCCATTAGCCTTCTGTGACTGACTCACGTCGTCGACCATTTGGTGTATCGTAAGGTAAAGCATGGCGGTATAGTCGTGATGTTGTCCGTACGATTGTTAAATGCGCACATTAATAGAAGAATGTGGTGCATTCTAGAATATGTCAAATTGTGTGTGAAAACGTGTAGAAATTGTCGATAAAACGTTTGTAGAAACAATAAACGTCAAATAACAATTAATTTATGTAAATAAATTATATTTCCGACGTGTTTACATCTACACCACAGTATATGGATTTTAATATCATCATGTTTCATGTAGTATTTATTGTCTGGAGCATGAAACAGATACAGAAATCTGAGCCAAAGGGCAACAGCCATAACGCCATAGAGTTTTTAAATGCAATATTATGTAATGTTTAGATATAAATGAATAATTTTTATCTTTGTTCTAAGCACCAAGTAATTACTAAGATTAGTTGCTGGCATGTTTTGTTACGACTTGATAGATGGTGTATACGTGGAATACAAAACAGTCTGCGCACACGCATGTTCTTAATTGTATTACATGTAGTAGACAAAAGAAGATTTATGTGCTCTCTCCTAACTCCTGTTAAAGTTTAGGGTTCCGTGTATTACATTATGATACAAATGTGTGTATATTAAAAAACTTAAATGTTTTACGAGCTTTAGCCAGCAAGGTTACTTATAATTTGACAGTTTTTAAACGTAGAAACAGTAAAGTTAAATTATTAAACAGTTAACGCGGCCTTATCGCAAGCAAGCTATCTCTTCCAGGCGATCCTTGTGAGGAAAAATTAAAAATAAATACGAAGAAAGTTCAAAAAAGTGTACAAGTAGAAAAACAAAACAATATGTTGATGATTTTCGGATTACCTCTAGCTGAGTTTTGTCTACGGACGTCGAGGCAGTATATGAAATTCCACCCATATTACCTCGACGTCCGTCGTCACTCAACAGAACGTTTTCTGTGCACCAACGGTTTTAGGAACCACCTGTCAGTCGAGTTATTTCCGAACCTATTCGAATTAGGGCCCTTTAAGAAAAGGGTATACTAATTCTTAAATGGCCTGCAACGCGTTCGCGAGCCCTCTGCCATTAAGTGTCGCTAAAAAAAATTAAAAGCTAATCTTAAGGCTTTATCAAGTACAATTATATATTGTTCCGTTTAAATCTGGTAAAGTATTAATTAAATTATATTTCTCTATAAAGACATCTATAGTTTACTCTGCTTGAGTGCTGTAATCTGGTCGTTTAAACTGTTGTTTTTTTTCAGCTGGTATAAAGACACACATCTAAACAAAAGATATTTTTAATTTGTTAGCACCGAAAGCACAAAATCATACAGAACTCCTATACTTCTTACTAAATTTCTCTTAACGTTCAATACATCAATTAGATTTATGTACATGCAGTTGAAATATTGTTATCACTGATTATTATTAACTTAATTTAAGCACAGAGCTTTATTTTGTAGTTTTGTCTTTTGTTAAAATGCCATTTGTATGCTTGTGTTCTATCATAATAAATGTTATTGTTCTGTGGTCTCCAGTATAAGTATTGTTAATAATAATAATCTGTCTGCACCGTTCCACTATTTGACATGCCCTAATCCTGTCTATCCATCTTATAAATTATCTTTTTTGCGTTAATTGGACCTAGTAGTTTAATATAAGGATAAAAACAAGGTATTAAAATCTACTACAAATCAATCGTATTAGTTGTATCATAAAAATGAGCTATATGAAATCGTATTCGAGGTCATCGAACCTTTCTCTATTAATCACAACACTTCAAGAGGCCTAAAATACAAAGAGAAAGAAAGTATTATGTAATGTTCGATGTGCGATAAGGATAAAAGTTTCACCATCTTATTAGTTTCCATTTATCTTGATGATTTAATTTACACAACAATACAGTGCAGAAATGTCGCTATGTAATAACAAAACTACCAGGTTCGTAGAACCGGTAAAGAAATGGACAAAGAACTTTCTATGGAAGGTACTTACAATTGGCGGACTTTATTATTGAAAGCAAAGATTGTATCTATTGCTGGTTATTAGCGTGTGATTTAATGGTGCCGGTTCTGGACCCACGGAGTCAGACCACCCCTTTCAAAGATATTGGCGCCAACAGCTAGTTTCGCAGAAACTGTAATTTACTTAATCGATATTATTTTCGTAGAAGACGTTGCTTTTATAAAATTAACGGTACTTTTACTTTAAATATATTGATTACCTTATATAGAAAGAGAAAATTAAGATTGCTTTCGTTTCGTCGTCCTGTAAGCTCATGAAATTGTAAGCCCACTCGTAAGATTAAGCGAAACCTGAATTTGTTCTTTCTCAAAGCTTATTACATCAGCGGTTCACAACACGGTTCTTGTTGTAATTAGAGAGATTAACACTTGTAGGACACTCTAATGTTGATTTCGAACACTAATTCCTGCGGACAGGTGTCACCTAACCCGCCCACACAGTGTCAATATTGCATAAGTGCATTAACTAATACAGTAATGTTCTTACGCCCCAAATAATTTGTGAGAACTAGTTTATTTAAAAATGGAAACAGAAAATCTATTGACACAACAATGTTATATTAATGAAGGTTGATACCGCATGTGCGTGGTCTATTATTACTAAAACCTGTAGTAAATAGATAGCTAAAGGACGATAGAAATTGTAAATAACATAGGGAGATGGACGCCATATTGTAGAAGTGTTGCTAACTCATATGAGGGATATGAAACCAGTGAACCTGTACTTATGGAGATATGTAAAAAAAAGCCTAAAAAACATTTAACAATTGAAATTCCTTAAGTCACATATGAAAATAACTCCATAATATATAGTCATTCAAAGTACACAGTATTTAAAACAGACGAAAGTTTTCGATTAATTTCTAAAATATTAGAAAATGATTTATGATTGCGTTTCATAGTTGCGTAGAAATGATGTAAGCGAAGGGCCTAAGGCTTCACGGGGAGTACCTTGGGAGATTATTAAGATAACAGAGTACTGCTGAGCGAATTGTTTACCGATAATAGTGTGTCACACTTTGTTAGCAGATAAGACGCTTAAGTAATATTTCTTGGTAAGGCAACATAATCTATAATCGATTTCGCAAACTCAAGGAAAGGGGAAAATGCATTCTTTGATTAGGGTAACTAAATATATAATTGCATGTTATTTATAAACTTATGTTTAACAGTATGGCAGGTATTACTTAACATCATGTGAGCCTCCTGGGCATCTATATTGTATATACTAGTATCGTAAAGATGAAACATTTGTGTTTTTGTTAGTATGTTTGTGATTTTGTATTTACACACAAAAACTACTGGACCAATTTTAAAAATTCTTTCACAAAAAAAAATATCCATAAAAAGCCTTTCAACGCGTGCGCTTGGTGATAGAACAAATGTTGTACAGTGTTGAGTGTGTCCATAAAAGTGTTGAACGAAATAGATATATATTTTAATCAATTACAACGGCGTCTACCTGAGTGAAACCGCAGGCTAGTATTCTATAAAAAAACAGCGACAGGTGAAATAGTTGAAATATTAGTATTTTATGGTTGAACTGAGCCAGGACCCATTACAGCCACAGCAGAGACGCATTACATATTTAAAACGAACCTAATGGTAAAATGGATTTTTGAAGTTATACTTCTTTTGGCGCGATGGAGAAAAATGATGAAAGTGAATTATCACGATGCGCGCGCACACCAACACTTAAATTCGACATCATAAAGTTAAGTCTAAGTGGCATAGAAATCGATATCTATGTTCGAAATGTATATTCTAGTATTTTTATATTTAGAACACGTGTTTCGTAACAGTACAATTAAACAATGTGAATAAATGAATATTAATTTGGTGTTTTTAAATCAATTTCATATACGACGGTGATAGTATTTACTAATAATTTATTTATATCAATAAAATCTTTTTGATCAATTTTAATATTTATCGTTAATCACTAAAAAAATATGAAAAACAAAAAAAAAATAACTAAAATGCAGTACTGCATTTTTTTTCATACGCCAAAGAAGTATAACTTCTAACGCGTGTACATAAGTACACACACTCTTTTTTTTATTGTTTTTGATATCTCTCATTTTTTTCTTTGATTATTGTTATTTTGTATAGTTATGAGTGTGTCTTTTGTTTGTAATAAATGTCTGTCTGTAATTCTTATTGAAATTTAAGTAAATATTATATAACAATCGTATTCGGCACTAACACCACGGGTAGTTTTACATCGTAAATTTGTAAGTTTTCGACATTAACATTATATAGTGTACTTCCATTTACATATCGTATGTTTAAGTGCGTTTTTTGTGCATCAATAAAATCACCGCACTCATGGACAGTGACGTTCATAATTGTATATAACCTTACACAGAATCTAGAACACTGTCATCCAAGAGAAACGGTAGTAGGCGGTAATATGTGAAGGAGATTTTTCTACTTTAGATTAATATAACTACGTAAGATTATTCACAGCGTAAAACCTATAATAATAAAAGTTTGCTACTAAAGAAAACGCCTTATGTTCGAAGTAAGTACATACTTTAAAATTATAGGAACTGACGAACAATGTGTTCTTTATGAGGTTAGAGATAAGTGAATGTTATGTTAAAGCAAATAATAAGGTGTTGCTAAACTTCGAACGAGTAACTCACTTTACGTAACTAAACTTCTGACATTTGAGGGTTGCGGATGTGTCTATGCACATATTAAATTACATTAGTAAGATACAAAAATATTCGGTTAAGATGAGAAAAGCAATATTTATTTTATTGCTGTATTGTTATCATAAAAACAAGTTTAAAATTGGATTTATCAATTTGAACTTCTTGAGTGGAAGACGTTCTCCTATTCGGCTATCCCAGTATTGCTAATGTGAGGCCCAATATGTTTTTTAAACGTTCCATTAACTTATAAAAGTTATAATAATTATAACGTTGAGGCTTAATGGGTAGGAAATAAAAATATTTGAAGGTTCTTCTACATTTTAAAATTAATATCGAATAAATAAAATATACCAATGAAGAGGTGCTGGGTATTGTTGGAGAAAAACGAAATCTGTTGAGTACCATAGAGAACCGGAGAGGGAAGATGAATGGGCACCTGGTGTGACAAGACAACTTCTTTAAGACCATCTTGACGGGGAAGATGGAAGGCAGAAGAGGACGACGAAGATCGTGAATGGCTTACATAGACCACATTAAGGAAAAAGCTAAGGTTGTGACATACTATTATAGGCACGTAAGTCTAGCGCTGGCCGATACGTGGTGCGGGGGCCGGAATGCGACTGGAGAGCCAATCGACGCTCTTCATTCCGCTAGCCCACCTCAGGTACCTTATTTTTTACTTCTGCGCAATAACGGTCAGCGCTAGAGTTTCGTGCCGCTACTTGTACCAGGCGGTCAAGACAGCAGCAACCACACTGAGTGACGATTAATCCTCAGACGAGAGCCCGGCTCTTAAATTTGAAGAAGAAAATAAAATATAATTATATAATATCTTTTATCCGTACATTAAACATGCATTAAACAACACTTGTGAATAACACTTTAGAGTAGTAATATTCATAAAAGTCATTGGTCCTAAATAAAAATCTTTACAGCTCCCAATAAAATCTCGACAACCTATCACCATTATAATTATAAGAAGATATTTTATAGACATTAGCAAAGAGTTTATAACGGAGCAATTAAATTAGCCAAGAGTGCAATATCCTTATGTTATAACGTTAATTAAGTCTTAAAGGCTTAGCCTTTGTCGTGAATAGGATAACGTCTTATAATGAGCATTGGATGCATAGGTCTGTTTCACAATATGCTAATAAGGTGACAAGTCTTCCTTATTTGATTGTCTACTTTCGACCACTAAAGTACTAATCGCATGCCCTTTGTAACGTAATTAAGATTAATTATAAGAATATATATGGGACCGTTTATGTATTTTTGAATACAACAGCTTGGTAGTAGACTTACCTTTGACACTGGCAGCATTTCCTCGCTACATCTATGAGAGATCTATGAGAATTTGTATAAATAAGGGAAGTAGCGAGTCAACCCCAACACAACTGTCTCTGACTACTTACGAGGGCTGTCTCATACTCATGTATTAACATAAAATTTGAGAAACAATAAACATTTTTATTTATTTATTTATTATTTATACATTGAACGAAGAAAAGCACTAGCTCTGGGGTCACCGGTACTGTCTGATAGGGGCCAACTGCAATCTCTGATTAGCGCTTATATATATTATACCCTGGACCTGAGAGTCTCTCCCGATATCTTATAATTATTTTATAATTTATTCATATAAATTTACTTCTTATCAATATCTTACAAAACATAAAAATTATGTACGTATTTTTTCATATATATACTACGTCATAAAAAGAGATGAAAAGAAAAGCTAGGTGTTACATATGATGAAAGCATCTGAGTGGTATATATTTAACGATTTATTTTGGTATTGTATTGCACATAATATAGAGATAGTACAAAGAAGTTTAGAAGTGGTAAATTAGACGAAATCTTGGACATACTTCAACATTATACCTTGAGACAGGAACTATCCTATGCAATATTTGCTTTTAATATTTACTAACTTTTTGTCATAATTAAGTAATAGTTATTGATTCAAGCAGTGAATATAATAAAAAAAATATAAATTTATGTTCTCATTATTTTTCATTATAATTTAGGTTAAAAAATGTATTACGGCCTAACAATTTATGTTATTATAATGCTTATTGCATATTTTAAATGTAACTTTTCTTTGCCAGAGTTTCAATAATGCAACAGTGATATACGTTTGTTGCGCCTATCACTTATGTGAAAGAATTATAATTAGATAAATGCTCGAATGTCAACAAAGGAGACAATTTAAACCTCGTAACTTCTTAAAACGGTAAAGACAAACAATTTCCAATTTTTATGTTTAAAGAAGCTAATTTCTCTTTATATAAATATTATATATTTAACATGAGAATCTTAATATGTGTTATAATATCCCAGGCTCATTCCGATATGCAACTTATTTGATTTAACACGTTAATATTTCGGATTTTAGACGGTATCATTCTAAAATTTGAATAAAGACCAATATAATCAAATCATATTCTCTACTTAAAAACACATAAATAAAAATCGATTCAGCCTTTATATGAGAAATAATATAATGACAGTAGTATGAAGAGTTATAAATATATTTATTAAGACATTTTCATTTAAAATTTTAATATTTTGATTAAATTTATGTTGTAAATTCAGTATAACTTTCATAATGTATCCCACGCGAATCAGTCACCCTGATATCAGAAGCTATCCAAAGCAAATTATATAAATTGCCGATCACATACAATGTGAGGTTAGTGACATTGGTATCTGCACGTACACTCAGCATTCTACTGGGTGTCTTTTATGGACTTCGATCGGAGCCAGCCCCAGTCGATTATACCCAGGCCATAAACGAACTTCAAGATGCCAAAATGTCGCCAAATAACCTTACGAATCTTCTATGTTTTTGTTCATAAGGTTGACTCATTGGCAGCTATTTCAGACTGCTAACCTTTTAACGAATAAAAAAATATCTAGGTTCTCCTTCAGGCCAATTATGTCCAGTAATGTATGCAATTAATATTGTTGTACTTCTTGTAGTAAGATTAAGAACTCAATTAAAACTAATTATAGCTACTAATCAATTAAATCGTTTTTCTTTAAGCCTACTTGTTTTAATCTACATGTCTCTGTGTAAAGTTCATACATTATGCAACGATATAAAAAGATACGAGGTCTCTTCGTGGAGATGTCTGTGCCGTTTAAGTATAAATAAGTTGGCTGCTTTTGTCGTATCCTTTATTAGTCACGTTCAGAAAACTTGTCACATTAAATACCTCCTAACAGAGCTTTACTAGTAACCGCTTCTATGGCCTTATAGGCCACTGACCACTGCGTTCAGAGTTTTAAACAAAATATAATGTACAGTTATATTAAAATTAATCGTCAATTATTACACACGACGTCAACTAAAAGATTTCCAGTTTTTTTCTAGAAAGCACTCAAAACGTCAACCAAAATGATATATTAATTAAACGATTTTTATAAAACTGGATAAGTTTTTATCCAATTTTCGTGTGAAATTCGAAAGGTTGTTAATGATAGCTGTTTGGACTACGAGATGAATGTATCGTTGCATATCTCACCTATAAATAAGTACCACAGAGTAACATAAAAATCTGTAGAGGTATAACAATATCTGTGGTCAAACTAGCAATTTCGCTGTCCATTGCATTAAATTTATCGCCGTTCGAATCATCGCTGGGCGTGCATAATGAGACCAACGCAGAACTATTTCGTTCTTTATTTCACCTCTAAAAATTGCGTGCACTTTTCCTTTTATGTAATTATTTTAAAACGCTTCACATGCCTAGGTACTTGGATTTATGGAGCGAATATTCTGCATGCCTTGGAGGCGTCGATAAAATTCGTTTTGACTTATTAAAAAATGAGCTTTTAGGTATATTTTATAAAAATAACATAGCACCTGAGTAACTCAATTCAATTATGATTTGCTTATATAACGTTATACTAGAGTTTTAGTGGTCACCTGCTATTAAAAACACTTATTAAGTAAACTTACGTGAGCAAACTGGTCAATATGTTGCTTCTTCAAGTTGTTTTGCACCAGCTTAAGCAGTAGTTAAAATATATTCAAATTGTATGCCCCTTATTTAATACAGCGACCGAAAGAATAAGTACACAGCCCCGCAAGGCCCCCAGTTCTAACTAGGAGATTCCCGTTGGGAAAACTATTCGCTCGTTCAGTACGTGATGACTGTGCAATCAAAACAATAATGGTCCCGCACGAAGATCATGACATACAAATATTCGGACTTACACTCACTCCGCAGGGTCTGCAAAAATGCATCATGGCCTCGGTCAGGTGACTCACATTAGCGATACATACTTTAATATTGATCTTTTGTACCCAGTTTCCATGTAGTTCGTCTGATATCCTATCCGCTGAGGTCGAAAGAAATCGCTTAATACAAAATCTTGTCTGTAGAAAGCACATTACAAAAACATGTATTATTTTAATAAAACAACTTTTAAGCAGTCAGCCCACAATTTTACAAATTTTCACGATTGTTAAAGCATTCACCGTCTGTGGACACGCAACGTGAAGAAAAACACTTCCATATTACAAATTTCTCGCGTTTTATCCGTTGCTATTAACGTAACGGGATTTGTAAACTGATTATATTTACAGAAAAACCTCTTGCGTGATATTCACGACAGCGTTTGTTATTACTTTTGGTGGCTTTCAGAGGTAATTGAATTTGTAAATAATGGTTTTAATGTGTATCAATAAAGTAATAATTACAGTTATTGTATAATTATTAACCAGTTTCGTGGTGTACCGGTCTAGATTTTTTTGAAGCAACCTGTTTCGAAATTCTTAATTTGAGTAACCGTTTTGGTTGTTGTAATGGTGAAGCGTTTATGTATTTGTTATGTACCAGTTATTTTCAACATTTTGAGTTTTTTGAATGGTATTTGAAGTGAGAAAATGTGCATAAAATCAGTAGATTTATTATCATTTTACCACTAACAAAAGAAAACACTTTTTTTTTATATTTTTGTATTCTCTGATTAAGTTACATTTTTTATTTATTTATATTTATTTTTAGTCTTATTTTTTTATATTTTCTGATAAAGTTAATTTTTTTATTTATTTATAGCCTTATATCAAAATACAAAATTTATACATTATAGCTATTATTTTTGATAATCTACGATAACAGATTCTGTGTGCCCACGGGCAAAGGCCTCCCCGATTTTTCCTTATTGTAAGTAAGTTAGTTAAGTTACATTATACAATTTTAAATAATATTAGTTTTATAAGGTATGCAAGAGTTTCTTTTAGTAATTTATTTGTGTATAACACCAATTTCGGCAACGTACTCACGAGTCCTCTTGCATTGAGAGTGTCCATGGGCGGCGGTATCACTTAACATCAGCAGAGAACTCCTGCCCGATTTCCACTGTTCTAAAAAATTTTTGCAATGATTCATTAACATTTTATATCATCCAAAATTTAAAAAAAGTCTCGTTCTCATTACAAATGTGAAGATAATTAAGGTTTATTTTTTTTTACATTACGATTTAAGAATTCGATTCAATTACTCTTACTATATTGCTCCTACTGTTTAATAATCGTAATTTAAATAACATTCAAAATAACACGTTAAGTCACTTACAATTATATGTCTTTTCCGTACAAATCTTTCTACGGCTTTCAGGTTAAAGCTTGCTCAATGAGACAACTTAATGCTAACAGAACCAGAATAAATAAACATAGTTTTGTAACAATAATATTCGGTTAAATTGTCTATGGCATTAGGATTTAGTTAAATGTATTGTGTCAGATCGTGATATATTTCACAAAACAGTTCCTGTTTATTTAAATTAACTTAAACAATAACTTTGGTGCTGTTTGAATTTCGTTATAGTTTCAGATTCAGTAACGGGACTTAGCGCGATCTATGACTCCCGTATGTCAAATTTGAATACGATTTGGAATTCGGAAATTGGCTTCGGAACAACATATATTTTCAGAATAATTACCGTAATTGAATGAATATAATGTTTTGGTTGCAAGATTATACTATTTTTTTAAAATTTAGGTTCTCTGTAATTGCTGTATATTTTAGAATATATAGATTGTAACTAAACAACTACAATAAAGAATAGAAAATGCATCTTTTTTATTTATTAGGAAGAAAACGGGGAGGCGGCTCACATCGATACCATCGTCCATAGACACTCATGTTGCCAGAAGCCTCGAAAGTGCGTTGCCAACTTTTTAAGAATTAGTACAGTCTTTTCTTGATGGACCTTAAGTGTTTGATTTAAAAATTCATCCGTGGGCTGCTGGTTCCACATGGTGGTGATGCGCGACAAAAACTTTTGTAAAAAATGTCTCAGTTGTGAAAAAACGGGTATCGAGGTATTCTACATTTTATAGCATATATTAAAACATTCCATAGCTAACGTTGCCGTATCCTATGGAAAGTGACTCAATAAGTTTATTATTAGCCCATAAGAAGTAATGAATTTCCAGTCTTAGAAGACATTACAAACTGAACGTACGATACTAAATGGGCTACAGAGACGTTCAATGACAATAATAATACTAAAGCTTATACAGTAGCAATAGAGACATAAAATTTTATAACGCGTCCGCCCCGGGCCGATGTATGATAGCCCGCTGAGCTTTGGCACAGTAGATAATAAGGCAGTATGTTTTCTCCATTCCCTTATAAAGGACTTCATTGTAGTATTTTAATTGGTCATCTGCACTCAACACATCCTGGGGGATAATCTACGTGCGTAGTAATTCTGCTTTCAAAAACACAATGGGCAATATAAACTAGTGAAATTTGAAATAAATCAAGTGTACCGTCGCGCGACTCTTAAACGCATGATGAGATTAAACCCAGCTGTACCAATGTATTCGTGTATTCGTTTGAATAATTACTTTTGACAAAGGAAAGGAGGAGGAAACCCACAGCTCTAAAAGTAAGCTTCAAAGTCGAGACTTTGCGCTAAGAATCACTCGCATATGTCAAAAATTCTGACTGGAGGAATACAACCAAAAATGATACCCTTCATTCGAGCATAATTATTTAAAGGTACATTAAGTTTAAGATTTTATTATATTACAAGTACAGGCCTTTAAATTATTGCACTTGTCTTTCATCGTTACACTTTTCTAATATTTATCCGTTATTTTTTTTATTTCATCTTCCCATGGGCATCCTCTCCTTTCAGCTACGGGGCAACAAGTAAGGATCTTTTTGACCGTACTAAGCGCTAAATCCAAATCCCAAACAATAAAAAAATCGACAACGTTTTCAAAAAAAATCATTAAGGAAACAAAAACAAATGACTGTAGCCAAGACCACAAGGTTGTAAAAACTTTAGAAATAAACAGTTACAACTCTTTGTTGTGGAAAAAGCTCTATTTAACATTTGTTCAATTGCCGCGATTTATTGCTCGTTAAATTTAGTTTGACATTAATCGCTGTGCTTACCTGAAAACCTCTGTTGTATATCAAATAGTTGCGTGTGGTCTATAGAGATTTAGAAGTAATATGATCACTTTACAATGTAATCGTCTAAACGACCCAGATATTATTGGCGCGAGAAACAAACAATCTAGATACAGTTTTAATCCGATTAAAACTGTTTATAATAGTAATTTACACAAGACATACAGTACAATAAAAATAATTAAATAAAAACTGGGGCAACTGGCGGCCTTATCGCTTTCGAGCGATCTTTTCCTGGCAAAAAATTTAATACTGCAAGCGTAAGAAGAACAAATGTAGACAATAAAAAGAAGGACACAAAAGGAATGTCGTTGTAATTTTATACATTATTGGAATAAATGAACACGATTTGATTTAGTTAATATGACTTAGATTAAAGATTATGTACTTATAAAACAATATTTGTTATTTATAAATTACACCGCGATAACTATCCTATTTAAAGTTTTAATGTCATAAATACCTTAAGTTTATGTATAAGTAGTATAAATTCGATATTTATAAAATTGTAAAAAAATAATTTTGTACATCCGAATACAGTACATATACACATTAAAATCGTCACAATACTACAATACTAACAATATATTAGGTGGGTAATAACAATGATTGAATATTGCTATCTATCTAGCTGGTGTGGATTGTATAAATTCTCTATGGATGAAGTTTATCTAAAATTAATAAGAACGTGCTTTTGGCGAAAGTTCTGAGAAGCTCGTGTGCAATTGATTTGAATGTCGGAATGTGCCGGAACCCACTCACATTGGTCATTCCTGCACGCAATGCATTTCGGCCCTCAGACAGGCTGACATCGTTTTGTATTTGTGTTAAAGCAATATACAATCAATGAAATCCAGAACAATCGTCTTTATAATTTCTACATTAATTAATGAGGTGCTTGATCAACAGTATCTTCGTTAAATTTTAGAATAAATCAGTATTGCTGACAAAGTAACTCTAATGGTGCTTCTAAACGGGCCATGTTTTGCTGCAATTGATGGCTGCACTATTGGCAAGTGATTGCCCGGCCATCACAAAAATGTTTTAATGCAGCTGATGCCTGAGCAATCTATGGCCGGGCCATGTGTTGCAATATGACAGCAATTGTATGGCCCATGATGCAGACTCCTAAATACCGGCAACAATGGCTGAAATCACACTTGTCGCAGCAGCTTATATTGTTTAAAAAAAACGAACAGAAAAAGAAGAGATTGTGGATTCGACCTTACTTAAATAGGCGTGAAACTGTAGAGTTTGAGTCTAGAAATAAGCCTTGATAATAAATTATTCCAGAATTATTATTATTATTTTTACGTAGTTGTCAAATCGCAAAACACAGAATAGAGCAACATATCGCGTAGAAAGCGATACACTGTGGCATAACAAAGAGAGTGACTGAAACAACAATAAAACTGGCTGTGCAATATTGCGGTTGAATTCGATAGCCTGGCGATCGTCCGCCAACCCATTTGGGCAATACTGGCCATAAGTGGCTATACAAAACATGTTTGGCTATATGGCCGGGACATTACTGCAATATTGCATAGTGTGGCTGCTATTGTTTGCAATGTTGCCGGGCAACTGTATTGCAGCCATCATTGCAGCAAAACATGGCCCGTTTAGAAGCCCCATAAAGAAAACATGAACTTTGTTCATTGTCAACATTCGCTGTCAACCGTTGTTGTGACTAAGAAGCATTGTTGGACACTATTCAATTTGTTTCACTTTTCTTAACTAATTAAAATATAATAAGGATTTCGTAGACAGTTTAATATACCTATATTAAATCCTTTAAGCGATGGGTTAATAGGTGTGCCTCCAATAGTCAAAAAAAAAAGATTGCGATTCCAAACTCAATGCTACAGTTCATAGCGTGATTCCACGGTTGCGACATAGGATCTATCGATATTGAGAGTTCCATATCGAAATTACAAAACCAGATCGCTATTTAGTGACAGGGTATTTTATAGGCGCAGAGGGCACCTACTTATCCGTAAAGTAAAAAAAAGTGAAACGTTTAAAGATTTCAGGATATATAAATGTTTATGATGTAAATCTTAACTATTATAATCCACTGGAACACGCAAATTTAGTGCAGCTGTTTAAGAGGAATTTAATAAAGATAAGTAATAATTCTTAAATTACATACATATTTGGTGATTTCAATAACTAACACAGACACAGTGCTTACAACAAATCTCAGCACGCACACACCCATTCGCAAAACTGATAAATTCATGCATACTTAAGGTCTTATACAAATTTTGTGTGATAAGATTGAACATTGAAATTATTATTTCTTTAAAAAAATGTTTTAAACATGCACCATGTACCAAGGAATAATTGTAATACGGTCCCTGGTGTGGGGACTAGCGTTAGCTTGATTCGTCACAACCATATTTCTCTCAGGAATAAAGTTTTATTATATTTAATTAATGAAGAAAAGTTTTTGTAATTATAATACAAAAATAAATACAATAAATACAGATACAGACGATCAATGCTCCACTTTAAAATTGGCTGTAACACAAGTATGCGATCATTTCACTGTTATCACATATATGAACATCTGTTAGGCGTGACCTTGCTCATGGATTAGTGGTGAAGAGTAATTTGTCTTTCTCATAATAACCAATAGACGGTGTATTTATTGCAACATAATATTTCGACATCGGCAAGAGTTTTAAATAGGCCACGGCCAATATTGAGTTGGGTTATGAGAAAATTTATTGTATGTATAAATTGTATTAGTTTTGTTTCTGGGGTTGCCAGAAAGTGATAGCTGATAGATCTCTTTGAAATCTAAAGGTTAAAAACGTATAATATTTTTTTAGGTAAAATAAATATTATACAAGAATACGATGACTGTTACTGCAATATAATCTGCAATGTTATTTATCCTAACTTCTCTGTTACAATTCTCTTTAAGCTAAAGACAACAGAGTAAAAACGCACTACAACCTCTTTAGGTCTCAGCCTCAGATTTTTGAATTTGTTTCATGATCAATTTTTAAATCTAATAGGCAAGTGGGTGATCAGCCTCCAGTGCCCGACACACGTCGTTCGACTTTTTGGGTCTAAGACATGTCGGTTTCCTCACGATGTTTTCCTTCATCGTTCTAGGTATCGATATGTGAGTCACACGCTGGACACTAGGCCTACACTGCTCTTAAATTAGTTTTATACAATTGTTATACTAATATTGTAATAATTTGTTATAGAATGGGTGAACAACTTGTAAAACACGAAACAGCTCTTATTTTAACAAATATAAGTTAGTTAACTACTGAGTCAATTTTAAATTTCACCACCAACTAACCAGGTAGTTTTACTTTTACTTTTATTTATGACTAAAGGGTTGTGACAAAATTCAGATTGCTGTCATACTTTCAAAAAATATTATTAAAAACGCGTCTGTCTCTCTCTCTCATGCCTTAACGGTGCTAGGATTAAATAACCTTTTTAACTAGAGGACAGAAATAGAAGACAATAATATAATCGAAAATCAGGCCAGTAGTGTTGGTAGAGTTTTGTATATTAGTGTGTAGATTTAGGGCCAATGTCGTACCTTTGACCGCAGTTCAGAGATCGTGTATCAAGTGATTGACAGCTACGAGTATGCAATTACAGCTGAATTTTGCTTTAAAAAATGCGAGTGAATACTTAGGTCATATACCTTCTTCAAATTTCACTATATCTGTAGTAATAAAATACATGGTTATTTTCCAATTATTACCAATAAACTATATGTACACATATGAAGAGGCTACCTCACAAGAAAAATTCACCCTCTTCCTTCTGTGTTTTTCGAACCACTTTAAATTAGAGCAGTGCTGGCCGTCATTGGCTTCAGCGTCCCCTTAGATCGTAGGTTCGACCCCTGGCTGTGCGGCCGGCGGCTAATTGACTTTCTTTCCGTGTATTCACCTATTACATTGACAAATAATCATAGAACAGACACAGAAATCTGCCTAAGCGAGCAGCAACACTGGTTTTTCTTTTCTTTTTAGTTTAAACTAAACGAATGTTTATGCTGAAAGCGTATTTATGCGTCGCCTTTAAAAGAGGTAGTCTGCTAATATAAATTATTTTAGGTATTTCTAGGTAGAACGAGCAATTAAAATGTTAATAATTTTATATTGGATTTAAATAGATTTTACGATAAAGCATGATGTTTTTTGTACACAGGATCGACCTTTGAAAGACTCATAGATAAAAGTATGCACCCTCGCGTGAAAGAATGAAGAAAATAATTGTCCTCATTATAATAATCTCAAGGTAATATGACATTCTATAGAAAATATGAAAACGAGTCCATCAAATGACAGACGGTTGCAATACCTGTCATTACTGAGTAAGTCAATTGGCGCCTGCGCGGCGTCTACTTGTAACTCATTTACTGTGGCGAATACTAAATTAGCCTATTTAGCTTACTTAGATCTACGATCTATCTGTGAAAAGAATATATTATACATTTACCTTACGATAATTTAGTGACACCAGTGTAATGTTATATGTAGTTATGAAACTTGGTTTAAATGGTTACAAATTTTTTTATCACCTGATGAACCAAATACTGTATAGATAATCATATCGACTGTGGTTTTAGTTCTGGTAGGATATCATTTATTTTTTCAAAGTTTTACACATTCCATATACTTAAGTTCAATTTAAAATGTTGTTAGTATTTACTTAGGGCTAAATGAAGGCCTCCTCAAAGCCTTATAAAGTCTCTATCTTTACCCATAGATTATCAATCTTTTCCTGGCAATTATACTCTCCACTTGTATTCTGTTTTTAAATAAATAATTTTAGAAAAACAAATATGCTTCTAGCAGCTGATGTCTGGTCTGTGGTTTTGTTTAAAAAGTTGCAATAAAAACTGTTGCCTCAGAATTATTTTACTATTTTGAATATTTTTTTCTCCTGCATGTTTCTCTGACTGACTCTGTCGATTGCTTTATAAACAGATAGGTGTGAGATCCTTCCAATTCCGCATGAAACATTTCGCACATATAAATTTCATTGTGTGTGTACCACAGCCGTGCACCGAACTCAAAACCTCGTGTAAATATCGCTCAGGCTGTGATCAAGCGAATTTTTTAATAAAAACAAGTGAATATGCAACCCACAATACAAACTCGCTATTAAGAAATAAACAATTGTAGTGTGCAAACACGTTGCAAAATAACCAGTCTACACTTAGCTATCCTATATGGAAGTATACTTATCATTAGAATAGTGCTAGTCTAGAGATTAAGATAACAATTTTAACCTTCAAGTTCTGCGTTCGTACCTTGTGAGTGTATCAATGAATGCTTTCTATGCGCGAAAATAAACCTCACGAAAAACATCAGGAAACCGGCATCCGAAGCCATAAACGATACGTATTTGTACATACATAATTTAAATCAGTTCTTGAAGCCATCATGGGACTTCATACTGACTATAGATTAGTTAAATCAAGACTTACGTAAGGACGAGTAAAGGTTTATCGAAGCTATTTTTAATTAACCTCTGCCTCAACCCTAAGTTATTACCTCAACCGTCTGGCTTCAGATCTGACTTATTAGATTAACTCTATCCGTTCTGCCATCTCGTCTTATTCGCAATATTTATTAGTTGCATAAGTGGCGAGGTGTTATCTACCCCAGATATGGCAGAATTTTGACCGATTGTTTTGTATCACACCCGAGTCCTTTCATCAATCTTTCATATTCGTATTGCCCAATAATGAGAGATTAAGAAATCATCAATTTTATATAACTGTTATACAAACGAAAGTAAGAGTAATCGTATTGTCCCTCATTTCCATACGAGTCCCAGTGGCATTAACCGACGACTTTTAGCGGTTTGTTTTCGCTAATTACCATCTTATTTGCAATTTAGAATCCTATGTGTATCCTTCGAGGTCTAGGACTGTTAAATGGTTACTTTATGGGTGCTAAGTAAACAACGCCTCCGCGCAATCCGAACTTAAATGTTTAATTATTCACAGTATTTATGTATGCCGAAGCTAACTAAATTACATTTTTTTTACCAATTACCCTCCTTTGTGTACCGATTTAAACTATTTAGGGGTTTATTATATTATCGCAAATACTATATATGTAAGAGAAGTGTTTAGATACCGTGTAAAGCGCATATAAACATGTTGTATACTAAATAACGAACACGTAAAAAAGCAATTTTATTTGAATATTAAAGATTATCATAATAAAAAATGTTACTTCAAGACTCGACATCTAGTATATTTTCTGTATCCATACTTGTATTTATGAGCACTACCTAACATGCAATGTACATAAATGTACTGGTGTTATCAATTTCAAATATAATGTGGTGACATGACGCGAGTGCTGGCACTTGCGCACATGTTATAATTTACATTTTATATTACCTATTTGCTATTAAGAGAAAACTGTATAATACAAGTAAAGTCAGTTTGCTAACGTACTAAATTTGTAGTAGAGTTTTAGATTTAATTAATATAATATTATTTTAATTAAAATATTCTGGTAACGATTCCCAGAGTTATAAAATCAAAAATTATAAAACTGACACAAAATATCTCATATCTGCTGCATACACTTATAGAGTCTTATTCCCTACTATTCGTCTACTATCTGTGGTAGGTAGTAGATAAAAAGAAATAAAAAATAAATCTACCGCACCTCCTTGCCTTTTGATTTATCCTTTATTTTATTATAATGTATTATATTCTTTCATTATCAAAAATAATATTAAGATTTAATATTAATGTAAATATTATGTTTTTAACTAGCTAACCCTGTTTTTTGATGAGTTTCTTTATTTTTTCTTGCGTTTAGTTTCCCTAGCTTTTACCTGAAACTGGCATAAAGTTATAACTATTGCCATAAATAAAATCTACGTATGCAAAGTACGGCTTGTGTATATTGTGGTGAACATTGCTGAACAAACAAGAACTGGTAGTAGGTACTTCAGATATTTATCTGTGCTTGAAAACGAAGTATCAGATTAATATTGACTACATATTCAGAGAGATAGAGTAAAGTATAAAATTTGATACAATCCATAAACTACGATACATTGGACGGATTAAAACATTTCTGATGATGCATAATGTGTAGAAATAAATAGTATATTATTTAAAATATAAATGAGCCGTACAAAGGAACGGAAAATAATACTTCGTATAACAAAGGCTCCGCAAAAGTTACACGTCCTAGGAATTCCTTAGAATAGAACACAATATACAATAAAGCAAAATGAATATGCGAAATAATTGGTGTGCTTGAACTTGTGGTTAATGTATGAAGCATTAGTCATGCTCATCTCTTTGAGGTCAGATGGCACGGACTCGCTTTATCACTGCCAGGATCGGATGAAGTTTGATGACAATGTCAGTTGTGTTTGTCCTGTGGGCTTTGTAAACCAGCGTCTATTATAAAACCGGGTCAGTAGTACATGACTGTTAAATTAATTCAAATAGTTTGGCCGTCATATGTAATATTTCTGTTCACGAAAGTATGTTTAAATGTGATAATTTAGTTAAAACGACGGTTTTATTTTGTTTATTATACTGTAATTTACCTTAGTTGACCAGTTAATGAAATTATAATCTTTTTGGGAAGTTTAAACGTTTATGTACAGGTTCAAATATAAGTGACAGAAATATTTTCTGGTAGCTGTCACAAAATTCAAATGTGATAGTCGGTCGCACGTGTATGTAAAAGCATCGTGTCCTGATCCACTATTTATTCCCATTTCTTGCGCTGACATGTATTGAAATCGATGAATGGCCTATTAATATCGCAAGTCAGAACATCACCTCGTAAATTTATAAACGAACTGAGTTTGTAAAGTTCAAATACAATTTTTAATCGATTATATTTAATAATTAAATAAATAACAATATAAAAATACTTACATTTACTAAAACGAGCGTAATTTGTTATTATTATTATTATGGTATTTTAATCCATCCAATGTATCGTAGTTTAAGGATTGTATCAAATTTTATACTGAATATGTAGTCAATATTAAAATGATACTTAGTTTTCAAGCACAGATAAATATCTGAAGTATCTACTACCAGTTCTTGGTAGATCACTAACGCAACCACATTACAACAATTTTTTTGTTATCTTGTTATCTACTATTAAATACAGCTTCATTTATTTATACACTCCTGCAATAGTCCTCGTCAAACTCAACTATTAACCAGTACTTATATTGACGTATTATTACCCCATCTTAATATTTATATTAAAGTTATGTTGTTTTGTGATTCGTCATTTGATGCCGACTAAAAAAACATTCTAACAAAAACCTATCCGTCTACATTGAAAGCGTTCTAAAAATAAGTTGTTAACCACAATAACTCCAGTAATACGTCCAGATAATGCTTACATTATTCATGATTGAATAACCGTCAACATTATATTTATAACGGCTAGGAACCGCAGCACTGCCCTTGGTATGAGGTGTACATTTCTCGAAGCGATAATTATTATATGATTTAAGATCCACGCTTGTGTGGACAAGAGGGAGGTTTCAGCTATTAATAATTGCAGGTTTTCGCATTATAATACTAACCTGCCAGTTGATATATCCTGCATATTGAATTCAAGGTTGTGAATATGAGATTGTTTTACGGTAGTAAATTAATTAAAAGATTTATGTCCGTGATTTTATTTGGTTAGTATCGGATTAAATAATAATTTTATAGTACTTGATTCGTAAAACCGAGGACCTTTTGTATATTATATGTTTTAATACGTATTCGATTACTTAAAGAAAGAGTATCCTATTTAAATAAAAAAAAGTTTATTATATTTTTTATGTTTTAACACAGAAATTTCATATGAAATTTCTTCGACTTAGGGTCCTTCAAGAAGAGAGCGTACCAATTCTTAAAAGGCCGGCAACGCTCTCGCGAGCCCTCAGGCATTGAGAGTGTTCATGGGCGGCGGTATCACTTAACATCAGGTGAGCCTCCTGCCCGTTTGCCCCCTGTTCTATAAAAAAAAAGATCAAATTTACTGCAAACAAAAGTACCTAGTCGAAGATGCAGAATAGTATACTTAAAATAATATTTTTTATTCAAAAGGTGAAAAATAATATTACATAATAGAAACTGCATTTTTCATACATAATTGTAAGGTTAAAATCAAAAATTAAATAATATATCATTAAACCCGTTCGATATCTTATCTCATGCTCGTCCTTATTTTAGATTCTCGGTACGATACTTTCAATGTGAAACGGTACTCGCAACGATACAAAATTTATTTGTCCCACATTACATGTCCTGGATGTGTCGCTAATTTATTACGTCACGATTAAAAGCCGACACGAACACTTAAAGGTCAGTATAAAAACAAGTACGTAATTGTCTGTGATTTTCTTTACGTCAAATATTGTAGGACAGAGTCTCGGAAGTGCATTGGTGACCTTATGGAAATTATTTATTTCGTAATCTGTAGGAAAGGTTTTTTGTCTGTAGTCAACTAAAGCTAGGGAGCGTTCAAGTAATACGTAACGCAATTTTGGAGATTTTTTACCCCGCGTTTTATTCTGCCGTAACGTTTTTCTGTATCCCTTCTCCTACAGTCAGTCGGTGATCACATAAGACCCTAGTATTATATTAGGTAGCCACTAACTGATAATGTTTACCTAAAATTCACAATAATGTGGTGTCGAGTACCGGGAAGTCACTAAAGTACCTTTGATATTATTAAAAACAATGTTTCGTACGCGTAGTTAAAAACCCCGCTGTCTGTAACGCATCGATTGTCACTGTTATAGAGAGATAAAACATAGGTAATGCTATGAATTGTTAAATAATACAATTTGCAATTGATGTATATAGCAATTCAAAAACTCATTACAAATGTAGTACCCTCAAGTTTAGTGAATTATAGTTGTAAGCGTATTTGGCTTTATATTGACTTCGGTTTATTGAGTTATAATAAGTAAATTCTTCATTCTCTGACCGCTAGTTACAAACAAAATCACAAATAATTTGTAACAAATAAAATTGTTAAATATTTCTTAGCCACCGGTTATGGTCAGTTTACCATTTTTCGTTTTGCGAGAGCTAAATTAAGCTATCATTTGCTAGAAAGTCAAAACGTTACGCAAATAAAAAAAAATAGAAACATGTAAGGCCATTTAAAATATCCATGCGGTCCCTATAATATATAAAATATAATAAATAATAAATATTCTTTACGTGAGATTCTATACACACATTAAATTTGAAATAAACATGTTAACGGTTAGCGCTTCTGCGCGCACGCCGGTCTCATTTCGTAGTTCACGATCACGAACTCTTTGTAAAGCGACTTGATCCTTCTTGGTTCTCACCTCTAACGGAACTGAATTGTACAATTCCTAAGAAATTGTTATCTGATCGCTTATCAAAATAAATTAAAATAGAAATCGCATTTAAGTCTTTACGGATAAATCCGATGTGATTCCATTTTATTAATAATCTTATAATAGTAGACAACATAATATAGAAAACTTTTCTTACTTAAGATGCTTAGACCAGCATCTTCATATCTCGATATTTGCATGTTTATCAATAATATTTGCAAAGTATTAATAATGGTTATTAGTCCCAAATTAATGTTTAACGCCTCGATTAAATTTTATTAGTAGTTAAAATTATGATCATACAAAATATTAAAAAAGCAATTTCAATTAAATTTTATTTGTAATTACGTAACATTATTAGATCAATTTAAAGAAATAAGTCAATTGTTGACGACAGTGTATATAAGAAAGACTGTCTACGGTGACTGACCAATAAAATTAAATCCTCCGTCATACTGCTTATTCATATTTATTTATTTATTTAATTATAAGTAATCTAACAGCTTACTTAATACATATTATTATACAAAATACTAATACAATACAAAAAGCCAAAACAGATTACATAGATTAAAAAAATCTGAGTCTTCCCGCTTCTCCAAGTACTTCTTGACATCACTCTTATTGTGGTATTGGAACTTATTTCTTCACATGGCAACATTCTTTAAGATGTCAATTGTCATTATCCTCATATGTCAAAGTGTGGTGTGTTGTCGATTCGATTGTTCATGGTCTAATTCTTGGATTTTGTGTTATATGTGCATTAAAATGTCGGTAACTGGTAAAAGCCAGTTAACAAAACTTATTTTATATTTTATATTTGTCGGAAAGAAAGAAGAAATTAACTATATTTCTTAACATAAGGAACCTTGTTTTTAACATGACAATTTGCATGTGTATGACCATTAGTGTTGCTATAATCGTAGTTAATTTAGCGGTTTTTGTTTATTGGCTGGGCTGTTTATTGTTAAAAAAATATATCACTCATACGTCAAACGTACATATTTTAATTTCCTATATATTTTGCATGCATAAAGGTAGGTCCACCTAAAACTTTTCACCGACATACAGCGAACACACGTGAACATCTCAAATAGTTTTCCAACTAAAACAGTTCTCATGTTCTTTATCTTTTATTTGCAACGCCTAACATTATGCATCCATCAAGTTGCCTTGTCAGAGCGCGATTAGGAACTAGAAAGGCCAGCTTCAAGTAAAAACCACGCAGGAATATAATCACCTTTGAAATCAGTATTCTGCCATTCAACCTTCTTTTTATATGTCTGCAAAGTGATTGATCTGTGCGCATTCAAGATTTACCTCTATATTATGTCAAAATGGTCCTATCTTACTGATAAACAAGATGCATTTAAAAGGATCATTCCCCAAGCAAATGCAAGCCTATTGTGAGTGAAACCAATGAGACATAATCTTCTGCCAAGTCCGGATAATGCAATTTTAAATGACATTGCAAAACCAGACTAGATCCATTATTAAAGCCTGCGTTTCTGATAAATAGCCGATGACTCGCCACTATTCGACCGTATTCCTTTGACAACATTATTCGATTTAACATTATGCAGCCAGCGAATATATGAAACGATAAACTAAAATCCTACTTAAGCTAACTGACCGTTACATTATGGAGAGATTTTAATTATATCGCGATATTCTGTAATTGTCTATTTCAGTATGACCATTAAGATATACCGATATAGTACTTGTAAGAATGGTAATAATATTCAGCTATTATTCGTATCGTAATGGATTATAATACGCGCTTAGAGCGTGAAGATCGAAGTTAAAGATTTGCGTAAGCAATTTTCATATTTTAGAGAAAGGTACGGAAAGGATCAGATAGTTCCTTAGTTCTCTGAAACTATAGAAGCTTAGGCTTTAGATAGCAACAGGTATAAATGATGAAAGGATTACATTACTTTCGTATCTTACAATATTCTTTATGGAATTGCTTTTATGATGTAAATATAGATATGGTATCTTAAAAAACTTATTATTTGAACTTTGACCTTTGTCATCGGAAAACAAACGTCATATTACATCACGAATATCAACATAATGTTAAAATGCTTTTTAGCACAGATGCTACGGCCGAATGATGAAACCCGGAAGAAATGAAACTATACCATTCTGATATTGGTCGTGAGAGCACTAAGGCATTAAGATATATTGTATTAGAATGAGGAATTCAATAAATAATACAGATAAGAAATTATTTATATTTACAGAATATATTTTGTGTGATACAAATAGACAAAAAATAATACACGATTGTTGCTTACATGAAAAAGCTGCCGTCGATTTTAATGACATGTCTACAAAAATAGGTCGTGCAATGAAAATTACAGCGGCGCCGCAATTACTTGGCAAATCGTTGCACTGAATAACAACAATCAATGAAATATTTGCCCGCAAGCTACGCTATAAGAGATCATTAGTGCAGTAACTAGTATAAATGACAAGTTTTTAGAACTTAAAAACTAGATCAATCGATTTAAACCTATCCAGTTTTAAGAATTGCCATTTCCAACCAGTTATACAGATTCTTGTCCGTTATATTCAGGTAAATCTACATTAAGTGTGGTTAATAATTTCTTTTGAACTTGATACGATTAATAAATGCTTCACCCAGCTTCAACCACTCGAATTGCATTCCAAGAAGCGGAGGGAAAGATAGGTTGGATTACCGTCATGATATGTATATGTTATTTTTAAAGTGAAAGGACCAAAATGTAGGAATAATAAAATTTAACCAGTACATAGAACTGGCAGTATAATGGTATGTAAATTGAGATCCATTCAATTTTTAACCTTTCATTGTGTTATATGGGTATTGTTAACGAATAAATAATATTTTTGATTTGAAATAAATGTCTGTGTATTAGACAGAAAAACTATCGATCTTTATATATTATTTTTAATCTAATTACCTTTGAAAGTGATTCATGCAGAGAGACACACTGCAAAAATTGGAACGGTGGAGGCTTCACGACTGTGTGAAACGGAAAAGCGGAAAAGCAGTTGGGCCAAATGCTGTCGGGGCACTCATACCCATTTTGCCTACGTTTGTATGGTTGTTCCGCGACTATGTTTGACAATGCCATGCTGCTATGATTGTGGGGCGGATCAAGACACTCAATATATACTATCAGTTCCTTTGGAGGTAGGTAGCGATCTCTCTCTGTCTAATGTTATTATGAAAACGCTTGGTAGCAGCAAGGCGTAGAAAGTACTTTCCATCTGCTAGCGAGAAATGCTACAGAAAGAGGGATAAAGTCAGAGCCCAGAATAAGAACCCTTTTGAGAGATGGAGAGCCCACTTTTATGCGGTGGTGGGGATGTGTAATCGTATACATTGGTATATAAAAAAAAATATTTATATCTATATTGTAAACACAATTAGTGATATGTAATTGATAAGTTAGATTAAGGTCTAATTTCTCATAAATAAATGTATAGGTTCATTGTTGATTGGACTGTCTTCATCTCATAACTGTTATCTTTGACAGTTCTGATTGCAGTTGAAATAGAGATATGCCCCTGGGCATACCAAGCCGAAATAGAATCGCTTGATTAAAATACTCTAGACATTTTCATTTATTACCTGTCTTGATTCTACCTGTATTGCGTAAACCGCAATTTTAATTATTTTTCATTATTTCTTGTAGATTTGAGAGTTGTTTATTAAGAGATAAAGGTTACTAAAGCAGAACGCAGAGAGAGAGAGAGATTGCCGTAGATCAGATCAGTGTTTAACTAAACTTGTGTTAAATTTCGTAGTTTAGTTGCATCGTGTAGACATGATATTTTATATTAGAGATACAATTCGATTCCGACACCTGTATCAGTTCAAAGATACTTTAATTCTCAAATAATTACATTCACTTAGCTATAAAAATTAGAGTAAGGTTAGTTAGGTACACCATACAATTTTATATGGAGTACAATTTTAATAAAATCTTTATTTATTTTAGATAACAGAGACTGCGCTTGGTATTGGCAATCAAGTAAGTACAAAAACCATATTTTTTAACCATTTAAGAAATACAAGAATTTAACTGATATTTCAATTATTACAATTCCAAAACTGCCCTTCTTAGAATTCCTGTAACAGTAGCGGGAAATGATGAGTGATAAAAACATTAATTTTCTCTTCCGCTTAACAGTATAGAGTGAGCCAATTTCTTAGCATTGTTTGATAACAAAAGGATCCCGAATTTATTCCCCATAATGTTTTTATTTAAATAATTTATTGCGGTATCTCATATTTGTGTTGACTCATTATTATTTCGGGGTTTATTCGATGCTGCAGTAATTTACCTACTTTCCTGAATTTTTCTTTAAACATTTAAGACATTTTTATGATCGTGATTTGTATTAGCTTTCTGACTAAAGTTCCCGCTATCGTTTAGTTTGAGCGCTCTCTCTGAATACTCGTAGAGCGTTCTTTGCTGAGCAGAGCATAATTGATGATGAATGAACTTTTTCAATGAGTATTTTCTCTCTTTCTATTAAATTGTGTTTATGCTGTGACAAAAATCGAAAGACACTTCAGTTAAAAAAAATTGCAATGGACAGACTTTTATACGGGTTAGAATTTAGCTAAAGGTAGTCTATAAGTAGATAAAGTTTTTGGTATGGTATTGTTTTGCAATAAAAAAATTCCTACAATAACAAAATTATTATTGATTCATAGAATATGGTCCCTGTCAGTTTTAATAGAAAAAGATGTCCTGTGGTAAAGTTATGATGATGATGTTATTTTTTATTTAGGTATAAGATAAATATCATGTATCCAAAAGGCAGGCAATCACGACACTGGCTTATTAAAACATTACATTTGATACGTGTATAACATTGTTTTAGCTTTTTATTTATATATGACCTTAGCATGTTACTTTAAACTAGTGATCTTATAAGAAGTTTGTTGCAAAAAAGTTAAAAGTCTATATAATAAAAACTTAATATGTACATATGTACTTCAAGTGATGTTTTCGCTTCCTCATGTCATCATTGATTTTAAAGAAGATGTCCACGTTATTTACGCATTGTCCACGTAAGAGATTTACGTAGTGATGAAACGGCAAGGCGTGTCCGATAGCGCTGGATCGTGTGCGCCGGCGCCTTCGTATTTATGGCGATGCGCACGCGCATAGCGTAATGTTTCTTGATAAACATCTATGGAAAAAGCAAATACATCCTCTACAGAAATAATTTTGCGATACCATCTGGCATCGTACTAGGATTATGAATGCACTGATGCTGGAGATATAGACGGAATATTGATAAATACTACAAATATGACGCGTATTAATATCAATAAATTCACTCAAACTGACTGTAATTGCATAGAAAATAGATGTCTTATTATTGCTGTACTTTTCTTCCTTTAAAAAACATCCGTGCCCTGTATGGGGGCTGACTTGATTTTAACGCGTTGCAAAAGAGGCTGCCAAAATCACAACATAAAAAAATATATGTTTATCAAAAAGATAATGATTAGATTTTATTAAATGCTATGTTTGTGAAATTGTAATATTTTTATTTAACAAAAATTTCATAAAAATGTCGCTGGTTGTTTACCTATTTTTATATCATAACCACGAATGCACGATTTGTAAACTTTAGTACGAAACGGTTGTTACATCAAATTTTGTTCACAAAACATCCATCAAAATATACTAGTGAAGTAATAACACATATCAGTGAATTTAAAATTCGCTGATATGTGTTATTGACGTCTTTAGTTTATGTTGTGTTATGGCTCTATAAAACTCCGCCACTAAATAACGCTTCCCATGTGTAGAGAGCTTTTCATTCTGTAAGCTAATTTGGTTGATATGCGCAAAGTTAAATCTCGTGCGTGATATAAGCGCATTACTTTGCGATCATAATTAAGCATGCCTGTTAACTGTCAACGTGTGAAGTTTCTTTAAATAGCAGATTTTTATTTTATAGATCCCTTGAAGTACAATACTTAGCGCTGTCTTAACATAAATCTATCAGCCTAACTATCAGCATTAAAAGCTATTTTTTAAATAATGCATCCAGAATCCCTAATCCATATTTTGACATGTTACTTGATCATAATTGGTTAGCAAAAATAAATTGTACTCAAGACACATCGGCCCGATTATTTTTTTCGGATAGTAATAAGGAACCATATCTCTGTTATTAAATTGCAGTTCTTTCCTTGTTAGCGTTAATATTTAAGACATACCAGCTGTAAGTGGAACCGATTCGACTAAAGAGCAGACCGTACCAACTCTAAAAGGTCGGCAATGGATCACTTCGCATCAGGTCAGCTTATTACCCGTTTAGCCGTCCCCCCTGTTCAGCACTTAAACTAGATTTTACTTACACTTTAACAAGAAATACCTCTATTGTTTTTACTTATAAGGTATGCCATGATTGAGCTATGACGGTGATAATAAATATTATGTCATCAATGTTTACACACGTGTAGACTGACGCATTTAAATCATGTTTTATCTTCTATAACGCATTTATTCTCAGAATGTATTCCATATTTCCACTCATCTTTGTGTTGAATTTATCTATGAATCAGGATAGTAAAAACTATTGTTAAGAAAAAATATAATATAATGTTTAAAAAGAAAATAATATAATAGAATGAGCCGAATCTTCAGCTCAATTGGTACACAGACATATTAACGTCGAGAAACTACGAGATTAATGTAAAACAAAAGACGGAACCAGGGCACGTTTCTTTTGTTTGCGATTGGTTTAACGCAAAAATGGATCGCATCCCGTGTCTTTGATTTGACAAGAGATGCTATTAGTAGTTTACTAGTCACAGACGAATTGCGTCATAATTTCGTCTCGCATTTTAGAATTTCACCTCTTGGGTCAAGGTTTTTGAAGTCCCTTAAAATGTACAACTGTACATTTCAGTACTAAATTATTCTTAAAAAAACATTTTAACTGTCGACGTCACGTCAGTTATAAATCCGTAAAGTGATAATCACTGGTTGTCATGACGAAGTTTGGTCAAAGTTTTGGTGTAATTTTCCTTAATTCACAAGGCATTATTTATATATCTATATCTCCACTAAATACGTAAAGACGAAAAGCATGTAAGTTTGTTTGCTGGAATTCATCTCTGGAACCACCAGAATGTAACTACTAGGTAATTAATAGCTTTCCTTTACAACTTATAAACTTGCAACATATATTCATTAACAGCCCTTTGTTAACTTATCTATACAAACATCAAGTGCCGAAAAGGTCACCATAGCAAATAAACGCAGTATTTATTTAATACAGAACTGGATAACGCTACATTTGCCCACGAGCCCACCTTTTGTTAGGTGAGATGATTGGAGAACCTGTCTAAGAGATATCTATTTACTAAACTGTCTAAAGGACTCCTTTGCTGGTTTCTTAATGAGCGTTTTTACAGGGGACGGAATATAAAAGACTGAAAGATGACCAACGGAGTCGATATATAGAAGACTGAAGAACTTAACGGTGATGATCTTAAGAGTTAAGATTCAAAGAGTGAATCCTAGTTAATTGATAACCTTTCGTAAGTATATTATTACCTGGCAGCTAGATCACACTTGTTATAGCGTATCTGATGAAGATAAATGCAATCTCGGTGACCTGTTCTCGATTACAAAAAATTAGGCCACGCCAACAAACACTACTTTTAAAATACACCTTTTTTGGCCTTAATCACAATCGTTAAGTAATTAAGGAAACATGTGAAAGTTTAACACTTCTTTGAGATGCAAATTGACCACTAACCATACGTTGCACTTGTTGGGAAAGCTTTTAAATCATCGAAACTTTTGTGCTTTATTGATTGGTAAGTGGCAGGTACTTTAAAGGGTAAACTAAATACATATCGATTTAAACGTATGTTTTATAAGAAATTTGCAGAAGTGATCACCTAGGTCATTTTGGAATATGGGCGATGATAATTTATTTATTTAAGCAGACAATAATAGGTCCATATTGGGTTATATGTTGTGTTGTGTTAGTTAAAGTATTGTCCTTAATATTATATTAGTAGGTAAGTTTTAAGGTAATAAATTAAAAATTAATTATTAAATTACCTCCGCACACATAAAAAGTGTTTGATGGACGATTATGTATGTATATTTTCGCATTTTCAGGCACATTAGGCTTAATTCTCTAATCTACAGAAGTTGGTTACCAAACTATGTATAATTAAATATTTCAACCTAATTATTGTATTATTTATTTTCAAAATCACACATGCGTGTGTCATTATTTAATAGAGACCATTAAAAGTGTTTGTTTGAAATTTGAATCTGACTCGGATGTACTTCGTAAAATAATAAAGTGATATATGAAAAAAGTTGTTTTTGTGGTGAGGCTACCGAATTTGTAACTCGATGCCTTGTCAAATGTCACATTCACTTAGGTCCATAACCTGTTAATATAAAGCTGACTTAAAAATTACGTACATAATGCGTACAAATATAGATTCAAAGTATCTTAGGTCTCATCTCTCTAGCAACATCTCCCAAAAAATGCTCTTTTTTATAGAACAATATAGGCAAACGGGCAGGATGCTTATCTAATGTTAAGTGGACACCTGGACACTCTCAATGCCAGAGGGCTCGCGAGTGCGTTGCCAGCCTTTAAATTACTACGGTTCTATACGGTCTGTTCAATTTATAATACACACATTATCTTTACATAGAGATTGTACAACTACACTACATATAATTAATGTGATCTAAATTAACGATGCTAAAAATGTTGTGCCAAAATATAATCTATGGCAATCTTAAACATTAAAGACCCTCATTTCTTATTTATGTAACTTATAAGACTTATAGGAAAATCTGAAATTCTATTGAAATAATTAGTGCCACCTTTTAAATCGATTTGACGTTCTCATGTATCGAAAGGGCGGATGCAGTCAAATACTGGAATGAAACCGCAAAGAAGACTTACAATATCACAGGTGTCGTCTGCCCTTTTAATGACATCGTTTGACACAGGAAGTTCTACGGATTTTGTGCCATAATGACAACAGTTACCTCTACATCTATGTATTATATAAATCTGATACAGTATAACGTGTAATCTAAATAATACTTGCCATATAATCAATGTGCTATGTATAAAATGTAGCTGATGTATAAAAAGCGGTAGGTATTAATTTCGAAAAAATAAAATCATGAATTCGAAAGGGAATCTCTTAGCCACTGATTTTGACGAATCGGTATATGTAATCTATCTTCATGTAGTATTTTGAGTTCACTCCAAACTATTTTTATAAATCATTTATACACATGTTTTTATGAATTAAACGGAGCAAGTCTTAAAGTAGTTAATTTATAAGCTGTCTTTCTAAATGGTAAGTAACAGTTAGTGGTAAAGTCGTGAGTCAAAGCTAGTAAATTATAATCCGTAACTGCATTGTCGTAAAACGGAATGCGGGCACTTCACAAGAACAAATGAACGAGCATAGATAATGGTAATGCAAGTTAAATCATCCAGGTCAATGTATAATCTACATTAGTTATATACAGGAAGTCTGCCCGGTTGAATTCTATTTCTCTTTTTAAAAATGGAAGTTCTGAAACTCGCTGTTTAAACTTACGAGATCGTCAGCCATTTTTTTGTATCGACAAGCGAGCTAAATGGTGGCACTACTGGTCTGAGTAACATAACAATTTTATCCATTTTGTATTTGATAAAACTAAGCTATACATATCATAAATTAAGACACTATAAACCTGCTATGTTCGAAATCAAATGCAAGGTACAAAAACATTTTTTTTACATTTATATAGCGTTTCTTATGTTTAGAAGAAATAGGCGCCATATTCTATCGTTTGTTTCGAAAAATAATATAGACTATATGAAATTGTTTATTTTTTATAGAATTCTGACGACGAACTGGAATGTTAACAAAGAGCTTGTTAAAATTCTTATATTATCTTGAATTCTTTACATGAATGTTTTTCCACATTTCGGAGAAAATTAATCTTGTTTAATCATTTACTCAAGATAATTTTACATACATTTTTTACATTGACTTACTGTGAAATATTTATTGTCAATAACACAATTGAGTCACACAGTTATTATTTTTTTTTAAACTTAATGCAGTCTCGAATCTAATTGCGCTTTTTTATAGTAAATTTTCGTCTCTTTCTGTCCAATTAAGTTTTCGATTTGGTATAGAGGGACAGATGAGTACTTAACTTACGATACACTTATTTATTTTTGATGAAACGAGTTTTGAGACTTTGTCTTCTACAAATATGGTATATAACGTCTTTTGATTTAATTTGTAGGTCACTTAGCCTTTAGAAATAATAATTCTTATGAAAATAATTATGTATAAAATTGTTCTTGCATGTAATATTTAAAATCTCTTTCATAAAAATGATACATTTTTAATTAAGTGTCAGATTGGAAGGTTTAATCCAGAAATTTTGACACCCGGAGCAAAGATGAAATAACAGTATTTTTTGCGAGTTCAAATTAAGCTCAGTTTACTTACACGGAGCGGTTCCCATGTTGAATCTGCTGCGGAAATATATTTTTTTACTTGACATAATCCCTCATCACTTGTCATGTGAATGACCTCAATGTGCCTGATATTTAGCGAATAGCAACTGTTCTATTTAACAACATTCAAATATTGGCAACTGTCAGATTAAGCATGCATTAACTGTGCTGACAAAATGTCACAAATATTTATTTGTATAACTAATTCGTATTAATTGACTTTTTGTTGGGATGAAATATGTCAAACGTATAACTGTAAATAAATATGGTCCAAGTAGAGAAATTTAAACAAGGAACACAAAACTTTTAAATATAAACTGTATTCGATATTCAAAATAATACCTGTGCTTGTTGATGACGCGTGATCGATGTTGATGACAGATCTAGATGCAGTAATAAACATTTCACTTCATTAGGTGATAGTGCGAGCGTGGTTTGCGCCAATTTCGTTTGACACTGCAGTCGCTCACTAGCAGGTGCGTTGTGCGCGCGTGCGACCGCAATCTTTCAATAACAGCTGATTTGACGCGAACAAGATCGCAAATCACCGATAAAAATAATTAAATTATATTATTACATGATATATTGACTGTTCGATAGTGTTGTGTTAGACAGATGAAAATGACTGTAAATCGAATAAGGGTCGTGGTGCTTGGGAGCGCTAGAAGCGGGAAATCTGGTAAGCTTTGAAATTTAAATATCGAATGCTTTATTTTGAATTACCCTTCTCCGGTTTTTTGTGATCCCTCGATCCAGATTAATATAACGACGCTTTGATTCTGATTAGTTTTATTTGTTTGGACCTTTCGAATACCCGAATCAATTTTTAATGGCAGGAGAGGTACGGCGTCAATCACGGGGTAATTAAATCATTTTGATATTATTCCCATTATTTTAATTACTGCGTTTGAATGTTAATTGGACCGTGATTGAATTAATTAACTTTATTTTAATGATTTATATTAATCTTTATTAAACAACTAAACTTTGACGTTTTATAAACATCTGAAGTTATATATAATTATTTTAATTAAAATTATGAATACAATACTTGATAATGTTAAGATTTTTGTTGTACAATTTTAGCAACTATGAGTCAAGCAAGAACTGTAAAATCAGTATTTTATAACGCGTTCAAAATTCTAAATTTGCACATTTATCTGGAGTCAGAATTCTAAACAATGAGAAAGGAATGGTGCGTAGTTAGTTTACTATTAAGTAATATGCATGCAATCTTAGACCTTTAGACTTTTATCTTAGACTTTATTATAATAACGGGAACATATTGAACTTTGGATGGCACGTGTTCCCGTCATTTATCGATCGATAAATGGTTTTTCCGTATAATTTGTGTTGTATTTATCTTTATCATGAACATGTATACATGATGGATTATTGTATACCTATACAAAAATACGATTAGGATTTCCTTTATAATTTCTAGGAAATTAAACAGGTTATATACGTTTGATTTGAGGGTAGTCTCTAAATATGATTCAGGATATACTATTATTGGAATGGGATTAACCTTGTAAGAGTCGTGTATCTCCCTCGTCAAGCATATTTCTTGTCCTGTAATAAAATATTTGAGGTAAAAATCCTTACTAAAACGCATTAGGTGCGCTTTGTTTGTAGTCTTATCAGTTGCATTGATAACAACTATGTCAATAGGTTGGTGGCCGATTCTGCAAATCGCATCAGCAAATAAGATAGTGTCATGTCGGGACTTTGTTTAATACATATTTCTATCATTTGCGTCGTAAAATTGTTTATGAATTCGCGCTCTGGGAAAATTTTGTTGTTTGGATAAATGATATTGCTGTCTCTGGTTATTATCAGTACTGTTTGGCTAATACCGTCGACAGCAAATTAATATTATTTATTAATGTAGGAAAGTTTTGGCTAAAGGTTTAAGACCCAGGATAAACAATACAAATTAAAATGAGTGAAAAGTGAGTTTATTGGTTTTAAATTAATATGAGAACTTAATTACTTAATTTAGATCAGTTTGACCTGAAACAAAAGGATTGTTTCAAAGTAATATTTATTTATTTATTCACACTTCGTTGCTAGAAATAAAAACAAATAACACAATACATCAAAATTACAAGGGATGCAACAGGCGGCCTTATCGCTAACAAGCGATCTCTTCCAGGCAACCTTAGAATCTCTAAAATGAGAGATCTAGATCTTATAAAAGGTAGATACCTAGAGCCCTTATGTGTATTACTAGCTGACTCGACGAACTTCGTTCCGTCAATGAACCTCGAGTTTTATAGCTAAACTTAATTTATGATTATATGAAAGTAATACAATGGGTACAAAATAAATAAGTTCACTTTTATTACCAAATTGCAATACTTAAAGCTTCAATGCCTTTGATTTGTTCTAGCTTGATATATTTGGCTTAGTTTACATAATACATTTCTGAACGCACGCATTTGACAATTAATCTATAATTAAGCCAATCCTTTTCTATATCTAAAATACACTATCATCCGAATGTTGTCGTAACCTTTATTTTAATCAATTCCTTACTTAAAGGAGAGATTTTACAGCTTCGATTTAATGAACAGTTACGAACATAAACATGTTGTATTAGAATTTTCTTTTTTGTCTATTTTCAAAATACATCAAATCCAAAACGACAAACAGCGTGTTAAATAACCCGACTTTGTTTTAAATATTAAGATGAAAAGAAACATTATAAACTGAATCATACGTATCATTTTCAATTGTATTCAATTATATAATTACATGTCATGGAAGTAAATAATCGCATATAAAGAAAAGTACATAGTTACTAGAGTATATAACGTGGAACATCGGTATGTACTTTTACATGTAGGCTTTCTTTTTTCACAAAGCCTTTTACTGTACAATAGGACGATTTATTTAAATAATGCGCAAATCGACTAACAAGTCTGTTACAATTGTCTTATTTTTGTCTATGTACTGTCGGAGCATGCGGGCTTGATACCAGTGTTTTTTCAAGTATAAAAGTGGCTTGAACTGAGCTTAAGTATCAATTAAACGTATACTAGTTGCTACGAAACACCTAAAACGACTCCATGAAGCAGTTAAAACCTTCCTTAGCTTTCAATTAACATTAATATTAACAAGATGGATTACGCTGACGACAGCCTCCCAAATTAAGCCTAGGCGCATGTGGAGGGCATTATTTAACAAATTTACACATTAATCATAAAAAAATCTTTAGATACGTCTTGTGAACTCGTAACGGTTCCGCCACAGCTAACAAAGAATTAATAATATTACAACACAGAACAGATTTTTAGCTAAGATATCTAGGTACGTCTGCTTTCTGATAAAAAGAGCTACGATGCCAAAGATACGATACGGGCCGTAAAAACATATAAATAAGTAAAGTATTGTGTGTATGTAACGAACTAATACAAGGAAACCAAACAAATTAAGTCATGTCGCCGGGCTTCGTTAGCGTTGCCAACGAAAGTCGGGTTCAAAGGATTATCCACGGCAATAGTGTTAGTTCTGTTAAGGATATCAAATATTCTAATGTCGGGGATAGGTATTAGGTATAAAAATAAATAGATAGACATATAAAAATATAAAAATAAGTGCAACGCATTCGCATGCTATTGTCAGTGTCCATGGGCAGCTTAAATTCAGATGAGACTTGCCTGTTAGTTAATATATACATATAGTATAAATCTAATTTAATCTCCCTGCAAAAACTGCACCCATGGTTTTGACATATGTAACAATGATATATTATATAACAGCATATTTGTTGGAAAAGTACCCAATTTTTTTTTATGGCATTCATTTTAACTTTATGCCAGTTTAAAGTAAAAGGTAGGGAAATTACACGCGATATAGTATAAACAGCACCCAATATTTCCTTACTTGTTAATTCAAATTTATAAAATGTAAATGCGTGACAATTTACTCTTGCTTAACGATAAAATAATTTTTATCTTCTATTTGTTATCAATTTGCAGGCTTCCAATATTGCAATTTTAAAACTGCGTACGTGAGTTATGACAAAATTACGTACATCATTTTAATTATCTCTGCGATTGTACGTAAAATTTTACTCACATTATTAATAAAATAATTGTACTCTAATGATGTAAGATTCCATGTCATATAGACTAGGGTAAGCTGATTTGTTCTCTTTTATGGAATACAATTGCTTATTAAGTAATCAACACTGTAGGTTATGATCCTAGAGTAGCGACGACGGCGGGATATATTCATTTAATGTACTAAATAAGGTTGAAGTTGAAACTCTTTTAAATCTTTATTCTAATATGCTGTATTGTATCTTTATTCTAATGTACTGTATTGTATCTTTATTCTAATGTACTGTATTGTATCTTTATTCTAATGTACTGTATTGTATCTTTATTCTAATATACTGTATTGTATCTTTATTCTAATATACTGTATTGTATCTTTATTCTAATGTACTGTATCTGGCTTTGTTATTTACCAATGAGATCATGGTCGAAGCAGAATATGAGAGAAACATATCTGTGGTTTTAATGTAATTATATACAAACAGAAATATTGTATTAGTGGTTTATAACTACTATTTGTATGATAACATAAAAATCGTGATAGTTTAGTAGCTAGGCTTTTGTGTGCTTTCAAAGTGCTTTCAAACAAATTATATAGTATAGGTGATCTCTATCCATAAAAAATAAAAAAATCAGTGGCGCTATAACCTCTTTAGGTCTTGGCCTCAAATTTCTGAATCATTTTCATTTTTAAATCTAATAGGCAAGTAGGTGATCAGCCTTCAGTGACAGACGTCGTCGTTTTTGGGTCTAAGACATGTCGGTTTCCTCACGATGTTTTCCTTCACCGTTCGAGCAATTGTTAAATGCGCACATAGAAAGAAAGTGCATTGTGCACCAAGCCGGGGATCGAACCTACGACCTTAGGTATGAGAGTCGCAGCCAACTCTCTGCTCTATCTCTATCTATATGCGTGATGCAAAAACATTATAAAGGACATCAGTGCTAATGTCAGCTTCAAAGTAATAATAAAAAAAATGCTTATGGTATGAGCTCTGACTTCTCTTATACGAAGACAGAACTGCGGATGTTTAGACACAAAAAAATTCTTTACAATGAGGATTTTCAGATGTATTTTAATACCCTTACAAATTGTAGGAATTTAGAAAAATCATAATCTATATTTATAAAGTACAGAGGCGTTGTTTATTTTCTCTCGACATAGATTGTTGACTCAGGGTTCAGAGTAAGCTATCGCTACACTGGGCGTATTATGCACGAGATATTTTTATCATTACGCCTGGTAGCAATTTCAGTGTTTGACGGCTATCTGTTACCATGAAAAAGTTATCGATATTGACAGAATTATTTGTTAATTGGAACAATATTTATATAGCTGCTTTGAGACCCACGATGTAAATACACTTTACTCATTCACTCACTCACTCACTCATTCACTCACTTACACACTTACTCAAAAAATAAAAAGGAAGCGGTTCAAAAAAATAGGTTAAATAATCAGTCATTTTTTTAAGTAATTAAGTTTGTTTATGGAAGAGCTGGGAACCCTGACACAGGTATTTTTTACTTAAAAGGGTTTCCAAATCTTACACTTTGAAAATTTTGTAACAATCAATATGACCCATTATGTAAAGTATGCGGTATTATCGCATATTTACGTTGAATAAATTTAACAGTTTCATCACTTTGATATTTACTAAAGAATAAATAGAACTTATTTAACAGAAATAACCTGTATTATATACTACTGCATGAAAAATCCACTGAAACGATATTAAAAGATATGATAATAAGATATAATTTTTAATATATTTCATGTTTAATTGCAAAATGAGTTTATTATTAAAAAATATAGCGTTATAAATGCAGGTTTGAGAGAGAATACAATAAAGATCGATCCCTAATAATAATGTTGCGAATTTTAAGTAAGTATTTACTTTGTTTGCGTTTTTAAAGACTGTTCTTTCTTCCTTTTCAAGAAAATAAATAAGTGTTAGAAATTTGGGAAAATTTCATAAAAATATATGATTTAACTTGAGAAATTATCGCTGTTGATAAAAACGTAATGGATTTTAAAGTACCCAACCAAAAATCATATACAACCTCATTTTCATCACATAAAAAACGAGATTCATCAGTCTGCTCGTTAGTCTTCAATAAAAACCCGAGTAAATTATAATACTCAAAATCTGTATCGGGCATCGCATGAGTAACCGTTCGGTTAAATTTAACCAACCTTTGATTGTGTATCCGATACGTCAGTATGTAATTTAAGATTTTTAATAACTTCAATCTTTGGAAAGGTTTGATTACAGTTTTTTTAGAATTTTCTCCTACAAACTAGTAATAGAAATAATTAAAATCAAAATCAAAACAAATTTAAAATTTTGGTCCTTGTTCAGACACGATTATAAATATATATATACACGATTCCCGCTGTAAAAAATGAATACTTGGGAAGGTTTGATTACAGTTTTTTAGAATTTTCTCCTACAAATTAGTAATAGAAATAATTAAAATCAAAATCAAAACAAATTTAAAAAATTTGGTCCCAGTTCACACACGATTATATATATACACGATACCCGCTGAAAAAACATGAATACTTAGTTTTATCACCACTTTAGGTTTGTAGTACAATCTTTATTTGCTTATCAAAATGTAACCAATTCGTAAATATTTGTTATAAAAAATAAAAATTGTCGCGCCGTTTCGCGTAGTGCCTACAAGGTTGAATTCATAACCTCAAATTATTAAATCGTGATTCAAACTACATAATCGTTATTTAATAAACAGCTACCATTGAAAATAAATCGTCCAGCAATAGAAAGTATAAACAATATGTTGGCGAAAGTTAACATAGGAGAAATTGATTTATCGTGACGGCAGTCGGATGTCGTTATACACTCAAACATTAACATAACAATTAAGATATATTAGGTAAGATGATGCGACGTTGTCTATATTGGGTAATATCAATCAGTTTTATTGGTGTACGGGTGTTTGATGGGTATGTTAATTAATATAGATTCTTGATCGGTTAAAAATTGCTAAGGCCGTTTGGAAGGGTACATGTATATGTGTTTTGTGAGTTGCCAAAGGAATATGGGGCAGATCTTACCGCTCCTTATTATTATTTGATTAAAGCGTTTACCACTAAGCCATGGAGATATTTTATGTTTTAATGATTGATAATGTATTTTAACTCGGAATCGGCTCCACCGATTTTCATGAAATTTAGTATACGGGGGGTTTCGGGGGCGATAAATCGATCTAGCTATCTATCTAGGAATCATTTCTAGAAAATGTCATTTTATTCGTATTTTATCAACTTAAACATAACCTTACTTTTTTATTGGAAGAAAAATAACATTATTTTTTTTATTATTTTGTCGGTAAGATCGAAAAATATTATTCATATTTCATCATTTTATTAGTATGTAATTCGTACTTAAATAATTTCCAAAATATACAATTTATAATAAAAAAAAAAATTACCGTGCAAAGCTCGATCATCTACTAATATGTTTAAATAAGTGAATCAATGATTGTTTTCAGTCTAGATAATAAGCTTTGAATTACTATTTCGTGAAATATCAAGAACGTAACAACTGTTCAGGCTTGGTTTAATCGATGCGATTAGCTTAAACGGATTCGATGTCTAAGTAATCATTTTAACAGTCCCCTGTACTCGATGCATCCTTTAGTTACGGGACTTCTACAGAAATCGCTGGCCATTTGATCACTACAAAGTAGAAAAACTGCATGCAATCAATCACGCCCGAAGCCAGATTATGTGATTAGTATTTAACTGGAGAACGGTTCGTGTTAGAGCCCACGGGTTTGTTTAGATAATAATGATGGATAATACCCCAACTTTAGAAGAAACAAATCACACAAAAGGCCTATAATTATTTTAATGTGATTTTGTTATCGCAAAAAAGAATGCGAGTGCATGAGAGGAATCCTCTCACAAAAAGTAACTTCAATTAAACAATTTAAAGGAATTCATTTAAAATGTATCTTTCAAAACATTACAAATAGCGATGCAATTCCTCGATACGATGTTTGACATTTAAATAACGAAATCAGTGTCGGGTTTTTTTTTGTAATTTTCTTATTATGAAAAAATATCAGAGCAATTTTATTTATACAATTCATTTATGCTGTAAATGTAGGAATTGTGTTATAGCTTTGATATAGAAAAGTAAAAAGGACTAGTTCTTAAAATTACAATTAAGAAAGGAAAAAGGAATTACATAGAAATTAATTTTAAAGAAATAGCTAAAAGGTTAGTTAACATCACAGGAGAGAGAGAGCTGGCAGCTACCACGGTCAAAGAATTAGTTTTTCAAATTAGCTATTCAAAGGGGGAACGCTGCCAGTATCTTCGGAACTTTGCCTAAAGGGACTCCTTTTAACAATATATTTTAGTTTTTATATTTTCAGGTTAAATATGATTAATATATTATAATAATATTATAATCTTATTAATATTGTAATAAATGTAATTTCACTTTAATAAGGGAACAATTAAAGCATTAAAACAATCGCCCTTTAACATGGCAAAAGTAAGATTGATTAAATGATGGCGTAAGATTTCAGTGTGAATTGCCATTTGGATACTTTTATCCTTGATTGATATCAGAACCCAATTCAAATTGCAAATAAATCCACTCCTATCGTACGTTGGAAATAAGTCATGTTTTAATTGCTGCTATTCAAAATTGATACTATGATTTACATGATTGGAAACAAATTAACGGCTATTGTTCGCGGGCTAAATTTAGTTTTGACTCGAACAAATTAGGATTATAATCACGACATGAAACTTGCAGAATGTGTGTTGGTATCACAGATCGAGAACGTTTAAATGCCAGCTGTACTCGTATTTATAGCACGCGTTTAGCCGCATGCCACTGAGCTGAACGAATGAGTCACTCGACCAAGCGTCTGCTGGGACACCCGTCTCACTGTTTATTCATGTTATCTGTGACTACAGCAATATTTGAGACATTCCGAAATAGCCACTTACGCGCGCAAAATATACATTAAAACGGAGAAATTCTAGTGTTTTAACGTTGAAATTTCAACGAGTGATTGATTGAATGATTGCATATAAAAGTTTCACCTTGTTCCAGATAATAGTTATGATAATGGGCGTTTCTCTAAATTTGTACGGCCCATCATGAATGTGCATTTAGTTATCTAGACATCTAGGTCATATGTTCGATATTGTTTAGATTTTACCTGTCAAAATCCACACCGGTCAGAGAAATTCAAATTAGCATGTATCTCGGTGCGTTTTGGTGAAAGCTAATGAAGTGTTTTTAATTGAGCAACTGGCAATAAAATTGGTCAGGTTGATTGGTGAGGTAGAAAAGTTTTAAATGCTATATGCTTCTTTAAGCTTTGTCTGCAACCGGCACTTTACAAATGATAAATTACTGTAAAGAACTTTTTATTATTCATGTTAGAAACTAGTAAATATACAATTTCTTTTACGTAAGGGAGGAATGCGCATATAGACAGGAAGTCTATTTAAGACGGGGATCGAATCTATGACCTCAAGGATGAACATCGCACACTGAAGTTATAGGCCAACTCAGATCTATATTGGCATTTGAACAACTATACAATATCTGCTTAGGATTTTTTAATTATACATATATTAAAATAATTTTAGTAGATTTAGGTTTTTTATAGAACAAAGAGTGGGAAAACGGGAGGTAGGCTTACCTACTACGCAGGTTATACTAACACCCATGGCAAAGCACTCTAAATGCCTCGCGAGTGCATCGCCGGTATTAAGTATTTGTACACTCGTTTTTAGAAGAACCCTAAGTCGAATTGGTTCGGAAATTCAGTGGGCAGCTGGTTCCACATAGTGGTGGTGCATAAACTGTACGTATGAAGAAATATTGAGAGTTTATTTGCGTCATTTTGCCAAATTGCGAGTCAAATATGTATAATAATTTAATTCAACAATTAAATGTTTTACAATGTGCCATCAAGAAAAAAATATCTTATAAATAATGTAGGGGGAAACATAAAATTATCATATATGTTAAGTATCGTCAGCAAATACGTCAAATAATTTCTCCTACTTAGACTATTCAAAAATGTCATTATATAACTGTGGTATGTAAATGTAAAAATTAAATTATGCGTGGTTTGGTTTTGTAGGCCTTTATGGGCGTGTACATAACGTCAGTAAAATATTTGTTTTTTGTCATCATTTTCATTAACATCCATAAGAGTTTTGTTGAATATCACGTAACGATACCTTTAATATAGCCTCGTTAATTTCAAAAAGGGGTTCAATAAATTAAATTATAACAGTGAGAAATCAAGAAATTCGCACACATAAATAATGTGCTTTTGTGGGTTACCTTGAACTGGCGGTTATCGTAGTGAAAGTATTTTATTTAATCGTTAAATGGGACCGTATTGGTGTAAATAGCAATACCGGTAATGTATCGATAACATTTTAACGTCCTCTTTGATCTTAATAAAAAGTAGTTCACCTAAGTGATACTTATATTTTCGAAACCCTTACGTATGTAGCAATATTTAATTACTGATATAATCTTGCTATGAAATCGTGGTACGACTGTCCTCACCGGGGAAACTTGTAAAAATGACGCCGGGAGATGCAGTGGATTTCCATCCACAAGCGGGAGGCGGGCACGACGGAAGACGGGATAACAGGTTCCCTTAATCCTCTTAGACTGGGCGGCCTATCTCAAGTCAATGATTAGAGCAGTGTCAATATTTGAAAATATATTTGATTTAAAATTGATTGACATGGGCGTAGTAGGAAATTCTTCGTAAAGGCCACGACATAAAAATCTTATTTAACGATTGAAATCGAAACCGTGATGTTACTATGTTCGTTTTTATACATATTCATGTGTATCAAAGATTAAATTGAAACTCAAACTTTAAATGGTAGACACGAAGCATACATCTTTAAATGACAAGAGGTCATAGATCTATTAAATATCCCCATAAAACATTTGACGAACGGATAAGATAACCATCAGTAATGCACAAACTATTGTTTGGAGTTCAATGCTACTATTAATCAGTGCTTATATAAAATAGGTCACACGTTCAGGTCAGGTTTTAATCCATACATAGAATTCGATCTTTTATCTCCTGACAATCAATTGAGTACATCGTAAACTTCGGTACATAAATATAACGAATAGACATGTTTATTTGTTTACAATGAATCTTAGAATATTTTATGTTTCGTACACCGCAGAGTATTTTTAATCATACAATTTTATTTGTTACAAAATCCAGTATGTGTATGAATAAGTAAAATTGTATTTGCTCTTCGCACTTTTACAAAAATGTATGTACAGGGAATTACTGGATAAAGACAGACCCAAGCGTTAAGTCACATATATGACTTCATGTTTAGAAGGGTTTGTATTGCATTTAACTCATATGTAATATTAAACTATATAAGCCTGTATTATAATTATCTAGGCTACTTAAAGACCTACTTTGTGTCGCCTTAGGTGAACTTATAAAAAGAAAACCACTCTAATAAGTTAAGACATATCAAACGTATTTTAAACTAACAAATAAACAGAGTCTCGGTCAGCGATAAGGATTAAAGGAAACAAAGCGGCCTGCGCCTGCGCCGGCGAACGACGTGATCTAATTGAATGGTCCGCTTGAAGAATTTAATAATTATTTTATCGGCTTTTATTGCGACAACTGCACCAATGTGAATTAAATGTGGTTGACGTATTATTATCAGTATTGAGACACGCTTTCGACTGCGTTTGAGTGGATTAAATATTTTGATACGTGCAATTTCGTGTTTTTAATTTAATGTCTTTTATTGAATTTTTAGTTTGATAATGCTTAAGATATCGTTCTGGTTTTTCAACATATAATGCAGACCAGTTATTATAATAAGGTACATTTCGTTTGAAAGTTTAATAATGAATTCTACAGCTACAGACAGTCAGTGGCGCAAAATTGTCGCTCAGATTGCTATATCTTTTCTAACTTTTCTAATAAAGAAACAATCTTTTCATGAGGAACGTGACTTCAAGTCACATTTAGTTTATACATTTAGGAATGGTATTCTACGTTTGAAACACTTACATTTTCAAGAGACTGAGCGTTTTTCAAAGTCAGTCTTTGCCGTCCACCACCACTTTGTGGAACCAGCTGTCCACGGAAGTTTTCTGAACCAATTCGACTTAGGGTCCTTCAAGAAAATAGCGTACCAATTCTTAAAAGGCCGGCAACGCACTCGCGAGTCCTCTGGCATTGAGTGTCCATGGGCGGCGGTATCACTTAACATCAGGTGAGCCTCCTGCCCGTTTGCCCCCTGTTCAATAAAATAAATAAATAATAATAATAAATAAATAACAGATGAAAAATAAGGAACGCTAAATTAATTTAATGGTATACTATAACGGACAGTTACGAGTGCATTTCGATAAAATGTTATTGTTGTATGATTTCTAGGTCTTTGTTTGCTTTCCCACTAATTGCGCCGTGTTGTTATAAATTAACTCCAGGATATATTTAGTAACACCTCATAGCTAATTGCAGCTTTCTCTGTCTCTATCGTGAATAATAAATTATAATCGTGGCTTATCAATAGCGATATTAATTCGATTTTTAATTTATGTTTATTAAATTCACTTTTTTGCATATTGGACTTGTAAATGTTTACAAAAATGTTTGGTTGAAGAAAAAGCAGCTTAACAACGACGGCGATTTCAGATTAAAAGTAATTTTTAAAATATTGAAGCAAATTTGCTTGCAAAGATGCTACAACTATTCTTCGTAATGTTCCTGAAGTAGATGATCAACCTTCTGTGTCTAGCACACCGTCCGGGGTTTCGTTCATTTCATCATTCGTCATTTAATATTAAGAATATAGATAGAAAGTCAATTGTTGCCGGGGTTCGACAACTTACGACCAGCATCATGATAGTCGCATGCTGTAGCCTAACGCCCGATCCCATTAATCCATTAACCATTAATCCACAATCTCAGATTGAAAAATCTGAGATCAGGCCGTGACAGTCGATCGATCTTCTTTCAACATCCTAATACCAAACCCTACGAAGACAATCCATTTTTGGCGACGGATAGAATGCAATCTCTTCGCTCTTTACAGTCATATTTGATAATCAATATAAACCAAATAAATTAAATAAAACCGTACAAATAATATTAAAATATATATGTCTATATTTAAAACATATCAAATAACTTTTAATTATTTTAAAAACTGGTGTAAGGTAAAATTTTAAGATAGGATATTGGCATAGTTGAACTATCATTTTCATGTAAAGGTTTATGCACATACACCGATCGGACCTACCATAGATAACTTGTATAAACAGATGGCTATTACAATCCGTCGATTGGTTATTGTCACACTTTTATCAATATTTGGATTAAGATGGATATCTCAGAAGGTCACACATGGATTGAGATAGGTTATTGGGTTTGAGCGTAAGGTAACACTGCGCCCACAATAAGTCAAGGAATTAATGAATCTTTTCTTTTTTTACAGCCGTTGTGGTGCGATACCTAACAAAGCGATACATTGGAGAATATAGTTCAACTGGCGGTAAGTAAATTAATTTTTGCCTAATAATAGCGACACAGTTAGTAATTTCTTTGAAGTAAATAACAGCATTCTATCAGCTTATGTTTTACTATATTACTATCGCATATGCCATTGATAAAGATGATTTGTGTTAAGAGGGCTAAGACAGGCCCTTATCTGCCAAACGTTTGGTGCCAATAGTTTATTTGCGATATTGGCAAGTGAAGTGGTGCTCATCAAGGCTGGCTCCGCGGCGCCGATAGCACTAGGCCGTTGACTTATTAACATTATTATATGATTCGGCAAACTTTACACCGCGTTGATCATCTTTGTATTTTAAAGTCAATATACGTAATTTCGGATGCGATTTTGCATTTATTAATGGGATATTTTCCGATGTACTGAAGAATGCGTGAGACTAATGAAATCAATGCGTAATTAATACTTTATTAATTTTTAATACTTATTAATACTATTACTTCTTCTTTCTTCTTGAAGTGCCTCTCCATTACTGGAGGTTGGCCGTCAGTTTTCTGAACCGCGTCTTGTCCTGCGCCAGATGCAGCAACTCTTCCGCATTTGCATTACCCGTCCACTCCCTGATGTTGCGAAGCCATGACTTCTTCCTTCGACCAACACGCCGTTTTCCCTGGATTTTACCCATTATTATTAGTTGAAGGAGGTGGTAGCGGTCATGGCGCAAGAGAAGAAGAATACTATTACTATTAATACTTAATTAATTTAGAAGGTAAAGAAAAGAAAATGTGAAAAATCCTGAATGTCTCAAAAGTCGATGATGGATCAGAAACCTCTAAAAAAGGTTATCAGTACACTGATTCAGAAATCTGCGGCTGAGAATAATAAATCACAGTGTAGAAATCCGATTTATTATAATACTATTAACTAACTTCACACATTACGCCATTTTTTCGTAACTTTGATCAATGTTGATCATTTCGCGATGTTAATTAAGCCTCAAGGGCGAACGAGAAAATCAAATTCTTTAACCCAGATTTCAATTGGCAAATATTGTTGATAAACATTTAAAATTGGGCTACGAAATCTTAGAATTGATTTTGTTCTAGATTTTCTGTATCAACATCGGGCGACGTTTGACGGTGTATCATCAGAAGTCGAAGTTTTGGATACTTGTGGATGTGCGGTGAGTTTATTTATTTAAAAAAAAGTTACTTTCAATAAAGTATGTTAATTTTCATTTCCTATTAAAACGAAAAGCTCTTCTAGACCCTAATTGTCTTAATAAGCGAGCCCGGTAGCTAACAGGCTTCAAATATAAGAATTTGTTGTATGGAATGCTTTCAGGGAAGACCCATGAGGCACTTTTTCGTATCATTGATATTTATTTTAATATGAAGTAATAATGTTCTGTGAAGGATCTGAAACTTTGTGTTTACATAAAATATATGGAGGTTTTAATATATTTGTTTTTAGAAAAGGGGGTGTCTAGCTGAACACCTGAGATGGGGCGACGCTTTTGCGGTCGTGTATTCGGTTTGTGACCGACGATCATTTCTGGCTGCATCTGAATTATTGGCACTATTGGAACGCACAAGACTTCCAGGATGCACGGCAGTTACTCTTCTGGGAAATAAGAGGGATTTGGAACATGCAAGGTAAGATATTTCCTTGGATAAACTCTTCATCAACGACATAACATAAAATAGCTAAATTTTAAAATGCGTGTTATTTTTGTGAGTGCGTAATTATCTAATAATGTAAATATCTATTAAAAGATGTGATAACATAATAAGATAAAAAAAAAACTATTTTACCGTGGCGTTTTTTTCTGGTACGCGAAAAGTCCTAATACTTTTCTCATTTAATTTTTTTTGTAACCCGATAAAAGTGTATGTACAGGTACGAGTGTATGTACAGGTATGGTCGTATTACTCACATAGAAACCTATCATGAACAGCAAATAACCAAGCTCTCCAGCGTATTTGCGCTTTCATGTAGACAGAGCTATCGATTTCAAGTAGCTATAAATATCTCTTCCCCGTACTTATGGTCATAAACAAGTTTATGTCATAATAGTTTATAAGTTATCACATTACTTTTACTTGGTGCGACACGGTGGCGACACTAGTCGCGTAAGAATTGTGCCTGGCGCCAATGCCATTCTTTGGATATCTTAACATCTCTAACACCATACATGTGACTAAGAATTTCTTATATTTTTAATTATACTATACGTTTAATTTTCTGAATACAATTAAATTTGAGCACTGGACGTGATACGCAGTTCGTTGATTTGCAGGTTTAAAAGTTTTACGAACTTTTCTTATTTTTTCACTACGTACATTTTAAGTAATTTTTGATTTAAATATGAAACTAGAATATATATTTCCCGTAAAATTAAGGGATTATTAAATGTGGTTGAAAATTCATTTCAATTTGTTGTCTTAGACGCAAAATTCCAGACTAAAATTTTGTTCAGTTAATTTATTTTTATAAATATATAAATAAAAAATAAAATTTCTGCATGTCGCCACTAGTGTATTATTTGTTGTTGAATATGTAGAAAGTCTACACATTTTACGTGTTTGTATAATTTGCTGTAATTATAGCACTTTTTACGAAAAAAAAATTACAGTTATAATTATTGCGTCATTTATGCTTTTAAATGTGAAAGTGTGTGTCTGCTTATCCTGTCTACGGTTTTGAAATACTTAACACATTGTAGACGGATAATTCATACACAGATGCATTCTTTGTCTAGTGGAAGACATATTTTTGTGTTAAATTTTTGAAATTAAATTTCGTTTGTAGAATTTACACCTTAGAAAGACAATAATTCGTCTTGCTGATTTAATTATTCAATTAAATGTCCAGACATGCTGTATTCCATATTATAGATAACTCCGTTATTTATATACGATTGAGATTTAGAATTACTTAAAAAATTGCGTAATACACATCTACGTATCTGTCGGTAGTCCCCACACTAGGGAGCCCCTGTGTTGTGGGTAACTCCAATTATTCCGTGGTACATGCATGTTTAAAATATTTTATAAAGAAGAAAAAGTCTGAGTGTTCCATCTAATAAAACCGAAGTTGTAAGACCTTAAATATTCGTGAATGTGTATGTATATGATGAGTGTGTGTGCGTATGTATTTGAGACTTCTTATAAGCGTGTGCTGTGTCTGAATTAGCTTTTGGAACCTGAGAGTCATGCCAAAAATCTCTGTAGAATTTAAATCCAATCCGTAATTTTTATGTTTTGTATGTTTATATTTGGATGACAAAAAGGTTTAGAAATATTATATAGTAATTTTATGGTCAGTATAAAAACATGTTTGTATTTTTTATAGGGCTGTCAAAACTGAAGAAGGCCAGGAGTTATCTCTTCGTTTCCGATGCCAGTTTTACGAAGTGTCTGCAGCCGAATCGTCAGCTGGTGCGGCCCTTGCCTTCCAAGCTTTGCTTCGTGAGGCACGTTCAATCGCCTTATTGCTACCAACCCCAAGACGAAAACTTGCTGCCTATTCTGTTTCTAAGGTACATTATTTAGCTATGCTATGTTATTAAGGCGGTGAAAAAAGGCGGGAGTTCAGACACGTCTCAAACGATATTTTTTCGAATACAATTGAATGAACATATTATTCTGAGGTTTTAAGATATTCGGCAGTGGGCACCGCATTAGTTACTTAACTATTAACTTATGATTCTTTTTTCTTTTTATGTATTTATTTATTTATTTATATTATCACTCCCTCATGGGCAGGTAGAGACGGATCCCTAATTGCTACTGTCCATATATGACATATATTTTATGAAATTCATCAAGCATGCTCATCGGTTGTACCAAGTACCCGCTGAACTTGACCCTTGTCTAGTACGTCCTGGGTTTGGACGAGAAGGTTCTTGTACCCAGAAGAAGGTTCTTGTACCTAGAAAGCCTAAACAACCCCAATTCGTCATACACGGTTGCCCAGTATATCATACTTGTCAACCGCATATTTCTACATGGCCAAACCACCAAAGCATTCCCTTGCGTATCCTTGTCATCATGTCTCTTTCAACCCACACTGCTCACGCATTATCACATGCTATAACGCAATCGCGTATCCTGTTTTCTCATTTCTAAAGCATTTATTCTACGTTCATTCTTTCTTTGCCACACCCAACATTATATTTTGAACGAATTTTATGTTCACTGCCTCATATATTAAAAATTAAATTTCAATTTTCACTATATAATAATTATTATATTAGATTACTATTAGATCTTAGAGTAGGGTTGCCAACAGGCTCGAATTTAACGTGGAATAAGTGATACTATTATGATCCTATGTTCCAAAATAAACTTATTTTATTTTTTATATAGTGAGTGTGTCATATGTGAGTTAAGGCTGTCTCTAAAGGAACTTTAAGCTGCATAAATAGACAGAATTTCCAAAATCTAAAGAAAATTAGTTTTAAATATATTTCGTTGTTACTAATTAATGATTCTTATTTCACAGGTAATCGGCACAATTCTGGGGCTTAGCAACAAGAGTGTGAGAAAGAAACGTCCGTCACTTAGTATATGATCTAGCTGTTTAAAAGGCTGGTTTTTGTTTACTCCAAGAAGGAGTTTGTATGCTCTGTGGGCTAAAAGCCTAGAGATCTTTCAAATAAAGCTTTGATATCCGGCTGAGGCGGATGAAGAAAGATGGAAAGTGTTAATTGATGCAGGGTTTATTGATAACGTTCGAAATTCGAATTTTGGTCTACAAAAATTGTGGATATTAATTGTTAAGTAATAACTATTATTATTGTTCGTAGAGATGTGTTTAAACTTTTATTTGTAGGTTATATTATTTTTTGCAATAACCGCCCATATCCCGAATATAAAAATATATTTATCTCTTACACTTTGTAGATTTCTTGTGCAGTATAAACACAAATAGATACTAAGATTTTTAAAAGATAATTTTGTTTTATATAAATATAGCATTACCCACCTTTGTATAAATAAGACTGCTTAAACGATTAGAAGTGGACCATTTGGATATATTATGCCTCTAAATATACATATACTTTTGTACTGTACCTATATCTATTTAATAAAACATGTTTGTTGAAAAAAACATTTTTTATTTGTCCTTTATTAATTACTTCATGCCCAGCTTAACACGGCTAGATAGTTATTGAAATATATAATAGTTAGACATATCATAGTCTTTTTTGTACATATTGACGTCTTCTATGAAACTGGTACATCGTCTTGCTCTATTGAAAATATTTTCCGCAGCATAAGGAGCCGTTCAATTACGTAAGCACTATATGGGGGATTATATACGTCAAAGAATTTTTCAAATCGATCTTGTAATTTTTGAGCCTATTATATGCAAAGGGCAACAAATAAATATCATTATAATATTAGTGTAGAGCGATTTATACTGTATTTCAGTGTGAAAGCAAAACTTTCCAATATTAGGATATAATACAATCGTTGTCCTTGTGTCCGAAAGATTTCAAATCTATAAAGGAAATAAGAGCAATGACGAAATTGCAAGAATAATCATACTTTATCCCAATAAAAGTGGTCAATTGCTCAATAAACAGTTATCATAACTGCAGAACAAGGTAATGTTACTTCGGAGTCTTGTATCAGAACAGGAGTACACTTTTACTCAAGAACCGCATTGTGAAAACATATTCGAATTAAATGGCGCCAACGAGACGATAATCACGACGTGGCTTCTACTAGTATCGGTTATCAAGCAATGATGCTTCAGTTTCGAAGATAGTAAAAATACATAAGAATGGACCCACCATTATTGTTCTTTCCATTATTCATTTGTTTTAAAATCAATATGTATTTATTTTACGTAAATAAACGTATGAAAGACTGACAGGGACTTAGCGTGAAGTATGAAGCATTTTTCGTCAACACGGGAATTAGTTCTAGCGCTATTTCGTTTCTGAATCCTACTCTCAGAGTCGCGACTTAAGGAGCATTCAGATATCTCTAATCCCATATGTTTTTGATATCGGATGACTGACTTAGTGGAAAGCCTGACAGTACAAGAGACTTTCTTTCTGCGATCAATTTATACTTATTATTTTTACAGATGAAAAAATCCCTAAATTCATATCATCTTTCTTAGGGATTGCTTGGAAAGATGATTTCAATACACGTACAATATAAAGGACAACACTAAACTAATTAAAAATATTTTATAAAAAAAAGTAACTAAAATATAAACACATTCACTTCTGCAAGCAAATTTTTAACTACTCACGGAAATGTATTTGCACGCGCAGTTATGATTTTTGAGTTTTCTAGTTCCGGTTCAAAGACATGAAAGGGAAAACAGAAATCCACTGGTTTTAATAAATACTCATTTACTTGCAAATTTACAGTGCATGTACCCACGCGAGTTTCATTAAGGCTTAGCCTAGGTATTTCTGTTTCCGACAACTTGGTAATTGTATTATGAATCGATAACTTGTACTCATTAAAGCCGATGTTCCATTTGAAAGTTTTACATTATAATTAATTAATGTCCGCAACTCAAGTGCCTCAAAATGCATCTATTTTATTGTTTTTTTTTTATTTCAAAGACAAGTAGGTCATCAACCTTATCTTATGTCGTCAAAAATCTAAGATTAAATGAGGTACAAAATAAAATGTGCATGAACACAATATAGCTAGGTCAATAAATGAAAAAAAAAATCCTATAATAAACTAATGCAATCATAATGATATATGAATTTATCTTACCTATAAAAGCCCAACTTATTTAAATTAAGTATTTATTTATTTTATTTATTTATTTACACTTCGTTGCAAAGAAACAAAAATAAAACAATACATAAAAATTAAAAGGGATGCAACGGGCGGCCTTATCGCTAACAAGCGATCTCTTCCAGGCAACCTTTTAAGTCCTCTCATTTGAACTAAAGAACACAATCTAGGTTTAATCGCTTATTATGTAAAGAGTACAGATAATACAACTGTCAACAAACTAATTATATGGGTACATTACCATTTTATACATTAAAAAAATTACATTTACCAATTGCAAGCTTTAGACATAATTATTTTAAATGTCAAAACTCATAACACAGAATGAGACAAAGGATTTATATGCAGAAGAAAACCACAAAGAGTATAATTTATGAACAACTAATTATAAAGAAGGCCAGAAATTAATGCGGCCAGTCACACAGTTAAAAGTCTAAGTTCATATATTAAATTTTTTTATAAAATAACAATGTTACTTTCGTTTCCATTATGTAAAACCCCATTTAAAACTTTAAGCTTCAGTACATGGCATAAACATGAGTAGCAAGACCATCTACACCTTTCACCGATAAATACAGTCCCACTTTACACGGATTAAGCCAAAACATGTGAAACAAGATAGGAAAAATAGCACCAGCTTAGTATGGATACGGATGCAATGATTGGTCATATTGAGAACTCAGTACACTTAATAGGCTTCTTGTTAATGCAGCGTGTGTCATAAATTACATTAAACGCTTAAAACTGTAATGAATACAATCGGATAAATCATTTGCAATTTATGTATGTACTCACTTTTGACCCTGCTCAACTGTACATCTTATTATGCAGTTGCTTTCTTCATGGCGCTATGAAGTAATGAAGTTTGGAAATAGAGTCGTATTTATCATATTTGTATGTTAATATTTATAATGTAGCTAACGGTTATTTAAATGTTAGATTAGACATTCTGTTTAATTATAGTTTCATTGCAATCTTTATTTACTGTTGGGATTCTCATATTAATTACTACAATAATAATCTGAGTTTTATCATCAGACGTCGAGGTAGAATACGAAATTCCAGCCGTATCACCTTGACGTCCGCCGTTCCACAACTGCGCGTTTTTCTAGGCAGTTTTTGCCGCGCACCAGCTCTTTGTGGAACCAGCTGCCCACTGAAGTGTTTCCGAACCGATTCGACTTAGGGTCATTCAAGAAAAGAGCGTACCAATTCTTAAAAGGCCGGCAACGCATTCGCGAGCCCTCTGGCATTGAGAGTGTCCATGGGCGACGGTATCACTTAACATCAAGGGAGCCTCCTGCACGTATGCCGTTGTTTTATGAAAAAAAAAAAACTTTTTTAATTTTATTTTGGTTCGTTGTTTCATACATTGCATACACATGTAATGTATGTTGTTAATATACTAATTTATATTAAAAACACACAAAGAAAATTTGTAAAACATGACTAGCGTCGTTAAAAAGCGCTGCGATTTTTTTAAATTAATATATAATAAATTTGAAAGCGGCTAGTGACTTCGTTCAGATATATACGAACTCAATATAAAACTTCCATAGATGAACTATAACTTACGGAGTTCGCATGGGATTATTACGAAACATTACAACACTTTGTTCACTAGTTCCTAGTGCTAGATTGATGTAACACCCACCAGAACTCAACAAGAGAGATTTAAATTACTGTCTATTCATCCAAGTTGCTTTCAATGAACTGCGCATGTGATAAATGCCTTCCTTCAAGAGCCTGCCAGGAATAGACATGAAGGAACAGGCCAGTAATTACACCGTGCGAATGTTTAGAAAATATTACTGGGGTTTTACAGCTCAGAGGTATAATGATTAGTATTGACTTTCCTGAAAGCGTTAAATTCTAAAATCATTGTTGTTGACGTTAAGTAAAATAGCGACATAAACCCTCTTATTTATAAGCTTATAAGGTTCAAACAGATTTTGCATAATTTTCTTTGCATAATTTTTTAATTTACAACATTTGGTAACAATCTTAAAAAATCATTGACTAAAAACACATAGTCCATATAGTTTTATAAATACTACTACTAACATTTAAACTATTTTAAACCGTATAATTTAATTTGTTATAAATCATGAACCCAATTGAAACACCAGGTGATTTTTAAAATAGGAAAAATACATAATTATTTAATAAACACAATATCACAGTTTAAATATTAGGCTTAAAGTTTTTTATTAGAGACAGTGGTAAGCCTTACTTAAGTCACGGCGATTTCGAAAAATACAGTGCGGTCTTAGTCACACAATTAATTTCTCTTCCTGACTTTTATAGCTTATTTACCCCTTATAATTCAGCCAGCATCACGATCAGTTATAAATTACCATTATGAAGTCAAGTGTCCTAATAATGTGAAGTAATGGTTGAAAATAGCGATTGTTATATAAACAGCAACTACTGCCTGAATTTTAGCGTAATAAATAAAAGGTAATAGTGATAACAGTTGAAATAGTGACTATAAATGTTTGGGTAAGTTTAATGCTCAGTAAAATTGGAAATTTCGCAACAAAGAGAAACTTTACTTTTGAAAAATTACGCATAGTTTCAGAACTAAGCGTAATTCATACATTCTTTCATATTTCAATAGTTTAATTAATATTTCAACTCTAAGGTTGCTAACTGGAAACCCGGGTGTAGATTAATGATTTTTTCTATCTATGTACCAAAATAACACTTTATCATACAGTGAAGGAAAATATAAAGGTATGTGTTACAGCCAAATATCGACGCGTGCAACATATGTAACTAGTTGCTTATAAATAAAAATTATCAATTAAATAAGTACAGAAATGTGAGCTCAGGGGGTTTAATCGTAGTGTATCTTTATACTGTTTTATGTTACTGAACGTGTGAAACTGTGAATGGATGATTAAGATTCACAAATCAGCCCGGCAGATGGTGCTGTCGGTATCTAGGTTATTCTTTCCAGCAAATAAATAGCTGGTATATAAGTCTTCTGTGCATGTGTTCGTAATTATACTCATAAACGGCTCTACTTACAGATTTTGATGAAATTTGTGTTCAAATGGAGTCGAGAATGATGATTATTAGATTTTTCTTGTATGTAAGACGTGTGTACAGGACAACGTCTGTCGGATCCGCTAGTATTTAAATAAATTAGTTCGTGCAATTGAAATCGAAAGCGCATTTTCTAACATCGAAAAACAGAAATAAATTACGTAAAGGGTGTATTCACTTTGGTTAGTGATTAGTGCAGGTGTGAAGTGCAAGTAGTGTCTAATTATTGTTTAATGGCTCTGTTTAGTGAATTCAGTTGTCATATAGTTTGACGGGCACGCTGCGAGTGAGGGGGAAGAGAGGGCGTACGCGACGTCACTACTCGCAGTTCACTCGCAAAAAATAAAACTATAATCATAAGCACCTGCACTAATCAGTTCCCGTCCACGCTTGTTTTCAACTAATACTTAACACCTGCACTAATCACTTGCACTTGCACTAATCAAAGTGAATACAGGCCTTAATAAAGGCAGTATGCGATATTAAAACGCTTATAAAGACGAATGGAGAGTCATGTAGAAAGTATGCAAGCTTTTATTCGTCACCTGTTAAATTATATCCGACTAAGTCTTATGGAATTTCAAATATTCCAACCACAAATTCTCTGCACAAATGCCCTACAGGTACGAAGAACACAAACTGAACAGGAAAATATAAATACGCGAGAATTTGGCGCAATTGGGCTCTTTCATTAATATCTCCTGAGGTAACATTTTTAAATACTAAAATTGAATATTACTTTTAACTTACTATTAATTAACTTTAATTTCAAATAACACAATTGAATTGTTTTGTATTATTTATTTAGTTACAAATTGAGTCTGGAGTGTTAACAAACAAGATTTACAAGATTAAAAATAATTTATTTTTTAAGTTAGCCTACTGCTGTTCTTGTAAATTTAATAAATCTTTTTTTCTCACTGAAGTTCACAAAAGAGTGCTACTTTACATGAATTACAATCTGGGCTATACAATAATTATGCCTAATAACTAATATAGTTTAAATTAAGGTTCATTAACAGTCTTAGTGTTCTATAATGTATCAACAATATGTTCATGTGTGCGAAATACCGCAATTATAATTATATTACTTAGTAAATCCAGAAATATTAGTTCTCGTTTAGCGTTCCTATTATATCAAGAAGTTGGATTGCTTCAACATTCAAGGTTATAATATAATATTTAAAAACACATTTTAAAATCCACATAACTAGGCAGTTAAGTAAAATGTAATAAATTATATTGTTTGATTAAGCTTCGTGTATAAATGACTTGAAACGCAATAAAATTTCCATAAAAATCAATCCACTACCCACACTGTGGATTAGTGATTTAATCCGAAAAAGTTTTATAGTCAACTTATTCAGATAAGCTTATACAAATTGCGCTTTACCTAAGCCATAATCAATTTTAATATTAAAATTTCCTCTACAAATTATTAGATGTATGGGATGGGAATTTGTAACTTCCGGGATTAGTTATGATTACATACAACTATACATAACGTTTCGTAAATACAAATACAGTTTATGCAATACCTTAAGATAATAATAATATATTAAAATTGATGAATTGAAAATTCAACAAATTAAAAAGAACTTGTTCATGTGGCAGTGTATCTTTAACGCAGAATTTCCTCGCTGTATTGCGATGCCCTTACTTGTATGACATATTCAAATATATATACCATATATTCAAAATTTATGTTATATACATATTTGAATACGAATAAATATTTTTTTCATTAGAAACGACACTATAGTTATAATTTGTAATGATATAACATTAGATTGTTTTAGTGGTGGGCGATTCATTTATCTAGATGAAGATATAATTTGATAAAAGGAATAAAGAAGCCATTGCTGTGTATAAAATATTGTAAGGCGCCGGCGCATGCGTGCCTCGGCTTTCATTGCTCACAGTAATAGCACATTATCATAACTCAAGAAGGAATGTTGTCTATTACTTCATATGGAAAATGAGTTGAGAAGTCTTCTATTTCAGTTTTTGCACATTTACAACTTGATTAGTATTCTAATTTATATATCAACCTATTGAGACTACACAATTTACGAAGTTCACACATTAAGTGCTCTTTTCTCGGATCCGAGTGGAGCGGGGCAATAGTATCCGTGCCAACCACTTGGATCCGTGCGAGGGTCACGTGCATTTTTTAAAACATTGCCATCCCTGGCTCTCGGATCCGAGTATTCAGCACTCGACCGGCTGTATTCCGACCACTCGAATCCGAATCATTTTTCGGATTATGTATATATATATATATTTTCAAACATTCATAATCAAAATCATTCTAAATCAAAATTCGCCTTATAAAGTTTTGGTTTCCGGCTATTACTTTGTATCCATGGCTTAGGCATTCCAAAAAATATTAAAAAAGTAATTTTTTCATTGGCTTGATATTATTTAAGCTGTCACATTACAAAAGTTATAGTATTTTTAAATGTTGTTATATTAAATCTTACCCGCTAACAGTCGTCTTGATTTTCATTATCTTAATTCAAATAATTTGTTAGTTAATTAAATAACACACGTTATTAAAGGTTTCCTGTAATTCGTCATCATTTGTACAGCAATAAAGTCATAATAAATTTTATACAACCTTTATAATCTATAACAACTAATCGTCCGAATAATTCTGTCAAATTGTTGTCTATTCTTAATATTGTGAACGTAATTATAAGGCATATTGCATGTTTTGGCACAAGCGAAGCGAAGTGAATTGAGACTCATTTATTCTTGTCACTCAGGATGTTATGATTTGCTCTCATAAATCATGTAGAAGTGGAACGCACTTGCTAACATAAGGTCAACAATATGGGAGTAGATTTAACATTGGGTTGTTAGTATTTCTCTCATAAATCTTAGGAGTCTTGTGTAATTCCGGTTATCATGAACTGCATCACAAACAAAGGTCGTAGAAAACTTATTAAAAAAGATTAAACATATTCTTATAAAGGGAATAAGTTTTATTACTCTTTGCTTGAATTTCGTACAAATATACATATCATAAGATTATATTTGGTATCAAGAGAATTATTTTACTTTGTTTAACTAACGTTATGGTGCAAAGGGGCCGTTCAAGTATGACGTAGGCACTATAGGGGGGATGGTCTTTGATTTTGTTATTTGGTGCTTATGTCAACAGTAAATATAAACTTTTAGACACCTTTTTCTATGCTTGAAAACTAAAAACATTTTTGAGGATTCCTAGAAAATATTAATACGTTTATTATTTTTTGAGAGATTTGCTTAATTTTAAGCATAAGAGGAAGGAGAGGGGGGGGGGGTGCAGTAAATCTGCTTACGTAACACTGCAACGGCCCCAAAAAGTAAATAATACACACACTAGAAATAACAGGTAAATTATCTCATATCAGCGTGCCATTTCCTAAAAAGCCGGCAACGCAACTGCGAGCCTTCTGACAATGTGAATGTCTATATCTATCACTTAACATCAGATAAGCCTCCCGCCAGTTTCCGTCCTGTTCTATAAAAATGTACTCATTAAAAAGTAACTTATAAATAAAAATTAATTTTGATTTATAAAAATAGAATCGGATCGAATTTAATATGGTTTTCATTATGAGAAATGGACTTTTTAGCTTAGACCTCATCAAAAAGATATCATTTCCACATCACATGCTAATGGAGTTTAAAGCTATAAAAAACCCATTATATATCTAAATCATCATAATTTAAATGTAGCGTTGAATAAATTTGATGAAATGATCCTAAATGGCTAATGTTGAAATCAATTGTCAGCTAGCTTATATTGAGTCCATACGCTCTGCCAATAAGACGACTAGCGAGCGATCTTAACGTAAACAATTCATAAATAACTATAGATTTTTGTATGGAAACATGAGAAAAAGCATTGTCGATGTTGAATAAAATTCGTTCCATTATTGTTCTCTCTCGACTCGTTCGAGCTGTCAAAAACTGACATCGTATTGACTATTTAATAGATATTTGGAACCAGCTGCCCAGTGAAGGATTTCCTAACCAGGTGACTAAGGTCCTTTAAGATAAGGACTTCTGCCCGCATGCTCAATATTCTATTAAAAAAAATCACAAAACTTCGACTATATTACAGAAACTAGTTTCTCAGTAACTTCATAAAATCCAATATAAATTTAATATGTTTAATAGAAAGAAAAGATTTCTATTTTAATTGTAAACCAAATGGTGTTAATACTAGGTCATTGAATTAAATAATTTTATAATTAAATAAAAAGCCGTTTCTAATCTATAATTTTATTTGATTGCAAGTTAATTGACAAGAGATGAGGAATTAGCCTGGATGAGGTAATGAAGGTGTGAAACACCATGTTAATAAATACCTCGTGACTCAGATTTGTAGCGCCCGTGGCGAAATGCAGTCATTTATTTCTAGACTAGGCCGGGTTAGATTCTAATAAATAAAGCTAATGTCGACCGCGACTTTAATCGAACGATATTATCATCTGTTCGATAGGTCCTTCATAATAAGTTCGATTTTTGGCTAATGTATCGAGGATAAGAAATTCGGAATAAAAGAGATATTAATAAATTACATCTATTGTTGACAGATTAAAGTATAAATCAGAAACCTCAAAAAAGTCGTCTACCAAAATATAAACACGCGTTGTGTTTTGTTTTACAAAGCATATAATATATCGAAAATGTATGAACCGCACTGTTATACATTGTAAGATGCCTGTTTAGTTAACGTCAATTTAATAGGAAGTAATTAATAACATCTTATCATATTTCTGTCGCAGCAGGTGACTTACAGCTTCTTGGAAAACATCGTGCATCATTTCGGTGAATAGTGGGCGAACGCAAAGGTAGGCATTTTGGGAACGCAATTCTAATGTTGCTTGCAATAGTGATAAATGCAAAAAAAATATATATATCGCTACAATCATTTTAGGTTGGGGCCTCAGATTTTTGTATCGGTTTCACGATCATTTGTTTATTAGGCAAGTTGGGGATCAGCCATCTGTGCCTGACGCACGTCCTCGACTTTTTTGGGTCTAAGACAAGCCGATTTCCTCACGATCTTTTCCGTCACAGTTTGAGCGAATGTTAAATACGCACATAGGAAGAACGTCCATTGGTGCACAGCCGGGGATCGAACCTACGACCTTAGAGATGAGAGTTGCACGCTAAAGCCACCAGGCGAACAGGTTCAGTAATAAATCTTAAGTATTGTTATTAAAATCTAAGCAAATCTACGCAATATTGCTAAGTACATAACGCTGGAGTATTATTTAAAAAAAAGCGTTTTATCGCACAGCCCGTAGCTCATATACTCCTGGTTATAAATATTATATTGAGTTTCAAATACAGTACGTCGAAACTATCTAAAGCATCTTTCATCACATTCTGTCAGCTCTCCAGGGAAAGCCATCTTTGTCAATCATATTAGCCCACCAGTAGTAATCATGTTTCAAAAATGAGCAGGAAAATGGCAATAGAATAGAATAGGGCGGACATGGACAAGTGTGTAAGAACCGCTAGAAGTACGAAGATCGATACGTTCTTTTCTCTTGTATATTTATATATAATTATCTAATGGATTACACTCTACAACCACATCTGGGTGTGCTTGGCCTGTCATTGCTTCTATTTATTAAATAAGGTTTATATCAACGCCAGCTGTCAAATTTACATAATTCGTAGATTTTTAGATCTTGGCTATGTCGGTTTCCTTACATAACATAGAAATTCGCACTGGGAGTTGAACAATGACATGGATTAAAACACGGTCAAACCACTACCATCGCAACTTTTCTTGGTTTGGGTACATTAAAATGCCTGTCCTATTAATGACAAAGACGTGACGATATAACCTAATTCTGAGAAGAAATTATTCAGGTACGTGATGTTTGCATAATGGACTAGAGCAGCTGGAATCTATAATTACTTCATGACTGTATGTGTTACATTCTTTACTAACTAGAATACTACTACTTTACGAACTAAATTATTGAATAGTTTATTCGCTTATTTAGATAGCGACGTGTAGAAGACGCCAACTTTGGGTTTTAGTGTAGTCATACACCGCTGGGCGGTCCAGTAGCTTCTCGCAGAAGGTGATACTCACAGAATCCTTATCATACGCTCTGAATATTTAAGTATATAAGGTATATTATCCTTAATCCTAATTATATTAGGAAGTAGCTGCGAACTTCTTTCCGCCTAATAGTCTAATAATATCTTGTAAACTTTAGTTAAACTTGATGTAGGATTTCAATAATTTAGGTAATAACATTCATAGAACATTTTTTTTGCAAATACAGAAATGTTTTGTTAAGAGATGGCACCACATGATGTTTGCATTCATAAAGTTAATTAATCTATTTATTGTTTTTCGATAAGTTATCCAATATTTTAAAACTTATTGCTATCTTATATTATCTGCTGTTCGGAGCGGAGAAGAATCCACCAAAAAAGAGATAACTAACATTGGTCCAGCCGATTTTGAGTTATAAGTGGTGGACTTTGTTTTCTATATAATTAGATATTACCTATGAAATTGGAGATTTATAAAAATGTTGGTAATTTAATTTAGCTAATCATGGCATAGCCCAAATTATCTCTACAATGTAGCCATTGTTATCGATGTTTGTTTTTCCTTTACTAAAGTCTGCCGGACGAGAAGCGATGAAGTTAGCGAAAGCGTTTTGAACTACTCCAATTTTTTCCCACTGAAAAAATTGTGTACAATTGATTAAAGTTGAAGCCTATTGGGGTAAGTTACGGTGAGCGGTGTAGGTGAGATACATGGCCTATTATATATTTTAACAGTAATCTGTGGAAGATTTTTAAATAAATCATAGTTTAAGATATTTAAGAAGGACGTCGTAAGTAGTATATATTATGCAAGCAATTTTATCTCAAATAACGTCTCGATAATCACACTTATTCCAAAGTATAACGATCGAAAACATAATTCCTTGTTAACCGTTAATGCTGCTACTGTTTGCGATCAACGAGATAAGCTTACACAATTTTATAAGTTTCTTAGAACTTTGCTATACACAAAATAAACCTCGTTCTGTATCTGCAGTTATGTGACCTAGAAATATTTTATAATATTTATTGTGGCTGTCTGTCTCTACATATGCATTACTATAAAGAATACTCATATACTATAATACTCAATTGACATGTTGTCTACAATTTAGTATGAGAAAAAGCAGTTTTATTAATTATGTTTAAAAAGTATTTATTTGTAAAATAGTGATAATAAACGTGGTTTTTATCCAGTGAGTGATGACTCTGTTTTTGCTAACTAACAAATAAAAAAAACAAAATACTCCTTTTTTGCTACTTCTACTTGATTTATTATTCTATTAGTCCTATATCGCACTATAAGCACTGCTTTTTTATATTTTTTTATTGAAAATATCATCAATTAGTTCAGCCAATCAAAACTGCACAAAAACTTACTAACATAAAAAATAGTTTTTACTAGAAATTCCGTGCATGCATCGCATCTGTTAATTAATCTGGTTCAATGACGATGGATACACCCCGGATATTCAAAAGACCACCCACCGCATAGAAAAAAAAACCTGTCCTGTCACATTTACGTCCTACTTTCTTAATATTTTGTCTGATAGTCTATGACAATTTTATGCAATTACAATTCAACTCCAGGAAAGACTAATTGGCTGGGAACAGGATACAGCAAGAATTCTAAAACGAATTTACTATTTGAATTCGTTAAACGAGACGGATGAGGCGTCCTAAATAGGGCACGCCTTATCGACATCGGTAGAAATATCGTTTAATAGGCTCTATGTTCTAGGTCCGAGCTCGTATGCCCTATCCTATCGTATTATATCGCATACCATCACGGTTAGTGCCCTACTGAAGATCTCAGATTTCCGCTACTTTTGTGACTGTTATATTAATTACTATAATATCGGGAAAAACAAAAGGTAGTATGGAGCGTCTATGATAGTCCATTTATAGGTTATGACGTAATAAAACATAACAAAGAAAGCGTGATCCAACAAAGTTTGGCAAATAAAACTCCACGTGTTACACGTTAAAATCACGTAAACCCTAGCAGTTGTTAGTTCATTGACTCCTATATTTTATTAGTTACAGTAACGTTACACGCATACTGAATTTAATAGGTTAAGTAGACGGATGCAAGTCTGACAAGTGTAGTACGCTCGTAGATATCCCTTTAAAGGCAACAAGTAGAATGCTGTAACACTGTTGCTTCAAGACTAAGGGATTGTCAAGATAAAACTCACTCCGCTGTCTCTGAATCTTGGCGTCTGAAACGAGAAAATTCTTAAAGAAAGAATAACTTTATTCTTTACGAACTTATTTCAAAATGCTCTGTATTTGAGTGGAACAGAGAGTGAAAAATATGACTGTTAATTAAAGACATTTGCTAGAACTGGTTGGAATAAAAATCCAAAAGAACTGGTAAGATTACCTACTGTATTGGTTTTTATTAACATAGCTTTTACACATTTAAAGAGAACAGTTTTTCTTTAAATGCACAATCCGCGAAAATGGAGGACACCGTGAGCAATTTCTGCAGAAACCCTTCATCTTTTAGTTGATACCAACTCCGAGGAAATAAATACACACAATTCAACACCTTTTCTCTTCAGTCACCGTGACGTAAAGCATTTGCATTGCTTTACAGCGTGCGTGGTTAAATATAATTATAAGTTTACAATAAAAATACATATCTTCAATCCGGTAAAACAGGGTTTTCTTTAAAAGATTACCTACTATTTTGAAAATGCAGTCCTCAATATAAGTAGGACAGACGAAAGCGTGAAAATGAAAGACTCGCTTCAAGCAATCGCCCGTGCAATTTTTAAGTATCGTTACCGGCGTGAATATAATTATGTTTAAGCTGTCATTGTAACAAATGGATGTATTGATGCGACCCACTTTTGACAGGAAGATCGGAAGTCACATTAAACTTGACCTCATGTTGATGGTGAAAGTGTAGGAGCTTTTTGACCGACTTTATTTTACAGAATTTAATAACCCTTGAGGATGAATCATCATTAATCATCAATGTTTACCTTGCAGTCAAAATATTTTGGTAAATATGTAAATGTAATTGCCATGCATTAATAATTCAGCAGTGCACCTTAAGAGACCACCACTTAAGAGAGGACGATCATTTATGGATAATATTTAAAAAAACATGACAGTACTTTTATTGGTATATATTCTGGTTATTGTTACTAAATTTGCTATTTGCATTTATTAATGAGAATAAAACGTAATTTAATCAAACAAAATACAATATTGTCATTTTTTATTTTTTTCTCAAAAAGATATGTTAAATAAAAAAAGCTTGCCATTTTGCTAAGTAATAATTTAATAACGAATTTATTCCGTTCTTGAGCATAATGTAACTGCAATTATAATCTGACAATGTATACAAATTACTATCGAAGTAATGGCTTTAAAATTAATATCAGAATGTTCAATGACAACAGGTATTTTTGTCTTCAATTGCCCGAGATACCATCATCAAAATACACGTTGTATTGAAAATAGCAAGGTAAGACCATCAATTTATCCGTTGATACTATTATACGAGTATATCAATTTTTAAATAATAATTGAAAAAGATAATGTCATCAGTCTAATAAGTGGTTTTAAATATTATTCAAGGACATTATCTATAATTAATAGATTTTATTATAGTGCCTACACTCTTCGTAATACATAGTATAACAAACAGATATGTATTACTTAATATAAGTAAGTATGTATATTATTATTATTACATATTTAATTTGTTATCTACATACATTATTACCTCTCGAACGATTTAGGAAAAAATCGTAAGAAATTAACGTAATATGACAATGAGAAACTACGGCAGCATCCGCTGATTGCCGATTTGCCCAGGATTTCTAATTATCATATAATAATTTCACTAACACATTTTAATTTTATACACGCGAATCCGGGATTAAATCTAGAATATTATTGAAAGTATACAGTTGTCTTCAAAGTTGAAGTATTTAATATCCAAATCAATCAATATCGGTTTATCGAATACCGTAACAAATACTTAAATACTTTCGCTTATTAATATTGAGTAGTTACGATAACGAATGTGATACGGATCTTCGTAATCAAAATATTGCCATTTACATAAACTGGTAATTGATATATTGGAAATTCATATACAATGCAATTGAAAGTGTGTTTATTTTACTGCTTGCTTTATTAAAACTTGAACTAAATCACGAGACATGTCTGGCATTGTGGGCGTCATTTTTATGTTACTATAAGGACCCATTCAGAAGGCACTTTACATACAATAAAACTTACCTAAACTTTCAGTTATTTTCCGGTTTTTTTTTCGGGTCAAAATTTGAGTTATGAATTAAAATAACTCACGATGTCATTGTCTATTGCCATTTAATAATTGTGTCTATGATTTAATAATAGCCTTAATGCTTATATGCCAGAAGGTAACACTGTATAAAACACATTCGTATTGTCAGATAATTTAAAATAAAGGAGTATTTAAAAGTAGAATCTGACGCTTTAGAAGATATATTTCAACGTGAATTTCTGTAAAGCAAAACGAGTATATAGAAGTATATACTCTTGCTTAAGTCAAGCCTGACGTTGCTCTACATACTCATTCAAAACCTCGCGTAATACAGTATCAAACCGACCCACTATTCGTGGCTCTGGTATAGTAAAATTAATTTTATGAGTCATTCAAGTTTCCAAAGCCATTATTAATAGAATATGAATGAGACGCGAGTGCGACTTTGTGGCACTGAGAATAACTACAACTTAATAATGCAAATGTATGCACCAGAATCCGTGCACCGTTGGGACAAGCCACGTTCCTTTACTGTGTAGGCGTTAAATGCAATCTGATTTACTGAAGGACGCCACAAAGTAATATATATTTTTGAGTACTGTAAACTAAGTAGTACTGATATACTCTCTCTGCCATTCCAACCTGGACATCTTTTACCACGCAGAGCGCTTTTTAAGACCATTCTTTCCGCGTACCACCATTATGGAACTGTTGCTTCAAGACTAAGATGGAGGGGTTCAAGAGAAGAGCGTATCACACACTTTAAAGGCCGGTACATGCAAACTTCTATGGGCGGCAAAAACGCTTACCATTAATTGAACCATCTGCTAGTTTACCTTCTGTCCTATACAAATAAAAATAACGTTGGGATTTTTTCGATACTTACTTATTTACTTACAATATATGCAATTTTGTGGTAGTTTCGGTGATCATCCGCTTTAAGTCCACGAAAGATATATACATGTATAATGTAACATTTACGGTTACAGTTTTATTTAAATTATAAGCTTAACTTTTCTTACCATGTTTACGAATATCCGAGCATCTCATATAAGTACCATTTGAGATGTGATTTAAAATTTATTTACTTTGTCACTTCCTTTTTAACTTGTGACAGCATTCCACTCAGTTTTCTTTCTATATCATCCCTTAATAAATAATGCAGCTAAAACCGGGTCTATCAATGAAATAACCCACCTATTATTATAGATTAGGCCATTGATCAAGATCCGATAAGTGCTTATAGCCGCTATCAGCTAACTGATAGTCAATTAGCATCCTGACAGGAACCGGATTATCGACATTCCTTCCATATCCGCTCAAACATCGCGAAAGAAAACTGCGATGGCCAAGATTATTTAGATACTGATTCCTATATTTAACTTAACGTTAAACTAAAACTGGACTGGAATCTTTTTAGACGTTTAATGTACTGGAATCTTTTTAGAGGTTGCATCTTTAATGGAAGGTTAGGTACGATCTAAGCCACGCCTATGTTCTGTAACTGTCTATAAACTTTAAACAATATAATTTATTTAAAATTAATTTACTGGAAAAATAATAAATAATAAATAAATAATTAAATGTTCTTTTTTTGAAATTCCCTTTAACTATTTAATTTGTTTTGATTGCTTTTTGCCATTAGTTTTTTAAATAACTTTACGTCTTAAATAGTTTTGCACTTGCGCTCACTTTGTCAAATGCAAAATTTTGTTTTTTTTTCCACAGTAGTTGCCTGGAAGAGATCGCTGGAAAGCGAAAGGGCATTGCCTTTTTTATTAAATTATTTTAATTTTACTGTATTTTTGTACTGCTGTAACCAAGTGTTTAAAAAAAAAGACCATTAGCCATCTTGAAAAAAAATACGCAGTTCGCAGTTTATAAATGATTATTTATAAAGCAAGATAGGAGAATTGAATAATATCAGATGAAACTGATAGTAGCCAGTAGTTAAACCAATAACCATTTGTGGTGGCATATTCTCTCGACATGCAGACTTAAAATGAATTTTTCATCATTTATTCATTCATAATATACGTGCTATTCTTACAGGTTCCACCAATATGCTGTTAAACAACCAATAATAAAAACATGTAAAAATACAGAAACACAGAAACATCTAAAAAATTAAATAATTCTTTAAAATTTAAAAATTAATAATAAAAACATACACGACAACTATAAATGTCTTATGGTTTTTTTAATAGATAAATTCACATATTTTAGGTAGCGTTACGAGCCGTCAAAATAATGTAACCTAAAATGCAAGTAGTTACTAAATTATTTGCATTTCGACTTTAATATTGAAAATAGCTTGGAATTGGTTTTGTCTGAGACATCTTAATTATTGGAATCTGCATACTGTTCCAATCAGAATAAATCATTAGAATTGCTACTAAAATTACAGATTAGCCTTGTTTTACATTTGGGGCCAATATTTCAATGATGCAATGTTTCACAAGTGGCAGGTTGCGAAAACACAGCAAATTTCTTCTCGTTGGCGAAAGTGAGAACGTGGTGACAACAATGCTAGTGAAAGTTTGATGGTGATGGATTCGATAGAATAGGTAATCATTCGTAATAGCTTTGTTTATCTACTGGCTATTATTTTGTCGAACGTGTTAAGTTACGTGTAAGATCTGTACGACCACGCTACAAGTTTTGTTCCACGTTTTTGAAAGCGCAGCTTCTATTGATGCAACTCTGATGAAAAACTGATTTGATCATATCAGTTTCTAAATTTTCAATTTTTGATAATTATTATTATATAGATGGCTTGTTGTTGATTATTTCTTTTTTTTTTTTGCGAACTAGTCCACGACTTTACATATTCTAAATTAATGATGTTACTTAGGGATTATGTAACATTCAAATGGTAAGGCAATTTTGGAAATCGCTCCAGAACCGATTGAGTAACCAGTATACATCGAAATAAATGTTTTCGATTGAAAATACTAGTACAGACTTTATGTTATATTATTTTATCCGTATTTTTTTGTTATCCTTGGGGTTATTACAAATGTGTGTACTTGTTATTTTTTTAACACATATCAAAAAGAAAAGTCGCAAAAAGTTGTTCGATGCATTTTATCTGATCACCCAAAATTCAATTCATATTTACGAATTTAATCTCAAACAATTAACAAATGAAATTCATTTATATTTAACCAAGTATAACTACAAACAATTATGTACAGCATACCTTAAACACAAATACATCACTTACCAAACAGTAAGTTAACTGAGGACCCGCTTTTAAAATTATTCTGAGTTTATTTTTCATTTTATAAATATTATTACGTATTTGTATTTGCCTCGTTAAACTACGCGCCATAAGTCTGAGCACGTTCATTCAACAAAACCAATACGGAACATTAAAAATTACCTTTTACGTATAAATTATGTGAATTATATTCATATTATCATTAAACTGACACAAGATGTATGGAATATCGGTTTAAGACTTTGTTGTTATCCTATAAAATAATGATAACATTTATCAAAATGATGTATAAGTGTAAAAGATACGGGACAATATTTCAAGATATTATGAGAATGCAGTAAAGTGACTAATGAACTAAAAGATTAATTCTTAATGAATTAATGATTAATCTCGAGAAAACTACTAATAATGTTCGAAAGTAAATCTGAATCTTATTAATTACTATCGTTGCTTTTAATAATAATTATTATTATTTATATAATTTATGTATATTACCTATTTTTAATGTTGATATGAAACCATTTTTGTTAAACTGAAGAAAGCATTTTCAAATATTCGACTGATATTAGTTATTTATTAAAGTTTGCCACGCTCGGCATACTGATAAAAAAAATACGTTTATTTTGGAACATAAGATCTTCTAGGTATCACTTATTCCACGTCATTAAATTCGAACCTGTAGGCATCCCTACTCATCGGCAAAGAAGATAAAGGGTGTAGGCCGAGAGAAAAATCCGGCGTAAAAAACTCTCGGTACTCTTTAAAAAAAGCAAATCATCAAACAATACTACAATATTTAAAACAAATATAGCAAATTAATTAGAAGTAGCCTGCCCAGCACTAGTCCCAGGACCTTTTATCAACTAGATAATCACTAAATTTATAGTAAGCCTTTTTACACAGCTTTTCTTTAATACTTTTCTTAAATTTAAATAAAAAGATAAATTGCTTCAACAAAAATAAAATTAAATATTTAATGTGACAAGCATTTATAGGCAAACCTTAAAAATATAAGAACTGAAGGAAAATTTATTTCAAAGTGTGATTATGGATATCCAGACCTAGTCGTTTTTTAGAATGTTCAATCTGGACTCGGTGAGTTTTGGCCTAAACGCGTTCTTGTGAAAGTAGAGAGAAGTGGTATGATGGGATGACTAGGGAGTCTCAACATAATGCACCGTATGGGGGAGAGTACACAGACTTTAATCTAGTTGAAAGATAGCACCAATTTTGTGTCAAATTTCGTGTATTAAGCAAACAATTTCAATACGTATAATTTCATTACCAAAAGCTAATATGTCTGGATAAAATAGTATATTTTTATAAGCTAAACACAATCGTTTTTATGACGCCACCCACGAAAAAGCCGAAAAGTTAGCAATACAGTCTTGCTACCCCGTCACTGTAAAATTAATATAATATGTACATACCGCGCTATTTTTAAATTTTATTTTAATATGTAGTTTGTACTTTTTTTTTAAACAGACTGTGACCCCCTTTTAAAACAAACTCGCTTGCTTGAGATTAATGCAGGCATTAAAAGCTTAAAAACCATTTGGTAGGTTCAAGGTATAAGTCATTATAGTACCCTCATCACCAATTTACGGCATTGATCAGGCAAAACAGTAAAACCGTTTGCCGCGCGACTTATCGATTTTTTTATAAGCTTACTTACATCTTCCATCTTTCATCAGCTTACATCTTTGTCTACAATAGGTTATTTTTAATTTTTAATGAGACCGTTTAAGTAAATAATGTTTCTACATTCCTTTAATTTTAACTATTTATATAAAATCATTTCAAATTCTCAGGTCCTTCTAAATATATTTTACGCTCCTCCAATAGATTTTTATTGGAAATTCCATCCCACAGCTCATCCTTCATAGGCAATTCATTTAGGATCTCCGCCATTAAGTTCTGGAATATGCTGCCCGATTCCATACGATTAGCTACCTATCATCTTTTAAACTCTTCTGTATAAACATTTCTTAGCCTTATCCTATCTATCTAATCGTGACTTGTGTCTTCTTGTATATCCTTTTCTTTTCTGCATGGCCATTCATGAATCCTTGATTTTAGGTGAGTTTGTCTCATTTTTATATAACCTTTGATTAAGATCTTTTATTTTTATATCATTTGGTTATGCACTTCTTGCACCTTAATCATTATATTTCTCCTTTAGGTTTTCCCTGACTAGGGTTGCCTGGAAGAGATCGCTTGTTAGCGATAAGAGCGCCCGTTGCATATTTTACATTCATATATTGTGTTATTTGTATTGATTGATTTATTCTTTCAGGCGCATTTTGTCTTCCTTAACTTATTTATTAAATAAAATTAGATCAGAACTACGGACCCTATTGTGATTAACTGAGTCGCGGGGGCGGTTATGGGCATACGGTAGATAATACACATGATAAGTCTAGTATAATGTTACAAAACCAATTGTGTCCATAAATATCCACACAATATTTAAAACCTTATCGGCGGCAAGTTTTTATCAAGTTATCGTATTTTAAAGCATGTATCTTTGATAAAAACGATATTAATGTATGTTTTAAGACGAAGTTATTTTTCTCACGATTCCTTATGGTAAATTATATGTACGTTTAATGACGTTATAATAATATTTGTATAAATATATTTTTTTCATTAATCAGCATTACTATAGTTAATATGTGTGCGACTTTACATTCATAATTCTAGGATAAAGTTGTCTTATGTTTTCCATAAAATTCAAGATGAAATTGCTACTCATTTCAACGATTACTACAACGATACGATTTTTAAACTATAGATTCACATTAATATCGATATGTAGGATAAGGTTAAAAGCCTTTATACCAAAATAAATCTAGAACAAATTCCAACAAACAAAAGAATAACGTTATTGGTACGTCATCACCGCCTATTTATGTAAATTGCATAACGTTCAACGTCTCGTAATTCCATCTGTCCGATAGCATCGATCCCGTCGAGTATCGGAATTTTGTATTGACAGGACATGAAAGCGAAAACAATTAGGAATTTGATGTATGGCCATTATAATAACTTTCTCTCGGGTCCTTTCATGACAGTAATGAGGAATCCCTTCTTAACCTTCCATAAAGGGGAGTTAATGAATATTCTTTGACAGGTAATTTGTACATCGATTTGTTACATCGGTACAAAAGTGTTTTATGAAGGGACAATTCTTCTTTAAGTCTTTACTTTGCAGGAGTACATTTATTACCAGAAAAAAAACATCTGAAATGTGATACTAAAACATTGTTGTCTTACTCTTCACTTTCAGATTTAACAAGACAGCATAACTTTTGAATTCAATTAAAATAGTAGTTATTATTCAACTCAACTCATATATAATAAAAGTTATTACATTCATGCAAAACAGGTAAAAAACTTATAAATGTCATTACGACTTCGAATACAGCTCGTAAAAGCATGATTTATCAGTTAACTATCGTGAACTGATAAATTTGTTTTCATATTGATGCGTTGGTAATAAATTTCAATCAATTAGCTTTCAAAACAAGAATTCACACAAAAGCTGTAAATAATGTCGCAGCATTAATTAAACGCGAATAATCAAGTATTTCTGTGACGGCAAAATAAAAGGCGCTCATAGTAAATCTGGAGCCGCATGAATAGATCTATAAATAACCAACAGTAAATAACCACGCACTTCAAAGCAATTGCTGCAAATATCGATCAAATCCCCCGGGGAAAACATCTCATTATGGTAGCGAGACTGAGCATTGCAAATAGGTGCAAAATTACACGCACAACGCAATTTATCAGTGCATTCAGATATCAAACGTCCTTTTGTATAGTATTTTTAATTTACTTGATATTGTATCTAACATATATAATATAGATTTTGTAATTTCGTCGTTATTTGTATTTATATTTTAATTGTTTTAAGTTTTCTTTGTTTATTAATTTTTATGTAATAAATGAAGACATGTAAGTTGGGTCTGATTTTATACATTTGGTTTCGTACATAAATGGGTTTTAGTAATAAACTCGCTGACTTAGCTGTACTAGTTTTTAAACTAACATTACATATTGTGGTGGGTGCTAATGCTAATATACATACATACTAAATTTTTAAAAGTATTTATATATCTCTTTATTAATATTAACTAAATCGTTCTATTGCCATTTTAAACTAAAGTATTATGTCAAACTGTTTTGACGCCAGTTAGAACACTGACATGTTACACTGGGTTATTTTACATTAATAATGGCAATCATATACAGTGTGAGGTAATTGAGATATTTCTACTAAAAATACAATTCACGAGGTTTAACAATTTCGTTTAACATTCTCACTCCCCTGGTTCAGGTTCACAAAACATACATAATAGTAAATCAATGTTTAAACGTGGTAAACACTCAATGTAATTTATGAAGTACCCGAAACAGTTCTGTTTATAAAGTAAAAATATCGAGTGCTCTCACATTGTAATTGCATTTAAAGCCGTCCTTAGGGCGTTGCATTCAATTTGATAGGTATTTATTCAATTTAAGCTTCACAGAGTTGCCTAGATTTTATCTCGTCACGCCTGTGCTCATTGTGCACTCAACTATTAAACGGCTTAAGTTTTTATTGCAAAAAACGTTGAAGCTCTTAAAGGGTTTCATATATAGTGAAGATCAGTCTGATGAAGACGTCTTTTATCAGTTTAAATGGATTTAGTTATTAATTGCTAAGAGGATAGGATTATATGAAGATTTAATTATTGATATGAGCCGACCGACGAATGTTTGTTGCTAACCGAAACGATGTATATAGGAAGGTAAGAATAATTGTATAACAAGTTTTCTGTATATAAAATTATGTGAGATACTATATTAAGTTTCTATATAAACTTTTGTGTTATTAGTAGTAATCTGACGATAATAATAATATATCTAAATCTATTATAACGACATCGTAGGGACTTCCTACTCATATTTGGTCGTAAAAACCGATAGTCGTAACAGTTGATGACGTTGTTGACGTTGACAATGGAATTAAGCCGGGACCTTTGATTTTGGTCAATGTAACCGGTATGTTAATCTAAACTATGTTGTCATAAACGGTTTTGATTGTAGTAATTAGGCCTCATTAATTCCTTAAAATATTCGTCACTTTTACAAAGGATACACAAACTTACAATTTTCCACAAAATCTAGCCGGCTAACTGACCCGAACCCCAAAGCCCGAAACCCAAACATTTATATCTAAGAAATAAAAACATTTTTTTGGGGTGGACACCCCTTATCATTTAGGGGTATGAAAGAAAGATAGTAGCCGGTTCTAAGACTCATTGAATATGCATAAAAAATTTCATAAGAATCGGTCGGTCGATCCATTCCGGAGAAGTATGGGAACGAACAGTGTGACACGAGAATTTTATATATTTGTAGGGGTTTTCAATGACCTGTTACAGCGCCCTTTCCAACTTTATCTCTTGCTATCTTGAGCATTTTTCCCCCAATCTTCCCCACCAACCTTTTTTCTCCTTTAAGCTTACCAGCATGGTGGCAAGAAGGCAACCTCTCTTTCTTATACTGTGTAGTACTTTAATGTTTTTGTACAGTTTTCAAAGCATTATTCATTAATAATTAAACGCATTTTAAAACAAAAGAACCGTGGCAAGTACGAAAACGTTTAACACATTTTAAATATAAAAATACATTTGCATTGTCTTACAAACATCATTCTTGGTACCTTTATAATGTAGTAAAAAAGTATTAAGTCAACACTAATTTCGGACAAAGTGCAGCTGTTTTTATAGAAATTATAAAATGTATCGGAGTCGATAAATATTATATTTAATTAAATAATAAGCTTACACGTAAAATATTATGCAAAATGAAAGTACTCTGAACAGTCGGATGCAATGTGTGGCATTTTCACGGCCCTGTCAGTTTGGCAATCGGAAGCCTGTCAAAACGTTTTGACAGATACCTAACATCCATATCCTACATCACCTTTGCGTTATGTAGCCAAATTATACAATATGGTTACGAATGTTTGTGCACTGACACGGTCGTACGCCTGGTCTTATTAAGGTCTAGCTGTCGGCAGGTGTGTTTTGAATGTTTCGTATTATTGAATTTGACAGTGTGTAATAGAATTCAATGTGATACATTGTCAACATGTCGAAAGGTTAACTTATCTACAAACTTGGGTATACTTATTGAGCGATATCAAAGTATAAAATTTGACGTTAATTTTGCAAACAATACTTTTGCAAATAATACAAGACTTTTTTTATTAGCTTTGTATAGGCCGGTACTGATTCGACTATTGGATCTTTAAAATTATTAAGCTTTAGTGGATAAATCATATCAATATGAAAATATTGTATTTACATTACTGCCCCAGGGAAAAAACTTTCAAATTTGTTTTAATTTTCTATTTATCATTTATGTTGGTTAAGACTATTGTAGATACTGTATATTTGAGTTGGAATTTTATAAATATAACGAACAAATCTTTGTTTTTAATTATTATTTTTTAAATTTTAATTACTTCATATCTCATGGGGAACATGGTATACTGGTTGCAGCTCCTTACAAACGTTGTGTAAAACAAAAAACTTGGCGACTAAAAAGAGTTTATTTGCCAGTTCTCTTGCGTTCCATCCCTTGATTTGAGAACTGGCGGAAATTGTAAAATTAGAATCATTTCATACATATTTCTGACATGACATTCATAAGTGTACATTGTGTTACCTATATGAATTATTGAATTTTAATTAAACCTTGCTTCATTAAATCCTTGTTTAATTTCATATAAATATACAGAACACAAGATTTAGGCCCGCTGACAACTATGCACCTAAAAGCTTATCTCCTCAATGTCATCTCATGTCAATACAATTAATTTAATTAAGTTTCACACTGTCGATATTACAACGGATTAGTCAATCTCAAGTACCTTTCTTAAGCCCAACAAGGTCACGTATGAATGGTTTAAAATTGTAAAGTTAAATTGAAAAGAGTTATCGTGCTAACATTCGTCAGGGTCACAATTTAATAAGTTCTTGCCATTTTAGAGACCTTTAATGGAACAAAGGAAAGAGTTGCATAATTTATTTATAAAGTTTTCCTCGGAGAATGTACGCTGTTGTAAATGGTAATGAATTGTCGTAACTAAAGTTAGATAGTGTGTACATGGAGGCTTCGTTTATTCAGGAAGTAATGTAAATAATTAACGTGCTGGATAAAGTTATTAAATAGATTCAGAATTTTAGTGCCCTATATAACAATGTTAGTAGGATTGCTTGACATAAGATTATGGGAAATAATAAGGTTCTATCAACTGTTTAGGACAGTTAAAATCAATGTTGTGATTTGTGGATTTACGTTATGTTTTTGCGAAATGATTATTTATACTACAACAATTGCACTACGAATACACATTGGTTCCGAGAATCATTTTCCGATTGATATTGATTTATTATCAGCGATTAATCGTATTTGTAAATTAGAAATAAAAAATTGGGAGTTAGGTAGGTTGTCTTTAAATATATTTTTTACAAAAGAAATTTAATTTACAAAAACATAGCTCAAAAAAATCGCTGATTATAACCTAACCTAACGGGAATTCGTCAAATTACCTATAACCCTATCCTACATCACCGATCCTAAGCACAGACATATCGTGACAGAGATAGTATTAGTAACGAAGAATAAAAATCATTTCCAGTATCACTTGTCTCTTAATAAAAATGATAGTTGTTCTCGCTAAACGTTTTCTCAATCCGTTGACATGTAGAAATCATTGCGCAGGCACTGATCAGATCAACACGGCTTAATGTTACTTAATTCAAAATGCTAATATTGTCTAATTACCGATTTATAATATTCCAGAGACATCGATCACGAAATGTGACCCGTCCATTGCATAAGTAGCTGGTAATTGATCGTTTTTAACAACTGGTAAAAGTCGTTTGTGTTGCAAAGAATTCGTTTAATTAATCACATACGTTTAAGAAGATCTTGAGATATGGAATTATTTTAAAAATGAAGAAATAAAGATATATATAAATTTTATACTAAATCAAGTGTTTTACCAATGGTTCGGAGAGTTGGTTTGATAGCTCAATATATACGTAAGTATTATTTCAGAGTTACACCGGTGGGACTAAAAAAATGCTGTATAGCGGAACTATCATTCTAAAGATCAATCAGCGGTTGAGTGATGACTATTATTCATTTTAGTTTTTTAAATTTAACACTGAACATGATCTCTTAAATAATTGCAAAAACAATATTTATTACTTGCCTCGCAAATAAAAAACTACTTAGTTATTATAACGATATCAATGCATGATTGATTTGCGTAATTATAATTAAATGTACATTTGTTGATCTTCATTGCTTCACTTATTAAGGCTGGTTTTATTTAAATTATGTATTTGATTAAATTTTTTAGGTAATAGATTTTAAAGTTAATACATAGTTATATTATTTTGATACACAAATTAAAGTCTTCAATACTATGTAAAATAATGCCAATCATTAATATATAAACTCATAAATAAGTTAATAGGTAATCAATCAGAATAATTCGAATTAAAACTAAGTAATAAACATACTAGACCCATTCATTAGAATATATTACGGTAATATGTGAAAAACTTTGCCTTAACATATTGCATAGCAGAGTTGTCACTTTCTCTGACGCAGACAGCACTGCTCTGATGCTCTCTGATTATATCCATTAGTGTCCATTAGCCATTTAACTCGATATGATTAGACCGCGTCACGACGCACCGTTTGCTAACTCATATATCATAATATCTTGTTCTATAAACCAGTCAAATTCATAGCGAACGGGTTGCATAAGTTACGCGGCTGATACCACGAATTATTGCAGCTTTGTAAAAAGAAAACGAGTGGGCACGGAAACTTCTGTTTTAGTATGTCATCATATAATTACGCGAATAATTTGGGATGTACGTGATTTGATTATTTTTATCATAAATAATTAATGATACTTCAGGTCTTACTGAGCAGTGATGGCCTAGTGGCTTTAGCGTCTCTCATCACTGAGGTCCTAAGGTCGATTCCCGGTTGTGCTGAAATGTGGGAAAAGGCATTTTTTCTTTGTGCGCATTTAACATTCGCTCGAACGGTGTAGGAGAACATTCCTAACTATGTTTTCCTTAACCCGTTTGTCTTAGATCCAACATTTCAACAGCGTGTGTCAGGCATGAAGGCTGATCACCTACTTGGTTATTAAATTGATAAATCATGAATCAGATAAAGATATCTGAGGCCTAAACTTAAAAGATTGTAGGGCCACTAAGTTTACAGTTCTAACTAAACCTAAATTTAGTTCCACCGCTTGCATCTTTCCATCATTTACTGTTAATGTCATACCTTATAAAAGCGGTTAGCAAAAGGTTTCAATAAATAAATGGACAACGAATTCGGAAAACTCGAAATTCATTCACAAAATTTACAAATCAAATCACATCCGTAATGTCAATGACTCTAAACGGATGCGCTTACGCAAGAGGCACCTTGACAGTACGCCGTTATACAGACAATTTCGATGACATAACATTCAAAACACCGATGTCATGTTATTGTTAGGCATCGCATGCTTTTGATTGAACAATGTGCGTCATTGGTGAGAATTGCGTATGTATCTTTCACTGTACTAAATGTTTGAGGAAGTAACCGCGTGGGCAGTCGATGTCCGAGATGAAATGCAAACGATAATATAATTGCACAATACAGCATTGTTCAGTAAACGCACCCTATCGCAAGCAGTGAATGAACCATCGTCACAATCATTATATTATCGGAATAATCTTGTTTCAGTTCTGCCGATTGAATACGTCGGAGCTGTATTTATTGCTGTCGTAAAATTTATTTATCGACTTCGAAATCGATTTATAAATAAGCTATTAGTTGATATTATGAAAATATGAATGATATGTCTGTGACATAAATTTTATTCTTCGGTAGCTTTGTGAATTACGACTCATTATAGATAATTTTTATAAAGCTACTTCGTTATTGAAATTAAATTAGTAATTGATAATTATTTTTATACATAATTTCATTCCTTAAAACCAATACTAATAAAAACTAACACGTCTTGATATAAACAGTGTTACGGCTTTTATCAATGCGTGACTCAGACATAAAAATATATAACAAATTGCTTAGTGTAAACTATACACCAAATGATATCTTCAAATATGTCCACACCACCAGGAAAAGACGTGGAGGCCGAGTACGAAATTCTACCCGTATCACGTCGTCCATCGTTCCAGCACTATGTGGAACCAGATGCCCACTAAAGTATTTACAAACCAATTCGGGTTGGTCCTACAAAAGAGTGTACCAACTTGCAACGCGAGCGGTCTGGCATTGAGTGACCATGGGCGACAGAATCACTTAATATCAGGTAAGCGTTTTTCCCGTGTCCTATAAAAAAACCAACAACACGTAATGTATGAGAAAGGACGTTTTTTATTTAAAAATTACATTGTGGCCAGACAGCAGTAATAAAAAACATTAACATATAAACAGTTACAAACAAAGCAATATTGCATTACATATAAAGCAGTATTGCAAGGCATTGTAAGTGTTGATATATGTAGATTGTAGAGGGCGCCAACAATACAAGTGCACTTGCGCTTTTCTTGAATAGCATATTAGCATAATATCATCCAGTGGACACTTGTATCATAAGAAATGGCCAGCGTTCAATAGATTGCGATATATCACAAAAGCGATTTATTAAAAGTAGTCTTAGGTCTGCAATAGCACCAGGTAGTAGAGAGGTTTCAGAAGAAAGACGAAAGTGTTTAAAAAGCTGTGATTTTCAATAATACTTAGGAGTACTTGCACACCTAATGAATGATTCATTGAACATGCAAACAAGTAAGTTATGCTGTTAAACAACTCGATTTTTTATAGAATAGGGGACAAACGGGCAGGTGCCTCACCATTTTCTAATTCTAAAGGATCCCATGTCGAAATAGTTTGGAAATACATCGGCGCGTAGCTGGTTCCAGATTCCGGCAACAACTGCCTTAAATAATATTATACTACTACTATATTGTGGATTTATTAATACGTGAATTTATTTAACGGGTGATTTATTTTTCGACGTAAATCGAAAGTAGGGCATCATTATACCATAACTTTTTATAATCCATCCTATCCTATCCAGTCAAAGTCTGTTATAATGACATCGAAGGGAGTATTCATATTTGGTCGTAAAACCCGATAGTCGTAACATCCGATGACATTGTTATTAGGAACCTAATATGTACAATAGAATTCAGCCTTTGATTTTGATCAATATAACCGGTATGTTGTTCTAAACGATGTCGTCGTAAACGGTTTTCACTGTATGTATATATAGTATGGTATTGAAAGAGCCAAGAGTTTCGAAGTTTGTGCAAATCCTAACTAATACAGTTTAAATTAGGGTGTAAACTTGTTTATATAAAATGCCTTTATAACCGGCTTAGTACGGGATGGGAAAATATTAAAATTTATAAAACAAGTTTTCATTATTTCGACACTTATTCTTTTAAAATCAGTTAATCTCAGCACATCCAACGGCTCATTATTATAGAGGGTAATAGTTACTTAGCCCCTTTAAAACAATGTATGACCTATCCACACAGCCGTGACCCACAAAAGCTAATACAAAATCGCGTACTATCCGCAAACTGTTTGCTTAAAGCACACAAGAATTCACTTGAGCAAACACTTTGATATCCTTTGCGTATAATTTCTGCACTTGAGTAGTTTGTTCAGATTGTTGGCTTTACAATGCGCACGCCCACGTTACTTGCTTCTTTTCGATCTTTTCATGTCTCATTTTATTTATGTCTGTATAATATTTAAGTTTGAAAAAGTAAAAGTATATTTAAATTTTAATTATACAGTTTTAAATCTGTGTGTGTGCCTACGTGTACGTGTACTATGCCTGCGTGTGATAAAATTTTAAAAAGAAAACAGGCTTATAATTTATAGTAAACATTTATATTTTTGTCTGGGAATCGAACTTCCATCTAAAACAACTCTACGACTGATAGAAAAAAAAAGATTTGTAATATTTAACAAAGTAATTGAGATTTTCTCCGAGTCCTGGGCCAGGTTTAATAACAACTGAGCTGGGAAAATAGTGTAAAAATCGGTAATACAAAATCATAACCAATCAGTTATTACATCACTAAAGGAGTGCTCTAATTTCGTGTACCATATAAACAACCCAGAGATTTGATTGTTTATGAGCTAGTTAAGATCGTAACTGCGATCCGCCCCAATAACCTTAGCGAAACGTTTGTCACGGGAATTAGCCAAGTGACCTCTATTACAAACACTGACGCGAATACAAAAATTTTCCGCAAACATTAATTAAACTAGCATATTTGAGTATTTCTCAATCGATTGGCAAAACCGATTTTATTGCATCTAGTTTTATATAACTGACATATGAGTTAATCCTAATTTATAATCATTTAAATGAGGTCATTTTAATATTACGATCGCCTTTTCTGGTCCGGTATTATTATAATGTGCTGACTTATTGGTTTCGTGTTCGACTCTCATCCCTGAGGCCGTAGCTTCGAAGCCGGCTGTGCACCTTTGCACGCTTGAACGGCGGAAAACAGCGCGGGGAACCGTCTTGTCTAAGTCGACGGAAGGCGCGTGTCAGACACAGGAGACTGATCACCCACTTGCCTGTTAGATTGACAATCAGATGATCTTAAAACAGATACAGACCCAGACCGAAACAGGTTGTAGTTCCACTGATTTCATTTGATTCTCATAACGTTAGTTAGGGTAATTGTTATTCTTAATATTGGGGAAATTCCGAATAAAACTACTTAACTGAAATTGCGATTTTCCACGATTTGCGGAATAGGCATATAATTTATTATTAGTGAATTAAGAAAAATATTGCATCCTCTAAATGGAGTAACTTCCGCATTACCTGTATATAACTATTGAAAAAATGTATTTTATACATTCAAATATTCTGCATATTTAAAAAATAAAACATATTGATAATTTGTTGCTATTGCTTAAAGTGAAAATGCGATGATGAATATTCCAAAACGTATTCGTCAACACTATTTACAGTAGCAATGGTACGTTTAACAAACACACGTTTCTCTCTTTTATATGGTCCCATACGCAAGCATAATCCAAGAGAAATTTATTCAGGAATTTAACACTTTAAAACTGTTTGCATATAGCGGAACTCCGGCAAGATTCACGGCAGGAATAGTGATATAACCTACACATGACACACTTTTAAATTCGCAAGCAAATATGTGCTGATTACACACAATGCTTCCTATAAGAGGGCAGGTCAGTGGCGTGGAATTTAGGCTACCTTGACAGCTGATGTGAATTACAGACCCGCTATTGTTATGTCAGATTTTCGTCCATTTTTATGATACATCAAAAGATATAGAAAGGATTTCTTTTTACTGCAGTAACAATAACTTCAAACAATAAAGCGGGAACCGTTAGACAAGTTTAGAATTTATAGTTATTGAAGTATTACGAGAACGAGACCTTCCTTATTGTATTTAATGTAGATATATCGAAACGATTAATCGCAAGATCAGAATCTTCGAATGATCGATAATGGCGATCGGAAGACACCTCGAAAGTAGGATAGATCGTGAGTTTACTAATTATTGGGTATTACGTTAAGCATTGCGACAGTCATTTGTCTCCCTGCTGCGAATCTGTGGAGATTTATGGTAATAAATGAAGCTGCATTGACCGTATTTGTTTTATTACGTCATCTATCGGGTAATATGTTTATCTGAGAAATGGTTGTGTAATGATTTAAGTGTTTCAAATTAGCTAACTCTTATAATCATTTCGTCGGGTATCGCAATCACGTCGGAATCATTAATTTTTATTCTTATTGTCAACAAGGCGTTGGTGTTTCGACATCTTTATTCGCATTTTGAAGAGTTGCTTGCGCCCATAAAACTTCCTTCTTTATTACCTCGGCTAGAGCACGGTAAATTAGCTTGTAAGAATAATAGTATCGTAACTTGTAAATTACACCGTATAACATTTTTATGTAGTTCCTATGTCGATACGGATTGTAAAATGTGTCTTGAAAGACAATTCTGTGGGGATAATCATAAATTTCGATTCGTAACATTTATTTAAGTGAATTTAAATGGCTGGTTAGCAGATATCATTTTTTATTTCGTACCCGCATTTACTGCCTTCAATATTAACAAACAAAACTTATAAAAAAATATAAAATCATATTTTATTTAAACTGTATTATTACAATAACGTTTAGAATTCTAAGCACATGGGTACGTTTCATATTAAAGTTTTTCTTTTATATTTCATTATTAAAAATCAAGACTATTCCGTACCACTAAGCAATAGGCGGTCATAGTATCGATATTCTGTATTCATATAAAATATCTATGTATATTTTCTATAGTGATCGCATAGTAACAATTTTATACTATGTAAGGCGTTTATGTCATACTAAAGTTGATTGTCATACGCAAATAGGTTGTAGAGGAGGAGTGTCAAAGTTAGCCTTTGTAAAGAACACTTCCGCTTAACGTGTGTCGATGATGCTTCAACGGTAATTCGCTATTGAAATTGTCAATAGACGTCCCTAGCGACATGTATAGATACTAGAAGAACCTTATCATAATAATAGAATAGCTAGTCTCATGCTATGAAATACGCTATGCGGCCTTAGATTGCATTTGTTTTGTTTATAAGTAGGTAGTCTTCCGTCTGTCATAATATTTGGGTAGGATAGTATTATAGTAAATTAGTTAAGTATTAAATTCCAGAACGTATATATTGAAAATGTAATTCCGTCAATGCGAATAAAAATTTATAGAGGATTTAATACTTGTACTTGTAAATTTGTATTAGGTATTTTTTTATCTAAATAAATAGACTAGGTAAGTTCACAAATATATAGATATAAATATATTCAGAATAAACTTGTACAAAGCTATAAAAAATAAGCCATATCCAGTAAGTGTCCGCTTTATCACTTCCATAATGCAACTCATGGGTTCACTACTCTCTCCACATTACCTCTGGCTAGCCTTTGGCCCTAATAGTGACGGACACGGGAACGGAGGTACCTTGGCGAATTTATATTCAACAAGGACCTATGCCGTACAGAACGCATTTTTATAAAACGTGGACGTATTGTAACCAATCCAATGTCATTATAGAACAAGCGAGGAAAAATGTGAAAAAAGGATGAATGTTGGTCAAGACAAACATAAATGGAAAATATGGAGAAGGCTTTTACCCTAAAAGGGGAAATACAAAAACTAGACCACTAAAAAGAATACAAATCACTTAATTTTTTTTTTAAACTTATCCTAAATTAACTAATACTATACTAATAATAACCAATTGTTGTATGGATTTATAATGCTTTAATAATTTATTTATTTATTTATTTATTTATTTATCCTTTATTGCCTTATACAAAAACACACATAACAAAAATAAAAAATAAAAAAAACAGTTACAAAAGATATAAGGCATAGGGCGGCCTTATCGCTTACAAGCGATTTCTTCCAGGCAACCCTAATGAGAAACAACGTTAAAGAAACACCATCAGAGGGTAGAGTACAAAAAAAAATCAATTAACAAAAGCAACAAAAAAACTAAAAACTTAAAACATGCGTTACTATAACTAATCGAATATAATAAAACAAAATCAAAGAAAAAATAGCAATAATAATAAATAAAAATAATTATAGACAAAAATTTAAAAGCAAATAAAAAGGTTAACCTATAAAAATAAATATATATAAGCAGAACTAATTACGAGGTAGAAAGAAAATGATCAAAAAGAAGCTTTTTAAATACATTTAAAGATTGCGCTCGTCTAATATCGATTGGTAGGGAATTCCATAGCAGGATACTCTGCACAGTAATAATAATTTTAATTAATTCACAGTATACAATAATATGGGATTTTATTATCCTATATATTTATTATGCAAATCTATAACGGCAAGTCGCTTTTTTTCGAGATTTATCGATTAGTGTATTTCGATTATAAGGAGCATGTCTCAAATAGGTGGTGATATCAAATAAAGATATTTCTTTAAAGCAAGAGCATTATTTTGTCAGTATTAAAACAAATATGTGTCAAGAATTAAAATAAATTCACCTTAAGAAAAGTAAGAGTTCAGTGGCGATACACAGCGCAGACTATTAATACATTGTTTTTGTTATTCTTATATATATAAATCACTGAACCTTTTAACACTCAGCTAAGTATTATTACACGATACGTAAAAAATAGCCATTGGTAAGATGTTGGAAACGTGCAAGTCAACTGGAAGCTGTCAACGAAAATGCCATCTTAACGTTATTCACGATAACTACATTTATAAATCTAAAATGAAATATGATTTTTTAGTTAAATTTCTTAGTCGTCTTTTTCTAACAAATTGTATAACTGTATGGTTAAAGAAAGACCTGACTTTATCCTAGTGAAGTAAGACTTAATGTGAAATATTTAAAACTTAATTTTTTATGAGTTTTATATATAATACATCTACGTAAATTACAATATTTTTGTCGCATTTTATGTTAATATCATATTAATGAATTGAGAATCTTGATTGTCAGTAGAGGCGCTATTATCTAAATCTCTTTGGAAATATGTCTCAAGAACTTTTTATTTTTACTATGAACTTAGGTATATGCACTGCACAATAAGAAAAGTAAGGTAAAACATTATGTTGAATGTATGAAGAAATTTTTAAAAAGCACATTCAAGGCTATATGTTAATGCCGGATCTGTTTAATTGCAAATAACTATAAAATGTTTATAACCACACAGCTAAATACTGGTAGTCGTAACAATAATAAAAATACCGGATTAAGAGCAGTTTCGTACATTGAGAGTTGGACGACAAAACGGCGCCAGCGCCGGCAAAATTGACATTTACATGGGACCTTGCGCGAAGCAATTTGCGAACAATACACTTGCGCGTGTCACACATTCCCGGAACCCGATCCTCGAACCCGGAGTGACCTCTACTTAAACGACCTCCGCGACATTCGAGCCACTCTCCATTAATAAAAGTAAAAATCCAAGACACAGATTACAACTATCACGCATTCAATTGTCTTTTGCATTCTGTTTTTACATAGAGTACGTAAGGCATATTTTAGCATACAATACTATAAATTTTATCATCACTATTGAAAATTACAATAACCTCCACCTCATATAGGCGCTTCCCACTGTATTGACAAGAAACCATTGTAGATAACACCTTAAACAAAAATCAAAAATCTACATAATGTTGAAAAAACCTTATTTACAAAAATTGTTGCTATGCTAGACAAGCATAATAATAAAAGACGCATAGGCCAATCATGTTAGTATTAAAATAAATCAGATAGATCATCGAACATATGCAGTCTATAGTAAATATTGATTAATGAGATACTAACGAAGAAAGTATTTGCCGTACTATGCGCCCACGAACTGGAATTTTGTTAAGATATTGCTTAACTAGCAGTTCCCAAAGTACGTCACTGTTAGGTAACTATCAGCCGGATCTGCGGGCTCATTAAGCGAAAAAAAGATCATATCGCAAACAATAGAGCACTCGGCGACCGAAAGTGATAGTCTAATAGATATTAAAGCGAGCAATGACGATACAGAAATGGTCACAAAATGTCCAGTCACTACACTCTCCTCCAAACTCGACTGATCTTCATTTTGTAACATTGATGAAGAACTGGTTTGAAATAATCAACGTTACGTATATCAGCAGTAGCGTAAAATCACTACATAGTATAAAACAAAGTCGCTTTCTCTGTCCCTATGTCCCTTTGTATGCTTAAATCTTTGAACTACGCAACGGATTTTGATGCGGTTTTTTTTAATAGATAGAGTGATTCAAGAGGAAGGTTTATATGTATAATAACATCCATTAAATAGTGGAGAAGTACTGTTATTTTTGAGGTTTCTAATGTGATGTCGTAAATAATTTCATTTTTTCCGCTTACATTGCAAACGCAGGCTGAACCCTACGAGTTTTAAATAATGTACTAAGTATTGTACACATTGAAAAGGTCAACAGAAAAGTCCGTGATGGTATATGTCTATCTCTTATGGATAACTCACAATAACTTTTTTTGTCATTTACTTTTTACGACAAATAATGGCTAATTTTCGAAGCGATTTTAACCAATACAGCATTAATCCTTAACCAATTAAATACCTTGAATACATTGTTCATTTAATATAGATCTATACAGCCCATTACAGCTTATTTAGCAGCGATCGAACGCGTATATTATCGGAGCTTTCCAGTGACGGAAATAACAATACATAATAAAAACCTGCTTTTCATCAGCATTGCACCCGTGCGAAGCTGGGGCGGGTCACTAGTAAATAATAAAACGTAATCCACCTGTTATTGCAATTGCAGTACAACAAAACACGGAAGCACAAACTATGAGTGGCAAATACGCCGGTGTCAAAATTGTAGCTATTAACAATACATCATGCAGAGGCAGTGACTGCGTCATTCTGGTTTGCGGTTCTTTGACAAATGAACCTGTACAAGACGCTGAGAATGTAATGTATAGTGACTTAGCGGCTACTGTACGACCCGGAACGCACCTCACGTATTTTAGTTACGAGGTACGCAATTTCTGTAGAAATATCGCAAGAGTTTTCAAGTTATTTGGAAGATAATAATATTTCACATTTGTTTGGAAAACGTAAAACAAGTGTTATTTTGCGTTGAAGACGAACGTAAACTCTCTTTGTCTAATGGAGGTACATAGATATAATATAAACAAAAACCGAGAGAATATTGCTTTAACAAATACATATGAATTTATTTAATGTTCCAAATTCCTACCTCCTATTAGAATGAATAAAATCTGAAATATTTTATTATTGTTATACATATAATTAAACAAATGGGACTCACTTATAATGCACATTTTTCGAGTACATTTTTGTAAGCAAAAGAAATTAAATTACCTATGCAGTAGAATATTGTTGTAAACTTCACATATAAAACCAATCCTAATAGAACATGCCAAACTATTTTAAATGTAATCCAATATATTTCAAATAACCTTTGAAAGTATTTAAATAACGAGAGAGACTATAAATGCTTCACCCACCCACTTTGCATTAATTATTTAGCCTCTTGAATTACAAATATAATCTGATCCTTGAAAATTGAAAATAGAAGAAAAGTAAACAAAGAACTTGATAGGCGATCAGTTGTAGTAATACAAACACATTTACATACTACAGCGGCTGGTACAAGCTATTTAAGATAAATCGCGAGATATGCAAGGGTTTTAAGCGAAATAAATGGAACTGTTGATACCGGTATACCCACGGAACTCGGAAGGATAAAACCGTACAAAATATATTCACTTAAATAGAACCGACATAATAGGATAGAACAATGATATCCACATGATAATAAAATCTATGAACTTAGACTGTCTAGGAGGGAGGCGTCCCCCATTTTTCAGAAATGTGGTTTCGCGACACAGCGCTACACGCCTTACAGGCTTGTGAGATTGGATCTGTCGGTTCCCGTCTCAGTGTAAGCTATGGTGGAGCCTAAATCGACGGCCCATGGAACACTTTCAAAGCGTTGTGGGCGTGTTGAAGAGAACGCAGTGAGGATTCGGGAGTGTAACCCAGATTCACGCCCCTCAAAACAATAGAGCCCGGACCGGTGGGACTGGGAGACCGGTGACGCGATGACGGAAGAACTCCAGTGTGGACTTTGTTCAGTTGACCGGATTAGGCAACTCGGAAGTAGGGCTCACACTAGCGCTCCAGACTCTCTTCAAGGGGACACAGATTAAGGGAAACATTTATCGTTCCTCCCGGTCATAGACAGCTGTTGGGTTTTAGTGGGTCCATTGCACCTCACAGTCCAACTCCCATACTCCCCGCGCCCTTTTTAAATAATTGTCCAAGCCGGGGGTAGATTTTCGTACAATAAAAAAAAACTATAAAGTAAGGGCCTGTTTCACAATGTATGGATAAAGTACCAAATAGCTAATAAAAAAGTTAAATAAAAAGTTCGCAATAAGATTCTTCGCGTTTCATGACGAATAGCGCTATCTGACGCGAAACGCAAAGATACTATTTATCCTACCAATAAGCAATAGATAGACTATTTGGAACTTATCCGGACATTGTGAAACAGACCCTTCTCCTTCTCCTAGTCTCCCATTCTAGAACGTCACTCAATCTTAAATCTGTATCAATAGATGTTAAATTGTTTTTAAACTTTGACGACGGAGAGTGCAATTTGAGTTCTTTTGCAAGCGGGACTTTGAAGGTAAATTATTTCAACCTTTATTCCATTATAAAATTCAACGAGCCGATATATTCAAATTATGTTGCGTTTGTTTAAAAGTTAGTGATTTTTACTAAACATGTACTTTAATGAATTCCTGTAACTATGAAAAGCGAAAATGTACAATATTATATTTGTATATACGAGATTATTTGTCTTAGAAGAATAGCATAATGCAAGGTAAATAACGGATAGGCAATGGGTAGGTACCTACATACTTTACTTGTTGCAATACGGAGTTCACTTAAACCGCACATGCGCTCTCGCCTTCATTGATTTTTCTCACTTTTGACAGTTCATCCGATGTTTTGGGCAACCACCCGCGTTCACTCGACGTAAACAAAAAGATGGCTTTAGATTTCTCTGCAACGTACAAATTACTTGTTTTGGGCGATTCAAATGTCGGTAAAACGTGTATTGTGCATAGATATTGTGACGAAAGATATTACGATATTTATATATCGACAATAGGTGAGTAAATTTACTTCACACAGTTTATTACCCTTTGTGAGTCAGGTGATGTTAGGACTTAAGAAAATAAGGAATATTGCGGATATTGTAAGAACAATAAGCTATGACGTAGAACAATACCATTTACGATTTTAATTTTGATTTATCGAATTTCCGGGGTGTTTTATACGTCAGTATATAGTTTTATACCAACGTTAAAGTACCGACTAATTCTATTTTTACGAAATGTATGCAAGGTTGTTGTTACTAGACTTGTTGTCAAGAATATTGTTTAAATAAAAACTATTTAATGAAATACGTTTGTAGTTAAATAAAAAATAGATCAAAAACACCGTCGTCTGGTGCAGTTGGCCATAATTTTAATAACAAGTAGGTATGCAGAGGTAATTTAAATAAGCAGACGAGTCAACCTATAAATTTTATGACTAATATTCGTTCATAAAACGAATGGTAAAGATTCCGAACGTTGGTGTAGGTCCAGAATTCATTTATCATGTATCATATATAATCTTTTGAGTAAAAATATGTTTCGTTTTATTCAATGTGAGATTCAATGTAGTAAAGGTATGTAGTATATCCAAATTTATATTTAAGAAGAGGTAACGTTTTTAGAACTCAAACTTAAACAAATTTTTCCGATCAACATATATAAATTATACTTTTTGCATCAGAATAATGATTCATAGCAATGTTAGTCTAGTCATAACTCAACCCGATTCTCGACAGAGGTCATTCATTTAAATCCCGATTGCACCAATTTATTGTTCTTTGTATGCGCAAATAACGTTTTCTCGTATGGAGATTGAAACATCGCGAATATAAAATTGAAAACGTAAAAACTAATAATCTTATACCCAACAATCGGCGGTTATCAGGCACAGAAGGTGATCATCTAATAACCTACTTTAAAAAATGCTGTGAAATAAAAATCTGAGACCCAATAATAGGTCTCAAAACGTTCATTTTAAACACTCCAAGCTTTGCGTGTTTCCACGAGAATGTAAGTGCGTGCTCCATTTCACCATGCCCACTGGCTGATAGAGGGCAAATCTTTGTTTTTTTTTATTATTATCATGACTTAAGATGTCATGTGGACTATAGTAGACATTTCAGTATCTTACAAACATTTCGTATCAAAAAAGTTGGGGATTAAAAACAGTTGCAGAGAGTTTATTTCTCTCGTCCGTTCTACGCCCTTGATTAGAAAACAGGCAGTAAATGTAAGACTAGAAGCATTTAGCATTTAATGTGTATTTCTTTATAGACGTTGATATGTGTTTCCTAAATGAATAAATGATTTTGATTTTTAATTTAAACTTAATATAAATTACGTTACAGGAATAGATTTCAAGCAAAAAATAATTAACCTGGATGGGGTGCCAATTAAACTTCAAATATGGGATACAGCTGGCCAGGAGAGATTCCGGACCCTCACTACAGCCTACTACCGAGGCGCGATGGGAATTATTCTTATGTACGATATTACAAACCTGGAATCTTTCAACCATTTGTCTTATTGGCTACGAAATATACAAGAAGTAGGTATTACAGTTTATATTTTATTTTAGTTAAGTATTATATTAAACGCAAATTTTGTTAATTGATATTACAATTGCTAAAAAGTATAAACGTAGAAAAAAATATTTTATAAATACAATAATATATATGGTTTTAAATATTATATATAATAATAAATAATATTTAAAACCAGCATTAAATAAATACCCAGCGATATGAGTGGTATTTGGTTTAAATTTTACACAAAACTATAATATGGTCTCCAAACAAGAAAGGTCATCCTTGTGATGCTGTGTAGATTTTAACTATTTATTTAAGGACCGCAAACGGGTCGGCGAAAATGGCCACAGACACGAAAGACGAGATTGTGTTGCCGGCCCTATAGTTATATTTGTAAATTATGCACTGCATTTTGCATAACTGTTACAGTACGCTTCTCCTGATGTTATCAAAGTTCTAGTTGGAAATAAATCTGACGTTCATGAAAACAATAGAGCTGTACCAAAAGAAAGAGGCCAAAAGGTATGATAATTTCTTTATTTTTCACATTTCCTTTTAGAAACAGGTACCCCTTGGATCATAGCCTATCAAGCACTTAGGTGGCCGAGAGGCCAAGCAGCAGGGGAGTTTTGAAATCTCCTCATCTTCTTTCCTAAGAGACTTTTAGAGTTGGCTTCCCCGCCGGTCCCGGGTGACTACGGTAATTAAAGGTTGTTTAATGCAAATATGATTTTAAAGCTAAAAAGCCCCCGCAATGCTATATTATAAAGGTAAATAGTGTAATAAATTTACATCCATTATATTTTTTTTTAATTAACAATAAAATAGTATATTTGATGTATATATATATATATACCTTCAAATACTTTACAGATTGCGGATGACTTTGATATGCCTTTTTTTGAAGTTTCATGCAAGAATAATATAAACATCGAAGAAGCTTTCCTCACATTAGCAAGAAAAATAAGGGAATACAGAGAATCTAAGGTAATCTTATTTAAATAAAATATTCCTTAACGAGCACAATGTACCTACCTAATTATTTGGCGTGATTAGAAACTTGGTTAAGCGGTAAAAACTATAAAAGTATGCGCCATGTCTTCCTGGATTCATGATAAAAATGGACCAGAATCTGAGATAGTAATACGGTACTATATAATTCCAGGCGGATGCTTTCGAGTTAAAAGAGAGAGAGAACGTTATCAAGCCTTCTGAATCCCAGACAGACGTATCCAAGTGCAGTTGTTAGTCTCATAGTACATGAGAGCTTGAGGAAACCGCGATTACTGATGGAACATTTATACAGCAACAAAAAGTTAGCTTTGGTAGTTATATGATAATGATAAGGGCTATTCAGTGGACTTTTACGTATGAGAATTGAAGCTTGCAATGCAGTTTAGAACATTGGCCATATGTTGCAGACTAAAAACTAATATTTCCTTCTAGTCCTTGCCCTTGTCTATATAATACCGCATCGTCTGACATTCCTAGATATCAGATTAATTTGATCTATAAAACTATTTCATTTACAAAAACGACTACGACCTGAGTTTGATACAATGTAAATAGATTTAAAATAATTTCAGAATTTAATTAAGAATTCAGCCCAGTTTGTGTCAACGAATTAAAAATATAATTTCTATTACAACGGTTTATTATATATTAATAACGGCCTGTAAGCAATGAAAACATTATCTTTGTAAAGCGATAAAAAATTTGCGAATCTTTATAGCAATATTGCTGATCAATGTTTTGCCTCTTAGGAATAAGTAGGCTTTGATATAGCTAAACTAAAATCAAAACAACAAATATTTTGTTATAATTGATTACCTAGACAAGTATTAGTATATTACTATTTAATCAAACATTTTGTAGAAAAATTTGTGTAGTCTTCAAAAATACTAAAAAAAAATCATTTAATTCACATAAATTTTTAAGATTGGTAATAATTGTCTGATCCTAGTTGCCTAAAATAGTCAATTTTCTGCTACCTGATTAGGTAAAATCTCAATTTTCTTAACAAGCTGTTACGGCTTCAATAATCATAGTCTAGGACGCATAAGGAATGAATAGGCAAACGTCACTCAAAAGATCCGGTGTACCAACTTTTTTAAATGTAGCCATAGATTATAACTTTGAAGACTAAAGGTAAGAATCAGAATCAAGACTTAACGTTAAGTGACAGCCCTACGTTAATAGCCCCTATTGGATTCTGGACAATGAAGACGGCTTTGGCCAATGGCCAATTATTACCAAGAACGGACTAAAGTTCTTTGCCTTTCCCATTAGGAAATTAATATCATCATCATCTATTGGATTCCGACGTCGTTAGTTAGTCTCGATTCTCGTTTCTGAATCGTCCTAAGGAATTATGTAACGCGGCATTGCTCACACAGAATAGAATTTTAAATGAGTTCCAAAATATTTGTTTTAAGAACATTGGAATATCTTATAGCATAGAAAAAGAAATAGTGAGATAACTGATTCATCAATTGTCTAGAACGAATTTAAAATTTAAATTCTGTAGATAAAAACACTTTTTACGAATTTAAAATTAAAAAAAAATTGTAGTGGCATCTATTGTTATTGTATAATCAAAACACATTTTATAGACATTGGTAGAAAACTTTTGTTTAAAGTATTGTTGATATTTTTAAATCTTTGTAAGACTCTTTGTTTGAAGTGTGTCGGATCTAAAAACTGTTTTATGGGATTGCGGTGAAAAAAATGAACGTAATTTTATCTCTTAAAAAATAGATAGTGACAATTTTTATTTTTTTCTACTGTTTAAAAGAAAACGTTCCTGGTCTGTAACGATTTATTGTCCACATTAATATTGATACACGTTTAACAAGGAGGATTAAAATCACGCAGCCCAAGTACTTGTTATAAATTTCATTAAAGAAACCTAGAAGTGCCTAAAAAAAGAGCGAATCTAGTTTTCGTGCCAGTGCAAAAATTAAAACCGTCAAAATCAATTCCTGTGATACATAATGACTATCGCCCAAACCCAATAACCTATCTCAATCCATTTTTGACCACTTTTGAGGTAGACATCTTAATCCAAATATTGATAAGATGGATTGGGATCCATTGCATTGCACAAGCTATCCATTGTGGGTCGGATCAGTCTATGGTTACACCGTTGTATGAAAATGACAGTTCAACTGTGCCAATATCCTATCTTATGATTTTAACTTATATCAGTTTAAAAAAAAAATATTATTGCACGGTTTATTTACTTTCTATTGATTATCAAATAATGAGGGTAAACTGGGTAAAATGGAACAACAAAGAGCGAAGAGATTGCGTTCTATCCCTCGCCAAAAATGGATTGTCTGTGGTTTTGTTATAGGGATGCAGCTAGGAGATCAATCGACCGTCACGGTCTGATCTCAGATTGCTTTTAATATGGGATTGTGGATTAATTATTGGGTTCGGGCGTATGACAATGTCAGCTCATAGTAACACCGTTGCTTCGATGTATACAAATTCAAACATAATTGCACGCATTGTATCCGATAAAACAGTTTTATTATGTTAAAGATAAAATTTAGATAAACAGGATAATGTAATACACTTTAATTCCAGCACACCTGGAAATTAAAATTACTTTGTCAAATAAATTTTTATTACGTCTTTGCTTTATTGATTCATTTGGACTAATAACTTATTATGTTAAGGTGAGAATCAGCTACTTTTTTGACAAACTGCAGCCGTTCTAAGTTCAATTAATTATTCCCTCTTCCTTATTCTCTCTCTAAAATAAGATTTTAAGAAATATTTTTTTTCTGGATTTAAAATCAATAATTTTTTAAAATTCATATGCACATTTTTCATTAATTCCACCAATATAAGCATAAATAATTTAATTAAATATGATTATTTCCCAATTTCATTTGTCTTAACCTCAAGGAACCAGTTTTAATTTTACAAAGATAAAATTTTGACATCATCATTACATCACTTAATTAATTATAAATTAAGTTTTCTTTTTCTTTTTTTGACTGTTGATATTTCATGTGGCTCCATTTTAATATTATCTTGATTCAATTCCATAACTTCTGTTTTCACTTCTATATGTGTGTCTTGAGGTGTGGGCTCCATTTTGAAATATGTATCTTGTTTCCTGTAAAAATATTTTTAAAATATTATTTGCTATAAAATTAAACAGCATAATGAATATTGCATGTTAAATTGCAAACCTCTGTTTTTGGAAGTTGGATAAAAATAACAATTATCTAAATGTTATAATGAAGAAATATGTCTCACATTATGTTTTATCTGATTTTAATGTTATTAAATTAACTTCAATAGGCAGGCGTTTGAATTTACAGTAATAGGAACATGAAACCTTTCAATAATCATTTTTCACGCTTTATATAAGGGCAGTCAAGTATTTCATAACGCATACTTCAGTACGCCGTACCCCCCTTTCCCCCAGTAAACCGTTAGGTGGCCCAATTCCTTAAAATATTTGCTTTATTATTCCCATCGTTTTACAAGACCAGAACATTCATTATCATTACATTAGACTTGAACGCTACCTTATTCATGATAATGCAATTTCTCAAGTATTAGTATCTGTTAGTATGCAAAAGTAAGTCTCAATAAATGTGTATCCTATAAACGTTTCTGGCACAGACAATCAAATTCTTTCTGAGGAAAATGAAATTGATGCAAATTAAGGCCTTAAAATGAAAATATGTATGAATTGTAGTACTACTAGTCTTATTTTAAAGTTTTGTCAGTTTAAATAAATAATATATATAAGCTTACTGATTTTATAGCTTACATGATTGATTCTTCAGGTACATCAACCAACTTTTCTAGTAAATTATCTAGTATACTTATGGAACCAAAATTTATTTCATATAATGTATGTTTCTCCATATGTGCCACATCATTGTATGTTTTGGTCTTTAAATACCCTGTAAAAAATTACATAATTCTTAGTTCAAATTCTAAACATGTTTAGCCTTCTATCAAATACAACTGGTTGCCTCATAATATTTAGTTAAATAAAATAAAATAAAATTAATTTTTGTTATTTAACATTTACATTTGTACTATTGAATTTTGAAATATACCGTTCAAGTATTACGTAAGCAGGTCTACTGCAATTTATCCCCCACTTCCCTCTTGTCAGCAAAAGTAAGCAGAGCTCTCAAAAAAAATAGTCATAAACATATTAATTTTTTGTAGGAATATTCGAAAATGTATTTTGTTTTCAAGCATAGACAATCTGTGGGTAATATGTATAAAAAGTAAATAGTTACTGTTGACGTAATCACCAAATAAGAAAAAAAAGACCCCCCTCACTTTGTAGTGCTTAATACTAACTTGCATAATACTTGAATGGCCCCTTTAAGACAGATGTTGAAATAGAATTTCATAATGAGATAAATTATTTAATAGCAAGGAGTACTCTTTCATTTAGCTTAAGCTGTACAGTTCTGTTAAAAGACTAGACTAGATTTATTTTGGAATGACCTAGGTGCATACAGCATATGAGGAAAAGAAGAAATTTTTATTTATAATTAACTCACAAATTACGAATTTGCAAGTTAGAAACTAAGTTATACTAACTTAAACATATGTCTCCCGCTTCAGCCTTGTATTCCTCTATTTCTTTATCTTTGCTTTGCAATAAAAGGCGTAACTCTTTTTCACTGCAATGAAGATCTTGTATTGTTTTCAATAAAGGTTTTGTCACCTTTTGAAAGAACTGAAATGATGATGACGAACATATTATTATGATTAAGATTGAGTTACCAGCAAATGAGTTTACTACTACTACCCCAGTGCCTTTGGATCTGAAATAGTAGTCATATGTTTTTTCCTAACAAATATACAAATACAAAAACTTACAAAGCTACATGACAGACTAATAATATATATATATATATATATATATATATATATAGAGCTCTATATAGCTAACTAGCATAGAGAAGTATAGCTTTAAACATTTATTTTCATTGTTGTTCTATATTAATATGAATTGTCCACATCCAAGATATTACATTATATTTATTTTATTTAACTAAAGACCTGCAATACATAAATCCTATAGTTAACATAAATGTTATAATTAACAAAGTAAGTAAAACTGTATACCTGTAACTGTAGACTATGTTGTGTGAGTCTAGTATTACAAAACTAATCTATTTTCAACAGGCAGGCATCAGGGAAAGGTCATTTTGAATTTATTAGACAAAAAAACTGTCAGTAATTGCTAAATAGAAACTGAATACTTACAAGTTCCAGGGACCCCAATTTAAGTGTCATTGTTAATTTCAGAGGATAACCAAATGATTTACTTAATGATATTCTTAAGTTCTCACCATCTTGTGAAACATCTGCAGTTTTCAAGCCTTCTGGATGTAAAAGCATGTCTACCCCATTTGTGATCAATTCATTAGTTTCAATTTTTAATATGCGATTGCTATCCTGAAAAATTTACAAAATTATGTAAATAGAGGAGAAGGAATATGAATAAGAAAATAGAAAACAATTTTATATTTTGAAATCTTTGAGATATTTTTAAATATTTAATTAACCAGCAATAATGTTGACTATGTAGAGAGAAATATAATAGAATTTATTCACGTTAAAAACCTAATACTTTAATTTACCTTCAGGCAAGAAGTAAATTGTTCTGTAGTTAACTGTATAGTCCATATTTTCACATAATCTGAAATACTAATATTAAAATTGTCTTCTTGCGTAAATAAAATATAGTATGATAAAGAGTTCTGCAGTTTCTTCCACATGTCATAAATTAAATTATTAAATTCATTGTACAAATCTGTCTTGATTATAAAATAAAAGTAAATACTATTAATTATTGAAACCTATAAGCTTTCTTTAGTCCTTGTGTGTAATATGTTAATTGTCAATGACAAAATTAGGTGACATTCCATATTTGACAATTAGCTCTATAACTAGTTATGGAGAGGCTTAAATATTTCGACCGTACCGGTGTTTTTCAGTCAAAATTATTAATAAAACCAAAACTTTTAAATTTATTTCCTATTGAACATTATAGTCCACAATTGAAAATTGAGAATAATTGTTTTGATTTTTATTGACTGAGGTCTTAGCCGTCTTAGTTGATATTTACAAATCTATACTTGTTTTGACCATATTTAATATCTAGGTTTATTAAATATGAAACTCTTTGGGCGGTCACGTTTACCTTTGCCTAAAGCATTCTAGCCGATATTGTGCTAGGCAGTGTAACTGAGATCCTTCCGGAGCATATGGCCCATCCGCTTTCGGGGTTTTCTAGTCAATTCACAGGTCAAGAGACTAAATATTCCGAGGATTTGACGAAGGGAGTGGTTTACGATGACCTGGAGTTGTTGCAAGATGCTCTTTATAAATTATTATAGTTATTATTTATTTATTTTTTGAAAATATATATTAAATATCCTATACTGTTAATAAAATCTATAACATAAATTGCTCTTAATTTTAATGTAAAACGGCAGAAAAGAGTTGGTTAGGAACTCTACACAACTCTACTACAATTATCTAGCGTTTTTCTAGGCAGTTTTTTCCATTATGTATTTCCCAACCAATACGATTTAGGGTCCTTCAAGAAAAGAGCGTACCAACTCTTAAAAGGCCGGCAACGCACTCGTGAGCCCTCTGGCATTGAGTGTCCATGGGCGGCGGTATCACTTAACATCAATTGAGCCTCCTGGCCGTTTGCCCCCTGTTCTATAAAAAAAATATATAATAAAATACATACATTTTACATTCTTTGGTTTAGTTTAGTTCCATAGAATTGAGTAAGTCAGCTCTTTAAACTTTGATCTCTCTGTGCATTATAAATATATCTGTAATTAATTAATAAACTCGCAAGATAGGCGTTGTCATATGAAAGCCGTAGTAAGAAATTTAAATGTTATAATTATTAATAGCCTGATTATAACTTAATCGTTATTGTTTAGTAATTATTAATGATGCGAATTACCTGAAAGAGGAATTCTCTTTGATTATATCTTGGGAATATTTTATAAGATTATAATGATCAAGCCTACGGCGATAGCTAAGGACGGAAAAAAAATCAAGTACTTATAATAATAATATTAAGTTACAATTGCAATATATCTAATTTCAAAAATTTAATTGTAATTACAATATTATAATAAAATACAAAGTAAGTAGGGAATCCCGAAAATCAGAATCACGTGCCGAAGTAAACTAGTAGTTCTTAATAAGTAATTTTATTGCCTACTATACATGGAAGTCTTGTGAAATGTTCCAAAGCTTTGCATTGTGCTCTACAAACATATTTTGTTTCATTTATGATTTTACTTCTTTGCAAATTAAAGTTTTGGTGCCCTACGCCTTCAAATTCTTCAACTATTTTGTTCATCAGCATGGATTAGTCACGCAGGTGATCAATTTTATAATATATTTATTATATTGTCTTATTGAAATATATCTACAGTAATATTATAATGTAGACTAATATCTTAAAGAGTAAAGATTGTTACGTTTGTATTGTACCAAAGAAAGTTACAAACTACATTATACCGAAGATTTACATTACATCGAGAATGCTTTACTGGCTTGATTTTAAACATCCTGTATATGTAACTAATAGTCGCTTTTATATGAAACAAAATATCATTTATAACAGTTGTTAGGTTTAACAGTTGTCAAGAAGTACGGTACTTTGTAAAAGAAGTAGAAAAGCGTAATATAATTATGGTTATAGACATTCCAGAAAATGATAGAAAATATAAGAGGTTCAGGGAAACTTATAAATATACCACTTTTTCGATGATAACATCTTTTGTTTACCCAAATTCTAAATTTATTAAACACCGTTTGTTTGGTTTTGGTAAGAAATTTATTGTATTGTATTAATCTTTAATTCTAGTCTGTACGTCAGAACTCTTAAGTAAGTACATATCTTTCGTCATACGAAGGAACCCAATGACGTTCGGATCGGATTCCAAATAATATGTCATCCTTATACTTATGTAAAAGTCGGGCACAGACTATCAGCGTTGTGCTGATACACGTCGATTTTTGGTTAAAATTACTAGTACGTCTTAACTAAATTACTCAAATAAGAATAAATCCATTGCTACAGATGCTGGATGGTGGCCCTGCGTTAGAACCGGAGGTATCAGGCAATCGCAAAAAATCTAAGAATCCTTTTTAAGTTACTGCAATATTGACACAACCGACCTGAAATAATCTTAACTTTTATGTAATTTATTGATTATTTTGATTTAAATGATCAAAATGTAGAGAAGAATGGAATGATGTAAAGATGGGTTTTTAAAGTTATATCTTTTTCAGGATTAATCACGTTAACTTCGCTACCTATGGTAATATTCATCAGTATAGATATCGTTAGATATGCTTTGGATGGAAATATTGTAGAATTTATTCAGCAAACCAACCTTCTTGGACCGTTTCTTGCCATTCTTTTTAAGGTATTGTGTTTTTAAACGTCTTCAGTACCTACCCGTAAACATATCAGTCATTTGCCATTACGTTTCTCTTTCTATTGTCGTTAATACTTTCCACCACGCTCACATAACTGATAATGGAAAAATAGTATTATTATTATTCATACTTATTCATACTTGGACAAAGTAATTGTTTTGAACTTGAAATTAAGAAAAATAAATATAAGAACGCTTTTTAAAAATCTTTGTATACAGTCAGTGTCACGTAAGCGTACGGTGCTGGAGGAACCAGCTACTAATCGTAGCCTACGTACCAGACGTGTAAACAGGGTCTGATTAACCCTTAGGTTAATGAGGTGGTAGCCTAGTGCCCAATGATCTAGAGAGGCGCGGGCGCGCTGAAATCGTGTCTTCGCTAGCATCATCCCCAACTAAACCGAGACAAAACATTTAATGAACTGTGAACTGAATCTACGAGCAGATGGCAAATTTTAGTATCCCAATGAGATGAAGAATCTACGATACTAAAAAAATCTGTAAAAAACTCGAAAAAAGTCAAAGACCAAAATAGTTTGGTTTTTGGTGCTTCTGTAAGCAAAAGCAATTTTAGAAACATAGAACTAGAAATTGCAATAATGTTTTGTCTTTGGAAATTTAAACTAGGCTGTAAGACAACAGAGCAGTTGGCCTAGTGGCTTCAGCGTGCGACTTTCATGCCTGAGGTCGTAGGTTCGATCCCGGGCTGCACCAATGGACTTTCTTTCTATGTGCGTATTTAACATTTCCTCGAACGGTGAAGGAAAACATCGTGAGGAAACCAACATATTATGTTAGACCCAAAAAGTCGACGACGTGTGTCAGGCGCTGGAGGCTGATGGGGATGATAATGAAACAGATTCAGAAATCTGAGGCTAAGACCTAAAAGAGATTTTAGCGCCACTGATTTATTTTTTGTAAGACAACAGAAGTTAACCCTTTGAATAAACCATTATTATGAGTGGATAATAAAAAGGTATCTTTTGGCAACTAAACAAAATTTTACAAACATACTTTAAGATTAAGTCATCAGAATATTCAAAGTTTTTTTAGGGCCTGTTTCACAATGTCCGTATAAGTTCCAAAAAAGCTATTTATTACTTATTGGTAGGATAAACAGTATTTTTGCGTTTCACGCCTGTCAGATAGCGCTATTCGTCATGAAACGCGAAGTATCTTATTTGGAACTTTTATATTTCGAATAATTTATGTGTTGCATAGCTGTTTGGTACTTTATCCATACATTGTGAAACAAGTCATTAGTCTGCTTTATGGAACTTAGTCGAGTACAAAAAAAAAAAGAAAAAGAAAAAAAAAAGATAAAAGATTAAGATTCTTTTAAAGATAAAAGTTCCAAATAAGATACTTCGCATTTCATGACGTATAGCGCTATCTGACAGTCGTGAAACGTAAAAATAATATTTATCCTACTAATAAGTAATAAATAGTTTATTTGGAACTTATCCGGACATTGTGAAACAGGCCCTTAATGTATTAGATTTACGTTACCAAAATATGTTAAAAGTAGGGAATGTGACATCAAGTTGAATGGAGGAAAACTGGAATTTATTAATCAAACAGTTTTTCTAGGCATCACGCTAGACCAGAAGTTACTATTTATTTTTATTTTTATTTTTACATTTAGGTACAAAAACAGGAAACAGATTGATTACATACATACAGTTATTATACACTAAACAACATTTGAAAATCTGATATCCAATTATATCTGTACACAGCATTTTACACTAAATATCAACCAAACAACATACACATATTAAATTGAATGACAAAAAAGAAGAAAAGAACACACACATATATATATATATATATATATACATTAATTAATTCAAATTAGTATTTAAGGTTGCAAGTATTCACCATGAACTAATTTTTTAAATTTACAATTATTATTGTGAAAAATATCAACTTCAGTACACACAGCATTATAATATTTGCACATTCTAACGAGCGGAGCATTCTGGGACACATTGTTATTAGTTACAGGTATCATAAATAATTCCTGGATGCGCACAGAACGCGTCGGTACCTTGATTTCTAGTTTCTCTAAAAGGTAGCTGTCAAATGAGCCATTTGCTATTTTATGTATAGTGCACAGGTCGCTCATCCATCTCCTCCTTTCAAGACTTACCATTTCAAAGTGGGCAAGACGCTGGTCTTATTGGTTTATTTTTCGCCTAAGACCATACTTACAGCACAATGCTTTAACAAACCATGGGGACCTTATATAACATTTCTAGCGGGCCAGCTGAGCTCAGCCACTTATGCGGTTAGAAAGATAAGATATTAATTAACAAATGTAGAAACTGCGCGTTTGGTCTATTTTAACAACTTTCACAGCATAATGTCGAACGGCATTTTACTGTAGGGTCGGGCTGCTGACATTGAATCCATTTTTATTTTGAGAAAGGGAGCTGTCAGAGCCATTTATAATCTACGTCGGTACAAATCTCTTAAGGAACTATTTAAAAAGGTTCATATTGTGACAGTACCTTGCCAATTCATAAATGAAAATATTATGTATGTAAGAAAGAATCTACATATTTTTAGTAAAATATGTGATAGACACAATTTCATTACCTACTAGAAATAGCTCAACCATCTTTGTTAAATATTACAATAAAATACCTTGTGACATATTAAAAGTAAACGAACACCCATATTACAAATTAAAGGATCATATTCAAGTTAAAAAATTTTAGAAATATGCTGGTCCTGCTCCATAGGAATCATAGAGCCTTGACGAAATAAATTGGTTGCGGATCTAATTTTACATATTTTCGTTTTTTAGTGTTGTGTAATACAACAAACGCATTATTTTATGTTTTATTATATCTTTATTACCCTGTAATATATAATATTCTACGGTTTCGATATTTGTAAGTATGTGAGGAACATGTATACTAACAATACAATATGTATAGTAATGTTATTCTGGGAGAACATTGTCTTCACATAATATGATTATTTAATAGTGTATAAAAATATTGTAAATTCTAGTGTGTCTCTTCTCTAAGTGTGGAGCTTGCCCATTCTTCTCCACACGAAGACGATTCAGAGAATAAATAATGCTAATTAACATCGAAATGGGCTAGGCCGGGTGAATATTCCATGTATATTATGATCATTAACATTTCTCAACGACCTGGGATCACGGGCAAAAGACGGCGGGAAAAGGGGACAATATTTTCAACTGTCGTTCTCCCATATGTACATTATGCCTTCTAGGATGTAGGGTGATTGTCACAATGTGCCATCAGCCGATGGCTAAACTGATTCCACTACTACTTTGGTTCGTAAAAGTGTAATGGTTGTATTGGGATGCATTTGCGTTTAACAACGTCTTCGGCACAACGATGAAATATCAGGCAACAGCGATTGATGCAAGAAAAGAACTCAAACGTAGCTGGTGTAGTTTGAGGTGTATGGACCAGATTTGCATGGATAAAGCCGTTGAAACTTCTAAGAATAAAGCTGTCCATTCTGATTATAGAATACAGGTTGGAGCAAACTTTGTTATTTCGGTTTGCTATGATTATTTTCATGCCGCACCAGGAACAAATTAAGTTTACAGAACGATTATTTTCTAACAAAGGCGTGGTACTCGGTATAGGACTTGGCAAAGGATCTGGCTGACGTTTTCGCCCTCTCTTAGTCTTAGTCTCTTCTATAATGTGAGAATGGCAAATGCTAAAATCACAGTCGCACATGTTCATTGACCCAGGTGTAATATGTGTCCATGGAGCGTTAGAGCCCAAGTTCCAGAATTCCGGAATATGTATGGACGTGCACTCATGAGATATTGAAAAATTACATTCTACACACGCATGTGTTTTCACGCATGGTTGAATTTTTCTGAGACTGCGACAAAACTTTCGAGACATTAAATTAAATTCTCTTTGTATAGCCTGGGCTTGTTCATCAGTAAATTTACAATTTTTTAAATACATGGTATAATTCGTCGATTTGAAGTCACTATCTAATATATCCTTCCAGAAACTTAATTGGTCAGCAGCGCTGGTGATCTCCGAGAGGTTCTCAGCATTTTCATCGGTAGATTTGGGCGCTGAAGATGAAACTGTCGTTGCTGGTGACGCTTTATGCTGTTTCTTCTTCGGATTATCAGAGGCCGCTGGTATGCTTTGAGTTGCGTCGTACGATTCCTCATAGCTCCTCTTCTTCGCTCGATTTTTCGGTTTCGAAACACGTTCTTTTTTTACCACAAGAGTTTTCTTTGCAGTTACTGATTTGGACTGGGAACGTTTCTTCTGCGGACGTTTCTTGCTCGAAGAAGTTTGAGAGCCACCGGCCTTCTCATCAGTTTCAGTGACACGTGATTCAGAAAGTGGAACACTTGTAACGGTTGTTTTTGCTGATGTAACAAGAGTTTTTTTTGCAGTTACTGATTTGGACTGGGAATGTTTCTTCTGCGGACGTTTCTTGCTCGAAGAAGTATGAGAGCCACCGGCCTTCTCATCAGTTTCAGTGACACGTGATTCAGAAAGTGGAACACTCGTAACGGTTGTTTTTGCTGATGTAATCTTCATCAAGCCTAGAGCACGTAGTAATGAGGGAGTAACTGATCGTTCGTACGATCGCATCCACCTGGTCTTGGTTTTAATGGGATCAACATCAACTTCACTGGTAGTCGCCATATCTATAAAGTTGTTGTTCAAAACGTATGTTTAGAGGTCATGGTATGATAACCCATTTGTTACACAACACAAATATCTATACAATGTTCAAACTGAACGCTCACGCGGCCGTGCGTCACCTCTGAATATCGATGAGGCGCCCGTAAGGAGACCGCTCCCGTTGCTTATTTAGAGAACGGGCGCTGTGCGTGTTGTTGTGTTTTCGAACATGACGTTGAACCTCATCCGAGCGATACTGAAGTGATTTGAATGAAGTGCGCACCAACTTTACGTGTTCATATACACAACATTCACCGAAATAGATTAACTGCCATCGTAATTGTTAATTGAAATGTAAAAACCACGGAACGTAACTAATAAACAAATGTTAAGCGAGGGAAAAAAGAACGGACGTGTCCGTGCTTTGGTGGATTAGTCACTACTGACGCGCTTGCGTGGGTGCGACACTAAGGATTGGTCGCTCAATGTTTAATATGTTATCACCACACCATGCTACGATTTCGCGTTATACTGTGATGTAAAGCTTCTACAACTAGAATTTAGCGGTTCGTTCGAGCTGCTGAGCTAGCGTATGCGTCTGCACGTTCACACTTGCGCATGTTGTCATATGAACATTTGAACTCGTTTGTTCATGATATTGCGATTCTACGGCGACTATCGCTGCTGAGCCGAATGCTACGCGTATGCTAGTGTTGCACGAACGAGTACATCGTGATATAAAGCTGGTGCGATTATAGCTCAGACATGGGAAAAAAACGGTTCAGGTTATCAGAAGTAAGCATTTTAACATCTCGTTGTATATTTGTTTTGCCTTTTAACCCTGACACACGCCGTCGACTTTGGCATGCCAAGTGGGTCTAAGTCTAAGGAATGAAGGATTGAGCGTTCGTCAAAAGTGTCTGAAAAGTTTAATAATGCACAGGCAGGGTTCAAACCACAGGCATGAGCATCGCACGGTCAAGCCACTTCACTAATATATGTTTCTTTGTTTTTGTTCGATGAATTAAACTTATAAAAATCAATTAACAGATGCTGATTCAATGTTACTGCAACCAGCATGCGTTAGCAATAATAAACGAAATTAACCGTGACTATGCTATGTATAATGACATGTCTGCCCCGTATCAGGCGATCGCGGACGAAAGCATCAAAAGCAATATAACTTACACTGACAGAGGATGGTTTATAACAGTAGCATTAGTCGTGTTAGTTTTTCCAGCTATGGCCCTTGCTAGAAATATGTACTATCAGTTTCAAGGTGTCAATCGAAAGTTTATGGTGCACGAAGTAAGGATACCGTTTGTAGCGGACGATGACAGATATAAATCGCCAATGTACGAATTTATGTTTTTGTATATGGTTTATTTCTGCTTCTTGTACCTGATCGGATTTTCCGGCTATGACTCATTCTATGGCTTATCCACTAACCACGCATGTTTGAAAATGAAAATGTATTGCAAAATGTTCGAAGAAGCGTTGAAACCAGACGTCAATGAAGTACAAGCAAGAATTGCTGAAGTTATTAAAGAGCAAAACAGACTTTACAGGTAAGGTAATCTGGGGTTCCAATTATATTAAAAAATACTTTATTTTAAAGGTCTTCTTAAACTAAAGAAATAGTTACTGTATAGATAATTTTATTGTTTTTAGCGATTAGCATCGTGGGGGAAACAATAATTTCTTCAGATAGTCAATACCAGATTCGTTTCGATTCTTATACAAAAAGTAATTAAACCTTTATCTAAAGCCATAAATGTTACTATCTGTCCTGGTAATGGTCCCGTAAGGCCTTGCAATTACTTAATTACTAAAATAAATATTGAAAAGTTACCACTTATGGGTAAACCGCTTCGTTACGTAACCCGTTACGGTGTCTCTCTCACTTTAACCCGCAGTGCTAGCCGTATATTTTTTTATAGAACAGGGGGCAAACGGGCAGGAGGCTCACCTGATGTTATGTGATACCGCCGCCCGTGGACACTCTCAATGCCACAGGGCTCGCGAGTGCGTTGCCGGTTGGCGGAACTATTTCAATATTAAATAATTCAACTTAGATTAGTTTAAGGTATCACTTCTGTCGGGCGTCCCATGTTATTGTTCTATTTTTAGGTTCATCGATATCATACAAAACACTTTTAGTATTTGGCTTGGTTTGATATTGATGGCGACGATGATACAACTGTGTAATATAATGTATATATTACTTGATGTAACGTATCCATTGTTTTTATTTTCCTAGACTAACTAAAAAATAATAAATTATAAGACCAATTAGGTTAAACATTAGATTTTCATTTCATATTAAGTGTTTCACGAGGCAATGCCTTCGTTTCGTTCTTGATTAGCACCGTGCTATTAGGGCGGTTATGGACTACCGCTTTTTACTCGCGTACGAGCTCGTCTTTGGGACCGCATGTAGGCACGTACAGGCGGGCCTTTGGGCACACGTTCAAGTCGTACCAGCGTTGACGCGCTTCTAAGCTTGTATAAGCAAATAGCAATGATCCTCATCCGAATGTATGCTCGTACTGTCACAACGCCACTACCGGTTCGAGCGAACACGCCGAAATATATCAGTTTTAGAGAAAAGTACGCTAGTCTCAAACCGCCCTAATAGCGGACATTATTAAGTCCGTTTGGATGCGAGCCATCGGACAGTGTAGACATTTATTGCCTCTTTATATTCAATTTTACACATTAAAAATAATAATTAAAATTACATATTAATCAGACCTCAATCGTCTTTTTGATTAAAAAACTTCAAAATAACTGCACTGATTTATGCCATTTTCACCACTATGCAGAGTGATTTGTGAGAAAGGTGTACGTATAACTTATCAAGGTTCACGGTTCACGCGTACCCGGGGAAAGATAGGATTTGTCGCTTATATAGAATGTGCCTTCACATTGTACAAAAGTTATAATTCTAATGGAAACAAAATTGTTAAAATTTAATAAGCGGCAAAGTCAAGAGTATATATAGTACAGTACGAATATAAAATCACTTTCAACTAAAACAACTTGATTTCATACGCCAATTCAACTAGTCTATATTTGGATTTTTGATGTCTCAAAACCTATTGAACGTAAATATGAGTAATTAGAAACTTAACTACCATTAAGATCACCTGATAAAGATAGGTTCTCTCTAAATCTATGGCTACAAAACTGCGATAACCCTGAAATGTTCTAATCTTCCTCTGTCATTAAGGGGCCCTTCCTTGACAAGTCTAATCACCTGGCCGACCCGAAGGACAGTAGTTAATGACGATATCGCAGTGATTGAAGGCTTCCTACAAATAATAGCTATGGTTGTAATTGACTGATTTGGACCACATTACAATGTGTGGTTATGAAAGGATTTAATATTTTTTATACTTTTATTTCAGGGTGAAGGTTTTGATTTAAAATACTTAATTTTTTGTATTGGTAGTACCTTACATATTTTCCTGCCTTGTCTATATTCAGCTAAATTAAAAGATATGGTAAGTACATCACTAAAAATATGTAAGTAGTCAGCCATTATAATTACAATGGGTACATAAACTTTTAGATTTATTTTCCATGAGCTGTACTATTCTCTATATATAGAATCGATATCGAAGATAAAAAGTTTCCCCAACCATTATTGTAACAATCTTTACGCCATTATCATTATGTTTTGAGAGAGGTGCGATAGGCTTTTATTTGCGCAAACGCATCTTTTACGCTGTTTATAAGTGTTAAGATTAGATACAAACAAGTTGGCACACGAAAGACAAACATACTTTTGTAGTCTATGTACTTGTTAACTACAAAGTATAGGAACTAATCTAAAAGCACTAAGTTCGTACCACTAAGCCACTGAAGCTTCAAAAGTGCTAATATTGTATATGCAACACTAGTGATTTGTGACCCTTTGGAACTAAGACATGAAAATGTAAATTGTTGAATTCAGTCCTTAGAAACAGCGACATTGATATATTGTGGTGGCTGGGAGCAGATACACCGGCCAGAAATACGGAGAATGGTACAATTCATAATCGCCAGATCGCAGGTATATATTAAATACTCTTTTTAACCATATTATACAAAGAATAGTTTTCAACCCCTATAAAAGTTGCTTTGATTAAACGTAATTTAAATTTGGAATGTTGATCAGGACCCCAGAGATCGAATTCAAATATTATATAGTTATAATAACATGGCTGTCAAAAAGCTATCAACGCGCGAACGTTAAAAATAAAAAAGTTTTTGTCAAAGTGAAATCTCAATAGATAATACATACATTAAAAAAATAGAGCTGATTATTAAATTTAATTAAAAAAATTGTGTTTTAAAATAAGTTTAGAAATTGTATATTGTCACTTTTTACACACTCTTTAGTTATTAGCTATTGTACAAAAGACTATATATATTTAAATCTGGAAAATAACTTTATTTTACAGGTACACGTAGAGATAGTAGCTTTCAATGTAAAAGTGTTTGATATGGAATTGTTTGTATCAGTAAGTTTGTTAATTTTATCTAAAGGTTACTTTACATATTGCAAATAAATGTAAAAACTGTTTTTTTTTTCAGATTTTACAAGCTTCGTATTCGGTATATACACTACTACGGTCATAAAATTTATTTGCAACATCATATTTTAATAATACATTTATTTTACAATATTGTAGATAGGTCCGCTTAGATCGCACAAATACATCTTTTTCATATAAATGGGTTTATAATGGTTAAGGTGGATTTATGCATTGCATTTTTCAGTGCTTTACTTGCTCAGTGAAGGAAAATATAACGGTTTTACTTTTAACTTTAATTTAAAATCTAATTCCCCAGTTGTACCTGTCCTTCTCATCTCATATTACAGCGTAAATACAATTTGACAGAAAAATAAAAAGAGGTAATATTTTTTTTTTATATAACAGCGGGCAAACGGGCTACGCTCACTTGATAGTAAGTGATACCGCATGAACACTTTCAATGCAGGATACCCATGGGCGGATTTGCCCTAAGACCCAGTAGGCCCGGGCCTAGGGCGGTAAGATGCGAAGGGCGGCAAAACGTCTAAAACAGAAAATTATATTTGTACAATTTTATCTTGATAAAATGTTTTGCTCTTTGTACTTCTTTCAACAAACTGTTTCCTATAGACACTAGACAACCCATACGCAGTTTAGTGACGATCTAGTACACCGTTCCTAAAGATATCATAGTATCTTGTCTAAAGGTGTGGAGAAGCGGCACATGGGACCAGAGCAGCTAAGTCTTCAAATCCGCATCTGAGGACTTGATATGTGGCCTTTAAAGCGTTTAATTTAATTTAAATGGAGCTATTAACTCTCTCTAACAATAACCTAGGTAGTTCTCCGTAATAAGACACAAATAAGCTTTCATGTCAAGTACTACGATGGGAAGGCTGATTTCCGTTTTCAAATGCGGAAACATTGCCTATGTAGCTCGTACCGCTCGTACTAGAATTGATTATGGCCCGACGCCAGTGTACGGAAAACTCACTTCGAGACATTTACACAAATTTCTGTTCAAGTCGATCTCGAATTTTCCGGGTAAGTAATTGAAAGGCCATTTATACGTCGTCCATTCGGCAAAGTGACTGGGAAATACCATGAGCAATGAAATCCTAAGTGAATTTTGAAATTTGCACCTTTATATGAAGAATATAGTTTGAAAATTAAAACCCTATATAAAATATTTTTCCTTTAGAAAAACATGAATTTTACATAATAAGCAAAAATGTTTTATTATTGTAGGTTGTATTATAATTGTAATTATACCTCAACCATTGTGCTGCTGTTTACTAGACTATCTAAGGTTAGTAATTCTTTTTTTGGGAAAAGTGATACTCTTCTTCATTAAAATCCCAGAGACTCTTTTATCTCTTAATAAATTTAAAAAATGTGTTAAAAAAAGCTGTATAAAAAGACTTACTATAAAGTTACCGATTATCTAATTGATAAAAGGGCCTGGAACTAGTGCTAGACAGGCTACTTCTAATTAATTTGCGATACATATTCGTTTTAAAATAAGTGTTGTTTGATGATTTGCTTTTTTAAAACAGTACCGAGGATTTTTTACGCAGGCTTTTCTCTCGGCCTACACCCTCCGTCTTCTTTAACGACGAGAAGGGAGTAGAACTACAGATTCAAATTAAATGACGGGGCATAAGTGATACTTGTATCTTCCGTTATATGAATATATTGTTTATATTCATAGTCCCACAGTCAATTGAAATACAAGACCGAACGCGATGGAGACTCGCTGTAGGCCCTCTGCTCTATCTAGGAAGGACAGTCCATAGACATGAAAAGAAAATATTTTTGTCTATTTCATTAATATTTAAATAAAAAAAAAAAAGTAAAAAGGAAGAAATATGCAAATCCAGTATTTTCTTACCGTTTTTCAATATTAGAATTTCTCGGTCTATAGTATCAAAGTAATTTCATGGTTTGAAAGAAAATAGAATCGAGAGCAAACATCGGTGCTACGGCAAATTGGCGTCGGTCAACAAACAGTACCCTTCGTTATTTACAATAACATTTGTTTACTATTTCTATTTTAAAATCTTGCATTTATGTTGAATATTTGTTTGAACGAATACTCCTCGAAGCTTATAGCATCAAGATGCTTATTCAGATAAGAATCATTCTTCGAAAAAAATAAAGAATAAATAACTGAGTTATTGATAGTGAGTAAAAGACTAATTTAATTTGATATATTAAATAAAATATCATAATAGATGAATGACCTTTATATATATACTAGTGACCCGCCCCAGCTTCGCACGGGTGCAAGCTGATGAAAAGCAGGTTTTTATTATGTATTGTTATTTCCGTCGCTGGAAAGCTTCGATAATATACACGTTCGATCACTGCTAAATAAGCTGTAATGGGCTGAATAGATCTATATTAAATGAACAATGTATTAAAGGTATTTAATTGGTTAAGGATTAATGCTGTATTGGTTAAAATCGCTTCGAAAATTAGCCATTATTTGTCGTAAAAAGTTAATGACAAAAAAAGTTATTGTGGGTTTTCCATAAGAGATAGACATATACCATCACGGACTTTTCTGTTGACCTTTTCAATGTGTACAATACTTAGTACATTATTTTGATAAAACTCGTAGGGCCTGCGTTTGCAATGTAAGCGGAAAAAATGTAATTATTTACGACATCACATTAGAAACCCCAAAAATAACAGTACTTTTCTATTATTTAATGGATGTTATTATACATATAAACCTTCCTCTTGAATCACTCTATCTATTAAAAAAAAACCACATCAAAATCCGTTGCGTAGTTTCAAAGATTTAAGCATACAAAGGGACATAGGGACAAAGAAAGCGACTTTGTTTTATACTATGTAGTGATATTGAACAATATTAAAGAGCATTAGTTCTTAAATATTGTGAAATATTATTTTTCTATCTATAGTTTTCGCGGCGCATGCGATGGAAGATATTGTATAGCTTATTTTTTCTTGCAATTAAAATAGCCTATATTAATCAGCGATAATGTTGTCTTCAAATGGTGATTTTTTTAAATAGGTCCAATACTTTTTAAATTCGTTTTTTACATAGTTACATGCAAATCTTTCCTTTTTATAATATTATTATATATTAGTAGATATAGATTACACTCGTATTATTTTTGCATATAGACTGCCGTACAGTCAATTTATTCGAAATTGATTTAAAAAGTAAACCAATAATGGCGTAATTTTAAACCAGAAAGAAAGTTAAATGAATGTTATGATCAATTAATTAATTTGAAATCTTACATTAAATAATATTTCATTGAGTGAGTCTTGAAGAGCTTGTAAAGTATAAAAATATAAATGATAAGTATACGTGGTTAATAAGTAAACAATGAATGATTCTTAAAAAAAAATACTAACATGAATATATTAAAAAAAAACTCAATAACACTGAAAGGAATCATTATTTAGGAAGGTACATAGACATATATATTATATAATTATAATTATAACCGTATAAATAATTATTTATACGGTTTCATTAACTTTATTTGGTTTATTTGATGAGTGTAAAGAGAGAGAAGAGATTGCATTCTAACCGTCGCGAAAAATGGATTGTCTTCGTAGGGTTTGGTTATTAGGATGCAAATAGGATCGATCGGATGGATCGACTGTCACGGTCTGATCTTAGATTGCTACAAACTGAGATTGTGGATACATTATTGGGTTCGGGCGTAAGAAGGCGATGCAAGGCTACATAATTTATTATTTACAGATCTAAAAATATAATAATAATGTTTTTTATAGTACATGATATAAAATAAATTAATGCTTAATCAATGTAATGTATAGCATGGCTCGAGTTCGTGTGTTTTAAATACCCTTCTAGGTTAATATAGTATCCAAGTATGGTGTTTTCTATCCGAATTGAAGGCATATACTCATTTAATTGAGTTAACAAATCCAAAAATCATACTTTACGTAATAAACAGCCTACAAAGTGCGTCTAAAAAGTGAACTCGACATTATTATTTGCCCTGAAAGCCTTCAGAATTTATATCTAATTATCATTTAAATAAGGACTGAGGAAATGTTTATAAAAGCTCATTTTTGTCACTCATTTAAAGTTAATGATTTCTTAATGAAACGACAAAACGAACAACGTTCCCAATTTCCGCCTTAAATGGCAATTAATAGTAATATTTTATCTCTACATATTTCTGGATTGTTGGTGTTAGAAAGCGGTTTTAAAGGAGTTGGCGTTAAAATTGCAATATAAGACAAGAATTCTGATAAGAAGCAGTGGAAACCATTGGAGGACCTAACGCCAAAAGCCATGTAGAACGCTTGTCAGGACTAGACATGTTTTAACCGTTACAAATATTGAGTATAATAACTATTGATATTTTTATTAATAAAAACTGAATCAGTCCGATTTCAGTTAAAACAATAGCAGCTCTTTTCACCATAGTGTAAACATATATAGAGAGAAAGAGACAGAAAATTAGTTAAAATAGTGCTATTGGACTTTTTTAGAATATTGGTTTGACTTTATGTATGTATATTATGTCTAACAAGCAAAACCAAATGCATATTAAGGTCTATATTTAAGATTGCAATGTAACTTAAATCAAATTTATAAGTCTAATTTATTAATTAATTTTGCATTTTTCATACATAAAATATATCTGATCTGGCTTAGAATTAAATTTTCCTAAGCAATTCTAACATAAACCCGCGACGTGCCCGAGCTATAAATGGCAAAACGTTTAATGACAGCAAATTCGTGAGTCGATTGAAATGCAAAACACAAACATGAACAAACAAATATGGGTTATCAAGTTCTTTTTCTGGCCTTGGTGAACCCGAAATAGGTCCAGTGTCATTGTGTGCCTCATGCCATAAGATAATAAAAGTACAAAGTCCCTATTATATTTAAGAAATTTATATCTAATATATATACTGCTCAAAACAATTAGCGGAACAAGATTTTTCTCCTTTCTTTTGCTTAAACTAAAATTAGATTTAAATTAACTTGAAAAATTCAATTTGTAATTTTTTTATTAAAAAAAAATTAAAATGTGCATTGTAGACGAAAAACTAATTGGTGATAAAAAAGGTCCATCAAAGAAATATTCTTATATCGTTTGAATATTCGTCTTTAGTGACTTTCAGTAACGTGTGTGGCCTCCATGAGCCCTAATCACGGCTTGACAACGACGCGGCATGCTTCGTAGGATCCTCCAAATATCTTCTTGTGGAATTCGCTCCCATTCTTCAATCAACGCTTCAGTGAGCTGCTGCAGTGTTTGAGGTGCAATCGGACGCTTCCGGATGCGCCTGTCAAGCAAGTCCCAAATGTGTTCAATTGGATTTAGGTTAGGGCTCATGGAATCCATCTCCATTACACGGATTTCCTGCTGTCGTAAGTAATCTGACGTATGCGCTGCAGTATGCGGCCTGGCATTATCTTGCATTAAAAGAAAATCCGGGCCCATACCATATGCTGCGGGCAAAACATGACCTTCGAGCACATTTTCAATGTAAGTTTGAGCACACAAGCGCCCGGGAACAACGACGAGATCTGTGCGCTCGTCCAAACTAACTCCGCCCCAAACCATGACAGAGCCACATCCAAATTTGTCATATTCCTGGACTGCTGCTGCACTGTATCGCTCGCCTGGGCGTCTGTAAACACGAAGACGACCACCGCAACGTGTTAGACGGAATCGTGATTCATCAGTAAAAAGCACTGGCCTCCAATGTCGAAGTTGCCAATTAGCGTGATTTTGCGCGAACTGTCGGCGAGCTTGTCTATGTTGAATTGTTAGACGCACAGCCCGAACTGGTCGGCGTGATCTCAAATTGGCTTCCAACAACCTATTTCTTACCGTCTGGTCGGAAATTTCTACACCAGTAGCCGTCCTTAGTGTATTTTGTAGATCTCTTGCAGTTGTGGTGCGGTTAGTAAAGCACAGTTGACGACGTAGCGATCTTGCAAAGGTGTAGTTTTTCTCTTTCGACCTTGACCACGCCTTCGTGAGTATTCTTCCGTCTCACGGTATCGCCAAAGTCTGTAGATAACAGAAGGGGCTACTCCTAGATCATTTCCTACATAACGTATAGTTCGACCTTCTTCAAGCAAACCGATAGCTCGGGAGACATGCAATTCAGTCAGATCTGGCATTATGACCTAAACTCACTCGCTTCAATGAATAACAATACTCAAAAGGCTCACTTCAATTTCTATTAATACTCAAAAGATTGAAAAAAACTACTTAAAATGTGTTTTCTGTGATTAGAAAGTAATGAAAATTCAAAGACGTCACTTTGTTTTTAGGTGTTTCTAGACACACTGCCACTTTATTATAGGACTACTAACCAAAACGCCGATGCTCTTTTGTTTTTTATTTTCTTCGACAATGCCTTAACATTATCTAGTGGCCAGTAATAATTAAAACCTTAAGTAAAAATTGTTGTTCTACTTTAAAGTTTTGTTCCCGTAATTGTTTTGAGCAGTATATATAATAACTAACCTTAAAATTTAATAATTAAAAAATATTATTAAAAGGAGTCCCTTTAGGCAAGGTTCCGAAGATTAATTCTTTGTGCGAGGTAGCTGCCAACTCTTCGTTCTCCTGTGATGTCGACTAACCTTTTTGATAATTTCCTAAAAAGCCTTAACGAGCTAGGACCCCACGGACCAAGGGTCTCAACACCGAATGGGACAAAATGATATTCAGAGCCTAGACCCCTAGGCATTCTGTTTATCTGTCTGTTTACAGGCTTTAGCTTTTACAGCCGGATCACAAGTCGCACCAGCTCTGTTGTTGGTGCCATGAAGATAGGAAGGGGCCAGTGTGTCTAAACAGGTGGCATCCCATACCAAAACCCGGCCCATCTTCCATGGAATCAAACTCATACCGTCCGGTCTCTTGCCATCGTCTCTAACAATTCCAGTCGGCTCCAGTAGACTTTAACTATTAGGTATATTTTTATGTATTATGTTATTTGTTTTGAACAAAGAAGATAGTTACTATTATTTAACTAATGTATTCTATATCACTGTGATTGTGATTATGTCTGGGAATCGGACAACATTTAGTTTTCTTCCCCCTAAATGTTAAGGGTAGACCCCTTAATTTTTATTTTGTAACAAAAATTTTGTTCCTATTTTTTATGATACAGTAACAAAAACCATAACTTACTTATTTTTCACCCCTCTACGATCAAGTAGATAGTTATTTTTATTGTTATATAAATATATATAATATATTAGTAAAAAAAAATTCAAAAATTCAAATTTTATTTATTCATGTAGGTAACAATGTACACTTATGAACGTCAAAAAAAAGAAATATTAAATGAATGTAATTTTACATTTACTGCCAGTTCCAAATCAAGGGCGTAGAACGGAAGAGAAGAACTGGCAATAAACTCTCCGCCACTCTTTTTAATTGCCAAGTTTTTTTTTTACACAATGTTTGTAAGGAGCTGCAACCACTACACCATGTTCCATATGACATATTGATTAATAAAGAATAAAAAAATACATTAAAAACAAAGATTTGTCCTCTATCAGCAGGAAGCATGGTGAAATAGGAGCACGCACTTACACACTCGTGAGAACAACACGCAAATACGTAGTATAAACAACATATATCACCGCATACACGAATTCAAGTACGACCAGTCACCACAAGTAGCACCCGTTCACGAGTATGACGCATGGCCAGCCATCGGCCCCCTCGCCATATTTTAGGGAGAGAGACAACCCGACGCATGGACGCCGCCACAAGCAATGACATTTGAGTGAGCATGACGATCCTTGAAATGTGCACTTGGCTACACAAGAAAATAGTAATAATACTAATTATACTGAAATAATTTGATACCACATGAATCACGGTTTGTTCCCACTTTACATTTAAAAAAAGTCGTAGATGTCAACGATCGCCCCATAGTCTGAAAATGCAGCCGAGAGATTCTGTCGCGTTACCTATTTATACTGAAGCAATTCATATCCAAGCACTATGATCGTTTAAGTATTCATTTATATTATAATAGGCCTTAGCAAGCAGTTTTACTTTAATGTACGATTTAAATTTATTTATTGACAATATTTGTATCTCACTAGGTATTTTGTTGAAAAAACGTATGCAATTGCCTTGGAAAGAATTACTCGTTTTATGCAGCCTTGTGGTTGGTGCGCTAATTTTGTCTTTATTACGAGTACTATAATTATGGAAGCTACTATTCTTTTTAAAGATATCTATATTTTTCCGCACGTACAAAATATTCTCATAAATGTATTGACTTGCCAAAGTTAAAATATTTAATTCCTTAAACTTATTTCGGACTGACTCCCGTGGGGACAACCCACAGATCGCTCTTATAGCCCGTTTTTGCACTACAAATATCGAATTAATGTCAGCGGCATTACCCCACAAAATAACACCATATGACATGATACTATGAAAATAGCTGAAATAAACGAGCTTTGATGTATTCTCATCCGTAAGATCGCGTATCTTTTTCACTGCGAACGCTGCAGAACTTAGCCTATTCGAAAGACCTTCTATGTGTTGGCCCCACTGGAGTTTACTATCTAAAGTAATTCCCAAGAACACCGCACTATCAACAAAGTCTATTTCCTCGTCTTTAATTATTATTTGAGAATGACTACTTTTTACATTTGTAGTTTCAAATTTAATACATTTTGTCTTCTTCTCGTTTAACTTAAGATTATTTGTACTAAACCTAATAATAGTTAATAAACTAATCAAATGTTTTCTAGAAATAATATACATACATGGAAAAACAACGTTTGCCGGATCAGCTAGTAATATATATGAAACTGAATTTATATTCACAAATAGTATTGAAAAAATAATAAATTGACGGTAGATATGCATTATATACAGACTGTCTGATTCGACGTCTGGCTATTAGTTCCAGTTCACCACAGCGCTCGTACCGTGACAGCTTCTTCGAGAGCTTTATACTATCGTCTGTCGAATGAAAAATATGTATTTCTATTATTTCCTTTCTACCCACGTATATATAACGTCGAAAGAATATCTTCTTCATCGATATTACCATCGTCATAAGTGGGCGTCATGTGGGTAAATGCGACCAAAAGACACGAATAATTTTGATACAATATTTAATTTGTTTCCTTATTATTATTGAAATAGTTAGCCTAAATTATAATGAGCAGCGTGTTCAAGGCCCTGATCTCACTATATAAATAATATATGTAAATGTAATTTAAATAATTTATTATTTATAAATTAAATTTGTGTTTGTGAAAAAACATTTTGCAGGTTTGGAGACTTGCTGAAACTCTTACCTACTTGTAAGTTCGAGCGAAAGCGTCCGTCAATTGTACCAACTTATAGATTAGATTATTTTTGAACTTGAGTCGTACGAATCACAAATTGTTCTTAAGTTATTCACTGAAATTTTTTTTTCATCATTATTGTTTGATATGTATTTACTATGTTACGAAATGTCCAATAAAAACTGTTATAAGTTAAACGTAGCTTTTTTCCTTGCAAATTTCATATGCGCAAAATTGACTACGAAATAACATTTAAATATTTCGAAAGTTGAAAAACAAGACTTGCAATTTTATTAAAAAAGTTATTCAAAGTATTAAGTTGAAAACAGGATTATAATATTATACTTTGTGGAGCGTTCGAATGACTGAGCTGCTCATTTCTACTCTGGTGCCCCTGAAAAGAAGTTGAATGTTCCAGTTTTGATAAGTTTTAGATACTGATTTTTCAACTATAAAAAAAATTTCATTGTTAGATTCGTTTATTTGGTCCTCAATAATATATACCTTACTTGTAGGAGACAAGTTTGCACACGATTTTCTTAATTTTATATTAGCGTCGCGATTTCTCTCTCTTAAATATTATAAACATAATAGAATTTAAATAATTAGTATAATACGTAATTGAAGTAGAGTATAAGAAATATCCTGGATCCGTATATTACTCGTTTTGCTACATTTATAATAATAATAATAAAAAGTCTTTATTCATTTTAAGTACATTTTCTTTTCTAAGTGTAAGATTTGGAAACCCTTTTAAGTAAAAAATACCTGTGTCATGGTTCCCAGCTCTTCCATAAACAAACTTAATTACTTAAAATAATGACATTATTTAACCTATTTTTTTGAACCGTTTCCTATTTATTTTTATTTTTTGAACCGTTATCATCACGCCTGAGTGCATGAGTAAGTGTGTGGGTGTAAATAATTTATGTTAGTAAAATTTGTGTATTTAATTTAATAATTTTAGCATTCAATTTGGTATGCAATAATTTAATTAAATCATTCATATGAAAAGGAGTTTTATCTTAGGTTCTTTTCAATTTAAATTGGACGTCTGTGCAATTAGACATAAATTTAGTCAGCATAAAATAATTCAACTCAAATACTAGATTTTTATAAGATTCGCTTCATTGCATTAATTGGGTAAATTAGTGGAAATTAACATCGAATGTTAAAAACGTTAGTATTCTTCCTTTTGTTAATTAGTCTTTTGCTTCGAAAGATCGCCTTTAAAGTTTCAGGAGTTTGTACAAAATAAATGCATTGTTTAAATTATGTTGAATAATGAGTCTTTCGTTGACTGTGTTAAAATAGGAGAGTACTATAGTTATATATTTTAACATACATAATTAAACACGCGAGAATTTTAAAATTATTTTTCAGTCCAGTCGGTAAGGCTTGATTCCCGATGTTTTATAGTCAACGGAGTCTGACACTGATAACTGACTTCATATAATCTGTAATATCTAGGAAATATTTGACCATTAGCCTGTTGTAAATATTATCTCTGAACCAATAGATCTAAGAGCTGTCACTGGAATGACAACTGACAACTTAGACAACTATTGCCTCAGTTTCAACTGTCAAGTCACGACCACAAAACATATGCTAAAAGTATGTATTGTCTTAAATATATAATTAGTATATTATATACTGTTCAAAACAATTAGCGGAACAAGATTTTTCTCCTTTCTATTGCTTAAACTAAAATTAGATTTAAATTAACTTGTACGATATTTTTTACCTTGTTAATTTGTTAATTACTACAATTAATAAAAAAATTCAATTTGTATTTTTTTTATTAAAAAAAAATTAAAATGTGCATTGTAGACGAAAAACTAATTGGTGATAAAAAAGGTCCATCAAAGAAATATTCTTATATCGTTTGAATATTCGTCTTTAGTGACTTTCAGTAACGTGTGTGGCCTCCATGAGCCCTAATCACGGCTTGACAACGACGCGGCATGCTTCGTATGATCCTCCGAATATCTTCTTGTGGAATTCGCTCCCATTCTTCAATCAACGCTTCAGTGAGCTGCTGCAGTGTTTGAGGTGCAATCGGACGCTTTCGGATGCGCCTGTCAAGCAAGTCCCAAATTTGTTCAATTGGATTTAGGTCAGGGCTCATGGAAGGCCACTCTATTACACGGATTTCCTGCTGTCGTAAGTAATCTGACGTGATGGCTGCAGTATGCGGCCTGGCATTATCTTGCATTAAAAGAAAATCTGGGCCCATACCATATGCTGCGGGCCAAACATGATCTTCGAGCACATTTTCAATGTAAGTTTGAGCACACAAGCGCCCGGGATCACCGACGAGATCTGTGCGCTCGTCCAAACTATCTAAACCCAAACCATCACAGAGCCACATCCAAATTTGTCATATTTCTGGACTGCTGCTGCACTGTATCGCTCGCCTGGGCGTCTGTAAACACGGAGACGACCATCGCAACGTGTTAGACGGAATCGTGATTCATTAGTAAAACGCACTGGCCTCCAATGTCGAAGTTGCCAATTAGCGTGATTTTACGCGAACTGTCGGCGAGCTTGTCTATGTTGAATTGTTAGACGCACAGCCCGAACTGGTCGGCGTGATCTCAAATTGGCTTCCAACAACCTATTTCTTACCGTCTGGTCGGAAATTTCTACACCAGTAGCCGTCCTTAGTGTATTTTGTAGATCTCTTGCAGTTGTGGTGCGGTTACGTAAAGCACAATTGACGATGTAGCGATCTTGCAAACGTGTTTTTTTTTCTCTTTCGACCTTGACCACGCCTTCGTGAGAATTCTCCCGTCTCACGGTATCGCTTCCAAAGTCTGTAGATAACAGAAGGGGCTACTCCTAGATCATTTCCTACATAACGCATAGTTCGACCCTCTTCAAGCAAAGCGATAGCTCGGGAGACATGCAATTAAGTCAGATCTGGCATTATGACCTAAACTCACTCGCTTCAATGAATAACAATACTCAAAAGGCTCACTTCAATTTCTATTAATACTCAAAAGATTGAAAAAAAACTCATTAAAATGTGTTTTCTGTGATTAGAAAGTAATGAAAATTCAAAGACGTCACTTTGTTTTTAGGTGTTTCTAGACACACTGCCACTTTATTATAGGACTACTAACCAAAACGCCGATGCTCTTTTGTTTTTTATTTTCTTCGACAATGTCTTAACATGATCTAGTGGCCAGTAATAATTAAAACCTTAAGTAAAAAGTTTAGTTCTACTTTAAAGTTTTATTCCCGTAATTGTTTTGAGCAGTATATATTGAAGAGATGGTGGCTGTTGTGAATACATTTCACAAATACAAGGTAGTGTTATTTCAGTATAAAGCAATGCAACAAACGAGTTTCAATTCAATACAGATTCGCTATTTTAACAAAACCGTTTATGGAGTATTCTCGAGCGTACACAGTATCCAATACGCTGGTTCAAACATTACACATGGAATCGGGAACCATAATCTTTTTGTAAGCGAGCTTTTGTTGTACATGAGGTACGGCTTTTCAGTGGAAAATAGTATTGTTGAAACATTAGTACGATTGTAACATTTAGGAAACTAAAATTTTACCGCGTCAACCAAAATATGAATCTTATTACTATGTGAACTGACACTCAGTTTTTTAATTCCGTATAATTCTGACAGCGGATGATTCTAGTAGGCAGTGATGAATGAATAAAATAAAGTAATTAAAGTTAATTCCATATATTGTAAGTGATATTGAAATATAAAATATTAATAATACGAATAATTCGATTTACCTTTTTGTAGGTAAAGCAAAAAAATCGTAGCATTTTATTGTTATTGGGTCAAATGGGTCAAATTTGACCCTTTTTCGGTGGAAAACATTTTTAGTAGCAACATTTGTGAAATGTCAGATTTCTAAGGAATTAAAAATCAGAGTATAGTTATACAGATTAAATATATACATATGTCATTTTGACATTGAATGTTGTGGTTAGTTGAAGGTAAATTTAGAAATAAATTTAGAAATTACTAACATATATTGTGTTTTCCGTTAAAACAATAATTAGCTAAAACATGTATGACCAATATAAGTAATTTATTTAATTATGTTAAAGGCTCATCAATTTTAATTTACCGAGTATTATCGATAAGTGATCCATTCATAATTACCAGAAGAATCACCTCCACTGTTCTAAGACCCGCTGGCTTAGGAAACTTATCTAAACATTTAATGTGCTACCTTTGAATAGACCACTTTTAACAATCGACATCTTCTGTATCTAAACTTCTCCAGAACATTTTTTTATAGAAGAGTAGGGGAAACGGGCCTTCAGGACGCCCAAAACGTCATCGCAACCCATTAACACCCATTTTAGTGGGTGCGTTGTCGGCCTTTCAGGGAGGAGTATACTCTATTTAAAACAACTGTAAGTCGTCCCAGAGGGTATCTTCAGCAGCAGTCGATTCCACAGTTCGGTAGTTCGCAAAAGGTAGTCTTGTGAAGCGGGCTGTGGAAGACTTCTGCCATCAATGTGATGCGGGTGAAATTTTGAGTGAATTACAGACCGCATATTTTTAAAACGAGGCAGGAGAGATCAACCCAAACAAGTATTTAGTATACTTTCTAAAATACGCATACAGACGCAATGTCCCTTAGGGAGAGAGAATCAAAGTGATCAAAATAATATGAGATATACAAGATTGACAAGACCTTCTCTAAATTTAGCCATAAGGAAGAAACTGGTGATTGGTTGCACCGGCACTTCATTCGTTTTATCCTTAACTGAAATCTTTTTTTGTATAAATTATGTATTACACTTAAAATGCATGCAGTGAAAAGTATGTTTTTAAGTGTACTACAATTAAAAACCTTTAAACTTGGTGCATTGTTTAAGCCGATGAAAATCGTTCAATATGTTTCACTTTGCTATGAATAATTAATACTAGGCTCGGCTTTCACCATACCTTTATTTATATTTTATAAGACTATCAGTTTAACGAATAAATATGATATTTTAATTGTTTAAGTTATAAAGAGATAGCACTAATTAAAGTAAAACAATATTGTATAACGTCATGGAATATGTAAATGATCTGTATATTGATTAGATTATGAATTGTCTTTTATTAACATAACTTTTACACATTTAAAGAAAAACCTTTTTTTTACGGATTATAGTTATGTATTATTGTATTTAAACTTATAATTATTTAGACATAATTTTAAATTTAACCGACGTTTCGCGTGCTTTACAGCGTGCGTGGTCACGGTGACTGAAGACAAAGGTGTTAAATGTCAAAAAGTATCACAGCTGTAGAAAATGTTGTATTATCTGTATTTATTTCCCCGGAGTTGGTATCGACTTATCGAATTTAAAATTATGTCTAAATAATTATAAGTTTAAATACAATAATACATAACTATAATCCGTAAAAAAGTGTTTTTCTTTAGATTATGAATGTAAGTGTGTATCTAATAATCTGAACGGAATTAACTAAAAACTAAGTAAATTGAAACTATTATGATATACAAAAATATAGTGTGACTTATTTTTCACTACCACGAGATCGGTATGTACACGACTGTAACCTCGGAGCAATTTAATTCAATTCAATTCAAAATCATTTATTCATGTAAGTAACTTAATGCACACTTATGAAAGTAAAAAAAAATTCACTAAATGCTTCTTATTTTACATTTACTGCCAGTTCTCAAATCAAGGGCATTAACCAATATAGTAATTAAACAAAAGTTATTTTATCTTTTCTGGGGTCATAGGCGCATAACAAAATACCTTCGGTATCATCTCGATTTAGTCGTTCCACATATGATATTTGCGGCACACCCGAACTATTTCCGACCAATTCAACTTATGGTCCTTCAAAAAAAGGGCTACCAAGTCTGTCAAGGCCGGCAACGCACTTGCGAATCTTCTGACAATGTGAGTGTCCATGGGCGGCGGTATCACTATTAGGTGAGACTCCTGTTTGCCTCCTGTTTCATAAAATGTCTGTTCTAAAACTATCATCCTTAATCGTATTATCTTTTCGGATATATAACATTAAGTCACGTTTTATTATTCAAACAAAACGTTTATAAGGCCGCCAACGAACTTGCAAGTCTTCTGGCCTTCTGTGTGTATCTATACCTAGGCGGCGGTATCACTAACTTACATATATATTAGTTGATAATTAGAAGGATATATAAAATGTATTCACTGTAATGTACACACTGATAAATTGTAATATAACATTCTCGTTTCCTATAATGTCCATTACAATGTCACTAGATTTACGAACTCTTCAGTAAGTGAAGTTTTTTGGTAATCAAAGATGCAACCCCACTACCCCTAATATTATCTTAGTTGTGTAAATATTTTTTTTGAAAGTCGGCTGCGTATAACTCAATAAATAAAAATACAATATATCATGATTAATAATTCATTAAATTTACAACTCTTCCGAAATTCGATAAATTGTATTTAAATTAAAAACACATTTCAAAAAATACTGCGAAAACGGGTACGTGCACACGGATAAGCAATCATAGATTTTATTCACGAAGCAATTTGTTTTTAATTGGAACCTTCAGCTTTGGGTTCGCGCCCTATGTGTTGAACTCGCAATTAAGAGCCACACACAGTCAATAATAAAACAAGCATTGAAAAGGGTTAAATCCCTTTGGCAAATAACTCAGATGTTATAATTCGGAAAATAGCTTTTATTTATTTTGCAATTATTTGTCTTATTTACTCTTTATATATTAGTTAGAGTGTTATTTTCACAAATTTTATTAAAATGAAACGGTAAGGTAGTTATTACAATTGGGTATAGAGCAAGACCTAAATATACAAGACCTTTTTTTTGTTGAAACCTGATTTTAAGTGATATGGGCGGCGGGCCCATGAACATTCACACTGCCAGGAGGCTCGCAAGTGCGTTGCCTTTTACGAAATGGTGTGTACTTTTCTTGTAAGAGCCTAAGTCTAAGAATTGGTTTAGAAATTCTGGACAGCTGGTTCCACAGTGTGGTGCTACGCAGCAAAATTCGGAACGGAACATGAAAAGAAACTTACTTGTGGAACGACGGACGTCAAGCTGATATGGATAGTATTTTGCCTTGACGTCCGATAGTGAATTTCAGCTGCACATATTAGTCCATAGCGCTACGCCAAGGGATCAAGCTGCTCGGAATGTGACTGGTCGTCGCTCTTCGTTGAATACGGTCAAACTGAAAGGGTTGGTGCTGGGGTGCTCCCACCCAGAGGTGAGAACAGTATTCCATGTGGGACCGAATTCGCTCTTCATAGAGTTGCAAGAGGTGGTAAGTACCGTCTCCCTTAGCTGTTAGAGGCAACTTAGCGTTTCCTTCCAAAATACCACGAAGCTGAATGTTATTCGCCATTCCAAGTAAATACACATATAGAGCAATATAACGAGCAAAAAAACAAAAGCCAGTGTTTCATACACTTTATTGTTTCACAAATATTGTTCTCTCTCTCTCGTTATAAAGAGCAACTATACTAGACTGAGTTCCATTGGGTTTTGTTCTATAACCAAATATGTTGAATTTATTACAAATCGCTATCGCTAACATCTTTTTTAAGACTAAAGTATCGTCAGTACTAGAAAAATAATCTAAGCGTTTGAGGAAATAAATCATTCATACATTATAGATCGTTATTTTCCTGTTAGATGTACACTTTAAACGTAAATATTTAAACACGCTGAGATTTATATTTTATTTACTAAGTAGTAGGTACCACCAACACGAACTCGTCGAGGCTATTCAAACTCTTGACACCCCGGGCCTAGTGAAGATATTGAAAATGGCAAAACCATTCGAATTGGTGAATTTGTGTGAGTGCACATTAGTTTTGAGTGCTAAACAGTGGTAAGTAAAACACAAATAGTACACCAAAAAATATCTTCCCCTAAATAGAGAACGTAAGTTATCGGCTACTTTATCATGTTAAACAGTTAGTCTTAAGTTAGGTTAGATCTAAGCGGATAACTCTCTGCTGTTACCGCATCCCGCATAAGGGGATTGTTGGTGGCGCCTTGGGGTTTTAGTGCAGTCGCGCCGCGGTGCAGTATGCGCAATGCATTTCCCCAAGTAAAAAAAAATGATCGTAATATTAAATGACACAATTTATAAAAAATGTGATTTAATAGTTTGAGCAATACTTTCAAAGTCTTGCTTCTGATCAAGCGAAAAACTTGAAACTGGCATTATAAACCATATCGTCCCCGTAGAGTAGGCAATGCCAATAAAACTATTTTTTTCTCTATTAACTAACCGTCAATTTTGTAGTTTTCGAGTTAGGAAGAGTGAATTTAAGTAAATATATTCTTTGTTCCTAAAAGAAATTAAGAATAATAACCAAAGTTTGTTAACAATTTTTTATATCACAAATTACAAATCTTTAAAATAAAATGATTTAATAACTTTTCTAATAAAGTTTTTCATCCATAAGCATTTTGGTAGACTGAAATCACTAAATGGTTTTGGTGAATTTTCAAATTCAGCAGTTAGCCAAAACGCCTAAAGCGAAAATTCGTTAACTCGATATAACGTCAGTTTAATCTTTAATGTTTTGAAGTTGAAAAATATTTCCAAAGTGAGAAATAACCATATTCGCATAATTACGTCTTTTATACTTAAAATGGATTCAAATTTTCACGGTAAATTATACTTGAAATCTTTTAGTTATTATTTTTAAAATTTTGCTGTGCTTCGGTATATTTGGGTAGATACCTTTTGCAAGTTGCTCTAAAGCTTCAGTATTTTTTCCAGCCGTTTGTTATTCTTCTCCCAACTTCTTTGCTAATAGGATCTTTTTGTGTCATTAACTACCCCAGGTACATGTATTCATTGGTGTGATAGATCTGGGTATTTTCTAGGTTAATGGTGTTCTCCATTCCATTTGTCATAATTCTTGTTTTATCCGGATAAGGTTTTAGTCCTACATTCTCGCTTTCTAACGACACTTCATTTATCATTTTTCTAAGGCAAAAGTCAAAAATAATTTATTCCTATAGGTAACATAATGTACACTTATGAACGTCAAAAAAAGAGAAATATACAATAAATGAATCTAATTGTACATTTACTGCCAGTTCCCAAATCAAGGGCATAGAACGGAAGAGAAAAACTGGCAATAAACTATCCGCCACTCTTTTTAATCGCCAAGTTTTTTTTAACACAATGTTTGTAAGGAGCTGCAACCATTACACCATGTAAAGTCTTAAGATATAATATATCTGTTTTGAAAGTCCTTCTATTTCTAAGCTGTATCTCAATCATAAACAGCGAATAAGCAGACAGCTCCAGACGATGTACGTTGGTGATCGCCGAACTGGAAACACCAAATTACGTAGACGCCACATTTGATCCCATATAGCCAGCGTCTGCCCCTAGGCGGTTACATTATTGATATTTGATGGCTTGACGAGATGAAAATTGGATTATACTATGTTTATACTATCTTGTGCGTTTGATACTTTACCTATGTATATTGTTTTTTGTAAGAGAAGTATACGCTAATGACTAAACATATTTATAAGACAAAGATAGTAGATGTATTAGACATATTATTAAGGAAAGTGGGAGAACGTTTTAAGTTACTACTTGTCAAAGACATTATACAAGTATAAGTTTTCAGTCTGTAATGCATCATTTAGAATATAAAAGCTTGAAATAAAAAGAAAAAGCGGAAAATAATTTTCAAGAAAATCTGAATAATATTTTTAAAACCTCGATATTATATTTCAGCGTCAACTTTCCCTACACTTTAAGAACATCGGAAAAAAACATTTTTAAGCGTCCATTAAGTACATTTCCGGAAATGGATACCTATAGTATAATCCCGTGGGGTGGCTGACGTCATTAATGTTCCCAAAGGCTATGAAATTTCCATATAAAACTCGCTAACAACTATGAGGAAAACCTTACCTGTTCAATATATTCTTACCTACAACCGTGGCTTCACTAACAACTTGAAAATCTTTGTATCAATGATTTTGCTAATATAATACTCAAAGATGGTGTAATGTTACATACAATATTACCGTAGGATGTTTTGAAGAAAAAACTGTATAAGGTTCCTGGGTCATCTTTAAATAATAGAGGATTTTTGTTTTACCATATATTAACAACTCGCTTATAACAATAGAATATGAGCGAAAGAATTAAGTGTTAATTGCTATGTAATTAACGCAATTTTACAGTGAAAGAGAATGCCTACGTCTGACTATGCTCTCGGGGTGTAACGCCTACGATTTAGGAAATCATCAAGCTTATAAAACTGATAAAGCTACAGTAAGCAAAATGTATAGCTCTGGCTCGTACAGTTTGCAAAGTGCAGATATTGTATTGATTGTTTTAAAAAAGTTAATTTAAAGTTGTTTTTTTTTTCACTATTTGTCATTTCTCAGTAGCGATTTTAAACAACGTTGCCAACCTCTTTAGAAAACTAGGTTGTTTTTTACTGGGGGAAATGCATTTCTATAGGCCCCAAGGTGCCACCAAAAACCGCCTGAGGCTGTTACAGCAGAAACTTATCAGCTTTCCGACATGCGATGCGGCGGTTGCGTTCGCCTCTGTACGACCATTAATAGTTTGGGAAGATACTTGATCCTTCACAGACCAGGGCGTTTGCTTATAGATGTGAATCAGCCCAGCAAAGTATTTTCGAACTACGACTTACGCTCAACAATAGAACGAAATAATAGGCGTAGGTTTTCGCGTCGCTCAGATAGTGGTAGTTTCCATGGCGGGAGTATCACATCGGATGTTCTAAAAATCAGTAATTTGCTTAGTCCAGCATAAAATTAACTTATACTAATTAAACACTCGACAGTGTTGGCCTAGTGGCTTCAGTTTGCGATTCTTATCCCTGAGGTCGTAGGTTTGATCCCCGGCTGTGCACCAATGGACTTGATTTCTATGTACGCATGAACATTCACTCGAACGGTGAAAGAAAACAGCGTTAGTAAACTGGCATGACTTACCCGAAAAGTCGCGCCTATTGTATAAACTAACAAATGATTAGGCAACAACATTGGAAAACACCAGATACTGAAAGTAAAAAAAAAAACATTTATTCATATAGGTAACGCTTGACCTTCATGTATACTTATGAACTTCAAAAAATATACATTGTTGCTGCGTGCTTCTAATTTGACATTTTCTGCCATTTCTCAAATCAAGGGCGGAACGGAAAAGAAGAGTTGGCTCCCTCACTCTCCGCCACTCTTTTTAATCGCCAAATTTGACTCAACGTTTGTAAGGAGCTGCAACCATTGCACCATGTTCCACAAGACTTACGTCATAAACAATAATAAGAATAACATAAATTAAAAACAAGATTTGTCTCAGATTGACAAAGATTGCTAATAGAGGACTCTGTCTACGGACTTGTCAGCAGGAGGCATGGTGAAATAGGAGCACGCACATACATTCTCGTGGGAATAACACGCAATCACATAGTCGAAAATCTTCATAGAAAACCTATTCCGGTTTGGGCCTGAGATCTACTTCAGCGCTAGCGTACTGGGTAGTACATCGGTTTCGGATACGTGAGTCAAGTTATTACATATTTTTACAATATGAATAATCGATGTGCATTTTTAAGAAATAAATACCGTTATCATTAGTTCAAATTTGTTAAGCGAATTCATTCCGAATTCCTTTATAGATGAGCGCAATCTTTATTCTAGCATACGTTTATACTATTTCGTTTTCTTATTCTAATTTCGTGAGTAAAAGAAAATATATGAAAATGTAGGAGATTCCCGTATTCGCTGTTTATCTTAAGCTTGAATAAAAAATGAGAGGATGTTTTGTTGATGAATTATGTTCGTGTTTTATTGAACCATGGCACAAAATATCGCGATGGCCGAGCTGTAGAATAAATGCGTGATACGTGTATTTTTTATAACTCGTTTCTTCATATTTTTAGTTTGGGAATCATATTTGGCTCTGTGACCCAAAAACTGTCTCGACATCCGCAATGAGAAACTTCCAGCACAACCCCGACAATTGCTGAATTTCAGCTGCAGCAAGCTCCTCCACACCTTAAATCCAGCTGTACCTAATATGGAATTAATGTATTTAATTTATATCTGTAGATACTATGCTACTATGCTTTTTATATCTTTTTAATTCCTATTTTTTGCAAAACTAATATTTACATATATTGTTGTACATATTAGATAGAAGATTTTGTAAAATCAGTAGATTTTGTAATATGTATGATGTAGACTTAATAAATAAATAAATATATCTTGTTAGAGAATATCAACATTTTTACAAAAACCTAGGAACATAAGCATTGGCGATTAAAAAGAGTGGCGAAAAGTTTATTACCACTTCTTCTCTTCCGTTCTACGCCCTCGATTTGAGAACTGGCAGTAAATGTAAAATTAGAAGCATTCAATGTATATTTCTTTTAAATGATTTTTGAATTTGAATTTGAAAAAAACCTCAAACTAGAAAATGTTTACTCAGTAGAAAGCACGTTACACTTGTATATTATTTTTTATAAATAATATTTAAATAAATTTATACAAAAAACTCTTATGTGTAACGACAACGAATTGTAAACAATAAATCGTGAAACAGAAAGAGAAGTGCTAATTAGCTCAATGAAAAGTGAATTTTCAATCAGTACTTCCATATTAATCCGGCCAGAGTCGTTACTAGGAAATATTGGTAACGAGGTGGCTTATCTCGGCTATTCGAGCTGTAAAAGTTGATGAGGCACCAATGAACGTTTTCACTTTTTCATTGCGCCCGATAATTGAAAACTTTGGATTCTACTTAAGCTTCGTCTTGTGAAAATTGAAACCACTTTGCGTATTACATTTCGAACGATTGAGTTTTTGTGGGTTGTTGAGTATTATTGTTTTGCTCTCTTATTTCTAAACTGTACATTTATTTTATTTAATGTTTGGATATTTCTGGTTATAACTGGATAAATTTAAATTGACCTTTTTTTTAAAAACATCTAAATCTACATGCGTTTTGCTTTGTTTTGACACACCCGGATATTGACTAGAAACTGAAGAAATAATAATGTTGAATTGTAACTAAACTTTAAAAAATATATTGTTAGAATGCTATTAAAAATGTGATTTGAGAACGTTGATAAAATAATATAAAAATGAATTATGCGCTTTCTGAAAACATGTCTCGACTACAAAAAGATTTCCTTTGCTATTTCATCCGTAGAATGCAAAACATTTTATGATATGCTTGCATTTACTCATGAAAATATTTATGAATATGTTTTTATTTTCAACTATATAACTGTGAATAAAATGTCTACCTGAAAATATAAAATTAAATATATTTTTTTATAAATAATCGTGAAAATCACACAAAAGCGGAGTGTTTAGAAATAAAATGGTTTTTGTTTGTGAACCTTAAGATTTTTAAATGCCATTTGAATGATGTCAGAGCAAACACATGATGAATGTTAATCAACTCACGCACTCAAGAAGAGAAGAGAGATCAAAAAGTAAGAATTTGTAAGATAAAATTATAGGTAGAATTTAGTTGTAAATAATCAAAATCAGACAGAGGGAGGTGGAACCTACTTGTTTCTTTAGTTTTAAATTATTACTTAATGCGCATAATTAGAGCATTCACGAGATTCGTTAATCAAATACGATGTTTTTCCGGATTTTATAATGAAGAAAAACATTATACTCGTATAAGTAATGTCTATCCTGATACTGAATAAATCATTCACACAAACTGAAGCTGAATGTGAATTGAACCACAAGCGATAAAGTTTAATAAGACCGCCTCCAAAATGGCCAAAGAAGTATCGATACGAGAAACCTTTATACTCCACGCGCATCTGAGGCACTAGTTTTATTGCTGATAATATAAACTTACTTAATATTATTTGTAGCACGATTAAACATTCAATTATAAAAAATATATATCTGTGCTCTTTCATTATGTTTTGTTGTTCGCTGTTCTATCTACAAGATTTTTAAACTCAGTTTTACTTTAAAGTAAAAAAAAATTCATAAATCGAACGATTTCGCTTGAACTATTAACAAGCTGTCGTTGGTGAATCGAGTGATTGTCCAGCGTCGTTTATTGTTTTAAAATATAATTAAATTCAATCGCGATGTCATCAATTAAGGTAGGCTTCAGGCTTAATAGTTAACACAGTACAGTGGAGTTTCACCTACTTTATAGGACTTTTTGAGGACTTTAGTAATTGCTCAAGTTTTATCAGTTGTCTATTAAAATTTTTGGATTAAAACCACGTCTGGAAAGCAAAGTGCACGAAGTTGTTAGTAAGTACGGGCATGGCATTTTATTAAATAACGTTAGATTTAGGTTACTAATAAATAAAAATTGGGTTCAAGATAGTCATTTATCTTTGTTTTCGATTTTGAAGTCATGCCTATAACGCCCCATGACTACAACATATTATGGGATATAAGGGCAGATAAATTTTTTTGAAATTTTACAGGTCACATGTTTTGGTTACGCGTCACATTTTTCTTGTCACTACCACGGTTGATTCGAAGAGATTCAAAGCCTAACTTAATAACAAAAATATATAATAACGATGGCAATTATAGTAATAATTCTATTATAATTAATGAAATTCTACTTCTAATTCTGTAAAAATTAATAAATTAATTTACAAAAAATATATAATATATTTCAGAATTTATATTTAGTTTTTTATTTAATTCAGAAATTCTCTAACTTAACTAACCAATTTGTGTAAAGTTGCCTATAGTAGATCATTTTTTGAAAAATAAGGTCGCTTTAAGCTTAAAATATAGCGCGTGGGCCACACAGATATCACTTTTACTCAAATTCTACACAATCACAAATCACATAGACCCAACTCGGTCTAACGTCTCACCACCACAATATTTCAATGAATACTGTTTCACAACAAAATGGCGCCTAAACTGCACTCACGAGGCATTCGCTCGGCTCTGATTGGTCGTAACTATATTCGTACTTTTTTTTCTTAAATAGTAATTCCTAGTTATGAAACAATAAAATAACAAAACAAATCGAATAAAATTACGTTATAATTCTTACAAGAATTAGAAGAAATCTCAATGCTTAACAAGATAGCAACAATAAAAATTAACGGTCAATTGACTCGATAAGAACATTTTCTGATAATCGGAGCATTCCCTGACATATATTTAACTGAAACATCATCGTAACAATTTATATCTGTTTATGCATTAATATGTATAAACAGATATAAATTGTTAATAAGCTCTAGCTCATTTTTTTTAAATATACAGGTGCAAACACTTCCCACTCTTTCTAATTTTACTAAGACAACGTCTTCTTTTGCTTAACCATAACACAGATGGCACTGTGCTCAATATACTTTACCATCACGCACTCTCAGTTACTTATATGTTTCTACATAATTTAAATAAAAAAACATGCATTATTTCCGAAGTACGTTGGCGAAGTTAGTGCATTATTTAATCAAGATCACCCAACAACAAACAATTATTATAACCACACAACATTACCCACACGTTCATTGAATTTGTCACATAAAACTAATAGTTTTTAAAAGCAATAAATAGCGTCATTCTGTTGAAACAGCTGAACTCTTAAAAGTACAGAAATATAGAAGGTCGTTACAGTACCGTAGTGGCTATTTGCTACATGAATCACTTTAGTTCAACCATTAATGGGCCACTCTGCTCCTTTCGTGTTTTGAACGGAAACAATAACTGCGCAACATTTAAACCGCGTAATGAAAAAATTCCGTCGTTTTGAAAAGGCCTATAGAGGTCTTATGCGACTTGAGTGCGTTGAACTAAATGCTGAAGCTGAGCTGTGATGAATGGTAAATGAGCGCGTAATGTTAATGATTTTCGATTATTTTTCGAAAGCTTCGATTTAAGGCTGTTTCCAAAACTCGTAGTATTTGGATATATAGATTCCGTGGTCAGACTTGTTGCTTGTGTACTTCTGTGTAGTATATTACGTCAAGTCTAATTTCTAGGGGATTGTTTTGGGTAGTGTACGAGCCAAGACTGTACATTTTGCTCACTCAGATTTTCTTAGTTTTATAAGCGTGATGTTTCCCTATGTACGTGCAAGGCTCGTACATCATGCTCAGCTACAAACGTAAAGATTTCCAATGTATGTACGTGCCATGGTTGTACATTTCGATCACTTATAAGCAGGACGATTTCCTAAATCGTCGGAGTTACACCCCGAGAGCATAGCCAGACGTAGGCACTCTCTTCGATTGTTTAATTGTACAGCAATTATCATTTTATTACACGCTCATAATCTATTGATATACGTAAGTAGTGAATATAAAGTAATATACAAATCTTCTATTATTTCAAGCACCTGATGATCCAGGAACCGTACAGGTAGGCACTGAAAGCGTTGGTCACCTGCTTGACCCTTGAGAAGCTGACACACAAACAATATATAAAGCTGAATTCAAATTAAAAAAATATACTACAATAAATTGTAAAGTACACTAGAAAAGTGAACAAATGAAACGATATTGAAGGTTATCATAACACAAAGAAAATATAGTTTGTAAAATGGGCGTATGGTTAATAAAGACATTCTTAAAATTACCTACCTAATTACGGACCGGATATTAGATCGTGATGTAGTCTATATCTCTTGGGAAATTAGTAACTGCCCTCGCATAAATTAAATTTTCTAAGTAAAGGCGCATTTCGACATGATTCAATTTTTAGGATCTCAGTAATATCTTAATTTGAGGTCTTTAAAGTAAGGACAGATTCATGTAATAAATAGTACAAATAGCCCGTAAAATCCGCCAAAATGCATTACTAAGTCAACATTCGTGATAAATTGCTTGACCATTTCGGTTCTGCTCCAGATAGTTAATTTCTAGCATGGCATTAAGAAAAAATGTCCTTTGGGGCGCCTGCTCGGCGACATATTAACCGTGATAATTGAGTGTATTAGTAATTGCTAGAGTCTCGCCTTACGTTACGCTTCATTGATTTATTTGATGTTCTATTCATTAATCTTTTGGTTCTGAGTTCTGTATCTGTTTTCTGTCAGGCACAGATAGCTTAAGAAACACACAGCCTTCTGTGCCTGACACATGCCGTATTTTTTTTTGGGTCTCAGGTATGCTGATTTCCTCACGATATTTTCTTACACGAATTACGAGATTTTAACGAGCATAGTAAGAACCTACGACCTTAGTTATGAGTTTTAACTAACTTAACAAACTTCTATATGGTGAATTTTGATAAGTTTTAAAATATGTATGAGTATGTATATTATTATTTAAAAAAAAACGAGTGTGCTTATGACCACACGACTGAAGGGAAACTTCTTTCGTTCGCGCATCTGTATATATATATATGTGTGTGTACAACATACACATTTCATGATTTCATTGGTAAATTAATATTTTTATTCATTATTGATACATCAGTAATTACTTATATCTCCCAACTCAATTTCCGTTCGCGGTAACGGTTACGTCACTCGAGATCTGAGAACTAGGGATGACAAAAAAGTGTATGGGATGCTCGCACGAATCTACTATACACTTAATGTGCTAAACGCAAAATTTGATTAATACTACTCATTACATTTTAAATATATGTACATTTTCCTTAAAATTATTTGCACCGACGCAAAGTTTACCTAAAACTAAGTCCAAAGAGAAATATTATGACAATGAAAGACGCTTAGGAACTTCGACAAAAAGTTTAAACAATCAAAAGGAATAATAAATGATTTTGATTATTCCCTTTTGAAATGTACAATTTCCGGGGTTTGGTTAGAGGCATTTACTTTGTAACATCCTTTTATTGACATGAATCATTTGTAGAAGTTCCCTTGAAACTGATGATCAATAATTTAACTGGAACTGTTAGTGTGTTTAACTTCTCTGGATAAATTAGTTAGGTCACGTTTACGTTGTTGTCTAGCTGACCGCTTTGCATCTATAAATAATATGTTACTTGTAAACCGGCCTTATGTTATCATTGACAACTATTTACGCCTGAGAGTTTTGTATCTGTTGCCTCATTGGTCGATTATAAACCATTTATATGCATTTCACGGTGCTTTTCTTAACGAGCACAAGAATGCTTGAGAATCATTCATACTAGTGTTGCCTTGTACTGGATATAATTATTGGACACATACAATATTTTTTTATGTACCCTCTCGCATACAGGAATCCCATAATTCCATTTGCCCAACCTTACCGTAAAACGCGTATTTGTCAAAGCTCACCATTATATAGCATTCTGATAAACGAGGTCTGGATATCCATAGTTACTCCCCCCACACATTAAAATCATTTTTTTTTTAGTTTTTTGTAAAAAAAAGTATTAGCAATTGTTTTGTTTAATAATTGTATGATCTCTTCGTGTGTGTCATGTTTGCCTTTAAATGTTTGACTCAATCAATTAAAAACATAGATTTCATGATTTTGTCATAACAAGTTGTTCTATAAGCATGCAATTAGTATTATCATTTATTAACATAACTTTTACACTTTTAAAGAAACACTTTTTTAACGGCTTGAAGCTATGTATGTATAAACTTATAGTTATTTTACATAATTTAAATTTTTCCGACGTCTCATGTGATTTACACCGTGCGTGGTCACGGTGGCTGAAGACAAAAGGTGTTGAATGTCAAAAAATATCACAGCTGTAGAAAACGTGCAATTATACAAAAAAAAAAACTTTTGAACCATACTGAAAATTAAACTAATTATAACTTGAATAACTTGATTTTACTAACATAACTTTATTCGAATAACCAGGAACGTATAAAGATATTAGATACGATTGAAGCCCTTGCATTAAAAGTTAAATTTATTACTTGCTCAGCGCTTTATCAAATTTTGGTGTACAAAATTAATTAAAAACTGTAACTTTGTTTACTGTGAACCTATTACGCAATACGGACTAAATTTGAGTCTAATTGCGGAAAATGAGTCCACTACCTATCTTACTGTGTACCTAAAGACTATTAAAAGAATATTAAGCTTGAACGCGAGGCATGTAAAATTTAGTTATTTGTCATAAATTTAAAATTTCCTTGTTAATATTTTACTTACTTGCAACGGTGGGTTTACGCAACGTTCCTCTAACTAAATAATAAATTATTGTTAAATTTTAATAAATAAACCCAACTTCCAATACTTTCTTAGTTACTCTAATTAAATATTAACTTTTTAATGCTCACTAAACAATGTGTGTGTGAAATTATATTTTTTTAATAAAAGTAAATGATTACATATTCAGCGGTATTATTTGCCTTACATTAAAATGTGCATGAAAAAGTTTTCAGGTATGTATTGCTCTCGGTTACACTGAATTTCAATCCAATTTACGTATGATTGCAGGCAATACTTGAAACATCGTTATTAAATTGAGTAGTTTTGAATACGTGACACTTTCAAAAAGGTCTAGTTTTAATAACATTTAGTTAATGAGAATGGAAAAAGGCAATTAAATTGAGCTGGTACAAACACTGTCGACAACGCCGAAAAATTATGTCAGTTACCATCAAAGATGGGGTAGAAAAGAATGTTGAGAAGCTATATTTAACACTGATACTGACTATTGCCGTCCTGTTTCATCAGCCTAACTCTCTGGTCCAAAACACATTGACACGACATGATGCGTTTATCTTTTGTTTCGGCTGTTGTTATAAATTCTGACTTGACTCGACTCAAAATATCGCTAAAAAGTTTTCATAGGCATTATTTTTGTTAGCTCTAGATTAAAATGCAGTAGAATTTGCTTAATTTGGATTCCTGTCGCTATAAGTAAGTATAATTTTAAGAATTATACTTACTTATAGCGACCTTATATAGCATACCTTACCTACTATTCTTTAATACATTAATACTATTCTATCCATCTATTTTTATAAATAGGCATCTAAAATTTACTTAGAAAGTATGGTCCCTATGGCAGTATTCTTAAATGCTGGTAGCTATAACTCGATGTATTGCAATACCTATTCGTTGAGCGAGAGAAGCATCTGGGGGCTTAGTGAAAATGCATTAACAGTTGTGTATGTCTCTATAACAGAAGGTCTATATTTGTATAAAACTGATAGTTCATGTCGACAAATTTAACAGCAAGGGTCGCCGGTTTCTACAGGCGGCAAGTTAAATCTTTGTATAATTGTACATATCTTATAATCTTTAAACGAGCAATTTTTGTATATATATGTATATAATTGGAATCTCGGAATCGGCTCCAACGATTTTCATGAAATTTAGTATAAGGGGGGTTCCGGAAGCCATAAATCGATCTAGCTAGGAATCATTTCTAGAAAATGTAATTTTATTCGTGTTTTATTAACTTAGACATAGAATTGCTCGTTTTAAGATGTCAGTCAAATAAAAACTTAAATATGAATATATTTATCTTTATTCGATAATTATATTCATATTTCATTTTATTACTATGTCATTCATACTGAAATATAATTTCCAAAAAACACAATTTATAAAAATAAATAAATACCGAGCAAAGCTTGGGCATCAAGGTACCTACTATGAATAATATAATAAAGAGTATAATATAATAAATTTTAAACTAGCTTATATAAAGTCGCTATAGCCTTCACATTTTTTTAATATTACAGGAGGCAGACGAGCAGGAGGCTCACCTAATGTTAAGTGACACCGCCGCCCATGGACACTCGCACTCTGGCAGGCTCGCAAGCGCGCTGCCGGCCTTTTAAGAATCGGTACGCTCTTTTAGGAGGACCCTAGGACCTAAGAACCCTAAGTCGAATTTGGTTCGGAAATGTTTCAGTGGGCAGCTGGTTCCACATCGTGGTGGTGAGTGGCAGAAGTTGCCTTAGTTTTATCAAAAACAACTAGTTATAACAAAAATAAAGTGGATAGAAGAAATGGAAGAGGTAACAGAAAGCGAATGCAGAAAGAAAGCCATGGACAGTTGGAGAAAGCTGGAGGAGGCGGATAAAGACCCGCGAAGGGGTTCCAATGGACAGTACTATTTTTAGCTAAGATATTGGATCTCCTGATAACAAGATAAAAGATAAAGATAAGCTTAAACAAAAAAAATTAAGCTTATCTTTTTTGTCGTGATTGAAAATTGAACCGGCTTTATTATTATTATTATTCATACAGTAAGTACTTCACAAAATTAAATTAAAAATACATTGTCAAGCCAGAATAATTAAATAATTTTGCGCCTAAATATTCAGTCAGTTCGATGAAATTATATTGCATACCGTATATTTAATTTATTCTTCCACGCAAGACAAAATATATTATAGAACATGAAGGCATCTCGTCTTAGGAGGCAATATGTTACCCTAGTCTTTGTATCAGATAACAAAGGATGCGTGTCTGACAAATGCTTACACAGATATTTAGAACACGTGATTCTCGAATCTTTATTCAAAGATTCTAATAATTCAAGATTTTATTTGCCATTGATCTATAAATACATATTTTAATATTGCTTAAGAATATTTTGGTATATGCTTTTTAAACTGAAACTAAAACATAGTATGAGACCATGATTTAGGTGAGGAAAGCTAAGCCAAATCGCGATATATTTAATGTGACTAAAAAAATTCTTAAAAAAATATTTAAAAATTCTGGTATCTTTTACTAATAATGGCTTTGTTTGTTCCTTTATATTAAATATATACCTATTAATCAATGAATTGTAGAACTTATAATTTAGAATTTAGTATGAATTTATGCTTTGTAAAACTGTGCTGCACTACATAGTAAAAAACAAATCCGCTTTCTCTGTCCCTATGTTCATTTGTATGCTTAAATCTTTGAAACTACGCAACGGATTTTGATGCGGTTGTTTTTAATAGATAGAGTGATTTAAGAAGAAGGTTTATATGTATAACACCATCCATTAAATAGTGGAGAAGTACTCTTATTTTTGAGGTTTCTAATGTGATGTCGTAAATAATTACATTTTTTCCGCTTACATTGCAAACGCAGGCTGAACCCTACGAGTTTTATGAAAATAATGTACTAAGTACTGTACACATTGAAAAGGTCAACAGAAAAGTCCGTGATGGTATATGTCTATCTCTTATGGATAACCCAAAATAACTTTTTTTTGTCATTTTATTTTTACGACAAATAATGGCTAATTTTCGAAGCGATTTTAACCAATACAGCATTAATCCTTAACCAATTAAATACCTTGAATACATTGTTCATTTAATATAGATCTATACAGCCCATTACAGCTTATTTAGTAGCGATCGAACGCGTATATTATTGGAGCTTTCCAGCGACGGAAATAACAATAATAACCTGCTTTTCATCAGCATTGCACCCGTGCGAAGGCGGGTGCTGGGGCGGGTCACTAGTTATGTTTATATTTGAATGTGTATTCCGTTTTGGTTTTTGTGTATAAAATAATTATTTGATAAATAGGAATACTTTAATAAAATAAATAAAATAATAAATCCTTTTAGGATGACGTCTTACCGTGTATGGCAATTAATATATAATACATTATTGATAGTTGTAATGAAAAGTGTTATATACATGAGATCTTACCGCTCTTATTATATACATATATATAAAAATATACAAGTTATGATTGTTGTTGTTATAGTTTTCTTATATAATGCATTTTGTAAACCCGTTAGGTACAGGGCACAGTAATCGTTTTTATATATAATTTTATATATAAAAGGGGGGCAAACGAGCCTGCGGAACGCGCAAAAAGGGCAGTCATCGCAGCCTATAGGCACCCATTTTTAGGCCTTTAAGGGAGGAGTACACTCGAATTTTGAATAGTAAGAGGTCGTACCTCTCAGGGAAGACCCCCACCGGGAGTCGATTGCAGTTCGCTAGTTCGCAAAAGAAAATGCCTTGTGAAAAAAACAAATTCCAATCACGCGTGATCAATTCGGTCACCGATCATATTTAGAGCAGCATCGTCTCAGATGACTTCGCTCAACGCTAGAAGCTTACCCCGTACTCGAGGTGTCTTTTGATCGAGACTAGCTTGGCAGCACTGACCGAAGAGAAACACAAAATGCTCCGCACCCGGCCTTTATTTCCTAGAAAGCAACCAGCCATGTATGACCTACGCTAGCGTAGTTTTCACGCATTGAACTCTCTCCTATTATCACTACAGGCGCTCCAGCTGCGATTAATGAGGAACGTCCATATATACCATGCCTGAAGTTCCGTGCCATATGGATAAAGTTGGTGTCCACACGCCACTTTCGAATAGTCTGACATTTTATTATAAGATGATTCCAGGATTACCAGGTGCGTAAAAGCATCAATTATTATCCCTTTCCGACAAAGGCGAGGAGAAGGACGATCCAATAACATTAGCTAATGACAAATTAAACTACAGTGAAAAGCCGACTCTATTGGGAAATTCGGGGTCTTGAAGATTCCTTTAAAAAAAAAACAAATGATTACGAAACAAACCAGGTAACCTAAAAGGTTTTCGCGTCGTTTTTAAGTGCTATGCGATATTCTGTTATTTTAAAATGTTTTTATATTAAATTCAGGCCAAAAAAGAAAACAAGTATTTGTTATTATGATTTGTCGAGAGCGTTTACGAAGAAAACGAATATTCGTTACAACGCTGCAAGTACCACTGCGTCTGTAATCTACTGCACCAGATGCACAGTGCTACGTGTTTGGGAATTAGAACTGAAATCGTTAATACTCTTGGATATGGGCCAATACCAGACCACATTGGTCGTAGATCGCACGGAAGCGTGGATACTCGTTTAAATCATAAAGAGTTATACGAAAAATATTAAAGTTATTGTATGAATACAATAAATACATGATCGTTTTTATTTGCATCTGTAATCTGTGGAATATGAATCTAAGACTTAAGTATTGGTAAAATTCTAGTTTTATTAAATTAATTTACTTTTATAATCTCTTTCTTAGTGTTCGTGTTCGCCCAGTGACCTGATGACCTATATAATTATAATATATTTATTAGAAATAATATCTGAGAGCAAAATCAAGGTTCTTTTAAAAAATTCTATGCATACAGAATAGTAGTTATTGATATTCTATATGAAAAATTGAATTGTGTTTCCAGGGATCAAATGAAAGTATATTGTAACGCAGTACAGTGAGCGTATCTAGTATATATTTTTAATGGAGCAAAATGTTTCATTTGAAATCGATCCTGCTGATTTTGCTTTGTTCAATAAACAAAAGATATTGTTTTGCTTTGAACTGCGAGTGTAAGATCTATTGTTTCATTCTTTCAAAACAATTATCCCAAATATATAGAAAAGTAGTGTGAGTAAAGTCTGTCCCATCTTGGGACATCAAGACATTTGTTTGAAATTACATATTGTGTAGTACGATCATTAAGGTATAGTTTGTCCAATCTGTCCTTTCTCTTTATAATATAGTAAATAAAGGCTGGTTCCATCCATTATCAACATTAACAATTTTTAAAAAGCAATTATTTCTATTTATAAAAAATATTTGCACACTTCAGCAAAAAATAAAATCACGTTCTTTGAAATGTAATTCTTAATAAATATTTCGTTTTAGTATGATTTCCGCTCAATTGATTTTCGATAATTAATATCTTTACATCAAAAATAAATTATAAAAGGCCCACTCTGTAGCCCACTCTGTAAGATGAATGGAACGAAGGAAATGGTTTCCCGCGTTATCCCAGAATGTGAGGGAGTAGCCAATGAATGCTAATCCTCGTCCCGGGAGGTTTCTTCGCATTTGAAAAGAGTTTGGCTGGCTAATTGACCTGTTTTATGTGTAAGCAGGAATAATATTTTTGATACCAGTGTTGTGTATGTACTCTTAACCTCGATTCAGCGTTTGGACCCCGGCTATCCGAAAATTTATTATTAATTTATTATATATAGATTGTGCCATAAATAATGGTTTGGTGGCCCGTCCGTCCTGAGTAAATACCTAATTTCAATGTATGCTTTCCAAGTAGAAAGACACACGATTGACAGTCAGAAGGGTTAGGAGACGTTGTATTACTTTCGGAATAAAGATAGGTTAGACTGATACTTATACCTCACAAAAGTTTACAAAAAGACGCACAAAACATTAACTATACCAATGTTAGTTATATATATATATATATATCTTTTAGGCGAATTCTTCACCGCTCTAAAGTTATGAAAATATCAGAATAACAATAAATAAATAAATAAATTTTACGTATACAAACAGGATCTGATGACAAAACTACGCACTATTTTGCATCGAATTCTTGTGAGTTTATAACATCCGATCTTGTGGTGAATGAGGAGATGACCAGGCTTTGACATTAATCGAAGACATGTGTTACCTCTGCAAAAAATATTGTACATATATCAGAAAGTGCTTACAAGCAATAAAACATTTCTGTATTTGCAAAAAAACTGGTATAAATGTAATACTTAATGAAATCCTAAATTAAGTATATATCAAAATAAATATGCGTCTAACATAAACAGAGTACATACAATACAATATAGATACTTAATGCCTCCGACGACTATATAGTCGGGGAATTGTGTAGAAAATATTAAAAAAAAAAACATAAACAGAGTAGAGTTAAGCAGTGACTACCAAAATCCTAATCCCAAAAACCATCATAAAATTGTTTTAGACGAAAATTATATATTTAAAAAATATATACTATATTATATATTTATACATATACGGAATATATTAAGGCTAAGACTTAAACATCAAAGTTATGTGTTTATCACCTATTTTTTTATTATTATTATTTACTTGTAAAGAAAAACGTTCAAGAAACTAAGAAAAACCGGTCACTTTTCTTTTATTATTTTTGCCTAATGGGCAGCAATAAATTATGTCTTGCCAATACTTAAAAATTTTAAAGAACTTTATAATAATAACTAGCTGATAAGTTTCATCTTCGGATAACTGAAAATAAATCATAGTACACCTTTAGTGCCCGAAGATCCCGATAAGCTGAGCAAAACAAACACTCTCCCCGTTTATCGACTTAAGCTTAATCTCCTCCTTTACTTTAACATTCGTGGTCTTACATAAATTTTACAAAAATACCTTAAGAAACCAGTTTTTCTATGAAACGTATCAATATTCAGAACTGTCTTTCAATTTGTCCTGAATAGTTTTGCGCATGATCCTACACTGAATTACCTCTTTAATTCACTTTACACGGATACAGCTAGCAAACCCTAATATTTACATTAGAATATATACAATAAGGGTGTCTAGAACTTATAATTCTGTCACACACTTTACATACGTAAATAGTATTTATTATGCCTCAAATGTATTATTTTCATACGATGACAATTAAAATATATAATATTATTGAGTGAATTAAAATGGTGTTAATAATTTTCACTCAATAGAACTTGCAATAGAAAACTAAAATGAAGGCTAATAGTTTGGTAATGTGGCAGTGTACCTTTAATGCTGGCAGGATCTTCTGTGTACTTATTCGTTGAATTAGCAAAGCTCTGGGATCACTGGTGCTACCAGACGTCATCTCAAATATTTAATTAACGCCTGTGCACTTGAATCCCACAGCCCAAGCGTCTCTGCTCAAAAGGGAACATAGTTGGAGGAAAAACTGTTTAATCTTTAAAATATACATAGATATATCTGGTATGGCATGGTAGGCATGTACTTAATAATATTTCTAAAACTGATTGAAATAAATGCGGTTTCATTCCATCATTACACGACTTTTCACCAATCATGGTAAGCGACAGATTGTCTTTGTAAAATAAATAAATAAATATAGCCTTTATTAACAATCTTATAAGTTACATTTTATCTTGTTTCTACTTTATATACTACTTATACTTATTAACGAAATTAAATTAAGGTTAATGTAAATGTTATCATATTATTTCCTATTAGACACCAGTTTCTTGATTGTCTTGCTTTTCAGCATAGGCCTCCCCAAGTGTTCTCCACAAAGATCTATCTCTTGCTTTCCTCATCCATGTGGCTCCTGCCACCTTTTTAATATCATCTTCCCATCTACGATGCTGTCTACCTTTACTTCTCGTTTTATGTCTAGGGCATCATTCCATAACTTCTTTGGTCCATTTTTCCGTATTGCTTCTTATCAAATGCCCGGCCTTTTTCCATTTTAGTTGTTTGATTCGGTATTTTATGTCTATAATTTTAGTTTGTTTTCTTATTATTGTTAATCGAACTTTGTCTTTCAGTTTTAAATTAAGTATACTTCTTTCCATTTGATGTTGACAAGTTTCTAATGCTTGAATATTTTTGTTTGTGCAGCTCCATGTCTGACATCCGTAAGTCATGGCAGGTAAAATACATGTTTTAAATATTTTCTTTTTGGCTTTGTTTGTTATAGTCGGGTTTTTCATGACCTCTTTTAGAGCCCAGTATCTTCTCCATCCTATGTTTATTCTATTTTTGATTTCTTTTGTTGTGAGGTCTGTGGGAGATATTTTTTCTTTGTAAAATAATGAAATTAAAATCTATTTATATCCGACAAAGGAAATTTATTTGGATTTTACTACGATAAGATTGCATTTTAAGTTATAATATTCAAACGGTATGGTAATTTACTTTTCCGAGAAACTTGACGAGAAGCTTCGCACGCCTAATAACTAGTTTTCCGTGGCATTTATAAATGGGATCGGTTGTTATTACAAACCCTTGGAAGTTAATGAGTGTTAAGAAGCTTTAGAAAGTACTATTATTTGCGCACGATTAAGCTACCTTTCACTGTTTGCGTAGGCTCGATTAGATTAACTCACACATTTTAATGTATTATTGTACTAACTGGTTATTTTGTTTGAGCTTAGTGTTAGTGGAGATATATCAATTTCGAGGTCGTGTTATCCCTCCTTTGCACCAATAGATTTGTTAACTAAGTCCGCTATCAATACTTGCTCATTCGTAGAAAATTATCGAAGAAACAGATGCGATATACCAAGTCTTTTCGCGCCACTGCATTCCTATTACGGTTTTAATTCTTCACTACATAGTATAAAACAAAGTCGCTTTCTCTGTCCCTATGTCTCTTTGTATGCTTAAATCTTGAAACTACGCAACGGATTTTGATGCGCTTTTTTTAATAGATAGAGTGATTAGAGCGAGTGGAAGGTTGCGAGTGGAAGGTTTATATGTATAATAACATCCATTAAATAGTGGAGAAGTCCTGTTATTTTTGAGGTTTCTAATGTGATGTCGTAAATAATTACATTTTTTCCGCTTACATTGCAAACGCAAGCTGAACCCTACGAGTTTTATCAAAATAATGTGCTAAGTATTGTACACATTGAAAAGGTCTACAGAAAAGTCCGTGATGGTATATGTCTATATGGTGTATGTCGCGTATATTATCGGAGCTTTCCAGCGACGGAAATAACAATACATAATAAAAACCTGCTTTTCATCAGCATTGCACCCGAGCGAAGCTGGGGCGGGTCACTAGTAACGTATTAAATGAGAAATATTCGGATCGGGTATTTTTTTTAGTCCTTTTTTATTTCTAGAAATACAGAATACATGAAATATTTTTCAGGTAGGAATAGGATATATCGGAAATTTCAATGTATTGTATTTTTATTTACCCCACTAAAAGCTTCCCTAAACTTCCACAAATATTTTAAGATCATAATTAGGGATTGTCAAGTATTAGCGATATATATATGATATATAAGATATTTTACTGTGTTTTATTATGCATCAGCACAATCTATATTATTATTATTATTATGCCTTTATTTCTAATCTTATAAAAAGAAAATATTTACAACACAAAATAGCTTATTCGATTCAAAAATGTTTTTCGACACTTTCATCCATTGATTGCTCGCTGCAACTATACCTCTGACCAGCCTCTGGCCAGCCCTTGGTAATATTGATATCCTGCTAAGTGTCTTATCTTAGTTCCATCATCCGATATTTTTGTTGTCTGTCTATACGAATCTATATTTCCAAGTGATTTTACTGGAAATGTGTGTCAGGACATATTGCTTTAGTTTTAAGTCTCGAGTACACAAAATTCTACACAGTTTGCTCAAATCAGCTAAGAGTTCAATTATCTGAGGACTATGTGAAGCAATAGTCAACCAATAAATTCGATTTTCTCAAACAAAAATAAATAAACTCTGCTCAATAAAAAGATGAAGTTAACGCCAAAATATATTTGTTAAACGGTTTTTGAAATTATTCCAGCCACATTTATGCTATTTTCTTTCTTATGATTGATAGGGAAAGTTGCAGGACGCAATTGTTCCAAATGTGACGACTTTCAGAGTCTTTACCATCAAAATGAAATTTAAATCTTGTGGAAATAACTTAGTCAAACCGTAAAGAAAAAGTTTTGGTGATTTGGTTATCATTGAGGTGTTTACTGGTTTTATATGAATTTCAGGGCGATTTTGAAATTTCTAAGATACATGTTTTAAACTTAAGCTTATCTATGAATAAGTTTGTTTTGTCTGTGGATAAATAAATAACCGCTAGAGTTGTTTAGCCTTTTTTTTTCTTAAGATATAAGATCTGTGCACCAATTATTTTCATTAATTATATACTAAAAGAAACCAGAGGACAGAATTTAATTTATTTATAGCATCACAGATTTATATTCATAGACTAACATAGACTTAAAATAATAGTCTAATGATACAGATGCAAAATTACAAAGAAACTTCACATAATTTTTTAATAATTGATTATGTACTAGTGGCTACTTAGTCACCAAATATCAGTCCCTCGGTGATTTTTGTCAGTTAAATAACAAGATGTTGTAACACACAAACACTCACTATTATTTATATAAAGGAGCCGCTGACAAATCAAAAATTCTATTCTATATTAGGTCAATGAATTTTAGTTAATAACATCCTTTTTAAAACTGAGTTGTCTTAACTTTAATTTATTGGGTTCATAATGTTACGTCTTCATTACAAACGGATGCACTTAAATGTAGTAATGTAAACCACGCTCACTCAAGATTCCTATTATAATTCGACCTTCGTCAAACTAACAAGCCCACAATAATGCCAGTATTGGTATTCCTGTCAACCCCAGCTTCCCTTTAAATGGTTGCTTTTACGGTATGCACGTCATCCCCTAGTCAAAGTTTGCTTTGTAATTGATCTTAAGATTTTTTTCAGTTCAATGGGTGTGACAATGAGTACTCTCTTGCAATATAAATATTAAGTTTTAGTATGGAACATTCGCAAGTTAAGCTCGTACTTCTTTATTAAACTACCTACTGTATGAAAAAAGGTAACACGGCATTTTTTTTTAATGATCTTATACATCGTAATGCATTTGTAATTATAATGAATAAATACATTACATATTTTATTTTATATACCTGAACCGCAAATATAGTACACAAAACATAAAAAAATATATATATATTATAATATGTCAGACGTTAAAGAATTGTACAAATTTAAGCTTTTTCTTTATTTTAAGCTTTAACCAGTTAATTTCACGTTATATTCAATTTAATTAATATTTGATAGTGTTAGCTGTAATCGGTCTTAAAATACTTTTATTAAAATTAAAAGTAAATATTAGATAAATAATCACTAAATAAATAATGTATTTAAGCTCATGAAAAAGGTATCCGGCGTGTACGTATGTACGTACGTGTACCGTGGCGTTAAGCCTATAAGCGGCCCGAATTCTCCAAAATTGAGGCTCAACGTGGTTAATATGATTTCTTGACGGCCCTTTCCATGTGTCGCTTATAATCTCAATTATTCATGCAGTAGTTATTATTCATGCATGTGTGTACAGCATTGTTAACGTATGTACGAATAATAGATGTCTACACGACTATATTATTTGAATACCGGTGTATAAACTTGACTTCCAGAACTTGATTTCACAAAAGACCCCTTAAGCTATATCATGATGGAATGTATTGAATGGAAATGTATTGCATTGATTAATTAATATATGAAGGTTGTATTCAACAGCCGCCACTATGTCTTGAGATGTGCTACTGTTCGCAAGCGTGACACCGTCTTTTAATTTGATTATGGTAGATGATGAACTCTTTATGGCACCAGTTGTATCAGGTGTAAGTAGGTGTCGTTTCTCTTTGCCTACATGTCTGCAAAAATCACTTGTCGGCCAGCCCAGACGCCGAGGATAGGGACTTGCAAGATATCCAAGTGCCGATTGACAAACAGCAGCGCAAGATCGTTGAAGGTGGCGTTCTTTTATCTCGGAGTCCAAGGGGGTAGTTCTGCCAGCGGAGTGAGTATAGTTCAACACAATGGCCATTTTGTCTCGAAATGTTAAATCCGTCTCGAAGGACCAGTATCATATGTTGGATTTCTCCGCCTGACCTTTTTATAATTGCTTAAAAATACGCACAAGTATATATTATACAACATTCTTTTTAGATATTACTGCTTCCTTTTGGATGTTTTTAATCAAATACATATTTAACCGAGAGCAGACAATTGGTAAGAAATGTATCATATATTCTCATTATCGGTGAAGATAAGATGTATCGTTTAGTAACATAATTATATTAATTATTTGTTAAATGAAGCATTTTCTAAAATAGTACAACAGGGCAAACTGAATTTTGAGTGTATAATGTTAAGCGTACTTTATGTTGCGAGTGTTACAAATGCAATAATACCACACTACGCGAGTTAATTACTGTTAGATTTATCTGTTCATCATGATAAATTTTGTCAAATAATGTTTTTTATCGTCACAATATAATACTATTCATTTTACAAAGTTCGATTAGCTGAACCGATTACTAAAATTAATTAAAAAAGTATTTTACCAATACAAAGATGTTGTTTATAACAACTTTCTTTGGTCAACATTTAATACCGAAAACATTTCTTATGAAGACTGCCTTTACTATGACATATATATATAATTTCCAGAGAAAGGTTGTATAGCGTAAGGCCCACAAATAAATAGTGATAGCATATGTCTAACCAGTGCTTCTATCTATCTGTTTGGCCTTATATCTAGAATGCTTTATGAATGTTTAGGTATACATTTTTTAAGTTTTCCTGGTCAAAGTTGCTTGTGCTAGAGCGTGTTTAACAAAAAGCTTCTCTTAGTAAATAAAATTTAAGACATATAATATAAAATACTGGACTTCTAAAAATGTCAGATAAATGTCGAAAATAATTTACTCAGAATTAAAAGTAAGGCAGTAATTTCAAACTAGAACACAAACTATGAGAGGTTTCCCAGGTAGGCTTTAGTCAACTTCTTTGACAAAGGACATAGCCTGAGGCTGAACTCCAAAGTGACTCGACGCTTTATCGTTATTTTAGTTTGTTTAGTCTTGATGTCTAAATATTAACAATGTTTGTATTAAACTGAACCTACTTTTCCCAAGTTTAACTTGGTAGCATTAATTTGCGAAAATTGATTTCCTTTTTTAAAATATTTTATTTAAAAATAAATAAATAGATAACATCTATACCCATCTATGATTAATTTAAATTAAGAATCATTATTTATTATAAATTCGCTCTTCCGAAAACTATTTCTTTGAAATACCTTTAATAAACAACTCTGTCTTTCTTGGCGAATCCGTAAACTGAGATTTTGGAATTTATTTCCCGTCCCCATTCGCTTGTCTCCTCTCTATCTTCTTTTAATGTACAAACCACCTGTCCAAATCGTTTCCCTAACTTTCGTACTAACTAATGTACTGATCTAAAATTATCGTGATACATGTGCTATTTAGTTTAGTTTTTTTTCCTGTTTTAGTTTCTCTAATTAACGAAATGTATTATGTATTTTTGTTTAATTTATCTAATATAACATTTTTGCACAGTGGTTCCCTGGAAGAGGTCGTCAGTTGCCTTCTTTTTCATTTAATTATGTTTCATGTACACACGTCGTGAGTTTTTGAGTCTACGACAGGCTGCTGCGAGCTAATGGCGATCATCCTCTGAAAGAATCACTTTCACTCAACCGTATAATATAATAAGAATTATGGTTGAGTAATGTGAGCGGTATGGGCCCCGATTTACAAAATTCATACAAATAGATTAGAATGTATGCAAAGGCGGTTTGTTAGACCTTTATGCTATAAGTATGGTCTTAGGCGCAAAATAAAGCAATACGACTAGAGACTTGCCCACTTTCAGGTGGTAAGTCTTGAAAGGAGGAGGTGAATGAGCGACCTGTGCACTTTACATAAAATAGCAAATGGCTCACTTCACAGCTGTCTTTTAGATAAAATTGACATCAAGCCGACGCGTTCTATGCGTATCCCATAATTATTTATGACACCCACAAATAACAATGTATCCGAGTATGGGCCGCTCGCTAGAATGTGCCAGTCTTAAAATTCTGTGTGTTCTCATGTTGATATTTTACACAATAGTATTCATGAATTTAAAGCGATTATTCGCGGTAAAGACTTGCAACCTGAAAAACTTTTTTTTCATTAAGTATTAGTAAGTAGTAGTAAGTTAGTAATATATGTTTATTGTATGGAATGGTTAATATTTAGGAAACCAGCAATGAAGATGCCACCAAAATGCTGTGTACAGATGTAATTGGTTTTCAAATGCTGTTATATAACTGTATTTAATCAATCTGTGTTCTACTTCTGTACCAAAATGTAAAAATAAAATATAATAATATTTTAAATTGGACTGACGTATTATGATATTCAATATCAAGCTATAGACATTAATTAATTTATTGTATATTTTTTTGCTAGAAAACATAATCGTTGGTTTTGTTTGACTCCGGGATTAAATTAATCTGTCTTTTGTTATACCGACCATCTGATCTTATCAATTGCCCGTCCACGCCTACCCTGATCACTTGCAATTCACGACAGACACATTGGTAATACAATTCAGATTGTGTCTTTGAAAGCAGTAATAAAGGTTTTAGGTAATAAAACCTGGTTCTGACGAATGGTTATTTCCCTTAAGATAAATTCTATCCGACAAACGCGGATATCTGTTTAATTTTACCTTTTGTGTTCAATGATTTGAATAACGAATTATGTAATAATTCGTTTTGCGATTAACTTTTGAAATTATAATATGCATGTGTATAAACAAAATCAATTTCATTGATCAAAAGGGTCATTCAATTGATAATTAACTAACCTAACCTATTTTTCCATGTGAATAGGTATGTCATGCTGCAGAAATTGATAATATGTAATTTAAAATGTAACACGTGTTCGTATTAGGTCTTACCGTATGAAATTGACGTTTTGTCGTACTGGCCACCTTGACGTCAAGTATCAACTCTTTGGTTAGGAATTCCAAATTTATTTTTTTCAGCTTTCATTTATTCGTGCATTCGTTTTTCATTTTCCAGTTTTAATTGCAGAAAAAGCTCGAAGAATTAATGAAGTGTATCGAGGCGGTGTCGCAAAAAAAACATAGTGCATGTTTGGTACCAAGGTTTTCGTTCTGTAAATGTTTACCTGCTGAACGAGCACCATGGACGTTATTGTTAAAACTGTATTAACCCACTTGAAGAATTTGTGAAGGGGAAACAGCTTAAAAGAGAAAGTACTCAACAGGCACAATAATTAAGGGATTTAAAATCTAATTATTAGTGCATCCTGTACGATATTCGGACGCGATTACCCCAATGGCTGAGCCCAGCCGAAACAGCCAATACGGGCCCCAAGAGAAAATTATCTTCAAAAAAGTTACGTGTGAGATTTTGGTGGACTAGCTGGGGTCACTATAACTTTCTTAAATCTGGACAGACGATGATGTCTATTGTCAGCAACTACAAACGATGATGGAAAAGCTAGCTGCTAAATATTTAAGGCTGGTCAATCGCTCTGGGCCACTGTAAAAAATTCAACTCTCATGGGGCAGCCCAAATTGGCTTTCAAAGATAATATTGATTCCCGACCGAATGACTTTTGTTTAAAAGTTTACGTTTTGTAAAGTACATAATTTAAGTATTGTCTTTTATTAACATAACTTTCACACATTTAAAGAAAACACTTTTTTTTAACGGATTTAAGTTATTGTAATAATCGAAGCTCGTTTTAGGACCCGGCTAATTCTATCTGTAACTCCGTTTACATATGGCAGATAAGCTGGCTGGCGGGGAACTGTTTGTCTTTTGTTTTTGTTTCTGTGATGCAGCTGGGGGATGCGCAACTTGTTTCGGTGTAGCACCTGTTTGACATGCTGTAGATCCTCCTTGAGGTGGGCTGCATCACAAATACGTTGGGCTCTCTGAAACAAACATTTACCGACAGAGAGCAGTTGTGACGGGTGGTGGTGGGATTCACCATTGAGGTACCTATCTGTGTGGGTTGCCTTTCTGTGTATTGTGTGCCATCTGCTTTGCGTAAAATTAAAATGTCCAAAAAGGGCAGACACAGAACATAATTATAAGTTTACAATAATACATAACTTCAACTGTTAAAAAAAAGTGTTTTCTTTAAATACATAATTTTATTTAAAAAAATCTACTTTTTGTTTCACGTATACAAAACGCCAACATCAAATGCAAGGCCCTAATATTAAATTAAACAAAATTGTATAAAAATTTTAGCTTTAAAGATAAAAATGCTTTATCCTTGAACATTGTAAATAAGTAATGTGTTTTGGGTAAAGAGCTTTTCTGTAAACACGGAGACCACGAACCCTTTGAATGATAAAACAATGAACAACTAATGTAATTTTAATTTAGAATAAAGTCAAGGAAGGTTCATTTTAAAAATATGCTGAGCATAATAAAATTTTGGATTTATAATTTTTAAATGTAGGCTTTCATAACTCTATTTGGTTAGATTATTATTTGCAGTCTACATTTTCCCTGTGTTTGTAACAAGAGTACGCCGAAACATATGACTTGTACTTGTGTACTTACAAAAAGTACCTATGATATTTATTATTTAATATTTATTATGATTATGAGATTTAGGGGCGGATCTACTTAAGGTCTTTTTGGGCTGCAGCCCAGTGCCCTGTTGATATAAAAGAACCCCAGTACCCACTGTAAATAATAGGCAATATTTTTAATTAAAAAAATATCTCAATCTATAAAAAAATGATAAGGTCTATGAGATCAATATTAATAAATAAATAAATAAATAAATAAATCAATAAAGTCATATGCGATGCGCGTCTGAAACGAAACGTGGAATTCCCCAGTCGCTTATTTCGGTCGTAGTTTTTCGCGTGTAAAAAAACTATACCGAAATAAGCCTATAGCCCCCACAAATTCACGATCCGTCCTTGGATAGATTGCTCCCTTTTTGTTACTGTAATACAAGACATAAATAGCGAAATAATTATGGCTTCATCGACTCAAAAACTAGGACAACCCAACTCCTTGTCCCATAAAGGTACATTCATAATAATATGACCAATTATGGCAGGCGCAACTTTTAATTTCGCTGACATAATTTTACTATGAAAGCAGCGACTAACGGCTTTCAAGAAGAAAAACTTAATTTTTACCGAGCTGTAAGTTAAGAAAATGACAGTACTACTGGTACTCGGTAAGATTTCTGAAGAAAATTAATAACCGACCACTGACAGCGGCAGATAAGGAAGCCTAGAATAATGAGGGACGTAGCTCGCTTTATTATGTAATTACTTTTAGGAAAACCCTGGAGCTGAGATTACGAGAAAATGTTTTGACGAAACTATAATGCTTATTGTGGTGGGTTTCACGTTTGGAAAGAAATGTTTCTTTCATTAAGAGACAAATATATTTTTTGTCTTACAAGCTGAAGGGTTATTTGAGCTTCTTCTAATTGTATGAAATTTGTGCGTTTTAAGTTCAAATTTTGTGCAAAGATAAAGTTGTATTATATAGTATATAAAAAAGGGACATTTATCATAACCTTATAATAACCATGTTAACGGAAAGATTAAGGCCAATAATGTGTCATAAGTATAGAACACATTATAATAAAGTCTAACACTAACTAAAAACCACACCAAATTTATTAACTTTACGGTGTAATCATGTAGACTGTAATATTGTAGATAAATTTGGAACGAAATTAATGTAATTTTGAAATTGCGTGGAAACTCCGCAAGTAATTCGTAGTTTTTTTATAAATTTTTATTTTACTTTCAAATCAATACAAAATACAATTTTTGAAGCAAATTTCATCTTAAGAATTTCGTGAGACTGTTATATTAAAACAATGTAACATACACATTAATTCATTAGTATATAAATGGAATAACAGAGATCTCTCTTATTCTAGTCTCCTGATTCTCTGATGTTATGAATCGTTAACTAACTACTAATGTCATAACAAAATGAAGTCGCCTCGTTTTGCGCAATTTGATCTTTTGCCAAATGAAACAATACAACTAAGCACAATTTTCTGCTTGGTTAAGCAATTCTTGTATTTAACTTATTACTGCTGTCCAAATTATTAATACAAATAATATTTTATGAAGAATTAATCTAGTATAATTTTAATGACGATCGGCCCGGATGAAGTATAGTAAGATTTCCCTTGTGAATAAAGGTTATCTTTGCGATTAAATGACTTTCAATGTTTTGGACATGTTACGAACTTCATAAATTGTGCTGAGTTTTTAAATAACAATGCTTTTTATAACACTATAAATTTTTTATGTTCTGAATTATGATTAGTACATACATATTTCTTGCATGTCGTTGTAATATTAAAAATAATTATATAATTTCAGTTCCTCTCATAACTGTTCACTGATCGATTAGTACTTATACATTCCTAACACATAAACATATTTAGAGTTTAAATGTACTACGAGTCCTCAAACCAAGGGCTGGCAATGGAGAACAGCCGAGAAAGACTGGCAAGAAACTGCTCGCCACTACTTTTAATCGCCAAGTATTTTGTTTTGCGTAGTGCTTCTACGACGCTGCCACCATTCTCATGACATTATGAAAAAATCTTAATATATATATAAATCTCCTGTCACGATGTTTTCCGCGATGGACGCCTAAACTATTTAACCGATTTAAAATCTAAATATTAAATTTAAATTGGCACACCGTGAGCAGACTGGTCCAATTTAAGAGATAGGATAGCTTACATCTCAATTTATACCCGCAATATTATTTTACTGAAATTATTTGTTTATTATTTAATAAAATTCTAACAGATGGTGCTGTGTTAATAGTACCAACGTTTCACATAAGTTCGTTCCCCATGAATAGTTTACTACTATGTAATATAACAAAAACCTTAGCCACAGCAACGCTTGGCCGAGTCTGCTAGTACAGTAATATATTTTGTGATAGTTAATCTTTCTTTAGTACTTCAAAATATTGATGATTCTAATAAAATAAATTAACATACGACCGAATAATCGCTTTCAGTGTCTCCCATAAAAATATTTTAGCTCAGCGAATCACAAAGATTTAAACCGGGGTCTTAGGTACTGGGTTCGACACGAATTATTCTGATGTCAGCATTATTGGGACTTGTTCAACTTGACGAAGGTACGAATTGTTTAAGCGGCCTGGGCTTTGTCCATATTAAATTAATGGAGCTCATTCAAATACTCCTCGACCTGAAGCCTGAAGCTATAGAAAAAAAATACTTTTAACGTAAATATGAAATACAGATAATAACCTATCTAACCAATTATAAATTAATGTTGACAGTTATAATAGAATGTGTTGTGTCTATGGTGCCGTGGTTTCTGGTGGTTCTGGCCAGATCAGCAGTCTTAGTTTGTAATCACAATAAAAAAATAATATTAAATTTAATTGTGATAGTATATCAGCATCATTTTTGTATCATATTAACCTGTTCGAGACACTAAGGGGTCCCTATAAGGATTAAGGAGTTGGTTACAGAATTGGCCTCAGCCAACACCGGGGGTCGTACAACCACTTGCTTTTTAATTTTATTCATATGTGTGAATAACATTAAAAATTAGAAGAAAAACACTTTTTTACGGATTAAAGTTATATAATGTATTTAAACTTATAATTATTTAAACATAATTTTAAATTTACGTTTCGCGTGCTTTACAGCGTGCTTGGTCACGGTGACTGAAGACAAAGGTTAAATGTCAAAAACATTAAAAGGCCGGGTGACAAAAAAGCTGTAGATGACTTTTTATACTAATTCTTATAAAATATCGAAAAAATCTACACTTGTATATTTTTCATATTATCCACTAGATTGGTACTGATGAGTCCTGGCATTAGACACTATTTCTGGTTGTTTATTGAGTGTATTGACGATGAAATTAGGTTTTACGAAGACAATACTCAAATCATAACTTTTTTTTACTTTTGACTGTGAAAAAAAAGTACTCTACCGAAAACTGACGTCCTTCCAGAAATATGTTTTGCCGCACTACTGTTTAATTGGGATTCTGAAAAGGTATTACACATGGCCATGCGTAGTAGAAAAACAAAACGATTCCCACTTACGTTTTTTAGCTATCTGTCACCAGTACTGTTTGAATCGGACTAGATTCAAAGGTTAAGGTTATTTATTCAAATATTAGTTTTGAATGATTATTACACAATTTTTGTATACATACGTGATTTTAAGAATTATGTTTAGGCTTCACAAAGTGACCCAAGAACTTATTTTTTCAAAACAATCTTATTTGCTATATAGATGTATATTAATTGTTTTATCTGTGTCCATAAGTCAAAATACTGGCGTTAATTTGTCTCCCCGCTTGGAGAGTTCGGATCTGTCTGAGACTCTCCAACTGCAAGAATACCTTGATGATACTTTCTCAACAAATAACAGTGATTTATTGCTGATATATACTTACTATAATAAAACTTCAGTATTTTTAAAGTTATGGTTTATTAAATATATTGTTAGATCTTTTACCGAATGTCTTTTTGCCATACATACGATAAATCATAGTAGATTTTCACAAAATTATAATGCACATTAAAAGTCAATCTTCGCCTTAATTACCAAGGATTATTGAAACAAAAAGGCGGGTTATCTTAAATTCAAAATATAAATGTGTATAATCTGTGTAATGTGTGTATAATATTCAAAATATAAATGTGTCGAGTAAAGCCGAATTATAACGTTCATGAACATAAAAAGTAAAACAGTGATTACAATTTACATGTTCAACATTTTTCGTCAAAATTAGCATCTCTCGCATTTCTTTTATTCCCATTGTAATCTCGGGGGAAAGACAGAGCTACAAATCTAAAATACACATGTTAATGTATATATCGTCTATTTTGTTACCTTAAATAGTAAAAAATGTACTGATGCTGAGTTAAAATGAACTTTATAGAAAAAAGTTGCTGCTCCTGCATTGATAATTATATACTCCAAATAGCAAAAAATGTGCTGAAAAAAAAACAACTAATTTTTAAAAACAATAGTTTTTTATCCTACAATTGAAATAATGAAGGTTCAGAAGACTTTGTCCTGTCAAGTCACTTGAAAGAAATAATGCAAACTTTGATAAGTTCTAGAAGTAAAAAAGCTATTTATTACTTAATGTTGAGTTTAATTAAATAATGTACGTATTTACAATAAAAATAAACAGAATGAAGATGTGACAAATTTTTGTTGGGCGAACAATGTTTTTTAATTCAACTGTTTATGCTTGACTAATTTGTGAGAATTATTTATTGTCTGTTGTTAAAGCCTAAAAGAGTTTCCGTATTAATATAATTAGGATTAACCTAAGATTGTCAATCGAAAACTTTCCTAATCAGTGAAGGGGTGTTTTTCGACCCCCGTCAAAGGTATACCCAAGTATAACTTTTAATTACTTTTAACAAGCTGTGTCACGTGGTCGGAAAAAATGAATAGATTCACAGTCACAATCCTTCTGTTTATGAATATTTTAAAGGTACACTACTAAGTAAAAAGAAATTTAGTGCACTGGTTATACAAATGTTGTAGAGAACGCAGACTGGAAGTCGGTCTTACACTTAAGCATATTTAAATTGCGCTCCAGCTATGCTACTCTGTAATATGAATATCGATTTTCAATGATGGGCTTTGTTACCGAATGTAACCACGAAACAACATTTTCAAGTGGTTCCGTCAATACCCACAGCACCGATATGATATACCGAAACAATATATAAATCTGAATGGAATCGCTTATATATATGGGTAAGCTTGCAGGTATGAATACTACATAAACAAGAAACAAAAACATGTGTATGTGATTGTTGTCTAGAGGTCCTCTTAAAAAAATATGTTTAATTAAAATGTATTAAAACGTTTGGTACGTTAATATTAAACGTACCGAACATTGTTTATATACAAAAGTATTTAACTTTCTCAGGTATGATTAAGTCCCCAAGGAACAAAGTAATCCGTAATACTGAGCTCTCTACAAAATACACGGTTTATTAAGGTTTCAAATTGCTCTCAATAACGCTTGAAATGGCATATCTCATACGTAATAGAAACTGAGAGGTTGAAGGCAGTCTTGTTAGGAAAATCTATAAAGTTCTCGAAGGATTCATAAAGTGTAACTTTATCATATTTATGGCTGGGCCATTTTTATTCAGTGACCAGAGAGTTTCAGAAATGGTTGCAACGTTGCCTAACAGATGCCGTTATCTTATTTAGTTAACGTCTCGAATATATGGAATAATATGCACTAGGAACAACACACAATAACAGTTATAACAGGAACATAAAAAAACAACCCGAAACTTAGGATAATTAAGACTTAGGGCCTGTTTCACAATGTCCGGATAAGTTCCAAATAAGCTATTTATTACTTATTGGTAGGATAAACAGTATTTTTGCGTTTCACGACTGTCAGATAGCGCTATACGTCATGAAATGCGAAGTATCTTATTCGGAACTTTTATCTTTCGAATAATTTATGTGTTGCATAGCTATTTGGCACTTTATCCATACATTGTGAAACAGGCCCTTAGTGTTTCTATTGTCTTTTATTAACATAGCTTTTACACATTTAAAGAAAACACTTTTTTACCGGATTGAAGCTATGTATTATTGTAAACTTATATTTATTTAACATAATTTTAAATTTATCCGACGTTTCGAGTGTGCGGTGACTGAAGACAAAAGGTGTCGAATGTCAAAAACGTATCACACCTGTAGACTGTAATGATGATTACAATAATACATAGTTTCAATCCGGTATAAAGTTGTTTTCTTTAAATAATTAAGACTTATTGAGTAACATTCTACAATTGAAAAACTAAATGTATATGTGTATATATGAGCAGTGTTGGCCTAGTGGCTTCAGCGTGCGACTCTCATACCTGAGGTCGTAGGTTCGATCCCGGGCTGTGCACCAATGGACTTTCTTTCTATGTGCGCATTTAACATTTGCTCGAACGGTGAAGGAACATCGTGAGGAAACCGACATGTCTTAGACCTAAAAAGTCGACGACGTGTGTCAGGCACTGGAGGCTGATCACCTACTTGCCTATTCGATTTAAAAATGATGATAAAACAGATTCAGAAATCTGAGGCCAGGACCTTAAGAGGTTGTTGCGTCACTGATTTATTTTATTTTTTTATGTGTTTATATATAGTTAGAAGATAGGCTTAAAAGTAGTTAGCCTAAAATATTATATATAATGTAAAATGAAAGGTCTCCTTCCTTCCAGAAAAATCGATTCCCATCCAGAAATACGACAAAAACACTTTCAGACAAATAAAATTGTATATTTACCTCAATAAAGTTTTAATTTAATATCATAAAAGAATATAGATTATAACAAAGTATGTCGTATAAAATTGTCTGTTACATTTAATGATTTCCATCATATTATTTTATTCAATAACCGATGATAAAATATTATTACCGAAACGATCGTCCCTTTCAATGTAATATTTTGTCTTTACGACGACGGATGAAATGGAATTGTGATTCCATATGTTTCCATATTCAGAATGTTTTAATCCATCCAATGTATCGTAGTTTATTATGGATTGTATCAAATGTTATACTATACTCTACTGTATATGTTGTCACATCAACATTAAACTGATACTTAGTTTTCAAACACAGATAACATCCGAAGAACCTACTACCAGTTTTTCGTTTCTTGTTATGTACTATTAAATACAGTTTCATTTATTTGTACATTCCTTAAATAGCGTTGATATAATATAAATTCTCTTAAAATTTTTCATTCCATAAGGACTTCGTTGGAAAACTAATTCAGAACCACAAGACACAGTTTATACAGGAGTAAGGTCTTCCGTTTTTCATTTCAGCAAAATATGTCTAAATATGAAAACGAAGAGTCATTACAAAGTCAAAGTCCAAGTCAAAAACAATTTATTCATATAGGTAACATAATGTACACTTATGAACGTCAAAAAAAGAGAAATATACAATAAATGAATCTAATTTTATATTTACTGCCAGTTCTCAAGTCAAGGGCGTAGAACGGAAGAGAAGAACTGGCAATAAACTCTCCGCCACTCATTTTAATCGCCAAGTTTTTTGTACACAATGTTTGTAAGGAGCTGCAACCATTACACCATGTTCCATGTGACATCTTGAGTAATAAAGAATAATAAAATAAATGAAAAACAAAGATTTGTGCTCAATCAGCAGAAGGTATGGTGAAATAGGAGCACGCACTTACATACTCGTGAGAACAACACGCAAATACGTAGTATAAACAACTAATATCACCGTATACACGAATTCAAGTACGACAGTCACCACAAGTAGCACTCGTTCACGAGTATGTCGCATGGCCAGCCATCGGCCCCTCGCCATATTTTAGGGAGAGAGACAACCCGACGCATGGACGCCGTCACAAGCAATGACATTTAAACAACAACAAGACTTCATTCCATACGTTCCAGTATTTTCTCTTAACGGACTTTATGTAAATTGTATTTAAATTCGCAAGCTACCGGGACATTTATACTAACAAATGCGAATGCATTTTAAGCAATTTAAAGTGCAACCAAGCTTGCTTCAACATTGGGGCAACTTCTATGCATCACACTTTGTATCATAAATCGTTAAAAGTTTATCGGAAGCAGCGGGGTTTATACTCGACTGCGTAAACACGTTGTTATTGTGAGAAATCTAAGAATGCTATTTATTTGGCTTCAATTCTAAAGAGTTTATTCAACTTGTGCCGAAGATTGAAATATTATAATTATTGGAAATAACTGATTTCTATTTGGTGGAATTTTGGCTTAGTGGATACTTTAAGATATACTCGTATTTACAAGTATTCAAATGAAGTAGGATGGTAGCGTATATTTCTGTTTATTTAGTTGTGATATTCTTGATTTTGTAATGCTTTTTCTCATCTGTGAAGCAATTGTAGGACACCTTATCATACTAAATATTTTTTTTGTATTTGTAATGTGTTGTTTCTTCAAGAAATAATTAAATGTCAAACTACTGTATCTTTGTTACAAACGAGGGATCCACTCTCGATATTCTATACGTACTATCCCACAAGCATACATACTAGATATTAAAATTCTATCCATCTTAAGTCTCTGACATTATTGATCTCTTAGCAGTAGCTACAATTTCCATGGATTCAGTTTGCAACATGTCAGAGCATTCACCATTGGAGCCTACAACTCTCCAGAGATGAACAAACTTAAACATTCATCTGCGCTTCAAGCAAGAATGGAAGGCAGAAGGATCTTGATCCTCACCAGTAAAACAGGGTCAAATTCATTCCCGCCTTAGTTATTTTCTTCCTTAGTTTCAGTGCCACATGCAATACCAGAAAGATGCAACTGCTTTGCCTTCAAGGGAATGTAAAATATATGCACGTCTTCATCAATATCAATGTGTATTTTCTATACCACTTCCTCAAATCGGAACAAAGATTATCTTACTTTTCTTTTCTTCCTTTACATTTCTTTACTTCCTATGAATAAGCATAATAAAATATGACGTACCATAATACTATGTATGAACCTTACAAACATAACACCTTTACCCTTATTTGCATACGTTGACAGAAGGTGCGTTGTTAGGCGGATTCACTGCGGTAAGCGTTTGTTTAAAATTAAGGCACCACAGACTATATAACATAAATGTATGTAATATATAATCTGTTGGAAACTACAGATAATATAAAGAAACAAAAGAAGAAATATTTGTTCGTGTGACAGAAAAAATACAATTGTCCTGCTCTTATTATTTTTATTTCTAATTTTCGTTTATGGTTTTGTTAATATGTAGATATTTATATTGTTGCAAATATGCTAAACTAAAAGCAAGAATGTGCGATCCGAGTGCAGTGAATGTTTTATTATAGAATATATTTTAACGCTCATTTAACAAATTTGATGAAAAGATAAGGTTAAGCTACATTTATATCCCGACACATTAAACTGATCACAAATTTTTCAATGGCCATTCGTAAGAGGGGATAATGAGCGACATACTGCCACATTAAGTAGACTGATTGAGAAATCGTTTGGTTGTCAGTTTCTTGCTGACCACGATAGAAGACGAACAGAATTAATTTATTACATATCTAGGTGAAAATTAACGGACTCGTAAAGTAAATTCTGTTCTGAAGATTACAAAGTATTGGAATATCGTAACAAATTGGTATTTATATAATTGCAGATAATAATTTAAATTTATAGATTCAGCCTTTGCGAAGCTGTATTCATAAATGAAAATTCTCTACCTTATTAGTGTAAAGGAAAATTCATTAATACTATTAAGCACCTGCTTCAAATTGAAACTTAATTCAACACTGAAAGGAACAAGGCAAAGTGAATTATTAAAGCGTCTTTGTCCCTTAATCCCCAAATAAATCTACACTCCTTGTTTTCCGAAATCAAAGTCACCAGCTAATTAAGGCAACACTAAGGCAGTTTTTTAAAACCTAAATTATTTTAAACCTAAATATATCTGACGAGTTTGGTTGGTTAAACACGTTTTCCTTAGGGACGATTAGTCCATCTATCGCAACTGGCTCCAAATTTTATAATATATATGAATTAGCGTAGTTGAAACAGTCCGGAATATTTGCAACGGCAACTGTAACACTAAATTATCAATGAAGTAATTATTATAATAATAATAATTTATTTCAAGTTTGTTTCACAGGAAAAGCTTATATCTAATTGCACTAATTATATAAACAAAATTAGTCAGGTTTATCTGACGTTGAACTAGGTGTAACTGTATTTCGGCATACGGCGCCTAACCCTTTAAATATATCAGACAAAACCTCTAGCATTAAGTACATAACTCATTGGAAAAACTTATATCTTATAATTTACAATCTGTTTAACAAGTAGTTATATTATGGTGTGGAGTGTTCAGGTGTTCTCCCTGTGAGTAAAGTGAGAGGGTGTGTGTGTGTGTGGGAGAGTGTGTTAAATACTATATTGCCCAAAAAGAATACTATATTATTAATATGTATATTATACCAGTACATAAAAAATATAATAAATGCCTTTCATTTTTTATATATAAATCATGTCGAATAATTATTTACAAGTAGTTATATCTATTAAATTATAACATGTATCTTAAATGTGGAGGTCAGTAACGAATTTGTATAAGTTAAGCTACCAATTTCATATATTTTTTTTTATTACCGTTATTTTTGTAATATGATTTATATAGTGTGGTTTATATGTAAACTAGTGTGTTAGGTTGTGAGCACAAACGCGCTAATAGCACTTAGTTGAAGAGTTGGAAAAAAATTAAAAGTATGTAACGATACGGGTGTTTGTAAAACGTCTTAAAGACCTTTTGCAGCATCTCAAATACACAATTCGCTTTGTATTCGAGTAGACTTTTTATGTACGCGCAATTTCGTTTGAAATTTTCTTTGATTCAAGTATGTCTGTGGTATTTAGATGCCAAATACGGGAATCTTACTTAGCGGTAAGTTTGGACTCTGAATCATCATTAGAAATGTTCACATTAAATAAGGCTTTGTTTGAAGAGTTAATTATCGTGGTTAACACAAACTATTATTTACTATTAATAGTGCTGCGATGCCATACCTTATGTGAATTTAAACAAATTTTAAAGATCAAATTTAATTACCTAATAAATATCTTCGTTGGCATGTTATATTATCGCATTATCATCTAATTTACTTTTAATCTAACAAAAATTATGTTTATTTTTTTTACAGCGACGGTTTTGATTTAACCAGTCTTCTCAATGGTTGATTAAAAAATAAAGGCGAGAGAAATGTAAAATCATTATGGAAATAAACATAGACAATTTATTTCGGCTTTAACAAGGCTTTCGAAATGTTTAAAATTTTATGTTCCTAATATTTAAAAAATCTTCTTTATAATAATATTTCTAAACGACAAAACTCATGTAAAATAAAGAGGAGTTTAAAATTATATTTTAGTGAAGAAAGTTAAACGAATAAAAGACAAATACGCTCACTAAGGACTTGTTTGCAGTTTATAAGTTGCTGCCATTCTGTAGACTGTCTCACGCGCTCTAATTAAATTCTTTGAATCTTCTATATGATTTAATATACTATACAGTATTATTTGATTATAATCTAAGTTTATTATTTTTTGAAATAATTTAAAAAATATTTACTCTATATCCCAAATAAACAAAGCACAAATTGAATTGATGCGCGTCAGCGATTCATGATTTTGAGGTTCCTGCGTTCCATAACTTATGTTAAGATTTAAAAAAATGTTATACACGCAAATTATCGCTAACTTAAACACACAACAGAATGTTATTTGTTTTAACCAAAATCAACTACCGATACCTATTGTACATAATATTTATAACTTAAAACTATGTAAGATATGAACAGAAGTTATATCGCATTCTAGATTTTCTCATTAATCTATTAAGTATATAGTGCGAAGTATAACTTAGAAGCACAGATTTTAGTTTAAGCAAGAAACTGGGATAAACCGAGTTAGAGTTGATTCTGGCTTTGGCAGCAAACAGGATTTCATTAATAGCTTAGCTAAATTACACAATTCAATTTTAAACAGCTGTTTAAGATAAATTACTTTAAGAATAATACCAACACACACATTTTACATACATTTCTTAACATAAGTTCATAGGGGAGTAGGCAGTTAGTTTCTTTGCCTATTAACCCTAAACAGCTATTGTTTCACTGGGAAACATAAGTTTTGCTGCATACATTTTACATACATTTCTTAACATAAGTTCATAGGGGAGTAGGGGGTTAGTTTCTTTGCCTACTAACCCTAAACAGCTATTGTTTCACTGGGAAACATAGGTTTTGCTGCATACATTTTACATACATTTCTTAACATAAGTTCATAGGGGAGTAGGTGGTTAGTTTCTTTGCCTACTAACCCTAAACAGCTATTGTTTCACTGGGAAACATAAGTTTTGCTGCATACATTTTACATACATTTCTTAATATAAGTTCATAGGGGAGTAGGCGGTAAGTTTCTTTGCCTGATAACCCTAAAAATCTATTGTTTCACTGGGAAACATAAGTTTTGCTGCATACATTTTACATACATTTCTTAACATAAGTTAATAGGAGAGTAACCGGTTAGTTTCTTTGCCTACTAACCCTAAACAGCTATTGTTTCACCGGGAAACATAAGTTTTGCTGATGCGATGTTATGGATTCAAGAAAGATACGTATATATGTATGCACAAAAAGTATCTTAAATCTTTTCTATATACCCGAATAAGATGAATGCGAGTATGCTTAGGGGGAAAACAGGACGAAACTCAAGATGACCAATACAAACACTGGAACCCCACCGGGATTTGAAACCTACTTATAAAACCAACCAATATAATAAGAAATGTACTAACACAAGGCACAATATTGGAATAATATTATAAATAAGATATGCGAACATTAAAAGTTACGAGTTCTTGTCGTTAATCAAAATGTTTAGAAAACTCGCTTACTCAAATTTAGAGTTTACCAAGTGTCATTCAATTTAATACCACTTTGGTAATTATTATAATAATATTTAAAATTACCACTTATAATGTACATTAAGGGGGCTTATACTGTATTAGGCACAGTTTTTTTATAGATAGAAGGTGGAATACGATGCATTAAAACCAAATCAAATACAATGAGTTCGATGTTTATATACAACCAGCAGACTCAGCCAAGCGTTGATGTGGCTAAGGTTTTTGTTAGGTTCATTACATAGTAGTAAAATATTAATAGCTTATGTGAAAGGTTGGTACTTTTAACAAAGCGCCATCTGTTAGACTGGTATCAAATAAAAAAAGAAATATTTGCAATAAAATAATATTGCTGGTATGAATTGAGATTTAAACTATCCTATCTTTTAAGTTAGATCAAACTGCACTCGGTGTGCTAATTTTATTGATATTGGTTCGGTAGTTTAAGAGTCGATAGCGGAGAAACCACGTGATACTAAATTTATATATTTTTCAGTAATAGAAATAAAAAAAATAAAGGAAACAATATCATGATGATTTATTACTATGCAGATCAAAGGTAACTTCCACGAAATTTGTCATCAGCGTTTCTCAATTGTTTTTTTGCAAGGTGGCGCGCCGTTTGTTGAAATATTTCCAGTTAGTAATAAATTAGTCCAACTTTGAATAATTTGTTGCCCCGACGTAATTTAATTAATTGTTTGAATAACATTATAGGGGATAATAAACTAGGGTTTCATATTGTATAGTTGTTTTATACATTTCAAAAAAACCTGCTACATCAATCAAAGAACGTTAGCGGCGCCATGTTGTCAAAGAGCGTTTCCCTTCACAAACAATTAAGAGAAAAATCAATTAGTAGCTGGAACGACGCCAATTCTTACGCTGTATAAATAGTAATTTTATAAATTAACATTCATTTAACTCCAATAAAATATTGTTACGCTATTTTAACCACAACAATAGGAATTAATTTATCAGACGATTTTTCTCAAAGAATTAAAACGTCAGAATGTTTACATATAACATTTTATATTAGAAATAAAGAATTTTTATAAAGAAGAGGCTTCCAATATTAGTCAACTGGATCCTCTTAAGTTGCCCGGATGCAAACTTGGTATACGAACGAACGATGAGATTTACTTAACAATTAATCGATCATGCTACTAAAATTCAACTCTCCATCATGGAGTCAAACAGGTGGTAAAAAATCCAGTGAAACTAGAACCTTTTTTTATATAGAACAGGGGGCAAACGGGCAGGAGGCTTACCTGATATTAAGTGATACCGCCGCCCATGGACACTCTCGATGCCAGAGGGCTCGCGAGTGAGTTGCCGGCCTTTTAAGAATTTGTATTAATTAAAACCTGTTTCGATTTTTTGGATCCCAGGCATGTCGATTTCGTTAAAATATGTTTTGTACGAAAAACGCGCACACAGATAGTCCATTGGTGTACAGCCGTGAATCGAACCTACGACCTCAAGGGAAGATCTGGGAACCTATCCACTGCCTTCCTTTACTTAAAGACGTTTCACAAAACTGACAACGACACGAACATATACAACATATAGCTTATATGTATGTAAATGCTTTCTGGTCGGTTTAATTAATTTAATGACGCAACAATAAAAACCGCAATGCAGTCAGTACACTTTTTTGGTAATCACTTATGCTTTAGTTTTTTTCCTTTAAAAGCTTATAGCGTTGATCCGATCAATATTACATCTGCATTATACACAAGACTTATTAATCTTATATATAAAATTCTCGTTTCTCATGAAATTTTGTGTGCATATTGGTTAGGTCTGAGAATCGGACAACATCTATTTTTCATCCCCCTAAATGTTAAGGGTAGTCCACCCCTAAATATTTTTTTTTTAATTTTAGATAAATTTTTATTTTTTTATCAGCTGTATCAACAGCATTAAAAAATACATACAACCCTACATTTTTAACCCTCTACGATCAACCCCTATTTTTTACTATAAATGGCATGGCAAAACGACGTCTGCCAGGTCAACTATATAATATGTGAAATCGTGCTTTCTGTGTATTAACCTTCTATGAATTTTGACACGATGTGTTTGATCGATTCGAAACGCTAATACTAAGTACAAGTTCACGGTAAGGTAACATCAGAAACCATCACCTGTCGGAATAATTCGACGTCATGAACTTTTAAAATGATTATTTAATGATCTTTCTAAATAAGAATATGAATGTCATAAGGTGACAAAGGTTGACAGACAAACCCCAGTTAACCTCGGAGTTCAGGTCAGAATTTTTATGACATATTTATTCATATTAGCCCTCGATTCGAGGTCAAAATTTTGGTTGATATTTTAGGAAAATTACATTTTTATTATTAGGATATACCAGGTTTTGTTAATTAATTTCAGGTGAAATTTCACTTACGCATCTTGCAATTAATACCATAGAACTCATTAAAATTCGTTTATTATATTTATGTATTTCCTTAGACGAAATAAAATTAAACGAAATATTTTTTTGACATTATTCAGGCTAAAAAAATATGCCATAATTATGCAAATATTTAAATACACTTGATTGAACCATTGTAACTAGTATTTTCAATGTCTATTATGTAAAAGATACCGATTAACATGAAAATTATTCATTTATTTAACGTAAATCTAATTAGCTATTACAATAAAGGGCTCTTTATGCATAACAAAATTGTTTGAGGCTGAAATTAACAGTTTTTTTTCTGTCGTAAATCTGGTAATTCTTAAAATGAACACAAAAATAATTAATTAATAATAATATTATTATAAGTAATTAAGGTGAAGTGTTGTTGTAATTTATATTACGTTTTGAGTAAAAACTATATTTTATTTTAATTTCTTTTGTTCGATTTTGGTGTATATCCATCTAAATTAAACATTGGCTTGCATAGGCAGGCACACAAGGCTGATTAACTTCTAACTTTAAAATATCCATGATATTCACAATGAAAACTCTAGCTTTCTTGAGCAAACTCTTCTTTTTTTGAAGGTCCATTCGAAACTTAACAATATTTTTTTTTTTATATTTTTGTTATGTGTATGCCTAGTTACAGTGTTATATTGTGCTTACTCGGTGTAATGAAGGTCATGGGACACTTTAGTATAAGTGTAAGTAATATATACTTAAAATTTAGATAGAAACGAGACTTCAAGAAAGTAAACGTGCGCAGCATCGAGCTACCACACTTTATAATTAAATTACAAATTTTACTTTAGTTAAAATAACTTATAGTACTTTGATAACCAACATAAGTTATTTAGTCTAGTTATGGTACTCAATGTAACAAAAACAACGTCCAAATATCAAAAATATATAAACAACGAACGTATTTTATTAACATTTAACTATTAAGCCGTAATTCAAGGCTCGTTTGAGAGGGTTAAAGAATGAAAGTAGCAAAGCGGGCTTTGTAAGTGGCTATTTCTTTGTTAACTTGAAGTATGCGAACGTGGCTTACAGCACGTTCCGGATTAGTGTCTACACCTACGCGACCAATTACAGCCCTGTTAAGCAAGATAATAGATTAACGTTTGACTATGCCAATTAATTTGACTGATTCCTAATTTATTTGAAAATTAGCGGTGAATTATGTTAAATAAAAAATGTGTGCGTGTAGTGTACACACGTAATAAGTGAAACTTATTTATGACCTTATTTTTCGAATAATTATCTACTATATGCAACTTTACAGAAATTATTAACAGTTATTCCTACTAAGATAATTACAGAATTACATTTATTGTAATAGAAATTTTACTATCATTGCTATCTTTATATATTATTGTTATTATTGGCTTCGAATCTCTTCGACTCAACCGTGACAGGGACAAGAAAAATGTGACCCGTAACGGAAAAATGTGACGGTAAATTTATTTCCAAGTAACCACTAAATAAACACTTTTGCATAGTTTAACAATTTCTATATTAACTATAATATAGTATTAGAATAACAAATGAACAAGAAAAGTTTTAGTGCTTTTTTTACTAACTATATGCAATGGAAAAGGTAGGAGGAAGCTTTTACCGACTGGCAAACAGATCTACAGAAATCAAACAAGATCGAATTTTTATTATTATTATACGAACTATACACAGTCTACCTGATATTTGCGTATACGTCGAATTTGGGTTTGTCGTTTGACGATTTATCATTGTTATTTATTCGGGAGTGCCAATGGAAGCAACTAATAAATTTTTGAAACGATTATATACCAACAGCTATGTAATAATATGCACCTGTTTTAATAGTGATGTAACTTTAAGAAATTGATTTGATTTAATCAATACTTTACAGTTTAGAAGTGGATATGAATTACTTACAGTACAGGTTCAACGGTCAAAGCGAGTGCACTGTCAGTCGGTTCCTTTGGGTCACTTAGATTGAGTAAACTCAATAATATCATGCCTGGAGACAAGCAGCAGAGCTTCTAACCAACCAATTAAATTTGCATTTGAATTTCAGCACTTTGACACGTTTTCAAACATTTAAGTATGGAAAATGATAAAGGTGAAAAATGTGTGATTGAAAATAGTTTATTACAATAAATTACAAAAATTCATTGTTTTATTTGAACGGGCAAGTTGTAGAACTGAAACTAAACTAGACCCACAGCAACCAATGGCTTAGAAAAACCTTTGTATCATATTATATCCAAAGGCAATTTTTATTATTTCGCATTGTGTGTGCGCACTATGAATAAATGAAACGTCAGAAACTGTATGCCAAAAAGCCGAATATCATTTTAGCCAGTACAAGTTTTTCGGATACCACCTGCCTGAGCTACGCTTCACAATGCAGTTTCTAAAACTTGGACAAGCTAGTTTAGCGTACACGTACATACTGTGATACCTGATATTGAAATTTATGTTTGGAACTTTGAAATTAACTTTTACATATTTATATTTCAAAACTATATTGTTGATCGTAATTAATATAAATTTCTACATTTTAAATGTTGCAGTGTCAGATTTAGCGTGCGACGCCGTGAGATCGGTAGTTCGCACCAGCTGTGCAAATGGTCGTTCGGTCTGTGTTAGTATTTAACAGTGGCTCACCCAGTAAAATAAAACCTTGTGAGGGATTTTCTCAGCCTCAAGAGGCAGTGTGTGTGACCATGAACATGTGTCAGACAAAAGTGACCAACTTGTTTATGAAATAAAATTATCGAAATAACGTATGCTATCTATGGCCAAGGCCCATAGAGTTGTGGTGCCACTGCATTAATATTACATCGAATTTGGTGACTATTTCGTAAAAACTTAGATGATAAATTGGTGAAGTGTTTGTGACGAATAGCTCCAGTATGTAAAATCTCAAATTAATTCAAAATAAGATAATATACATGAAGGAATAAATTTGAATATACACTTACGACTACACTTACTGAACGACAGAACAAATAATGCTTATAAATATATATATACTGCCAGTTCTCAAATCAACGGCATACGAACAGACGAAAAGAACTGACGTTCCGTCTTTTATCTTGCCGGTGTAAACACCTGCATCCATTACATCATGCTCCTGATCACAAGTTAATGAAGCCAATTAATGTAATTAAATAAAAATAATAAATTAATTAATAAGACAACCGAACGTGTCACCTCTCCAAGACTGGGGATGCACATACAATACTGTGAAAATAACACTTATACACGTGGTATCAAGGTGAATCGAGGCAAAAAATAATGAATATATACATCCTATAGAATTCTCGCATTCTCGAGAACCACGAATGGTCGACATCGGCCCCCTCGCCATATACCGAGAGAGGAAATTGGGCATGGACTAACTATTATCATAATTATTGCAGACATATGTAAAATATACGCGAATCAATGACCAAAAACACTACTTTAATTTTGCTATCTGAATTTTATGAAAATAACAAACATTTAAATCTAGTAATTAGTCAATTTAGAGCAGTAATAATTTAATAATCCTATGAGTATTACCTATTATGAGACAAGTTAATAACATTAACGTCTGTGTTGAGTCAAATTTCTAACGACGCTAATACAAACCAGTCCCAAATAAACACAATTTTGTATCAGTCCCAACCCAAATGAGATCATGAAGTTATGAGCCACAAATACGAATTTACCGAAATTGTTAATTATGAAATACGAAGGTTCTACAACTCACTAAATATTGTGATATATACATATGTATAAGATATATGATATGAACAATCTATAATAATATGCAGCGAAACTAATTATTTTTTTACGTCCATGTTTATGAAGCAAAAAACATTTCTACATAAATTTTGTTTTTGTGTAGACAAAAAGGTGATCAGAGTGACTTATATCATAATTTTCGTAGTTTTTACGATTTTCTCGAATGGGCAAGTTAAGTCTCGTAAATCTCCAATGGAGTTGTTGTCTTCTTCATTAGTTATGCTCTTAACTACTGAAGGTTGCCCTGGTCTAGCATAGCTTCCCTATTCCCCTGGCCTCCATCTTCCTAAGGCCTGTTAGGATCTTCACTTGGTTTATTCAGCGAGTAGGGGATCGGCTTCAGGGTCTCGTGCCTCCCACTCCACCGGTCACCACAAGCTTCTCCAAATTATAGGCACTATTACTACCTGCTGTATATCTAAAGGGGTTTAGATAAGAGATGCTATTTCTGTTTAATTGAACAACAGATAATTAGTGTCATTCTAAAAATGTAGGTACTATGTATGATACATACAAATAGTTTCATTTTCATAAGCTGGGAGCAAAACTTGTGTAGTGTTGTTGTATAGTGTGTGTTAATAGAAATTTATGTAACTTCACGATTGTTATTTTATTCGCGACAATGCAATAACATTACAATATACCCATGTCATTCTCAAGTCGACCATCTGTAAAATTAAATTCTCGTTTACCCATTCACATATATAAGCTTCGTTCGTATTAATCGCTATAAACTCTAGAGTATTATACATGGAAATAATAGCTAAAATTTCTGTAATCGCCCAAGGCAACCTCACCGTAGTACTAGTACTTAGGAGATAAGTATGTTGAATAATTTAATGATGGACCCAATTAGAAGGATAAATTAAATTTTGCAGCTCGTTGCACATTTTGATGTAATAAATGACTTTACAAACAATTTGATACCCGAATTGAGTGCCACAGGCGAGATTCATTCGCTCTGTCATCACTCAATCGATGTCAGTTTAGCAGATGACCAACTAAATCTGCGCATGAAATTGTATCACAATGTTAGTCATGCGATTAATGCAGTGTTGATCTAAACGCGTCACTCGAAACGTTGAGGTCGTTCGGATAACGGATGCTTCAATTTATTTATCTTTCTAAGTGTGCGTACGTACACATATGGCGGACATTGTTAAGAAACCGGCATATCTTAGAAACCAAAAAATCTACGCAATGTGTCAGACACAAAAATGGTGAAATGGATTTAGTGAAAGACTCAAGGTTCTTGTTTCATTATTTGTCAGTCATGCGATACCTATATCAATATACTTAACCTGATAGTTTTGTACAAACCTGAATATATCATTAATACAATTTATTTTCCCTAAAGTCCATATTTTGTGTAGGTACTGTGAAAAAACAACAACATAAAAATTATTTATCGTAATATAAGAACGGTTTTATCGGTACGATCTGGTAGAGGTTGCGGTAGTAAATTTAATTTGAACATTGGCTTGGTTGTATTGCCTTCAGACGGATATTTCCCTCGGGGATCAAAAATATTCATTGTTGCATCTGGTTTTGCGCGGTTTGGCAATTCTTACCAAATAATCAACATTCGCAAGAAATTTAATTCTTAAAAATATAAAAATTATAAAAGTCCCAATTTCTGGCACGACAAACCTAAGAGCTGAACTTGAAACGCCTAGATAGATCTTAAATTTCAGCTAAGCACTATCTCGACAAAACAACAACAAACTGAGTCGTTATTGGTCGTAATTCGTTTAGCTACTACGACACCACAGCCAAAGACATATACAAATAGACGGGTTCAACTCATAACATCAGTCTTTTTGCGTCGGGAGCTATGATGGAGATTCTCCCATCGAATTATCCAAGTTAAGGAAAAGATGAAGATGGCCAGAACTATCTCTAAAATAAAGAATATTGTTCTCGTGACACAGCACACTTCTAACAGATATGAATTAGCATTTCACTTTAAAATCAGTAGAGAAACTTTTTAATAATTCGTATTTTTAAAACTATTTATGCCGGGTGCTTGGTGGTGAACTACAGTCTTTTATAATCGAATTGCATGAGTAATTAATAATTTTAATCTTAACTGAATATACACTAAGAATATGTCATAGATTTGAAATAATCACACACACGTCTAAATACAAAAAAGAGTCGAACAGTAATTGAACACTTTTTGCATATTTGGACCCCTCTCTTTTAAATCGATTTTCGTTTAGTGATTATAAATAAATTAATTTGTTCAATTTTTGTATTATCCCTTATATATGTTTGCCTTCTTATATGTATTTTTAATATATGCGAATACAAAAATGATTTATTAACATTTTTTTTTTATTTTATTCGGACAATTTTCAAATCATATCAAATCAAAATTTATTTATTTAATTTAGATGCGACTTAGGGCATGCTTATGAATGTCAAAAACATTTACATAATTCGCGAAAGAGCAAAACTACGCCATCCGTTCGCAAAACTACCAGGAGGCCTTGTTCTGAGAAGAACGGGCAAGAAACTCAGCAAGTTTTACCCTCCCTTTACGTACAATAATTCAAAAGAAAATGTCATAAACCACAACGTCATTTAAGTTACATAAGTAAAAAATAAAATAAAAATCTGTTCTGTGATTTACCACATTCACCATTACATACATATTCACAACACTTCCAAGATAACAAAAAAAATTATAACAATATAATTAGAACTAAATAGTATATATAAAATAGTAATAAATAAACAATAATATTTGATTATTACTAAACATTTAAATTGCATAATAGCTGATGAAAGTCGTAGAGCGATTGCGAAGAAATCATAAATTATCCGACGAGAGGGAACTTTTATAGATCCTTATTAGTTTAGTAAAGTTTAGTCTCACTTGTGAACTGTCATTTAAGAATTTACGACATTATTATTCTTGGCATTGGCAAGTGACAAGTTGAAAATCTGAATGCTTAATATGTTCTAGTGTTCCCAGTTTCATAAACGATAATCTTTTTTTGCGACTCTGCTGTTTTGATACTATATTCAATATTCATATTATTTTTAGTCTTACAAAGTAGTAGATCCAACTTCTGTAGGTGGTTTTAAAGATCTAAAACTTCTATTAAGAAATAAGTGCCCATTCTAAGCACTAGGACATGTTATCGACATGTTATAGCTGAATGTTTTCCTTCACCACTACATAGTACCAACTATGACAATACAAATTGTGACTTATATTTTTAATAAACATTATTTAATTCACAAACAATATCTCAAGACATGTAAATATAGTGACCATGATTACTTAGCGGTCATATATTATTTTACTTAAAATTTATACTAAAATACAATCATTTACATATAAATTACAAGCACAGTGTACAATACTATGCCAATGATATATGTCGGAACAATGGCATAGCTGTCATTGTTAGTATATGTAACTGAGCTTCTCAATGAACAACGTCAAAGTGAAATCATTCCAAAACCGTTAATAATAGAGCTTATCTGATTTTCCAATATTGCTAGATCTAAAAATTAGCGACTATTTAATGGTCGATAGTAATCATGATTCCGTAGGCAGAGTATTCCACATTGGAATAGCCTTCTATTCATTGTGACTACGTTGTTTAAAATCAATAAAACCTAGTATTGTTTTTTATTAACATAACTTTTACACATTTAAAGAAAAACACTTTTTTAACGGATTGAAGTTTTGTATTATTGTAAACTTATAATTATTTAAACATCATTTTAAATTTAACCGACGTTTCGCATGCTTTACAGCGTGCGTGGTCACCGTGACACGTACATAACTTCAATCCATTAAAAAAGTGTTTTTCTTTAAATCACTAAAATCTTTTAAAAGACCGACTTACAGAATTTATATTTCTAACAGTATAGGAACTGACATGTAGCAGACCTTTTGTCAAGTACATTATAAACTGAAATCCACATACTTGTTCGAGGTATTTATCCAGTTAGTGTGTTGCTCCTGCAGATAAATCGTATAGTACTCAAAACAACTTTGTATTACCGTATATCTTGTCGTGCAGCCAAGTGCAAGGATAGATAACGTCCAATAAAACAGTCTTGGTCTCGGCGCTGATAGGTAGAGCCAATGGGATTATAAGATTATTGTCCAGTTAGCTTCTGAAGCTTATATTGTAGTATAGCGTGTATCGAAATACATAATAGATTTTATTATGAACAAGAAATAATCTTTATAGATTCATTTCTGTTTCTGAAAAGATAGAAGAGCAGAAAAAATTATATAAAGTATTATATATGCGTTGTTTTAATGACAGCTTAATTTTCGAAATCCAGATGAAATGCTTTGCTGTGCAGAAGAAACATTTTCTGCACTTAAATGTCTAGAACTTTTTAAAAACTATCAGGAACTATTGTGGGTGCTACGAAAACTCAAATTTGTGCTGTATTGCTAAGTGAAAGATGGATAGACACGTCATCTATTTTGATTTTTTTACAAAAAGAACAATTTTATTGGTGAGGTTAGTAAATTTAAATAGTTCTTTAAAAAAATTACTTCAGCATATCTGATGAGTGAGTAAAACAAAAGACGATTTGACGTTCCGTTTGGATTGATTGGTCTACTGCATCTCCTATCCAGTACGCGATCCTTTATTATGCCAGTCAGACCAATCCAACTTTTGTTTCTTTTATTTATGTTATCCCTTTATGAATTTTTATTGGTATGACGTCACCGAAACATGAAATATAATTTACTTGATGGGTATGAGTGCTTTTAATATTACGTGATAAGTTTGCACTCATGTCTTGACCTTAGATTAAGATATTGAAACCCGAGACACGTATAAAAGTGATTTAGTAGTCCTTTGATTAATTGTATTGACTCCGATGATGACGTCATAATTTGTTGAAAATTGAATTCATCATAAAACATCAGTGGTTATTTGATTGACGCCGGGTAATAAACTTTAAACTTTATAAAAAGTCTGATATATCATGTGTAACTAACTATCAGATTAAAAAAATATTGTTTAAAAAGAATAGCTTAAAAAGATTTTTGACAGCTTATTAAGATCTAATAAAGTTACAACTTCTAATTAATTGTCACTATAAAAGAGATGTGAAATAATTTCCAACCCTAACAATAACTTTACATTCCTTCTAAGCACTGCATAATTAATCTTTATGTCCCCGATTTTCATATTGTACACCCCTCGAAATTAGCATTAATGTTATTTTTTCATTCAATTCAATTTAGCTGTCTGCAACGCCGGAACAAATTACCAAAACTCCAGGGTAAATAATGAGAGGGATTATAGTCCTCCTCAAACTGAGATAGTCCTTTGAGAGATATAAAATAAATGTATAGCATAACATTTATTTTGTGGTTTTAGGAACATAAAAAGAGATAATGTTGCTTTTTTTAACTGGTTATATTCTGTGAAGTACATTTCAATTTATCGAACGTTGTTGGTATCTATTTCATTATGTTGTGAGGTACGTTAAGATAAAATTTATTAACATAACTTTACCTTCTCTCATACTACAAAAAACAATTGAGACACACATTTTGTTTAAAAAAAATGAGTTATAGAACGCGTACACAGCCAGCCGGTCTAGTAATGAACCATGGCAGTCAACCGAGTCAAGCGATAGGACAATTATAATACCCACAAGAATAAACAAAAAATAAAAAAGTCGCATATATTAAGACGTTGGTAATTAAGAACCCAGTGAAGTAGCTCGGGAAGTGTGACTCCCTCATCGGAAAAACGTATCTCATTAGACGTAGGGCAAAAAATTTTAGGCATACTTACCTGTGGCTGAAACTTAACAAGTCCAAGCAGCAGGAAAGTATTATAAATTTAAAAGTTGGAATGTTTTAATTTTTATTCGGTCAAGTACATCTTACGTTTAAATCTTTAATGCTTATTTTTCAGTACGCGATAATGTATGCCTTTTTCGTAGCCCAGGTAAAGTTTTCTTTATATTTACATAATGTAGTCCCGCTGAAAGATCTTGCGGTTTAAAGATTTATGTTCACAGGAATTTTGTACTCTTTTCAAGAAATCTGGTGAGTTGAAAAGTTTTTAGAATTAAATAGTGCCTTTATATTTGAAGATGCTCAAACCTATAAAGCGGATTTGTTGAGTATATTTCTACGAGATTATAAGTTTTCTATAAACGTTTTTTTAAAACCTTCATTCATTTAAATTACTTAGTCATAAGCCTTCCTGTTAGTAGTTGTTTTGGTAGATATTAAATTAGTATAATGTGGATATATATATATATATATGTCGCAGATTCAACGCGATTAGTAATTACGGAATTGGTGTCACTACAGTCGTCCGAAATTATTACGTGATATTTAAACAAGTCAGTGCGCACGCCAAGCGCAGGCGCCGATCGGAAAGCAACTGCTGTACCTCACGACCGAATCTACGCACTACTGACAAATTGACTTTGACAATTGACACACAGAGACATCTTACAACCTGTAAGATGTCTATGACATTGCGTGGTGTTACCATTCTAATAAAACAAATGACATCGTGTTCTTTTATTACATAATCCCTGACATATATATATATTATACAAATGCATTTATATATATTTTATACAAATGAATTTTTGGTAATAATCTTAATCAAAACTCAAAACAAAAACAATCAACTAACGTCTAGTTTAAAACTACACATGACCCGTTGGGTAATGTGATTTAAGATGTACTATATCCGTATAATTTATTAATTGATTGATTTTGAAGTAGAGTCTTGGGCCATAGGGTTTTAGTGCACAGGTGCTCATTAAAGATTTTAGTTGGCGCCTGGTAGATAGTACCGGTGTCCCCAAAGCTGGTTCTTTCCTCGCTCAACGACAAAGTATCGCAATACAGTGAATGCTTCCACAAGGATTAAAGTTTTTAATTTTGTTTTAGTTTATTATCCATTTCAATGATTATTTTTACTTAATTAAGAATATTGAAAATACTATATATTTGTGTTTGAATTTAATGTCATTTAGTTAATGTTATCGCGACTTAGATAATTCTGCTACATCCAGTCGAAACAGACAACAAAAGTAATTACGATGGCTGATTTGAAGATTGGCGAACAAGTTTTCATTTTGTATTTTATAAACAATTAAAATATGCTGTTTTTATTAAAAAAATAATTAATACTTCGTAAATGTAAAAATTAAATGTAATTCTTTTAAAGAGTACAGTCTAACTGAATAGGGTACTATTAAATTAAGAAAATCTTATTACAAAATGCCAACGTGTGTCGCTAAAAGCTGGAGCGATTCTCGGGCCCTAATGAACGTGTGCAAAATTTATAACACTTTTGACATATTTCTCAGAATAAATTGGGTAGGTGCTAATCTAATACAGTTTTCCTTCTGAAATTTTTAATGGTCTCTTCGTCTAATTAATAAATTTTTAAATAAGCATAGTAGTTGTAATTACATCTCACTTTCGGAGCTGGCAAGTAAGCTCTGGTGAAAGGAAGAAAGGAATTCAGCGCCATCTATGGTTAATATGAAATGTAAGCTTTCTTCACCCTGTTTTTTTGTGTTCATAAGATTGTTAGTAGAATGCTCTTGATATAATCAAAGTACATCACCATGACTTTTACTTCTTTTCATTCTTTTTTTCTCAAGGTCGCGTCGCGTTGAGTCACAAGTCAAATGCCTAGGTGATTTTGCTCGATCCAGCAAGTAAAGCCTGTCAGGATAGCTTTCTCGGCCTCAAGATTTAACAAAATCTGCATTTAAACCTCGATTTATCGACTTTTCATTTATTTGTATACCTTACTTCATTACAATTTTATGAATTGTTCTCCCGTCATTCCCCCACGGAGCTGCTCCAGCTGTCTATACGTATTTCAGTCGTCAATAATAATAATTCTACTTATTGTTTGTGCACTTGAGCCGTGTGTTAAGGACCTTGATAATTTAATATTGTACTGTATTCAGACACTCTCCACGGCCCTGGGTAAATGATGATAAATTCCTACTAGATTTTATTTTAAATCATTTTTGAAGAATCCATCAAGCAGCAGGTATAAAAGAGGGCCTAGAGATAAGGATAGGAAGGGAATGCTTAGGTGGTTTGGCCATGTAGAAAGATTGAATGAGAAGCAGCTCACGAGTAGGATATACAAGGAAACCGTTGATGTAACCGTAGTAGGCCTTGTCGTACATATCTGGCCTAAGCAGAATATATTAGTCAAGGGAAATATCAAAAGTACGCATAAGACGAATATGTATGGTGATTGTCATGAAAGTGAATGAAGCGAAAGCGTTATGTCAGGACCGTAGTAAGTGGAGATCAGTAGTCTATGACTTTCAAGAAAAAAGCGTGTGTTTTTTTTTTATTTTACATAATTATTCATAGAGCTGATATGATACCTTATTTTATTAGCTTCTGTTAATATTTATTGTCATCGAAAAACTCTTTTTTCCTTTCTATTCAATCCAACGCAGACAAATTTACCGACGCCTTGCGGGGAGATAGATAGATAGGTCATGAGTAAATTGTAAAAATCTAATTAAATAACATCGTCACTTGGTTTTAAAGAGACACAGAAACAAAAAAATTACATCAATATTTTTGTAAAATTACTACCTCAATTCATTTCATGTGAAAAAATCTGTTAACAGTTTACTCAATTGAAGCAGTGAATTTCAAATTGGTAACTATAATATTGTTAAATATTCATTCATATTTTTTTGAACCTAGATCGTATCATTTGTATTTGTACGAGGTTTAAAGAGAATATTCAATATTGCAGCACGTACTTATTGAACTTTATTTTAATTTGTTTAAGTTATGTAAATAATAATATGTACCTTTATGTGATGGATTGTACGGTTTTCGTATGAAATAATTATCATACATCGTAACATGTAAACTAGTATATAAGTCGAGTCCTCCCACCCAATAATGTTTTAACTAAGGTGTGAACAAATTCCTTAAATAGAACTTGTACAATGAACAACATTAATGCTTTAATCGAATTTACTGTTTTAATAGAAATTTAAGTACATGACTTCGTCTATGTTATACTTTCATATCATCAAACTATTGCGATACTAGCGAACTGTGGAATCGACTACCGGCGGGGGTCAACTAAAAATGGGTGTCTATGGGCTGCGATGACTGCCCTTGCGAGCGTCCCACAGGCTCGTTTGCCCCCCTATTAAACATATAAAAAAAATAATTGAAGCTAGTAAATATCTAGTTAAAATTTAAAAAAACAAATACACAACGACACGCACTCTTCGAGCGAGTTATCTTATCTTGCCGAAGCCGCGTACAAATTATTTGAAGAAATATATTAGGTATAGGTATATATTAGGGTGTGCAATTATTTAATCAATTACCATCTCACGCAAATTGGAGTGTCTGACAAATTCAAAAAGGCAGTAAAGGTGCATGCTAGAATGAATATACTAAGTTTAAGACGGCTTATGGCGACGTGTATCTCGTTCGTATATATACATATTAATATTAAGTTTCTCATGTAAATATTTTTTTTGTTATGAGAAATAAAGTTCTTTAAACATAAGTAGTACAGCGGTCGTTAAAATTGAGTACTATATTTAAACAGTTTTTTTAATCATTCATTCGTAAACCTTCATTCTTACTCCCAATTTATAAAACGTCAAATTAAGTCAAATTAAAGATATTAATTTAGTCAAGATTAGCTATTAAAAGTTTATTTACATGATTCGCTAAGTGTAGTAAATTAAATTGTGAATTTCTCCCAAACTCATTATACATTTAAAAGTTTCCCGACTTCGAGTCACCTGAGCTTATATTAGAGGACTTCTATTTAGAAAACTATAACTTGGTTTGTCGACAGCACCGCATTTGTTATTTATTAGATCACGTCTTTGTTCCTTATTTTCTGTTTTACGAGTCTGGACATATTTGTTACCAAGCTATAGCTCCAAACTAAAAATTTAAAGATCGTCTCACAAGGGTTCAAGTTAAATTAAATTCTAAAGTTGCGACTCACTTTATTTGTTTTCGAAACTGTTGTAAACATTCTTAAGTTTTATTTTAATTCTATATAAAACTTTTGTTGCGTGTTTTTGTAGTTTTCTTTTGCAGACGTTGTCTAAAGAAAATGGAGTCTATTATCTATTTCACAGATAAAGTCACGCAGATTGTGATAAAAAAGTATTTTTGAAACACGTTTTTCAGTGCATGATTCCTAATACAAAATATTCTAGCAGTTTGTTCTAGAAACTTAAAAAAAAAAAAGTAACCGCTAAAAGAAAAACAATGCAAACAGAGATGTAAAATTAAATTAGGTGTGTGAGTGCGCATGCTCTTGTGTGTGTGTGTGTGCGTGTGTGTGTGTGCGTGTGTGTGTGTGCGTGTGTGTGTGTATGTGTGGGTGATTTGGTGTTTTACAGAGTAACAGTTAATAAATCTTCTGTTTCATCATAACTCAACGTCTTCAGCCAAGTAGTAACCGCTTTTTTACATTCATATTTTGATAGAGGGTAAATGTTAATTTTTCCATTTAATTTATTATATAGGTAACAGCTTAGGAAACCAAAGAATCTCTGCGAGAAAGAAGTTGTCCATTGTGAAATAGGAATAAAACCTCCGTTTCTAAAATAGGTGATGGATGACACGGAAAGCTAATAACCTTGACAATAAAGGATAATAATCGATTATTAATTCCCGTTAGGGGTTGGGGGCGCTACTGGATTACTATAGTAGAATAACCACACGTTTAGCTTTTTACAAAGTATTTATTATATTATCAAAAATAAAGATATAATGCAATTTCATATTTTACGGTACGTTGACTTACTAGGAAAGAACCAAATAGTATTGATAACTTTGTTTTTAATTTTGTTTAAATTTTAAGATTTCATCGCATTGTATTGTCTCCGGAGGAAAGAAATCTATGAAGAAGCCCTATGGTAAATAACATTATTTATGTTAGGAATCTGAGCATTACATTTGTCTCTTTCTTTCTTCAGAAAAAGTGCATTTGACGAAATAGATAAAATCTCTTCTGTAGTTGCTGCCTAATTGTATCTAACGAGGTTTTTTGAGTTAGGGTTGTCTTCTGACAATAAAAAAAAAGTTTATTTTCTTTTAGATTTCTCAGCTAGGAGGTAAGAAAGTTCAGTGTAAGGTTAGACTATTAGTGACGATAATAGTAAATAATATGCCTAATACTTTACTTTATATTCTTTCTTGCGTCACTTTAACATACAACGTACTTGCTGAACTGGTGGTGCCATAATGTACGCACTAGACTATAAAAAAGTTTAAGTTAGTACCATCAATAATATATTTTTCAAATATGTAATTTAAGTAGCTTAATAAATATTTATTTACGAAATTCCAAACCCAAGACAGCTATTTTTTGACGTGAAAACGTCTTATAATTCGATGGAGTGAGCTGCACGAAAAAACATGACGCATGCGGCGTTACCTCGCTTATGACGCATGCGGCGTTACCTCTGTTCAATTTAAGGCTTGAAGTGCAAGCGACAGCGCGGAAAAAGCGACAACGAGGCAATCGGCTGCGATCGGCAGCGTTCATTGGTTAAAAAATTAACTTAATTGTATTTATGAGTACAAATGAATGTAACTTGATCAATTCAATTGTGATTTCCATTTGAAATCATCTCTATATAATACAAAATATCTATCAAACAAATAAAATTAAAATTTTCTTTTGAAAATGTAACCTTTCCATCAGTATTCTCTTATGACGTCACGTTCAACTATCGTCAGTAAACCGACTTTACAGACAACCGTTTTTTTTTAAAATTAAATTCTATGATAGGTATCTATGCACTTCTAATTACGCAACGCAACGCGCTAGAATGGCGTACCGGCCGAGACAACGTAGAATTGTGCTACATGTCATTTGATTTATTGTAATGAGTTAGCTAAAACGACCGACGATAATTATATTGCTTATTGGAATTTACTAAGCAGTATAAACTAAAATCACATTCTCCTTAACTATCTACCCAATGATTAAAAAAATCTAGCCACCCTAATATATATACATATATATTAGGGTGTATATGTATATATATTAGGGTGGTCCTTATTTTTCGACTATTGAATTATCCTCAGGGCACTTTCGCATTTGATTATATACCTCTAAATATGAAATACGTGATTTTGCGTTGTTTTTGTTAAGATTTAGATGTCGCTACCAGTTGTCAATTTTTTTAGAAATGAAATAAATTTATACTTTATTCACAGTAAATTAGCTTCCATTCTTGATATCTCTAAATTAATTGATAGACAACCAAACAACATCTACTTTGAAAAGTGAAGGCTGTGATCCATCAGAATTTAATGTTAATAGATCTAGTATTCGTCGGCAGCGTGTCAAAAATCGCAAAGCTGTTGTAGAGTCGCTCAAAAGAAAGTTTACACTTTATTTCTCATTAACAATCCCTTCCGATGGTAAACTATAGAATAGAATATATTACTGGACAGGAACGATAGATCGGTTGCCAATTTTGGTATCAGGATATGGAGTTGATCAACTAACTTGATACTTAGATATGTTGATACGTTGATTTCAACTTGATACGTTGATACTAAGAAGACTTGGTAAACTTGTCCATCTGCTTTTTCTTATGCAAATAAAAATCTATGTGGATAAATCAATGAATATAACCAAATTACGTGGTGCCCCGCGAAATTAAAGAAACGATTTTTTTTCTTACGAATAAGGACCACCCTAATATATTATATACTGCCTACTAAAAAACAGTATTGCAGAAGCTTAACCGTTCGACGTTATCATGATTCAAGACCAATGGGATTACTGGACTAAACTAATTCCATTCGGTGCCTCAATCCGATTTTATCAGTAACGGATTGAAATACTGTTTTCCTTTAACACAGATAAAATTTATTTTTATTTATTCAATTCGTCGTTCTAAATCGTAAATAATATATATCACGCTACAACCTTCTAGACGTCATTTCTTTGTGTTCCGTGTTCATAGACAACTACGTGATCAACCTGTGCCTGACACATAAGGACATTTTTTGGTCGGAGGCATGACAATTTATTTCACCGTACGAGCGATCATTAAATGCGCACATAGACAAAAAGTCCATTGGTGTACAACTGGGGCTCGAACGAACGACCAGAGAATCGCACGCAGAAGTCACTAGTATAATATGTTCTATATTTATGTATATGTTCGTAATAGAATCAATTTTATTTTTATAAAATTTAGTGAGGGTCATGATGATCCCAAAAATATTTTAACTCGGCTGATCCGCGCATTGTTCATGAGTCGTTGTTGAGCTTTAGTTAGGTATAGTTTTATATATAGTGTTTTTGTGCTTTTCTTGCCAATAGTAACGTCCTCCATTTAGACTTACAGTGAGTGTTTTTGTGCGTGAACAATTATTGTATGGGTACCTTGCCTTACAGCAGCATCAGTCTAACCTCTTTTTGTTCCCAAACTAACTGAATCTGTTTCATGATTATTTTTAAATCTAATAGGCAAGTAGGTGATCAGCCTCCAGTGCCTGACACACGTCGTCGACTTTTTGGGTCTAAGGCATATCGGTTTCTCCACGATGTTTTCCTTCACCGTTCGAGCAAATGTCAAATGTGCACAAAGAAAGAAAGTCCATTGGTGCACAGCCGGGGATCGAACCTACAAGCTCAGGTATGAGAGTCGCACGCTGTAGTTTTTAGGACATAATTTTCAAGTCAAGCCTCTCACATAGCGAGCACAAATGTGCATGTATTCCCCATCACCCACCAAATGGATCATTTGATTTAAATCAACACACAATTCAGTCAACACAAAGAAGAAGTTACTTCGGCATAGCGCAAATAGACAAAATTAGAAATACAGAAATCGAAAAAGAAAGATCGCTGATGCACAAACTTTGATTGAATTTGCGGCGGGGGAAAGGCTGGAGGTAGCAATAGTCAGAAAACTGTGGAATGCCTTAGAGTACTTTTGTTGGATTTTACCCTTGAGGGGTCCATATAAATACACAATTTTAATTAATTACTTAGTATTATTATTAATTTTGCCCTATACTCCATTACTTATGGCCGTTATATATTTATTTAAGTTTTACCGCAGTAACAACAAAATAACTGGCAATATAAAATCTAATAAAATGAATCGTATAAACTGAATTTCTCTAAACGATTTACGTGATTTATTAGATCCAAGAGTAATGAATTGTCGAGAACTGCAATCAATATTTCTTGTTCTAACTGGTTCTCAAATGTTTTTAGGAAATTGATCTGCAACTAGGTAGAAGCTTAGCCTTTCTTTTTAATATTTTATAACTCAATTACTTTTCGACCGTAAGTGACTTTGATACATAAGATTACCTTGGTTTTAATTTTAAAAATTAAATGTTTCGATTGTTGCGATTAGATAATCTATTGTTTGTACCGCTTGTGGCGACTTCCATGCGTCGGGTTGTCTCTCTCCCTAAAACATGGCGAGGGGGCCGATGTATGGCCAGGCGTCATACGCACTCGTGAACGGGTGCTACTTGTGGTGACTGGTCGTACTTGAATTCGTGTATGCGGTGATATTAGTTGTTTCTACTAAGCTACGTATTTACGTGTTGTTCCCACGAGTATGTAAGTGCGTGCTCCTATTTTACCATGCCTTCTGCTGATAGAGGACAAATCCTTGTTTTTAATTTATTTTATATTCCTGGTTATACAAGATGTCATATGGAACTTGGTGTAATGGTTGCAGCTCCTTACAAACATTGTGTAAAAAACTTGGCGATTAAAAAGAGTGGCGGAGAGTTTATTGCCAGTTCTACTCTTCCGTTCTACGCCCTTGATTTGAGAACTGGCAGTAAATGGAAATTCACAATTATTTAATTTTTTTGACGTTCATAAGTGTACTTATTTACCCATTTGAATTAAGATATTTTTTGTTTTGTTTTTACTTTTTATGTGTCGTCAAGGTTTTCAAAAATGTTTTCAAATAAAACATTCGCCTTCCAATTACAACATAGCTAGACCTAAATCTCACATGTACTTTATTTTAATAAAAAACAGTATTTTAAATTCCAATTACGTTAAAAGCTTATAATACTGATTCTGGGTTACGGTAAGTATACTATCTTGCTTAGCCTATTTAGCTTATATCAACTACAAGTGACATATTACCGTCGTTCGTTTAACACCACGTTTCAATTTACGAATATTTCTATAGACTTATGTTTCTCGCGGAAGACATCCATAACTCTCATGCCTTTTTGGGACGGATATCCGACAAGACCGTAGTATTGCGATAGTAGTCGCAGTCGCTTTTCATGCTCAGTAGGTGGCACAAAGAAAAAAAAATAAGTCTGAGTGAGCGGTCATACAGTTAAATGGATAGAGAACAATCTCCATATTTTTTTTTAATAAATACACTTTTGTTCTATTATCAAACTATCAAAGAACACTTTCAGTGGTTTTTTTTTATAGAACAGGGGGCAAACGGGCAGGAGGCTCACTTGATGTTAAGTGATACCGCCGCCCATGGACACTCTCAATGCCAGAGGGCTCGAGAGTGCGTTGCCGGCCTTTTAAGAATTGGTACGCTCTTTTCTTGAAGGACCCTGAGTCAAAGTGGTTATTAAAAACTTACAACGTGAATTCTACATTTCGTGTTAGAGTTTACGGGATTCTCCTTTGAGGATTCTCACGTTCGGAATGATTCCAGCTAATGCTGTTTTCGTGTTCAAAGTTTTCTAATGATACATTAGGTTGCAAAAATTTATTAAAAAGAACAAACTCTATTTATAAAGAAAGTTTTTAAATTGGTATTTTCTATAAAAACTGCTATTCTGAATTTCAAATAAAAAAATATTTTTCCTTTTGTTATGTAATGTAGCTGAAGATTTTAAAGATTAAAATTATAAAATATATGAGATGTGTGATATAATCGTTATCGTCAGAGTTATTACTTTATCACAATATGTTTATTAAACACATTTTTATTAAAGATATTTATTACTTTATCACAGTAGATTTCGGTCTATGCCTACTTCAAGAACATTATCAAATTAATTTTACATCACCTCTCAAACACTTCCTCGTCCTCCGTCCATCTTCAAGAAAAATTGCGCCACTGCTTGCTTCAAACATTTTTAAAAGACTCAATATCGTGACAGAGTCCTTCATTTTTTACTATAAGATTATTTTTCTTCCTATTAGGGTTTCGACGCATTCTGGCTTGAACAGCATTAACAGCCTTTGATTCTTACTAACAACACGCGACCGTCTCGATCTTTTCTGGGCTTCTGGACAGATTAAGTGTTGTATCGGTTAATTGTCTGGAATATGACTGACAGCTCCATACTTACTGTGTGTAAGGCGATCACTGCAATCTTATTTTCTTTAACACACCATTCCATAACGTCACATTGATAATTAACACAATAAAATATGTGAAATGGCGCAAAAACGAAAGAAGTATTCAAAATAATATTCGTGTTCCATACACAAATATTCAGAATAATTACAACGTTGAAAAAAAAGAAAAGTTTTTATGTAACAATATTTATTGCTAGTTATGGCGCCAATTGCTATGGCATACTATTGGTCACACGTCCAATCACAAGCACGCGAGATAATCCGTCGTTTCGTATAACCAATCACAATCAAACGAAATAAGTTATAATTGGTATTTTGTTTTACATTCTGCACTCTGCAATTCCACGTGTAAACAAGGATAACTGGTTGTTTAGAGAGTTTTGAGATATTAGACAACATTGGCAACATACTAAGTTTGAGATTATAATAAATAAAACTTATTCTACTAAGATTTTCTTTATTTCTAGAAACCTTTTATTTAACATGGCATATGAATACATATATTGTTTTTATATATCATTTAAAGCTTATTACTTTAAAAATAATTTATTCAGTAGACTTTCAACATTTTAAATGAATTATTTATTTGAAATGATGTATTGTCGCTTTGAAGGGTGTAAAACAGTTAAGTAATTAGATTAAATCCAACGAAACAAGGCTGTTCACTGATCAAAGCCGTGTAATCCCAGATCGGGTGTACTTTGATTTCGACTACGCCAATTATTTTCGTTATCTTGGATACAACTAATTGCAATATTTGTTTACAATACAAGCCTTTGAATTCAACCTAATTATTACTTTATTTTTTTTATTATTTATTTTTGAATTAGTAAAATAAAAACAGCTGATGATTCTTTATATAAAATATCAATTAAAAATGTCTATATGATAACTAATTAAAAAAAATCTGAAATCTGAAAAATACCTGAAGCTGAGTTTTATCATCGGACGTTGAGGCAAACATCGTTCCGTTTACCTAAACCATTGTCGTTCCACAGCTGAGGAGTTTTTTCCACTTTGTGTAACCAGGTGCCTACCGATTTATGTCCAAACCAATTCGACTTGGGGTCCTTCAACAGAAAAGCGTACCAATTCTTAAAAGGCTGGCAGTGCCTATAGGCGGCAGTCTCACTTAGCATCTCCTCCCCTTTTTTGTTACAAAATAACAAAAATACTTTGCTTAAAACAAGAAACGCACATCCCTAGAAATTAACCATATTCTAGGGTTGTGCGTTGGTGAGCTAAGTTCTAACAGGGAAGAAATAAAAGTAACGATGACCCCTACATTGGCAGTAACTGAACAAGTTATTAAAAAGAAACATTGTGTTGGCGAATGCTACTGTTTGTTTTATAGCAATAGAAATTCTTTTTATACATAAGTGTCCAGAATTGTGTACACAACCTCTTCTTCTGGGACGGCTAGTGGTAATGATGGAATCCAATAATCATGGGGCCACAGCGACTGTGCAGGACTAATAACAAAGTTCCTTGAGGAAATACGCAAACAGTGGCGCAAACTCGATAACTTAGGTTTGTTTCACCAAGATGACATAGCCGCGCACAAGTCCAGATTTCCGATAGTTGTATACTTGAGTTAATGGTCTATTCTGTGCTTAACGTGTTGATTTCGTTGGTGTGTACATGTTTTTATGCTTATCCATAAGTTTCTCGAAATTAAAAGCCAAATTAAGATTAAAATCATTTTTTTCTTCGGTAGCACTCTTAATTTCTGAAGGTCATGTTGCTGGTGCTACAAGACTTCTTCCACTGTTTTCGGCAAGCTATTTAAATCATATATTTTTTAATTAAGGACTATTCCAATTTTGATCAAAATCGGTTCAATCGTTTTAGAGTCATTGGTATTCACAATACGTAGAAGTCCGTTTCTTTTAAATAATTTTTCGGAATAATTAGTCAATAATACTCAAATCTGAATTATTATATAATAAACGCTTTTTAAACCTAAGTTACGTTAAATGGCATTACGTGGTAGAACAGTTTATTTGTGGTCTTCTGATACGTAGACAAAATGCTGGTTAAGAACGTGGCGTCAGGTGCCTAAGTAATAAATTCTCCCAATAAGATAAACCCCGGAATCAAATCCTACGTTCCTTTTATTAAAGAACTCATTTTTTACATAGTTTATTACGTATATATATAGTGCATTTTACTACCAACTAAAAACTAAAATTGGCCAACGAGCAGGCGGCTAGTGGTCACTTTAAGTAATAGACTTACTGCCGCCCATGGACACATGCAACACCTTCCTTGCATTGGTGGTCTTTAGTACCGTCCTTTTGACCCTTATTTTTTTCGTGGGCACATGCTTTACGCATACCCTCCCACGGCACGGTTGCCTGTGAAGGGTTATGTGGGACTCGCCATACATACACACTACAGCACTAACAGCTTAGCCTTGTCCGTATCCAGCCATGACCGTCCTATTGACCCTAAGTCAACGAGATGAAACGGTTGGAATTTCAGAGCCCGTCTCTTGGTTGGCTTTATTCCCGTCCCTTGATTTAAACATAAAAATAATGTCACTTTTACATTACAATTATCCCGCATACTTAGCTTTATCTATCAAAGCCATTTAGATAAAATATTGCATTAACATTAATTATTTTAACATTTGAATTCATTCGTCATACAACGTCATGGTACGTAATCAACGCGACAATACTATTACCAACATAATTACTGAAAATTGTTCGCTAATGATTCGCACCTACATGTCAAATGTGAATTTAATCATACCTGAATTATATATACGCAACTTCTAATAGACAAGCATTCATAGATATGGAAGGATTACTGCTAAATTCATTTTCATAATTGTGAATTCAATTGCGCCTACTATTCAACGTATGCGAGAGAATAGATTTATTTCAGCTTGTTAAGTCTTATTATTATTAAAGATGTTCTGATGATTTTGATATGGATTTCTCATTAATGTGCGTCTACTGATGATAATGTTTTGTTCTAATTCTCTTACTGGTTTATTTGTTTGTTTTAGCTAATAGAGCACATTGAACATAATATATAATTAAATATTAAGATTTCAATTGTACTTGTGTAGACGCGTAAGAAGTTATAGTTCTTTGGCGTAACAAGATAAAAATCTTATCAAAACTGTTATTATTATTTATCTAACAATAGAAAAAAAGTGTCAAATACATTTAAAGTTTTACTATACATAGTTATATTTAAATATCACAAACAAAACTAAAATGTTCACTATAGCTAACTTCAAGGTGTCGGTTTTTGTGTTGTTGTTTAAATGTTAACCATATTTACAAACCTTTGTAAAGAAAGTTTTTATATTATTAAATAAAAAAAATTACTACAAAATTTAACGACGGTTCTAGACATCGTAACCAAACAGAAAATTAGGTACATTTTTTATTATAAACTTAAAAAACTTGCAGTTAATTTCAAAGCCACAGCTCCCCGTTTCATATTACTGAAATCTTGGCAGGTAGACAAGAAGTTTTGCTTTGATGTGAACCAACTAGAGTTACTGCGTCAAACTTCGACGCAACACAAATTGCCTTCGACAGCGTTGATCATTTACTCCTAAGCGCAGTCAGTAATTATAGCTTTAGCCCAGTAAATCGTATTTCAAAGGATTTGTGTAAAGCCTCACAGAATCAATGCATGTTAAAGTCACTAACCTAGTCACTTTCTATGAAGCTTCAAATGTTGGTAAATCACAGAAAATATCTCTGAAATGAAAGATTTTGAAACAGTACTATTAATCTAATTTTATTTAAGAGTATAAATTATTTATTTATTTATTTAAAGTAATCTAACAGCTTACTAATTAATACATATTATTATACAAAATACTAATATAATACAAAAAGCCAAAACAGATTACATAGATAAACATATTGTGTATAAAAAGCAGAAAACAAGTAAAGCGCATTAAAAGAAAATTTTACATAAAAAATAATAATAATAATAATAATAATAAAATTAAAAGACTGAAATTTGACATTTAAAAGCAAAACAAATAATACTAAGAATTTAAAACTACTACTTAAAAAAAAACTACTATTTAAAAAAATCAGAGTCTTCCCGCTTCTCCAAGTACTTCTTGACATCTCTCTTTTTGTGGAAGAAAAGATCAATGTCTTGACAATGGCTGTCATAGTTCGATAAAACCCGAAACATTGGAGAATTACGCAGGTAATTCGACTTCGTACGAGGCACACTGAACAATTTTGAAATTAATGATAGCAAATAGGGACTATCTATCCGCCCATTAAGAATAGCATGTAAAAATAACAAATCTTGCTGACTCCGTCGATATTCTAGTGAGTCTAAATTAAAATATGAGCAAGAACCTGAATAACTATCGAAACTTTTGTATTTTTTGAAACAAAGAAATTTGATAAACTTTTTTTGTATATTTTCCACAGCTTTTTTGTATTTTACATAATATGGAGACCAAATAATACTTCCGTACTCCAGCACGCTTCTGACATATGCAAAATAAAGGGTTTTTATGCAATTTATATTTTGAAATGTCTTGCATGACCGCTTGACAAACCCTAACTGTTTATACGCTTTGCCTGTTATGTTATCGATATGTTCTGATAGGCCCATTTTTTCATCTAATAATATTCCAAGGTCTTTAACTAATTTTACTTGTTTTATGGGGATGTTATTGATTTTGTAAATATATTGTATTTTTTTGTTTTTACGTGAAAAAGTTATCTTGTTACATTTGTTTATATTTATTGTAAGTTTATTTTGTTTGTAATATATTTCTAGTCTATTAAGATCTAGTTGAATTTGATTGCAGTTATCTATAGATTTTATTCTTAAGAAAAATTTTTTGTCATCCGCGAACATAAGATGTTTGGAAAAGCGAAAGCAGTATTTTATATCGTATAAATAAGCATTAAATAATAACGGGCCAAGTATTGACCCTTGGGGTACTCCTGATGTGATGTTAGTGAACATGCTTTTGTACCCGCATATTACTGTTGCTTGTCGTCTGTTAGTTATGTATGACTTTATCCATCTGTAAAGATCGCCACGTATTCCCAGGGAGAAAAGCTTATGTAAAAGGATAATGTGATCAACACGATCAAAAGCTTTTTCTATATCCGTGTAGATAGCATCAATTTGTTCTCCCTCATCCATACCTCGCAGTATATAGTCAGTGAAAATAGTTAAGTTAGAAATAGTTGAACGATTTTTAGTAAAGCCGTGTTGTTGTTCCGGTAGTTGTTTAGAGATTAATGGACTCATAACATTATGGACTAGTTTTTCGAACAGTTTGCTAAAAGAATTAAGAATTGAGATTGGTCTATAGTGGTCAATTTTGTTTTTGGAGCCTTTTTTATGAATTGGAACGATATGTGCTTCTTTCCATTTTAAAGGAAATGTGCAGAATGTGTTAAGGGATAAATTATAGATATATGATAGTGGTGTTGCAAGTTCCTTACTACATCTTTGTAGGAAAACTGCAGGTATTCCGTCACTACCTGGACCCTTGTCTATATTTAATTTTGTTATAGCTTTAAAGACATCATGTTCCGTTATGTGAATGTTGTTATATATAACATCTGACTCGGGTAGGTCAGGTAGATCATAAGTATCGCTGGGAGAGTGGTAGACGCTGTTGAAGAATTTGTTAAAACCATCACAAATCTCAGGCTCCGATTTGTAGGACACATCGCCAAGAACTAGTATGCTTGGGTACTCAGATTTACATTGCCTCTTGTTTTTTAAGTATGACCACAACGCCTTAGGATTTTTAGCCATGCTTTCTTGTATATGCTGTTCATAAGATAGCATGCACTTTTTGGATAAACGCTTTTGCCTACTACGTAACAATGAAAATTCATCATAGTCTCGCGGGTTCTTATACATTTTCCAGCGTCTGTGAGCTTTTAGTTTATCCTTGATAACATGTATCAGAGATTTAGAGTACCACACGGGGTACTTATTATTACAATTATTACGACTCATTGGGACATAATTTACAATAATCTTATTCAGAATATCGTAAAACTTTGCAGTTACTTCGTCAATAGTATCTCCATTTAGAAGCTGTGTCCAGTTGACCTTGCTTAGTTCCTGATTGATAGCATTATAGTCAGCGTGGTAGAAATTATACTTCAGATCCACTTTTGGAGAAATTTTGCGTAGAAGCAAGTCAGTTGCATCTATACTCAAACAGGGATGATGTATATCGGGCTTAACCAATGCTATATCAGCTCTGGTATTATCTAGAGAGACGTTACTTAATATTAAATCCAACACGTTATTACAAATATTGGATATAAATTAATAATCGAATTGATATTGTTACGAAGACGGGTCAACTGCAATGTTTTTAGATTTTTCCACTACTTAGAGAACTTTTCAGCAGGCTGAAATATGATTTATGACCGTTTCAGGAGAGGGTCAATCACATATTAGAAAATCGAAATTTACATAATGTTGCCGTAGTTTTCAGGAGGCTGAAACATTTTTTCAGTCGGTTTCAGAACACGTATAGACGAATGGTACACTTTACAGTAGACCCGTTTTCAGGCGTTTTCAGGCCTGGTTATACCCCTTTGATGAAGGAATATTCTAGAACGAATTTTCTAGGTGTGGGACAAGCACTGTTTGATACGCGAAAGAGAGGAAAGATAAGAACCTTCTCGAAGCTAGACCGAGAACTCTAGAACGCCGTACGACAGGCACATAGCAGTGTGCGAAAGAGATAGCGAGTACGCGCGTTCTAGAATTGTGCGATCGCTACTCAGTAGCGCTCCCGCCTAGAAAGTTCTCGTAGAAATATCGTTCGAGACTATTCCCAGGGATATATAAGCGAGCCAAAACGCGACCAATCAGTTCAGTATCGAATGCGATTCCAAGCGATAAACAGCGAAGAGAAACAGTGCGAATAAGTGATACCAGTGATAAAGTACTGAGTAATTTAAGTGATTAGTGACAGTGTTTCATTGTGTGTGTTATTAGTGCTTTTCTGTGCGTAATTTCCAAATATTAGTGTCAACGAATTCCTCGTAGATTTTATTGAAATAAACCCTTGAATAAATCGACGGCATTTTCTATCCGATCCCCTAGCTCGTAACATTTTGGTGTCAGAATTGGGGATAGAAAAATGCCAATTACTCCAAGGGAGAGTCAAGAGGAGTTTGTAGCAGAGTCTCCAGCTGCGGAGAGAGTGCAGACAAGGGCACAAGCAGCACGCGACGCTGCCCGACGTCAAAGTTTCGATGCAAATCGCGTGATGGGTGAAACCAACGATGCCAATATCCTCCTTGCTCTGCGGCAAATGATGGAAGAACAGGCACGACGTCAAGAAGAACAGGCACGACGACAAGAGGAACAGGCACGACGACAAGAGGAACAGGCCCGTCATCAGGAAGAACAAGTTCGGCGCTTGATGGAAGAACAGGCCCGTCGTCAAGAGGAACAGGCTCGCCGTCAAGAAGAACAGGCACGCCAAATGGTTGAAGAACAGGCTCAGACACGTCGTATGATGGAGGAACAGGCTCGTCGTATAGGGGAAAAATTAGGAGATCTGAAACAAGAAGTTGATAAAAAAATCGAAAATTTGGAATCTGACGTGGATTGCAAGTTATCGAAACAGGACAAACGGATTCTCGGATTAGAACAAGAAATGCAGTGCCTGAAAACCACGGGTGTCGTAACGACTGTAGCACCATCTGGAAATCTGAAAGTACCTCCCTTTGATGGTACATCTTCCTGGGGCGCGTACAAAATACAGTTTGAGACCGTAGCGGAGTCAAACGGGTGGAATGATGATCAAGCTGTTACTGCCCTTATTATGGGACTGCGAGATGAAGCCCTCACCATATTAGATACCAAGACAGGTAAAGTGACGTTGAAGCAACTGCTGGATGCCCTGGAATCACGATACGGAGACGCACATTTAGAGCATGTCTATAGGGCTCAATTGAAGGATAGGATACAGCAGACAAATGAAAGCCTGCAAAAATGGGGACTAGAAATAGAGAAGCTGGTTAGGAAAGCCTACGCATCCTCACCAGACGTTGCAGACAAGATGCTGGTTCAAGCTTTCGTCGACGGTATTCGAGACCGTGAAATTCGAATGGCTGTTAATCTAGGTCACCATAAAGACCTCAAGAATGCTCTTGCCCATGCGTTGGAAGTAGAAGCATTTTGCAAGGATTCTCGACCTAACCGCATTAGGGTTGTTACGGAAAAACGTAGTTCCCAACGTGTACCCACCTGTTACCTCTGCGGAGAAGTAGGGCATATGAGGTTTTCATGCCCTAAGAGAAATCTCCAAAGTGAAATGAAGACAAGACGTGGGGAACCCGAAGACGTGGAAGTGACTGCCGCTGAACAGCGGCAGGGAAACGAATAGAAGCCAGGACCACGGGGCGGGTGCTGGCCGGTTCTGTAAGGAAGGCCCCAAAAGTTATGATCTCTCAAACTCAGGATGGGAATACCATTGTCATCGACGGAGAAGTTAACGGAACTAGGTGTGAGTTAACCCTTGATACTGGAGCTTCCCGGACAGTTATCAGATACCAACTTCTGAAATCATTTTACAAAAGTCTTTCTGGTGGAAATGTACAGCTCCTTACAGCTACTGGTCAGCACATAACCGTTCGAGGAGAAGGTATCGCTACCTTCAAGATTGGTGGAAGATCATACAGACACAAGGTGGTAATTGCTGACATTGTGGATGACTGTATTATCGGTTTAGACTTCATGAAGCATTACAACTGTAAGATTGATCTGAAGAACGGCACATTCATGTGTAGAGATGAGGTAGTTTCTCTAAAGGGCAACACGTTGAAAAGTGGGTACGACGTCTATAGAGCTATCACTGCAGATGGTACAGTCAGTAAACAACGCGAGATAGTTCAAGCAGTATTGGAGGACTGTAAGGAAACTTTGACGAGAGAAGAAATTGCGAAAGCAAAGAAACTATTGAATACATTTTCAAACATGTTTGCTACACACGATGGAGACTTAGGAAGAACAGGAGTAGTCAAACATCAAATTGAGACTGGAAGCGAATCACCAATACGTTTGCGACCGCGACGAGTACCTGTCGCATATGAAAAGAATATAGACAAGATGATTGCGGAAATGTCAAACCATAATGTCATTGAATCATCTTCTAGCCCTTGGTGTTCTCCAGTAGTTTTAGTCAAGAAAAAGGATAACAGTTTAAGGTTCTGCGTCGACTACCGTCGTCTTAATGATATCACGAAGAAGGACAGTTATCCCTTACCTAGAATAGATGACACCTTGGATACTTTAAGTGGGGCCAAATGGTTTACAACTTTAGACTTGAAAAGTGGCTACTGGCAAGTAGAGATAGACCCAAGTCATAAAGAGAAGACAGCGTTCTCAACTGGAAAAGGACTATGGCAATTTAAAGTTATGCCGTTTGGGCTTTGCAATGCACCTGCCACTTTCGAAAGACTAATGGAGAAAGTACTGTCAGGGCTGATAGGAGAAGCCTGCTTAGTGTACTTGGATGATGTAGTCATCGTTGGGAAAGACTTCGATGATCACATACGGAATCTTCAACGGGTGCTCACCAGACTGCAAGGAGCCAACCTGAAACTTAGTGCTAAGAAATGTTTATTTTTCAAAAGAGAAGTGAGCTACTTGGGTCACATTATATCGCAGGACGGTGTTCGAACAGACCCCAATAAGATAGTTGCGGTAAAGGAGTGGCCAGTACCTAAAGATAAGACTGAAGTCCGCGCTTTCTTAGGCTTATGTTCTTACTACCGACGATTCGTGAAAAATTTCGCGGATATTGCAAAACCTCTACACAGACTCACCGAAGAAAAGAGGCGATTCACATGGGATAAAGAGTGCGAAGATGCGTTCAATGAGCTCAAGAACCGACTATGTGAGACTCCGATACTAGGCTACCCGGATCAAGATGGCGAATTTGTGGTAGATACAGATGCCAGTGGAATTGGCATTGGAGGTGTACTATCACAAGTAAAAGGTGAGCACGAGCAAGTAATAGCCTACTTCAGCAAGTCGTTGTCGAAACCAGAACGGAACTACTGTGTCACTCGGAGGGAACTACTGGCTGTTGTGAAGACGCTGCAGCACTTCAGCAAATACTTGTTAGGTCGGAAGTTCCGTCTTAGAACAGATCATGCTGCATTAAAATGGCTACTTCAGTTCAAGAATCCGGAAGGACAAGTGGCTCGATGGATCGAACAACTGCAAGAGTATGACTTTGCTACTGAACATCGCAAGGGCAGAGCCCACGGGAACGCAGATGCATTGTCTCGAAGGCCATGTGAGGACGATTGCAAACATTGTACAAGACACGAAGGTAGAGAGGTTGCCCATATGAGGATACTAAGGACAGACACCATTAGTCCAGATTGGTGTGGGAAATTAATTCAGGAAGAGCAACAACAAGATTCTGACATTAAACCAATTCTGGACTGGATGAAATCTTCGGCTATCAAGCCGCGATGGAATGACGTTGCATCTACTAGCACCACGACCAAGAGTTACTGGGCTCAATGGGATAGCTTAGTTCTTCACAATGGAGTATTATGTCGCAAATGGGAAAACACTCGAGGGGATGCATCTCATCTGCAGTTAATTGTGCCAAGATCCAAGGTTCGCAACATATTGGAAATGTATCATGATGGCTCATCAGGCGGGCACTTAGGAGTGAAAAGGACTCTTCTGAAAATTAAAGAGAGATTTTATTGGATACATTGTCGCGAAGATGTAGAAGACTGGATTCGGAAATGTAAAGCTTGTGCAGCTGTTAAAGGCCCACAGACGAGAACTAGAGCGAGTATGAAGCAATACAATGTCGGAGCACCGTGGGAGAGGATAGCAGTTGACATAGCCGGACCATTTCCGTTAACAGAAAAAGGAAATAAGTACATCATGGTTGTTATGGATTATTTTACAAAGTGGCCCGAAGTATTCGCTATTCCTAATCAAGAGGCAGCTACAATAGCTGAGATACTTGTAAATGACGTATTCTCTAGATTTGGAGTACCCTTGGAGATGCACAGTGATCAGGGTAGAAATTTTGAGTCTCAACTGTTTCAAGAAGTATGCCGGTTAATAGGAATTCATAAGACGCGGACTACCCCATATCACCCACAGTCAGATGGAATGGTGGAACGTTTTAATCAAACCTTGGAAAGGCATTTGGCAAAATTGGTGGACAGCCAACAAAAGGACTGGGACAAGTATATTCCGTTATTTTTAATGTCCTACCGGTCTGCTGATCATGAAACAACGAACGTTACACCTGCTTTAGCCATGTTTGGAAGACAACTTAGATTACCAGCGGATATTGTAACTGGACTACCACCTGACACCCCGGAGAGTGTTACAGAATATGCGGCGGATCTGCGTAATAGACTGTATGAAATCCATGAACACGTACGAGCATCACAAAGCAAAATAAGTGAGACTACGAAGATAAGGTATGACAGGAAGACGAATCACATAGAATTTAAAGAAGGCTCGCAGGTATGGCTCCATAACCCAACAAAACGCAAAGGAAAATCACCAAAGCTTCAAGCCGACTGGGACGGTCCATACACGATAGTCACGAAGATTAATGACGTTACTTACCGGATAAAGAAAATGAGTGGTTTAAGGAGCAAACCGAAAGTCGTTCACATAAATCGATTGGCGCCCTATAAAGGAAATAATGATGCTCGGGACGAGCATGTCTAAGGAGAGGGTAGTGTTACGAAGACGGGTCAACTGCAATGTTTTTAGATTTTTCCACTACTTAGAGAACTTTTCAGCAGGCTGAAATATGATTTATGACCGTTTCAGGAGAGGGTCAATCACATATTAGAAAATCGAAATTTACATAATGTTGCCGTAGTTTTCAGGAGGCTGAAACATTTTTTCAGTCGGTTTCAGAACACGTATAGACGAATGGTACACTTTACAGTAGACCCGTTTTCAGGCGTTTTCAGGCCTGGTTATACCCCTTTGATGAAGGAATATTCTAGAACGAATTTTCTAGGTGTGGGACAAGCACTGTTTGATACGCGAAAGAGAGGAAAGATAAGAACCTTCTCGAAGCTTGACCGAGAACTCTAGAACGCCGTACGACAGGCACATAGCAGTGTGCGAAAGAGATAGCGAGTACGCGCGTTCTAGAATTGTGCGATCGCTACTCAGTAGCGCTCCCGCCTAGAAAGTTCTCGTAGAAATATCGTTCGAGACTATTCCCAGGGATATATAAGCGAGCCAAAACGCGACCAATCAGTTCAATATCGAATGCGATTCCAAGCGATAAACAGCGAAGAGAAACAGTGCGAATAAGTGATACCAGTGATAAAGTACTGAGTAATTTAAGTGATTAGTGACAGTGTTTCATTGTGTGTGTTATTAGTGCTTTTCTGTGCGTAATTTCCAAATATTAGTGTCAACGAATTCCTCGTAGATTTTATTGAAATAAACCCTTGAATAAATCGACGGCATTTTCTATCCGATCCCCTAGCTCGTAACAATATTTAAAATATGGTAGAGTATTCATCATTGATAATGAGTATGATTTTGATATAACTAATTTAAACATTTGTGATTTTTAATAATAAATACTCCGAGTTGACATAATATTAGATACATATAAAATTTGCGTATTTCGTAATTTAACTTTAATCCCAATGTTCTCCTCTTTGGTAAGGAATTCCAAATTCAAATTTGTACAGCTTTGTTTATTTACTAATGTATTTGTGCTTCGATGACCTTCATTCATTTGTTTTTTTTCTTCCGTTTTTTTCTGTTTGCGTCACTCATTTTAGAAAATGGAAAACTTAAAGTATCGCATTATTTACGAGGACGAGTTCCGCCGTGGCACTAGTGCTGCGGAAACGAATCGAAAAGTGATTGATGTGTATGGCGGTCATGTTGCAATAGAAAATACAGTTCGTTTTTGGTTCCAACGTTTTCGTTCTGGAAATTTCGACCTGCAGAACAAGCCCCGTGGACGGCCTGAGACCCAAGTTGATACTAAAGTATTGAAGGCTATTGTGGAAGCGGATCCATCGCAAACCACGTCCGAGGTAGCTGTAGGCTGCGGTGTTAGTGATAAAACTGTTTTAATTCACTTGAAGCAAATTGGAAAGATTAAATAGCTTGAAAGATGGGTATCTCACGAATTGTCTGAAGCAAACCGGCAAACGCGCATCGACTGCTGCGTTACATTACTGAACCGGCACAATAATGAAGGTATTTTAAACCGAATCATTATCTGTGATGAAAAATGGATTCTTTACGATAATCGGAAGCACTCAGCGCAATGGTTGGGTCCTGGCCAGCCAGCCAAATCCTGCCCCAAGCGAAAATTAACCCCAAAAAAGTTACTTGTTAGCGTTTAGTGGACTAATGCCGCGGTATTGTTCATTGCAGTTTTCTCAAATCTGGCCAGACTATTACGGCTGATGTTTATTGTCAGCAATTGCAAACCATGATGGAAAAGCTAGCAGCTAAACAACCTAGGCTGGTCAATCGCTCCACGCCACTGCTACTTCACGACAACGCTAGACCACATACTGCACAACAGACGGCTACCAAATTAGAAGAGCTTCAATTGGAATGTCTAAGACATCCTCCGTACTCCTCGGACCTTGCTCCAACAGATTACCATTTTTTTCAAGATTTGGACAACTTCTTGCAAGGGAAAAATTTTTACTCTGATGGAGCAGTCCAAATCGCCTTCATAGATTTTATTGATTCCCGTCCGACTAGTTTTTTTAGTAAAGGGATCAATGAACTACCTATGAGATGTCAAAACTGCATAGAAAACAATGGTTCATACTTTAATTAAATTAAATATATTATTTTTCAAAATATTAGACTTTTTGTTCCTCCCATACAAAACGCCAATTTCATATGTAAGGACCTAATATATACTCACAACCTGTTCGGACACGCTGGCCCCTTCCCTTCCACATGGAACCAACAACAGGGCTGGTGTGGCGTGTGAATAATCTGAAAATGCTAAAGCATGCAAATACAGGGATAAGCTCCGAATATAATTTTCCCATTCGGTGTCGAGACCCTTGGTCCGTGGGGCCCTAACGCTATAAGGTTTTTTTAGGAAATAGCTAAAAGGTCAGTCGACATCACAGGAGACCGAAGAACTGGCAGCTACCTCGGACAAAGAATTAGTCTATTAAAAGGGCGAACGCTGCCAGTATCTTTGGAACTTTGAAAATATATTTCAGTTATTATATAATATTTTTTAATTATTTAGTTTGAGAGTCAAAGAATTCTATTACTTCTTCTTCTTCTTGAAGTGCCTCTCCATTACTGGAGGTTGGCCGTCAGTTTTCTGAACCGCGTCTTGTCCTGCGCCAGATGCAGCAACTCTTCCGCATTTGCAATACCCGTCCACTCCCTGACGTTGCGAAGCCATGACTTCTTCCTTCGACCAACACGCCGTTTTCCCTGGATTTTACCCATTATTATTAGTTGAAGGAGGTGGTAGCGGTCATGGCGCAATACGTGGCCCAGGTACGCAACCTTTCGCTGCTTAATGCTCCGCATAAGTCCTTTCCCCATTCCAATTCGTCTCAGAACCTCCTCGTTAGTGACCTTCTGGATCCAGCTGATACGAAGCATGCGACGATAGCACCACAACTACACAATTCTATTACAACGTTGCTTAATTAAGATAATATTTAGTTAATGGTTGAATAAATATTTATTATTATTCGACAACCTCATGAGGGCTTGATTTACATTTCTTACTATATATATAAATATGCAAGATAATCAGGTTATGATAGCTACGGAATCAATAATGCAATCCTCTACTTCAAACACCGACTGTACAAAGCTAGCCACAATATATACTATAAAATATTGTGTATACTTTTATATATACGAATACAAGATGCATTATAATGCATAGCGACCTTTAAAAGATCTAAGTGTTAATGAAAACGTATTTAATTTGACACGTAGCGCCTCGCCTCAGGCTTTTCCGATTACTTCTTATATCTTGAAAATAAACTCTCGTAAGGAGCTATATGAGTTTTGTTTCCTATGTAATAAGTATAGGTTAAAAATAAACCTTATTTTGAATTTAATACTAAAGCCCTGGCTCAAGAAACCCGAGAAATTCATATTCTTAATGTTATTTCACTCCTCAGAAATTCTTATTATATAAAATAATAATATGAATCATGTTAAGTTTAACATAAGCGGACGCCGTAGGTTCGATCGGTGGCCGTGCACCAATGGACTTTCTTCCTATGTGCGCATTTAACATTTGCTCGAACGGTGAAGGAAAACATCGTGACGAAACCGATATGCCTTAGACCCAAAAAGTCGACGACGTGTGTCAGGCACTGGAGGCTGATCACCTACTTGCCTATTAGATTTGATCATGAAACAGATTCATAAATCTGAGGCCAGGACCTAAAGAGGTTATAGCGCCACTGATTTATTTTTTATTAACATAAGTGGCTTCAAATTAGTTATATATTATATAGATTGTAAACAGGCTTAATGAAGCCGAACTTTAATAGATTACGGCTACGGAACAAATATATTGTTATACGTTCCGTTAAATTGGAAGACATTATTTACAATTAACTACCAGCCTGTCCTTTATTCCACTGCCCTACGCACATTCTTACTGTGCTTCAAGGTGGCAGTGTATTTTTATAACTATTAACGTTCTAGTTTAGAACACGACATTTTAACATAAAATAATATATTTTAAAATAAAACGCACACTTCAGTTCACTTAAACTTGCCTACCTTACTACCTACAAGTTTTCTGGAAGTGAGTCTCCTCCTAACATGAGCTTGGTTGGGCCTCCTTTTCGATTGCCACCTTTTCCGTAAATTTGATCAATGGTTTTAGGTAGTTGAAGATTATGACTTCTTGACACATGAAAATTTATTGGTATTTGTTTGAAAATTGAATGTAAATTACGGTACTTAAAACGATATACATCTTTTAAGTAAACTTATTACTACAGACACCAGTACTTAATCTTAGTATACTATTAAATTTCTGAAATTTCAACAGAATTCATGGAAGATCGTAGACCAAGAAATTGGCGATGTCAGGCCAAAGACATTTGTCTCTAAAGAAAATCTGTCAATAAAAAAGAAAGATAAAAGTATCCGAGTCAGGCTCATAAATATCACATGTTCCTGTTAAGTATGTATTTTAGCAAATTACTTGTTTGTTAACATAGCAATCCATTTAGGGGTTTGCGCACCAGAAGTTTGTTTTAAATATATTTTTAATTTTATATGGATCACTCACTACAAAAACGTATTAAAAAGCTCTAGAATAAATATAGAACCGTAATTTATTTCTAGTACAATTACAGTAAATCTCGTCTATGTAAAAAAACTTTTACGAAAAAGCTCCATCCTTAACCATATATTCAAAGCTTACAGGAAAGTATCAGTGTGTCAATTTTTCACACATATCACGTCGTATATCGCATTTCTTGCGGCTTTGTGATCTTCATCCGTATCAATCAAGAGAGGAACACATCTTTTTGTTAGCTTTTATTGTTACAATATCGTAAACATGGCTCAACCTTATTGCATATTTACATCTGCGTCATAATATATAAATAAGAAAGTTGTAACACAAAAATGTTAGCAGATTAAACTATATCTACGGCGACAGATACATAGTAAAGATTCTTAAGCCTTAGACCACTATTTATTAAAGTATATTATTGGATATATACTTTAATGTATAGTTGCGTTGCGTTGACACTTTGTGTCAAGTGTCGTTTACGAAGTACCCCGAAAGTTGGTATATATTGTGTCACCGGACTTTACTAATACTTCTAATATTAGTCTTTACGATTTACTGTTGGCAGCTAAAATCATCAGTATCGAATTGACTCTCTCTTCTTCCAGATAAACCAAAATTTAATTAACCCTTTGTTAATTTTCAGCCACCTTCAGTGTAATGAAGGCAGACTGGGGTGACAAAGTTTAGTTTCTAGAAATCCACTTTGTTTCTATCTAGTTCTTATTACTATTTTGAAAGCTTCAATTTTTTTATATGTTAGAAGCTCTTTGAGGTTGGAATTTATAATGGGTCAGATGTTAAATTTTATGTTTTTATTAAAATAGTTTAGTCAGTTAAAAGATGTTAAATGTAGGTTCTTGCTCATATTTTAATTTAGACTCACTAGAATATCGACGGAGTCAGCAAGATTTGTTCTTTTTACATGCTTTTCTTAATGGGCGGATAGATAGTCCCTATTTGCTATCATTAATTTCATTTAAAATTCCTCCTGCGTATGCGACAAGATACTCAAAATTGTTCAGTGTGCCTCGTACGAAGTCGAATTACCTGCGTAATTCTCCAATGTTTCGGGTTTTATCGAACTATGACAACCATTGTCAAGACATTGATCTTTTCTACCACAAAAAGAGAGATGTCAAGAAGTACCTACTTGGAGAAGCGGGAAGACTCTGATTTTTTTAAGTAGTAGTTTTAAATTCTTAGTATTATTTGTTTTGCTTTTAAATGTCAAATTTCAGTTTTTTAATTTTATAATTATTATTTTTTTTTTTAATGTAAAATTTTCTTTTAATGCGCTTTACTTGTTTTCTGCTTTTTATACACAATTTGTTAATCTATGTAATCTGTTTTGGCTTTTTGTATTATATTAGTATTTTGTATAATAATATGTATTAATTAGTAAGCTGTTAGATTACTTATAATTAAATAAATAAATAAATGTACTTACTATCATTAAATATATTGCTAAAAATAAGAAGAATGACAACAAAAAAACAATGTAATAAAACAAAGAGCTTTTCTTATTTATATCCCGTTATCGCTAAATAATCTTAGATATCGGTGGTCACCTGATTAAGGAACGTCTGTACAAAATGACGATTTAAAGAGAATTCCTGGTTGCAAACGGATCGCCTTTTTTTACCTCCGGCCGCCCTCGGTTATTCGTGTCTTCTAACAATATTATTTTATGAAACAAATGAGACCTCCTGGTCCTTATGTAAAGTAAATCCGCTCATGCAATGCTGGCCGTTTAAGAATTGGTGTGCTACTTGAAAGAAAATAGTAGTAACTTAGTCAGATCTTCCAGTTCTAGTTTTAAGCTATTAAAAAGAGTAGCGGATAGTTTCTTGCCCGCTTTACGCCCTTGACTTGCGAACTGATAGTAATGTAAATTTAGAATCAATTTAATATATTTTCTGTTGACGTTCATAAGTGTAGTTTATTTATATAAATAAAGTTATTCAGAGTTTGAGTTAATCTTTCTAATCACAGTAACTGGCAATAATTAATCACTTACTTTGTTCTTGAGTTTAGTTGGATATTGATTAAATTTGACAGGAGTAGTGAATGATGACCGATAACAATAAACAATTTTAATTATCGATAACTCGAGAATTCAGGAACGTATCGTTTGGTTATGATGAAACTGTTAATTAATAGGTAGGTTGTCCAAGCATGTTACAAACTAGACAAAATGCTCAGTATGTCTCCGAACAAAAGCTGAATTTAGAAATGGACTAGAACATACTGTATTGACATTTTGAAAGCTTATCAAGCATGCTATTTGGCATAAGGATCGTCGCTAACACAAAAGAGAGATCAATTACCGTAAGCAAAGTTTATTACTGAATTCTAAATGAAATATTTAATGAAAATTCCACAAAATTCTCTGTTTACCTTTAAAACGATTTATTTTGGAACGACCTCAAGGCAGACGCTTTAGTTGACAATCGAGTATCTTCGTGAACGTATTTACATTTTCTTCATTAAGTACTTGAGCTTCAAATAAATAAGATAGACGTCAAAAACTGTTTATTTTATAAGTAATAAACTTTACACACATTATTTTAATATCACAGTTCCAAAACTTTACAATACTTATATTAAATTTAAAGTACTTTACATAACATCAATAACTTTCAAATATTTACAAACTCAATTTAGCCTTTCTAACAATGATTACAATATGTTGGTTCTTAACAATATAAAAATAATTGTTCATTACACTAAACGCACTTTGACGTTTTTCAGATTTTCTTCTAAATTATTACAATGAGGTTGGTATGATGAAATGTAAATAGTTATAACAAAATAATCATTGCAAACGGCGCGTTATACAAATGTTATCATTTAATCTAATTTTCATATCAAAGGGAACCGCAGAAAAGGTTCACAAATGTAAACAGATATGATACAGCTTTGTTAAACTTTGTAACGTATGTTTAAGCGGGCCATCTTCAATGTATTCAGAATTGATTTTTAAATGACTAAAACCTCATAAGTTATTTTAATCACACATCGCACATCACACATTAACGCTATGTGAATGGAAAGCGTCTTGTTATAAAGTGAAAATTTCTTTAAACGAAACTCAGTATTTGTATGTTGTATTTTATATAAAAAAACTGCGGGAAGCTCTATACGAGATTTGTAGCTTAGTGGGACGACGTGTGGGAAGTGGTTTAAGTAGATTTCAAGAGAATATATATTTGTCTTGAGATTCGTCTTTTTGCTTGCTATTATTTGCCAGTATCTTATCATACAAAAATCTGCCTATCATGTTTACGCAATTTATCGATGTAGGTTTTTTTACATTCATACATTTCATTTTGGAAGGTTTCAAAATAACTGAAGAGTCATTTGATAATAACGTTGGTGTATCAGCTAGATAGATACCATAACGAACGTTAAGAAAACTACACATAAAATACAGAAATATCAAACATCATAATGTCTCAAAATCCCAACCTCTGAATAGTTAATTGTCTTCAGTCATTAATCCTTTTCCATTCCAAAGACAGTCTTTTGTTACCTGTAGACAAAACATGTTTTTGAATCGAAGGAATATTTTTTAATTGATTAGCAGTCGTTAAGTCGTTATAAGATTACTTTTGAAGTTCTTAACGATGAAAATTTATTTAATGTGAATCGTAGACATGATACTGTAACAATAAACAGTTCACTATAGTCAATAAAGAGGTTGGTAACAATATTTTATAATCAATGGGCCTTTGGTATACCTAAGTATACCAATTATCGAATAAACGAGAGTCAAGAAAATACAATGGGGATGTGGGTACCTTTTTCCTTGAGGGTCTCAAGACAGAGGACTGTAATTTACCTCCACTGAGCTTTGCTTCAGGTTTTCATCCACCTACATATTGATAGACAAATATACCCAGAATTATTCTGGGTTAGTTCAAATAAGATAATACAAAAGCTGTTCAATACGATACTAACAAATGTTGTCCAGAGCTTATATAAACAATATTCTAATGAATACAACCAAGACTATGTAAACTATATATAATGAATATCAGACTATGCCATCAATGCCACATCTAGTAATAAATCCAATCCGAACATCTATGTTTTTGCTTGGTTGACCGTCGAGTTTATTAGGTCTACCTAGTTACATTGTCACCACCATACTTAGAACGCACTGTCAGCATTAATACTAATAACACTTCAAGTGTTTAACTTTGTATGCTTTTGATGATGTAAGGCACTTTAGATGTAAGGAGCTTATTAAAATATAATCAGTCTAATCGACCACCGTAGTTATAGGGTCTCACATCGACCACTGTAGGATTAAGGTCTAGCATCGACCATAGTAATTAAGAATACTTGTAATTCTCTTTAATAAAGTTTACATTTTTTAAAAAAACCTTTTGAATACTGTCGCGATTTGACTACCTACATTTTTGTTGCTGTTTTTGTTTTGTAAATTTTATATAAGCACCTACATCTGTGCGTTCTAATAATAATTATTAATCTTAGTTTATAATGTTTTCTCAGTAAGCGAATTTTTGTACATAATTCATATGAGAAATAAAGTTATTCTAACCGTATATAGTGAATGTAGTATATAATGAATGTACTGGCGCGTGCAATGTCGTATGTAGTTTGATCCCCAATGAGGAATTAAGCGGACACAGACATTCAAGTATCTAGATCTCATGGGTATGTAGGCTTGAATAGAATCATGTAAATGCATCTAATTAGATGCAAGTATGAGTAATTACTCACACACTTAAAATATAATTTTATCAATGACAAAAAATGTGTTGTTTTTTCTATGTGTATGTATTGTTTTATATATGACGTAAACTTCAATAGTTACTGTATTTAGGAAATCTGTAAAAGTAGCTGATTTGGTTAAATAACTAAATTATTCCTGCTTTTAGAAATGCCTCCTGTGCCCTTACTCTGTAACTTTCAATAACTATACCGATTCTTACGTTTTTGTAAGCTTTTGTGTATGTAGTTTAGTGCGTTAGATGTAAGTATTCTCAATTCTGTTGCGCTATTGCGATCATGGGATTACTCGATATAAAATATCACTTGGTACCTTAAACTGTATATTTCATCATAATCGTTTAGCTGTCATAAGGATGTATTGCATATATTATGTGTAAGATGGATCGTGTAACAATAAATGTGTTTTGTCGTTAGTTATATAATACATTGTAAATATACAAACCATGACCAATGTTAGATAATACTCTTTAGTACCAAATTACAATATAATGTAATTTTGGTCATATTTTATTTCTCTGCTTACTCGTGTAATATATAGAATAAACAAATAAGTTAGTAATAAAATAAGTGCAATGTAAAGGACAAATTTTATGAAGTGAATCGTTGGTAATCAATTAACGTACATTTTGAACTAGTTATTTTAATGAAGTGATTATTAATTATCAAGCTCTGTGATTACACACACCACAAGAAGTTGTGGTGATTATTATGTCTTTAAACATTAATACATTTGTATGGCTTCATTTAAAACATTTCAAGGACCTGCGGAAGGGTTTGAACTGTATTATTGGAGACAAAATATCAGATACTTTATAATAGAATTCTAGTCGTTTATCTAATAATCATCCCAAGCAAACGCTAGGGGGCGCGCAATTTTTGCTCGTATGTATAATTATACATATCTATGTATAGAGAGAATTTATTATAGGCTAGATATGGGAACATTTTCTTAAACTATTATTACCTATCTTACCTAGGGTAAATAGTATGCAAGTCAGGTTGTACAGGAACATGAACGCGGTGTGCGTGCGGTGATACAGAAGCGTTGATGGCTCGGATGCGTGCTCGCAGCTTTTCATATTGCTCCGGCTGGTACTGAGCTGCTACGGTTACAGCACCACCCGAGTACTGCAATACCAAAGCATTTATATTTAACAGCTAATTTGTAAACCTAGACTTTAAAAATGTATTAAGTAAAAGAAAATTGTTTCTTAGAAGAAAAAGCTCTGTGCTTGCTGAGAAACCTATTTGTGTGTGTTTATTTATAATAACAACATCAATCGGAACAAAGTAAACTTCCTTAATTTAATTTAAAAATATACATAAGTGAATGATTATACTCGCAGTTATACTTTTGATTTTACATTTAAGTTTGAGACACACTTGAAATATATGTAAAAAGTACGTTTAACGAAAAATAACAAAATGTTTGATAAAGTAATGTGATTAACTAGAAACAAAACAAATTACCCAATAGATTAAGGTCCATTAAAATATTTTTCAAGCCCATATATAAATGCGACATAAGAATGCGAATTTATACGAATAAGTTGACCTTGCTACCTTTTTTATTATATACCTTTAAAGCTGCAGCAGCCTGTTCATGCGTGGCGCGAGTTAGATCCCGTCCATCAACGCTCAATATCCTGTCTCCCTTGTGCAACATTCCATGGGCAGCTCCTCCTATAGCCACTCCAGATACAAAGACCCCACAAGCGTCATCATCGGTCCCCCGTTCAGCATCACCTAAACCACCCACTATATCCATTCCTAAACGTGATCCAGTACGGACAAGCCGTACCATTCGCACACATCTGAAATGCAAATCACCATTCACTTTACCTTATTTTCATTATTAATTTAAAAAAACTCAGTTTTGTATCGCGCTGCCCGGACATACAATTTAGGCCTTGACTTGTTTAGGTTATCGCGGAATGTGGTTAAAAAGTGTATTAAGAATATCCATAGCGCAAAATTACCTACATCATAAGCACACCCCACATACACACCATCACGTACATACCCACACTTTTACACCATCACACAACACAACCAATTTAGGCTTACTTAATTAAATTAAATCACAATTAGTGAAATGTATTAAATACTTTGTGTTTGTTTGTTCCGTATTATAAATCTTTTTGTTGTAAAATGTATCATGTATTCCATCTTTGGCTAAATTCTCAGTGTATTTGTTTGTAATTAAACATAATTTATGTTAGCTGTAGGAGTACTAAATACATAAATAAATTATAAAAATCTTTTACGCGAATGAAAGTGCTAATTACTCTGTAAAGAACAGCTCTGGATATAATATGAAAGTTAAAATAATGTGGCGATTGTATGAAATTTTAATTTCTCTTTGTTAATTAATATAGTGACAGATGATATTCAATTTCTAAACAGTAAATACCTTGGTATTTTATTTGGATCCTCTTCTGATAGCTCGTGAAGCGTGGAACATGAGGTCGCTTGTGTTCGTGCTGTTAGTGAAAATTTCATTAGAAAAAACGTGAAATCTATCTACGAACACACAGCGAAATAACTGAAAAACTGATAAATAAATTACATCATAATACTACTAATTTCACTAGTAGAACATCAAAATATAAAACATAGAAATTTTACCAGCATTTAGGAAACAGAAACTATTTTAGTATAGGCGGTAAATAATAAATTTATTCTCGTATTATTACTCTGTATTTACATAATATCTAGAAACCAAAAGGCTCTAGTTTCTGTGAAATATAGTTGGTCTAATCAACAGTAGATTCAATTTGTGTTGAACTTTCTAATTAAGTGGCGTCTAGGGATATAAAGGTGCTTACTTGAGTATAGCGGAGCGGATCTCACCACGGGTGGTATTGTAGCGGGTAAAACCACTAGGGTCACGTGTTCACCCGTTCTCCTTAAAGCTGCTACTGCTTTTGCGTGGGTAGCTCCGATTAAAGATGTTTCTATACCCTATTATTTACAACAATAATAATTACAATTAAGCCTCATTTACTCCTTGAGATATTCATCCACTTTTACAATAGATAGACACATAAATATTATCTATAAAACATAAAATAAAAATAATATAAGTTGTTAAAGATGCATTCTATACGTTAAGTAAAATGTGAATACAGTTTTATAATTAAAATTTAAAGAGAAAATTTAATAAATATATTCTATACACTGTCTGGAAATTAGTTGGTTAGATAAACCCGATTATAAATAATTTAACGTACATCCTCATCCCTGACAGCCAGTATTTTATCTCCAAGTTTCAGTCTGCCGTCGTGATGTGCAGCGCCACCTGCAGCGATGTGCGATATAAAAACGCCACCGCCACCCGCGGCATCGTCCGCTCCGCCAGCTATGCCCAGTCCCAAACCGCGAACGCCTCTGCACAGAGTCACCACCCTTGGCCGCCGAGCTCTACGAACTCTCTAACAAATAACAAAAAATTACAAGGCTTCCCTCATAATAACTTTCAAGCTGGAATAGGATCCACAACTCATTCTTTATTTAAATCAAAATCTTACGTCGGCATAAAATTATGTCGTATTCGAAATGAAAACATCATTTTTTTTCTCAATTTCAAAGGGAACCTACGGACCTCATTAAAAGAGCGAACTCAACAATGTCATTCTTATAATATTGTCTTCTATTATGAGATAATGCGCACGTTGCAGTTAAGGGAAGAGTGAATAAAAGAGGCACTTACATTCTAGAGATACTTACTAGTCTCACAATGTTTCCTGCATTTTGTAAAACGTCTACCGCCACCGAGTGTGGTGCATTCTCGACAGAGACATCGTTGACCTATGAATAAGTAAAGTCCTTAGTATAGATGTGAAGTCACTGGCAAAACAATATTTGTATGCACATCACATATACATCTTTCATGCCGTATACATTGATCCGACCCGTCTTCGTAAGAGTAGATTCGTGTCTAGATGGTATTGTTCTTATTATCCCACATCCGACATCGATGATATAGGCGTATATCGATTGTCAGATCACTCTGCTTTGATAGGCTTAGGCCTGAGATTACAGGACATATGCGTAATTTTACGTGAATAATTAAAAAAAAAACTATGCAAAATGGAGTTTGGAAAAACATATTGTTGTTGATTTTATGAACTTGTTACCATAATATCATGTCGGCATACATAAATTCAAAGACTTGCTTATTTTCGTAATCCCAAGATTTAAAATCAAGGATTAATGTAGGCTGAATTCATAATATAATCTCAAAGCAGTCGGCATAAATAATTTTGATTGAGCCGCTATAACATTTGGTATCTCCTCTTATGATTTCAATGTTGGCTTTCAGAAGCTTATGATCTTCCGATGAATAAACATAAGGGTTTATTATGGAAACAAGGCTCTTTCCTCGAATACGATCCTTTAGTAGTTAATTCAAGTAACAGCGGAGATCACTTACACCGTTTTATGGGTCTTCTCGTAGAAACGTACGCAGGGATATTGTGAACTTGAGTAAGTACTTTGTAATATTAAGGAAATGAGCTTTCAAAAGGCTTAACAGTTGAAGGATTGTTTCAATGTGGCTTCTCTAAATCAAACTATGATTAATGAGAATGTAAAATTGTTTTGTGTAACAAATATCTCGACTAAGTTCAATTTTATCAGCAACAATTATGGACACCTATGCGCGTCAAATGTTCAAAAGTATGTTTCTCAACCACACGTGCCCAAGTTAATAATAAAATCAAAATTTCGTTATAAAATGGTTTTAATCCAAAATATGCAATAAAATCATGATATTATTGTGGCTTAGCTTGAATAATCTCACAATAATAAAGGATTCATACAGAAAAGCCTCCAAATGTATAATATGTAAGGTGTAACTTTCTTTAAACAATACATATGATCGTACATAATTATGTATTTGCACAGGTCACTCCGAAGATATTTCTTTCAGCTGGGCTTAGAATGTCTTATTGCCTGATTATGTGATTTATTAATAAGACACAGATATATGCCTTACCCGATTATAGGGTTGTGACAACACTTCAGTTGTTAAGATCGGAACCACAAAAGATGTTAATCAGCAGCAATCAGATGTAGATTAATCAATGTTTGTTAGTTCTTATAATTCCTTATTTTAGTACATTCGAAAATGTATAAAATCAAACATGTCGAGTTATTTTCTCTAGTCACGTACTTTTTACGACTTTGCCTATAAAATTTTGATAAAACGAATCTCACGCTTTAGCGAAACTTTATCTTCACTTGATAATATTTTTGTTTTATTATACAGTTTCATTTCATGATTATATTCAGATTTTATGGCAGCATCAATTTTATGTGCAATACTTATCTCAAAATTAAGGATACGTTTATTTTTATTATTTAACAAAAATGTCTTATTTGATTAAAATAATGATCAGGGCAATCGAATATTATATAAGAAACATTTATTGATTGTAATAAATAGAAGAAATCAGAACACCCCACCCCTTACAATATATATTTTTATATATGGTAAACTATACCAATAAATCCACTTCAAACTCAAACTCAAAATAAATTCATTCATATAGGTAAAATATTACACCTTTGAACGTCAACAGAAAAGATGTTTAATTTATTTTAAATTTACATTTACTACCAGTTCAAGTCAAAGGCGTCGAGCGGGCGGGGAGTTTATTGCCAGTTCTTCTCTTCCGTTCTACGCCCTTGATTTGAGAACAGGCGGTAAATGTAACATTAGATTAATTTAATGTATATTTCTTTTTTTTGACGTTCATAAGTGTACATTTTGTTACCTATATGAATAAATGATTTTTGATTTTGATTTTATATACAAGTTTACGTTCTGACTGTATTACTTCAGGCTTGAACAGCGAAAGATCAGTCGACTTGCTAGATAACTATTTAACATAAATATTTGAGTCTTCTAAATGCTTTGCGAACTGGTGTCATAGAGTTGGCAAAGAGAGTCTGAAAGATCTGAAGCGAGGTGAAATACGAGTCTCAAGACCAAACGTTATGGAGACTCACCGTGGACAACATCTTGGGGTTATAAGTCAAGTCATTATAAAAGTTTGGCATATGTAGTATTCTCGTCTGAATAATGACATCTAGGTTTAAATTGGGTCTCAAAAACTTTTGAAGATTACCTGCAATAAGATGTCTCCAATTTGCAAACGTCCATCGTTCTTTGCAGCCCCCACGGGTGCGATACGTGTTATGCTGACATCGCCTTCGCTCTCACCACTTGCTATACTAAGACCTAGTCCTGACGCCCCACGCTCCAATGTCACCTCGATAGTCTCCCAAATATCGTCCGAGTCTGGTGAAAACTGAAATAAATTGAATATTATTCCCCGTACTCATAGTATAAAAGACGTATTGGTACAGGTTTAAATTGTACTCAGAGTTCCGTTTTATGGGTTTTTGTGTCTGATTAGTTAACTACTGTTTTAAATAATCAGAGTAAAAAATTTTTTACACATCGATTATAATCGGTAAATGATAAAATTACATAAATTTCCTTAATATAATGCACGACCCTTACCGAGTCTGAAGAGTTAATTTTAATTTCACAATTAGTAATATTCAAGTTCCAGGTTAAAACTTAATTGACAGCGCTACAATATCTTTAGTTCTGGGCCTCAGATTTCTGAATCTCTTACATAATCATTTTTCAATTTACTAGGCAAGTAGGTGATCAGCCTTCGGAGCCGGAGTTTGTATTGGTTAAACACGTTTATATTACGAATGTTATACTTTTGAATTTGAATTGAATTGACAGAAATTGATTAAATTATTGCACATCTTCATACTTAATATTTCAAGAACTTTATTTCTCATTAGAAAAAAACTTAATAGTTGTATATACCAGCGAGATACACGTCGCCATTAGCCGTCCCAATTTAAGTCTACTAGGTTGAGTCTGACATGTATCTTTAATGCCCTTTTGAATTTCTTTAATATATTATAATTTGTACGCGACTTCGGCAAGATTAGCAAACTCGCTCGACAAGTATTGTGTGTTTGATTTTTTTAATGATTTTTTTTTTATTAATAAAGTTTGCCAACGCTCGGCACACTGATACATTGGTAAAAACAAACACAAAATACAATTTTGAATGTGACAAGCAATTAGAGGCAAACATGACATTCATTTAGAGCACATACAAATATCAATCGAAACAATTTTTAATCAAAGCAAACAATTACATAAAGAAACAATTACAAAAAACTAAACTAAAATCGATTTTAAAGTGTGAGGGGGGCAACTCTGGATATCCAGACCTAGCTTGTTTATCAGAATGCTTAATCTGGACACCGGAGAGCTTTGACCAAAACGCGTTCTACGTTCTAAGGGAGGGACAAATGAAATAACGGGATGCCTTGGGGATCGAGAGGGTACATGGATCTTAAATTTAGAAAGAAGGTTCGGACAATCAATCTTATTATTGAATATCTTAGCTGCAAACGATATATCAATAAATTTTCTGCGATTCTCCAATGACATCATGTTAAAGTTTGCCAGCCTGGTTTCGTACGTTGGCAACTTTTTTTTCGAGAGGCCACTGGAAAAAAGCAGATGCCACAGTAACCTCTTTTGTAACCTCTGGAGTCGTAGCATGTGCGTCGCATAATGCGGCTTCCATACAACTGAACCATATTCTAGAATGCTCCGCACGAGACTATTGTATAATTGTATTTTTGATTTGATGCTACGAAATCCTTTCGTATTTCTTATGACAAAACCAAGCATTCTAGAAGCTTTCTTAACTATAAAGTCTTGGTGTTCTGAGAACGTTAGCTTATTGTCATAAAGTACCCCCAAGTCACGAATCACTCTTTCCTCTCGAAGTAAAACGAATAAAGTGACACTTTCGGACAATTAGCTCCATACCATTGGAGACATACCATGAGGTCACTTAATTCAGATCAGATTGGAGCATCGAGCAATCATCGGAGCTACTGATAACACGGCAAAACTTGAGATCATCTGCGTACATGTACTCCATAGAATGCTTAAAACAAGTTGTTAAATCATTTACAAATATATTTAATAGTATTGGCCCTAAATGAGAGCACTGTGGTACACCGGAAGATATGTTATGTATAGTGGAGCTAAAGCCGTTAACGACAACGAAAAATTTGCGATTACTTAAATAAGATTCAATCCATTTAAGAAAAGGTGGTGATACGCCATAGCTAGACAACTTATTTTAAAGTATAGAGTGAGAAACTCGATTGAAAGCCTTGCTGAGGTCTGTATAAATCGTATCAACTTGGAGACCACGATCCAATGCATCACTTAGGAATTCAGTATACTCAACTAGGTTAGTTGTGGTTGATCTAGTGTTTATAAAGATAGGGACTCAAGTATTTTAGCAAAGTAGGAAAGAATAGAAATGGGTCTATAATTAGCTACTAGCTCTTTTTCCCCCGACTTATAGATAGGTACCACTTTAGCCATTTTCCATTTGTCCGGAAAAACTCCTAAGTTAAGAGATTTATTATAAATTGTAAGTAGAGGTTCCACCAAATACTTAGCACATTTGCGTATAAAATGGGCGGAATATCGTCTGGGCCAGCACCCTTATACTCGTCCAAGTGTATTAGTTTCTTAAGAAGATTTTCATAATTCAAAGCCAACGGACACAAGTAAAGAGCACTATTATCAAGTTTAGAAAAATAAGGATTTCTGTTCCTTGCTTTGGCTAGAATAAATGTTATTACTAGGAGTATATACAGTTTTAAAAGGAGTGGAAAAAAGTTCGCAGACTCGGTAACCGTCAGAGGCAGAAGTGTATCCATCAGACATAGCCAAGGGGTAAGAACTATTGCCGCAGCATTTGTTTTTTACATATGACCAAAAATATTTAGGATTTGCTCCTATTTTATTTTCTATATCGGAAATATACTGCTTATAGTAATCACTGGCCATTTTCTTGCATCTTTTACTAAGTAAAGTCAATTCTAGCCCGTCCCTTGCGTTTTTATATTTTTTATAACGTAGTCTTATTTTATTCTTCTCTTTTAAAGTTCGAATTAAGTTTCGATCAAACCATGGGGATAGCGGTTTTTACTAGGTTTGATTAAAAGAACGTAATTATTGATTATATCTCGTATCTTCAAATAAAAAACATTTACAATCAAGTTTATGTCGTCAATCCCAGCGAAAAGTTTCTCCCAATCGCATTTTGTTAACTCAATAAAGATAGTGTCATAGTTAGCTTTACGGAAATTACGCTTAGTCGTGACTATGTTAAAAGGTAATTCAGGATTTCTGGCCAGGGAAATTTCAATATCCAAGGGAGGATGTAGTTTATCTATAACGCTCAAAACACCACACGAATTGCTCACCTCACACGATGGCAAATTTGTAAGTACAAGGTCTAGAATTCTGTTACAATTATTAAGGATAGAATTATGTTGCTTTAGATTATTAGTGTCTATGAAATCGACAAATGGTTGACATGAAGGAGGGACATAAAATTCACCACTAGAATTGCTGCAGCGTATATCTCTTAAATTGAAGTCACCAACAATACAATGATGTACAGTGTTCGAAAATTTTATTGCAATTTGTGGTGAATTTTTTTAACATAGAATAGTTGACGGGCGGAGGAAAGTAAACTACACAGAAATCAATTTGATGAAGGGAACGTGGCGCCGGCAGTTCCACTCGAACCCACGATAAAATTAAAAAAAACAAAGATTTGTCCTCTATCAGCCGGAGAAATGGTGAAATAGGAGCAAGCATGCCGCCACAAGCAGAACAAAGCAACAACAATTGTTTGTTTAATCGTCATAATTATGGTCTCTTTCAACTCTACGATCGTGCGTTCGATTCACAGCTGTGTACCAATGAATGTTTTAATATTTTCCCAATTAGCTCCTACGGTGATGCAAACATGGTGAGGAAAACTCAAAACGCGGCATGTTATAACTAACATAACCCGGAAATCAATGAAATAAAATTACCTAAAAACCGGATGTAATCTTCGGAATAGTATTAGTATTCAAATTAAATATAATAATTCACCTGATTAATTAAGAAATCACGGTTTATCACGTAAAAAGCTATATAATTAATAAATTCGTAAGGTATAGCAAAATAGAATCGAAAGTAAAATTCGACATAATAATGTTGCCATGTTATTTTAACAGCTATGACTTATATTACATTGCTAATGTTTTTTAATCACATGTTTATTAAAAACTAGTAACACTACTACCTGTTTTGTTCTAGCATTCAAAGATAGTTTCCTCTAATTTTGAAATAAGGTTTTACGGCCGCAGGCTGTCTAAAGGGAATAGCGGGTAAATTGATTACTAGATTTTCAACAAAGCTCTAATTAAACGACCACCTATCCGTAAAGCAACAGATTACACTAGCATTTTACAGGCATATTTGGTAAATAATGAATATTATTTAATTTTAATTTTGTTTGTTGATTATTCATTGTATCTTATTAATTATTGTGTTTGCCTGTATGTGTGCCTTAAATATTATTTTATATAATAGGGCAAACGAGCCTACGGAACGCCCAAAAAAGGTAAGCATCAGCCCACAGATACCTTTTCTTAGTGGGTGCGTTGCCGGCCTTTGAAGGAGGAGTACACTCTCACATGCATAGAGATTGTTTTTATTATTATTTATTTTTACAATAAATCATTTGTTTATATTGTTGTACTAAGTAATCTATAATATTAATAAAATAAATAATTATTTTTCGAAAATTCCCATGGGATTCTTTAGGTCAAACAATATTTTTCCGTTCTAGTACTAGACAAAGGCCAGGTATTTACAAAATTCAGTCTAAAAATTATAAAATATAGAACAAGGATTAAAGCGTAATAATTTATGACCCAGTTAGAATTAAATATGCTTGGTGTTTTCACATAAAATTATCATTATAGTCAGAAGTAATGTAGTATATTTTTCGGAAAACCTTTCTTATTAAACTATTAAGTTATAGTAGTCCTATAACTCGAAAGTTTTCTAATGTTTTTATAAATGACAAGTAAAGTTGACCTGACAGACATTTTCCTGTCTTTATTCTTCTTCATAACCAAGTATATCAAGGGTTTTGTTAGTTAATTATAACACAAAGACTAACATACACGATGTTAGTCTATCCAAACATCCCTCGGTCTGGGGATGACTGTAGAAAGACCAGTAGTTCAAGGTTAGCGAAGCGAACCTTGAACTACTGAAGCGAACCCCGAGGGCCCATCTTAAGGGCGTGTGATGGGCTGAGGTGTTTTTAGTGGGTGAGGTCTCGCTACCCCTCTGAATAGCAGAGGGATTTGAGTGTAGATCCAGCCCCACAGTCCCCGCGTCAAGTTCGACATTTTTGATGCGGGCCTGCATTAGTGCATTTCCACCTCATTAAAAAAAAAATCCAAACATCCCAAAACAACATATTAAATTAAACTTATAATATTAGGCGTGATAGTTCTGACCGTGACCTGCACTAAGTTATAATTATTCTTGTTAGAAATCATAAATTCATTATTTTATATGTATTTTATCAAAATAATTATTTTGTCAATATAATTATTTTATATGCATTTTTAATACATCCTCTTTGACGACATTTGCAGCACGCTGTCTGTCAAATGTCATAAGTTTTAATGTGATATTTCATTTTGTTTAATATATAGAAAATTCAGTTATGTAAATCATTCTCTGTATCGTTTCTACTTCTCAAAGTGGCGAAGCATTTAATTATCGTACTGAGACTAGCTTTACAGAACTACGAGCTTCCTGAAACTATCCAATAAAGGAAAGCGTTTGTAAGACATCCCGTATTTGTTTATATACACTTACTATTAACCATAAGTGACTAGGAAATCTTACACAATTAAAGTATTGTTGTTTTGAACTACATGTTTAGTAAAGGCATTCATAGGTTCCGCTAAGCGTATAAGTTTTTTACCAATTAGTATAACTAGTTTGATTTATACCCAAGGGCCAATACCAATACATTTGTCATCGTAGCATTTGAGTCCGCGAGCATTATGTACGGCCCTGGATGGATGTCCATAGAAGAATTGAAGCATACAATTTTGCTATTATACAAAGCAACTTGGTATTTGAATTTGGTATTGATAACACAAAGGAGCTCACAAAATAATGTTAAAATAACATTGATATTGTTCGTAGGTAAAGTAATTTATCGAACCTGACTGTTTCCTGTGACGTGGTGTCCGCCTTCTGGGCTCTGCGTTTGTTCACGACCGCCCTCAAAGTTGCTCGCATTCGCTGAAAATAATAAGTAGAATGTATTTTATGTATTTATAAAATGAAAGATTTTTCTGAAATTTAGTATTTAAACTTAATTGGTGCATTGTTTTGAATATTTTTTAATGAGAGTAGCAAATAGTAGTCAGTGGTATATTGATAAAACAGTAATATTGGAAATAAATAAAAAAAATATATAAGTTGCGCTACAACCTCTTTAGGTCCTGGCCTCAGATTTCTGAATCTGTTTCATAATCATTTTTAAATCTAATAGGCAAGTAGGTGATCACTGTGATCAGCCTCCAGTGCCTGACACACGTCGTCGACATTTTGGGTCTAAGACATGTCGGTTTCCTCACGATGTTTTCCTTCACCGTTCGAGCAAATGTTAAATGCGCACATAGAAAGAAAGTCCATTGGTGCACAGCCCGGGATCGAACCTACGACCTCAGGTATGAGAGTCGCACGCTGAAGCCACTAGGCCAACACGACTCATTGCTTCACATCTGCTGCAATAAAACCTCAATAATACAAAATAATTCCTTTCTTTATCTTTTATAGCTGTAGGGTTGTTAGGTAAGTGATTTATATGTTTGGTATTTTGATTTTTAAAACAATAAGTTTTTATTTCGGCCATCAACGAATATTATACTTACACGATGTACGCTCGATAAAATGCAATACATGCCTGTATTTTGTAGTAATATCTATACTTTAAATACATCTAATGCGCAGATTTTTAATACGAACTATCTCAAAATCCACCAATAAACAATATTAAAACGTAAAATTTTAATTTATACTAACTTCCTATTGTACTGCTAAGATTTCAAATAAGGAACAGAAATGACATTATTTCTTAGCAATATCGTATTTGATTTCTCGGAGCGCATAGCTTGGCAAACATCGTAGACTTAAGCTTTCTATCCTATATATAAATTTAAATTTAACATGAATAATAAATGTTGTTGAATGGAGAAAACACTGTACATACAAACCGAATATTAACTGTCGCATATGGACAGACAGTACAACAGGACTTGCGAGGGCGTGGCCGAGATATACAAAATCATCATATGACGACTTTCCATGGAGCATCAATTGTGCTGATGTTGCAATTTTAGTAATGTATGGTTTGGTAACCTCTAACAGCTAAGGTAAATGTTTCATGTCTGAAATAATTATTATATATTGTATCTATGTTATTTAATCTTTCCACACTTATGTATTATAAAAGTATCTTCACCAAAATGAACCAAGACAGATTTTTTTATTACAATTAAATGTATATGGCTCGCTATGTCCTAGTTTCTCATTAATCTGAATGCACTTTTACTAAAAGGAAATTAATGGCCTGTAATGCAGCCTTTTACGATAGTACGTAAAGTAATTAATGATTGGGAACTAGAATGTCATTGGCAATGGCTAAAGAATAGATAAATACAATAATATTTCATATCGTCATTGAATAATTACTGGTTTCGAAAGTTTGGATACATTTTGGGTCGCAGAAATAGCGCAGTGAGTGAATAATACTGCGATTGACTCTAATAAGAAATTTTCATATTGTCTGTCTTATCTTATTTATCTGTGCCATATTTTCTGAGCAGTGTGAGCCCGGTAGCCCCACGACTTTAGCTCATGCGTTTGAATCACCAATGGATTTTTCAACAGTCGCTGGTGAAGGAAGACATCGTTTGGAAACCGGCATGTTATGGCATTCAGTTAAACTTTAAAACCACGTTATTTGCAAACACGATTAACATTCAATTAAACTAACCTAAATTATAGTAATGTATGTTAATGTATGGATAGCAATTTCACATTTACCTGTTTAGTTTTCCGTTTCTGTCAGTATTTTCCTTAGGGTCGTTATGCATTATAGTTTACAAATTACCGTAATATTTATTTATAGTCAACTACTTGACTCGTAGAAATATCAGGAAACACATGTAATACTGTTTTTTTTATTATTATCATAATTAAATATACACTAAGAAAACGTATTCAAGCTTTGACGGTTTTCATCGTTTGTCTGGACAGATAGTACTACTCGTTCGTGATTTGAAACATTGTTCTTACAAAAACTTAACCATTATAAACGTAACGAGTGAATTTTAACGTCATTTTAATAATGACTTATCTTAATATCCAAGGAACATTTGTCTAACTAATTGCTGTTGTAAAGTCTACTAAAAGTATTGTCTTTTATTAACATAACTTTTACACATTTAAAGAAAACACATTTTTAACGGATTGAAGTTATGTGTTATTGGAAACTTATAATTCTTTAAACATAATTTTAAAATCCCAACAGAAACAATCAGCTAAAATGGAGGACACCGTGAGCAATTTCTGCAGAATCCATTTCTCCATCTTTTAGTCGATACCAACTCCGGGGAAATAAATACAGATAATTCAACATTTTCTACAGCTATGATACTTTTTTGACATTCAACACCTTTTGTCATCAGTCACCACGCACGCTGTAAAGCATGCGAAACGTCGGATAAATTTAAAATTATGTTTAAATAATTATAAGTTTACAATAATACATAACTTCAATCCGTTAAAAAAGCGTTTTCTTTAAAAGTCCACCAAAAGCTTTGCCTAATGGAAATAAAATAATAATAAAATAAAAACTGCAGTACTATCCTAATTCAAAGACAGTAGTAGAGAAAACCGTACTAATCCTCTACTTGGCTATAATGAAAGAATGAAAGGACATACACAAAATAATACGAAAAAAAATTAAAATGCATGGTTTTAAGTCTTCAAGCCCTTAACCATTAACCTAAATCGAAACATCACTAGGGCAAAAATGAGAAAAGCGAAGATGGGACTTTTCTCTTTAAGAAAACTTTAAAAAAGGGATTAACTTTACAGTTCACGTACTGAAAATAAAGGAAGTGAAACTTCGTTTGAATTTTTTACCCTGTTTTGCGCATTGTCGAACTTTTTATAGCCTTCTTCTTAAGTTTTAATTATTTCTCATTTTCCAGTGAACCATTTTTTAATATTTTATTCAATAGTGTCTTTGCTGTAATAATTGCAACGATGATGAGTCGTATTGTGTATGTATACTTTTTTTAAATATATTGAGCACAGAACAGTGATGAACAGAAAAGTGTATTGTAGTAACAAGTTCTGATTTTCATATGTTCTATAGTAGACAGAAAGCCTTTTCTATCTAAAAGTTACCGATTTTCAATATCATAGAAATTTTACAACACCCTTCAATATGCATCAACTCTTTATTAAAACATACTTATAGTATTGATTAGTTACACTTACATCTATAAAATGATGTGTTTATACCTATAATTTTAATACAAATTCTATAGGATTTAAATTAAAGAATTCGACATTCAAGATTTTAATTCTGCTGTTTAGGTTTGAAATTATTTCAGAAAGCAAAACATAAAGGATACGAGAAATACTCTGTCCATGTTTTCTGAAGCATGAATCTAAGAGGGACATTTGAACTAACTGTACGGATTCGGCTTTTGTATGTAACATAAAGTCTTTTATCGCACTTCGCTTTATATCGGTGTAAATAGTTTTAAAGCTGATTTGCTAGAACGAAAAGTAATTTTCACTATTTCTGTTAACCAACTCCGTTGCTCGTTAATCGTACGATTTATTTAGGATGTTCAATTCAGGGTGCTGTTCCAACTGAGGTTTAAAACCGAACGTTTGACCTGAATGCATGTGTGTGAATGGAATGTTTTTTTAATTAAAATTCTGTGGCCATAGGTCAGAATTTGATCAATGCAATTACATTACTTTACAGGCCAAGCAATTAAATTACAAAGAAATCTTGAAGGCACTATTAAAATAAGAAACTCTCGGTATATTAATATCTCTTATAATACGAGGAAAAACTGTACTTATCAATGTCTGATCAATTACCACAGAATTATAGTAATACATTAAATAATATAATACATATTGAATGTATCTGAAGTCTTTTAACCCTCAACATGATCTGACCCAAAACATTGATGCAGAAAATGGTCTACCCCTCACTAAGGTTATAAGAATTGACACCATGCTCCAACTAGGAACTCCTTCTTTTCTATTGATTTTTTTCTTAATCAGAACTCAGGGCCTCGGATCGATATCCACTTGACACGAAGCTATGTTGTAGGAGACCCAATAGGGAAGCTTCATTATTTTGTATCTCGTATATTAATTTGTTAAATTCGATATTAATATGAATAAACTCATAACTATCTATACAAGTGGCTTACTGCGGACAAAATGAGACTAGCTTTTACTCTAAGGTCCATACAAACAATGCTATGAGAATACTTTACAGAGAACTAGGAACTATGCACAAACTTTGATCCCAATTAACCGAGAGAATTCTGCCAATGTTTTGTTTTAACAAAACAATAGTTGGTAGTTAAAATTAATGAAACATACCATGTTTGTTTATAGTTATTTTAATAATTATCAAAGTTTTAATGAGACAAATGAAATACCTTAATATGTAAATCAAAGTAAAATCTATTTTTTAGTTTAATAGTGAAAGCACTGCACGAAACAATACCCTCCACATCCATCCCATAGTTAATGGGGAAAAATTTAAAATTTCCTACATTATTCTTTTATCTCGTTAATTTCAGAAGAAATTAATCCTTGAAATTTGGATTTATTGACCAGGTTTCTGATATCTCAAATATTTCTTCCTATGGACTTTTGTATGCAGAATTGAAAACCTTTTTCACTACATAATAGCAGCTAACCCTACTTTATGGGGTTCCGGAAAACTTTATGGACACTGCCTTAGGGAAAACATATGTTTCTAATGGGAAATTCTGTGTACGCTCACTAGTTTTATAATTTTAGTACTGTACAACAGTTATCTAAGATGTAAAGTTTTAATAAAATGATACTTGATTGTATATTTCGAAGGATATTTGATGAGAAAATGTTATACGTAGGCAAATTATTGATTTGAAATTTGAATTTTATAAGATTTTTTATAAAACCTTTATATTATTATTATTGTACATCCTACCTCCAACTTTTTGTTCACATATCTAGAATAAGATTTTGATATTTTTTACGCCTTTTTAAACTGTTTTCTCATAAGCTTTAACCTTATAAAAATAATACACCAAATATATCTTATGACACGTACGTCATAAATTAGACCAAGTAAACTAAACTATTTAATTATATATATAATATAAAAATTTATTCGGGAACAACTTCGGTTAATTTTTTTTAAATTTAAATAAACTAAACTATTTAAAAAAAATGACCGAAGTTGTTCCCGCATACGTAGATATATATATATATATATATATAATAAAAATAAGATAAGCAGAGAGCTGCTACTCTTTTGAATATATAGCTAAGTCTTTGGTCATCATGCAAATTGAAAGGTACTGCAACTATTACGCCAAGCTTATGGTTAAGGACTTTGTCAAACTCATCGTTGAGTGTATCTTCCAAGATTACTTTGTAAAGTTATCAAAAGTTTTGTTTATATATAATTAAACCTTATCTGCTTTAACACAGTTATGAAGAATACAATTCAACTTAATTTTCGCTAACGATTCAGAATTTTATACACTTTTACCCTGTAACAGAAAATATTCTTATTTTACAAAAAAAAAAGTTTAATTATATACTGTGTTATGTATAAATTATTGTCAACTATCGTAAGCATGTCAAAGCAAGAGACTGGCTGACCATAACACAGGGAATCTTCAGGAAAATCATTTTTGCTTAAATATTATTTTTGTATTACGTTTTTTTATTTCTTTCACAGATTCACTTTTTATGATAAATGTGATATATTAGCCATATCCGAGAGTACATGAATGAAAAAATAGCACTATTAAAAATACTGCGCGTGACTTAAATGCAAGGATGTGGGAAGTAAGATCATTTCACAACATTAAATCACATTCTTAAAGTCACACATGAACTGTGACATTTCTAGGTTGAGCGGAAGTAATGCACAATGATTGATACGTTTTAGAACATATGTCAGAACATTTGTTGTTCTTTATTTGAAACCTTCAAATTATTACTTCCGTTAGCATTATTAGTTCCTTTATCAAAGTTGTAGAATGACATTTGAAGATTCGTCTTATACATGCGTTTCAAAACATAGACAATACTATTATGGTAATTATCACTCGTATTATCTTAACAGCTATGGGGTATGGGGTCCAAATCTCTACTCAGGAAATTGATCCTTACAAACGAAATACGTGCAAAAAATAAGAAAAGGACTTTAAAGTTACGTAATTTAATGTAATTTAATACATTTTTATCTCACAATGGTTGCAAAGAGATGTTGGGAGTTGGAAGAGATCGCTCAAAAGCGAAAAGACAGTCTGTTGCCCTCCTATTCATTTATTTTTTTTGCAATGCAATAAAGTGTTCATAAAAAAAATTAAACTACATCAGAAGCAAACTTTCAATGAAATTCATTTTTAAAATAAATATTAAAAACAAATGAACAATTATATTATTACTCTTTGTCACTCACTAATGAGAGTCAGTGCTTAAAGCTAAGCCACACCCACTTTCAGAATATATTGTAACATTCCTTTCAAATTTATATAGTTCAGTGTGGAACCAGCTGCCCACTGAAGTATTTCCGAACCAATTCGACTTAGGGACCTTCAAGAAAAGAGCGTACCAATTCTTAAAAGACCAGCAACGCACTCGCGAGCCCTCTGGCATTGAGAGTGTCCATGGGCGGCGGTATCACTTAACATCAGGGGAGCCTCCTGCCCGTTTGCCCCCTGTTCTATAAAAAAGAAACACTCCAAAGAGTTTAGAAATAATATACTCGTAGAACGAATGAAGTGATAATTCTAGTTATTAGATAGTTTAGATTATTTCTCCCATATAATATTTCTCGCGCAACCTTTCTAAAATCGCTTACGGCGACTGAACATTTATCTTTAACAAACCCTTTTCCTTTCGTAAAATATTGTATTTGAAGCTCGTATTTTTTCGTAGAAATTTTACATTTGCTGAATGTTTGCGTGTAATTACGTTGAAATATCTGAATTCTAAGCTAGCTTGTAATATCGTAATGTAAACTGTGAGCTACTGAAAATATTTCTGTTTTTCTGTAATTTTTTGCTAATCTTAAATTTGGGTTGTATACCGAAAAATATTTAAATTCTAGGTTATAAATATTCTTGCTTATAAATATTTTCTATTAGCATGTTATAGACTTCCTACGCTCTGTAGTTTTATTTGCGTTAATTCGTAATGTTATAAAAGGACTATCCAGCCCAAAAAGCTTTTTTTTATTCGAACTAGTAGTTTCTATGAGCTTTGAGCGCCTTCAACAAAACAAACAATCTTTTATGATATACCATAGAGAATAGATTTTACTCACATTCTTCCATAATTTGTAGCTCGATCTTATCGAGGTCCTCAATTTCATCATCCTCAAAATCCGTTTGAACGGTGACGTCTCGAGTGTAGTGCTGTAGGGCGATGACATCAAAAGGCGCACGGTCTTCAGGGCTGGCGCGTGGGCTTTCTTCCGGTAGATCGAGCCTGGCCCGTTTGCACGCGGAACATCCGCAAAGGGAGCCGCGCACACGCAGCAGCCACACAAGCCCGAACAGCGCCATCCATGTGGTCATGCTGTGTCTCTCACCATCACTAGCTCACTTCACTTTAGTTAAACTATTCATTTTACGAAGTTTCATATTTCGAACGCAATTTAAATTATTTAAATTTCGAACTGAAAGAAAATAATATAACGGATTCGTTACTATATCTACCAAATTATACGTGGATAACCCTGGTAATGCTTAGAACTGGCCAGTTAGAAACATTGCTAATGAAAATTTTTATAATTTCAATTTTAGAACTCTTTGGGTACCTAATGTAGTGTATGGCATTTATTTGTATAAAAGATGTGACAATCGGCTAAGTAAAAATATTTTGGATCACCCTCACCAAATTTTATTTACGTAAAATTGTGTAATGTTATTAAAATTTTACCCTGCTAAAAGCTTCCTTGCTCAACGAACGAGTAGCAACACGGCGAGGAATTGCTGGCAGCATTAAAGTTAAACGGCTTTAAGGACTTTTTTCAATTTAATTATTACAACAAATATAATACTCTACTAGTGTTGAAAATACATTTTAACTAAGAAACTAAGTTTTTATATTTCTTTGTTTTAAACACCTGTATTATCTTGCATAGGTCCATAAATTACAGAGAGAATTACAGAAAAACTATATGCAATAAATTATTTATTTTATTCGTTTATTTCCGACTATTTTCGTTTCTTTTCGTTTATATTCGATTCTTTTTGTTTATTTCCATTTATTTTCGTTAATTTATTTTCTCTATTTTCATTCACTCTGCGATTAGCATTTGCTAATGAAGCCCCATCTCGTGCCACTATTTACAATTGGTTTAACTAGTTTATGCGTGGACGTAACAACCTCAAAGCAGGATCCTCCATCACCACGACCATGCTTCAGCGCACTCCGCAAAACGGATTGTAAAATATTTGACGAGATAATGTTCATCTTATTTATGAAACGTTTTTCCCACAAAAGTTATTTTATACATCAAGTCATGATGTCAGATGTCATATGATCAGAATTAAAATGAAAAGAAATAACTTAATTGATAAGTTGATTTTTATTATAATCGTAAGTTATGGTTCCTTGAAATACTTGACGTTTATTTATTGTGGTTTTATAATTAAGAGTTAGGATGATGTGTTTCAAGAGACACCGGATGTGAGTAGGTTTACAAATACAAGTTCATAAACGGCCGGCAACACACTTGAGAGGCTTCCGGTAATGTGACTGTCAATGGAGTGTGCAGAATCATCAGATCCCATGTTCTATAAAAAGAATTGTAATAATATTTTTTTTATCCTTTGCTCATTTTTGTTTGGGCAAGTTTATAAGTTATTAAGATAAAAAGATTTATTATCGATATTTAGATGTTATTAATTGCTTGAATGCATTATAAATATCATTATTTTAGCTACTTCATGCACTCCTTCACAATTATTTGTTTTAAATGTTTTTTTGAATTGTTTAATTTAATTTAATTTTTTTAATTGGATAATTTTTTCAAGTCGGGATATTGATGCCGATCGGTTCTTACAGGGGTTTCTGGTTGACTAAGCCATTAACTCTGTCATTCTGATTTTCGGGACTTCTTGAGCATGAATATATATATTACCCTGGTAGGAAAACAGAGTTAGTTTAAATGTATTCTACATTGGATTGATAGAAATACCAAACTAAACAAGGCTCTATAACTGTTTTTTATAACATATACTTACAAGTATTTTTGTGATAGAGGTTTATATATACAAGGTTTTGTAAATAAAATCAAGATTATATCAAGCCAAGCATATATTTTAAAGTGACATCTTCTAACATACTGATAATAACTACTCTATACATGTATCTAAACGCTTCTGTTTAGACGCGATGTTGGAGGACCGACTTCCTAGATATTCAAGACTTTCCAGAGCGAACATCTTAACATCCATTACCGATATTAAGAGCGGGAACCAAAAGAGTACTGTATCTAGACTTTAGACATTCCCCAAAATATTACTTTAAAAGATTTTTGCCAGTTGTACTTTCACGAAATTGTAAGAAAGCAACAAATATTTGTCCTAAATGGTGAAAAGAAAGAAGAAACGAAATGAAATCAAATCAAAAATATCTTTATTCATATAGGTAAAGATGTACACTTATGAACGTCAAAAAAAAAAATTGAATTAATTGTAAATTTACATATACAACCAGTTCGCAAGTCAAGGGCGTAGAGCGGGTAAGAGGAACTGGCTTGTATTATTGACTATTATTCAATAATACAAGTGCAATACAATTTACAGATTATGTAATGATATTGACAACCTAAAACGCTGATTACATTTCTGCATCTAATCGATTTATCTTTGAAGACAAGTAAAAGTTTTGATTTAAGTCTTGTCGATTTCTCGGGAAGTATCCCTTCACAGCGCGAGCAAGTATTAATTGCGTTCTAAGAAACAAAATCTACTAGTGCATCGCCAAGATTTAAAAGCGTTGGGTTGAAAATCGCACATCTAAAGTCTGAGCTACAGTCGCTCCGTAGTCTTATACAAATATAAGTTTGAAATTTCTTCAAAATACAAGCAATCCTATCTTGTTTTATCTTCAATTTCTTTTCACATCTAATTACGAAGTGCGGAAGCAGTGAATGCCGAAACATTAGTACTAACAATAGAAACTTTCTGAAGCAGCCAAAGAATGAGTGAAAAGCGAGGAAAAACAGGAAAAATGACACAGTTTGCTTGAGAAATGACCGCTGTTGTAGAGATATGAAAATGCTACCAGAAAATGTGCCGTTTTATAACTGAAAACAGACAATAATGTGCTTGATTTTAATCAACGTAACGTAACATGTGAAGTCCAATAGCCAAGGGTTTTGGGTGTACCTACTGAACGAGTCATCCCGACATCCTTTTTTGGGCAATTTACGTAATTTTGTTAAAACATCTTAATAAATATGACATGACATAAACAGGATGTTTTGAAGTTTACCTAAAGCTGGATTGTTTTTGGAAGATTGTAAAATGAAATACGGCATGATGTTTTGTGTGATTACGATTGGTCCTCCAAATGTGTTTCTATGTGTTTCTTTGTTTTATGTGTCAGAAACGAGGAGCAACTAAGTTCAAAGTTCCCCTAGGCGTAACTAAACATAGACTAATGAGACGTGATTAGGTTTTATGACAGTCACAGCCTCTGACATATTCTAACGACGGCAAAAATTATCCTGCCAGACATAATACTCATTAGGGCAAAATGTTAGCACAAAATGAATAATAGAACCTCCTTGACCTTCGAACTGTACTGCCCAAGCCTGTTGGGAATTATAACTTATGAGACTTAAGTAGTCGACGTAACGTATGACAGGGGTGACTCGATAAAATGATGAATGGACGCCATAAATTGCAGACCCGATATAAATGGTACTTCTAATACTGAAGGACTCATGAAAAATTTGTTACAAATCACCAAAACCCGATAACGAATTATAAGAAAGTATCCGATATTATGAACCACATCTTCAATCGTATTTATATTTTTCGAGATAGCGTTGCAAGAATTAAGATAAAAAGGGTCTTATAATTCGCTCGCAGTGCATAATTTAAATAGCAATTTATTTTCACTTTTATCTTTGAAAAATTGCCGCTATGAATATAAAAAGAGTTTTAAGACGATACAAATTTAATTTTATTATAACATTTAGGATTAGAAGATTTAAGTGTTTGGTCTTGAAGTCTCTTTGTGTTTAATTCTATGGAAGAAAAAGGACCGCCTTGGAACGCGGGTATCACACGTAATGAAAATTATGACAGAAATATATGATACGCGGAAATCTCTCCACTGGGAGTAGCATAACTTTTTCGGTTCACATAACTTTGCTTATGTTAAATAAATAAACTTTTAGTTTATTTTTAAACTAAATTTTGCAAGATTTGTACGTGCGTTTAGTGTATTGAATACTTGCGAATCACGATAAAGAAGCTTACAAGAAAAAAACAAAACACGTTAATATATTTTTATTCGTAATTATAATCGTTTCATAAAATGTATGTACACAATTTAGTTAAAACCCTAGTAGGTAATATATTAGTTTTTTATTTTCTAAATACCTTTTTGGTGGAGAAAAATTGTAAACCTTTGTCGATGTGACAAGGATTGAATGACGTATGAGCTTTTCAACTTGGAAGGAAGATTGATTACGACTTTTCTATTTACCTGTTAGTTGTAAATATTCCTTTATTTTATCAATGTAAATTTTAAGCTGTATATAAAAATATGTAAATTTAGTAAGTGGTATCGTTATTAACAAAATTCAGTTAATGTAATTTCAAATTTCGTAGTATTGAAATGTTAAAAACGAATATTGTAAAAGTATAATTTAAAGTTAAGTAAAAACATAAATATAATGTATATAATTTTCAAATATAGACATACATGTGCAAAATCAAGCTTCTGACTGAAAAGATACTAAATAAATCCTGGAGTAACCATACTGCGATAGTAGAAGTGCTTACAATGGCCGGGGACAAAATATAGGGGAGGTATTACGAAATAAGACATGCAGACAAATCACGATGACAAATAATAGTTGTTGCTATATATAACCAAACTAATGGCATCATCACAAGACAGTTAATTTTGCGCTTTAAAATATGAGTTTAATATTAAAACTTGGGACTGTCATATAAAGCTCTTGGATGAAAACAGCCCAAGGCCACTTCGAACCGTAGCCATTTAAGTGTGCAGTCTAGATAATCTTGCCTCTTGTCGTAAGCAAGCACTTTACTGAATTCAACAAAATGAGAATGTTTTAGCTGATATATTGAGGTATTTTGTTAAGGTCGATTATAAGAAGTACCCATTTACGTGATAAATGATGAGCTTTCATACAATTTCCAAAGCTTGAACAGAATTGACATATATATGAAAATACAGCTTGTATGAAACCTTAGCCGTTTGGTGATTGAATTAAAGCAAGAATTGCTTTATTCAATCATGGGGAAGCCATCTATCGACAAATGTTGTTAATGTTTTGTAATTAGATTGAACTTTTTTTTTTAAGTTTTTTCTTTGTTGCATTTGTAAGCATTTTTGTTTTGTCAACTTTTTATAGCTTCCACGTCAAAACAGTATGGGTCCACTGAAATGTGTGTTGGTACATTTTCGACTAAAGTAACTGTCTTTGTATTACTTTTTTAATAAATAAATATATATATATATATTTATTTATTAAAAAATATAAAATAGAAATATAAAAATATTTTGTATTTCAAATTTTAAAACATGCAGATGCGCTTATTAGCATTTAAAAAACGTGGTTAATAAAAACATAATTAAATAAACGATTAGACATAGAAGTAAGCGAAAGTAAAGATTTCTTAAATAGCCGGCAACGCACTTGCGAGCCTTCTGGCAATATGAGTGTCCATGGGCGGTGGTGTTACTTAACTTCAAGTGCATAAAATAAACTATTACTCCATATCCGTTTTTCATGTATCTTACATTTGTCAAAGTATGGTTTTTTTAGTAACTATCCAAACACCTATTTTTTAAAAAGATTATAACTAATTTCGTAAACAACAAGGGATCAATAATCACGCAGAATAAGTAAACAAACATGGCTTAATTTACCAACTCATTTTACATTAAACCACACTTTGGCTGAGTAACGTGCCAAAGAAATGTACGTAAAACTTGATTTAATTTAATCCCTTTTTTAAAGCCTTGTACTTCAAGCGCATAGAAAAAATAATATGCAAATAATTCAAAATGTATTAACATGACGAGTGAAATACATAATTGCAACTGTTCGGCAGTACATATATATTTTATCGTGGCTTTATATGACATGAACAGTCTTGTTCTAGTAGGTAGTTTCAATCCACAGTTCAATTCTTATCGTATGTACAATCAGTACGTTTAAGAAAAATTTATACGAAAACTCGAATGATAAATTATAGTTTAATGTCTAAACCTTAAGCACAATGTAAGTAGTACTAGTCCATAGAAGGCAATAGAAAAATATTTCGCCTTGTTAAATTTTGTATATAGAAAGACAGATAATTGCACTGATATGCTCAGAGATGATATGGAGAACGACATTATAACATTACGAAAAAAATGTGGATTTTGTATAGGCTTTTAGAAAAATCGTTTGCTCTTCGGTACTTATTTTATTTAAAGCATTTTACTTTAGTAAATTGTGCATGAACTGACGTTTAAATTAAATTACTATAATTATCAGATAACATCGCACGTTATGTGATAATTATTACACTATTTTGAATATTAAATGTTGCTTTTAATTATCAGCATCAGCCTTCACTAGAGGAACATTTTACTGTTATTTATATAAAATATTAAAGCATAATAATTTGTGTGTGATCGACATTCAGAATTCGGAACAATTAATCAAACAAGAAATTATTAATTGAACAATTGAGTTACGAAGGCGGATTTAAGGTTGTGTTTATCTCGGTCAAATCCAGTGCACTATGTCATTGAATGGCAGAGGTCAAACATTTTTCTATGAACGATTAAAAAAAATTATGTCAACAATAACAAGATAATATATTACGTTTATAACCGTTGGTAACTGACATAGATAGTAATACTGTACTAATATATTGGCATTGAATATACAATAGATGTATTTATAAAGGTTCTAACTATTTAACAATTTATCCGATTCAAATTTACATTTTTTAAAGTAACGGCAACTCATAAAATTCACTAATGAACTATAATAAACGATTATTAATTCTTAGTTAATTTACGTCGAGTAATTTACTCATTACCTCTTGAGCCTAAAACTAAAGTTCCATATTTAAATCCTACCAATCTTACATTATCCAACGTGACAACATTCTAATTTAAGACACTTCAATTTAAAACGTCATTAATCACGTGCGAAAAGTTCACTCGCGCACTTTATGGCATCACCGCAACGCCTTTACAGTTTTCATAATTACTGCCAGTTCCGCGATCGCGTGATTTTTGGGAAGAGCATTACGTGCTTTCCGCTCAAAATCTTCCTCGCAACTGAAAGCTCTGATACGGCTAAGTACTTCACGCATGCGGCTTGATGCGCCTGAACCATGAGTGGAAGAATCCGCGGATGTTTGCTTAATTAAACAAAACATTTGAGAGATTTGTGAAATGGTTTTGCAATTGTTGATAGATTTGTATCAACAATATGTTGATTTCAGTATTGTTAAGTACTACTGTTGCAATGATGTAATTGGACTGAGTATTTCAAACATTCTAATATAAGAGACAGCCTTTATTAGGTTTTACTTTTTGTGTGCGAGTTCGAAAATTCAAAGTAATAGATTTGAAAAATGTTAGGAATTTTTAATAATATTAAAATAATCCAGTGGCGTTACAAGTACTCCTTCGATAATATTTTTTTATAGACAAGTAGGTGATCAACATTTTTTGTATTACAAATGTCGTCGAATTTTGAGTATTTTAAGTTTATTTTTGAGTATTATTAGTTTGAGTTGCCAGTTTCCTCGTGATGCTTAATCGCAGAAGCAAGTGCTAATTGCGCACAAATAAATCAAACTCCATTGGCTCACATCCGTGACCAACGCACGACCTCTTTAATAATATTCCTTAGAAAAATATAACTATTTAATGACATATTTATTACCTGATATATTTATACTGCAAATAACGCGGAAGTACCGCGTTTTATTTCCGGTTAAACGATAATGGTTTTGAGTCGGCAAGCACAAAAAGGCTTACCTATCTACTTCACTTAATTATACTTTATTATGTTATACTTAATAAAACCTTGTCAATAAGCGTTTTAAGGAGAATCAACAAAGGCATTACCTACAGACATACTCAGAGTCATACATTAAGAATGAAAGTTTCCGCTAGCCTATATAATATAAATATTATAAAGATATAGTTATATAGATAATTGAATGAAGGCCTACACATTATTTGTTAATAATTAATCCTTATAAAATTTTGTAAATGTATAGTGGACGAGACTTTTAGAGGCATTTTGTATGAAACATAGTGAGAATTCTTATATGTTTTGCCTGTATCTATAACAAAACAAACTCCTCATAAGCCTTTTAATTATCTTGCATATTCAGTTATTAACATGCCAGTACTAATAAATCTCTATAAATATTCATGGATGCGATACGCAGACGATCCTTAGGGAGGAATTAATTCAAAATTATAAATCACACGCGATTTACATGAGCTTTAAGATATAAATATCTTACGGTACAATATGGGCGACTAGGGATATGTTTCGGCCGGCTTAATCCCATAATCCTTACGGTCAGAAACTGCTTTTAATATGCATTCATATAGACCAGATGCGGATTAGAATTTGAAGAAAAATTCTTGATAAACATTTACTGGTATGTCGTGCTGTTAATGGTGAAAGGGTTGAACCCTGAGCTCGTCATTTAAACCACCCCGGCTAAAGATTTTTTAGCGTATATAGAAAAATGCAAAAAGGCACAGCTGGGTTACATTATTATAAAACATTTATCTTAGACGCTATAGATAATATACACCCTACAACTGACTAAAAAAGGGCAAACAATATATTTACAATTTGTCTCCTATATCAGTGCCAAGTAATAAATAAAAAGTAATAAATGTGATGTCAGACGAGTCGCTTTGACCAAATTATTGTTCTACCCTAGATTATTCGAATAGTGAACGCAAGTCGCATCTGCCATCTAGTGGCTGCTGTCACCGCGCTATGAATTATTGGGGATATAAATTTTTCATTACATGCATGCAGCATCGGCCTGATAAATTTATAAAATATTTTACTACAAAATACTACGCCTCACTTATGCAGGACTCGTATATTTAAACCTCATAATTGATTGCCTAGTTTTTCTAAAATCTAGGTCTATACGTATATTTACAAATACTCGTTAAATGTACATATAGATGGCATTTCATTATTCAAAAACTTTAGTTAGTGTTCTATTTTTTAATATTTTAGTTATCACTATAAATAGCCTGTAAATAATCGATATATCTCATAAAATGAACATCGCGAATAACGATAGATTTTTAAATAAAGTATTAAAAAAAAACAAATTTTTGTCTGAAAGCGTTCGTTTCTTTAATAATTTGTAGCCAAATATGTAATCGACTATCGACAAAATGAAAAATCGATGAAAGACTGATTCGAAGAAGGAAAGATTTCTCAATGTGTTTTCATTTACTAGGGTTAATTGCATAGAAACAAAAAACCCACCTATGCATAGCCGGAGACGAACGCATGACGTCATGCTTAAACACTGTTGTATTTTTATATATTCTAATATGTATTAAGAGATACATAGCTGTCTATGGAAATGTTCTTAACTGATATAAATTATCGAATAACACGATACTATCAACATTTGTCAGCCACAAATCCACCAGCGTTGTGTACCTACTTGGTAACAATAAATCTTATGCCAGCACTCGCAACGTGTGTTGTTTCTTGACAAGTTTATTTCCCGAGACAGAATTGTACTTTTATACAAATGTGTAAACACTTTTAGTGATTTTAAATTTCCGCCTTTTAGTCGGCCAGTAAACTTTAATATTACGTAATTCAGTAAAGCGCAATCATTAATTTAAAGCTGATACTAAAGTTAACGGGAAAAGTATGCTATCCTAATAAAATTGAAAGGATCACTAGCTAAATCTTGTAACTTATAGTCAGATTATCATAACTTGGTTTTGCAACGGATGCAAAATTGCGCGAAATTCTCCACCCATCCACCGATTTCAGTGCAAGAATGTATAATATTTCAACTTGAGACATCGGTGTTCCTTTGATAAATTTGATGTGTATTAAATTTAAAATTGTATTGACAGCCGATTTCAAAGATATTAAAATATTAATTTAGATATAAAATCATACACGTGAAATCATTTTAAATGTAAAATCTGAAGATTTCACATCCGTTACCGAGCCAACCAGAATTTCAACATTTTATTAAAATACTTTTTGGATTTCATCCAAATCTTTATTATGTTCTCATATAAAACTATTCTATTGGGAACCCTTATGTCTAAAGTAATGCTTGAAATGAATTATTGCTTTCATACCTTTAATTTTTTCTGAATTGAGTGTAATTCTTTTACGAAAAACATTTCTTGTATGTTTTTTACAACCAGGAAAACAAAAAAAAAAAGTTAAACATTTATTTTTAAAATATATGTAAAGTAAAACCCAAGTTAAGTTATCTCTTTAACAAAACTTATTATGAATATGATTTTAATGTTATTTCTCTGTTTTTTTGTAACATTATATTTACTATAATTTATATAACTAATATATCGTGTAAATTTAAATGTAAATCTACTTTTATCCTTTAGTATTTCCATGTGTGAAGTTTTTGCGTTGGTAACAATAAGTAATAATAACACCAGGAAGTAGGCAGTGCCTACTCGCAATTACAATGATTAAGATAACATTCTATAAGACTCACTTCCGCGCTTTTTTCGTCTTATTATAAAAAACAGAAAACACGTTTAAAAATGTAAACATATACATTTATAATTAATTCGGAGAATAAAGAAGTCAGACTCGGGGCAAAGAGTTGAAATAAATCATTACCTTAGCACTTTCCTTTGATTTATTCCCAAGCCACGTGAGGGAACGTCACGGGCACCCGGCTTTTGAGTGTCGTAATATAATATACGACCTCCTTTTTTCCACACAATTATTTAACCTTTTGGTAATCCACTAAAACATTTTCAAGTTAATTAGCCATAAGAAAACCTACTTCCTCTGTGATTAACAGTCAAGTCATTAAGAAAGACATGTACAGTCAAGTCTTGCACAAAATGCACTAAATATACAAGCCCTAACTTCAGATTTTGTTATTAAAAGCGGCTAAGATAATTTTGATCAAAAGAACGACAAAGATCTTCGAGGAAAGGTAGCCCCTAGACTGGGATGTCCATCCAGTATCATGTATGTGTATGTATGTTGCACGCAGATGAATACACGCAACACAGTATATCGAACATTATAAATACTAAACAGATTCCTTTAAATAAACACTATTGATTGGTTGGCTGTACCTTGGCATTTACTTAAAAGGTTAATTTAGAATATATAACGATAATTTGGTTCTTATGTATGTACATTACAAAAAGTTTGATCTCTGCAACGAAATCAATTTCAAAAGAAAAACATTGGTTTGTTGCTGTCATCATGTTATTTCGATATAATAATCATTTTACTAATAATTAAGGAATAATTGATTAAAACAAATATTTTTTCAACTTCACATAATTGTATTTTTACAAATTTAAAAGGAAGACACAGTTTGGATGACTATTGGAAACAAATAATTTCGTCTAGAGTGTAGGCTTCATGTCGCTTTCTTTATTAACAATAAAATATTTTAATAGCAACTTAATTAGATGATTTAAATATTTAACCAAATATTCTTTGTAGACAAAAAGGCTTTTAATGCATTTTTTACCGCTACCACAATGAACTGGAGTATTTCCGAACCAATCCGTATCCATTCTTAAAAGGCCCGCAACCCACTTGCGAACACTCTAGCAGTGTAAGTATCCGTGGCAGAGCATTAGGTGAGCCTCCTGCCAGTTTGCCTCTTGCTCTATAAAATAAAGATAATGTATGTTTTGGTAAAGAAACTAAGAACCACATATATTGAAAATCTTTGATCTTTATAATTTTTCATTTAGTTCATTATGTTTGCGAGACGTGTAAATTGACGATTTCATTTGGAATAAAAAAAAATTTTAATCAACTTTCCTACTACGTTTACATAATATATTTTATTATTGCTTTAAATACTTGACTTTAATCAATATTTGATTAAAAATTTCAATACTGTTAAGAATTCATTTAAACTATAGTTCATAGGACAATTACCGTGTAATTAATAGCTTAAATGAATAGACTTATTGTATCAAATTATAGATGAATTATTATTAACATTTTAATGTCAGAATTATCCGCTTCTATTCTCTGGTCTTGCATTATTAACTTCATAAGTTTGAACATCATACACGATAAGTTTAAGATATTATTTTACTTTCCCATATTTAAGACCTCATATATGATAGTACCTACAATCAACATATCAAAAGCCATAGCCTTGCGGTCTTATTAAGTGGCTGCTAGGTGAGGTGTATCGGGTTCGATTCTCGGTTTAAGTGCAAGTTTTAATTTAATTTTAATTTGTTCTCGGCCTTTGGCAGGGTTGTACGGTACCGGGCGAGAGCTTAAACCGTACATGACTTCCACATATCACATAATCTCAGAGGCCATCGAACTACAGTAAAGGAGACTGTGTGATATTAGAATGTATGTATCAATACGTTCTAGGCCGAGACTGGAAATTACAAGTGGTCAGTAATTTAACATTCCTTTCCTTGAGTAGAATGCCTGGCGAACTCCGAGAACCCATCTTAAGAGCGTGTGAACGGCTGAAGTGTTTTTAGTAGGTGGGGCAGCACCAAACCACAATAGCAGAGGAATTTGAATGTAAACCCAGCCTCACAGTCCATGCGTCAAGCTCGACATCCATGGCATACGCGTAAACGCATTTTCACTATATTAAAAAAAAAACAAAAAAGTACCTACATGTAATTAAAGGTCATAATGTTGACCGAGTTTAATTTATGTCTTAAAATAGGAAGTTGTTTAATACCAGTATGTTACATAAGGTTAAGGTTGAAATTCAAGTAAGTACAAAGTTATGAAACTTTGTTGTAAGGCTAGTCTTAGTCTCTAGTCTAGGCTATTAGTGCTTTTAAGACCAAACAAACATGTACAAGCCAAAATTAACCACCAAATGGGTTCTAGTAGTATTTATCTGCGATAAGGTCGGAAAAAAGCCTAAACATTTTTCATCTTTTATTGGCTAGATACAAATCAATCTGACATCAAACGGATTCTATAATGTGTCACTTTAAATCACAATTTCAGAAATAAAATTAATAAAATTTTTCGATGTTGTCGTTGCAGAATGATATCCTTGAATGTACAAAGAACCCAACATTACAGAAAATGAAAAATATGTTTCATTTTGTCATTGTTGGTTCTACACAAAATATTATAAAGTTTTGCATGGCAGAAGGACTTATTTATTATTTATTTATTTATTAACACTTCGTTGCTAGAAAGAAACACAAATAACACAATACATATAAATTACAAGGGATGCAACGGGCGGCCTTATCGCTAACAAGCGATCTCTTCCAGGCAACCCTAGTAAGAAAGAAAACAATAAATAAAAAATGATGAGTGCAAGAAGTGCATAACCAGAAGTTATATAAAAAACAAAATATATATATATTAATCTGTAAAACCTTAATCTAGAGAAAAAAAAAACAATATTAATAACTAAATAAAACTAAAAAGCTAATCTTACAGATTCATGAACAGCAAATAGTGGATTACATAATATACAAAAAGAAGAGGAGATAATCCTTACTTCATCATTATCATATACCAGTTAAATGACATAAATGTCTAAGAATAAAAATAAATAGTTTTTGACATACGAGGTGACATTAAATTATGACATTAATTACGATACAGGTCATGATACAGTCAGGTTTTTCCACCATAATATCATCACTTTTTATAATCTGAAGCTCATTTCATCATGGCTCTGAGGCGTCATTTAAATAAGGAGCAATAAAATACTTGTAAGATGCTATTTACCACGCCTAGTCGGCTCGAAAATAATTTAAGGTTATTTAGGGTGAAATGTATAAAGATATTATTTATTTACATGAGGGTATTTGATAAATCATCAGTTGTGGTCTGAACGCGCATAGCAATGAACATAACTTGTCACATTGAGAACTTTCTCTTATATACACGAAGGTGTTAACGCAATTAAATTATCGGACTATCAGTTTTAAAACCTAAGAAAAAACACGCACGAACAGCACTGGAATGAAATTTGGAGTCCAGGCAGTAGGGCCGATACATGGAAACGGTGCAGACAACAATACATGTTTTTATTAAAGCATTGGGAGTTCAGGCGGAATCAGGGTAAAAGCTAGTATAATAGTCAATTTAAAAAATATTTATCATAGTGAAAGACATATTCGTTATATTTTGCAAAAGTTTCGGTGGTATTATAGAGAACTCTATATTTTTGCTCTCGCAAGCAAGAGGAATGTGAATTTATTCCTTAACGTAACGGCTCGAGTGTACTCTAAGTGGATTTAATAAAAGATCATATAGTATGCGCTGTACAAAATCTAAGTATGTCATGCGGAAGGAGTCTCCCGGAAAAGTGTGACGTCGTGCCCGGTTGCGTGGCGTGCATTGCGCTGTGAGACGTTGCGCTGCGGTTCATGCAGTGTGTTTCAATAACAGAGGACATTGCGCAAGTTGTTGTAAGCTGAGTCAATCAAATAATTGCAAAGATGTATCAAATCGAATTTAAAGGTTAAACTACTAAAAGTCTACCAATGAATTACATTTAAAGTTTAACGTGATTTAAATTCTCAGCACTTGAGACAGAGAAAAAAAAATTGTTTGCTAAGGAAGGAAGGTAGGAATTTTTAGGAAGGACCAATATGTATGATTTTCTATATTCTTTAATACTCTTATTTTACGGGGAAAATGTTATGAATTTTTTTTTTGTACACTAAAAAGTGTACTTTAGGGTAGTCGACAATAAATATTTTTTTACATGAAAGCGTCGTTTCAGTGACCACAATACAATACACCACTGTTAAGGATTGATAAGAAAATGTCTCTTATGCAACTGTCGCGCGGTTTTACAGTCGTGCCGTTTATAGAGCCTTAAGGGGAACCCCGAAGGTCAGGATATTGGCGGCTAAATTAAATTGTCTGATTGACATTATCTTAGTTTAGTTAGTAAAATGCAGAGCCTGAGTCGAGTCGCCCAGAGCGGAGCTCTATTAACGTGCTTCAGGTTTATAAACGCTATTTACTTTATGTGTAGTGATTTTTGGTGTTTTAATCTAGTATTTAAATGTAATCTGTGGTATTGTTTATAATAATATTTGTTTCGTCAGTACAGAAACAGTCTATAAACAATCGTATACTCTGTTTATAATAAACTTGCCACTTAACAATAATGTGAATATAGTCGTGATAATATAAAAAAATTCAAGGATAAAACGCGCGGTATAAATTTATTCGCGTCAATTACGTATTCATATTCTTTTCTATGCAACAAAAATTCGCAGGATTAAAATCCTCATTTCGAAATTATTTTAAAAGCTCATAAATGGAAAGTATATGTAAATTTCAGCCTGCTGTGTGTAGCAAATGGAGTGAGCGCGCTAGTGAGATCTGGGTTGAGCAACTATTCGTTTCCAGACAATTTTATGTTTGGAGTTGCAACGGCTGCATTTCAAATAGAAGGTGGTTGGAATTCTGGGGGTGAGTACTAAACCCAATATTGATTTAAAACTGTTTGCAGGGAAGGAATTGATATTTCTAATTTTGAATTCCATGTTTGACTTCAATGTTGAATGTATATTTTATATGTCACGTTGTATATATTACAGCGATAAGTAGTATATAGTTTAAAGATTAAGTGATTTGCAGAGGTAATCATTATTACAAAAGGTAATAAAATTGTTAAATTTTGTTTCCACGTTTAATGTATTTCATGATACGGTTTTTATTTCAGAGCAAGGACGAATAATAATTGGAATTAATTAAAATATGATATGACGATGCTTTGATGTTTCTAGATGATATTTGTCAATAAGACTAGCGAATTTTGAAAACGTTCTATATTTATTAATTTGGGCATTTGTTAAATTATTAAAAATAAGACAAAACTTATGAATTAAGGAAGCAGCTATTACATTAGTTGTTATGGTGATTAAAAATTCGTGACGTTTTTTGTTACTGTAAAGTTTTTAGTCTAAATTCAAATTCAATATTCAAAAATAATTTATTCATGTAAGTGACATAAGTTACACTTATGAACGGCAAAAAAGAAATATACATTGAATGCTTCTAATTTTACATTGACTGCCAGTTCTCAAATCAAGGGCGTAGAACGGAAGAGAAGCACTGGCAATAAACTCTCCGCCACTCTTTTTAATCGCCAAGTTTGTTCTTTTTTTTTCTTTAATTGACACCAAAGCTATTTATAAGAAGAATAAAAATAATATGTTCCTTTTACAAATAATTTAAAAAATACTAAATAATTTATTTATTAAGATAGGAAAAAAATACAATAAAGTAACTGCACATACGAGTATATAGTTTAAATCAAAAACTATTTTAGTTTTTAAAATTGTTATTAGAATAATACTTGTATAAATACAAGTATATACACATAATAAATACCTAATTTTATTGTTATATTACTTACTTATGTTTCCGTTATGTGAAACTTGTTCAATTTTTTATATGTACCAGCGAATTGTGTGACCGTAAGATCGTTTGCTTCTTTATCTTAAATTAATTAATACTTCCAGTAACATAATACTTTAATTACAGGCAAAGGTGAAAGTGTTTGGGACACCTACATACACAAGCACCCAGATTACACGTTGGACAAGTCAAATGGCGATGTAGCGGCTGATTCCTACCACAAATATAAACAAGACATAATTATGGTCGAATCCCTTGGAGTGAAGTATTACCGTCTGTCGATATCATGGCCAAGGTATAATTAACCTAAAGTCACGCTATATTTCTGATAATATTATGACGTCCCTAGAGTTAACGAATATAAATCTAGCGAATTTATTTGCGTCGTTCCACATATACTATTTAATTATCCAATCTGTTCTTATATAGGGCGAATATTAATATCATAACAATAATTCATTATTACATAGTAATTTTCGATTAGTTGACTATTCAACACAAATTATTTAATTGGTGTAATTCTTTTTATAAGAGATTTAACCAAAGCAAACAAACTCGTCTGCTTTAATATATGAAGTAAAATGACAGTGAAATATAAAAGGATAACATCGGGACTAGTCCCTAAAACATATCAAACTTTATATAAATTATTTAGAATACAAATTATTATATAATGTTGTTTTCATAAGTAGAAAAACTTTTGAAGTATTAATGAGGGATTACGTGCCTGTGCTTCTATTAGTGTTATACAATTTAGTATATTTATAACTACGATGTTAAACATATTTAAGAGTCATTAAAAAAGCAAGGTTACATACATGATAATTTTTCGAAATAGATCGATTTTCCAAACAATAATACATTCATATTTATTTAAATATTACTTTAATGAGAATATCCTATGTTGTGTATACTTACATCCGGGTTGTACAAATATATACGTAGCTGATACACACAACTGCATAAATAAAATTGTTTTGACAACTAAAGCTGAAAAACTTCACATGCTGGTTGTCTTAGTTACAGTTTAAGTTAACAATTACGTAAACTTTCTGAAAAAAGGCGTTATATAAGGACAACAATTAGTTACTCTAGAAATCACGCGAAGAAGCGTACAATGATTAACACTTAATATATTACATTAACGTTTTTATTTATTCTCATTCCTCTTAATGCCTAGTGGTTGCCTGGAAGGGATCGCTCGAAAGCGATAAGGCCTAGTTGCAATCCTATTCATTTAATTATGTCGATTGTTTTTGTTACTGCAACGAAGTGTTAATAAGTAATAAATGTTTGTACGAAAAACAAAAACGCAACTGTGCACTTTATTGAATATCATTCCGAGCATTCCGAGAAACATACATATTATATACAACAGCGACTCCCGGATATTAGACCCAAACGTCAGTCCTGTTAGAACCGGTGGACTGAAATTGTAATAATAATTAAAATATAAAATATGAATGCGAAGCAAAGCGTTTAAAAATGTAATTTATTGCACCAACAGTTTACATATCTAATTGCACAAATTATATTTTCTTAAAATAAACAGAATTCATAAAGTATGTTGTAGTATTTATAATTTCGTGGCTCATTTTATATTTAACAGTAAATACATAGTATTTACAAAACCATCACCTACAGCAAAATGCAGAACAAATTTATATGATTTTAAAGAGAAAATAAGTCTATTCACAAGCAATATATGTTCAGGGTTTTGCTAGTATATCAAACGAATTTACCTGGCTTTTGAGTTTACCATTAAGACATTAGAGAGATTCGTTTTAAGTTTCACTAATGCCAAAGTGCTTTTATGGAATCGTCTTTCGTAAACACCTCTCTATATTATATTTCAAAGTTTGTTATACAAGCTTCTTGTGAGAACTACAAAGAGTTTTTATAGTTTTTCTCTACTTAATACATGAGCGGATAATAGTGGAGGAGATTTGGTAAATGCTTTTTTTCATATATCCTCCCCTGCCCCCGGGTGGTGGTAAACATATCATTGAATAACTGTACATTTACGCCTGAACCAAATAATTAATCCACAATCTCAGATTAAAAAAAAACAATCAGACCATGACAGTCGATCGATCTCCTATCTAATATCAATCCGTTGATTGGTTATTGGCACATTTATCAATATTTGGATTGAATACTCTATCTCAGATGGTCAAAAATGGATTAGATTGGGTTTGGCGTTAAAGAAGATTTGGCTCAAATTCGCGCACTAATCACACCCTGTGCTAATTTGGACATTCTCAATAATGTTTTATTCTCGGTCTTCTTAATTGGACCTAGCATAGCTAGCTTGCTAGGTAGTAACCCGAGAATACCGTTCCATACCAATTATCCTGCCAAAAACCCCAACTTTTATTTTTGTAATAAAAGTGTAGACGTCTCCAGAAATTAACCGAGAAATACAATAATTTGTTTTAGTGTTCTATTTATCAATTTTTAATTATTATTATTACTATATAGGTGAAGAATATTGTTAAAACTGTATATAATAAACAATAATGTTTGTAATTGCTGTAAAACTAATGTAAAAGTATTAGTAAGATTGTGATAGTCAGTGTAAATGATAAGATAAAAAGAAATGAAACTGTTTATAAAATATGATATTATATTTTTTTAGAATACTACCAAAGGGAACAGATGATTATATAAATATGGAAGGTGTTAAATACTACAGGCGGGTATTTGAAGGCCTATTGAAAGCAAATATAACACCTGTTGTAACCCTTTACCATTGGGACCTCCCAACCCCTCTCATGGATCTTGGCGGCTGGACTAATCCCAAGATTATTGATTACTTTGAGGACTACGCCAGGGTTGCATTCAGGTTGTTCGGTGATGTCGTCAAATATTGGACCACGATTAATGAGATACATATCCACTGTTATCATGTAAGTAGTATTATATTAGATGATTTTAATATTGTATTTGTGATTCTTACTTGCAATAATATTATAGTCTTCTTTTGGTCCTTCTCGATATTAGAGTTCGTGTGTACACGCGTCTTGTACACGCTTAATATATTTCAAACTATTCTATCTATAGGTATTCAATCGTATTATATACTATCTGCATTTTTGCAAAGTAATTGAAATATATTAGATGCAGAATCATCGATCAATCTAAAACAAAAGACAAGACGAGATTTGGTTCCGTCGTTGCCAGCGTGTATCAGCCATCTTCCTTTTCAGGGGTAGAGGTATTGCTACTTAAGAAACACGCGTGAATAAACAATGTCATAAATTTTTAGGGTTACGGGAACGACTATTTCGTGCCCGCTGTAAAGTTTCAAGGTGTCGCCGAATATTTATGCTCCCACTATATGTTGCTGGGACACGCGAGAGTGTATCATCTATATGATAAAAAATTCAAACCCCACCAAAAAGGTAAAACTTACAAACGTATAACAGGATAAAAGTCAAGTTCTTTTGAATATGAATTTGAAATGAATTATTGTTTTATTAAGTAAACAATATTTATTTGCTTTATGCTAATTTCCTGACAAGCCGCTAGCGCCAGTTGGCACTTTCTGAGTCAGAATTTGCTTTTAAGCGAAGATCTCTCACGAGTCGCTAAAATATATTATTTAATCTTGGGAATGTTTGTAGTATTGTCTTTTATTAACATAACTTTTACACGTTTAAAGAAATCACTTTTTAACGGATTGAAGCTATGTATTATTATGAACTTATAATTATTTATTAATTAATTTTTCCCGACGTTCAACGTAATCACGCAGGCAGTAAAGCAGGCGAAACATCTGGATAATTTAACATTCTGTTAAATAATTATAAGGTTATAATAATACATAGCTTACGTACCTAAATTAATATTTCTTATATTAGTATATTGATTAATGCTTTCTTTAGTTCCTTGCCCTTAATGTATTAAGCCCTTAAGAGTTGGACATGCAAGTATTAAAACGAGGCGTTTATTGCAGGTATAATTGGAATTACACTGGATTCTTTCTTCGCCGAACCCAAAGACGAAAAGAATCCCGACGATGTAGCCGCCGCAGAAAGATATCTACAAATGAGGGTAGGCATTTTTAATTACAATTAGTGTAGCTGAGACAACATGATATTTTTGTATTTATCTTTAAGACGCTACAAATCTATACACATCTTGGACTCACATTGCATTTTTGATCATGTTTTATTACGACGACATTACATAGATAAGTGGAGCACACATGTCGTCGTTTGTTATGTCTAAGATACGCCCGTTTATCCACAATTTTTTTGACGTACGCAACTCGACCAGTGGATACCCGGCCGACATAGCTCATTTATTATACTTTATTAAAAGAAAAAATTTAATATCTTTATATATATTATTACGCGTCACGTGGTTTGTCCGCTATGGACTCCTTATCTACTTAACCGATTTCAATCAAATTTGCACACCGTGTGAAATTGGATCTAACTGAAAAGATAGAATAACTTATATATACATATAAATCTAGATTCGATAGAGGTGTCTTTTCTGCAAGAAATTAGAAATTTACACATTCTAAACTGTTTTCCGTATAATATTAAAATCTCGTTTTATTTCCAGTTGGGTCAATACGCCCATCCGATCTATTCACAGGAAGGGAATTACCCAGACCTTGTCCGTGAACGAATTAGCAACTTGAGTATCAGTCAGGGTTTTTCAAGGTCACGACTGCCGGTCTTCACACCACAAGAGGTAAGTGAATGTAATTATTAAAGATCCGTATGAATGTTCACTACGGGTAAGCCCCGGTTCATTATCACAATATAATTCCTTCTAACCTTTATGCTTAACAGCTAGGATTTTAAAAGTAATCCAAATTATGTTCTGCATATAAAATCTGTCTCATTAAAAACAACGGATTTTTAACGGGTTTCCCTAATAGATATTTCTCTGATGTATATATATAGATATACATATAATGGTTTTATGTAAATGGGCCGGAATACCGCGCGGAATACGAATACACGGCTTTGGCTCGCGTATTTGTATTCAGTAATCATTGAACGCGTTTTACGGTTTGGTTTTATTATTAACACGTATAATTGCTTTACATAAACATAGTTTTTCACAACATTATCTAATCAATTAATTGTAATGACTTCTGTTTACAAGGTACTTATTTCTGAGCCGTCTTGGAGAAAATTATTTAGTTTGATATACTTGACATTATGACATTAATGACAACCCGGGGATATTAATAATACCCATTGCCGGTAGAGAAGGGAAACATACATACTCAAACCAGTTATCTGTCATATAATACGTGTATCTATACAATATATCTTAGGCCTAACGTATCGCCCTAGGTTTTGGGGATATGACTGGTATCAAGACATTTAGTTAGCATCTTTAATTACCTTGTAATAATTAGAACACGCGTCTAAATGGCAATCTATTTGAAAGCGTTGTCATTTTTCGAAAGTTGGTTATATAACCAAGACTTTCGCTTGTTTTTATAATAAGCAATCTTTGTTTTAATAATGAATTTGTATGGGAAACATTATAAAAGCATGTTTAAAGTTGAAAATTCGAAATTGACAAGAAATATAAAATGCCAAATTTAACAGAAAATAGCAAATGGATTAGATGAACTCATTGTTTATTAGTTTAAATCATTTATAAAACTAATTTAAAAATCAATGGTCTCGCTGTAATTCGCGTAAAAAAACGCCAGAGGATAAAATGTATAAGGGACATAATTTTTTGTTTATTTTAATAGCCTTTTTTGCTTATATCTAAGGAATGTCAGATCAAAATCAAGGTTAGATATCCGGGAGAATGGAACATGACATGTTATATAAAAACATTAAATAATCTCTTACGTAATCGTGTATTTGCCTAGCAGTATTTGTTTAGTAGCTAAAGCCTGCGACTCTTAACCTTCATAATTCTGGCAGTACAATTATATACCTACTCTTTTTATATAGATTTCGGTTCTTCTTGTTTATTTAAAGTACTAAGTATTTTATAAAAACCGTATCTCGTACTCGTAAGGGTCTTATCACACACACAATGGAATATCCTAGTATTAAAAAAATCAATGGTCACAGAAATAGATGTAACACGGCAGTGTCTAACCTTCCCTTTCATAAAAAGGGACTCTATTTACTTAAACTAGGCTGTGTCAACCGCCAGGCCCGGCCGACGACTAGAATACATACTCCAGAAATATCTACTGTTATTTATGGGCGAGTTAGAGCCCTGGCGTGACCCGTATAATCACTTATGCCATTCATATCTTACTTACCTACTGTCATATTTGACGATTCTGTGTTTAAATTTCTGCTCTGTGCTTGGTCAGCGTGTCGGATAACTCATCCCGGGATACCATCATGCCAGTCTCAATCTCCAGATTGAACTTGGTTCTTTCGATGGCCCATAAGTAAATAAACCACCGTTTTCTTTCGTTAAATATAGGGTTAATACGCTAACGCTTTTTGACGTAATCAATAATATTTTTTACTTACATTTATTTATGAAAATACCTGTGAATGTTTCACATCACATCAGCTGGAGACTATTTATATAACATGCTGCAATGATTTTTATTTTGTATATTTTTAAAGTGTATTTGGTATATTTTAAGTAAGCTTGTTAAAATAAGCTAAAATTATATGAATAAAATAAGAGTTGCTACTTTAAGGCCTTTTTAATAACTTTGACAGCTTACAATAACATACAATCACTTGGTACTTTACTTGCAGATTCTTAAAAGCCATAAAAATTTTCGTACATTGAATGTTTCCTTGCAAAACTTAGGCAAGTGCTATATCTCGATACAATAATAATAATTTATTTTATTTGAGAATATATTCATATTGTTAATTCAGTTAGTAACAATCCCATCTTTTTAATTTTAGTTTTAAAAACTAAATTCAAAACTAAAATATCCTATAATGCATGAACCATTTCAACGTATAAGATATGTGTGTTTTTGTTATCAACACATTAATATTGAACACACAGACAAGCACGATGCAACCATGATGCATTTAGGAACAACGTGCAACTTGGATGTCATTCATAATGCTACTTATGTGTTGACTATGATTAAATAACTTCCGCAAAATTTAAGTATTTTATAGGCTCTGTTAGTCTGATAACAAAATATTTTCGGCTCTAAAGCTGTTAGACTTCAAATAAATGGTTTTTACTTTAGTAATGCATGGCCTATTGGCTTCAGCGTGCGACTCTTATCCCTGAGGTCATAGGTTCGATCTCCGGCTGTACACCAATTGACTTTATTATGTGCGCATTTAACATTCGCTCGAACGGTGAAGGAACATCGTGAAGAAACCGGCTTGCCTTAGACCGAAAACGTCGATGGCGTGTCAGGCTGATCAATCACCTACTTGCCTATTCGATTACTGAATCATCATGAAACAGATACTGAAATCTGAGGTACATACGTACCAGGCCAGTTTTTAATGCAACTGCCACGTGTCAAAAGTCGGAAATAAACTCGTCAGCAAATTCAGACTTATATGTCAAAAGAGTTTTATTCAAATTGGTTTATGACGTTTAAGTTTTCTATACAAAAATCTTTACTTTTCTATTACAATAGGTTTCTATCAAACATAGGTCGGGCTCTCAAGCAGTTCTATCAAGTATTAAAAACAAGAACTGACCATGATTAGGTTCATAATTATATAATCAATACATTTTTTAAATTAATTGGATAAATAAACGGTGTTAATAGTCTTATGCAATAAATGATCGTAAATCGTAATACATAACTTTGTCCTTTGAGATCATAGTTATTTGATTGGTCTTCAGCCTTGAAATAGTTTTAAGCACCTTGTATAACAAGGCGGTAAAGCCTTTAATGATTGAGATTTACACGTTTGTCTATTGCATCAAACATCAATCTTAAACAATGCACTAGGATTTTGTTGCCATATTTATTACTTCTTTATATAACCGAGGGCAGACGGGCAAAAGGCTCACCCGATTTTAAGGGTCACGAGCTTTGCAAGAAGGCTGGCAAGTGCGTTGCCGGCCTTTAAACTTACTTTAAGTTAAGCATTGCTATTGTAAAGATTATACATAAGTTTTTACGATTAATACAAGTTACATTTTTTTTTGGAAAACGCAGCAAAATTAATAGAAATAAAATTATGTTGGTCAAAATTTTGCAGTAATTAGTTACGATAGGCAAGCAAATAATGACTATCGTAACAAGTGGACTTAAGTAAAGATGTGTTTAGAATTCAAAGTACCAAATACTGTTATCAGATACTAATATATGTATGTAATGAAAATGCTCTTCAAATTAATCTAATACGAAACATTATCGTTTTCAGATAGATATGTTACGAGGCAGCTCCGATTTCTTTGGATTAAATCACTACACATCAATATTAGCATCATCAAGTTCAATGGAAGACGGATGGGCTGTACCATCATTAGACCATGATACAGGAGTTAAGGGGGAGCAGGACCCAAAGTGGCCGATACCTGGAGCTCCATGGCTTGCAGTACGTAATTTTTTATATACTTGTTTTAGGAAATTTTATAGAAACGGTACGGTAGCTTCGATGTTATTCTCATGGTAATGATACAAAAGCATACAAATTTCAATACTATCTGTTTATATATACGATATATTTATTTTCAAAATTAAATAAAGCCGTCTGAAGCCAAGACAAGGTAGTATGAAGTACTCAACGAACCAATCGAATAGTGTTTTAAGGATGATCATCTTATATTATCTAAAGTTGAAACAGTTATTGGTCAAATCGTAGCAGTACCATCCGTTTACACGCTCAACAGAAGTCATGGAGAAAGTATGGGCTAGATCAGGAACAGCTAAAGATACTGATAAATTAACACGTTAATGAATTAATTCCAAAATAGAAATATCCTTACCGTTTTATTCCAACACATTCAACCACTTTTATCTTTCACATTAACTTGGTTAAACTTTAACAATAGATTCAGAAGTTAAACATCAAAACTTAATTACTTAAACGGAAGTTATACGCGAACTTCGCAGTTGTTTTATTTAAAATTTTAAGTGCACTCAAATCTAAGTCTAATTGGGTAAGCGTTTTAAGAGCCTTGTTCGCGTTCTATACAGAACTTTTTTTTGTACTTCTAGTCGGCACTTCTGTAGTAATATTATAAAGATAAAAAATCTGGACCAGGGAACTACACTAGAGATGACTCTGTTCATAGTCAAAGCTGCTGCGGGATCGCGATGGGATCACTTCTTGCGCTCTGGGGAGTACTAATGCCGAGAAATGCTTTTACTGCATCTGGTATTAGGGTTTAAAAAAGTAGCATCAGCAAGTCCCAGCTGCTCACTTCTGCTGCACTAATGCTGCACCCACAGTTCGCTTATTACTTCTCGCGGTTCAGTAGCTGAAACAGAACTGGCAAGAATAACGACGATGTTTTTGCATATGCACGTGAAATGTTATAACTTTAAATAGACCTGGGGCATTAAGGATTTTCACTGATCTCTTATCGACCACATATATTGACTCTGCACGAAATGAGATAGGATAGGAGTAGGTGCATTTAAAAATCCATCGGTGCCCAAATACCCTGGAAAATCATCATTGAATATGAAAGCCAAAGTGGGAAGAGCGGCATACTACAAACTATTGCTTAGATTTAAGCAATAAAGTAACTTTGTGAGAACAGAATTCAAACTCAGGATAACTGCGTGCCGTTGATGGTGAAATTGTAAATGACTTCTATGGTATACTAAAAAGATGGGCAGAGCACTTAAGTGAACTGCTAAATGGAACTACTACCAATGCAAACGTTAAACCTGACCACGATGACTTGAGACTTGATATTAATCGGAGAGACTAAGAAGTCTCACCAACGGCTCAAGAAATTGCATCCTCGATACAATGTCTTAAGAAACAAAAGTCCCTAATACGATAGAATACCGTCAGAACTCTTAAAACATGGTGGCCCCAGCCTTGTTCGTGATCTTTCGTGTTCTCGTTGAGTTTCAATTTCTGGTGACTACACCAGAATATTAAAACTTTGGACTTTCCATTCTGTCCAACCTAATTTATCTTAAGTATCCACCATATAATTATCGAGAAAACAATTGGTCAGTACCAATGTGGTTTCTGTCCCAACAGATCTGGACTAAGTTTTTGCACTCAAGACGGTATTAGAAAAATGACGAAACGTTTGCATCCTCCTTGATTCTACATCCTAAACTTTACGTGGCAATGACTGAAATCATAATTCGCTTTAAACTTATACGGGTGACTAAAATTACGATTACTATAGCACTAATTCTGAAAAAAAAAAACAAAGAGACATCTCCCCGCATTTATCACGATTAAATATGGGGACGCCTTAGATATGGTGATTTGGATGCATACTGTTCGACGAATTGGAGAAATGCATTAGAGATACCGAACTAGAACTCAGAGGTCTTATAAGTCCACCCGATTACTGGGGTATTCAGAAGACCTAGATCCAGTCACACGAAACAAACCACTTAGCGAATTGTTTTAAAAGCCTCCGGATAGCAGCCAGTTCTAGGGGCCTGTCAGTAAATGTGGAAAAAACAAAGTATATGACAACAATAGCATTGGGAGCAAGGAATCCCTTTGTCATGGAAGCCGTAAACTTTGTACAATGTGAGAAGACTTTATCTGGGTTCAATTGTGACTTGTGATGGTATCCCAGCCTAAATATCAATAGACGTATTATGATAGCATGCATAGCCTTCAAAAATATTGCCGATCGCGACTATGGTTTGAACAAAACTCTGCTTCGACCAGTGCTCACTTATGGTTCTGAAACCTGACTCTTACCAAGAAAGACGAGGTTGCTCTCCCTATTTTCGAGCGGCGGAAATGTTTGGCCCTAGTTTGCCACAATGGGGATTGGCGTATTCGAACTTACGATCTCAGAACTCAAACACTTACCACTAGACCAGTACTAAGAGAAGATATAGATACCTTCTACTAGCCTTTTGCATAGACTTATTTAAAGCATCGTACCTATCTTGAAAATATTTATACCTTATTTAACAGTTACAGTAAACAAAGTTTATGTTTGATAGCAAAAAATAAAATAATTATGTTTTTTTTTAATACGAGTACTGAATGAAAGAATTAAACATTTGATCAACATTAAAAGTGGTTAATAACGTTAAAAATCTAATAATTCTGTTTGTTATTTATTTTTAACATATTTATTGCAATTGTCCATAAAAAGCGACCTTTTATGAGACAAGTCTTGAAATAAGTTCTATTAACATAATAAAATTATACAACATTTAAAATTAACTAAGGATTAAAATTTAATCACGATTTAATCAGATTCAGTAATTCTCAAGTTTATAGAAAACAATAATTAACTGCAAACTTAATTTTAGGACAAAAATTGGCTCTTATGGAAAAAGGCCTATAGTAAAATCAATTCGAAGCTCCTTCAACAACCAATAATATATCTGAATTATTCTGTACATTTGCAGGTCCACCCCCCGGGCTTTCGTAAATTGCTTAACTGGATAACCAAACAATATGGTACCAAAGTGCCAATTATTGTCACTGAGAACGGCATGTCGGATTCTGGATCTCTAAACGATTATGAAAGAGTATCATACTATAACCGATATTTAGAACAGCTACTTTTAGCAATACATGAAGATGGCTGCAACATTGCTGGGTACATAGCGTGGACTTTGATGGACGATTTTGAGTGGAAGGATGGTTATTCGTGAGTTAAATTTATTTTCTATGTTCCGATTGACTGGACATACACATTTCTGTAGTCTCGATAGGAGAAAGTAAAATACTATTTATGATTCCTTACTTAAAAATGGATTTTGTTTCATAATCAAAATTTAATCATTCGATTATCAAAGAAATAGCATTAAATTTTCGTGTTCTGATAAATTACGTGTTTTAACTGAAATATAATATAATATACAAGTACACTTGTCCATCCACTGGTTAAGATATTATATTATTATAAAGGGATTATTATATATTATCTTGGCCACTAGATGGCCTGGATGTGATTACTACCTAGTAAATAAAGTAATTATATATATTTGCACATAGAATTTATAACTAATAAAATGAGAGTCTCCGAGATGTGCTTATCTTTAATTTACAGTTTTAGCCTTAATATACATATTATCTACATAAGCAAACGTGGACTAAATCTATTTTATCCCAACAAATATTTTGAAGATTACCGAGATGATTACTTTATATCGAGATCTATATAAATAAAAAAGAAATGCTTTCATCTCGCAAAAACTCGAGAATGGCTGGCGAGATTTGGCTAATTTTTATCCTGAAATATTTGTGGAATTTCATGGAAGGTTTAAAGAAGAGAAGTCATGACATAATAAAAAAACATAAGCATAATGTTTCGCTGTCAAATGTTTCATAGTTAGACGTTTGGTTTGGAAATATCGTTGAGAAATTTATTTATTGTTAATTTGATTAGATCTTTAATTTTTTATTAAAGTATAAAACCGAGCTTGATTTTAGTTTTACAATTAGATGTTTTTTTTATTGAAGACCTGTGACAGTCCTATAAAAATGCTAGCTATGAAAAAAGAATACATTATACGTGATTTTCTATATGACAGCGAACAGAAGGGAAATCATTTTTATCTATGGCTAAAAACACAAAAGGGTGCAAATATATTTTGTTAATATTTGGATTTGGCGGAATTAACCTAAACTAAACTATTATTATCAATAATTATAAGAAGTATGAGAATACATATAAAGATAGAAACTAAAGGATAACTGGATCGCCTTGAAGAGTTCATTATACTTTTGTATACATATGTCTTAGTCTATTTTACATTTTGTTTTAAAAGACTTGATGTATCAGATCGGTAATGTGAAGCTTTATATTTCATATAAGAAATCACACTATCAAGATCATAAACCATTGACACCACACAGCTCTTATACATTTATGAATTGAAGGAATAAATGCGAATTGGTTATACGACTGCACGTTAATCAGTGACAATAGTCTCAAGAGGTATAAAAAAATCTCTTATCAGATGCATCAAGGGTTTTTTCCTGATGATATTAACTAAACAAAACATCGCGGTCGTAAGATGACAGCTGTTAGAAACAACAAATATATATGCAAAATCATGTTTGGTCAAATTTGTTTTTTTTTTTCAGAGTGAAATTCGGGCTATTCCACGTGGATTACAATAGCCCTAAAAGAACGCGGATGCCAAAACTTTCCGCCATAAACTACAGAGAAATAGTAACAACGAAAAGGATAAACTTTGATTATATTAAAATACCGTCATATAAATATAATCAGTTATTATAACAATAATAATTAAGAAATTGTTACAAGAACTGATATTGTTGCTTATTTATAAGTATTATATTGTGATAGTTGTAAATATTTAATTATACATTTTTCACGTTTATTATGTTTTTTTTTTCAACTTTATGTCTCCGTTATCAATATTATCTAAAATATATTATTGTCTTACTTCTTTTGAATGAAGAATTTATTTATGTAACACGTAGCAAGAAATACAGTGCAATTAAAATAAATAAATATGGCAACGGGGGGAGGGAGGAGAGATACTCTGTAAATATAAAAATAATTTAAATAAGACGAGCGAAATAAGTGCAAAACTACGTAATATATACAATAACTTAGACAATGGAACAAGACAACACAAAACAAAGTTTAAACATATCTACAATAAAGGAATACCAAGAAGGTCACAAGAATCTCGATAATTTATGTGAGTTCAGATAGGGATAGGATTTGGATAGGTAATTCTTGCACAGTAGAGATTAAAGGAAGATGGCACCGGAATTCCATAGCCTCTGCAGAGACCCTAAAGAATTTGAAACAGTTATGTGATGGTAACTATCGGGGCATTAAGAACTATTTATTGGTGATTGAATTTGGCGATTAAAAAGAGTGGCGGAGAGTTTATTACCAGTTCTTCTCTTCCGTTCTACGCCCTTGATTTGAGAACTGGCAGTAAATGTATAATTAGAATCATTTAAAGTATATTTTGACGTTCATAAGTGTACATTATGTTACCTATATGAATAAATGTTTTTTTTATTTTTTTTATTGGTTTTACATTTTTATAAGGAACAGAGCGCAAACCAATCTCAGTCGCAATTTTACTTTTCGAATAATACAAATATAACGCTACACTATATTTTCCAAAAATTTTATTAGCCCTGTCTTAAAGATTATGTAGCTGTCATATTAAGATAAAACGCAAGCGCAATGCAACCGCGAACGAAAAAAGTTAAGTTCCGAAACAGTACATATAGTAGTAACTCTTTGTCTCAGTACCAGTGGTTTTATGGTGTCAATTTGTTATAAGAACGCGGGAATCTTTATTATAAGTTACTTACAGTATAAATATAATCTAGACTTAGAAAGAAAGAAAGCAAACGTGCGCAGCCTCGAGCTACACTTTGTAATCCAATTATAAGTTTTATTTTAACTAAAATACTTTATAGAACTTGGTTTTTGAAACCTCCGGAGGCAACCAACATAATAATTTTTGTATAGCGTTGCTAACCTTAAATTAACTGACAAACAGGAATGTAATAATACTTCTATTAAATTACTTTAATTTGATTCTAATATCTATTGTATTCGTTCATTGTAAATTTTAATCAAAATAATACTGTATTAGTTGAGAACGATATAGGGACAAATCGTAAATTAGTTATTCAACATTGAGAAACCAAGATGAATGCGACAACAAATTTCAAGTTACTTAAACCCGAACCACGTGCCGTAACAAGTTTACAAGGGTTACTGAGAAACTAATGATCAAATTAATCCAATTCTCTGAAGTTATTTCAAGAAAACGCCTCTGGGTGCATCTCATGAATTTATTTATTTACAAAAAGACAAGCTTGTCTTTACAGCTGACCTTCAATCAAAAAAATGCATAATTTATATTAAATAAAAGCATCAGACACAAAATTAAATAATTAGAATTTAATCAGGAAACACAAGCTAATTATTTTAGAATAAAATAATAAATTATGTTAAATACACCAACAAACAGTAGAAATTGTTGGCTGTTTTGTCATTTGACGATATAAAAACGATAAGGCGCGTCCACACAGAGCCAGCAGCCTCGCGAGGAAAGTTGTCGCGAGGCGAGCCTCCAGTGTGGGCACACACTGAGCTAACTGGGCAAACGACTGAGGTTCCTTTGAGCAAATCAAAAAGCCGACACTCGATGGCTCGGGCGTTCGGTCGCTTGCCTCGGCCGAGGCACGTTCACACTGCGAAGCTGCGAAGAAGCACAAGCTGCTTCGCGCGGCAAATGTCTCGCGAGACTTCTTGCTCTGTGTGGACCCGCCTATTGACATATTTATAATACAGCGAATAATGTGCCCTTTTACAAGGTTGGTTGTGGGCACTTGAAGTATCCGCGTACGATGTCCCTTTCTGATGTACCCATTAGGCCCCTATACTTGACTGTATAACTAAATAATTAATTTAGCTCGCTAGGCAACTAGAAGCACCAGGCATGCGATTCACTAGAGAATTGCTGCACTTATTTGGTCTTCTTTAACGTTTCAACACACACCAAATGACTAATCCATCGCATCCTCAAAACCCATCGAAGACCTTAATAATTAAGTTTAATTATAATTTTCGCCTAGCCGGGAATAGAACGATATCGAGTTCTTTAGACACGATGGATTTGTGGAGTATTAGGTGTATTCAGGCTAAAAAACATAATATCTGAGGTATATAACATATTATACAGTCAATATATAAAACCTTCATCGACATGATTAATGCTAGGGCATGTGTAGATTTAATACAACTATGCTTAGTTAGTTACAATGATATTGACTTGTACATTACAGGAAAAACCAATGATATAAATGAATATTACAAATTAAAACCATTCCTTTATAATAGCTCGCACATTCGTGAGTCGTGACCAGTTGGCCTCGGAAGCCAGTACAGGAACTTTTGAATAATTGAGCAATGCATACCCACTGAATATGATTTATAAAAGTGGATAACAGGGCAATTATATGATTTAAGAGGGATCTTAATTAATATTTCAATGGAACACCATATCAAACATTTAAAACGGCGGAAATTGCGTTCGAAAATGTTTTGAATATAATTAATTTATCGTGTTTGCGACTTATGTCACTATTCGTATCTGTACATGATATTTAATTAAAGTAATAATTATTTATCGTCATAATATAAAATGATTAGTATATCCAACCAAAAATCAACCATTTGAGAGTGTGTGTGTGTGTTTTGATTAGTAAATGATACCTACATTGGAAATAACGCCGATTATCTATGATGTGTAAACAAACAAACAAACAGTAGAACGTACAAATGATCTACCTACCTACCTACCTTTTTTAACCTAAGTAAGGTTAAAAAACTTAATTACACTTCTGATGGAAAATTTAATATGTTCCTACCTACTATTAAACTAGGAAGGTTTGGCATAAATTATTACGAGCTAACGAAAAAAGCTTTTCAAAATTTTGTATCGCTCACTGTGGCTATTCTCGTTCATAATTTAAATTGGGATAGGTATTATTAAAAACAACCGAGATTTTATTTATCTTATTATTATTATAGATATGTAAAACAGGGCGCCAAGTAAGTATTACTATTGTGGCCGAAAAAGTATCAACAAGGTAAAATATATACTAACATATCAACTCACCACCAAATGATATATATCATATTTCAAAGCATTTAGAATAAACCAAAATACAAATTTGTAAAACACAACATATTTTAAAATTGATATTATATGGTTATATAGTCTTTACAGATCATAGTTCAATTCAGTTTATAATTTGTATTGTCTTTGGATATGACGATAATGTAACTGAACAAAGTAGGTAAATGAACAACCATTTGGATAGAACCGACCAAACCGTGGTTTATTTACTGTATTTTGAAAGGGACAGGTGCGATCTGGAGCTCGAGACATGTACCGTGGGCTATCCGACATGTTGCTTGAGCACAGATTGTAGCTGGAACATTCTGCGGTAAGATTGTCAAACATATGACTATCAAAAATAGCACGAGAGATAACGCGGGGAGTTCCGGGTAGCGGGTCTCTACTCGCCCATAAATATTATCACAAGAAGTAGTTGTCGCCCGACGGGAGACGCCAACCCTTTACGTTAATAATGTCCCTGTTTAAGAAAGAGGAGATTTCAACACTCCCCTACTGTTCCGTGACATATCTGCCAGGCTGCGTGCGTGTTAGGCTAGGATGTAGGGGTCCCTGTTTATAATAGAAAAAACAAATATATGACGATAAAAGTAATTCCCTTAAAAGTAGTATTCAGTATTCGACATACATGGTAAGCTGTAATGATATAATGTTTCACATTTATTTTAAGCAATCCTACCATTTCCATGTTCTATTGATCTGCCGCTTTACGCCCGTGTTTCTCAATGCTTTTCATTTAGTTCAGTTTCCTATAAAAGGAACATATTTTAGTTTTCAATTAAGTTTTTCATAAATAATGTCGGTGTAAGTGATTAAATAAATTGTACTTTCTACACGCGTTAGAAATTCTTTCAATTGTCTTGTTTAAATTTATATACGTAGCAATTTATCTTAACTATAAAAAATAATATCATATCCTATTTAATAAATACTTGGTGACAACGAATTGCAACTGTAACCAATGAAAAAAATTGTCTAGTGTTTTTGTCTAACATGACAATACTAGCCAATTCAATTTTTAATTAATCAGTAGCCTTTTAAATAGTTCGTATTAATTATCAGTATTGCATATCAATTATTGCAAACATCTCTCGCCGATTGTACCTATTTTACAAACAAGTTGATTATTGATATTTACCCGATTAAAAACAGGCTAAAAAGGACTAATTTATTCCTAACATAAGTCCTTACTTAATTATATTACACCAGTTAGACATAAGAGGCTAGAATAAAAAGTAAATGCTTTTTGACCAAGGAGGTTATCATTCCACAGAGACTTTATGTCTTCCAATAGTCTTATGTGTTTATAATATCAATATCACGAAATGTGAAACAAATTCTTTCCGACTCTGAATTGCGAGAGTGTACAAACAGGCGCCAATTGCCAAAGCCGCTAACAGTTCATCTAAAAGCAATAATGAGGCAATAATGTCTCTGAACTTCACTAAGACTATTATCCGACCAACTAGCAAAGTCATAAAGGACAATACGATCTGTGAGCAAACACATTGTGGTACTGTAAAGACCTAACAAAGTGAATTAACTTCTATAACATTTTCGGTTTATCTTTAAGTATAAACGTTTTAATCATCATTGTCTTTGCCATTTTTGTAAAACATACATTTATTTTTGTGGAACATAGCTTGATACCGATTGAAATTACTAGGATTGCTCAATTTTTTTATAGGCAAACGGGCAGGAGGCTCACCTGCCCGGCTTGTCTATTGAGAGGCTCTTGTCTTGGCTGGTTCCACATAGTGGTGGTGCGCGGCAAAAACAACCATAAAACTCTCTTAATTGTGGAACAATATTTCATTAATGTAGGTGCGAGTGCTAGACGCAGAAGGCTAATCACCTACTTGCCTATTAGGAATAAAAAAGATCACGAAAAAGATAAAGAAATCTAAGGCCAAAACAAAAATGTTAGTAGCATAATGTAGTAAAAATCTAGATTATACTAGGTATTGCAACGCATAAGGAAGCCTCATCTTGAAGTAGGTTTTCGCGTTTTCGACGTTTTCTGTCTTACGATAGATAATAAATGATTAATATACAGGGTATCTGTATATTTATTTTATAATAACCGGCTCACTTGATAAGCCCATGCACATATGACAGAGGACTTGCGAGTGCGTTTTTGCGGCCTTAAAATAATTAGTAATCTAATAATATATCCTAGTACCCTAAATTGGAAATACTTCAGTAGATAGCTAGATAACACACAGTGGCGGTGCAAGCAAAAACTGCCTTGAATAACGATCAATAATAATAATAGTAGTAACATATACGCTATATCCCGACCACGACCATCATCATCACGATCTAGACTGAGATATCAGAAAATCTAACCATAACAACGACAGCCTTAAAGTACATGAATTTTGTCTGTAAATAACATAATAAATTCACGATTATATTGGTTTTACGCTCGCGAAATATTGTCTAAGCTGGGACAGAAAACAAACATGAAAGACCAAGTAAAAGAGTATTATGTTTAAATCTATTGGGAAAATAAAAGGAGTAATCCCCCGAAAGATATTACAGAAGTGACACGCTGACGTTTAATCCCCTTCGTAATACATTCCCCTAAAATGGCTCGACCGTAAAATTCAATCGAGATTATCTTCCACGATGTACTCTCGACCTTCTGACCCATGTATATTATTTGCGACTTAGTCGTAGTAATATTTTTATCCGGCTGCTGTCATTTATTTCACACTAAGGAAATACAACAATTGAACTCGCTTTACGTCAAACTTTAGGTTCAAGAGCTATCAAACCATTTGTTTAAATGCCGTATCGCTAATTGCAATAACTTCCCGACAACCGATTCCAAGAAAGCGGAACGTTTTTAGTATAATAAATACAATTATTTAAACTTTTCAACAGAGATAATAATGAATATAATATACACATATTTACGTTTCGTGTGTTCTTTTCACCAATGAGCGAGTGACATTTATAATATTCAGCTGAATTTGCTTTATGTCCGTTAAATAAGTGTTAATTACGTACAATAATACAAAAAATAATTATTAAAAGCTAAGTGAGCAAACCTTATTTTATTTAATAAACAAACAGCGAATTAAACGCTTGGTTCGAGTTACAAATATTGTGATGACGTATGTGTTGCACATTCGGCATTTAATGCTGACAGTTGACATAAATCATTTGACAATTCCAAAGCGATACAATGCGTTTAGCTTCTGTGGCTGTATTAAGGGTTTGACTGAAGATAATAAATGAAATTTTTTTTGCATTTATATGAAAAATTATTATTTCGTAAATCTGGAAAACTGTAAAGGTTTTCATACTCATTGCTACCACGGTAAATAAATAGTCTACCCAATCACATAACAGATAGCCTAACACTAACCAACATAAATTCTAAATTAAACAAGACTGCTATGGTTACATTAATACAAACCACAGCGGGTTTCTAATGTAACATATTGTAATATACTATATTATTTTGTAAAATAAAGAGAATATATATATATATATATATAATACATAAATAACGTTTTATACTTAATCAAACCCGAGATACAGCTCTAAAGACCTACACAACAACCAATGCAACAACAAAGCCTTTTAATTTAAATATTAAAGCTGATTCATAGAAATTAATTAAATAGAATCAACGCCTATTCGTATCATCCCATACAAACTAAGGACAGAATTATCTGAGCCCGAGCTAATCAAATATTTCTTTATCTCATATCACATTTCCAGTATCGAGAATCCTGACAAACTCGATTCGTATTTCCGAAGCTTAACCCACTTCCTAAATTAATAATATCAGATTTTTCTTCACAGATGAACGGGGCTTAACTACGCGGCAACTAAAATGGGTTATGATTCTGACGTCATTGCAGATGTCGTTTTATATTTCTTTTATAACAATCACATTTAATTCAATTGTTTTTATTTATTAACACACACTATTAAAATAATAGGTAGTATTGTAGACTGAGATAAAGAGAGAAGGTAATTGGTAGTAATACTATATATAAACAGTCAAAATTAGTTACAACGACAAGGATAGGACTACTCATATTTGGTCGTAAAACCCGATTGTCGTAACAGCGGACCTTTAGTTTTGGTCAATATAACGGGTATGTTGTTCTAAATGATATCTTCGTACATGGTGTTAACTGTACATATATATATTATCAGCTATTAGATAAGTAGGTATTGGAAAAGAGCAGAGTTGGCCTAGTGGCTTCGGTGGGAGACTCTTATCCAATACACTAATGGACTTTCTTTCTATGTACCTAACATTCGCTCGAACGGTGAAGGTTGCATCGTAAGGAAACCATACCTTAGACCCGAAAACTCGACGGTGTGTTTCAGTCACAGGAGGCTGCCATTGCCTATTAGATTGACAATGGTTCATGACACAGATGCCCAAGTCTGAGGCCCAAACCTTAAAAGGTTGTAGCGCCACTGATTCTTTACCAGCTAAGATAGATAGATGGGTAACAAAAATAACAGCAAAATTTGTTAGCTATTTACTTTTGTAAGAGATACCTATTCGAATTGATTCAGTCTAGAAACATACGGTAAACGACACCTTAAAAGTATCTTTCTACAAATTTTACTTCACCAGATTCTACTTTAATTAATTAGCAAGTTGAATATGAAACGAGGTCAAAGTCGCCTCGACGGTCTGCGACAAGAAAATAAATTTATCAGTTTATCACTAGGCGTTAATTATAATGCCATGATTCATTTAATGAATGGGTTCATTTTTAATACTAATTTTGGACTAATTTTTTTTCTCCGCAACTGTACCAAAAACTTGAATTAAACTTTATCCAGGCAATCACAGCAATGTTATCAAACTTTCAAGAATTTGATAGATGTGCTATCTCAGGTGTGTACGATAAATTTTATAGACGTTTGAGCGATCATAAATACTTATTACTAATATTCTCAACAGAGCCATTAAACAAGTCCAATGTAAACAACGAACTATCAATCACTATTAGCCAACAAAGCTTAATTAGAACAACCCTCCGAGTTCGCTTCGCTTAATTCGAGACACTGCTATACAAACTCGTGTACGGCTAACGTACACTGGATAGTGATAAAAACAATGAGATGGTGATGATGATGCTGATGAGATCCGGAAACAAAAATAAAATCAAATTAATAAAATAAACAATTAAGTTGTGAGTAGTAATACATATACATAATAAGTAGTAATACACATGTAACATGTTCCGAAGACCGTTGATAAGATTTTGTTTGACCCCGAGATGCCAAATAAGCGTAACGAGTAGAACGTAAATATTGTATTGTATTTTGTGTATGAAAAATATAACGATCCAATCAGTATTATTAGTAGGGTGGACTTTTTGCGCACAATAATACCGTAAATTATTTTAGAAATAAATATATCCAAGATAGAAATAAATATACACAAGATAGTTATAGAAACTCAGATGTTAAAAGGTTTTAGCGCCAGTTACGTCATCTATTTTTAGATAAGTTAAATATAAATAATTTAGGTAATTATTAGAAGTTAAAAAAAATGTAAACAACACATTTGAAGCCAATATTGAGACCTTTAGTTTTTACCACACTCATAAATTGTATTGTAACATCCTCCTTTCCAATAATGTCCAATAACATATGTGTCATTTAGATTTGTGAACCCCTATCCAAGTTAGTTTTTGTTAGTGCGCAACCCCCACTACTCGTAATTTTATATTAGTTATAATTTAATGTTTAAAGAACTTTATTTCTCATTACAAAACAGAAATATTTTATTTACACGAGAAACTTAATATGAATATGTATATATAATACGAGCGAGATACTCGTCGCCATTAGCCGTCACAATTTTAGTTAACTATGTTCATTCTAAGATGCATCTTTACTGCCTTTTTGAATCTGTCAAACACTCCAATATTCCGAATTTGAGATGGTAATTGATTAAATAATTGCACACCCTCATACCTAATAGATTTCTTCAAATAATTTGTACGCGGCTTCGGCAAGATAAGCAAATTCGCTCGACGAGTATTGCGTGTCGTTGTGTATTTAATTTTTTTAAACGTCAAGCAACTATGGATAGAGTTATTTAAATTTTTTTTTATCAAGATACAGGTGCTATATACATATATTATAGTTGTTTAATTGTCATAATTTTGGTTTCTTGGTAGATTTTATTAGTCGGTGTTAAAAAATTGTATCTAAATAATGATTTTATTAATTTATTTTGTAGTGTTTGTAAGTTAGAAATTATGTTTTTAATTTCATATATTAAACCATGAAAGTTAGTTGTTATCCAGCTCCAAACAAAATGTTGTTTAGTTATTTGATAATATTCATACCACAACTGTTATTTTTTTGTTCTAAACACGGTTAACTGCATTCCAATGATAAATTATTGTCTAACATATATATTTTTATGATATATATACTTAAATACAAATCTCGCCTGTTTAAAATATGACCTTTAGTTTTGAATACTATAAATAAATTAATATTTAGTTTAATAAATTGAAATATTTTCGTTTAATTTTATCCGTTCAAGACCGATTGTAATAAAATATATTATTTCATTTATTTTTCACAATTCACATTCTTCGAAATAACATTATTTATTCTCAATGAGTACTCTCAAAATATAAATGATCCAAACTTGAACAATTGGAGTCTCAGTTATATAATTTCAATAAATATTTTACGAGCATATATCCTTTGTTAAAAGCGGGCTGTAACCAAAATCACTTGTCGTAGCTTTGATGTAAGTTGTGTTGTTTGAATTAAAAACGAAAAATATGTATTGATACTTCACTATAATATCAGAGGTTAACAAGACTGGATTCATAAATATTGCTAGTCTACTGCGCGCTTTTATGACTACAGACGCATAAATAGACAAAGACAGCTTTTCGTTCCGGAAAGAAACTGTAAAAAAAATATACCAGACTGTAAATATACCTATACCAGGTCGTTAAGTGCATAACTAATTAAGGTACAAAGGTAGTTTGGAATACCTAATTAACTCCCACACCAACACCAGGCTGCCCAATCAATCAATACGTTAATTACTTGAATTAGTAATAAAACAGTTAATTCCACTTCGTTAACACCGTTTTTGTCTTATGTTACAATAATTGTGTAGCTGTAAGAATAATTTCAATGATTTTTACAATCAATTGAATTCATTTCTATTTCTATTCATGAAAAAAAAATCCTATTTCCAAACCGGATGATACTTGTGATTCACTGCGACCCGTTTCAATTCTCGCCTATCGAAAGTATTGTCTGACCTTTTTGTGTTGTTATCTTTCAATGTTTCGTAAATGTTGAATTAGATCGCGATAATTTTTGTCATTGTTAGAACAGTTAAACATTTTGAATATTTATTATTTAATATATTTATACTGCTACTTTTTATTTACTTTTCTGAATGAAATTTAAAGCGGAAAACCATTTGAGAAAGTAAATGACGCATAAATAATACAGATTCCAAATTTAATATCAAAATTTAAATTGTTTACCTTAGAGGGTAACGGACAGAAGTTTCACCTGATGTTAAGTAATATTAATATATAACCCATGGTTTTTATAAATGTTTTATGGTTTAGATATAAATGTCAAAAAAAATTGGTTGCCTGTAAAGTCGGTATACGGGCGAAAGTTTTACGTGACAACGACTTTGACTGGTAAAATAATTTTAATGTGAATATTCATTCGTATAGTAGGAAGAAGGATGAAATAATAGTAACAATTTAAAGCATTTATTTATACAAAGAATTAATGTAATTGTAATTGTATGCAGGCGCCTAAGCGAAATAGAAGCGCAAGACATGAACCGGTGTGTATGCCTATCTCTCTCACTCTCTTTCTCTCGCTCTGTCTCTCTCGCTCTTAGGCGGGCTAACTGTGCTCGAGTGGAAGGGACGCGTGCCTTTCACTTTTTATGTCTGTCTCTCTCGCTCTTAGGCGGGCTAACCATGCCCGAGTGGAAGGGACGCGTGCCTCTCACTCGCTCTCATTGTGAGCGCATAACGTGAGCGGAGCGTAACGCAGTTTCTTGAAGTGTCACCCGGCAAACCAATTTATAAGACGTTGTCACGTCAATAAATATATATTGAATGCTTCTAATATTACTTTATTTCAGTGAGTAGGTAGTGAAGCGTGTAGTTTTTATAAGCTACATTATAAAACCCTTAGTATGAAATCGTAGTCATTCTTGTGTTTTACAAACATTTAATCGAAGACAATATTTATGACTTGAAATAAGTAAAACTCTTATGAAATTATGTGAAATAAAAATTCAACTAAAAACCGTATTGCGAGATTTGTTTTATGAATACGTTTATTTAAAACTTGTTTTTACGAACATTCATTTCTACAGTAATGTCTCCCTCCAACTGGTCGCAACAAAATCTTTACTAGATTAAACTGACTAGACACTCCAATCTCGTTGAATAAATTTGTTTGTAAGCTTATATTTTTAAAGTATTTAACGTGATAATTCTTATTTTAAAGCATATTTGGCCTAGTGGTTTCAGCGTGCGTCTCTCATACCTGAGGTGGTAGGTTCGATCCCAGGCTGTGCACCAATGGACTTTCTATGTGCGCATTTAAAATTTGCTCGAACGGTGAAGGAAAACATTGTGAGGAAACCGACATGCCTTAGACTTAAAAATTCAACGACGTGTGTCAGGCACTGGAGTCTGATCACCTTCTTGCCTATTATCAATATAATAAAATGATCTCAAAACAGATTTAAAAATCAGAGGCCAAGACCTAAAAGAGGTTGTAGCACCACTGAATTCTTGCTTTACATTTTTTTATATATAGCGACACTATAGAAATTTAATAAAACCTACCTCTGCCTTTATGAACATGCCTTAGTTGAAAAAAAAAGGTCAATGGTTTATGTTCGTAATTGAAACACACAGAGTAGTCTAGATAAACATGTTTAATATTCTTTTTCACACAGAGATAATTTGCGATTCAACTTTGAAAACTAATGCATAGAAATGACGATGCGGATAACAGATGCATTCAAATGAAGGTGTTTCATAGATACAATTTAGTTGCGTGCTCTCATTACATGCATACACTGTATCTACGTGTTCAGATAAGCGTCACATCTGTTTTATGACGCTTTTAGGGCCACAGACAACATAAACTCTTTGATATAACGCAACACGTCCTGTGTTTTCAGTTCCATTTTTAAATGTAGAATTGTGAATTGTGTATTTTCCGTTACGAATTTATGATTCATAAAATTAAGGTGAGCCATCAAAATTAAAAGAGGTGGTTTTATATTTTTACCAATATTTAAAACAAATCTAGATAAATTTAAATAAATACCACAGTAAATTTCTTTATGACTTTATTATTTAATTCATACTACTTATAATCAGCTAGAAAAATGTGGATAGAAGATATGAGAAGCGCTTGCAGGAAGCGAATGGAGAAAGAAAGCAGAACAGAAATTTGGAAAGAGCTGGAGGAGGACTTCATGGGGTTTCGATCAATGACAGTTAGGATAACGACTAACAAGAAAAAAATGTATATAAGTAACAAATTTAAACAATTGTAAAAAAGGGCTGTGACTTTCGCGGACTAAAACCACTACTCCTCTTAAATCAAATACAGGCATAATATGTTAGTAATTAGAAAAACTGCATCGATTCAAAACCGATACAGAATTGTTCTAGTAAAACCAACAAAAAACATACCGCGTTAGATTGAACCATTATTACATTCGAGCATTCGCATCGGAGATAATTCCCAGCGAAGTGTGATTTTCCTAGCAATACGAGAAACATGCCATCGAATTGCCTCCAGCAACACTCGATGGTAATCAGTCATTGCAGTCGGGAAAGTTCGCAACGTTTCATTAATCATAGTTGTATTTAATGCGTGACTAATTCCTCTGTGCTGATTTTATGTTCAGGAAATGTGGCGGCAAAGCTGCTATTTGCAAATTATAATTTGCTTCATTAACGGCTTGTTTTATTATTTAATATATTTTTGTAATTTATCGAGTTTCAATGATTTTTTTGTTTATCAAAATTAATGTGAAAATTACCGCTGTGTTAGCGTTTTAATCGATCTTTATATTTATTTAATAGTACCAATACTTTTCGCAAGAAAAGGTTTATTAACTTCAAAAATGTCGTAAAGTTTATTCAAAATAAGATTAAATTCCATTAATAAACCGAAATTAATAATGTTATAAGTAGATTAATGAAGTTGGTTTATTAATTTGATTTGTATTTATTTAACTACTCTTTCCTTACAATATGCGGTAACTGGCGACACTACTAAACTGTTCTCTCAATGAATATACTCCTGTACATAAATAGGCTTACTTAGGAATACTTGTCGACAATGTAACAAAGCCATTTAATATTCAAGGAGATAATTAAAGTTTTATAAAAAGGGAATTTGATGATACAAGAGAAAGCTTTTATTACTAAGTATCTTATTTACTAACATTGCAAAATACTAAGAGTAAGTCATTCTTTTGTTTATGCAACATTCTCGTAATTAAAGAAAACAAATGAGTTTATACCTCACAAAGCTGTTTCCGTTTGCTAAAATATATTAAACTAAGTTGCTCGTGCTGGAAATTTAGGTGCTTGTTTTTTGGAATATATTATTTTAAACAATTTTTTTTCTTACAATAAAGTTCACAAAAAAAAGAGTGCGACTTTAAATTATTTACAATCTAGCCTATACAATAATTATGGTAATGGCTAATAAGTAATATGATGTTAACCTAATTTCCTACAATACTACTGAATAGCTTAAATTAAGGTAATGTTTATAAACATGTCTTATAAAGGGTCATGGTGGACATTTGCCAGATATCATTTTTCATTCATAATTGCCAAACTTTTCTCTTTGTAATACAATAAAAATTTTATTCATTTTCCTCTAAATTCTTTGTTTTATTTTGTTTTAGAAAACAAAGTTCTTGTTGAAATACCCTTTATTTATTATTATCATGTTATATAATATTTTGACTCTTGTCTGAGATACCGCACTTGCACTGATATTCACTACACTAGGCTTATTAACTCAAAACTTATTAACTCAAAAAATTGATACAATGTTATTGTATATAAGTAAAACAGTACCGAGAGTTGTTTACGCCGGCTTTTTCTCTCGGCCTACACCCTCTGTATTCTTTGCCGATGAGTAGGGATGCCTACAGGTTCGAATTTAATGACGTGGAATAAGTGATACCTTGATGATCTTATGTTCCAAAATAAACGTTTTTTATTTTTTTATATACCTACTACCATAATTAATTAATATTAGGGTAGTAAAATTGATGTCATCGACGAACCAGTGACGTAAGCATTGCTGAACGCACAACAATGTTACTGGAGGCAGACGGGCAGAAGGCTCGCAAGCGCGCTGCCAGCCTTTTAAGAATTGGTACGCTCTTTTCTTAAAGGTCCCTAAGTCGAATTGGGTTTTAAATACTTCAGTGGGCAGCTGGTTCCATACTGGTGATGCGCGGCAGAAATTGTCTTAAGAAATGTTTAGTTGTTGTACGATGGCACTTTTAAAACCATTTCTGCAGCGTCATCACTATATAATATAATTGCAAACAGTATTATTGTGTTCAGGCATCAATGTAAAGAAATGAAGTGTTCTCCAAATAGAATCTTCTACTCAAAGGGTTCTTGAAACAATTTGAAATTAAACCTCCGTTCACAAAATTGTAAAGAATGTTTGTTTTATTTGTTGCTGCATTGTTATAAAATATTCAATGATGCATCATTACAGGCGCTCTCAGTGAAGACACTAGAGCATCAATTCCAGAGAATATTGCCATCGGAATGAGTTACACATTGGAAATTGTCGCAGTTTGTTAAGGTTATGCGCCCCTGGGGAGCACTCGGCCCACTCATATTTTTTTAAATTATGACGCACTATTATATAAATTTTATTCCTATTGCTCTATTTTCTCATTCAATGTCATGCTAAATTTCATAGCAATGACTTTGTGGATTGTATGAAATAGATTGACCACGTTTGATTAGTAATTTTTAGTTTTGTTTAATATTTGTATGATCTCTTTTTATATGTCATGTTTGCCTGTAAGTGGTTGTCACATTAAAGATGGTACTTTGTTATTTTACGAATGTATCAGTGTGCCGAGCGCAGACTAGCATTAAAAATAAATAAATAATCGTTTTTGTTAATGCGACATTTTTAAATATTTTTAACGCACATGTGAATTTATTTTAAAAAATCATAATTTATTTAAGTTGATAGTAAAAGACTAGTAGTAGTTAGTAAAGTAGACAAAATATGAAATGGTGTCCGTGATGATAGCAATTTCCTCTTCCACACGACGATAATAACTTTGTATATTTATTATAGTTTTACTTTATAATATTACTATTAAAAAAGTAAAAAAGTTTGTAATAAATTGCCGTGGCTTGTAAATTCTTGCTTATACAACTACGGACTACAAGATGACAAACCCACACATATTTATGGAATTCGAGAGTTACAATTTTTTAACTGTATTAAAATTAAAAAAGGCGATTATTTAAATTTTAATTAAATTAATTAAAGAAGGCTGAAATTATGTAAAATGGATAGATCATTTTTATGTAAATTAATATACAAATTTAAATCGTCTTTTAATTCTAAGGTCAAATGGCATCTAACATATTTTAGGCAAACTTCAAATTTACTGGTATTTTATAAGATTAAAATGAGCTTCAACGAAGCGTATTTAGCTGTATATTTTTTTTAGAAAATAAAACAGTCATAAAATTAGGACCCCTTTCTGTTCGTGATCGCGATAAGAACTTAACAATGTGAAAACCATTCAACATCCCGACGATCCCTGACACATTTACATAGACATCGTGTGCGCTGGAGCGACGAATTGAATCCAACCTCCAAAGAAAAAGCTGTATTTACAAACCCATATTGTTCTGTTACCCAAGTAATTGAAATATAGAGGCAATACTTTTTTCAATTTATTCTCAAATAACGTTATTATCAGAAACAAATATAATATTAAAATTCGTATCATAGGAGATAGAACATCTGAAATAAAGTGTATTTTTTTATTACAGGATTTTTAATATCGCAAAGTATTATGTCTATTCTACGGATCCGTTTCGACGTTAATTTTTATGATAATAGTGATATAAAATATATATTTAAAGTCTACTTCTTGCCTAGCCCGTTTTCCATATTTACACTTAATATAAAGATGAACATTTTTTTTTCTTGTATGTTAGTAACGAGTTAATTTAAAAAAAAATCTAGAATGATCTCAAGAATTATTCAACTATTATAATGCTACATTATCCCTGAGTAACAAAGTATATTTATTTTTGAAAAATAATCCGGCTGGTGAAGCTAAGACTCACCACATTGGATAAAAGGAAATTTCACTTTAGATTTAGCTACAATAGTATTTGCGCTTCATCGCCTCATACATTGTGGTGATATATGAATAGTTACGTGTTAAACAGACACTAAAATAAAACGTATGTTCAACATCATTCATTTCGTTTGAACGTTTATCAAAACAAGCAATGTGCACAATTCACACGACTACAATTAACGAATGCATCAAAATGGCGTCGCGTGTGGCGCAACACCGTCTAATAATATATAAGATCGAAATCGTATTTACACATAAATGAACCTATGGAAGCATGTAGGTATAGTCAAAATACAGCAATATTAATAATGTATTGTAATAATAGTACTTTACTTCCACGAGTGAAACAGGTAAAAATAAAAGGTAAAAAACGATGTCATAGGTATATTTACTATGTAATTTTAATAACTTTTTATATTACTGTTATAATAAGACTCATTGGCCAAATTATTCATGTAAGAAAGAAAGCTTTTTAAAGAAGAAAAAAAATATCACAGTAAGATTACGTTCTTTTTTAACACTAGACAGCTTAGTCTAACATATAATTTTTTGATCTGGTTTCTTCTAAAAAATGTAGAAATTGAATACTTGTAATATTTTTCTGAGAAAGCCGCAGAAAAATATAAATGTAATCTCTGGTTACGCTGGACTAGCATTAGAATTGAAATGCCAAGTTGAATGGTCTAGATACTTTGTCAGAAAAACTAGACAGCAGAACATGAGAGCAAACAGTGATATATGAGGAATTGGACGATCCATTTGCTCCAATCGATCATAGGAATGGACACAACGGCGAATGTTTTTAATATCGCCGCTTTGAACCAAATGTTTACATGGATCGTGTCAGCATTGGAGGACATTTCTTTCGTGATCGATTGTGAAAAAATATTTCTATGAGAAAATACAGTACTGTAATAATGATACAAATAACGCAGTTCATTGGAACATTTTGGAGACACTTCCACATTCCATTTACAATTACAACGAGTAGAGTTAATAAGCTCGTTGATTAATTTAGTATTAATTAAGTAAATAGTGCCTTCTACTCTCGACAAAATTTAATTGCCGTTGGTAGAAACAGAAAACTTTTTAATAATTAATGATATAGTCGCAGATATATGCTTACGTCAAATAACAGAGTTGATTGACAAATATACTAAATTATTGAGATTCATTTGTTTTGTCTTTTGTCTAATTTCTATATCGTATGTAGTTCGTTTTTACTTACATACATTTCCTTAGTATTAACATTCTTTTAAGTATTTCTAGCAACGAAATAATTAACATAACGCTTTAATAATGAGAGGAATGGCTAAATAAAAAAAAACGTTATTTTGTTGGTTAAAAAAGCAATTCAAACACATGAATAACAATGTAAGCACAAATGTTTTCTCTCGCTATTTGTACAAAGGTAATGCCTTAAATTCCGGGAAGCACTTGTAAAGTATCTATCGGTCACGTACCACTACAGCCTGTACAATCCAGAATTTGTTGAACTGGAACCACGCCAACTATTTATAGATGCAGTGTCACGAGAATAACGAGAAAATTATTCAAAACTCGATGGTACCTATTTAATACTGCATTCACACCAAATATTGCTGATGACATGATATTACAAGTTCTGCATAATATTTTCTATATTTGCATTAAAAGTATTTTATCGTTTATCGTTACATTCTTATATGTGACGGTTAATGTCTATTAGCGCCCAAACACAATCACCTATCTCAATCCATTTATGACCATCTGAGATAGATATTTTAAACCAATTATTGATAAAAGTGTGCTAATAACCAATCGACGGATTGTAATAGCCGTCTGTCGATACAAGCTATCCATGGTAAATCGGATCGGTGTATGTGGATAGACCATTGTAAAAAATGACTGTTCAACTGTGCCAATATCCTTTTTTAAGGTTTTAACTTACACCAGTTTTTAAAATAATTAAATAGCTATTTGATATGTTTTAATCATAGCCATGTATATTTTAATATTATTTGTAAGGTTTAATTTACTTTATTTGGTTTATATTGATTATCAAATATGAGTGTAAAGAGCGAAGAGATTGCATTCTATCCGTCGCCAAAAATGGTTTGTCTTCGTAAGGTTTGGTTATTGCGATGCAGATTGGGTTTGGGCGTTAATTAAATAATATGTGTGTGTACCACAGTACACAGGTAAGAAGTGAAACTTCTTTACGACATATCATTTTTCTACTATTTGCAACTTCACGAAAATGGGGTAGATAAGGCTTAAGCCTTAAGAAAAACAATTTTTTCAGTTATATTTATTAATACTTGCTTATTTTAACAGATTTATATACATTCACTGATACTTACAATCAAAAAGTGAGGTTAACCTCAAATAAATATTAAAATCATGCTCATACGTGTTGAATTTATAAAACGAAATGTATAATCACTCTCACTTTTCTTGTAAATTCACTTAAATTTGAACAAGTCTTTTTATTTTATCACTTTCAAATTAATATATTGTTATTCTTATTTCAAACCAAACTTCAAAACTAATATATTGTTGTTATTATTATCATATATTACAATATATTCTGTACGTCACTATACTAAACTTCGATAAAAAAGCAACATGGCGCGTAACCGAAAAACGTGACGTTTTCTTACAAAATTTCTCCCATACGTCGATAAAGAAGTTTCACTTCAAAAATCCTTGATCTACAACTTTTAAACAGATTGTTCTCTTTTCATCGTAAATTTTGACTGAATTTACTATTCGACGGAAAGAGACACGTTAATGTAATGTAAACAGTGGCATGTTTATAATACAATTACTACTTGTTTTGACTAACAGTTACATGATCGCAATCGCGACGTTGTCTAAATATATAATTTTTCCATCTATATCTTCATTTAATAATTTATCAGTTTACGTATATATAGTAGTAATATTCGACCGCCAAATCAGAATCGTCACTTGAAATGGAAGAATCCGTTTTTCATGTTTTCAAATTATTGTGACTATTTTTCTCCTTTAGTATAAGATACTTTTTCACTATATTAAATATTTGGCTGGAAGTAATATTGTTTGATACTCTTTATCCTCTGGAAAAAGAAAGTTTGAAACTAGTATCCAATGGACTATAAACGCAAAAAGGAGAACATTTTGAAGGTGAATAGACCAGATTAAGGTAACAGCAGGTGGTGTATGGCAGAGAGTGGCAGCTCAGATAGAAATGGCGGAATTTGGAGGAGGTTAATGAGAAGGCTGAAACAATTGACTGTAAACTATATAAAATTTTTTTTTATAATTATCAAGAAATTATAAAAAATATATTTTAACTTACTTAAATCTCGATCTAATTATTTAAAAGAATCAAAAAAAGAGTTATAATTTAAAAAAATGAATAATTTGTGTTTTTTTTTAAATATTACAAATTCCCCGACTATGTTGTGGTATGTAAAATGTATATGTTTGAAGTAAATAGCATTCGTAGCATAAGATGATTCAAGTTTATTTTTAACAACTTACTGTCCAACATTACATCTTCTAAGTCCGTCTCTGATATTTTCTAACTTGTTTAGTGTTAGTAGCCAAGTCCACATTTCAAGGATCGTCATGCTCACTTAAATGTGATTGCTTGTTGCGGCGTCCATGCGTCAGGTTGTCTATCTCTCTAAAATATGGCGAGGGGGCCGATGGCTGGCCATGCGTCAAACTCGTGAACGGATGCTACTTGTGGTGACTGGTCGTACTTGAATTCGTGTATGCGGTGATATAAGTTGTTTTAACTACGTATTTGTGTGTTGTTCTCACGAGTATGTAAGTGCGTGCTCCTATTTCACCATGCCTCCTGCTGATAGTGGACAAATCTTTGTTTTTAATTTATTTTATTATTCCTTATTACTAAATATGTCATATGGAACATGGTGTAATGGTTGCAGCTCCTTACAAACATTGTGTAAAAAAAAATTGAGTTTGTACAGAATTTCATTAATTGTAATAGAATTATTACTATCTTTGTTATCGTTATTACATTTGTTATTAATGGCTTCGAATTTCTTCGAATCAACCGTGGTAGGGACAGGAATAAGAGATAGAAGTTTCACTTCAAAAAATTTATACTACTCAAATACACATTAAAAACACGAGACGTCAATAGTATCGTGTTTTTCAAACGTATTGAATAAATTACATGCGACAGATGCGTTTGAATAACAAAGAGTTACAAAAAATGCGAAAATTAACATTGTTTGCGCGCCGCCCTTGTTTGCTGGCCGAGTTTTTTAAAATACCACATTTTACTACTTTGAACTAATATTATAAAAGTTGTGCTGCGACTTTATAAAAGCTTTGGTTATTAACTTAAACTATTTTTGTATTAAAATCTAACGACATCAAAGGGACTACTCATATTTGGTCGTACAAACCGATAGTCGTAACAGCCGATGACGTTGTTATTAAGAACCTAATATGTACCTATCATTGATGTGTAATTAATATCACACTTTCAATTTAATTCAATACATTTTATTGATTTCACATGAAAATTATATTAAAAAGACATTACGTACATAATGTACCGTTGGCATAATGCACGACTGCACGAACCTCATCCTTGAGGTCGAGCATTCGAATCACGGCTGTACACCGATGGAATTTCCTTTCTATATGCGAAATTGACACCTGAAATTACGGTGAAGACGATCGTGACGAAACCGGCATACCTGAAAAAAGAAATCAATGACATCTATCAAATTAAACGCCTATAAATTAAAAGTGATCGAGAAAACATATGCAAATTGAGGCCAAGACACCATTGGATTATTATTATTATTATTATTTATCGATTTAGGTTCAGATTTTGTTTATTGCCTCATTAGTTAGCATATCGTTAGACACTTAAGATATTCAGTTGTTAAAATGAGAATCTATATTTTTTTATATATATATTATATATATATAATGAAAATGGTCTTCGTTTGAGGCTCAATCACGCCTAAACCACTGATCGTATCGATATGAAACTACCACCATTCGATGCGAAATTTTTCCTAGATGGTTTATGGCTATTATTTCGAATTCTAACGTTCCTTCATTTTTTTATTGCTGTTTTACTTTTATGCACATTTATCCCGCTAATTGCAAGCGTTTTCTCTTGATTCTTTTGTTTTCATGGATTTCAACGGAGTTTACTAAACGGATAATGTTCTTTTACATTCAGCTAAGAATCTACTTACAAACTTCCACGCATCCACCCACCAACTCCCACGCACCCCTGCACACCCACTCTCATTTTTTGATAAAAATAAAATGCCGTATCTATGATTGAGTATCACTTGAGATCGGCTGGACCGATTGGGTTAATTTTTTTTATTGTCTTCAGAATTGTCAGGAGAATGTTTATATGTAAGAAAATTTTAAAAAAGTCTGCTAAAACGTTAAAAATTTCGATGATAATCGAAGTATTCCAATTTCTATAGTTACTCATCACGAAATCTCGGGAACTAAAGGACTTAGAAATGTGAAACTTGGTAGGAATATTACTTTCGTTATGTAGAGGTCAACTAAAAACGGATTTTAAGAAATTCATCCCCCAAAGGGGATTGCGGGGGCGTTAACATTGAACAATTCCCGTTTTTAAACTATAGCTCCTATAAATTCCAAATTTGGTAGGAATCTTCTGTAAGAGATGTAGAAATAGTCTATGAACGAATTTTACGATAGCTCACCCCACAGGGGGTTGCGGGGGGAGGTTTAACAATGAAAATTTTTATTTTTTAAGCCGTAGCTCCTACAGACTCCAAATTTAGCTAGAGTCGTCTATATGTGATGCAGAAATGATTTAAGAGCGGATTTTACAACAACCCACCGCCGAAAAAGATTGCGGTAGTGGGTGTTAAAATGTGAAATTTCTATTTCCAACTGTAACCTCTATAGACTTTAAATTTGGTAGTAATCTTTTATTTGTCATGCAGAAATCATCTCAAATAGAATTTTACGAAATTCTATTTCCAATAGGGATTGCGGGGGTGGGTGTGAGAATGTTAAATTTATGTTTCCAAACTGTAACTTCTACAGACTCCAAATGATTATTTTTTTACTGTTTAAATAGAAAAGGTTAAAGTCAATTGTTTTTTTTTATTTAATTAATTTCATTTGTTTTTATATAACCGAATTAATTTTATGATAAAACTTCAGTTCATAAGCGGTTGAGAAGTGAAATAAAAATGTCAGACTGAGAAAGTATTGAAAGTTTATGTTTGTGTGCTGACTATGTTTGGTTCTAAAAACTGGTCTCATGAGATAAATCTTATATATAACATTCTCGTGTCGCGGTGTTTGTGGTTAAACTCCTCCGAAACGGCTTTCCCGATTCTCATGAAATTTTGTGTGCATATTGGGTAGGTCTGAAAATCGGACAACATCTATTTTTCATCCCCCTAAATGTTAAGGGTAATCCACCCCGAAATTATTTTTTTCAATTTTAGGTATATTTTTTTATTTATTATGATACAGCTAATGCTGTAATGTAAATACATATAACCTTGAATTTTCAAGCCTTTACAACCAACACCCTATTTTAATTTGATTTCTTTGATTCTTTATTTTTGATATTTAGATAACTAGCAAGAATTGTAATTTAAAACATATTCTCTACATTAATAAATATTAATTTATTACCCTACATAAATCATTCTTTTGAACACTTATAGTAGATAATTATTTTTATTGACCTATAAAAATGTTTCTTACAAATAATATACATGGCAAAACAACGTTTGCCGGGTCAGCTAGTATTAGTAGTACCAAATGAAAAGTAACAAGAAACTAACACAGACAAAAAAATTGCTAGAAACGTTGATAATAGACAACCTATTTCTAGCGTTCGCAAACATGAGATAGCTTCAGTTATGAAAAGCACCGGAAGTACAAGTTGTCAGCTGACGTCACGTCCGCTACACAATAGAACTGCAACTGTAACAAAAGGTTCGTCTTCACGGATGCATTCGCTTTCAATTAACGCCTAGTCATTGTTTAAAGAATTAAGTTTAAGTTTAAACACTACAAACATATACTTATTTTAATGTAATAAAATCTTGTTATTAATGTACCTACGTTTTTTTTGTTTTTGAGTCGTAACACCAATGAAGATAGAACAGGCACATAGCATCTGAGCTGTTTCATTAATAATTCTACTATATATGTGGTTGACATATGTGGTTAATTTTGGTGCTAATATATGTTGATTTTCTTACCATGTCATGTAGGTATGGTATTGTATATGGTATGGTGTTTCCGTTAAAATCATTAACGGAATCACCCTACCATAACTGATTGGGTATAAAGCATGCATAATTAGTTGTTTGTATTGATAGGCCCCAAAACTACTGGAGAGAAAATTTCTATAAAACAACTTAAGGATTGAAAAACATACCATTCAAATCTCTATATAGGCTCTCTATAGCTCTATATAGCTATGTAGGCGGTAACCTGAAAATAGAGCATTGTTATGTACTACATTTTTATAAAATATCTACACATTAAAGGAAATAAATATTCGTTAATGCGAATGAACTGATTAGTTAAAGGATTTTAAATACAATCCTTTTTTAATATCAAAAAATCCAAACAAAATAAGTGGGTTCTTTAGATTTATATAAAACAAAATCCATACAATTTGCAAGAAGATATGATCAGTGCTTTTTTTCCTAATGAGCATTGTCTCGGAATATCTTGAAGCTTAAAATCTTATTCTTAACATCGTGCTGACAACCAATTTAACCTTATTATTAAAACTAGAGTCTGCCCTGTGTCGTATCTTCAATGTTACTTGACACACAAAGCGTTTCAATCCGCTTAACATATATTTTATCTAAGTACAGACACAAACAAACTCATTAACAATACCGGACTAGAAATTTATTTTGTATTTAGTTTGAAAACGTGTTTAGGTTTAAAAAAACTATATTAAAATTTTGACTGCTAAATTAAGTTAACGTCTACGGAAAAGGTTGCCTACGATTTTCATACTATTTTAATAAGCGTTTCTCTTTAACCGCCTGCAATAATGAATTAAGTGCCTCAAAAATAATGAAGGCATGAACTCAAAAATAGACTTAGATATTCTAGTTGTGTAACGACGGATTTACTAAATAAAGGAGTTTATGAAAAAAGCCTTTTGGTAGGATGTTCATTTTACTAACGTTCGTGACTTCATTTTGTAGATTACAATATTATGCACAGTAGTTTATCCATTCTAATAAAAATCTACGAAACAGACAGGTACAGGGCATGTATAACTAAATGTATTAAAGAAAAGCTGTGTAAAAAGGCTTACTATAAAGTTAGTGATTATCTAGTTGATAAAAGGGCCTGGGACTAGTGCTGGGCAGGCTACTTCTAATTAATTTGCTATATTTGTTTTAATTATTGTAGAATTGTTTGATGATTTGCTTGTTTTTTAAAAGAGTACCGAGAGTTTTTTACGCCGGCTTTTTCTATCGGCCAACACCTTCTGTCTTCATTGCCGATGAGTAGGGATGCCAACAGGCTCGAATTTAATGACGTGGAATAAGTGATACTATTATGATCCTATGTTCCAAAATAAACGTATTTCCTTTCCTTAACTGAGAATATTCTACATAACCATTATAAGATTTTCTTTAATTGCCAATTTAGGATTAAGATGTATCAATAACGTTACCTTCGGCTGCCATTGTCACTATGTCATAGAGCTTATATATTAAAAAAAAAATTAAATTTTTTTTTAAAAAAATGGTTTATTTGATTCGCCAATATTTCTAGATCTATCTGTAGGAGCAGCGGCGTAGTCAGGTGCCACTGTCAATATTTACTTATTTATTTGTGGTCAAATATAACAAAAACAAGAATGAAATAAGTTATACAAATTATAACCAAAATAATACCAATTTAAATATGTGTTAAGGGTGGCAGGTACAACCATAATGCTTATTATTTAGAAAGATAGATATTACAAAAGCATGATGAAAGAAAACAGTTCTATGAAAATGATAGCATGCCTTTCATGTGACTCGATAAGATATCCGAAAAATTATTAATATTTCAGAAAACATTCTAGTCATTCTGTTTCTATGAAACCCGTAATGTGGAGATAAAAAACACACTTTTGCAGTCTCTGTGATTGTTGCACAGTTTACAAATAAACATAGTATCCATCAGATCGCTATACGATGTTTCTATTGATTGCGTTTTTAGAACATTATGACACAATCGTAATTTCAAAGTCATTATTAAAAGTAATTTGTTAGCATTTTAAACTTTGTTTTACGAGTGCCGTTTGACTTTTACGAAACCTGTTTATCACAAATTCAATTAAACACAATCACTGGTTGGTGAGTTAACAAAGTAACTCTAAAGTAAAAATTAAATTGCTGATGCCAACAAGCAAATTTATCTATTTTTAATTATTCATGAACAATAATTTTCGTATCACCTCGGCGTCTATCTACTAAGCGTTCTTGAGGGCAGTTATTGCCACTCACCTCTATGGTACCAGTTGCCCACTGAAGTATTTCCAAAATAATTCAACCGTTTAAGAAAAGATCAATTCTTAATAGGCCGTGCGCGGCGGTGTCACTTAACATCATCACATTTACTAAACTCCTGTTTTTGTTTTTCAGGTCATGATTTCTAGTAATTTTCGAGACTCGTTTGCTGCTTTGTCAACATCGGTTCCTGTGTGCCTTCCTGTCGTTAAATGTGAATCATATATTTTAGCACTTTGTAGCTTGGGAAACTACGTTTGCAGGAAACTGAAGCGAATTTTAATTGATAATAAAATATTGAAGGCGGTAAAATTCTGCTTCAACACAATGTCGGTATCATGATATACCTTTCTCTTACATCACTCTATTAATTAAATTAGAATCAAGTCATATATCAGGACTCGACCTATTTCAATGTCTGCTCTCATATAAAGGTTGTATACTGTCTGTTGAAAATTCAATGTAAAGTTTACAAGACATAAGCAAAATCTGCGGCAAATCGCCGCATATCAATTAAAATTCAAATGGGTTTTTTTATTGCATGGATAGCGATCCGTAGGTATCTGACGATCAATGAATAAAGCTCGGAAAAGCTATTATTCACTGACAGATAATATCCGGATGGATTGAATAATTCAATATTTTATAATTTTCACGTAACAATTTCCAGATTATATAAATTGTTTCTATAGGGTATAATACTTTTATTGTGTTGAATGATAATTAAGTATTTGCTAATATTACAAATTTACTGAGCGTCCTAAGCACAAGACTAATTAGACAACGTACATAGTGTTCGTGTCCCCTAAGTAACATTTTGACATGAGACCTTAAAAGCTATGAAGAGAGACTTAACCCCTGCCTTGTTTAATTTAAATCTATAAACAAAAAGTTGAATCATGTTAGAGCATAGAAATCTGAGGCCCAGAACTAATAACAAAAGGCGTAGCGTAAGAAGATCATAAAAAAAGCACAAACAAATTCATATTTATAACAAAATGTAGAGAATATTGAAACAGGCTGACTTGCTACATTGCACTGAGGATGATAAAACAAGAGATAGTATTGTATGGACTCATCTTACAGACTATGCGATACTTTCTTTACCATTTGAAGCGTGATTTCAACTTGAAAGCCTTTCGAGCTACGTGTTAGGTTGGGTCCGTGAATGCTATTCGCGTACAAAAGATCCCTCGGGATATAAGTTCTTACATCATTTTACTTTTATAACGTTATACTTGACTTGTTCTTAATATTAAGTCAAAGAACTATTGTATGAACGAATTTTATTACATGTTCTTTTTTCAATAGACGATTTTTTAACCAAGCGGTATTAATCTTGCAACAAAGACTCTTATGTAAAATATATTTTAAACGAGTTTAATTATACGTGCCACGTTTAACTCGTTAATTTTAAAATTGTTTAGTTAGCTTTAAACATATGTCTAATATTAATAATACCAATAGAATAATGTGAGTTTATTACAATTTTACAATGAGTAGTTTAATTGTAAAATCATTTTTTCTCCAAATTGACTAGCGAATCTATTATACGTTTAGGCCTATATTTTGATGATTACCATTCTCTAGTCAACATATCGATCATACCTGTCTGTTCCAATCCAGTTCTAATATGCGATAAGGAAAATGGACAAAAACGTCGCATTCATATGATGATGTACTTGCAATTTCCATCTGTCACAGGGAGGAAATGAAAGGCCAGTTTCAATAATCATCAGGTCACATTTACTGGCACATAGATGGACATGCTTTTATTAGCACATTCATCGCTTAACGAAATTTTCCTTACTGGCATTACACGTGCCACCATTACATGTATATGGATTAAACCTTATATCCAACTCTCCAAATTGTCGTTATCGACTTTTTTAAACAAAGCACTATTAACAAAGTTTACTATCGAAAAATCTATCAGTCATTCAAATTACAATTTATAGTTGCCGTTACTAAAATCCAAGTGTTCCCAGATATTCTACGTAAATTCTGCGCGTCGAACCATTCATGCATCCTTAACGGAAATGAAACGCAGTCCACGTGTCAATGAACAATTCTGTTATATACGTGTAACAAATTGAAGTTAAATGCGGTTAAAGTGGGAATATATGTTTGCTCCATTCATACTTATCATATATTCATTCATCAAAGAATTGAAATTAGATTTTATAGAATAAGCTGTTTAGTAGTAAATTTAAAATTAGTCACAGTTCTGACCTTTGACCACCTGGAGCTGGGTAAATGATTATTCTTACCTTGATTACGTACATCAAGGCTCGTTTTCAATGCTTAGATTCATTTCATGTTATTTCAAATATATTACTTCTTTAACTACAGACTACTGGTAAAGCGAAACTGTATAAACTTTATTAATATTAATATGATATTAATTGAGATCTGCTATTAAAATAATAACTATAGTAAAGTACCTACTACGTTCTGATAAACTTGAAACAAATTAAACGTAATATTTTTTTTTCAGTTTAAATGAATTTTCATTGTGAACTGTTTTCAACGCTTAATATTCTAGTGTAACGACAGCTTTACTTCCGGGTCTGAAATTAGATATTCCATTGCAGGAACTTCAACAGTAGCCTTTGAATACCGAATCGTGATCTTCGTAAAGTGTTCACCCGTTTTTCACAACAATTGATCAAAGCTTGCTTTTGTGTTCTTTGTGCTTTGTCAAAAATGATGTATGAACTCTTGTATACGTTTTTCAAGTGTTTCGAGTTTGCAACAAATTGAAGGTTTTACAGGACTCCAAAAAGTAATAAAAAACAAAAACTCGGTGCATTTGTTTATAATCTTATTATTATTACGCTTAAATCCTAAGTACATATGCTTGAAGCAACAAGATAATACTAATGCAAAGAATATAGAAGTTAGAAAAAAAGGATAGTTAAAAAATATTTAATAGTTTAATAATAGTTAATAAGTTATAGATATAGATAGTTCAAAGATAACGTTTGATGTTGATTAAATACTATAATCGAACAAGACTATTCTTTCATTCTAATAACTTTAAACAGAAATTTATTAATAATATTAAAAAAACAATTACATAAAATTAAAACACTTCTAATATAATTAAGCTTTAGTAATATTGTACGTTTCAATACATTTCTGTATCAATACCATTATTTCATTCTTGATAGAATTCAAAAATACTTCTGGTGTTTCGGACTGGTCCATAACTTTATCGTTCATTTTGTATGAAATGACTCGTTTGCCAAAAGCCGACTCAACAGATACTTTCAGCGTATTATGTAATTTAGATATGTTGTTTTTATGAAGTTTGCTTCTTGAGTGGGTTGCGAAGTACTTTTTACGAACTAGTATTAGACAGGATTTACACTTGACCATTTCATCGCTGATACAAGTTTCTAAATCACAGGTTTCTTCACACTTCACCTTTTTCGTATTATTATTACTTTCAAGTTCAATGTTTCTTTTTTGTGGCCTTTCTGGTTGCTGGGGATGTTCCAAGTCTGTCAATCTGTAACAAAAATTGTTTATTACTGCTTAAATTGTTTTGTACTTAAAATAGTTTTCATTTGTTTCAAAAGTAGTTTAAAAGTGTTCTAACCCGATACTTCTCTCGACTGATTCACATATATCATACAGCTCATCATCGTATGCGTCAAGGAACTCTTCTTTTTGTTTATTGAACAACTTTTCTTTACTTTCAACCACATCTATGAACTTATCAACATCACAGCCTTCAACAGTTGTATTTGTAATATTTTCCATTTTCAATGTGTTATTAATAACGTGTATCAAATGAAAGTCTAGTCTTAACTGATGCATTTCTTTTATTTCGGGCCTTTATAACAACTATGGCAAATCTAATGAGTTGTCATTACTTAATAGGAGACACAGTAAATAGAGTCATCAGCTAACTAATGATGGATTATCTTTTGTTAACACATCTCTTTATTAATTACTGTAATAAGTTACTTGTTACTATTAACTAATTAAAAAATATATAGTGATTCCGATTATTTTGAAAAAATTTTTCCCTTTTATGTAATTGTCATATAATAATATATTTTGTCTGTCGTCCGTATTCACTGTTTTTACCACTGAATGGGAGACGAAAATAATATTTCACTATTTCGTGATTTTCACAAACATGGATTTAATATTCCTTGGCAATTTTTACCGTGTTTAATCAAATTACTGCATTACAATAAAATATTTAAATCTTAAATGAAAACAGAAGACGAATAATCTTTAAATAGATAGATAGAAATAGATAAATCAACTGAATTTGATAATATAGATTTGAATAACAAATGAAATGAAAACATTTCCGATTTAACAAACACTTGAGATGTGAGCTTTTCATAAAAAGAAAACATGGTGATAGAAAACTGCTAATTATTTGTATTTTTGTATTGAGGTACTTATTATTACACAACATTAAAAAATACAAACTTACTCGTGTTTTTCAAGTTTCAAACGATATTCAAGTGTTTAATTTCAAACTATGTCCTCTGAACTAAACAAGCCTCTACAAAAGGGATTTCAATCATATGACTTATTCCATCATATGATCGAAGATCTGCGGGTCTACCACTGATATGATTTTCAATAAATGCCACAATAATAAATTTCACCGTCCTATAATTATATCATCAAATTTCTCACCATATCATGGTGATACCATTTGTCAAAAATCTTGTCTCTGTCAATCTATCTCTTATTGCCGTGACAACACTCTTTTACCTGAAATTTTGATCGCAAAAATCTTATAACAAAAAAAAATACGACGAGAACATCAATTAAAACTTTGACAATTTAACTTTTTCTGGCTTCTCAGTTAGTTGCGGTACTGATGGATTTACAATGAGGTGGATTAGATCATTATCAGGCATTTTACTTCTTTCCTAAAATCACATCAAAATTATTTACCGTATTGCCTCTATTAATATGTTATTGGTATTAACTTGTTAACTTATAATAAAAATAATAAGTAATTGTTTTTAAATTAACATAAAAAAGCGTATATGAATATAAATCTGGTATAGAGTCGGCACATTTATTTGCCATTTGAGTTTTCTCAGTCAGACCGTTTCTCAAAGACGTTCTCGATATTGAGCGAACCTTATACATATATCTAGTCTTAATACAATGGTCCGTTAGTTCGTGTTCCATTTTTATTTAGAAGTCTAGCTCAATGTACCTATTCACGTCTGGCTCTGAAAATAAAACTTCAATATTCAAGTACTTACCTAAGCGATGTGAAACTTAGCTTAAAATGGCCCAAATTTGCACATAAAACGCTTCGTCTAGAACCTTTTATATATATAAAGCTACTTATACTTTTCGTATAACTTCATATTGCACTTACTGAAAATCTTATTTTGAAATATAACTTACTTGATAAAGTATAATGCATGTTTTTTATACAGAACTGGATAGACGTTTGACTGTAATCCTTGGGGGCTAAGTCAAGATGCCTTAAAAGTAGTGTATTATTTGTATGAGAATTTGTGTCGACAACATTTACAAGACTAAGCCACCTGATGAGAACTGTGGAATTGACTGCCGGTTGAGGTCTTCCCTACAGACGGTAAAACTACCTCCAATTGTTTGAAAAGAGAGCCTACCCCAAAAGCTGACATCGTACCCACTAAAATGGGTGTCTTGTAGGCTGCCGTCTATACTATTAAAAGGAGACACAGCTTACTGTAGGGCACGCATATCCAAGAGTGGTTTTTATATCTACTCAGCAACACGCTTCACCCCATTGTTGTCAAAGCACAACAACATGATTTGGATCGTCGTTTCTTGTGAAAGAAGGCCATTAGTCTGCCGTAAAAGGAATATGCTTTCATTCAAGCTGCTAGAGGTGCCTATTTAGCCGCAGTCGGTAAATAGGCACCTCTAGCAGCTTGTGCTTTGACAACAATGGGGTGAAGCGTGTTGCTGAGTAGATATAAAAACCAATCTCCGGACTGCAATCTCTAGAAGACTCAAGAGTTTAGAATTAACGAGTATATTAGAGTATTTAATTCGTTCAGTACACCGGTATGGAGGTGACAGCAGCGACACTTACCAACCGACTTGAACTTTAAAAAGATTAAGAAGCTGTTCCGGTGTGAAGTAAATTTGGAATAAAACACTCAAAGTTGAGATCGACCGACAGAATAACGCCAGGACAGGATGGTCACGGAATTTCCAATTATTATTATATTTAATTTAAGTTTTTAGACTTTTTCATTTATTTTTTCTTCTAAAACCCATATTACTAAAATTAATCTGAAAAGTTTGGACCCTGTCGCTATGTTGTATTTTTAAAGTGGCAAGCACCAGTTCTGGGGGTCATGATCACTTTTAAAATAACACACTTTTCACATAAAGACAAAATAATCTATGTTGGATGAACGAGACTAAATAATAAATCAATATTATTTTTTTATAGAACAAGGGGCCATCGGGCTCATCTCATGTTAAGTGATACTGCCACCTATGCCAGAAGGCAGGCTCGAGTGGATACTGTTAATGCCAGAGGGCTCGCGAATACGTTGCCAGCCCTTTAAGAATTGGTACAACATTATGTACTGACTTTTTTCTCATACAAAGTTTAAAAATCCGATATACGTGACGGGTATATATAGAATAGAAGTATTATGAATTCCCAGTAAAAGTTAATTAGCTTACAATGTAATTAATATTTTAAAATATGCAAAAACTTCAGTCGGGTCGTCCATCAGCCAAATTGTAAACAGTCAACAACAAACCGGAATTAATTGTTTTACGGAATTAACCCTAATTTTTTCAGTAAAACTTACCTGCATTAATAAACAATAAGGGTAGAAAATCTATTGAAAAATCAGTATGTAGGAAGAAAGTTTAAAGTTATGAGCAATTTACTTATAATTCTCATATTTGAAATGAGAATTAATTAAAGAAAAAAATAATGTAAAACACATTTTTAATTTTGCACGCCTTGGCTCGACATCAAAAGGCAATAAAATTTTCATCAAGTATAGTGAAAAAAGAGGGCTACACAAAAGAATTATTCATAAAGCTTTCAGGCAAATAAGCGGCTGGAATCACACGACCGTTGTGAATCACTGAACATTGAGCTCTCATAATATTTTACAATATGTATTTTGCACTATACAGCTGTAGAAGATTTTCCGGCCCCAGTGAAGAACGCCCTCGGTTCTAGAACAAATAGAGGGCAGTACCTCGTTTTCCATAAGCCAATTGTAATTCAATTTACACATATTTACACTCGTTTTAATTCTTGTTGTTTAATGCTTGTTGTTTTATGTGTATTGAAAAATACACATAAAACAGACGCAGAACATCGAATACCATATAAAAACCTAACTAGGTTCTTTTACAGTGGCAAACGGCGTACCACGTTCGGGCCACCCCCGAAATGGGCAGTTATCGCATTTTGGTGAGTGCATTGCCTTCATTTGAAGGAATAGGTTTTCTTTAAGCAATATGAAGTCGTATCTCCCAAGGAAGAACCCTACCGAGGCTTGATTCCACAGTTCGCTAGTTTGCAAAATAAAGTGACTTGTGAAGCGGTCCATGGGAGACTTCCAGCTATCAAGGTCATGCTTATGAAATTTTGATTGAATACGGCTCGTGTGGCGTTGTTATGATTCTAACTATCGATAACTTTTTATTTGAAAGGTGATAAAAATAAATCATACGATCTATTAACCATTGTAGCATTGCAAAGACCTGTATTAATTTACACTACTACAAATAAAACACATTTAGTTAGACATTAGTTTATTATAGGATATTGAATTACTTATTAATATGAATGACCTCATTATCTCTACATTATTAAATTGTATAAATGACAAGTTTTTATTTAGACCTTTCAGCTGTGCAAGTGCACTTAAATACTCAACTAACATAATTTCTTACGGCTTAGTTTTAACAGTTGCGAGAATTTAGTAAAATGTGACAGTAGCATCATCGGTAGGACAAATTTTTTCAGTTGGTTTGAGTCTAATAATACTATCCTCTGATGCATAAATTATATTTCCAGTAATATCAATTGCCACACCATAGACACTGACGTTTTCGATTTTTGCCACATTCTTAACTTCTTTCTTTGCAACGTCAATAGAGAAAATGCCATCTGGGGTAGAGAAAAATATATCACCGTGGACATCATAAGTGAAACCATTGACATTAAAGTCTCCGATATGAATCACGGCATCATTTGCTTTTTTATGAATAAACAGACCAGATGAATTCGAAAAGTAAATATTGTTATAATCATCGACACATAACAGCATGGCTCTAGTGTTAATCAATTCTGGTACTCTTTCAAATTTGCCGTTTTGAAAAACATAAGCGTGTTCTTCTGGGTACTTTGAGTAGTACAATTTATCGTTGTAAATTAGTTGCCAAATATTATCATCAGTTATATTTAGACGTTGCGCTGTTTTAGTATTGTAATTAAATTCATTAATACCATCTCTTCCGCCAAGGTAAACAGTATTTTTCTTATTATCAACTGCGTTAGCAAAGCCTCCAGCAATGCCGGGTATGTTTCCGAATTCATTTGTCTTTAAATTAAGATAGGCGGATTGAAAGACACTAGAATCTTCTGTCGAATAACTGAAGAATAATGTGTTAGTATCGTAATCCATTGCCAGTTGATAAGGACTAATTACATGCGCCTTTAAAATTTCTTCATTCTGAAGTATGTCATTTACAACAATTCCTTTACATTCCTTTTCAATGTGTCGGGCTTTAATAGAGACACTGAGTAATAGTATCATTAGGAGACGCATCTGGAATAAAAGGCGTTACTATGAAACTATAATGATACAGTATCTCAGATAATAGATTGTGATGGTGGATGGCACGGTAGCGTACAAAACGTCTGCACCAAGGTATTCATATGATTTTTTTTAATATTGCGCAAACCCTTCAAGAAAAGGGCGTACCAATTCTTAAAAGGACGGCAACGCATTCGCGAGCCCTCTGGCACCGAGAGTGTCCATGGGCGGCTGTATCGCTTAACATCAGGTGAGCCTCCTGCCCGTTTGCCTCCTGTTCTATAAAAAAACCCACCACGCTGTAAGATTTTTCATAGAAATATATTAAGTAAGCTTTTTATTCTTTAAGATCATGAATATTACAAAAACATTGAAATAAAATAAAATTTACGAAATACACCCAATGACTACTTGTTATTACTTAAAAAGTACTTACTTTATCAACTACTGAGACGCAGCGAGTTCAAAACAATACTAACAAATAATATTAACAGATAACCCTGTTAGCATGTCGTTATCCATTTCACAAACACTTAGGTCATATAAAGGAAAATAAATATAACGTGTAAAGTCCCGCAGCGTAGTTAATAGGGCAGCTGTACCACTGTGATTTTCTTTTTTGACCTTGATTTGTCCGATCGCATTCTACGAAATGACATAAGTATTGTCAGATATTTGTTGTAATTTCTTGCTATAAACTGAGATTTCATAGAAAGAATTGTGTTTTTATGGTTGTGTAACTGACACAACAACAACGTTATACGGAAAACACTTTTTTACCGGATTGAAGCTATGTAAACTTATAATTATTTAACATAATTTTAAAGTTATCCGAGTTAAACCAATGTCTTTTATTAGACAATATATCGTTATACAACTATGAAATATAATATAATAATACATTACTATAATCCGTAAAAAAGTATTTTTCTTTAAATGTGTAAAAGTTATGTTAATAAAAGACAATACTAAGAAAGGTATCGCTTACACAGGAATAAATTTAAACAAAAATATCTAAAAAAAATTAAATTACTGAATCAATTGAAGAATGTACAACTCTGCATATATGATGCAAGGGACATATGTAATTCGATGACTATATACATAAGTAATATATCCATTTTAATATTAGTAATAATAGACAGTGTCACAATAAACATAATATGAGTATAAGGAGAGGTTCAAAGTATAAGTAGAAAAATATCGATAGCAATATTACTAAATACTTAATAGCTTTGTTTCCCACTCATATATTATTATTAAATATTTTGTTAATGTTAGCTGCTTTTTAGCATTTTTACTTAATATTTAGTTGTATGTTACATTATTACATACATACAGTATACATTATTGTTTAAGAATTATCTAAACTACTCACATATGAAAGAAAGAAAAGTCATTTATTCATATAGATAACATAATGTACACTTATGAACGTCAAATAAAGAAAAGAAATATACATAAAATTATTCTAATTTTACATTTACTGCCAGTTCTCAAATCAAGGGCGTAGAACGGAAGAGAAGAACTGGCAAAAAAATCTCCGCCACTCTTTTTAATCGCTAAGTTTTTTTTACACAATGTTTGTAAGGAGCTGCAACCATTACACCATGTTCCATATTGAGTAATAAAGAATAATAAAATAAATTAAAAACAAAGATTTGTCCTCTATCAGCAGGAGGCGCGGTGAAATAGGAGCACGCACTTACATACTCGTGAGAACAACACGCAAATACGTAGTATAAAAAACTAATATCACCGCATACACGAATTCAAGTACGACCGTACTAGTACTAGAAGACACCACAAGTAGCACCCGTTGACGAGTATGACGCATAGCCAGCCATCGCCCCCCTCGCCATATTTTAGGGAGAGAGACAACCCGACGCATGGACGCCGATATGGATGGATATGTAGTAACAGTATATATATATATATAGTAAAACAGACTTCGAACATCCGCATAATAAAAATGAATTAATATTTTTACAAAACATTTGTCAAGACAGATTGAGATGACAATTTGTTTGGGAGAAATCTGTGGTTCAGCATACGCTTAATTATTGAGACTTAATAGTTTAGCTCAATTATTATGTAATTTTCACAATATCACATGTTATTTCTTGCTGAACATTTCTTTGACCCATATTTCCTTACCAACAGATAAACCTATTTTAAAGGAGAGATATATATTTTAGGTATAAAAATAATTTCCTCTTATTGCATTAGATGTATGAATATTAATTGAAATTTCAAGCAATAAAACCTTCTACGAGATATTTTTCATTCGCCTTCTATTGAAATAAAAGCCTTTCGAATACTTAATATGCAAATTTAGATCATTGTATTTAACGAAGCGAAATGTGTAGGGCGTAGATATTTTGATTTAGCACGTAAATGCCCTATGGCCGCAAAGATTTTATATTTCATTTATATATCCTGAATTTCACATCCTCCTTGCTTAAACTTAAACTATGTTCTTTCATTTTCAAATAATAATTTGTTTTTATCTTCTGTCAATATAAATTTATGTTGTCGTTTCTCTGACAGCATGAACCGGATGAGATATTTTTTTGATGAATTTCCTTCCCTTTGTTTATCAGTATAGACATATTTCATTGACAGATCTCAACTAGTCACCATTTTCATATTATTCTTGTCTGATTTTGATTAAACATATATTGTTGCAAGTGATAAACACAATTTGTATTTTATGTAATGTTAAGTATTTTGAGATGTTTTGTAATATAACAAACACGAAGCGAAATGTATAAACTTGTTAGTATTAAGTCGCAATTCAGTCAAGATTTCGTCTGAAATTAATTCTGAATGCAGAAAGCGGAAATGATGGGTTGCCGTACGGGTGTATCGAATAAAAATCCCTTAGTCTATAATAACTCAGTAACTCTAATTCAGTATAAGCCTTTTTCTCTCAAAGTAAGATCTCGCTGTTGATCTAGAGGGCTTTGAAAGTTAAGGTACGACTGTTTTGGTGACCTTGACGAGATGGGCTTTTTCCCACGACTAGCACAATAGCGTCGTCGAAATTCTAGACGTGTGTTCTCGGCTTTGGCCAATATGGGGTGGTAGTTGATTGCTTGAAGGGCAGGATGGAAGTTCACTGGAGTGAGCGAAGATGCAGCGATACTGACGTTTTTGTAAACACGGATGTCGTACCCCATCCCAACCCACTATCCCAAATCTATCTAATCGGCTAAGGCCCAAAAAAATATTATTAAGATTGGGATTGCTGTCGGTATCAGAAGTTACAGAGTAAGGGCCCTTTTCATGATTAATATAATCGTAACTTTTAATTAATTTCAATTTAATTAAGGTAATTTCAATTTCAAAATTATCAATGTTGCGTACATTGATCATTTTTTAATGATCGGCATTATAAGTCTAGTTTTTTCAAATTTTTATATATTAGTAGACCTATAAAAGCTTTTTTTCTAACGATATATTTCCATTAGGCGCTTGTATCTCATAAAACATAATGATAACTATATATCAGAAGAATCCATAAGCGCTGAAAGCTTTTATATAGTTTAAGCATTATCCTGTATTTGTCTCGCACTAATAAATTTAAAACCCTTGAATCGATATCTAATAACACAGAAATCCTACACGATTGGTTAACATCATACGGGCGCAAAAGTGGCTGTCCCATTTTACGAATCAAGATATTAGCCGTAGGAAACTCACGCTATAGTCACTATACTAGTTTATAAATACAGTGGAAACCTGGCGGCTGTACTAATGTCAAGCGAGACTTCACATAACATCGCCCATGGAGACTTACGATATTGTATATCAAATGCATTCATGTGAAAAAAATTAATAAAAGGCTTTTTCTACGCGCATTAAACCTGTGTAACAATTTTAAAAGAGGTGAATGCATAATAAAATTGGACTGGAATAAATAGTTCATGTTAGTAAGCAATATAACTAAAGGGATATATGAAGTTACGAGTCTATAACGGATTGAGAGAGGCCTGTGCTTCGCAATAAATTTGCGCTCGGGGAATCCAATATCTAGTAAACGATTGAACTTTATTTCCAAGCATTTGAAAATCTTATGCTTTTCAGTATACACAGTTAAAAGAGCATACAAAGCAGGGACTGTTCAACTTTAGTGTCTTTTAGCTTATTTATAGTCTCATAAGTTAGTCTTTATCTCTTTACTCGTACTAAATACAACAAATAAATAACTGGAAAATGCATTTGACGTTGAAATGTATTCAAAGGAATGTGTGGAACAAATCTAATGCAGCAATCAACTTCTCCAATGGATCATCTCGTGTGTTTACCGTATTTTATAAATTGCTACTTTTGTACACTATAAGCATTTAATATCGCTAGTTAATATACTTAACTATAAAGATATTAGAGAAGTACCCGTATACTGCAGCATATGCAGTAAAGAAAATCCGATAGTTTATTGATAGGGACACAGCTAAAATTTTGTATCATTGCTACTACTACTAATTAATTTGCTATATTTGTTTTAATTATTATAGTATTGTTTGATGATTTGCTTTTTTAGCAGAGTACCGAGAGTTTTTTACGCCGGCTTTTTCTCTCGGCCTACACCCTCTGTCTTCTTTGCCGATGAGTAGGGATGCCTACAGGATCGAGTTTAATGACGTTGAATAAGTGATACCTTGATGATCTTATGTTCCAAAATAAACATATTTTTTATTTATTTATGTACCGCTCTTAATGAATAGATATTAATTATGATTATTTTAAGAACATCTATAATGTAATGTTAATCTTAATTATCATAATTGAAATTATTGTCATTTTTGAGATATACAGTCTTTAAAAAGCGGCCTTGAATAACGCCCAGTTTTGGAATGATTAAACATAACAGATTTTTTACGATCAAAAATATAACTGGTCTATGATGATGTAGATGCAGTTAGTAATTACGTATTACTCAATTGACTTAAGTATTCAATCTGTCCGACTAGTACACATCTTTATTATAAAACTACTATAAACATTAAATAGCTAATCATAATTTTGCATATACTCATGTCATTTTGCTAATTAATAAACACTATAAGGGCATGAAGAAAGAGGGTGTGGAAGATGTGCACCAGCAACATGCGGCATTCGTAGCACACAACAAATGCTTAATGAGAATTAGGGATGCTCCATGATCATCGAGGTTGAAAGCAAACATATGAATGAGGTAAAAACATCGATGTTGCTATACGAAAAATATCGTAATATCGATGCTAACGGAATGGAACATCAATGTTAACTCACGGCCTGAGCAGAACACTGAAATAATTTACGTCCTCTATAAACGCATCCACAAATAAGGTTTATTAACATTCTGAACACGTATTCATTCACTGCGCACCGGTCGTTCACTTCGTTCGTTCTTCGTAGTCTCTCTTGCTCTTTCTGTCTCACACTTTCTCAATCTACTCTTTACCAACGAAGAAATAGATTAATAGGTTATTTTTTATCAAACTTACTTAACATTCAGTCAGTTGATAAAGAATATCTCAATACGTAATATTTTTTTCTATTTCTATATAAAATATTGAACTATTTCACTGTATTATGACATCGATGGCAATATCGATGTTATGGTGATATACATATAAAATCACAAATGCTATGTCTTTATAATATTAGTTTATTTATAGAACAGGGGGCAAACGGGCAGGAGGTTGTATCACCTGATGTTAAGTGATACCACCGCCCATGGACACTCTCAATGCCAGAGGGCTCGCGAGTGCGTTGCCGGCCTTTTAAGAATTGGTACGCTCTTTTCTTGAAGGACCCTAAGTCGAATTGTAAATAGTAAATTATGTAGTAATAATTAAACACTAATATGTAAAAATAATTATAATATAATAACTAATCTTAAAAGTATACTAAAATATATTCTGTAATATTTACGTAACTTTTTTATATATTAGGAGGCAAATCAGCATGGGCGGCGGTATCCTAATGTTTAGTGATATTCACATCGCCAGAAGTCTTGCAATGTGCTATGCTGGAATCTTTTCTAATTTGTGATATTGATCATCCCTAATGTGAATTCACCTGCACGAATAAAGCGCGCGTCACTTGTACAAACTTTCAAACGCTCTGTTTTAAATTAAAAAAAAATGCCATGCTATATTTGGTCACGTAATACATTCTTGAACTTATTTTGAGTGGTGTCTATAAATGCTTTTCCTCTACCTTATTAATATATTAGTGTACTAACGCTTATATTTTTAATGAAGATAGTATCTACGATATGCTGGTATAGTTTATATTTGCTCCTGTGTTTGTTACTCTGTCTGTTACACCTCATAATTTGTTTTTTGTTGCTGGTGTGCAACGAAGTGCTAAACGAAGTATACTATAAGTTAAATCTATGTAAGTGGGTGTTTGACCAATCTCGTTTCAGTAATAATAAAGTATGGATTCGATGATTGAAAATTTTCATTGTACAACGAACTCCCTAAGCGCCCGCTGTCAAAACACGATTGAACGAACTCTAGTTGTGATAAAATTACGCGGAGTTTGATGGAATTTACAGTTTATATTTTTCGCTGTATTGTCAAGCATTTTTGCGGAAATGAATTTTCAAAGCTCACGTCCAATTCGCAAAGGATTTTTTATATGACATTTGTAAGTATTTGGTTTGAAACACCATCATTTTTGCATCGGATTTACTGATGTAACTAATCAAACAAACAGTGAGATATTAAGTGTTAAACTTTACTCGATGAAGTTAGAGAGCGCAGTGTTGGCCTAGTGGTTCCAGCGAGCGATTCTCATACCTGAGGTCGTAGGTTCGATCCCCGGCTGTGCACCAATGGACTTTCTTTCTATGTGCGCATTTAATATTTGCTCGAACGGTGAAGGAAAACATCGTGAGGAAACCGATATGTGTTAGACCCAAAAATTCGTCGACGTGTGTCAGGCACTGGAGGCTGATCACCTACTTGCCTATAAGATTTAAAAATTGATCATGAAACAGATTCAGAAATCTGAGGCCAAGACCTAAAGAGGATGTAGTGCCACTGATTTTTTTTTACTCGATGAAGCAAGAGTCGCTCTGATTTTCAAAAACTTTAATTATATTTAAATTAAAAGAAATAATTCTTAACCAATTATAAAAATTATTTCTTTATACGTTTTTGTGCATTTATCTATTTGGTAGAGCTTTCCAAAACATTTTCATATATTGTGCACTTCTTGTTCGTAAATTGGAAACCATCCGAGACATTGGACAGTACATTTTGTAACCCGACCCACAACCATTTATTTTGTAGGTTATCCCTAACCGATCTACGCTTTGTACTATTGTATAAACGAACTGCTGTTGCGATAGTAATATAATAACCAAACAAATAGCTCTTAATTTTTGAGATTAAAAAAGTATTGCTTTTTTTTAACAGTCGATATAATGTACGTAACTTTTTTGTGTATGAGGCAAACGAGGAGGTCCACCTGTCCACACCAAGGACATTCACATCGCCAGAATGCTCGGAAGTGCGTTGCCGACCTTTTTTTGTCTTAACGTTTTTACCAACATGTCATAAACTTTATATTTAAATAAATCTAAATGTAATCTCTGTCTTTCAAGGTTATATTTTTGATGTTTTATTTTAGCGAAAGCATAAAGAGAAACGAGATAAATAAACATTTTTACGGTTCTGTACAAGTTTTGTAACTAATAATAATTTGATATAGAAAATAAAACGTATTTTTTATATCTCTATTAACTAATTATAAAGATATTTTTTATATCTCTATTAATATTATTAACACTTCGTTGTATTACATAAAAGGAAAAAAAATATATTAAACATAATTTAATGAAAAGCAACTGGCGGCCTTATCGCTTTAGAGCGATTTCTTCCAGACATATAATAAAGTTATCGACCAGAGCTGCCCGCTTTAATTCTACCATTTCGTTAAAACTACGAGTATGTTATTTGGTCACACGGTAAGCGTACTTGTGATGGGATACCAAACTTCGTATGATAGTAGGTACAAGACTTGCATAATAAAATAACTAAACTTAAAATGTAATAATTATAATATATTATTAAAATGAGTCCCTTTAAGCAAGGTACCGAAGATACTGGCAGCGTCCCCGTTTTGAATAGTTAGTTCTTTGTCCGAGGTAGCTGCCAGCTCTTCGGTCTCCAGTGATGTCGACTAACCTTTTTCATATTTCCCTAAAAAGCCTTATAGAGCTAGGACACCACGAAACAAGGGTCTTCACACCGAATGGGACAAAATCATATTCGGAGCCTAGAATATAGGTACATATTTTGATACCACTGATACATTATAAACTGTACTATAATTATGAGTTAGCTTCATTTGGAACAGCGATATTTCTCGGGCTAATTGCTATGTTTCCGTGAGGAAGATGTTAAATGGATTGAGGAAAACTCAGTGTAAATCAAGAGAATTTATGCCTATTTCAAGAATAACCATCTCATTTTGTACCGCATTCTATGTTATGGGATTTCTATGCTTTGGTAGTTTGTTTGAATTACACGTAACGGCCTATTTCTTATTATAAAATTAATTACTATGTCAAGATATTTTAAAAATTATAAAGATATTTTAAAATACACGCTGGTTCTTAATACGAATCGATTTTCATAATTGTAGATAGTACTATTAAAGATTTTTATTAACAGTGTTGTAATAGATAAGACCCACACTGTGCACTTATAAAATGTTCTATTTTGTGAACCAGCAAGAACCTTATATTACGAAGAAAAGCATAGAGATATAAGACCTGGATTTGAATTCCACTCGAGAAGTGCGATAGATTGGTTTTATTTCATAAAAATGCTTATTCTATGCCACATACACACTATCGCACGGCTGACGTCACCCATTGCTTAATGTTGAACTTGATAAGTCAAAACCTTTACCCATGGCGTAAATAGGGAGGCACCGCATTTGCGCCATGTAGGTCAAACACCGATAGCCTATTCATAAACAGATGTAATTTAAATGCGTTTTATTGACTCTTTGAGAATGCAATTTTTATGCAATATATTATAAATAAGAATGGAGTAAATTTACGATATATTAAATTTCTTGGTGCATTTACTTAGTAAATGTTATTTATCAACGATGTATTTAAAATATTAATTGGTTAGTTCTGATTCAAACGATTCATTTGCGTGACTTTGGTGTTCATAACAGGAAATTAAAAAAAAAAGTCGTACGTAAATAAAGTTTTAAACCGCACTTTAATGTAAATTAGACTGCAGACATCATTCTGAGTTTCAATTTCCAGTTCGCTGGACTGAGAGCGTAGTTAAGCGAAATTAGATTGAGCTAAGTAATATTATTGTGATGGTAACAACTTCTGGGTACAGATTACTTAATTTTAATATTTTTTTAATTATACAGTGCCACATACTTTTATTAGCCGGTGAGACCGTCGCTGTCATGGATAATATGGTATTGCCAGTAAATAAAAATTAACCATTATACGGGAAATAATTTAAAATCATACAGGCAAGTATTTATTGAAATGTCTCAATAAAACAATGTATCTAGAAAATACAGTTCTTGGCTTAAATAAATGTGAAACAAAGTTAGGAACCGTTCAATAATGAAAACTTTGCCATTGTAATTAATGAGTGCAAGGATTAAAAATAAATACATTTTAGTTGGATTTTTATTAGAAGTTAAGAAGTTATTTATTGTACGCAAAGAGAAATAACAGAAAATAAACAACATCAATGTCATTTCAAAATGGCTACTGTAATATCAATTTCAGCCGCCGGCCAAGAAATGTATGTGGCGCTGCAAACTCCCGTCAGACGTGGTTCTCAGACGGCTTGCGTCTATTTCATTACGTCACTTACGGTTTCATAAAATGTATTTTTTTTAAATAGTTTTTTTTTTATCTTTGATTAGTTTCAACGAAGGGTCAATTTCGTACCAGACTTTGAGAAAAACTTATAATTGTAACACAAATATTTGCGTGTGTATAATATTCGTGAGTAACAATCGTGTCTATATTATTTTAGACAAGTTAATTTTATCCATCTGTAACTTTTTTAATAATTTTATGCCCTACCTGTGGGTATATGCTTATAGCTTTGTTTCTTTTAATAGTTTTATGGTTGCCTGGAAAAGATAGCCAGAGATTAGGCCCAACTCTGATAATTTTATGTATTGATTTCTTGAGTCGTTTTTTTATGTTCAAATCTTGGAAACCACTTTTAATTTACGAAATTAAACAAGTAAAAGTAATTTTATTAAAAAAAAATGCAATGTTTATCCAACAGTTTTGGCGTGTGACTATCCCTGATGTCGTAGGCGAAAGCCGGCTGTGCACTTTCTTTGACTGTATTTACCACCACCAAAACATACTGATGAAATCGGCACGTGTTAGACTTAAAAACAACACAGAAGACTGATCATTTTACACTTTAGGAAAACAAATGAACACGTAACTGATATAGACATTAATGGAATCTTTTCATATGTAAAATTCTTGAAAGTAGATAATATTTAAGTTTATTTTTGTTACAATAAAGATAGTAATTATCTTGTTTATTACAGATTGCAATTTGGCATTTGACCACATTGATTACAATATACCTACTTTTCAAATTAATGGCATTGCCACTTGAGGTTATTTTGTTTAGTCTAAACGAATTCCTGTTTTGTTGCTTAAGAATTTTTTTAATTTTTTTTTTATTATGAAATGAACTATTTCATAAAATTTTTAAAAATATATAAAATATATCCTCTCTATACTTTAAAAGATAAAAAGAAAGATACCACAAACAATATAATAGAACAAAAATTTACAAAACTTTTGAATATAAGCAGTGTTGGCCTAGTGGCTTCAGCGTGTGACTCTAATCCCTGTTCCCGATATCCGGCTGTGCACCAATAGACTTTCTGTCTATGTACACCATTAACATTCGCTCAACCGGTGTAGGAAAACATCGTGAGGAAATCAGCTTAGCATAGATTTTGTGTCAGGCACAGGAGGCTGATAAAACAAATTATTATGAAACAAATACAGAAACCTGAGATTTTTATTAAGATTTTAAAAACTTTATACTAATATTCGTAATCCACATACAAATAAAACAGCTATCTTTTGCGATATAAGTCACTAATAACGCCAGCTTAAAATATTTAACCCTTGACATATTCTAACTTTTCTCATATCAAAATATCCGAAAATTAACATTTCATAGAGCTTAACTTCCATAGTGGGACGGGTGAACCAAAGTTAAAACTGTTACACCTTAATTACTTGACCTACAAACAATCTGTGCTAATATTATTAAGCGAAACATGATACTTGATATACATAATGTTAAGGAGAATCCGATCCATCAATAATTATGTTAGAGATCTTGTTCTGAAATGCTTTGTTAATATAAATTATTAACAATCTTATACGAATTATATTTATTATAGTTATTGAGGAAATGCTTGCAAAAATAACTATAAGATTTTATTTATAAATATAAAAACGCGCGTACCTTGTAAAACTAAGCAAGCAAACAAAAATTACCAAGAAACATGGTGTATCGTGGAATATGTCAAGCCCTTCGATCTTGGGCGAGAAGTTGTTATAACACAGAGCCTTATTAAGTAAGATTTGGTCCCCGGCCTCGTGTGACTGAAGAGTGTTTTGAACAGAGAGTTTTTGTGGAAGACGAGGGAGATAAATAAACTCAATATACACAGCGCCTCAAGACTGCAGGAGCCCTTATCGAGAAGATTATGTTTTAATGCTTGTCACAAGCGTTATGGGTGACATTCTACTAATATTTTCTTTGCAGTCTCTGTTCAAAGTCTCCTTCTTGAAGAGAAGTTATTTAGAATTTGTTGTAAACAATTGAAAGAGGTTAGTCACCCACTTATTCATTATGCTTTGTATTATGTGGAAAAAATGTATTTTTAACGCGTATTATTTCCACTCACTATTTATGCGTCATGTATGTTGCAGCGACAAGGTTAATTAGCCGTTCAATTAACAGCCTAGCCTTTTATCTGAAAGGCGCCGTTTAACCAGCGGTCTGAAATATATTCAGCCGTAGCGTTTATTACAATATTTAACAAACTGGCTGGCTTATGTTTAGGCCATTCGTACGATAGTCATTATTTGGCAGAAATTGTCACTACACTCTTCCATTGTATTTGTTGTTTTACATGAAACTTTGGAAAACACCATCAAAGTTGTGGTTTGCCGACGACACATTGACAGTTTGAAGAGCTTCGTTTCGAGTTTGAGAGTGGCAGAAAGTGGAATTAAATTTATATTTAACAGTCAACAGGCTAAGCAAGCAATGAAACGTCATCGATTGAAGTCATTTGCCTAGCCATTTGAACATATTTCAGGCCGCGGCGCCGTTTAAACGGCTGTTTATTAAACGGGTATTTAAGCTGATTGGGTGCGGCATATATATTTATAAATGAAATAAAAATAATGGATGCGTTATTTAAGTAAAATCATAATTAGTTACAATAAAATACATTTCACATATAACTTTTTGATTGAATTAACTTCATCGCATTAACAGCTAATCAGAAATAGTATATAATTAACTGAATTAATTAATAGCGTGATATCTTTTCTGTTAGTAAAGTTGGTCGCGTCTTCAAAGTCGCTTTAATCTGTCCGATAAATAGGTCCAGTGAAGATGTCTCCTTGAAGTTTGCTTTGTACTTTTCACAGTACTCCAGAAATACTGGATACAAATGTTCCAACACCGCGTGGTCCAAAGTAGGAAAGAGGTGATGAAGCGAGTGGTGTCCGAAAAAGGTCATCACTTTAAAGTGACTGTCATTGATGTCTCGTCTGTCCATTACCGCTTCGAGCTCGTGCATGCCCCAATCAGGGGTTATGTCACTAAAATACAAATATGTTTTAATATAACCAATAAAAATCTACATATTTTTACTAGAGTCTAAAGTCCTGTTGACATGGCATTTATATATAATTATGGGATGCGGTCAACATTATTAAAAAAATGTGTTTACTTTAATACTCAAACGTTTGCTATTAAGAATATATTGAAGGTACATAATATTATACTGCGAAGTTATACGTATTGGCGTGACAACGTCTTATAATTCGATGGAGCCGGCTGCACGCACGAAAAAACATGACGCATGCGGCGTTACCTCTGTTCAATTTAAGGCTGAAAAGTGCAAGCGAGAGCGCGAAACGAGCGACAAAGACGCACAATCGGCTACGTTCGGCAGCGTTCGTTCGTTAAAAAATTAACATACTTGTATTTATGAGTACAAATGAATGTAACTTGATCAATTCAATTGTGATTTCCATATATTCCATCTCTATATATATTCATACAAAATATCTATCAAAGAAATAAAATAAAAATTTTCTTTTAAAAAATGCAACCATTCCATCAACATTTTCTTATGACGTTGTCACGTTCACTATCATCGGTAAACCGACTTTACAGACAACCGTTTTTTAGAGTAAAATCACTAATCAGTAATAATGAAACAAATTAATTATATGTTTAATTGCGCATAGATAACACTAGACTAGATTTATATGCTGTGTAGAATCACTCTATCCGTTTTCTTGATGAATAGGGTTCACAATCTTGTTAAATTTTTATTAAATCTATCAAAGCCCACTTTAATTTTTATTAGATTTTATAAAACTATCAACCGTTTGTCTGTATTATAAAAACACAAAATATAATATTTTCCATAGACTATGTGACATTGACGTTAACGGTTTTGTGCGAAAAGCAATAGTAGTAGGTATCATAGACAAAAGTGCGACGCGGGCGCCTTCCCATGGTCATTTTTTATTAGACCAATGATGCCAACCTGGGGGTTTTCCACCAAATTTAGGGGTAAACAAGATGTCTAGGGTTTTTTTTAATTAAATTACAATAAATTACTCTGCTTATGATCGTAAAAATAATGTAGCAATTGATAAGGTTATTATTGCAAGTGACAAAATTAATTGATTTAACTTTAGTGTTATAACAAAAGTAAAAGCTGTGATTTATTTTTACTAAAGTATATTTGTACGCGTGCACGAGTTCTTGGCACGTTACAATAATTTATTGATATTGTTTAGATATCTGTTTTTGAAGTTAAATAGTAGATTCCTACAAATTGTTTTTCGACAATTATTTAGGTCGAATACACTGCTGAAAAAAGTCTACAATTGTAACATCTTATTTCGATTTGTTATGATTTCTACACGCTAATGCCAGTGCTGATTTTGACTGTTGGAAATTGAAAATGGAAATTTATCGATTAATAACTCATTTTGTTTGTATGAGAGAACCCCGTTCTCACATACAAGAACTCTAATTTCTCGATAATATACATATTGCAAAACAATGCCATTAAGTTTAACATTTAAAATTTACGTGTAATAAAGTATTTTCGTTTAATTAATTGTCCTTAAAAGTATAGAGGACTATTACCTGAAATATCATAAAATACTTTATTATAAAGTACGGGTGGCAACCCTAATTACGTTGTACAAAACACATACTTTGCAGCGCGAAAATAAGTAAATAAATTACCTGACTTCATCTCCATCCTTAAAGATCATGGGATGATGATGAGCGGCGTTGGAGCCAATAGTGAAGAATATAAAACTAGCAGTGCAGTTAATCCATAACCAAGTTACTACAGCGTGATAAAACGAAGCGCCACTCGTCAGATAGATCCATATTGGTAATAGTAAACCAATGCCATCATGCCATCGGATGTGATGAGTGAAGAAACCGGGACGTAAGAAGACAAGGCTGGTTCTGAAAAATAAGGTTGGCTTGTCGGTCCAATGATCGACGAAGCGTATCAAATGACACTACAATACAATCACAATAAGAGCTGAAAGATATTGCATAAAGAATCTTCTTCTTTTATCCCAGCCTGGACAGAATTCAAGTTAACGCTTATAAATGCAGCATCACTGTCGGAAACACCCAAGTTGGTTTTAATAATCGCGGTGCGTCGTTCCACAATTGTTGGTTTTTTCAAGGCAGTTTTTGCCACGCACCACCACTTTGTGGAACTAGCGGCCCACTGAAGTATTTCTGAACCAATTCGACTTAGAGTCCTTCAAGAAAAAAGCGCACCAATTCTTAAAAGGCCGACAACGCACTCGCGAGCCCTCTGTCATTGAGAGTGTCCATGGGCGGTGGTATTACTTAACATCAGGTGAGCCTCCTGCCCGTTTGCCCCCTGTTAAGCAAAACCAGATCTTAGCCTTACATAAGGAGATTCCCAACTCATTTCTCCTAAGCCTACTGTTCTAGGCAAGCCTATAAATAATAAAATTTATGCTAACGTTACCTTTTCAAAAAGTTAATGATAAACATAAACGGAAATATAAATTGCTCAATCACAAATGCGTAGTCAGCATAAAATGGTCGTTCTTTTCGTGGATTCCAGAAGATTATCGGCTCAAATCCACTGACTTCTAAGTCCATTAGAGTATTTGTATAAAGATGGTGGGACAACACATGCGACACTCTGAAATCCCTGAAATAATTACGTCAATAATGAAATTTAATGTTGTTCGATGATTTTAGTTTGAAGCCTTCCTTTTCTCTATAATAGATTATCTTATGTTGTGCATTTAATATGTGTTAGGTTGATATGATGTTTTTCATCATTGTACAAATAATTGCGGAGAAAGAAAATCTTTTATGCATAGAGTTTGAAATAACGATCCAATTTTAGAGGAAGTCACACAGAATAACTAGGCAGCCTATAAATAGTCTAGTATTAGCTGTGCATACTATGTTCGAAGTAAGAAACTGTAAATATGATAAACTGTTTTTTAAGCCAGTTTTTGCCGCGCACCACCACTATGAGGAACCAGCCGCGCACTGAAGTATTTCCAAACCAATTCGACTTAGGGTCCTTCGAGAAAAGAGCGCACCAATCCTTCAAAGGCCGGCAACGCACACGCGAGCCGTCTGACATTGATGTCCATGGGCGGCGGCATCACTTAACATTTAGGCAAGCCGTTTGCCCTGCTGATCTTTAACAAAACTTGTGCCATAATAAAACTTAATAACATAGATTCAAAGCTCAAATTGTTACTAACAATTTAACACCTAATAACACATATTAGATCTGAAATGTATGTGTTATTATTATTATTACATACCTATACGACCAAAGCGCTAAATTGAAGTAATACATTCGAAAGTTAGGTCCTCTATGTATATAATTGTGAGCAGCCACCAATATCCACGCTAAGCATACTGAAGCAACAAAACAAGCAGCCGTTGCAATCCAATAGTTTTCCGCCCAAGAAGCGATCGTGGAAGCTGCCAAGCAAGTTGCAAGAAGACCATCAGTCACCATGTCCGAACGTCTATTTTCCATTTTAGGAATCGTTTTAAGCTCTTCCCATACTCTTTTCTTCAATGATCGATAAAATCCATCGTCTTTAAACGTGAAAGGTGAATTTCTTGGGGATTTAGCGTCTCTTATATAGAACTTTGATAACATTTTCTCTGTTGTCGGATTTAGATGGTGTGCTTCGAAGGCCTCAGTAACGTCTAAGCCCTAAAATTATACTCATTTAAAGGTCAAAAAGACTGATAAGACTTCTGAATAATAATTTAGAAAGAATATTTTCGACGTGCAAAAAAACTTTTTTAGTATGAATAAATTGAAGTTTAAAAGAATTTATTAAATGAGAATAGTTGCTATACCATAATTTTAATAAGCCACAACTTTTAATAAATATTACCTCTTTGCTTTTGTGTTAGGTACTGCATTAATGTTTAATCTTAAATAAAATTACATACACTTATATAAATGATTACACTAGAGTTAAAAGCAAAACATTGCTCCGAATTCTACAATGCTTTTGTGCTTTAACAAAACAATTCTCAGAGTTTATATAAACGTTAGGAATATATTGCAATTAATGTTAATATTTGATAAGGTTTGCTTTTAAATTTCGAACAAATTCAAATCTGCAACTTTAAACAATTTAAAAATAAATGAATCAGTGGCGCTACAACCTCTTTAGGTCCTGGCCTCAGATTTCTGAATCTGTTTCATGATAATTTTAAATCTAATAGGCAAGTAGGTGATCAGCCTCCAGTGCCTGACACACGTCGTCGACTTTTTGGGTCTAAGACATGTTGGTTTCCTCACGATGTTTTTCTTCACCGTTCGAGCAAATGTTAAATGCGCATACATAGAAAGAAAATTCATTTTTGCACAGCCCGGGAACGAACCTACGACCTCAGGTATGAGAGTCGCACGCTAAAGCCACTAAGCAAACACAATTTACCTTGCTTAATTCCAACCACTCCCGACCACCAGGATGTCTATCGATAAAACTCTCCAAGTCATAAAGTTTGTCATGCACTCTCCATAGCCCCTCGGCTCCATCGTCCATGGCCTTGCCAGTGAGCCATAACACGGGATCCTTTAAGCCCTCATCTCTCAGAGAAGGATATTTTAACTGCGGAAAACTAACATGTGTCTTTTTTTCTTTTGCCCTTTGATGAGCGATTTCCACATAGTCCGGTTCCTTAGGCGCCATATTTTAATAACTATATTAACAAAATAATTGTCTTATCGTGCGTAAGACTAAATGAAACAAACACATTGTCTTACCGCCTTTTATATCGAAAACGTGCAATCGCTCCCGAAGTTTATAAACAAATGTTATTAATAATTATTTAACGAACCGATAACGATTAAATCTTATTATAACTACATATTTTGTATACTATTATAAAAATAATTCAAATTTATATTTTATTAATAAATTGTCTATTACACGGACAACATCCCAAGGAGTTAAATCTGTCTAGTTATTCTTTAATCCACAATTAGCTAATTATAATTAGCAAATCAGAATTTGATTTTGAAGGCGCTAAATAATAGACAACAAGATGTAATGTAAACATAAATAATTCTTACGAAAACATATCCAGTAGAGTTTATTGTGAAATCAAATGCTCATGTTTGGTTATCAATGTTTATGTTGCAGCTGATAGCAATTATTTATTTGTCTAACACAAACAAATAACAATTCAGTAATTAAATCAAGTCTTAGAAGACTGTACTTACGATGACTTCCTATCTCGTACAAGGTTTGAATTTCGCGCACCTATTTCTGTATAGTAATATTACTAATGGGGCTTCTAAACGGGCCATGTTTTGCTGCAATTGATGGCTGCACTATTGACAACTAATTGCCCGGCCACCACAAAAATGTTTTAATGCAGATGATGGCCGACCAATCAATGGCCGGGCCATGTGTTGCAATATGTCTGCAATAGTATGGCCCATGATGCAGACTCCTAAACGGGCCACACATACCGGCAACAATGGCTGACGAAATCACACTTGTCGCAGCAGCTTATATTAATTTAAAAATAACAGAAAAAGAAGAGATTGTGGATTCGACCTTACTTAAATAGGCGTGAAACTGTAGACAATTTCAGTCTAGAAATAATAAGCCTTGATAATAAATTATTCAAGAATTTTATTAGAATTTCAAAAGGCGACTTTGACTTTCTTTTAAACAAAATTGGGCCAAAAATAAAAAGAAATGATACAACCATGAGAACAACGAAACCTGTTTCATCGCCATCACGAGATTTGCGATAACTCTACGGTTTTTGCCAACTGGAGATTCATTAAAAAGTTTGATGTACATGTTCCGAGTATCAGATGCTTCGATTTCTACTATTATTCAAGAGGTGTGTGCAGCTATTATAGAAGGATTAAAATAATACATCAAGGTAAGTCAACGTAGGTTTATTAAATATGTTAATCATAAGGAGTAACTATTATGTACTTTTTAAATTTAATAATAATAGGTATCTAGTAAAAAACAATTAGTGGCTAATCATAGTAAAAAATTTATTAAGTATTCCTTAAAAATTATAATTTTCGGTTTGATGCATAAAACAACATGCATTTTACTGGCAACATGCTGTCCGAAAGCAGCATATTCGCTTTTATTTTCGCCAGCATCGCGTATATTATAATTATATTTTGAGCCTTTTCTAGTATCGACGGCTTCCAAAGTTACAGTCGCCTGTGAATGCATAAAATTGTTAATATATCTTTAAGCTTTTCAGACGCCGTCAGGAGTCACAGAATGGAAACAAGTTCCAAGATTTCGAGGGAAGAAGTTCAATTTATCAATCGATATGATACATACGTAATACAGAGATATGTACATTTTTAAGTCTAAAATAATTTATTAAAGATACTTACGTTATAAGTTGCATTTTCACTATCTAATCCTATATTCGCGGTATTTTGAGTAAAGAAAAAAGATATCGCATCGTAAGCAAACCACTTTACTGTTTTACTGCCAGCACTACCACTTTTCTTCTTTTTCTCCTCATTATTTGCGTAAGTTCTTAGGCTTCTGAATTTTTTGTAAGCCTCGTTGCTTGTATATGCCGGTTTGTATATCCCACAACTCGGGGTGCAAATGTATTAATTAATAAAATCAGTAATTGTCTTCTTAGATCAGGTAATAACCATTTTTACGTAGTTGTCAAAATGCAGCTGATCGCAAAACACAGAATATAGCAACAGGCACACTTCACTCATAGTAAACTTCATGTCGCGTAGAAAGGGATACACTGTGCCATAACAAAGAGAGTGACTGAGACAACAATAGAACTGGCCGTGCAATATTGCAGTTGAATTCGATAGCCTAGCGATCGTCCGGCCACCCCTCGGGGCAATATCGGCCATAAGTGGCTATACAAAACACGTTTGGCTATATGGCCGGGACATTACTGCAATATTGCATAGTGTGGCTGACATTGTTTGCAATGTTGCCGGGCCATGTGTTGCAGCCATCAATTGCAGCAAAACATGGCCCGTTTAGAAGCGCCATAAGAGAAATGATTTTTTTTAAATTCTTACACCTGTGTGAGTCATCTATGTATTTTCTAAATATTTTAAAATATCTGTTCAGGTGTGAAACACAACATACGAATCTTAATGACTTGGGGCAGTGGGAGTTTAAAACGAAAGACGCTATCGGTGTTTATTTGTGACTGGTCAATACCATCTAGTCCAATCACAGGCACGCGTCATCATAAACGTTAGTCTGTTTGACCAATCGCAATCTAACGAAATGAACGAAAGTGAAGACATCATTCGTATTTTCATATTATTATAATATCCATCTAAATATTTAACTTATTGGAAATATTAAAATGTTTCATTATTCATTTATGTAAGATAGTCAACATGTTATCTTTTCCATGCAGTATGTATTAGTATATTAGTTTTTGTCTCATAGACAAAAACTAATATTTTTGTACCCAAAGATGTTGCAACTTTAACATTTAGATCAACTGTCATAATATTTTGTTACAATATGATGTTACATATAGATAATCTCTACATATCATAACCAAAACTCTGGAAACTTTTTTTGTTTATAAACAATCTATATTATAAAGAGGAAAGATTTGTATGTAAGTATGTTTACAACGAAATGGCTCAAAAAGTACTGGGCCAATTTTAGAAATTCTTTCACCATTTGAATGCTACATAATATTAAATTTAATTGCGAGAAAAAAAAGCATACCTGCTAAAACTACAATAGTGTTACCCAACGTGTAAAGAATACCTATGTATCTTTCATGGCATGCGCTGCGAAAACTACTGATTATAGAAAAAATTGTCCCACAATATTTAAAAAACTTATCAATATCTACAGAAAATATTAAAAAAATAAAAATCCACCCGTGCTAAGCCGGGATCGGCCGCTACTTACATTTAATCATCAAAGACGCCATTTGTATCGTTCCTTTCTGTTTATAATTATGTTTATACACTGGCTGAGTTTACAAGAGTTGCTTGCTATATTGTTAATAATAAGATTCATGCATATAAGGCAAGTATAATTTTTTAATGTTTTTGATGTAGGAAAATTGGTGTGGATATTATTTGGGCTTTCTATCGAATTAATAGTAACTGTTAAGGTAGAAAAACGTAGTGGAATAAATAAATTAAAATAAATAAAATGATTCAAAAACGATGACATTAGCTACAACATATAATGTCCGATTAGTAAACGAGTAGTTGTATGATAAATAAGTATTGTTTGATGATTTAATATATGTTAGTTATATGATTCAGGCATATAAGTATAATTTTGTTATGTTTTAAAGAATAATTGGTGTGGTTATTATTTGGAAGTTCTATCGAATTAGTAATAACTGTTAAGGTAGAATAACGTAGTGGAATAAATAAATAATAATAAATTATAAATAATTAAAATGTTTCAAAAACGATGACCTTAAATGTTGTAAATAAATGTGTAAACGAGTAGGTCTATGGTTAAAATTAAAATTATCTAACTAAACCTTCACTGGTTAAAGTAACTGTTCACATTTAATAAGCGAGTAAAAGCGATGTCGGTAAATTCCGAAACGAAACTAAGCACATGACTCCCGAATGTCAAAATCCACATCACACATAATATGATGGAGTGCGTAACGTCGTTTCTGAATCACCTCTCTTAATCACATTAAAACAAGATCTTAGTGTAAGACCATTAACTTAAAATATATGGTAGGTACCTACTTACAAGGAATTGATAACTTTTAATGAACAACTCAATTGAGGTAAAAATATTCTTGTTTTAAATTGGCATTGTTGAAGTTATACTTCTTATGGCGCGATGGAGAAAAATGATGTGAGTGAACTTTTACAATGCGCGCGCTCACCAACACCTAAATTCGACATCGTAAAGTTAGGTCTAGGTGGCGTGGAAATCGATAACTATGTTCAAGTTGTATATTCTAGTATTTTTATATTTAGAACACGTGTTTTGTAACCGTACAATTTAACAGTGTGAATAAATAAATACTATTTTGGGATTTTTAAATCACTTTCATATACGACGGTAATGGTATTTACTAATAATCTATTTATTTAAATAAAATCTTTTTAAGAATTATAACTTCTGACACGGGTACAGACACTATTTTTTTCGATTTTAAAAATGCTTCTCTAAAACTCTGTACTAATAAAGTTATTTAAAGTATTTTCACATGAAAATTTCCGAAAGATTTTTTAAACTAAAAGCTTTGTTAGAGGAATGCTTTACAATGTACCGAAAGCATGTAGCGAATTTTATCAAACAGTTTGAAATTAAATAATCCTAAAAGCCTTATTTCATTAAAAGATCATTTTTATAATTTAATCTCGGTTGAGCCAGAAGATTTCTTTTCATTTTACATGATTGATTTCAGACTACACTTACTTGGGGACTAAAGGCTTACTGATGTAGTAAATAACAAAATATATATGTGAATCCAGCTACCCACTGAAGTCTTTCCTAACCAATGCAGCTTAAAGTCCTTTAAGAAGAGAGCGTACCAATTCTTCAAAAGCTGGCTACGCACTTGAAGTGGCATGGTTCAATATCAGCTGAACCTCTGTGCATTTGCTTCCTGTGCTATAAATTAAATATCGGAACAATTAAAACGATTAGTACAACTAAATAATGTCATAAACATCCCCAACACAAATACGTGGGTAAGACTGAAAATGTTTAGAACGGGTAAGCTAGAAACATTGCTAATGAAAACTGTTTTTGAATTAGAGTTTTAGTACACTTTGGTAACCTAATGTAGTATTCATTTGTCATTCGTTTTTTTAAGTGGTTCCATGCGACCATGTGTAGAGAGGAACGGAGATTACTTCGAAACAATAACACAATAAAAATAGCAGCTCCTTACAGACGTTATGTAAAACAAAACTTGGCGATTAAAAAGAGTGGCGGAGAGTTTATTGCCAGTTCTTCTCTTCCATTCTACGCCCTTGATTTGAGTACTGGTAGTAAATGTAAATTCACAATTAATTGAATGTTTTTGACATTCATAAGTGCACTTGTTTACCTATATGAAAAAAAGATATTTTTTGTTGTTGTTTTGTTTGTTAAGCCTTTTTTTCATTTTCTAAGCATTTTCAGTTTTACCCAGGTATAAGTTTATAATTTACGGGCTATCTGAGGCCGGGAAGGGAAAGGGGGTGAGTTCTTAAGAGTAAAAAGGGTTTATCTCGAATTCCGGCGAAACTAAACGTCATACGGACGAAATGTCAATGGAAAAGTTGTAGATAATAAAAAGATCTAAAACTTTTGTATTTCTTCATGTTCTTCACATAACCTCTCAAAATTTATGTGAAAAATTCAAAAAAACTATTTTTTGGTTTTTAATTATATCTTTTACAAAAGAAACCCACGAAATTTGGTGAAAACTTACATTATTATGTCCTAAATACGATGTAATTTCTTTGATTTGAAATATTTATTTTTTCACCTTATTTTGAATTAATTCTCAGAAAATAAATATATATATATAATAAACATATAAATCTCATTTAATAAGACATCTACAATATTTTAAGAAAGTTGTAGAATATGATATACCTGAGTGACCTACGAAAGACTAGAGAATTGGGGAAGGAGATGGCGAGTTTGGGCCTTACTATATACCTGCTATCTCGTTTCGATTTTTTTGTATTTTCTGAGAATCTACAACTTTGCCATTTGACTGTTTTCAATAGGACTTTTAGTTTTACCGGAAATCAAGATAAACCGTTTTTACCCTTGAAAACTCAGCCCTTTCCCTCGACCTCAGTTGGCTTCTACCCTCTAGGAATACATATTGATTTAAAAATAAATAGTCTCTTATTGTTATCCAAAACTGATAAAATAAAAATTATTTCGGATCAATCCTTTGAATCCTCGGGACATATCAATACAAACTTCAAAGTAGGTCGAGTGTTACAATACGTCGCAAGTCGCAACGGAATATGGGACACGAGGGAAAGTACGAAATACCGCATTAATGCTTCCTTATGCAAAATACTGTGAAAGCGGATCTTACTAAGAAAAGCGAATAATATCTATCTCTATAGAATTGATAAAAGAATTTATGAATATAGCAGTTTTGAACTCTTTCCTATTATTGTGTTTGGCAAATAGTGATAAGTATAACGTTTTTTATTATAAATATTTCACATATTATATGTTTGTATGTCTGAAACGAATAGACTCAAAAACTACTGGACCTTTTTCGATAAATCTGCCTACGCGAGTATCAACATCGAAAACAAACGCTTTGGAACGATTCATTACGGTTAAGAAAATGCCGTCATTTCAAACGTTAGCCTCTCACTTGCTAAACAGATGACCTGGTAAGGGTTGAACCGGCCGTGTCGGAAATTTAGGGGAGAGTCCAATGTCAGTGCATTTCAACTAGCTGGAACAAACAGGGCAGCGACATTTCAAATCGTCAACCGTTGTCCATGACACAAAACGACAAACAAGATTGCATTAATAGTAATAATTATAAATAGTATTACTTAAGAGGCATATAGGCAAGCCCGCTTTAGTAACAAAAGCAAAAACGGCTTAATGTAGTTTAAGTTGCCAATACTTTTATTGTTTTTTGAAGTAATCTCCGTTCCGCTCTACACAGCGTCGCATTGGATGAATCATTGAGAAAAGCAGTGGCTCCATTCTTCCTAAGGGTTCTCTTCCATGGCATTTCCTTACGCTTTCACCGCAGCTTCAGGCCTCGTCAAACGAATACCTCGAATATTATCTTTAGTTCTTGGAAATAAATGAAAGTCTCAGAGTGCCAGGTCGGGACTCATTATCTCGACACCTGCCATAGTCAAACAAAAAACCGTCCATTTCGCGGACTGCGCTGAAGCACTGTCGTGGTGAAGGAGGATCCATCGAGGGCGCTGCTGTCGATTTTTTACAAGACAACAGGCAAACAGCGATTGACATACCAGCAGTAAATGTCCTTCCATCTACTAGCACAACTGTCGCGATATGACCTTTCCGACCAAAGAATAAGGCAATCATCTCTGACTTCTTCCTTTCTTTTTTGACTCAAAATGTAAATAAAGTGGTTCTGCACACTGAGGGCCGCGGTATTTGACTTTATTACAACGGTAATAGTGTTTTTACCTTCTTCAGTCTTGTATGTAAATTTAACAGTTCAAATCTTTTCACCTCAAAGAAATTAGTGCTTCGTCAAAATTTTCAAACTGTATGTCAAATACCCAGCCTAGGCCACCCTTTTTCGTTCGTTTGGCAAAGCATTTCTCTTGCGGCTCTGGTTCACTCTGCGAAAAATACTCTGGAACATCACTTTGCTGTTCTATGTTACTGGATGTATCAAAGCGTCATGATACATCAGTTAATTCAGTGGCGTTGCTACCTTGGACAACCGGATGCGGTAGTTGGTGGTATCACCCCATAGAAAAGAAAAATAAATAATTTTTTATAATATGATAAAGGACGTGGATCATTTATTAAAAGATCGCGAGTATAGCACGGGGAATCCCCTACGACATCGTCAGGCGCTTTTTCGGAAATCCCCGAATTCTACATAGAGCCGAGCTAGTGCTAGTGGACGAATCCCTGAAAAAGAAATTTTTATGCTAGCGATTTTTTTGTTTGTACATTTTTCTTAAAGTTGAGAGACCTGTCACCACAAAAAAACATGACACCCGGTGCCCCTCCCCCCGCCCTTGTTATGCCCCTAATTTAATTATAATATGTATCAGTTATTAACAATAACAAAGTCAAATGCACACTAATTAAACAGAAATATTGCAGTTATTTTAATTGTTATTTATCAGGTTACCACTCCGAGGCGCCGGCGCAACGCAACATTAAATGAATATAAAGAAACAAATGAGAACTCCAAACCAACGAACGTGTATTGCGTAAAACAACACCCACACAGACGAAATATTTCTAGTTCGAGCTATGCGTTTAACTCCCGACGAATGCAATGAAAAAATAAATTGTTGCTATAATTATATTCAATTTTCCGAGCATGTTTTCTTGAAAATTACGACAAATATGATGAGCAAGTTTTATGGTGCTTAATAATATATATCATACTTGGATAGTTATTTTGCTCTGGTTAATTTGCTGTGCTGTCAGTTTTTATATTATGTAACTACTACATAAATGTATTTGCTTGCATTATGAGGAAAAAAGCATTGTCATGCTGAGGTATATTTTTGAATCTGCTGTTCTTGTTTTATTATTCATTTAGTTTATTTGTAGTGAAGTAATTTAATTGATGTAAAAAGCATATAAAAGATGAAAATATATTGATATGAGATTATTTATTTGATGTGCAATTAATAATTTATCTTTGAAATGTATTACAATTCACATTTTTCGGTTGTCCCGTACGCGACACCTATTTCTGTAAAGTTGCATTGTTCATTTTTCAAAAAAAAATATACAGAAGTTTCGCACACATTTTTTTTTGCTATGACAACGAGTATCATCATGTGCTCTGGATAATTTGCTATGCAGTCAGTATTTTTGTACCTAAATTGTATTTGTATCGCTTTATGAGGAAAATAGCAATGTCATGCTGATGTATATGTTTGAATTATCTGCTGTACTTGTTTTGTAAAGCATTTAGTTTATTTGTTGTTAAGATTTAATTGCTGTTAAAGCATACATGAAATGAATGAAAAAATATATGTGATATTATTGTTATTTGATGTGCAAGTAATAATTTCCCTTTGAAATTCAATAGATTCTTTCTTTAATTGAATTACATATTATACATGCTTACTAATATTATATAAGCGAAAGTGTAATATTTAGTTATTGGGAATGGCTTTTATTTTACTCGTGGTAAAGGGGTGGCGTGGGATAGCGCTAAGAAGCCTACGACCCTTGCCTTAATGGAGTGAGGGCGACTGACTAATGAAACAAACGTATGCTCAAAGTTTCATTGAGATGAAACGCACGAAACAGCGTTTCGAGGAACACAAATGAAATAAACGCCAAATGCTTTTTATTTAAACAACGAGATTTTTTTTATAGAACAGGGGGCAAACGGGCAGGAGGCTCACCTGATGTTAAATGATACCGCCGCTCATGAACCCTCTCGATGCCAGAGGGCTCGCGAGTGCGTTGCCGGCCTTTTAAGAATTTATACGCTCTTTTCTTGAAGGACCCTAAGTCAAATTAGTTCGGAAATACTTCAGTGGGCAGCTGGTTCCACAAAGTGGTGGTGCGTGGCAAAAACAGCCTTGAAAAACGCGCAGTTGTGGAACGACGGACGTCGAGGTGATAGGGTGGAATTTCGTATTCTGCCTCGACGTCCGATGATGAAACTCAGCTGCTGGTGTTAATCCGAACAACTCCTTTGAACTCTCTCCATAGTAAATGCGGTATAATATTTAATAAAATCGCTAGTAACAACTCTCAGCCAAACTAATATGCTGTAATTAAATTAATATTCGAATTCACAATACTGGCCATCATTAAATAAAAAAGTAAATTACACACAAACAAAAGTTAAAAGTGACTTTGTGTTTTCTGTATCGAGGAATTTATAATATTCTTTTAATTACGAGTCCTTCATTGAAGTTATAGTGAAGGATCAGCATACGTATTGTTTTTATTTCAAAGATCACATTTGACATAGGATCCCTTAAGAAAAGACAGTACCAATTCTTGAAAGGCGGGCCGCACTTGCGAACCTTCTGGCAATGTCAGTGTCCATAGGCGGTCGTATCACTTAACATCTGGTAAGCTTTCTGCCCGTTTGTCTCCTATTACAAAAAACACATACTAAGTAGTACTTATAATCAATTCTGCTATGAGTGATTTAGTTTGTAGACAACTTTTATGTGAGCTACTTTTAATACCGTAATATAAGATATCTTGTAAGGATTCCTTTTCACCAGACCAAAATTTCACTAATCACCTAACGTAGTCTAAAAATAATAGGTGAGAAACTATCCGCGAAAATTCTGACTTTATATTAGGTAATATCAAACAATATATAATTTATTTTATATTAATATGTATTTGTAAATTTCTATTTGTTGTACGATAACAGAATATTGTTCATGTTTGTTTTGTTTATCAGTATATTCCCATTAATTATTATTAATTGATGCAAATTTAGCTTCGTTAACGATCAAGAATAGAGTTCCTGGCCTATTTTCCATTGAAAGGTGAAATGTCAAGAAATCATTCTCCACAAACGTGTATTTCCTGAAGTAAAATAATTTCTAAGTAATCATAATTCTCATTTAATTATTTTATCAGTGCGTAGAGCGCTAATTTAATGTTTTAAGTATATTTTGTATAGTTTAATATACTTTGCAGATAACAAAGAATTAATATTGTTTTTAATATTGAAACAGGTTCTGTTCGAAATTTGAAAAATAGCGCCGCAAGTGAAGTGTAACGTGATAGCCCAAAGGCGTGTTATAGAAAGGAAAACCCATGTTAGTTTTTCCTACATAAAGTAAGAAATACTGGATTAAAAGATCCACTGCAATGGTTTGTGGGAAAAGCTTTAGACGACGGCACTGAATTGTGGCGAATTCACAACAAACTTTACGACTTTACAAGTTTTATAAAAAAACATCTCCGAGGAGAGGCTTGATAACTTGACTTAATTTAGTATAGTTTTTAAAGTTTATATATTTTAAACACAAAATTGTTCTGTATATATATAAGACACTCAGTGCTGTGATATAAGAAAAATCATCTATATAATATTTATCAATCAAAACATTTATAAAAATTAGACCACATAAATGGCATTTTTAAATGTTAAATAAATTGTTAAATGTTAAATAAATAAAGTTCAGGAAACTAGCGAAAGAGACGGTCTGACTATTAATGCAGTGAAGACGAAGGTGATGGTGATTTCTCGAAACGACACTTTGGGTCCTAATTTATCTGTTGCTGGAAGAACGTTGGAACGGGTGCGGCAATACAAGTATTTGGGAACTTGGGTTACAAACGAGTGGAATCCTGATCAGGAAATAAGGTCTCGAATTGAGATTGCCCGAGGATCTTTCAAAAAAATGAAGAAAGTTTTGTGCTGCCGTCACTTGACCATTAAACTCCGAGTCAGAGTTCTCCTTTGTTACATATGGCCAATTGTTCTGTACGGCTGTGAAGCTTGGACAATTAAAGAAGATACCCGCCGGCGCTTAGAAGCATTTGAGATGTGGTGCTATCGTCGCATGCTTCGTATCAGCTGGATCCAGAAGGTCACTAACGAGGAGGTTCTGAGACGAGTTGGAATGGTGAAAGGACTTATGCGGAGCATTAAGCAGCGAAAGGTTGCGTACCTGGGCCACGTATTGCGCCATGACCGCTACCACCTCCTTCAACTAATAATAATGGGTAAAATCCAGGGAAAACGGCGTGTTGGTCGAAGGAAGAAGTCATGGCTTCGCAACGTCAGGGAGTGGACGGGTATTGCAAATGCCGAAGAGTTACTGCATCTGGCGCAGGACAAGACGCGGTTCAGAAAACTGACGGCCAACCTCCTGTAATGGAGAGGCACTTCAAGAAGAAGAAGAAGAAATAAATTATAAAAGTCATTCTAGTTGCCCCTTCCAAATGTAGTTTCGTGTGGAGAAGAATGGGCGAGAAACTCCACACTTACTCTTTTGAAAAAGAACTTACAATTATTGTATAAATTCATTTAATATGTATATGTGAAGACAATGTACTCCTAGCATAGAATTACTATACAGGTCTAATATTGTATTGTTAGTATATATCTTCCTCACAAATAAGTATATTTACAAATATATGAAAGAATAATATGTAAAAGAGACGACGAAACATATTATAAAAATATCGCTTCATTTAAGACTTTATTTTCCTACCTACTTACCTAGTTTAATATCTCAACTATAAATTTCCGTATAATTTTATTGAACCATTCAAGGAACCAATACAATCAAAGCCTTTGAGTTGTACCATTTAAGTCCATCCACGGAAAAGCTCATTGCAAAATGCTTAAAAGCGTTGATACTCATAATGGCCCCATTCACCTACAATGATTATGGTTTCTATAGAATTCTATAATATATTTCGAAGAACTATAAATACCAGGTAAGTTGCTAAAGCTAAAGAGAATCACTGACGGGTTGTTTTTAGTTCCACTATGCAGTTCTACTTTAGCGAGTTGGGCAAGCAATTGCTTGTCGGTATTGTGGTCTCCACTTCAAGTTTAGAAATGTCAACCGTAAACTGCCATAACTTTATCCATCGAAGAACAAATTTGAGAATGTACTTGTTCAACATGAGTAACGTAAGGATATAAGGTGTGTCACAAGAAAGTTTTTAAATAAAAATACTTTTTTTAACGGATTGAAGTTATGTATTATTGTAAACTTATAATTATTTAAACATAATTTTAAATTTACAAGACGTTTCGAGTGCTTTAGAGCGTGCGTGGTCTCGGTGACCACGCTGTACCCAATAATTGTATAACAATTTTTTTTTTATTATTTTTATTCTGTAATATTTAAATTACATTAATAAAATTAAAATGACCCCATCTATTTCTATACAAAAGGTGTTTATTATAATTACCTATCGATTAATCTACAAATAAATATAACATTAACACTAATCGTGAATAAATATAATATTAATTTACCATTTGCCGATGAGTAGGGATGCCAACAGGCTCGAATTTAATGACGTGGAATAAGTGATACTATTATGATCCTATGTTCCAAAATAAATAAACGTACATTGAATATGTTTATTTTCCAGTGATTTTCGAGTATTTTACGTTATTTCACATCATCTGTACAGAAATACCCAAATGGATGCAGAGATAAGCACACTCGAACCGATCTTAATCTATAATCCAAGAGAGGATAAACCACTCCACGCCCGAATTAGATTTATTACGCAATACATTTTTTCCAATTCTTGTTTATAATCATCTTTGTAGGTAATTTTCTTTTAAAGGATGCTTATAGCCTCTGAACTGAATTGTAAGCGAATTGAGAAACGCTTACAATAAGAGTTACGAATAATATACATTTCAGACAAACTTTTGTATGATTGTTAACATTTCAAAATTTATTTATAAGTGTGGTTTATTGCAAAATCTAAAAGTATGAGAGCAGTGTTGGCCTAATGGCTTCAGCGTGTGACTCTCTTACCTGAGGTCGTAGGTTCGATCCCCGGCTGTGCACCAATGGACTTTCTTTCTATGTGCGCATTTAACATTTGCTCGAACGGTGAAGGAAAACATCGTGAGGAAACCGACATCTCTTAGACCCAAAAAGTTCCACTGGAGGCTTATCACCTACTTGCTTATTAGATTTAAAAGATGATCATGAAAGAGATTCAATATTCTGAGGCCAAGACCTAAAGAGGTTGTAGCGCCACTGAATTTTTTTATATATATAAGATATCGATTGTAGTAATTCAAAATCAAAATCAATCAAAATCAAAATGTATGTATTCAGTTTAGATGCGACTTAAGGCATGCTTATGAATGTCAAAAACGTTTACAAAATTCGCGAAAGAGCAAAACTAAGCCATCCGTTCGCAAGACTACCAGGAGGTCTTGTTCTGAGAAGAACGGGCAAGAAACTCAGCAAGTTTTATCCTCCCTTAACATACAATAATTCAAAAGAAAATGTCATAAACCACAACGTCATTTAAGTTACATAAGTAAAAATAAAATAAAATCTGTTCTGTGATTTACCACATTCACCATTACATTACATTCCATTACATTACATTAAATTCACAAAACTTCCAAGAGAACAAAGCAAATTATAACAATATAATTAGACCTATTGCCAAGCTTTTTTATCTTCTAGGTAGTCATTAACTGTGTAGTAACCTTTACAAATTAAGGTTTTTTTAATATGTGTTTTGAATCTGTTGAGAGCCAGTTCCAATATTTCACTAGGAATCATGTTATAGCAGCGTACACTTAGGCCTATAAATGAAGTGATTATTTTCTGCAACCTGTAAGACGGCTGGAAAAGTTTTCCCTTATTTCTTGTATTCCTATTGTGAATGTCACTGTTCTTTAAAAGAGAACTAATATTACTACGCACAAAAACGATACAGTTGTAGATATATTGTGACGGTACCGTCAAAATACTGATTTCCTTGAATAAGTTTCTAAGTGAAGTGCCTGGTTTCAAGCAATAGATTGACCTAATAGCACGTTATTGCAAGATAAAAATAGATTGAATATCTGCTGCTTTGCCCCATAAAAGAATTCCATACGACATAACGCTGTGAAAGTAACTAAAATATACTATTCTGGCAGTTTCCTCGTCTGTGAGTTGCCTAATTTTTCTAATAGCGTATGTCGCAGAACTAAGCTTGTCTGAAAGTTTATTGATATGCTGACGCCATTGAAGTTTTTGGAGTTTGTGGTTTAATTTTAATTGTAAAATTTTAATTATAATCTTCTAATCCTATAATATGGTATATAATTAACGCAATACATTTAATAGCATTGAATTCAAGCTCATCAAAACTTATTATATTTTATATTTAATACTTAGTATATTTTCTTCGGGAAATTTATTGACTTAAGTCAGTAATCGAACTGGTGAATCTCCATAATTTTATCAATACAAGTATATTTGGTTAAGTTATTTCTATATACGTATATACCTAAGAGTAAATTTCAGGAGGAATAAATCTTATTTAATGACTAAAGTAACAACTGTAGCAAAAGTTGTAACGTAAAAGGGTAGTAAAAACTCTTTGTCATGTTATAGCACGAAATACGTGGTTAAGACCTGCGAAGTACTCTCCGTAGCTACTTCTCTCTCATAATGCCATAATTCCTTTATTATCGTAAAGGGGGTTGTTACATAAATTTCCTTTAATAGTTGGGTGTAAGGTTTAATAAAGTACGAGTGTGTTATTAATTAATTATATGAAGTATGAAATACATTATTAAATTTTCATACTATTTATAAGTACAATAACAAAAAAATAAAGGAACCTCTTTGGTGTAAAAAACTTAGTAGAATACTATACCTAGGTATAGTATTAAAAATGCATGTTGAAGAGTGAACGCGGTTGACTAAAATTAAGATGGCTAATGGCGACGTGCATCTCGCTCATTTATATATTATTAATATTAAGTTTCTCATGAAAATATTTTTTTTTGTAATAAGAAATAAAGTTCTCTAAATATAAACATAGATGACTATGCACATTTTAAAAAGTATATAATAAAATATAATCATAATGTTTATTTTATTTTCTATATTATGAGTTTAAAATGTAAAAGGCTTTACAACGTAAACAACGGAATCTATAACACAACTCTACCAATAAAAAACACATTTTTACTTATATTAAAAATAATTAAATTATTTAAAATAATCTTTTCAATTGTATTACGGCGGCGACAGTACGACGCATTGTGCATTTGATTCTGAATTCCTACTAAATTATTATTAAATCAAATCTATATTACCTAAAAATTAAATTTCGTGCATCATCAGTAAGCTTTTCAGTAATAAATCCAAACAATCCATTACAGGTTTCTGAGTGTGTTCCTTCGCCAAGGATTCTTCAAAACGCATTATCGTTGGCATGACGCCATAGGCTTTACGCTACCGTTAGTAATGTGGCTTACGAGTGGTACCCGCTTCCTCGTGTATTCTATATGTGGATCAATTGTACTGGCAGCCTGATTTACATCACAGCTGTTTTTTTACACAACCCAGATGCTATTAGAGACGTAGGTAATACACAAGCAAAAATCGTCTTAGATTCCTAATCTACTCGTAGTTGTAACGCTAAATCTTTTATCAAATGAAAAAGTCATATAGTAAAAGGTTAACCCCCCTGGCCACTTGCCACCTGTTCCATAAGAAATATAATATTTAAGGCTTTTTAAAATTTCTAAAAATTTTTTTTTAAGGTTGTATTTTGATAACTTACTTACTTGAACATACTTATCATATAGGCGTAATAAACAATAAAGGTAATTGAAAGAACTTTAAACCAATTTAGGATCTTTCTAGACCTGGCTTACTGTACTTTTCCCCTACTTTTAAGCGACAAGTAGGAGTTCCTTACATCAGAAGTAGTCAGAAGTGACCTGACCTGGTAAACCTGGTCACTACTGATTTTTTTGCAGTATTACAACCTCTTAAATATAAAAGATACTAAACCTGAGAAATCCCAATTTGTTAATTTTTAGGTTCTAGTTTATTTATAGCTTTTTTAATATACTTCAGTATTATACAAATTGTTGAGTTGTTACTTTTGGCCCTGAGGTCGTAGGTTCATACCCCAGCGTGCGTTATTTACTTCTCTATGTGCGCATTTGACACTGGCTCCTATGGTAAAGGAAAACATGGAGAGAATACCATCATACTGTGTCAGATAAAGAAGAGTAATCACCTACTTGCCTATTAGATAGAAACTTTATGAGACACAATATACAGGAATATTTAGATAAAATAAAGTGCACTAGGATTTCCTGTGTTGTGGGGTGCTAGTCTCTTCCTCTTCATATGTAAACTGATTTCTACATAACTCATTCATATTTAAACTATTTTTATACAATAAGAATATTTTCTGCATAAATTTGTTCTTGATGAAGTGGCTAAAGGTAAAAGGCCTCGAAAGGAGAAAAAGTGTTAGGCAAAGAAAGTGCTATTTTTGGGTTGCTTGTGCATAGATTTGCGGTTTGTTTTAAAAAAAGTCCGCCTATTGCTATTAAGTGTAATTGTCTCACAGTTAAAAGTTTTGTTTCATTGTACAATTTTGGAAGTTGAGTAGCGGAAACGGAAGCGTAAACGGAAGATAAAACAAATGATAACGTAATAAGGCGTATAGACCGAGGGTTGGTTTTTTTTAAACTTTATTATATACTAACCACGGAGATTAAATTACAGATACTAAATTAATTATTAAGCCCTTGTAAGCATAATTGATAAGTTAATAACATAACTTTAGAAGCGATATCCTAATTTTTATTCACTGCCCATAAAAGTGTAGCGGGCTGGAAAAATAAGGCAACGAATATTATAAAATGTAATTACACTTGAACATCAGAGATAAAAACATATTTTAACATTTATACCCAACTCAATATTACGATTATATTTTGTGGCATTAATATTGAAACGGATCGTATTTTTCAGCAATGAAAGCCAGACTGGGGTGAGCATCAAGTAGAAGCCTTATTGGACCGCAAGGACGTTAATGGCAGCACATTTGCTGTGGCCACACTTTTCGAAGACCACGCATTACATCACATGTTCCCAACTCTCGATCACGCCGTTTTAAAATACCTTCACCCGATTTTTATGGACCATTCCGCGAAATTCCAGACGAATTACAGAGAATCTACACGGTTCAATATAGCCGTTGGAAAGTTCAAAGAAATAATGCGAACGGAATTTAAAACACGGGGGACTGAACATTTTTGCCAACGAATTTAACGCTGTTTTCAAAAATCAATAAACTTTTTAGCATGTCATCATTATTTTAATTGCTTTATGAACAAAGATTTATATGTTTTAAAATATTGTTCAGTTTTTTATTAATTTCAAATGTATATGAAATATTTCTCAATCAAACGAAATAACATGTAAACTCCTTGTTATGTGGCTCAAATTATCTTCAGATCATGGCAATTTGTTTCCCGTAAATTGCCTATTCATCCCCGCATGAAACGAACATAAAGAGTGAAATATTAACGCACTCCAACTCTTTACATAAATAACGAAAACCATAACGGTTATATTAAACTTGATAATGGGTGTCACGTCTAATAAAATCCATAGGCTTGGTATGTTTGTTGAGAGCAATTTAAATAACCAATATGTAGGGAATTTCTTGATAATATTCCTTTTAATGTCAGCAGATCAATTTTCTGTTACTTGATACATGTTCAAGCAACGCTAGCTTATGCTACAATTGGAATCTGTTTTAGGCAATTTTATATTCAGGCCAATGGCACGCCCGTCAACTGTCATTGTCATTTAATGTCACAGAGCTCAGTAAATGATCAACGTCAAAGTCAAATGAGTTTAAAACCGTAGACATAATTTGACACACTGACGAATTAGTTGAGTTCTCTATAATCTGGCGGATATTTGTATGTAAGTGTGATATTGTAGAGTAGAAAAATGTCGTTGGAACAAATAAAGCCTTTCGATTATGTAAAACCCCTTAGTAAGATGTTAGGTATAAGCGTTCACACAATAAACGCCGTCCTCTTTGTTCTTTAAGTACGGGATTTCACTCGCACGCCCCTGCCTTTGTTTATTTACCGATTCTGTTCGGAAACTACCAAAGGCTATGACATTTTATATTAAAGAAGATTAAAAAAATATCGTTACTGCATCACCGGCTTCTTAGGAATTAAACACACACATTCGAAGCAACACAACAACATATATAATAAAAATTAACTACTTAGATCAACTACGAATACAATATTTTTGTAAAAGAGCAAAAGTTTATTTATGAAAATATGAGAAAAAAGAAATATTTGCCAATAGGTTAGGTGTATGCTGAACTGTGGCCGGCTGGTTTTATTAACGGCGCTACGGGCAAATGCAGGTTAATGTTGTTAGTGAGTGGTTGTCGTGGCATATGCAATGAACCAGGGCCCGTGTAGATTTATTCCTATGCTATTTCGTGTATGTGGTGTAAGCACAGTGTTATTAGGGGGGCTAAGGACAAAAGCGGTCTTACCCATACAGCATTGTTAGTAAGTGGCGCTCGTGGCATATGCACTAAACTAGCGCCCGTGTAAATTGTTTCCTACGATATTTTGACCGTGTTTGCTGAACTATGACCGGCTGGAAGCTGGGGGCGCTAAGGACAAAGGTGGTCTTACCTATGCAGCATTGATAGTGAGTGGCGCCCGTGTACATTAGTTCATATGCTATTTTGACCGAGTATTCTGAACTGTAACACGCTGGTGTCAGCTCAATTTTATTAGCGGCGCTAAGGGCAAAGGCAGTCTTATCTGTGCAGCGTTGTTAGTGAGTGGCGCTAGTGGCATATGCAATGAACCTATGCCATTTTGCCCGCGCTCTTACTAGAGCGGTCTAGGCTTGCATACGGGCGCTACTAAAAAGACATGTTTAAAAAATACAAGAAGAGTTTAGCGTTGTTAGCCACCAGTTCCTATTATTCTCCCATATGGACCTATTATTCTCATATTTCTTCAATTTACAAGAAAATATGCGTAGGTCGTATAAATGTTTGTAGGTAATTGCGACCTAACCCCTAATTAAGGATCAGAATGGACAATAAGCTAACATAGGGTAATTTAGCAAACAAGAACTAAGTTATCTTAGGTACACAATAATTAATTATTCTGAAGTAATTAAATATTCATTTGTCTGCGAAGTTGCAGGTATGAGCAGTGACCCAACACGAAATGACCAAACTTTGAATTGACTTTGACGATAGCTTTTTTAGATGTTAAAATTGTAGTTAAATTTTAAAAATTTTCTTTTTTAATTTTCTATTCTAAGTGTTAGTTCTTTCGAACCGTTTCTTTTCAATATAATTCACATTTTCACAACTAGTTCACATATCAAAAGTTATAATACATATTCTTTGAAGTCCATTGTTCAAGTTATTTCACCAGATTTGAACCCAGGACATTTGTTGTTTTACCTTGTGTGTTAACCTGCGGGCTTAAAATATATTGGAATTTAAAACAAGCTCCTATATTGATTAATTTTGTAATAAAAATTATATGCACTTATAAAACACAATAAATTGAAAAACTTTGTGAGAACCCACAAATTACATCTTTGTTAAACTTTACAATATCTGAATTTGCATATACCCAAGTTTTCTTTACACGTGAGACCGAAAACTTGTTAAGCATATCGGCGTAACTTGAAAATTCAATACAAGTCAATAGGAATAAATCGTGTCGTACGTGTTCAATTACAAGCTAGATGTAAGGAATACCTTCTTTGGGTCTTTGTGTACACGTGCCGAAAAGGTGTTGTTCGTGATCTCGTAAAATTCTAGTACTCGTTGCTATGTGATCAATTCTATTCTGTTTTCAAATTAATTCTTCGTAAATTACATAATACATAAATAAAATAAATCAGCGGCGTCAGATTTGTGAACCTGTTTCATGATCATTTTTAAATCTAATAGGCTAGTAGGTGATCAGCCTCCAGTGCCTGACACAAGTCGTCGACTTTTTGGGTCTAAAACATGTCGGTTTCCTCACGATGTTTTCCTTCACAAAGAAAGTCCATTGGTGCACAGCCCGGGATCAAACCTACGACTCAGGTATGAAAGTCGCACGCTGAAGCCACTAGGCCAACACTGCTTTGCTCATATAATAAGGAATGGAATAAACCTTGTAACAATGATAGGGACAATTACGGGCCACTATCTCCTTAAACATTTCGTTATCCTTGACGTGACTGAAAGTCTCTTGTGCAGAGGCTGTTTCAGTCAACGAACAGAAATCCTCGCAGTGGTTGCTTCGTGAAGCCTGGGAAGTGTCCAGGAAACTTCTGGGCTTCTGGAAGGATCTAGGCTGGCTTAATCAGTCAGGACTTTAGTCAACTGACGAAAACTTAGTGGGGCAACTGAGTCCTCACTACATAAATACATCTGCACGAAAAATTTGATTCTACGGCGACACACTACAGTTTAAACTGTTCTGGTGCGTTGGAGAAACAAAACCCATTGGTGGCGTGACCTTTCAGAATTCCTACTACATACAAAACAATTCAAGGTATAGCTATAAATGATATGTAAAATTTAGGTAAAAAGCCTGTAAAAAGTTTAACATTTTAGATATTCCACGAAATATTTCAGTAAGTCGTGGGCCTGAAATTTTACGACACTTTGTCGTTACTAAAAACCTTTTTCCTTTTAGAGGCGAGGCAGTTATTATTTATGTAAAACTTGGGGATAAATGCTTTAATATCCGTTAGAAATCGTTTGAATAAATTAAGAGTTTAGTTACTTAAATGGCACTGTCTTTGTAGTTTAATTAACAATAAATTTTCAATATTACGTTTAAGTTCTAAATTAAAAAAAATCATCAACGCACAAGCGAGATTCATGACGTTATCATGAGCAGTTGATCGTTTTCGGTAAAACCTCTGACGTTTCAACCCTATATTATTTATGGTCTAAAAAAAAATATTGTTTAGGGTAGGGGTATTTTCTGGGAGATCCGACTTCCAATTGTTTAGCTTCCGAAGAAAGAGTACCCACTTAAATGTCCATGGGCTGCGATGACTGGCCTTACAGCCCATCCTATATAAAAAAAGAAGTATACGTACCTATGTAACTGTAGCGTGTATAAACACAATACTTTGAATGCAATGTGTCTGCGTCTCACACAATTCAATACTAAATAATATTAATTTAATTATTGATGATGCTAAAACTAACTTAAGTGTCGTATAAAATTTAAACAACAGACTACCTTAACATAGTAATAAAAATAACTTAAATTTCTTATATTATTTAATAATACTATTAAAAGATACTGTTTAGATGAGCGTATTATATATAATATGTATTATATAAGCGCCAATCTGGGATGTGCAGTTTTTATGTTCATAGTCGATTCAATTATCTTGGATAAAATTTTAGTGTTACACGAAGGGATTATGTACTTATACAGACAGGTGCCAGGCGAGAATGCCAGGGTAAATTTCCAGCACTGTACGCAATAATCCCTTGCACATAAATTACTAGCTGCCGACAACATGTGTTTGTTCTGCATAGAATTCCAACTCATAGTATATACAACTTATTATGTAACTATGACCATTTTGTCACTTCTAAAACGAAGACTGAACCCAAAGGTCCAATTTGCGTTTGTTTAACTATTGCTCAAGGTTCGAGGGGAAACTGTCAATGTCAAATTTTGAAGAATTTGTCTCTTTTAAAAAACATAATTATTAGATAAGCTTAAAATTTCTTTCGCAAGCAATATTCACCTAATTACATGGCAATCCCCGTAAAAGTGATAAAATGCTCAATTTCCATCGTTTTCGCTCGCTTCGCGGTATCTTATAATTCTAAACAATTTGCCTACGCGAGAGTTTGGGAATTGCTCTCGTTCAAAGTAAGTACCCGACCGAACTTATCTCGGCATCACGGTAATTTCATCTCAGGAAAATTGACTATTTACCTTCACATACGTTCCACAAGGCGAAACGTTCTTATGACCCTTTTAACCCTTTGTAATTAAAACTTTATTCGATATTTATTTCTACAACTTATGCAGAACTTACCTCGTGATATGTATTTGTTTGTAGTAATAAAGCTGTTAAATATTGACTTGTTTACGCTATAGGGGAATTTGGGAAGGGAATATACAAAGCCTCACGTACACACCTCATTTTCACACCGCACAGCCGAATTTTTTAATTGATTTTTTCTTTCGTAAATATTTGAAACCTTTGTATTCCAGCTTTGGCTACATGTAAGTATAATCGTTGTTTGATGATTAGCTGTAGGATTACAAAAATAATAATGAGATGTTTTAAAATAACCACTCATGTTGATGGGGTGGTGTCATAAAAACTAAACTTCTTGAGCTGGAAAGAGTGCAGCGGTCTCTAATAAAAGTGATGTATTTTAAACCATATCGATATCCCACAGTTAACTTGTACAGAACAAGGGGATTGGTAAGGCAATTATACCTTCTGAATGTGACCTTATATCTACATAAATGTATTCCTTTTAATTCTGCTAGTCAGGATAGAAGACGGAGTGATATTGTGGCCCGCTCCGCAATGGTAAATTCAAATTTTGCAAGCCGTCAGTACGTGAGTCAGTCTGCATATGTTTACAACCAAATGAACTCTAAACTCCGACTTCATTATATATGATTGTAAGAAGGTTGTAGCAGGTTGGCTGAGAACTCTAACACACAACACTCGCTCACATACAAACACACACAGCACACACACACACACACACACACACACACACACACATGAACATCTCCACACACAAACACGCATTCATAGATTAAGTTTATAGCTATTCTTTTTAAAATTTGTATAGATAAGGGAAGTAGCGAGTCAACCACAACACAAGTGTCTCTTGACTACATACGGGGGTTGTCTCATACTCATTTATTGATGTAAAAATTTGAGAAACAACAACAATAAATTTTTTAATTTAAATTTTTAATTTTAATGTTGAAGAATTGAGTTGTTTTAAATCGTTTAATTGGCGGCAAAATGTTTATATTTGTACAAAAGTACCTATAAACGCCTACAGTACTATATTATAATTTAAATATTACAACACGAAAGATAGGGTACTTTTAAATTTTAACAAAAAATATTTATGCTTATTTACATGTATTGATTAAAATAGCTTATAAAAATTGGTAGTAACTCATCAAGTAATTTCAATCATAACATCAATGATATTATAATTCGCATTAAAACCATCATACGCATTGACAGCTCATTACTCATAATATAGAAGTGTACGTATTTGGCAAATTTGTTTAGGAAAATAGAGATCAATGGCTGGTAATTTATCAATACAACAAAATAGGTTTTGGGTCACAGAGACGAGCTTTTAGCATCAATGTCACAATCATAATACAATATTTTATGAGAACACAATGTTTTATTTTGATAATGGATATACGTACTTCTGAAGCGTTTACACGAACTTTGTTCCAAAAGATATCTTCGCATCAAGTGGTACCTGTATGCGTATGTTTCCATTTGCAAAGCTCCCTTAGAAACGTTACTTATGGACAAACATGGTTGATGTTCATTTTACCACCAAATACGGATTGCATCACTCACGGCTCAAGATTTCTTACAAAATTCTATCGATAATATTACGTTTCATATTTACTTACACGATTGTAGATGCAAATGGTTTGCGTATTTTAATATACATGATATGTTATAACCTTCCTAATAAATAATTGTTATTTATTTTATGCTCAATGTAATATACCATCATGAGCAACTATAATATAGGGTTAAAAAACTATGGTTGTAAGGTCTTAGTCAATAGAAAAAATTAAAGATCCTGAGTTATGGAATTCCTAAATAGTACTATTAATTTCTCCTTTTTAGTATACGTGTTAATACAATACGTATTATATATAATTATCATAACGCCCAAGAAATTGGATAACTAAGCACGGCAATTTGTGTGATTCTGTTTACTAACAGATGAATTTCCTCTAAAACAATTAAAAATTTCAACCCTTAACAAAAATTTCATTGTATTTATGGGTCTGGTTTGCCGATTTCCTGAAGATGTACTCTCTTACCGTACAAGCAAGAACACAAATTGAACAAAACAAATTGAACACTGAAAAAAGAATCTATCCATTATTGCAACGTCAACGTCAACCTCAGGATTGACCTTTAAGCTGTTTAATTTAACTTTCAATTCCAAACAGTAGAATTTCATATGTAATGATACGCTTCGTATCTATTAACCCCACATCTTTCCATTGTGTGTAAAAGTCAATAATGTCCCATTCTTTGGACCGTTAAAGTTCAATTAACTGCTTATATGGTGCGTGAAATGAAGTATAAAACACCATCGGCGGTGGCCGTAAAATTCACAATAAGTATTTTATGGGATTATATCCATTAGTGATTGAAACTAATATGTTGCAGTGAATTTATTATCATTAATAACCTATACGATTTTTTACAACACCAGCTTGCAGCAACATATATGAATCAGACAATATGTAGCTGGTGTTGTAAAAAAATCGAACCCACCATCTTAAATAGTTGACTTATACCTTGAACTCTGAGTAGGCTTAGAAAAATTGATAAAGCTAAAAACCTGTTTCATGAAAAATATATTAAGGGGAAACAAAGTTCGCGGGGGCGAGTAACATTATGTATATGAGTGCGCATTAAATGATGAATAAACTTTAATGTTAGACGGAATTTATTATGCGAACAAATAAAAGTACCTATTTATTAGGCTCCTATAAAAATAACAACCGCAAACTTCAGCTAACATAAAACCATTTTATTTTTCTTGCTATTGAAAATAATACATGAAGAATTATATTTTTATTGAAAAAATAATATTCTTTAGTCATTTATTTAAATTTTTATACATATTCTACATTTTATAAAATGTCTAGTTGAGTAATATCTTAAGTTATACTAAAACATTATAGATATTTATTTTTAGATATATTGTATTTACACTTGATGAAAAGAGGTAAGAATGTAAAACGTAAGGACGCGTCTCATCCGATTGTGATTGGTCAATTGAACGGTCTGCTCCGCGCCTTTCGCCTTCCGCGGAAGATTCGTTGATACCACGACCCGTCACGGCGGCAGTCCCGCAAGGCTTTGGCCAAGGTATGCTGCCACCAACCGTACACTTCATGTACCAAGACGTTCCGCGTACGCGGCACCGGCGTGGTACTCCTATACAAAGACGTGCAATCGCCAGAGATTGTGTGCCGTACAAAACACTTCTTACGGTGTGCAATGAGGGCCCCCCGTATCGGAGGAACGCCACCGTGCGCGAGACATGCAGATGGAGTCCATAGACGAGTTCGTCGCACGGCTCGCCAAGTTTGTGTTTGATCGAGCGGATATCTCAACATCCCCATCTTCAAAACATCACATCACGCCACCTGATTGCCTCAGGTACCAGCGTGAGCTATTCTGTTTCACGTGTGAGTGGGTGCCAACATCACCGGACATGACACCAGGGCAGCAACCGCGGCATACAACTGAGCCACCAGGGGTCTCATTCAGCCGAGCTTGACCGCGAGCCGCTAAGCTGCCCGATACAATCGACCACGACCCCAGGGCCAAGTTGAGAATACTCCTTGGCCCCTCACCACAGCAGCGGGTAGAGTCTCATGATGAGAATAGCCGCGCGCGTTGCAACACCCATGGCCCATACCCCTACCGCTCTGTATTAGCAGGGCACGAACCAATACACCACTCGACAATAGCTACCATGTACGATCTTCTAGAACTACTCTACTTCAGATTATTTTTGATAATGGACTCATTATCCAATACCTAATAACTGTTAAAACTGAACCTAATTTAAAATTTAATGTAATTACGTAGATTTTGCATTTAATATTGAAAAAGTGCTTACGTAAGCGACGTGGCCACTTAATGCCTAATAGAACCATTTCTATGAAGCTAAAAATATTGCTCATTCAACATTATACGTAATCCGATAAGCCAAGGAACGTGATTATGTTCCCGAACTGAAGCCTAATTCTCATAATATTCGATACATTGTTTAACATATTTCAGGGATTAGTGTAATAAAGGATTACAAAGTACTTTATCAATATGGTTTACTAAGTAGTTGTCTCATAAACGATTTCTGCTTATTTCGAATACTAAACATCACAGGCAAATGATACGGCAGTGGTCCAGTAACTGGTGCAGGGTGCCTGATGACATCGATCGCCGTTACTATTTGTATTTTGTACCCTCAGCGCAAATTAACCTCTCGATTCTCGAAATAATACACATGGTATAATGTTTGGAAATAATTAATGAACCGCATAGATTAATATACTTTTTAAATTGTCCGCTTCAAGTCAGTACCTATACTGTAAGAAATATTTTTATAAATATTTCAATCTATTTTTATTGTGTTTTTGTATGTTATGAATTGTTTTGTATGTCATATAAATGTAAATAGTTGCAGCTTTGAGTAAGCTGGGGTATAATTATATAGGTAAAAATAAAAATTAATACACATTACCATTTTGGATTGGTATACACAATGCTCGTATTGATGTCTGTTTCAAGGATGGAGAGGCTGAAAGCCCAATCAATAGGACCACATCACCGCAATCCTTATATAGTTACTTTATATTTATTTTTAGGATAGTAGGTGATCAGTCTTTCACCTGATACGCATCATCGATTTACCGAGGATTGAGTGGAAGATAGTCCCTCAGTAAGTATTAATTGCTATTCGCTATTAGTATATAAAACTAATAGCGAAAATGGATTTGAAAACCCGACTACATTGTTTAAAATCGCAGATAATCACTTTTAACATTTAATAATATATGAAATACAATCTTAAACTATTTAAACGTTAACGTTTGCAAAATACAACAGATTTTATTAAAATGTACAACATTTTGTCTTGAAAACGAATTGCATTTTCTTCAAAGTAGGCGCTACATAATCATAAAGATGGAGTCGCCTTACACAGCATAATAAACTCGGTTATGAAGATTCTATCCACAAAGGTTTACTTAATTTTAAACATCTTCTAAAAGATTTACGACACAGGCAGTTAAATGAAAAATTTCTTATTTTTATGACATTTTCAGACGCAACCTTTAAGATAACGTCAGTGGAGTAATCGTAAAAGGTAAAGAATATATCCGATTTCCATCAAAGGGATTTTAAAGAGACTTACGCTTTTGTACGTACTTTATGTTCTGTCAACAGTAAAATAAAATATTCATAATCTTTCAGGTTTTCTTCATGATACCGTCGAAGGAAGGATGATCTTACTGGGTTTTTTATGTCTTGTAGCAAAGACAATTACAGTGAGGTAAACGTGTATAATTTTAAACAGTATATGTCTGTTTCCACGAAAATAATTGGATTTAAAAGCAGCCCCCCCCACCACTGATTTTACTATCCAGGGGGTCTAGTCAAGACAGATTAACAGTAGTGTATGTAGAAAGTCGAAAACTAAATTTGTATGAAAATGACAGCTGTAGTTGGTACCAACTGTCGACACTAGCTGTCATTTTCATACAAATTTAGTTTTCGACTTTCTACATACACTACTGTTAATCTGTCTTGACTTGATCCCCTGGCTTGTGTGCTAGGTTTGTATGGCCGGCGAAGCTAGTTTTCAGTTAGATAGTAGACGTTTTTTGTACACGGTACAGATGTAAAGTTAGTACATCTGTACCGTGACCATGAATGTCTGTGGAAATTATAAAGACAAATCTGAACGTGATTCAGCACTACAAAAAAACTAGTACTTTTATAAAACTAGCATACATTATGCTAACGAAGATTTATTCTGATTGTATCGATAATTAGTACATACATAAGGTAATATGAGAAAATTCTAGACTTTATAAGTAAACCTCCAGCGGAATTGTTTATATTTCTTGTATTTTAATTTAATGTAATAAATTATAACTGCAAAGCTATTAAACAGTTATTATACATGTCTTAGAAGTGACATATTGTTTTTTTTTACATTATCTCCGGCATATTTATATTCCAACATAATACCTAAATTTATTTTAGTTCCTAAAATTATCCCACAAATAACTTATGAATTAATATAATGCTAAAGATTGAAATAGCCCTTGACAAGTCTTAAGTTAATTACCTAAATCGCAAATAATTGTAAGTTCATAAAAAAAATTATATCACTCCACCTTGTAAAACAAAATTTGCCAGAAAAATGTAGTGTAAATAAAAATGTATTTACTTTGAACTTCAGACTTAAATGTTGACTTTGAGGAAACATTACTTTTTAAGAGTCTTGCGCCGGAAGTACGCGCAAAAAAATTTTTTCACCTTCACTTTGTGACTTTTTGTTACAGTAAAGAAATTATTTATGCTTTATTCTAAATTACTGGAAGTCACGAAAGTGAGAGTATTTATTATAATTCCACTAGTTGACCGATTCACCTAATCAAAATATAACATATTCAACGTAAATGTAAACATACTTACTGACAAATAAATGACTTTGTTACCACTTATAAAAATAACCCTTAAATTTATAAACATTAATATTAAACAGTATTATACATAATAAAGATCTATAAGAAGAAATTATTTTCCAATTTACGTACTACTTACTTACTAGTACTTGTAGCTCTGATATTAGTTTCACTGCCAAAATACCTTTCGCGTTTTGTCTATAAAATAGACATTCAGAATTATTTTAAAATTCCTATTATCTAGCTTAAGTATTCTGCTCCATTTTCACAACATCAGAAAAGCGACTTTAATTAATTATCTTCTTAATCTCAATTTCTTAATAGAAACAGAAATAAGTCTGAGAAGATAAGAGAAGTGAGTTATTCGCAAACGTGGCAGCAGAACGGTAAGATAATAGATTATATCACTGAATTTGATGATGATGATTGATGGAACCTCCATGCTTAAAAATATGTTATTAAACATTCATTAAGATAAAATAAATAACAATATTAAACAAATATGGAAACTACACTTAAAAATGTAGTATTAGACACATTAAAAATGTATTAAAACTTTTTGATGACTGTGACATTCTACCAAAATGAAATTACGAGTCGCAAGCGCAGTCAGTCACGGCCAACGAAGTAGACGTGACGGCCGTAATGCGATAAATGATTCAATTTTAATTGTATTTGTGTTAAACGACATAGATTGGTAAGTAACACAACTTTTTGTATTTTTGGAACAAAAGTTTTGTTATTCAATTTATTTTTAAATGTCGTACAAAATTATATGTTTAGGGTATAAATCAATTTGTTTTTATCACTTTATAGCTATCTGTAACAAGTATTAAGACGCATTGAGGTAATGTTATTGAACCTTAATTATGCTGTTTATCAGATATTTAAAAATAATTCAACATCCATATAATCTATATTACGTAGCAATAACTCATTGAGCGTACACGCACCTCAGAAATACCCGCCATAACATCGTTCTTTTTTTAAATATAAAAAAAGTAAGTACTTCAATGTTGCATATAAAATTGGAAGAAGTGGATTCTTTTTTAATACAATATAATTCACAAGGCGCCAATAATCATTATATATAAGGACTTGAAAAGTAAAGTAAAATTACAAACATTGAATACTGCGAATAATCTTGAGGAAGAGAGAAGTTTTTAAAAAAAAATATCTGTTTTAGGTTATTTCTGAAGGATTTGGAAGTTGTTAATAAGTACATTGTTTGCTAATATATTCTACGTATTTACACAATTTATATTGAATAATCAATTTTGCATTGAATTCAATTTGAATATGTACGTACTTGTTACTTGTAAAACTGTTAATCATTAGCTTACGAAAAGAAGATTCGATAGCTCATAAATTCGATTATATATCGTTTATGAATAAACATTTAATAATTTATAATTTGGGTAAAGACCTAATCGCATCATAGGTACGAAAATACTAAATACCCTCTGTATCATGAATACAGAATTTCAACTGGAAACTGGAATGTTTATATGGAAAAGTTATGTGTTTTGTAATTTTCCTATAATCATTTATAATTGTGTTATAATTTGTTTACATTAAAGTTTAATAAGTATTGTAACGCATACCAACCTTGCGTTTGAAACCTGGTTTTTAAATGTGTTAATTAACACTAGCTCCTACAGAAAATCTTAAGATGAGTTATAGAAAAAAAAAAAATGTTCATAAATACTAAACGAGGCGCCTCAATCCTTTATAGTCTGTACATTATTTTTACTTATTTATAGATATGGTGATTGAAGGGATGATTTGCTTTCTTCTTCTTTCTGGGTTTAATTCATACTGGTTTTAATGCTACTAGCATAACACTGCTCAAGCTGTTCCGAATATAAGTATTATTGTACATTACCCATTACATAAAATTCAGTTATAAGAAAGTCAGTAGCTACTCGACCGATTTAACAAATTCTTTTCCTATTAGAATTCTCCCTTATCGTGTTATTTTTCTTCGATAAAATTCACAGAAGAAAATATATTCAAAATAACTATATTTCACTTACAAGGAGAAACTAAGATGTATAAAGTGGTCGTCAAACTTAATACTGTTGGGTTGTTTTGATGTTGAATTATATTAATTTATAATATTAATGTATTTAATTATAAAACTAGAATATAATACGTCTTTTTCCACTTTATAATGTCTGGTATATTTGTGGGATTGGGTTAAATTTCCGGCACAATTATTTTATGTCAGCACGCCAGTTCCCCATGGTTTGTTGACGCGATTCAAATTAAGAACATATTAGTCACACAATCAACGCACGGCCTTACATACAACCTTCAGTTTCATAAAACATAGCATTTAAATACAATTACTAAAATAAGTGCTATTTTTTACCAAAATATGCTAATCACAACATTGTAAAAACTTGCCTTACCTCATTAAGATAATTCAAAAATATAAAAGCAATAATTTAATTATTTGTTATTGTCAAAATTAAAAAAAATAGCCGGACTAAGTGTAAGTTAAACAAAAAGCTACTTTTAAAATTAAAATTATGACTTCTTTTTCCGGCTGCCCACTGAAGTTCCGAACCAATTCGAGTCCTTCTTAAAAAGCGTACCAATTCATAAAAGACTGCCAACGCACTTGGAGGCACGCATTGAGAGTGTCCATGGGCGACGGTATTACTGAACATCAGTTGATCCTCCTGCTCATTTGCCTTTTGTTCTATACGAAGAAACTTCTAATAATAGAGTAGTCTTCTTAGTCGTATTCTTTATTGCTGAACTTCGTGTACAGTGATGTAAGGTTCCCGCTACCCTCTCGTGATATCTCGCTACTTTGTTCGGTCTGATCACACCAACGACGCCACCTAGGCATTTTATATCTTTATACATAGTATTAGAATCTATTAAATAAATTCTTAACAAATATTAAATATGTAAACAAAGCTAACCGGTACACCGGGAGAATTATCAACTTTCACTTTAGCACAGATTATGTAAAAATTTAGGCTTCGTTCAAATTTCTATATTCTTTTAAAATTGAGACACAAACACAAACATAAGAATGAATAGTATAAACAAACTCTGCGTTATGTGGCCGATATATTACAGTATCAATAATTTAATTTCGGACCCAAATGTCTAGTTCTTGTCGAAGATGCTCATTTTATAACACTGATAATAGGAAGTTCTAAGGCCACATAAACAGGTCAAATTTCAAACAGGTACTATACGCGTTACCTTCTAAAAATCTGAGCTTCCTCAATAAAATATGCGAAATTAAAACATAATTCTGTGTAATTATTCATATAGCACAAAACAAGGACTTAGTATAATGTATTTTACTATACTAATTGAGGTACTATCGGGCAATAAAAAAACATCAATAAAATGAATATGATTGAAAAATAAATATACCAAGGGTTGATAACTCATTTGTTGCTAACCGAATAAGGACTGTGATCTTCCAAATTAGATGTTTTATTAAATCCTACGCTCCCACGCATTTTGAAAAAAATGTCTCGCAATTACATGCCTTACGCGCCTCTAAAATAATATAAATACTTAAAATATTCTGTGCACAAATCACATTATCATATGTTTCTACCTTTATAAAATCAGGACCTCTACTCAAAATTTGCATCATTACAAGCTAAGTTCTAGTAAGCGAAATTATTTATTTATTTAAAAATAATTTCTCTTTATTTATAGCCTTATATCAGAGTACAAGATATAAACATTACAGCTATCGATTTTGTTAATCTACGATAACTGAATCTGTGTGCCCACGGTCAAAGGCCTCTTCCATTTTCCTTCATTTTTCTTTATTGTATATCAATCTCGTCCAGGTCTTTCCAGCAATTTCTGCAGCAGAGAATTGGTAGGATGCATGCAAGGGAAATATATGTAATTAAAGATAGACATATATGTATGTATATTTGATAAATATATTTTATATTGACAAAGAAACAACCCCGTGCTTGGCCTTTGCATAATATCAAGGCATATAAATATGGGGCATAAGATTAACAATAATTATTTTGAATAATGCCTTGGTCTATCAATACATAAAACTATTTATATGTAAAATACATTAAAACTATTTATATGTAATATTGATATAAGTGAGACCGCACTTCTGTGTCTGCTGTGAGGGTATTGACCTAATCCACACGTTTACAGGTTATGGCACCGAACACTCAACGTCAAGTCAGTTTTCCCAACCTTCCCTACCCTCATCTTCGAGACATACCCCCAAAGACAGGCCGACAATGGCTGGATGGTAAAAGAAAACAGGATGGAGCTGAAAATCTTTGGAGGATTCACGACAACCTGTATGACTTGACTGAGTTTATCTCTTCACATCCTGGAGGTACCCAGTGGTTGGAATATACTAAAGTAAGCTACAAAAATATTCCATAATTAAAAGTAATCTATACAGAATGATGATAATGACAATTATAATAAAAATGATCGTGTTGTTTCAAAGATAACAAAGTTGATAAACTAATCGTATTTTAATTTTCATAGCACTTATATAATACTAATTGATATATTTTAATAATATGCTGACATACTTTCTGTTCTCTTCTCAATCTTGAATTTACAGAGTAATCGGTTTCTTTCTATCATTGTCTTGGAACTGCTACTCGCATACATTTATTATTTATTTATTTATTTAATTATAAGTAATCCAACAGCTTACTTAATACATATTATTATACAAAATACTAATACAATACAGAAAGCCAAAACAGATTACAAAGATTAACAAATTATGTATTAAAAACAGAAAACAAGCAAGCGCATTAAAAGACAATTTTACATTTAAAAAAAAAACCAAAATAATAAAATTAAAAAACTGAAATTTGACACATTAAAATATACTAAGCAAACTTATTAACTGAAGTGTTTTATTCGCTTGATATACTTGTCAGTTTAATAAATTATTTACAGGGCACAGATATAACAGAGCAATTTGTTACACATCACTTAGGTGGTGTCGCCGAATCAATCATCCCGAAATATTTCGTTCGAAAGGCGAATTCGCAACGGAATTCACCCTTCACATTCGCGGAAGACGGCTTTTATGTATCTCTAAAAACAAAAATCGTTGACAAGATAAAAGATATACCGAAGGACGCGAGGAAAAAGAGTGATAATGTAACTGATGCGTTACTGATTCTTTTTTTAATTGGTGGCCCTTTATGCTGTTGGATTTGGACACAGAATTTGCTGGTCGGTCTTGTGTCAACAGTCGTACTTGGCTACGTACTTAGCGCGCTAACAGTTTGTGCCCACAATTACTTTCATAGATCTGACTCATGGAGAATGTATTTGTTTAACTTCAGTGGATTTTCTTATGCGTAAGTTATTGTGATATTATTGTGATTGACCCACTTGTATAAGCTTTGGTATATTTTTAAGTAATATTACGTGTCTAAGCAGTGTTAACCTAGTGGCGTGCGACTCTCGTCCCTGAGGTCGTAGGTTCGATCCCCGGCTGTATACCAACGAACTTTCTTTCTATGTGCGCATTTAACATTTGCTCGAACGGTGAAGGAAAACATCGTGAGAAAACCGACATGTCTTAGACCCAAAAAGTCGACGACGTGTGTCAGGCACTGGACCTACTGCCTATTATTTAAAAAAAATGATCATGGAACAGATTCGGAAATTTGAGGCCAAGACCTAAAGATGTTGTAGCGCCACTGATTTATTTTATTTTTATTACGTGTCTAATCTTATTTATTGGAGTATATTGAAGATTGTGAATCTACTTATCATATCGTAAAGCGTCGAGCAAAGTAGTATTTAGCATAATAGTTCATTTTTATGGTTCTTATGATGTTATAATTACCCTATCATTGTGAGTATTGCAGTCATGTTAATTACATAGAATTATTACAATATGACTCTTCATGTGTTTAAATGTGTAGAGTTAGTAACTTACTTGACCTCTTAGGTACATTCTTACAACTCGTAATTGAATTCTTTGATCTTTTTGTTACGTTTTAGATTTAATAGTACCTGGTTTTTATTGATTAAATATTATTCTTAAAATATATTATATATTCCACTAAAATTATATATATTGGATTGGAAACCCAAAATATGTCTTCCATAATTACTATCATCATTTTCAGAATTAAGAAATGCGAGACCTCTTTTTAATTGTAAAATTCTATGTGTATCTGATTCACATGAAATGTATTTCCTAAAAAAAAACAATGGCAAAAAACCTATTTAGGTCTTGGCCTCAGATTTAAATCTAAAAGGCAAGTAGGTGATCAGCCTAGAGTGCCTGACACACGTCGTCGACTTTTTGGGTCTAAGGCATATCGGTTTCGTCACGATGTTTTCCTTCACCGTTCGAGCAAATGTTAAATGCGCACATAGAAAGTACCTAAGTCCATTGGTGCACAGCCGGGGATAGAACCTACGACCTCATGTATGTGAGTCGCACGCTGAAGCCACTAGGCCAACACTGCTCTATCTCTAATGTGTGCGTTAATATAAAATAATCTTAAGAACTTCACTTCACACTAAAAGAGTATTTTTTATTTAGAGACCTGATTATTTATTGTTTGTATTGTTTTAGAGACTGGCGGATAACTCACGCAATGTCACATCATCTGCATACAAATACGGCCCAAGATATAGAGATAGGGCTGTTAGAACCGTTCCTTCAGTTCATGCCAAATCCGGATAAACCAATTTGGGCCCAAATGGCAGCTTTTTATTATCCCATCGTATTTGCTTTCGTTTCTCTTGGATGCCTTTTAAAAGAGTACGTATCAATACATTAACATTTCTTCCACATTTCTTTGGAGTTGTTCAAGAATTAACATACGCCCTTCAGTAAAGCTAAACTAAGTTCTTAAATGGTATGTAATCTACAGCTGGCGTTCTTGAAATAAAATTAAAATCATTAGATATAGTTTAATAGTCGGCTCTAAGTCAAATGTTTTTCATAAGAGTCAAATTCTCTGAAGTATTTCTCCTTTTTTTTATAGAACATAGGGCAAACGGGCAGGAGGCATACTTGATGTTAAGTGATACCCATAGATACTCAATGCCAGAGGGCTCGGGAGTGCTTTGCTGGCCTTTTAAAAATTAATAGTTTATGTGTGCTACGACAGCACTGTATTGAAAATATTGCTTTAATACTTATAATTACTAATTTCAGGTCTGTTGTTGGGATCGTTGGATACCGTGGCACTTCAGTGACGTGGGCTCATACCTTACCATACACTGTACCAGTATGGATGTGGCTTGCTAGCGGCCTATATCTTCCTTGGACGATCGCTATCTGGTTACTATCACTAATGATTGCAAGTGAATTCTTCATGGTTTTCGGCCTTACAGCAGGTCACCATGCCCATACCAATTTCTTTGAAGGAGATGTACCTAGGTAATCTGTGGTTTTCTTTAGTTTGCTTAGTGTTTGTAAGAATATATTGAAACTTTTAACGTTCCTAATAGCCGTAATTATAACCACAAATATAAAGCAACCAGATATGAAAATTGTATATACGTAATGCATGTATATATATATATAGTATATGGTAGATTAGTACACGCGTTTAATTATGTTATATATCGTTGCTCTTTGTAAATGCGTCGTAAATTTTTCGACCTCTTGTTGGAGTAACTGGTGTCCCCATGTAGTGCAATATATAATAAAAAAATCAGTGGCAATACAACTTTTTAGTACTGGCCTTAGCTTTGTACGATATCAGTATCCCAGTTTCCTCACGATGTTTTCCTTCATCGTAAGAGCGAGTCTTAAATGTAATATATAAAAACACTCAGAAAATGTATCAAACAGGTTTAGTGGTTTTAGCTTGAAGGCCAAACAGCATCACTTCCTTATATAAATAAATAACTTAAACATACATTTCATTAGTCATAAATAAAATATAAATTCTTAAAAAAATAAGAGATTTCAAAAATCAAAAAAGCTTTAATTTAGCCATACGTTCCAGCCATATGTTCTGTTATAAATTACAATGCTTTTTACTAATGAAGTAATGTAATATTATTAAAATGTATACCTACGTATTTAATAATCTTAGGAAAATATTTAAAAAAATTATATTCGAAATAGCCTCCTTTGTCCTTTATACAGGCCTTTAATCTGTTTGGACACGAATCTATGGAGATCCACGCACTATTTCCAAGTGAAATTTCGCCACTGCTTGCTCGAAAGATTTCTTAAGAGACTGAATGTTGCCGTGTCGTTTAGAGCAGGCCTCTAAAACTGACCATAATTGGAAGCCAAAGGGGTCTTAATTATTAAGATTGATTTAGGGCATTTCCTGTATATCGACGCACCGAATTTCAGGTCTTGTTTTATAATACACAACAGAGTCCTAGCGAAAATCTTCATTTCTCGCGATAAAATTGTGTGCTTTCTCTTAGTTTTAACAGCACGCAGCTGTCCCGATCTTTTATTTTCTTCGACAGACGAAGCGTTGTTCTATTTTGTCTTTTGAAGTGTCTGGCTCCATACTCACATTGTGCAAGGCGATCACAGCAATCCTATTTCCTTTAACACATGTGGTGTCCATATTGTAATTTGACAATTAACACGAATATGTGAAATGGCGCAAAATCAAAAGATGTTTTTAAAATAATATACGTATTCCAGTTTCAAAATAATTAATAGTTTTCATTTGTAATACAACGTATGGTCACACTAGTTAGACTGCATCACGTACCAAATGAAAATATTATATTTTTTAGATGCCGTCTGAATAATAATACGATGCGCAACTTTGAACAGTTAAAACTACAAAGCGGGTCACAGAGTTTTAATATCGCGTGTTCCTATTCAGTTTGGCATCAATGGATTCCGATTGTGACATGTCTGTTTAATCACTTGTCTTTGTCGCTCCAGATCTGTTCCATTGTACGGCTGAATGCCTCACAATATCGTATGGAAAGCTTTTCTAAACAGAATGAAATATTCCTCAACCAATTGAACTCGAATACCCATAGAAGCCTCTTATTCACATAAAAGGGTTGATTTATAGACATGCCAATACAAAATACGCACCTGCACTGTGTAGGCAAATTCAAAATCGCATTCTTAAAAACTATTGATATCATTAATTGTATTAATCGTTCACTAAATCGTTCTGGGATTAAATTTATAAATAGATTATAATCTATTTTTGTTATATTAGTTGATCAGTCTTCTTAGTCCGACATATATCACCATGCCACGTCAAATCAAGGCAAGGCAATATTTTCTTCGATGTTAGAGCAAAGATATATGAAAACGTGAATTGGTTTGGTATTATTTGGTAATTTGGTTTTGCCTTTATCAATGTTTCAAATCACATCTTAAATACTAGGTTTATACAGGTAAAAATACCGTTTATGGATGTTTAATCGTAATGGAATTCTTTATAGCCCCGAGGTAACATTATAGAATGCCGCGGTGCCGAAATAATCATGAAACAGATTCCAAAATCTATGGACCAGTCCTAAAAGAGGTTGTAGTGGCACTAATTTATTTTTTATTTCATTTTATAAACTAAATTTATCACACCATTCAGATCAGAGCAGCTCGACTGGGGTATTCATCAACTGGATACAGTTATAGAAAGGGAGGAGTATGCTGGAAACCACTTCAAATCGATCACGAGGTTTGGAGATCACGCCCTACACCATCTCTTCCCAACGCTGGATCATGCTGAGCTGAAATACCTTTACCCAGTACTCTTAGAACATTGTGAGAAGTTCGAAATGCAACTTCGAACTACTGACTTCTATGGAGCTCTATTAAGCCAAAGCAAACAGCTGATACGAAAACGGCCAAATAATTTCAGAGAAAAAAAAATTAAATAGACTGACATCGTTCTTGGACCATTCTAAAAGTATCTCTTTCCATCAACGCAGAAATTGAAATAGATAGAAAGAGACGAATACTTTAATTGAAATAATTTAAATAAAAAGGGGGTTAGGGTAAGGGTACACCAGTCGCAAATAACTCCCGTATTACAAAATTCAATACATTTGCAACTTAAATAAGAATAGATTCTAGTACTGTGTTTTAATATAATACGTAATATACGTGTGAGTCTGTGATATTGAAGTAAATACAAAATTAGTTATTAAGAAACTTCATGAATTATTTTTTGTTCTTCTCACGTCATTATGTTAAAGGCTAATGGAAACAAAAAAATTCCAAGCCAACTACAAAAACTTGTTTTGCAACTAACGATTAAAACATCTCAAAACTTTATTTAATTAACAGCGAAAATTTTATTTAATTTATAATATTAATTTGATTGACATACTACTAATTGGACCAAACGTAACCAATGCATAGATTTAGCAAACATAGTACCGAATTAATCACCTTGTAGTAATTATGTATTGAGACTTTGATTACACCGAATTAGATTAAGACTTGGTCGCTTAACTAATTTTGTTATTTAGAAATGTATAAGGAATTAAAAGTATGTTTAATATCTGCTTTGTTATTATCAAGCCCTTAACTTTCAAACAAACAAACAAAATATTTTTATTCATCTAGGTAAACAAGTACACTTATGAACGTCAAAAAAATAAATTAATTGTAAATTTGCATTTACTACCCAAGTCAAGGGCGTACAACTGGCAAGAAAGTTTCCGCTACTCTTTTCAATCGCCAATTTTTTATACAAATTGTTTGAACTGGAGCAAATCAATCCCAAGGTCAAATCATTTCAGTATTCGTCACATTTATAAATAAACTTTATTAATTAATTGACTTTTGAAGAGGGCTTTGAATTTATTTAGTTTCAATTACAATAAGGATAAAAATGTTATCATACAAAGCGAGGTAGGATTTGGGTAGAAGCAAACTGGTATCTGTAAACCCTTAGGGAAGATTTTATAAACCCTTAGGGAACACTAAAAACCCTTATGAATAACTGCTGAATCAAAAAAAGCGAATATTGTTTAGGTCGGAAGGAGGGTGAGAAAAAATCGAGGTGAGATTATTTTTGTTGTTTCGTCATTTGTTAATGTTACTTATTCAGGACACCCATATGTTTTAAATTCCAAGTATCAAATAAAAAATAAATCAGTTGCGCTAGGTGACCTCTTTAGGTCTTGGCTTCAGATTTCTGAATCTGTTTCAGGATCATTTTGAAATCTAATAGGCAAGTAGGTGATCAGCCTCCAGTGCCTGATATACGTCGTCGACTTTTTGGGTCAAAAGACATGTCGGTTTCCTCACGATGTTTTCCTTCACCGTTCGAGCAAATGTTAAATGCGCACACAGAAAGAAAGTCCATCAGGGCACAGCCGGGGATCGAACCTACGACCTTAGGTATGAGAGTCGCACGCTAAAGCCACTAGGCCAACACTGGAATTTCAGTATGTTTAGATAAAACTTACGGCAACGTCTTGATGAAGAGCGTACCATATCTTAAAAGGCTGGCATCGTACTAGCGTGCTTTCTGGCCTTGCGAGTATAAGTAGTCAGACACTGATAGATAACCAAAGAATACCTCGTTTAACATTAATTGGGTTTCCTACCAAATTTAAACCCCTTCTCCCCACCATTGCCAACACAATATTCTTTCAAAAACCTGGAATTCCGTTACTCTTATTAGTGCGAAAATCTCTGTTGTTATTTTGATTACACATACACTTTCTAAGTTCACCCGCACCTTCTCATACATTACATTTTCAAAGTCCTAAAAGTTTTAATGTCTTTGTATTACTCTGAATTAACTCGAGAGGGTGAGAAACTCCGTACTAATTTTAGTTCTAAAGAAAATATATGGCCTACAACACTTTCCTCTTAGCAATATCACACGAGCGCGAATTAACAGTTAGAATTCACAGGAGTAAAAAAGCGTTAATGGAATGAACGTTCCTCAAGCTCTTGTTAAGTAACTTTTGCAATTTCAGTTTAAAATCGCGATCAACTGGGTTTTTAGAACACTGTAAAATGTATGGAACTTTCGTAAACAATGCATGAATGTATTTTTACTATTCTATCCTTATCATTCTACATTTAATCTTGTTCTATATTTAAATATCAACAAATTATGTTATCTGTAAACATTTATTTCGTGAAATCACTGTGGCTAAAAAAACCTAAAACCTGGGGGTCTAGTCAAGACAGCGTAACAGTAGTGTATGTAGAAAGTCGAAAACTAAATTTGTATAAAAATGACAGCTAGTGTCGACAGTTGGCACCAACTACTAGCTGTCATTTTCATACAAATTTAGTTTTAGACCCCCTGACGTCATTTGTTTGGACCACGACTGTTCTCTGTGCACATATAACTACTGCTACATTTACTCATATGTCAATTGTCAATAGTCATTTGGCATATCTGACGTATAACACACGTAGTAATCTGAGTATTCACGTATCAATTCATCATAACTCACCTCTCTTTTTACAGTTAATATATAAAATGTTTTAATTTTTGCAGTATTTGATTAAAAATACAAAGTATACTTCGAATTGTATTATAGTTAAAGTTTAATAAAACTGAGCTCTAATAGACTTATCGAGGCGTTGCAGACTCCAAATTTTATGACGTCATAAACCAGACCCGTTATCCGGGCTTGATTTGATAAATACCCTTGTTTGTCATATAAATAAAGGGTATTTTATATGTTTAGAATTAATTTGTTACTCTAAATTGATAATTACGTTTTAGGGTCGAATATTTATGCTCCTTATCCATGGCGTAAATAGCACAATATACATATTTTGTGTTGTTTATGTCAACACCGAAACGAAGCGTTCTTTGAAAATTGTGCCAATCTTTCAAATTACTGGACAAATTGATGTTTGAGAAATAAATGATATGTCACATGTCGTTTATATACTAGTTTTGCTGTAACATATTTACAACTAATTCATGAATAATGCCATTATAATTTGAATAAATTAATGTCGTCTTTTAGTTAATAAAAGTGATTAAATTGTAATAAAAAAGTATCATTATCATATAAAGTATCATAGACCTGTCTATAAATATCCATATATAAAAATATCGATCTTGAAAATAATTTGAAAACTGATTTCTCTGTTCTCCGTATTAGTATTCCCCGAAGAATAAACAATGTCTGCAATTCAAATTTAGAATGGCGTGATAATGTCTTACGGGTAGACAGTATGTTTAAAGTAATATAAATGCAAAAAGACATCACCCGAACTTCTTTTTACAGGTGCCCAAAATAAAATTGTTTAAGTTTTTAACGTCACCCGAAGTAATTTGTTGGAACAAACCATAATTAAGAGGCTGTAATGACTGCAAATTGCGCCGTTAAGCTTAGAAACACCCCTGTCACATAATTTGTACGCGCTAATACCTACAAAACCCGGACAAATTATAGAGTTAAGGTTTTTAGTGTACGGTACATAGAGATAAACACAGCCTTCATATGTGCATATTAATAATAGCGCTACAACCCTACACGAGTCTTAGCCACAGATTATAAACGTTTTTTGTATGGTTTTTAATTCAAGATAGACACACAGTATCAAAGTGAATGTAAACTTTGTTAAACCACTAATTATGTATCCTCCATACGTTTTGTGTCGTCTATATACGTTATTGCGTAAGTCAGATGGCATATAAACTGCGATTTTATGTTCTTAGTTCAACAATAATTGCAGCGATTAGAAGATACAATTGTTCAATAATTCTAAAATAGAGCGTACATAAACGTAAAAATTAAATTTTGAATATAGAACGCACCCTTCTATTGCCATCTCCTTTCGAAGGTTGGTGATTATCATGACTAATTTAATTTCTAAAAATAACTCGGAACTCCTTCGTAACCTCTGGAAAAGGTCTGCCGAGGGCTAAAGCCCATAGTTATATTTGTCTCAGCCATAATGATATCCTGCTAAAATTAAAAATAATAATACAAGTAGGTATTCACAATTATCCCTTTTCATACACGACACACCTTAACAAGGGACTCAAATATATTCCAGTCACTCATTATGGAATTCATGGCGTTGCCCACATGGGAGTATCCTCGCGTAGTTCGCGATAATTGTAATACTTGAAGCTTTAGTGGGTAGTAGTTAAGTTTAAAGGCGGTAGTTAAATTTTTAATTTACAAATTTATATTTTATTAAATGGCATCGACAAGTACTGAGCTATAATCATTATTTCGTGTTAGCAGAAACAGAATGATCATTTTGCTTGTTTTAATATAAGAATAAACGCAAAAAATGTATTTCTATTTCATAGAAGATTTAAAGGGTAATCTCTCATCCTTTAATTCATTTTCTAAATTAGTAATGAAAGTCGTTTTTAATAACAGTGTAAAAAAGAACGGTCTCAACCAATGTCCTATACACATGTTAAATACAATGAACCATTCCGGAATCCCTTAACACACAAACAATTTCCATCACACACACACACACACATCAAAATCGATCCTTATCAAAATATATTTTCGTCACATTATGTAACTTTAATGTACTTAAACTGTAGCCAATGCTCTCTGGTACTATCGCAATAACGACCTCCATCGGGACCTTTATGTAGAGGACGTCGCCAAAATAATAAAAGACTGCTGGAGCACACGAACATATGCTCCACCATCACATGAATGTCGTGGCTATTAAATGTCAAGGAACATCACGGGCCAATTGAGAAGACTGAAAATAACAAAACGTAAGTAAGTAAGTAGTGTCATGGAACACTTTTTTATGTGAGAATCCTTATTAGTAATCTAGGTTAGACTTAAATTACTTATTAGTCTTAAGTTACGCTAGATTGTAATGTCTTAGTACAGACACATATATATAAAAAAATTAAAAACTTTATTTACTTAATAATTGTATTTATATAAACTCGATACAAAAATATTTGTGACTAAAAATACTCGACAGTCCCTCAAACAGCTAGATTTATTAATATATTAGAATGTAGTCTATGTTCCTCAGTAATTATCACACATTAAGTCATTACAAACGAAAATATATACCTTTCCTTATTATATTACGAAAAGGTGGTTTCAACTGATGAATACAGCTACACTACAAATTAATAGTGTACTCTCTATATATTTAATAGTGAATATAAGCTGACACAAGTTACTCTTTACAGAGTATTGCATACGGTATTGAACTACGGAAACTAAGTCCAAGGTATTGTGAACTTGCAAATTGAAACCAAATACGAGGTAAACCTTTAGTAATACGATATTCATTATATCCAATACGTAAATATGTAAACTTGAAGACATCACTCAGTGCGAACTATAACTCTCCTGATGGTTAGTCACTCGTGGTATAGGGGATTTTAAGGATCAACAAAATGTGTTAGAGCAATATGTGGAGCTAACTATCTTGCCGTAGTTTAAGAAAATCTTCTTATCTAGATGTATATTCTAGAAATGGACAGAAGATGAAGAGAGGAAGCTTAGGCCAAAATTTATATGGTTTTGGGAAAATTGCTTCTTGTATAGCTATTAAGGTCTATAATAATTAATCTTTCTGCTATTGTCTTTGAAAAGCGACTTAAACTACTTGTGGAAAACATATATAATTTTACAAATGGTTATTTGTATGAAGCATAATTACTATTAATTTGATAATATAACAGTATCTTTATTTTTATAATGTGATAATGTAAGATTGACTATGAAGCTATGATTGATGCAGTTAATTATTATTATTATTTGGTAATCCACTGTGAAATGTTCTACCTCTTAAGACAAATTTGTAGTTTATGTGTAGAATATGCGAAGTTTACAGTGTACCACCATAACTGTTTCTACCATATTATTGCAAATAAATTATTATTACAATTTTAGAAGTGATATCTATATTGATCTAGCACAGTCTTTGACAGCGCCAAAGCATAGATTTTTGCTGCAAATTATATTTTACATGAATTAGGTTTACGCATGTTTCTGCTTCCGTTTATTTTAAATACGCCCAAGGAACGCGGTAGAAGTTTTCCATTCAAATTACGTTGGTCTTTTTTTATAGTACATGGGTTAACGGGCAGGAAGCTCACCTGAGTTAAGTGATGGACTCTCAAAGCCGGAGAGCTGGCGAGTGCGTTGCCGGCCTTTTTAAAATTGTTGGTTTTACATAGTGGTGGTGTTCGTCCTACATATAAACCTGTACAGACCACAGATTCTTAAATTCACTAGTTTGTTTATGCACGTTCTAAATTCAAATATTTACCGGAATAGATTCAAACCGTTATAGACGTGGTCCGGTATCCATTAATGTTTGCCCCTAAACTTTTAATTAAGATCACGGAATGAGGGATTTTATGATGATATAAAATCATGCTTGCATACTAATTAATTTCAACTAGAGATAAAACTGTTACGAAATATTCTAGAAGAGGTTTTTGTATGCTAATAGGGCAAACGGGCAGGAGGCTCACCTGTAGTGATACCGCCGCACATGGACACTCTCAATGCCAGAGGGCTCGCAAGTGCGTTGCCAGCCTTTTAAGAATTCGAACGCTCTTTTCTTGAAGGACCCTATGCAATGTCAAGGGATTTAGCCGCTTGGAAAGTGACTGGTCATCGACGATACGAATCACTTCGTTAAATACGGTCAAGAGGAAAGAGCTGGGGAGCTGCGGCCAAGATGTAACAGTGCCCTTAATAGGGCCGAATTTGCATTTTAAGGACCTGCAAGCGGTGGCTTGGAGTGATGTACCACCTCGACTTCCTAAGCACACCAAGCTTAGAGGCTATTTTAACCTCCTTCCAACTTACCACGTTATTGAACGCCATTCGATATGTCAATATTTGTCGGACATGAAAAAAATATACGAGGACTCTGTGTTCGGAATGTTACAATTAAACACTATTTCGAGTGGACTTTAAAAAACACTAGTAGAGTATGACGTACAAACCCGTATGTAATGCAAGATCTGGTCTGTACTTTGCGACTAATAAAGTCTTTCGACTAATAAAGCCTGGTCAACTATTAAACAGTTTATAGTTAAGTAACAATTAAAACAAGTTACTGAAATATGTTTATACATTGTGACTGTTTCTATATTAGTATAGTAGTATAACCCATACTGAACACATAATAAATATATAATATAATAACTAGCTGCCCCCACGAACTACGTTTCTCCTTTATGAGATTTTACGTAGCCTGCATTGTACATACAGTCGACTCTCGTTAATTTCAACCTGCGATAATTCGAACCTCTCTATAATTCAAAGTTATCACGAGTGCCCTACAAAATCTCTTTATATTTCGAACTAAATCAATACATTTTTATGCACTTGGTAATTCGAACGAAAAAATCATTGCTATATAATAAAACGGCGCGTTAATTCGAACTCATCGGCGTCCAACACTCGACAATTCAAAGTTGCAGAGAGAAAAAGGTCCAATGATTGTTGATTGAAGTTATTGAGCAGTTTGAGCAGCAGCAATGTGTTTTGAAGCAAATCAGTATAACAGAGTTCTTTCGAAACATTAATTAATTCACATTAGGAATAGATTTATGTATGTACACTCTAAACTTTTTTTATTGTTATAGAATTTAATTTCAGTTAATGAATAATTATTGATCAATACTTGGTAATTCTAAGTTTTATTGATTTTCTCTCACAAATTTCGAACCATTTGATATTTCAAACATTCGATAATTCGATATATTTTAAGAGTCCCTCGAGTTTCGAATTAAATAGAGTCGACTGTACCAACATTTTTCTATGCTACCCCATACCAGAGACTGTTCGGTTTTCCGAAATGAAAACTTTTTAGGTTGTTCTGTAAATTTCTCCTATATAAACGTCAGACTTCACGTATTAAGTTTTTAATTAACAAACAATAAATAGGGATTAATTGTAGAGAAGTGAAAATTGAGAGTTGTATGTATAATATTATTTTATGCTGTATCATAAAAAACTAAAAACAAAAAATTGTGAAAAAAAAAGTTTAGGCTTAGTTAAGGTTTTAAAGTTGACCACCCTTATCACTTAAGGGTTTGAAGAAGATAGTAGCTGATTCTCAGACTTACTGTGAAAAAAAAATCATAAGAATTAGTCGAGTTGTTTTAGTGGAGTATGTGAACGAACATTGTGACAGGAGAACTTTATATATAAGCAGATTTAAGTGAATATCACAGAATAAAAGTCTTTATATTTTATTAAAATAATATCTTGAGAATCTTCACCACCTATGCCCGAACAAAATTCAAGTGGAAACTCAACACTTGCATTATCAATAATATATAACATAATATACTATGCATATATCGTCTAAACAAAACCATTAAGACTTGCTCATGCAAAAAATTTTCTCGGTAGGTGTTCACGTAGTTGCCATTAAGCAAGGCGTGACTTTAAATTAATATGAAACGAGTACAGTATAGTTTTTATGAGGACCTCTGGGTAAAAACTCCCTAATCTACTCACTCATTTCGTTCAAAAAACGTGTAATTAAGTCTCTCTCGGGACCTCTGCTATGAATGAACGAAAAAGGATCTTAAATACTGTGTCATTAGCACTGATAGCGGAAAAAAGAAAATGTAATTTTTCATCTTGTCTTGTAAGTTGCTTTACTGTTAACGTAGGCTTTGTTCTAGAGAAAATAATTGACCTATTTTAAAGTGAATTACATAATATTTTTATATGTGTATACCTTCTGTGCCTGTTTGAGAATGGTTACTTTAGTTTCTTAAGTTAGTTTTTTTGTATTTAAGACGACCTATGCACACAGACTCCAAGTCTTCGTCAACCGCTGTCTTCGCCATATTCTGGGTATCTACTGGCCTGAAAAAATCTCTAACGAGCAACTTTGGGAGCGCAAGTGGAATTGGATAGGCCATACACTGCGAAGGGATCCCAATCATATTCCCAAGCAGGCGCTTGATTGGAACCCGCAAGGAAAGCGAAAGCGTGGCCGTCCCAAGCAAACCTGGCGCCATACAGTAGCGGACGAGGCAAAGAGAGCTGGTAAGACTTGGAGCGAGGTGAAATACGAGGCCCAAGACCGAACGCGATGGAGACTCGCTGTGGACGTCCTCTGCCCCACCTAGGGGTTATAGAACATGAGAGAGAGATGCACACAGAACAGGAAATCTTACGCGTCTGCAAGTATAGTATTTTTTATGTGTGAAAGAAGGTTCATTGATGCCGGGAATTGAACCTAGACGTCATTGATGGAATCACAAGCCAAAACCCATCACTGAGCACAGTTACTATTAACTAAAGTTTTAAAAATACATGTTATGCAATAAACATTATAGAAAAGTTATATGTGCAATAGGGAAGCGAGTGGAAATTGTAAGAAATAATAATAGTGTAAAAAGTAGGAACCTAAAGCCATTCAGTTAGTTCCCATGAAATTACCATTCAATTGTGATTTGTTTCGTAAAACTGTTAAGTTTATTCATTCGTGGACGTGTTTTGTCAATGAAGATGTTGGAAAGTGAATGATGAATGATTTAGATGAGAGCTTTTAAAAACTTACATTCACAATGCAAATTTTATTAACATGTTTTAAACATAATTAATAGAAATAAAATATTCCTCACGTCCAAATACGTCATGAACTAATCATATTATGTAACGTCTAATTACATAAATATCCCTCATTATAAATTCGTTTTTAATATCTGAAATTGTTAATGATTTAATTAATATAATGTTTAGAATTTGATTGATTCGACGTATTACAACCTGGATTGCATCTATTGCAGAACATCAAAAATCCATACAAAAAGTCGCCCCAAAAAGTGTTTTGGCCTCCGAAACGAGAAACTTCAACGGCTCCCTGCCCTGTAAAAAGGTTGCTGGCTTACCCAAACATAATAAACATTTTTAATAATTACAGTAGGTATACAAGTAGAAATATTAATAGCTATTTCATATGTTCCTACTTTTTTAACTAATACTAACTAAAACCGCTAACTTTAATTCGAGATGTTAAATCAAGTTTTGCATTTCTTTCAAAATAAGAGAAAGTTTTGTTCGTAGCTTAGGTTAATACTCGTATGTATTCTCGTAGAAAATGCTTGGTCTGATTTGAAATATAATTTCCTAGATGTTCACATGATCGTTATGATTTCTTTATACTGAAGATTGAGGGTATTACTAAAATTGTAAGGCCACATATAGAGGATATAGATGTATTCTATAGTAATTTCGTATTATATTACGGGATTGTCATTCATTTGTCTCAGTCAAAAGTATTGTATTTCATTTTTAGTAAATTTACGTTCGTAAATTTTAGTACTGTATTACATTTTGGGTTGCTGTCTGAAGTTTTGGCTGTATGATTTACCCTTTCAAAAGTAATCATTATAATCAAGTTTTATAAAATTTAAGCCTTTATTGCTGTAATTACTTTGAGGGTACTTTATACAATATTTACTATTCACTACTCAGGTTGTCTCTTGGCAAAGTCCTCAAAGTCCTTTGAATTGTCCTTTCTAAACGATTCTACCCAGGCTAACCTTATATCGATTTCGCAACTCGTCGCCTTCCCTTGCTTTTCTACTGTACCAATCTGTTACCTACTTTGCCCATTCCTTACTATGTGTCCCAATATATATCAAACAACAATATACACATTAATCCTTTTCATATATCACACTATTTATTGAACCTATACAAATTTCGTTCGGTAATTCTATTAAAATACGGTTCATAAATATCTTAGGATTAGCGAGACTGCGTATTTTCACATTTGAATTTGGTTAATCATTTACTGTACCAAGTACATGACACATACTTTGATCGGTTTCTCAATTGGCATCCCAAATTCTTAACATCGACTGTTGAATGAACGCGACCTAGTGATGTCATTGGAGAAAGTGCATCATTCCATACATGGTTTATGTAATTATTGACGTTTAAATTATTTCTATTTTTATTATATAAGAGAGTTGAGAGTAATAAATTATTTTCACTATAATAGCGAATTGCGTGTTTCTAGACATTCGATTTTAAAAAATACTTTTAAATTTATACGTGTTGCAATTAAAATATATAAATTTGAAATCAATGTTATTACAAATCTTTATATATACAAGTGAGAGTTTTTGTAGTTAAATTCCTTGGATACACTGAGTTAAATTATTTTTTGTATATACCAATGGATTCGAGAATGGTTTAGGTTTACAATTATATAGATGATACAGTATACGATATTTATATCTAAGATAATAAATATTAATTATAGTTTTTTAGGTCTCGTTCGAGTTATGGAGTTACCATTTTGTTTAAAATTATAATATTATCGATAAAGGTATTATTTTATATAAAAATATAATATCCTTAAAACTGTTAGAGTTATCTTAAAATAAAGCTCGTCACCATTGTCTCTGATTCTAAGCCTTTTATTATCATTATGTAGGTAAAGCACGTTGCTATGTAGTGGTAAGTACGTGTATAACAGTACATCAGAATATGTCTGCGGATCAGAGCAGCGTTGCGGTTCAATATTTATCGCTGTGCGCTAGTGGCTTCACAGTTTAAATTAAATTAAGTTTTCATATAAGGATTATATAATAATATAAATATAATAATAATCCGTTAAGGATTATATTTATGTGGATTAAATCCTCTATATTCAATATTTTTAACACAATAAAGGTTTTCATAGTTTAATTATCACAGAAAAATCATTATGACTCATAGTCACTTTCTACGAATTTCAATAGTTCAGGTAATTCTTAATCACGATATTAAGTAAATGCATAATGAGCCGCAATAATACACCGTTCACCCACACAACGGTAACCAATGTGTTGTTCTCATTCTTACCTGCGCGCGCGCTTGTCTCGAAGAAAGCCTCAGTGCTGACCTGGCGGCCGTCGAGACCGCATCGGCCGGAATATGCGGCAGATATTGTGACTCTAGTGAAGTGACTTGTGAGCGCAGTGCCCGTGCGTTAACCCCATCCCTATAGTGTAACCGGATTTTAAATTTGGAACGCCCCGCGGCGTGTAAAAAGGTTAGTATCTACTGTCTATTATAAAGTACGTGTTAATTTAAGGTAATGTGAAAGTTCTCGGTGACACACTTTTGGTCGTGGTGCTAGCAGGTGGGTGCGGTGATACTCAACCAAAAATTCCAATCTCGTGAGACCGCTTTCGTAGGCAACTTTCTTCGAAATGTTTTGGCTTTTAGCTAGCGTTCTCCGTGGGGAAGACATCAACGCGTTGAACGTTCCACACTTGACGTTTTTAGTAAGATACCGCCATGAATACTAATTTAATATTCAAGTTATAGTATCCGATCTACAAAGCGTATTAAGAACATGACATTTTTAAGTCGTTTTCCATTTTTAAACTACCCCGATTTAACTTGTTGACAGATAATGAACGTTAATTTAAAATATATCGTTTATGTACCTACTATGCAAGACTCAGTCACATTACTTTGAAATAAAGATAAAATATCTATTAATATGTATTCGAAGTCTGTATTTCTAGATATAGCCAATGTTTACAGCAAGAAAACGGGGCCACGATACATCTTGCATGAAACCGGTTCGCCACGCTCGACTCTCCCTCGAATATCTTTTTGCTTCCTGTATCATCCTTTTTGCAAATATTATTGAGTCATAATACCTAAACTTTAAATACTCATTCCAAATTCAAATTAAATAACGACTTTAATGTTAAGTTATTAACTGCGCAAATAATTTTTGTTAATATTTCGAATGTAACTTTAATTGATCATACCTTACATCCCTATTTTCGCAATGTTCATGTATAAAATTTACACTCCGTCACGAAGACATCGTGATGAAACTTTAGACTCAAATAAAAAAATAAAAATAATAGTAACAAGAACAAGGTTTGGTTTTTTACATAAATGAGACTAAAACTGTTGTTTTATAAGGAATAAGTTAGTAATTAATATGAAGTAACGTTTTCAACTGTTTTAATTACAGAATACATTTTGTTATCTTAAATATTTGAAAGCGTAATGTCTATATAAAGACTCTTACGATGTATGTTCGAATCAATCTTTTCTCTATAATTAAAGATAAGTGACACGCAAAAAGATGTAAAATAAATAAATCTGTGGCGCTACAACCTCTTTAGGTCCTGGCCTCAGATTTCTGAATCTGTTTCATGACCATCTTTAAATCTAATAGGCAAGTAGGTGATCAGCCTCCAGTGCTGACACACGTCGTCGACTTTTTGGGTCTAAGACATGTGGGTTTCCTCACGATGTTTTCCTTCACCGTTCGAGCAAATGTTAAATGCGCACATAGAAAGAAAGTCAATTGGTGCACAGCCGGGTATCGAACCTACGACCTCTGGTTTGAGTCGCACGCTGAAACCACTAGGCCAACACTGCTGTTCCATCAAAGAAGTGGTCTAAATAATTCTTTGTTATGTAAATTAACTAACTCCTAGTTTCGTTTTAACAGTTATTCCGAATATGGATAATAACGGTTTCGTTGTAAGACCCGTTTTGTTATAAAAATTGGACACAATAGGTAACTTGTTTTGGAAAAGGACTGATTTAATCTATAAACTTAGCTATTCTAAAACCACTTAAAGTGCAACTCAAAGACTCTCCGGCGCACAGCTAGAAGTTTGTTTTTATATATTTGGATATAGGACTATATGTTACTAAGGGACATGGGTTGTGTATGAATTTTCGAATCGATGAAGTATTTTTTGAAGTTATGCGCTTCAAACATTATCAACAGTTTAATAATATTTGTAAGTAGTATTGTCTTTTATTAACATAGCTTTTACACATTCGAAATGTCGGATAAATTTAAAATTATCTTAAATAATTATAATTACCTATAGCTTGTAGCTTCAATCCGGTAAAAAACTGTTTTCTTTAAATATTTTTAAGTTTCAAGTTTGATTTTCACTTTAAATTCAGAATGATAAAATTATTCTATCACAAGATTTACAAGCAGAATATAGCTATATTTTATGGAAAATACCTCGTTAAGATACAGCAAAAGAGAAAACGTGTATCTTTTTCAATATTCCTAGAAAATCAAATTCTCGGTAAACGACAAATACTTTTCAATATTTATTTTCTATTAAAATTATAATTGAACCCTTGAGAAACCCCCTGACGGTACAGCGTGGAGGAATGGAGAAGGAATGTCATCTTCGGTTTTTGCTACGCACCACCACTATGTGGAACCATCTGCCCACTGAAGTATTTCCGAACCAATCCCACTTCCTTCAAGATAAGAGCGTACAAATCGTATTACTTCACATCAGATGAGCCTCCCGTTTGCCGTACAAAAAAAACAGAATTCCGAGTTGTGGCAGCCGAGTGGAGCGAGACAAGTTAGCTAATTGCAATGTTGCTCCACGTTGGCCGCATTACTCTGGCCACACGTCGCGAAAATACTTCCGACTATCGCCATCTCCTTCACCTGCATAGACATCGAAGGGGACAATAAAACAATAGCTCAGGAAAAGATAAAGCTCACATTCTAAAAAACCCAGAGCATTGTTATGCGATAAATTAGGTCTTTGCACATTGCCCTCTTCATTGTGGTCTGTCGAATACTGAATGCCGCATTTACTTGACACACAACTTATTTTTTTGTTTAAACACCTGATTATTAAAAAAAAGACAACATATTGTAAGTTTCCTATCCTGCCTCATCTTAAACTTTTAATTTGAGTTCTATTTGAACGCATTAGAGTTTATTTTCCTTTGTTTGCTCTTTGTATACTAAAATATAACAAAACATCTTGTTACAATTAGATGTCATAGACACAATTAATAATATTCGACCCGTCGTTTTTGTTCGACATTGTTTGACATATTATGTTAAATGCGGGTAGATATATGTTTACTATTCATTTATAGAACAGAGAGCACAAGGTACACCTGATGTTAAAATGTTAATTCCCTTAAATCAAAAAGAAAAGCTGACTTGTCACTGAGGAATACAAGGAAAATATTGTGTAAATTATAAGTAAAAGTTACAGCGATGAGTATAAGATGGGGTGTCATGCTTCGTTACTTTTCTGTCCGTATGCTAGAAAATAAACTTTGACTTTTTTATAATACAATATTTATTATCAAGATTTGTTACTTTCAACGTTTTTGCCATATTTCGAACATCAAACATCTGAATTTGCGAACTGTGAAATCAGCTCCCGAATCTCATTACGAGTTTCTCCAATTGTTTGTCCATGGGTTGCGCATGATTGACGTTTATGGGCGTCCACTAGGCTCATTTTCCCTGTCCATTAAAATAATGGACTCCATCCTACTATTAATCATCATCATCGTCATTAATATTTTAAGCGAATCACCGTGTCGTCCGTCGTTCAGTATTATTTGGAACCAACTGCCTCCATATTTCCGAACCAATTCGACTTAAGCCTTTTGCTTTTAGATAAGAGCGTATCGATTCTTAATAGGCCGGCAACCGAGCCCTCTGGCATTGGGGGAGTGGTTTTTATCACTGTTTAAAAAATATATATATAATCTACTAGCAAACTCAGCCAAGCGTTGCTGTAGCTAAAATTTATATTAAATTAGTAGTAATTTTTTAGTTTATAAACAAAAAATTAGTTGTAAAATTAGTAGTAAACTATTCAAGGAAAACGGTAGAACTTATGTGAAACGTTGGTACTTTTAACACAGCGCTATCTGTTGGAATGTTGTCAAATAAAAAACAAATAATTTGCAATAAAATAAAATTGCGACTATAATTAAAGATCTAAGCTATCTCTTAAGTTGGACCAGACTGTTCACAGTATGCCAATTTAATTTAAAATCGGTTAAGTAGTTTAGGAGTCCATCGCGGACGAACATCGTGACAGGAGATTTTGTATATATTAAGATGTACACGAAATTTACAATATAAATACATGACGCCAGAAAGTGCAATATTACTTTTAAAAGTCTATTAATCTCATTCTTAAATATAAAAAAATGTTATATAAAAACGAGAAAATCCACATAGCCAAGTAGAAAATTGTAACCTCCTTTTCTTATAAACCAGCTTGACAACATTAGCCGCAGCTTATTTAATATTTTCTGTGGTTATAAATGAAATACAAGATGGTGGCTTCCAGAGATAACAATTTTAATATACATACTAATTAATATTATGGGACAAAGATAATATTTTAATCAAACTAAAAACTTTATGTGAAATGTCTTTTCAGCGACATTTTATCATCAAAATATCATTCACTTGAAAATTATCTTTAATACGAACGAATCAATTTTTTCGTATAAAGAGATTCCTAATTGAAATTCCTAAATGAAAAACCTCTATTACTAAAATTCTTATGTAATTCAACACCTGCTAACGAAGACTACAGTTAACAAGTCCGTTAGAGCTAAGGAGGTCGCTCGTCGCGTGTAGACTTTCAAAGAACCTGGAATGGGCGTTGAAATACTAATCAATAATCATGATCGAAAAGTAGGCTAGTGAACAATTTATTTTGATTTATTTAACCGGTTGGATACGTAAAATATATACACAAAATTTAAATTTTGCGTATGAGGTCCTGTGGCGCAACGGATAACGCGTCTGACTACGGATCAGAAGATTCCAGGTTCGAATCCTGGCAGGATCGAGAGTTATTTTTATATTTTTTTAATTATCTAGTTGATGTATATATGTATAATTATATCTAACCCAATTTCAGATATTAACAATATCATTTTTTTTTCAATATAAAACTCGTACTGATTCTATTACTTATATTACGTGTCTAAAATTTATATTGTGTTCATATTTATATTATCTAACAAAGATCTGTTTTATTCTATTACGTACAGAAATGGTGTTAATTTTTTCTAGAAACAATATTGAACTGCGGTTATCAAAGCGTACAAAATGAAGCTGTATTTCCACGCTGTTTACGGAACAAAGAGCAGTAATGAAATTGATTATCCAAAGGGTTTCTTTGCTTCCGCTGTCTGCAAACTATGTCGTCTTAAACTTTTAACTTGAGTTTATTTTCCTTATCCTGTTATTTAAATATAACAAACATTCATTTTACAAATACTTGTCATATAAAAATACCTCCCATCATTTTCGTATCACGTTCAAAGAAATCAAGTAACCTAATATACAGCGTAATATTACGAATTCTTTTTTAAGGATTCAAAAGAAATGCGATCAGGAAGGTCCAATAAAACCAATGGAAACCCGTCAATCTTTTCACAATTTCCGTCTTTTCAATGTGTCAGCGACAAGGTAATTTACGACCTTAATAAGTGCTATTTAATATTTAGTAATTTTACTATTATTAAATAAAAACGCTACATCAAGCTATATTTGTTTTGTAATCATTGTTTAATACGCAATTAGGTGATCAGCCTTCTGTCATACGGAGCTTTTTAGGTCTATGTTTATATGAAGTTCATAAAAGTCTGCGAGTGGTGTGAAGTTAGCAGCAATTTATCTGTGGTTGCTTTTACATATTGACAAACTTAAAATTCCCGCTCGCAAATTTAATGCAATTACCATTTAATATGTACACTGTATAATTCGATTTTAGAATTATAATAATTGTTTATTCTGAGTGTTTATTTGTGGCAGAATCTAAGGTTTTTGCGCTTTAGTGAAAGTACCGTCTGAAGTTATGCGATAATTCTGTGGCCTGTTCTGTTTTATTTATTATTCAGTTTGTTCGATACGTTTAAATAGTCTCTATTAAATTGTATGTAAATATTATTTATTCGAGATTAATTTAGAAGCTTCTATATCAAAAATCATAATTGTTAGCTATTATGTTAATGACAAATGCACATAAAGACACAAACTAGTATAAACCTTCATTCATCATACAGTATTAAGGCTAATTCAATGAGGTAAAACCTAAATACAAAATGTTAAAAGAGAATGTCCTACCTTCACCTATTTGAATTCAAGTCATGTATAATATATTTATTTAGGTAGCGAAGAATCTCGATTAACGGTCTACTGACCTGTCGCGTAGCTATCATTCCGATCATAACGTTATAATTTATTATTTCATTATTAACAACAGCTATAAATGAATAGAAATCAACCTAGAGTAAGTTTAAGCTAAACCCGTGTCTAAAACGGGAAAATACAGATAGCATACGTATTGTTAAGTGTCCACTTTACTTCGTCGATTTTATTTAAAAGCAATTTCTTGAATGTTCCGGGTTTTTCGTAAAATTAACCTTGTGTGCATTACTTATGACTCATGAATATTAATCATGTTTTTTATCCTTCAATGCACACTCAATAAAATGAACATTTTTAAAAATAGAAGCCAAATATGAACATCATTTTTATAGAATATTACCGGAATGTTTTGAATAGCCTTCACAGACTAGGCTTTAATTTGAATTAAGAACTTGTGGGCTCTCTATTCGACTTCGCATATTTTTTTTTATAATGGCTAAGTTAAATTTCAAGATAATGCTTAGGAATCATATTAGGATACAAAGTTATGTAGGTTTAATAAGTCAATGAGGCAGTCAGTAGTCCCCTTCTAAAATGACCTTGCCACAACGCAAGGCTCGCTGTCGTTTACCTCGAAGGAATGCGACCAATAATGCTGCTTTGTTGACGAACCAGGAGATAATAAGAGGGAATACTAGCGACCTGCTTTGTAGATTAAATTTATTAATTAAATATTCCATTTTTAAAATTAACAATGGCGAAGAGAATGCTTTACATAAATTAGACAAATTCAGCGATCCGACAATAATTACCGACAAAAGACTGAATAATTATCTATTTAACGTCTATAAGAATAACGAATTCCTTTCAACAATGTTTCAAAGAAAATATTACGTCTTAGCTTCCATTTAATTCCAATGCAAACTTATAATTAATGAATTCACCCAATGAAGTAGACTTCGGAAGAAATTTCGGGTATACCTATTGTTAATTCTCCTAAATTGAAAACGAAATAATGCCAATGAAACCTATTTGATTTCACTTTTAAGTGCAAATAAATTAATTTCATTTAAATATTGATGTTTGATATGTTTAATTCGAAATTTAAAATAAAGCTGAATGGTTTATAGATAATCTCTAACGACATTCATGCTAGTCGCCACTTAGCCATAATTTTTTTCTGTAGTGACAATTTTAATTTAGAATAAAATACGGCAGAAGTGGTATTTTATATAGTAAACAAAACTTATACAATTAAGATTCTGCAGACAACGATTTATGTAAAAATTCTATGTATAAAATTGCGAAGGCATTCAGGGCCTATGAGCCAATTCAAGAACCAGTTGTCATTATGAACAATGTATTACAATCAAACGACTAATCACTAAGCAAGGAGCTATTGCACAGTCAAGCCTACACATTGGAACTGACGCCGTTCACTTCGCTAGCTTACAAAAAAAGCTTCTTATTTAAATTATTTTACAAAGAGAGATATTCACTCATAATGTTTAAGAAAACATCATTTTCTTCTGGTAATTAGCAAATTTAGACGACATTTGGCTTCTACAAATTTGATTATAATTAAGTACCTGGACTATATAATGTTTCGCTTTTTAATAAACAAATAACACGCTGAAATTAAATTAGGCTGAATGCTAATTGTGAAATGTATATCGTGAAATCGTTTAAACCAGTTACTAACTTCATTTGTTATTACAATACCGGTCCAATATTTTAAATGTATTTTATTTATGTAATTGGGTATTTAATGTGGCTCGCGTTCCATTATGCTGTTAACTTTGAAAGTCCATACAACCGTCCATCCTTTTACCACTTTGATAAACATTTATGATAGTGAATCGAATTATGAAAGTGAAAATAATGCCATAAATGTGTCATACAAAATAAACATGTTTGTGAACAACAGAAATAGATATGGATGTTTCGTATAATACGAAGATTATTTTTATAAATAGGACAGTATACTCTGTTTTTATGATTTTTACTATAGAATAGTGCACAAAGTAATAACAAATAGTTTCACGTATAGACAGAAAAACACATTAATGGCACGTGGTGTACTACGTGTTGCAAACTCGACATTTTTTTGTTTATTACTGCATTTTTCTCACAATAAATATACAGCACATACTTTATATTTATATTAAAAATATCTTTTATAATAACTTTGTTTTGGCCTTGGATGATATTATATAGAACAATAAATATATGATTCGAGAAAAACTGTTCAATAATTTGCAGTATTCAGTTTCATCTTTTAGCACAAATATTGTTTACATCATAAAGATATTTACGTATTTACCTTTTTTAAAAATAACCAGTGGCGCTACAACCTTTTTAAGTCTGGGCCTCAGATTTCTGTATCTTTTTCATTTGTCAATGTAATAAGCAAGTAGATGATGAGCCTGTGCCTGAGACGTGCCCTTTTCCTTACGATGTTTTTCGTCACTGTTACAGCGAATGTTAAATACGCACATAGAAAGCAACTCCATTGATGCAAATCCGACCACAGGGTTGATAATCGCACGCTGTAGCCACTAGGCCAAAAGTGCTCAAAAAATTATTATAACTATATTTATTCTTTAGTATGAAAGTTCGATCATAAAATATATGGAACGTGATTGATATTCGCCTACCGTTGAAGAGCTATTGTGAGAATAATAAACATTAAATAGACACTTGCGACTGCCGATATCACCGCACCACAGGCGTAATAGGAATACAAAGTAAGCGTTTAGACCCTCAAATTTTTTCTCTTATTTCTTTGTGATTTTCTGTTCGAAATTCGAATATAATAAAGAAAATTAGATACAATCTCCACCAATTGCTTCGTGAGGTTATAAAGAGTAAAACTTGTAGTGAAAGCTACTGTTTTCATATTTTAACCCGAAATTATTCAACCTTCGTAAAGAGGTCCCAGATTAAACTCGAACATAGAAGTACTATGTCGGTTTGTCTTACTCATAATACGTATTGTGCTCTAGAGCATTTTAAAATACTTTATAAATAAATCGACATCCAGAATTTAGGAAAATTTAGATACACAAGCAATGGATTTTTGAGCTTAAATTGTGAGCTTCGTAAATTACTTATTGCACATTTTAGAATATTGAAATAGGAGGGTTTGGTTCAGCAAAGTAAGCTTTATGTTGAGGTGTTAAGTATCATTATTCCATACCCGCATGTTCGAGTGTAGTGTGCGGTAGTGTTCTATTTGTAGCACTTCTTTCAATCCAATTTGCAGGCGACTCGCTATGTGCCTGGATTGCCAAAGTTTATCAGCCACTACGAGCAATACATTGCCCGTTCACAGTTTGTTTTCGTTTTATTTTACAAATACAAATCTGTGTTACCAAAACAATTGAAATCGCCGCAGTTGATTGGTCTCCGCAGCTGTTGCAACTCATGTTCCAATTATAAATATCCTAACTACTTTATGTTAAACCAGTGCTCTATACAAAAACAATATATTTATCTCTAGAGAATAGTAGATGATGTGATGAAACCTGTTCTATTTTTATCTTACACCTGCTGCTGCAAACCGCATCCGGCATCAACCGTTCTACAGTTTTTGTTTAATTCGCATATATATGTTTTTCTGGCTCTGTATACAGTGAAGATGCAATCATTTTGAAATAACAGGAGTTTATTTAGTGGCTACACTTTACATTTAAAAAGCTAGCACGCACTTGCGGGGCATCCTCCTGCCCGTGCCCTTTCTATATGGCTGATTTTAGATCATAGCTTTAATTAATAGAGATATATAACGAATAATAAAGTTACAGCCAAAGAGAGTGCCTACGTCTGGCTATAATCACGGGGCGTAACTCCGACGAAGTAAATCGCCACGCTTATAAAACTAAGAAAGCCTAAGTGAGCAAAATGTACTGGCTTAGCTCGTACTTTTTAAAAGGACCACAGCTCTAGTAAACGCATATCGGCATGAGTAAATGCATCTCCACATCTTAGCTATTTACATTAACACAGGATTTAATCATATATGCTTTCGGTGTGGTAATTACCAAAAATGTTTACACATTTAAATGTTACATCACCACATTACCTCTGGTATTACGTAAAACGCATTAAAGGTCATAAATATTCATGCTTAAATCAGAAACGAATTTAATACGTGCGAAATAAACGTTTATTTAACAATAAGTTATTGTTGAAATGTATTGTCAATGAATTATAAAAATATTATGTCAGCGGAAGAGATTTCAAGGCAATCAATTTGCTAACAATGCATTTTGTACAAGAAGTTTTATTCCTCCTTAGCACTGATGATACAGCGTAAAGGTCGCTACGAGGCAACCAAATCTCCTAAAAAAAATGTATGTTATCAATGATAAGATATATTTCTAACACATAAATGATTGTTACAATATTTTTAACCAACATAGTTATTATAATAATTAAAATTGATGAATAAAAACATCCCTGTCAGTATGGCAGTATCGCAAGAACGCCTGCCATTAATGCCTGCCTGAATAGCCTGCCATTGTTAAGTTTACGCGTTATTTTTTTGTTTCACGTGAACTTTCAAAGCCAGTATCGCAAGAACGCATTTTGAAATATTAAATATAACCTTTAATACAAAATATTGCTGCAACTTTGATACTACTTAGCGTGTTCTCAAGCGTACTGGTGGGCTGCCTACACGTTAGCTGCATCCCATACTCACACTACTACTCATTGTTTTACAGCCACCTTAACGTCTGAATCTCCTTGAAAAACTATCGTTGCAATAAGAAACCAAAAACCAGAATTGTGTGAGCAAAAAGTATACAGATTTGATATAACTTTTGACATTCAAAAGAGATATATTGTTACCAGACTAAGATACCAACACAACGATGAGCTCAGTCAGTTAATTATACACGGCCCATTATTCGTGACTACTAAAGGCTTAAAAAATACTACAGGTACTTTTGCGTGTCAAGATAATAGTCAAGATTCTTTTAGTTTTGCGTTAAAATTGTATTTTTAATTCTCAAGTCAACAATCTTTTAAAATACTATACAGTCGTTACAATTCGATCTAATGTTCTATTAAACAATTTTTTTTCGAAAACATTGCTCTTCTCATTCTATGCATATACTATTATTGTTTATTAATTTATTTAAACAATAAAATCTTGCATGCAGAAACAAGCAAAAATAAATTTTAATTGGACACTCGTTAACATGCAAACACACCTTTATATCAATAATTATTCCTAACAGACAAATTCTTACAAAGTATTTAAATAGCAAGAAATACAAATTACTTGATAAACTTTTGGAAACTGTAGAACTATCTGACAGAGATTTGTTAGCTTAATAATCGTATTTACATTCTTTTATTTCGTTTAATTCAGTCTCACCTACCATTCTTTATAAAGAATAAATGCGTACAAGTAAAATTTATTAAAATCATATATTCCTAAATAAGCAAGTAACGCCTTGAACCTTGAAGTTTTGCCTGAGCCTGCACGATGTGTACCGGTTGAGTCATTTGGAAACCGCTTTGCGGTGAAGATATACATATCCTATTATATATAAGTTATTATGTTTAGCTTCGACAACATATTATAAATGAGCCAGGTAACAATTTTATCAAGCTTAATTGCTAACATATTTTGAGCAAATTTGACCGTTTATATTTTGTATTAGATGCCCTCGAGAGTTTCGTTTCGCCTCAATATGATTTATTACTCCTACCTAACTAATGCATAGAACATTTTGGTAAGTATAATTAGTCTCTATTCGACCCCATAGACTCTGTTCGCTTTTAGGGAAACTTTGCAGTTTTTTACAATGTTTCTCCGTCCTTTCTCAGAATTCAAGGATATATAAAAAAATTAATAATCAATATTCCAATTGATATATTTTCGAGTTTTGCTTTTGCGGGTCTTTTTAATATATTTTAAAATATACTTCATAAAATAAATATGTACTATCATTAGTGTACAATGGCGTGCAATAATGATTTTGAATACATATTGAAGACATCTGACGCTTAATGTTGAGTCATTGCTTAGGTAATTCTAAAATTGTGTTGAGGTCATAGAGTATAATAACTTCTGCCCACTTTAACTTAAAGCTATTTAACCTTTTGGTATACCCGCGTTCTATATTACTACGTATATCTCTTTCTTGCTGCATATGTTGGTAATGTCAGTAACATAATATTTGCACGATATATTAGTCTAATGAAAAATTTTATATTAAGGCTTTCAAGTTTCTAAGACACACAAGCTTTTTCATAGTAACAATATATACTCTACGATTTAAGAACTTCTGGAAGTGGTGGGGGGCTGATAACCCGAATACAGGTACTCTTACCTTTAACAGGCATCAGCCTCACGCAAACAAGAATTTCCTTCAAATTAATAACTGTTGCTTTATTTAATAAAGATAAATAATAAATATTTATATTTTAAATATTAAGAAAGATTTTATAAAGATTAATATTGTGAGTGTATAAGTTTATAAGTATTATATATATGTACTTATATGACCAAAAATAATTTCGTACATTCACGAATCGCGTGGCTTCATTGGGACATTGGTCTCATTAGTTTCATTCAGCTGGCTTCCGCAGACTAGAAAGGTTTTTTGCTACTTATTCGTGCTCCTTTATTTACGATCTCCGGCCATCGGCTTTAGCTTTTACTACTACTCTGTATTTATTTCAGCGCAATTTCGCTAACGAAGATTTTACATTTTGAATTCCAGAATCGTTAGTTGAGCCTTTTAATTTCTTAACAAGCTGAGAATCATAGAATTTGCGAGGGGAGAAAATTTATGTAAATTTTTTCTTCAAACCGCACTAGTAAAAATTCTATGTAAATTTCTTTTTCAATATAGGACTTTGTATCGTTTTAAATCGGCGAATAAATCGAAACCAGTTAGCCTTGCGAAACAGTCACAGACATCCACAATTTGAATTTGGAATTCGGTTTCATTATCGAATTCTGTAGTCTGTAATAGATTAATATTTTCTTCTGATTTTAAACGCCACAAACAATTACTCGTAGTGCCCTTTTAAAGATGGAATCTTTTCTTCGCCAAACAAAACCTTTTTGGTGATTCAGTGGAAAGGAATGCAGGTAGATTCTAAAAATGATACGACAAATTAAAAAAGGTCCCCATTATACAGGTATTGTACCTGCTGGAAATAATATCTGCTAATATTTTAGTTCACAGTAGTATATTCTATGTGACTGTTTTAACTTATTAACTACTTCCATTTTTTAATATTCGGCAAAATGTCTTATCGTGTTGACATGAAACGTGACATACGTTCGTGCTGTTTCTACCTTCAATATATATATGACTAATCCAAGATTTATAAATATTTATAAAATACATACCATACTTGGTACCAGACAAACAACTTCATAAATTTCCAATAATTATACTTCGCAGATTGCAATGTCAGACGGTCAAATATTAACGCGCCTACTAAGAAACATAACAATATTTATTTCACTTCATATTAAATACTTCTCAATAAGTACAATTTAGAAATTCAAATTATAAATAACTTCTTTATTTTATATGTCTCAAGGTCGAACGGTGAGAAATATAACATTTTATGACCTCATTAAATGTTTCAAGTTATGTCAGAATCATCGAAGAATTTAGCTGGGGCGTTCTCTAAAAGCGTAACGCAAGACTTGACGTGTAATAAATATTTAATGGAAAAACGTCGCGTATTTAAAATACTTTTAGAATCCTAGCAGTTTGGAGCCGTACATGGATATCCAGGCACTTTTCATACTTGCATATTTATAGCGATTTAGCAACCTGACCTAAGAGAAACATTGCATTGGAAATTACTTAAAACCATAATTTATAGTATCTGAGTAAAAAATTCAGTGATGCCTAGTGATCAACGTGCGACCCTCATCCCAGTGGTGGCAGGTTCGAACCCCGGCTGAGCTTTGACCAATGGACTTTCTATGTGCACATTTAACATTCGCTCGAACGGGGAACGAAAATATCGTAAGGAAATCGGCATTTGACCGAAAAAGTCGACGGCATGTGTCAGGCACATCAGACTGATCAGCTTCTTGCCTCTTTGATAGACTATGATAAATTATAAAACTAATACAAAAATCTGAGACAGAGACGTAAGAAAGTTGTAGGTGATTACTGATAAGGAGACTAAAAAAGTAAACGTACAATTTCTGTGTGTGGATATTAATTTTAAAAGATTATTTGCGGTGTCTTGCAACCTATAATAATGTACAAAGTATTACCAGTAAACCCGTACTGAATATGCTACTGAATTACAGTGTATAGATATAATTGTATATCAGATTTACAAATATTGTTTAGTTTGTAGTACCATTATGTATTCACTCAATCTTTGGTCTGTTTCTGTACCGAATTTGTAAAAATAAAATGTCCTAATTTTGTTATTTACTTAAGCGCAAACCTATATGATGCCTCAGTTAATATTTTAATAGTACCTATTAACATTCATTACATCTTTACTATTAATTGATCTTACGTAAAATATTACATAAAAGTTAAATAACTAGTTTAGTGTTAAATAATTCAGCTATTAAAGTATTTCAATCATAAAACATATTATATTATGACCCAGTTAAAGATAAAGAATATTTTTCTGTACCATTACTATTTGCGTTTGTATTTATATTTTACCTGTTTATTGAGAATTTAATTCGCAAAACCACTTTAGAAAAATGCGGATACAGGTTATGACTCACAGCTTATAAATTATTTTATCATTAAATTATACATCAGTAATAAAACTTAATGTTTATCGTACGTGTCTTTCGTATGTATCTTCAGGTCTAGGGAGAGATAGTTACAGAAAGATTATATTATTAACTATTAAATGTTTACTCTAAGAGATTTAGGGCCTGTTTCACAATGTATGTATAAAGTGCCAAATAGCTATGCAACACATAAATTATTCGAAAGATAAAAGTTCCACATAAGATACTTAGCATTTCATGACGGATAGCGCTATCTGACAGTCGTGAAACGCAAAAATACTATTTATCCTACCAATAAGTAATAAATAGCTTATTTGGAACTTATCCGGACATTGTGAAACAGGCCCTTAAACAACAAAATTATTTGACGGCTTTATGTCAATATAATATGTTTTATAACTGTAATTGTATTTCTGAAAAAAGTTCGTAACTGCCCCCGCGAACTTCGTAGAATAATATGATATACGCTTTTATTTAGCTTATCTTTTTAGTAGCTAACTACCATGATATGGAACATTTGCTATGCTTCACCATAAAGAACCTTTCATAGAGTTTAAGAAATAAATTAAATAAAATTCTCGAATTAGTCCAGCCATATTCGAGTTATGAGCTAAGTTATTTTGCTATTTATTCTTATTTATATACATTTGCTCCAATTTTAAATCTAATTGCAATGATAACAACAATTTATACTAATAGATCGATATTATTTGTGTCATGTAGCTGGCGAGAGTTAAATGCGTAAAGAGACTAACGGTGCTAGTTCAATGAACGGAAAGTAGTACTTATATTATGCCCACCTGTCATGTGCAGTGAGGAAGCATACCATAGTAAGGCGACTTCAAAAGGGAAGACAGGAAGTGATACACCATAATATGATACGTGAATGAATAATATGCACCTAGGTGGTACGAATTTTTGAAAATGGAATACCTAATTTGAATATAGAATTTTGTTACTGGTGACAGCAAAATTTAATTGAAAGAAGAACTTACGATTACTACTGGGTTATTTTCAGTCTTATAAGCGATCAAAATCTACTTAGTAGGTTAACAACTGACAGCCATGCTGCGCCAGCGCCAGTATAAAGATATAAGTTTTGAAATTTTATCTTCGCGGTCCGTGTACAGCGGTTTAAATGTGAAAGCGTAACCAACAAAGTAAATTTATTTAAATGTAAAAGATTATATTCACAGTGTTAAAATGCCTAGTCGCCATTTTAACATCCACTATCATTTGTTTTTCTTAATTACCTTTCCGTAAAGCCAATATTGTGCCAATTTGAATATCGGATTTCCTACAACAGTGTTCTAAAAAAATTCAATCAGAATACAAAATCGTTTTGTAAAAAACGTTTGACGTTGTGGTTGAACTAAATACTCAGTTTTAAGTTCACCAAAAAGCGTAGTTAAATTGGCATTGAACGCGTTCTCTAATCCTTAAATTAATCAAAAATATATTTGTAATAGAGAGCAGTGTTGGCCTAGTGGCTTCAGCGTGCGACTCTTATACCTGAGGTCGTAGGTTCGATCCCCGGCTGAGCACCAATTGAGTTTTTTTCTATGTGCGCATTTAACATTTGCTCGAACGGTGAAGGAAAACATCGTGAGGAAACCGACATGTCTTTTGACCCAAAAAGTCGACGACGTATATCAGGCACTGGAGGCTGATCACCTACTTGCCTATTAGATTTAAAAATGATCATGAAACAGATTCAAAAATCTGAGGCCAAGACCTAAAGAGGTTTTATCGCCACTGATTTATTTATTTTATTTTTATATTTGTAATAAACACAGCCCTAAACTTGATAAACTTGATGTTTTAAAACCTGCTCTTGGCTGCTAACTTCCCATTTTCTAACAAGATTTTTTTCATCTTCCGCAAATGTATGACTTGAAACTAACCTTCTTTGGAACTGGAAATAGTGGAAATCGCGTATATTTTTCTCTAAGGTATCTTAAAATGGTATTTTATTTCAAGACATTATATACAACAGTATTATGTAAAAATGTTAAATTGTATCATTTTTAATTGAAAATGCAATAAAAATTAAAGTTATATATTTACGATTACTTACTAATAAATTATTAATAAAATAAGTAATACGTTAATTATCTAAATTGTACTAATTTTAGTTTTGCTTATATCTCTGTCAAACAAATGTTATTAGTAGTATAGTATTCGTAAAACAAACGAATAGAAAACTAATATTTATTCGCTTCGTAAGTTATGCAACAGAACAAAAAGCTCATCTAGGAAGCGACACGTCAATTGTCAATAACTTTCCCCACACGACCTGCTAATAACAGCATTCACATAAAAAGAAAAGTCATAAACTCTCTGGAGACAAGAGACGTCGGCCCACTGACCAACATTGTCCTTTTAATAATGTAACAAACAGACAAGATTTGTACTTCCTCGCACTGTCAGAAGTAGCTTTCTCTCGCGATAATTACTCTTTGTCCGGCGAGACCTTTAAGAAAAACACATTTACCTCTAACACTGTTAGAGTAATATTAGTTTTAGCTCTCGTTAAATGACAGAACGGTTTGCTTTATTAAGGAACATTTTCAAAAAAATCTACCCTGAAAATACTAAAATCCATTTCATGCCGGGTTGGGTCGGCCAAAATGAATTATGAATATGGAAGGCACGTCGGCGCTATAACGAAATGGATAGAAAAAGGCGGTAACTGTAAAACAGGCGAGTGACACTGACAATGAGATGGCGGATTCCGTTTTAGGTAGCCGTCACGTATGAGGACGTGGACGTCGGCCTTACCGAAGCACGTACTGACTTTCCAACGCATCGTAGATACATGATTCATTCCAGCTATTCGCTTATATCGCAGTTTCTTTTTTGTATGAAAGGCAGAATGTTTACTAGAAACACCTATACTGGCCTCTTTTTAATAATCGAATATTTAAAATATCTAGAAAAATTCACGTTCAATATCTTGAACCATTACATAATATATCTGGCGTTGTAGGATGAATAAATTTACATTTTGTTGAAGAAAAAAAAAACAAATCTGTTCACAGCAAATTAGATTGTTAGGTCCAAGGCTGTCCCAAGCGTTAGTCAAGTAGAAACTTTTTATTATACATAGATAAATATTAATATAATTTATCACCAATTAGTGTCTGTGATCGTAAAAGTAGAAAACTTAAATAACCGCAATTAATGGCTGCATCGCAAAAGTTTTCATATAAAATTTGCATAATATTCGAACCACTTCCGCATGCAGGTAACCAATGATTTTGTATATGAAATTATGTTTCGTGAGAGTTCTCTTATTAGATAACGTTTTATTTTTAATTACACGAAAAAAAAACTTAAGAACTTCATAGCATTTCTACTATATTTCTGGTTACACATTAAAAATACACAACACAATTATATTATGGAATATATGAAGCACTTATGCACTTGAGTCCTTAACACAATTTCCTCGGATTCTCTAAATAGTAAAATTCATTTGTAGGCTGCAAATTTAGAATATATGAATCGATCAAACTCGGCTCGAAATCTTTGTAAAGAATATGCAAAATTCCAATTTTCATTGTGGTTTAAAGAGCGTTTTCTCTTTAAACCACCTATTGTTAATATTTTAACCTCGTTCAGTGAATGAGTAAACCGCATTGGGTTTATTCAGCTCACGGATATTCGGAACAATTTGACTGATATTTTGCAGTTGTAAGAGGCGGTGTTCCATTACACGACAATATCTTAAAACCAACTCCTGTAAACCAAAATCAGTTTTGAGTCGACACTTAGGGCTAAGTAAAGAGCGTAGTTCCTCAAAGCCAAACTTATGAAATCGGTCTCCATGGGCTGCTTTTATTAGCGGTCTCTCTATATCTTTGAGTAATTTTTTTAACATAAACAAAAGCAGTTTTGTCTCGCATAAGCAAAGCTTTTCATTTGTAGTTTTTAAGCAGCATATGTGACCTAACATTCTATGTAATACTATCGTAATAACATATGGAAATATAACATTACTTTTTATTAAAATTACCTATAACATATGGTAGCCTGTCTTTATTACATTGCTGAGCTAAATTTTCGACGACACAGACTAATGAAAGTGACAGTTGACATGTCAGCCATATTGCCGCGCTATCAAATCGCGCCTTTTTTAGTTGAACTTTTTAATTGTAAGTTAATTGGTTTGATTATGAATTAAACTCTATAGGTATTAATTAAATTCTAAATTAATAAGGTTAAAGTGATATGGAAACATAAAATCAAGTAAAGTCTTTACAATCGTAAGTTGTGTAGTAACTGTTCACTCAACATTATCGCACTCGCCAGTGCTAATTTAGGCGTGAGAGTGAACTTACATTTCAACATTACATGTATTCTCTATTCTCTTTGGCTAAATACAATAAGCAGGTCACTTTTAAGCAATTTTCTCACAGTCACAATGGTCAATTATGATGATCTTTGTGTATGCCTCTTATTTGGCCCAATTTAATTTTTAACGGTAGCTTATTATTTACAGGTGTAACTTTTAAGTTACACCTGGCTTCTGTATTCGTATTCTTACATTCTAACATATTCTTATATTTAAAGTTTTCTATCGACTGTATGATGAAATTGAGTACTACAATAAACCTCGAGTACAAATCATATTATATGATTTTTATATTAAAACGGTTTAGTCAAAGAAGTGGTAAATTTAGCGGGTACAGGATATTATACAAGGCTATTCCATTTTCAAATATTTGTTAAATTTTATGTTCGTGTAAATTTTATAGGGTAGATGAGAGCTATAGAAATTACAAACAATACTGACCCGTATAAGGTTATCTCGCAAAATTATCGTTTTCTGGCCATAACATTTCCGTAAACAAAAGAGGTGTCATGCCGATATCATTTAACGTGATCTAGCAAATTGTACAACTGTCACCGAAATGCTGAGAAATGGATTAATTTGTACCGTCTGTGTTCCAAAGTTCTACAATTCTCCATGCCTTTAAACTTTGTCAGATATTTACAAGACAAGAACATATCATGTTTCTCGACATAAAGGTGTTTTTCTGTTATTAACCTTTACAATTAAATTTTAATTTATTAACTTTTATTGAAGTGTGTGTAAATAACGGCGCTTCGCAATCTTTATTGTGATTATGTGTTTATATATTTTGATTTATATTGCATTTTTGAACGTCAAAGTTCGCGACAAATAAATTGGCACAGATGTACCGAACTTGTTTTTTAGAATTCTCCCAAAGTACATACGCAGAAAAATCTTGCCAAGTTATGCGCTGAGGCTCATAAATTGAATTGAAGTCCAAATAATATTTTGCTTTTTGTACATCGTTCGTAACGATGGATGGATTGATGTTTCACTTAAAAACTACTGAATGGATTTCAATGTAAAAAATATAGCTTATACATCAGAATAACACTGGAATTTATAAGGATATTGTGTGAATTGTCCAAAATATCATGTAAGTAGGAAAAAATCTACCTTCTGTGAACTATTTTGGCGTGCGTTGTCAAATCCGATAGTGTTACCCATATGAGATGTATAATGGAAAACCTAAGATAAAGGCAGACAAAGTCACGGGCACCAGCTAGTCCTTCATAAATTTGACCAAAGTTAGTAAAAAATACGTACAAGAGCTAAAAGCTTATCGAAAATTTCTTACATAATTTGAAAAAGTGGTACAAACTGGACCGTACGTTTTCGAATTTAATAGTTTTATTTCAATTTTTATACATCATTCGAACCGACGAATTGATTCAACTCAGTATAAGATATAAGTATCAAAGACCTAGTTTATGGAAATAACAAAGCTAAATATGTACCTATTAATTTTCATCTGTGAAGCGTAGTCAATGACAATAGAATATTTTCTCAGACATCATGAGAACAGGGCATGGGACGCGTTATAAAGACGTAACAATTTATAACTTCCGGCAACATATTTGACATACAATGTACGCTATTAAATTAAGTATAATTCTAATGTAGGTTTAAGTCTTGACTATAATCTTTAACTTGATTAAGTTATACAATTCATTATAAAACTAAGGAAAATATAAATAAATATATATAGAAAGCGTTTGATGCGAACAACAACAATTTTTTAAGATGTAAAGTTATTTATTGACGCAATCGTCAAAACTATACTAACCTGCACGATGTACCAGATCTCTTGGCCTGAACACGGTTTCGGATTATAGACCTTTATATTTGCCAATCTAATTAGATGAAAAATTGTGTCACATCCCGTCACAATTATTACGAGACACATAAAAGTTTCCGCTATTACATAACCTGTTTGACGTGAATTACGACAAATTAAATTATACTACGCCTTTAACTTACTCTATATCTATATATAGGATCAAAATTTAATACAATAAATCTTTAGAACGTTTGACATTCCAACATAAAAATGACAATCTGCGTTTCCGTTTCCGTAAAAAACCATAGATAAAGTTTTCAAGGCCAATTCATTAGTAATTAAAGTGTTATAAATTATATTATCAGAAATGCGATATCAAACACGGCCGGGTAGTATAAAAGCTTCTTTGATCTTAACAAATGAAATAAAAAATGGAAAGTTCTTTCGCAGACGCTTGCGTAACTTATTCAATAACAGAACATTTTCTACCAATGAACTTTACAGCGTATTGTCACGATAGAACAGTCGCAATATTTCATCGCCCTTGTGCTATTTCAAGTAACTAAATGAATTCAACGTCTCTTAAACGTCCATTACGTTCGTACGTGACTACGAAACAGAATTACTCCCCAAATGAAAGATAAGGCTAATTTTACAGCCGTAATTGCATTTATCGTATACATACTATATTTCTAAAGATATGTTGATGTTATTTTTACTAAAAACCTATAACATTTTTTCCGAGCACCGTCTGAATTATTTATAAACCAAATCGACTTAGAAAAGAGCGTACTAATTTGAAGCTGGCAACGCACCCGCGACCCCTCTGGTAGTGTCTATGAGTATCACTTAACTTCATGTGAGCCTCCTGCACGTTAAACTAAAAAAAAATAAAGGACAAAGACGACTTCAATTATATTCTATTGTCTGTAGCAAAGGCATGAACTTAAAATAGTATATTTTACAGAAATTGTATCACAAACGGCTGAAAATCAATTTACCAGCCAGGGACCGATGAATCGTCTGTTACAAGGATTAAATGGATTAATATCTCTTTGTTGTCGTTATTTTCGCTTTTAATTGATACTCAAATCTAATCCAATAAAGATTTTATTAATTTATATTAGTTTTTGTTAATAATAATTGTCCCATAGTTTAATAAATTGAATATTGGATTTCAGATTTCAGCTTGAAGCTGAAATATCTATAAAGATAAAGACCTATCTTTGCTATCTAGTTTGTCAGTACATTAAGTTATATGAAAATAATGAATATATGAATATCTATACATACGCACTGTTTGCACCATTGCATAATATTCCCGTGATCACCATAATCATTTTTTGACATCGATTACTTCATAACTACACTTCGTTCAAAAATATAATTAATCTGCACGCCTTTAACCAAAATACAATTATGTCTCTTTTTGTCAAATAGTATTTTTGATGTGATTAAAAGAGACAAATGGGTTACTTTAAAACGGCGCAAATAGAAAGATTTATATTTTATGAGTTGGACGGTAATTTGAAATTAAAATGATTATATATAAACAGAATTAAAACCACAGTTAAATAAAACTCTTTATTTGCTGCAATTATGACAGTAACACTTAATTTACAATCATTGAAACAAACAATAAGAGCAGTGCTTTGGTCATTTGTAATCAGCCAACGATATGATGCATTATAATAATTATATTAATTGTACTATTTATTCAATTTCATATTTAACTCCAATAAATTGGCAGATTTTCGTTTACGGGACACAATTTAATTTATAGGAACACTAGTGACCCACCCCAGCTTCGCACGGGTGCAATGCTGATGAAAAGCAGGTTTTATTATGTATTGTTATTTCCGTCGCTGGAAAGCTCCGATTATATTCGCGTTCGATCGCTGCTTGATAAGCTGTAATGGGCTATATAGATCTATATTAAATTAACAATGTATTCAAGGTATTTAATTGGTTATGGATTAATGCTGTATTGGTTAAAATCGCTTCGAAAATTAGCCATTATTTGTCGTAAAAAGTAAATAACAAAAAAACAGTTATTGTGGTAACCCACAAGTCCATAAGAGATAGACATATACCATCACGGACTTTCCTGTTGACCTTTTCAATGTGTACAATACTTAGTACATTATTTTGATAAAACTCGTAGGGTTCAGCCTGCGTTTGCAATGTAAGCGGAAAAAATGTAATTATTTACTATATCACATTAGAAACCTCAAAAATAACAGTACTTCTCCACTATTTAATGGATGTTATTATACACATAAACCTTCCTCTTGGATCACTCTATCTATTAAAAAAAAAAACCGCATCAAAATCCGTTGCGTAGTTTCAAAGATTTAAGCATACAAAGGGACATAGGGACAGAGAAAGCGACTTTGTTTTATACTATGTAGTGATGTAAATTTAAAAAAAGTTATATTCATAAAATCTTAATCTATATTTACATTGAATCGGAGAGTAAAATTCGAAAATGACTTATTTAGATTCTAAACTATAATAATAATAAAGTTTATTTGTCTCTTCATTATTTTTCATAGCACAGGTATTAGGCTATCGCTGAGATAGACTGGTGCGTATAATAGGAAAGTCCTATGGTATCAAATAATCAGTCTTCCATCGCAGAGAAAATCTATTTTCTCTCTAAATATAAAGAAGACTGTATACTAAGCCAAAATAACAAAAAAAATATAACCAAACTGAGTGCTTGTGGGTGTGTGATTAATTCAAACACCATTCATGTGTTTAATTTAAAGTCTTTTGAGCAGTGGATTTATTAGTGGTTGATTGGAGCAGTGTTGGCCTAGTGGCTTCAGCGTGTGACTCTCACACCTGAGGTTGTAGGTTCGATCCCCGGCTGTGCACCAATGGAGTTTCTTTCTGTATGCGTATTTAACATTTGCTCAAACGGTGAAGGAAAACATCGTGAGGAAACCGATATGTCTTAGACCCAAAAAATCGACGACATGTGTCAGGCACTGGAGGCTGATCACCTACTTGCCTATTAGATTAAAAATGATCTTGAAACAGATTCAGAAACCTGAGGACAAACCTTAAGAGGTTGTAGCGCCACTGATTTATTTCTTTATTGGCTATTCATCTAGGCTTTTCAGAAATTTTGGACTTTCTAGAGGAAGAACTTTCTGAACCTACTTTACTTCACTTTTTTTTATTTTGGCGTACGGTAAAATAAAGTATCTTATAAAAAAATTAAATAAATGATTTCGAAAATATCTATTTTAGAAATAATTTATTTCATTTTGAAGAAAAAACCATTAGTGTTTGTATTTTTGATAAATGCAGAGTTTTAACAAGTAGAAATTAGATTGACGTACTTGAACAATGCATCATAATATCTGAATAGTAATTATATATCTACTCACGTATAATTTCACTAACCAAAACGACTTTAACTTTCTCTGCTCATAATTTCTCTTGAATGACTTATGTACATAATAAAAGGTACACCGGCTGTTCTCTTTCCGCAAAGATTCACATTAAGCCATCTAGATCTCCGAAATAGCACGAAAAGCTATGTTCTATTAAAAATTGTAACGCAATTAGTCTTTGCAAAACGAAACAATTATCTCGCCACGAATCGAACTCAAGAATTAGGTTATACACAATGTGCGTAAAATTATACGCTTTCATACTGCAACTAAAAAGCTATGAAACCAAAACTTTTCTGTACTTTTCGTAAAATAAGCTCGTGTTATCAAATACTCTTTTATCTTTTCAGATTAACGATGTTGATAAGGTGTCGGACGGCACTCAATGCTGTCGCGATCCTGCTGCTCGCAACCACATCATTAAACGCAGAGGTAAGCCTTTTTACATACTATACATTACTACTCTCAACAGTTGAAAGCGATTAATTAAAAGTTCGATCCAAATTCACTAAATAGTTTTAGCGAAAATATCCTTATAGCAAAGCCAACCTTTATAACATTTTCGTATTTTTGTAATAGTAATAATGAATGTCGTATATGTGTTTGTGTGGCGTTTTAACAGCCTTTCAATATTACATATAATGTTTAAAGAACTTTATTTCTCATTACAAAAAATATATTATATTTACATGAGAAACTTAATATTAATATGTATATATACGAGCGATATACACGTCGCCATTAGCCGTCTTAATTTTGGTCAACTGCGTTCATTGTAACATGCATCTTTACTGCCTTTTTGAATTTGTCAAACACTTCAATATTGCGATGGTAATTGATTAAATAATTGCACACGCTCATACCTAATAGATTTCTTCAAATAATTTGTACGCGGCTTCGGCAAGATAAGCAAACTCGCTCGACGAGTACTGCGTGTAGTTGTGTATTTGATTTTCTTTCTATCTTTTAATTAACATTAATTCAGATCAATATAAATCTTAAAACATGATCAGACGTAGGATGTTTCAGTATACACCTGTGAAGGAACTTAAATTCGTTAAAACAATGGAGTGTAAAAGAAAAACCAGCCATGTGTAAATCTTTATTGTTTCTCACTTATATACACGATACGGGATCTTTTGTTTACAAACAATACAAACAATATTAGGACATAAGGCATGACCTCAATTGTAACAATTTATTTTTAAGTGTATTGCCGTTTTGTTCCCACCGCAAGACTTCCTGCAATCGTTTTAGTTTTTCACCTTTAATCTTTTACAATTTTTCCGTTGATGAATACTTCTAACTTAATATATTATAAACGAATCCTTTAAATTTATTCCTCCTATATAAAAACGTGAAGAAATAATACATGGACCTAATGGTTAGTTAATAGCTTAATTCATATGACTTTCGTGTAATTTTCCAATAGGAAGCTTAAGGAATGTTGATAAAAAAAGTTTTTTTTTTTCACTTTAAAATTATTCAGCATAATAATGTATAAAATACATTACGATATATTATAATAGGCAGTGCATTAGTGGCATTCACAAATTCCACTGTTTGATTTGGTAAAAGCGACGACGGCAATTCTTACGCAGGCAAATACACTTCAAATTGTTTACTTGATCAAGTTAGGATTGCCGAAAAAAATAAATATTCTAACGAATTGATTTTCTATGAAGTTTTAAATAAATATTTTTTCATATAAAACTTTAGATGCAGAGGAATCCATAAACCAAAAATAGATATATTGCGATTGAATAATTTAGTAGGAAATATGATGCGTTATACAGTCAGAATCTGTTAAATCGAAGAGACTCATATTTGGTCGTAAAAACCGATAGTCGTAACAGCCGATGACGTTGTTATTAAGTTCCTACAATAGAATTCAGCCGGGATTTTTATTTTTGGTCAACTGGTTTGTTGCGCTAAACGATGTCGTCGTAAACGGTTTTGACTGTATAACTCTGTAAAAATCTGTGGGAAGGTTTTTATGTCAAACTTTTTCTTATTTACTCGATAATTGGCTAACATTTGAATGTTACAAAATTCCAATAATAATAATTAAATGTATACATCAACGTTGCTCTTTCACAGTAGTGTATCAACAACATTAAGACTATAACTATTCAAAGTTAACAAGAATGCGATCCCAAATTCGAGTCAATACAGTCATAAGCAGAAAGTTCGAATTTTCGCTGCTTGAGCGACTCATACTACAATAGATTGGAAAACTGTAAAAGGGTGCAGATTTATGGCTTTGTTACGTACCAAAACGACCCAAAGCGATGGTATCATCAATGTATTTATCACTGTAAATGTGTCAACCGTTGCGTTCAGATATCACCGAGTACGCTTTATATATTATTTACGACCTTACGATATACTGGAATCGTCATTAATAATATATTTTTCTTTTACAGGGAAACCTCTTCACGTGTCCAAATGGTAAGCTTTTAATTTTACATGTCTAATATAGGTTTACAACAAGAAATAGTTTAAATACGATTCTCAAACAGAATCAAAAGACCCTGGTTGATTCTTCTGTTACCGAACACTCGTACTTTAAAAACAATACGGTAAAAGTAAACACTAAAATATTGACGACGTAGCACAAACTGTCTGTCATGGTAGGTGTCCACGGATAGTGGTTAGGCCTAAATTTAACATGATTGCATTCCAAAAATAAATGGTATACAGAAATATATATGTATTTTAGTATTTCAATTTAAAGTATCTCATACTAAATTATAATTATTAATTTTAGCTAAACCAAGATATATTAAATCCACTCAATAGAGCAAAAGATTATATAGGATACATTAACGCCCGAACCGAATAATTAATCCACAATTTCAAATTGAAAACAATCTGAGAAATGACGTGACAATCGATCGATCACCTACTCAATATCAATCCGTCGATTATTGGCACACTTTTATCAATAATTGTATTAAGAACTCTATCTCAGATGGTCAAAAATGGATTTAGATAGGTGTTTGGGTTTGGGCGTAATACATGATAATAATATTATAAGTTAATGTTATAGTAAATGCCTGCGTGACTTAATTTGAAACAATAAAGAGTAGTTCTAAATATCAATATGTTTAATTCAGTGTATTAAGTTTAAAATTCGTGAGTGAAACATAACGATACATATCAACTGTAATGTTTCGCTAGACACAAACTATGCAACAATATATACAAATATTTCTCACTGATGAAAACCACATTAATATCCGTTGCGTGGTTTAGAAGATCTAAGCGTATGTACCGTTAACAAATATAAATAACCTACTTAATAGGGATTTCAGATAATAGAGATTTGCAATACAATAACAATGTTCTTTACGTACATTTATAATAGATTTCAAAAATTTGGTATGTACCATTCATCTGGCAGCATTCCCTTCAACGAATTGCGTTACTTATTCGTTTAGCAAGAGAAGCACCATCTCTGTAGTCACCGCAACCGTCTACTTGGAGCCAACTTAAATTTTTAATAAGCGCACGGTCACTGGAACCCCACGGCCCAAGAATCTCTACTTCAAAGGGGTCAATAACTTTCACATCCCCAAAATTTTTATTAGGAATCCTCTTAATGCATTTCGCTTTAAAGCACAGACATTGTAAGGGTAATATGTGTAAAAAGTAAATAATTACTGTTGACTTAATCACCAAATAAGAAAATCAAAGACTCCCCTCCGCCCTTTAGTGCTTACATAATACTGCCCCAATAGAAGGAACAAAATCCGCTTGTTTTTAAACCCTTTAGGATGAATAATATGAGAAACGAAATGCACAAATTAAACTAAGTTCTAAGTCATATTAAGTAGACCAAGTTTTCACTTAATATACCGAGCATATGTATTTAAACTTGACAACGATGTGAGATGAAACCAGCTCATTCTAGCTTAACACAGCTCATGTTCTAACGTTCCTTATAAATTCATTACCACATACTAAAAGCCCAACGAGACAGACGTGGCATTATGAATAAATTATTATTTACCGTTTTTAGGACAACTTATTTCAGCGCAATAAATTTATAAGTTTTAACTCGAGTTAACTCCTCCCGAAACAAATTCAAAATTGTTATAAAATTGACGGTCCAGCTATCGTATACCGGTGGTTAAAGGTTTATACTAAATATAACAGATAACACCAGTAACTTTTGTTACTTTGTTTTTGGACTGTTTAATCTCAAAAACAAATCGTAAAACTATTTGTACCACCAACATATTTGAAGCCATAATTATATAATACCACTGAACTTTGGTATTACGATTCATTGGCGTTTCATGCACCTGTAAGTCAAAATTGACAGCTACTGAGTAAGCAAATTAAATGGTTCACCGGTCTAGGTAATCTTCATTAACCGCATAATTAATGCAAGGGAATTGCCTCTCAGCACACGGTACACTGCTTTTCCAGCCAACTAGCAAAATTGGAGCTCGCTTCTATGCCTCCAAGTATGCTCAGAGAATATTTATTCAAGGATCCGGTAGAGATAAAATAAATGTAATATCTGACATCTGATGTTAAATACGTAAAACATTAGCTGACTAACATAGCTTTTTATAAATCTGCCTTCATAAATGAAAGAAAAGCAAAGAATCATGCACCGACATATAAACGATTTGGATATCCAGACTTGTTCATATTATCGTGTCTTTTTAAAGTGAGAGTTAGTTCAGGTAACTAACAACTTACCTATAGTATTGTCTTTTATTAACATAACTTTTACACATTTAAAGAAAACACTTTTTAACGGATTGAAGCTATGTGTATAAACTTATCATTATTTTACATAAATTCAAATTTTTCCCGACGTTACGCGTGCTTTGTAGCGTGCGTGTTAACGGTGACGGTTATAATTATATGTTATATTACATAGCTTCAATCCGTTAAAAAAGGGTTTTCTTTAATAACTTACCTCATATACTAAAAAGTATATTTAACTTAAAAAATTGTCCGATCCGATATTGTTTTTTATCCACTTAAAACTGTTTGTAACTTAAGACAAACGTGCAGTCATTCAAATGATTTTGTCCTTTTTAAAATTCTACTCGTATCATGAATGGTACGCAACATTACATTTTGACCTAGTAAGAGAATTTATAACCAAATTAAACAAAAAGACACGTAAAACATCCTAGTAAATGAGTATTAAAAACACCGGAAAGCCACACCTGAACACAGGTAAAGTGCAGACAGGAGACAAATTGCATCATTCCCGAGAATTAACAGGGAGGTTTTGAGGTCGTTGCGCCCTACATACGGCTAAATCCATACGCAGTCTGCCAATTCGAACACATCAATACACGAAATTACTTCGTATAATTAACCTGGCGCTATAGGCTATTTAAATAAAATATCATAATTTCATGGCGTATTTATTGCATTCTTCAAACTACTTCTCTATTCTAAGCGTCGAGTTACATTAATAAATTTGTGCTAATAATGGTACAACCTTGGTATTTTGTTATTGGTGTTAGATCTCTTTTGTTATAATACCTCGCACGTCGGTGATCAACTCTCTGACAACAACTCAACTCAACTCTGACACACGGTGACTTTTTAAGTCTACAGCGTGCCGTTTTTGTAACGATTTTTTCCTTCACTGTACAAGCCGGTTTCAATTTCAAACAAAATAATTAATACATTTAAATATGTAACAAAATTTATTTTAATGTGTACTAGCGAAAAGTTAGGCTTCAATATTCATTCATATATCACCAATTGAGACATCCTTAGTTTCACACTTTTTTTCTCACACTCGAAATTAGATTATAAAAGTTAATTAATTAAGAAGTAATTCGTATTCACATGAATTATGATTTATGAAATATTGAAAAATCAGTTAAATAGTTGTCAAAGTATTCGCGCCATTTGAAAATAGAAATTCGTGTTTATATAGAATTTTTCGTAACGTCAGTATAGAACACAGATTAAATAAAGTATTGTAGATGGTTTGAATTCTTAATCTGTGTAAAACTACCAGCTGGGAATATTTTGCCGTTCTATATGGAAGGATATCACGATTTTCCTGCTAAGTAGACATTTCGAGGAATTTGGTTTCCCTGAGGTAGTAAAAAACCTTAGCTGCTTGAGGGAAAGCGGTATCTCTACTGTCATTGGTCATGTGGTTTGAAAAATGTTCTGACTGGCTTATACATTTGATTTTTTTTTAAATATACCTTAATAACGCTTTAATCTACCGTAAAATATAATAATGTGTCCTCAACTCTTTAGTAGGTCAAGGAGTATTATCTCTGTATCTTTATTATTTATACTTATCCTAAAGGCCTCCCAACCAACACAACTCTTGTTTCGCCGGGAATCGAGGCCTGGACCACCTGGTTTTCAGACTGGGTGTCATCAAAACATAGATAGCCCCTCAACTGGACCTCATAAACCTTTTATAGAAAAAATATAATGAATAATTACATTAACATATCATGTACGGGAAACCAGATGTCTCCGTATTTCATAATAATACGAATCGATTGAAAAAAAGGAAAATTAGAAATCTGTTTCCTCCGATAATTATTTACGTAACTCAGAGTAAATACTGAGTATTCAACAATTCTTTAAATAGAAATATGTTACATAATATAGAAAACGGTCGCATCTACTTTCATATGAATTTAATAAAGGATCAATATTTTTGGAAATATCACTACAATGACTAAAATACATTTATAACAAATGTCATCTGTTTCACGTTATTTTATAGCACGCATGGTCATGGGGCCTTAGTCGAGATGCTTTAACAAATGACAGTTCGTGTCGGCAAATTTTCATACAAATTTAGTTTTTGACTTTCTACATACACCACTGTTAAGGCATCTTGAGTCGGTCAGAGAGACAGTCCCAAGGTCGACGACGATGACAAGTAGTTAAATATCATGTTAGTGACAACTGACAGTTGAAATTTATGCTAATGATAAACTTCCATAACGTTTGTAGAGCACGAAGGATTTTCGGAAAATTAGATCACGTCTTACTTTCTTGGATTTATGAACTAAATTTTGAATTGGAAATTATTTATTGAACACAAATGTCTGTGTGTGGCAGGCTTGTTGGCATTGGCATTTTTAAACGCACGAACAACGGATTAACCTCCGATTTACTAATGTACGTAAAATTTTCTATTTTCACAAATTAAGTACCGTAACAAAAATCAAAAATACAGACTCGGCAGCCTTAACCCTGTTTTGAATTAAAATAAAATTCATTTAATTTTAAGGTTAATTATATTTTAGGCGATTAAATATTTTAATTATAATTAACTTAGTAGTAAATATCTCTTTATTGATTTATTGTATACATTTTAGTCCTGTTAGATATCCAAATTTCCTTCATTACAAGTGATCGGAACCCCCCACCCTCCGGAGAGGCATCCTCCACCCTTTTCCAAATATCTCTTTCCATGGCTTTCATTATCCATTCACTTCCTACTGCGGCTTCTCAGGATTCTACCTACCTTTTTTACGGCACCCTGTTCCGTATATGGCCTGTGTACCAGTGTATGTGTGCTATGCACTTATATCTTTATATCGGTTAATGTATTTCTCTTACTCCATGAGAAAATAAAAGATTAAAGTAAAAAAGAAAAGTAAGTAAGAAAATTAAAGACGTTTAACTGTATAAATAATATGAAATTCTAAAGAGCACGAGGCTATGTGGGTACAACGGCGTAACACAAATTGTATAAAAATATATTGTACATTAAATACATCTACAGCATTTCCTCCAACAGAACATCAGTTAACTCAACCACCAAACATGACGTGTATCCCAAATCAATTCAATCATTGTTGTTATAGCCTTATCAATATATGAATATGCTACTGAACTTTGAAGACACGCTCTTTGTTGCCTTAAATAACTTACGTTTGCCATGAAATTATAAATGATAGGTACTATCAATGTCAGTAACAGCATAATATACCGTAAATAAATTACAACGACCGCTAACCACTGATGCTAACAGATAGTAGGCAATATAATATTCGGAGCAGCACGATCTGGGTCAGTTGCTTAGTAAAACGACATACGGTTACGGTGCAAGGTTTCTGTAGCTGCATTAAATGTATTAAAAACTTGGGAGGGCTTTGGAGCCTCATTAACCACCAACTCATTTCAACAATGGATTAGAGTACGGCACAGCCTCTTAAAATCATGATATAAACGAAAAAATCATAGCTCCTAAAACAAATTTGGGTTTGGTCATAGCATTACTTCTTAAGGATAAATCCTTGGTGCCTGATGGACATTTTAAGTATGTATATTATATATATTTTTGAAATATATTATAATAATGCCTTATAAACTAAATACATACGTATTTAGTTTATTATATTTAAAAAACCTGAATATAGAAAAAACGTTTATAAATAATATTTTTTCAGCCTCAGATTGGTCTATCTGTTTCTTCTATCTGTTATCATTTGTCAATGTAATAAGGCCTGTACCTAACTTTTTGAGTCTAAGGCAAGCACCATTCAAATGAACATTCAAACAGTAAACACCCGGGGCTCGAACCTACGACCTCAAGGGATGAGAGTTCTCAAATATCGTTATACATAATAGTTTTAATTGGTCATGAATTCGCTTCTATTACTAAATCTGACATAAACAATCTGAAAACAATTGTTACCCTATAAAGTAAATTACATAATTACATCCAATAGTCATTATAATTATTAATTCTGTCTAATGGCTGATACCAAAATTACAAACAACATTAATTATAAAGTATCATTTAACAATTATCGTTCTATGTACTAATCAAAAGAATCCAATTTCATTAGTGATTTAATTTGAAACGGAGCTATTTATTATAGGCTTAAAACAAATCTAGAATTGTGAATCATGAATAAAGTTTTCTTTTCGATGTAAGCTAAAGATTTGGAAGGAAATCGTTTTCTGATTAATATTAACGTCTTTGACTTTTTTACACATTTAAGTGATTATGAATATTTTTACATTTAGAAAATTTATAATTTAGATACTGTTATAACTATAACATACTAGACGCCAAGGGTGTTGGGGCCTTGGTTGTTTTTCGGTGGCTTTGTAAGAACACAAATGCACCAAAGTTTATTTATAATATTGAAGTCTATCTCTTTGCTATTTACATTTAAATTTGATAATCAGCATAAACCAAATAAAGTAATACATATATTTAAATATACATGTTTATAATACATATCAGATTAAATTAACAGATAAAAATATAATTATAGTTTATTCTAATATACCTTATAACAAATTTTAATTTAATTTTTTTTTTTAATTTTGGATTATTGTTTCATATATTATCGTTAGTAGCGTTGATATAGTGCGTTAAGCATGTGATCTCCAAACCAGATACCGTGTATCCCGCCATTAATAAATTGGGTGCGCAATTAACACTTGCCTGCAGAGTGAAAAGACAGTGACAGATTTTATTTATTAGGAAACAGACAGAACACTATAATAGAAACCCAAATTTCAATGAGTTGTAAACAGACGCAGAAATGTTCCCACATATAATTTTTTTTAAACTTCAATATCTTTACACCTTATTTGAATAGGCATTCTAATAACAAAGTTATCTCAAAACAGATCTTGATGGCAAGTTAGTGAAAGGTATTTTGTGCCGATACGATATCAAATCTACCTCTTTCGAAACACTGTATTTAGTAAACTTCAGATTATAAAATTCACTCTGCTATATAATGAATACACTTAAAAGCTTTTTAATATTTCCTAACATCGTCAAATTGGCACAAAAATAAAAATTAATGGTGCTACCACCTTTTTCGCCTCGGATTTCTGTATCTGATTCATGATCATTTGTTAATCTAATAGGTAAGTAGGTGATCAGCCTTCTGTGCTTAAGCATTGACGCACTCAATCGACTTTTCGTGTCTAAGGCAAGCCGGTTTCCTCACGATGTTTTCCTTCACCGTTCGAGCGAATGCTAAATGCGCACATAGAAAGTAATTCCTTTGGTTCACAACCGGGGATCGAAACTACGACCTCAGAGAGATGGAGGATGAGAGTCGCACGCTGAAGCCACTAGGCCAACACTGCTCAATTATTATAATACATCCAATAAATAATAATAATTAAACCTCTTTTATTTCTTTAAACAAAAGATTTATTTTTTACCATTTAATAGATGAACATTACAATGAATCCAATTTTTAATTTTGAGATCGTTCTATAAAGTGCTGCTGCTGATAGAGGACAAATCTTTGTTTTTAATTTATTTTATTATTCTTTATTACTCAAGATGTCATATCGAACAAGGTGTAATGGTTCCAGCTCCTTACAAACGTTGTGTAAAAAAAAACTTGGCGATTAAAAGAGTGGCGGAGAGTTTATTGCCAGTTCTTCTCATCCATTCTACGCCCTTAATTTGAGAACTGTAAATCTAAAATTAGAAACATTTAATATATATTTCTTTTTTTTAACGTTCATAAGTGTACATTAAGTTACCTAAATGTATAAATGACTTAAATAAAAGCTCGTGCACTTCCATAGATACTGTAGAATATTACTGGAATAGATAGGTATTCCAATCCTGATGTGTATAGAACAATAGCGTAACATTCCTTAACACAATACCTTATTCAGCCGAGGCTAACTCAATCTCTGTACTCTCAGGACTCGACTCTGCTACTAAAAGGAAATGCAGTGAATTCTCAAACATGTCGATGGCGCTTGAAACCGAATCTCAGATTGAGTGCTCTTTCAACCATGGCTATGGGAATTCGTTTAAATTGTATTGGCACTGTATGCCACAATTTCTATAATTAAACTATTAATAAATTTTAATAATCTGCTGGAATGCCATAGTGACCGATTGTTTATTTTTTGTGCCATTTAGACATTTTATCTAAAGGACGGAATTTGCAACTAAAAACATAACGACTTGCGTAAGCGTCATCAAAGTAAAATAAACAAAACGTGCTTCTTGAAAACAGTATAAGCAGTTGCATTTCGTGGTGCCATCTAATAGAAGTAGGTCAAACATTGCATCGTGTTGCGCGCTGCAGTGAAGCGTGAATCCATCGAAGTCTTCGCATTCATCGGCCAACTCACACGCTCTATTTGTCATTATTTGTTTTTTATCGGTCCACGGAAGCACTAAGTCGATCGGATGATATGATTAAGAACCTATCGTACCATTTTTTTCCCCTACGTGTAGTTAGAAAATTTCTGAGGCGTTTATATCAAATTTCACCAGTAAGATCTTTCCAATTATGTGAAATTCAGAATAATTAAATACATCATGGTATTTATGTTTAATGCATGCAATATCAAAAGTAAAAGTTATTTACTCTACATGAAAGTTATTTAAAAATTCACGGGCGTACTACTCGCAGTCGTTCATAAAATGTGGGTAGGCCCTTATTGTACAACAATTTCACTACAAGAGTGTCGTGCCCTCAGAGAAAGTTTTCTAAAGTATTTACCTACTACACGTAATTTACTAAGCTAACATGTAAAGCACACATCACGTAAACATTTCCTTTCACCGAATGCTCATTACAAATTACGGGAGTATCTTTTGTGACTACGTTCTAATGTTTTATGCAAATAATCAGGCCCCTGAGAAATTCTAATTGTAAAATAAATATTCAAAGCTATTCACAAGAAATCTTAGTTTTAATTATCACTCTTTTCTCTTACAGGGTGGGAGCTTAAGGGCCTTTATTGTTACAAATTCTTCAATATAAGACATTCCTGGGAAAAAGCAGCAGAGCTATGTCGAAGGTTTGTAGTAGACGTAAAAGAAATTTGATTTTATATTTAGATATATAATTAATAGCGTAAATTTAGTTTAGTTAGATCATAAAGTTTTAACTTAAGCATTTTTATAGGTATGGCAGTGAACTTATGGTGATAGATAGTTACACAGAGAACAATATAACAGCCAGTATGGTCCCATCTAGTCCTAGCAATAACCATTACTGGCTAGGCTTAGCAACAGTCGACGATCTACGAACGAATACACTGGAATCAGCGGCTGGGGGTCTTGTGTCTCAATACGCAGGATTTTGGGATTTAAGACAGCCTCATCCGAAAGACGGAGAATGTGTGGATGTGCACGTAACCGTTGAGAGGCAGTCCTGGGAACTAACGACTTGTGAAACTCTTTTGCCTTTTATGTGTAAAGCGAACGCATGCCCCGAAGGTAAATGAGTTTAACGATTATTATAATTGTTATATGGAAGTCACGATTACCTTCTAAAGATTCAAATTTATTCTATAAACCTTATAGTTTTTCTAACCTCTCTCTTTTTTTTACAGGAACATTCCATTGCTCGAACGGAAAATGTATAAATGCAGCATTTAAATGTGATAAGCAAGATGATTGTGGCGATGCATCCGATGAAATGGATTGTTCTTCAGAATGCCACTTCTATATGGCAAGTAGTGGAGATGTTGTTGAGAGTCCTAATTACCCTCACAAGTATCCAGCCTTTAGTGAGTGCAAATGGACACTCGAGGGCCCCCAAGGTCAAAATATCGTATTGCAGTTCCAAGATTTTGAAACTGAAAAGTCTTTTGATACTGTTCAAATCTTAGTAGGCGGTCGCACCGAAGATAAATCTGTTAACCTAGCTACTCTATCAGGCAAGCAAGATTTAGCGACTAAGCTATATGTGTCCGCTTCTAACTTCATGATTATCAAATTTAGTTCTGACGGTTCCGTGGAAAGAAAGGGTTTTAGAGCGTCTTGGAAAACTGAATCGTCTAACTGTGGAGGCCTTTTAAGAGCAACACCACAAGGTCAAGTTTTGACCTCTCCTGGATATCCAAACAATTACCCTGGCGGCTTAGAGTGTATGTATATTATTGAAGCGCAACCGGGCAGAATAGTCTCATTAGAAATAGAAGACTTGGATTTAGAAATGAACAGAGACTACATTGTTGTTAAAGATGGTAATTTACCATCTAGCCCAGTTCTTGCTCGACTCACGGGACCGGGAGACGAAAACGAAAAAGTTGTTATATCAACAACAAACCACTTGTACATGTATTTCCGCACAAGCCTTGGTGATTCAAGAAAAGGTTTCAATATGCGTTACTCCCAAGGTTGCAGAGTTAATATCATTGCCTCCAACGGTACATTCACGTCACCAGCTTATGGTCTGAGTAACTACCCAAACAACCAAGAATGTATGTACAGAATAAAAAACCCCAACGGAGGTCCGCTCTCACTGAAGTTTGATGAATTTGTTATTCATCCCTCTGACGTCGTTCAAGTGTTTGATGGATCTAGTACGAGTGGCCTAAGATTACATTCGGAGAATGGATTTACTGTCAAACCACGAATAACTTTAACGGCTTCAAGTGGAGAAATGTTGGTACGATTTGTATCTGATGCACTACATAACAGTGCTGGCTGGAAGGCTACGTTTTCTGCTGGTATGGATTGCTAGTACTTTGCACATATACATAAATTTAAACGACCGATATTTTTAAAATTTTAATTCGTTTCAGATTGCCCGCCTTTAAAATCCGGAGTTGGCGCATTAGCATCTAACAGAGATACATCATTTGGTACCACAATTACGTTTTCTTGTCCTATTGGCCAAGAGTTTGCTACGGGTAAATCACGTATCACAACTCAATGTTTAGCCGGAGGCAATTGGTCAACAACTTATATCCCAAGCTGTCAAGGTAAAATAAAACATTAACAAGCTTGTACTTAATACAATCTTCTGCAGTTGGAATTTTTACTGAAAAAATTAACTCTTTTTCAGAGGTCTATTGTGGTCCCGTTCCGCAAATAGATAATGGATTTTCAATAGGCTCAACTAACGTAACTTACCGCGGCGTGGCTACATATCAATGCTATGCAGGATTCGCTTTCCCAACCGGACAACCGATCGAAAGAATTTCCTGTCTATCGGACGGTCGGTGGGAAAGAACACCAACATGTTTAGGTAATTATTAAATTCCTTCGTAATATGTTTACAGCAAACCAAGTCCTTGTGTTTGTTTTGTTAATTTTCGTCGTATGTGTATGTTGTAAAAAACTAAACTATAACTAAATATTTGAGGCTTAAGCTTCTGAGTTAAATTAATCCAAAGTTAAACAGTTAATATGTTCTTATATTTTTTGTAGCTTCACAATGCTCGGTTCTACCTGAGGTTCCGCATGCCAATGTCACAATTTTAAACGGCGGTGGACGCAGCTACGGTACAATTGTGCGCTATGAATGTGAACCAGGCTACGTAAGATCTGGCCAACCAGTTCTCCTTTGCATGAGCAATGGAACCTGGTCAGGAGATGTTCCAACGTGTTCAAAAGCTTTGTGCTCAAAATTCCCAGAAATTGCCAACGGACTTATTGTAGATCAAAGCAGAATTTATATGTTTGGGGATGAGGCTCGAGTACAATGTTTCAAAGGTAATAAATGCTTTTAAGTATGTTATAAGGCTTTATTTATTTATTAAAGCTGACATAAATTACTAACTAAAAAATTCTAGTAAAGATATAGTCAAAGATGGAATACATAATAGATTCAAACATTTAAAAAGGATAAAAAAAGTTGAATTATTTTTATTGTTATTAATATTTAACTAAGTAATACCTAATTCGGATGTGTTGTGTGATAGATAAAAGTCAAGGTTGTGTGTATGTATAATGCCAGTGATAAACCTAAAATTATGGCTTAAATATTGGTGGCTGTATTATAAAGATTTATAAACGTATTATTTATTTGGACTAAAAGTAAAGACAATTATGGACATAACTTATTTGATGATTTTCAGGCTATAAACTTAATGGTCCAAGTGTATTACGATGCGGAGCAAATCAACAATTCAATGCTGCCCCAACCTGTGAAGATATCAATGAATGCCAGAGTAGTCAATGCGACACAGCATCTACTGAATGTAAAAATACTCAAGGTGGTTTCTACTGTCCATGCAAGCCGGGTTTCTCACCCAGCTTAGACTGCAGACCGGTTGGTGATCTAGGTTTAATTAATGGTGCTATACCAGACGAGTCCATTACGACCTCTACACCAGAAGAAGGATATTACAAAGGGGTATGTGCCATTTTCTTTTAATTTAAAGTTGACGATGACGTTTAAGGTGAACTTTTTTCTAGGTTAACATACATAACGTACATATAATATGCATTTTAAGTCAAACAATAATGTATACAGAGAGATTGCGTCTACTGTATGTGTGTATTATAACAGATAACTAAATAATTACCCGACTTCGTTTAACTATAGTTTAGATCTATATAACTTCTGAGTATATAGAAAATAACTTTCACTTTTATTTCAGATGATTCGATTAAACAATGGAGGTGGTTGGTGCGGTAATAACCTAGAAGCGGGTGCAAACTGGATACTCATTGACTTACGGGCTCCAACAATTGTCAGGGGCTTCCGTACAATGAGCGTTATGAGAGCTGATGCCAACATAGCATTTACGTCTGCAATCAGAATACAGTACAGCAATAATTTGACCGATGTTTTCAAAGATTATACAAACCCAGACGGAACAGCTGTTGAATTTAGAATTTTAGAACCTACACTCTCAGTTCTGAACTTGCCAATGCCGATCGAAGCTCAATATGTACGGTTCAGAATTCAAGATTACGTAGGAGCACCATGTCTTAAATTGGAAATTATGGGATGTGCTCGACTTGACTGTTTAGATATAAATGAGTGTAATGAAAATAATGGAGGTTGTGATCAAAAATGTATAAACACGTAAGTTCTAAGAACATATATATATATATAATTGACTAAACGTTATGTACCAACTAATAAATATTTATAATTTTTACAGCCCTGGCAACTTCTCATGTAACTGTAATATTGGATACGAACTTTACTCTTCCAACGGCACTGCTGGCTTTGCTATTGAGAAATCGGAAACAGGAGAAAGGGATGGCGATACTTATCAAAGAAATAAATCTTGTGTTCCTGTTATGTGTCCACCTTTAACGGCTCCCGAAAACGGACTTTTATTATCTACAAAGAGTTCTTACCACTTTGGCGACATTGTTGAATTCCAATGTGATTTTGGATATGTTATGTCTGGTTTCTCTTCGCTTCTTTGTACTTCCAGTGGTACTTGGAATGGAACTACTCCAGAATGCCAATGTAAGAATTTTATCAGAGTCTTACTACTAGTCATTACCAGTTAGATTCTTATACATAAGACAAATTCTTAATTTCAGATGCTCGTTGTGTAACACTGTCAGGCGATAAGAATGATGGACTTGAAGTAATCAGAAATGACCAAGAAAGTGTTTTAGTACCTTACAGAGATAATGTAACGATAACGTGTACTTCTCCTGGTCGTCAGTTAAGGAACACAGTGACTTCGTCATTCAGACAGTGTGTCTATGATCCGAAACCGGTACATTAATAGCCATACTTAACATAACTAAGCATTATTGTATACCGTACATACAATTTTTAATGGTTTTGTCGTTTCAGGGACTTCCCGACTACTGGTTATCTGGGGCACAGCCTCAATGTCCTCGTAAAGACTGTGGCGTACCAATGCCTACACCTGGTGCTGAATACGGTCAATACTTAGATACGCGTTACCAGAGTTCCTTCTTCTTTGGCTGTCAGAATACCTTCAAACTTGCTGGACAAACCAGCAAACACGACAACGTAGTGAGGTGTCAAGCTAATGGGGTTTGGGACTTTGGAGACTTAAGGTGTGAGGGACCCGTTTGTGAGGATCCTGGCAGACCGGCCGATGGATTCCAAGTGGCTAAAAGCTATGAACAAGGATCAGAAGTTTTGTTTGGATGCTCAAAACCTGGATATATTTTAATTAATCCAAGACCTATAACGTGTATACGAGAACCAGAATGTAAAATAATAAAACCCCTCGGACTGGCCTCGGGAAGGATTCCGGATTCAGCCATTAACGCTACATCTGAGAGGCCTAATTATGAAGCGAAAAATATAAGGCTCAACTCCGTTACTGGTTGGTGTGGTAAACAAGAAGCTTTCACCTACGTTAGTGTTGATTTGGGTAAAGTGTACAGAGTGAAAGCGATATTGGTCAAAGGTGTAGTCACTTCTGATATCGTGGGCCGACCTACTGAAATTAGGTTCTTTTACAAACAAGCAGAAAACGAAAATTACGTTGTGTATTTCCCAAACTTTAATTTGACTATGAGAGATCCCGGAAACTATGGTGAATTGGCTATGATTACTCTTCCTAAATACGTGCAAGCTCGTTTTGTCATTTTGGGTATAGTGAGCTTCATGGACAATGCTTGCTTGAAATTTGAATTAATGGGTTGTGAAGAGGCAGCCGTGGAGCCTTTATTGGGCTATGATTACGGTTATTCACCTTGTGTCGGTAAGTTATTAATTATTATTACATGTCGTCTTTCCAGAATGACACCTATTTCTACAATATTATTTTTGACAATGAATTATCATTTTTTACAGACAACGAGCCTCCGGTGTTCCAAAACTGCCCGCAACATCCAATTGTAGTACAAACAGATGTCAACGGTGGTCTTCTTCCTGTAAACTTTACTGAACCAACTGCCATAGATAACACTGGTGCAATAGCCAGATTAGAAGTCACTCCTCAACATTTCAAAACACCAATTCAAGTTTTCCATAATATGGTCGTCAGATACGTCGCTTTTGACTTTGATGGCAACGTCGCTATATGCGAAGTAAATATCACTGTACCAGACTATACACCACCGAAACTAAGTTGTCCACAATCCTATGTCATCGAACTTGTTGACAAACAAGATAGCTACGCAGTCAACTTTAACGAAACCAGAAAACGAATTAACGCAACTGATGCCTCTGGGGAAGTTTCCCTAAAGTTTATTCCGGAGAGGGCTGTTATACCCATACGTGGTTATGAAAACGTTACCGTCGTCGCTACGGACAAATACGGCAACAAAGCACAATGTTACTTCCAAGTAAATAATGATTATTCTTATTGATTTCTGATGTAGTATTGCACTAATCCTGAGATACTTAATGGTAATACTATTTTACAGGTGTCGGTTCAAGCTACACCATGTGTTGATTGGGAGTTAATGCCACCAGCAAATGGCGCTCTTAACTGTCTTCCTGGTGATAGAGGAATTCAATGTATCGCAACGTGCAGTCCCGGCTTTAGATTTACCGATGGTGAACCAGTTAAGACATTCGTTTGCGAAACAAAGAGGCAATGGACACCTACCGCTGTAGTACCGGATTGCGTTTCAGAAAGTAAGTAAATTTGTAACTGTATAGCGTTTATGTAGTGATCTAAGTGTTTCTCATAAAATATTAAAAAACTAAATTACATCAATAAAATATGTTGATGTTGTGTTATACATTAGTAGTTATAATATTAAATTATCTGTTTTAGATACTCAACAGGCTGCGTATCACGTTGTTGCTAGTGTACAGTACAGGGCACTTGGAGCAGTATCAAATGCATGCTTACCACAATACAAAGACCTTCTAGCTCAATATGATAATATCCTTAATGAGAGATTGTCGCAACGCTGTTCCGCAGTTAACGTCAATATAAACGTAACATTTATTAAAGCCATGCCTAGTCTTCTGGATGAGAATGTTGTGAAAATGGATTTCGTTTTAGCCATTATACCAGCTATAAGACAAACGCAGCTCTATGATCTTTGTGGATCAACACTAAATCTCATATTCGATTTATCGGTCCCATACGCAAGTGCACTTATAGAGCCTGTCCTGAATGTTTCTTCGATTGGCAACCAATGTCCTCCACTGCGGGCTATTAGAAGTTCAATATCGAGAGGATTTACCTGTAGCGTTGGAGAGGTACTAAACATGGATACGAACGATGTTCCACGATGCTGTAAGTTGTTTTACATATATGTATATTCGTTTTTATTGTAATATATCATGTCTTATACTTTGATTTTCATTTCAGTGCACTGTCCTGCTGGTACGTTTGCTGGCGAGAAGCAAAAGAGTTGTACAATGTGTCCTCGCGGATTCTTCCAAAATCAAGCACGACAAGGGTCATGTCTTAAATGTCCTCAAGGTACATTCACCAGGGAAGAAGGCTCAAAAGATCTATCAGATTGTGTACCTGTTTGTGGATACGGTACATATTCACCGACGGGACTAGTTCCTTGTTTGGAATGTCCAAGAAACAGCTACACACCCGAACCTCCTCTAGGAGGTTTTAAAGACTGCCAGGCTTGTCCTGTGAACACATATACCTACCAACCGGCTGCATCTGGTAGAGATAAATGCAGAGCTAAATGTGCCCCAGGAACTTATTCGCCAACTGGTTTAGCACCATGCTCTCAATGTCCAAGAAATTTCTACCAGAATGTAATAGGACAATCTCTTTGTATGGAATGTCCAACAAACATGAAAACTGTAGGAACCGGCGCAACTGGCTTAGAAGAATGTATACCTGTTGAATGTTCGAACAGCGCTTGTCAACATGGTGGCTTGTGTGTACCTAAAGGTCACGGTGTACAATGTTACTGTCCAGCCGGATTTTCGGGACGTAGATGTGAAATTGACATTGATGAGTGTGCTAGTCAACCTTGCTACAATGGTGGAACTTGTATTGACTTACCGCAAGGATATCGATGCTCTTGTCCAACTGGATATGGCGGAATTAATTGTCAAGAGGAAAGATCTGACTGCAGAAATGATACTTGTCCAGAACGTGCTATGTGCAAGGACGAACCGGGATACAATAACTTTACATGCCTGTGTCGATCCGGCTACACTGGTATTGATTGTGATATCACGGTATGTTTCCTCTTATATAACCTAAACTGCAATATATGTGTTCACGACAAAGTGAATTATTTAATCATATTATTTTTTATTTACAGATCGATCCTTGTTCCGCAAATGGAAATCCTTGTAAAAATGGTGCTTCGTGTTCCGCGTTGCAACAAGGCAGATACAAATGCGAATGCCTTCCTGGGTGGGAAGGACAGCTTTGTGAAATCAACACAGATGATTGTTTGGAAAAGCCATGCCTTCTAGGAGCTCCTTGTACAGATTTAGTGAATGATTTTAGTTGCTTCTGCCCACCAGGATTTACAGGAAAACGCTGTCATGAAAAGATCGACTTATGTTCTAATGAACCATGTAAGCACGGAGTCTGCGTCGATAAACTCTTCATTCATAAATGTATTTGCGATCCAGGCTGGACGGGACCTTCCTGTGATATTAACATTAACGAATGTGTTATATCTGCATGCGAGAACGGCGGTCGATGTATTGATGGAATAGATGACTTTACGTGCAATTGTGAAGCTGGATATACTGGAAAACGTTGTCAACATACAATCGATGACTGTGCATCTGATCCTTGCCAAAATGGTGCAACTTGTGTGGATCAATTAGACGGATTCATATGTAAATGCCGACCAGGATTCATAGGATTGCAATGTGAGAGTGAAATTGATGAATGCTTAACTGAGCCGTGCAGTCCAATTGGAACGGAGAAGTGCATTGATCTCGACAATAAATATCAGTGCCAATGTCGTGAAGGATTTACTGGAGAAATGTGTGAGATAAACATTGATGACTGTGAGTCAAATCCATGCTTTAATGGCGGATCATGCAAAGATGATGTCGGAGACTACAAATGCGTCTGTCCTTCGGGTTGGACGGGAAAACGTTGTGAAAAGGATATAGGAACTTGTGTCAACCTACCATGTCAAAATAACGCGAAATGTATTGATTTATTCCAGGACTTCTTCTGTGTGTAAGTAATTACATTCATAAACAGATGTTTCCTGCATATTAACAACCCTATCTTATGATTTTGTCTTATTTTATTTTTAGATGCCCCAGCGGAACTGATGGAAAGCAATGTGAGACTGCCCCAGAGCGCTGCATTGGAAGCCCATGTATGCACGGTGGCAAATGTCAAGATTTTGGTTCAGGATTAAACTGTACATGCTCCCAGGATTACACAGGCGTTGGATGTCAATATGAGTATGACGCTTGCGAGGCTGGGTTATGTCAGAACGGAGCGACGTGCGTTGATGAGGGTGAAGGCTATTCCTGTACGTGCACACCAGGATTTACAGGAAAAAATTGCGACGAAGATATCATTGACTGTAAAGAAAATTCATGCCCACCTTCGGCGACATGTATCGATTTGCCTGGACGTTTTTACTGTCAGTGTCCATTTAATGTAACGGGAGATGATTGCAGAAAAAGTAAGAATACATTACTAATTTATATAAAACTGTGAGGTTTTGATTGTTTATGAGGAAAACTAATATATATTTTTTTTTTCAGCAATAAGCGTGGACTATGATATGTACTTCAGCGATCCTTTACGTTCGAGTGCAGCGCAAGTAGTACCAATAGACACGGGATCAGCTGATAGTCTGACTATAGCCATGTGGGTACAATATACACAGCAAGATGAAGGTGGAATCTTCTTCAGCGCCTACGGAGTGAGGTAGTGCAACTGATAATTACAATTCCAAAGAAAGATTATATATATTTCAGACACTAAAAATTGCTTTGAATTCGCTTTCTAAATTTTCAATCTTTTTTTTTCAGTAACTCGCACATTGCTCTCAACAGACGAACAATAATTCAAATACACTCAAGCGGTGTTCAAGTATCGATTTTCCCAGAGTTACAAGATGTTTATCTCAGTTTTGGTGAATTCGCAACAGTAAATGATGGCCAATGGCACCATGTTGCCTTGGTGTGGAATGGAAATAATGGTGGAGAACTAACACTCATTACAGAAGGATTAATCGCTAGTAAATTTGAAGGATACGGTAGCGGACGAAATTTGCCCCAATAGTATGTTCAAAATATAAAAATATAATTAATATAAACTGTATTTAAATTTTTGTTTATTTAATTAACTTTTTGTCATTTCAGCATGTGGGTGACTCTAGGAAAACCTCAATCGGACAATCCAAAAGCATACACTGAGTCTGGCTTCCAAGGATACCTGACTAAAGTACAAATCTGGAACCGAGCACTTGATGTAACAAATGAAGTACAAAAACAAGTCCGTGATTGCAGATCGGAACCAGTTCTATACAGTAATTTGGTTCTGACATGGGCTGGATATGATGATATAGTAGGAGGAGTTGAAAGAATAGTTCCATCGCATTGTGGACAGAGGGTATGTCCAAACGGTTTTGGTGGGCCAAAATGTCAACAACTCCAAGTAGACAAAGAACCTCCCAGAGCTGATCGCTGTCCGGGAGACTTATGGGTTATTGCTAAGAACGGATCTACATTAGTTAATTGGGATACGCCCGTGTTCAGTGACAATATAGGTGTAGTGAAAGTAGTTGAAAAGTCAGGACATAAACCAGGACATAATTTGGCATGGGGATCCTACGATATCGCATACATTGCGTATGACGCCGCTGGTAATGCCGCTACTTGTACATTCAAAGTAACTGTTTTGTGTAAGTATTGTATTTTGTTTAAATTTCATAATAATATATCGGCATCATTATGTGTATGTGATTGTATAACTGAAAAATAATGATATTTGCAGCGGAATTCTGTCCTCCTCTCCCGGATCCTTTGGGTGGTTACCAGTCTTGCCGCGATTGGGGCGCTGGTGGTCAGTTCAAGGTGTGCGACATAGCGTGTCGTGAAGGACTCAAATTCTCACAACCCGTGCCACCGTTCTACACTTGTGGTGCTGAAGGCTTTTGGCGACCCACTAATGACCCAACACTTCCGCTCGTATACCCAGCATGTTCTCGTAAGTAATTAATAACAATTAATGTGTTTGTGTGTTTTATAACTGGCCATAATAGCCATTATACGAATATAAAAGTACATTCGTATTTCATATTGTTATGCAAATAACTATGCGGATTTGTGCAATAAAATAAAATATATGCAGTTTTCTAGAAAAAAGCCTAGAAAAAAGTTATTATGTTTTAGAATATAATCACTAATCTACGATTTAAACACTTTAGCTGCCTCTCCCGCGCAACGTGTCTTCAAGATTTCAATGCTTTTCCCAAGTTCGGTCCTGTGTAACGACGCAGGCCAGGGAGTGCTGAGGCAAAAGGTCCGCAGTGCCATTAACCAACTTAACAGGGACTGGAACTTCTGTTCCTATGCAGTAGATGGTACGTATATATTTAATATCCAACAATTTTAAGCTCACATATCGACCAATTCTAAGTATGACAAACTATTTTGTCCATAGGGCCTAGTCTGGTGCACTAATCAAATAGTTACAAAACTATCTGAATACTGCACAACACTTACTTGTTTAAATATTATTATTGTTTTTTTAATTGAATTATTTATTCACATTTATTTTCAACAAAAGAATGAAGTTTTAACAACTTAACCTACATAGTAAAAATAATAATTGAATGTTGATAAATAGAAAATAAAGAACTTAGTTACAGACTCTATGTGGTATTTTTTTACGTTTTACTTATTACATTATTTAAAAACCTAAGGTCTCTCCAGAGAAAATAACCGCTGTGGGGTCGAACTTCAGCACACATTAACCCTGTCAATCAACCTATATAGTTTTGACTGAACATTACCTTTAAGAGAAATATTTTGTAAAACTTTAAATTTACAGGAACACGGGAATGCAAAGAATTAGATATCAACGTGAAATGTGATCACCGTGGCAATGTGCGACAAACTCGACAGATATCGACTCAACCGTCAGTCAAAACTGAAGATACTTACGTTCTCGATGCCATCATCCCGGTCGAAGAGTGAGTTGTATACTGTAGTTAAAATTACCACTAATTGGAATTATAAATGGGGAGTTATAGCGGTGTGGGGGTAGCAACAAGTAGAATGATGTTCATATTAATGGTAGCATAGGAATTTCACTATTTTTTTAAATCCTGCTACTTGAGCATGGATCGCACTTGTATATAATTGATATACTAATACAGGATTTATTTTAAATACTTCAAGTGAAAGAAATCGTGACTTGTGGGAACAAACTATCGAAGGATGGAAGAAATCCTTTATCAGTAAATCAGTGAATTGAGTGCACTTTCCTCAGTCGTACAACTTTTACTGTCTTAGTCGTGATTTATCTAAGCATGTCTCTGATTCACTATTGCATGTATTCTGTGGCACATAGGACTCGAAGCAACCGAGAGGGACGGCAAGCTGGTGACACGTATAGCATCGAGATCTCGTTCCCGGCCATAAAGTAAGTTGCACATTTATGCACTCCGCACCTACTGTGTTGATTAAACCCATAGGTTGAGGAAACAGCTAGTCCATTTTCGACAGAAATTTAAACGGGGTAATATAAATAAACAAGAAAAAATGAACCTTTTAATTAAAAAGTACCTGTGTGTGTAATTTTTATTTTTTAAAAGACACAAATAAAAGATGGCCCCTATTATATTCTATATTAATGAAGTTGAGAGGAAACCTGGATTCAGATTCAAGGGCTTAAAGTGGCCAATTTATAATCATCGTTCATAGAGAAACATTTTCGTTAATTATACGAAAATAAAACACATAGATATACACTTATGATGAGACAATATGTTATTGAGGGCTTATAACACCTAACCAAGAGTTATATTATTAAGTTATTATTTTGAACTAGCTGTTAAACCAACCTGTGGGAAAGCTTAATTGAATATATTCAAGCGAGCTAACGGGTTACTTAGAATCATATATTCCACTTGCAGCGACCCGGTTATCCACAACGGTAACAACGAGAGATCGACGGTTAAAAAACTACTGGAGAAATTGATTCTGGAAGACGAACAGTTTGATGTTCGAAGTATATTACCGAATACAGTGCCCGACCCGGCTAGTTTGAAATTGGAATCCGACTACGCGTGTCCAATGGGACAAGTTGTTACGGCTCCCGATTGTGGTAAGTTCACCTTTATTCTATAACGGGAGCCTAGGATTTTATTTTTCACTATTTAACTCGTAGACAAACGGGCAATTAGTGAATCTGTTTCCTATGTTGAAATGATAATGAAACCTCATCCAGGAACTTGGTTTTAACATATTCAATAAACCTATAAACAAATGAGGAACGGAAAATATATTATACTTTTACCTTAATCTTTTACGACTTTACATATTTTCCTCTGAAAACAATCGGACAACTAGCCTTTGTTTGGCCTGTTTATGATGAAAACTTATTGACATTGTTTGGTTAAGTGACATTACCTCAAGAACTGGAAATAGTAACTCAAACTATGTTCTTCCATATTAAGGGCCTGTTTCACAATGTCCGGATAAGTTCCAAATAAGCTATTTATTACTTATTGGTAGGATAAACAGTATTTTTGCGTTTCACGACTGTCAGATAGCGCTATTTGTCATAAAATGTCAAGTATCTTATTCGGAACTTTTATCTTTCGAATAATTTATGTGTTGCATAGCTATTTGGGACTTTATCCATACATTGTGAAACAGGCCCTTAATCTTTATAAGTAAATGAAATTTTTACTATATGATTTACAATCGTTATGTTAAGGAGGTTATGTTAGTTTAATCCAACCATCTTTATGGAATATCTATATTAACTGGAAGGCTTCTTCTGATATGTTTTCTGGGTCCATATTTAATCATACAATTTCTTCACAGTCGCGTGCGCAGTGGGAACATACCTGGACGCAGCAAGTGACACGTGTCAGCCTTGTCCGTCTGGAACTTATCAATCAGAAGCCGGGCAGCTGCAATGTACCTCGTGTCCTTCGATCGCCGGTCAACCAGGCGTCACCCAAGCAACTGGAGCCAGAAGTGCCGCAGACTGTAAAGGTAAGCGACCATTCATTCATAAAAATACATTGTTATACGTGAGAAACTGTGTTGGAATTAGTTTTACTTGTATTTTTAAGGTTTCAAGTGCGTAAACTATATCCAACGAAACCATGGTTGTTTAATTAATATCAGTTTACCTGACTGATAAGAACTAATCATACGTGTTTGTTTAATTATAGAACAAAATCTTTTAAAAAAATCAAGACTTTTTTAACTCTGTCTTATTTGTGGTGGCTTCATGCTATCTTTTGCTTCCCAGCTCATTCAATACTTTTATTTCAACTGTTGCATTGTCTATGTTTTAAACTGGGATTTCAACTGCAATACTAAAAAGAGCGTTGTCCTTCTTTTTAGGTTTAAAGGCGTTTATTTCTAAAAATAGACAAAAATATCACTGTTACATAAGAATAATACTTAATACGTAATGTATTAATACATTACATTATCTTCGTCCTTAAAATAATTACAATAAAAGATAGCCGTAGATACAATAAACTTAAAAGTAACCAAAGAAATATGGATTAAAAGTAATTATAAGAAATGAATTTAAAAGTAATTTCATACAGCCATATTCACTTAGCTTCGATTTGAATTAATTGAAAGAAGTAATATTTTTAGTAGTATGTAGTTCCGACGTTTTTTAGGTAATGCATGATAACTGGTTCGACGGTTTGAAATTAATATAATATATAGTTTCGTTCTTCGTTTACTCTCAAATGGTAATGAGTTTGGTCCTTTTTGTATAGTCTAGTTCGATTAGATATCTTTTACGAAGCGGAACGTATAACTTCCAAAATACAGCTGATTAAAACAATCCTCCAACAGGAAACAGTATTCGGTTTCGTAATTACAAGTGTTAAATTTCCCGTTTGCAGAGAGGTGCGCAGCCGGGAAATACTACGACGCTGAGGCAGAATTATGCAGGCCTTGCGGTCACGGCTCGTACCAGCCCAGAGAGGGTGCTTTTGCGTGTATCGCTTGTCCCAGGGGACAAACTACAAGAGCGACGGAAGCTGTGTCCGCAGCTGAATGTCGGGATGATTGTCCTTCAGGTAGGAAGTAATTATTATTAATTACAATATTGTAATTATTATTAATTACAATATGTAGAGGCTAATAATTATTATTATGACTAGTAAATAATATTTTGGTGACTTAATTTTCTACAATGCTGAATAGCCTTAACTAAGTTAATGTTAACTAACAAGTTAAGAGTGGCGGAGGGTTTATTGCAAGTTCTTCTTTTCCGTTCTACGCCCTTGACTTGAGAACTGGCAGTATATGTAAAATTCTATGTATGATCTTCGAGTAATAAAAATAGCGTTCAATAAAATAAATACTTCTTTTTTGACGTTTATAAGTGTACATTATTTATTTATTGTTATGTTACCTACATGAATAAATGATTTCTGAATTTGAATTTGAATTAGTGTTCTATAATATTTTGACACGATGTTCATGTGTCTGAGATACCGCACTTGGACTTATATTCACTACACTAAGTTTATTATATGAAAAGGTTTAGTTCTCTTTCAACGTCTTAAACCTGTCGAAGAAATACCAAATCAAAGTTAAAACATAACTTATGACTCGCTTTTCTTACATGAACAATTTTTAATCGAACGCAAAATAAAATTTCGTTTCGTGTGTTTATTTTATTATGAAGACTTTCTTGGCGTCAACTCGTGCCAACGAAACAAAAGAAATGTTTGAACGCATTATTCTCCACCTTCGCGCTCCCATTTCTAGCTTTATTGATGTTCGCAATATTTTTCAATTGAAAATGCAATATAAATACCGCTTCAAAATGCTGTATCAAGTACGTTGTAATTGAATTTTCAGGAATTCCATACGCTACTAAGTTATATGTTCTTTTTCATACATCATAATGTAATATTTGTTATTCCTACAAATTAAAGTTAAAATATATGCTTTATACGTGATAACTTTTAAATTTTGTAACTAAACAATTTATAGTGTTTATGTTTGGAGATAAAAACTGGGTTTTCAAGGGATTTTTTGGTACTAACGTATTAACGCCACCACGGCAGAATTTTAATGGTTAGCAATATTTAGGTTTTGTTTGTCCACGCTTACCATTAAATTTTTGCCGCGGTGGCGATAATACGTAAGTACCATTTTTTTTTCTAAATACTTACCTAAATTTATGTACCAGGCGAACAGCTAAGCAACGAAGGTGGTTGTGAGCCATGTCCTCGTGGCACCTGGAGAGCAAGCGGCGCGGGAGCGGCCTGTGTCTCTTGTCCCTCTGGCACCACTACTCCACAAGTCGGTGCCGCCTCCCCAGACCAATGCTCACTGCCTGTCTGTAAACCTGGTAAGTATTTGTAAGATGCGTATTGCTTTGTAAACGCAATATTTTTAGTACTGAATTCAAAGCGGATCAAAAAAAATAAGTGGGCCCAATGTGCATTCGCACCGCTAGAGAACGCCAAGATTGCAAATATTTCTTTACAGTAGATGAAGCGTTCATGATAGTTATTAAGTAGATATAGATTGTGACTAAATATACTACGTTATATTTACTTTATTTAAAGTGTTAGCAAAATAAGAGGCTTTCTTATCTATAAAGATTAATTTGAGTGTACTTAGAGGCTTTCACTAAACTGATTATTAAGAAGCTTTTGTAAAGTGAGTAAAATCTTTACATAAAAAAAACGACCATTCATGAAAAATGAAATTAAAGAAATAGAAACAGAATACACGATGTTAATCGAGTGCCCGTTAATTACAATCAAGTATTTTTATGACACAACAGCGTGTAAAAGTGTAGGAGCCCGATCTGATGTTAAGTGATACCGCTCGCAAGTGCGTTGCCGGTCGTTTAAATAGCGTAGAATTATTCACAATTTGTGAAGTGGAAAAAATTTAAGCATTTGGTAGCGTTTAAATTAAATCAGCGTGTGAAAACTTTATAAACCAATGTTTCAGTACTTTAGTTATTGTATTCTAAAGGGCTATTTAAATACAAAGCGGGTTTGTGCATAATTAATGAGAAGTGGATGCCAAAATTTTAATTGGATAAACAGTTTGCACTTATTCAGATTGGTTAATTATTTATTGTTACGTCTGAATTATTTTGAGTCCATGTTCCTTCTAAAGTTACAATGAATATAATTATACTCGAAATAATTTAGCTTTATGGTATTCATTACAAATAGGTTATAATATATAATTTACAAATATAGAAGATAGACTTTATTTCGTACTATAGAAATAAAAAGCCTTTTATTTCTTGCTAAATGTAAATATAGGACACGAATCCGATTATAATTTTTAAAAGCAAATAGATAACATATTTTTTTTTATATAATATCGAAGCATGTCATATAATATCTAAATTCTACTTAGTTTGCAAGAACCCCTCCGCAGAATGCCTTCTCCCATACATAGATTAAATAAAAGTTATAAGTAAAACATCAATCTTTTAAATTTAAGATACAATAGAAAATATTTCATAACTCTTTGAAACGCCTTATAATATTAAAAAGTTATTATTGTAAATCATTTTCAGGTACATTCCTGAACGTGACTCTCAACACCTGCATTCTCTGCAAGAAGGGAACTTACCAGTCTGAGACCCAACAAACAACTTGCATCGATTGTCCAATCAATACCAGCACTAAGGAGGCAGGCGCTGTAAGTATTAGTAGGCTACGTATACACAGTTCTAAGACACACAAGATACAATTGTCAATGTTAGTAATTTTTTCACGTTGTATGAAGCGAAATAATAAATTATTTATTTTCATCCTCTTTCTATTTTGTAGAATAGATAGAAGAATAGAAGTTTCTATTGAAATATTCTAACTGTAGGCAAACACCAATAGTCACGATCCAACGATGTTTTTACGAATTATAACGTCTTGAGATAAGACTTAAGTGCGTCTTGATCCGTGCTTTATGGCTTTTTATTTAATTTCAGCCATTATAAAGATGATTCATCTACGAGCCCATAAACCTATTACAGTTTTTAGGCTTAATATCTTTAAATTACAGCACAATGTTGACATAACAATAGTTTCTGCTAGAACGGGCACGACTCACGCAATATTATCTGTTTTAATAAGAATATCTTTACCTATCTCTCTCATTAAGAAAGTCTTAAGACGGAGTATTCACTCGAATGCCCAGCTGATTAAAGATTAATAATCTGAGGCGACTGCTGATATTCAGTAAAATACTATCAATCCAGTTTCTAAAGATTTCAACATGTCTATTTTAAGATATTATTCTTTGTAATTTTGCGAAAAATATATGAGTTATCCTGTTTTGATACTTTACGTGTTCACTGGAACACTACGATCATATTCCCGGAAAACCAAAAGAAAAATCGTTTGAAAATACATAGTTTGATAAGAAACGTGTAAAGTAAATAAATATAGCAATTATAAATTGGTGCTATAACCTCACATAAGCATATAAGCCTAAGATGTTAGTATCTGTTTTCTGTAATAGAACAGTAGGTTATCATTCTTTTTATATTAAATTCTTTCTTCTTTATCACAGGTATCACTAACGGATTGCACAAATCCATGTGACATGAATGGACCGGAAATGCATTGTGACCTTAACGCGTATTGCCTGCTCGTACAGGAAACCAATGAGTTCAAGTGCCAATGTAAGCCTGGATTCAACGGAACTGGAAAAGTTTGTACAGGTAAAAAAAATACTACATTCTATATAGGGGTCTTGTCCCTCGTTTCAGAAAAAAAAATGCGTTTTGATTGATGATCAGATTGAGCATTCTGAAAACGAGCTAAATCTGGGTATCCTTAGTTTGTCGCCTCTTTGAAATCAATTTTACATTCAACATTTAATTTTGTTTGTTGTTTTTTACAATAAATCTTGTATTAAATTTTCTTTCGTTTAAAAAGCTGATATAAAAAAGTGTATAAATTGTTATTAATATACTACTAACGTTCAATTTGGATCGCTGGAATAACTAACTGAGTATGGCAGAAGACGGGTTATTAATTTATTTATTCAATTTCATAAAATTACATTTATATGCACAGATTCTAGTTAAAAATACAAAAATCTAAAATGTGTAATAATTATGTTGATTATTAATACGTGTGTGTGTTTCTTTACGGATTTGTTATATAATATTATTAAATACAGCATTTTCATCACATTTTGTACTTTACGTCGTGATAGACAATCTTACAACTCCTTTTAACTTTGTTCAAAAAAGTTCTCTTATATTTGTTTCCACTTTCGACCAAGCTAATTACTATTCACAAGTTTGCAATACAGCTTTTAAACGTTTGCCCTCTTAAATAGCTGTGATATATGTATAAATAAACAACATACATGGTACATTTATTAATTAAACCACACCAATTATAACTAGAAATCTGGTCTTGCAAATTTCAGTTCCGAACTTCCAAACTCAAATACAACTACAATTGGTTTGAAGATAGCTATAACTCTATCAATACTTCATTCTATTAAATGTATTGAAACTCTAAAACCTAAACTTGGATGGAATTTCAGTTAATTAAATACCCATGTTGGCATATCAACACGCGATAATCATTCGGGAACCTTTCAACCAAATACCTTTGTACCTCAATTATTTATTCCACAAACATTTAAACTTGCTAAAATGTTAATATTCTATGCTTTCAGTTTGTTAGTTCAAACATGTAATGTTTTGTTTATATGTATAAGGTTTTTCTGCGATATAACAATTTTAATTATTTTGTTTGGTAATTCTAGAATTTTCCTCTCTAAATCTCACCCACACAGCCAGAATAATATTTTAAAAAATCTGCTTAAATATTGTATACTATACGAATTTGAAAAAACGCAAGATAAGCAGAACTGTTGTCACATGGCTAAGTACATTTTAATATAAATTCTTCTATAATTTCAGATGTATGTATCGACTTCTGCGACAACGGTGGTGAATGTGTGAAAGACGCAAGAGGCGAGCCGTCGTGCAGGTGCGCGGGTTCATTCACAGGCAGACACTGCCGAGAGAAGAGCGAGTTCGCGTACATTGCTAGTGGAGTTGCAGGAGGCGTTATATTCATCATATTCTTAGTGCTGCTCGTATGGATGATCTGCGTTAGGTAAGTGATATCGTAATTGATTATAGTTGACTCTTAAGCAGATCTGATAGGTTGATTCTTATATATTACAGACTATATTTGGTTTATTATCAGACCAGAATCACTTTTCGACAGGCATTTCATATGAATTCGTTTGGCGTTCATGGATCTCGCCTGACGAAAAGTGAATTTGTCTCAAGCCCTTGATTACACCAAAAACTTCGTGGAGTATGTTTCTGCTACATACGCTTTGCACTTAATTGTCTTTACTGTCGTTTCTCTTTAGAGAAATCTAAGGTAGCTTCTTATGTTCATGGCTTATAATTATACTTCAAATATCAAATAGTGATAGTTCTTGGAGAAAATAAATCTAGCGCATAATTTTATTTTTGAAGTTCTACTAGAAGAAGCGTCAGTATCAATTTCTTCAAACTAACAGGAAACAATTGTCTATATTACGTGTATAAAATAAACTCCTTCCCGTAGATCGTCCAAGAAACGCGAACCAAAGAAAACATTGACACCAGCTATTGACCAAAATGGTTCACAAGTGAACTTCTACTACGGTGCGCATACGCCGTACGCGGAATCAATCGCTCCATCTCACCACTCCACATACGCACATTACTATGACGACGAAGAAGATGGTTGGGAAATGCCCAATTTCTACAACGAGACATATATGAAAGAGAGCTTACACAATGGGATGAATGGGAAGATGAATAGCCTAGCGCGGTCCAACGCCAGCATCTATGGGACAAAGGAGGATCTCTATGACAGATTAAAAAGGCACGCATACCCTGGTAAGAAAGGTCAGTATTTGGAGCACCGATGCACATATTAGACCCTTTGCAGCGATACACTTTAGTTTATTATTGCTTACTCTAGCTCTTGGATCAGTTTACTAGACGAGACCTTCAGCTAAGTACTAGTATGTCACTAGCGAACTATATTAAAAACATAACGTAATTTCTACGAGTCGTAAGAGCACACATGTCAGTAGTGAAACTTCTTTGTAAATTAATTATTACTAAGGTAAAAGCCCCAATAGATCATGTACCAGTATATGATCTCTCCATGTATTTGTATATCTATATTGACACTGTTTACACTATATAGAGATAAGTATCATAAATAAAAAATCTGCTTGCAGTAAAGCACTTCAAAAACACGATACGGAGCAATTACTTGTACATATTTTAAATATGGAATTCGAACGTGATTTACTTGTTGATTTAGTACCTACATTAGAATGTCCTACTTTCTCCAACAGCACTTGTTTATCTCTCAACATGGAGAGGGGCACAAAAATTCTGTCTCCATTTAAAATTGGTGAAACTTAAACTTTTATCTCTAAAATCTTAAAATAATCATTAATAAATGAAAAATACTTGGTCTGTTTGGTCATGAATTCGTCAGTTTTGACCTCAATATTACGACATTGATTAATTTATTATCAACACTGTCGTTACATCATTAAAAACAAATGATGCAATTTATCCACAGATAAGAGCGACAGCGACAGTGAGGGTCAGTAAACAGCGACGGACTGCGGTGTATTCTGGTCAAAGTTACTTAATAATAGTTGATTCTCCTCGAACAATTTTAATAGATATACTACTCCAGTATTTCCATTACACATACCTCCGCTTTCCTATTAAATAAACCTTTGGTGCTTTGCATTTCTATTTCATTACTCTGCGTTATGACTGTAAATAAACTTATAATGGGCTATATCTATGAAAATTGTCGAGGCGATGTAGAATTTTGTACTCTGCTAGCTTTATAATTAGTTTTAATTTTTAATAAGCAATGTGTATTAACACACTCACTGTTTGACCCCACCAAATATTATTCTAGAGACCGTCACAAATATGTGTTTCAAATTACAAAAACAGTGAATGTGTTGATGTTCGAATTTCGATCGAATGCTCAAATATTTTAGGCGTATAATGCCATATCAATGACGGGGCGGATGTGACATTCTAATAAAGATTGATTTTTACATTGTGTAAATATATTTGTATATTTATAATGGTCTAAGTACCGACCATTCGTTTGTAGGTTTTGTACATCGAATTATTGTAATACTAATTGTATTTTAAGAAATTTTATTTTTGTAATGTGGACTTATAGTGTATATTTGCAGTGTGTTTGTATAAATGGTTGTATAGTCTTAGTTACAAACATGAATACTTTACTGTAGATTATTATTATTTTCTGTATCCTTTATCTACTTTGACAACGATATAACATATTTCCCGCCTTCTCTTTGAACATCATATTTAATACTCATCATGTTTTAGTGGTCTGTATTCCATCACATTGTATCACAATTACCACGTTAGTAAATAACAGTTAACAAAAATAAAATAATTATATATTTCAATGTGTTTATTTTTATTAAAAATATTTTAACAAGTATAAAAGGATTTAACACGAAACATAGCTTATCTAAAAGATATAAAAAACGCTAATCCTGATATATAAGTAAAATCTTATATAACTGGGATTATAACAATAGACGGTAATTTCAATAGAACAACAATTTATAAAGAAATATTAATAAATTACCGGTTTGGGTATTAGACTTAGGTTTAGATCAGAATTAGCAATTATTTCCTTATTGTATTACAACCAATTTGAAACAACAATATATATATATATATATATACATATTAAAAATATAAAGAGAAAAAAAATAGTAAAATAGAAGTTCACCTTGCATATACAAATTTGCTCAACCACAATACCAACTCATTTAATAATAAATCTATGGCTAATTGTTATATCAAGTAAATCCCTTGTTAAGTAAAATATGATAGATATAAATAGTACTTTAGTATTCGTCTTGATTGCGAGTATCTGATTATTGTTTAAATCACATTTAATTCCAATTATGACACAATTTCTATGAATTGAATATCTAAGTCCCTATACCTTTATAAACGAGGCAAAAGGACAATCTGATGTTTCACCGCCAATAGACACTTTTTTGACAACTGTCAAAATGACAGTTTAAGAAGTCTTGACTGGTTTACTTGGCATTCTTCTTGTAAAACTCCTTCATGTATTTGACCAGGTCTTCTACCTCATCCACAGTCACGGCGTTGTATATCGACGCACGGATGCCGCCCACACTCCTGTTAAAAAATATTTTGGTGAATACTAGGAAAGTCTAATTGCGTGATTACTGAAATCATTGATGAACTCTATATAAATCCCATAAAAAGTAAGTAATTTAGGAAGAAAATTTAACTGCTTAGGATCTTATGATGTAATAAATCTTATGTCTGTGAAATCTGACATTGTCTATGTCACGATAAACTATCGGTGATAATTTTGAGTATATTACAAAAAATATAAATATTTTATTGAAACTGGAAAAAATAAAAAAGATGTACTGTTAAGTTAAGATATCACATTGAATTACGGTAAGTTATATTAAATAAATTAAATCAAATGCAAAAAATATTTTATTTTCAAAAAAAAATTCATTGTATGAACTATTTATCAGTGTTTATAATAACATTTAAAAATTGCTGACAATATCATGATACAGCATTAAAAAATCATGTCATCACAAAGTCGCAAAAAAATTGTTCTATAATATTTTAAAAAATTACATCTGTCTCGTAATTCAAAATTATTATATTAATTATTCGTAATTTAAAAAAATCGCGATCTGTTGGTAATAATAGCAATTGCCATGTTGAGAAATATTCACTGTTTGGATTTGTGATGTCTTACGCCTTTTATCAAAAGCAGGACAGATCATTCACAGTATAAAGCAAGAAGTAACAACAGAACCTATGCGTAGATAGCATTAAAAAAATTATGTAAATTTTTCACTAGCCAAAATTCAGCCTGTGATTTCCTGTAGCAACAAATGTTATCACAAACAGATAGGAAATGTTATCTTGAAAAGGCAGAAAAGAGCCGTTGATAACGAAATTAAATATAACTTTTATATGTAATCCAAAATGTTATAAAATTTATTATATCACACAACTCGATTTATGTTGTGACTGAATTTACCAAACGGCATGACAATTATTTATGTTTAAAAAAATCTTACCTATGTCCCTTTAATTGTATAAGTCCTAATGCCTCTGCACCCTTCAAGAATTCTTTCTCCAAAGCTTCATCACCACCAGCTGAGCCAACTCTAAACGGAATGTTCATTTTACTCCTAGAGTCTTTGGCAACTGGGGCATAGTAGAAGCCATTCGACTGCTCAATCAGGTCATAAATTAGTGAGGCCTTTTTGTTCGCCAATTCCGCCATTTTATCAAGACCTCCCTTCCTTTCGATCCATTCTAAACATTTTCCCATTACGTATATACTGCAATCAATCAAATAATAATTTATATAGTTGTTATTTCAAAACGTAATCTGAACTTGAAATAACGAAAATTATTATTTATTTTCACACTGGGGTAATAAAGGCAAAATACTCAATTCAGTTTATGTCTTCTAACGAAATATTTTTTATTTTATTTTTAACATCAAACATATAATAATAAAATAAACTAAACTGCGTCGTAAAAAATATAGTGCTTTTCGATTATAAGTGTTAATTAATATAATATAGTAATATTTTTAAATATTATTGAACATACATAAATACTCCCAGTAGCGGTCAGACAACATTGAAATTTAATTTTCATAATAAATTCTGTTGATTTTTTTATAGGCATATAAAGTAGTTCCATAATTGAGGGAAAAGCATATGTTGATTAAAAACTTACGCGAACATAGGTGGTGTGTTAAGGATAGAATCGGCCTTTGCATTGGCAGTCCAGTCCAAAATAATTGGACAAATGGGCAGAGCCTGGTTCAGAAGGTCCTCCCTGACGATGACCAGGGCTACACCAGATGTGCCAATGTTCTTTTGGGCACCGCCATAAATTACTCCAAACTAAAATCCGATAAAGACTTGTAAAACAAATCAATGTTTCTAGGCATTTCTTTATTTAAATTTTTGGAGATAATCCAATTCTGGATAACTTTAGTGAGAATCGTACAATACCGTAATAGTTTCAATTAAGTAGTAAATTTAAAGATCTACAAATATTTTAATAAGAAGAAAGACGTCTTTACAACACATCGGTCGCAGTACGAAATATACAAGGATTAATATGAATATGGCGACTCCGGACAGTGACAATGGTTGTAGACGTAGAAAAATCCATAACTTTTTTTATAGAACAGGGGGCAAACGGGCAGGAGGCTTACCTGATGTTAAGTGATACCGCCGCCCATGGACACTCTCAATGCCATTATATATATTGAAAAGAAATATTATATTTCTATTCAAACGCCGAGCATGCCGCATAAAATATTGGACTAGCGTGAATTTTTAATACGATAATTTCAGTAACATATTGAATTAAAAAACAAATGATCGAGATTAAGATATAATAGCTGAAATTATTGTTATAACGGAATTAATATCCTTATCAGTGTGTTAGACATCGAATGTCTAATAACAATAACATATTGTTAAGCTATGCCCCTTGGGTGAAATACCTAATCTTATAACAAGAAAAGGTACATAGAACCGTCCCGAGTTCTCGAGTCTTCCATGGAATTTCTTTCCATTTAGCTTCGAAACTATAGAACTTTGATTGGAAATGATTGATAAGTCATATCGCTTGCTCCGGGGAACAAAGTCGTAAAAGCAAAATCTATTTTTTTCTGGAGAAATAAAAGAAGTTTATGCTATTACTACTAGGATACTAAGTACTTCACATTACAACATTGTTGTTAAGTATTTAGAGAAGTGCGTTCAAAAATAACTAAATTTAAGTACTTTACAGTATTTCAACATAATTTTGGACGAGACAGTAACCGCAGATAACGACGGTAATATTAATGAATATCTAGAACATAATAATTCCAGTCGTTTTGCGGGAATATTATAACCATGTTGAAATAGAGATGTTTTTTTTTTAACTGTAGCATTAACTTTTATGACTATTTCGTCGAATTACTATTATTGTGCACAAAATCATTTCCATAGAATAAAGACATCCTTGAGTTTTTAAAATGAAATGTTTTGCAAACATTTTTTAAAATACACAGTTATTTGTTCCCCGGGGCAAGCGATATATATGATGCCACTTTTTAGAATTTTTGAAAAAAGAAAAGATTTACCTTAGAAACATCCAATTTCTTTGACATAAAGTTCGACGACATGTCAGCGACTAGAGGTACTCCCTTAGTATCAGGGATAAAATCGAATTCAACCCCTGAAAAAAAAAATACAGGTGAATGGAAAAGAATAATGTTAATTATAATTTAATGACCCTATTAAAGTACGTGAACAGTTTTAATGAACGCAAATACAAATAAAGTAATACTCTAGCTAGTACCTCTAAACTATCATTCATTAGGACATCAGTAAGGTAATTACTGTAATACGCTTCATAAAAAAAATATAATATGATTATTATGTGTGTGTATTGTTTGGTAGGATAATGCCGTAACATAATAGTGCCCTGATATGTGATGATATGTGACGATTACTTAAATGATCCTAATCCTTGGGACTGATATGCTCCAGTTCAAATAATTTGTATTAAAAACTTAGCGATTAAAAAGAGTGGCGGAAAGCTTGCCCGCTCTACGCCATTGACTTGCGAACTTATTTGTATGTATGAATGTAAATTTACAATTAATTTAATTTTTTTGACGTTCATAAGTGTACTTACCTATATGAATAATGATATTTTGAGTTTGAGTTTGTGTCTGATATCTTGTATCAAAAACTTGAACTTGCTAAGCAAAACAGAAATATCGAAACAAATTATAACTTCTGAATAACTGAATAAATTACTTTACTTTTTTTGCGCCGCCGCAGAGTGGAAAATATTAAATGCCTTAAACATAAATTTTCTATGTGTAGATTTTTAATTATTATTATTATTACTATGTAGATTAGAAATATTGTAAATACTGAATACTGAAACTTTGTTCAAATAGAATGCGTTCAGTAATCTAGATGACAAATGACATATAAAAAACTGTCAAAACCTGAAATAATTATTGACGATATACTATCAAATTTCTGACAATATGGTAAAGTTTGTACCAATGTACCCAGTTTGTGCTATTAGCTTCACAATCCTGGCTATATTGTTACTTATTGATAAAGTGCTTACCATGGATAGTTTCGTTTCCACAAATATGGACATATGATGCATTGGGATCAAGGTTCCATGTAGACTGGTCAGGGACCCCTGTATATTTGTCTGTAGCTGGCACAACCATATTGACTTTGCCATATTTCTTCGCCTCTTTGGCTGCTAACGCCGACCAGGCACCTGCAGATTTAGTTAAAAAAAATTTTGTTAATCTTTAGTAATCTGAATTATACCGATAGTCACAGCATGACTCGACAAATTTATAACGTAATTTAAATTTTAACAAAATTATCTAAGAAAAAATCGCAAGCCCATATGACTGGTAGAATAAGCTATCTACGTATGTAACATCGTACCTATATCATTTTCGTGAAAATAAAGCATGATTATTATTATTAAAAAAAACATAATTATATACATTAATATACAGACTGTAGTGATATTGAAGTTCCTAAAACACTACATATAAGAGCAAGCTCTAAGTAAATTTCTATTGTTAAATTAACAGTCAATCCTGGATAAGAAAGAGCTGAATGGACCGCGATCTCATATTCTCTTACAGAGGTTTCTTGAGTGAGACTTCTTACAGAGTTACATCAGGGGTCTGTCTAACATATATAGGTTTATAAAAACTTTGGAAAACAATAACAGATGCACATTTGGTGTGAATTAAATAAGAGTCCCTCGAAAATCGAAATTTCTTCCCAAAGAGTCAGAAATTTCAATTCAGTTCCCTGTCGCTTATAGAGGTATAGGCAAGTATCAATCTCACTCAAATATAGGTTTCATGTTTCTGCCTAAACCCGGTAACAGTTGTCATTTCACTTACCCATGTTTGACTGTAGTATAACGATTTATTAAATTTTACTATACCTGTGACCACATAATCAGCCGTCCCAGTTCTCGATATCAAGTTGAGAGGTACAGCCGCGAACTGGCCTTGTCCACCTCCCGCCAACAATAATATCTTGTAGTTGGCTGGTACGTTTCTATGGAAAAATATATCTCAAAATTTCCATTTTCTATTAAAATCAAAATAGTATGGAATTTATCCTTATGTCTAGTTTATTTATATTGTTCCCACGATTTACAATTCCTTCGAAACACACCAACTGTAATACTTAATTAATGCATTTTAATTTAAATCTGATCTAAAGATATTGTATTTTCTGAACTTAATTGATCTGAACATCGATATGCTCATGTTTGGCTGCTTCTTCACATACTACAATAAGTCGGTGGCTTACTTAAACGATTTCTTTTGAAAATCATCTGTGTAACGTAATTATAAAAATATAGTACTATTAATTACTTTACAAATAAAAATACGTAATCAATGTCATTTTGCTTTTCTAAATAACTAAAGACATAATGGTATATTTGTGCGAATTACAAGCAAAACTTCCTCACAGGAAAAAATATTTTAGTTCATCATGGAACATCCTACGAGGATAAAACTAGTATGTACATACGATAGTACTAGCACAAGGAAAGGTTAGACAACTTTTTTATCAATCGCTACAGTAGGTACTCTTCAGGTAACTTAAATGGTTCACTTCTAAAAAATAATTCACAATTTCATAATAACCCCATTTACATTAACAAAGGAAAGTACTTATCATTGTATTGTAATAAAACATAACCTTAACCTTAATTTTAAACGCGGTAAAAACAAATGAAATCTTATTTGTCAGGTAGTTAAACCGGTAAGTATACATTTTAAGTATATTTAATAAATGTTAATAGATTCGTATATTACGTCATGATACTGATAAAAATATTCCGATAAGCAATCTAAGCGCCTTCTTACTTTTATACTTACAGAAGTCTTCTAACAATATCCTGAACTTCGGTGTTAAACTTCAAATAAGTAGGTGTCCTGTGGCTTGTTTCCATTAAACTAATTCCAGTACCTTTAAAGTTCGTTAACTCGTCCCTTATAACTTCATACACCTATAAATATCTTATTTTAGAAAACATGTCTTGTATAAGAAAGCAATGTTTCATATTTACTTACTTCCTCAGGCAATTTTGCCGGGCCGGCACCAAAATTGTGTATTTTTGGCATTTTATTATATTGACACAACTATTCGCGTTCGATCACACAAGGCAACTGAATAAATGTTTAGCGAATAGCGAATGACTCTCAATTATTGTGATACTAAAGCCGTCATGGAATGTTATTAAATTTGTCTCGCAAATTTTATCGAAATAAACATTATCGTAATACCAAAGACTAATTGTGTACAATATAGTGCTGTTCAACTATCTGGTATTTTAACCAAATAAAACCTGTTCATTCCGAATCGCTTGCGCAGTTTTATCTCAATACCTATTACCTACCTGCTTATGCACCAAATATTCCCTTTCTTTGTATTGAAATTTTAATTTATATTTAATTGATAGAGACCTCTTGATACATAAAAAGTGATCATGTATCAAGATTATCTATCAAACACTTTAAATTATAATAATTACCGTTTCAACAAATTTGCCAAAAAAATAAAAATTGTTTTATCGTTATGGTAAAATTTAAGTTATTCGACTCCTATAAGGGATTAAATTTTCCTAGTAATAGACGAATAATTATTATTGTTATCGGCTGTCTGTATAAGTACCTTTAAAATGTGTTGACCCGAACATGTCAAGCATGTTTTGGTAACTGGTTTTCTCTGGAATATATATCAACATAGCGATTAACGTTGGCTCATTTGCGAAATCGCCGTCTTGGTAAATCTACGCTTATAAAGAAAGAAAAGATTTATAGTTAATATTTAAATTATTATATACTGCTCAAAACAATTAGCGGAACAAGATTTTTCTCCTTTCTATTGCTTAAACTAAAATTAGATTTAAATTAACTTGTACGCTATTTTTTACCTTGTTAATTTGTTAATTACTACAATTAATAAAAAAATTCAATTTGTATTTTTTTATTAAAAAAAATTAAAATGTGCATTGTAGACGAAAAACTAATTGGTGATAAAAAAGGTCCATCAAAGAAATATTCTTATATCGTTTGAATATTCGTCTTTGGTGACTTTCAGTAACGTGTTTGGCCTCCATGAGCCCTAATCACGGCTTGACAACGACGCGGCATGCTTCGTATGATTCTCCGAATATCTTCTTGTGGAATTCACTCCCATTCTTCAATCAACGCCTCAGTGAGCTGCTGCAGTGTTTGAGGTGCAATCGGACGCTTCCGGATGCGCCTGTCAAGCAAGTCCCAAATGTGTTCAATTGGATTTAGGTCAGGGCTCATGGAAGGCCACTCCATTACACGGATTTCCTGCTGTCGTAAGTAATCTGACGTGATGGCTGCAGTATGCGGCCTGGCATTATCTTGCATTAAAAGAAAATCTGGGCCCATACCATATACTGCGGGCCAAACATGATCTTCGAGCACATTTTCAATATAAGTTTGAGCACACAAGCGCCCGGGAACAACGACGAGATCTGTGCGCTCGGTCAAACTAACTCCGCCCCAAACCATCACAGTGCCACATCCAAATTTGTCATATTCCTGGACTGCTGCTGCACTGTATCGCTCGCCTGGGCGTCTGTAAAGACGGAGACGACCATCACAACGTGTTAGACGGAATCATGATCCGTCAGTAAAAAGCACTGGCCTCCAATGTCGAAGTTGCCAATTAGCGTGATTTTGCGCGAACTGTCGGCGAGCTTGTCTATGTTGAATTGTTAGACGCACAGCCCGAACTGGTCGGCGTGATCTCAAATTGGCTTCCAACAACCTATTTCTTACCGTCTGGTCGGAAATTTCTACACCAGTAGCCGTCCTTAGTGTATTTTGTAGATCTCTTGCAGTTGTGGTGCGGTTACGTAAAGCACAGTTGACGATGTAGCGATCTTGCAAACGTGTAGTTTTTCTCTTTCGACCTTGACCACGCCTTCGTGAGTATTCTCCCGTCTCACGGTATCGCTTCCAAAGTCTGTAGATAACAGAAGGGGCTACTCCTAGATCATTTCCTACATAACGCAAAGTTCGACCTTCTTCAAGCAAAGCGATAGCTCGGGAGACATGCAATTCAGTCAGATCTGGCATTATGACCTAAACTCACTCGCTTCAATGAATAACAATACTCAAAAGGCTCACTTCAATTTCTATTAATACTCAAAAGATGGAGAAAAACTACTTAAAATGTGTTTTCTGTGATAAGAAAGTAATGAAAATTCAAAGACGTCACTTTGTTTTTAGGTGTTTCTAGACACATTGCCACTTTATTATAGGACTACTAACCAAAACGCCGATGCTCTTTTGTTTTTTATTATCTTCGACAATGCCTTAACATTATCTAGTGGCCAGTAATAATTAAAACCTCAAGTAAAAAGTTTAGTTCTACTTTAAAGTTTTGTTCCCGTAATTGTTTTGAGCAGTATATTTCTTAAAATATATAAAGTGTACATCGATTTTAAATATTCATCAAAAATTAATTTAAAAATGCTTGAATTCACTTCACGCGTTAATTTACACAATTATAAGTATACACACAATTATAGGACACGGTTAAATTTGATTTAATCAATTGAAATAGACCTTAGAACGCAATTTTTCTGAGGTGCCTATTTTTTGCAAAAGAGTGTATTAAGTTATTTGGTTATTCAATAAGGAAATATAACAGACGTTACTAATACAAGCAATATAATTATAACATAAATTACTTTAATAGTCTATAATAAGAGAAGTATCCTTTAATTGCTCCACAGATAACTCGAAACAATTTAAAAGATTAAATTAATATTTTTTACCTTAGATTTAAAAATATTCATAATATTCGATTGGGGAAAAAGTCCTTTGGCATTATAATATATATGAACTTGTAATCAAATATTTTTGGCTATACTAATTATATCTGGCTGGGTTTAGTATCATTAAAAGTTTAGATTTTAAAGAAGATAATTCCAAATTCAAATAAGGAAAATTTTTATTTGTTTTTCGTACCGTAAGATGAGTAAATCTAATGAAGAAATTCGATACATTTTAAAATTTTACTACAGAAAAGGTAAAAATCCAACGCAAGCCGCAAAAATAAAATTTCGATGTTTATGGACCTAGTAGTCTGTGAGAGTAGCAGAAATTATGTTTAAGCGTTTTTAATCCGGAAATTTTGATGTCAAAGATGCACGTCGCTCTGGTCGCTCTCTTACGGATAAAATGCATGCTATTTTTGAAAAAGTGGAGCAAATCATCTTGATAACGCTAGACCTCACACATCTTTAACCACTCAGCAAAAAATAAGAGATTCATCCGCCGTATAGACCTGGCCTTGTCCTTTCGAATATCTACTAGTTTCGGCCTTTTCGGATATCTTTCTTATGAAAATCACAAGTAAATTTATAAAGTTATCATTTCTGATCACTATTGACGTCTCTCAACGAGTTAAAGAAAATTCATCAGGCGTTTTATGGTAGCTCAAAATATATTTTAAATATATCCTACATATACAGTATGTATTAAAATATCGACAAAAATTTAATTTGCAATGTTGCGATAAACATGATATTTTTTTACAAAAGTAAAGCGATCAGGAGATCATCTACTTCAAAACTAAATAATAATCATAAGGTATGATAAACTAAAATAATATTAAAATATGTAGTTAAGATATTGATAGAAGGTTTTTAGGATAAAAATAAATAATGATATTTGAGTAATGTTTTCTGAATGAATTAAATGAATATTAATTAACTTCACAGTTTATTCGCCGCAAACTTTAATAACTTTATAATATCAGTACATCAAAACAATTGACAATTGAATTAAACAAAACTTGTTTTACTAGTGTTTCTAGACAGTTAAGCACAGAATACTTACTAAGGAGTGTGAGCAATCCCTAGCGCAAATAACTTCTAACGTCACTGTAAGCTGTCAGAATCGACTTATACGTCAAGTGAAAAATGACAGACACAGATATCCCTATATTTGTTTCGTCGGACATCGGCACCGCGGAACGCTTTTCGGACTTCAGTTTAACTGTTTTTTTTTCACATCGGGCTCGAGTTCTTGGTTCATGCACGTTCATTGTTCACGTTTCCCTCGTTGTATCTTAATGAGTGTTAATTTCATTTATTAATTGGCTAATAAGTGATCAAGCATTATAGTATCGAGTGTAAAATCTGAATCTTATTAAGGACATGCCTTCCGTTAAAGATGAAATGTTGAGGGAAATCAATTGTTTAGATATTAGCATTACTGAAAAAAGTCCAGCAAAGAACAGCGCACTTGTCGATGTAAGAGCCTGTAATAAACCTGCTTCTAAGGTAAGGTATTGAATACCCTTAACATTTATTTAACTTGCACGAGTTTGTACTTGTAGTAATTATCGATCGCTCCCATTTTTGTTCTATATATTTGCTGTAAGCCTTTATTGTTTTTATATTTGCCTGATTTCGTAGAGAACATCACAGGGATCTGTCACAAATTTTTATTAAAGCAATTTAGAAATGTTTTAATTCAATCTCTTTGTGTGGTACATGTTATATGGCATAATATAAACATATTATTGGTAAAAGAAACATTGAAAATTAATACATGATGAAAATCTTACATAAAATAGGATCTTCTTAATTATTTGCAAGGTTATTTAATCTAAATAATATATTTTATTGGAAATAATAAATATCCTTTTAATGCACTATATTTTAAATTTATTTAACTTTAAAAAGCCTTCGCGTTTTATTTGGTAACTATTTTGCCTTTAATATTTTATGGACATGTTCATTTTTATAGAAAGACATCTAAACATTTGTTACAACTTAAAATTAGGCTATTTAGTTAAAAACAACTTTTAGATTCAAGTTGATAACTTAAAAACTCCCAAATGTTACAATCCAATAGTTTATTCCACATGGTCATACCTAGCACTAAGAATCAACACTTAACAAATAGCTAATAATAAGGTCTTCATTACAAATTTTAACTGTATTATTCATAGTTGAATACAACCACAGCATAAATGTTAAAACACTCACAATATAAACAATGTAAGTATGTTTTTTATACACTGTATTTCATTGAACTGTATTAGAATTGTTAAACATTTCCGAAACTTATTTAAATTTTTTTTTAAATATTATGCTTAGCAGACCATTACCAATACACATTTTTAAATATTTAAATTAATGTATTTTAAAAGTATTGGTTTTACAAATTAAGAAATCTCACTCATTGTGTGTAAAGTGTCTAGTAATTATATCATGAATGATATAACAATGGTTCATATCTAACCACTTTAAGCAAGTGATGTCAGTAATGCTTTGATGCACATCATGCAATATTTAGAATGTAACCATTAAGCATTTAATACTATCAACCATAGCTTAAGCAATTTTTCAATTTTGTATTATTTATATTATATTATTATCTTGTATTTATTTACTTAAAGTATGATTATTTATTTTTAATAAATATAGTTAAATATGTATCAAAGAAATAAGGAGTTTTATAATAGATTTTGCTTATGAAAACATATAGATTTTTAAGCTTTCCCATCTAATGCAGTTATAAATTTGAAAGCCATTTGACCCAAAAATGCTATTCATAATTTATGCCGTTATGAAAGTAACAATATTAAAATATTATGTAACATTTCTTGTGCAATAAATTATTTTACCTCAGTAGTAAGTTAATTGATAGTCTGCCTATCAACTAATAGTACAATGATTTTAAATTTCTCTCAGCGTCTGGCTAGAGTCTTTTCACTTTTTTTTCGCCTCCCGCTCGCAGCACGCGTTTGTTCGTACCGCGGCAATAATCACACATATAATTGTCTTTTAAACTAAAGCAGAGAGTTTTATGTAGAATGTTGACATAATTTGCACAATTTCACGCCTTTTCACAGTGGTTTATTAGTTTTTTGTTTTCTTTAAATATTTCAGTGTACCCCTTGCAGCTAGTGATGTGGGCGACTGGCTTATTTCTTTATGTACTTTTTGTTTTATGAAATGCACAACTTTTTTAGTATTTGAGTGCTGGATACATGTAGTGCATGCTTACAATATCACTTGAAGTAGAGAAGCCATCATGACCAATTCCCAGGTTTGTTAAATTATCTCTCTTATATTTATATACTGTGATATCTTGTGGCTAAAAGACTGGTTTCATGTCTTTGAATACTAATTGAACCAACTTAGTTCTCGTAATTTATTTAGTCACTAACTATTTGGTATCAGAAGATCAACAAGCCACAGACAATTTTTGTATTGTTTGCAAAAATTATTATTATTGTATTATTAAGCTTTGTTATAAAAATACTTCAGTTTTAGCCCATATTTGTGTTACGTATGCATGTAGGAAAGCTATGTAGTTTTATAGTCGTGCAAATATTTCCAGGTATGGTTCCGTGGCGTGAGAAGCTCTAAATTCCGCCATGTGTACGGTGTGCCATTTAAAAGGGAACGATGTTATGATAACATAAAAATAACGAGGAATGCACACGATTCCAACTTTTGTGCTGTAAACCCCAAGTTTGTTGCGATTGTTACTGAAGTCGCAGGCGGTGGGGCCTTCCTTGTTCTGCCCTTGGACCATGTAAGTTATAAACATAAATACTTATTTTTACAGTTCAACGGGTTTGTCAATTATCATTGTCTATGTAGGCTGTGAAAATGTATAATGCCGGTGATTTCGACTAGTTTTCTTTATATATTATTTTAAATTTAATACGTGTAACTAAAATACATTGAAATCTCATGGGCACACATTGTCATGACATGAAGACATAGGTAGACCTGCGAAGTCGAAAATTTCCTGAATCTGCCATAAGTTAGAATAAAATAGAGAATGAATCGCTTAAAATGTGCTTTAATTAGAAAATCACTAGTTCCTTCCTCAGTGGAAGTGCCTCTATCTATATAATAGGGGTCCAATGTAACTATTACGTGTCCCAATTTAGTCTTAACAAACGTGACCTAAATAAATCAAGGCACATACGAAAATTTAATGGACATTGGTCTTACAAATATTTACCAGTGGTGAATCAAACGATATATTGCCCTTATTGGCTTTGCCAGGGGTGATAAGGTATTTGTGACACTTCAGAAAATATCTATGACATCGATTTAATTTATCTGATAACGTAACTCGAACAATTCATGAGTTTTATGCAAATGTGTTGACAAAACCGTGAAAATATTAATTTGCATGAAGTATATTTTGTCCTTCTAAAATATTTATTTTTGGTGAACGTTGCCGCCTTAAATAATATTATATACCTTCCATACTTTTACATATAAACCCTATTCTAGATAAATATAAATAACTTGCTTGTATAGGTGTAATATAATAAATTTTGTTGTGTTGAAAATTTTGGCGCCATAAATCCCCAAAGACTAGAAAGAACGCGGTAACGAATTGTCATTTTCATTTTTCCGTTAAAAGTCCGTCCGTGTTCAGTGACTGTTCTTGTATAAAAACAACAAACAAATAAAAATTAATTAGTTGGGCTTATATTGAAAAATTTGCTGTATTAGCTTTTTACCTGATTCGTAGTAATCATCCTCAGGCTGAAACCAATTTAAAAAAATAAGAATCTGAATAGTTATTGCGATCACCCGTTGATTAATAAAATATGCATATTCTGATTGATTACCTCCGAGATGAAATTGAACACGTCGGGTCTGCTAGATGATATTGCCATGCAAATGCAATCAACCTTGTCCGTTATACGTACTGGCTATAAAGCAAAACATTTACATATTATCGTAATCAAGTAATGTGTCATTTTTAACACTTAGCATGTTCCATACGTGAGTAGAAAACATTATGAGAATACATTTAAACAATTTTACACTGATTTTTGTATTAGGATTATAATGGGAAGCATTTGTACGTTGTTTGAATATAAATTAATCTATTAATTAATTTTTAAACGATTCTGTAATTAGAGAATATCGTAACAATTCGACTTAGGGTCCTTCAAGAAAAGAGCGTACCAAATTTCTTAAAAGACCGCCAACGCACTCGCGAGCCCTCCGGCATTGAGAGTGTCCATTGGCGGCGGTATCACTTACATGAGCCTCCTGCCCGTTAGCCCCCTGTTCTATACAAAAAAACTATAAATATAAACAGGAAAAAATGTTTGTAACTTCCGCTATTCACCTTTCAAAAGCGCTATTATTCCTGTGTACATATATTCAAATTAGAAATATTTAAAAAATGTTCCGTGAGCAGGACAAGCCGCTGAAATAATATACATTTTTAGTACTTTAGGTGTATAGGTAAGATTCAGAAACGAGACAGCGTTAACTATGACTTCGATACATCAAAGTCTAATACATTTATATCTAGAGGAGTCGGATTTAACGTTAAGTCGGGTTTATAAAACTTTTCAATTATAAATAAAACTTAAATTTAATTATTTAAATATGAAAGTATAGTGATAGTAAAAAGCCCTAGGTAACGAACGGGGTCTGGTGCAATTCCCCTGAGGGCAGCAAATATATTCCGTCAAAAATAACCGTTAGACAAAAACGTTCATAAATTCTAAAGTATCTAGACGCTGTACCGTTTAGCACTCAAGAATAACTGTAACTGAATTGTATCGAATTGTAATATTATGTAATTACACTGGTTAATTGGCTGGTAATAAGCGTGTCGTATGCACTAATTGGTTCGATTCATTATTCATCATTCACGCATATTCCACGAATTGGATGGACAGCATCGCATTGTGTAATATAAAGTTTTTTTTTTCGTATATGATTCTGTTTCAAGAACTTGAAATAACGTAACCAAATCAAGCGTATGTTGTTTAATTTATTTACGATTAATTCTAACATATATAACAACTATTAATATATAGCGATTCTTAAGGCAATTTCTGCCACGCACCACCACGATGTGGAACCAGCTGCTCACTGAAGTATTTCCGAACCAATTCGACTTAGGGTCCTTAAAGAAAAGAGCGTACCGATTCTTAAAAGGCCGGTAGCGCGCTTGCGAGCCTTCTGGCAGTGCGAGTGTCCATGGGCGGCCTCCAGTAACTAAAAAAAACAACTTGGAATTAAATTATTATTTTTTATTTTTAAAATATTATATGCATTCCATAAATAATGTAGTATAGTATTTATTTTTTTTAAATATGTGTCACAAAAAACTATTTACTTAATAATGAGTTTCGAATAATTATTATTATTTATCCATACAACAATAATTGTTTAAGGTACATTTCTTAATATATATTTTCTAGATTCTAAATTTTACCAACATCACCTTGATGGCTGGAAGTCTTCCACAGTCCACAAGGCATTTTCTTTTGCGAACTGTGGAATCGTCTTCCGATGAGGGTCTACCCTAGGAGATACGACCTCCAACTGCTCAAAACGCACTCCTCCCTCAAAGGCCGGCCACTAAAAATGGGTGTCTATGGGTTGCGATGACTGCCCTTTTTGGGCGTCCCGCAGACTCGTTTCCCTTGTCATATAAAAAAATATGTTTAATTATTACTTGTGCTAGTGTTCTAGTATTTGTCTTTGTATGCCTCTTTTAAGGTAAAGATCTCCTTTTACATTTTGTCTTGAACAATCCCGAACCGCCGCCCATGGTCACCTGTAACGCTGAGGAGCTTGAATATATACCAACCTTGGACCTTTCTTGCATGTTTCCTGTAATACATATACTGTATGTTTTCAGACTGGTCGTCTTGATTTCAACGCGAGCCGTGTAACGGGCCATAAAGGCCCCGTTTTAGACATCAAATGGAACCCGTTCAATGACAACATCATCGCCTCGTGTTCTGATGACTGCACGGTAATGTTTAACATATTTATTAACGCTCTAATTCACACATTGTTAAAAGTGTTTTGTTTCTATGTAGGGCGGCAAAAGGTGCTGCGAACCGAAATCGTAGCAAAAGAAACGATGTTTGACTTAATAAAGTCGAGGTCAAAGGATACAATTTAAAAAAACTGTGCTTTTTTTATTAGCCGCCAAAAAAAATAAATGAAAGGTCATATTTTCTTTAATCAATAGAGTACCTAGAGAGCTGTAACAGCAAAGTACGGTGAAATTGTGGATCAAATCAACCCATCCAGTTTTTAGTGTTCGGTTCTTTGAATTGGTGCCTGAATTGTTTTAATGGTTGGCATTTTTAATCTTAAAAGCATGCCTTTTTTATCAATTCACTTACTTATACATCTTCCCAAACAAAGATGTGACTTAATTTTCTATGTATGTAATTTAATTTTCTGGGACTATATTTTTCGGGATGCCGAATGACCTGGTTTCGCAACATTTTTTGCGGCTCCTGATATTTTTTATTTGTAGTCGTTTTTTTCCCTTGCTTATGTTCTAATATAATTGATGTGTGTGTGTGAATGTGACTTATTTTTTGGGATATTTTATTTAGGCGTGTATATTTAAATTGTTTTAGTACGTATAAACATTTTTTGCGGTTCCTGATTTTTTTTGTGGTTGTTTTTTTCCTTGATTAAGTTTTAATAAAATTGATTAAGTTAATTTTGTGATGTCATAATTTCTTGTAAGCTAACGCTCAATAATGCTCTTATAAACGATCGAAAAATATTAAGAAAGGCAACGGACCGCCTTATCGCCAACAATTTGTTAGTAAATATATTAATATGTTTCTTGATAATCCTAGTGCTGATGTCATACCATGGACAAAGTAAATTAAAGGTTAAATATAAATAAATAATACGTCATTTTCATAGTAAATGAGGATCTGAAATACATTATTTTTCATCTCCTTTCATTAAGCGAAAGCTTTATTTGTGAGAGTGAGACAACATGCTGCTAAACGACTGTTTTAGTAATCCACTTTTTGAATATTTAATTTTAATTTTTAATAGATTTACAAAAACACTCACTATTTTTTACAGTATAGGAACTGACTTGAAGCAGATCTTTCGTCAGCTCTCTCAACGGACAATCAAATAATTGATCCTAATACACGATTCAAAGTTTTCGTCATCAGTGCAGCGGATATTATAATAACCATATCATAACATTAGTTTAATTAATCAGTAATATTTCAGCCAATATAGAATATTTGTGCTAACATCAGAAACTATATGAGTTTTATTATTATAGGTAAAACTATGGCACATCCCAGACGGTGGTCTTTCTATGCATTTGACGGACTGGCTGGTAGAGCTGCATGGTCATAAACGTCGCGTCGCATACATCGAATGGCATCCAACTGCTGAGAATATACTCCTTAGTGCGGGCTTCGATTACTTGGTAAGTAATTTTACTTTATAATATATAACATTATCTTATAAATAAATATATTAATACATACATAGTATGTTCTACGTTCGTACGACGTACACGTCTGTAATACAAAAAAAAATCTAATTTTCATCAACATCGGTCGAGATGTTTAGTAGGAGAAATGAAATATGTATACATACACGTTCAATTGTGAACAATTTTCGAGTTTTAAAGTTTATTAAAGTGTTTAAAAATAATTTCAAAAAAAAAATAAAAGCTATTAACTGATTAACAAAGTTTCTATCCCAATCCTAACCGAGGGCATTAATCTATATAAATTTTCATTTATACTTAGAACTCTAAGCATATAAAACAATTAAAACATTTATTGTAGGCTTAGTAAAAAACATTTGAAGGACCTGTCCGGTCGCGAAACTCCAAAAAAGTACATTGTTTCATTCCAATTTTTTAAATCGTTTCTTAAAGTAAGCCAAATGGAAAAGTTGAGTAGTTTATGTATCCATTTTGAAAGATCGATACACGATTTATATATATATTTAATAATTACTAGTTGCAAGTCGTAACTAAAGCAATCTAAACCGACAGGTAAAAATTATAAATGTGTTTACTAAGAGATTACGCGAATAATTCAGTTTTAATTCAAAAATAAACTATATCTAAAAAAAATATCTATTTCACTTAGTATAGAGCAAAAACATTTTATTGACGTGACTAACAAAAGCCAAAAAAACTCTTCATACAAACGAAGGTGTGAAAGGTGAGAAAATTAAAACAGTTGTTGAACAATGAACCTACAATCTGGTAATCTATAAATTACTCTCACTTTCACACTGATTTTCTCTTTAATTTTTTTATTACTTCCTCCGGTATTTACGTTTTAATATTAAAAATGCTACATTAATTTGAGATGAATTTCCGGAAAAGAATTGTTGTTTTTATTTAAACTATTGTATGGAGTAACAAATTTCTACGTTCGTTGGTTTAGAGAATCTATAAATTGCCTGAGAACACTTGCAAGTACACTACTACAATCACACAGATAGGGTACTTTTTTTAAATAAAATTAATTTTAACTAACAACTCTAATTTAAGTTTAAGTTATTTTTAACACATCTATATTCTTTATATATATAAATTGCTGTTCGTTTGTCTCTTATTAAGATCTTGAAATATTTGTGGAAGATCAGTTTAAACATTGAGAAATGTGTGATAAGTAAAGAAATAAATTAAAACGACAATGTGAATTTTCCAATGCATATATATATTGGAAAATTCAAATAAATATGTGTATATTTCGATGTAAGAAATGTCACTTGGTTGTGAGATATTTTATAATATTTGTTTATCATTTTTATATTAGATATTTAGAAAATTTAGAGTAGGTTAGTTATGTACGTGTGTTGTGAAATTATTTGAAAATAAACTATATAAAATAAATAAAAAATAGTTTTAACAATATGTACACTATTATCTCAATCTGAATCCTATTGTACATATTGCTAAACAAATAAATAATTTTGTTATTTTTTATTTACAAAGGTGCAGGTAGGTCGCATTGATGCGAACGTGCATTTTGTGACTATTGAATAGTAATTTCTTACTTTCAATCTCAGATATAAATAATTGCTAGAAAGGCCTTTTTGATGTTTTGTAAATACATATTTATTCCATTAATTTGTATTGAACTTTTACTATCTTTAGATAGATTTATATATTTATGTATTTTTCTGACATTTTAAATATTTTATGTTGTTAATTATATGTACTTATAATTATAAATTATTAGTTTTTTAAATTAGTATAAAGGTTTTTTTTAAATGGATGGCGATGTATTACAAAAACTATTAAAATTTCACACAAGTATATTATGTAGGTGATACAAAGTTCACCGGGTCATCTTGTTTTAAATAAATTTCAGATCTTCGTGTGGGATGTAGGCAAAGGCGAAGCCGTCAAGATTATTGACTGTCACAGTGATGTGATCTACTGTATGTCATTTAATAGAGATGGGTCACTGCTCGCTACCACTTGTAAGGATAAGAAGTTGAGGGTTATTGAACCGAGGCGGGGAATAGTTTTATCTGTGAGTACATTTATTATAGAATTATATCAGTTAATTACCTAAAGATATGGCAGATGTGTTTTTGCGTCTGTTTCGTTCATCTTTCGCTATCTATACTAATTTAGTTGATTTTTTTTCCTTAGAAATTTCTGCCTTGAGTTTAATACTTTGTATAGAACAATGTTGACTTTGATTATAGTGGATATCATAGAAAATTATAGTTAAATGCACGCATATGATGTTCTTGTAACAATTGACAGACAAGTAAAAAATTTACAAAGTTACAATATAGAAACCGGGCGTTAATATATTAAAATATATTCTCTGTATATAATATAAGTAAACTCAATTTTGTTATTTGTAATTTATATAAATGTTATCTGTTAAAATTTTATTTTTAATTTAAAGGAAGGTCAATGCCACACAGGCACCAAGGCTTCAAAGTGCACCTTCCTAGGCAGCCAAGGGCGTGTACTCACTACCGGCTTCTCCCGGTACAGCGACCGGCAGTATGCAGTGTGGGAACAGCATGACCTCAGCAAGCCCTTGGTCTGCGAGACCATTGACAGCTCTTCGGGTGTCGTCTTTCCCTATTACGACTACGATACTAATATGGTAAGTACATTTTTTTTTAATTAAAAAAAAAAAAACAAAATGAGATTTGATTCAAATTTCTCTGTTAGTAAAAAATCAAACAAATTTTTGATGAAAGTTGATTTTTGACAATTTCGTCAAATTTGTTCTTGTAAAATTATATATGTAATATAATTCTGCAGGTATACCTTGCTGGCAAGGGTGATGGAAACATTCGGTATTATGAAGTGGTAGACGAAGCGCCCTATGTGCATTTTCTCAACCAATTTCTTTCTGGGAATCCACAGGTAAGATGTTTTTTAGTTGCAATTTAAACTACTTTTGCAATACCAGTACGACTTCAAGGAAAGCATAAGAAAACCGGCATTGTATGGTATGATATGGTTGGTGGACTTCGACCACAGAATTAGGAAGCTAGCATATATTAGACTCAAAAATCGGCATGTCAGGCACGAAAGAATAATACTTGCCTATTCATAAAAAATGATGACCAAGAAACTGATAGAAATCTTTTTACCATGGATAGCTAAAATCTTCATCGATGTAGAAGTCTTCCAAGTAAAGAGCGGACTAATTCATAAAATGCCGGCTCTTGCGGTCCTTTTGGCAATATGCCCATGGGCATATCACTTTACTTCAGATGAAACAGCTGCCAGTTTGCCCCGTTATATAAAAAAGATAGCTTAAAGTTACAAACTAGTTTTTTTAACAAAGGTTATTAATAAATCAGTCTGTAATATTTTTTTTTTTTAATTCTCTTGATTTATTTTTTGCAGCGTGGTCTAGGCTTTGTGCCAAAGCGTGGTGTGAACACAGCTCAATGTGAAGTGTTCCGTTTCTACAAACTACACACGTCACGTGGCTTGTGCGAACCCATTTCAATGATTGTTCCCAGAAAATCTGACTGCTTCCAGGTATTTTTTTATTTATCTCAACAGAACTATACATGAACATTTTTTTTTTTAATTATGTTATCGTCTAAATTACGTGACTACATACTTTCCACTTATTGACAAATGTTTTGTTATAAAAATGCTAATAGATTTAAGTTCCATTTATTTTAAGTCACCTCCTACTTCTTAAAGAGCAAATAGTCCTACAGGACAAATAAATTTATACTTATTATTATTTTTCACTGATTTAACTATTTAAAAAGAGTACCGAGAGTTTTTTACGCCGGCTTTTTCTCCTACACCCTGTCTTCTTTGCCAATGAGTAGGGATATCTACCGACTCAAATTTAATGACGTAGAATAAGTGGTACCTGTATCTTATTTTTACTTAAAACGGTTTTTATAACATAATAAACTTATTTTATTTTTAAACACGGTAGAAGTAATTTGGAAATTACAAAATACATATTTAGTAACAAGTTCGGCAATTAAAACTAGCAGTAAACAAAAATTATTCGTAAAAAGAAAATTGATTATATAGTTATATAATTAATACTGAGCAGTGATTTAGCTAAATAGGCAGTTAGAAGTGGGCCAAATCTTAACAAAATTATTTATCGAACTACTAATTCCATCATTTTTACCGGCTATTTATTTATTAGTCTACGTATTTTTTTTAGTACTGACATTGTAAGACGAAAGAACTGGCCAGTTGTTTTAAAATACTGACTATGTTTTAGTGTCGCACAAATTCCAACCAGCAATAAAAAAAATTGCCCATTTTCTTATGATTCTTGTATATTTAAATAACAGTTTAAAAAATAATCCCTTATATGAAATAATAACATAAAAGGTGACACATTCCTATAGTTTATAGCAAACCTTTACTTGTCTTGTAAGTTGCCTTTTATTTATTAAGTTATATGAAAAATAAAAACTTTTAACAGGATGATCTGTACCCGGACACAGCTGCTCCTCAACCTGCTTTGAGTGCTCGGGACTGGATGAGCGGTATGAACGCGCCGCCCTTGCTTATAAGTCTTAAAACAGGTATGCTATCTCTGGTGAAGTCAAAGATTTTCATTTTAATCAAAGAAGAAAATTAAGAATTACTAACCCTTTTTTGTGTCCAACTTTCAAATGCAGTTACTTATGCTTTTAAAACATGCCGTTATCACAAAGTCAACCTAAACTGGGGACAAGGCACTTCGCCAGTCGTATAGTCTAAGAGCTGTCAAATGTCTGTTGTTCCGTATGATGTTTGACATATTTGACAGCGCCCAAGACAATTGTTCCATGAGATATAAATTAGAATGATAGAACTTAGAAAAAAAATTATATGCTTAAATGTAAAAAAACTTGATTCAAGTTTAAAATACGTGATTCTATTAATTTTAAAATGGCAGTAAACATTTTTTTTATTTTAGTTTAATTCAAATTGGTATCCATTTGAATCTAAGTCAGCAAAAAAACATTAGTTACAAATTTAAGACGTTTAATTTAAGAGTAGCCGGTATCTCTGAAGAAAAAAAAAATTCATTATTATAGAATAAGTATAGAACATACACTGCTCAGTATTACATCCAATATCGTTTTTTCGTGTGTCATTTTTACAAGCCTTTATTATGATTCAAATATTTTCCAGGCGTAACAATATCCACTCATAAGCCGCGTACTAACAACAAGGACACTCCGGCGCTGCAACCCCAAGATGCGAACAATAGGAAGAAGTTCGCGTTCCTCTCACGAGAGACCACTCCCGACTACCGTCCGCTCGGAACCTGGCAGCGAGAAAATCACGTCAATGAAACCGATAACGTGACGGTAGTGTTAACGATATATACTTACTGTTATTTATTTTCAAAGTTACACATTATAAATAATTACATAAAATAAATTTAACATTCGAACGGTGAACGTAAAATGATGAGCCGGCTTGGCTTGTCTTAGATACAAAAAGTTTGTCAGGCACCTTCATTCTAGATTTACAAATGATCATGAAGCAGATACAGAATTCTGGGCCCAGAGATAAAACGGTTGTCGGGCCATTGATTTGTTTTTTTTATGTATTATTATTTTAGGTGGTAACGGAGAAGTCTCAAAAAACTAACGCGAACCAAACCACAAAGTTCCACCAGCTGCAGCGGATGTTTGGCAAACAACCTGGCGAGTTAGAACCAGTGCCTCTTTACAAGCAAATCAATCATGGCGACGTTTTCACTGAACATGAGGTATTTTTCATATTAAGTATTTCATTAATTTTTAAATGTGTAAAAGCTATGTTGATAAAAGACAATACCATATTATTTATACTTGAACGGCCCCATAATTAGCTCACTCATTTTTTTTCCGACAATTAAGTTCATAAAAGAGAGTGCGATAATTGTTAAATGAATTACAATCTAGCCTATCCAATAATTATGGCTAATAAGTAATATAATGTTTAGCATAATGTTGAATTAATTTTCTTCAATACTAATAAATAGCTTTAGCTATGTTTATGTTCATTAACATAATGTTTTGACACTAAGTTTATGTGTCTAAGATACACTCTTGGTAACATGATAATTCATACAAATTCATTTAATTTAAAAAAAATTTTTAGTGTTTTGACCTGCTTTTTATAAAAGGTTTTTGTCAGATAAAAAATATTAATTTCGATTGACACGTGAATGTGATGATGAAATCGCAAATCCTAATGTCTTATTAATTTAATTCAATTATTTAGCCACAGATAAGCTAATTTAATTAAAAATTTGCTTATCTGTGGCTTAATAATTGAAGTCAAAATTTATAAATTGAGTAATTTAATATGTAATGTACTTTATAGTTGCGTCTCGCATTTAACCGTCAAGGTGAAGAATTGCGTATTGTCAAACGTCAACTTCAGAACAGCCAACAGCGAGTGAGGGAACTCGAGCAACACATTGCCACACTTCAAGCTAAACTCCCAAATAACACATCTTAAGCATGGGATGTTATCTCGTAAAGGTAGCGTAATAAACGATTTACATTAATATTTTTTTATTTTGCAAATGCTGCGAAATGTGTCAATAATTATTAAATAAAAAAAAAGTAGGAATCCTCTCTCCTTTCTGTTAAATGCTAGTACTATGGCCAATAGGCACTAAATGTTACCTTTAGACTCAATTTAAATGTTTTTTTATCTAATGGCATTTATGAAGAGAGTCTTTGCCAAAAGAGAGCAGTGGAAGTTATGCTATTATTATATATATATATAATATTATGATTATTAATCAAAAATCTTGATAAGATAAACGTAAAAAAGATAATTCAGCATTATTGCAACATCATCAGTTCTAGTTGACACAGACTGTATGAGATTTGTTTGATGGTACTAAGATTACCTTTTCATACAGATAATATTTGTAATAAAAAAAATATTTTTATTACAACAATCATTTACAGCTCAGACGTTGAGTCTTCCCAGAAATATAAGCAAATATGGTTGTTGAATCGTTTATTCCGATACCTAACTGCTTTGGTTGTTTGCTTTATGGCTGTATTTGTGATCTTTGGGCTATAATAAGTTGTATCTAAGAGATCAATAAGTGTTTTTGAAATCATAAGATATTTGTAAGCAAATTTCGCCTTGCCTCACTGCCTTTGTTGGCTTTTATTTTCAAGTTACAACGGTTTCTTGTAATTGTGTTGTTATATTATATTTTTGATGTTCTTTTATTTTATATAATCTGATTTAGGAAAGGGGTTAAATCTCTTAAACATGATTTGATATGTTTTTTTTTAGTCTTGTATCCAATTTAATATTGTTTAATACATGACAATAATTTTTTTTAAATATTGTAAGAATTTTATTATAGTGAATTTGTTTTATATAAAAGCTTGTGTGATTTATTAATATTGGGAACAAAATTTATCATTCCTGTGTGCGATGAAATGTATAAAAATGCCTAATAAAGGCCTATTGGTTACAACAATAACTTTGTGATAGTTTCATGACACTTAGACATTTATTTTTCCATTTACATAATAGTGCACATGTTTTTATATGCACTTAATAGTTTTGTTGAGTTTAAGTTTTTAGTGATCTGCAAGTCTGATTTCTTAGCATTGTGTTGTATAATTTGTTAATGGCAAACATATGAAGTCTCTAGCAAGAGCCGATCTAGCTTCAAGATCACAATGTCAAAGTTAGTTGATCTTAAAACAAAATAACTATATTAACATCTGCTCTTGGTTTTTAATCATACTTTATAATAGTTAAGGTTTTTCAGTCTAAGATTACTTAACTTTGAATGCGTTAACTTCTGTGAACGCATTTTAAAAGTTACATCTGGACGGCACGAAAAATATTGTACAAAAAAGTTACCTGAACCATATGCGTTATTTGTAGGTTTGGGAAGTTATTGTATTTTAGGTGCTAGAATGGTGAACACTGTATTAGTTTCGTATGAAAGACTATAGTATTCTGTAAATCCCATACTTACTGAGTATTACATTACAAGAAATAATATCTATAAAATGAATAACGCGTCTTCGCTTAATGAATTAATTGAAGACAAATTAATTAATTGATTTTAACAGTAAGTTGGATCTTAAGTTATAAACAGAACAAAAAACAGCAGTTATGGTGTATACAGGTACTTAAAACATTATCTTCGTAGCCATAAAAATGTACCTACGTCTCATATGTAACATTGATGTTAGAATTTTAAAAAAAATCATGATTCATATTTTACATTCCATAAGGATTTATGTATTAAGTAACATTTGAAAGTATTAATAGCATATTAGCTGAGATAGTTTAGTTTCGCTAAGTCAATGTTAATATTTATTGTATTTTTATATCATGCTTGTGTAGCACAAATTTTCAATAAATATTCAAATATAAATTTTTGTTTCATTGTAGTTATAAAGTACAGAATTAGTAATTGCCTTGTTTATATTAGTGAGTTATTTTCCAATATCTGTCTGTTGTGTGTACAAGCAGCTTTATCTGCAATGAGGTTGCTTAAAAAACCTTACTTTTCATCTGGAACATCTCAATTTCTAAACAAAATGTAAAATAAAAAACAGATTATTTTTTTAAGTTTACTTGTAAAAGGAGTAACACAAATCAAATGTCATGATGAGAATAAAAAAGCCAAATATTGGTTTGGCAAAAATGTTATTGATGGACGGAATAGTTGTCTGGACTGATTAAAAAATATAATTAAGCTATTCACAATAACAGAAGTATATAGTAAAACATTTGTTTTAAACAGTATCAGGTAATTAATCAATATTTTTAATACTTAAACAGTAAAAATGTTATGACCTGATAACACTTAAGAAATGATTTTAAATAAAACTAAAGCTATGCCTAATATTATAGCTGACATTTTTAAACTTCCAGTAGAATTACATCCATCGGTGGTACAAGTGTGGATGCAAGTTCTGTACTCAAGTTTGTCCCCGGGCTGCTGTACATATTTACACTGATTACCTAAATCCAAAGATGAACAAAATCTTTTTGTCCCAATACCACCTGAAATTGAATTGTTATTTTAACAACATACAAAAAACAATATTTGGGTATCTACTTCACCATATAATAAATTAGCAACAACTACATGCTGGTAATGGAACATGAAATAGGAAGTGATACCTACTCATGTTGATATAGTATAATTTACAAATATCATTTTTAATTAACAGGTATGCAATTCCATGCTTCAATCAATGCAGAGAAAGCTTCATTGTGTCTCTAGGAAGTTGGAAGACATAAACTGTGAAAAGAGGTATTCACAAGTGCAGAGTTCAACCTATAAATTCATGCAAAATTAGCTTAGTCTAGAATTGTGCGACAGTGAATCTTCAAACCCTTTTTAAACTTTCTTACCTGTGGTACAAAGCTCAATGTGCAAAGTAAAACAGTGTGTTCAATATGTATTTTAAAAAATTGTTAATTAGAACCTATTTCTTTGATGCAATACTGAGCATTGTACACCTGGTCACATGATATGGCTTTTAAAATGCCTCCATCCAAGTTCATAAGACCATCACCACATTCCATATCTGATGTTGAGTTACATTGGTAACATTCTAATGCTCTTCCTGTTAATTGGTGTTAATAATTAGTAATTAACTAAGTAAGCAAGTTATTAGTTGTTAGTTTGATTAGTACACCATATTCTCAAGATATGGTTGTACCTTCAAATCTGCCTATATGTTTGATACAATACTGAGCATCATGGATTAATGAGCAATCTGTTGGTTCTAGTCCTGTTTCAGAGTCTAAATATTCATTACATTCAAATGGGTTATCTGAATCTGTTCCAGAACATTGGTAGCAGTTTATCGAAAAAACTAGAAATAAATGAAATAATAATTACTGAGGTCAATCATACTTATTGGTTAAAGTTTGAAGTTATCAGAATGGAGGTTGGGGCATTATGTCACAAATCAAGTCCGGCACCAGCCAACAAGTGATTTAATACATAATTATTAACATTATGGAAATTTATCAATAAAACCGCGTCGTCTTAATTGGTTTTTTCAAACAATTAATTTTCTTTCAACTCAATCCAGTTTATAATTTGAAGAAAATTACCTGATTTAATTGTTCCAATAATAAATAAGTAAAACAAAAACTGTGAACTCATTTTAATGGTTTAGATTGTTTCTTTAAAGTTACTAAAATCGATCCTGCCTCATTCAATAAAATTTGAATGTTAAAACGGAGAAATCGAAAAAAGTATTTTAAGTCTTTCTTTAAAAGTTATCTATTAAAACGGTGTTTATAGATGAAATATTAGTGTAATTAGATAATTGAAATTGAAAGTTTTCAGTTCAATTAACAGTTTTCAACACAATTTTTAAACTCGTTAGTTGTTATGTTCTACATTGAAGTTTGAACAATAGTCAATACTCAATAAATACTACATAAATTGTTAATCGAGCAGGCAGGCGAAATTTGGCATTGATATTTTATTTGAATATAAAGCCACAGATTATACACCTTAACCGTAAACGGTTATTTTGTAATTTGCAGATATCTGAATGCACGCGGATAAAAACGACCGCCTCTATGTAACAATCTATTTTAAATTATGTTAATCGTATTGACTCAATCTATCGCCTTTTTTCTTTTAAATTTAATTCCCTTTCTATCCCTTATTATACTTGAATGTAACCTAACTGTAACGAATGTATGCTCAGCGCATATGTATTCTTTATATATTCTCTTTTATGTTATTTGTCAATGCGCCAGATACCGATATTATCATAGATTTTTTTTCCATGCTAGGCCACGCGGCCTGTGTGTGATCTGACTGTGATCAAATCACTTCTCGAGAAGCGCCTGTGTCGCTGAATTTAAAAGATCAGTGAAAGAAAAAGAAATTTCAAATGGATTGTGAAGGTACCGCAAGGAGCCTTCCTTTCATTGACTTTCTTAATTTTTCATGTATATAAAAGACCATTTCTGATAAAACTGATTCGCGAAATGGTATACATATATAATTAAAATAATTATCATTGTTATATCTTCCCAGGTAGATTTAACTTCATTAACGCCTTGAATTCTCCAATTTGAGGTCTTTGGTCTATTTGATAAACGGAGGAGTAAACTAAATTACAATAAGTTTTCTGCTGACGTTCATAATATTACAATAAGTTACATTTATAAATGATAATTTGATATGATCTGAAAGGAGATGATACGATTGTTTCGCATGTACACGATTCGATTATCAAAATTATAGAATTTGACATGGAAGTTTGACGTATGACTTATGACTTACCAGTAATTTAAGCAAGAATGTCAAAAAGCAGAAAACAATTTTCAATATCTAATCTTCTACTATTTTATTTCTTAGAGAATAATAGATTTTTGCGATATTCTATTTTTAATTCGTAAAGTTTCGTGTTTATGTGCAAATACGAATTAGATCAACGCCGTATTAATTAGTATAACGAAGTTATCCAAACTTAAATTTTGTTAAATATTGTAAACGAAATGTTTTTTATAAGATATTTTAGTGTAAGTTTCCAATATAAATTATGGTATAATTTTATTGGTGTCTGTATCTGATTGTTTCCTCTCTAGGCTATATTTTGCAGAACTAAATAATCATAATGTTTGCAAGTCTAAAAAGCAAAATTAAAGAAGAGACTGGAAGTGACATTAGCAAGTTGACTAGCAGTTGGAGGAGTGGAGCGTTCTTGGGAAGATTGTCTTTACGTGATGATTCGGTATGTTATATTAATGTAATCATAGGTACTTTGTAAAGTCCGAGAGATCTTATTATAACTGTATATTCTCAAATTGCAGTCCACAACAAGCCCTTCAAGTTCTGGTGGACAAGGTGACACAACATCAGATGTAAGTAAGGATCGCAAGAAAGAAAAAAATAAAACAAGGCTGAAGCCTGTTTTCTACTATAACATTATATTGTATATTCTATCTACTTGTTGTTACAGTCTATATCACCTCAACTACAAACATATCTAAATGATAGAACTGGAGGACAAGTAGACCAAGTAGCTCTTCATCAGCAGTATACCACACAACTTGAAGAGAAATTAAGAGACAGAGATCTGTTCTGGGAGCATAAAATTGAGGAATTGAAACTGTCCCTTGCATCAGTACAAGGTATGAACATTCAATAAATTGGGATAAATTCAAACTCAAAATAACTTTTTTCATATAGGTACATTCCTGATTGTCAATGGAAAAGATGTTAAATTGATTCTAAATTTACATTTACTACCGGTTCACAAGTGTAGAGTAGCCGAAAAGAACTCGTAAAAATTTCTCTGCCACTCTTTTTAACTAAACCATCATACAATCCATCATTTGGTTACATGTTCTAGTGATTGTCTACCTAAATCATAACAAGAAAACATATAAAAAATATCAGCATACTGAACTTTGATCATCTATGTACTTGTATAGAGATATTAAGATTATCAAAGAGACAGATCCATTGTTATGTCAAGTACTATATAATATAGTCAAGTATATATTATTCATATTTAGTCTTTATTTATAATAAAACATTTATTAAGGTGAAGAAGCATCGGCAGCTCAAAACGTGGCTCGAACAGCACAGGCAGAGGCAGCTAAAGCTATATTAGAAAGAGACCAATCGCAGAGACATCTTAATGACCTCAAAGCAAGATTGGCGGCAGCAGAAAATGCACAGGATCGTCTTGATACACTTAATGTAAGATAAATGTTACTGTATGTTGGTTCAAACCTTATTTAATCATAGGAGTATGTATTGCATATAGTGTGTTTCCAAAATATCTGTGTATAAAATCTCTAGTTAAATACATTTGATTTTTGACATTGATAAAGTAATTTACAAATTTATTGTAATTTTGACTAAGTATATTAAAAGTCCAGTGCTCGTCATTACCATCCTCTTAGCTCTATATAAATAATGTTTGACATCTGTACCACTTGCTAGAAAGATGAAATATTTTAAACTAATTCTTCACATTGAAAGCAGCAACTAGAAATTATAATTTATTGTTCTTTAAAATAAAATAAACAAAACTGTGTCATTAGTCTTTTATGAAATTAGTCAATATTTTGTGATATATGTAAGGTATTTACGGATGAAACGTCACGAAGCTGTGCAGCGTTTTTGTTTTTATTTTCAGCTCACGCACTTGTTTTATAAATTTAGTTTCTGATGTGAAACATTTTTATAGGAAGAGTTAGAGGAATCTCGGCGAGCATGGACACGTGAACGCGCAGAACTCACAGCGGCGTTAAGCGCTGCAGACGCCCGAACGCGAGACCTCGCTGATGAATTACAAGTCCTGAGAGCCGCCTTACCCACAACGCATCCCGAACACCACATTCATGATGATGGTAATTATTCGAAACACGAAAAAACTAAACAATTAGTTAGCTGAAGAAATTTGGCTGCCTCATGTAGCAGATATAAAGTTTAAGTTCTATACCAAACTAAAACATGTAAAATTAAATATTTCAAACAATTTTTCTAGTACTAACTGTTTCGATCAAATATCCGATCTGTTGTGTGATAGTGAGCTTTCTTTGAACAGATAAAGATATGCAATTAACGGGTTGTGGTGACTATGACCGCGTTTGTCGTGAGAAAGCGGTCTTAACCCGCCAGCTGCAGGAAGCCAAAATGGTCCTGGCTGATGTTAAAACCTCTTGGAGTGCACAGATTGCGTCGCTTGAGACTCAGGTACAATTAACTGATATAATTAAACCAAACTTACCAAATTTTTCAGGATTGTTTGATAAAAGTCACATTGTACTGTTTTATGAAAGAATTATTATTTTGCTAAAATACTTAACTGGTGTGACATGTTGATGACACTAAACGCATGTTAAAATGGAAGGTCGGGGTTCGATTTTCTGTAGAACAATAATTTTATTACGCTAAGAAAAATGCTCACTTATAACATATTATGTTACGGAACATACATGATTTTAGTTAATTTTATGCATTATACATATGTATAGGTGGCGCGTCTGTCTCGCCAAGCGGGAGAAGAAGGCGCAGAAAGAAGAAGAGTAGAGAACGAGAAAAGAGATATTCAGGAAAATCTTTTAGAATTGTCCGCTGAGCTTGAGAAAGCTAGACAGAACTTGGCCAATAGTGAGGCTAAGGTAAGCTTTTTTATTAACTATATTAATATATTAGGGGCCTGTTTAACAATGTATGGATAAAGTACCAAATAGCTATGCAACACATAAATTATTTGGAAGATAAAAGTTCCGAATAAGACACTTCGCGTTTCATGACGAATAGCGCTAGGTATCTGACAGCCGTGAAACGCAACAAACACTAGTTTATCCTGCCAATAAGTAATAAATAGCTTATTTGGAACTTATCCGGACATTGTGAAACAGGCCCTTAATGTCTTACGTGATGTTCAAGTAAACTGTCAAGTAGACTGACAGATTTGTCATTTGATTCAGTCAAATTTTTAAATGACCTAGAACCTATACAAATGGTAATATTTAATAAAATAATAAACATTTATAACTTTTAGAACCCGCGATAACGCTTGTATTTTCAATATGGCGTCGCATCGGTTTCCATGACGTAACATACATAAAAATAAACGTCGAGTTTTTGTCCGTTAATTATCATTTAATGAGTTTAATAATAACGCAAAATGTAAATTTCATTTATTTTATATATTATAGAAGCAAGTCGGTTTAATTTAAATTAAAGAAAATCGATACTTGAAGATCATTATGCATTTATGATTTAATTAGTATTAGTGAAGTTTCCAGTTTATAATTTACTTAAACAGACTAATGTGTGCGTGAAAAATGTTTGTCCATAAAAATTAGCAACTTTACTCAATCTTGGTGTTTGTTTGTTTAACATGTTAAACTGCTTTGTACATCAATGCAATTAATTTCTAATTTTCTAATACTGAATATCCATTGACATTTTTTGACAGCGAAACTGAATTCTTTACATTTACGATTATTTGCGTATACTTCTGTGATTAACGAGCGTTATAAATCAGGTAAATTTACTTGAACAAAAGAATTAATTATTACATACGCTTTAATGAAATATCAGATACAACGCCAAACCAAAGACTTTCCTAGAATTTTCAAGATAAAGAGCGCATAAATGAAAATTGCATTTATAATACGCCAAATTAGGTTAAAAATACAATAAGACAGATACTGACTTCGTGTACAAAAATTGTATTTCGTAAACCTTTTTGTATATGTTTTATTCCTTAAATGTTGTATGCAGAGTAATGTAGGTAGGCAAATTTATGCATATTTTTACGAAATGCATATAAAGTTATTACGCACTCCAAAGTAACTCCGCTAGACATATCTTGGCGTAATCAGGTGGTGCGTTTGAACGGCGAGGTGCATTCATTGGCCATGGAAGTGAAGACACTGCGCAATGCAGCAAGCGGGGCTACCGTGAGTCAAAGCCTCTACAGCATTTAACGTCGTACGACCTATACGATAATCGTATAGTGTAAAAGAAGTGCTAATTCTGATGGACCACATACTTTATGAATTGGTATCCATATAATATGTGCTATATTAGATCAGTTACTTTAAATATATATTTATAATTTTCTGACAGTATTTTAAAAAGCGAAATGCAAATTAAGGAGATATTTAAAGGCTGGATCAGAGAATTCTTACTTTTCTTAAATGTTTCAACGTTGAATTGTTAATGTTTAATGACAATAAAATAAAGATAAAATATTTTTTTTGTGATGACAGATGTCAAACATTAAAATATTTTCTTTCCTTTACAATACTAGATTATGTTACATTAACTAGCTTATCGCGTTGTTTCCTTTTTACGTGTTACTTTATTTTTTCTCGGGTTTCGTTTGCCTACCTTTTACTTGAAACTGGCATATAATTTTAACTATTTATATCGTTATATTATAATTTTGTTTCTTTTTGTCTTAACGCGTAAGTTAAATTAACTAGAAATTTCATAAACCATGATTGCATTACTAATAAATATTATATATCACTTTAAAATTTTCCTTATGTAGTCGAAGTTTTAAGAGAATATGAACTTGAATATATATTAATATTCATTAGAATACGTTCCTATACGTCAGAATTAGCACCTGTTTTCAACATACATGACGTATTACTATTTTTTTCGTACATTCCTGGTATTAGTCGTACTTAATTTATCGTATTAGTCGTACCATAACACGATATCACGTATACGTTCCAATTATATTTTAGTTTTTTTTAATACAATGTTTATATGTTTTTATTGTTTACTGTTACATATATATTTTTAAAATTGAATTATTATTATTGTAGTGTTTTAGATTACTGTTTAGTAGATCTAGTCTCGAGTACCTACTCGTGGTACTATTTATCTTATCCATTTTAAGTCTTTAAAATATTTTAATAGTATTTTTATTTATTGTGTTAATAATAGATTTTATTTTTGTTAATTTAGTTATAATCTACACTTCACCCATATCAAGATTTCGCTTGTCCTAATAATATAGCTTAGCTCTATGTAATTTAAAGATGTGTAAAAAGTAATTACCTACATCAATAAAATCTCATAGAGATGTTTCTTAAATATCTGCTCATATAAATAAGAATGAATCCCAAAATTTAAAGCGCAAAACTAGAAGACGGCTGGACTCATTCGAGTTTTTTTATTTATTCCTTAATGTGTCTGAAAGGTTTTTATGGAGAGAAAAATTGCGACGAACCTGAAAACAAACAAAAAAATGTTATTTTTCATATGGTAAATCAAAAAGTTGTTAAGTTGGGCGTCTATTATATAAATATATTTTATGACGTTGAAATTCTACCACGAGTGTATTTGGTACTTATGTGCAATAGTTTGTAATTTTTATTCCTAATTTTGTATTATTATTTGAATTGTAGCATTGCACCAGGGCACTGTTTGAATGCACTGTATTATCTCTTGTCTTTTGTAAGCAATAAGGTCGTTCAATTTTAACGATGATACTACGAATTTATATTCAACATTAATAATTTAATTTGCATACAATAAAATTGTTCATGTCTTCAATCGCCTACACAATGAGCTATTTGACACATTAAATTATTAGTGACTCAACCTATGCAATTGTTTTTAATCCTGTTTAGTACTACAGTCCAAAATACATAAAAACATTCATAATTTCAAGAACCCGCCAAAACGCAGACAAGATGGCGTCGCATCTGTCAGTGATTTAGCATGACAATAAACATGTAAACTTCAAGGTTTTTAAATGTTAATTGTCATTCCTGAACTTCACAAATACATTATACATTCCAATCGGTCTTCTAGGATTAGACAGGCGAAGACATTGTTTACAATGCTACGTCATCGTCGATTAGACTAATCTGTGACCGTTTTGTATCACGTGACTGACGTATAAAAGCCAATATTTTTAATTATGGATATTGTTAAAAATGAATGATTATTTACATAACGCTTTTTAAAGCCATTTCTTATGTTTTATTTGTCAAATAGCCCATTGCACAAATATATAGAAATCTAAGATAAGTTGCCTTATAGCTTGTATATAACTCATATATTCACAGTTATGGCCTAAATTTTTATTTAAAAAAAATGTTTAGTTTACATACGGTATGCTTAATGGATGAAGATAATTTATCAGTTATCAGATAGCTTCAGAGATAATTAAAAGTACACATGCATCACGTAAAACACTTATTATTGTGAACAGAAAGTACTATTTTTGTGAGTTTGTGCTTATAGTTAATAAATTTTGGTTTGTAGATGTTTTTTTTTTTATTTGTCCTTTGTTCCGAGACGGTTTAATTAAAATAATTCTTCATATAGCGCTAGTTAGTTAATAGGACAATATAAACTTTATTTACTTGAGTCATACAAAGCAAAATAACGCCAAGATTAAAATATTTTTAATTTCTATGGAAACCTCATTTCTTAAATTTAAAAATTGGAACATTGACACTAGAATCTAAACTAAGCCGTTTCCGAACACCCTACACTCGACTGTTTTTTTTAAATAATAGGTTATATAAATTGTGACGTATTTTAGGATAAAACAATGGAATTAGAGGGTCAAATACAAGAGATAATAGCTGAAAACAAAGAATTGTCTGAAATGTTGGAAGACAGTAGAGAGACGGTCACGATGTTGAGAGAAAAACTTGAGGAGTCACGTAAAATTTGTGATGAGCAAAAAGAAGAGGTTAATCACCTCAATTCGGTGATGACTGATATGCAACATGACTATATTGATATACAACGGAAGTTTGATAAGTGAGTATGATGACCTGGTTCCTAAATTAGAAAAAAATAAAATAGGACGTTACTTAAATATAAATATGGAATATGTGCCTTAGACCTTTTCTAAGACCGACTCGTACATAAGGAAAACATCGTGAGGATACCGGCTGCCCCTAAACTGATAAGGTTTCGGTGTGTTTAGGCACGGAAGGTTGATCACCTATTTGCCTTGATAAAAAAATGAGAAATAAAGACATCTGAGACTACGGGTTGATTTCTAGTGTATTTTAAGCTCTTTCTATTTGAATTGTCTACTTGGAATTCGATTATAATCCAAATTAATTTCATCAATTTATGATTTAGGTTTTTTAGAGTAGATATGAAAGAAAAATTCGCATTCAATAATAATTAATCAAATATCATGTGTTTCAAAAGTGTAATAGAAGACTATAAACTCAATCTCAAAATAACTTTATTCATATAGGTAACCAAGTAGACTTATGCTCGTCTACAGAAAAGATATTAAATTGATTCTAAATTTACATTTACTATCAGTTCGACAAGGGCGTAGAGCGGGCAAGAAACTCTCCGCCAATCTTTTTAATCACCAAGTTTGAGTCATACAAATTGTTTGAGCTGGAGCAAATCAATCTCAGGGATTAAGATCCTTTAAATGATCGTAAAATTTATAAAAAAATTGTATTGATTAATTTTGTAAAAACGAATTGAATTTACTTATAAGGAGTGGTTTATCCTGTGGAGCCCAGTTGGTCGTACGTTTAGATTTGTTTGTTTGTACACTAGTATCATACTTGAAACAGACTTGTGGTGACTTTCGCTAGAAAGTCACCATTTATTTTAATTAAATAATAATAAAGCCTTTATTGCTGTATTTACATATTAGGTACATAAAAGTGTGAAATACTAAAAAAGTTATCACTAAAAATAAAAATACTAATTATTAATCGGCAAGCCGGTTGATTTGAATTAAATAAATCTCTTTAAGAAATATATATGTATCAACATTTTAAGGGAAAGGCGAGAGAAAGATGAAGCACTACTGCGAAATGCTCATATATCGCAAAGTGTTGAGAAGAGTCTGTGCAATGTCCGATTTCTGGAGTCAGAGACAACAGACTTGAAATCAAAAATTACAGAGCTAGAGGGAATTATATCGCAACATAAAGAGGTTTGTTATTATTTTCGAATTCGACGTCGTCTACATCCACACTAATTTTATAAAGCGTAAAGATGTTTGTAATATGTTTACATTATTATGAACATATTATGCTATAGCTTATTTAAATAAAAAGTGAAGATGTATGAAAATTGTGATAAGGTAAACGTAAAGAATACTAATAAAAATCCCTAAATCGCGTACGCTCTGGAATCTATCGACAATAGAGCAAAGTTATGTACTACGGTTTTATAAAGGACAATATTTACGAAATGTCTAATACTATATGTCTAACATTCACAATAAAATATCCAACCTTGCGAAACTGAATTCTGACGAAATAAGTAATCGTTAATATCGTAACGATTCTTTCAGAATAGAAATATTATCATTAAATATAGGTCATAAAAAAAAACAACAAAATACCAGACCCTGCATTAGTGGTCTATAATTGCTGATTTTAAATGGTAGTAATTGGTTGGCACAAAATTCGGTTTTGACTTAAAATTTCGATATTTTACGGAAAAAATATACGATATGAAAATGTTTACTTTTGTGATTAGGATTGAATGATATTTTTCATAACTGTGGTTTTATTTCTTAAGATGAAACCATTAAAATTATGTAATTTTTACAACTGATCGTTGTTTATACCTCTAGTGCCATCTAGCGGCTCTATTAAAACGTAAAAACCCAACTCTGATCGCGCGGTGTTTTTTAATGTATTAAATTAGTAAGAAAAATGACGATTATTTCTATAACTATCACAAAAACAATCTTTATACTAAAAACATTTTAGTTACAGAACTAACCGAATACCTAAATAAACTACGACGAAGAATTTTCTGTTGTAGAGTCCAAGGTAGTTGATAACAATAATAATTGTTTTGATTTAAATGATATTAAAGAATGATGTTTACAGAATCAAGCATCGTGTATGCTTATAAAGGAAAATGAAGAGGCGAGAAATAAAGAGATAGAGGAACTTAGACAGCGAATAAAAATATTCACTGAAACTGAGGTCGCGTTTAAGCAAACAATCCAAGACTTAGAAGCTGAAATCTGTGATAGAAATAAGGTACTGAATGATATAAAATTTGGAATTAAATAATGTGGGCCGAATTATCATGTCATCATAAAGGAAAATATTGTGAGGAATTGGCTTGCCTTAGACCCAACAAGTCGACGGCGTGTGTTAGACACGCGAGGCTGATCACCTTACACTTATGCCTATTAGATTAACAAATGATCATGAGACATATTCAGAAATCAGTTTAAAAAGGTTGTAGCGATACTGATTTTTTTTTTTCATCATATTTATTTTTAAATAGTTGCTTTGTATAAACAGTGTGTAATGAATTTACTGTCCGTCTCTCGTTCCTGAGGTAATGGGTTCGAAATCCTTTCTATGTGCTTATTTAACAATCGCTCATACAGTGAAGGAAAAGAGACACCCAAATAGTCGTCTGTCAGACAGAGAAGGTTGCCACCTACTTAATTTTTTTTGAATGATCGAGAAACATTTTTATGTATGAGAAAAATCATTACATCATCGAGGTATACAATTTATAGTGTCGTTTTAATTAATTCAGTATTACAATCATAAAATTTTTGTGCATTTTTATAACGCGTATCTAAGTTCATAAACGCCATTACCAGTCTCGAGAATAGTGATAATGAAACAATATAATAGTGCTGTCTGTCTGTGCCTTTTGTTCTTACACTTCATTATTCAACCTGATCTTGCTATAAAACTCTCGTAAAATCGTTAAAATTTCCTCAGTAAACCAGTGATTATGGTTTCTTTAAAATACCAAATTAAAAAAATGCGCTTTTCAGAAAATAAAAACCTTAGATAATAGAATATCGGATATGAAGAAAACCCTTCAGCGTGAACTGCAAAGCAGCAAGTCGGATCTCACCACGGCCGAAGAACAGGATATAAGTAGACGGTGAGTTCTTTTTGTCGCTAAAACACTTGATAACACTTTCATTAAAGCCTCAGCCTGGATCGGCATACTGGGTAATGACTTATCGAACGACGTTCAGTCTCGCGGTAAGGCTAAATTAGACTCCAAGCTTTGGTGTGCTGGGCGAGGCGGTACTTCATGTCCACCCTGTTCTCTGGACAGGACTTCCCAGGAATCATCATTCTTATTCCATAAGACTCAGAGCGCTTTGAATCCTATATGATGAGTCATTTTGAACGGCTTGATCCCCTAGCGTTGCGTAGTATTTCTGCATCTACTACTGCATTAACCACAACTATACTCCGTGGTCACCTTGACATGCGTTTTTAAGGCAGTGTTTGGCGAGCTGCCCACTTAAGTATTTCCGAACCGTATTTAGGGTCAAGGTCAAGTTAAGAGCGTATGAAGCCCTCAAAGGCCGGCAACGCATTCTATTTATAAAAACCTTTCTGTCTGTACAATGTACATTACGTATGCGACATAGGCGCAGTGGGCGGTGCTTCTCGAGTTTTAGCGCGAGCATACAGTTCACGTCTACATATTAAATGAGAAACTAAGAGTCCAAAGGAACATGCAACAGGGCCCCAAAACAGAAATGGATACTATAATAATTTTAAAAAAAAACTTGCAGTATTAACCAAAGTCCTCTGTCTCTTTCTGTCAAATTTGGTTTACGCTGTGATGAAAGAAGAGTATTTTAAGAGCATATTTTAAGGTGTAATTTATGTGTTTTTATCGTTTACAGGTATTTAAAACATGTAGTTCTACGATTTTTGACTGCGCGTGAGTTAGAAGCTCGACAGTTGACGCGTGCTCTGTCAGTGCTGTTACGATTATCTGCACACGAAGAGGCTCTGTTGAGGGCAGCGTTACCCGCCCGATCTGGTATCTCTGCCTGGTTTCCTGCCCTTACCCCGTGAATTGTATCGTTTCTGTTATATAGGAATTGTTATCAAAAGGAATATTTTTTTTTAATTTATTTATAGTCGGAAACTGAGAAATTGGTTTTAGTACAAAGTCAATGTTTTACTGTAGATACTGTACACTTTGTGCACCGAATTCTTTTGGAATTCAGTCAGTTTAAGTCAGTTCTTTCGTTTAATACCAAATATGGCCCCGGAGTGCTGTTTAGTCATTGAAAATCCCGTCAAAACTTATGTGAAATTCTACCTAATGCTAGTTTTGTTAGCAATATATTAATCTCTTTAACAGACTGAAACCAGAATCATTACTTTTGAAACCATAATTAAAGTGGAATTTTGGTTTTATTATCTCGTGTATATTGTAGGTATTATTTCGTATTTCGGAAATAAACACATTTGTTCATAGTATATAGTAAGAATTTTACTCGATGAGAGGCGATCTAAAATTAATTTAAACTCAACAACTTTGGTCAAAACCTTACCAATTAATTACACATGTCATAAATGGGGTTTTTATATAGTTTTAAAAATAATAAAATATTATTCATAGATACACTCCTCAAACACTCGTCTAAGCATACAGCTTAAAGAGAACTCACATGCAGAATATCCTTATAATTATGATAGTTTTTTAATTTCACAGTACAAATACCGTAAGGCGTTCCGTTGAAAATGAAATGTTATTTGATTGACTTATGGTATATTTTATAATTTCAGTGTCAATGATTCATATGTTTATAAAGTACCTAATTTTGTACCGAATATATTATATAATTTTTATTTTCGTACATTAATTTTCGGAGTAACAAATATTACGAACATGTGAAACAGATCTCATTTAGATTATGTAAAAAAAAATAACATTGGAATTTCGATTTTTAAAAGTTTAAAACAAAAACAGGTGGCCAAAGCCTACATCTTGTTCGAAATTTGTAGATTAAAAAAAAAAAGAATTCCATTTTTGAAACTTTAAAAGGATAACATGTTTTCTTGCTCTTGATCTGGTCTGGTTGATTTAAAAAAAAGGACAAGAATTTCAATTCCATTTTCGAAAGTATATTCAATTTTTTTTTTAAATATTGAATATTTTGACACGCTTATTTGCAAAGTTACGCAGTGCTAAAGCAACATTACATAGCATTTAAGTATTAGGACGGAAAGGGCGAAATTTCGTAAAGAAATTAGTAACTTAAAAAAAATTTTTTAAATGAAACCAAATCTTTTGATAGTCAGATAGTATTGTTTAGATCGAATATTAGTTTATAAATGATATTTTTGTAGCTTAATTATACTGAAGATTATTTTTAAGGCATTTATTTACAAATTTTTTTAATTATTTATATTCATGAAAATGGCGGCTGGTACAAAACTTTATTTCAGAAAAAAACAATAAAACAATGCTTTTTAAGTCGAATAGACATTCTGAATTGTCTGGGTTAAAACGGATTTTCTTAATATTTTGTGAAGATTTTTTAATATACATAAGATTATTAACACAATGTAGTATATGTAAAATATAATTTATTAACACTGCCCATAGGCTAAATTCTCGGTTACGACGAGACCTTCAAATTTGAAATGTCTACTGGTGTAAGCGTGCCCTTAACCTCCAATCCCGGCGGTGCCATTTTTCTTCTGTGTGCAATTAACAATTACTCGTACGAAGGTATTATGAGGGAAATGGAAAGTTCAGACTTACGCCCAAACTCAATAACCTATCTCAATCCATTTTTGACCATCTGAGATAGACATCTTAATCCAATTGTTGTAAATGGTGTGCCAATAACCAATCGACGGATTGTAATAGCCATCGGTCGAAACAAGCTATATTGCTAAAAGAACCTCAATTCCAACAGTTTATATATTAATATTTTAACAGATTTTTACTTACACCAGTTTATAAAATAATAAAAATGTATAATTTAATATTATTTGTACGGTTTTATTTACTTTATTTGGTTTATATTGATTATCAAATATGAATGTAAAGAGCGTAGAGCTTGCATTCTATCCGTCGTCAAAAATGGATTGTCTTCGTAGGGTTTGGTTATTGGGATGCAGATAGGAGATCGATGACTGTCACGGTCTCTCAGATCGTTTTCAATCAAATTATTATTGGGTTCGGGCGTTAGCTCGAACTTTATCTATAGTGTCACGATCTAATGCATATTTGATATGTACATGCATAAAAGACTGTTTACCTTTTTGTCTAAAAAATATTTAAAAACGCCAATTGAGGTATTTGGCCAATAAAACCATCACACTATAAAATATATAATCACACTTGCATCGAAGTTAACTTAGTAGAACCGAGGCATGTTAAGTAATTTAACTTTAACAGACTTAGTTGTAAGTGAATGCAATATCACTGTTAAAATATTTGTAAGAAATGCTTAGATCTGTTGGAAATTTTCTGTTAGTCTAGTCGTTCATTTTTTTTTTGTTCTAGAAGTTTTCGTGTTTTTAATTTTATATACATTTATTACGTAGTCAATATCAATAAACTAATATGACTTTGAACGTGTTTTATTAAGCGTGAACCGATTCTAGCGTAAAGATATTTATTTTAATCAAAAGATATATCAGTTATGACTACAAGTATATAAATGTTCAAAAACTTTCAAGTTATTGTACCTACCAAAAACCAATATGGCTGCGGGGACTAGTATCTAACATCGTCTTATATTATTGTTGGCGCTGATTAGTTTAATGGCTAGGCTGTTAATTGAACGGCTTAATATGTTAGTTGGCTGCGAACAAAAGAACAATAACTTACCTTAAAATTTCATATACCTATAATATTAACGCCACCGCGGCAAATGGTAAGCGTGGACAACCTAAACCAAATTACTGATGAAATAAAAAATTGAATCACTTTTTATAAAACCAAAAAGTCCACGCTAACCATTAAATTTTAGACGCGGTGGCGTTAATACGTAACTAACCTAATATATATTATTTACAGCAGTCCCTTTAGGCAATGTTCCGAAGATACTGGCAGCGTTATACCTTTGAATAGCTAAATAAATTAATGGTTTTTAAAACGACATTAGCATGTTAGTTTGATATGGCTGATTGTGTTTTTTTTTAAATTCATCCAACTTATTGACTTTCAAGGTAACTGAAGGATTGATTAATTTAGTCTACAAAAAGAAAAATACATATATTCATAAAATTTAGTTCAAGAATGCCTTATTTCCGTATATGACTCTTCAGTTATAAACATTCACTCATTTCTTTACAAGTTTACATAACACAGGTATTGACACAGATTGGCAGCTATGAGTATATTATAGATCTTTTTATAGCAGATAGAAAATGCTCAGCATTATAGACTTAACATTATTAACATTAACAGCATCGATAGCAAAGCCGTATACTGCTATGGGTTTAATTAAACATAGTTAATAAGGACTTTAATAGCACTGAAAATACACAAAGCGAAAAAAATTAAGACGGTTACTAATTAATCGGTATCGCATTCTAGACTGGATTGATTGGTCACGCTCCAGCCCGCCCTTGAAACAATTCGTTAGGAGCAATGTTTTATCTTTATTATACAATTCAGATGTCAAAAATATTCTGTCCGAGAAGGGTCTTCCCTGTCTTTCACGCATCATGCCGCCTATATCCTACACTTAGAAAGGTACAATCTACCTTAATCAGGATTGCTCAAATATGATAAAAATATTTCAGCCTTCTGATAACGGGAGTAAATTTATGTATATCTAATAGAGCTTCTAAACGGGCCATGTTTTGCTGCAATGATGGCTGCAATACAGTTGCCCGGCAACATTGCAAACAATAGCAGCCACACTATGCAATATTGCAGTAATGTCCCGGCCATATAGCCAAACATGTTTTGTATAGCCACTTATGGCCGGTATTGCCCCGATGGGTTGCCGGACAATCGCTAGGCTATCGAATTCAACTGCAATGTTTCACAGCCAGTTTTATTGTTGTTTCAGTCACTCTCTTTGTTATGGCATAGTGTATCCTTTTCTACGCGATATTTTGCTCTATTCTGTGTTTTGCGATCAGCTGCATTTTAACAACTACGTAAAAACAATAATAATAATTCTTGAATAATTTATTATCAAGGCTTATTTCTAGACTCAAATTGTCTACAGTTTCACGCCTATTTAAGTAAGGTCGAATTCACAATCTCTTATTTTTCTGTTTGTTTTTTAAAACAATATAAGCTGCTGCGACAAGTGTCATTTTGTCAGCCATTGTTGCCGGTATGTGTAGCCCGTTTAGGAGTCTGCATCATGGGCCATACAATTGCTGTTATGGCGCTTCTAAACGGGCCATGTTTTGCTGCAATTGATGGCTGCAACACATGGCCCGGCAACATTGCAAACAATGTCAGCCACACTATGCAATATTGCAGTAATATTTCGGCCATATAGCCAAACATGTTTTGTATAGCCACTTATGGCCGATATTGCCCCGAGGGGTTGCCGGACGATCGCTAGGCTATCGAATTCAACTGCAATATTGCACGGCCAGTTCTATTGTTGTCTCAGTCACTCTCTTTGTTATGGCACAGTGTATCCTTTTCTACGCGACATGAAGTTTACAATGAGTGAAGTATGCCTGTTGCTATATTCTGTGTTTTGCGATCAGCTGCATTTTGACAACTACGTAAAAATGGTTATTACCTGATCTAAGAAGACAATTACTGATTTTATTAATTAATACATTTGCACCCGAGTTGTGGGATATAAAAACCAGCATCTACAAAAATAGAAATGCTAAAAAAGATGCATGGAACGAAATCGCTGATAAGTTTGGCATAACAAGCAACGAGGCTTACAAAAAATTCAGAAGCCTAAGAACTTACGCAAATAATGAGGAGAAAAAGAAGAAAAGTGGTAGTGCTGGCAGTAAAACAGTAATGTGGTTTGCTTACGATGCGATATCTTTTTTCTTTACTCAAAATACCGCGAATATAGGATTAGATAGTGAAAATGCAACTTATAACGTAAGTATCTTTAATAAAGTATTTTAGACTTAAAAATGTACATATCTCTGTATTACGTATGTATCATATCGATTGATAAATTGAACTTCTTCCCTCGAAATCTTTCAACTTGTTTCCATTCTGTGACTCCTGACGGCATCTGAAAAGCTTAAAGATATATTAACAATTTTATGCATTCACAGGCGACTAAAACTTTGGAAGCCGTCGATACTAGAAAAGGCTCAAAATATTATACGCGATGCTGGCGAAAATAAAATTGTTTTTTACTAGATACCTATTATTATTAAAATTATTATTAAAAAGTACATAATAGTTACTCCTTATGATTAACATATTTAATAAACCTATGTTAACTTACCTTGATGTATTATTTTAATCCTTCTATAATAGCTGCACACACCTCTTGAATAATAGTAGAAATCGAAGCATCTGACACTCGGAACAGGTACATCAAACTTTTTAATGAATCTTCAGTTGGCAAAAACCGTAGAGATATCGCAAATCTCCTGATGGCGATGAAACAGGTATTGCTGTTCTCATGGTTGTATCATTTCTTTTTATTTTTGGCCCAATTTTGTTTAAAAGAAAGTCAAAGTCGCCTTTTGAAATTCTAATAAAATTCTTGAATAATTTATTATCAAGGCTTATTATTTCTAGACTGAAATTGTCTACAGTTTCACGCCTATTTAAGTAAGGTCGAATCTACAATCTCTTCTTTTTCTGTTTGTTTTTTAAAACAATATAAGCTGCTGCGACAAGTGTGATTTCGTCAGCCATTGTTGCCGGTATGTGTGGCCCGTTTAGGAGTCTGCATCATGAGCCATACTATTGCAGACATATTGCAACACATGGCCCGGCCATAGATTGCTCGGCCATCATCTGCATTAAAACATTTTTGTGGTGGCCGGGCAATTAGTTGTCAATAATGCAGCCATCAATTGCAGCAAAACATGGCCCGTTTAGAAGCCCCATAACTTTCTAATATGTGTTAAGTTATTCTTAAACGGTCACAAATCACATTTCAGCTTGCTGAAAACGTCTCTAAATAGTACAATCAATAGACACAAACAACAAACTTACACTAGGTATCTATATATAAAGCATCTTTAACTCTAGTAACGTAAAAGCTCAATAATATTTGGGCCGATTAAAAAAAAAAACCATTAGAGACCACATATCTCTGTCCCGTGCAAAGCCGGACTAGCCCAGTCAAATATGATTACTTCATGAGGAATATCTACCGCGAAGATTACTTACAAACAACCCTTTTTTTACATAACGTTTCATACGGAGGCTGCAAAATGTTAACTGAAGAACTCAAATATACACTTTAAACCCCTAAGTCATCAGGGATTCTCGGCTTAAGGCTTATGATAATTTATGAAGTTAAAATTTTCTATTCTTCTATTTAATCTAGAAGTAATATAAATCTTTAATATTACTTCTATTTTATTGGCATAAAAATTGCGTTTAAACTTGATTTTTTACCTTAGCTCTAAACTAATTGATTTTTCTTTCGGACGATTACTTCCCGTTTACATAAACTTCTCAGAAATCAGCTACAGAGACGATACTTAGCGCTAAGTGAAACACATACTAGACTATAAACGTATTATATTAACCCTAAGGGTAGATAAAGAAATGAAACACGAATATACTTCAAAGATTTTATTTACAATTTTACATGACAATTTCAAAGAGCAGTTTGTATAACATTGCGGTCCTTGTTGCAAGGCACAATTTTCTGTTCATTAGAATTCAAACTAGCATAGTGCCAAACTATTAAGATGAAACCTGTAGGAAATTAATCGTTAGGAACACTAATAGACTAGAATCGGAATGTTACCTACAAATGTTCCCTATGGTGCTAGCAATATTAAAATAGCTATTGATCAAAACTACAATTATTACTGTTAAAATGCGAGATCTATTTTCATTTACCACCATTGCCCATAAGCTCTCGGGATTTATTGTCCAAATCAAAACGTAACATACGTTACCGAACCCGCTAAAATTAATAACTACATAATATTATGTATAAAATAATACAGCATTTTTTTACATTTTCTGTAAGAAATGCGACTTGCGCGACAAAAACCACATTCACCTCAAACACACCATACATTGACAATGTACATAGTGACACAAGACATTGAAAATGTCATTAAACCCGCGTTAACGCGTTCAAACATCACAGACAAATTTTAAAATGTCGAACAAAAGAGCAAAATAAATCACAACAAATTTCTAAATTATCTAATCGTCGTCCCTTGGGGGCTCAGCGAAATGCAATTGGTGCCTAGAGCTTGACCTTTCCGTTGGAAATGTCATTGAAGAGCGGAGTGGTGATGGGCACGAAGCCGGCGCCCGAGCGGAAGTACAGCGGATCCTTGATCACGTCGGGATCGACACCTTCCTTTTGATACTGCAATTTCTTTAGTTTAAAGGTGCCTGAAAAACGACAAGTATTATATACCTATACTTCAATTAAAAATGACAGTTTCGTGAACACGAATTAATTCCAGGCAGATGTGTAATTAAATTTTAACTTTTAATTCGGTGCGGTTTAAGTGCCTGTAATTTAATGAAATAATTTAACACGTTTTTAACATACGGAAGCTACACTTAACACTAAGTTTAAGTTCCAATTTTGTAAACAATTTCAGTATTCAACACACTATCAATCATTGACAAGAGTACCACAAAATACTAGCCTTATCAATTAGTAGGTATTTCTGTAATACATTCATTGAAATACCAGTTTTTTTATCAACAACCATACACGACATTATTATCATACATAATGAGAAACGGTAAAAATTCCTACCTTCCTTATTAATTTGTCATCGCTCACCAATTTGACCAAAAAAGGTAATACTATTTACTACTACTAAGTGAATTTGCTTAATAAATAATAATTAAGATATACACATACTAGTGATTTCAATGTCCTTGGTAAGACGCAGGAACAGTGGTCGCGCGAAAGACGGCAGAGAATGGTCGAGATGTGCAGCCAATTTGCTCAGATCCAATGTACGCTCAGGGTCCGCAATAGCAGCCATGCCGGCCCGTCCCTCCGTTTGGGGTATCTACATAGAAATTAACATTTTAACCAAGCTGTTAAGCCCATGTATACAGCTAAATAAATATAAAGTAACTAAATTTAATGCCTCAAGCTTAATTATTCTAAAAAGTTATGTCACTTCAAAGGTACTATACTTTTCCCTGTAGTACCCGCGTTTTTCTCGTAGAATGCATCTCCAAATGAATAATGTATCTACAATATTACATGAAGAATGAATATAACAAGGAAGGAAACTTTTTATTTGTAGTGTTCGTTATGAAATTTAAGCTTGAATAGACAGACCATTTCATGTCTGAAATTTGAACAGATATACATTAATTTATTTATTTCTTTCAATTGGCAGACTAACGAAGCACATACGAACATAAACAGAAAATACATGACATACAAAAACAAGATACATGCTTGCCCATTTATAGGGGAACATTACAATAAAAAAAGAAGAACTAGATTACAAAATATACATATATAATATATATAATATACATATATATATTATATATGTATATTTTGTAATAATTATAACTAAAGGCTACCACTGACGATACGTCCATTTAGTAGACTTCCTTTTGGATGCACTCCAAATAGAAATTTATCCAGATACGGTACCATTCACAATACTTCCATTTGGATGCATAGCGCACTTCGAACTTTGCAATCGTACGGAACGGAAATAAGTAATACTATGGATAACAATACTTTACTGGTGGCAGTAGCTGTGTGTATTTTATTAAAAAGACAAAAAAATGATTATAATTTATACTGAATTTATACAGAAATATATTTATATAAATTTATATAAATATAAATCATATGATATGATTTATATTCTTCTATTACATCCAACACAAAGTCACGCGCGGACAAAGACATAATAAAAAAAAATTATAACGCTTGACAAATACACAGCACATGCACCACCATCGACATCAAAACATAAACTGAAACAATAACCTAAAAAAAATGGACGCCGTTTCGCCCATTCACGGACAATTCGGACTGCTTCCATGTGGCGTGGCGCACGTTTCTGACATTGACGGACGGCCGCGGATAACGTCCATTTGGCCTGGACGCATGGATTTCAATCCGTTTGGAAATCCAGAGCTGCCTGACGTCCATCCAAATGGAATATGATTTTACCATTCATGGGACGATTTTGGACGACGACTACTCCATTCGGATTAATAGACGTATCGTCAGTGGTAGCCTTAAGATATAACTACAATTTTACCTTAATATTGTTTAAATAATCCAAATAGATTTAGATTTACTCACCGAAACCCCATAGACCACACAATCCCGTCGATCAAGAACTGGGCCTAGCGCATCCTCCACCTCAGCCGTGGCTACGTTCTCGCCTTTCCACTTGTATGTGTCACCAGTGCGGTCCCGGAAGAAGAGGTAGCCATAGTCGTCAGCCACCAGAATGTCACCACTCACAAACGCAGCGTCACCCTTGCTGAAGACGTCCGTCTCTACTTTCTTGTTACTAGCGCTCTGGAAAATTAAAATATAATTTTGTAATTTTTTTAATCTTCAATAGCGAGTCACGTGACACAATCAGTTTAATGATAAATATTTTGAAATGTATCAAAATCGTGTATGTTTTTAAACTATCCAACGTAAATTGACTAAGAGGGCGGGTGGACAAGTGCGCCAACCCCACAAACTGGTGGTTAACCTTGTATTGACCCCCCTACAAGTCCCATTAATAAAATTGCGTCCTCTAAAAAATTTTCAGTTTGGCCCTCTAATTGTAACATTTCAATGGAATAAAGTATCAGTATCATTAATTGCGCACCTTATGCGCGCGCATACTTCCAAAACCATCGTCACAGCACAGAAGAACATTTTAATTTTATTTTCTCCTGTCATTATTTGTTGTTTGAGTATTCTTAATATTTTAAGTAGTTTTTATTTACAAAAATTGTATCCGTTAATAATTATATGAAAAGCATGATTTAAAGACGAACCTTATCAACATATCCGTGGTACGCACGGGCTGCGTTGCGTTGAGAAATTAGTCCAATAAACATTCCTGGTTCATCTGAAAATAAAAAAGAATTAACTAATTAGAAAACCTAAAGCAACGTATCATAACAAAATCATCTGCAGTGTTCAATAGAAAAGTTTGACATTTTTAAGGAATGGCGTTAAATACACATAGGAAAAACAAAATTTAGTACCGTATCGGTTGACCGTTTCATTTTTAAAATCTACAGATAATTAATCATGCGTGATACGGCACGCTTTCTATCTGCAGTGTGTGGGAACAGTCTATATAATTTTTCTATATATCTTTATAGAAATAGAAGATGACGTTTACTATTTGTAGCTTTGTTAACATATGCTATGCAAATTTTTCTGTAACTTAAAGCTTTTTAACTTAGGTACTTAAATATGAAAATTTTAGTAAGAATGTGCGTCGATCAATACATAAGTTCATGCGAATTTTCGAAACCAAATTGTTGTGTAACTCGATTATATTTATTAAGCTTACTTAACATAATTAATTAATGTTTAGGGACTCCAAAATAGTACGAGAGAGAGAGAATGCGTGTAGCGTATGGGTGTGTATAACTGAAACCTCTTGAAATATGGTGGGCTAGTCGATTGTGAGGAAATTACATCTGTTTAGCGCTGCCCCTGATTAATAAGTTTTTTGTCCTTTTCACACGTGTATATCGTATAATTTAAAACAAGGACAATCAAACCATTTTTATTAATATTCTTTGACTGTCCTCGTTTTATAATGTGTGATGTTTGAGAGCATAAAGAAATGGGCTAATCCGCATTAAGACTGTGTTATCTTACTCCACTAAAAATTAAAATAACAAAAGTCCAATAATTACCTATTAATTAAATTAAACTAAGAGTTAAATAAATATTCATGAACAATCTAACTGGCCTGTATCTGCTTTGTACAGTTATTATGTATTCAGAGGGCCTGCCGTGTTATAAATTATTCATTACTGTGCTGAATCATACCTAACGTACCAAAATAAAAAAATATTGTTCAATAAGCTTTATAGCCAGCTTACATGTGCATTTTATTTTACGTGTTTGACACTAGAGGGCAGACATTTCTGCATCTATATCTCATTTATACCAAGTAAATTCATTGGAATTGAATTAAAGATGATACGTAACCACTAAACCATGAAAGTGGTAATTTTGGTTACTATTCATCGTCATCAAACTTTTTTAATTAAATATTTGAAATAGTTTTGTCGATGTATTTTTTTTATAATTGAAATTTAAAACAACTTTCGAAACGAAAAAACATAATAATATTCTATAGACATTTACAATTAATACCACACGAAAAAGCAATCAACTCTTATCAGTGAGAATTTAACGTTAAATATTTTAAAGAGTTTGTTATGTATCACACTTATAGTAAAATCTAGGGCAAGGTTCACAGTTGCCTGTTAGCTTCATCTTACAAGTAAAAACTAACTACTAAAAACCATGTATACCAGTGCAATGCCCCGACGAAATTAAATCATAAGGTACTTCTTATTAAAGACCTTTGCCTTTTTACTACTTAATTAATCAAACTTAACCTAATACTATAAACCTAAAAACCATTACAATTTATTAATTACTTACTAAATAAGATAATAAAAAATACCAACTTATAGGTTAAGGCTTATTAATACTAAATATTCACAAAAACAAGAGCCCGCCAAAACGCTTCTGTAACCAAAATGGCGTCGCACCAGTTTCTATGACGCAACTTGTAAACACGTAAAAATGGAGTTAAATGTTGAATCAACAGTACTTACTGGGCTGGCAGCGTATGCAATAACCATCTGGACCACGAATGACATTTCCAAGCTCGTCGATCTTCACCAGTGCGATCGGGTGAAGTCTCGTTGGCACCAACTTGGGGAGGAAACCGACAGCTCCCACCGTGTTGTCCACGTTAACTGTCAAAAGGACATTTGTTAGTATAAACAGTAATGACCCTACTGTATAATGTTTGTACATTCATGTATTAAGGTATATGAATAACGTGACCAGATGTCCCGTTTTCAGTTTTTTGTTATTTAATATCATCACTAACTCGATAAAAAAAATCTTCTGATAAATGTAAATATAATAAAACATTTTAGGTACCTATATTTTTTGATTCATAACTTTCAAGCAAACTAATTTTTTTCTAAATAAATAACTTTAATAAAGTGTTCTTTTTCATTGAACAAATTAAACGAATACCCCGTTTTTAGGCAAAAAAATAAACAGTCACTTTATATATGAACCAAGTGAAACTAACGATCTTAAGGTAGCATTCAGATACATCGCGGTAAGGCTGTCTCCGTCTTAAAGTGATTTTAATCATGGCAGTGGGAGTCATGTTCGCGCTTTATCAACCAAGTCTCGGTCATATCTGTCGTTACTTACAACCCTCACTAAGATTGAAAAACAGGGGAGAGGGGAATTAAATTGTGTGAATATATTCACCTATATTGCAAATACCAACTTCGTGACAATAGATGGCGTTAGTATGGCAATATTAGGTTTACTCTAATGAAGTACTCATGTGAAGTATGTACTCAAAACTTGATGGGTCATGACAACTGAAGTTATAAAGCAGTTAGTTACGAGTAATGTACTGACGTTTTACGCAATTAATGTTAAGCACTTATTTCAGAATTTTATTTAGAAAATTAACAAAAACAGCTCACTTAAATATTAAAGTGGAAAAAAAAATTCGTTGTAATGAAACAAAGAAGTTTGCTTATGCTATTAATAAATGATAATTCCACAGATGAGTCACAACGCGTTCGAGTTCAACTTTTGTTTCTTGTTTAAAACCAGAGACAAAATAAAATTTAGATACTATATATATTTAATTTAAGCCACAAATGAAATAGAGGCTGTTATAAAGCACCATAAACTATATTTTATAATTTAGCGAAGCATAAAGAGAATATGGTATAAATTGCGCGTAATTATAAATATGATATTGCACCGGAAATGACAATGAACTCCATCGGAAAATACCTTCCGTCGCAACTTAAGCGCGCTCCAAATTATATATATTATCCATAACAATTTATTACAATTTCTAGAAAATTTTACGCTCTATATTTTTAAGTTATAACAATTCTAAGTAATGGCTACTTTAACTGTTTATTATATCTAACAGTATTAACCATTAAATTCATAAGAACAATTGCTAGTGTTTCATCTCTTTCTTTCAAATTCAATATGCTGTGATGAAATGCTGTGATGAAAAGAGAAAGAAGACTGGAACGGTGCAATTTGTCTGAATTATTTTTAACATTTATTAAATAAGTAGAAAGTATTTTGATTATGCATATTGTAAAAGACATTTACACAATAATTATTATAGAATTATCACCATATGCATTCAAGGTGCCACGTAACTTATTAAAGCGGACGACGCGTCACAATTTTTCGTCTTCGTCAATGTCTTTGTTCGAGAACTTTGGTTGCGGTAGGCAGGTGATGCCAACTTAGGGGAATCAAGATATCTCGGGGGGTTTTTAAGAGGTACATTTATTTGAAGGGATTTTTATGGTACTATATCCAAAAAATATTTTTTTTTTCAAAAACGCACTACTTAAATATATACAATTTATATTAAGCATAAAAATCCAACTCCAAGCGTGGCTATAACATAAATATCAAAACGAAAACTTAAGTGGTTCATAATCGATATTTAGGGGTATTTGAAGTTCTATAGGAGTTGGCATCACTGGTTTTGTCGATGCGTCGCGTCGCTGGCGAGTCTAGACTCCAAGTCACCGTAACAAGAAAACAATAATACTTATCAGTTATAAATCAGTGAATCATAACGTGTTATCCCTGGAGTGTTTTTCAACTTGATAGGAATTACAAATCTAAGCGTTGATTTTAACGCTTTCTAAATTATCGAAATGATTTACAGCAGTGTTATTTGACAGAGTTAGGGAGATACACAACATAGTCAAACCAAATATAATTATATAAGTGTACTTATTTTTAATAAAAAATTAAAACGGTTAAATCCGCCTTTTAATAGCCAACTTTTTCGAACTATAATCTGTAAATATCACACCATTCTCCTAAATGAAACAACTATATTAAAAATAGTTGAAAAAAGCGTTGTTGAGTTTATTTTTAACTAGGTGACCTAGTGATATTCGTATCACCTACTATTTGTTTCAAATTTTTTTATAAATTTTTATAATTTGGTTTAATATAGACCAAAGGGATCAGACGTCAACTACAGCTATGAACCTAGTGACAATTTCTCAAAAGACATAAAACATTTCCTAAAAAGTGTCGTTTTTATTATTTTTCTTTACTTATTTCTTATGTTTTATAAACCTTCACTGAACTTCCACAAATATTACAAGATCATACTTGTAAAGGCAAATCGGTCTATTGAGTTATAAGCGAGACAAACAGCAATTTATATTCATTAATCGTAAAACAATTAGTGTAGTACAAAGTACTTTTGTTATCACTGTTGTAAGCAGAAACAAAAGAAACTTACTTATGTTTGCATTGCCCTCGGTCGCTCCATATATCTCATTTATCTGCGGTACTTTGAACCTGCCAAAATAAATATTGCCTCGTCAAGTAATTGGAATGTATCTTTGCTTTTTACGAGTATATCGTGAACTATCATTAAATAAATAAATAATTTATTAGCCGCCTTTACTTATAATAGCAATCAAATATTTTATATTCTATGTCAATATAAATGGGACAGCGGATGGTAACGAGGATTAGAGACAAGTGGAAAATGTCGTCTACTAATGACTGACATAGGTAGGCTATTTCTATTTATAACATTTTAGTATCTGAAGACTTACGTATATAAAACAACACCCACATATAAGCACCTTTAAAGTGACGGGGTTCTATGTGACATTATAAAAACTATGTTTATTTGCGTTGGGCATTTTCTTTACATTTTTATGTAAAGAAAATGGCCAACGCGTTTTAAGTTTGCATGTTTATTAAAGCAAAGTTCATATAGAAAAAAACTTAGTGTTGTGCAAAAGCTATAAATTTGAATTGGCTGTTAATAATTACATCGCATGATTGTAATAATGTTTTCACTCCACCGCAAGTTTTTAATCGCTTAGAATTTTTTCTTACATTCAAAATGAATAGTTTATTTAAGTTTTAATTACCGTAATAATATAATTAAACAGATGAAGTTCCCACAATCATTAAAATCAAACAGCAAATCGTAAATACGTTTAATAATTTAATTTATAAAATTATTATTTAAAACCTGAAGCTTGTAGCTAATGTTAAAAGCCAGGAAGATTTTGTGTTCGCTAGTTTTAATTAGTTATTTATCAAAAAGGGCAGCATACAAAGCTATGAGATCGATGGAATGGATGGATCGATGTATGATAGGGAAGAAAAGAATAGACAAAATAAAGAATACAGCTTTAAAAAATCAACTAATGTTACAGATGTAATAATAAAAATAAATAAACTAAAGTGGAATTGGGCGGGGTGAACAGAAAAGTGGAGTAAAAAAGTATTTAAGTGGTAGAAGGTGATAGACCAAATTAAATAACAGCAGTTGGTACATGGCAGAGTGCAGATCCGGCGGGATAACGGCGGGATTTTCAAAGGCCTCCTTTGGCAAAGTAGGGCACACAGATACCAAAAAAAACAACAACAGAAGCGTGTTTAAATGTAAAAGTATCTGAATTAAAAGGCTATTATTATGACAAATAAAAACATTTTTATATTTCCCCTTATGGCATGGCAGAGAGTGGCACAGTGCAGATAAGAATGTCGGGAATTGGAGGAGGCCAAAAAAGGGCACAACTTAAAAAATATTGAAATAGAAATGTGTTTAAATGTAAAAGTATCTGAATAAAATGATGTCTATTATTATCTCGAATATTTCAACCCTATCCATGACCGTTTTCTGGCAACATACAAAAAACAAAATTCTAATCTAGTTCTTGATTGGGCGCTAGATAAGATTACGTTCGCCCTAATTTATTGACGTCTAAATATCGCTTGATATAGCGGTCAAAGCCCTAAGTTGTAATCAATAAATTGGCATGAATAATAAAAAATGTATGTAACTGACCTATCAACAATCTGCTGCCATATGGCAGGTCGCATTCCATTTCCGACCATAATCCGCACTCCGTGCTGAGTGTCAGTGGGCTTCGACGGCTGGGCCAGCAGGTAACGGCACATCTCTCCAATGTACTGAGATACCTATAATAGGATTGTATTTAATTACCAAATATATCGATTTAAGACGACCAGTTAAAAAATTACACCACGAAAAATAATTTCAGATTGTTTTATTTAAAGGTTTCCAAAACCATACAATTTTGATGATATTTCATTTATATGATTTGTTTACCTACTAAGAATTGAAAGCATATTTATTATATTTACAAAACAATAGGCATATCAAATATCATCTACATACAATAAACATTTAAATTAAATCAATATTTTATTTGAAAATATTCTTTTTGATCATTTATCTTCTCTTAATTTAGCTAATTATATACATATATTGATTGTGACTCATCGCTTTTCCATTTTAGTTTATATACACATGTACGTATGTATATAGTAATTTAAATATATTTTATTAGGTAATTTTTTAGTTTTACTTTATTTTAGTTATAGTTAAAAATACGTTTATTTTGGAACATAGGATCATAAGAGTATCACTTATTCCACGTCATTATATTCGAGCCTGTTGGCATCCCTACTCATCGGCAAAGAAGACAGAAGGTGTTGGCCGAGAGAAAAAGCCGGCGTAAAAAACTCTCGGTACTCTTTTAAAAAAAAGCAAATCATCAAACAATTCTACAATATTTAAAACAAATATAGCATATTAATTAGAAGTAGCCTGCCCAGCACTAGTCCCAGGCCCTTTTATCAACAAGATAATCACTAACTTTATAGTAAGCCTTTTTACACAGCTTTTCTTTAACACATTTCTTAAATTTAATAAAAATTTAATAAAAATTAATTACTTATGAACTTCTTGTACTTTACCCTTTATAGGTGTTTATTTTTGTTCCACACTAGGGTTGCCTTAAAAAAACGTTAGCGATAGGGCCGCCCGTTGCCTAATAATTTATGTATATTATGTTTTTTGTATGTAGGTTTTTGGATAACTTAACGAAGTGGTAAGAAATAAATAATTTAAAAGATTGTTTTAATAGATGTACAACAGGAAGTATTTTAAAACGTGTAAATTTGTATTTACATATACATACTTGTAAAAGTTATATCAGAATAACGGTAAATAATAATATCATAATAAAATTAATATTACGTACCGTGCACTCGTACTTGATACAGTCACTCCAGTAGTTAGATGCTGAGAACTTGCTCCGAAGTACCGAGGGTATACCATCAACTAAAGCTGCCGCGGTCCCTACCAGCCCGCCAGCGAGATGGTAGAGCGGTAGGGGGTTGTACATACGGTCACTGCTTTTCAGACCCAGCATGTGAACTGTGGCTACCACCACAATCAAGTACCTGATAAGATTTGCTATGTAAGTTATAAAGGAAGATATTATTATTCGATTCGAATTCTTTAAGACATTTAGAATATAAGTTTCTAACTAAAAATCAAATTTACATTAAATGGAAAACATCATTTTAGTTTTTGTAATGAAACTTCTTTACTAGGGTAATTTTTTTACGGATGAAACATCACGAAGACGTGCAGCGTTTTTGTCGAAGAAGACAACAAGGCACGGAGAGAGTGACTGAATCCAATACAGAGTGTGAGAAAGGGAGATCATGAAAAATTACACGCTATTGGGTGTATTCGGTTAGTAGTTTCATATTATAGAACTTTAGATGGCAATTCTGTCGCTAATAATAAAAATCTGCGTTTACTGCACAAGACATGACGCAGATTTTTATTTATTTATCATTAACACGTATTCAGTGTGTGTGAAAAGTGTGAATATAGAGATATAGGGTGATCATATACTGGTAAATGATCATCTATTGGGGCTTATACCTTAGTAATAAGAAATTTTACTTCTGACACGTGTACAAACGTACGCACTTTATTTGTTATTTTATTTCCTGATGTGATCCCCACGGTTCACTATGATGAATCAACTCCCGATGGAGGGAGTGTCCCAGGGTTTTCCCAGGGAGATGCGATTGGTAGGTAAAAAAACAATGAGGCGATATTTTGAAAATAGATGTGCAGAACTAACTTTGAGTTCTTCATCACAGCTGCCTTTGGCATTCCCGTTGTGCCTGACGTGTAGATGTATAGAAGAGTATCATTGTACTGAGGCTTATCAACCACGATTGGATAATCTGGAGACTGCTTCTCCATCTCGGAGCGCATATCCGTGACTCCTGGTGCACAGTCGCCATATAACTGAAATTTCTTTATATCCGCGGGTAGGTCAGCATTTATATCGGCCACAGCTGCAAAAATACACTTAGAATTATTTCTTCTCTATCTTTGACGAATTATTTAGTATAAACTAATGTGAATTGAAAGCCTTCAAAGAGAAGCCATAGACATTATCAGTTATGATACTTGTTCATAATGGATTTAACTTTAAATAAGAAATCATTACTGTATGAAACTTAGTTTAAACAAAAAGTTCACTTACCACCAACCAAACAATCAGAGTAGATAATAGCTTTAGCATTTGCGACCTGGATACAATGTAAAAGAGGTTTGTGTCGCAGATTACTGTTGATGAGAGCAGAGACCACACCCAGCTTGGCCATACCCAGCCACATGTAAACGTATTCCGCACAGTTAGGCATGAAGATACACACCACGTCACCACGCTTCAGGCCCATCTCCTGCATTACCCGAGCCACTTGGTTCGATTTTTCTGCCATCTGCCGGAAATACGCATTGATAAGATCTCTTTCCATGGCGTAAACCAAATGAATTTATGAGTCATGAATTACATTTGAATTGTTGTAATAAATTACATATTTTTCCTTCTTCCTTTTTTGTCTGACTAATTACAAGCTGGATATGGGTATTAAATATAATAGCAAAACAACTATTGTCCGTTGCAAAACAAAGGAAACGGGCAGGTGTCCAGATCTGCCATTTACTTGCTTAAGCCTTCAAAGTATTACGTAATAACATCGATGAAACTGAAGTCTTGCATTGACACGTTACGTTAATCTCATCACAAACTCTACACCTACGCTATTTAGTTTGAAAATGTACACGAATATTCCACCTACTTCGCTTGAGATTGCATTTTATCCTATAAAATGCATACATACAACTACGTAACAAGGCGCAAATTAAGGCAAAAATTCATCGCACTAAATGTAACTAAAATAACATCCTAGCTTGAACCGCAAATATTTGTTTATCTATTCCAATATTCGAATTGTCCTAACCCTACAAGAGAAGTATGTGGGATATATGTGGTGAACTATTTTTAATAAAAAAGGTTTACCTCTCTGAATGTCCACGTGCGATCGTCGACGACAAAGAAGCATGGTGCATCGGGCTGTTTGAGGGCCCTCTTCGTAAACAACTCGGCAACGGAGCAGTTGTTTCGAGCATATATTGCCGTACGAATCATCGCATTTGCGTACCGCCATAGGAACCTTAAAGTAATGAAAGATCGCATTAAGAAACAATTTGTATTTGACATACATTTATTACGAACAAAACACACACACATAACCACACAAAATAACAATAAAGGAAAAAAAATTAAATGAGATATAATAATAATAAAATTTCTTTTCTCATTTTGCTCGTTTCAAATTTGTAACTTGTATGTGGTGTGGCTGTAATTATGCTGAGGAGCAGAATGTTCCACAGCATAATGTATTTGTGACATGAACCTAATTTCTATGAACACAAGAGCCAATATTACCGAGTAAAGAACTGTTCAACCCGTGACTCATTTTACATATATATCTTATCCTACATAAGTTCAGAATAACGCAATTTAAAACATTTTTACTAATAAGTGTACATTAACTAAGCGTTGTTTGCTAATATGTATTAGCAACTTAAGGAAAATTTATCGCAATCTAATAAAAAAGTTAATAGCCGTAGCGTAACTTGACATATGATTATCCAAACAGGTTTTTTGTGCTACAAGATAATTCTAACAACAGGCAACAGATTTTTACATCAGTAATTTTACAAACATGATGAATATTGTTTTTGCCGATCTTACCTATATTAATATAGGACAAGGTGCGTCTTTAAAATATTTATATGTGAAATGTGTCACGTGTTGAACGGTTATACCCTGTAATCTCGGCCCTTATGTCATACAAATAAAGTTCATGTTGGTGATAAAAAAATATCGAGTTTACCAATCGATAGAAAACATGCGCTATCTTGATTCTTAGCAGAAATATTTACTTGCTTATTTTCTAGGACGAAGACTGATTAGAACCTACCAAATAATTTTAAACATTAATTTCTTATTTCAACCAAGGGAGCGTCCAAGTATCACGTAACGAATTTTGGAGGGGGGGGGGGGGGGGTAAAATGTTTCGATATGTAGCGGGGATTGAATTATGCGTTATTGGTTTATTTTCGATTTTTCGATACTTTACACCACAAAAATTGCATCTTTTAGGTTTAATGAGTAACGAAACGTTTTTCTATTGGGTACAGATCAGCGTTACGTCGCGTTACATGGAGGGGGGTCAAGAATCTCCAAAAATTGCGTGACGTAATATTGAACGCTCCCCGAAATTGGGAGATTATTACCTAACGGTTATTCGTAAATTAACAAACACTCTCAAAGTGATTCTACGGTATTTCCACTATTACTTGAAAATAATAAAGTAGGTCTTCACAATCTTATAGATAAGATATTCTCTTGTCTTAAAACTTTCAAAGAAGCTAAAACGGTAATTGAGCCAAGTGTCAAGTCGTTAAATAATTAATACATATTAAACATCGTAGTTGTTCCTTTTTATATTAAAACTATTTTTTTTATAAGTATGATTTTCAATGTTACAGTAACCAAGAATAAATAAATAAAAAACAATCATATTAGATATTTGAGACCTTTTGAGCCTGTAATACAATTCATAATAGTATATCTCAAAATGCTTACAGACACTAATGTCACCTATCCACTAAATTGTTTATGATAATAATACGAAAATAATTAGGTTTTTTTAATTAGCTGAAACGGCTAAAATACCCTGTCCTAATGTAATTTTTGTAAAATGTTCTTTGCCATGACTAAGATATTTCATGTCGATTTGAGCCGGTTGTGTAGATTAAAGATATGTTTAAGTAAAACATTTAGTTCAGGTTCAATTTTCTCAATATAAGCTGGTTTTAAAAAGAGGGTTTCAACTGCTTACGCTATGCTTAATTAATTTTTGTATTGATAACACAACGCTCGGCACTTGATACATTGGTAAAACAACCACAAAATACAATTTTTAATGTGACAACCACCTATAGGCAAACATGACATATACTAAGAGATTACAAATAAAACAAAAAACAAAAATCGATTTTAAAGTGTGAGGGGAGCAACTATGGATATCCAGACCTGAGGCACGGAAAGTATGGCTGTGAAACAACTGTTATTTTAATGTAACTTTATACCTCAGAGAGGTGACTGACGGATCGATCGAGTAAAGTTCATTCAAAAATAACTCGCCCACTGTATATCGTGAGGTACTTTACATCATTTCATACACGTTTAATTTATCTTGGTACATTGTCTCCAATCTCAGCAGAGATAAGATATACTATTAAATCGCACAAACTGTAAATTTCTTCTCATATTTTTTTATTTATTGTTGCATTTTTTGCATTATCAGCACAAATTAGCACCAGGCGATCAGAACGGGTATACTTTTTACATTTAGACCTTGACTTTATAAATAGTCGGATACAAGGTCTTGACCGATGCTCCAATGTTAAATTAACATGTGGTCTCAACATATTATTTCACTTTTACGATTTTCCATAATCAAAAATGAAACATCTCCCGAAATGAAAAATTAAACGCCATCTAGTAAAATGCCTCAGTTTACGTATGTACCTACATAAAAAACTTCTACAGTATACGAAATTACATTCTACTACCGCATCAACATTATTGATCCTTTGCAGTTAAACTAATTTCGTTTATTTAAATTAATTAATTCACTATTGTTTTGAAATCCCCAATTATTTTGTATTTACTGCTAAGACAATCAAAGGTCGCTGACATTCTGTATTTTGTATTTCCAAACTGGTATCTAATTATTGTGTAAATTCTCATTTAAATTCTAAAACAAATAGAAACTGACCTACAGAGCGCGATCCGAAAATTTCAAATGATTTAGGCCATTATAATTAAAATAAGAATTACGGCAAATAAGACAAAATTCTTAATCACAACGTTGAACGAAAAAATTGTGTAAATATCTACTAACCTGTCAATTTTATAAGTTGACATGATAAATTTATTTACCTTTAGAAAATAAATTAAACTTAACATAGGATTTAATTACATAATGGAAGAATATTGTATTGAAAAGCATATTTGAGAAAGGGAAAGGACAAGTAAGGTTTGAAAAGTATATTTAGGTAAAGATTATAATAAGCTTAATCGTGGCAGTGACATTTTTAAAATGTTTTGTGGCCCCGAAATATCATTTTTATTTAAATTAGAAATGGTTAAGTTTTGGTTTCTTTGTATAGCTTTCACTTTTGGCTGGACAAGTAAGGGTTGATTTTCGATCGTTGGAATATTGCCCACTTTATGCCGCATTATATGCGCTAGTACAGTTCCACTAAGGATCCTATCTATTAAAAAGTAGGTTAAACTACGTTAACAAAAATACTGACATATTTTGTTATCATTTGATATTTGCAGTTTCCTGTTTTATAATTTTTCCCTATACGTAATAATTCATAATTATCTGAAGATCCCTCATGTAAAAATATCCCCTGCCCTCTCCGTTATTTACTTGTTATGCAGGTTGACTACAATTATTGTACCTAGACAGTGGATATCCAAAAAATAAAGCTAATCACTAATAAATATGCAGGATGTGTTTCATAGTCGAAACGTAATAAAATACTCTCATATATAGTAACTTATTTATAATATCCTCGGTGAGGCAGTTCTTTATGCGTACAAGTCTAATTTTTTCGCATACCAATTTTAGCAGCAGGTAGCAAAAACCTTTTGTAATGTAAGCAACAACCGACAACATTATCGTTGAACGCTAAGACTCTAAAATGTAAAAGACAAATACTATTTTTATCTGGTTACTTACACAATTAAACCGTCTATACTCTATAGTCTACGTCAGTAAATTATATAACTATGGGAATATCAGAGAATTTGAATACTTAAATATAGTTAACTAAGGTAACATCGTTTATATTATATTTACACTGACAAATTATTACTTCGCTGTTAACTACAACGATTTTAACGATTTTCGTGACGCATAGCGGACTGTACATAAATCGTGGGCATGTTAATTTTACATTATACATTATAGACTGAATTTTAAAGCGACTCACTTGAGATCCCTGGGTAATGTTTTGACGATCACATAAATCTTCTTCCTGTATCGATAAACACAAGGTGCGATCGCGAGTAAGGCGAAAATCGCCGCCTTGGATAGCGTGCTCAGCACGGCGGCCATCGCGGCAGCTAGTGCCATTAGCGCGACGAGAGCTGCCAGCAGAGCGTCCATGCTGGCGACGAGCCCAGTGGGACACGCGAATAACTACACTGAGACCTAAACAATGAACAACACGCCGACCGCGTCTGCCGGCGTTGAATGTTTTTTCCTAAATGCGCCAAGGACGTGCGCACAACGAACGTTCGCCGCGTCAATGGCTTGTTTCCCCTCGGCGCCAGATGCACATGCGCGAACAGCTGATCCCCGAAGGGACCGCTTTTGAACCGGTGGCTATGACATGTAAAAAATGTAAAATAAAAACACGCCTATTGCGCTTCACTTTCGCAGTTTGACTTGACACTGTGATACTTCTTTATTTAAATATTTTTTCTATAATATTTATGGTAGGATCTATAGAATTTATTTACAGCCTTTTCATTAAAAACACGTGTCAAATTTCTCCATGACTAACTTCAATTTTAAAAGAAATTAATTATCTGTGTTTGTAGTTTTATAAGTCCTTTTAAAGCCAGAATTTCGACAAAACATTCAAATACGTACCTATAGTCAAACTTTTCATTCAAAATAAACCTACCCAACCATGAATGGAAAGTGATTCATCATCGAAAGATTTATAAAACTATGCGCCTACAGAATTAAATATCAATTAGCATTGCCAATAACAATTGATTTTTATATTGTTTCAGGCACTAGGAAATTGGAATTTCCAGTTGGAAGATAGAGAATTCCAATACGTAGCAAGTTCGATTACACTCATCGCGATTTAAATATTAAATTTTCCTACATTATAACTTTGCAACACTAAGGGATGTTAAAACATAAAAATTGGAGGTTGTAGTATGACGCTGTAATTTTTGGTAGACACAGAGATACTTCAGCAAATTAAGTTCAAAAATAAAAACCATTGTAGTTTTTACAGGATTCCACTGCTTTATACGCACCAGTGTACTCTATTGCGGTCAATATTTTTGTTTTGGACACCAGGTTAGCCTGCCAGCGATACTAACATTAAGGAATTATAAATAAAACACAATTAAAAAATATAAACTTTAATACTAGTTTAACAATACCCTAAACCTTACTACCTAAATAAATGATTGCGTCAGTCTTACAATTATAGACTGGAAAACAAAAAAAAAACAAAATTGTATTTAACATAGCCTTTGATTTCAAATACCGTTTCTAAACTGTTGTCTTGAATGTCTGCGATTTTCATAAAAATAAAATTCCCAATATATTTAAAGACTCCGTAGCCATGCAGCTTTAGTATGTTCTGATGATCATATTAGCACCTAAGTTCACCCATAAGCTTTATTAAACTAGATTATAATATATATTTCAGAATCTCGAAAAAGGCCTGCACTGATAGAAAGAAATAACAAAATACAATTAAACATCTGAATGTAAATTTTTATTTAAAATAGATAACTTTATAAGAGCCAATGGTATAAAATATTGTCCTAGATACGCGCAAAATGTATGAAACATGATTGTTAAACTCCCAATTGGTTTTATTTCTTCGTGAAGGTTCTAGTATGAATTTAAAATGTATGGATAAATCCTACAATGCACATTGAACACTCATATCAGCTAACTTTACCCCTTCCACTATAATAATTCTAAATAATTCACTTGATAAAATTATATAACAATTACTATGAGAATTTATACAAAATTTGTATCACCTACAAATGTATGGTAAATAAAATGCCGTAAGCAGGGTTCAATTATAAGCATTCGGCAAATGTTTTGTCCCGTTTATTTATTTGCACATTCACTCAAGAGTGATAAAGACAAAGCTATAGTAATTGGAGACGTATACGCAGGCCTACGTACAGGTGTACGTCGTAGCATTATTCAACGCTCGTTTTCATAAGATCAATGTTGAGGTTCATAATTTAAATACATATTCGATATCATTATAAGTATTTTTCACAAAGAGATTATTATTTTCATATTATTCGATTTTTTAACACGTAACAACTAATAACAAATGTAGGAATACTACAAGCTATGGCATATACGCGGCAATGTGGACTCTTTATCACCATTTTATAAGGTACAAGCGAATTGAGTATTAAGAAGCAAGAGATTGTTTTTAATAAATGAAAAATATTCCCAAAGAGTGGTTTAAAAACCAGCTTCAACCGATCACAGTTAACTTTGACCAATTTGATACATGTCCAGAAACGCATTTAATTTTTAATCACAATCGAATCTTTCCATTATTTATAGATTCATACTCTTGAGGTCCTAAAGGTATGTATTTATTCTGTTTCATATCCAGATAATAGACTTTATCACCTTTCGTTAAACTTGGATCGAAACCTTCTTTTTGAAGATCTGTCTTCTTCATTTTGAATGTTCCTGAAAAAATAAATATTTTATTAAATATAAAAAAAAATTATTGATGTGAAACATCTATAGCCGCACGTAAAACCGATTTCTGGCGTGTCGACGCATCGACACGCTATATGATGGTTTATACATACAATCTATATGCAGTTATAAATTTTTGTATTTAATGAAAATAAATGTTTATTCAATAAATAGTCCTCGTTTTCTGGAAAACAAAATCGTAAAATTTTATTTTATCATTATGACATATTTAGTTCCTATCACAATCTGTTCTTTTCTGCATATTACTTCACAAAATAATTTCGATGTTTCACATCTGCCAGGCGTCACGTGACGGCTCACATTTTTTTTTATTTTTTGAAGTTATACTTCTTTTGGCGCGATGGAGAAAATAACGAGACTGAATTTTTACGATGCGCGCGCACACCGACAACTAAATTCTACATCGTAAAGTTAGTTCTAGGTAGCATGAAAATCGATAATGTTCAAGTTGTATATTCTAGTATTTTTATATTTAGAACACGTGTTTCGTAACAGTACAACTAAACAGTGTGAATAAATAAATATTACTTTGGTGTTTTTAATAAATCAATTTCATATACGACGGTTACTTATTTACTAATTATTTATTAGTTTATCTTTATATATTGAATATTAGTGACAAAACTGATTTGAATAACGTGTTTTGAGTGCATTAATAGATTTCAGGTTAATTGTTGGTATGAATAATTAGTAAAAATACACTCTTTTTTTATAAAAGAACACGGGGCAAACTGACAGGAGGCGAATCTGCTGTTAAGAAATATCGCCGCCCATAGACACTCAACGTCAGCGAACTTGGTAGGCTCTTTTTTTAACTGTCAGATGAAATACTTCAGCAGTGAGCTGGTTCCACAAAGTGGTAGTGCGTTGCAAAGCTGCCTTAAAAAAGGTTCAGCTGCGGAACGACGGATGGACTGCCTCTACGTCCGATGATGAAACATTCAAGACACTATTAAACCAATGGTGACTAGCAAAATAGCCTAAAGACCAATCCCACCGGTTGGAACAGTTAAGGGTCCCAGGTTGGTTAAGGCTTGCCGTAGAAAGACAAATTGGTGGAAACATAATCTTCAGCAATGAAAACATTCAAACTAATATTTTCACCCGAGTTTCCCCTCCTCGTCCCTTTTAACTCTCTTACTTAAATTGGCTATTAGCTATCTTTTCCAAAATTTTGAAAAACTTATCATTTATATCTCTTGCTTATCAGATCACATAGTTGGTGAGAATTCTGCCGGTTCAGCCGGTTCAATCAGTTTTATTGCAATATTGATGTGAAGATGTAAATTCTTATTGTAATATTCGTTGGCAAACCTTTTTCTAAATAAATCAGGAATATAGCCAATTTGGTTTCAGAGGGACCCTCAATAGGTGACGAACCCAGGTATCTAAGCGTCCCATTTACCAGGAATTATATTGTTTACTGATTCTTAGTTTAATTGTTTATTTACTTTACGATTATCAAAGGTACACATTTATCATATCAAAATATATTTTATAATAAAAACAACACCTACAAATTAAGACGTATAAACATTGAGGTGTTTAGTATCATATTTTAAGGAGAAACAAAACCAATATAAAATGCTTACCGGTCATATCCATACTGGACATGACTCTCACAAAGATAGGTCTGGCGTAGGGAGGCAAATCCCGAGCTAGGTCACGGGCTAGTTGCTCTAAATCTAGACTTCCTTCAGGATCTACTATCCCGCACATACCAGCTCTACCCTCTGTATTAGGAACCTAAAAATTGTAATCTATATTAAATTTAAAAAATAAATTGGGGCAATTACTTTATAAGTTTATTCCCCTTTCCTTTAAAATTATTATTATTATTATTTTTTTATATAATAGGGGGCAAACGGGCAGGAGGCTCACCTGATGTTAAGTGATACCGCCGCCCATGGACACACTCGATGCTAGAGGGCTCGCGAGTGCGTTGCCGGCCTTTTAAGAATTTGTACGCTCTTTTCTTGAAGGACCCTAAGTCGAATTGGTTCGGAAATACTTCAGTGGGCAGCTGGTTCCACAAAGTGGTATTGCGCGGCAAAAACTGCCTTGAAAATCGCGCAGTTGTGGAACGGCGGACGTCGAGGTGATACGGGTGGAATTTCGTATTCTGCCTCGACGTCCGATGATGAAACTCAGCTGCAGGTATTAATCCGAACAACTCCTCTGAACACATTATTAGTTCATTCGTAATTTCAATTAAATAATAATACAGAAGTGCTTTAATTCTTTTAATTACTGTAGTTCATAGGAGAGAAAATTAAACGTAACGTAAAGCAGATGAATAAACAATATATACTTATTTAACATAAGTGGGTATTAGTATTATTACATTCTTATTCTTTTTGCGACTGAGGCTGCTGTAAAACGACTCTAGTAAAACGACCAGCGCTGAAAACACTGCTCCTCAGCATAATACTGAGGGCCAGTGGCCAGGGCCAATTACAACCACAGCGCATTACTTAAAACATTGTTCTTTAACAAAAAATTGTTATCTCTTATATTTTTTTCTCTTTGATTATTGTTATTTTGTGCGTTTCTGTGTGTGTTTTGTTAGAAATAAATATTATACCTATGTCTATGTAATTACAAATCTCGTTTTTAATAAAAAAAAATATTCTCATTTTGAAGGATTTTGACGTATTATTTTGTATGTAATATATCTTACCAGGACACCATAAACAACTGCATCTCTATGGCTGGCAACCCTGGAAATTGCTGCCTCCACTTCGCTGGTACTGACGTTTTCACCTCGCCACCGGAACGTGTCGCCTGTGCGATCCCGGAAGTAAAGATAACCGAATTCGTCAGCTACCAAAATATCACCTGTAATCAAATATATATTTTCTATCAATAATAAATTGAAAGAAATAACATAATTGACTATATGTTAAAAACCAAATTAGACTATAGAACCAATACAAATGATTGGTAATTAAGTATGTACTGGCTTTTTAAATTAAATATTTAATAACATGTCTAGATAAACTAGAATAGAGTAGAGGTATCATATTTTAAGTCAATATATAATTGAGCCTCCTCAATTATATTTTGACTTATAAAGGCCTAAGGTCCACATGGGGCTGTATATCCTTTGATGATGATATTTATTTACAATAGAAACACAAACACATAGTGATTAAAAAAATTCCATTATAATTTTAAGATAACATATTAAATTTCATAATTTAAAGAACTTATCAAAACCCTTTTCTAGGCAAGATGGCGTCGTACCAGCCCCTGACGTACATGCTTGTAAACACGTACACAATCGTCAAGTTTTTTGTTATTTGTCATTAGGCATTATTTTCAAGGTTGCTATGTCGTTTAGACTAATCTGTGACCATTTTCTATCACGTGACTTACATGCAAAAACTTATTTTTTAATTGATTTTTTCATAAATTAACAATTATTATTAACATGTTAATACTACTTCAAAAAGCTTTTAAGCCATGTTTTATACAGATTACTCACAACACTAATTTTTGTTACTTTTAATTTACATTTGGAAGAATTTACTGAGAAATTTTTCTATAATAGCGAATTTCCTAAAAGTAAATTCGCTATTCGATAGAGTCACAGCGGAAAGAGAACCGTCATGGATGTATTATATTTACAACATGTCATTACAGTTTAAGAGTTATATTGATACTTAATATCGAAATATTCCATAATTTTCGGAAATAAATAGAAGCATGAGTGCAAATAATAATTGTATTATTAAAATATAATAAACACTTTTAAATTCTTTCCGCAGCGACTGCAACTTGAAAGGAACTTCTCCTCATTAATTTACGGAACAATGTCTTACCCGATATAAAAGCGGAATCGCCTTTCACAAAGACATCCTTGACCACCTTCTTATCAGAGGCCGCCTTATCAACGTAGCCGTGGTACTCCCGAGACGGGTTATTCGCAGATATCTTTCCAATGAAAACGCCCGGCTCATCCGGACCCGCCATCTACGAACAAACTTGATTTATTTTTCTCAATTTTTATCACATTAAGTACTCTTTTCTCGAATCCAACTGAAGCTCGGTAATAGTAGCAGTGCCGCAGAGCACGAGCGTCCCGTTCATTTTTTTTTTAACATTTCCATCCCTAGCTCTCGGATCCGAGTTTTCGGCACCAAATGTGTTTTATGCCGACCACTCGGATCCGAAAAATGTTTTTATTATTAAAAATAATAATATACATTCATACATATTTTCAAACATTCATTTTGGTTTCCGGCTATTACTTTGTATCCATTGCTTAAGCATTCAATGTGTTAAATAATTTAAATTACAGTTGAACTGCTTAGCTGTACTTAGTACTGTAGCGCTCGCTTAAACACGTGACCGAGTTCGTCCCACTTGTCCCAGCGTACTAGAATCATCCATCCAAAGCAAAAACACTTTCGCTCGAAAACAGCTTTCACATGGGCTCTCTGGCCACATGCGATATCTATGGTTCACAGACGTAAGTCGCCAACACGGATAATTATTTCGCCATTTTTGTATAATCTCGAGTGCAGTAGTTAATTTGCCAGTTGCACTTGGGTGCTCTAAGCATAATTTGAGAATCCGCACTAACGTTCAAAGTTTTAATTGTATAACTCGTAAGAAATAAGTGTAACGTAAAAAACAATTTTAATTATCCTGCACCAAAATCCTTCAAAAACATTTTTCTAGAGGTGATTCCGAGTCGAATGAGCCATCGCTCATATTTTTAGGACCTCACGTTTTTGAACTTGTTGACTAGACTATTAAGGCAGTTTTTGCGGCGCGCAATGTACCAGGCTGTACCAATTCTTAAAATGCCGGCAACGCACTTGCGAGCCCTCTGTAATACGAGTGTCCATGGGCGGCGGTATCACTTTTCAGGTGAGTCTCCTGCCTGTTTGCCCCCTGTTTTATATAATGTACCACTATGATATTTTGGGAATTTCATATTTTTCTTAACAGGTATTTAAATTCAATTCAATAAAGCCAACATTTACCTATAAGCCTTATTTAAGTATTTATTGGTGGGATGTAAGTGTCTGTATATTACGTTAATAAATTTTAGATACCTGACACAATCCTTGCGAGTTCCTGACTGGTTCACCAGTTTCTTGGTCAACTTTTATTATGGCGATGGGATATACGCTCGGAAAGATGCGAGATAGGAAGCCAATTGCTCCCGGGGTACCATCAGTATTTGCTATAAAAAATACTTTTTGTTAGCAAAAATATAATTCATTGCCTTAAATTAAATAAAAGTATCTACGTTTAAATCTCAGTAATTGTGCTAATAATTAATATTAATTTGATTACGTGTATACATATTTAATAATGCGATGATGCAGTCATATAATAATTTTGTACCATTCTTGCAAATAAATTATTATTATTATACAATTTTGTTTAATAATATTTGACATCTTACCAATATTAGCATTTCCTTCAGTTGCTCCATAAAACTCGGTGACGTATTTGATATTAAAACGCGTTACGAACTCTGTCCAAATCTGAAAATAAAAACACTCTTTGATATATTATTACTAACGTAGTCTTCTCCACGTATTTCAAAAGGGGCGCGTAAATGACCAAAGACAATGGATATTGGTTAAAAACGGTGCAGGAATTATATCGTAGGAAATGGGGGGCCGCGGGGGTGGTCCGCACAGGTCATTCAACTTCAAGAACAATGCACAAACTACAAAAAAATAAATAAACTGCTAGCATTAAAATTTATTTTCAGGGATTCCTATCCACGAGCACTAGCTCAGCTCTATGTAGAATTCGGGGATTCCCGCAAAGAGCCTACCGTCGTGGGGGATTCCCCGTCCCATAGTCGCGATCTTTTAATAAATGATCAATGTCCTTTATCATATAAAATTTAATGCTTTTTACTTTCGATGGGGTGACACAATCAAATTCCGCACCGGGTGCCATTCAATGTAGCTACGCCACTGTAGGAACATCTTAAAATATTCTAGTACTAGTAAATCTTTGCCATAATTAATTGTACTCTGAGCTTGCATTTATATTAAATGTAAATTTGTGGAAGAATCTCCTGACTTGTCCGGCCGCCCATATAGTCTTTATTATCATATGTAATTACTCTTTATAAGGTCATTAATTATAATCATTTGTTATTTATAATTCTTTAATTAAATTATACAGTTAAACTGGTGATTTTCCATTCCATTCATTATTGTGTTGCCGAGAATAGTACCTGAGGCCTTCTTTGAACTGATTATTAGAAGGAAGGCGTTAGTGTATAATCAAATTATATGGTTTAAAATACTCCGTCGTATTTTAATGGGAATTTAATAATCGCGTGCCTTAAACAATTATATCTAGTATACTTAAGAAACCGGTACAGCATTATCTTGAATTCCATTCATAAAATAAATATTTATAATGATAATATCAGACAATTATAGTCAAATCATATTATCAAGTACGTAAGTACACTTATGAACATCAGTAAAAACACAGTTCTCAAATCAAGGGCGTAAAACGGACGAGAACTATTTTCACTCTTTCAATTGCCTAGGTGATAAAATAATTGGGCCACCTTTTTCTTCAAAATTTCACAATAAAGTATAACAAAATGTCATCATGATTAGTTAATTATTACTATTGCAAAGAACAAAGTTCCATTGGAAAGAGTGTCATTTTTGCATAATGAGTCTGTTTGTCGAAGAAATTACAAGCCTGCGGAGGTTTCAGTCTCTGATTACGACGTAATGTACTCGAAACAATGACGTTTTATAAAGGGCTTAGGTATATTCTTTTGTATTATGATTTCAATAATTTATAATTCGATTTACTCATTTGTCTAAACAAATGAACGTATAAAATAATAATAGCCCTGTAGCATCGAGTGTCCCCGGGGCGGCGGTATCACTTAACATCAGGTAAACCCGTTTGCCCCCAGTTCTATAAAATAAAAAAACCTAAGTATATATATTTTATAATATGGCTTGTCAGATTTATTAATATCTTCACGGCTTTCCCCGTGTCTCTACTTCCAACGATCCTGACGTGAGATTTCGTCGTTTATGGGTACTTTTACGCCCGACCCAAATAATTAATCCACAATCTCAGATTGAAAACAATCTGAGTTCAGACCGTGACAGTTGTACGATCTCCCATCTGCATCCCAATAACCAAATCCTACGAAGCCAATACATTTTTGGCGACGGATAGAATGCAATCTCTTCGCTCTTTACTTTTTGATAATACATATAAACCAAATAAAGTAAAAAATGCGGACAAATAATATAAAATATATACGTCTATGTTTGAAACATATCAAATAGATTTTTAATTATTTTAAAAACTGGTGTTTGTCAAAATCTTAAGATAGGATTATACTATTACAATCCGTCGATTGGCTATTGGGAAGCTTTAATCAATAATTATAATCAGATGGTTAAAATTACATTGGAGATAGGTTATTTGGCTTTAGCGTTGATTTATCTCTTGTGTCCTCCTGGATTTGGTCCAGGTATGTACGACAAGGCTTACCTAATCAGACTTCACGATCCATAGTTGCCTTGTACTGTACATGTTAAACGGCTCATTCAACGTTCTAATTTATTTTATACGAATAATTTTTATTAATGAAATTTTAATTTATTATAAGATTCGTCATATGAATACAGTTAATTGTCGTTTCGGTAATTATTTACAAAATGCTTTGTCATATTCTCAGCGCAACTATAATCACGAACGCGTTGCGAAACGTGACCCGAGTTTGACCTCGCATGAATACTAGCGATATTTAAAATACTACTTATTGTTATATTTTTTATCATTCGTCAAATGTCTCATTTTTTATGAACAGTCATATTTATTTTTATTTAGTAGTCATACTAGAAATATATTAAAGAAAAGCTGTGTAAAAAGGCTTACTATAAAGTTAACGATTATCTAGTTGATAAAAGGGCCTGGGACTAGGACTACACAGGTTACTTCTAATTAATTTGCGATATTTGTTTTAAAATAAGTGTTGTTTGATGAGTTGCTTTTTCTCTTCATGTTTGCCGATGAGTTGGGATGCCTACAGATTCAAATTTATTGACGTGGAATAAGTGATACCTGTATCTTATGTACCATAATAAAAAAATAATGAATATAAAAATATTATTAATATTTTGACTGACGAAAGGGACACAATCATTATTGTTCATTTACCTTGAAACAAACAAAACATTCATTTCAGGATCACAGGAGATATCTTTATCACTCTAATGACGTCGAGAATATATATATAGCGTGGTGTCTCCTTCTGCGAGCAAATAATGTTTACGTAAGCCTGAAGTCTGCAGAAAAAGAGAGATAACGTTGGATAAGAACCCTTTTGAGGGAGAGAGTAGAGAGAAGGGTTGCTTCTCTTCTGTTGTCTCCTGCTACCTACTTAGGTCCACACTTTGTCGATGCCCCGTAGGCCTCATTAATGCGGCCGGATTGGTACCACCCGAGGTGGTTTTAGTGGATATAGCTAACCCGGTTCTAAGAGTAGCTGAGGGTATTGTTTTATTAATAGTGGAAGGATGGATCCATACGTCTTTTAGTATATAATATGTCGCCACATAGACCTTTTATCACCTTTAAAAGAGCTAAGTAACCCACGAAGTTTTATTGCGTTTATTTAATGGTCGGCAAGGCAGTTGCGAGCATGCTCTCTCCTCCAGTCAATATCAGGCACCACTTAACATCAGGTGAGCCTTAAGCCCGTTTATCCCATGTTATATTTTAAAAAAATGCACTAATATCTTAAATCCGAAGTGCAAAAATACATATAATTTATGGTTGTAATGTTCTGCCTTGGATGTTTGTGAGAGGCTGGCCTATAATAGGACTTTAGAAGTCCTGTGGTATCAGATAACTAGACTTACATTGTGGATAGAAAATATGCAGCATTATAGAAACTATAATGAGCTAAAATAAGAAACTTAACTAAATCATGACTGGTTGTGGTGTGATTTAAATTTAAAATATATCTCAAATGGATGACAAATTTTCTCTTTCAAGGTAATCAAAGATTTTGAGATCTATCTATTTAACAAGATTTTTTTATTTTGACTACACCCATACATATACTTAAGTGAAACAATAGAACACAGTACAAAAGTACAACGTGTTCCCTTAATAAAGCCTGTATGCACGTAGTGATTTTGGACACTTTGTCATGTTAAATATCCTCATAAAAAAATTAGGTTAGATGTAAATTACTCATCAGACTTCAAGTTAGGCTACATGTACTCTTCCATGTGTGAAGTGAAAATTAAGTTTGTTTTACATAAAAATCAATGAGTATGTAATGAAACAACAATCAACTTTACAAAATTCACTCGAAACGAAATTCGTAAGTCGATTAAAGTATCAACTTCCATAACCCAAACTCAATTTGAAAATGAAATCGTTTATTTGCTAAGATAGTGGTACAATTAGATAGATATATTATTATCAATCCGCACAATCCACCACATATACATAGGTATGCAAATGTATTATTAATTTTATGATGTCATAATAATAGATATGTTATTTAGAATTGGTGTCAAACTTATGATCTAAATACTCGCCCAGGCTATAAAGACACCTTGCCTTTAAAAGTTATAATCATCTTCTCCTTGATATATAACTTCTAGAAAGGTGATTAAATAAATAGTTTAATAGCCATGGTAACAATTTTTTGGATACATCGTGGTGCTACCCACAGCCGTGTTTATCTCTTGGTATATACAGGCTAATTTCGTTGAATGTTTTGAATAATTTTGGATGATTTTTTACAGTGATAACTTCAAGGTTACATTTTTAAGTTAAATATCGAGGCAACGATGGAAAAGATATAAACACGACCTCGAGTTGTTGAGGATAATGTACATTACCAATGTGTGAAATACCACTATAAATTGTTATGGAAATGTATGCGAACGGGTCTTGTCATTTTACGTCATTCAATGATATTGAACTACGCATGTATACGCTGTATATGATTATATGCTATACTGCTAAATAGTTACGGACGTATAAAAAAAATATTATGGGAATAAAAAGAGATACGATGAGAGAAATGGTCCTAGATTTTGAGTTATTTTTACAAAAATTTATTCTATCTACTATTCGTATAGACAAATTAAGTCAACTTGTAATTATAACCAGTTATGGCTTATTATTAATTTAGCACTTTTTCAGTCACGTGATCATATTAACATTTTTGTTTACTCGTAATATCGGGTCTAATTTGCCATTTCAACAAGTAATCAAAAAATCAAAGTAAAAATCAAATATTCATTCTCTTTTCTTCTCTTAGGCTCTTCTACGTTTGTTGTGCTTGGTTAAACTAAAAAAGTTTTTACTGTTTTTAGTGGATTTTAATTCAATTATTTATATTATTGCGATAACTCAGCGCCTTACTCAATGTAAATGATAACATTAAACATATATTTAATCAGAAATTACATTAATTAATCATTGTCTTTAGGTTTTTATCTTGAACAATGAGAAAGTTCTCAGTGTATTACAAACAAACATACATACAAAAATCATATTACCTGAGGTCTAAGCCCATTGCCGAAGATAACCCGTACGTTGTGCTGCTTGTCCAACGGCGACGGGGGCGTGGCTAATATGTACCGGCACATCTCTCCAATGTAATGAGCTGCCTAGAAAGATATAATTAATTATCCACATACGCACACCAACTTGCTTAACATTGCGAAAAGAAATAAGTACTTAACATTATTAAAAAACTTAACTTTTATAAAGAAATTCAAGTATATCAGTCAGATACTCTGTAAAAGTGTGATAAAATTTCTAATATAATAATTTCTTTAAAGATTAGATAATCTCAAGTCATTTGCCTCGCTAGGCCTCGTTAAGGCCTTATACTGAAACTTTTAATTCGATTCCAGATTTGACAATTTCAGTGTTGCAACGTTATGACGAGTAAGAAATAGTGACGTTGCGAAATTTTTCGATACAGAAGTGGAATATTTCCGGATTAAAAGTTTCATTTTTCACGTAATTGTAGGCGTTGCGGATCATTACTTTTTCAGTGACAATGAAAGCTTTTCGAGGACGTTTTTTTCTTGGAGACAAGAAAACATCCATGCCTTTTTGTGATGACTGATGTACTTGGCTGAGGATCCATTTTGATGAAAAACCAAAGCAAATAGATTTACTTAAAGTTCACAAAAAATATAAAAACAAAACAGATATTTTATTTTTTTATAAAATAAAGCAGATGTTTCTTATTAATATGAATAATTATGTATTTATTTAAATAAAAATCAATAATTTAGTCGTTAATTGGTACACCAAGATTATGATTGATTGACATAAACATACATCGTCATTGTTTGTCAATTTTGGTGTACATCATTACACTTTTATATGTGGTATCATTATATTACAAAATGACAGTAGCTAATGTCAAATTCGGAATTGAATTAAAAAGTCGTGGTATAGTATCTACCCTTTTTTATAAATATCATTTTTTTTTTAGTATATCATAACTTAGTCTTACGAATAAATAATATATATATATATATATATTCTAAATATCTTTTCCTTCTAAATACCGAGGACTATTTTTTTTTAATTAATCGAGTATTGTTTTAAAATTAACTATTATTTATAAAACTTACCGTTGCCTTATATTTGGCGCAGTCAGGGAAAAACTGCGATGCTGAGAACTTCGGTTTCAATATAACTGTGCAGCCATAAATCAGCGCTTGCCCAACGCTAACAACACCACCAGCAGTGTGATACAGCGGCAACGAGCAATAGACCACATCAGATGAATTAAGACGCATGTGATGCAGACCGGCTACCATGAAAATGAACCTGGAAATTCAATTAAACTTTGGAAATTGTGCGTGATGCTCTAAGATAATTCATTTATTTGTATACAAAAAATGGATTCTGATGTAGGCAAACTATCCAGATATAAACTCACAAAACACAGAGAAATACGATAGCCGAATTGGATTCTACTTAATATGCAATACGTATTTTGTTATGACTCTAGAGAGGTTCCAAAACGTAACACACAAACCGCACGCATATTTAAGAACATGAGCTATGTGAATTTGTATGTATACTCATACATTACAGCATAATTAAGGTACACACACAACCATCTGTCATGACAATAGGTTTTGTTACTGTTATAAAATCAAATCAAAATCATTTATTCATTGAAGTAACACAATGTACACTTCTGAACGTCAAAAATAAATACATAGTTAATGCTAAATTTTAAGAAATTAATAATTAATAATCAAACCAAAGATTTGTCCTCTATCAGCAGTACGCGCGGTGAAATAAGAGCACGCACTTACATTCTCGTGGGAACAACACGCAAATACATAGTTGAAATAACTAACATATTTATTCATTGTATCCTAAGCACTAGTTTAAAACTTTGTAATTTATATAAATTTAGCCGCTGTGTTACAAAGGGGGCCGATCAAAGAATATTTCGCCGGAAATTGGCCTGAACACCGGGTCCCAGGCACCAACCGGAGGCGTACATTAAATATTTATTATTGTCCTTGAACTATGAATATGTATCATGGTTATCAAATAATAATCCAGTTCTCTGTCCTATGTAGACAAGTAGATGATTAGCTATTGATAGTAACATTGATTTTTGGGTTAACATACTTCATGTGATACAATCTAAAATGAATAAAAATGAATAACGGTCATGAAACGAATCACCTTTATTCATGTGGAGTTATGACGTCTTTCTTGTTACCACGGTTACCATGGTAACCAAGAACGGTAGTATCTCTAACGAGGCAGTGTTGTATCAGTTGTAGAAAAAAAAAATGATTCAAAAGCATCTCGTTTGATTTATTATTTTAATCACAGTAACGTATTTTAAGGAGTATCAATTTATAATTTAATTAAATAAAGACAATTTATATTGACGCAGCCATATAACTTATACAACCATTCACAATGACAACAAATAATATTGAGCAAAAAAGTATCGTTTTTTATAAATTAAAATATGAATTAGAAAATTTCCATTAAGATTTGTCATAACATAGATAAGTGGTTAATGGAGGTAACTGTATTTAAAAAAAAATGGTTTCAATCAAAGTGAATTTTAACAGTAAATATTTCAAAGCTCAAAACATTGACCGCTTGCACAACAACGCGTTGCATGTGATAACAATAAACATATGTATTCGTATATAAAATCAGCAAATGTATGAATTTAATTATCATATTAAATTATGTAAAATTATCGTGCGCTATTCAGTATAACATATAAAAAATATTAATTTAACTAGAATTAAGTCATTTGTAATGAAGTTAGATTTTTAATTAAGCGTAAGCACAGCGTAAACTGAAATTCAGGTGTGAGGTTCTAGGTCTTAATTATCAAGGCGTTAGTCGACTTTCCACTACCACAAGATCGGCATCTACGCGAGTAAAACAGCGGGCAGTAAGTAATAAATTAAACACGGAAGAGTTTTCGCAATTTCGTAATTTCCGTTTCCATCAGAATGCTGTTTGACATGATTTTAATATTACAATTATTTATTGTAACTGTAGAACTTACAATGTTTTTAAACTCGATTTAGTATTGGTTTAAAATTACATATTCAAAATTTCAAGACCCCGTCAAAACAGTTCCTTAAGATTGCGTCAAGCTTGTATTTTAAACATGTTTAACAACCGTTGTTTACGAGTTCATCATCATTTTTAAATTACGCAACATCCATATATTTACACCAGTCTCCAATGATATAAAACTTCATGACACTATTAGGATTAGTCAGGCGAAGACATACATCACCGTTCACTAAACGGTTTGTGTTACGTGACTGATGCATGAAAATTGCCATTTACATGTTATTTTACATTAAAAACGATTTAAAGACATATTACATGATAACTCTCAATACTTAATTTTTCATACGATGAAAATGCTCTTAAGATGTAAAATGCACAAATACGTATACTCGATCAATTATCTAGTATTCAATAATACAGCGAAAGTTCCAGTAAATAAGAAAAGGGTCAAAAGTGAAAGCGAATGTACGCCATTGCACGCCGCCCGTATCGCAGAGAAATGTATTTATATATTTAATATCAAATGTTACAGATGTATGCTTACACGGCAAACAGGTATGAGCGACACAAAATATGAGCGACCGAAATAAATTTAAAATATTTTTGTGTCCTATTTATGTGTTTATAAAAGCAAGTACCTACTACTACTTAAGTAGTCTAAACTCACCTTGAAGTAGTTATAACCGCAGCTTTCGGCAATCCAGTTGTTCCAGAAGTGTATATGTATAGAAGTTTTCCCTGAAAGCCAAAGCCATCCGCCTTGGTCCATGGTGCAGGTGGGGTGACCTCCAGAAGGTCGATAAAGTCAGGAATACCATCACCACTGGCCTTCTGAGATTTAGGCGAGTTCAATGGACGGTGGGAAAATTTATAAAGTTTTAATTTTGGATCCAACTGGCTGGACACATCTTGGATGGCTGCAAAAATTGTTTTCATCAGTGTTTATATGTGACCTATAATATTTTTTTAGCTTGGGGAGTGAAATTGGTTGTTTAGTGAGGGTAGAAATAGCTAGTAGATTATGAATCATAGCAGCCGTGTATTGCTACCAAAACTATTATTTTGTCACCGGTAATTGAATCCAGGTCAGATTTTACCCTGAGATCACGGTAATAACAATTGGGATTATTAAATAAATTAAATCTGGAATTGCTTCTATGTTGTTAAAAACGTGTAGAAAAACATATTTTTATGATAACCAAGCACAATTTTTTCCATTCCCTTAAAAGACGCCTTTTAATATTTTAATTGTAATTGTATTTTTTTGTCCTTGCTGCTGGTAACCCTTGTAATACAAACAGTTTAAAAGTAAATACATTTTTAAATATATTCAATATATGCTTAAGATTCCAGTTTTTTCTGACGCAAAAGAGGAAAACTTAGTACGAATATAATATGAGAAAAACAACTAAAGTCAAAGATATTTTTAAAACTCTCAATGCATGAGCAATAACCGACAAACTTGAATAAATAATGTCGAGACTCGTCAATATTTGAGCGTTTGTTTTTTTTTGCCAATATGTATCATTGTCATGTCCCACAAAGTAGACAGCTAACTTATGTATATATGTTATTTTCTGATAATAGATTTCAACATGTATAGTCTGAAAATGTACATGTCCCATTCTAAAATTTTTAAATTCAAACTCAATTATTTCATATATAAGTTAACTATACCGAGATTTCACTCAGTTTATTTTTGCATCGTCGGAGATTAAGCAGCATGCATTAAATATTAATAAAAATGGTATATACTATTTAAAAAAAACATTTTATTCTTGTCCCAGAAAAAGTTCCCCAAACAAATTTCCCTTTTTGTTATCAATTTTAAGCGTTTTAAAGAAAACTTATACCAATTTATTGTAGTTATTTCAAAAGGGCAACTCGTTACGTTTCATTTCGTGACACAATTTTGGATAAACTTTCAAAAAATTTATTTCGCATTTCGTTCCCGCTTTTGTTACCCTTGTTCCTTGGTAAGTAGACCATATTTAAAATATTTAGTTTCATTTTAGGTTAGTTAAAACCTTTATCTCAAGATAATTGCCCAAAAGTAAATGTTACATTAACATCAACATTGCAATATATAAGTGTTAAAAAAAGTAACACAGATTTGTTTACATTATTAAAGTAACGTATAAGTGGAAATAGGTTAGTAACAAAAAAGGAATTATAAGGTTCTGTTTATACTTGACAGTACAAGAAAATGCCACTCATTCCGGCAGAAAAATGAAACTGTATAGAGAAAGGTTAAAGCAAATCCCAGAGAAATTAGAAGAAATAAGAAAGAATAAAATCTAAATATAAAAAGATATCAAAAGTGACTGAAATTGAAAAAGATATACAACGACAAAAGTGGAGAGAAAAAAATAATAAAAAAAAGTTAAGGAAATAGCAAGTAGCGGGAGTACACATCCAGCAGCCGAATTAGTCCCCATCTCATCTGGGAAGACATCTGTGTCATCATCGACTTCGGAAGGTATAATCGGAGGAATGTCGACTGAAATTATATCAACTCCCAAATTAATTAATTAAAAAAGGCAGCATATTTTCAGAAACATTTAAAACAGTTAAAGATTTTGATAAAGCACAGAGTCATATCAAACAGCCAATGATACTTTACGAAAATAAGTTTATAGAATGAAGAAAAAGTTACAGGAAGAAAAGAAGTTTTAGAAGCATCATTGAAGTCAACTTCTAAAGAATGTGAAAATAATAGAGACCGAGATCTAATAAAGAAGATAGCAATTAACGGAGAAGTCACACATAACATAGCGTTAAAATTTATTTCAGAAAAAAATTGGTGTAAGGGTGAGAAAAAGTAAAAAATAAAGTTTCAAACAAAAAAAACATTTCGAAGATTAAAAATTCTGTATTATTTTTTTTCGTTCGAGATGATGTCAGTAGAGCTTCAGCCGGAAAAAGCGAGTGTAGAAAACTACCTTAATTATTCCATGCGAATTTTATATGTTAAGTATAAAAAAGAAGGTGGCATTGCAGCATTTTCCACATTTTGCAAATACAAGCCATTTTACGTCTTAAGTCCTTCCATACACAATCGAAATACGTGTCTCTGTATTAAACATTCTAACCTAAATAGAACTGCATTATAAACACAACTTTATATCATTTATTTTGTAACCAAAGCTTCCCTTATTGTTACTGTCCCAAAAAAAAATTTTCTTATTTTCTCAATAAAATATAGTATTTCTATGGTAATAAAAAAAAAATTGCTGATAGAGGAGTTCAGCACACCTCCAAATTTTAAAAATTGGCAAAAATGGTCAAATTGTAGATATTTTAATAAAATCAAAAGTTTAGAATAATTTTGGTCTAGGGTAACAAAATAGATAGAACAGGCTAGTTTTTTTAATAACTATCGAACTTTCTTCAGCTTTTTTTGCTATAATTTTATAAAATCCATCAATATACTTAGGTAATTCATAATTTTAGGATGATTGCCTTAAAATAAAAGATTTAATTTAAACAATAAACAGTAACAAAAAAGGACTATTTTGAGATTAAAGTAATTATATTATATGAACCAGCTGCTCTCGCGACCTTAGTTTCGCTTTAATATGCTTTTTGAATCAGCCTCCCTTTAAGTAGCTACATACCAACGTATGGTAGATTTTGCTATGCTACTCCATTGAAACCATTCACTTTTCCTGAATAAATACCTCAGTGCTAAATAAAAGTAGGTCAATTTTTTAGTTTGTTTTTAATATTCTCTTATTTTTCTCCATTCTCAGAGTTCAAGATAGGTCTTTGAGGTGTGCGCTTAGCAACAGGTTTTGTGATTCATTTTTATTTAGGTATTCTTATAAGATGATAACAGCCTAGTCTGATATAACTTATATAAACTAAATATTTATATACACATAAGATGAAGAAAGAATGCTATAATAATAATCTATTTCTCTTTTTATACAACTCTAGTGTTAATATATATATATTTAAGGAATATATTATTTATTTTCTGATGATATATGAAAACATATATATTTGGTCATGGTCAAATCTTGTTATACAGTAAAATACATTCGTATAACTCTATTAACTCTATGAAATCAATACGAAAAATCGTTTTCGCGCGGGTTATGTAATAAATAATAACATCGTAAGAACTCACCTGACAGGTATTCTTCGGAAAATATGAGGGCATCGCATTTAGCCACGTTTATTGAATGTATTAAAGCGTTGCCTCGCTGGTTTATGTTTATGAGTGGGCAAACTGCGCCCAAACGTGTTGCACCCAACCATATTGCAGGCATTTGGGGACAATTGTTAGTCAACAGACCGACTATATTGCCCTTTTTGATGCCTTGGTTCTTTAAAACAGCTGTCACGCGCAGACTGTAATCTTCTACCTAGACATGTAAAAAAATAATAATATTCAATTAAATCTTTATTAACTAACCATAGTTCTTTCTTAGCTAGGCGGTACCAGCATATATTTTGTTTTAAATAATATTTCCCAGATATGGTACGAAGAAAGCAAAAGCATTATGCATGCAGTGCAGCTGATAAAACTTTAACAGAATGCTTAAAAATATCACAAATTGAACCATCATGTCAGTTTCACACATAAACAACTACATCATATTCTGCCTCTTAGTTTTGGAGATAAGATGCCACATGCATTCCAACCTTAGTGTTTTATGTTTTTTTCATTTAAATGAACAACTTTCGGACTGACTGTGCTAACCAACATAGAGTATAATAAGGGGACTGAATCTGATAGTTGGCAACATTATATATAACATGTATTATAATGCGTTCAACCTGTTTGTTTTAAGCAGATTATAAACAGATACAAGACCTATTGTTCAGTTATGGTTCAAACTAAATTTTAATATTAGAACTAATATTATATTAGATTTATTAAGTCTGTGCGGTGGATGATTTAACCACCAGTACATGTATATGCTACAAGTCGAAGTAATTACTGATTATTCTAAGCCACACCTGGTTCTTCCCAACACAGAAACTAAATGTACCTAAATAATTTAAGATGGTTTAGCATAGCTCTGCAATATGGACCCTGAGTTAAAGTGAATAATGATAAAAAAAGTTCACCAACCTCCTTAAAAGTCCACTTTTCTTCTTGGAATAAAAAGCAATTCTTATTGGGATTTCTCTGTACAACTTCATGAAATATATCTGGTACTGTTGCATTTTGTCTACTGCACTTCCAAGCTATGAGTAATACTTTTACATAACACCAGAGAGCTCTGAAACAATTTATAAGAGTAGATAAAGTACTAATGTCGCCTCGTGGGATATTAGAATCTTATTAAGTATTTAAAAAGTCCCACAAATATGATCTGAATATGTGTAGTCACGAGTATACTTGTATTACATAACTTATTCGCCCCTGGGACAGATGAATGACTGTAACTCTTAAAAAAAATCAAGAACTGAATTGACGGCTTGACATGCTCATCAAAGGTTTGGGACAGATAAACACAGTGAAATTCCTCTTACTAAGGGCTATGATTGAAAACATTATTAGAAAATTTCATGCCACAACATAAATTTTAACTTTAGTCCTAGAGATCTACATCAGTAAATAAAGCAAAGAAAAGTTTTTAATTTCTGATATTTAATCAGTAAGTTTCTTATTTTCTATTTAATAGGAATATACCGGTTGTACCCTATGAACTAATAGGAAAGTACAATAGGAACATGCCTCAAACTTGTTTTAAGTAATCATAAAACAAGTGCTGTATTTACAAGCAACCTATATATATCTTTACAAGAAATAGTAAGTACATTAAATTTCTTATTATTGTAAGGTGCATTTTATTTAATGACCCACTAAAATATTATATTTTTTTTCATAATTAAATATTGGTTAAATAAATCAATTTTACTTTTTTTAACTTTTCATACATTTTCATCAACAGCAATGGTGTTCTAAATCTGATATAATAACACAATTTGTTTAAATACACAGCACTCTTTTTAAAGATATTTTTATATTACTTGACTTTGCATTATTATAAAATGTATCATACCATAGAACAGCATTAAACTACTTGTCTGTAATACGGCTTACGTTACCTTATATCTCTCGGAGCAGTTTTTAGGGCGACATAGCACCATCTCGTATGGAATATCAACAGGTACAACAATCCAGAAGTGATAAATACTACAGCTGTGAGTAACAATCCAAGATATTGGTACACAGCGATGAACGCCACTACAGCACCGAGCGCCAAAATCATTGCGACTGTTTTTCGCCACGACACACGGTTAACTGAACCGCGGATATATCGTAGTCGCCGGATCACCGTGATTGCAGGAAATCAATGCTTATTTAAAATCATATAACAATCAACTGCGTATGTTTCTGCATTAATAATATTCAAGGCGTTTGAAAACTAAAGTAGAGTACAATTCCGATTCCTCGTTATTTAATATAAACTTGGCATGTATCTTTTTTAAAATAATTTAGGGATTATTCTCTACTTCTTGACCTTCAATTTCCATTCCTCTATATTATGGTAATTAAACTATAAGCTATTTTTCAATCTCTGTGATCTCAGGTATGCAATAATAAAAGGCAATTACTAACTTTTAGCATAATAAATAATAATGAAAGTTTTTTTCAACGTGATTAGCAGACAGTATTTTTTTTTCAAATGGCACAGAAAGTAAACAAATATGGCCGCCTAGAATCCAGAGACTATAGCTTACTGCCGTGTGTAACTCCTTGTGAATTATAAAACGTTAAACAGTAAAAAAACGAATGTTATAATATACAAATGTATTTGGCTCCCGCTTGTTTCAATATCCTTTTTAAATAATATTTGTGACTAAGTTGAATTAATAACCTATTACCCCTAGATGGAGCAATTGGCAAAGGGCTGACACAGTGAGTCTCCAGCTCACTTTGTTTCGTCTGCTCCAATCAAGTGCTTGCTTGAGGATATACTCCATTGCATTATCCATTTTTACTTGCGGCGCTTGTGCTCGTTACAAATCTTCTCGGGCCAGATTTTTTTTCTGTGAAAAACAGTTTCGTGTAAACTTTTGTACTTTTGACTAAATTAATGTATTGTATTTGACTTTAAGACCGTGGTTTAAATAAAACAAGGATTTACCCGCGCGTCACAGAAGAATGAGATATTCTAAAATTTGTGTCACCTGAGTACCTAACTGACATATAAATAATCAGCAAAATTCGCGATTGGGTATGTTATGTTCTCCCGGACCACATTTTGTCAAATGTCTGAGCTACGTCCAGAAAGGATGATGACTTACTGTTTATTAAGAAAATTTTAATTTAATGACTTCTCCATATTATCATAAAACCTATTATGGCTGTGTATTATAAATACGTAATATTAAAATTGAGAAGGCAGTTTTATAGTGGCGCCAAAGCTCAGTACAGTTCCAAGGGCTCTATTAGGTGTGATGGTCCATCATATGACACTGATTAAAAAAAATGAAATGTTATATTTTTATGATCTATGTTCAAATTACATAGAATAAACGCTTTATACTATACTATTAATAAAATGAATCAAAAAACTATCTTCTTATGCCATATATATCAATATAAGTTTATTATGATTTCTTATTCTTGATTTAGGTGTAAACTAAACCAAGTTTAAAATTTAGATTTATTAAATTCTTAATACTAATTCAAGTTTCTTTATTTCATCTTGCATTAGTGCTAATCTGTGATCGACCGATATAGGTGAAATTTTTTACGTGATACATACTAAAATAATATACATGAACATCAATTATAGAAGTTTTGTGTTTTATGAATTATTACTAAATATAAGGGGAAAATAATACAATGTCCATAAAAGAAATATATTTTTATATTTTCAGATAACTTATACTAATATATAACATTTCACTTAGGTATAAAAAGCAATTCCTAAAAGCCTGTCCTAAATTATAAAATGCATTTAACTATTAACTAGACTTTTTTTAGAAATACATAGTATACATTTATAACAACCATCTCATCCGTCAATTTTCAAATTGAATTAATTACTATTAAGTAAATGTTATTTATACAAAAGCTTGCTATAAATAATAAGCCAAGGTTGTAAAACTGTAATTATCAGTAATATAAAGCTTCAAAACTTACGTATTAAACCGGAAATACCGGTATATAGGTACTTTTTTATTTTTGCTAGCAGTCACTATTTTGATATAAATGTTATTACTCTGTGGTTACCTTGTATACAAAAATTTACAATTCTTTATTCAGGGGCTTGAGTCAGACTGAGTTTTCAACAGACATGACCCCGAAGTTTGTCCGGTCATCATTCTCATACAAATTTTGTTCGATTTTGTCTCAAGTACCAGTAGCTTTAATATGTTTACTATATTATTTTACAGTCTACTGTACATCTGTACTACGGCAAAGGCACTTATGGCGTAAATATTTATATAAAGGGCGGCTTTTATTTTAAATAAATATTACTACAATATATTTCGTAGTTAGATACGTTTGAGCAAATTTTTCAATATCCACCAATAATCTTCAGACATTTCCGCACTACTTATATCTTAAGTCTTATATTTACACACTTTTTCACAGTCTTATTTGTCCGGAAATAATTTTCTCATACTCTTCCGGTCCTAAACTAACGTATTTATTTTGTTTTGGGTCAAAGTAGTAAAGTTTGTCTGTTATAATTGAGGGATTGTAGCCCTCCTTTTGTAAGTCCACTTTTCGGATTTTGAAAGTAGCTGTAATAAAGAAGTAAATGATTAGAGTCTATTAAGGATTGTCCATATTTTCTAAAGATCGTTATAGGTAGATTGTCATACAAGCGACACATTCTCCAATCCTGAGTGAACGGGGCCGTAGACAAAATCTCTTTATTACAGGCGTTACCCACTAGCGCCAAAGCAATTAGCCAATAGATGCCTTAATTTAAAAGCTCTACTGTTATTAAACCTAATGAGCATTAAAAAATATAAGTAATATTATACTTATGTGCCATATAATATGTTAAGTAAATACTAGTTTGATATTCTTTAAAAAGATAAAAAATCGAATTACTCGGACTTTCCAGAACGGGAAATTCGGTTGACCTATACCTACGGATTACCTATACGTTACAATAAAAGAAAATAATAGTGAATGGTTTTATTAAAAGCAATATCTTACCAGTCATATCCAATGATTTCATGACTCGTAAGAAAACTGGCCTGGCGTATTTCGGTAAATCCTTTGCCATATCTTTAGCGAGTTTCTCTAAATCCAAAGATCCGTCACTGTCAACTATACCGCACATGCCCGCTCTACCCTCGTTACTCGGGATCTAAAATATTTCAAACAATTAATATAGTTAATAGCAATATAATTTAAATATTCTGAGTAATTGATGATGTACGATTCAGAGTCTAGACCAGTGTTGCCCTTTTCCTCCATCCTTTTTTATTCCATTACATGAAAAAAATATATTTGTCACATAAGAGACTTAAATGATAGGTTTTAGGAAGAAATTATTAGGAAATTGCTAACGAAACCTAGTAAGTCAGTTTTCAAAACATAATGTAAATGTGAAATTCAAATTCCCAATATTTTATTGCATTTTCCCTTTATATCTCAATCAATCTGCCCCCCTGTTGGGCATGGGCCTCACGTTAGGTATTATTGGTCTAGACTCTAGAGTCTAGACTGAGCGCTACGGGAGATGTCAAAAACAGATTAAGACATATGGGCAATTTGAGCTAGTCTCGACTTTGAGTGATTCATATACGCAAGTAAGTCTCATTTCAAAGCAAAGAAGCAGGGGCGGATCTACTTAAGGGCTTTTTGGGCTGCAGCCTAGGGACCCCCAGCCCCAATGATAACAATAGGCGATATTTAAATTTTAAATAATCTTATCATCAGGTTCGTATAGGGATTTAAAGTAAAATTGTATATTTATGTGCCCGAATTAACACCAGTAAAATGCGTGTTACAGAAAGTACCTATATGATAATGAAATCCAGAGAAACGTGATGATGCCGAAATGTAGAAACATGTTATACCTCTACTCCAAATACAACAGCGTCTCTCTGATCAGCAACTCTGGATATTGCAGCCTCCACTTCCGTGGTACTGACGTTTTCTCCACGCCACCGGAAGGTGTCGCCTGTGCGATCCCGGAAGTAAAGATAACCGAGCTCGTCCGATATTAATATGTCTCCTAAAATATTCAAATGAGATTCATAGAACATATTATTAGAAACAACGCAAGACCCCTCTGTTTACGAGAATTTCATGAATTGAAATAGAATTTCGTATTGAATTCACATAGAATATGTAACTCTAAATAAAAAAGTAAAAACACCCAGGGACACTTAATCTTGGCTTTAGATTTTTATATCTGTTTGGTCATTATTTTTTGAATAGGCAAGTGGTCAGCCGTCTATGACTGGCACACACCATCGGCTTTTTGGGCCGGCCAAGAAAACAACGCGAAGAAAATGTTCATCGTACGAGCGAGATATAAATGAGCATCTAGAAAGTTCATTGGTGCACAACCAGTACCAATTACGACGAGAGTCGTTGAAGCCAACAATCTATCTAAATAATTACCACATCTATAAAATTGTAACAAATTTTTATCCAATTGCATACCCATTAATATAGTATTTTGCATGCTATAGAATAACGACTACAATGATTAGAGATCGTTTTTTCCCGCCATCACTTTCTAGATATTATGGATACGTATTAAGAAATTATACCTGATATGAACGCCGAGTCGCCGTGATTGAATACGTTCCTAACTATCTTCTTGTCTGAGTCCTCTTTGCTCACATAACCCAGGAAAGCCCTTGATGGATTATTAGGTTTTATTTTACCTATAAAGACGCCCGGTTCATTAGCTTTGGCGATCTGAAAATATTAATGTAAATTTCTTAAATGAAACTAATCGTTAAAAGTTTTGTGTTTGAGATAAACAATAAAAAGTATCTTTATTTTTAAATATACCTATACAAACCACTCGAACTAGGATGCGTAAGATTTTTAACCCTTTAATGTAGAGACTTTTTGGACATGGGGTTCAGGTGTAAAGGGGCGAATTAAAGATATAAGTCGGAGCCTGGTACTATCTACCTGTGACCCAAGAACTGGCGCTTTCCTCGCTGAACGAATGAGTATCGCAATACAGCCTTAAAGATACACTGCCACATGGACTATCTATTAAAATTTGTTTTAATTTTCTTATCAATAATTTTTCTTATTACTATGTAGATAAATACTTGTATACTTGATTGTAATAAGAAATAAAAACTTTTAATTTATGCATGTGTTGATTCTCACCTGACAAAGACCCTTTGAATTCCTTATCGGCTCTCCATCTTCGTCAACTTTTATAATAGCTATTGGGTACACAGCAGGAATAATTCGGGATACGAAACCTATTGCACCTGGCTTATTATCGATGTTTACTGGAAAAAAACAATTGAATTTGCTTAATCCATAAGTCAGATGTATCTAAATCTTTCAGTTATTTTAAACATGAATGAGGTAAAGGTAAGTTGCAGATGTCCATCCAACCTGAAACTATAGCGCTGGGAAATTAAACTAAGTGAGGGTAAATAAGATGAAAACATATTAAGTTAATCAGTTCCAATGTATAAAAAAAATTATAAAACCTTGAATATTATAAGAAATAACTGTATCTGCCAGGATTTAATTATTTAAACTAATAATTACGCTGTCTATTTAAAATCATACCACAAAGTTTTAATTCTAATCTACACTTACATATGTTAGCATTTCCTTCTGTGGCGCCGTAGAATTCCACGACCTTTTTGATTCCAAAACGATTTATAAACTCATTCCAAACCTAAAATAAAATGAATATTCTAATTTCATGATTAAATAAATACGTAATATACAATATTATATAAAAATATTAATGTTATGTATGATATATATTTAAGTTAATATCATGTATATGTCACAGCCAACTAGCTTATAATCCGTTCAATTAACAGCCTAGACTTTTAATGAAACAGCGCCGTTTAGGTAGCGGCCTGATAAATATTCAGCCGTAGCATTTGTAACAACATTTAACCACAATGTGGAACCAGCTGTCCGTAAGTACTTCCACGCCAATTCCACTTAGGGTCCTTAAAGAGCGTACCAATTGTTCAAAGACCGGCAACGCAGCTGTCTGGCATTGAGCGTGTCCATGGGCGGCGGTTTCACCTAACATCAGATAAGCCTCCTGCCCGTTTGCCTTCTGATCTATAAAAAAAATAACTTAATATCTAGGTATGTATGACACGCACAAATCAACTTGGCACCAGATTTGGCGATAATGACACTGGTGAGGTGCCTAGTTAACTTCTGCGTGTAGGAGTGGTTACCGTTGGTCGCATTCCGTTTCCATATACAGTGCGGACTTTGTGTTGTCTATCGGTTGCCGCTGATGGCGTTGCTAATATGTAGCGACACATCTCGCCTATGTAATGTGCAGCCTGTAATTAAAATTAAATAACAATCCTTATATTTACTAGATGTTTTCCGCTTCATTCTGTTCTAATGCCTTGAACACTCTATTAATGTTGCCTTAAAACACTTGTCGACCTCGTTAATAAAAACAAAATATTCATCGGGAGTTTAAAATGTAAACATTATTGCCGAAATAATTCATTATAAAATATTTGATTTCAATTCGATATCGTACTTACAGTAGCCTTATATTTAATGCAGTCAGGAAAATAGGAAGAGGCTGAGAATTTCATCCTCAATGCAACAGTGCAGCCAAAGATAAAGGCCTGGCCGACAGTTATCACTCCTCCAGCGGAGTGGTATAGAGGCATAGGACAGTATATGACATCATTTTTGTTCAGGCTTCCGAGGAAATGTACACCGGATGCCATGAAGCACATTCTGAAAGATTGGGAGTAATGTTGTTATTGATCTTTTGTAAGGATATTTACTACCTATTGTAATATGGAATGTTTTATTTACTGGTATGCAGTCATTTATATTCCACACTAATAGATACTAAGCTAAATAAGCTCCAGAAATACTGGAACATGATTAGAATTCTATACTATTAGCACGATCCGGCTGCAGGATTAGTGCGGACATCGGAAATTTGCTTTTGTCTATCGAAATCTTTATGTGAATTGTAATGTAAACGTAATTATAATTGTAATTTGTAATTTTCCCAAAAATTAATTAAAAATACTAGCGGCTATTTTGATAGGCAACTTGGTAGATATACATTACCGCTGAGCGCACTAATCTTGCAACTGGATCTTCGACTATTTTGTATATTTATGTATGGGAACTTGCCAATATTACCTTGAAGAGGAAATAACAGCAGCCTTGGGCAGACCCGTGGTTCCAGATGTGTATATATAGAGCAGTCGTCCATTAAATCCATCACTATCAGCCTTGCTCCAGGTCACAGGTGCTGTCGTCTCCAACATATGCGTAAAATCATTATCAGACTCGGATATTTTGGCAGTATCATTTGAGCTCAGTGGTCGACGGGTGAATTTAAGTAAACGTAATGACGAATTGAGCTCCTTTTTAACTTCTTGTATTGCTGCAAGTTTTATTTAAGTATTTACTTTTGTAGGAGTCAGGAGGATTGATTTTGTTATAATTGGTAATCATGGGATACATATAGACACTATTCATGTTTAATGAATTCCTTAAGTTACGATGTAGGTTCTCTTCAAATAGTGATTAAAATTTTAACAAACAAAAATAATATATTTCTACTTGAGAGTTTTTTTGGCATTTTTAAAATTCGTATTTCTGTATTTATCTCTGCCCGCAACTCAAAATACAATATACATAGGTAATCAATAATATAAGCTAAAATATTCATTTTATCTACACTGTATGCTGTGTGGAGAATAAAAATTATCTTATATTATAATTTTTTTATTTAAACTTTCTTGCATTTATTAGATGTATATTTTTGTGTTTTAATAATTACACTTATTACATATGAACACAATTCATTTTTGCCGAGCGGTGTTGAACTGGTGGCTTCAGCGTGCTACTGTCATCCCTGAGTCCTTAGGTTCGATCTCCGACTGTGCACTAATGGACATTCTATGTGCGCATTTAATACTTGCTCATATGAAGAAGGAATACATCGTGAGGAAACCGGCATATCTTATATCCCAAAAGGTGACATGTGTCAGGTATAGACCGCTCACCTTTTTATCTATTAAAATAAATCAAGAAACACACAAATCTGAAATATAAAACGCCCAGTTTTTTTTTCATATGTTAATGATTTAGCGTTTCAAAGATTGCTTCCCACAAATAAACCTGCAATTACCCACACAATATGTAATCTCGTCGCTTTATATCCACTATATTTCCGCGATCATTGTCACATTGTTCCATTATCTGTGATATATGAAAGTATGTTCACACGATACAAACAAAAAGTTTCTCACCAGTTTCAAATTCACTTCCATATATGAGAACATCGCATTTTGCTACATTTATCGAATGTAGTAGGGTGTTTCCTGTCTGATTGGTGTTAATAAGTGGTGAAACACCACCAATCCTGGCGATTCCAAGCCAAATAGAAGGCATTTCAGGATAATTACTGGTCATCACACCAACTGTATCGCCCTTTTTAACACCTTGCGCCTTCAGAACAGCTGATACTCGAAGACTGAAATCTTCGACCTGAAACAACAGTTAACATTGAATTCTATTTCATGAAGCGTCAGATTATCTTATTTAGATTAAGTCTGTTAATTTGATTATGCATATATACACTATAATTGTATTTCTTTGTTTTAAAATACTCATTAACTTAGTTCATTATTTCTTAAACCTAAATCAGGCAACGCGTAGCTGCAAAGCAGCCACTTATAAAATTCAGACCGCCTCATCAAACCTAACGCTAACCTTTTGTTTAGATGTTAGTAAGTATAATATATTATCAATTCTTGCACATAATAAATCATCATTCTCGTTTAGACTTCCAAGCCTTTAATCTTCTTTCAATAAGCACTCACCATACATATTTCAAAATATCTTTCTTTAGCCTTAATATCAACTTAAAATTTAAAGCCTCGTAGAACGGAACTTAATTTGGATGTTTTTGTCTTTAATTAAAGAAACAGAATTCAATAACATTATTATTATGATAAAGATGAAGAATATTGTAAATAATGTAAATTTGTGTGTCGGACATAAACTATATTATAATAAAAATTACGACGGATACATTAAAAAACTAATTATGTAATACCTGTTTGAAAGTCCACGTCTCGTCTTCGAACAAGAAACACGGTTTGTTCGGATGTCTCTTGACATTCTCGTGAAAGATATCCGGAATTGTCCAATCTCTTTTTGAGAAATTATTCGTGAGCCTCAATATTTTAACATAGCAATATAATGCCCTGAAATAAATATATAAGGTTCAGTTAGGTTATGCGTTTGATTCTCGATTTAAAAATATATACCATACATAACAACAATAATGTTTAGGCTATCTTTGTTTTTTTTATACTACTTAGTCTACTCTCTTCCGAAAGATGTATACTTGAAATTTTTTTACATAACTCTTAAACTCTTAGCGTATATTAAAAAAAAGAGGGTGTAAACGGGCAGCAGGGTCATCCGATGTTAAGTGAAACCGCCCATGGACACTCAATTACAGAGGCCTTGCGAGTGCATTGGCGACCTTTTAGGAGTTGGTACGCTCTTCGAACGACCCAAAGTCGACTCTTATAGGATCTGAGTACGCATTCCTGTCTTTATCTGTTTACCTTATACATGTCTATCTTTAATGCGCTACTCTATAGGCATTAAAAGCTAGATATTCTTTACATAATTCAGAAATGACCGTGATTCCTGTATTCCTGTTAAATTATATGTATATGGTATCGGGTCTTCACTGACATCCTATTGAAAAAAACGTCTTTTTATCTTAACTTCTGCACACTGCTTAAAATGAATAATAATGTATGCTTGATATTGTATTAACGTATTAGATTGTGCACATGCTAACTTGAAAAACAAATTCCATTTGATTATGTCAATAGAATTTCAAGGTATTTTGTAAATTATAATTTACGTATTTTTGTTCTTTATTTAGAAGCACTTAAAAATTTAAACTTAGCATTTGTTTGTTTGTATATCTTTTAAACTTACCTCATATCCCTTGGCGCAGTTTTCACAACTATATATAGGAACCTCCAGAAATATAAAATCACATACACTGGTACGAACACAGCCAGCACTATAAGGCCGGTCTGCCAGTTCACAAACACAATTGTTACAGCACACGCTGCAGCCAGCACAGCTAGCGCCACAACCATTACGAAGACTTTGGCCCAGCATATACCAGAACTGTTACCTCCACTATTACCCTTCTCAATATCCCTACGTGCATATGGTATCTGTAAAAGTAACATTAGTTGAAATATGTTTCTATCTGGTTGATAAGATAAACGTATCGAGCAATTTGTATGACTTGATGGGGAGATAGCAGTGTAGACTTTGTTTCTACACTTAGACGCCCATTCGGTCCGTTGTGCGTAAGATAGTATTTATGTCGCAGCTAACTAGTTTCACGAGCCGTTCAATTAGCAGTCTACTCCTTTAACTAAACCTGCCTGGCCTGAAAGCTAGAAACATGTTCAGCTGTAGCATTTGTTACAACTTGGCCAGCCATTTTATTAAAAGTTGTATCAAACGCTAAGGTCATTCGTACAATAGAGTTTATATTTGAACTGATGTGTACGTCAGGCAGCGACGGTTACTTCACGTGCCCTAGCGAGGACCAACCTTCTGAAAAGGGCACATATGATTCTGTGTATTAATTTTGTTAACGAATTACTGACATAGATAATGAACCCTTTTTTTTATTGACAAAAGTGCTTATTTATTATTGCCGATTGTAGTTAGTTAATTTCTTGGATTTTTATTATGAATATTTTTCTTATTTAATTTTGTTTGTTTGCTTTTTTGTTTCGTCTGTAAGTTTTATTCACTTATTGTGCTCTTGTCAATTAAGGGTAGCCGGAAGTGTTTTTATAAATAAATAAATGATTTTTTATTTGGAACTACAGACATTTGGACCTCCGTGATTACTGGTCTTAGTTTAGTAAAAGAGTGTTGCAGTCATTTTGACCCCCGGCAGTGCAACAATGGACAACGTGTACGTGCGCATTTAGTCTCTCAGAAGAAACACAGATCACATACTTGCTTATAAAAAACATGATCACGAAATAGAGATTCAGACATCTAAAGGCCAAGGGTTGTAGGGCTGTTTGTCCATTTGAACTTGCGGTTTGATTTCGCACATAGTATTGGATAACAATTAATGCCCTCCACGTTTTTATATAAATTCAAAGAGTACATATAATATTTACTATCATTTAAATTTCGAACATTCAGATTAAGCACATAATTAAAAACTATGATAATGCTAAATTAAATCAATTTTCTAATTTACAATCTTATAAGCGTCAATGATTAGGCACCTATGATGTGAATATTCACAAATATTGATTTCTAATATTACAGTTCAACGTTGTAAACTTTCATCGGTCTTGATGCACTTTCTAACAGAAGCCGAGACTTTCATAATACTTAGACGTTATTAGTATTTCTCAATTTCCCCATGATAGAAAATATGAGAAATTATTTAGAAATTAGATACTTTGGTGAATTCGTATAGGATAAATGTCTTTAAATTGTCATAAAACGATTTCGTAATTGCATATTTTTAATTATAAAAAATGCCTTACGGCATGGTCCTGTGGCCCATATCAATTACAAAAATATAAACAATTTCTTATGCATACATACAAATTACATAGAAAATTAAATTAAATGTAACATGTTGATGATCTCCCTTTTAGAAAACTCTGTAATTCCCACTCAATCTAACTATCCATGGTAACGAGAAACGTCGTAAAACTCTTTATTACAATTAAAAGCTGATAATCGAATGAAATCATATGTACGGCAATGTTTTGTCTAACTATTAAAAAAAACTTCTTTGCGAACATTTATTATTTTCAAATAATTTTAATTCACCTTTTTTATCAATACGTAATGACAGTTATATCATTAATTATTCAATTAAATACTTACATCTAATTTATTATTTTTATCAGTCTTATTCATGTTATTATCAACACCGTCGTTCGACATCCTCGAGGCTTCAATGGGTTATTGTCAAAATTATAATTCCGGTTTCACAATTCATACATTTTGTTCAGCAATTCTGAAAAGAAAATTTTTGGATAATAAAGAAATTGAGTATCGTCGTTTGGGAATACAAATGTCAGTTATGAATAATTAAGTTAATTATTAAAATATACGGTTAGCATGTCTTTTTTCGAGGAAATTTTTGCCGTTTGGAATTCGAATGTACTTTCATACATACGCTGATGTTTTTTTCGTCATTGCAAGTCTGCACAGAGAATATCTTATACCCAATCAGGGTCCACCACTAGACATAGCTTTTAATTGATAAACACTTATGTAATTGAATTCACACTTTATTTTACATTTCTCAGTTGAGGGCGTGAAATCAATAAAAATGGATTTTTAAACCAAAAATAATTAATGCGTGTTAAAACCGTCAGGCTAAATTATTGCAACTATTGGTTATCGCTTTATCAAAATGAAAGGTCTCACGCGATGGTGGACGCTCAAAAGAAAGTGAAAGTCAACGACCTCTTGTAATACCATGCGGTAGAGAGTGAAACCGAAGCCTCCGAAAACCTATAGCTATAGAAATATTATTGAATATGTTGTGAGTAAAGTGAAGAGAAGTAGCTCTCTCAATACGCCATCTTCAATAAATAAAAGTGTGTGTGTACTTAAAAGCGTATGTATGAAAGTACATTCGAATTCCAAACGGCAAAATTTCCTCGTACACTCGTAAGAAGTGAAACTTTTTTATGACGTTATTTTTCAAAAAATAATTTACTTTATGCAACTTTACAGAAATTGGTTAAATAAAGTTAAATTAGATAAAGTTTAATAAAAGGCTTTTATTATCATAGACATAAATACAAATTCTACAATTATTTCATTTTAGCTTATTACTACAAAGATTATTGTTGAATTTCATTAATTGTACTAGAATTATTACTGTCATTGATGTCGTTATTATATATTTGTGTTATTAATGGCTTATGGTAACTGAAATACGAAATATATTGTTTACATTCCACAAAATTTAATAACCGAGCGAAAACTCCATTTATATATAAATGGAGTATACTTACTCCGCTAGAGAAAGTATACTTCGAATCACGCGTGGTAGGGATAAGAAAAAGATGGCGCGTAACGAAAAAATGTTACACTAAATTTTTTTCCAACCCCGATAAAGAAGTTTCACTTCAAAAATTCACATTGTTTTAATCATATTTGTTATGATATCCATTATATAAATATTAAATAAAAAATAAGACTTTATATTACATAATAAAATTATAATTAATACTAGCTATTTCGCGGTTTCTATCGCGTTAATCCGTTAAAATCGTAAACGCGTTTTAAAGTAATTAAATATTACTTTGTTGCTAAGCTATTATGGATATCAATGAATTCAAATATAGTGGGCCGCCGTTAATCCGACAAACATGGCAGTGCAGTATGGGATTAGCTAATTTGTCGGATTTTTTACAAAACAGTACCTTGTAATCCGACAAATTACAAATCCACATCCAATGATAAGATTCTACATGTTGAATCCCATCCATCCATGTTCATATGTATTTAGTAAATCTAACAACACAATAGAGAGATTTTTAATATAAAATTAAATTTCAATCATGCGTTAGCGAAATTAGTCATTAACTTATATTTACCGAGTCAGTTTACAGGGGCCTGAGTACCGGGGGTCCACCGTACCACTCTCTTGAAAATTTTAATAATAAGGTAATATTTGTTCCTGTTTTTGTAACATATTTCTTTACGTTATTTATAATATATTTATAATATAACGTTAATAAAGCACAGACAGACAGAATCATTGTATATATAAAGGCGGCAAACAAAACAGAAAGAGCGAGTCTCGCGAGGAATTGCGCCCCGGCTCGCCCATGGATATTGTTAATAAAAATATTACCGATGTAGTCGGCGTAGGGGCGTAATTCCCGACGCGTAACACTTCCAATACACTATTTCACAAATAGTAGCAGAGAAATGTATTTATTTTTGTTTGTTGAAAAAAAAAATGTGAGATATATAAAGTTCCTGGACACGATGGCAGGGGAGTAGAGTAAAAATTATTTAAAAAAAAAAAACATATTTCTTTGGTTCTTGAAAACCTACGGCTCGCTTATATACGACTTTTAATGCTTCTGCGAATGGGCTTTGTCGATCTTAATTCTTAGAATTTAATAGGAACATTCATAAAAATATTTACATATTTCACACCAGTTTGTTTATGATGCTCTTAATGTGGTTGAAAATTTTAAGATTCTGTTTAGGTTTGATTTAAACATTTCGCCTTTGTTTTTGTCCTTCTTAGTATGTTCTAATATAAGTTATGTGTGTGTATATTTTTTTGAATGTATGTCATTCTCTGACTTGGATAAATTATGAGTTAAGTTATGGAGTTTAAGAACTCTATAACTACATTTTTATTACCTGCATAAAATTACAATATATTTCATTAATTAATTTTTTTTAAATTAATTAGTTAATGAAATATATTGTAATTGTATGCAGGTAATAAAAATGTAGTTATAGAGTTCTTAAACTACTTAAAGTGAAAGTAATTATTGAATGTCGATGGATAGGAACCGCCATTTTGTGTAGAATTATTATTACAGAACGCATTTCTTTCTGTACTTATTAGTTATTCAAATCCTGAAGATGTAAGAGTTTTAAACATAAAAAAGAGAATAACTTAGCTCAAGCCTTTTAGGAATTGGAAAGAATCATCATTCGGCGATATATACGATACTATATATTATTTTATACCTACCTACATAATTTTGACAAAATCACCTCAGACTCGGCAATTAAAAGTATTGATCTTTCGGTTCTGACAGCCATCCAAGCTGGAAGACTAATTATAGATTTGATTATAATTTTTGCTCTCAGCTCAGCGACCTTAAACCCCAAGTCCCGCCTCCCTTTCCCTTTATGAAACCGCTCCGACACGAGCGATTTATATTCTATGTATGTCAAAGCAATCTATCATAAATAACGTTAATTGTGTTTCGTCACTGTAGAATGTCAAGAATTTTTTTTTTTATTCTTAGGGCCTGTTTCACAAATAAGTTCCAAATAAGCTATTTATTACTTATTGGTAGGATAAACTAGTGTTTGTTGCGTTTCACGACCGTCAGATAGCGCTATTCGTCATGAAACGCGAAGTGTCTTATTCGGAACTTTTATCTTCCGAATAATTTATGTGTTGCATAGGTATTTGGTACTTTATCCATACATTGTGAAACAGGCCCTTAGACTCTTATGTCATTTAATTGATATAATCTAATGAAGTAAGGACCTATTTATGTTATTAATAAGTTACTTTTTATAATCCAAAACGATTTTAACGAACATTGACGAAATGAATTTTTTTTTTCGTTTTCTCTGATGTTTGGGCCACACGAAGTTATCATTCAACTAACTTAGAATAATTTATTTAATAGTACTGAAGCTCAAAGCCAGCAACTATTTCAAAAGTATTTGTAATTTACACTAACAAAGAATCTTAAAGAATATCTTGTCAACCTGTCCAATATTGAATAACAAAAATTCTGCTGATACATAAAAATATATTCTTATTGCGTAAAAATAGTTGTAAATATAAATTTGTGTCAAGTAGAAATCATACAGTTTACAGTATTAAAAGGAAGAAACTGGCTGCCCACAACACAGGGAACTTAATATGGGGCTGGCACCACTCTATTTTGTCTATAATAAAGCTTTTTTTTTTCTTTCTTTCTATTTGGATTGAAGTTTCTTGTTTAATGGGCCAAGAGTAATTTTGGCGCAAATCCAGCGGATTAATTGAATAGAATTAAAAAAAATTGAGGCTTCGTTTTTTTTTACTTTTGTTAATTGCTTTCGGTACGAAGATCACACAAATTGAAGCGAGTATTTGCCCAGTAAAATCACACTGTCATAAAACGTGCGATGGACTGTTTGGTTAACTTTAATATTCAAGGTTAAGTAAATGTTCTGAAAAATAAACTAAATTCTCGTTCTACAGGTATTTAAGGTCTACAGCGAACTTAAGGAGAGAATAAAAATATGTTGTTACCAGTAAATAATATCTTGTTTATATATATTTTTTAATAGCGTTACCTTATTTAATAACCACAACAATATATAATTGCAATTGCCTTGAATAAAATAAATACAAGCAAATAAATGTGAAAAAAAACTGAAATAACAATGAGTTTCGTTTGCTTTTTTACTACAAGACGGTAGTAGCTAGTCTTTCTAATTCAGGTTTATTTTATTTCCAAGGTGGTCCTACGATTATCAAATCCAGCTATGGATGGATCTTCACCGGCTGGAAACTCTCATTCGAGTATTAATTGGATCAAAATCAAGGAAACTTTAAAAAAAAAATTTAGACTGGAAGATCGATTTGAGTATTATTTTCAATTCTTTACTTCCTTTACAAACGTGTGAAATTAATTTAAAAATGATATGAATTCTAAAATACATTATTTTTTAATGATTTACTTAATAAGAACATTTAAGGTACGTTACACATACATACATAAAGTACGTTAGTTGCATACATCGTATTATCAAGTTATTGGCAAACATTTGTAAACAACTGTTATCCCAATGCCAGTTTCAAAAATATTGTTAAAAATAATATAATAAAAAACAATTCTAATTGTAATAATTTAATAGTTTTTATAGGGAACAGGGGAAGTGTAAATAAAAGTGATCTTTTAGTATTATATGAAAAACTTTGTTGTTTAGACTCTAAAAGGATCATTATGTTTACATTTCCCTATAGCCAAAGCTTTCCTAAGGAGGAGAATGACACAAGGTATATTCTTAATCAAACATTGCATACACTGGCAATGTATAATGATAAATTTTGTGTCATAGATACCAACAGGTATATAAAAAAGTTTTTTATAACAAAGGATAGATATTATTATCTACCTGCTTTCTTAAAAAGACAGATAGCTATCTCGCTATCATATTTTATAGAGATGACAGCCAAGAATTTGGCTAGACCCCTTGCTTCTATTGAGCAAGTATTAGATTCTAAGACTTTGGAAGGAATTCCAAATAATATTTATTTAAATTAGATAATAAGACAACAGAGCACCGCTCTTGCAATAAGAAAGTGAGTATTTGTGGTAAAAGCCAGTCCCAAAAAATGATTGTATTGCATCAAAATATACAGGGCATTAAAAATAAAGAGTTAGAAATAGAACTATTCTTGAATAGCCAAAAAATAGACTTTTTGTGCATAACAGAGCACTGGCTAAAAAAATATGAAGTTTTGTTTAATTTTTGTAACCACAGGGTTGGTAGTGTGTTCTGCAGAGAAAATACAATTCATGGTGGCTCTTTAATCCTAATTAATAAAAAACTTAAATACAAAGAAAGAAAGGATATTATCAGCCTCTCTGTAGAACTAACTATTGAAATTTCCTGTGTGGAACTGGAGCAATTCATTGTTGTATGTCTATATTGTCCTCCATCAGCTGTCTATATTAATGTTGAAAATGTATTAGAGGAGATATTGTGTAAATTAGTAAAGTGTAATAAAGGGCTAATTGTGTGCGGGGACTTCAATGTCAATTTACTTTGTCATTCTAATGCAAGTATACGCATACTTAGTCTTTTTCGGTCTTACAATTTAATAAATCAATTTCATTCACCGACAAGAATTACAGCCAGCACTGCAACTTGCATAGATAATATATATAGTGACATAGCCCCTTTGAATGTTTGTATTTTCAATAGGTTTAAATCTGATCACACTGGTCAATGGTTTGAATTCCAATTAAGGCAACAAAAACCATGTAACAAGAAAATTTTGATAACTCCTATTACAAATGACCGTTTGGGCAGATTTAGGGAAGCATTGGTGTATAGAATGCCATTTCTGTGTGACAACTCATCCCCTAATAATTTATACAGTACTTTTTTTGGATCATTTATTGATGAATTCAAGAAAGTATTCACTCAAAAGACTTTATTGGTCTCTGAGAAAACAAGATTTTGTGACTGGGCAAATGAGGAGTTACATAGGAAAAGGTTAAAATTATATGAATTGTATGATGAAAAGAAATATAACACCAGTGAGGAATTTAGGGAATATGTTAGGTTGTTTTCTAATAATTTCAAAAAAGATTGCAAAATTGCAAAATCACAATATTTAAGTTCAAAAATAAAAAATAGCATGGATAAAGTAAAAGCTACCTGGAAAGTAATAAATGAGGAATCCGGTAAAGCGTCTGACAAACGAACCGAATATAAATTAAAAGTAAAAGGGAAATTAATAAAATCGGACTCAGAGGTGGCTTCTACTTTTGAAGAGTTTTTTACAAATGTACCACTCAGTACGACCAAGTCCCTGGATTCTTCACCTGCTGCTGCGATGTCATTACTGGAAAAGTGTGTACCTAAATGTAATATTAAATTTCATTTTAAACATATAACTTGTAATGATATCGTTAAAACCTTTAAGCTTATAAATTTAAAAAAAAGTAAAGATATATGGGGTATGTCAACAGTCATTTTAAATTCCGTTATTGATGTAATAAGCTCTGAATTGTCTATTATTTTTAACAGATGTATCGATTGTGGAGTCTTTCCGGACGAAATGAAATTAAGTAAGATTACTCCATTGTTCAAGGCAGGTAGTGAGTCTGATCCGTCAAACTTCAGACCTGTTTCAGTGCTCCCCGCGTTGAGCAAAGTTTTTGAAAAGATAATGCTAGACCAACTTTCTTTACACTTTAATAAAAATAAACTCCTACATAATAAACAGTATGGTTTTACTAAGGGTCGCTCCACAATCGATGCCGGTGTGAGGTTGATTTCGGACATATTTAACGCCTGGGAAGAATCATATGATGGAGTCGGCGTCTTTTGTGACCTGTCGAAGGCTTTTGACTGTGTTCATCCGGATATACTAGTTGGAAAGCTTCAACACTATGGCGTTGATGGGAAAGCTTCCAGCCTGATGAATTCATATTTAAAGGGAAGGATCCAAAAAGTGCATATCAATGGAGTCACCTCTCCGGGTTCGCAGGTGTCAATCGGCGTCCCCCAAGGCTCGATTCTCGGGCCTTTCTTATTTCTGATCTACATAAACGACCTCCCATTCTTTGTCAACGAAGTTCATGAGATGGTATTGTTTGCTGATGACACTTCACTTTTATTTAAAGTGAATAGGAAAAATATATTATTGAACGATGTAAACAATTCCATCTCTCGTATAGTTAACTGGTTTAATGTGAATAACTTACTGCTTAATGAGAATAAAACAAAATGTATTAGATTTACAACTAATAACGTAAAGCGAGAAATTGGTAACCTGAAAGTCAAGGACAGTGAACTAAACTTTGTTGACAAAACTGTTTTCCTAGGCATAACAATAGATAGTAAACTCCAGTGGGGCCCACACATAGAGACTCTTTCGAATAGGCTGAGCTCTGCAGCATATGCAGTAAAGAAAATCCGACAGCTTACTGATAAGGATACGGCTAAAATTGTGTACCATAGCTACTTTCACAGCGTAATGTCGTACGGTATTCTACTGTGGGGTGCTGCTGCAGAGGTTCAATCCATATTTGTGTTGCAGAAGCGGGCTGTTCGGGGTATTTGTTGTGTTTCCCCGAGGGAGTCGGTACGGAATAGATTTAAGGAACTAAATATTATGACATTATCCGGTCAATATATTCTTGAAGCCTTGTTGTATGTACAAAAAAACTTAAACGATTTCAAAACAAATGGTGACTTTCACCAGTATAATACGCGCAATAGAACTAATTTGAGTGTGCGACCAACCAGGCTCCAGAAGATAAACCACTCCTTATATGGAAATTGTATTCGTTTTTACAACAAACTCCCAAGCGAAATTAGAGAACTGTCACTAAATAAATTCAAAGCCCTTGTTAAAAGTAAATTAATTAATAAAGCCTTTTATAAATGTGACGAATACTTAAATGACCCTAATCCTTGGGATTGATTTGCTCCAGTTCAAACAATTTGTATTAAAAACTTGGCGATTGAAAAGAGTGGCGGAAAGTTTCTTGCCAGTTCTTCTTACCCGCTCTACGCCCTTGACTTGCGAACTGGTTGTAAATGTAAATTTACAGTTAATTTAATTTGTTTTTCTTGACGTTCATAAGTGTAAATTATTACCAATATGAATAAAGATATTTTGATTTGATTTGATTTGATTTGATTTATTAGAAACAAGCTATATAAAATAAAAAATTTAGTTTCTCAGCGAATATTTAATAAACTATATAATGTCGTCCAACATTGATTCACTAAAGTAAAAACAAAACTTAAAAAATAAGAATGTGTAAGTAACAATATTTCTGTCAAAAGCTCATGTAGATCGCATCGATGTTACAACAGAAATTGTGCGATTAATAAATAATTTCATACTCTCATCCACAGATATAACGAAATAAAGTTGCAATTTATATCAGCAAATTTATTACAAAAATATTAATAAACCTATCACTGATCCGTAAATCCTCGACATTCAATTAAAATTAATTTCATGAAAAAATGGCTGCGCTGCATAATGGAGATCCCTTTATCTTGTACTATAAGGAGTGTATCTGAAACTACAGTTTAATAGGACCATAAAAACGCTTCTTAATTCATTTAGAAGTCAGTTACACCTTTTAAACCTATGTATTATTTACATAACACGTTATGTAATCATGTAAACAAAAATGAATACATATAATAAAACGTATTATCTAATAATTACACCAATCACACAGATGCAACACAAGATAACAGTATCATAACGATATTTTTTATTAAAATATATTTCGTAATTGCGTAATTATGTACGAGAGTGTTGAGATTTTGCAACAGCTTTTATAATGAAAATATTGATACATATTAGCATACTGTAGGCTACACTTGACTATAATATTTACTTGACGGCCAAGTGAAAGTTTTAAATGTTTTTAAGCATTACAAATATTAACACATTATATTATAAGTTATAACTTCATATACATATTTAAAAGAGTACCGAGAGAGTTTATATACGTCGGCTTTTTCTCTCGGCCTATACCCTCCGTCTTCTTTGCCGATGAGTAGGGATGCCTACAGATTCAAATTCAATGACGTGGAATTAGTGATACCTATATCTTATGTTCCATAATAAACATTCTATTTTTATTTATCATCTACGTAAAAATATAGTTTAAAAAAATTGGTATCTGTAGCAGTGGAAATATTTTTTTAATTTTCTATTTTTACATTTTCATTTTTTATTATTATTAGGACATTGTAAATTTATATAAAGATCTGATATTATTTAATTGTGGGTGGATTTGAATTGCTGTAGGCAAGGCTTAAAGTGATCAACTTTGTAAGGCTGATACACACTAAATTTTTTATTTTACTTAAGATGCATATAATAATAATAATGATAAAAAAGTGTTTATTCATTTTAAGAACATTTGCATTCCTGTGTATGTATAAGATTCGGGAACCTTTTCACGAAAAAAATGCCTGTGTCACGGTTCCCAGCTCTTCCATAACAAGATATGAAGCATTACATGAAGAGAAATTGAAAATAAATAATTTTTCTTTATATGTATATAAATCTTGATTGCACACCAGCTCGTAGCTCGACAAAGAAATATAATGTACAGGCGTTAGTAATTGTCTGGATTAACGGTAAAGTCACACTCACAAACTAATTGGTATGCATTGTCTTTCTCTTTGACACAAAGATACCTTTGTCCACTGCGGATAGCTAATTTATGTGGCATGACCAAAGTTAGGTATTTGATCTTGGAATTTATAAACATCAATCACGCAAGGTCGGTGTACTTGTATGGTGTGAACTTTAAACATTCGCTAACAGTTTTCGCGAATGCGTGTAAATCTAATAATTAGATCATTAATAACCTACAAAAGGTACAGAAATTTTTGCAACTGGCTTCTTAAGAAAATTAAAAGGGAATATGAGAAGAAAGAGTTGAAAGCGGCGGCGAACACAAATAATAACAACTCTGGGACACTATTAGGAAATTATCGCATTCATTAAAACTCAGTAGGCCTGCTGAGCAACTTAATTCTCCTGATAACCCCTCTGAATCGGTCAATTATATTAATAAATTCTTTGTTTCTATTGGTAAAGATCTGGCTGAAAAGGCATATTCCTCTGGAAAGGGTTGTATATCCGAAATGGACAAGCAATTTTCATCCTTTGTTTTGGATAGTACCGATGAAAGTGAAGTTCGCAACTGTATTCTCAACTTAAAAAAAGACAAATGTAGTGGACGGCATAATATTTCAGGTGCTATATTAAAACGGTATCATCAAATAATAGTCCCACCATTGACATATATTGTAAATTTGATATTTTCCACAGGCGTTTTTCCGGATCAGCTTAAGCTGGCGGATATTGTTCCAATTTTCAAGAGTGGTGACAGAGGATGTGTCAATAACTATAGACCAATATCTAAACTACCCACGATTTCTAAAGTAATAGAGAAACTTATAAATAAACGCCTTGTTAACTATCTTGAGACCAAGAATCTCATTTCTAGTTCCCAATTTGGTTTTCGTTCCGGTAGTTCAACAAACGACGCCGTTCACGAACTTACCGACCATATTGTAACCAAACTTGACGGAAAGCAAAAAGTTATAGCAATATTTTTGGACCTTGCTAAGGCATTTGATACAGTCTCTGTCTCACTTCTCTTAAACAAACTGGAATCTCTGGGTGTTCGTGGTTCTCAATTGAGTCTTTTCCAAAGTTACCTTAAAAATAGATTCCAAAGGGTAATGGTCGGTGACTGTGTAAGTAATGACTTGCCAATAACTTACGGTGTCCCTCAGGGAAGCGTACTTGGCCCAACATTGTTTCTTACATTCATTAATGACTTATGTAACCTCCAGTTGCTAAATGGGAAGATAATATCTTTTGCAGATGATACTGCCCTTTTCTTCTCTGCTAACAATTGGAATGAGGTATATAATTCTGCTCAGTCGGGTTTTAGCCTTGTTAATGAATGGTTGAGAGACAACGGCCTTACGCTTAATGTTGATAAAACAAAATTTATGCCCTTCTCTATTAAAAATATTCCCTCACATATCCATGATAATTTTTCTATCACAGCCCATACTTGCTCTTCAAATCAGCTCTGCCATTGCAAAAGAATTTCCCTCGCCTATAGTATTAAGTATTTGGGTGTAGTTATCGATAGTAACTTGAGTTTTAATTCTCACGTGGATCTTCTCTCATGCAGAACTCGTAAACTCATTTACATCTTTAAAACTGTAAGACTTATAGCAGACAATACAATTATCAAAGTAGTATATCAGGCTTTATGTCAGTCAATTTTAAGCTATTGTATCACTGTGTGGGGAGGTACTTTCAAAACCAATCTACTAAAACTTGAAAGATCCCAACGAGCAGTGTTGAAAGTAAGTCACTCCTTACCGTTTCTTTTCCCCACTAAAGAGCTTTATGCCTTAGCCGATGTGTTAACAATTCGTCAATTATTTATTCTCAACACAGTTTTAAAACAACATTATAAAACTAGTTACGACCCCGAATTAAATATAAACAAGCGGATTAAACATAACGTTTGCTGTCCTATTTCACAATGGACAACTTCTTTCTCGCAGAGATTCTTTGGTTTCCTAGGCTGTTACCTATATAATAAATTAAATGGAAAAATTAACATTTACCCTCTATCAAAATATGAATGTAAAAAAGCGGTTACTACTTGGCTGAAGACGTTGAGTTATGATGAAACAGAAGATTTATTTTTACATACACACACACACGCACACACACACACACACAAGCGCATGCGCACTCACACACCTAATTTAATTTTACATCTCTGTTTGCATTGTTTTTCTTTTAGCGGTTACTTTTTTTTTCTTCTATTGTATATATACAATGTATATACAATGACCTATTGTACGTGTCCCGGTCCGGTGGTGGAGAGGCTGGCTATCTGTCACTCAGGTCTCCTGTTACAGAGACCAGTCTCTCACATACACTTTCAAATGTTATCATCTTAGTTTTAATCATTGTAACCTTGTATGTATATATGAGAGAAGAAATAAAGATTATTATTATTATTATTATTATTGTTATCCTAGTATTACCGACAATACTTTTACTTTAAGTATGTCCGCGGTATTATTTGCGTACATAAAAAATATTTTCTGTAAGTTTATTGGTTATTAAATATATGGTAAAATTATTTTCTCAAATAATAACATATTTACTTTTGCTGCATTTGTCACACTAATTTTAATACGCTTAGTACTAGTAGTACTTACTACTAGTCTAATGTCATCTTCAAGTAAAACATTTGTATAACAAACTAAATCTATGTACTTAAAAAATATTTATGAAAAGCCAATGGAATTAGAATTTCAGTTAGCATCCTCTTATATCACAGGTCCCATTTATCACTATCAAAAATTCTAAAGGCCCAGAGTACTGCCTTGTGTTACACCATTCCTAGTGTAATATTTTTTAGAACAACGTACTCCATGTACAGTTCCCTGTTTACCATGCGGCTTGCTATGAACTTCTTGAAATGGTCCGTGAAACCTTAATTTGCTAACTTTTGTAAGAGCTTATTACTCAACCATGTCAAAAGCCTTACTTATGTCGACATACTCATAGGCTACATCCTCTTGTCCGCCGCTGTCTACTTTAGGTATTATGTTCTTGATGTAGCTTATGTGGTACACAACTCAAATGTAAATAAGTTAAATTGCGAATACGATATAACTATAGATTAAGAAACAATGTCCTTGATACTTATATGTAAAATGTAACGGATGCCTTATTTTGAAAATTTTATGCAAAAATGTTGAAGGTTTAACGACTTTATGATTTACCGAAATAATTGTAATAAGTATCAGAAAAAAGATAATGTACGTATGTTTGATAATGTCTCTTTGTGTTTTTACGGTGTCCTATTTTAAAATAAACAAAAAATAGACAACACTTTATAACGAAAATCCAAACCAGATTTAAGCATTTTTTTGTTTTGACCTCTTCCAAACGTGGGCAATAAAAATAATATGCAAGTAACAAACATGATTTTGTTGATCAATGTTAAAACGATTATCGTAATTGTTTACACACTATTTGAATTTAAGCAGTTAAAATGATTTGAAAATCAATTAACCGATCTAAACATTTAACAGTGTTTTGTAAACACATGATTTATTTTACATCTATCAAGCATTATTTTCGAAACCATGCAACCTTAGTCTTATATTAGACTGACATTTCTGACTCTATTAATAAAAAACGAAATATTCCAAACTAGCTGCAATAATTCATCAGTAATATTTGAGCGTGTAGATTGTTATGCATATTAGTTATAAGGTCAAGTTTAAAAATCAAACTAAATTGTATAATCTAGTTTTATTAGACATGATTACAGATTGATAATTTACATATGTTATAATCTCTTTGTTTAATTATAATTAATGTATAATTGTCCGTTTATATTCGGTCCTTACGTTTTATATTTACGGTTTATATTCTTGTATGGGAGAATTTTGTAAAAATAGAATAAATACAATCAATCAAAGTATGTACCATTGCTGTCTATGCATTTTGAAGGCGGTTTCGACTTCCCCATTGGAGTTGATTTTTTTATATTTAAAGTTATTCAAGATTTGAAAAAAGAATCATCTGTAATCTGGAGCATGGTCCGGGAGTACGAAATGCAAGCTACTAAATTCCTCTTATAAGTACTTATCTATAAATAACATAACATTTAAATGAAAACTAATTTTTAAAACGCACTCGCGAGCCCTATAGCATCGAGAGTGTCCATGGGCGGCGGTATCACTTAACATCAGGTGAGCCTCCTGCCCGTTTGCCCCCTGTTCTATAAAAAAAATATGTGTTTCTCGGCTTATTTCAAATAATGGTGCAATGAGTTTCAAATAGAGGTTTACCCCTAAGCGTCGTTGAATAGGACGCATTCTAATATTCAATTCTAACTAATTTTACCCTAAGGGACTGTTCTTTTAACGCAGGGCAATTGAATTCAATAATTTTTTTTAAATCTAACGTCCGTAGATATTATTTATTAGCACTTCGTTTCAGAAACAGTACAATTGACATAATTACATCTAGGGCAACCGGCGGCCTTTTCGCTTTCGAGCGATCGGTTCCAGTCAATCACTGAAATGTGTTTCTTCCAGGTCATTCAAGTTTAAATTGTGCATACACAACATTCCTATTCAAAATATTTCAGTGTGATGAGAATGATAACTGAAAAATAATTCTTAAACTACATATATTGACACTACGCTTCCGTAACAAACATTAAATACTTCCATACCAACCCTCTTCTATCGAAAACGGAGATTTTTTGTTTAACAGGTAAACTACGTTAAAATAGCTATTCCTCACATATTATTGAGATACAACAGGCTATAAGACTTTTTCAAACGAGTTAGGAGCGTATAGCAACAAATAATGTCTTCATCTATTGAATCTTGTCATGGAATCTGGAGTTTTTGCTATCTTGCAGGTCAGTTAGCCGCAGACTGTTTTTAATCTAAGTTATATAGTGTATTCGTGAAGTTTAAGAATGATAATTAATATGTTGACAATTGTTTACGTATTTACAGGCAAGGTCATAGAGGTGCGACGCCATTTTGCCAAGACAAGCGTTTTGCTGGGTTCATGAAATATCATGGCAGAAATCATACATACACATTTATGTTAATCATGAAATTTTATTAACAATTATATATATATATATATATATGTATTATAACGTACGCCAGTACTAAACAGTATTAATATTATAATATTCACTAATAATCAGAAATGGCATTTTAAGTAGCAAAGTGTTACTATTTCTACCGGTAACCATAATAAATTTGAGGATGACCTTACTTGATAATCAAGTGTAATTCCTATGAGGTAATGGTTTTGTAAGATCATTAATATTTGACATTGCATTACGTATATGGTATGCAGACCTAATTAGTTATTACTAATACGTTAATATTATCCTATTGCTTTTGTTATATGATAGATGTTGTTCCTTCCGTATGTATGTATGTTATTAGCTTTATTTACATTTACCTAATATTTAAGTAAATATAAATAAAGCTAAGAATAATAATAAGTCGTGTATTTTCAAAGACAGTGGTCGTCTCGGTTAGTCTCGTAAAATGGTATTACAAAGTTTCCTTGCTTATTTTGTAATATTTATTGTGACATACAATTACACAATAGTAAATTACTATTGAGGATATAAGCAGCTTAGTGTTATAAAAGAATATTTTTATGCGTATTGATGTGACTTTTATATATAGAAAAAATAAATATATTGTGAAATAAAACGCGGTATTAGTTGCGTATAAATAACATAGATAAAAATAAGCCATAGATAATTTTTTTTTGTCGAACACTATCGAGTACTTAGATTCCTTACAAAAATACTTTCTAACAATTTGTTATAAAGAGAAATTTTAGTTATTCAATAAGAGTCTTGTACTAAATACTAACTTAGCCTGCTGTATTTCTGAGTCACATTGATCTAATCTTTTTCATCTCTACTACCCAAGCGCACTGAACACTCTCTATTCTATAACTCTCATACTATTATAAAGGAAACGTCTAAACAGGCATATTTGTGGTACAGCTAACTTCAGGTAGTTATAGGAAAGCCAGTATTTTTCCGACTTGTGTCGTGTAAGAAGCTTTCTATGGGAAAGGGTGTGTGCAACTGCGCCTTGACAAAATACCAGCGTGTAGCATTATCAAATTAAATTAGAGAATTATCACTGCATAAATTCAAACCTCTCGCAAACGTAAATTAATCAATAAATCATTTTATAAATTTGACGATTATTTAAAGATCCTAATCCTTAGGATTGATTTGCTCCAAAAAGAGAGGAGCCCGTTCTACGCCTCTGACTTGCGCACTGGTAGTAAATGTCAATTTATAATCAATTCAACATCTTTTTTTTTAATGCTCAGGACCTGGATGGCCGAGTCGATTGCTCGGTATTTTTATTTTTTTATAAATTGTGTTTTTTGGAAATTATATTTAAGTACGAATTACATACTAATAAAATGATGAAATATGAACAATATAGAATATATATGCTGGAATAGCTTTAGTGTTGTTATGTCTTTAAAGCAGTTTTAAAAAAATAGTATTATTATTCGCCGATAGATGTCAGGAAGATTCATTTTTCAGTTTAAATTGGGACTACTCAAACACCACCTTTTTGTTATTTTCTATCATTTATTAGCTAGATCGATTTATCGCCCCGGAAACCCCCCGTATTTAGTATTATTTCATGAAAATCGTTGGAGCCGATCCCGAGATTCCAATTATATATATATATATACAAGAATTGCTCGTTTAAAGATATAAGATAAGTGTACTTGGTTACCTATATGAATAAAGTTATTTTGAGTTTTAGTTTGAGTTTATTACTATCGTAAGTTCTTAAGTATGACTGAATGTTGATGTTACTACATTGTAGGTTTGTGCGGATGTCACGGGGTCGGATCAACACGGTCAAGGAAAATGGATGGAAACAATGTTGGCAGTCTCAATTAACCATGGCTTTTATGTGTATTTAGTAAGTACCGCTTGGCTAACAAGTAATGACTACATCTTTTTTTCATATTTGAAGTTTGTCAGTCTACTTCACGCATAAAACTATTTAAAAATGAAGGTATTTGTATGAATAAATTATTAATAAAATTGTCTTAGGTAAGAAATGAATAGTTTAATTTATTTGAGTAGCTACGAATACAATGTTTTGAAATTTGATGCCTTTTAACCGACTCCAAAATGCCGCAACAATGAAATATTACAGTACTTGCCTAACTATACTTCTTAGTTCGTATGTATATTTTTATGACAGTCATAGTGAGATTTTAAAAGGAGACGTAGCACGAACTCGCTTAGTCTAAATCAGACACCTTATAAAATTCGACAATGTACGAATATGACATCGCTTCCACGTCAAATTGTAGTTTTTGGTTATAAAGTTTTATTGATATCATAACCTACAAAATCGATTACATTATAGAGTGCATAAGTTTACTATGTTTAATAATTTAAGTTTTAGATAAAACATACATTGATTTATTTTATGAATATTTATCAAAGTAAAGATAAGATATGTGAAGTATTTTTTTTAAATATTTAATTAGAGTATTTATAATATATTGTAGCCTCGGCTTCAGCGTGCGACTCTCATTTCCGAGTTCTTAGGAACGAGCCCTGGATGGATGGGATTTCTATGTGCGCATTTAACATTCTCTCAAGCGGTGAAGATAAACATCGTGAGGAATCCGGTGTGCAAAAAAGTCAAGTCAAGGCGTGTGTCAGGCACATACTGATCACCAACTTGCCTAATAGATTGACAATTGAAGATAAAACATATATAGAAATCTAAAGCCCAGACCGTAAAGGGTTTTTTTTAATTATTTATAATCTTTTAAAATATTGACTTGTCAAAAATTAATAAACTGATATTCAACTATTGACGTAATTAAGGATAGTAATAAAATGCCAGTTCCAATAACTATGACGTCGTCTAATAACAAGAACATCGATGTTTCAATATCCATAGAGGTAATGACGCAAATTTGAAATGAATGCTTCATCCCTTGCATTGCTTATGTTATTATATAGCTACTTAAGTAACCAGCACTCTAAAGTGATTTATAGTTTATTCTTACGAAGCACTAGCCTTATACAGATGACAGATTGTCTAAAAACCGAATAGTCTGGTCCAAAAGGAACATGGGCAGAATAATAGAGCGATGGGCCGACGGGATCGAAAGGGTAGCTGAAAAACATTTACTATTTCACATATTAAAATATGCATTTATTTTGACAAGTAATTAAGTCAATAGGATGTGAATGGATAAATTATTAGTATTATTTCAAAGCACTACTGTGTAGAAGTATATTTAGTCAGTGTCACCTTGGCATGTTAGTGAAAAAAATGGTCATGACTTTTAACCCGGTATTGTTTCTGAACGTGAGGCCCAAACTTAATTTCCCAAAAATAAAAAATAAAAATGCAAAGTTAAATTGTTTTGTTATTTTAGAAGAATTATATGAGATATTATTAATTCGTTTTTGTCGGTCTATGTCAAATCTGAAACAATGAGGCTGGGCATATTCTTGTCTAGCTTTTGCGCCAACAATAAAAGTCAGTAAAACTTTATCTTAATTCACATAATAATGAAGCGGAGTGTAATTATTAAAGAGATTTACTTAATATACTTAATCTATTAAGCTACATAAAGTTTAGTCAATGTAATAGTCTGTGTAGTAAATATAAATGAAGACATTGACAACACGACACAGACACGCGTATGTTTTAAAAACAACATCATTTAGTAAACTTGAATATATTGTTTGAAAACAGATCACTATTAATTTTCATTCTTGTCGAGTTGTTTATTTTTTTGTATTACAAACTCAAAGCTTAAAGAAACCCTCAAAGGTAAGCTCCCGCTTAAACATAAGAAGAGAATGGTGGATTCGTTGTAGCTTAGTGTATGCTTTTGCTTTACATATGGGGTACAAAGTGGGATTTACCAAAACAAAACGATAGGCAAAATACGTTCGAGACAGCGTGCGATAAAAATACCTATTCTTAGAATAATACTAAGTGACGAACAGAACATAAAACTATCGGCAGAAAAGCAATAATAATAATAGCTGAGCAACATGCCCTAAATATGAAACCAACTAACGCGCAAACCCAATAAACTATCTCGATTCATTTTTGATCATCTGAGGTAGACATCTCACTCCAAATATTGATATAACCAATTGACGGATTGTGATAGCCATCTGTCGATACAAGCTGTCCATGGTAGGTCGGATCGGTGTATGTGGATACCTTAGTATGAAAAAATACAAAGGTATTTGAAAAAAAATCAACTATGCCAATATCCTATCTTAAGATTTTAACTTTAACCAGTTTTTAATATAATTAAAAAGCTATTTGATACGTTTTAATGATAAACATGTATATTTTAATATTATTTGTAAGGTTTTATTCACTTTATTTGGTTTTTATTGCTTTATGAAATATGAGTGTAAAAGGAGAAGAGATTGCATTCCATTCATCGCCAAAAATGGATTGTCTTCGTAGGGTTTGGTTATTGGGAGCAGATAGGAGATCGATCTGAGAATGTGGATACATTATTGGGTTCGGGCGTTAAACGGTAACCGAACGGATTGCCCAAAAGGCAGAATAAACAAGGGCAGAGCGAGAGACCGACGAGATTGAATAGCTGATATAAAGGATAGTTGGATAAAATGGATGACGACGGTGAAAATATTATAAAATAGTGTGGAAAAAGTTCGAGCAATCCTTCCCGCATACAGGGGCCGCATATATTTGTATAATGTATAAGAATAAGATGTGAAAAAAGGCCTTTTATTTATTTATTGAAAACTCTATGTCAATCTAAATCTATTGTTTATACCTACAGTATTAGAATAGATATATATATGGTCTAGAGGCCCGGTTTTAATTTCTAGAGATTATATTCATATGAATAAATCCTTAACAAAAATACAGTAGCGATGAGGTTTCAGTAGCTGATACATGCCGTCGACGTTTTGGGTCTAAGGCATGCCGATTTCCTCCCGATGTTTTCCTTCACAGACTATTGGTGCAAAGCAGGAGATCGAACCTCAAGAATAATATTCGCACGCTAAAGCCATTATTTTATAAGAATAAAATGCCTAGGTTTTAAAAGAAATACCCGAGAATTCAAGATATTAAAACAATCTTGCCAACAATCGTGGTCATTGATTACTTATACGAATGGTTAAAAAATAAGATAATATAACTGAAACATGAATTACAACTCGCGGACAACATTCTTTAATGAATAAAATAATATGAAATACGTGTGCCCGAGTATACTCTTGAGGTATATTTGAACTATTTGGGTATCCGCCGAGTCATGGAGAGCCCGAAAGAATGTCCGAAATAGAAGAATTGTTTAGCCACAACATTATAGGCGAATACAAGGCATCCATCAACTACGTTGGCTGTTGGCTGGGGCGTCTTTTCCGCATGGACTAAAATACTGAAGGAAGCATACCGACCAGCCCAGTTACCGTGGGATCGGCAGAATGCTAAATGAATAAAATAATATGAAATACGGGTGCCCGAGTATACTCTCGATGTATATTTGGACTATTTGGGTATCCGCCGAGTCATAAAGAGTTCGAAAGAATGCCGAAATAGAAGAATTAGACAGCCACAATTTTGTATGCGAATACAAGGCCCATCAACTACGTATGTTTTGCTGGGGCGTCTTTTCCGCATTGGCCAAAATACTGAAGGAAGCATACCGACCAGCCCAGTTACCGTGGGATCGGCAGAATGGATTAAAATCTGCTGCAGCTGAAAGCCAGCAGTTGGAGTGACTTTGTTTGGTTATTAAGAAATCAGTAAATCAGACACAGAGCTTCACGTAATATAAATCGCGTTGACAATAACTTCGATTACCTAACCTTACTTCCTATATAACAGATAATTAATTATTATCATGAACTAATATTATATCAGTACTTACGTAAATTAAGATATTACCGATTTTCGATATGCGTAATCGGAAAAAATATCACAGTGATGGATGACAGAGTTGTGAAAATAATTTAATTATTATTTACTAGTTGGAACGTTAAAATGCCGACAAAGCTGTTACGACGGGATCGTAAAATTTAATATAAGGAGGAAAATACGTTTTTAAATAATGCTTCAGCGATACTATGTCTATTTTAATTAAATTCTATTTTTTAGCGAACTAAAGACGGAAGTAATCATGACTTCGTATTTATAGTACCAATACTAAAACTTTGCGAGAATGGAATGAAAAGTAATTTATCTGATGGAGTTCTAAAATCAGTTCGTCCCAACATAATTCTGCTCCAGAAGTGATATTATATTTTTATTTGAAGTATCAAATGCCAAAAAAATGTTTAAGTTGTGTAATCTGTATATATATAAATATATAAAAAGGCGAAATATGTTTCTAAGCGCAAAACTCGAAGACGGCTGGCAAGTCGAGCAATTTTTTTTATTTTTCCTGAACTCAGAGGTTTTATGGAGAGAAAAATATTTGAAATGTAGTTCTAAGGTTTTTATTCCGGCAAAGCGAACAGTCTATGAGGTACCTAGCAAATTACTACTATATCATGATAAGTAGCTACTTAAAAGATTTAAGTGTAAAATAGATCAAGGTGGAAAGAAGTTCGCAAAGATTATTAATAAAGTAATTTGAATAAAAAGTTAAGTTAAAATATGAATATTACGTACTCAGTTGTTATATTTAAAGAGACATGTCAGAGTGAACATAGTAGACTAAAATTGGGACGGCTAATGGCAACGTGTATCTCGCTCGTATATACATATAAAGATTCTCATGTAAATTAAATACATTTTTGTTATGAGAAATAAAGTTCTTTAAACATTATATTTCGATATATTCTTCTTTAAAGCAAAATAAACGGAAAGAAATAGACGCAGACGGAGACGCTCCTAAGTTCAGAGAAAAACAATTCAACTTTTTGCCTATAACAATTAAATACCACAAATTTATGTGTACGCCCTTGAGCTTCTTAATCTTTTTCGTTTCAAATGACACGCTTTCATCAACATCATTGTGTAATATTAATCACATATCGAAACGTCTTTCTAAATAGTATTAAAATTATTTTAATAATTTATTATTTATCTCCTTCGCTATGTCTTATATACAATGTGTTACGTATTTAATTATTTTAATTATCTGTAAATTTAAAGTCAAATCATAAAACAAAGAAACGTACATTAAAGTATATTTATTTTATTATTGGGATTAATTAATTAATTATTTAATTGATTGAAATAATAATTACATCCCTAAATGAAAGGAAAATATGAAAAATATCATCACCTTTTTATATTATTATGCATTATTTATTTTAAAAAATACATACCTATATTTGTATAATCCTCCACTGTAAACTAAAGAACTCGAAAACTTCACCCAACACGCGTGCTACCGCGAGAATGGCGGTTGTCGAAAAACGAAATCAGAGAGCTGTAGCGGTGGGGTGTAGATACTATCGTAATGACTTAATCGCGAAAGTAAACACATTTTGCTTTTAAAAAATTAGGCATTAACTATCAGATCTGAAGGCAAGCAAGGAAACCGGTGCAACAAAAATATCGCTTTAAAAAAACAAAACAGATCAATATAATCTGTTTCCCTAAGCCTTGTGTGCGTATTTTTTTTTTATAATATGGAATTTGTTAGCTGTAAGATTAAATAAAATATCCAAGAAATATGTTTTAAAAGAGTTTCTTAAGTAAAATATTTACTGTTTTGAAACCTAAAAATAATATAATTTTATCTATAACTTAAGTGGTCTATCGTAATCGCTTAGTTAAAAGAAGTTTTACTTTTAAAAAAAGGCATTCAAATCTTTATATTCTTCAAGTGAAATCTTAAGGCAAGCAGTAAGGACACAAACTATGCGACACAAATATCGTTTAAAAACCTCCAACAATTGCGTGTTGTGTAAGAGTTTAAACAAAATATTTTTTGTTTTGAAATAATACAATTTTATGTACAACTTAGGTAAATGCAATTGCAGTATTGAAACAGAGATTGCTCTGTGGGAGATAGAAATTAAGTTATCATTCTTGTGTGAACGAAACACAATCAGCCACTGCGAAAGTTGTGTGATATTTATGGAAACAATCTCTCGGTTGATGAACTTTCTTTATTAAATCTTTATTCCGCTACATAGTAAAAAATACGCCATTGTTATATGCTAACATGACTTATGCATGCAAAATATGTAATTCAACTAACTAGGCTCAATACAATAACATTAAATATTATATTAGGTTTTTTTTTTGTAGAACAGGGGGCAAACAGGCAGGAGACTCACCTGATGTTAAGTGATACCGCCGCCCATGGACACTCTCAATGCCAGAGGGCTCGCGAGTGCGTTGCTGGCCTTTTAATAATTGGCTCTTTTCTTGAAGGACCCTAAGTCGAATTGGTTCGGAAATTACCATAATTATGCCATACGTTGCGATTGAAACAAAACTTATATGATGTTTTTTTTTTAATTTAGTACCTACTGGGGAGAGGTTTATTTACAATCCCATCTGATGTAAAGTGAGATGTGGCCTATTGGAGGGCATGCCTGTTCAGGAGATGGCAACTTAACCGCCGCTTAAATGAACCTATATTATAAAACTGTCTTGGGGGTATTGCTATTTTTACAAGAGACGATCGAAATCGTGTAGTGCGGCAACTGGGCATCTCAACAACGAAAGGGTGAAACTCCAGCGTGCATCTAGATGACTGTTGTTTGAAAGGGGATGACGGAATGTAAACTGCATACACTATAACTCAATGTATAGTGCATACACAAAAACATGAACACTAAATTTAATTAAAGACATTTAATTAAAGTTTTGCAATTAAATGTACTGTGCAACCCAACAAAAAACAAGGCATTATTCTATCAGAACTGTTTTCTTGTTTTTTTTTTCTTCAAGCATTTTTAATAAACTGTGGCCTTGCAGGTGTCCATTAAAATCTCATTAAACAAAAGCTATACTAGAAACATACCACCGCGTCATTATTTACCGACAAGTTATGATTGTTTATAGCAAGAAGACCTCATTGAGAAATATATATAAATATATATTTCTCAATTTATCGTTTTTGCTCTGTCACTTCCAACAGCGACAGTGATACAGTTTCCCGTCGTTTTGGTATACAAGTTCGGATCCCGCAGAATAAAATCACATTATTGTAATCAGTATCGCTATTGGAAATTACAGAGTAAGTTCCCAGGGAAGCGTTTAACTATTTTATTTTAGTTTGGATGTCTAGCGAGAATACATAAGTTAACCAGTATGACGTGTAGGATGTATCCATAAATACATGTTTGCCAATCAGAAAATGGATGCCAGCGAAGGGTATTTTTAAAATTATTTACAATCCGGGAAATTTTTTATTCATAGAGCATGTATTGACAGGTTTTATCACTTTCTTAAAATAATAACAACATGACCAACTTTAGCAGAAATCAATTTTATTTACGTGAATATTGTAGAGTTAGAACCTATATGTGCGATTCAGGTATCCAATACAATACTAAAGAATGCCTCCGATATTAATAAGGTAACCGTTAAGTTCGATTTCAGATCAGATTTTTCAGAAAAACAACTTTTTGTCTTTAAGGTCTTAAATCTGACCCAAACCTCCTGGGGGGTACGGTACACAAGGTAAATGTGTAAAAATACTAGTGATAAAAATTTTAGCTATCACAATAAATATTCGTTAAGTATGTAATCCCTAAATAATTCTAAGATAATAATTATTGATAACTGGCGATAGCATTATTTTTAATCATTAATTTATTATTTGTTAACAAGTTTTTGATATTATTTTTTAACGCAGCACTAAACTACCTAATTAGTTTTTCATATGGGTATTGCGTGTATGAATTATACGTGGGTAACACTGAAAATGTTTAAAACTGACCAGTTAGAAACATTGCTAATGAAAACTTTTTTAATTTCAATTTTAGAAGTCTGTTGGTATATTGCATTCATTTGTCATTTGTTATTGTATATTGTCGGCAGATCTAAAACTCTTGTTACACGTGAAAATCAACCTAACGCGATTAAATTTCCGATCAATGATTTATTATGACTTTCGTTGCTGGCTTACTCAACAACAAAGCTATGATAGGCTATTAGTAATTCTTAATGAAGCCCCATCTCGTGCCACAATTTACAATTGGTTTAACGCGTGGATGTAGAAATCTCAATGATGATCAGCGTAAGGGGCGTCCTTTAATAGCGATTACTGAAGACAATATCAGTGCTGTGCTACGCATGATAGAGGAAGAAAAGAGAGAAAAACCTTGCAGCAGTTACGGGAAAATCTAGGCATTGGTATGAGTCAAGTTCCAAAAATATTACATGAACATTTAGGCGTCAGGTAGCTTTGTACCAGATGGATTCCCCATACTTTAACCGACGACCAGAAACACCTTTGCATGGACTAGTGTCACCAAATGTTAGACAACGGCGGTGACTCAAATACTGTATTTGACATCGTTACAGGTGATGAAAGCTGGATATATAGCTACAAATGCGAAACCAAAAGACAGTCACGTCAGGGGGTGGTCATTTCAACCAACTTGAGGTAAAGAAAGGAAGAAGTCACGGAAAAAGATGATTGCCTCATACTTTGGTCGGAAAGGTCATTTCGCGACAGTTGTGCTAGAAGATGAAACAACAGTTACCGCGGACGGGTATGTCAATCGCTGTTTGCCTGTTGTCTTGGAAAAAATTCGACAGCAGCACCCTCGAAGCATGCTTTACGAAGATAAAAGCCCACGAAAATGCCATGGAAGAGACCCCTAAGGCCCACTGTTTTTCTCAGTGGTTCCATCGAATGCGACGATGTCTGTTAATAAAATAGGGAATGGTTTGGTTGGCCACGTGAATCGGTTGAATGGCAATCGGTTCACAAGTATGATACTTATATCAAACGTAAAATAACTTGTTAATAAGATTAATGTTAATTAATAATTTATAGTTTAAAGCACTGTTTTTTTTACATCAGTCAAATGCTGCAACATTTTGTAACTGGCTATTGTCAGTCTTAATAGAATCGACAATGACAAGTTTAATTGGAAATATTATCCCTTCCCCTGTGCAGTGTGCTAACCTAAAAACATCATGCAATTTAATTTCGTTGGCGATTGTTTTGATTAAAATATAATGTGTATTTACGTAATTTAAAACATCGTATACTGATAATTATCAGGTAAAAACGTCACAGATACTTGCCTAAAGAAAATTCTTGCGGGTTTATATAAATATGAATTTGAAATTATATATGGCTATAAGCCAATATTTAACTGAATTTAACAACTTGTGTAGGTTTATAGTCACCTATGAATAATGTGAAATTACTTGGTTTTTAAAATATTATTAAATAGTCTTTTATGAACATGAACTATATAAAAATATTAACAAACTAATATCAAGTCGAACGTTTATATTAAATATGATTTATGTTTCATTATATTGAAGGGAAAGGCCAATTAATAGTGTAAATAAAAAATAAATTAATTTAAACTGTTAAGAAGCGCAGCGTAAAAGGTCAGGTTAGAATCTAAGTGAGACTATAAAACCATTTTTGTTAGGTTTTTGGTGAAAGGTTCAAATTTATTTTAATGATCATGGACTTCTCTGTATTACTCGCTATTAAGTAAATAATATCACAGACTAGAAAGGGAAAGAAACGCAAATATCTATGTTGATGTCGTCAAATCACAAATGTCATTTAAGTATTCGCAAATCGGAATTGTCATATGTCATTCATAAATTTCAGTTTTCAAACGTCACGTAATAATTTCAGATTTCTATTTCTACAAATTGGAAGTTTACTTTTATACATAAGTGAAATATTGAATTAATTTGTATTAATTATAAGTTAATAAGTATTCATACACGTAGTGTAAGTTGTAAGAATTACAATGTCACAATTTAAACTTGTGTCGTCTACAAAGGCATACGATGTTATGCCGGTAAACAAATATGTATCTACTAAAACCGGATTAACTGTAATTATAGCTAATGTTGAGGGTCCAACCGTTAATGGATTCTTCTGTCTTGGTATGTATAATCGTTTCTCATTATTTGTTTATACCTATACAATCTAATGCTTTATTGTATTTTAGCAACCGAGGCACATGACGATGACGGTTTGCCCCACACATTGGAACATCTAATTTTCTTGGGTTCTGAGCGGTATCCTTACAAAGGAATTCTGGACCTATTGGCGAACCGGTGTATGGCCCATGGCACCAACGCCTGGACTGATACAGACCATACTTGTTATACTATTGATACTGCTGGTGATGAAGGAATGCTAACATTGCTTCCTATATATCTTGATCATATTTTAAGACCTACGCTTACAGATGAAGGTTTTACAACAGAGGTTCATCATATTGATGGTGATGGTGAGAATGCTGGGGTAGTCTACTGTGAAATGCAAGGAAGAGAGAACTCTGCTGATAGCAGGTAGTGTAGCACCTGTCAAAATTTTCCTGCAATTGGAAATTCTTTGCCATAAAAATGTCAAATATGTTGCTTAGATAAATAACTCACAAGGTAACTCGGATCCCTCTTCCAAGTGGGTTCCAACTTGCCCCTTTTATATCATGAGGATATTTTTAGAGTAGTTTTTGCCAGAGCATGGCAAAAATGAATTAAATCATTATTTTATTTATCTTTTTCCATGCTCTGATAAAAAATGATTTAATTCATCATTTGCCAAAGGCAAATTTCCCATTTAAGGGAAGCGAAAATTTGCCATTTACGTGTTGTCTAGGCCACAAATCTCCCTGATTGTGTGTCTGTTAGGTTACTATGTAGAGGTTCTATATAAGAAACTGAATTTCCACTTTACATATATATATTGAGTACTTCAACATTACTTCTTAATATTGCAGGCCATGGTTTTTTAGTTGTACCTTACCATAATGTGTGCTTTATAGATGTGAGCTGAAATTATTACGTGCTATGTACCCAAACAGTGGATATTCATCTGAAACCGGAGGCATAATGAAAAATTTAAGAGAATCAACTACTAATGTTAAAGTAAGTTACTACTTTTTAACTATCTGTTACTTGATAGCAATGCTTGAAATTCCTAAGGAAACGCGAAATAAACATTTCTATTATATTTTTATTTATTCTGCAGAAACATCAATATAAGAATCTTTATAAAAATAATTATTGATATATGAAATGTAATTGACCACCATCCATTAAATTTCATCCTTTCCTTATATCATATAAACCCAGGAATTTCCTATGATATAAACAAAATTAATTTCCAGGTGAGAGATTTCCACAAAAAGTTCTATAGGCCTGAGAATTTGACGATTATTTTAACTGGACAAATAGAAGCAAATGATGTGTTTAAAGCATTATCTATTGTAGAAGATGACATCATTGCTCAGGTGAGTAATTATTACTATTAGTAATTGCAAGTGTAAGGTATTTGTAGAACAAATAATATTTTTCATTACTGGTATCAATTAATATTAATGATTTATTTTTTTATTATCTACTACTAATAAGACAGTATTAGGCTGACATACTATATATAATTTGATAATTTAACATAACAGATACACACATACAGAAATAACATATTCAATATAAATTAAAATGTGTATTTACATAATACATATATGTGTGTTATGCACATATTTACAACATTCATACTTGCTGTATCTCTATAAGAGAGAAACGCTAACCCATGTACTTGTATTAGCAAGAAACTCCGGTTAGTAAAAACCTTTATAAGGGAGAGTGAGATTGAGATTGATTATCCAGGTTTGACTGTATGTTACTCAGAGATAATGTACGATTTGATGGTGACATTTTTGACCAGTAGTTTTTTTACAACTAAATAATAAAATTTTGTCTTTGATTTCTTAAATGTTAAAGGAGTTTTGTATGATATAGAGGGAAAAAGAGGCAAAAGAAGAATGGGTGAAGCCCTGGCAGACCATGCCGCCTTCGCCTAACTATGGAGATTATACAGAACACTGGCCTGCTGATACTGAAGATTGTGGTCAGGTAACATGATACTGTAAATATTAATTTTTACATTGACTTGGAACAGATTACTTTATATTAAAAAAATTGTAGGTTACACTCAAAAAATTTATTTTTTAGATAGGAAAAGAAACCAGAACCTTTATCCTCAGTGCCTATAAAACACTTGAACAAAAAAAAATCTTAACAAATTAAATATGCAGGTAATATTCGGTTGGCGCGGACCACTCCTTACTGACAAATCAGCTATCAAAGACTTGACTGGTTGTGCGGTACTTCTGAGATATCTTTGTGACACTGCAGCAGCGCCCTTGCAACGATGTATCGTGGAACGGGAAGACGCTTTGGCCGGAGATGTAAGATTGATTACTTTGAATATCATTTTGTGAATTATATATGACTCGAAGCAATCAGAAAGAACAACAGACGTACCTAAACGTAATAATAAAATGCTACTTATCATTACAGGTGTCTTACAACCTAACAGAGAACTTAGCATCGCTAATCAAAATACAATTAGACAATGTACCAATAGAAAAACTGAAAGCTGCGCGTGCTCAGGCCCAAGCCTGCCTCAAAAGCCTCAGGGCAGGGGAAGAAGTAATAGATATGGATAGAATGAAAAGGCTCCTGCAGAAACAGTTACGAGAAAGTATGGCCAGCCTGGAGTCTGATCCTCATCATGCCATGGCGTTCAGATGTATTGGAGATGCATTGTATTCGCAGAGTGAAGAAGATGTGAGTGTAATTTTATTACAAATCCTATTTTTGTGTATTTCCATTTTTTAATTTCAGTCAAATTTAAAATTGGTTTGCTGTTTTACGTTCATTTTTATATTTTACTGTATCCAATGTAGACTAATTTTAACCTACAGTTTAAACTCCAGTTAACGCTAACGACAAACTTCCTTAGGCGTCGAAATCATCATTAGATGGTTATACACTCTACATAGTATTACACCCATCCTTAGTTAAAACTGCGGAAGTGTGTACGTTATTTTACGAAATGGTCAAAACAACCACAAGTCCGAAATTACACCATTAATACTTCATATGCAAATAAATCCGTCAGGTTGCTGACTAAATAAAATCCTTGTTTGTTACCATAGATACCTTATTTTTGATAACACACATTTAATGCCGTACATGAAGAATTTGATAACAACATTTCATATAAAATATCTTATTATAAAAATACAATTCTATTTATAAATTTCCTAATTTAGACTTAGTATTAAACATGTTTTGTTTTCCTTATCTGAGATCATCAATTTTATTGCTGTATTATTTATTATCTACACTAGTATGAGAGGAAAGATTTGTTCGTTTGTATTGAATAGGCTCCAAAACAATAGAATATTATATAAAATATAAAGATTTGTATGAAGAGTTGGATAATGTTATCCAAAAATACCAATAATACTTACTAAGTCGCGTATGCTCCTGAAACTATTTACAATAGAGCAAAAAAATCTACAAAACGATATCATATCATGTCTTATATTATATATCAAACTAGCTACCCACGCGAACTTTGTTTCTCCTTAATGCCTTGTCTGGTTATTAGTACACACCAACATGGAATATATCAAATAAAAAATAGGGGTTAATTGTTGAGGGGTGAAAATTAAGGATTGTATGTATTTTTATGTCGTATCATAAAAAAATAAAAACAAAAAACTTCGCCAAAAATAGAAAAAAAATCTCGAGGTGGACGCCCCATATCGCTTAGGGGTATGCAAAAAAGATAGTAGGCGATTCTCAGACCTACTGAATATGCATATAAAATTTGATAAAATTCGGTCAAGCCGTTTCGGAAGAGTATGGTAACATTGTGACACGAGAATTTTATATATAAGATATATCCTTGCGAAGCGGGGACAGAAACTAGTAGACTATAAAACCATTAATGATAAACAAAATACTAACCTATGACACCCATTAAATTACCGTAGTAATATTACACATTTATTTATTGTTTTTATAAATAAATTAAATATGACATTTGCATTGCGACTGGTTTTCAAGAGATCGCGTTACTCCCGAATGGGGCTTAGTACTGATACAAATCTGTTTTTTTTTTTCACGGAACATTTCTTCATTTTTTATACGACATTGTGTGGCCGCGCTCTTATTGAAAAATATGGCAAATATATTTTAAAAATCAATGTGTCTGAATATAAATATTCTTGTGTCAATGACTGAATGTTTTGCAAACAAACAAAAACATGTTTAACATATTATTATTGTTAAAAAAAATCAGTGGCGCTACTTTTTAGGTCAGGGCCTCAGATTTCTGTATCTGTTTCATTTGTTAATCTAATGGGCAAGTAGGTGATCAGCTTCCTGTGTCTGACACGCTGTCAACTTTTTGGGTCTAAGCTATGCCGGATTCCTCACAATGTTTTACTTCACCGTTCGAGCGAATGTAAACTGTGCACATGGAAAGAAAGTCCATTCGTATTGGTGGTTCAGTATTATAAAAGCTTTATTAATGAATGAACACAGCAATTGTTTAGGTAATTTACATTTATGTATTAATATAATTTGTGTCAAAGTTCTAAAAATTGAGATTCGTTTTGTTTGCGTTCTAGTATTGGTATAGCCCCTTTGAAGGTACATTTTCAATTTCTCTTTGCCTTGAGCAAGATTCATCCAGTTTTTCTGCTAGTTCTATAAGGTTTCTGTCTGTCTTATCTTTTGTCGTCCTTTACATCTCATTCCAGTAGGTCCAGTCGATTTTGTAGTTTCAAGGGTTCATCTTTTATCTCGTGCTCTAGAAAGATATCTTAATTAATCACAGATATTTTAAAGACAGCCTGAAAATATTTTGTCATCCTAAACTGCGTTAATCATAAGTTATCGTAATATGTATATTTTAACGAAAATTTATGCATTTTTTGAATATATTACAGTATTCCTTTTCGCAGTAAATTAAAATTAATATTTTTTTTTTTCAGTTCCGCCTAAGAATGAATCCTCAAGAAACAATGCACGAATTGCTAGAGGAAAACTCTGAGTTCTGGTTGGGATTACTGAAACGATTCTTCACTGATGACGTCATTACTATTATTGGATCACCGAGCATAGAGCTGCAAGAAAAGTAAGGCATAAGGTGTGCCCTATGTGGAACGATTTCCCTTCAATGCACCATTTTTTTTACGTGAAATAAATTTTACTTTTATACTTATAATGAAAGAACTTTTTAAAGGGATTTTTTAAATTATTTCATTTACGAATTTACGTACTAGCCTCACAGTACTAAGCCAATACGATAATGACAAAAAATTATATAATAATAAATACATAATATACGCAATATCGCAACTGTGAACTCATAAAGATGTCGATAGTGTCGCAAACAGCATTCAGTAGGTTCCGTCTTTGTGGCGACGGGGTTCTAGCACTGCCCACGTAAATAGTTTGGCTTTCGCCGTCGCACATATACCCTAGGTTCAGAGAAACTGAGTTCTTGGAGATCACATTGGTGGCTCACCACCAAGACTAAGTAAATAAACGCCTACGCCAACCATACTCTGATTGTTAATTCCGTAGAATTCTGACAGCTATCATTTTTTAGTAGCGACACTTATGAAATGTCAGAATTCTACTGAATAAAAATCAGAGTAAAGGTAAGATGCAAAATGAAGCCACACACGTTGAATACACACACCACACACCACCGCTATGTGGAACCAGCTCCCCACTGAAGTGTTTCCGAACCAATTCGACTGAGGGTCCTTGAAGAAAAAAGCGTACCAATTCTGGGTGGCGCCTCATGCCCGTTCTATAAAAAATTTGAAAAGTTTAAAATTGCCGTCAGTTATTTATACGTTTAGTATGAGATCCACAAGTTGTCTTGAGTGGTATCAAAAATGTCAAACTTCGTATAGAGAAAAACGGTTCGACAGCTCTGAAAACTAGATTTAAGTTTGATAAACGTTATTAACAGGGGCCTTAGTCATGAATGACCAGCCATTATAATCTATGTATTTAAGAATTGAGTAAATTTAAGTTTGATATATTGAAACAATAACTCTGTTTGGAAAGGATGGCTGATGAAGAAAAGAAGCGTCTAGAAGAACAGAGAGCTAAGCTTGGGGAGAGTGGGCTCGCGCAAAAAGCAAAAGCCCTCGAGCAGGCCATGGAATTCAATGAGGTATTTGTCAAAAATTTCATTTGTCAAAAACAAGAGCGCACCTTGGTATATAACAATCATTATATATATATCGTCAAAACCCGTTAGGTAATAAACGAAAACGAAATAACTGTTTTAGGAGCCTCTGACTTCCTTGTACTTTGTAGTAATATCAAATTAAATGAATTGTCCGCTCTACGCCTTTGACTTGCGACCTGGTAGTAAATGTAAATTTACATTTGATTTAATTTTTTTGACGTTCATAAGTGTACTTGTTTACCTATAGGTAAACTTACAAAGGTTACTTACCCTTACTACAAACAAAAATATCTTTATTCATATAATTTTGTTTGACTCAAGCTAAGTTAATATAAATTTACAAAACACTTTAGTAGATAGTACATTCTATAAACTATTCTGGGCAATGCATTAAAACATTCTTTGATGATATATTACAAATCGTTTTATTAATTATTTTTTATCTAATTTAATTTGAATTTAATTTTCTTATAAGTCTCACCTAACTTCAATGAAGTTAATAAATAGTATTTAATAACATGGCGATGCGTCATAATGTTTATATATAATGCTGTTTTTATTTCCAGCGACCACCGCCAGCTGGTACGTTAGCATCTGTCCCAGTGCCATCATGTAAAAACCTGAAGTGCCATAATCTATCCACGTGGGCCACAGATTCTGGCCCATGCCCCCATTTCGATCTCAAAGAAGTCCCCCTGTACACCAGAGTCCATAGCTTGAAGACCAACTTCGTTTATGTAAGTTACATATATAAGCCGATACATATATATATAAAATAAAAAAGGCCATTCATTTCAATTAAATTTTAAAATTAGCACTGTAAAATTAGTTTAAATAAAAATATGTATATATATATTGTTTCTTTATGAAAAACTTTCCTAACATTAATTACAATTTACAATTCGCATCTTTGTAAATGAAAAAATGAATGTTATAATTTAAAATAGAACAACAAGTACGTATTTAAGATAATTTCATGACCCTCACGCCGTTTACTTCTCTGCAAAGCAGGAATACCATGTGCTTGGGATCTACCGACTCACTCTCTTCCTCCTACTGTGGTAAGAGAGAGAAAGAGAGTGAGTTGTGTATCTTTATTTCTCTCCCTCTTGCGTTGAAATATTGCACGCTATTGCTCACGCTCGCGCTGGCCTGTAACGATATACTTTGCGCATGCGTTCGAGTGCCACACATTCGCTCTCGCTCTGTCTCTTTCTATTCCTCCCCAGGAGCGTTAAACGTTAAACGCAACCTTGTTTGGAATTAATATTAGAAGTTTCACTTCAAAAATCTAAAATTGACGAGACAAAGGAAAGATATGTCATGGAAAAGTGCCCACTATTGTTTTACACACAGTTCTTATTTTAAAATATCGTAATGACATATTACAGATAAATCTCATCCTAGACACGAGCCAAATAGATGAAGTCGCCCGCAAGTGGCTCCCTCTGCATTTGGATGCGTTGGCAGAGTGTCCAGTTCGACGTGGGGACAAATTAATTCCTCACGAAGAAGTGATTTCTACAACGGAGCAGCTCACTGTCTCCTTCAGCAATGACATAGGTTTTGGCAAATCTGGAAACTTTAGTGTGGGACAGTATGGCCAATTTGTTCATATTGAAGTTAGGGTAAGTACCTATTTTAATCACCTTCGAATAAAAACTTTTTTTAAAGAAAGTACGCAGAAGTTAGGAGATTTTTCTAGAAAACTGCAGTCGTTAGTTCGGAAATATTTTTTGTTAGTGTGTCTAGAATTTATGGGTGACATAAAGTGTGTAAATTTTAATAAATTATTATCTCAGTAAACGGATCATTATTAGTATGAATTATTCATTAATATAGGCAACCAACAGTTTATATAAAGTGCGTGGCTACAAAGTACACATGTCACACGTGAAACTGCTTTGTAAATTATTTATTTCTTAGGTACAAGCCCCATGATCATGTACTAGTATATGATCACTCCATGTATTTGTAAACCTATATTCACACTGTTTACACACTATATAATGCTAATTGTGATATAAATAAATAAAAAATCTTCGCTTACTGCACAAGACGCTATGCGACAGGATTGCCAGCTAAAGTTCTAATATATAACTGTCACACGAATACATCAACAAATAGCGAGTATTTATTCTCGATCTCCCTCTCTCACTCTCTATCTATAATCACTGTCTCGCTTTTCTTCGACAAAAACGCTGCACATCTTCGTGACGTTTCATCCGAAAAAAAAATTACCCTCATGCGCCTAAAGAAATGCGTAAAAATTATTGTATGTATAAAAAAAACATTATTATAAGGCTTTGTTGCTGACACCCAGTATATTATGATTTTGGCTATTCTTGTTCGAGTTCCAAAAAAACATAGTTGTATGCAATTAAAACTCATAAATTTTACGATTTTATACATTTTTAAGCTTTTAAAAGAAGTTACCAGACAGCTATACTTTTGCTATAAGTAATCTTTTGCGTGATGATATTAGTAATTAAATATTTAATTCAAGTCTTTAAAGAAAACAGAAGTCTTATTAATGTTAGAATGCACTTTTAATTATCTTTTAATAATACATTCTGAAACTATACAAATTAATGTATTTTAGTGTGAACCATCAGACTATGAGAAAGTAGTGAACCATCTCTATGAAGTGCTTTATGCAGCCGAGTTGACCAAGGAAAGACTGTTGGTCTTCGCGCAGAGATTGATCAACGATGTTTCTCAGGTAATTTAACTTTATGATTGCAAGTGTTATGTGTGTGAAATGCTTTATTTTATTAACCAATCTAATACATTAATCATTATGAAATTAATTTAAAGACGTTAATAGTTTCGTAGTTTTATTTATTCAATGAAAGTACTGAGTTATAAGGGGCTACATAACTTCTATGGAGTACTGACATTCTCTATTTTGTTGAATATTAGCAATAAACAATTTGTAATTTACCGCACGTAAATGTGATGCACGTAACATGAATCAGTACTTTTAGAGTCGCTTATCTTCGAAAGTCAATAGTTACTATACTATTGCCTACCCTCAAACGAATTACCCTCAAATGGGTCACTTTTTACCATTTTTCGGTGGAGAACTTTTTTAGTAGCAACACTTATGAAATGCAATTTGACGAAAAGAAAAATATAAATATGTATTACAAATTTTATAACTTTAGTGTATAAGATATATGTTAGAGATTTTTTTTTTTTTCAGGTTCGTCGGGCTGGCCACAAAATGGTGTACGATATATTACGTGATTCCCTATACCAGAAAAATACAAACGTTCATTGGGCGACGGTACTACGCCAACAGCAGTTCCTAAAAGAACTGGTGGAGCAGCTCAACGCTGGTGGAGATTCTGCCCAAAATGCTCTCGACGAAGCCACGAAAACGTTCAAAAACATCACGGAGAAGCCCTGGCTACATCTGGCTAGCGATTTGGAAAGATACCAGTTGAGTACGAAGCCTTGGAAGCAGTTTGCGAGACCGAACGAGATTGTCCCGGTTGCGTAAGTTTTTGTAAATTTTCTATACTATATTATTTTTTAATATTAACTTTCATAATGAGTTTTATTTAAGTCTTGAGAAACGCGCTATTTTTATTTATTCGTTGAAAAAAAAAAACGTTCCTTGTGATAGCAAATTTGACAATTATATATATAATAAGTGCAATTCAATTCGACTTAGGGTCCTTCAAGAAAAGAGGGTATCAATTCTTAAAAGACAACGCACTCGCGAGCCCTCTGGCATTGAGACTGTCCGTGGTCGGTGGTATCACTTAACATCATTGCCCCCTGTTCTATAAAAAAAATAGTTTTGGGCCAGCTTTCTATAGTGTCTTTGAAGCTACTGCAAAGTTAATACCGCAAAATTCATCTTCAATAGATTATTTTTTGATGATAGAAAAAAAGAGGTACCGATAAAGTAGCTACTGAACCTACACCTTTTAGCATCAGCTAAAATTAAATAATTATGTTAATATGGTTTTATATTATGTAAAACTCGTGCAGCGGATATGAAAAATATATGTTAAAGTGTAATAGATATATCGGAAAGTGTTCGGAGGGTTTTAATAATAGCATTAAAAGGCAAACTGGATTTTTTCATAAAGTATTTTTGTTGTAAATCTATAAATGTTTAAGTTTGAAGTGTGTATTTCTCTTTCTTTGACCTAAATAGGTGAACATGCAATTTAGATTTTGACTGATAAATCGACTAACAGCTGCATGCACGAAACAGCATGACTCATTGTCCCGTTACGCTCATTGTCCTGTTATGTTCATTGTACGCTTACGCCGCGTCTCTTTTCCACACGATTGATTCAATTTTATTCATAAAACTATGCAATCATTTTATCAATGTTTTGTAACGCCGTTGTTTCGTTAAACCGACATTACTATTATTTTTTGTTTAAAAATTAGCTTGGTTTAATATTTTCTAGTATTTACCAAGATCAGTTAAGCTATTTAGTAGTCTGATGTTTTAATGTCTCAAGTGCACAATCAGAGTCTAACTTTCTCTTCAGGCCGAAGCTGTATAACGAGTGGGAGCTGATGTCTGGCTGGGGAGGGGGATTCGTGGTGGGGGTGGGGGGCGTGGAGAGCTCGTTCTTGGCCCAGCTCAGTCCAGGCCCATCTGGGAGCTCGCTGAAGGACGCACCCTTGTCCGTGGCACTCAACTACTTTACGCAGCTCGAGGTAGCCCTTTATCAAAAATATTTTATTTGTATTTGATTGTATTGTGTTTTATTCACGTAACTTTTACACTTTTTTAACGGATTGAAGCTATGTATAATTAACCAACTTATAATTATTTTAAATTTTTCCCAACGTTTCGCGTGCTTTACAGCGTGCGTGGTCACGGTGACTGAACACAAAAGGTGTTGAATGTCAAAAAATATCATGGCTGTAGACAGTTATGAAGATTACAATAATACATACTTCAATCCGTTAAAAAGTGTTTTCTTTAATTGTATTTGATCTGACTTTTTCTCTTAACTTTACTTTTTCATACCAGGCAATAATGTTTTAAAAACAACTTTATTTGTGTGTAATTTGATTTTGATCGCTTATCGTTATTGTATAATACATACATAAATGTTTATGTTTCAGGGTCCCATGTGGCGCGAAGTCCGTGGCGGAGGCCTGTCATACGGATACGCGCTCCGCCCTTCGCCTCACGAGGCCGCCCTTGTGCTTTCCTTGTATCGGGCCACTAATGCGGTCGCGGCCTATACTAAAGTCAAGGCTATACTGGTAATCGTCAAATAAATTAGTTTTCACTTTTTTTACTACTGATTAATAATATACTTATAGGATCTTAAAACAGTCATTTCTTTTAAAACCAACTCTTGAAATCTTAAAGGAAAGGAACTTCTTCATAGGGTCGTTAGTAAACAAAGATTTATAATACAATACAATAGAATGCCGGTAAAAATTTTGAGGCCGCAACGCACTCCCGAGCCCTCTGGCAAAAAGTGTCTCGCGGTATCACTTAACATCAGGTGAACCTCTTGCCCGTTTGCCTCTGTGTTCTATTAAAAAACATCTTTGAAATAATATATATTTCTGCACTTCATAATGTGGTTGCCTGGAAGAGATTGCTCGAAAGCGATAAGGCCGCCCAGTGCCCTTATTATGCCCAGAGTAAATACATACACAACAAATAAGAAGAAATGGGTGTGGTTTAAATGTTTTATTATATTAAGTATCTTAATTAATAGCCTAGACTTATATTTATAAATCTAAATTAAGGCTAGATTGAAATTAGATTGAAATTGGTAATCCAGGAGGACTTCCTCGCAATTGGCAAGTTTGATGCGGAACTGTTCGCTTCGGCAAAAAGCACGGCTCTGTTCGAGGTCGTGGAAGTCGAGAAATGTCCTGCAGACGTCGTCAAACAATCGCTCTTCAATTATATCAAGCGCGTTGGAACCACTCATAACAGGTCAGTTACCGACCGATTCCCACTCCAGGAGGCTTTAATTTGGATTAATTACGTGAGCAGGATCCCGTTTTTCGTATGATAAAACTTAATAAATCAACTTTTTCCTATATTAAGCTATTGCATATTGCATTTGAGCGTGGCCACTGAATCAAGAAATTCCGTAACGAAAATAAAACCTAACACACGATGACGTAATATATGTGGCCAATACGTGTTAGAGCGGGATATTTTTTTGGCTTTTCCCGGGCTTAGTGGAAACTACGGATCTCCACTTGCTACGGTCCTGACATAACTCTTTCGCTTCTTCCACACTGCTCGTCGGTTATGTACTTTTTACTTGTGCCTGCTCTAGTACGTCCTGGATTTGGTCTAGCTACGTACGACACGGCCCATTTAGTCCCACTTCACCACAACATTATTTATCTTGTATATACATACAAACTTAATACACTTAGGGCCTGTTTCACAATGTCCGGATAAGTTTCAAATAAGCTATTTATTACTTATTTGTAAGATAAACAGTATTTTTGCGTTTCCCGACTGTCAGATAGCGCTATTTGTCATGAAATGCGAAGTATCTTATTCGGAACTTTTATCTTTCGAATAATTTATGTGTTGCATAGCTATTTGGCACTTTATCCATACATTGTGAAACAGGCCCTTAGTAAAATATACCTATGTTGATTAAGTCTATTGTCGCGTTTAAAAACTAACAAAAATCCTTGACTTTACAGTTTATCTCGTTTGAATTATTCTTTGTTCAACATCGTAATCTATGTGATTACTGGTAAGTTACACTGATGAACGATGTCATCATAATTTATATTATATGATCAGGGAGTTGATATGCGCCATAGCGGCGGTAACAGAGGATCAGGCGTTGAAGGCCGCGTCGCATTGGCTACCTTCGCTGTTCCAGCAGGACAAGAGCAAGATGGCTATCGTGTGCCATCCAAACAAGGCCAAAGAGTTGCAGGCCAGCTTCGAGAAGACGTAATTATTAATAACTTTATATTATTGATTTAATTCTGGTTCGTGTATCATTAAAATGATACTATCGTTAAACCAAATAATTAGGTACATAAAAAATCTTTCTTATGTCTGATACATCAGTCAATTCAGACAGAAATATTAAAATGATTTAGTTTCAAATAACTATAACGTCCCATGATTAAATAAAATTAAATAGTATTGATTTTCTTAATTTCAGCTTTAAAACAGTTTCTTAACATATTATGGAAACAGAAAAAGAGTATTTAATTTATTTATAAAAAACAAATCCGATAATATCAGAACAATAAATAATAAATCAGAATTATTTTTTTTTGTTATTATAGATATATTTCATGATATTATTAAGTTTGACTTATTTAATTTTGAAACCTTTTTCAGATTAAACATCAAATTAGAAGCATTCGAATCGATGGAAGCATCTCACTTTAATAAATAAGCGAAATATATAAAGTTTTTCATTTTTGAAAATGTTTTTCACATTCATAACTGCTTGGCTGTGCCTTACGATGTGTGCGTGCATTCATTTATATTTTGTTATTAAATAAAAACGTGATTTGCAACATTTTTGACTTTCATTATTACTTACGACTAACAAAACGGGATATTAGAAATGAATTCACAAAATTTATAAAGTTGAGTGGTATTAAAGAAAATATTTTTCGGTATTTACTTATGTAACCAATAATCTTCAATATCGATACAATACAAAAAAAGGTTACTCGTGATCAATTAAATCATAAAAATGCCAGTTGGAATTATTAATATTCATGCTAAATATAATTAAAATAAATCTAATATCCTTATTTAACGCCAAACCTTCGCAAAATAACTTGTCTTGAGTTTTCGAGACTGGGGAAATTACGAAAGTATATTTGTTTACTGAACGGGGCAAACGGGCAGGAGGCTCCCCGGATATTAAGTGCCCACGGACACAAACACCATCAGAAGGTTCGCAAGTGCGTTGCTGGCTTTTTAATATGCCGGCGAGTTCATGGTTCGAGAGACATGCCAAGTATAAAATATTGGAAAACGCTGTGATTATTTAGTAGAATTATATGGATATCATAATATAAAAGGCAAAGATAGTATATGGATAACACAAGCGTAGCGTGGCGTGGGCGTTTGAAACTAAACGAATTACTAACACGCAGTTTGAATAAAATACGTTACTAAATTTAAACTTCATAAAGTTGTTTAGATGTTAAAACACTTTAAGGAAATAATGAAATAAAATAAATGAATTTTGATGACTTATTTATTCACCATTAATCTTAAAGCTATGTCTATACAAAAAATATAACTTAAAATTAGATATTTAGTGAACGTCAGTATAAATCATCTCACAACCGCTGCAACATCTCCCTAATACATTTCCAACCTTCCATAGAATTAATTCTTCAACATTTTAACAGTAATTCCAAACAATTTTATAATGATTAATTTTGAGCGCATTTTAACAAAAGCTTCTTGAAGAAGTTTTTTGTCAAAACCAGCTCTAAGTTATACAACGCTAATTAAACATTTTATGTTTGAACATTGATAAGGTTTTAAATTGAAATCTCTAATTGAGCTGTCTCTTGATAATTTCGTGTGCAACTTTGTACAAAGTGAATTTGATTAAAATTACTTCTAATACTGCTAAATGTTCACTGCGAAACATTAATTGAAAATGATAGGCCTATTTAGTTTGTTGATGTATTTACAAGTGTAAAATTAATGCAACTTCAAAAAGCACCAAGAATATAAAACCTTCTCTCGGCGACTCCATTCAAAATGCCAAATATCTGCTACGCAATACATAGTGTAAAAACGATAACATTAAGTCAAATACAGAAACCTACCCAAAATACAATCAAGGTACCAATAAAATTGTGTATCAATTGTTTCAGTAGTATATTTTATTAAAACGAGATTCACTAGAAATGAAAATTATAATTTTATAAATTTGGCAAGTATTTTTGTATTATATTTCATTATAATTGTATAAGAAATTTTAAACGACATTAGAAATTCTATAACTAAAATTATATATTTTCTTAATATTGCTGTATCTTTCGTAAAGGGAAAATTATTAATTTCAATGAATAACGGAATTAATATAAAAATATAGAGACGAAGTACGTTCTATACGGGCCTTTACACTACGGAATGACGATACGCGTACACATACTTAATATAAATTTCCTATCTTAAAATAAATTTGTATAAGTAGTAAATATGTGTAGTTCTACCAAGACCTAAATGCAAATCAAAAATAAATATAGTAAGAATTTGTCAAAATCTAGCTTTGGTTGTCACGTGATATGACACTAAAATTAACTTAAACAATATTCCCGATATCGGCATGATTCTCAAATCTCAAATTCGTTAAAAATTCAACCAAACGAAACTTGTACAAAAATAGACTTTGTACAAACGGCCGTAAACTGGGGCATGGGGCATTACTGAGTCTGTTTCAATAAATCTTTAAATGATCTACACATAGGGTAAGAATAAACTAGAAAAAGTATTTTTTCACTATCATATACAGTATACGTACATATAGTACGTATACTATAACCCTGATTAGTTGAAGATGTTATGACTTCTTTCATTAAAAAACAGTATTTTTTAACATTAAATATAAATAAAAAAAGATCAGGCTTAGGGTCGTTCGTACGTTCGTGTAATGTTCGCTAAATGAGTTACCAATTTATTTAATAAAATAAACATACGTTCTTACGAATTAAAAGTATCACATATTGTAAAGTATAGAAAATTATTAATGAAATTAAACTCTTAAAGCTTAATTGAGATGTCAATATAATACATAAGAATTTTTCAGTATGAAGTCTAACTAGACTAAATTTCTATTATACTTTCCGATTTTGCGGATATTTAACAGCTAATACGATTTGTGACCATATTATTCATAGCCGTCATGACAAAGAAGTATTAGCGTATTCCTTTTACTGAACATATACTCTGCTTCAGTTTATAATTAATTACACGAAAATTATTTATTTATAATTTTTTGTAAATTTTAGGTACATCAGATACAATCGTATGCTTTTCCTAAACTAATAAACTATTATTTTGCAATACATGATACCTTTAACAATTTAACCTACATCATAGAATTCGCATCTATGGGCGGTGCGTGCATCCTTAAAGCTTCCCGGATAAAGCTGCTGATGCTGCCTTCGGCCACCAGATGAAAGAAGAACAGGTGTTCGAAACTCTTTAGAGAAATGGAGCGTAATGCGGGTAGACGCAAAAGGAGAGATGCGAATCTACCCTCTTCCGTACTGTGCGACCGCCGACAGTACTCGTCCAGGCAAGAGAACATCTAGAAAATAAAAATGAGAAAATGGGTCTCATAACAGATATTTGTATGAACATGCGTGCTTATTTGCTAAGAGATTTTTCCTACAATACCGTATTTAAGTTATCTAATGTAGGAAGGAACTGAAATATTGGCCTAGTGGCTTCAGCGTACGACCCTCATTTCTGAAGTTCGATCCCCGACTGTACACCACCAATGGACTTCTAACACTGGTAAGGTAAACCAGTGTCTTAGACAGAAAGCTGATACATTTTAGATTACGTAACGATTACGTCACTAGATTATTATTTTTAATACACCAATGACTGTAAATAATACGTGTCAGCATTAAATGTATTTAGGCATAATCTTAATTCCAGAGTAGTGCCTTCGAAACCAAAGTGATTCGATTTTTTTTGTGATCCATATTTTTTCTTAATTTCAGGTTTTTCTAACATTGTGAAGTACTTGGTTAAATTGACGATAATTAGGAAAACTAACAATGTTAGTTAGAATATACTTCTGAACTGAAATTAAAATTAGCTTAACAACGCGACCGCATCATGAACGCTTGAGGACCTACCAACGACCGTTTCCTATACTCGATCTACAAATTATTTCCAATCCAAATTTTCGCAAATTAAGATAAATTTCAAAATTCTATCTTTTAACAAAAACGATCGGTTATTTGGATTGGATTGGAATTGATTATAGACATCGGCCGTTAGATAAACATACCATTACTTTTAAACTAGCTTTCGCTTACAAAATCGTTTACATAAAGAGAAAATTGAATAGTTAGTACCTTTTCTCGTAGTACGTCGACTTCCTGGCGATTTTTCAGTCCTTTTACATCTGCAAATATGTAATAAATCTTGAGTTATGGAAATACTGCAGACGATTTCTCAGACCCTACCAAAAAAACGCGTCTCGAGAAAGCGTATTAGGCGGAATAGAGAAAATAATACGTACCTACTACATATTATGTATTATGTTCTAATTTTGGTATATATAGGTATTAAATTATACATTTATAAATTACATTAAATATGTAATGCAATTATAATGACATCATTAAATGTATATATGAATTCTGAACTATTAATTTTATTACAAAACAAATTAAAATGTATAAAAAAGCGGCGAAAAATTGTTTAGATATTTTAAGAGTTGACTACACCCTTTTTGCACTGGAGTTTGAACTATTAACTGCCCAGGTATATATCAAAATGTTAACCAGCATTTATAAGTAATGTACTATAGATAGCAGTTCGCATAGTGGCTTCAGTGTCTCGAAACACTGATGAACTCTTCAATATAGCAAAAAAACATTCGCTTAATTGTAGATGAATCACATTGAGAAGAAATTTCTTACTTGCCTGTTAAAAACGCTCATGAAACTGATACTGATATTTCGAATGAATTGTAACATTTAATTTGATGCTTTTAATAAAAAAATATAGAAAAAAGGTATTGCTGAGCGTAATGAGGTACCTAATTCGCTCGGAAAAAGTATTTTTTAAGATACATCGAGAAATATGTATTACAAAATTTATATTGAACAATACTTTTAAAACAGTGCTTTCATACAGTGGTTTTCATTTTTAATAAAATGAAAAAAATAATGTCTACTAGCAGACTCGGCCAAGCGTTGTTGTGGCTAAGTTTTTGTTATATTACAAAGCATTAATGTTATATTACATGCAATCATTAACTGTTTAATTTACATAACTATTCAAGGGAAACGGTAGGAGCACTTGTGTGAAAGGTAGCTTACGTAAAATGTGGGTACTTTTAACACAGCGCCATCTGTTAGAATTGCATCAAATAATAAAAAAATAATTTGCAATAAAATAAAATTGCGACTATAAGTAAATATCTAAGCTATCCTATCTCTTAAGTTGGAACAGACTGCTCACGGTGTGCCAATTTAATTTAAAATCGGTTAAGTAGTTTAGGAGTCCATCGCGGACAAACATCGTGACAGGAGATTTATATATATAACGATTTACATGTGATCGTTGTTTATCACTCGGTTTCATGTATATGTGAACATTAAAACCCCACTTTGATCGCACATTGTTTTTTAAAGTGTTATTTATAAAAAAAGATACAAATAAGTATTACTACTATAACTATCACAAAAGCAAACTTTAAACCAAAGGTTTAACCATTTTAGATTCTTTCGATTACTAACCGAAAAATAATATAACTTTAGGACAAAGAAAAAAATTTTTGTATGAGTACTTTTTCTCCCCCATTATTAAATATATTTTAATTCACCGTAAAAAAAAAGCTTGTTACATCGAAAATGTATTAATACCGGGTATATTTGAAATTATTACCTGGATTTAACAAGACGATGGCTTTAAGTGCGACGTACTCTGCTTGGTCCATGCGTAAAGCGCGCATCTTCAGAGACAGTTCCGACAGCACACGGTCGAAGATTTGACCCACGCCCGCTTGGAGAGCCGAATTACGGTGTAACGTCATGCCTGTAATACACGATTTATTTTGAGTCTGTGTGGAAACAGATTCGGGGGACAATTATTCACAATTATTTTTCACCAAGAACGTTGTCAGCATAACAGAAAAAGGATAGTACTGTTGCAACCACAAATATCACGACCGTTCTTTTTTGAAATGTAGTATTTTCAAAAATGCATTATAAATAATATTAACTATGTATTTGTATTTTGCAAGTCGGTTAAAAACAGAATCAAATCAAGTCTTAAACCAAAAAAAAGTAATTATGATCGTTAAGTTAGGTGCAAAAACTTGTGTTAGTCAACTAACATTTTATAGCTATGTATTAGTAATAAATTTACAGGAAAAAAAGGGAAAAGAGAGCGCTCTAGAAGATATAGAAAAGAAAGAAAGCAAGAAAGCAATGGATAGATAGGTTTGGAACTGGATTAGGCATTAACTTAGGAATAAATCCCATCAGTGGAGAGAAAAAAAAATGGTTATTTAATTAATAAATACATACTTTTAATGGTACCAAATACAACCAAAAGGTGTTTTAAGTGACAACAGCAATTAATGCGACTTTAAAAAGAAAAATTAATGATATCATAATTACCCGGCATGAGACACATAAGTTGCGGCGGAGAGGCAGTTCTCGTCCCATCCATGTTCTCCCTCTCATCCTCCAGGTACTCGATAGACCGCCAGGCGATCGCGAACAGAAGTAACTCGTTCCAGGAAGACTTGATCAGCAGAACCTGGTCTTCCATCTCTAGTTGACTGAAGTGAGGGATGTCACGCGCCCACACTACTAAAGCCGCTATTTGCTTGTTACCTGAAAAAAATATTGATTGACAGTATAAAAAAGGCTGTTTAAAATGCGGTATGAACTAAATAACTTAAAAATAATAACTAATTAAAACATTGTCACACGTCAGTCACGTGACACAAAACGACCACAGTATGTAAATATCCAAGAGCAACAGGCTATATTGGTTCATAACAGATTACATATACTAATACGAGATGGTTCTGGGTTATGAATTATGTTTGTGTAATAATTTAAAATTCGTATTTGTATTTGTGATGTTAGTTTTGTTTTATTAAGGAAGTGTTTTTGTAACTTTACATTTGTGAACCTTCTGGAACGACGAGCACCAGGTATACCATGTGGTGTTTTCAGTAATAACTAAATTAAAAATTAAAGGAAAATAAAAAAAAATTGACCGGTCATTCCATGAACCAGACCTCTTAGCTTCTTCATTGATATTATCAGTCATGACTAAAATTTAGTTTCGTTTTATTTTTAATATTATTGTATTAGTTCTTTTGTTATATATGTCTTTTATAAATTACCTTGCGAGTACTGAATATTTTTCTCAGTGCACAGTTAAATAAATCGTATAGTGAAAATATATTATGAGGCTAAAATGTTACCTAGTCATAATAACCCACCACAAGACGGCGTTTTATTCAATAAAAAAATCAAAGTTTTAATTTTACAGCATTAACTCTTGTAGTAAATAATATTAAAAGCCTTCATTGTCTGTGTCAATCAAGTTAATATGAACTTGGAATTTAATTCAAAACATTTTTATAAATTCACGCCATCTATGAGCACGTATTGTAAACTAAAAACATTTTTGCAATGTATAATACAATCAAGTATAGATTATTTATTATCTTTAGCTCTTACCTATTTGACATAAACTGGAAACGGGAGCCCTATATCGAGGCGGAACGTTGGTTTCGGGACCCACTCGAAGGAACTGGAACTCTTCACTGGGGTCAGCCACTAGGGACTCCATCTCCAATAACCTTTCAATCGATAGCTCCTGAAATTTTTATTTCATTCATTAATAAGAACTCCTAGTATACATATCTATAAATAATTCCCAAAACAATAAGTAGTTTGTCGGAGGAATTTCACTGGTATCAGCCATTGTCTGAATTTTTAATTTAATAACTTAAAAGTCAAATTAGTTCAAAATTTTATTTGAATTATTTAGAGGTTGTTGCTAGATGTACAGATCTATAAACAGCCGATTTGATAGTCTGTAATAATAGTTACTTCAGTCATTATTTTTAAATTATAATGATAATGGCATCTGTAGGGGGTAACGTTTTTGCTTTTCTTATGTAGTGATTACGTCAACAGTAATTATTTACTCTTTCTAACTCGAGAGCTTTCTACTTGGGGGGGGGTAAATTTTACTAACACATTAAGTGCTCTCGGATCTGAGTTTAACGAGGTCATAGTACAGGTGCTGATCACTCGGATCCGTTGTAGCGTCTCGTTCATTTTCTTAAACCATTACGATCCCTAGCTCTCAGATGTACCCTAATATACTAACCACTCGGAACCAAAAAATGATATTAATTCATACACATTTTCAAACATTTATATTTACTTCAAACTATTGAAGTAACGTTAATAAATATTTTACATTAAAAGTTTTGGTTTCTAGCCATTACTTTGTATGCATTGTTTAAGCATTATATGAGTTAAATCTGTTTGTATATAATATGATGGTGTTTATAAGGAAATAGATACTACTATAGATTCAAAACGACAGTGTCCTTCGTCAAATAAAAGGGCCCCGGAAATGACAGCTGTATATTTATCTACGCTGTTTGCGGTCAAACACACAATGGTGATTTTCAGTATCATTCGATAAGCCAAGACAATTTGCAACACACATTTTACAACCCTTGAATAATTTTAAAAATAGCATTTTTCACTGAAAATTACCTCGATCTAATTACGCGGCTATATTCGTCTTTATTTGTTAAATTAACTATTAAGTGAAAAGAGATAATAGTTAGAACAGTTGTCTGTACGTTTCCTGGGTCTACTGGTTCCCTGTATACTAATCACATACATATAACAAAATAATATGTTAACGCTAATGAAACTGCTATGGTTATAATGCTAAGAAAGTGCCTACGTCTGGCTAAACTCTCGGGGCGTAACTTAGGCGATGAAGGGAATCGTCACGCTTATAAAACGAATGAGCAAAATTATAGAATGCTAAATTATTCAAAAATAAAAAATAATGCCGAAAAATCTAGGCCACTATCTAACTTCTAGACCTTACCTATTTTCATACCAAATAATTGAAGTCATAAAAATCCAACCATTTCTGAGTAGTGCCATCACAAAAACACAACCATTTAAATTAATTTTTCACGTACACAACCCTATATCCTATTAATATCAAGGAAAATGAAGCCCTTTACAAACAGGAAAATATCAATAAGAATGACGCTGCCAGACATTTTAAATTGTTGAATTGTCCGCAACCTTTCAACGCGGCCTTGAATCGATAAATTTTACATGTATTAGCCTTTCCGTTACGTTATTACATATGTCGATAATGCTTGATCGATTTGAAGGAAACAAAAATATATACACAAGTTCTTTTAACCCTCAAAACACTATTTAAATATCTCCTATTCTGTGAACTCTACACAACCCATTAAATAATTCGTCAGCATCAAAGGCTTTATATAATTAAAGCACATAACAGATTAAAAGCTTTCGAGCCGAATAATTCCAAGCAATTAAGCTTAAAAGTGTCCAATAAAGCTACTATAGTTAAAATACGAAGCATTTAACTTGAATTATTTGTAATTACGTTAGAAAGAAGATAAATCGTTTTATTTTATATATTTAAGCTTTTTAAAAAGCTGCATAATGCAGATATTTCTGTTTTTCTTTCATTCATGTTACACTAATATTTGTTGTCGATTATTTATAATTAAAAACGTACACATGCATAATGAAACTGGTAATCGATGAAGCAAAGAATAGAAGTAAATTATATAAGTAGGCGATTTCACGTTCCTAAATTCGGTCGTGTATAGGTACAGCTTTCTTTGATTAACTGATTATATAGCACAACAATTATATTTCACCCTAGATCATCAAAATAGATCGTGCTGTTTCGACCGAGTGCCATAAACATTGTGATGTCAAATTTTTATAGAATGTGTTTTTAGTATAAAACTAAAATTAAGAACAAATGAGAAAAGCATCTAATAATTGTGAAGCCTTACCTGTACAGAACTACTTGGATGCGCATCCTCTGCTCCTCTTGCGGCCCTCTGCCTCTCTTCTTGCACGGCCTCCCTCTTCATGCCGCACGCGAGACATTTTTGGTATCTACAAAACTGGCATCGATTCCTTTGCCGCTTATCTATGATACAATTCCTCTCTTCTCGACACGCGTATGTCAAGTCTTTTCGTACTGTCCTTTTAAAGAAACCTTTGCAGCCTTCGCAACTGGAAATAAAATCAAGTAACTTAAATCGATAATAATAGAAGATATACATATATATATGATATATATGACGCGTATGTGATTCGGCCTAGGCTTTCTCCAACTGTTTACACTACTTCCTATGAGACGCAATTACAATTGTCCAAAATGCGTATAATAATAATAACAGTTACACGAATCGAGACCACCCGAAATCTATTTATATCACCCTTCAAAAAGCAGTAATATTAAAGCAAGAATAACCCGCAATTTCCTACTAGAAAAAAAGTTTTTTACGTATTTAATATTTTATTTTACGTATTCCATATATTCTAGTAATAAAAAATCTCAATTATTTATATTCGTATATATGAATAATTTGCTCATATAATAAAGTAATACAACAAGTTGTCATCATTATGAATTCCAATCAGATGAAGTCGCCATCAAAATAAACAACTTGACGCGTCTATATATAAGTAAGTAATATTCCTGCGTTATTGTATCTTGGTAATCCAAACTATATTCATATTAAGTGTAATAATTACTAAATTAAAGAAAGCATGCGGTGCTACGGTCCCTATATACCATCTTAATTTAAAAACTATAGTCTCTTACGATAAAGGGCAATAATAACACCCTGAGTTATGAGAACTCCCCAACGTCTATAGGTAATAGACTTTGAGTGATGATCTGAACAAACAAGAGTGTCCATAGGCGGCGGTATCACTTAACATCAGGTGAGCCTCCTGCCCGTTTGCCCCCTGTTCTAAAAAAAAAACAATTTTATGAAAACAAACAACGTTATCTGTAGTTGAGGAAAACTATTTAAATTGTATATCAGGATCTGTTTCTTTAAGACTTATTTATAAATAAGTGATCATATGCACAGTTCTTAATTTTTGGACACATGACACCTTAAAATGACACCGTAAAAAGTTAATAGCAGAATTTATGATCATTAAGCAGTTTTTTTTTATTTCAGTTATACCACTTGAGTTTATATTTTGTATTATTTTATTGAGTTCGAAGCCTAATATAAAATTGATGCAATCCTATGTTTTTTTAATAACTTAATTACCTCCTAAAATCCCTCTGGACATCTACATTTGGAGAAAACCCTAAGTTGGTATCACTGAACAACATGGCGGATTGTGAAATTTCTTTTTTTTTCTGTAACTACACACGTCTATACATCAACGCACAGATTATCCAAAACATTTTACCTACATAAAGAATTCTCAAGGTGAAAACATATCTAGATTGACATTAAAATCGTTCGACGGTCGTTAGAATTGTAAATTGTTCCAATGTACATACATATCTACTACGATGTATTCGAAATAACACGCTATGAATTTCCAAACGATACATACAATATAAGTTATATTTAAAAATCATTGCAAAAATTTTACTTTAAACATTACTGACTTTCACGAAGTAGAAAGGATTAAAATCTGTTTTTTTTTTCAAAAAAGATAATTTGATAAATAAATAACGTTTCGTTAATGGTTTCTAAGTTTGAATATTTTTCCTATGTACTAACAACATTTGAGAATGTATGAAAAATCCAGCAAATAAGTACATAAAGTAATAAAAATCAAAATATCTCCGCACCTGTCTCATAGCTTCTATTATTTTAAAACGTACCAGTCTAGGAGTCTAGACGTTCCTACATGTATTATAGTAATAGCGTTTGCAGACAGCTAATACTTAAAATCTTCAATTTACTTCGCGCGTTAAGTATATTTACCTAAAACAGTTCATATAAATTGTTTTTGGTAACTACAAATTTTATAAATTAATAGCAGATTCGGCCCAGCGTTGATGTTGCTAAGGTTTTTGTTATATTACATAGTAGTAAACTATTCAAGGGAGACGGTAGGAGAGCTTATGTGAAACGTTGGTACTTTTAACACAGCGCCATCTGTTAGAATTGTATCAAATAATAAACAAATATTTGCAATTAAATAATATTGCGGGTATAAATTGAGATGTAAGCTGTCCTATATTTTAAGTTAAGTTAAACTGCAAAACACCGTGTGGTGTGCAAATTTGAATGATATCGGTTGATAAGGTTTGATAGTTTAGTAGTCCATAGCGGACAAACAACGTGACACATAATTTATATATATTAAGATATTTGCGTTAAAAATAGAGCTTATATAGTCCCACTTCCCTATTCCCAAATTATTTTCCCTGCAACTAAGTCTGATTATACTCTTCTTACTATAACGGAATACGTTTCAGTTAAATTTAAATTTAATGAGAATTGTAACTAACTATCAGATTATAACTAATGGATTAAGCTACAATGTTCAAAATCAACCTTTCAAATGTAAAAACGGTTGAAAACGGAGGCTGTTGATAGTGTATACTGTATCGTTGTGGATGTGGAGAATCCGTGGGCGCCTACCTTGTAATGTACTATTTATAGCTATGATGAATTGCAATCCACATTTATGGAACATCTGCCATGCGATGAAAGTAATTGAAAATGAAATGCCTAGCTGCTTGTTGGCATTTCATACATAATTTCTTACGTGTAGGCCGTAGATAATACAAAAATAGGTGAGTATTCGAGATCCGTACAACAAAATTCACAAACTAAAATTCTAAGTAAACGCTCGCGTTAAGGCCTCGCGTAAGCGCGAGCTCGCTCGTTTTTTTTTAAATATAGCTTCTAATATTTCAGATACGACGTAATTCTCTAATATTACAAAGAAAGCTTCGTGTAGTTAAGACAGAATTGTGAGTATCTTTTATTGACTTTTTGCAACACCGTTTTCTTAATATTTTATAACTTATAACAATAATCCACAATGAATTTCAGACTGTTAATGTTAACTTATACCAATACTTTTATGGTATTTTCCTGTTAACGAATAAAACGATTAAAACGTTATGGAATACGATATTTTATTAGCTACCTGTACACCCCATAATGTTTGCCTGACGCCCTGTCACCACATATTGAGCACAGGTGTTTTGATCCACTCAATGGATGATTTGGGGGATAATTTCTCAACGCGGGCGGAGATGTGGCATCATCTCGCATCCCGCCATCCAACATTGCTGTGTCTGGCTTCATCTCAGGCGGTGACATTGGCGACATAAACCCCGGCTCCAGGTTCAGCCCTGCAAGCAAAAAGCGACTTTAACAGAAGTGATTTGCAGTTATTTTGCCATATCGTATTATTTAGGTCATGAAGATCAGTTAATCGCATCCTTTATTGACGTCGCGACGACAATGCACTAAATTATTGTTAAATTGAACAAACATCTAGCAAATCCGATAGACATTATATCTTTATTGTTTTGATTTTAATTATATATTTAACTATGTTTACAATACAGTAGATAATATATATATCTTAATTGATAAATAATGAAGAGTGCCAACTGAGGGTCTGTGTCCCTTATACAGTCGGGTAAGTTTCCGAGTTGAGGCTTGCGAATTAGGAATGTGTAAAAATTTCTGAATCATAACCTGCAAAGTTTTCTAAAATTGTATATCCTTATTGGGTTGACATTTATTAGCCCCGCTTCCAACGAATTTATAATTTCAAAGAAATAAAAACATAATAATCAACCCGTCGCACGTTAAATTTAATTTATAATCCCAAACTCCACTAAGCCAAACAGACATTATGCTCAATGAAAGCGAAATGTGATGCGAATGTAGTTCTAAAATAAAAGCATGAAAACGCAGACAAAACCGGTTCATTAGAAGAAGCAAAAAGTGTGCAAACAAAAGCCTCTGATGAAAATTGAATAAAGGGCACCTTCACTTTAAAATATCGAGACAGACTCTCGTTTAGGGGTCAAAATATTAGTGTACGACTGGAAATTTAATTCTTGGTACATTTTATAACAACCCTGTATGGGCCACGGATATTTTGTAATACAGATAGTTAGTTAATACACTTTAGTTCTGCGTCGTTGCTGATCACGACGTTCACACATGAGCTGCCGATTAAAGAGAAATTCTCCTTACGTAGGTAAGTATTGCTGATATAATATATAGAAACTTACATATCAAACTCACCACACCAGGATTAAAAAATAACCTCCATCGCTAAGCAAATCCTTATGTAGGTACATAACAATTTTGATGAATATATTACTTTTATGATAAGGCCTTCCAATTCGTACATAATTAACTCATAAAAATAATTACACGATACAGTAAACCTCAAAACAGTTAATTCTGAGTTTTAACTAACTCGTGAAAGATGACACGTATGATATGATGAGTCAATTTCGTGGTAAGGTGGGTAAGCAACACGTTCCAATCAATACATAAACACATATACATATACAGGTGAAACACTAGTTTGTAAATTGACAACCATTGGTCTGACTCTGAGCATCCAAAAGTATAGGTGCCACATGTGGTGTTGGAGGCAGATGCTCTGAATATCCGAATTGATCAATTCTGAGACAACTACAAGTGTCAGTGTACAAACGTCTTTCTTCAGCATATGACTAAAGGATCCTGAACTTTTTTGGATATATAGCACGCGAGTCCTAATCGTAGAAGCTGGTGGTAACCGGTGGACTAGAGTGCACGAGACCCCGTCCGATCCCCTGCTTCCTGTTAAGGTCATTATAGGCCTTAGGCGTAAAGGCTTGCCGAAGACGGGGGAATGAAAGCCATGCAACACCAACAGGACTATCAGAAAGAACGTGCCTAAAGAAAAAGAAGACTGTACAACACTGATAACAATTCTTCTAATATATTGTCATTCTAACTTCTGTATATATATTGTCATTCTAACTTCTTCTTCCAAGTTTACAATATGTGGACGAAAAAAATCCAAGCCCAAAAGACGTTGAAATATCAAGAAGTTTTTGTTAGTTTCGTACCTATAACAAAATTATATTACAAAAGTCGATAAGGAAAAATAAACCTTATCAGATATAGTGAATTCGCATGATCACTTACAAAGAAAGTAGATCAAGATAATGTCGATCGTCCATTTTGAAATACTCAATAAACATTTTTAAGTGTTTAGCACTGATACTTCAATATTGGCTAAGTATCGGAAAGTATCACAAATCAATTTGCACTAGTCGTTATATATTTAAGTTGTTCTATTTTTATTGTAGCTTAAAATAAATAAAAACAAATCTAGAAAGTCTTTCCTACTCTGTATTTATCCTTTATAATTTCTTAAATATTCGTTTGTAATCTCAGCGTAGCGGATCCATAAGATTCAGAAAGCGTGTGCGCTAAGTCTTACTCCTGTGCGACAAATACATAAGGGAGTCATAGACAATGTATTCTATAAATATATACAGTCAAAACCGACGACATCGTTCAGAACAACATTGGTTATATTGACCAAAATCAAGGTCCCGGCTGAATTCTATTGTATTGGGTGCATACTTAATAACAATGCCATCGGCTGTTACGACTATCGGTTTTTACGACCAAATATGTGTAGTCCCTTTAATGTCGTTATAACAGATTTTGACTGTATTAAGATTAACAATCCAGTAGCGCTACTAATATACGGGTCCAACTATATGGGTCTTGGCTTGGTATTTCAAGCCGCCTTTTGTCTGACACATGTCATCGATTTTTGATGATACATACCGGTTTCCTCACAATGTTCTCCTTTAACGTACACGCAAGTGTTAGATGCGCATAAAAAGGATCGAACCTGCGATCTCGCGGATTACAGACGAACGCTAAAGTCTAGACCGACACTGCTCTTATCTATTATCATTAGACTGAAATGAAATAGACTGATAGAAATAAATAGCTTAGAAACTTAAATTACAGTCTTCATTTCAAAAGCGAAAGGAATACGGGTAATTATCTGTCGACATGAAGTTAAACTAATTTATATTTTCTTTGGCTCGGTCATAAAAGAGTGTTAATATGACATTTGACGAGATTAATCTTGGGACTTAATAGACATAATTTTATGTAATAAAGGTAAAATATAAATGATTTATATAAAAATTTAATTATTCTAATTTCTGATCTTAAAGTACACTTTTAAGAATATTATTGACGTTAATTATGGTTATCTACTCCTCGTTGCGTATAAATCTGTTTTCAGTAGTTTCTGTGACTGTGCTACTGATTTTCTTTTAAAGTATTTTAAATAAAGCCGTAATTTTTCTCATATTTAACCCGATTATTTGCATAGTTCATTAATATATGGCGTATAAGTAATCCTATGACATATAATATAAATAGATTTTGTTTATAGGGGCGAGTACAAATGATGCTGTAATATTAATTGTATTACAGCATCATTTATAGCACACCTAATCCTACACATATAAAGTATATTTCTCTTACATATACAACCTTTCCATAATACATTCAGCGCAAAGCTACTTAATATATATTAATTCCCTTGAAGAAAGTATAAATTATTTATATAAGTCCTATGAAGATCAAAGGGAGCATGTACAAAATCGAATGGAAATTAATATTCAATTCACATGAACACATTCAACACAATCACTCTGAAAGTGGAGGCAAATTGCCAAAGTGAAATCATACAATCTTAGAGTTTTGATTGATTTGAATAAACATTTGAATTAATCCCTTTACAAAGTTCTCTATTACTGAAGACTGACAAGTTGATTAAAAGGCTATTACAATATAGCCTTATATACATACACAGGTATAATATATTACGTCTGTAAAATCTATAATGAAATACAGGTCTTAACTACTTCTTTAGCATATAGAAGGAAATTATTTATTTCTGCCTCACCTGAACTCAATACTTTCTATAAAAAATAAACCAGTGGCGATACAACCTTTTAAGGTCATGCCATATGTTTCATGATCATTTGTCAATCTAAAAGGTAGGTGATCAGCCTCCCGTGTCTGTAACACGCCATCAACTTTTAAGTCGGTTTCCTCATAATATTTTCCTTCAAAGTTCGAGCGAATGTTAAATGTGCACATAAGAAAAAAGTCTATTGGTGTACAGCAGGGGTTCGAACCTACGTCCTCAAGGATGAGAGTCGCAGGCTAAAACAACTAGCCAACACTGCTCTCACTGTTCAATACTTTATATAGGTACCTTTTCAAGACATGATAACTACGATGGACAATACATGAAATAGTCATATTTTTTAATAAAATTGGTGTATTTTTTAGCGGCATTTTTTGACCTGAACAAAACTGCAGGCATCTCAATTAAATAAAAAAAATACCAATACCTAAATTGTTACCAATTCTTTCATTAATTACGTTATTGCATATTCAAGAAGCAAATCCGCAGAATTAGTATAATTTATTACTAATTTATTGACCCTTTGACTGTCACGATAGCAGTTCTGAAATTATGAGAAATGCCCAATCATCACACGTAATAATTAAAAATAATGTAAATATATGCACACACTGAATAACAGATAGCAATTGATAGGTAAAAAATAGGTAGGCAACAGAAAAATGATGTCATCTATATACCGAATGAATGACGAATACAAATTGACAAAAAACACATTATATGATAATTACAAGAACTGCCCAATATATATAACGATGACAAAATAGTGTATACAATTGTTTTTTTTAAATTTTAACTAACTCTCCCACTAACGTCGTCATTCTTATATTTTTCCTATCTTCCATAGACACCTATTTTTAGTGGGTGCATTGCCGGCCTGTAGGGGAGGAGTACGCTCGAATTTTGAATAGTTGGAGGTCGTATCTATCAAGGAAGACCCCCACCGGTAGTCGAGAGCACAGTTCGCTAGTTCGCAAAAGAAAATGCCTTGTGAAACGGACTGTGGAAGATTTCCAGCCAGGTCTATTTTTGGTTTACACGTTTAACCAGTGGCTACTACCCTTGGTCTTAGTTACAGATGTCTATACCTATTTTGTAAGATGGTTTTTCTAATAGGCAAGTAGGTGTGCCTTCTGTGCGTCCGTCGACTTTACGACCAAGTGTTTAATCTGCACTAAACAGCAATGTTCATTTTCGGAACCTACGATCTCCGGGAAGCGAGCCACACACTAAAGCCACGCGCAACAGTGTTATCTGTTTACGCTAGTACTAAACATTTTCTTTCTTCTTATTATAACAAAAGGTAGAACGTCTTTATATAAATTAGCCTATTCCAAATTTATGGCTATTGAGTATTATTACGACTAAATTTTTCTACCATACTATGGTACTAGCTTAAAATAAGTCAGTGTTCTGTTTTGGCACAGTGAGTGTTCAAGAAACCGAACTTTTTTATTAACAATGTGATAAAAAATAACTGTGACTTCAGGAACTCGAAAGAAACCTTTCGCCGAGTTTAACAGCAGTGTTATTTATTTACCATTATTATTTATTTATTTCGTAATCCAGCTTACATAAATTATATATAATAACAAACCGTTACACTGAAGTTATTCAATACATTTAAGTGGTACCTAATTTGGCTGTGTCGTGTGATGGTGTAAAGTGAGGGTAAGTACGTGAAAGTGTCTGTAAGGAGTATGCTCATGATGAGGGGGATTGCGCTATGCATATTCTAAATACATCTTATAACCATATTCCACGATAGCTATAAAAACCAGCCAAGGCTTAAACATTGATCGTTGTATGTATATGATTTTCTTTTGCTTTGTTATATTTCTACCTAATTGGTATTTATGAATTTATATGTATATTTACGTATTATTATGCGTGAAAGACGCAAGCGACTTCGACACATATATTCCCCTCGGGAGTTGTGTGTTGCGATATTGCGGGCTAGACGATTCTGAGGTTCTAGGATCTGGTCCGGTTTTACATACGTACATATATGCTTTTTAAACATATTTTCATTGTCCTTATTGTCCTTATTTTAATATGTATAACACATACATGGGAGAAAATAAAAATAAAATTTACTACAAACTAGTTTCACTAACTAAAAAGCTCACTTCACTTTAGACTTTAATTACAACAACAAATTTTGCCCTTACAAAGTTTATTATTTAGCTTTGCAAGAGTTAAAAAAATATATATCAAAGAGAAAAACAAGAATTTTGTACACGCAAAGATTTTGACGCCTAAATTACATTCCACAATCACGCAAAAGCTACCTTGACATTCAAGAAATTATACGTTAATTACCTGCTATAAATCTACTTTAGATAACCTGACTTTGATGAATCTATTCTAAATAATCCTTTAAAAACGGATATTCTTTATTTATTTCATATACATATTTATTACTGAAAACAACTCTCTATCATCTGGTTTTTCGATATCTTTTTTCTTCATAAACAACTTTGAGATGACGCTTGTGCCTGGCGCTTTCCTTTGTGGGTGTGTATATTGGCATATATAAAGAAAAATCCGTTATGAACTGTAGCCCAACTGCTCTTTGGAAAAAAATCTAGAAAGTAATAAATCCCAGACCGAGTCATTCTCCTTTAAATTCTTAAATTTATGATTGCTGAGTATAATTTGATAAATGTAGACATAATTTTTTATTAAATTTGATGGTCTGTGGTCCACTTAATTTATTAACCACCTTTCTTACATCAAGACCCAAGGTAGTAATATAAAATAATCGAATCGACAAATTGAATACCTATTTCGCTGTATTTCGTAATTTACCTCCCATCTATCAAGCTGTTTGATAAGATATTTAAAAGTGTAATATCGTTAATATTTATGTATTCATTATCAATAAATATTATTTATTATTGATGTGGACTGCGTCATTTAATTCTGTTTCATGTTTTTTTTACATTAATCACATTATATTACAGTAAAAATACAAAAGCAATATGTTTAAATAAAAAAAAAATCGAGATATTTACATTGCATGTCGATTGAGAAATCGACGTTCGTTGGTGTGCCAGGCGACTGTAGTATAGGGGCAGGCGTTGGTGTCGCCGGGGGGCCCGGGGGACCCGGCCGTGCCCACTGCATCAGCGCAGTCACTGACATCGTCGGCTTGTCTTTCTTCGCCACACTCGACATGACCGCACTAACATCCTCACATCACAAATCCACAAAACGTGTCACAAAAACTACGAGTCACCATGAGATTAAACCACGACACTTGTTCACCCAAACAGATCTACCATTTAAAAATACGCTAAGGACCGACCCATACAAGCCGCGGTCGACAAATGATACAAGTTATGGACAATACCGTGCGCAGAAGCCGCGGGAAATGTACAACGCGACGGACAAAGACGTTATGACATTGCGATAGCGGCTGTTATTGCACTGTGTATCGGTGCAACGCGTCGTCAGTGCTCCGCGAGCAGCAGCACCGAAGGTTAACTTGTGACTAATGCGTGCTAAAATTCAACGAGCACAAAACTGACAAAAAACGCGAACCAAACTTCCGCGCAGTTACCGGCATGAAGGTCTCAACACGGAGCGCTCAAGGTCCGCATACAATCATAACTGAATAAATCTGATTTTATTTGTAAAACTGGCCAGTTTCTTTCATTATTATATGGCGCTTTACTGGAACCATTACCACAATTATTGGATATCAAATGAGTCTTCGCAGTCGTGGTAGCGAGCTGTAATTAAGTACGTCACCCATGGACAGATAGAACACCCAAATCTAGCCTCTACTAACAAATTTCCGTTGTTTCAATCAATATTCCGATGATACACACAGCTAGATGTACAAAAATATATGTAGATTTTATACTCATTAATAAAGCTTTCTCAACAAAATTACAATGACGCATTTCTTATTTTTTATCTTCGTTGCATTATTCATTTCGAGATAAGAAGTATTTTGCAATTTCAATAGCATACTGCGTTTTACTTTTGTCGCAAACAAAGGCAAGATTTTGGCGATTAATCTACAATTCAATTGATGATACCAAAAAAGTAACGTCTTATACGTTATATACGGGCACGGGCAGCCTACACGTGTTCAACCTTGAGTTTAAAGTTGCTTGTAAGCACACAACTACTATTTGATATATTTCGATGCCCTAAACATAAATAATGGTACAGTCACCAACAAACGTTTTATTTTTAGTCGCTATTTGAGTCCAGAAACATATTCATATGTCGTTTGATGTCTAGGACCAAATTTTATTATGGGAGACTGTTATATGGTGTTTATCCTAACGGTAACGATAAATATTATATTCTGTCTTACAGCCGTCAAAGCTGACAAAGCCTCGTTTCTTAATCAACCAAAGACAGCGAACCAAAGAATCACATACTATTCATGTTTTTGACATACTGTAATTTAGAATTTACCATTCAGAAAGAAAACGATAGTGACCCCGGTGGCCGGTAAACGCGGCCATCTCTAAATGCGTAATATCGATTATGTATTTGTTGTTAAACCAAAATTCGTATGACGGTTAACATCCAAACCCAAAATATCTTTATTCATATAGGTAAGCAAGTACACTTATGAACGTCAAAAAAAAAATTAAATTAATTGTAAGTTTACATTTACTAACAGTTCGCAAGTCAAGGGCGTAGAGCGGGCAAGAAGAACTGGCAAGAAACTTTCCGCCAATATTTTTAATCGCTAAGTTTTGATTCATACAAATTGTTTGAGCTGGAGCAAATCAATTCCAAGGATTAGAATCATTTAAGTACATATTCGTCACATTTATAAAAAGCTTTATTGACTAACTTACTTTTAACTAGGGCTTTGAATGTATTATTAACATATGCCTCAATGAAATGGTGTGTCTATGATGAGATTGAGTTGTACTATAAATGAGACACAATTTATTATTATAAAATTGAATAAAATATATAACCTTGAACATCAAGTCATCCTAATTGTTAGGCAAGTCATGTTTTTAATTGTGGTTACACTGCGGAAGCAGGTTTTTTGTTCCATTTTAATGGGTTATAGAAGTAGACATGTTGAATAAAATAGAACGATATTTCTATAATTTGTTAAAACTGTTGCTTATAAAATATTTTCTGCGCATATATTTTGATACCTAACCTGCAAATACATTAAATATATTCCAAGACTTCGCCTATAAATTATAGGTCATTTATCAAATTGCCATTTTACGTCAAGTTCCAACCTCGTTTATTATTAAAAAGTCAAAAGAAATGCGAATCATGCGAACATTAATGTTATTTAATGGGATATTGAAAACTCTTTTGTGTCTGGGAGTATAAGAAAGCGATACATAAAGAAAAACTGTCAATCACAGTTCTTGTTAGGATCCTCGTGTCTTGGAATTTGATACGGTATTATATGTAATATATAGCTTTATTTATAAATGATATCACCTACCAGTAATATAAAATTATTGTATACAATTGAGCGACGATCTCTGGAGGTATTTGGATCTAAATAAGGCACGAATATACTTTCAAATTGTATTTGTATAATAGTGAATTAATGTGAAACGATATTATTTGATTAAGAAAGTATTTCTTAATACATACTTAATAGTCAAACTATCAAAACGTTTGTATTTATTTAAATAAAAAACTATTATTCAGCAGTAAAGTTCACATCTGAGTATTTAATATTTTTAACTGTTAAACAGTTCTGTCCTAAGGTATTTAAAACTTTAAGATATTATTGTGTGACTAATTAACTCTCAAGAGGTATTGCTAATCACTTATAAACATGACTTAGGTCATTTGTATTGTCAATATTTAACATTCGATTGAGAATATTGCTCAGCGTCCTAGTACCACAATTTTATAGGATATTAATTAAATAAAATATAGAGTTAAGTTAAAGTACGAAATATACTGTTATGTTCCATACGAATACTTTAACAACCGAAATGGTTTTTCTACTTATTTTTTTTTTTCAGAGTAACTAAGACACGGCATGCTATTTTGCAGTGTGCGGAGATACACACTCGTTAATTATATACTAACCGATATGTCACGGTAGCATGAGCAGGACCATCAACCATACTTTCTTATATAAGGCACATAATTATTTAAACACCCCAACTTAGCTATCATTATTATTTTTTAGAAAATTAACTAACATGCTAAACAGACTAAAGCCCCTAATATATCGAATGAAAAGATCTTACACCGGGCAGATTAGAAAAACAATAGAATGAGAATTGAAAATTATACGTTATATACTCTGTGGCTTGGAATGCTCACTTTCATTCACTTTCCTCACAATCTCGAGTGCACGCGTACATGCGAACACATTATTGCAGACTGTAATGCCGTCATTTAGCGCTATCGATCCCGACCTTGACTCCACAGCCATAATTAACATTGACAACCGTCTCGCAGGACATCCACTACATTTTTCAACATTATAATAAAAGCTTATAATTACAAAACCGTTCATTTACTTCTTAAATCAAATACAATGAATTCACTAGTATGGTTAATAGAAAATTTGTTTACTTATGCATATTGTTAGATCTTTTCAAAATTATAGTTCTCCATAGTCTATTCTTTATTGTCTTTGGTGTCTAAATGTAAGATTCAGAATCGATGCTCGAGACTAGTATAGATATCAAATCACATAGACAAAGAAATAAATGTCCTTGCGTACCGAATACATGAAAAATAACTAATTGCTATAACATAAATATATATATAATGCAAATTGAACCAAAATAGGCGAATGTTTGCTGCCGTCTGTGAAAAGAGGAATCTGTAATTATGTAATAAAAAATTGAGCGTAGATTTTAGGTGTTTAAACTATGCAAAAATGAGATTATTATATAACTACATATTTATATATTCTATTATGTATACTATTAAACAATTCATAATTAGAAATATCTTCAAAGAGACAATGAATAAGAAACATAACTTGTTGAGTCCTTTAATATTAAAGTGTCATGTAATTTACTCATTATTTGAGTTCGAATGAGGTAACCGCCCAAAATGTTACTCGGGCAAGGTACTATTGCGCCATATTTTGGCCCTGCGAAGTCAGACGTCCTAGACATGACCTGAGGGGCGGGCCGGGCATCGCTCTACGCGAAAGTGAAATTTATCCCTGACTCAATACAGTAGAATCCGTATGGCCCAGTGGGAAGAAAAAAAGAGGACGCTCACCAGAATCCTGAGATGATTTAATTACAGAGATAGTGGGAAAAGATTGAAAAATAGTAGTGAAGATGAGAGACTAGTCGAAGAATTTGGAAGCCTTAACTTCGTCGGAGGTCGTATACTATTATATATTTATGTAAAATAAATGTATATATATATTTGTAAAATTCAATTCAACGATGCAATGTTTTTATTTTTATAAAATAAAATAATTTATTGGTACAATAATGAATTTAAAACAGTACCAATTTTACTTAGGTTCCTTCAAGAAAATTGCCTACCAATTCTTAAAAGGCCGACAACGCACTCCCAAGCCCTCTGGGTGACGTTATCACCAGATGACCTTAGTATTAACTGATATAGTTTTAACAACGATTAAAAGTTATGAAAACATTAGAACTACTTTCAGCTGAGATGTAGGTAAACGTAGCAGATGACCTTGACGATTTTCTGAGTACAGGTGGTTTTTGTTTGCTTAATTGATCGTTGTTAGCGGTTCGACATAAAGAATTAGACGAATTCAAGCGGAAAATTAAATCTCTTGCATACAAATTATAAGTTTATTTTTATTACTCTGAATATGTTTCATCCAATAATACCCTGAAGAATAAGACATACTATCTAGAAAAATACTCAAAACTAGAATGGGCCTGTATAACGAGTTTGGTATGAGACAGGCCGCGGCGCTGTGGTTTTTACAGTGCATTATAATGCGAGAATGTATGTGAATAACAGATTAACAATGCACTCGAGTATAAGTTTATAGAAATATCAAAACATTTAAAAAATATTTACAGTATATACCAAACTAGACTAATAATATTAAAAAAAGGCAGCTTGTTAGGTTGAAGAGTAATATCTAAGTTTACCAATAGAAAGCCATGTTTGTTAGTGGCATATGCTACACCAGAACAAAATATTATGATAGTAAACGGGTTTGCAAAGTCGGAGAATAAATCGTAGAAAGAAATCTTTTCGTACAAACGCTGCCTAAATAATTAAAGATATATGATTGAGTAGAGAAAAGTTGTAGAGATAATGTCTACAAAAAAGTCGTTGTAAATCTAAACCACTCTTAAATCATTGATGACATTTAAATAATTTGATCTCGTCCAAGCCGATTCACCTATACAACTGTCTTAGATTAAAACTTGAAACGAGTAATATAAATAATTTAATTTACTGTATTATAAAGAGAATATAAAGAACAGATCCAAATTCAAAACGCGCGAACTGACTCCCGTGTCAAAATCCAATACAAATTTGGATAAGACTTGAAGATCATCTAATACAACACATTTCAGTCAAATTCCACTGGTATATAGGTGGATATGGGTCACATAGCGTAATAGAAACCCAGTGGAAACAATCATGTTATCTATTTACAGGCGATTACATAAACGAGACCTTGGCCGTGACCAACGTTTCCCGAGGCATGACGTTTACTCCGCCTGCACGGCCGATAACAAACATAGTTCTAATTATTAATAACAAACGGGCTACGCTCGCTATTATTTAAGCTTAATTATCTTTTTATCTAAAAAATACATTTTTTGAATGGATACTCTTCTTTAATAAAATCCCAGAGGCTCTTTCATCTCTGCCTTATTTGCCATACAAAATTTAAGAAATGTATTAAAGAAAAGTTGTGTAAAAAGGCTTACTATAAAATTACCGATTATATAGTTGATAAAAGGGGCTGGGACTAGTTCTGGCCAGGCTACTTCTAATTAATTTGCTATACATATTTGTATAATAAGTATTGTTTGATGATTTACTTTTTTAAAAGAGTACCGAGTGTTTTGTAGGCCGGCTTTTTCTCTCGGGCTCCACCCTCTATCTTCTTTGCCGATGAGTAGGGATGCCTACAGGTTCAAATTTAATGACGTGGAATAAGTGATACCTTGATGATCTTATGTTCCCAAAAATACGTATTTTATTTCCTTATCGTTTACATTTTCTGACAGTTTTGTTTAACAACGAAAATAACTTGGATACTTTATAATTCTGTCACCAACAACACAGAAGCTTCAACTAGATTTACTAAGACCGTAGACAGAATTTAATTAACACAGAATTAACTACTTAATACTTTCCTATCCCTTTTAAATAAGTCAATCAATGTCCTACGCGATTTTTTCTCTTTGACTCTGGATTTATTTATTTATTCCTATAAATTTGAAGAATTAGTCAAATTGAACTAGTGAAATTTTTATAGAGAGGAACTACTTATTTGTTTGCGTTGAAAAGGCAGGCAAACTACTAGACCGATTTTAAAAAATATTTCAGCATTAGATATGTACACGAAAAATAAAGGTTATAGATATTTTCAAAAAAGAAAGGGATTTCTATGAAAACTTACATAATAACCCAAGATGTAAAAAATCAATGAAAACCCTATATCGCATTCGCTGAGAAAACTATTCACAATAAAGTGATGCATGTAATGTCTATTATATATTTAATAAAATCCAGGCGTGCGAAGCCGGAACGGCTTGTAATCAATAATTACAAACACTGAATTCTATGCAAAGATATAATTTATTCCAAACGAACGCGTGCAAATATAAAAAAAAGCAAATACAAATTGTTATAAATTCTAAAAACTGAAGACATGAGTCCTGAATAACCAACTTGTAAGTCGTTACTTAGCTCACGTCCGCCTCTAAACTTTATGCGTATTGGCAAATTCTCTATTTACGAAATATAAAGCCACCGAAAATTTAAAACTGGACAACCCGTAGCAATGAGCAACATTCTGGCTCCTAGGATCTTGTTCATTCCATTACTTAGAGAATCAGCTAAAAATATAGGTGACGAATAAAATCCCCTACCTTCACATACTTTTTACAGATGATAGATTTATCTTTAAAATTTAGAAAGTGTGAATAACATGGGTAGAGATGACTCTTAGTAGCTTCATCAAAATTTAGGGCTCCGGACGCTCTTATTATTACCGTCCAACTATTACGAAAACAATTGCATTCAAAAACAGTTTATTTTAGATGCTATCGGGTAAATGTTTATATATATATATATATAACCGCATTTAAAAGTAGATTGAACGCCAGCAAAAATATAATGTATCTATGTGGTTGATTGTAAGCCTGCTATATGGTGTTGTATACACAAATAACCATACTTTAAGGATATATAATATATTCTCGTCAGACATTTATGAAGCACAAAATCCAAAATGTTAGGTTTTAAGATGATACTCGAATGTATCATATTTTTTTATTAGGAAGATTAGCGCCTTATTTTTAAGACGCACGCACGATCGTTAAAAATGGAACACGTCAATATTTAAAAAAATATATAATCTGCAGTATAAAAAAAAATATGCAAATGTCGAATTAAAATTTACATATTTTATGAATAGCTTGGATAACGACACGACATCAGAGATCATATAAATTCTATACGAAATGAAAACATTAATTACTTTTTTAAAGTGCAGTGTTTGTTTAGGTGTACTAATGGATATTTTGAACGAGTTACCGGTCTCTTTGGCACGCTCCGGCAGCCGGTTACATCACCTTGACGTCAATCAAATAGGGGAAATAAATTTTCCTTAGTCAATGAAAAATTTAATCGCGAAATTACAGACCTAGTGTGCCTACACTAGCGACGTCTAAATATTCTATATCGGGTGTCAATACACCGCCAACCTTGCAATGCTCTTTACCACTCAAGTCAGATAACAAACATCACCTACAGAGTTCAGCAATAAAGTAAAACACGATAAGGGCTTAATTAAAAAATGTAAAAAAAGTATTTTAAATAAAGGTCACAGTTATCGAATAATCTTAGCGAGAAATTTAATAAGGTAAAAAAATGGCCAAAGTTCAATGTATATTTCAGACATAATTTTTTTTTCGCGAATATCGAGATTCTCAGCTACTGCGTTCTATTCTGAAAGTTACCACCTACTCACGTATTTTAAACTTTCATTATCAATAAGGGGAGATCCTGTTTGCAACAAATGTTTCTTACGCGACCGTGAAACTTTATGCGCAGTTACAGTGAAAACCTGCGGGGAGTATGGGGTTCGCATTGACGTAGGTCATTATGGGTTTTTTTTTAAATTACTGATTATTGGTCTGCGCTGGTTGCGGATCGAGCATCGATTTTCAGATAAGTCGCGAGCCGCAGAGGAGACGCGACGGACACGAACAGCGGCGATACTTAAACTGCCGCGCCGGGCGCCCCTCTCCTCGCGCCGTCGTTTGTTTTGCTGTATTTTCGTTGTTAATCATTCTCCTTGACCTTGTGCGACGAGTGGTCCACTGCACACACCCCTCGCCCTCCGCCCGATGCCTGTCGCGATGCATTACACGTGCTAACGCGACCGCAACATGCAGTTGGACCACATACCACTTTTTGTATTACCCCAAATAAAGGAAATAAAAACTTTATTGACACAAGCAACATCAAAGGGTTTAAAAATTGATACAATATCAGTCATATGTCAGTGCAATACTGTTAGAGCAGTTTAAAAAAGGAAGTTTTATTAAGATCCCTTTGTCAATACAGTAAGTTAATCTAGTTTGACTCCTTTTCCAGTTAAACTCAAACTCAAAATATCTTTTTTTTAATTAAAGCCATTAACTTTAATTTGTGCCAACTGGGCACAAGGTATCAAAATATATTTATTCATATAAGTAAACAAGTACACTTATGAATGTCAGAAAAAAAATTACATTTACTACCAGTTAGAGTTGCCAACTTTAAATGTAGCCAATCTTTACTGAGTTTATGTATTTACTATATAGACACTTAAAGTTCAGAAAATCTAAAGTATGTTTACAATTGCTAAAGTTACAAAACCTGAACAGGCTAGTAGCGCCATCTAGAGTTTAACAAGTAAGTATTTGTTTAGTATACAATGCCATCTGACTTAAAAGACTTGAACTTAATTGCAGGTGAATAAACTAAATATTTTAATATTTTGGTCCAAAGTTATATTATTGTCTAGATTAAAAATACACTTTTTTTGTACTTTTACTTTTTGTACTTAACTACTATCCTTCTATTGGTACCTATTTGATATCAATAATTAAAGCCTTACTACCTTCAAAATAAAAAAACAAATACAAAGGACCATTGTCATACTCAGTTTTTTTCAGGTATGTATTAATTTCAGTGTTGATATACACTGATATAAACAATTACAAAATTTTGTTATACCTAATTATAATTGTTTATAACTTTTGAACATCAATGTGCTTATAGATCCTAGGTTTGATTTCAAACAAAATTATTTCTCAGGTTGAAAGTCTAATCACATATTTGCCTGAACAGGGAAATGAGATGCAGTAAAGCTATTGCCCTAAGATTGATCTGTGGTCCGTCTTATACATCAAATTAAGTTTATGAATGGAATCTGTGTAAGAAATTTATAGAGGATGATGATACATACATTTCCACATCAATCTAAATAGTATAAACATTTCTAAACATTGTCTTCAGTATAAAAAAAATCTTTAAGTTAAATAATATATTTCAAACAAATAAAACCAACAGAAGTTATATTGTCATAACACTTAGGACTTATTAGCAAGGTTCAACACCAACAAATATTACTTACATTTTAAAGCTCTTTCTTAAATAAAGATATTAGATATCTTTATAAATATTGATGACTGCAAGTATTCCATAAATGAAAAGAAAACAATTGGGTGGGAATCATGAATTACTAGAGACGTCAAAAAATAATTATTTTGTGGGTTATACCAATACTGAAGCATCAATACTAAATTTACTCACCAGGATCTCTGGAATCCATCCTTCTTTTAAACTTATATATCGCCAATAACACCACTTTGATACAATATTAGTTCAACGATGAACCTGTCAGTAACAAGGTCGTTGAACTAAATATAACTACAAAACGCTTTTCATCCACTAGCTCTTTCATGTATTTCAGAAATTAATAAATATAATACACAAAAAAAACGTTAACAAATACTTGATTCAGATTAATTTTCGTAGTTAAAAAGAGCACAAAATTAAAGATTTACTTAAATTTCCGCACACAAAATATGACAAAACCTAAAGCCAAAAACACTCAGCGCGTCACGTCATCTAAATGTCATAGTCCATAGATGATAAGTCGGGAACGGTGAACTGAAAATTAAATAGCTAAAGACCTAATGAATGACGAATAATGGGGTTGATCTATTATGGAATTGGCAAAATTATTATATAATTTGTTCTGAATCTATTAATATATAATATGGGACGTAAATATTATCGCTTTGTTTACTTGTGTCGAAATCATGATAAATTCAGATTTATAGAATACGATTGTTTACTTTTTAAATGTTCAGAAGTGTCGTATGCATAATTAAATAAATTCTCATCCCATACCTTATAGGTACCCAATGTGTGCTGTGTGCAGCCTATCAAAACAAATAACCAAAAAACTATCAAACAACCTATAAAAAACGAATTATACTAGTTTCGAAACAACAGAAATAATTTATCCATACTTTAATAATTGATGTAAAGAAATATTACAGCGATTTTAGCAACCCACATTTCCCCGAAAGTTTATTTAAAGTAATTAATTCAGCGAAAAAACCCATAAGTTGGCGGTTTAAATTTCTAATTACGATGTCATGTTTGGTTCAATTAGATTTACTCACATTATTGAACTTACCGTAAAAGACATAGGCAGCTTATGATTTTGTGATATTTACACAAGGTATAAACTATACATATATAAATATAAAGTGCAAGCACAAAGCAGTGAGTGACGACTAGAAGCTAGCTTTGAACTGTTTGAAGCTGTCGGCGACATCAAAGAAATTTGTGCATTTTTAAATAAAATAATAATAGAATAACCTCTCATATTGAACATATATACATAATATCATAACAAATCGATATGCGGTATGTGAAATATATGACGATTATTTTATGTATGTAAATTATTATTTCATAATACTTATATGAGTTCTTGTTAAATAAAGTCTAAATCTTCTTTAGAATAAAATTTACTGTTTGAGTAAATAATTAATATTAAGGAAACTGCTAATTCTGCTTTCGAGTAGTTTAACTCCTTTTTCTCGCACTTCACATAACGGCTAACTTTTAGTGATGTCTAAGAAGACTATCGGTTGTTAATAAATATTAATTCACTTTCATACTATCATGCCTAACTGTAGTTTATTGTTGCATATAACGAATGTGGAAACTTACCCTTTTCATATTTATCACACAAAATGTTGTTTAATAACAATTAATAAAAAAATATTGTAACCAAACGGCTCATCTGAATAAAATAGAAAACACTTGAAGTCTCATGCAATGGAAATAAATAATTTATTGTACCCTTGTTCCCCGTTCTTGCTACAATTTTTTGTGTATACATTGATTCATGATTGTAAGGTAGCGTGATTTTATTTGGCGTGTAGTTTATCGAGTAATAAATCTCCAAGCGCGTTCCTAAATCCTTTTTAGTGGTATAATGTTTATAGTGAAGTGTTAGTGAGCCGTTATTCATATTATCACTCTTTTGACCACAGATCAATCTTAAGTAATTATTTGCAAAAAAGTTCAAGTGGGTAAAAATGTGATTAATTTCCCGGAATGTTATTAATAAAGTCTCATGATATTTTCGGAGAGTTTGGAATAAGATATATTTAGTTTGACAGTTGTCATTTGTCATATTTTTTCATTGTCAAGTGTCAACTATGTAAAGTCAAAAGTGTCCTCTATTAACTCAGTAATTTATCTATAGTTATTAGTTATTCGTTCAATAATTACAATTAATGAGTTAAGAGTTTTAGATTCAAGTTCGTTTTCACCGTGTGCACTGTGCCGCAAGGTTTAGTTAACTGTTAATCAGAGTTGTGCAGTTGATAAGTTAACAGTTTTATTAGTTGCATTTAGTGAGGTTTTTGAAAATAACATAACCCATTTAACTGTTTTTTTTACTACTATTATGGAAAACATAGAAGATTTTCAGTACCCACATACGTTCGTTTTATTAGGAGCTTCAGGAGATTTAGCAAAAAAAAAAATCTATCCTACCATTTGGTATTTATATAGAGATAACCTTTTACCAAAAAATACAAAGTTTATTGGATACGCTCGGACTAAACAAACTATACAAGAAGTGAGAGAAAAATCTAAAAAGTATATGAAACTTCGACCTGGAGACGAAAGCAAATTAGAAGAATTTTGGGACTGTAATGATTACATAGCTGGATCCTATGATAAGAGAATTGACTATGAGTTACTAAATCAACACTTAAGTAAATATGAAAAAGGGCTTGTAGCCAATAGAATATTTTATTTAGCTGTTCCTCCAACAGTCTTTCAAGATGTAACAGTGAACATTAAAAATGCCTGTATATCAATCAAAGGTTATACCCGAGTGATTATTGAAAAGCCTTTTGGTAGGGATGATGTAAGCTCTGAGGCTCTCAGCAATCACTTGGCTTGCTTATTTAGAGAAGAGCAGCTTTATAGAATAGACCATTATCTAGGAAAGGAAATGGTTCAAAACTTAATGACAATTCGTTTTGCAAATCAGATTTTTAGTCCCTCTTGGAATAGAGAAAATATTGCATCAGTACTAATTTCTTTCAAAGAACCATTTGGAACTGAAGGTAGAGGAGGGTATTTTGATGATTTTGGAATGGTTCGTGATGTAATGCAAAACCATTTATTACAAATTCTTTCACTTGTTGCTATGGAAAAGCCAGTTACATTGAATCCAAATGATATAAGAGATGAAAAAGTAAAAGTCCTGAGACATATAAAACCAATAGAATTAAATGACATACTTGTTGGACAGTATGTTGGGAATCCTAATGGTCAGGGAGAAGAAAAGTTAGGTTATCTTGATGATCCTACTGTCCCTAAAGATTCAGTTACTCCAACATATGCTGTTGCAGCCCTTTATATAAACAATGCTAGGTGGGAAGGAGTACCTTTTATTCTTCGTTGTGGAAAAGCCTTGAATGAAAGAAAAGCTGAAGTGAGGGTTCAGTATAAGGATGTGCCTGGAGACATATTTGAAGGTCATACTAAAAGAAATGAATTAGTTGTGAGAGTTCAACCTGGTGAAGCACTGTACTTAAAGCTAATGTGTAAATCACCAGGTATGAAGTTTGATTTGATGGAAACAGAATTAGATTTGACATATAGTATGCGTTACAAAGAAACTGATGTCCCTGATGCATATGAGAGACTTATTCTTGACGTATTCACTGGATCTCAGATGCATTTTGTTAGAAATGATGAGTTAAAGGAAGCATGGCGAATCTTTACACCAGTTTTAAAACAACTTGAAGAACAACAAGTGAAGCCTATTCCATATGTTTATGGCTCTCGTGGGCCACCAGAAGCTGATTCAAAACTCGCAGAATATGACTTTAAGTATTCTGGATCCTATAAATGGCAAAAGCCTACAATGTCTTGACTATAAATATTTACAGGTTTAACATATATATTTCTGGCAGTGGTTTTATGGGCATGTAAAATGGTACTTGCATAATATTTTAAAGAATGATTACTAATAACATTGCACTATCTTTTTAAGAACGTGATGATACATTCCATTTTAACTAATGACTTGCATAAATTTCCAAAGGTCATTTTAAGGTTAATGAATATATACTAAGATTTATTTATATTTCCCTTTCTGTCATTTAGCATTATATCAATAATAAAAATATAGTTTTTATATTGGTATACTAAACTATCATCACAATTTATATACACAGTAAAGTATGTTCTTTGCTGCTTATGATAATACAAATTACAAATGTTTTAGAGGTCAAATATTTCACCTTGATTTACACATAATCTGACTTAGCAATATTGAAATTTGTAATTATGCCTGTTTATTTTATATATGTTTTAATTGGTGCTACTATGAGGCCTTATAAATAATATTATGTTACTTATAAAAATAAAATTATAGGAGAAATTATGTTTATAGTACTCATTTGTATTAATATATTTAAAAAAATTATAATTGGGTTGGTTTATCAACACAATATTTCTTCAACATGTGAAAAAAATGTGATAGTACCTACAAATAACAGTGTGATTTCAGAAAATCTTACAAGTATTCAATTAAATATGGCTTTTAGTTTTAATAAGAAACTGTAATGTATTATTTAGAATTTTTGGTCATGATATATTATTTGTGTAAAAGTACATTTAGTTTAAGTGGGACTGGATTTAATATACATTATTTTTACAGTAATAAATCTGTATTTTGAATCGCCTTTTTTATTCCTAGTGCCCCGCAAACCTGGGCCAGCTCATTGGCGAGGCGAATGATCTATGAGTAAATTTTTCCCTATTTAGTGTGTCATCAGATACACACAACGTTGTTAAGTTGGTATCTATGATGCCAGGACGTGTGGTTATTGTTGGACCTTCCTTCGCGAGGGGGGCGTGTAAGCCCGTTCGGGGCATATGTCCCCTTCGCGTGGTGTATTGACTCGCGCCCTGCTAAGACAGGGCGGTACGGGTAGGTACGGACATTTAGCCCTTGATGAAGGCTCCAGGGGACCGAAGACTGCTCAAAGGCGTAGAGAGCTAGTGCTCATAACCTGGTTCACGGGACGTAATCGGTGTATGTGGCGTAGAGCAACGGCGAAAGCACGCTGCCTTGTGGGATGTCCGCTTTGACGGGTCCGGTAGCGCGCGTGGCGTTTGATGGCGTGGAGCACAGCGATAATGCTGCTTTGCGGCGGGGCAGTGGAGATTCGGAAAGCTTCAGCACGAGGCCGTCGTGCCAGTCTCGGACGAAGGCCTTCTCCATACTACGATGGCATGGTTACCCTACGCCCGCATATATGTATATATATATATATATATAGTACCTCACAACGGTATAAAAATGTCTTTGAACAGGACACAAACTAGAAAGACTATGAATAAGCTTTCCCAAGCAAACCTTTATACGTATATTAATATGGCGGCAGAAAAAATCTGGGAAATATTTTTTTTTAATATAAATTATCGCTACTAAATCCTATATAATAATAATAAAAAACGAGGTACGCTTCCATGAGAGGTACACCTCATGATCATATCAAAAATTACAGTAACACGTCGAATTAATAACCTCCGTCGGTTATTTGAAGTCGGTTAAAAAGTACAATATATGTCCACACTCCAAAGGGGAAATGTTAGTGTTTTAGGTAGAAGAAACATTGATGACAATATTAAATTTTGAATTAAGGTAATGATACAAAAATAAGTATGTATTATTACAATAGAAGTATTATATATCAGTATAGTATATATAGCACTTGTATATATAACACAACACTAGTATTTGTTGTAATTTTACATTAATTTAAAAAGAGTATAATGAATATGAGGTTTTGACAATAGTCTGCTGACACTTTCTACTTGACAGGTAGGTCGATGTAACTTGGCTTTTATATAAAAAATATGGCGGAGATTTGACTTTTTAATAACAGTAAATATTATAATTGGTCGTTGGATCAATAAACACGAACAATTGTACATATTAGATATTAATTTACAATGTACACAATGATAAGTCGGAAAACGAGTCAGTGCTTTGTTGCAAGAAATTTCCAAATATAGCTCAGTAAGTGATGGCTGTCAAATTACAGATGTAATTGTGTAAGTTCATAGTCGAGTCTTTGTTTTTAAAACGATTTTTCGTAGAACTTTTTTAATATGTTTAAATTTTGTTATGTGTTATATTTTTTATGTTCTCAGTGCAGACAATCTAGTTACTTGTATTAAAGTTAGTTAAAATTGATTAGTACGTATTTCTGTGAGTATGGAGCCTTAATTATGATTGTTTTATTTTTTAGACTATATTATTGTCATATAAATGTTATACATATTACAGTCTGTTGTCTAGCTTATAATTCGGAAGATTGACTCGGTTTTAATATTGTACTTATTATTATAAAAATATTGTATAAAATTAAAATATTCGTTTTAAATCATATGTATTTTAAATACACATTAATAATTTAGTGATCATTTTCAGCTTCTATAATTAACTACATAATTTTGGATCAAAAGTTAAAGCCAAAATTATCAATCATGTTGTATGTTTTCCATGTTGATGCTGGGTTAATGACCACATATGATATGAATCTCACATTACAAAGGTAAGTGCATTTTCATATGATAATAAAGGGAAGTTCTCTAAATACTCAGCAGGGTATAAATATTTATATATCTGTTCTTTGTTCATCATTGAATGTCTTTTTATTAAAGCAATTAGGTTGTTTGCCATCTATATTTTCAATCAAACAGAATTGATTAACAATCTACTGATTATACACACTGCATTGTTAGCACATCTTACTTTATTTTTTAGTGTGGCAAGTCTGAAAGCTGCTATTGAAAGGAAAACAAAAATACCAGCAAACTCTCTTGTGCTGCTTGTTAGCGGTGGGGAAGTCTTGCAGTCAGATCATATGGTATCATCATATAGTGCAGGGACAGATACAAACCCTATTTATATGTTTAGTAAGCCTTCAGTGAAGGAGAGTCACATTAAGCAATCCAGTAAGTGTTGTTAATTAACATTATTCAGTAAGTGTTTTGTATTAGATAGAAAGTTGTCTATAGTATAATAATGCTTTATTGATTTTGAATAAATTTAGATGCTTTGTTTTTTGTGACACTGTATTTTGGGTTGATGCTTTCTAAATTTTTCCCATGTACCTACCCTTCTCTAGTATTTCTGACATAATATGAAACTTTTTCTTTGATTAACCAACACTCCTATAACCTATCACAAGATGCAGCCTTGTAGTACTTAGAGTGGAAGACTTCTGATGTAGAAGTAGTCCTGCTCTCATCCTTTCATATTTGGTACTCCTAGACGAGCAACAAGAACAATCATTTTATTACTTTTAGTGGTTGGTGATCTAAGTCCTATAGTTGAGTTGGGCTCGGGTGAATTTCGTAGTGACTCAAGTGCCTATGATGGAAAATCAGTTGGTGAATTAAGGAATGAGGTGGAAGTATGTTGCTCACTTCAGCCAAATGTTAGCACAGTATCCCGTTGTGCGTCGTTAGCAAAAGAGTTTAGTGAATTGGCTCATGAAGGCTCGAGGAATTGTGAACAATTAGTACATGAACAGCATTTACAACATCAGGTGAGACATTTGGAAAAGTTTATAATTTGGTCAGTACAATTTCTGTATTTATTAGGTTCGGCTTGTTGTTATTAATGCTTTTAATTTTTAGGGTTGGGCAGCTGTTGTAGCAAATTTAGAAGATATCTTTAATGAATTCTGTGAACGTTCTCGCAGTTTTAAGGAGTCATTTAAAAAACATCGTATTAAAAAAGAGGAATATCATGAAATGTTAAACACGTAAGTAATTAATATTTAATTAATTATTTATGCTTTTATGAAATTTAGTCAATATTCACTTACTTTTGCGCATAATTTATTTTACATCTACATATTTGTTGCTCTTGATTTTCCAACTTTCTTTTAAGGTAACATTTTTAAAACAAAAATCGCCTCATACTTAAGTTTAATGTTTTTAACTTCTTGGTCATATATTTAGTATTTATTTATTAACACTTCATTACATCATAATATAAAAATTGAACATAATTAAATGAAAAGGAGGGCAGCTGGCGGCCTTATCGCTTTCGAGCGATTTCTTCCGGGCAACCACTTATACATAGTTGATTACTGAAGAACAATTAATAAAATAAATATTTTGAGAGCATCTAAAGGCTCTACATCGTATTTAAATAAATGAAACATAATAATAATAATAAATAATAAAATTTTATTGTTTCTCAAATTTATACATCAATAAATGAGTATGAGACAACCCCCGTATGTAGTCAAGAGACACTTGTGTTGGGGTTGACTCGCTACTTCCCTTATCTAAACAAACTTTAACAATAATAGCTATAAACTTAATCTATGAATGCGTGTTTGTGTGTGTATGTGTGCATGTGTGTGTGTGTGCACGTGTGTGCTGTGTGTGAGCAAGTGTGTGCACGCTGTCACATATACAATTCGGCCTGACTCAAACTACTAAACTAGCGAATTCGCACCAAAATGTGCTCAGTTTCCTCGTATGTTAGAGTTCTCAGCCACCCTGCTACAACCTTTTTACAATCATACAAAACTCTATGATGAAGTCGGAGTTTAGAGTTCATTTGGTTGTAAACATATGCAACAGTACTTTTTATCCAAACAATATTCTTTTTGAGTATATGATAGATAATTAGATGTTAACTGAGTCATCTATTTTTCATTCTAAAGGATAGATTTTCTTACTTCTGACAACACTGCACGACCATATTTGATAAAGCAATAAACATAGCAAATACCACCATAACATTAAATTGTTAACTAATATTTCCTATCTATCTCTACATTATATATAGGCTGAATGAAGTACTAGAATCTCTGGGCAAGATTCCAATTCTCACGCCTCTTCAACTGCACGCCGAGGCGCATCGTTTCTCGGCATTTGACGTTTTCGAAGAAACAGACTTTGAGGCTCATCACTATGGAAGTCAGCCGCGGTCAGACACAAGTTCCGAAAATAGAATCGCCCAAGATTTTGGAGTTGGAGTGTTTAAGCTATCTGATGAAGATGGTGAGTAATGAGACAATACTTAGTTTATTAATAATAATAAAGCAAAATTATCTCATTTATTCACGACTACTGCATTTAAATCGTTAAATTAAATTGCTAATTATGTTACCGCTATTTCTTATATAAAGGGCCACTGTTCTTAATCGCCATGTTTTTTATGAAGTCATTAGTTTAGAGATGAGAAATTTTCAGTACATAGTTATTTTAAAGCGTTAATAATTAGAAATTACTAAATAGCTGTCATGGTCATTTATGTAGTCTATTATTAGTTATTGGGTTAGCCTGCTGAAGAAAAGAAATAAATGAGAAAGTTGACTGTCAGTTGACAGTTGACATTCAGACTGACAGTTGAATATAGATAAATAAATCTCTAACCTACATAAGGTTAGGAATATAGATAAATCTCTAACCTTATGTAGGTTAGAGATTTATCTATATTCGAACAACTATCAACAAGGGTAGTGTTGGTCTAGTGGCTTTAGCCTGCGAGTCTTACCCGTAAGTTGATGGTACTATCTGTGCATACATGGCCTTTCTGTGTGTGCATTTAACACTTGCTGGTATGTGGCTGGCATGCCTTAGACCCAAATTGTCGACTGCGTGTGTCAGGCATAGACTGCTCCCCAACTTAAGGAAATTATATACTTAATACTTGTTAATTATAACGATATATACCATGTATGTAATGTATAGTAAACATGTTGCTTATAAGGAAATATTGATACTTTATAAATACAATGGCTAAGGTAGATGCAGAGGCAATTAAATCGTACGAATGCCAATTATCCCAGATAATATATACGTATAAATTTTCATTTCCGGATAACTCTGATTAATATTCAAAATACCGTTTCTTTCCTATCTTATCAATGCGATAATTTTTTTACTTTGATTTCTATGAATATTCAAGATTTTGCCAGACTCGGTTGAATAAATTCTGACCTATTATTTATTGTTGAAAATTTCATTAATATCTGTTAGATTTTTGAAGTCTTTGATAATGCAGACTAAGTTTGTTGTACTATACGAAATTATGTAAAGATTTTTATTCTGTATACGATGGAAAGTATTTGCATTTCCATAAATTTGGAATTCTTAACATTCTCTAGACTTTATGTCAGTTTAGCGTAATAAAGATCTCTCACGACCTTGTTAATCGTGGACTATGAATAATATTTTTGTCTATAAAAAATATTAGAGTTAAAATTACGTATATTAAATAGAATCTGGCATTCTGATATTTATTTACTCGTCATCTTTATTATTTCCTCGGCTTATTCTAGTTGTTGGTGCGCTTTAAAATGAATTACCATTATCACTATATTAGGTTAAATAGCATTACAATTCAATGAGTAATTATTTTATTCAACGTTTCATAACGTCTTTATTGAACTAAATCTTAATATATCGTAAAAAGGTTTCTTTGAACACAACTCGACACAAGCTGGGCCGATAGGGGTTTTTGATTTCTCCCGATTAGTAGAACGACTATTTAAAACATTGAAAAAATGTGTTTTGATCTGTGAAACATCTAACATTCGCGTCCATAGGGATATTAAAAAATCATATATAAAGGAATCGACAAACATAAATTAAGTTGTGAACTTAATATTTGTTTTAATTGTATAAACGAAGTTTAACTGGTCGTAACGACTGTTAGGCGGTACAAAGTTCGCCTGGTCAGTTAATTCTGATTATTTACTAAAACTTTGTTCTAGCATCACGAAATGGTTTGTTATTTTGCCATGGCTTGTCCTACATGGATTTTTTTAAATTCATATAATAATGAAGAAAATAAAATGCAGTGAAGATTTTACCTAGCATTTATTGTTACGGGTATATATTTGCGTCTAATAATTATTCAAACAGGCAATTTCATTATCGGTTTTGTGTCTATACGAAATTTTTTTTTGGATCATTTATTTATTTATTAAGTCTACAACATCATACATATCACGAAATCTACTGATAATTTTATAAAATCTTCTATCTAATATGTACGACAATATATGTAAACATAAGTTTTGCTAAAAATAGGAATTAAAAAAAAATACAACTAAAAACATAATCAAGATAAGACAATTAAACAATAAAATAAAAATAAAATTACCAAGAATGTTGGTACTTAAAGTAGAGAAAAAAAAAATCATCAGCAAAACAGCGAATTAGGTTTGAGAAAGGCACCCAACAGTGCTTTTTCTAAAACCGATCAGCCCACTACCGAATATATCCAGCTCCGAATAAGCTGTGTTCAATCCTTTAAAGTTGCGAAGAATTCGAACGAGAGGTGCCTGAACACCTAACAATTTGATTACATTTGGTTTTTTCTGAATAAAGGTTAAGCTTAACATGAAAAACGTTATCATTGTCGTTCTAGTTTTCGAACAAAAGAATGCATCAACAAGTAATGTGGAAGCAAGCGTGCAGATCGAGGAATCAGACGAGGCAGTCTTCAAGGCTCCCTCTATTGAGAGCAAGGAGGAACCGACCTTACTGCATTGGATCCTGGCTCAGGGGAATAAAGCATCGCTCCAGGATATCTTGGACTATTGTCAAAAAGCGCTGGCGTTGGTGAGGAATTTATTTTCGATTATTAATTCATAGATAAGTAGAATTGTAAGCATTTACATAGTTTTTCTGTGATTTATATGTTGAGAAATCCATACAGTTGAAAATTTTGCGAGCTCTTTCATCTGAATTCATCAAAAAATAATTAAAAAACGACCAGAATTGACTTCACATGTGTTAATTTACACGATTAGAAGTATACAGACTACGTCAGAAAATTAAATTACATTTAGTTATCTGAGATCGACCTTAAAACGTCAATTTCCTGAGGTGCCTGTTTTTTTACAAATAGATAACTTTACAATAGTAGTTTTTAGTGTAAAGTCTTATTTCACACATATACATTCAATTTATTTAAAAAAAGGTAAGTAGTTTAGGTAAAATTCTCGAGTTGCCGTATTTGTTACCTAGCTCGTTTGATTCGGCCTGCGCGTTTTTAATTAAATGTATTTTCGATTGGTCTGATAGGTCGTAAAATGTTTTATATATTTTTTATGATACAGAATTATAAATGCGTTTAAACCTACCACGAAACCCCAGCCGTAGGTAACACTACGTAAAAACCGTAGTCATATAATAATCTTTATATGCCATACTCCAAGTCAGCTGGTAATAGTGTATAAACGGAAACTATGGATTATTTTAATCAGCCATTTTATGTCCCGTTAACCCTATTTGAAGATCCGTTAAATTCCGTCTTAATCGTGTTAGTAATAATATTTAACTAACACAAATCGAAGACATTATCCTCAAAGTGTTTATTAATTTAATTTATTTTATAAAGTAATTACAATGACATCATCACTAATTAAAATACCGTTATGTTGCAATGATATAATACTGCAAAATATTAAATGATCCCTCGAATTTTAAACTTAAAAGAAGTTTATTGACGGTGAATCGTAATCATTTTGATTGTTCACTATAACCATTATATTTAGAAATAAAAATATTTTATCTACGTCAAAGAAATAAAAAAGATGGATAAAGTTTTTATTAGGATATTTAATTAAAAGTGATAATGAGTATGACGCAATTTTCGTCTATAAAAACTACTGCGTTATCTTCAAAATCTAATCTTAAATGTATGGCAGAGATGTTCCTTTAACCGCGTCAAAAGAGGTAGAAATTACTAGGGACTAGGTCCGGTAAATATGGAGGATGTTCTGTTTAAATGGCAGCCATCCAAACTCTGGACATGTGCGTCGGTTTTATCTTGGTGAAACAAAACAATTTTACGGAGTTTGCCACATTGCGAGCGTTTTATGTTACGTACTTTGTGTGTGTGTACAGTCGTTGTAAAGTGGTTCCATACTTACCAGCGTACCAGCACTTGGAAGTCCCAGACTAAACATGATCATCTTAAATAGAATCGCCTTTAATTTATTTGGAGTGGAGTGGTTACGGTCACTTCCAAGCCAATTCACAGGTCACAATTGTGAAGCTGTGATTCGTTTATACTTATCAATCAAGCCATCAAGATCTTGTAGCAAACCCAATGCTTTGTGAAATTGTCATCCTCGTTTGTTCCTGCGCGTTAAAAAGCCTTCTGGGTACACAGTGCGCTGATACTTTTTTCATATCCGAATGGTTGTGTACAATATTATGAACGCTTAATATAGAAATCTTTATTTCTTCTACTATGGAGCTTAGTAAGGGGTCGTTCAAGCATTACGTAAGCACTATAGGCGGGTCCGGGGTTTTTGATTTTCTTATTTCGTGATTATGTCAACAGTAAGTATTTAATTTTTACATATATTATCCACACAGTGTGTATGCTTAAAAAGGATATGCATCCATGATTCCTGCAAAAAAATATTACGTATATGAACTGTTATTTTTGAGAGCTTTTCTTACTTTCGCTGACAACATAAAGGGATACTTGAACGGCCCCTATTACGAAGATCTGCCAAGTCAGTATTTTTATTTTTTTGAATCATTCAGTCACTACAGATGTTGGGCGCCCCGACGGTCGTTGTTAGTGGAAGTTCTTCCTCACTTGAACTCAGTACACCAGCGGCATCCGCAGAATATGAGGAGCATAAATCCCTAATGTTGCGTCTATTCTTACCAGCCCGGTAGTAAAGAAAATCACACTTAGATATTTTACTACCGCGCTAACTATTTAGAAGAACGCGTTACGACACGATGCAAACAAAAGACTTCTTTTTTAAAAATAAAATGTAATTAATTTGGTTTGTGTATGTTTTATATGTAGTGTCTGAGGTATGCTTGCTAGAAATTATTACTTTTCTTTCCAAGGAGAATATATATGCTATTGCATATGGCAATATACGCTCACGTATATATCATCAAACGTTATAGTAATTTTAACATCAATATCAATATTTCCAAATAAGAGGAAAAATCGCGTCTCGTAACCCCCCCAATTGGGGTATACCGCATACATGACTCGAGTCTTTTTTATAATTAATTATGAGAAGTGTACTGAATTAAGCCAAGGCTCGCCGGGGGGTATCATATAGTTAAATTTTCAGTAATCGCGTACTTTTGTATCGACGAACGCATTTAAATTTATGTAAAACATTATCGGGTTATTGTCCGCTGCAGTTCGCTTTGCATAGAAATAACGCTTTATCGGTAAGGTAATAATCAAATTGTGTTTTAAGGTTAACGGAGTACAAATTCAATCATGCGTTTCACGCGTGCCGGTCGTTAAGGCAAATATTTGCCGGGGTTTAACTTGTGAGCAGTGTTGGCCCAGTGGCTTAAGCGTGCTACTCTCATACCTGAGGTCGTAGGTTCAAGCCCCGGCTGTGCACTCAATGAACTTTCTTTCTATGTGCGCATTTAACATTCGCTCGAACGGTGATGGAACCGTGAGAAAACCGGCTTACCTGAGACCCGATAAAGTCGAAGGAGTGTGTCAGGCACAGAAGGCTGATCGCTTACTTTCCAAATCGAATGACAAATAATCATGATACAGATGAGGCTTAGACCTCAAAAGGTTGTAGCGCCAAGTATCGGCAAAATAATTCTGTAAATTTTAATCTCATCCATGGATAAACGTTACCATCAAAGTATTACTAATTTCTTGTATAGAAAAGAAGATTCTTACATAAAGGAGATTCACATTTTTTTATAGATAGATGCAGAGCCCCTAAAAGAAAGCGAAGCACAGCTATGCCATATTCTTGAATACGCCAACTTGCATGGTCTGAAACAAATTAAGGGCATCGAGGATCGCTTGTATGGCCTTGATCAGCTTTTGAATGACGTCAAGAAGTTGGAGAAGGACCAGAGAGATCAGGCAGCTTCTATTATACAAGTGAGTGCTTAAGATATTTGTATAGCATCTGTTACTGTTATAAGACCGTTTTACATTACAAAGTAGTACTAAAATTTGGTAGCCCATCCAACTAACAGGAATTTCCTACTTAAGCCTTGAAGACTGTCCCGTTGGCACGTTAGCCCCCACCATATTAAACTAAATCAAATTGAATATACGTGTGGAAATGAACCGTTGTTATTTTAAAATTAGTTAGTTATTTCGACTAGGTATTGGCGGGTTGTTCCCACGAGAATATATGTGCGTGCCCGTATTTCACCATGCCTACTGCTGATAGAGTACAAGTCTTTATTTTTAATTTAATTTATTATTATTAATTAACTATTAATTACTTAAGATGTCATATTGAACATGGTGTAATGGTTGCTGCTCCTTACAAACTTTGTGTAAAACAAATAACTTGGCGATTAAAAAGAGTGGCTAAGAGTTCTTCTATTCCGTTCTACGTCCTTGATTTGGGAACTGGCAGTAAATGTTATATTAGAAGCTATTAATATGTATTTCTTTGACGTTACAAGTGTACATCGTAACGAAATGAATACATGATTTTGATTTGATATTAATGAAATGAATGCTATTAATAAATAAATGACGACTAAATTTCTTCTAGTGCCGCGATCGTCTCAACTCTGCATACGACCCGACAGTTCTGCAAACATTAGTGCAGTCACATTGCTGCCAACTTGAGAAGCTCCTAGTCGGACACGAGAAGATTGTCGATATCAAACGGAGAATCGCCAAGTCGAAGGAGGAGTTGTCACAAGTTCTTAAAGCGCGTTTAGAGTAAGTGCTAATATTATATTATTTTAACTTTAAACCATGATAAAAACAAAATATTTAAGTTTTATCGTTACATTTCCTAAGAGAATTTGTTACTAATTGTAACAAAAAAAGCCAGTCCATCCTGGTAGTAAAATAATACTAACAATTGATAGGCAATACTTAAAAAAACTTGTTTTGTTTGTAATCCGACATTCGCGTACTTAAAATCAATTCGTGAACGTAGTTTGTACCTACTTGATTCGCTGGTCGTGTCCGCATGTTGTAGGGACGGCACTGTTTTTCATATTTTTGTATGTACGTCAAGTCATAAAATGTTTAAAAAAAAAACATTTTTCTTTACGCCGAAAACGGTATTTAGCCAAGCATTTCTCAATTTCAGTTATGATAGACGTCATTTACACTATCGTTTGGATCTTTCAGGGCGGTTCTCCGTATCGAGAACTCAATGTCCGTACAAGATGCGCACGCGATGCTGTCCTTTCAATGCCTTAGCCGTTTGTCTCGTTACTTTGGGATTGTTTGGCAATTGCATCAAGCACCCGCAGTTTTTGTTCGAGCCGTGCACGAAGTGTCGCGGAGGAGATGTTTTTCTGATGCGCATATGAAGGTATTGTTCAGTATACATATTAACACTCGCTTTACTCCAAAAATCTGTATATATTGTAGATTGTATTATAGATAAATATCAAACGATTACAAAACGACTTAATATGGGATATTAGCAGTCATTTAATAAATTTATTAAAGTTTCGTTAAACACAGTGTAAATTCTATGTAACAACAATAAAGGACTCTGCCTATTTTGACGTTACATAGTGTTGTCTTTAAATGGAAAGAAGACAAATCTGTATTAGAAAAAGAATAAGTTGATTTCAAACTGCTGTTGCGTATTGTCTAATATTTTCGTCTGACGTCATTTGCACCACTTCTCAATGTTTTTAATTATTTTATTAATATCTTGCGATATTGAGGCATGTAATTGGTAATTAAAAGTACGTGCAAGCATGCCAATGTGTAAACAAACGAACGCATTTCATAGAAAGTTCCGTACGTATGATGTTGACAGTCGAGTTTATTACGGCTTAACCAATATAGTGACAAAAGTACGTACACAACTCCACAGTTTTAACTAATTTTGGCAACTTATTGTATGTATGGATGACCAGCTAAACCAACCAAAGCCAAGTGCTTTAGGGGGTTTTAAAATTGAGGGACGTTAGATGGAGTTTACACTGTATATTTAAAATATTTATTTTGACATATAAATCTATGTAAAAAACTGGTGTTTGTTATAGCATAAAAGAACTTATATATTACGAGTTAGTTGCCAAATTTACTTTTCTTTCTCTTTTCAGTGGGCTACAGATCTAGCTGAGAAACTTCTAAGAATTCATGAAGAAGAAGTGAATCGTCGTCAAGAGTTCAGCTCCATATTCGAGGGCCACTTCTTGAAGAGCCTGTTCCCTGGTATCACGGATATGCCCCCGACCTTTGCCACTCAAGCGCCGCCACCGTTTGATGGAAAATTACCGAAGTTGACCAACGAAGATGTGGAATTCGTGACTCAGACCTTCCCAGAACTTGCCAAGGATGTGCCGAAGTACGATATGGATGCGATTGTGAAGTTTTTCCAACAAAGGTTGGTGAAATTGCTACCTAACACATACCATCTTAATTATTTACGATTTTCTAACTTTACATAAGTGATATACCTTTGCTATAATTAATTATGTGTGTTAGAAAGTAAGCTTTTAACTGCAAACGCAAGTTATACACATCCTTAACACAAACAATTTGGCGCTACAACCTTTAGGTCTTGCGTCATATTTCTGAATCTTTTTCGTGATCATTTAAGATAAGTTAAGTCTGTTGACTTTTGGATCTTAGGCTTATCGATTCCCTTACGAAGTTTTATTTTCGTCATACGTCCGAGTGTTAGCGCAAAAGTCCATTGGTACACATAGCCGTTACGTACGTTTCATGCGTTCGTTCAGGGTTGACGGGACGTTGGAAGTCAATAGGCTAACACTGGTATCTAAAAAAATTATATTAAAGAAAATATAAAACATTATACGTGTACTCTTGTAATGTCTAATTTGCAAAGATTTCGCAATTTTTTTCAAAACATTTTTGAGTTCGTAAAGAATACATACAAATTGATCTTAAAAAGTAAAATCCATTTAAACCAGCCAAAAAAGCTCCTTTTATGGAGTCATACCATGTCTGTAAACCCGTAACCAATCTATACGTTTTATACTACATAAATAATAATGTATTATACTTCGATCAACCGTTTTGTGTCAAGTGATTGGTCAAAATTATTTAATAAATGAATGATTTACATGCTATTCTAAAGCCATGGCTGTCTGGATTTTTTTTCATACTGTCAAATATCCTATATCGTATTTACAAATAATGCCGTCACGTTTATTTATTCTAAAGGTGATAGGGACGACAACAAGTAGGGTACGTTATTCTTACGATGGCAAAATATAAAGATCTGTTATTCCTACTTCAAAAAATATTATATACTTATTGTGAGACTAAGTTTATTTGTACTGATTTTGTCATTATTATGTTAATTTAATATACTAAGGGCCTGTTTCACAATGTATGGATAAAGTACCAAATAGCTATGCAACACATAAATTATTCGGAGGATAAAAATTCCGACTAAGAAACTTCGCGTTTCATGACGAATAGCGCTATCTGACAGTCGTGAAACGCAAATATAGTGTTTATCCTACCAGTAAGTAATAAATAACTTATTTGGGACTTATCCAAATAAGCTATTTATTACTTATTATTGATTGTGAACAGACCCTAATACTGTTTTATTACTTACAGATTGTCAGCATCGGAACTTGAAGAAAATACTATTGACACACAGGTTGATATCGAAAAGTAAGTTTTCTTATAATTTGAGGTATAACTTTAGTTAGTTTAAGTTTTAGTTAACCAAAGACCACAAAATTACTTTTTATTTTTTCTTTTAATCTTTAATTTTCAACGATTAAAATATATTTAATCATTTTTTACTCGCTAAGTAATTATTAACTAAAAATATACAATTTAAATCAAACGTACAATGTAATGAATTCAGGGGTTCCGATTCGGACACGTTCGAGAAACTTCAGAGCGGCTCAAAGAAGATAGACATATCAACGACCTGCACCCCGGACACCGTGGCCGTTTCGACAGTAACCGAGGTAGTGACCACGAGTGACCGCGATCGTGACGGTGACGAATTTGTCAACTCTGAGTTTTACATCGACGAGTCGCTGGCGGCCAGTTTGGAGTGGGGTTGCCACGGACAGGTGCATTATACGCTCAGATGAGATAGACAGGGCCGTGCTTTTTATTTTGCCGTTAAATTTATATAACATACAAGAGAGATTGATTAGTATTTTTAAATTAAAGACCCGTTATGCCCGAATGTTGCACGCTGCCGGTGTCCTTAAGTATTTCTTAATTATCGACGCATTATGAACTGAGGCTTCGGGTCATAAATCATATTTATCTGATTCGCTCGCACTTATAGGTGTAGTGATGTACGTAAGAATTATAGATACATATCGATAACGGCATGGGTACGATCGATATTTTAAATTATGTTAAGTGTTAATAGGAATAATTTTTCGCTTTCTGATAATAAAAGATTTTAGTTCGTTAGAAAAATGTCACCATTTAATTTCTTCAAAACCACGTTAGAAAATAAATTCTCAATTGTGCGTAACGAAGCGTAAGTAATGTAAGGAGTGTCAACAAATATCTTATATTTATGGAAAAATAATAACCCTTACTCGTAACGACCAATCAGGAGTCAGAGCGCGTGCGCAGGTAGCTTAAAGTATCGATTGATATAGAACGTGTGTGCATTGCGTGCACATTGCCCGACGACTCAATTTAAAATGCGTCGACTAGAGGTTCGTGCCCGCCCCTTTCCCTCAAAACTGTAAACCTTTGATATATGGGAACATTTTAAAATCAGACTACATCATGAAAACATTTTTCCTTTATATCTGTATTACCTAGATTTTCTGATACATAACTAGTCTATAAAGTTTTTTTTAATTTAACGGCAATCTTGGTTGAGTTTATAGTTTAGACTGTAGTGTTCATATTAGTTAAAAATATTTTAAATTTTGCCCATAATATCTTATCTGAGTGATGTTCGGATATGTAGTAATTTTTTGGTTGCTCCTGTCTTCGTGGCCCCATTTAGTTATTTGTTTAGTATAAGTATTTTATAGCGCTTATATTATAGATTATTATTAGTTTCATCTATGAAAACTTAAGTTAAGTTTGAAGTTTGTTAAAGGTTCATTTTAAATATTTCAAATTCGATTTCGAGTTTTTGAACGTTACGGTTACTTTAGCAGTACCCTCGACTCTCTACCAAGACCAGTGGCGGATTTACCAGCAGGCTGAGTACGTCTAGGGCAGCATTTGGGAACCGAACTTTTTTGCTACTTCATACGAATCAAAAAGCTTTCTGGATGATGGTTTTTTTATGTTTTACAGATATAATTTTTCACTCTCAGTTGTCCGCCACTTGTTGACCTTAATTCATCTATTACAATACATAAAGTAGATTTATTCAATATTTAAGTATAAAGACCAATACCTTGCAATCCTTCGTATAAATTTAATTAATGGTAAAAACGTTATCTATCAAATAAGGGGTTGAATTAATAAAATCTTATTTTTAGGACAACATGGACACACATAAAATTAACATCGAAAAATTACAAGATTTCCTAACAAAACTTTGTACTTTATGTAAAGTGAACGTGGTTTTAATAAAAGAAGAATTGGCCAAACTCAAATGTGATATGGAGGAACAAAAACGGTTTATGCGAGAGAAGTATACGGAAATTGTTGAAAATTGGGCCAAAAGTAACGAAGGAATGGAAATACGGTTTAGAGAAGAGAAGCAAAGGTTAATGGTGGATCATGAATTAGAACTAAGCGATATGAAAGCAGCGCTCACAGAAAAAGACAGAATAATCGAGAGTTTAAAACGGGACAAGGAAGAACTGACGATTAAGCATCAGAAGGAAATTGAAAGACTAGATGAAGAACATAAAAGCACGAAGGAGATGCTCGAACAGACTTGGGAAGAAGTTAAAGTGTTTGAAAGGAAACTCGAAGAGTCGGATATTCTAAAGGCCAAAGAAATCAAGGAAGTGCAAGAGAAGATGCATCTTGAATACAAAGCGGAGATTGAGTCAATGCGATCAAGGTAAGTAATATTTAAAATAATCTTTACATATTTCTGGACCATTGATTGATTGCCCCAAAGTTAAAAAAAAATTAAATTTCGTGTACCCACTATATACATCATCCCAGGCATCTCATTATCCCATTTGTCCCTTTTTTGAGAAGAACGCGTCACTCAACTCACGGACATCCAAATTGAGATGTCCGTGAGTTAGGTCTGGTTATCCATGGTGTTTTTTTTAACTATCCTCGTTTTATGTTGTGTTTACCTATAAAAACTAGTCACGTTCAATCTTGTATTTTATTTATTTCCTTTAAATAAAATAAAATGGACAAAAATTTTATTATTTAAAAATCTCTGGTATGTTAGTGCGTGCGGCAGTCTGCTGTGTCTTATTGCCGTAGGCTTAATAAACTCTTTGTATATAATTTGGAGTCGTAAAACATTGAAGCAGTTATTTTTAAAATGGTGGTTATTTCTTCTACCCCATACCCGTCAAATATTGATTACAGATTTCATACAATATTAGATCTGTCTATGATGATGATTTTTAAATTTTGATTAACCATTGGTTTTACTATTAATATTCGGGAGTCATAATGTGCCAAGAATAAATCGTTCATTTCATCACATACATTTGATATTTCAAAACCTGTATTTTTGTGTGTCAGTGCGTGTTTACAATTTAATAAACATTTAAAATAATAATATTTTAATTCAAGGTTCCGTCTTGTTGCCCTTACAAATAACATGGACCGTTCGCCGTCGGAGTCGAGCCTTGAGAAGATAGAAAGAACAGATGTTATAGAGATAGGCCATCACAACGTCATAGTAATGCAGACGAAAGAGAATGCAGAAGTTGAGAAGGAGCAAGCTGTTAGAGAAGCAGAAGAAAGATGTAGAGCAGAGTCCGAACAGAAGATGAACGCGGAAATTTCTCTGCTAAAAGCGAAGTATGAGGCTGAAAAGCAGGTTAGTGTTTTATTTGCTATTTTAAGAAGCATTTAATTAATAACATAAATGTAAGATGAATAGCCAGTAATAAGCAAGCAGTTTTCACAAATAAGAAAAATTTAATATTCAAGTATTTAATTACAGATCAGCCTTTATATGTACATATATATAATTCTACTGTACGTGTTTATGTCACTAAACTCCTCTTGAAGGGCTAGACCGATTTGAATGAATTTTTTGTGTGCGTTTGGGTAGCGCCCTGAATAGTTTAGATTGACAAATCAGATGGCGGCAGATGGCGCTGCAGTCGGTACTTTCATATTTTGTTTAATTTCCTTATCGCTTGAAATAGCATGCATAACAACGTTCGCTAGTTTTATATATTTTGTTTTAGGTCGAAAATTTGACCACGATTATAAACTCCCAACACAACAGATTTTGTGTTAAAGCGTAAATTTAATCTATATATATATAAATAAATAATATATATATATATATTATACTTTAAGCCGTAAAAATTTAATCTTACTAAGATAAAATTACTCTTCAAATTTCTACTCTATTTTTGTTTTTTCTAACAATTGTTTTAGTAGGGTATACTAGAAGATACTATTGTTTCATCCGAAATGTGTGACTATTTAGTGGTAACGAGGCGAAGCACGTGAAATTTACTAAATTGCGATTGCTTTTGCATTTTTAAAAGTTCATACTGTGTGACTGGATAGTAGCCATTCGCGTGATCTAAACAGTTTTTTATACTCTTAATTTTGTATTATGAAGTATTTTTAATGACGTTGTGTTAACGTAACAAAAAAGTTTCCACCGACATCTTTTCGCACAAACTTTATATTGACCCTTAAATACAGGTTACGATAAACGACGTGACCCGTCGTCTTCTCTCAGAGAAGGATCGTCAGTTGGAGCTCCTACGGGAAAGGGAGCAGACGCTGACTCGGGAGTGCTCCAAGTATCGAGACACAATTCAACAACTAACGGACCCTGAGACCAATGATTATGATAGTCTGCTTAAAACTCAGGTAATACGACCTATATATAACGAGTCGTTATTGTAACGATTCGTAGAATTTTACTATATGCAATTGGTATTTTAGATCGGTCGATGTCTATTGTAAATAGGTAACGTTTGTGATGTAATGTTTGGATCTCCAAATCAGATTTTTAAAATTATTTATGTGTGTATAACGCGAACGATTTTTGAAGTGAAACTTCTTTAAGCACGCTTGTCTTGGGGAGTAAGCTGGTGAACGCATGACGTAAGCGTTACGAAAAGTGTGATCGGGCAAGGCGAACGGAAGTTGAGTGGGGGATATAAGCCAGAGACAGCAGTGCGCGCGCACATTTTCTTTCTCTCTTCCTCTCATAGCTAACTTCCGTATATCTAAGCACACTGCAGGCCTATATATATATATATATATATATATACATATACATACAGGTGGAGCGAAAGAAGTTTCGTCGTTTGGTCATAAGCACACTCATTTTTTTTTATTAGTGGGGGAAAAATTTGCTCACATTTTTCTGATTCTGCAAAACTGGCGATTTTGCAGAATTTGCTGATTTTGAACCTTACCAATGAATAAGTGACGTCATTGTTTACATTATATATCTATATCAATATTTTTTTCTCAGTTTGCAACACTCGAAAATGAGAAGGCGTTGCTACAGCAACAAGTAGCGGATCTTAAGAAAGAGCTAGAAAAGAGAACAGACGACAGCGAGAAGAGTAGAGAAGATGACAGCGAAGGCAGGTGAGAAGATTTGCTAGGCACAAATTGCATTTTAGTTTTAGATATATGTACTAACCAGTAATTAAGAGATACCGATAAAAATATAGTTATACTGGATTAAAACGCGTTACATATATATATAACTGCTCCGATGTTCTTCGTGCTTTTTGGATGATCATCCCGTCTTCCTGTCTCCGTCCTAAACGTTTCAATCCAATCGAAATGTATATCACAAAATTAAATATAAGAAAATACTTAGTTGTTAATTACTGTATTTAATTAAGTCACGATTTTAGTACAAATTTTGCATTTATTTTAGTATCACTATTCATCACAATATTTTAATATTAAAACTGATCTAAATCGTAATGGTATAGATAGAGTGTAGAATACGACTCGTAGCAATTACCAATGGTATCTTTTATATGAAACCCACTTGCGTTAATACTGATTTACAGCCGTTTTGTCCAACATTTTCTACTTCAAAATACGATATTGAATACTTATAAATGTTTGTTAACGATTTTAAATTTTTAAATGGGATATGGTTTCTCCATTTACGTGTTCTGCTATAACGAATCTAAATATTTTGATTATTCAAAATGTTCATACATTATTTAATATATATAAGAAAAACGAGCCTATTTATGGATGTCGATGACAAAATATTATAGTACTCTGAGTATAAATGTAGGGGATGACTAAATGATTGGCTTAAAGCGTCTACATACGGTCCTAAAATCAGACGCAATATCGTGGAAGTGGTGGAATCCTAGATGGCCTCGTGTATAAAGACATTACGTGGGTAACACTGAAAATGTTTAGAACTGGCCAGAAACATTGCTAATGAAAACTTTTTTTAATTTCAATTTTAGAACTCTTTGGTAACATAATGTAGTATATTGCATTCGTTTGTCATTTGTTTTTGTGAATTGGCGGCAAATCTAAAACTCTTGTTACACGTGAAAATGAACCTAACGCGAGAAAATTTGAATTTTATTATGCTACTGCGGAATCGAACAACGATCTGATATCATCCCTACCTCCACTGTTCCGATATTGCCACTGATTTTAGGGCCGTGTGTAGTCGCTTTTAGGATTATAAAATACATATAGCGATTTTTAATAACCTCGCATGTGTTTAATATAAGTTTGTGTTAATAACTGACTGAGGCATCATTTTGTTATGTGATTATCGTGTTAATTATGTATAAACAATTGGATTTATAAGGTTTTTTTACCAATTTTATTATGTAAATCGGTTTTTTTACAATAAATAACAATTTTTATTTTTTTTGTTTTATCTAACGCACCCCGCCTAGTATTAACATGTTTTATCAGCAATTTCAGTTTGACTGATGACTGACATAAACGGTTCGGCGATTTGGCGGCTCAGAGCAAAATCTATGAATTTAAAGTCATAAATATTTAATATAATCAAAAAGACGAAAAATTAATATGAATTATAAAAGTAAATTTCCGCGTCAATGTGAACTGCCACGTTTGAGCCTTGCCGTTAAAGATAGTTTCCTTATATATTTATACACATGTCACTTTACTAACACAGAGAAGAAATACGTATGTACTTGTTGTGTGTACTAGAGCTATATCGCGCAGCTGGCAGCTGGAAGCGCATACTCCTATAGTGCCCCCTGTTCTATAAAAAAAAATCGCAGGCTGCTAAACAGTCTAAAATCAGTTCGCATAGCCAGCCACACTCAACCAGCTCCTTTTTTCGCTTATCAATCAAAATATTGGTGCCATATAAATAGTTTTTATAAACATTTGTGTACCCGTGTTAGTCTGTGTAATAAATGTGATAGCAGACAATTAACATATATCACAGTTCAAAGGTCTTATGTAAATCAATATAAATATTATATCGTGACTGGCGTATGCCATCGAAGATTTTGTCAGTAATTGAATGTAATGATTGCTTTTAAGGAAATGCTCGCATATTTATGATTATAATACATAATATAATTTTTTGTGTTAACATTGTTTGTGTAGAGGTGAAAGTGGGATCACAAAACTTTAGAAAAACATTATATATTAGTTACTACGTTATAAAGTAAAGATAATAAATTAAATATAGCAAAAGTACAGAAATGGTCATCATATCACTTCAGGAAGTAGAAGCAGCTTAATAGATCTTGTTCAAAATTGGGCCACTGAATGAATGGGAGGAATTTTTGGGTCGCAGAGCGAGATGACATTAAGACTGGACAGACGGTGTAACAATTGGTGGATACAGGATTGCGAACTTGCGTTACGCGGATGATACGACTTTGTTTGCATCCAGTTCGCAATACTTGGAAGAGCTGCTGTTAAAGATGGAACGAGTGAGCCGTGAGTTTGGACTCAGGATAAATCGTAGCAAAACCAAGGTGATGATTGTTGACCGTGCCGGAAATAATTCGCTTCAAGTGACTCAAGTCGCGAAATGCAACGTGGTTCAATCGTACATTTATCTTGGGGCTCAGATTTCGAGCAATGGCGGCTGCATCGACGAGATCAAACGTCGTATGGGCATTACGAGAACGGCGATGGACAAGATGCAAAAGATATGGAGAAACAGGAATATAACAAAAGCCACGAAGACCAGGCTCGTGAAGACACTTATATTCCCCATATTTCTGTACGCAGCCGAAACGTGGACCTTGCGAGATGTGGAAAGGCAGAAAATAGACGCTCTCGAAATGTGGTGCTGGAGAAGAATGCTTGGGGTATCGTGGACAGAGTTTCGTACAAACGTCTCGATACTTCAAGAACTCGGTGTTAAGCAGCGTCTATTTTCAACAGTACAATCTCGCATCCTTACATTCTTCGGTCACGTATCTCGGCGTGGCGATCAGTCCTTAGAACGCCTTGTCGTCCAGGAGAAGGTGGAAGGCGCTAGACCGCGCGGCAGGTCACCTACACGCTGGGCTGATCAGATTAAGTCCGCCGTAGGAGAAACACTGAATCAGTGCAGCAGGATGACCTCCAATAGGCAGCGGTGGCGGAGCGTCGTGAAGCGCATCACATCTGCGCCTTCTACTTCTACTACATAGCGATCACGACCGCTCTGGCAAGAGCGTACCGAATGAGAAGAAGAGCGAGATGGCGTTCTTTAAAAATAGGCCGATGTAGAGGCTTTAATATGGTGGATAAGATCACAGCATTGACTGACAGTGACACAATGGAGCTTCCAGTCTGCCAAATGTGGGTATCCGTACAAGGACGTCGATTAATAAGTAATAAAATAGTAGTTAATTTTTATGCGTAACTGTTTTAATGCGAAAATATATTCAATGTATCTGTTTAAAAGACGATGAGTAATAACTTTTCAATGAAGTTTTTCTTTCAGGTCGTCACCGAAAAAAGAAGAAGGGAAGAGGAGTCGAACCAAATGCCACACTCCTTTGGGTCTTTCTGCGGGTGCCCTAAGTCTGTCTTCGTGTCTGCCCGGACATACAGTGCTATTGCTGTGGGATCCTGCACATCTTAACTACACCGTACTACAGGTATTCTGAAAATATAAAACAAATCGTAATAAGTTTTAGGTTATAAAAGCTATTCGTCTCATCACACACACACACACACACACACACACACACACTTTTATATTTTTATATTATTTTATTATTCCAGGAAGCATCGATAATGTACTTCGTGCACAGTGACTGCTTGCCGGCTCTAGACCTCAGTATTCACGTGAAGAACGAGAGTGAGAGACGACTCTATACTGTGGCTAATGTTGAGTCCAAGGAGTATTGTTATGCTAAAAAGGTATTTAAAAAAAAAAAAAATCGTGTAAAACTATTTGATATTATGGTTATAAGTAAATTGTCTACACTGTATAAGGTTCTGCACACATGAAGCTTGTGTATAGCACATTATTTGAATGATGGTTAAATCTCTCTATGGGCAGTCACCCACGTAGTCCTGCTCCGTGGGTGACTGCAAGGCTATGGCTAAACTACGTACAAAAATCCTCGGAGCAGTGAGGTCGCTCCATGAAGCCTTTGAAGTGCCCAGGAGACTTCTGGAAGGACCTAGGCTCCAGACTATTAATATGGCCAATGTTAAGCAGCACATTTCAAAACCATAATTATTTTGCCTTCCTCAGGCTAACATAGACAGATAGATAGAGTTTCTGTTCCATATAGAACGATAGAAAATAGAAGGGCACGGATCAGTCTGATTTTGGTGAAAAATGAATGAAAAACAAAGTAATACTTAAGTAACTTTGGTAGATTTAAGGAAAGATTGGTAACAACTACTTGTACAACTGCGAGTACTGGCTATCTTGTTTAAGATATTCGTAGTCTAACTATAAAGCAGTACTTATAGACTCATAAATCATGATATTAAAATATTGTCATCAGTCGAAATTGTGTGAGTAGTTTGCTTTACAACAGTCTACCAACTTACCGTAGTTTTGTTTTGCAGGCTCTTAAATCTTAATGTGGTTGAAGTTTTCATTTTCTTTGTTTATTACTGTTATTGTTATCTTTTAGTTTTTCCCTTTGATATAGTGCTTAAGTTCTAATGTAATTGATGTGTATGTGTAAGTGTGTTAAATTTGTGATGTCATATTTTCTTGTATTTTTGATGTGAAACATCTATAGCCGCACGTAAAACCGATTTCTGGCGTGGCGACGCATGCCGTGGCGACGCATCGCCACGCTATATGATGGTATATACATACAATCTATATGCAGTTGTAAATGTTTGTATTTAATGAAAATAAATGTTTATTCAATAAATAGTCATCGTTATCTGGAAAACAAAATCGTAAAATTTTATTTTATCATTTTGACATATTTAGTTCCTATCACAATCTGTTCTTTACTGCATATTACTTGACAAAATAATTTCGATGTTTCACATCTGCCAGGCGTCCCGTGACGGCTCACATTTTTTTAAATTTAGAATTTAATTAAATAAATATTTTCTTTTTTAGAGTGGTAACCGTTACCAAATGCCCCGTGGATCTCGCTTTTACCGTGTCCGAGTTAAGCCGGTTAAACCTCATCCGCCACACCCACAATGCTGCGACCATAGACACAAGCAAGGTTAGCTAATTACACTTTACAATTTTAGTACTCATAAGGATAAGGATTTTAATGTTTAAGTTTGTAGTGATTCCATTTCGCTTTATAAGCCCCTGTAGTGGCATTGAATTTTATGCTTTACAAATGTGTTCGGAGTATGGAGTCAGGACTAGCTTCGCAAAGGACCTTTATAAAATTACATTATCTAAAAAAATTTTTAATCAGGAGTGTTTTTTGACTTTGAAGACTTCAGATTTTAAAAGGACAATTTGATTGACTTTTTTAGAGCGTAAAAAGTCGAGTGTAAATTGTAACTTAAGTTTTAATTTTTGGTTAGTTAAAACTATTATAGATTTGGTGTATAATATACTATAGTCGATGCATTATGAACTGAGGATTCGGGTGATAAATCATATTTATCTGTATGTCTCGCTCGCACTTACAGGCTATATCGATCGTACCGTATCGGGATCGATAACGGGATAGGTACGATCGATTTATGTTCACTATTAATATTGATTCTTGTATGATAAAATGTTTGTTTCGATGTAATCATAGAGAAACTGTATTGATCGTAAGATGGCCCCAAAAAGGGTAGTTTTTATCTTTTCTAGGGATATCTCTTAGTTCTTCAAAAATCCTCAGCCGTATCTTCCACTGTGTCTATCCTTATATTCCTGTAGGTTAATTATCTTTGATCTCTTAAAACACGTAGACGCATCGACCCCGCCTGCGCAGGTAGTTAATATCGATAAGGGGTTGCATTACGTGCAAATTCCCACTGTCAGTGACATTTATTGCCCGACGACTCAGTTTAAAATGCGTCGTCTTTGTGTTGTGTGGGCTTTCTATAATTTACCGTTACAATCCATATCATAGAATTTTACATTTATTTGTAATTAACGGTCTTTGCGTTCATCATAAAGTTATTCAACTGCTGTACATCAAATCTAATATGACGTTGGATATGAATTAACTTGTAATTGAATTCACGTATAAATTACGTACTTGCACGTATACGCTACGTACTTATACGTTGCAGTGTTGCGTTTTCATACTTATAAATGCATGAATGCACGCGTTGCGTTCCAGATGCACTGAAAGACAGCGTCCTGTCCGCACTCGACGCAAGGCCGCTCAAGAAGTGGCTCACCTTCATGCATGCACCAGGTCGTTGCTTTTACTCAAATTTTAATTTGCCATCATATTATTTTAACATTCGTGTATTTTTTATTATATCCCAGTGAGAGTAGTTTTTTAGTATTTGGTATTTTATATTGATTTTCATCACATGCTGTCTTTTCTGCATTAGTGTCTCTTAATATCAAAACCTAGATTTATATTAGAAAAATTGATGTTTAAAAATATTTTTTTCAATATGTTAACGACAATTTAAAACTTTAAGAAAATTAAAACTACTTAGGGGAACAGATTTCATATAAAACTTGTTGTAATAGAAAAGGAAATTCACAAATTTTCTGACAGATTCGCAGAAGTCAGTGGACACAAGCCAATCGACCAGTTCCGCGACCGACGAAGCTAGTAAAGTGGAGGTAGCGACTGCTACACTGATTAACCTGGAGTCACCCGTGTCTTGTAGTGATGCTGCGTTGGCCCCGCCACAATCGGACTTAGATCAGCTCGATTCGATAGAGTCCAGCGAGCAATGGCAGTCTACTAAGATGCAAGCTTCCACCGCTAGTGCATTGTAAGTATAAAAAGTCACTTATTTTTATTCAAAACGTTTTGCATAGAGATTTATTATCATTCTTTTTAAAACTGTGCTCTAGGTGATGTTTTTTTTGGTCTTTCTTAAATAATTAATATTAATTAAAATAGGGTATAATATTTGAAAACTTATCAGTAATAAAATGAATATAAAACATTATGATTTAACCCTATTTTCGTTAACTCAATTTTTATGTATTATAAATAAAATTAAGGTTAAATCAAAGTCCTTTGTGATATGCATGGTCAAGCGTGACTAATCCACCTACGGGTGTGACTACTGCTTGGATCAGAGGATGCTTAAATTAGACAGATATTTACATAAAGTCTACTATGAATTTGTGTATTGAATTGCTGTGTATGCTTGAAAATTCTAAAGAAAATACTTCTTAAAGTTAAAAATACAGTTAGGGTACAATTCAGAGTCGAATCTTTGTGTTAAGCGTGATTTCCCTATGTCAAAAAATTAGTTTTTGAATTTTCGGGTTAAAAGTACTATTGCACTTGATGTAAATTTTTTAAATTACTATTTATAATTATCCTAAAAATCTTTATGTATCTTCACATTTCAGAACGGATATGGAATGCAGTGTAGGAAGATGTGCCGGTCCGGAGCCATTGGAATTGACTGTGAGCTCAGTGGCCGTAGTGGCACGTGGTTCCGTGCCACCAGAATCAGAACTGGCCGAAGAAGCAACCCCCTGACGTCCGCACACCCTACCCTTACGGCATTCGCACACTAACTAACGTATACATTTTGCGAATTTATAACGAGTATGAAGTCTGTGCGTATACCGTCTACGAAAAACATTTATGTACGCAGCTTTGTATACGTTGCAGTCAACGTATTCGTCCGTGCGAATGCCGTGTCGATGTCGAATTTGTCTACATGTCTTATTTCTGCCCAAATGCGAATAAAACGTCTTAAGCGTTGTCAAACTTTAGATTTTTACTGACGAGTAAAGAATTTAAGCAGCTGTACAGCTGCCAGAACTATTTACTGTTCTTGTTGGTATAATTTGGTCTGTGTGTTCACGCATAGGAATTATAATTGACTACATTGTTACGTACAAACGAGACAAAACAATTAACACAATTCAAAAGTAGTGGGTAGTACCACAAAATAGATGAAGGTTGGAGTTGGATCTGGAAACTAAAATGTTGTTTAATCTTGCTTAAGAGCGCGGCCACACGATGCGGTAACGGTGCGGTGCGGCGTCGCAATTATCGCAATTATTTCGAGCTATAGGGTGCCACACGGGCGTTGCGGTGTGGCAATATATTTAATCCCTCCCCGCCTCGTCTCGCAGGTCACTAGTCCGACGCGCTTGCGGCGCAACGCGTCGTGTGACATGGAATAGTAATTTGTGTGTAGGATGACGTTGCGGCACCTCTCCGGTGCCGCACCGGACCATTACCGCATCGTGTGGCCGCGCTTTAACCTTTGCAGCACGTTTGCGGTGTAAGAAATATCCTCCATCTTAATCTATTCCGACGTGTAACGACAGAAGGATAATGTCCAGTACATGTTTATTTTGTCATCGAAATTATACATTTACTCAGTAAGAACAATACAATAATTTCAATTATACAAAAAAAATTGTTAATTTAATATTAACGTATTGTTCGTACTAAATTCAACGTGATTCAAATGTGTTAGAAATAGTGCCGATTAGAGATTCTTCAGGATTTCGATCTGCATATATATTTTTTAAATATCATTTTACCGACAAAATTAACCTATGACATACTACGGGTATGTGTATACAAAAATAACACAGAATTGGCATTATTCCACCTAATTCGTCTTCCATTGAAATAAATATGATTTCTAAATTAATAAAATTCACAATTTTTGCTCGTATGAGCCTGTACTTAGTTGATTTGAATCTTAAAATTATTATATACATTTAATATCTATTTATCTTAAAATCGTAGACTCGAATTTTTTTTCGTGATCTTTTTGAATAGTACAAATTATTTTAGTTGTTTTTAATTAAATATTTGTGGTTAATAAAAAAATCCGTATCGTTATTTTCACATTTAAACGGCACAAAATGAATTATTTTTTTGTTTGATTTTATTTTATTTAGTAGCGGTAGCTGTGTATCTTTATAGAAATCTAGGTATCTTCACTTTTAAGATTTGTCCTACTTTAAGTCTACTGAAACCTAAGTCATAGCTTAAGGACTTAGTGTCCAGTCTACTCTCTTTAAGCGTTAGGTTCATTATCCACGAACACTTAGCGTACAATATACGTATACGTTCACGTACACGTCTAAATATTTTAATACTAAAAGCTGTATGCTGTGCGGAATGCAGCAGAGACGTACAATGACGTATACGTACGTCTACGTCTTCGTCGGTAATTAATAAGAACGCTTACGTGATCTCGCTTCAACTTGAACTCTTTGAAACTAGTTCTATTCTAGACGTAGTTAAATTAAATATAACGATTTCACAGATCTAGGCTGGTGTGTACATGCTATCTCGGTCGTCACAGCGACTAGCTTCCGTTATTTTGTGATACTTAGCATGTATGAACTAGCTATCGAAGCACAGATTTCTTGCGTCCGTAATTTTTCTTATGTAAATTTTAGATTAATGCGCAAAGTGTTTGGAGAGGGCATCGCTTCGTGTTGTTTGTTTGTGGCCTTATATTATCGGCCCGTTTAAGTTGGGGATGTCTCTAATCGCGTATTCGGGCTTTTGGTGTTAGAGGCATCGTTCAGCTTCGCCGATGCTGTGATAGTACGTGCTGTGCTCATGCTCCGATTTTAAAATAGTACATGGACAGCTCTTTAGTTCGTGGCCTATTGCGAATGTGTTAATTCGGATCGTTGTATTATAAGGCATCGCAATGGTACAATTGCGATGATGCAATTGATGTTGGCGTTGATCGATTTTGGCCCTATTGCAATATTAATGAATCGGTTGATGATGATTTGGCAATAGCCAGTTCTCTTTTGGTTGTATCTTTATACTTACGTACGATACGTGTACGTGAGTCAGAGAGAACTGGCCGGAACTCGTCGATTTGTCTATTGGTAGCTCGTAAGGTTTTATTAATACACAATTTGCTATAGTACTCGATTATTGGCTCGGTTAAGTAAATGTTATGTGACATGGGATGACACGAATTCTATTTAATATACGTTTATTAAACAATACTCATCCGTACACGATATGTATGTCTATTTATTATGGTTTTCCCTCATTCGCTTCTATGTTAGGAATTCGTGTCGAGATGTTCTTCTGGTATTGTTATTGTAAATAAAGCTGTCTTGTTTGTTGAAATAACACAAAAGTTTATCAATATTTCCCGGGAATCATATTTTATTGTGTATAAATATGAGAATGCAAAGTATTAAAATGATCTGTGTGGAAATTTTAATAAATCTTTGTGTATTGTTAAATTGATAATGTTTATAGTCATTGTAAGGTACATATATTTTGCGATTACGAATGCATAATAAATTTTATCGTGTAATCGCTTATGGACTAGTTTGTAGTGACCAATTTTATCTTTAGTGATTAAAAGAAATGTAAAATTGATAATTTTAATGTAATTTTTATATACAATAAATAGACATTTTATAAAAATGCATTTTTCTTCAAATGAACTCATCATTCATTAACACTTATAATAGGTCCAGATAAAGGAACATGACTAACGCGAAACACAAAAATCGAGAACAAACCTCATATTTACACGATAACAGGCTATATACACATTTATCTAATAACATCGAGAATAAAGAAATTATAATAAGCCGCCAAATGTGCTGGCTTGGGAGTGTTGCGCGTCATAATACTGTTTGCATTCCTGCGTATTAAGCGTGTTGAACGCGCAATCCGTATAGTTCCAAGCGTGCATCTCTACGTTGGCTTGGGAGCAATCCTGGCTATATCTATAAAAACGTTGGTCTTCCATTTCCACCGGAGATTCTCTCGTGTCGATTGGATAGTACTGTGCTTCCTCTGGGTAATATTGCTGAGGATACGCCTGTTGATCACAGTACTCTAATTGGTATCCGGTTCCGAAAAGCTCCGGTGATGAGGTTTCGCTAGATTCGGATCCGGCCGCTCGTTGCCATTCAAACCAATATGAATCTTCGGGCCTTGAATTTTCACTGTTTAAATCGGCGAACGTCGGTGGAGATTCAAGGGTGTTCTCTTCCATTGGGAAATCGAGTCGTATTGGTTGGTCTAGTTGGAATATTTCCTCGGGGTGGAAAATGTCGTCAGCTGGTAGAGTACCGGGGTCGTATGGCTGCTGATGTGGGGCTGAAACTGGGGGCGCTACGTAGGTGTAAGGTTGTTCGGATTGGGTCCATGTTGATGTCGTAAATGTTTCATTTGAGATTTCGGGACGCCACCGGCAGTTGCATTCAAATGGACCACACGTGCACGTTAAGCCTGCAAAAATACAAATATATTAGAGATGTCATAAAAAACTGAATGTAAAGTACAACTTGCAAATAAATAAAAATGATTAGGTATTTAATAAAACTAATACTTGAATATTAGAGTCAACAGTGGCTTTGTATAACGAATTCTGCAATTTTAATAGTCTTCTTTAATTCAAAATTATGCCGGATACAAGCTCAAATAAAATTTAAACAGATGTTAATTATGATAGTTTCGGAGAATATTTATCCTAGCAAGAACAAGGCCTGAAAATAAAATTAACTACAATAATTCAATATAAACGCTTTATTTACCTCTTTGACTGTCTGGAATCAGTGGTGGTGGCTGAAGGTTGTTCTTTTGTGTCATTTGCTTGTCAGGCTTAACATTAAGGATCTTATCGGCGATGGCTGCTTCTCTTGCTAGTAGAAGAGCTAAGCCACGCACTCGCCTGCCTGCTCCCAGGGTCCTCCTCACTTCACTGGCGCCTTTAGCTTCAGGTCTAGGATGGTCGTGGGAGCCTTTTGCTTGAAAGAATATTGCGTGCTCTGTATGTCTCCAGAAATGGGTCACGGGGTAACCGCAGTGTCCCCTGCAGGGCTGAACTTCTAGTCGTCCGCCATTGCAGAGCCGATTTGGACATGGTTTACCTAATTAAACATTATAACGTTAGAAAAAATAGTACAAAGTTACAAAGCTGACTAATAAAACTATACATTCATATCAGTAAGATATTTAAATCGGACTCATACAAAATGTTGAGTAGCGAAAACACTTTTTTTATATTAACGTACAAATATTAGGTAGTTTAATTCATTAGCTATCTTACGCTTACGGCCGTACAAGTATTATGGAAGCACTATAGAGGGTCTTTGATTTTCTTATTTGGTGATTACATTAACAGTAATTATACAGTTTTACTCATAGTACCCACACATTGTCTATGCTTGAAAACGATATGCATTTTCGAGGTTTTCCACATAAAAAGAATTCGTTTATGTACTATTATTTGTGAGAGCTATGCTTGTTTTTTCTGAAAAGAGGAATGGGGGGGGGGGGGATAAAATGATGTGCAAGGCCCCCTTGTCACGTAACTATTTTCTTATAAACTAGACTGCCGATTGGCTTTTGGTAGGTCTAGAGCCTAATAGAGCTATTCAATTACAATTACCTTGCTGTTTTTTCCTTGCTTTATCACAAATCGCTGGTCGTAAATGTACTCGCGAACCGTCTGGCAATCTACACCTCGTAGAACAGACGAGAACTCCAAGACAGCTCTTCTTCAGGATGTGAACGTTGTGGTTATTTGTATTCCTCATTGCCCAGCCGGAAGCATGCCGCCTTGCCTCCTCACAGCTAGGGGGATAAACACGTCGCACGTGGCCATCACACCATTCTCCAAATGTGTCAAAATGTGTCACTCTGGGCACGACGGCGTCATTAATGTCCCATTCAGGTGTAGCGTGTCCGTCTGACATGTCACTCCTGGTTCTGCAATAGATTATATACATTGTACATATACGCTAAAAGGACCCTTATTGGCACCGTATTAAAAGCAGAACGAAAATATAAAGAGAAACCGTTGTTACGATGGGAGCTGCAAGCACGCGGTAAATTTGACACGTAAATAATACGTATAATAAACAGACATGGTACTAAAGACACGGATTGGAAGTGTCGCGACACCTATAAAGGAATCTTTTTCGTAGTAAAATCCTTAAATAGGTATACCTACGTTATTAAGAATACAAGAGAAGCGTGAACTAAAAAGTAATTATATCCTCTCGTTTATAAGTTGTAACGTATATTGAAATTTTGGTCTGCTTTATCGTTATTCGTTGAGAAAGCTCCCCTTTACAACGTCTCGTTAAGCCAATTGAAAAGTTGGAGCTTTGGGGAGTGCGTTGCTTAATTGGTATACGCGTTTGAACCTATTTAACAGTTATATAATCGTATTTGTATATCATAGTAAAAATAAAATGTAATAATTTGGTTTGTTGCTCAAGATTAACGAAAAAGTTATATATTTATGATGATAAGCTCGGTTGGTCATGTCTAAGTGCACCCGGCACACACACGCTTACTTACTGCGCGAACATAATCCTTTCGCTTACGCTATAAATCTTTAATATATCTTTTCGCTGTACCTATTAGATTATTAGTGTGGAGAAATAAACTGTTATCAAAGTGTCAAAGTTCTTTAATTGTGTTCCCTGAAGATAACCCATCATCACGAAGAGAAGACACGCAACCTACATCTCCATCTCCAACCTACCTACCTACCTACATCTCCAACACGTGCCTTTTGTATTTCATACAACAGAGCACAGAATCGTATTTTATTTAAAAAATACAGCCTTCCACACTTCCATACAGTCTGTTTTATAGACTGAGACAGTTTCAGATGTGTACTTTGTTAAATTTTGTACATATCAAAGGGTTTTAATTAAATTTATTTCAAACTCAAACTCAAAAATATCTTTGTTCATATAGGGAAACATGTACACTTATGAACGTCAATAAAAACAAATTAAATTAATTGTAAATTTACATATACAACCAGTTCGCAAGTCAAGGGCGTAGAGCGGGTAAGAAGAACTGGCAAGAAACTTTCCGCCACTCTTTTCAATCGCCAAGTTTTTAATACAAATTGTTTGAACTGGAGCAAATCAATCCCAAGGATTAGAATCATTTCAGTATTCGTCACATTTATATAAGGCTTTATTAATTAATTTAGTTTTAACGAGGGCTTTGAGTTTAATTAAGTGATAATTCTCTAATTTCGCTTGGGAGTTTGTTGTAAAAACGAATACAATTTCCATATAAGGAGTGGTTTATCTTCTGGAGCCTGGTTGGTCGCACACTCAAATTAGTTCTATTTCCTTAAAGATCCTTACAGATAGTATTTAAAGCTTCGTTAACTCATAGAAAGTATCTAAACTAGGTATTAAAATCTGTTCTTTACTACAGAACAGTTTTCTTTATAGCGAGTGCGGTATATATGCTTTTTTTTTTAAAGAGTACCGAGAGTTTTTTACGCCGGCTGTTTCTCTCGGCCAACACCTTCTGTCTTCTTTGCCGATGAGCAGGGATGCCAACAGGCTCGAATTTATTGACGAAGAATAAATGATACTTTTATGATCCTATGTTCCAAAATAAACGTATTTTATTTTATGAGAGATCTTTTTTGTATGAACTTACGCCAAAACCCAATAAACTATTTGAATTCATTTTTGACCATCTGAGATAGACATCTCAATCCAAATATTGATAAAAGTGTGCCAATAACCAATCGACGTATTGTAATAGCCATCAGTCGATACAAGCTATCCATGGTAGGTCTGATCGGTGTATGTGGTATTCTTCTGTGCTATTCCTTCGTATGAAAATGACAGTTCAACTGTGCCAATATCATCTTAAGATTAGACATGTATATTTCAATATTATTTGTACTTATTACTTTATTTGTTTTATATTGATTATCAAATATGAGTGTAAAGAGCGAAGAGATAGCATTCTATCCATCGCCAAAAATGGATTGTCTTGGTAGGGTTTTAATTATTGGGATCGGGCGTAAGTCAATATACTGACTCATTTTTATATATTAACTTGAATATTTACTTATTTTTGTTAACAACAAGTCAAGCAGTCAGAATTGAAATGTACTCATATAAAACTATCTGTTGACTATTGTAAGTTATTAACGAAAGCGAAAGAAAATGCTAGTTAAAATTTCTTTATACTAAACATCGGAGAAAAGGGCACCCTTATTTAATCTCAATGAGTTTCAATTAAAACCAATTGCCCTGACACCTTACAGTTACCCTAAGCTAACATTATGTTCGCTTAGTCATCTATTTAAGTTACAAACTCCGTGTAAATATACCTTATAAAGTTATTTAAATGCTAGATATAATTAGTGTTTCGTATTTAGGGCCTGTTTCACAATGTCCGGATAAGTTCCAAATAAGCTATCTATTACTTATTTGTAGGATAAACAGTATTTTTGAGTTTCACGACTGTGAGATAGCGCTATACGTCATGAAATGTGAAGTTTCTTATTTGGAACTTTATCTTTCGAATAATTTATGTGTTGCATAGCTATTTGGCACTTTATCCATACATTGTGAAACAGACCCTTAGTATTTTAAATTAAAAATAGATTTACTATATATTATCGAAGTGTTAAGTGCTTACGTTAGTTAAATATGTTTTATATATTGTACTTAGTATCTATTTCTAGATAATATTTGAACTCAGACTAAACTTAGTCCTGTAGAACTGAAGAAAAACTACTTTACATACAGTTTAATTCAATTTTCAAAATTTAGTGTTAATTTGGAATAGTCTACATAACAATCTATTAAAATAATAAAAAATACGTTCAATAGTGATTTTTGTCTACACTTGCACAATAACAGAAAAAATTAGAGAGATATTATTAATTAAATGATGTCAATGTCAAAGTCTTAGTGCAAAAAGCAGTTTCTTCGAAAGTAAATAGTTATACATATAATATTGCAATACATAACTACGTGTTTTTTCAAGTCGGTTAAACTAAATCTATCACATTAACAACATTAAAACTCGTTTTATTTTACGTAGTATTCGTACTTGAGTCTGAGAAAAGAAATATCCTGCATTTTGTATTGAATATAAAATTATTGTGTTAAATTTATTGTATATCTATATGATACACGATACGTCGTTATAAAAATATAATAATTATAGAACCTAAGTACGAAAAAATTAATAAATATAATTCGCGAAAACATTGAATGCAGCAAACAATTCTTGTCTTTTATAGGTTAACAAAAATATATAAAATTATAGCTTGGTACGGTATGATTTACAAAGAGTTATTAAAGATTACCCATATTTATCGTAGAAATGTTTTCAATAAAATTATTTAATGTAAATCTACCTAATTTTAAGTTAATAAAACAACCCTTTACTAAAAATTGTCAATATCTATTAAAAATACCTTTTCAGTGCAGCGCGTGCGTCAGTTAAGTTTTTAGTTTAATAAAAAATAACTTTTATATATTTGTATTGTCAAAGTTCTTGATTTCACTGCTTCCGAATTTGATTTCTTAGTTATGTCATCAACATAATGTCAAAAAATTAGCTTTAACTCAAAAAAAATCGAAATCATTTTTATTAACACAATGTATAATTACGTCAACAAATAAATACATATGAAATGTTGTGTGTGTTACATACTAATTTTACATTTACTGCCAGTTCTCAAATCAAGGGCGTAGAACGGAAGTGAAGAACTTGCATCTAACTTGGAATCCCTATTCCGTAATAGAAATTACGTTTTAGGCAAATGCAATTCGATCAGGTTAACATAATTGTCTAAAATATTAGAAAAAATATTTAATACTTACAGGATAACCATCTCCAATAATGTAAAAACGTAATCACAATGTCTGTATCACACACACAACACGTATAGTTCAATTCCTCGATTCCGCATAAAAACTCCACACGCAGTTTACACGAGACCTCATAGCTCACTGACTTTAACGGCAAAAATAAACACAGGGATGATTGTCCCCACCAATATCCTTAGGGTAAGCGTGATCAGCCAATAACAGAAAAGCATTTTGCAAGCCCCGCCCCCTGACCAATCAGGGCTCACGCTTCATTTTTACGTGTCCACCAATGGTGTTGATTTACGTTTTCAGGAAAGGCCAGATGGGATATTTCAGATACATCACCTAGTTACATACTTATCGGTTCTCGTATTGATTTTTGTGTTTCCCGTTGCTGTCTTGGTTTGTTATTTAATATTGAAATTAAAAACTTCAAACCAATCGTAAATCTAATCTCATGATAATCATAATTATTTATTTATTCAAACGTACGATCATAAGTAGGTTATTATTGTGTTTGTTACAACGTTCGTCTAAATATTATATTAAAGTGCAATAACCCATTACTACACGCAGAAGTTAACTAGGCACCTCGCCAAGTACCAGGTGCCAAGTTGATTTGTGCGTGTAGTAAGGACCATTCAGTCTTTCCGCTATTACCACCAGCATGCTGTTAGGGCTTACCAGAGCTACAACTCGATTCCGCAATGACAATGCACTAGACGCTCCCTACATGTTTTTTGAATAAAACCTTAATATTCATAAGGATTACATAATTATAAAAATTTAAATTTAATGTAAGTTAAAATCCATCAAGAACGAAGAACGGACGAGAAGGAAATCGCCATTTTTTATTTGACAAGTTTGTATAGAGCTGCAACCTCTTGCTTCTGATATAGCTCTTTGCTTCAATCATAATATCGGATCTAGATTTCAGTATTGGCTAACCGTTTGAACTCCCAGGGAAGTGCATAACTGAAGTATTTCCGAACCAATTCGACTTAGGGTCCTTCAAGAAAAGAGCGTACCAATTCTTAAATTCTAAAGGCCGGTAACGCACTCGCGAGCTTTCTGGCATTGAGAGTGTCCACGGGCGGCGGTATCACTTAACATCAGATGAGCCTCCTGCCCGTTTGCCCCCTGTTCTAAAAAAAAAATCCACAGTCAGCCGGTTCGCAAAAGTGAATCGATGCGTGGACGACTGACTCAAGGTACAAAAGTGCTAATTTAAGTACCATTAAATTAATTCGTAGATATGCAGAATGTCGATTGAAAGAGGGAAATGATGCGGGCGTTTGTTATATTATCGGACCAATTACGTATGGTTTATACTCAAACTCCACCTCAAAATATCTTTATTATTATTAAATAAAAAATAAAATACGTTTACTTTAAAAATAAGATCATCATTACTTCCACGTCATTAAATTCGAACCTGTAGGCATCCCTACTCATCGGCAAAGAAGACAGAGGGTGAGGCCGAGAGAAAAAGCCGGTGTAGAAAACTCTCGGTACTGTTTTAAAAAAGCAAATCATCAAACAATACTACAATATTTAAAACAAATATAGAAAATAAATTAGAAGGTATAGGTAAGCAAGTGCACTTACGAACGTAAAAAAGAATTAAATTTATCGTAAATTTACATTTACTACCAGTTCGCAAGTCAAGGGCATTAAATAAATAACTTTCAATACAAATAACATAATACATACATTGAATAGCTAGACTAATTCTTTGTGCGAGGTAGCTGCCAGCTCTTCGTTCTCCTGTGATGTCGACAATGAAATGTTTGAGTGAATGAATTAGTTAAACACCTTTATGTTAATATACCACTATGTTACCTTAATATGTAATTAAGGATCAAATTCAATAGTTTAACTTAAAAAATATTTCGTTCAATTTTTTATTTTTTTATTTCCTTGGGTTTTTGTGCGAGGCGCAAGGGTGATGGCTATGTTCTCCACCCCCCCAAGACCGCCGCATCTAGTGGCAGAGCTGAACTTTTAGACCAAGTTATTCGTTATGATATGAACAAGGAATGGTATCCGTGGCTAGCAGATATGTCTTAAATGAGAATAGAAGGCGATTGTCAGAGCGGCTTCTAGTGTGGGTCCAGCTATATTATAGTAAACTTCGTTGTTATTAAACAAAAAACATTCCTAATCCTCTTTGGCTAATAACGTTTCTTAGAATTACCATAAATTAAATCTGTGTCTATAAAATATATCATTAAAATGGTTTTAGCATAACAAACATTTATAACAAAAACGTTTATTTGATTACAGCACACACACATATGTGTAGAAACTAAATACACTTTAATCAAAAGTCGACCCAACTCAGTCTTGAGTTGCTGACACCAGCTAGCCACACTGATTTTCAGTGAACTCTTACTATCTTGAAGTGACATCTATACATTTAATAATCAAAATAAAAAAAGCAACTTACAAATATAATACATATTATATTAATATTCAAGTATGAAAAGTTTGAATATTTTGTAACTACAATTACAGTCGGCCTGCAATTACGAAAAAATCAAAAAGTATTTGTGTTATCAAAATGATGATATATTCCATTATTATGTGTTGACACTAAAAGCAAAACCAAAATATGATTAATTTTAACGTAGACAATGTGATCATATATGTGTTATATTTTCTATGACGGCAATTTACATTTTCCATGACGGCAATTGTGTAGACTTAGGGTCTGTTTCATAATTTCCGGATAAGTTCCAAATAAGCTATTTATTACTTATTGGTAGGATAAACAGTGTTGTTGCGTTTCACGACTGTCAGATAGCGCTATTCGTCATGAAACGCGAAGTATCTTATTTGGAACTTTTGTCTTTAGAATAATGTATGTGTTGCATAGCTATTTGGTACTTTATCCATACTTTGTGAAACAGGCCCTTAGTAAAATTTAATCCCATTAATAGAACTAAAAACGTGCCTCTTATTGTAACCGTAGAAATAAGATAATCTTCTTAGACTCGCTGCTATACATGTTAGACTCCGTTATTTGTAAACAGTTACTAAGCTGTAAATTACCCCAAAGGCTTAAAACTAATTGTTTAAGTCTCAGGCAATAGTTTAATCCAGCTCCCGTTGATTTGGCGGCTCGTTAAATTTACGAACAGGATTAGAAAAGCAAACTATAAAAGTGATTAAAGAATTCGTGTATAAGACGAGAAAAAACGTGTTTATCGGATTAATACATTGATAAGTGTGTGTGGGCGGGGTCTCTTCCGGTGTCACCCGATACACCAATTGACGCCCAAATAAAAAACAAATTGCACTGGTATTAACAATTTGCGTCCCCTCGCCGCTCCGGATGTTGTCAATCCGCGAAATTGAAAACAATTCCTTCGTAGAATAAGATGATCGTACTTATCAATGTATTACTCATTACAAGAGCCATATAATACATAAGATATGTAGGAAAGATTTGTTAAGTTTTAGTAACAAAATTAGCATTAAAAAAGTGGTAGGTACTCAGTTAGACCATGCATTCAGTTATTATAAAAATCATTTAGAAAAAAAAAACGGGGAATATTCCAAAATAAAACCTTTAATTGTATTAATTCATAAAAGGTAATTCAATGTAATTACACTGTCTTAAACAAAGCATTGATCTGTCTCTTTATCGCAGTGTAAGTACAATTTGACAGAAAGAAAAATACCTAAAATATAAATAAAATTTAAAAAAAAACGTGTGTCTACTTCCGTACCTACACGCATTTGAAGTTATACTTCTTTGGCGTAACAGGATACAAATCTTATCACGAATTTTAAGTTTCGCCTTATTTTCGTTTGTAGAAATAAACGATCGTAACAATAGAAAAAACATAAATGTTAACTATAGCTAACTTCACAGTGTCGGTATTTTGTGACGGTGTGCGGGAGCATCCTAAAAATGTAGGTACTCTCATCATTTTTCTCTAACGCGCCAAAAGAAGTATAACTTCAATAAATGTTACGCCTAAGCCTTTAGTTTTAAAGCAATACACGTGTAATTAACAAGTAGCTGGCTGCTAAGCGATAACGTTTCGCAACGGCATTCGAAATTCAAATCAAATACAGGTCGCAGTGTCCATGACAAGATAACCCCAGATAACGAATCTCCACATCGCCCTATAAGCCTTTCCACACAACCGGCGCTCAAACAAAGGATCAAATTAAACAAATCCGCAGACAATCGCGTTCCAACGAACGAACATGAAAGAGAGTTAATCAAACACTATTTTCCAAGCAAATACGTTAATACACCCCCGCCTGTGACACGTCGCAACTGTCATACAACAAATAGGTTTATGATTGACCTCGCTCTTTCGTCTATGACGAATCCGAAAATGCGCAATTGAGGAATTCAGCTTTGCCGGGTGTAATTTTATGAATACTGGGATGACTGGTATTGATTTTGTAAGACACCTTCTTTAATATAATTAAACTCAGTTCAGTTCTTGATTAAATATATAAGATAACTTCTCGTCGTAGTATAGAATTTCGTGTAATAATGAAATGCATGCAATACTGATAATAGACCTATAAGTAATGTATAAATATATTTTTATTAGTAATCAATGTAGTGCTAACAATTTCCTAACCTACAAAGATAGTTAAAACTGTACTGCGATACTTATTGATAAAGCGAGGAAAGCCCAAGGTCTGGGGTCACCCGTACCTACAACGACAACTTAACTCTTTAATAAGCGCCTGAGCACCTGAACCCCACGACCCAAGAATCACTACTCCAAAGAAAACAAAATCGAGGTTGAAGCAAATATAAGACACATGTGAGCCGTTTATTATTTTTCGCCTGTTTTGCCGCGGCCCTAGCTTTTTTGCTTGCCAGAGGGAGGTTAGACGGGACAAACGTGTCCACACAAGTAGCATCCCATACCAAAGCCAAGCAAAAGGTATGTAAGTATTAATTAGGTACCTTGTGACTTAGATCTTTTTGCCGACAGTTGAAGAGTACAGGATTTCCTGCGATATCCACAATTAATGTAATATGAATTACTAGTGACCCGCCCCAGCTTCGCACGGGTGCAATGCTGATGAAAAGCAGGTTTTTATTATGTATTGTTATTTCCGTCGCTGGAAAGGTCCGATAATATATGCGTTTAATCGCTGCTAAATAAGTTGTAATGGGCTGTATAGATCTATATTAAATGAACAATGTATTCAAGGTATTTAATTGGTTAAGGATTAATGCTGTATTGGTTAAAATCGCTTCGAAAATTACCCATTATTTGTCGTAAAAAGTAAATGACAAAAAAAAGTTATTGTGGGTTATCCATAAGAGATAGACATATACCATCACGGACTTTTCTGTTGACCTTTTCAATGTGTACAGTACTTAGTACATTACTTTGATAAAACTCGTAGGGTTCAGCCTGCGTTTGCAATGTAAGCGGAAAAAATGTAATTATTTACGACATCACATTAGAAACATCAAAGATAACAGTACTTCTCCACTATTTAATGGATGTTATTATACATATAAACCTTCCTCTTGAATCACTCTATCTATTAAAAAAACCGCATCAAAATCTGTTGCGTAGTTTCAAAGATTTAAGCATACAAAGGGACATAGGGACAGAGAAAGCGACTTTGTTTTATACTATGTAGTGATTACAAATGTTTGTGATAAGAAAAGCCTCCTGTATTTAAATTTTTCGTGAAGCAATATTTTTAGATGTTTTCTGTCTTATCCATTTTTTTTTATATATTATTATTATTCTTCAAATATTGATGTTTTTATGAAAAACCAAACGTTATTTTTTTTTAAATCAATAGGTGAAACAAGGTGAAAAGTGACAAAGTTTTATTGTGGAAAGCTGTGTTCGTAGTTAATTTATTACCGGCCGTTATCTATAGTATGCGGGTGCGCGCGCGCAGCCATCTACTATCTTCTGTTTGACATGCAGCACGTGCCTCTACAAATGTATTAGGAAAGATGTCTTTAAACAGTAAAGTTTGGGCAAACTTTATAATCCATCGGAGTTTTTTATAAAGGTTTTTTTTACAAGAATGTTTGGGCTTAACATAGTAATTTTTTAGAGTTAATATTTGCTTTAAACAAAGAATCTGTTTTTTAAATTTATATACTAATTTATTACTATTTATGCATTCAGTATTTTTATTGGAATGGAATTAAAAAGTCCTGTAATAGAACGAATTTTACTTCGAATTCATAATTAACATATCTTTCATAATCTGTGATCACACGACACAGTTTTGCAAAATGTCCAATGAATTATACAATGGTAAATAAATTTATGTTTTTGGGTTTTTTAGACAATCACTTCCACCCAATCAAATTGCCACCAGTTCTTGAACAATGACGCAAATTCGATTCCACTCGATAAAACTTTTCCCATCTTCAGTCCCCGGACTATACGAACAAATGAATAAAGTTAATCCAGATTTATATAGAATAATAATTTCTCAAACTTTTAGCTGAATTACTTTCCCATCTTCAGTCCCCGGACTATACGAACAAATGAATAAAGTTAATCCAGATTTATATAGAATAATAATTTCTCAAACTTTTAGCTGAATTACTTATGAATATGTTGAATTATCAAAGTGCGAATAACCCTTGCTAATAAATATAGTAATATATTTTGCATAAACATGGGCACGATGGCAACACTTTTAAGAATACAAAAGAATAATGATTCATAGCGAATTTATACAAATTGTTATTGTTCGTTTGGTTTTAGTGAAATTGCTATACTTTTATTAATAACTTATTTTATTTTTTATTTATTCACACTTCATTAAATTTATCCAAAAGCAAATAAATACAAATATCTATATATAAACGATGCAACGTGCGGCTTTATTCTAACAAGCGAACCGTTCCAGGCAACCCCTTGATGCGTAGACCGAGGCGAATCAGATTACTTTTTCTTTGAGGTTGAGCAAATCGTACTAAAGTGTTATATAATATTATTTTTATTGATAAAATCGTAAGAAGTAACAATTAGCTATTAGACGAACATTTAAAAACTTAAATCATACATTTATTGTCTTAATTAGCTATCAAAAACTATCAATTAACATAGATACGTTAAAAAAAATACTTTTTCGTCTTTCAAAAGCGTTTGAGTAATATTAGGTATGAATCGAGTATATGTACGAATATATAAAACTATTTTAAAATTAGATACCTACTAGTAGGTAAGAATACATTATATTATAGTTAGTTTTATCAAACATAGACAATTTTCAATAATTTCCGTCATTTATTTGAAAAGTTCACACAATAGTGCGTTTAAAATGACGTTTCACAATGGTTTATGGTTAGGCCATTTCACGCTCACCCTTAAACAAAGGGCGAATAATCTAATAAATGAATAAAGATGTTGCGTGATTTCCCGATATCATGACGTGGGAACGAACCTTGATTGGTAAAATTAATTAATTGATACAGGAATGCTCGTGGGAATTTGGGAAGGAATCTATTTCCCAATTTTTTTATAGAGTCTTCTCATAGAATACGCTATGTGGAACCAGCTGCACATGGAGGTAATTCCGAGCCAATACCATTTGGGGTCCTTGAAGAAAAGTGCGTCAAATTTAAAAACGCCGACAACGCACTCGCGAGCTCTTTGTGCATGGGTATATCTCTTAACATGAGGTAAGCCCGTTTGCCTCCCTGTTCTATAAAAAAAGTATTTTTAGGATCAAATTTTATGATATCGCGCTTCTGACTATAAATAAATACGACAAAACTATTTAGGTTTGCGTAAATTAATGAAAATAAAGCTATTATTAATTTAACCTTACTGTGGCTTACCACAAATTTAATCTTAAATGACAAGGAAAACTAATGATTGATCTATTAAACTATAAGTATAATTATGCACACACACAACACACAATATGTTTATACACATTATATATTAAAATCTAAATCTTAGAAAAATAACTAAAGTTATATAAGAACTTATTTGTTTGTGATTAAAAAAACATATACCATAATTCCGGAAATTCGATATTTGAAACGCATTCCGAATTTAAAAAGCAGCCGTCGGAGCATTAAATTTTATTTCAAGCCGCGAATTGCGGAGGGTGGCCAAATCGGCAGGGCGCTCCGTTCATATCATAAATAATACAAAAAAAAACATATTGCATTCTTTGCTCAACTCATTATGCGCAATTAGGTACGATTGTGACAACGGACATGTGAACGGATTTTATTTTGACTATTTAGTTTTAAATTTTGACGCGTGCAGCATTAATTGTTTCAATAGGCGCATCCATATTTCTTTTGTTAATTTATTTGACTCAAAATAACTTTTCACATAGGTAACCTACATTTATGAACGTCAACAGAAAAGATGTTAAATTCATTATAAATTTACATTAACACCAGTTCGCAAATCAAGAGCATGGGCAAGAAGAACTGGCAAGAAACTCGGGAGTTTGTTGTAAAAACCGAATTCAATTTCCATATAAGCAGTGGTTTACCTTCTAATTGGTACTGGAAAGTCACCATATGTAGAAAAGTCACATAGTTTATATCTTATGTACATACAAAAAGGTTTCAAGAATATCTTGACCGGTATCACAATATTTAATTCCTTACAGCGACTACCTTGGTGTAACAACAAATCCACCAAATAGAGCGCTTCTGCACACTTTAGTTCCGTTCTAACAATAAACCTTCGGATAGAAGGATTAAAATAAACTACCACGAATCTCTCATCAGCGGCGTGTTTCTGGATTATCACAGAGATATTTAAGACCATAAGCTTATTATTCCAAACTTACCTGAAATGGCTATCGCTATGTTTATACAATTTGTTAACCATAGACTTAACAGATTATATTACATTTATTTATCTAATTTGTAAACTTAAACGTTTAACAGCGTTTTAATGCGCGTGTTTGAGTGTTGACCCCTCTTATATAGAGCACATTAGTAAAATAAGAGCTGTGGGAAAAGGGTTACCGCGTATACTTTATGTTTATTGTTATTAGAACAATATTTGTACTAGAGATGTACGGTTATCGGCTTGTGTGACGTAAATGTACCAATTAGCACACCTCAATAACAATAATTTTAAAAACCGATTAAAAATATTTTTTGTAGCTATTATATTGTTGAGAAAGCATTGTGTTAATTTAACTACTAACCAAGTGGTTGTAGCGTGCGACTCTTAGAGGTCGTAGGTTCGATCCCAGGCTGTTCACAAATCAGTCTATGAACGCTGTTAAAATTCGCTTGAACGATGAAGGAAAACATCGAGAGGAAACCGACTCGCCTTAGACCTAGAAAAGTCGATGGTGTGTGCCAGGGAGAGGCTAATCAGTAATCACCTACTTGACAATTAGATTGACAAATTGATTATATTTCATAGTAGATCCAGAAATCTGAAGCCCCGGCCTAAAATGGTTGTAGCGCTGATATGATTATTATATGATTAGGTAATGATTTTTATATAATTATACATCATTTTAAGCGCACTTTATTATATGTATAATAAGTTGACATAACAATTATTTACAAAAAATTTAAAACGAAATATGGGGTATATATGTACAATTGTATGGTCGATGTAAAGGATATTCTAAGTTATTACATAGCATTATACGTAGTATACCAGGACTTGTAACTGTTAAGTGATTATTAAAGAAAACTTATATTTAATTTTTTTAACTCTACATAGTAATTGGATTAAATACATATATAGTTTAAGCTTCAAGATATTTCCATTTATTATTAATTTGAATAATGAATACGAAATAGTCAAAATAAACAAGAAAAAATATAATTAAAAGTTATTCATTGATTTTCGATTATAGTATTGTACTGGCTGAATGGGTCATCCATTGGGGTATTGGACATTGCCCACCTATTGTAATTCCCTTCTACGGTGTTTACAAATTAACTGTCAATAGAAAAGTTCATTAATATCCTTTTAAGTATTTGTTGTTAAATCACAATCGTTCATAAAAGCATCCTTTGTATAATAAAATTATTATGCTTACATGATATAAAAAGATTCGGCCACTACCGTATGAACGCGATAAACGCGAAACATGTCTGTCGGATTTTACCAATATGCACCAATAATCACCCCAGACCGAGATATCTGGAGACCCTTGGAGAAGGCATTCACCTGCGAAAGGGTTCTTGAAAATAAATGAGAAATAGATACAAAATTAGTGTAATTTCTTTTCTTAAATAAAAAAATATATAATAAGATTAAGATCATTTTGTTCTTTTGTAAGAAATACAAATGATTTTTTTAATTTTATTTATTTATAATATACATCGTCAAATAAAAGATATGATGGTAAAGTAAATTTTGGGCCATTATTTTTGTTAGGCTTTTAGTCAAAACTCTCAGCACTCGGCACTCAGAGAGATTCGTTATGCGTTAAGCCCTGGCTAAATAAGGCAGCCTAGGCTAAATAAGGTAGCCTTCCAAAAGCTCAGCTTCCAAAACTCGGTTCCTGGGCACTTTGCTGGCTTCACGGGGCGAACTCACTCCTCCGAGGATATCTTCTCGTTGGGAAACCATAGCCACGCATTCCAGGGCAAGTTGTGACTGATTCCTCTGCGTGATTTAGGTGTATTATTAATACTGAGTTAATGTGCATTTACTGAAATGAAATATATAGTTGAAAGTATCTTGACAAATGACACTAAGGGCCTGTTTCACAATGTCCGGATAAGTTCAAAATAAGCTATTTAATACTTATTGGTAGGATAAACAGTATTTATGCGTTTCACGACTGTCAGATAGCGCTACAAGTCATGAAATGCGAAGTATCTTATTCGGAACTTTCATCTTTCGAATAATTTATGTGTTGCATAGTTATTTTGCACTTTATCCATACATTGTGAAACAGACCCTAAATCTACGTTCATATCAATACAATCTAACCAACCTTTCGTAACATATTTTAAATAACATCAGGTTAAGGTTATGTAAATTTTTTTTGTTATAATATCATATTGTAAAATACTGTTATTTGAATTATTTCATGTTTCCTTTAACAGTATACCTTTGTGAGGAATATTAACATCAATTTTTACATATTAAATACAGATTTATATTCTATATTATAGCTTAAAAAAAAAATTAACAATAGAATTCAAAGGTATTGATTGCTATTGAGCATTGACAGCGGTCGGGGTGATTAGCGCCGGCAATAAAGTGCACGGGTGCCAGCGATTACTGGTTAATTCAACTCTTCTGTAACCATTTTTTATTCATATCTAACGATTAAAGTATTGTCCTTTTATAAGTGATTTCAGTTTTCATATGCCTATATGGGCTCCAAAAATGTACTAATTTAGTTATGTGTGGCTCGACTTAGTTTTCTCATCCCATTTGTCCTTCCTTTCAGAAGAATGCTTTATGATCAGAACTTACCGATATCCAGATTGAGCATTCTAATGAACGAGCTGGGGCTTCCATAGCATAGTTGCTTGCTCCCACACTCTGAAATGAATTTTCGTTTAGTTTTTTTTTATATCTTCGTATTTGTTATGCCTATAAGTGTTGTAAGTATGTATTTATTTCTCTTAAGTAATAATGTATCAGTGTACCGAGCGTTGGCAAGCTTTTGCAAATAAATAAATAATAATTTCTATTTTTTTTTCTAAAAAATTGCCGCAATTATCTAAAATTATCGTATAATATGCTATTTATAAATAGCAACTGCAACAGTATGTTCTTTTATCAACTATTAAATAGTGGGTGCCAACTTTCAGTCACAAATGTTAAATAATAGCAGCCATCATTACAGTTCTTTTTAGTTTTATTAGAAAATGTATTTAATTTAAAATTATGAAAATTGGCAACTAGACGTTGAATGCTTTCAATAAACGATTCTATTAAAAAATGGTAAAGAATATTGGTTAGTGTTTTACAAAAGGAAGACGGTGTCAGGATGTTAAGTCCAGTTCAAATTACTCTACTATCTACTATTCTATCGGCACGCGTCATTTACCTGTGCGTGCACGGCACGTGGACGCAACAGAGCGAGTACGCACGTGGTACGTCCACCTCTGGAACGAAGTGCGAACTCGTGTTTTACCCAATAGCTGAACCTTCCGGTATTGTTTTGTAAAACATATTCTAAGGATTCTATTTTAAAAATGCAGTTTATTGTATAGAACGGAGTCACAGTGAAGTTGCTTTCAGATTGTAGGAAAATAAAAAATAATGATATAGAAAATTAATTTCTGTACCTATTAGAGCTAAATGGCAAAAAATAACAAATATTTGCGGCTTTCATTTCAGTGTCTGTATAAGTCTCTAGTAAAATCGTATCTTAATATATGTAAAGCAAGTGTCACGTTGTTTGTCCGCGATGGACTCCTAAACTACCGAACCGATATCACTCAAATTTGCACACCGTGTGCAGTTTGATCTTACTTAACAGATTATGAATTAAGATGTAAGCTAGGATACCCGCAATATTATTTTATTGCAAATATTTCTTTTTCTATTTGATACAATTCTGACAGATGGCGCTTTGTTAAAAGTTTTAAAACCAACCTTTAAGCTATTTATATTTTACTACTATGTAATATAAGAAAAACCTTAGCCACAGCAACGCTTGGCCGAGTCTGCTAGTAATACATATAATTGAACCTTTTCAGTTTTACTCTGACAGTAACAATAAACCCACCTACTTGATTTTATTCGTACGTCACTCAAGTTTCACAAAGGATGGCCACAATCAAACGGTGTCAGATACCTCCGAACAATATTGAACATCAAATCGATGCGTTTACGTAAATATCGGACGGCTTTTATTATCTGCTAACTTCAATTGTGGTTACTCACCCCTCCCATTCAGCAAGGATGATTGATCTACGGCAGATTGACAGATTTTTTTACAAACCACCCTCCGCCGGCACCAGCCAGAGAATATTAAAGGCAATTGTTGTTTAATTTTTACATTCGAAGGGCGATGCGTTTCGAGTGTTGTAATAATGTTTTGATAATAGCAGTATCCGTTCAGCTCATATTTCTTATTCAGGGTGCGTGGGAGCATTGCACACTTTGAATTTTGATCGTTAATGATGTCCGTTACACCTTGGACTTCAACCCTTTGTTTGAAGATTAAATACGTATTATTAAATGTTTAAATAAAGATTGGTTTACTGATGGCTCTGTGGGTCTTTGCAGTGTCGTGTTACGGATTTAGCTGTGCGGAATTTAGATCCATTGTTTGACGCGGTCCTTGGATCTTTTTAATCTGACGTCTATCGACAGCTTGCAGTGACCCTTGACGGGTGCTGGCTTAGCTTTTTTTTAATTTTTATCCCCAAACGGACAATGGTCGATGCTATTGAATGGTTTAACACAATGTGCCCACTGATCCTCATTGATCGCCAATTACTGGACATTAAGTACCTTAAACGCTTTTCATATCCGCTATTTGTAGCAACAAATCAAATACGAAAAAACACAATGGACCATTGAAGATTTCTATACAATGTTGGGGTGTTTTTATTCGTTTATAAGAACGTTTTTTCCAACTTGTAACAGTAGCTTGTGGGAGCTTATTTGTTTCCTCGTGCGGTGGCTTTTGACTATTTTGTTATTGGGCGGTTTTAGATTGAAACATTGTTAATTTTGCGATAACATTTCTAACGTCGTTACAATACAGAATAATTTCAATATTTTTCTTTTTCTTTTAATAATAGCGTTTCTTCAATGCAAATTTTTTGAACGTAATAAGATTGAACCATTTTACGTAGGAAACAAGAGTTATTATAAACACAAGTTTTGATTTATAGAAGTATAATAAGTAGGTATATTGGTACTCCTGTAAATGTGCTTCTTTCTACACATATTAATTACCCATTGAATATAAACAAAAAACAGTCATGATGTTAATTTATCAATATAAAAACAGTTAATAACGTATGGGCACAGGCAAGGTGGGCATCGCTACGCGTGGCGTAGGCCGTAGGCCCAAGGTGTATTAAGCGCGCCGTGCGCACGCGCCGCTGCTTCCATTGTCACGCCGGTCACGCTCATTGCGTGCACAAGAACACGTTATTGCATTTTTATTGCGCATCTTCAAAGCTTTGTTACTTCCCTATAGTCTATTATTTGTGTTTTTTAGCTCAATATATGTTTTCACGCTGTAATTCTTTTCATTCTTTTATTAGAATTGTAGCAAAATCAATAACAAAAACGTTATAGAATCCCGAATAGAAATTTAATTCAGCTTAATTCTTCGAAATATTAAAATGTTTAAAGGCTACGTGGTAGGTATTAGAATGTATTGGAGTACAATCGTAAAATGTGTTTTCTGTGGTTAGGTTAGATTCAACCAACTATCTTCTCTCTCTCACGGGTTATGGTAGTGTCTATGGAACTTTTCAATAAAAAAGTGTACTGGAATAATAAAAATAAACACAAATCCCTGGTTGGTCGTATAGGACCTGCTGTTGACCTCGCTGTTTAAAAGAATTTTGACCCCAACCCGTTAGACTTGGGCACGAACATTAGTAGTTGGTATTTCCGGGTACTGCCTCAAAGGCAGAACCCGGAAATATTTTGTCCCGCCAAACCTAAATCATGGCTGACCAAAACTAAAAAAAAAAAAAAAAAAAAAAAAGTTTGGACTCTATTCCCACTAAACAGGGCGTGCGGAGCCGAAAGCACTCACAGCCGAACTGATATCTCTAACCGTTTAAAAGTTAGCTTTCGCAAAACCGTAGCTCATTAACTTATCACCACCTTATCAGCTCCTATTTCCTGCACGAAATTCCCAGTCATTATCTAATGAATGCCTCAGTACTAATGCATCGCGTTATCTACTTTCCTACATTCACTAACCCAACCTATGGCTTTAAATGAAAAATAATAAATATATATTTAGAGTAACCTAACGTACGGGTCTAAAGAAATTATAATAAATACCACTACCTATAAATATAATTAGATGTAAGGGTTACATGGTAAAATAAAACATTTTTATTCCAGGTATTATTTTTTATTTATATGTTCATTATATTTTTATACAAATTTACTAGCACCATATCATTATTCACTGAGTCACATGTGAAATTTCTAAGGAAGTCTTCTAATCTCATCCCCCTGAACTTGTAATATAAATATACCAAACAGTACTCTCCACACACCGCTGATAGATAATCTTGAACCGTAACGCTATTGTACCTCCACATGCAAGAATTCCTCCTTAAAAACCCTTCTATTGCCTCAATAGGTTTTCGTCCAAATGAATCAAAATATTCACCAACTCTTTCGACGCTTATATATACAGCCACCCAATGAGACCCCGGCTGTGAATCAGGGTCAAGATTGCATATTATAAATGCTGGCACCTGAGCATAAATTGGCAATCGATTTGAAGGATATACGTTGCTTTGGAGGCTGGGATGTATCATACGAAGACTCATTTGCACTTCTAGTGTGTTCATACTTTAATACGCGTTTACTCCGCTACTCTTTTGCTCTTTAACTGACTACATTTCTAACTTTCAATTCATATTTGTACCTATGAATTCATTTAAACCCACATAATATGATCTCAACAGAAGTAATGAGTCTTTTTATTAAACAAGTAATGAGGTAAATAAAAACCATGTCATATTCGTTTAGGTTATATTTTATTATTCTTAATATCATAATTACATAAGTGATTGCTTAACTACTATAATCCACACATACATTTCTGTTCTTATCTATTTCTATAATATTTGAAAACTCTGCGTAAACTACACAGTTAATAGTTTCAGTCAATGCGCTCTCGAATCTTACTTCCATTCTTACACTACCATGGCGAACAAGATTCCAATGCACATTAGAGTTAGCCGACAAGTCAGGTGTTAAATCAAAAGCTAGTAAACAGTATCCATTTGAATATTGCTCCCTCGATATTCCATTACCTTCGTTAAGAAAATGTATACCGGTGCCTGAGTACAGGGTGTGGTATGTGCTCGTAAATACATCGTTTGGAAATGATGGTTGTAACGATTTTGAAGGTATCTGTTGACCATCTATATATAGGCTAAATGAGCAAATACCAAAATTTTCAAAGTTGAAAGGATTTTTAACATAACTACCGTTGAATGCTGTATTATTCACAAAACATATTCTATAAAATACTTCAAAAAGTAATGCAGCTAAATAAAAACCGTGTCATATTCGCATATATATATATTTTATTGTTCCTAACAATTACATGACGTGATTGCTTAACTACTACTCATTTCTGTTCTTATCTATTTCAAAAATGTTTTAAAGAATGCATTGTCCATTAAGATTGCAAAGGGTTTTAGAGTGTCCTTTGTATTTCTTACGCCCATTTTACGGATACAAGTGGTATATTTTACCAAACAAAATCGATAAGTTACCTATAGGTCATTACAAATTTTTTTGTATGTAATTAAGTTAATCATTAATAAATTCATAATCAATAAATTTTTATTTTACATGTATTATGTATATACGTATACATTAATATTGTGATATTACACTTACATTTTTCTGTATATACCATATAAATATCAACCATTTTTAAAATATCAACTTAGTTTTACTCCTTTCCCTGATGAAGACAGAAGTCAAAAAATAATGATTCATTTTATTCATCCCTTTGCTGCCATCGTCGCAGGACCGAGTGGGTGTGGAAAATCTAACTTTGTTGCAAATTTCATTAAGCATAAAAATAGTATATGTAATGAGATTTTTTTGGAAATTACATGGTGTTATGATGAAATGCAACCGCTATATAATATACCCGGTGTAAATTACCACCAAGGACTACCGGAATATCATATGTTTGATGGTAAAAATCCACATTTGATTATAATAGATGACTTAATGAGGGAATCTGATGGACGAGTTGTTGATATATTTACAAAAGGCAGTCATCATAGAAATTTGAGTGTTTTTTACATAACCCAAAACTTATTTCATCAAGGAAGAGGACAGCGCGACATTTCACTTAATTCAAGTTATATTATTTATTTTAAAAATCCCCGTGACAAAACACAAATACGATTTCTAGCTAGACAAGTTTCCCCGGAAGACACGAAGTTTATCGAAGATTCATATACCGATGCTACTAAAGAAGCTCATGGTTATTTAATGATTGATTTGAAACAAAACACTGATGATGCTCGCCGCATAAAATCTAAAATATTTGAATCCCGTAATTTTTGTACAATATATGTTCCTATGAAAAGGTATAAATATCTTTGTAATCAGCCACTCTAAGTCAGTAATGAACCATGTATCAACGAATAACAACGCATAAGGAATTGTTATCAGCTTTACATAAATTAAAGCCCAAACATCGTAGGATATTATTGAAGTCTTGTAATAATCAGGAAATTAACTGTATTTGTGAATGTATTCACAATGTTTTACAAGGAAAAGTACCTTTAAAAGAGAATACAAAAACCAAATTAAAAAAAATTAAAAATATCTTACGTAATCTGATCAGTAAAGGTAAAAGTTTTGAATACAGGAAAAATATATTAATACAAAAAGGAGGGTCCTTTCTTCCAATAATTTTGGGTACAATTCTAAGCACCCTTGTAAGTTGTTTTAATAAATCACAATGAACATAAAAAAAATGCTTCTCGTTGAGCAAGACTTTATTGATAAACTGAAACATCAGAATGAAAATAAAGCAACACCGCAAAGTAGATTGGATTTAGAAATGGAAAAAATTATATCAAGTAAATTGGATGATCGCGAAAAATGGGCGCTTTATCTACAAATTTTACAAAGATACTTACATTACTCCAAGGAAGAACGTCAACCTCAAGAAATAACAATAACTGAAAAGGTAATAAATGATAATACTAACGAAAACCGTAACATCAATAATATAACTACTAGTGAAAATGAAAAAATGCTAAATGTTAAACAACCCTCAACGGGTGAAGACATCGCATATGGGTTACCACCTAAAGAAATATTAAAATTAATTCCTAAAACTTATATGAGGAGGGGTGAATTATTGATGGATACAATATTAAATAAAACAGATCAATTGCAATGGAATAATAATGGAACAGTTGTCATTAGTGGACAAGAGATACCAGGAAGTAATATTATAGATTTAGTGAATGACATCTTAAGACCCTCGAAGAGATCCGATCCAATCGGTTGGGAAATATTCGCCAAGTTTTTAAATGATATAAATACCCCACTAACATACATTGGTAATCTGAAAAGAATCAAATATATATCTAACCTTAAAAGTATAGATAAAACATTGATTCAAGAACCACAAACTGAGGTTTCTTCAACGCCAACTCAATCTAAATATATCAATAAATTGAGAAACAAAAGTGATTGGGAGAAATGGACCCCGTATTAGAGTTACATCGCATCTATTATGATATTTCACATCCAGCCGGTTACAGCAGTGTCAATAAGTTAACAAAGGCAATGAATGGAAAAATCTCAAAAAGTGATGTTTTGAAATGGTTGCAGTCTCAAGAAACATATACATTACATAAACCGGTTATAAAAAAATTCCCGCGTAATAAATATATTTTATCAAATATTAATGAATTGTGGCAAGCTGATTTAAGTGATTTAAGTTCTACATGCAATATAATGATGGATATAAATATATTTTGTGTGTTATTGACGCCTTTAGTAAGTATGCTTATGTTAGAGCAATGAAAAAGAAGGATTCATACACAATAAAAACGTGTTTTACTAGCATCTTTGATGAAGCTAAAACTGTTCCTAGACATATTTAATCAGATAAGGGCACGGAATTTGTATCTAAGGATGTCAAAACTTATTTAAAAAGTAAAAATATAAATTATTACACTACAAATAATCCAGATATAAAAGCAAGTATAGTAGAAAGATTTCAGAGAACATTGAAAATGAAAATGTGGCGTTATTTTACACATAAGAATACTTATCGCTATACAGATATTTTACAAGATTTGGTTAGTTCTTATAATCACAGTGTACACTCTAGTATCAAGATGAGACCATGTGATGTTAAAATGGAAAACATCATGGAAGTTTGGCGGAATTTATATTATGATGAAAAGACTTATATTTCAAGTTTAAACAAAGTACCTAAGTTTAACGTTGGTGACTATGTAAGAATTACAAAATACAAACATGTATTTCAAAAAGGTTATGAAAGTAATTGGAGTAATGAAATTTTTATCATTACTTCGATTATAGATCGTTCCCCGTGGGTTGTATACACTTTAAACGATTTAGACAATGAATCAATAACAGGAACTTTTTATGAGAAAGAACTTCAAAAAATAACTTTTTCCCCCACTTCCGAGTTTAAAATTGATAAAATCATCAGATCACGTAAAAGCGGTATTAGAAAGGAAGTATTAGTTAAATGGAAAGGATATCCTAACAAGTTTAATTCTTGGGTCTTACTTTCGAATATTAAAAATCTGCAATGAAGGAAAGTTTTTATTTAACTTTACTCAGCAATAGTTCTACACAATATTTTCCGGGAAATATGACATCAAATTTTTCTACAAAACTACCTAAAGCCATTACATTAGAAGGAGAATGGATGGTAGGTATAGTTGAGTTTCAATATCCTTCTACTATGTTTTCCGTGCAAGAACATGAAAATATTATGTACATAAGTAAAAAAACTACCATCAATAACGAAGAGACCACACTGATGTATAAGAACCATATACCAGCCACCAACTATGATAATATACAAAATATTCTTCTAGCTTTAAATTCGAAAGAGAAAGTTAGTTTTCGCCAGGACACCGTGACAAAGTTTGTCTCTGCTGCAGTAAAGGATCCATCAATAATTTCATTATCTCTATCACCTAATTTGAGCTTTCAACTTGGATTTGAGCCAGATACCAATTTAGTAAATCATAATATCGGTAAACGCCCTGCTAATCTACATTTGAGGTTACCATCACAATTATTTGTGTATTGTGATATTATAGAACCACAAATTGTTGGTGATGTAATGACACCCCTATTGAGAATTATACCCTTAGATCCTGCTAAATACATATATGGTTCAAATAAAATGCATATATTTTCACCACCACATTATTTGCCGGTAATGAGAAGAGAATTTGATGTTATTGAGATAGATATAAGAACAACCACGGGAAATGCGGTACCATTTCAATACGGAACATCGTGTGTGAAACTTCATTTTAAAAAAATATAAACTATATTTCCTTTTTAAAATGTATACACCTCAAGATACATTTATATGTCCTTATGAACATTATTATTCGAAACAAGCTGGGTCTGGTATAAATGTAATCTACAAAGGAGCCTTACATCAACGTGGTCATGGTATCGGCAGTTTTCTTGGGGGGTTATTTCGAAGTGTGCTACCTTTACTCACTAGTGGTGCTAAGGTGATTGGAAAAGAAGCACTTAACGGCGGAATTGGGCTTTTGTCAGATGTTGTGGCTAGTCGTCCTATTAAAGAATCCATTAAAAATCGATTGAAAGAGGCTAGTTCTAACCTTAAACGCAAAGTTGATACCAAAATTGATAACCTTATGACTGGATCGGGTGTTAATAAAAGACGAAAATATTGTAATGAGCTCATTCGAGTTTCACCCCTCAACGTGAAAGGCACTCTGAAGAAAACAAGGAACAAAAATATTAATAATTCCACAGATATATTTTCAAACTAATCATAATGTCATTTATTCATAATCATTCATGTGAGTGCGTTAAATCTGAATTGGATCTGTTTGCTCTTCCTTCCACACAAACAAGTATCGAATATGGACACTGGATACACTATAAACCAATTTCTTCATTAAGTGATGATGGACCCGTCGAATTTCAAGTACCTGGTACTGGAGATGACTACATAGACCTTTCGCATACACTACTCCATCTCAAGGCTCAAATTAAAAATCAAGATGGTTCTGTAGTTAATGCAGCTAATGTAGTGGCACCAGTCAATAATTGGTTGCATTCTTTATTTAACCAATTGGATGTTTACCTAAACCAAAAACTTGTGTCACCCCCAAATAATACTTATGCATATCGTGCTTTCATAGAAACTCTATTAAATTATTCATCATCCGCCAAAAAATCACATTTGACATGTGGTTTATGGTACGAGGATACAGCTGGAAAAATGAATGAAACTAATGAGGCAAACAAGGGCTTTTACAGAAGACAACAACTTTCAAAGGATGGTAAGGATGTTGAAATGATTGGACATTTACATGGGGATATATTCAATCAAGATAAATTCCTCATTAACGGGGTCGAATTATCTATAAAATTAGTGAGATCGAGAGAAACATTTAACCTCATGTCACAGAATGCAGATAATAAGTACAAAGTCTGTATCACAGATGCAACTTTAATAATACGCAGAGCAAAAATTAATCCATCAATACTAATAGCCCATCAAAAGGTTCTTGCCACTACTACAGCTAAATATCCTATAACAAGAGGTGAAGTGAAAGTCCTGACCATACCGTCTGGTGTGCAGGGTAAAACACTGGATAATATATTTTTAGGACAGGTTCCTAAGAGATGTATTATAGGTTTTGTGAATAATACAGCATTCAACGGTAGTTATGTTAAAAATCCTTTCAACTTTGAAAATTTTGGTATTTGCTCATTTAGCCTATATATAGATGGTCAACAGATACCTTCAAAATCGTTACAACCATCATTTCCAAACGATGTATTTACGAGCACATACCACACCCTGTACTCAGGCACCGGTATACATTTTCTTAACGAAGGTAATGGAATATCGAGGGAGCAATATTCAAATGGATACTGTTTACTAGCTTTTGATTTAACACCTGACTTGTCGGCTAACTCTAATGTGCATTGGAATCTTGTTCGCCATGGTAGTGTAAGAATGGAAGTAAGATTCGAGAGCGCATTGACTGAAACTATTAACTGTGTAGTTTACGCAGAGTTTTCAAATATTATAGAAATAGATAAGAACAGAAATGTATGTGTGGATTATAGTAGTTAAGCAATCACTTATGTAATTATGATATTAAGAATAATAAAATATAACCTAAACGAATATGACATGGTTTTTATTTACCTCATTACTTGTTTAATAAAAAGACTCATTACTTCTGTTGAGATCATATTATGTGGGTTTAAATGAATTCATAGGTACAAATATGAATTGAAAGTTAGAAATGTAGTCAGTTAAAGAGCAAAAGAGTAGCGGAGTAAACGCGTATTAAAGTATGAACACACTAGAAGTGCAAATGAGTCTTCGTATGATACATCCCAGCCTCCAAAGCAACGTATATCCTTCAAATCGATTGCCAATTTATGCTCAGGTGCCAGCATTTATAATATGCAATCTTGACCCTGATTCACAGCCGGGGTCTCATTGGGTGGCTGTATATATAAGCGTCGAAAGAGTTGGTGAATATTTTGATTCATTTGGACGAAAACCTATTGAGGCAATAGAAGGGTTTTTAAGGAGGAATTCTTGCATGTGGAGGTACAATAGCGTTACGGTTCAAGATTATCTATCAGCGGTGTGTGGAGAGTACTGTTTGGTATATTTATATTACAAGTTCAGGGGGATGAGATTAGAAGACTTCCTTAGAAATTTCACATGTGACTCAGTGAATAATGATATGGTGCTAGTAAATTTGTATAAAAATATAATGAACATATAAATAAAAAATAATACCTGGAATAAAAATGTTTTATTTTACCATGTAACCCTTACATCTAATTATATTTATAGGTAGTGGTATTTATTATAATTTCTTTAGACCCGTACGTTAGGTTACTCTAAATATATATTTATTATTTTTCATTTAAAGCCATAGGTTGGGTTAGTGAATGTAGGAAAGTAGATAACGCGATGCATTAGTACTGAGGCATTCATTAGATAATGACTGGGAATTTCGTGCAGGAAATAGGAGCTGATAAGGTGGTGATAAGTTAATGAGCTACGGTTTTGCGAAAGCTAACTTTTAAACGGTTAGAGATATCAGTTCGGCTGTGAGTGCTTTCGGCTCCGCACGCCCTGTTTAGTGGGAATAGAGTCCAAACTTTTTTTTTTTTTTTTTTTTTTTTAGTTTTGGTCAGCCATGATTTAGGTTTGGCGGGACAAAATATTTCCGGGTTCTGCCTTTGAGGCAGTACCCGGAAATACCAACTACTAACATTTCTTTATACACATTTAATCATCTTAGGGTTCGTAAGTACTAAGCACAAATCAAAGGTGTTTAGCTGAGCAGTTTTAAAAGCTTATTCGAACAAAGAAAATGTTCTGCGATAACATTAATACCAAAAGAAATGACAATATAGACTGTTAATCCCGGTTTAATCAGATTAATGTAATCTGTCGTGGGGTGCGTCATTCGAAGTGCCTTTTATTGTCCCATGACTAGTCATATCCTTAATTGAGTCTCGAGACTCGTCTTGAGCGTGGTCAGTGCTGAGTCAAGGAGCCGCGCCGTCTGCCAGACATGCGGGCTTAACACTAGGTTACACTGCGTTCAAGATCATGAGATTGTTAGACGGGTTACATTCATAGGCTGATTGGTATCCGCTATTGTATAGATTTATGCTTAGGTATTTTTAATTTAATATAATAATAAAGTATCATTGATACGATACATATGTTTTTTTTTTAAATGTATTTTTAATGTAAAAATTTATGACACGCTTTCATTCTATGATTTAGTCCTTAAATAAAATAATATTTGAGCTAATACAATAAAGAAAAAATCAGAAAAAAAATACTTACACCGGTTTCCTATGCAGCAGTTTTTATGAGCTTAATACTATCTTAGTACGCATAATAATTTATGATATATTATTTTATTAGTCTTAGTATGTAGGTCTTAAATTTATACGACGTCCTGGTAAAGCTATGTCTGGTGGATATATGTTTATACTATGCTAAACTTGATTATTTAAATTATGTATACAGTAAAAAAATTCGTTTTCATTATTTGTCTATGGCGGTTCTGTAGTCTGTGCTTAAAGCGGGCTTGAATTTATTATTTGTCTATGATAGTTCCATAGTCTATATTTAAGCGGTACATCGTAAATCCAGGATTCAAAGAACGTTCTCGCTATATATCATAAAAACAACCGTAAATAACAAACATCTTTTAAAAGCAATATAAAACACTAAGTAGATGATTTGCAAATCCAAATCCGTTGTAATGTTCACTTTTCAAGCGCCGCCACACGACCGACGCAAATATTGTGATAATCCGCCTCTTCGCCATTGTCACTCGATGACTTGATAAAAAACTAAAATGATCCTCACCGCATCCCCCGGGACCGCTCTTCCCTTCATTCCCATAATCTATTCCAATTAACTGACAGCAGCATATTGTGATATTAACACAAAGCATGGCCCCCTCCTTTCACCCTTGCTTATCCGATATAGACTCTATTATAACATTTAGTAAGCTGTACCTGCGATGTTTGAAGAGATGTTTTGTACCGGTTTAGCAAATAATTTGACTTTGTTCTAATGAATAATAAAACATTGGCGTATAGTCTTCTTAATATCGAGCACTTTGTGTGGCTTTTAGAATCTGACTAAAGATATTTGTTACTGTCGTAGTAGATTAAAGTACAATTATTCTATATAAAACAATGCCTGGAAATAAATTGAGCCAGAAGTCTTAAATAACCTTTAGCCTTGGCGCAGCAACCTTTTTAAGTCTGGATCTAAGATTTCTGTATCTAAAAGGCAAGTAGTCGTCTGTGTCAGGCACAATATCCTGTGCTTGACAACAGGCAAGGCAAGCAGGTTTCATGATATTTTCCTTCATCGTTCGAGAGAATGTTAAATGCGCACATAGAAACTAGATTGATGTGAAGGATCGAAGCTACGTGTTTAGGGTAAATTTCATGCTGAAGCCAGCTGTGATTACTGGCCAAGACTGCTCTGCCCGCTAGTAATCATAGCTGTAGAGAAAACTACACTACACTCATATGAACTCAGTTTTTAAGTTATTATCATAACAAATATATTGGCTTTATGCACTCAGGCAATACGGTTGCTATATGAAAACGATTCGTAGCAATTACGATTGAAAATCCTTATAATCTCAAAGTTTACTCGTCGGCAACTGAAGTATGTGTATGGACGTTGAAAATGTTTACCTTCTTCATGACATCATTGCTATCTCAAAGTGGTATCGGTTAGAGTTAATCCTGACAAATTCAGACCCCATCGGAACCCTCTGATGGGGTCTATTAACCGTGATATAATCACAATTGTCTTTGCCCCATCGTTACGTATCAAATGAGTGTACCAAACGAAACGCCATATCGTGTAATAATAATTATTTAAGTGACTTAAACATAAATAAATCCTTATCATATCCATATCATTAATGTTATTTACTATGAAATGCAAGACATGAATTAAAAAGGACCACCCAACTATGAAAATGTTACAATATAATTAAAAACAGTTAATTATGTTAGTCTAAGAACTGCATTAAAGAAGGACCTTGACTTTAAAAATCTACTTTAATTGAATACGGCAGTGAGCCGTAACTTCTGGGAAGTTAAAATACGATGGCCACTAATTAATTATTAGGAAGAACTACTGCTAAAGGTTCATTGTTCCCTTAAAGGCCGGCAACGCACCCCCTAAAAATGGGTATTTATGGGCTGCGACGACTGCCTTTATGGGCGTCCTGCAGGCTCGTTTGCTCGTATTATATAAAAAAAATTGCACGTTATTGGAAACAAAAAGTCTGTTTATTCAACTTTTTGACACCACGGGCGTAGTAAAAATATTGCAAAGGGCAAATTTGAATTAGTGTAAGTGCACGTTAGTCCTAACTGTTAAAAATTAACCATAAGAACAAAGCCTTCCCTTCAATAGAGGTTGTAAGTATAGGACACTATCTTATGTTTATTTTAAATTTAGTAAATAATGTTTGTTTAAAATTAAGTTAGATCGTAATGTTAAATCATGTCTTGGTAGAGAAAAAAATTACTAAAAAATATATTTTTAACAGCTCCCAGTCTGTAAAACTAGGACTAAGGAATATTACAAAAATTTTTGTTTTTTTGTTTTTTTTAGTTGATGTCACACAAAGATAGCATCATTCCCGCTGCTGAGAACAAGACTCATTACAGTAGGTAATATAATCGATACCAATAATACATAACTTCAATCCGGTAAAAAAAAGTGTTAATCAACTTCAGTACACGACTCGAAACAAATATCTATTTTACACGTCTGTCTCACTGTGTCAGGTTCACAATAAAAGTGTCTTGAAAAGTTTGGATAGATATAGATTTATCCATTATCATTACTTTGATTACTCCATTTTGCCGAGTCAATACAAGGTTGTTAAAACGACTCGGCAAAATGGAGTAATATTTATTACTGATTTCGTTTGGTTTGTTTTATTCCTACCAAAGTGTTATTAATGTGTTTACATTGTACCTATTTTCGTGAACTTTTTCGATACAAAAAAAACCCTCTGGAGTTGTGCGCGATATTGCGGGCTATTCGATTGAGAGGAAGTTGCATGGAACTGGTGCCATCTTAGGTTCTCATGTCATTTTCACACGTATATGTTTTTTTCTCCAAAAGCAGTGTTGACTTCAGCGTGCAACTCTCATCTATGAGTCATAGGTTCGATCTCGGCGGTTCACCAATGGACTTTCTATCTTTGTGCGCATAATTCACTCCACCTTTGAAGGAAAACATCGTAAGGCTTGCCTTATATCCAAAAATTCAGGCACAGAAGGCTGATCACCTACTTTCCTATTATTAATGGGCAATTTTAACATGTGTCATGTTTGAGAGAATAAATAAAATAAAATAACTTATTTTTCACATTATATGCATATGTAGTTATAGTTAGACAACAATTCCTAGTTGTATAGGTTGGTAAAAAGAAAACTGTAGTAGGGCATCGAGAGCATACCAACTTAAGATATGCGTGTGGTGATTAACACATTGGTGCTCTACCTAATAATAATAACAATGAAGGGTCCTTTTTTCGAATCTTCGTTCATCGTTCGTTCGTCGTTCAATAGCATTGAACGTATTGTTATTTAGAATACTTTCGTAGGTATATAAAGCAATAATTGTTTAGGTGAGAAGGTACTTCAAACAAAACGGTTTATGTAGTAGGTTTTGATAAGGCTGTAAATACGTGTATACGAAGGGGTCACCTAATGGCGTATCGTAAATTCGAATCCCACTAAACTTTGATAAGATCGTCGCCAATTGCGGTTTAACTTGTATGGATTACATTACCGTAATGAGTGGTGTTCTCAGGGAGCAGCGGGGGTTTGGGGGTGATGCTATCATCGTGTGAGATCAACTAAAAGTTGAGTTCTACTATTATTGCTTAGTCTTCAATTAGGACCAAGTTTTATAGACACGGGAACAGTTCAAGATGTATTTTTTAAATAGACTCGTCTCGTATTGCCTATGTCTCTGTACCAAGCCATCGCTTAGCATTACGATCTAACCTAACTAAAGGCTAATAAGTTATTTAAAACTAACTTTAATAACTCAAAATTCAAATAAACAAAATAATGTGTCCAATATATACAGTCTCTATAAATACGAAGAGAAGAGAAGATATGTGAGTCGCGGTAAGAAAGAGCAAAGCCGGCTCCGGTCTCTAAACGTTGGAATTAAGTTCCTAACATTTATGAAGTCCACGACGAGTGTGGAAGACGGTGCCTTGGACAGTTTGCTTTGTGTGCCTCGAGATCGATTCATAACTCTATTATATTATATTTATTTTAGTGTATGAGGTCTTTTAAACCTACTTTTTATTTGAAGTGTTGATTATATTTGAAATTGTTATTGTTAATCTATACATGCATGTTTAATTTAAAAATTTAATGTACTGTGTTAATTTTGCAGAAGCTCTAAGCTTTCTCAATAACCAATATCAACCCCTAATGATGCCCTATGCGCATACGCTGCAAGTCGAAGCACTCGCGCACTTTGAAAGCCCATCGCGCGCAGGTGGCCGACACACGATACCCCATTGATCGATGCTCGCTCCTTCATTTGTCTCATCTCAAAAGAATTCCTGACAGACAACGCTCACTGCGCTACTAATTATGCTTATACAAAGAATATAGACTAAATATCAGACTGCTTTTGCGAAATTTTGGAGACAACACCAGTCTTTGCAAGAAATGTTTCGTAAGTTTCATTTAATTTTAAGTTTAAATTATCATAAGAAATAATGATATGTCATATAATATGTTTTCGTTTATTAAAACCGAAACATAACAATAAATTATACAGTCCTTATTTTTAATTCTTAAAATAATAGTAAAAATATTTATTTATAAAAAGATAGTTAAACTGAGTTTAATAAATTTGGTCCCTGTGGCAGTGTGCCTTTGATGCTGATAGCTGTTCTTCGCTGTATACTTATTCGAAGAGCGAGGAAAGTACCAGCACTGGGGTCACCGGTACTACCTACCAGGCATCAACTTTAATCTTTTAATAGTCTTATATGAGTCTGTGCTCTTTAAAGCCACGGCCCAAGAGTCTCTACTCCAAAGGGTATAAAATTGAAGGAGTAACAACGACTTTTATGTTTGAGCCATATTCTTTTCCTAAACAAGATCTATACTTTACTAGTTTCGATATTTTTAATAGGCGGCTCGTTTCTATAGAAGGATAGAAACGAGTATTATTGGCGCAGTTTTTATATTTTATATTCTTTGACATCTGCTCTGACTCATCTTGCGCAAACAAAATGCGCGAACGATTCAAATGAAATGAAAAGCGTTTTGTGCCTCATTTCTACAATATTAAGAGCGCATGTGCGCATACAAAAAAGCTTCGCAATATTTTGGTTTGATTTGCTTTATTATTTTATTGATGGCATCAAATCTGATTGGTTTAATCAACAGATGCCGAGGTACTTAGCCGTAGTAACTGTAATATGAATACTAAAAATATACTTAAATATATTTAGAATTACCGATTTTACGCCAGCAGGGGAAAGATGATAGCAAAAAATAGAAAATTATTGAATTCCTTGGAGCATTCCAAGGGATTCGACAATTATTCCACAATATGCGTGGGTATTAAGGTATATTATAAATATACAATTTTTTTAATACTTACTGTTAATGTCTTGAGTCGTACTATGTGTTTTTTTGTTAAATAAAATAAAGCTATATTATTATTGAAAGAAATCTGGTGTAGTATTTAACCGTCTTCAAAATTGTACGAAAATTCAAAATAAAGAATTAAAATTGTAAGAGAAATCACATTTTTTTATTTCGATTGAATGGTAGCGTATAACTTAATAAATTTAATGTAAAATCATTTCATTGTTTTTTTGTCATTTAAACTAATAATAAAAATATTTAAAAATGTGGCAGTGTGCCTTTATAGCACTAGGAAGGAACGCACTTAACATGCTATTGAACTGCACTATATATAATAGACTCAGCTATAATAGTCAAATATGTCTTCATCTTGTAAGACGCTTTCGAAAGGTCATACTTAGGTTTATTATTGCAGCCACTACCACTCGTATTTATATTTTTGACAGTGACTGGAAAAGCAAATCCACGGACTATTCCTAAACATAGAGAAACAAATTTGATACTGGAGAAGCCGAGTAATATGTCAAATCCAAAGTCATTTTACATACAACACGAATGAACATTGCAAGTCTCAGCATATGTAAGCTAAGGCGATTGAATATATTGTGCATATGTACCCGTATCCTTACCAACTGCAGTTCTAACGTATCTTCGGTAATTGCATTGCATTTGACCAAACATATTTCCATTTTTTCATTAGCCTATTAATTCCTAGATTATGACTAGTATACGGGCTTGCAATTTTCGCGACAGCTGCCTTGTATCTCAGCAAAAACTTTCCCTTAAAACACCTGCCGAGTTATTTCTCTATTTGCTCATAGTGATTTAGATTTTTTCAAACACAAATCTAGGCCGCGACCACTTTAAAATAGTCTATCACTTAATGTTTCTACTTTATAAACATGTATAAATTAGACATAGAAACATTAAGTGCCGCCGCCCATTGACGGCGATATCACTTAACATCAGGTGAGCCTCCTGCCCGTTTGCCCCCTGTTCTATAAAAAAAAAATGAGTATCTGTAATGTACTAATCTAAAAGCATTGTGCAACTTCAGCGTGCAAACTCTCATACCTGAAGTTGTAGGTACGATCCCCGGCTGTGGACAATTAACATTCGTTCAAACGGTGAAGGAAAACATCGTGAACTAACCGGCTTGTGTTAGACCCAGAAAGTTGACGGCATGTGTCAGGCACAGGAGGCTGATAAAAAAAATAAATAATATGAAATGGTTATCTCTACAACACGTGTTAAAATAGTGAATCGTATGCAAGGAGAAGAAGGAGACCTCCTCTCCTCGCGTCCCAAAAAAAGGTGGGTAGAAGAAATAAGAGCACTAGCAGGAAGCGGATAGAGAAAGAAAACCATAGAGGGATATTTGGAAAAAGCGAAGTGATTCCGATCAACCGAACTGAAGCACGATATGTATATGGATAACAAGAAATAAAAGTAAGCTTATCTATATACATATAACCTGTCCCAAATGTAAGTATAAAGATACTCGTATAACGCTATGGCCTTAACTTATGTTTGTTCAAATTTAGTAATGATTGGATATTAAACGGTATTTTATTATTATAATAAAATAATCTTAGTTAGGGTTAAATGCGTTAAAAAATATGTTTCAAGCTGGAAATCATAATAAAACAGCTGAAACAATTATGGTAAAAGTGACTGATATTAAACAATACCTAAGACAACAGCGCCGGTCGTACTATCACCTGACTCTGAAGTCAGGATGATGATAATCCAACCAACAAGGGTGGTACATACATTTTCAATCTGATGTTCAACATCCCTCTTTAGAAGAGTAACTCCATCATTAGATACCAACTTCATCAGGAGATAGATTCATTTTGTCAAGACCACGGGGCCCCGACTATCTTTAAAATAGCCCATTGAGACTGCAAAATCCAATACATTTTTATGATGCGGTTGACATACCTCATTCCACTCTGACCCCTAAGGTCGTAGGCAGCAACGTAGGTTCTGGTAATTTATATCCTCCATTCTCTACCTCTCCTCGGCTATGTGGACCCTGTTAGTCGGCAACACTGCAGATACCAATTAGATATTACCAATATATAAATGATCGCATGTCTATTTTGTATGAGAGATAACGTCTGACATTTCGTCGTCGTAATTGTAACGTGTCCCAAATATAGATACGCGTATATCGCTATGTCCTTAACTATGTACAGTACTTATGTACATTATACCAATTTATTCGTTTCAGGTATGGAATATCTTTAAATATAATCTCTGTGCTTGAAATAAAACTCCTAAACGGCTACTAGTGTTTTTTTTAATTTATTATAATTTTATTATTACTTATACCTGTTCCATAACACGGAAGAGACATTATACATGTATGTATTTGTGTGTTCAGATCGATTCGAGAATAGTTTGTTTTATAATCATTTAATTAAGACAACGTCTGTTGGGTCCGCTGTATTAGCTAAACAATTAGTAAAATAATATCGTAAACTATCGTATAAACCTGTCAAGTATATGATATAGTGAAGTAATCTCTAAAAGTTTATAAACACGTATTGTAATTATCGGATCAGCTATCATTATGCAATGTCCATTTAATGAAATCCCAACAACTGGTTTGTCGACTTATTTATACTATTTGCTTAAGGGTTGTCACAAGGAATTAATATTGGTACGAAATGTTTTATTTATTATTTTGATTCCAAAACGATTGCTCAAACAAATAGTCAATGCTCTCTGGTACATTCACAATAACGACCACGATAAACAAGACTGCTAAAACCCACGTGGTTCGAGGCTTCACCGTCACGTGAATGTCAAGGCTATATGGCTGTACTACACTGTAAGTAGTTTAAGTAGTATATATATAGGGACACTTTCTTATGTTAAATATTCTTATTAGTAAATTAGGTCAACTTTAATTACTTATTTGTCTAAAGTTAGACTAGTTACGTAACGTTCTTTGACGTCTCATTATAAAAAAATATTCTTGGAGCATGATTGCAACACTAAAGCAGTCGCTTATATATGCAAACGATGGCTCCATGGACAGATTTGTGGACGACACGAGAGGAATCAATGCCAACCCTAGGTTCCACGTGGATCGGGACATCACCTGTTCGCTAAATATATCGGGAGCAATCAGCTAGTACATCTGCTCAGCTAGATTATTATGCAATAAGTCTAAACACGGATGTCCTCACTTCCAGATGTTCAATACATTGAACTTGAGATGATTTTTATATCTGCACTGTTTATATCGTTTTTTGCGATCGAATGTGTATGGTGATATTTTTATTGACGTTCGTTTTTTCCGTAGTTATGTCGCCATATAGTTTCTAGTTGAGGTAGTAGAGACGTTTCTAGTACTAAAGTTTGTACAGTTGATATTAATGTTTACGTGAAAGTATTATGATTTCCACATATACTTTTTGTTGATTTGACTTCACTATCAAAACAATGAAGAACTCTATATCGCTGTTTTAGTTCAGTCTTTGAAATTGTTACTGTTCTTTTAAATACAACAGTGAGCAAGAGCCCGTTTGCCCACTGTTGTAGTGGCTGGCTATGGTGTGTAAAGAGGGTCACCTGCCCCAATGCCAGAGAGCTAGCATTGCCTTTTAAGAATTGGTAGGCTCTTTTCTTTAAAGAATCAAAGTTGACTTAGTTTCTAGCTTGAATCAGAGATAAAGAGCTCAGGTATTTTCGGTATTAAAACTTTTGGAAATAAAAATAACAGTCTCATTAGATGTGTTTCTACGGTTAAGATATACGAAATTAAAAACATCTCCAGTGCAAACCACGTATTAACCTAAATAGTGCATCTGTTCAAAATTACAGGCAAAATGTCTTGTATCTTGTAATTGAGGTAAATTATATGCAGTTTTTAGATGTCTATTTGCCTCTTTTACTCTTGCATTTTCCTGTTCGAAGTTTTTTATTCTTTAATCACTGTCCGGAATACTATTTAACTATTATTATTTATATAAATAATATATTGAGTAAATTAAATCAATTTCGAGAGACATTTAGTATGTTACTTACTATGTTTTTCTTAAAATGCCTTCGAATAAATTTTCAAAAATTTATATGTTTCTTTTTTCATTATATACCAGTTTTATAATCATTATTTAGCAAATATAAGTGAAATCACTCGATATGTTTTGCAAGTTCTTAAAAGGCCCACAACGCACTCGCCAGTCCTCTAGCATTGAGAGGGCGGTGATATCACTTTACATCAGGTCACTCTCCTGCCAGTTTCGTCCTGTGACAGTGTTTATATTTCAACTGTTGGACTTAAAATAAAATCATTTTTGATAGGTAACAAAATGCATACATATGTTCAATAAATTAATAATTTAAAACTTATAAATATGAATTATCTATCAAAATTAATCCCAGAACAGACAAAACAATCTAGCGAGAAAGTCTTGATACTTGCGAACTTTCTGGCTGTCTGTTTCACGGCCGTATTATTTAATATCAGACGAGACTCTTTTCCGCTTGCCCACTGCTATATACAAAAAAGTATTTAAATACTGAACTTAACCGCGATATATAGTTCTTCATTGCTAGTATATTGAAGTCATGTTGCGAAACCAATACCCATAGCAATGTTCTTATAACAAAAAGTATATGTGGAAATCATCCTTTTTCTCGTAAACTTTAAATACACTACTAAAAACGCCGCTCGATTAGAAACTACATGGTGACATAACTATGATAAAAATATCACCGTATCTATTACGTATACCGCTTTATCGCAAAAAACGACATAAACAGTGCAGATATAAAAACCAAAGTTCAACGCTCGTATTGAACATCTGGAAGTTAGTACAAAAAGTATATGCGAAAATCATAATTTATCCGTAAACTTTAATTAATATATTAACTGTACAAAGTTTAGTACTAGAAAACGGTTCCCTCTATCAATCAGAACATGCGGGTTCACAATTAGCAACACGTGCCGTGGTGGGAAACCTTAATGTAACAAATAAATTTTCATATTACTTTGAATGTTATTGATTTATTAAACGGTATTATTTAAAAATCGAATAAGTATAGAAATACAAAAAAAATATTTTTAAAACTCGAAAAATTACTAAATTTATAATAATAAAATATCTTTTTAAAATTCGAATTAGTAAAGGAATAAAAAATACATTTTTAAAATTGTATAGGAATATATTTTGAAAAATAATTGTACAAATAGATACAGAAATAGTATATAAGTGTTATAAAGGTTTAAAACAGAAGGTGCAATAGAACGAAATACATAAACAAAAAATTTTAATAATTTTTTATTTGACCTAAGAATATTTAACTCCTCTGGAAAAATTCGTCAAAAGTTATTTCTTTGAGATTTTTTTGTAATAAGTGGCCATGGCAATCAGTCAGAAGGTTCTTGAAAGCCGGCCTTTTAGGAACTTGTACGCTGCTTATTATACATATTTATTAAGCTTACGACGACGGGCGTAATTAAAAATGAGATTTTTTATACATATAATTTACATATACTAACTCTAATACTATGACAAGCTCATATTTTAGTTACTTTTAATAAAATAACAAGCAGAAAATAGCAGCTGCCTATAGTTTTTGTTTCACTCTTATACGAGTTCGTGCAATATTGTTTCAATACCATTACTTGATTTATTAGATAAGTTTTTGTTTACTATAAAAAATCTGTCAACTGCCCAGGTGTGGTCTCCGAACACCTTGCAGCCATTTCCATATCGGGAATGATGCCAATCTGGTTTTGATCTTTGAACCGTCAGCGATTTACAATATTTGACATTTATGACATTAGCAACCCGGCTGGTCATAAAATGTCATTGTCAACGGATGAAATTAAAAACAAAATATTTATTAAGCTAGAAGTCATTATTTTTAGCGGTTTTTTATGTTCGAAATTTAAATTATTAATGTAATTGTGTTCCAATTCTAAATCATTCGTTCTTTAGAATCGTCTATTCTCTGTCGTCTAATGAAGTGATATAATTAAGATTACATTTAATGTTATTATATTTAATATTAGTACATCTGACAGAGTGCAGGCCTCCAAATTCTTCGATTTGTCTCTTAATTTCGCTTTTATTTTATAATCTTTCCCCGCTATCACTTTATATCATCGTAGTAGTCTGATGGACGAGTCCTTTTTCTTCCCACCATTCCAACCTTTTGATCCATCTGCCATCACAACACGTGTAAACTAGATTTCGATAATGATAATGATGATAATAATAATGATATGATACAATAATGTTTTGGTGGTACAATCTAATGTTCGCATATTCTTATACACATACAATATTCTTAAATATCAAAATATATTTTGCATTACCGAAGTATAAAGCTAGTATTGCAGTACTATTGCAGTGATATTTAAGTTAAAAGTAATGTTAACGAAATTCCTTTAAATATAACTTATGAAGGTGTAATTTCACGTTGTTACCTAAGTTATTAAAGCTAAACCTATTTTATTAGTAACATAGAGACATAGAAGTCTTTTTGCGGTTTCTCGGCCATAAAAGTGTTGCAGCTTTCGCTCTTCTAATGCAATTTATATGAGCTACTTACAATGTTTAGAGCTTATTGGTAAAACAATAACTCGGGTTAGAATTATTCCTTCACTTTCTTTTTAATATTTTTTATTTTTACTACTATTTTTTATTCGTAAATAGTTATGATATAAATACAAATAGAAAACTACTTAATACGATATACATTTATTAATCAACGAATTTTAAAAAAGTTGGCTCTCGTTCCAATTAAATGTTCATATGTGTGTATGCAAAAGACCGATGATTTCGTGGCAACGTTCTGCTCGATTTCCTTAATAAGAAATATTAAACAAAATATTATGGTCAGTAATTGCCCAATAGTGCCCGAATGCCATCAGCGTGCGAGTATCATCCCTAAGGTCCGATCCGGTCGGCTGTGCACCAAATCCACCAATGGACTTTCTGTTTATTTGCGCATTTAACATTCGCTCGTAGGGCGAAGGAAAACATGATGAGGAAACTGGATTACCACCACAAAAAGTCGACTCAGGAGGCTGATAACCTACTTGCCAATTAGATTGCCACTAATTTCTTATTATTATTATGGATATAAACACACTCGCATAATAAGCTGATTACACTTTCCGGAAGCCTATTCCATTCATTTATTAAGTTAATAATATGATATGAGGTTTTCGACAGTTCATTTTAAAGTTCAGGCATCGAGTCTTTGCTTTCGCGTATGCAATGTATTTAATAGAACAAATACGGCATAAGCGGTTCGGAACACACATACAAGTCACAAGTGCTTACGATATCTGGAAAAGGCTTTTCCTAATTACTGGGGAGTTTTGTTTGGTGCTATCAGCGTGTAACGAGCCGCAAATGGGTCCCCGGTGATCGCACGATCATGCGGGCCGCCCTACCCCTCCCCCCCGACTCTGCGCACGTCAAAGGCCTTTGTGCGAATGTGTGTTCGAACATTGTGATAGGCGAAGCGGTGAGGTCTACAGTTGATCATATAGGAGTCATACTTAGGCTTTTACTCTGAAGCTTAACCTTAGGCTCAAACTTCACTTAAGGAATAAAGGTTTCACAGAAGACCGGACATTTCATCGACATGTAAAACGATGTATAATTAGTTGAATAAAGGTACTATATAAATACAGTAGTAGTAATAGTAAAGGCACAGAATAAAGTTATACTATTCTTATATTTATAATTATAAATATTATTTAATTTATTCTGTATGTTTTCAAGTTCCACCCGTAGTAATTGATGTTATTATAAAAACAGTTTCTAAGCGACTACTTCTTTATTATCTATATTAATCGGGTATTAAGGTATTCTTTTAACTTGAACAAAACTAGCTGAAAGTTAGGGAATTTACCAAAAACGATGAAAAATAACATATTTTCATAAAAAAATCACCTGAAAGCAAACAATGAACATTGTCATGTTTATATGACTAATATCATCAATCTTTGTCTATGCGTTAGTTTCGTAGTAAACTCGCTGTCACCTGTCATGCGGCATAGTCTTAACAGATAAGCATGACATAGCGAGCAGCGGAATCTCATGTCTCTCCTTGTTAATTAGTTTATCTCAAATAATATGTGCAAGGTAATTAAGCCATTGAATTTGGCTCAAGGATTGAGTTTGGTTTATTCTTATCAGATTTGAATTAAATAGGTATATATTTTACCATTATTTTCTTCCATTACGCACTCGTTTTTTTATTTCTAATTGTATTCGTATTTTATTTATTAATGTCTGTTAAAGTGAACGCATATTACGTGTTATTTATTTTCTAAGTCCTGTCTGTAAATAAGAAATTAAAAAAAAAATCTTAAAAATGTAATGTACACATATGTATCTATTTAATCCTACGAAGTACGTAACCTGGAAGAGATCGTATAGTAGCGAGTAAGGCCGGTAACTTTAGAATTTTTTAAGTTGATATTATTATTTGAACAATAAAAAAATATGGAACTGGCACATTGTAAGTACCTAGCAAAAAAGAGAAATGGACAATTTTTTTGTGGAAAGTGATAGAAACTGATACCGCGGCCCAAGGACACTCGCAAGTGGGTTGCCGCCCTTTTAAGAATTGGTACACTGTTTTTTTTGAGCACAGGATAGAGCAGAATGGAGTAAAGCAGGGCAATGTCGGAAGACAACTGAACCAATGGGTTGCTTAAAAAAATGTTCTATGCATTATATAGTTATTGCATTTTTGTGCAAAAACATGTGTTTGACTATATTTATGTACAAAATTATGAAATTTGATTTGCGTACTAGCAATTTTTAATACTTAAACAAAATAGTCTGCCTATTTGATAGGCTGATATGCGTTATTAACCTCATTTAAATATTTAGTGGCATCAGATGCAACAAATTATGTAAATGACAGGGTGCAATATGGTCTGTGAATTGCATTCTTATCATATATCGACACGCGACAATTTTAATTGTAGTTTATTATTATGGTTATTTTATGGGTTTGAATTACATAAGTATTGTGAGTTATGAAGTTATTGCTTGATAGTTTAGACTTTGGCTACGGTTCTTTTAATTAATATTTAATAACGATTTATTTAAGAGTATTTTTTATTTATTTACGTATGTATATAACAAAAAATATCATCAAACGGGTCTTTTAAATGGTAAAGATAAGTGTTGGCCTAGTGGCTTCAGCGTACGACTCTCATCTCTGAGGTCGTAGGTTCGTTCCCCAGCTGTGCAACAATGGATTTTCATTTGCGTATTTAACATTCACCTTATATTTTTTTAATTGTTGAAATATTTTTTTTATTTACTTACCATTAGAATTGTCATAAAATTTAAATTTAAAATACCTTCCATAAACTCGGGAGAATCTATTTAAGAGTCAATCTCACACATAAATATTAGTAAAACGTTTTGTTTGCACTCATTCGCAGACCGCAGCCGGACCTTGACGGTTCAAGAAGCATCTCCTAGTCCGGTCCTTGCTCCTGATTTATAGCCTCAAAAAACCACAGGGATTCAATGCGCCTTTGTTACGTTTATTGAATAATAAAAATTCTCCTCGAAATGAAATAAGTTTATAGGTCATAATTCCTTTACGTCACTTTAAAATCTAAGACTAAGTATGATAATTTACGGGAGAGGTTTTTAATGTCTAAGTTTTTTAATATTCTCAAAATAAGACCAATGTACCTTCGAACTTTGGCCTTTAAAGCAGTCACGGAAGTTGACGCGTCGACGACTAAAAAATTCGAAACTACCGTCAAATCTGTGCTACTCTATGGGTGTGAAAGATCACTAACGACATCCCGCGCCGTATTCTGGGTAGCTACTGGGCCAAGATCTCTAACGAGCAAGTTTGGTTCTGCCTAGAAAACCCAATTAGCAGATCAAGCGATGTAAGTGGATTAAAATACCTACTTAAAGGCGATTGGAATCCGCAAAGAAAGCGGAAGCTTGGCCGTCCTAAGAAAACTTTTCGTCGTCCAGAAGAGGCCAAGGGAGCCGGAATGACTAGATGTTCAAGACTGACCGTAATGGAGACTCACCGATGAAGACCATTCTTAACCTTCTAGTAGTTATAGGATATAAGATAAAAAACAAATCTTTCTTTAAGTGGGCTCGCCAGTTGCGTTTCGTTTCCGGAAAAAGCAAGAATTGGTATGCTCTTTTCTTGAAGGAGATTATAGGATCACGAACCTACAGGACACCCATTTTAATAGGTGCGGTGCCGGCCTTCTTGATTACTCTGAATGTTTGATGTGACCCTAAACACACATTCCTATAATTAATATAAAGTTGCAATAAAACTAATTGCGTGACGATAAAAAAACAAAAGTAAAACACATTCGTGTTTAAGATAACATCATTTTGGTGAACACGAAGATAATGCGCCGATGAATAATAATTAGGTTTGTAAGTGTGAATCATCAAATATATTTAAATTGTTATCAATTAAAAGCAATAATAGCGATTTGAGTCGGGTAGGTCCGGCCATATGGCGTAGCACGGGCGCCATGTTGGCCCACGAAACTTATACTCATCAATAAAAGTGATCAAAATTATTTATGCTTTCCTTTTTTAGGTTAACAGATATTTAGTCTCAAAAATGATTATATTAGATGATATTTAAATATGTGTTTGTTTTATATCTTGTTTTATGTGCCTTTACATATGAGCCTTTGTGAAATTACAGAATATGTATTGCTTAAAGACGTAATTAAGACATTCATTCCGCTTCATAATAAGCAATACCACTTTTTCATAGTTCGCCATTCTCGGTATTATATATTCAATAAGAACTATACTTGGTTTTGCCTTCACATTCACCTAGTTAAAATTATGTATATGTATTGGTTTTATATTATAATTCCTTCATTTGTTTTTCAAAAATAAAACGATTAAACTGTGCATTTACACACTGAAAAATATCTTTATATTAAAAGGTAAATAATATCTCTATATTATTTACATAATATTTAAATGTTTTTGCTATAATGACGTACCTACATATGGTTATATTAACAACAGTAATATAAAACTAGTTACATACATTTATCCCTTTTTTAATAGCCCACCAAGTTCATGTAAATTTATGGAGCTCAATTGAAGTTAATAGGAATGTTCGTAGGGAGGACCAGCTGACGCGAGGTGTGAGGGAATGTCCCTCTCGTCACTCAATGTCCGATGACGCCACAACTGCCTCAATAGCGTGATGGTACGTCATAGAGGAACTACGTTTATTAATAGTTCTATTTATTCTGGCACACTTATTTGAAATTCGAATGAATAAATAAGATCCAATCATACTTTTAAATAAAATATCTGCGCATTTCTTTTCTTTTTAAATTTAGTTCTAAATTCAAATGTTATACTGATAATTGGGCGCTGTGAGACTGTGTGCATAATAATAAATCAATTTAGATTAATAGTCTGTGGAGTTGAATTATACAACTCAAATATCTCAAGACTTGGCCTAAAGGTCTAGATACCAGGCCATAAACTCCAAAAAAAAAAAACAACTCAAATATTTGATTGGCGCGAAAAGTAATGTGGATATTTTTTTTTCTTTTACTAAATTTTTGCAAAATAATTAATGATATCAGTTACATTATATGTATTTCTTCTTTTTATGAGCAGACTCATTTGTATTCTAATAATATCTTGTTGGTTTTTAAATTCAGTAGCCGGTAATAGTGAGGTTTTCTAGATTTATTTTAATAAGCAGCTGCAAACCCACCTGTCCCGTACGAGGTAAGTAAAATCTAATGCAATGTCACATAATAATAATTATTTTATTTCGTATTTCTACATTATTAGTACAAATAAAGTATTTACCAAAACATCGATTTATTTAATTATTTGGATTTGTTTAATTGTAACATCATCAATAATTAAGATATAAAAATAAGTAAATGTTAGTGTCCGGAAAAAAAAACGCATTAAGTTATGAGAAGAGAAATAATATATTAAGGATACATTATAAAAATATCAAGGGAAACTGTACAAATATCATACAAATATAACGAAGAATTTCTTCTTTAAAACCTTAGTACGCATGTATAACTTAAAATAAGTATTGTATTTCTAAAGTTTAAATGGCATAAAAAACTCAAATTGATTAGATAAATATAGATTTTACTGAATAATTAATAGTGTCATTAAAAAGTAATAGCCGCACACCTGTTTAAAAGCATTAGGAAAGGGTAGTAAAGTATCATTATTAGTGGTTCAGTTAACACTTGCTTTATTGACCATAATCTTGTTCAAAGCGTAATTTATTTAAAACTTTCATATTAGGGTCTCTATAAAATTGGCAAATAATTTTTTCTGTAAATTTTTAATAAACAAATGTGGTTTTTTTTACAGAATATTGTAATAAAGTATTATGTTAAATTTGAAAACCGCTGTTGCTTATAAAAATGTAACAATAGTCTTGTTAAGAAATCCGACTAATGCATATAATAATAGTATTTCAATTTATTTTTTACTATTTAATAATTGACTGGGTTAAATAAAATAAATAAATCAGTGGCACTACGACCTCTTTAGGTCTTAACCTCAGATTTTAGAGTCTGTTTCATAAACATTTTTAAATATAATAGGCAATTAAGTGATCAGCCTAGAATGCCTGACACACGCCGTAGACTTTTTGGGTCAGACATGTCGGTTTCCTCACGATGTTTTCCTTTACCGTTTGAGCTAATGTTAATTGCGCACATAGAAAGTCTATTCGTGCACAGCCGGGGCTCGAACCTACGACCACAGGGATGAGAGTCGCACGCTGAAGCCACTAGGCGCGCTGCTCACCCAACTGACTGGGTAGTCTACATATTAGCGGCAGTAGCAAATACCTCAACGTTCTCTCGCCATATACGTTCTATGCTCTCGATGTACGAGCCGAACTTGTGTTACCGCTCGGGACAGTGTTTTATGTCATCTCGTAAGTTAATCGTTAATGTTAATTGGTTAATTCAACGCTAGATTGCAAATTAAACAATTTCCTTTGATTATCACGAATAAGCGACACTGATTTTTTTATTAATGAACATTTTCACACAGTTACAATTCTCATAGATATTTTTTTCACTCAGCGACGTTAAGTGGACAAAGAGATCATTGTATCATTTAAATAACCCATTTAAAGGTCGCACTTCCATTGTTTATGTAAAAAAATCCCTCTATTTTCCACGCGAACTTTTAATTACCTAAACTGGTATTCCGGTCAGGAATGAAGGGGTAATTTTTTAGTGCTATTGTTTCTCGACTATAAATCTAATGGTTTGCGTAATTATGACCTTTTTGTGACAGTTGCTTTGTAACATGTAAATTTATCTCGGATAGTGAAGGGTGAATGAGACAGGGGTGCGTTGAGAAGGATTTTAAACGATGAGGATGTAGTTATTTCGTAATAGTTAATGTCCGGCTTCTTAACTAAACCTATGAACTTATATTATAGTTTTTTTTTCTATCATAGTGGTTGCCTGGAAGAGATCACTCGAAAGCGATAAGGCCGCCAATTGACCTCATTTTCATTTAATTGATTAATTTATTAATTTGTACTGTATTACTGTATAACTGCAATGAAGTGTTAATAAATACGTAATTACTAAATATGTAATTAAAAAATTATTACCTTCCTCATGAGTCATCTTTGATATTGATGAATGCCGAAAGACGCGGTGGAGGACTTTTGGCTACTTTAGGTGATTTCAAAGTAAAAGTTGTACATATATTACATAAGACAGCAGTTGTTGTTTAGTGATATTTAAACTTCTTTGTCTCGAAATCAGTTATATATATATCCGATATTTATGGCAGCGTTCGCAAAAACGTTCGTTTTTTAATATTTGACAGTTTGACAATTACAAATACCTCACAAACTTTTCTTCTTTACATTAGTAATAATTATATCCACACTATTTATATATGCTTTGTATTGAAATACAGTTCACACAGTCATCAACGTATGAACTATCATTTTTCTGCCGACAAAAAGTAATATTAATAAACGTATCATTCAAAAAGCGCTATAATGAGCATTCAAAGCGATCGCTTACACATGAAACAATGCAGAATGAACATTAAAATCAGTATGCCCTTACCACTTGTGACCACTTCAGTGGAATTGTAGACGTTCTTATTTGTAAATGTAATTGTTCATTGCACAAAGCCGTAAGTAGCCACTTAATATTGTGAGAAACTGTTGCGATTTCACTAAGACTCAGTGTGAGAATGTGGGTAACATGTAAATTGTTTTATTCAATTTATTCATTGAAAGTATGGCGGGATTTGGATGAGGCATTTGCTAGATACCTAAAAAGAATGAGGTTTAATATAAATGTGTTTTAGTGTAAATGTATCTAAAATTAATTTTCCACCTCACAAAGATGTGAGGTACGAGGTAAGTAGGTACTTGAAGAGGCGGAAAACTCTGAATTTGTTTAAGTAATAATTTGAAATGTTAAGTATTATTTGTTGTTTCAAATGTTGTTTCAGTTTTTTTTATTGTATCTTTCTGTCTATTATATTTTGTTTTCTGTTTCATATATATTAGATGTTTATACGTAATCTGTTTTGGCTTTCTGTATTGTCTTGGTGTTTTGTTTTCTAATGACTATAAGCTTTAAGACTACTAAATAAATTATATACGTACAGTTTTATTATGATGATATTTATAAAAATTCCCGTTTTCATTTCATACACATTTCATAGCGCATTAGAGATTATTCGGTGTATGGTCAATTCCTAGATCTGGCTCGGCACAAATTTCTAGTAAAACTTTACTTTTATTGTTCATTCATCATTCGGGCAAGTTACTATTTTTTTTTGTTACAGTAAGCAGACGGGCAGGAGACTCACCTGATGCTAAGTGACACCGCCGCCCATGGACACTCGCACTGCCAGAAGGCTCGGAGTTGGTACGCTCTTTTCTTGAAGGACCATAACTCGAATTGGTTTGCTTTTTTACTTTAGTGGGCAGCTGGTTCCACATAGTGATGGTGCGCGGCAGAAATTGCCTTAAGAATAGCTTAGTTGTGGAACGACGGACGTCAAGGTGATACGGATGGTATTTCGTATTCTGCCTTGACGTCCGATGATAAAACTCAACGGCAAAAAAAAAGCCGATAAAATTTAGGTCTATTAAAAATTTATGCAATATGAATTCAATAACAAAGTATTAAAGTAACGTTTGAGAAGTCAATTAGGCGGCAACGTATCATCGAGATAGCACTATGGTGGTCCATTGTTGGCAGGCGCCCTGTGGATAGCTAGCCACTCGCCACAACAATCTTTTATTCCCATTTCATAATTGTTGCAATCGCTTCCGCTCTGGTGATCCTATGATCTGGGAACTATGTTAGTTACTAACAATAATTTTCTCAATACCATAGAAATTCCTTGAAATCTACAGTTGTCTTATCAGCAAGCTTTTAATCTCTAGATCGTGACAAAAAATAATGGCGAACGCGGGCTATCCCGCGGAGAACCATACAATTGTTAAGTCACACCGATGTCAAAGAGTTTGATCGTTTAGATTGGAAACAGATAAGTGCTTTCTCACCTCCCCGTGGTCGCGAAAGGGGTAAAATCGCAACAATCAATATGAAGGAGCCATCGAGTAATTTGTATGGTATTTGTGCGGGCTGTCTCCTGCTGATATTTTTAGGGGCACCCTTGAAGTTGGGAACTTGTTTTAGGGTTACGTTCTCACACCTTATGCGGAAAGCGAATTAACTTGCAATGATTACAAATTTTTCATTTAACAGAGCAAACCCAACTACTCCGAATTCCTCGTTCTAATACCCACTATTTACGAAACTCAGTTATATATATAATAAATAGATAGGTATATTTAATGTGACTGAAATATTAAAAAAGAAATTTTGAAAACTCTGGTATCTGTTATTAATAATGGCTTTGTTATTTTTCCGTTAGGTATATTCATTATTTATTATAATGATCAATTAATCAAATTTATAATTTAGAAATTGGTTCGAAATTATTCTTTGTCATATTTTTTGTATAAGTAGGTAAAACGTTCATATTGTGCTTTATGTTTATGTTTAGATGTGTTCCGTTTTTGGCTTTTGTGTATAATATATATTGTTTAATTACTAGCTGTAGGAATACGTTAATAAAATAAAATATAAAAAAAAATAGTATATAAACAGTGTATAACCAACACACAAATTCATAATTTAAAATAATAATTTACTTAATCAGCATAAAAATCATAAGTAGGTTATTATTGTGTTAGTTAAATTATAGTCATAAATATTATATAGGTAGGTTAGCTTTATATTTAATCATAGAATTAAGTAAAGTCCAATCAAATTATTTATTCCAATTAGGCCACCTAAACTGGCATTTTTAAACGTTAAATAAATTATAAAAGTGATTCTAGTTACCCCTTTCAAGAGGTATTTTCGTGTGGAGCGAAATGGGCAAGAAACTTCACAGTTACTTTTTTAAAATAGTGTTTACAATATTTTGTATACAAAAGTTAAATAATTATATGTGAAGATGTACTCCTAGAATTTATTTATTTTATTATAAGTAATCTAACAGCTTATACTTATACATATTATAATACAAAACACTAAGACAATACAGAAAGCGAAAATAGATTACATAGAATAACAATTTATGTATATAAAACAGAAAACAAGCACGTGCATTAATAGTTAAAGATACATTAAAAAAAAAAACAAAAAAAATAAAACTAAAGTAAACTGAAATTTAACATTTTAAAACAACAAATAATACTTAGAATTTAAAACTATGTACTAGGTACTTAAACAAAATCAGAGTCTTCCAGCTTCTTCAAGTAGTTCTTTAAAAAATAAACAAAACAAAAATATGTTAAACTTTTCACAATAGTTTTATTTTTGTTTTTTTTTATTATGTAGGCACGTGCAGTCCATTGCAATTTCCAATGTTGGCAATCCAGCCTCCCCGCTATAACCGCCAGCATACTGTTAGCGTTCCTCCACACGCAAAATGAACCCGTTTATAATGTATAAACCCATAAACATTTTTATGGCAAAAACGACATAATTTAATGTTATTTATAATCAATTCAGTTAAACATTACGAAGAAGTCAAAACCTACCAAACCTATAACTCAAGCGAATTCATAATAAGACATAAACATCAGCTCGTTTCAATATGTCACGCAACAAAGCTCTGCGGTAACGGTTTAAATTTGTCTACCTTATTTATGATCTGAAGGACAAAAACGGGGCTGTTAAATATTTGCCTGAGACAAGAGGGGGCGATAATTCGAGGCTATTATGACGTCATTTCACGCCTTTTGTGAGGTCGTCACGCCGTGTCATCTGCTCCTCGAGACGCCTGCCCCACTATCTCTCGATTATATCTATTGTGATTTTTTCAGAGCGCGCAAGTCGGATGCGCCACCGGCGTTGATTTTGTGCCGTTCACGTCTTCGAGTTCGTAAAAACACTCGAGTTGCTCTATTGTCTCCTTTTATGAGCTCGAGTTATTGTTTGCGGTCGATAAGCATCTCGCCAATAGGTAAGGATCCTCATTGCCGGTCGTTTTAATAGATTTGTTTGTCACTTACCCTTGTTTTGAAAGGTTATTCGAGACATCAGGATGAATTTAATGAATAGAGATCTATTGAAGTTGAGAATAGATTTGTCCCCAAATGATTCGATTAAACAAAATCCTCAATTAAAAGCGGCAATCGATAAACTGTTTTATAATAATACGAGTGGAAATTTGGGTGATGTGGTACTGCCGGAGCGAAAGTTAGATTTTACAGAAGTGAATTTAATATTGAAAAAGACGCCAGATAATAAAGGTATTGTTTATTAAAAATTTGACTCAGTTTTCAAATAATTTTTTCATCACATTGATTCGGCAGTGTCCAGTGTTAGATTGGGAATTACAATAAATAATAGTTAAAAAAAAATATTTTTTAAATATTTTTTTTAAATTAGTTTTTTCGTGTAAAAAAATGATTTTATGTTAACTATAGAATAATAATCAAACTAATAAAAACGAATATATCTTAAATTTTGTTTTTGAACCCCAAACTAAATAAATATTTAAGGAAATTATTACTATATTACAATTTTGTAACAGAATTGGAAAAGACACCGGATATGGTACTAAAGGAAACTCGAGAAAAAAGAAAACATATTATAAACAAAATAGAACAGATTCTCGATGGAATTAACACGAGTGCTGATGATGGTGAGGTACCGAGACTGATTATCAGAAATCAGAAATTGTGGAGTAATTGCATTTATGATATGGATAGGTAAAGTAATAATTGAATACATCTTATGGCTTAACTTTATTCTTTATATTGTATATACCATTGTATACATGGTCTTTAGACCCATGCGACTTCGCAAATTGTCTCCAAGTAGTAAGTAGTGTACTGCGATATTGCGGGCTCCTCGACTGTGTAGTAGTTGCATGGATGGAGGATGGAGCGCATTATCTTATTTCGCGTCATTTTTACTACAGGTGGTGGTAGTTGAATGGTCTTTTATGCAATTTTAACAGTCTAGATTCTCGAACCCTTTCGAAGCCAGTGGTCAGTGGCCAGTAGCCAACCTTAGGTTTGGGCCTCAGATTTCTTGATCTGTTTCATGATGATTTGTCAATCTAATGGGCGAGTAGGTGATTATGAACCTGAGAAGCGCCGTCGACGTTTTTTGTGGGGTCTAAGGCAAGCCGATTTACTTTTGATGTTTACCTTCACCGTTTCAGCAAATATTAAATACGCACATAGGACGAAAGTCCATTGGTGCACAGCCGGGGATCGAACCTACGACCTCCGGGAATGATAGACGCACGCTGAAGCCACTAGGCAAAAACTCCTCCACACTATGTCGAACCTCAGCTTTTGAATAATAAAATTAACATAAATTTAATCTCAAACTGAAATGCGAGCTTTTAAAAAATATTGTTAATAAATCGTTTCTTATAGAGTTACGCTAAAGAATATAAGTAATGCTAAAACTTCAATAGTACGTAGTAACGGTGAAGAAAGGTCACGATTCAATACAATCGTATTTGTTTTATCAAAAGTCCATGAATTAGTCGTTAAGAACTTGACAGTCACCAGAAGGTAAATAACTTTGTTTGTTCATTCTTTATCCGTATCTGTATCCTATTCTTGCAATTGTAATGACATTCCCACAACCTATTCTTGCTATTTGCACAGATAACACCATTCTAATATAAGCTATAATATATAATATAAATATATAAACAGCTCGAATATAAGAGTCCTCCAACTTCGATTTTCTTGCCTTTGGAGTAGACTCTTGCAGAGAAGAGAGCTGGTTATTTCCTCGCTAACGTATAAGTATCGCAATACAGCGATGCTTCCAGCGTTAAAGGTACACTGCCACAGGTGTATTTTTTTTATTTTTTTTATTTTCTATTTATAAATGTTTAATTATATATTTTGACTACTATTATGTAGGTTATAATTATTTGATTATGATAATATTAAATAAAATTATAAAAATTAAAGAGTATAAGCTTCATATATATATTTGATCACCCTTTTGTGCCTGACTTTTTGAGTTACCTTTAGCTCACGATGATTATCTTCACCGTATGAGCGAGTGTTTATTGCGCTCAAGAAAGAGAAATCAGAGTTTCCTCTCTCCTTAAGCCAATAGGCAAACTTATTACATATATATAATGACAATAAAACATGATTTTCTTAAGTAATTAAAAGTTAAGAAAATCATGTTTACCAAATCGAAAAGTAATTAACAGTTATGACGTTAACCAAAGTATGGGACTTTTTGAAGCGTCATTTCATTATTGGAATCCGTTAAGTATACGTCCTGTAATTATCGGGTATGTTAATCTTGCATAGAATTAACTGAAGTGCGGGTAATTAATATTATCATTTTCAGTTTTTTATAAAGTCTATAATAGTGTTATTTTGCTATTTGCTTTACTAACAAGATCGTGTCGATGCTTGAATAATTATGGTTTTATATAATATTCGTGTATTGTGTATTTTTTTATTACCTTTTTAGCAGCCATGTTTATAGGATCGTTTTGCTATGCCACCACATAGAGACTTTTCGCTTTTCTGTAAGATATACCGAAGTACTGCATGAAACGTTTTAATTTGTATTAAAACAAATAAAACAAATGGTTTTTTTAATAATCTCGCCATACAATTCTTCGTCACAGTTCGAAGAATAAATTTAAAAACATCTCGAATTGGTCCATTTACACATATAATTTGCGATTCATGTTTATTTATGTATAAAAAAAGATTTTAGATAAAATATTATGATCTATTTGAACCACATAGGAGTATGGCACATAAGATTTTTTTAATTTTACCATGTATTAACACAGAAACAGTTTTAATCGACATAAAATAATAGACAACGTACTTTTTATTTCAATAAACTTCTCTCAGCTCTAAAAACACTTATAACTCACACTTATAACACACTTATAATATATTAAAAATTATTTATTATTCGTATTCTTTCAGAGAGCTATATTACCAAAAATTACAACGGTTTCGTAATCAAGTAGAATTAGACGTAGCGGTAAGAGATGTCTGCTGTCTTCTTGAGACTCCTCCCTGGGAGTTGGGTATTGTAGCGACAGCAAAAGGTCTCATTGCAGGTCCCCTGCAAATCGTAAACAGAGATGGGTCTGTTGTCGATTGCATGATTCCTGGAGGTATATATATTTCTTACAGCGTGTAATTCTATAAGTATATTTGCTCTTGTGAACCACAAAATATACTAGTTATTTAAATATCAACGAATTGTACAAAATACTACTCGTATTTTAATTAAAATCCGCTCGTTGAACAAATGGAGCAATTATGTAAACTAATCTACCAGACATACAATTTTGTCACATGAGACATTACGAGTAAATAAAATTCAATCAAAAGCAAATACTTTCACTGGCCTTTAATTATTTATTTATATACAAAATAAATTTCGAGGCTGAGTTACATATGTTATTTATTATAAAGAATCTTTAAGTCGTACGGCTGAAAGCGTGTTTTATTTAATTTATTCAAGGCACTATAATACCTCAAGATATAAATGGCGTAAAACAACTAAAATCATCAGCAAAATACATTTTATTAGTGGAAAAGGATGCTATATTTCAAAAGCTACTCGACGAAGGAGCTTTAGTCAGATTATCTCCTGTTATAATAATTACGGTAATAACAATTACTCTTTTCTGTAAAGCTAAGCGTTTAAGAGCTTTGAAAACAATAGGCCGGTTTGTCTACGAAGCGTACCTACTGAATTATTATTATCAAGAGAAATGTGTCTGCCCCATTTGCTATAAACCCAACATATCCCGATCTCCAAATTGTTAAGTTATTACACACTTCCAAAAAGTGTCTTGGTCTTCGAAACGAGAATCTTTCATCGCTCACTGTCATGTTCTACCTCCTATCGATTGTTGGCTTTCAGCTGTAGCAGGTCCTACCTACTGGTAAGCTGAGGTAGGCACGGCCCATGAGCTAAAGGTGCCCCATCCATTGTTAGCGATGGGACGTGTATTATGTTTTTAAATTAATTTATTTTCCTATGATAGTAATGCCAGTTCTGACTGTACTCAGATATGTGTATTAATAACTTCCTTATAATTTATTTACGAAAAATCTTCTTGTCTTCAAGGGCAAAGGATATCCTGATGTATGCACTCGACAATTGCTCTGTCTCCTTGTGTCTGAGTTAAAATTGCCAGCTCTTGCCTTAGTAGACGCAGATCCGCATGGCTATGAGATATTTCTCACATATAAATATGGATCACTGGTAATATATTAAGTTATAATATTAAGTTAATGCTATTGACGTGGTAAAATAACTGGATTATACGCGATTTGATTGTAAGTTTACTTTATAAACAGTTTCATATTATAATTTATACATAAACCCTGAACGAAAATTTGTGATATTTCATGTGCGTATTGTTGGAATACTTATAACATTATCTATGTAACCTGTTTTTCCACATTTCTTATACGTCAATTAATAAATTACAACAAGCTGAGACCTTAGGTTCGATTGCCGGCGAAAATCTGAAAAATAAAACGGAAAAATATTTAATTTAAATATAAAATTCATCTTTAACAGGCACAATCTCACCTATCCTCGAGCCTAGCATGCCCGAAATTATTATTACTCGGAAGTCGAATCCAGGATGTTTTGACATTAGCCCCAACCAGCTCCAGACTCCCACTCAACACTCGGGACAAACGTAAACTGAACGCTTTGATAAAAAGACCATATCTTCATACTGTTATAGGTAAATATATAAACTGCAGTTTCTTTTTTTAATACAAAAAAAATATAAATATATTTTTGTCTTAATAACAACATCGTTTTTGTATTAAATGTAATTGATTTTTCTCTAACTTTTTAGTTTGTAAAGATTTTGTTCTGTGTTGCATTTCAGGTACCCAGGTTACATTTCTATATTGTTTTGATACTCTTAATTTATTTATAATGTTTAGCAATAAAAAAATTGAAATTGAAATTTTGAAAGACACGCAATATATAATAATATATTTACACAAATGCTATTTAAACTTTCATCGGTATAAACAAAAAACACATTCAATAATTTTTTTAGGTTTAAAAATAAAGGAAGAGTTAGTGTCTATGTTAGAGTTCGGCATTAAGGCAGAGATAGAATCTTTGGCTTCAACAGCATCGGCTTTATGTGACTCATACCTTCCTTCGAAAATAATTCATAGTGATTATTTGGGTTAAAGTGTAATAAACAATTTGGATTAACTAAGCATTTTTATTTTACTTTTAATTTTTTTTTAAATTTAATTAAGATTTTTGTTTAGATCGACGGAGAAATGCGGTCTATAATTGTACATATTTGTTTTTGACATGTATATCATTAAAAATTTTGTGAGGTGAGTATCAAATTGTGAGTTTACAATTTATCTGACTGAACTATTTATAAATGCATCTATTCCACGCAAAGAATTTTACAGCCGAATAAGAATCTGTATGGAATAAGAAATATTTGTATAATCAAACTAGCTGACCCGGCAAACGTTGTTTTGCCATGTATATTATTTGTAAGAAACATTTTTTTAGGTCAATAAAAATAATTATCTACTATAAGTGTTCAAAAGAATGATTTATGTAGGGTAATAAATTAATTAAGTTATCTGTAATGTATCATAAAAAAATAAAAAAAAATATCTAAAATTGAAAAAAATAATTTCTATCTTCTTATGATGAAATAAAGTAAATTTTTTTCATCATTTTTATTTTTTTTTGCTTTTTTTGTTAATTTTTATTTTTTATTCTGAATTTTACAATATTTTTCAAAGAAGAGTCAAATTCACTTAAAATAAAATTTATTGACATAAGAAATTATTATTATTATTATTATTATAATAAATGTTGATGAACAACAATACAAAGAATAAATGGAAAAATTGTCCAATAGAAATGGTCCGATTCATGGAGAAATGAGTATTAATCTTCCTCCATCTCACATTCGACGACTCGTCGCTCGTAAGTTGAGTTTGCCGGGACGTAAAACATACTCGTTAACATAACAGAGTTTAAGTATAATAAGAAGGTACTTCACTTCAAAATAAATAGCCATAAACCATCTAGGAAAAATTTCGCATCGAATGGTGGTAGTTTCATGTTGATACGATCAGTGGTTTAGGCGTGATTGAGCCTCAAACGAAGACCATTTTCATTATATATATATAAGATATATATATAAGATATATAAGATAAGAAGATAGATATACGATTTCTCATTTCATTTAATTCACACGTATTGTCCCTTAAATCTGTTTATTCTTTTTTCAAATAAAAAAACTAATCAAATTTCCGCGTGTATAGTATACAAATATTTTGTATTAACGTATAGTACGGAAGCGACATCTATTATCGTTAAACGACTGTATGAATTGATAAAGTGCCATCTAGTATGACAGTAACGAGCAGTCTGCTGTCTTCCGAACAACACACGCGGGTGGAGCCGGGAGCAGATGTCTTACGCAGATGGCGCTATTTTACTACACACGTGTATAGTGAAATTAGGTAAAATGTAGAATGAATTCTCAATAAACTACTACAACGATACTACTTACTAGAATATCCGGAATTCATATTGAGTATTCTTTAGCCACTCTCAAGTCATTTCCTTGCCGCTTGGTGTGCCTTCTATAGTAGCTATGAAGAACTACTTACAGAAGACGTGACCGCAGGTAAAGCTTAATTCAAGATGATCTAGAAAGCGCTTGTCTTCATTCCAGATGGTAAAAAGATACGATGTAATACATATTTATTTTAAGGTAATGTGTTACCAAAACATTTGGTTTATCAATTAAAATTTCATGAACTGTAATCTATAAGCAAGAAACTGATCGGTTAGATAATATAAGTAATTGCGAAAATAGATTCATACATTTTGGTTAGCATTACAGTAATATCCGTTTCTAATTATTTTATTATTGATAAATAATACTACTACTGATTCAACGGATTCATTAAAGGGTTCGATTGCAATATCTTAGATTTGGTTGCGCGTAGCGTCTCACAAATAAGCTATTAATATTGTTGTTATATTTAAAGTTGATAGATGGGGAGAGATAATTACTATTCCTCTGTACAAGGGAAACATACACAAGCAGCGCTTACAATGACGACCTAGTATAGTGTTTGTATATGTCAAATAATTCTTTACATCGGTTTAATAGACTCTTGCAAAAATATTGTAGATAAAATTTTTGTCATAATTGTCACCCGTATATATCCTAAATTGTGACCCTTTCTGGTGTCACATTTAAAATGGCTTTGGCTTTTCAAGTGGCACACTACCAAAAGACAACAAACTAGATCAAGGACTCCAAACTCTATATTTACTTTTTGGCTAAAATGCCATGAACTGTCATGACATATTGAATGCAAAATTCTCAATAACGTAAAATTTTCTTTTAAAATGCAGAATAACAAATCAGACGAAAAACCGTCAATGAGTAAAGCAAAATCGTTTATTCCTGGAGCAAAGAAACCACCCAACGATTTCGGAAAACGTAAATCTTTCATCGCCAATGATGCGGTGAAGTCGCTAGACTTAGCTTTGGGGCGGTTAAAGAAGATGAAACTAGGGAATGGGGAATACCTGTGCGCAAGTTCACATACGAGTCCAACAAGACGAAGCCCTGCGAATCTTTATATTGACAGTCTCACCAAAGGTAACACACCTAGCGAGGCTGAGACGGCTTCTATGATGTCCATGAATTTCTCCCACTACGAGTTAATGCGTAACCTTTCTTTATCAAATTGTAACTCAGACACGTCGTTCAGCACTACAACGGTTAATAATGGATCAGTTCTGGATACGTCGAGAAATGAGCACTTGGAAAGGTATTTCCGGAGTGCTGAAATGTGGCGTCGAAACAAACGAGGCGGTCACGACAGTTAAATAAAAACAACATGTGAACGATTATGAAAACTTTATTTGTCGAAAGGAATTTATTGAATAAACAAAATAATTTCAATAAATGAATTTCTATACAACACGGGAACTCTTACGAGACGATAAGATAAACACTGATTAACAATAACGTATCGAGATCTATTACATTCTTGGTCCATTGAAGAATACAATAATAGAGCTTATTGAACTAAGATGAAGGCAGATTAACACAATGATAAATGACTAGATATTTTAATTTTGCCAAACTTATACATCATTGTATTCTTTAATGTTAATCCCATCTAGTAACTAAGAAATACACATTCTAAAATTTCTATGCCGTACACTGGTTTTGTACATTTATCTGAGAACTTGGTAAAACTATATCAACACAAAATCTTTCAAAAAAAATTTTTTTTTGATGTGAAACATCTATAGCCGCACGTAAAACCGATTTCTGGCGTGGCGACGCATGCCGTGGCGATGCGTCGCCACGGCATGCTATATGATGGTATATACTTACAATCTATATGCAGTTGTAAATTTTTGTATTTAATGAAAATAAATGTTTATTCAATAAATATCTGGAAAACAAAATCGTAAAATTTTATTTTATCATTATGACATATTTAGTTCCTATCACAATCTGTTCTTTTCTGCATATTACTTCACAAAATAATTTCGATGTTTCACATCTGCCAGGCGTCCCGTGACGGCTCACATTTTTTATTACTTAAATTTTCTGCATATGGAGTCGTGCCGAGCACAGAAAAGAAAAAGATTTTCGAAAGATTTTGCGTTTACGAAAAATCTTGGTAGTACTATAGCGACCAATCGCACGTTCCAATTTAGTTATGAATATAGATGATGTGTCAAAAAATATTTAAATAAAATAAAATCATGAGGAAATAATTGACATAGTCATCACTAGTTGCTATATTCCTGTCCAAAACGTTTGGAAGCATTTTAATTGGAAGACCAAGGGACCATTTAAAAGAGTGTGTGTTGCGACACATTTTCGCTTCCTATTTTTGTGTTCCAGTTGCATCCTTGGGTCTCTAGTCAACTATCACACTTTGACAATCCTAACCCACTATATCTAATTAAACATTTGCTAATGAAATAATACAACATGATGTAAATTTTAAAGCACCCGGTTTCCAAACTCTCTCGTATTATATTATCTATAAATTTCATAGTTGTGTGATGTATATAGACCGTTTATATTGTCATTTTATGTGAACAAAGCAATATATGATAGAATTTCTTTATCTAAAATTATTTCAATACGATTCCTATAGACCTATTAAAAGAAGACTTTATTATCTAATATATTTTAATAGGTTAGTAAAATTACGCAATAGAAGAATCACAGCATCCTTAGACCATAACGGCAAAATAATATCGTCGACATATCGTATTAATTGTAAAATTTAGACCAAATTGGCAGTCTTCACAAACATGGAATGTACGATATGCGTCTATGAATTTACTCAATAACACTTAACAAATACTGGTAGACATATCTATACAACAACAACAAAGTACTTATTTAGTAATAATTTTATTGGCCAATCGTTCATTTGCTCCACAAATCAACGGATGCTAACTAGGGAGAGAAGAAACCAAATCATTTTAATTAAGATAATAAATAATAGTATAAAAAAATAATAAAACGAATCATTCGTAACAATGATACCAAAATATACCAATTAATAGTTTTTTTTTATTTTGAAGTAAAACCTAGCCAAAGGAGTAAAGTCTGTTATCGAGGAAATGAACGTATGGCAATATTAATTATTAATATTATCTGCCGATTGAACAACACCTATCATTGACTTCTACGTAGCTTTTGTATCGGCACTTACTAGTTAAATGTTAAAACGATGATATTTACAAATAAGGATGACAAGTGATGCAATTAATTTGAAAGATGTGGGTAGTCTGAAGCAAACTTATATTTAGGTCAGACTATACCCACATTCAAAAGTACTTAGTAAAGAAATTTTGGAAGAATTGTTCATAACCATTTTTCTTATTGATAAGCGAATTTCGCAGTAAAAAAAAAAACTATGAAAAACTCGACTTTGTAGTTGGTAGTTGTTAAGTCAATTCTTATGGGAGCATGATTCAAGGACACTTTTATCTAAATTATGCAATAGATTCTTAATTATGAAGAAAATCCTGTCAATCTTCCAAAATTACTAATCAGTAGCTACTATTGTTACTAGGACTAGCATTAATTTAACCATTTCTAGTATTCCCTAAATGGTAAGCTCTTCATTAATTTGTGATGGCTTGTATTTATCACAAAATTAACAATATGTAACAAAAACATTAATTTTAAGGCGACATCAATGATTTATTGTTTTAAAATAGGCCCTTTTTATGCGATAAACACTTAAGTCTTATATATATATATATATATTTGTAACGATCATCTGACAGGTCAAGCAATCAGTTTGATCTTTGAAAGGTCAATGACCCCAAGTTCATTGAACTTTGAGTTAGCTTTAAATTAACAAGGTTTCTGTTACATATTGTATATTTAAATCAGAATGAATAACGTGGTAATAACGAGCCACGGAATAATCAGAAATTATTTTTTCTGTGTTAATTATAAGGGAGTTTGTTTAATTAAAGTAATAAACATTTTTAAGACGTATAATACGAATTCACTTCAGATTCAATTTAATAAAATTCAATAGTTATCTCTTAACTTCGTGTGATCCAAATCTGACCAAATTGTTTATTGATATTTTATTATTTTTTTACAACTGTCAAGCAAAAACGTTGATTATTCGTGGCTCAAGTTAGCGCTCTTAAAGTAGAAAGTGTAGAAATCCCTATTTGCCGAAAATTTGTAGAAAATGGAGAGTAAAGCCTAAGTGAGAAGCTCGAGATGCTACATGCATAAATACGATCACAAGTTTATCAAAAGAGCTCTTAAGTACAAGAAGAAAACGTCGACATTTTATTAAGGATAAGGTTCATAGTTTCTAGTAATTTGACGATAAGACTTGCCATGTATTGGGAATTCGTTGGGTTACACATTTGTATTAAAACTTAGGTACCATATGTGTATTAATGGAAAATTATATTTTTAATATGAAATTCATTTAATTGTATAGGATCTGCAGTAATCTGACATTTATACATTTTCAATCTATGATGTATAATAATGTATTTTATAATCAAACATAAACTTAATATATATGTTTAGTTTCAAATAACCAAAGTGCATATAGTATAGATTCTGTAGTCCGACAACACAATGTTAGCCCTTACTAGTGAAATGTCTACTACTGAATTTCCCAAACATGTATTACTCGATTTCTAATATACAAAGCTAGTTTAGTACGTATTAAGTCACCCAACAGCAATTTAACTATATCTAATCACAATTAGCCTTCGCCATATTTTAAATAAAATAAACCAACGCTCCAAGCAATATACATATTTACAAATAAAGTAATAATTAACTAAAATTTATTGCTGAGAATTGTAAAATCACAGCGAAAATATTCTATTAATCAAATTAAATTTCCAAAACAATAAACTAAAGTTGTATTACAATAAATACATATTTAATTTAATAATTACATTTGTAATACAATAACTCAATATTGATTACAATAATTAAATTTATAATTTGATAACTAAATTTTAACAGGACTAAAATTGTAAAGCAATTTCTAAATATGACTAAATTCGTAATATAAACTCAGAATGATTTTTAAGTTTTTCAACCGTATTACCGTTTTTACCTTGCAGTCTTTATCTATCGGGAGGAGGCAGCTTGGTGTCTTCCGGGTCCAGAGACAGGCACTCGCGAAGATAGTCTTCCATCGACCGATACACGTGCTCTATGACGCCTTTCAGGTCGTGACCTTCGTCTGCGTATACCTGAAGTGATTTATGAACATGAACTGTGTAATATGCAACTGTTTGATCTATGAAAAATGTATGCATCAATCTTTTAAAGCTGCTGAGATGTTTGAAAGAGAATAGTAGGTTTTATATTTTTTTTGTAGTTTAAGTTTAAGTAATCTTCTGCTGCAAATAAAAAAGTATTAAGTATTTAATACATTGTTGACCAATTGTATATTGTATAGATATATAGATGCTGCAAATACAGACGTCAGGGATCTGATGGGTTACCTGATATCGGAACAGCACGCCGGCATCAGTGAGAGCGCGAGCGAGCTGCAGCGCGTGCGGGTAGGGCGCGCTCATGTCGGCCAAGCCGTGCACGAGGTACAAGGCGTGCGGGGGCACGTGATGCGCGCGTTGGGAAGCGTCTGCCTCCACGTAGCCTTTGTAGTTCACTGAAGGCTGGCCGAGCACTCGCTCCGTGAATGCTGAGTCTATGGATAGTACAATATGTTATTATTTATATGATATTTTTACAATATTTAATTTTATGGGTTAATTTCAATCCTTAAAAAATCAGATTATTTATTAGTGACTATAAAACCTGTACACATTGTAATTTTCAATTCTGTTAAACTTGTCTTATAACTGCTAATGGAAGGGTAAACCGTTTCGTTACGTAACGCATTACGGCGCGTGTAAACTATCACCGTTTTTAACAGTGATGATAAAAATATGATGAAAGAAGCATTAGTTGATCCTCCGCACATAATACAGAAAAAAATTCTCGATAAAAATCCGTAACGAAATTAAACTCGAAGACTGAATATTGTTTAAACCTAATTAGCTTTAAATATAATGATAAAAAAATATATAAATAAGCCATGTTTACTAGCATGCTACGTCATCATCAATTCGAATAATCTGTGACCGTTTTACGTGACGTGACTGACATATGAAAAACAATATTAAATTTATTTATCTACAAATTTCGACGACAAAAATTAAATCGCGTAACTCCGAATTCGCGTAAGTCGGGGTATTACTGTATTTCACTCCATAAAGCTATGTTTTACTTTTATTATATATATATATATGTCACCGTAAGATTGTTAACATCGTTATATTACAATCTATCTAGTAAGATTGTAAACTATCGATAGATTGTGAACCGTATCATTATGATTGCAATTTAACGCATCATTTTTCGCTATATTGTAATCTACCGAAGTGAAAACGTTAAATTACAATCTGTCCCGCGTCAAATTGTCAACTGTCTGCAAGTTCTTCCTGATTGGTCGGTCTCATTTCATTTAGAAATGAAATAGACGTGTCACTTAAATAAAATAAATTTATTATTTAATAGGAAATTAGAAATCCTGACATATGTTAGAAACAAATTGTAACGAAATATTTATTCTACAAACACAAATTCTAAGTAAAAATTAAAAAAAAAATCAACAATTATTATGTCTTTAAGCACAAATTATAAAAATAGAAATAACAAACAAATATGACGTGTGGCCGGGGCGGCGGGGGCACATACCGTTCAATCAATCAGAGCGCGAGTTGCGTTCCGTCCTACGCCGGTTCACAATTTGACCGCTTCCCATCGATAGATTACAATCAAGCGAAAAATGATGCGTTAAATTGCAATCATAATGATACGGTTCACAATCTATCGATAGTTTACAATCTTACTGGATAGATTGTAATATAACGATGTTTACAATCTTACGGTGACATATATATAAATTAATAATATTAAGAATAATATATTTACTTCGAAACTGATGTTGGATAAAAGTCAACTCAAAAATAGTCATCCTGCTGTGTCAATTCAGCTCAATATAATGTCTCATTTTCTGGATATTTGTATTTGTAAATAAACTCACTATAATACAGCCAGTCGGTTATAGGCGAGACAGCGATACCACACTTGAGCGTGTCTTGCTGTGAGCCAAGCAACATGGCGGTCACGTATCCGCCGTAGCCCCAGCCCCAAACTGCTACTCGGGTTACATCTAGGAACTTAAATGTTTCTAGAAGATATCTGAAACAATATATTTACATTAAAATATTGTTATCTATCGCTCTAAGCAAGGCACAGCAGGACATTTGATTTATAATATCTATATGGTTCTTCAGGGATAAAGAAGAACTCGTATAAAATGATTGTTTAGTTTGGCTCAACAGTTTTGGAGCCTATACAATACAAACAAATAATAAAATTGTTTCTTTTTAGTGTAGACAAACAATAAAAGTTTTCTTGTTAGTGTAGATAAAGTCTTAATGTAATTAATAATTAATATAAGTATTTGAAACTAGATATGAATAACATAGATTTTATTTAACAGGTCACTTCAATATTATTATCTTAATGTGGTTTAAGTTTTGAATTTTTGTTTGTTTATTACTGTTATTTTTTTTTAGATTATTAGTTATTATTAATCACTTGTTTTTTGTTTATTTTGTGGCCGTTTCTTTAGTTTTTCTTTTGATATATTGCTTATGTTCTAATGGATGTGTATGTGTAAGTGTGTTAAATTTGTGATGTCATATTTTCTTGTATTTTTTAGGCATACACATTGTTTTAGAATGTATATATAAATAAATTAAATATATCATATTATTACTTATTGCTTTTTTACACCAAACATTTATAAATTACTAGAACAATTCCATGGTGCTTTTAGTCGTTGGGTGCTAAGTGAGTCTATGGATTATGGTACAGGACATAATTAATTGTTTTTTAATTTAAATTGCTATGTTATGCTGTTTGTATTTTACTGAGAAATGAGATTAAAATCAATATATTTTGAAAGCTAGCTGATAGCCTAAGCTTAGATAAGTGTTGGCCTAATGACTGCAGCGTTCCAAGCTTAACTGCCCACCAATAAACTTTTTAAAAGCGCATTTTAGACTATATTGTACGGTAAAGGAAAATATTGTAAGGAAGCAGGTGTTATACACAGAATGTCGATGGTGTAGTTTAAGCACAGCAACAAAAATGATCACAAAACAAGTACAGAAATCCGAGACTCTATAGTTGTAATACAACATTTCAAACCAAAATATAATTTCAATTATTTTTCAGAATAAAAAAAAACATTTTTCACTCATTTGGTTTGCGTAGAAGTGTAGTGTTACACCGCTTGTTATACAGAAACTGTTCCTTTAAATAATATAGTGTAAAAAATTAAAACTATGGCAGAAACAAACCTAATAACAGCCAGCTGATCAGCGACTTCTACTCCTCCCAGTCGGCCTCTTAATAAGGCCCTGGGAAGTCCCCTGGCGCCCGCAACGTCCAATTTCACGTACACGACGTCATTGCGTGACGACATGTACGTACCCCAGTCTACGGCGAATTTATCAGTCACCTGCTGGCTACCAGGTCTGCCATCACTGGAATCATGTATAATTTATATTTATACCTGGATGACCGAGCCTTGTCGGGATTTTTTTTGAAATTATATTTAAGTACGAATTACATACTAATAAAATGATAAAATATAAATATAATTATCGAATATAGATAACTATATTTTAAAGATGAAATGATGAAAGTCGTGGAGCCGATTCCGAGATTCCAATTGTATATACAAGAATTGCACGTTTATAGATATAAGATGAAACAAATGCATAATTCTCAAACATAAAACAATTTATTAGAAATATATTTACTGTCAGACAGCAGTCTTGCTATGTTAGTATTGGTTCATAAGAAAATTATTGAAAACCATTACTGTCAATGTCAACATAATCAACATATTTAATTGATAACCATACATAATTTACTAAAAAAATATAGTTATTTAAGTTAATCTGAGAAAGGCATTTGTACATATGTATTATTATCATCATTGTCATTGTCCGCCTCCAATTACAATGCACTAGAAAAATTCTATATTTCTGTCTTTGTACCCATTTTCAAAATAGCATAGACCTTACTGGGGATGATTATAAACATAATCTAAATGTTCTGTGTATTTCAGCCAATGTGTGACTCACACTTGCACAAGAACGGGAAAAGCAGCATCTCTTAACTCCTCTCTCCAAGAGGGTGGCAGAAACAGCTGAACGCGTGCTTTAGAGCCGCTGCTTAATTGTACGTCGAATGAACGCCGCGAAGGAAGCGCAAGTTCACGTAAACGTACTGATCTGAAATAATTTTTTCATCAAATTTAGTTACTGATTTTCTTATTAAAAACAGTTTTATTTAATATATAATATGTAGCAACAATCATGTCAATTACATCAAGAGTTCTTACTTTAGCAAAAGGTAAAGTATAACGGGTAAGATTAGACAAGAATAGAAAGTTTAAGAACTAAGAAATTGCAGACACATAAAGTACTAACCTATAAGGCCTCGTGTCATATAATATTCTTTCTAACTTATGCGTTCTAGCATCATGTAGTCCCGCTAATGGAGGTCCAGGACCACCACACTCAAGGACATAATGAGTAATGCCCACTTTCGGTTTTGGAGGGGTGAATGTTGCACTCCAAAATGTGCAGTTGGCATAGTGAAGCCGTGCTGGCCATACAGCTAGCTCACATGTAAGGCAACGAGGTTCTTCTCTCTCAGCTCTGGCCCTTACTGAGTTACTTCCACCACCATAACTTGGGTCCCGCACCACATACACATGTCTTTGACCAGGTCTGTCAGCACTACCTGTTGTAAAAATTACAATTTTTATCTAGCTAAGATAGAAACCAAACACTTCACACCATGACCGTGCAACACAGAGAGAAAAGAAGAAAATGTTTTCAACAAACATAAGGACAAATTAAAATGGGAACGATGGTGGCGGAATATGTCAGGATAGGAAATACTGTATATTCTATGTATTATATGGTTTGTTCTAGCTAAAAAAAATCTTGCAACTGCTTGCTTCTTTATATCAGGAAAACTAAGCAAGCCTAAGTGATTGTTAATACTTTGTTGATGAAAACCACTCAGCGACATTCAAGCTAAATACTTAATTTGATTTGCTTTCTTGACCATATCAGGATGCAGGTTAGGTATGTACAATTTTTCTCTGTCTAAACCTTTAATAGAAAAATAAATAATAGAATAAGTATATAAATAGATATTATATATAAGAACAATGTAGGCCAAAGGCCATGTGGTAATATTATCCATAACTAATATATATAAAGAAAACTTTGCTCCTACAATAGGCTCTTCATGCTATGGAATTGTTTATTTGTACCACTAACAAGTAAAAAATTTAAAAATCCTTACTATAGGTAATTAACATACCTAAATAATAAACTAGATTATTTTCCTGGTCCCATGCCAGGATTTCAGCCACTTCCACTTTTCCATGGGAAAGTACTGCGATACGTTGTCGTAACACGTCGACATGTTTGATATGCGTGTAGTACTGTCCACCACCTTCTTGCACTGCAGCTAGCAGAAGGAAGGCACTACCGTCTTCAGAGTACACTGGCTTTTGATGAACTTCTAACCATGGCTCATCTGTTGCTTTCTCGGAATGTGTCTGCAAGATTAACATATAATTTATTATCTAAAAAGTTAAATTTTATTGTAATATTAAGATCATTGAAACTAGTACCTCAGTGCATGTCCAATTGGGTGCGTAACAACTGCTATAAACTGTGAGATTCTGTGCCCGGTTCATCCACACTACACCGACATGCGAGTTTTCTTTGCCCACCCACTGGGCTGATATGAGATAGTATTCCCTGTTTATTCATGAGGATTGATTAATAAATTATAAAAGATTAATCAAATTGCTGAAGATATTTATTATTTTAGCAAAATTTCAAAATAATAACATTGCTTGTTGGGGTGACCATGACAAAAACTCCTGACATAAACTTGGTTAATTGTCAAAAAAAAAATACCAAGCAAGAGCAAACCCTAATAAATTGTTAGAGGATACCTTAAATTTAAATCAGTATTAATAATACACATACAATGTAACATGTTTTTGGAGAAAAAGCTATGTTATTTAAATATCTGTGTGACAACTGACAGGGAGCAATGCAAATTGGTGAGAATTGAAATTTGAAACTTGAACAAAAACTAAATTGTAAATTAGATTATGATTTGTATTAGATCAGAAATCAAAATACTTACATTCCATCTAAGGTACTAGGTGGTTTGACTTCCCATCGCGGAGGTGACGTTACGTTTAGAACCTCGCTTATCCACAGTATAGTTTTGGGTATTGAACTGCCAGGCTGAAAACAAGGTAATTTAATGATGTTTCGAATAAGTGTTTCGAAGTAATTTTTTTTTATGGCAACAGATTTAACTTTATGCCAGTTTCAAGTAAAAAAAGAATTGATCATAATATAATACTACGCTAACAGCTTACAACATTTTCTATTTAGCAACGAATTTTCTATGAAGACAAACTCTCTCGTTAATAATAAATTTATTAAATATTTACATATTAAATATTCCCTCATATTAAAAGAGTTTGCCGTTTCACAGTCAACTCCAGTATTGTGGCTGTAAATTACCCAGAAAAGCCCCGTTGAGTGGCAGTTTGCCGCCTCTAGTGGACGAGGATCGTTATTGCGAAATATTTTATGATTCGCATATAATTAAATTCGAATACATTTTAAAAACAGCAAAGCTACACATGACATTTTACGCCCATAACTTGAATTCATAAATGGCGATAAAGCAACAGAACTGATTGTCTCAAGATATTTGTAATAGTCATGTATAATACAGAAAAGTGCTAGTAGATACATTGGATTTAAAAGTCAATATTTTTTTCATATATCATATTTAATATTGTCTATTGACTTTAAGATTTTGTGTTTCTAATGAAAAAAAATTGTTACTTCTCTTTGCACTTATGTACATAAAACTTATTTCTTAATCATCATTGGTATATATTGTTAGTAAGTTTATAGATTTTGCAATTGGTATTTTACTTCATATTACATACCGTAGGATATCTAATAGTGATGTGATCTGGGAAGATATTAGGAATAGTGTTGTTGAACGCCGGCAGCAGAAAGCCTGACCTGGCCGCCACTGCTCCTCCGATACCCTCGGAGATGCGAGGCAGCCTTAATTCAGATACGAGACTGTCATCATATCGGACGTACATCACGAACGCACCATCCGCTGAGCCCCAAGTCGCCGTGGCCGTCTTTGTCACCTCCTCTGCGAATACAGTAAAATATTAAGTATAAAGTCGGTGTAAACATCTTGTAATTTAGCCCGTAAGTTTAAGGGTAAGATTGTAAAACGAGACTCGGCACTAAGTCGTACGGGACATTTAAAATGTATTGGATTTTGAAATACGGATTTAAACTCCCGAGTAAAACTTACTCCAGAGGGACTAAGACTAAACACTAAGACCGATGAAATAAGAGCTATGAGCGATAACTGTTATTTTTGAATATCAGCCCAGTGACACCGTTATAAAAAATTAATCACGTCTGTATATCTTACTCTAAGTAAGTCAATATTATATTGCCTTTTTATAGTAACTGAATAATTTAATATGTATTTAAATTTGTAATTTATTGGTACCGAAACTGGTATTGAACTGAATAAGACTTGGTTTTGAAATTACCTAGAATAAAGTTACTCGTATGTGTTCGTGACTAATGCTTCACATGCCTTTGCGAGTTAGCGAAGCAACAAGTTTGTTTGCATAAGAAATGTTTTAACTTAACCTACACTATCAGAAACTTAGAGAATTTAATCAATTTGATACAAGTTTGTTGCGAAAATCAAAGTTCGCGAAAGTTATGATGTAAAGCCGATTTCCGATGGCAATTTTTAAAGTTTTCAACTTTGTATTTCACCGTAGTCAAGTAGATACCTATAAGTTTTATATTGCATTACAAAGCTTAACATTAAAATCACATCTTCCTTGGCCGTGAAAAACGTGAACACACGTGGATTTAATGAAAAAGTGACAAGCTAATATCTTTACTTTATTTCCACATTAAGTTTTAATAATCAATATTTAACTTCTAGATATTATTATAAAAGTTTGATACGAATTAAAATAATCATAAAAAACAAAATCATTGTAATGTTTTCAAAATAATTTTGTCGTTTCTTTCAGTCAAAAACAAAATCATTGTAATGTTTTCAAAATAATTTTGTGGTTTCTTTCAGTCTCATTGTGTTTATACTTTAATAAAACGGGACTACAGGTATAGCAAAACCACATTATTTAAATCAGGTGAGCGTCCTGACAGTTTGCCCCCTGTTCTATAAAAAATTTTTTTACAGGGATTCTCAGAAATAGACCAACGGTGTCCGGTCACGGTACAATCCGACTACGCTACAATTAAGTTTATGATGGAATGTTCTGCGTGTCCAGACTAATATTAAAAATATAGTAGTACCCAACATTCGGAATTCGAAATATCTACATGATTTATTGAAAGAAGGAGAAGAATTCCTTAGGGTAAAAGGGACTGCACGGTTGTCGTGGAAGACGATCCCGATATAAAACGTATTCGCCATTCGTGAAAATTTTGCTTAAAATCTGACTAGTTCTTCTTTGAGAAGTTCAAGTTTAAGTCTATTAATGTGTCTAACTATGTCTAGTTTGGACACCAAATTAAAAGTATTTCATCTTTTGCATAAAGTCTTGTGCATTTTGATGCTTGAATTATTTAAAATGAGGCACTCGCTCATCATCAAATTCGTTTTAGGAGTGCATGTTAAAAACAATTGTCATCTGTTTGTTAGGGAATCTACATAAATATGCAGGAGTTTTTATAAGCATGAAACCTTTACATGACCGGACTCATGTAAAGATGGCTAAGCTAAGAACAGAGAGCAAACAAGCAGGAGGCTCATCTGATGTTATTGATCCACCGCCTATGAACACTCTCATGCCATAGGGCTCGCGTGTGCCTTGCCGACCTTTTAAGAATTGGTACGCTCTTTTCCTGAAGGACCCTAAGTCGAATGTATTAGGATATACTTCAGTGGGCAGCTGCTTCCTCATAGTGGTGGTTCGCGGCAAATGCTTCAAAAATCGCTCAGTTGTGTAACGACTGACGTCGAGGTAGGTAATTAAAACTTAAAAGGGGATGATTCTTTAGAGAGACAGGTAAGGATCAGTAAGATCTTTTACTGAAGTGCTGCAAACCATGGTAATTGCTCAGCGAGCTTGGCGTGACTAACTTTGTCGAAAGCGTTAATAAAATTCGTGTAAATTGTAATGTGGTGTGTAGTAAAATCTGATTCTTTAAAAGGAATAGGTTTGGTTGGTTGATCTGTTTTTAATGAAACCGTGATGTTTGTCTCTTAAGTACTTCGTGATGGACGAAATATAATCGTGGACTAGGTTTTCAAGTATTTGTGATAATATAGATAGTTGCTTTAAAGTAGTATATTTATATGGAACTAACCTTGATACAGCCAATCTGATACTCCATTATACACGCTTCCAGGTTTTGCATCCTTAGTGAGACGAAGTAAAGGTGCTCTTCTCGCTGGGGGTGCTGGTCGAGCCAGGACTTCATTGTCTGCTGCCAGAAGGAGAGCACCCTCCGTACCAAGCCAAGCTGCATGCTGCCACTCCCAGCTACCTTGACCCTCACCGAAGAGCGGTATGTGGTGACTGATAACAAAAATAGATAATGCTTTTTTATTGTCAGTTATTTATTTTCAAAAGATCATATTTGATAAAATAAAATTGAATCGCAATATATGTTGCTAAGCGCAACTTTAAAAGAGGGTTCAGTTTCGAGTTTTTTTTTATTCTTTCAATTTAAATGAGTTATTTATAAAATATGAAACAATTAAGTAGTACCTATTTAGTTTTATTTGTACTCAGGTATTTATTCCAGAAAAGCGAACAGTATCTATGCGGTTGCAAAGCAAAATGTTCCATATGTAGCTACTAAAAAGGTAGCCTAAGTAAAAAAAACAAAAGAAGTCTGCGCAGCTTAATATTTAAGGATTCGTAAACCGAAATCGTAATCCTAAGTACAGTTTTTGGCCAATGTTCTAATGCATTGCGAGGAAACCCGGTATGCCTTAGATCTAATATCAACAACGTGTGTATAGTATAGTCATGAAAAAAGGGAGTAGAAATCTGGTTAACACCTTAAAAGGTTATGCCGGTGAAAAGTGATTGATGATAAGAACTATTTCCTGCAGTACTGCAGATAGCGGCAGTCATCTTCAAAATATTTTTTAACCCTACCCTTCCCTGCACCAGAAAAAAGATAAGCAACCCCAATAATATCATAACGCAGTTTTATAATGTCATATATTTAAAAAAATCTCCATTAAACTATAAAACCTATGAGCTATCAAATTTGAGCATTGAATTAAATCTCTAGTATTGAACTGAATTATTCGATTCATGCAAATCTAGTTCCAATAAATTGTCTAGAACGAGATTTCATAGCGACTCCTCTAATACCCGGGTATTAATTCAGAACATTTCCTTAATTAACTAGGGATTTGAATTTTACATGTATTCTCGAACTGCAAATCAGTTCTGACAGCATTTTAGTGTACAAATGAAATTTTCATATAATTTCGTTTGAGAGTATAGCTATAACTCTTCGATAAGCTTCCATCTTCTATGTATACTTCCATTACATTAGCTTGATGCTGCATATTTGGTAGTTAGATGCTAAAAAACCCGATGTTGAGTGAGTAGGTATCAGGCAATATTAAGTTTCTACTACAAAAAAATATAGTAGGAACCATATTTGTCATGTATTTTAAAATATTAAACGTATACTGTAGAAAATGCATTTCTTGTGATGTGGTGTAATAAGTAAATAAATTGTTTTGTATATTTGTTTATTGATTTCAGCTGCAGTAGGCCTAAGTTACATCTTTCAGAGAATTAGACACAAGGTCGCAAACGCAGCTCAGTGACTGTGTGTTGTCTTGCGGTACTGTGATTATTCTTATGTTGGAGATGGTTGTTGTGTTGCCCTCCTAATTGTTTAAGTTAGGGTCAAACGAGGTGTTAATTTAATATGAAAAGATACCTTTCTTTGGCCTATTAATAAAATTCGATTACGTCTATAATACATAAGAGAAAGACTTAAATTATGGAATTGAATAAAAATTTGAAGTTACACGGTGCACCTATGGAACTTGGTCATTTTAGATTTATAATTGTCGATTAAGAAGTTTCTGTACCGGCCCAATGATAAGTGTAAAACAACATACTGGATCTCCTGATTATATGTGTACCAAAAAGGGGCATAAATATATAATATTATAGTAACTATAATATTATATATTATTTATATATAATATTATAACATCAAACTAGCGGATCCGAAATTTTCATCAAAATCTGTACAGTCGAGTATATTCACTGTTTGTTTTTAGTTTAGTTGCTGTATAGATAAATAGTGATCGACTGCAGCGCTATCTGCCGGGATGATTTGTGAATCTACACCATCCATCGCGCCACCCAAACGCATCAAAAAATCAATCAAATCAGTCCAGCCGTTTAAGAGGAGTTCAATGACATGAAGACTTACAGTACAATTGTATATATGAAGAAAACTTTTAGAAAGATAATTATAAAGAAAATTCAAAACCTGTATTAAATAACGAAAGTGTTATAACAACCTCTTAACGTATTTGCTCAAACGCTTTAAAACTATGCAATGAAACAACTTTCGCAGCTTTGATATTCCAAAAGTTTGTCGGACGCGGATTACGGACAAAACAAAGTTATTTTTCTCTCTAGAATAAATGTTTAGAGAACACTACTTGAAGGTGCTGTTAAGACCATAAATCTGCTTTGTAAGACAAGGCAGTTCTAGCCCGCGCTAGAGTTTAGGTGAAACTTTTAAAAATATCCTTAAACGCAACCTTTATGGCTCTGTAAAAATTTAATTAAATCCTCCCTAGCGATATCTGTAATCAAAGGGAAACAAAGCGAGCGTGAAGAAGTGTCTAAGACGTCATTAAAATTCTTTCCCACCTTACGAATATATTATTGTGCGTGCTTGGAGCGTCTCATAAAAACAGGGAAAATATATAGGAACATTTTGTGAGAGATTCATTCTCGATGATTAAAAAAATTCCTTTTGTCTATGGCGCGGAGGTGCCTTGGGCTTTGGATTAAAACCTCATTTTGATTCGCGCCTCTGTATTCAAAGGAAACAAATTAGAAATAGTCATTAGAGTTTCATAGCTTATTTAACTCTGCAGGGCTATATGTTATAGCAGTACAATCGTTCTGCTACTTCTACGTATATATTACTTTATTTGGCAGATTAGACATAGGGTGACAAACATATAATAAAGCATTTAGCAGTTCTTGTGAGATTGAAATGCGTGTTACAACATTCGCTTTGTTTGAAGGCAGAAGACAATATAATTTAATTAAAGTCTTTCTGAAGCTAAAATGGTAACAGTTGTTTTTATGTAACTTCACATTTCTGCTTACTATTTTATGGATAATATTTTATACTTAAAGGCAATTAGGTGATATGACCGTTCGACGAAATACTCTACGATTCCTGATTCAAAAACTTGCTGGTATTATTACTACTTTTAACACACAGAAAGTAAAACTTAAAACTCAGGATTTTAATACATGAGTTCACAGTTCTGGCACGCATTGTCACTTAGCTAAAATCACCTAGTAGAAATAACGACTGGTTTGAATATAGAATTTGCAAGTGAACAAAGACTAGTTTTTGAAATAAATTACAAATAAATACTCCAAACTCACTCGTTCGTGACATCGTATACAGTGTAGTGCGCAGTAAAAGTTCTTCGATACACCTGCAAAACAAGCATAATATCATTCCAAAATTCTTCAATTTATGAAATGATAGAAAATACCATAAACTGAAATTTAAGTTTAACACCAACCATATTTCGACTATCTATAATCTATGTATCGTTTTTGTCAATTATAGCCTATATTTATAATATGTTATTACCTCTTTGATGTTGTGTTGAAATAGGACATACCGAAGATTAGGCGAACACTGATATCCGCGAACGTTTAGTTGTCTCTGTAAATAAAAGATAAATAATTTTTCAAGAATTGTAATTCCTAATTTAAATTAAATCGAACAAGTTAATTAGTGTAGCGTATATATTACTGGTACCAGTTATTATACCAATCTCTCGCAAACATAACAAGTATGAAATGACGAAATTTGCGTTTTTCATTTAGATCTCATTTAAGATGCGTTGCGAAAGCGTTTTTATCGTCATTCGGATGTTTTAGGTCATTGGAGGGTTTCACATAAACTGCAAATTGATGAGAAAAAATTGTTTAATGACTGCGAGTATTTAGACTGGGAAACATATTTCCAGCTTAGAATTATCTGATTCCCTGCTGTACGTAGAAGAATATATTTTATGTCTTAAAGAGAAAATTACAGAAAATACTCTTTGAAAGTATATTTTTATCAAAACGTTTATATAAAAATACAAACGATTATATAAAAATACCCGTGGCGTTACGACCTGGTCTAGTCCTTAGATTTCTTTGTCTACTTTGCGGTATAGGCGTATACCGCGAAGTACAAGCCGTCGGAAATATCTGCGAACCTCGCTGGAATGCGCTTCCCCTGGCGCTTCCCCGCACCCCGCCCCGTTTTCGCCTATCCAGTACCGTTGCCAACGCAATCGCCGACGCACGTGTATTATTCTTGCTTTCGTAATCGCATTTTAGTGTTTATTGTTTCTCTGTTTGGTGAAATATTACATAAACTACCTATTTAGTGCTGTATGTAAGACGTAGGTAGTATGTATGTAGGTACGAGTATCAATAAAAATAAGTACACAAATAAAATATTTTTTATTTTTACATCTTCAATTTTTTTGCTATCTCTCCAGTTTGTATGACGTCATTAAGCCAGGTTCGCAGATATTTCCGACGACTTGTAGATAAAGAAACAGTATAAGTCCGTAATCAACCTTCTGTGCTCCAAAACGCCGTCGACTTTGGCATGCCTGTGATTAGGCATTTTTTCTTTTATCGGAGTAGGTAATCAAAAAAAGTATGTATGATGTTTCACAATTTTTTTTATATGTTAAAAAAAGGGGACAAACGAGCCTGCGGGACGCCAAAAAAAGGGCAGGCATCGAAGCCCATAGACCCCATTTTTAGTGGGTGCGTAGCAAGCCTTTTAGAGGAGAACGCTCGAATTTTGAATAGTTGGAGGTCGTATATCTCAGGGAAGATTTATTATAAATAATATAATAATTACATAAATCGCTATTCGTATTAGACGTTGTCTTACGATTTTATTAACACTGTCATTACAATACATATTTAGCGCACATTATCGATCATTTATAAACTTTTCGTTGACAATGAACGGATTTATATAAATATAAATTCATAAATAAATTTGTCATATTTATTAAATGGCAAATATTGTGGGTAATATTGCTGTTTGTAATATCATGATTACTACATAGTCTGAATAACATTATGAAATTTATACAGACTTTAATTAGTTAGGTAGAGGAGAATGTAATTACATAAGATGGAGCGGCGGTATAAATCATAGACAAGGCAGGCGTGAGGCGTATTTGCGGGGCTAGTTTAAGTAACGAGCAATTTGCCTAGCGAAAATTGAATTTGCATTGTTTTGCATCGAGAAAATTATTAAGAAAAACCTAGTTAAATTAGATATTCTATACAAAAAATATTCCTACTTTGGCTTTTATATCTTTTGACTTGTTATCCGCACGAAAAGATTTATTGCAAGCGGTCATAAGTTTGTATTGCGGAAGAACCCATCAAATATATTACGTACAAAGCGGGCACTAGGGAATGTATCATACTTCCTTTATTTCGTTAAGTTATCTAATGAACAGATAAAACATATGTTATGTTACATAAACTTTTTTCCTGCACGTTTTTTCACGTTGAGGTCCAGAAAAAACACTAGATATATCTAATTAACATATCTAACATCGTGGATTCTAAATTGATCAACCGAAATGATCAAGCCGCCCCCTATCCTGTTATATGTATTTTGGTGACAAAGTAAGAAAATTATTATAAACATCTTGTATTTAATTATTGTAGAACTTACAAGTGTATGATTTGTAACGAGTACGGTGAGGGAATTGTTAAAGGTGTTCAGGGCCAGCAGTCCGCCGTCATCCGCCTGGTAGACCAGCTGGTGTGCGCTCACCCACGTGGTGGGCAGCCGCTCGCCCGCCAGGTCACCGCGAAGAAACTCGTCCAATCGCATACGACGACCCGACCAATATAATAGTTCGTCCACATATCTGCATCAAAATATCAAGAACTTATTAAGTTTAAGTAATCACGTGTGCAATAAATTTTATTGGAGCTTTAATTTAAAAAAAGACTGTTCTAGCTACATTGAATAACTAATATACTGTACTATACTCGTACCATACTATATTAATTAATTGTCAAAAAGCTAAATTTAAAATTATGCAGACAGCTAAAACGGCACCTGTCTTTTCAACATAGTCTGCGATTCAGAGCGCTGATTTATGCGACATATTCTTGAAGCCAGTGACACGCGATAGTCGGGGCTCGCTATTGTTGCCAGAATTGAATACATGGGCATTCGGATATTGCAAGTCGCCCACGGAAATATAACGGAAGCCGGTCAAATAGAATTTATGTATGTCATTTGCTAAATGCAACGGTCAAGTCACTGCGTCGCAATGCAGTTGACTCGAACGAAATACCTAAGTATTCTTCCCACACGAGTTTTATATCTAAATTGGACAACTTTTCAATAGATAAAAAGCACTGTTTCTTCCAAAATCAAAAAGATTTACGTAGAAATACACCTTTATATCTTAAATAAAAGAGAAATTTTGTATATGCGAATGAAATGTATAAAAAATGATTAAAATTAATATATATTTACCCTAAAAGGTAGATAGCTGTGACTATTCCAGCGATCACGAAACTTATGACCATCAACGAAAATATGATGCTTCTCCAATTGTGTCCATCTCCGGGGTAGAGGTCCTGAAAGAGCATTGTTATTGAGCGGATCTCGCTATACTTTAGCTATCCTTTTCAATAAAAAAATAAAATAATATAAAAAAAAAGTTCCTCCGTGTATTCGTCGCCTTGAAAGTGCACACTTTTATCGACAGTATTATAGTTTTCAATCAAACTTTTGCCCTAATCGTTTATATCGATTGCTATCAATGTTATCTTGATCATCGTAGATTATCTATAGACTATATGTCATTTTAGATGGGCATATAGTTTTAGGTCCTCTATATATTATTTTCGCATATATACATTTACTTAACTTGACATATATCAGTTCTGGACTTAAGACTGTCATATGAAGTTGTCTATAAACTATTGTATGTAAGAATGTTACAAAAATCGGGTTTTTTAAAACTACGTATAGAATATTTTATATTTGTAGTAAATTATACAAACCTCTTCTTTGGCAGACTTGGGGTCGGCGACTTGTAGAGTCTCGTCGGGCGGGAGGCGCCAGGAGCCACCTCCGCCGCCGCCCGAGCGGTCTGTATGGCCGGTGGCGTGCATGCGCCGCCGGCACCGCGCGCGCGCCCGCCACCGCGCCGCCCTATACGCCCGCGCCGCCCAGCGCGCCGCCCGCGCCGCCCACTGCAGCGCCGACGCTGCCTCGACGCGCGTTTAGATCCATTACTACAATTAAATTTCCTTCTCTTATAACACGATGGAGAATTTCATGAAGCTCAGGATTCATTACTTTAGTTCAAGGCGCCCAAGGATGGCTGCAGAATAATTGACAATAATTTAGTATAAATTTAGAAAAATTGTATTATATATTTAGATTATGTAGAATATAATTTTTATATGGACTTATTGTATTATAAAGCTGTTCAACATAAAGCTATAAAAGGATAGAGAATAAGACAGTTAACAGATTTTTTAAAGAGTTATTTTATTTATAAGGTCTCCCAAAATCACAATACAAAAGCCAGTATTTTGGATTGAGATTAATAACACACAATATTCAAACTAAAAAATAACGTAATCAGATGCCTAAAATAGTTTACATTTTCAATTCGGTGTTTATAGAACAGTGTGGCACAATGCTAGCTTTCAAAGTATTTAAAAAAAACTATTAAACATAAAAAATCCATTAACCAGCGAGAATGTAGAATATTTAAATGGAACAACGCCGCAACTCGTGTCCGTAGCCTGACAGTGCGGTTTTGCGCGACTCTTGTGGCTTGCTAATAATTGCCGACGTGCTTTGCGAAAGCTGAGCTTTTGAAAGTACCAGCTTAAATACGGCTTATAACATTTACCTTATTCAAAAGTTTTTCTAAATAAGATATGAAAAATTATTTGCCACACATTTTCAGCAAAAGTACCCTAATTAATTGCTTTTACAGATAAAATTCGACATCCGTCCACACTGGCTTTAAAACGAGTTTTACCGTACCAATATGTGATAATAGCCCACTGAAGTATTTCCGAACTCATTCGTCTTAGGGTACTTTCAAGAAAAGGGCGCACCAATTCTTAAAAGATCGGCAACGCGCTCATGAGCCATCTAGCGTTGAGAGTACATGGACGGCGGTACCACTAAGCATGAGGCGAGATTCCTTTCCATTTGACCGTTCTATAAAAAAACATTTTTTTATCATATACAAGATATACTAGGTGACATTGTTTGGCCCATTATAAGAGAATAATAATAAGCCTTATCTCTTATTAAAATAATGGAGTATATTATTTTTACTCTATGTAAACCAAATTTAAAAAGAATTATAATTAATTAAATACTATAAAATTAAATGTAATGTAATGGTGTGCCAACGTCTGGCTATAATCTTGGATGGTAAATTGAATAATCGCCACGCTTATCAGACTAATAAAGCCTAAATGTTGAACTAAGACTTGGCTCGTGCAAGTATAATATTTTAATTTCTGTTAGTATTAAAACCCCCTTTATAGATGAAGGCTTACTCCAATAAGGACCAGAAGAAAGGATAAAGACATTATAAGTAATTAAATAAATTGGAAATTAGAAATTAAGATAAGTCAAGCAGCCTACCTACCTAGCAGTATCTCTATCTATTAATCTTAAGTACTTTTGTCATGTAAGTGACATTTTTGTAGTGTCAAGTGTTTAGAAATACTTATAAATAGGAAATCATTCGTGTGTGTATATAAATTCCCCCAATCCCTCAATCTGTTCATAAAGTAACATATGCATTAAAACATTGATTATAACATACGAGGTTACTTTATTTTACGCTAGCTGCAACAAATATAATGTATTGGATTTACGCCAAGGACACGCCCGCACCTTTTAACATTCGTCCGGCGGTTTACGATTCTCTAAAGCTTATTTTAGTGCTTTTTCGATGAGATTGATGTTTTTATTGCGAATTTATTGACTTTCTATGAAGCTGGTAATTCCAAAAATAAATTGTTGATATTCAACATACAAATATTCAGTTTAATGTGTGAAGTTTTTCAATTTGTTTTAATAAATTATTAACCAGATAAAGGTCGGATAATAAAGCCTCTGTAAGTAGCCAGTGGCAATAGTAGTTAGTGGTTTAGTGGTAGGAAAAATAAGTACTAAAATGGTAGTCAAGTGTTATGAATAGGAATATTTGAAGAATCCGTTAACCAATAATTAGAAATAATTTGTTTGAATCAATTACCAACCAACACATCAAATCGTTAGCCATCTTTGAAAGTACAATAATTCACTAAAAGTTTAGTATCGATGCGGACTTGGCAAGAAAAATGCTGACTCAAGTGGATCCACTTTATAGAGAAGGCGTGCTAATTGTAATCAGTGCCAGATCGTGAGAAGGCTTTAGATTTTTATCTAGGCCACAAAGCGCTGGCACTTTGCGAAAGAAGGCAGAAGCAAAATTCAAATAACGAATTGACCAATGCCTCTTGTAAATTTTTTAAATAATATAATGGTTTTTGATGTGAATCATCAGCATTGATGTTTTTATCAGCCGCGGGTGAAATATATAAATGTACCCCAGAAACTGTTCGGTATTGCGGAACGAAACTTTTTCTGTGTTTTTTCTCTATATATTACTTATAAGTTCTTTACTAACAAATAAAAAAAGGGGTTGATCGTAGAGGGTAGATGAGAATAAGGGGATGTATATATTTGTATGCAGTTTCATAAAAAAATAAGACTTACTGAATATGGATAAAATAATTCATAAAAATCGGTCGAGCCGGTACGGAGTAGCAAGGGATCAAACATAGTGACACGAGAACTTTATATATGTAAATGTATAACGCGCGATTGCTGGGGCGGCTATCTTTGCATTCAGGTCAAAATTGTTTGATAAACTAGTATCTAATGAATATAAATGTTTATTAAAAAAATATAGTTTATTTTTATGCATGTTATTTGGTCCAAATATATTCGATGTTTCCAACTGGCCAGGCGTCCTGAACCGGCTCACTAATTTTTGGTAATAGAATAAAAAATTGGACATCACTAACCTTCAGGCCCGAATTTAATAGTTAAATATGGTATTAGATACGTTTTGCCAATAGTACTCATATATTGCCAATAGTTCCAGCATCGTACATATATATTGGCAAATTTTTTTCACATCTTGAGTTACATAATCGGAGTCTGAAATTATTCCATTGCCTATGATCATTTATGATTCTAATGGTGAAAAATCTTTTATAATCGGTGCAATTGAATTAGAACCAATGCATACAAACATCTAATAACTACACTTCATAACCCACAATCAAGTCAAGTGTTGTGCCTCATAGGTTCTGGCTTCGATTAACCCACAAAAAACGATTTGATCCTTTTGACGTTCAGCTCCATGAAGAAACATTTAGCGAATTAGAATTGTGTCTTCCCCGTTTGATATCAGAATTTACCATTTTATATAACTTTCATTTAATGTTATCTCACCAATTAGTTATTTTATGTGAATTTTTCAACGGCGAAGCTAGTATATTAGCAAGTCTTCTGTCTTGGCGCAACAATAATCAACGTCAAGTTTAGAGTAGAAAATCAGTATGCATTTAACGAAAATAAAATTGGAATATTCATTTAAATTCTATATAATTGCATATGTCAGTTGCAAAATAATTCGTAGCCACATTTGGTATAGTCTGTGGTAGAAGTTTTCAACAAAGTATAAAGTTATCGAAATTAATTTATCAGAGAAATTGAGTGTGGCACTCCGTTGAACAATTGAATTACAAGTTGGCTCTCAGCCACTAATATTGAAAAATTTACAGTAATGTATAATTGTCATTCTAAAAATATTTTACACCAAGAGTACAAGCACAAGCTATTTATAGTAATTTTTATAGCGAGTTTGTTACATTTTCTTACACGTTTTATAAGGGCGAAAATTTTTGTGTTCAATAAGATAAATACAATTTATACCATTTACTATCATTACTATTATGAATAAGACAATTGAATGATCACTGGTTCATTGCTTAGTCTCTTTACTACATTAAATACAATATACCTACTACATTAGGTTACCAAACAGTTCTAAAATTAAAATTCATAAAAAGTTTAATTAGCAATGTTTCTAACTGGCCAGTTCTAAACATTTTCAGTGTTACCCACGTACAGGAATCTGAGGACCAGGAAATTTTACAATATTTTTTTGTACTAGTATCGAAAATAATTTGTGACGCATGTAAAGACAAAATAACGATTCGTAAGTATCGCATTATTTATGTAATATACTGAAGTGCTAACAAAATATACATATTAACATAAACTAATTTGATAAAGCAAAATTTTCCTACACTCACTCAATGATTAAAGAAAATTGTTCATACTAGTATCTGCACTATTTTAAATAAAGTATCTATTACGGTAGTAGACAGAAACGAGCTTATATATACATATAAAGAAAATACTAAAATATACAAATAATAAACAAAATTTCTATTGACCTATTTGTTTGTACACTGGCAGAGTTCACAAAAGTTACTTGCGATTTTGTTACTTATAGAATTTAGGTATATAAATATATTTTTTAAATGTTTTTAAGAAGGATAATCGGTGTGGGTATTACTGTGTCATTCTATAGAATTAGTAGTTACTGTTAAAATATAATTATGATGTGGAATAAATAAATAAATATATGATCATCATTAAGAATCCTGACTCAAGATATAACATTATTTACCAGTATTAAAGTAAAACAAAAACTTATCAATGAAACTGCACTTTGACATTTTTCCTTAACCCGAAGTAGAGACGTTTTATCGACATTTATCTTTGAAGCTATTCTTATTGGCTTTTGTTTAAAACCCGCTTCATTTCAAGAACTTTATTGTCCCTTTTGTTTCTGTCTCAAAAGCTTTCTCGTGTCTTATCTTCTACCATAATCCAGTGGTACTTAGCGCCGGCTTACCCCTGTCTTTGGATCTTTACTTGTTCTTGTAATATTGTACAGAACATTCTTTCCACTCATTAGAGTTTCTGTGCGAATACGGTATTGGATTGCATAGGATATAAGGCACTTGGAACTTCTTTATCTACATTTAAAAATGATTTTGTTACAATTATATATTTTCATAGATACAACGGAAAAATCTTTACATTTCATCTTTACTTACAGTTGATAAGTAGTAGTAATAGTATTACTAATTAATCTTCTGCATTTGTAAACAGATAAATGTAATAGATAGATGGAGTTCATCGTAATATGTATCGTAACGACATACTGATAGTATATAATGTAATTAGAGGACAATGGACACTTTTAGATATTTCATTCATTGATAGAAACGTGTGTTACTTACTTATTGTTTTATAAAATTTCAATCGTCTTGATAATTAAATTAGCAAAGAGGTACGTAATTATATTTTTAAATTTTATTTTATATTCATTTAATTGTGTGTGAGTTTTTTTACTTTTACACTACACAATAGTATTATTTTAGTGTTGTACTAGAAAGTGTTCAACTACAAATGTCACCACTGTCGTTTTTTCAAACAAAAACTCAAATTGTTAAAACACAAATACTCGAACATCATACAAATGCGAACAAGTTTCATTTCACTTAATTCTTTGAGTACAGTACCTTTTATATAAAACGATTTATTACAAGCAGTGTATTTTTTTATAAGAGTATAAACTAATTACTATCATGATAAAGTTTGAAGATTTAAGTGGGCATCTGGTAGAAAGTACCGGAGACCCCAGATCTAGATGCTTTTCTCACTCAACGAATAAGTATCAGCAGGCAAGCAGGCAGCATTTCCTCCTTGCTGCCTGCTTTTAAGGTACACTGTCACACGGACCAAACTCTTGAAATTTGTTTGAATTTTCATTTTATCAATTCATTATTATTAGTTTAAGAATATTGTAATTACAAGTATGTGTTAGAAAAAATAAATAAAAACATATATTTAATAAATATTGTGTTAATGTTTGTGAAGAAAACGAAACAAAAACCACTATGAAATATTTATTAACAAAGCATAGTAAACTTTACTGAAGCACTAACAAATTACAAGGATTACAAGGCAGATGGAAAAATTGGGTTGAATAGATTGTACCTGGACCAAATCCAGAGTTACTGGAAAAGGGAAACGTACCCATAACCTACCCACTTACAAGCATGCATGGATGATGAAGATTGGGATTAATGATGTGATGAGCTTGGAGATTAATGCAGATGTAATATTTGTCACTATAAATCTCTTTTAAATAAAGAGGAGATAGACAACTGCTCTAAAAGGGACAAGATTTTTGCCTAAGGTACCTCCTTAACTCGAAAAGCGCAATTTCAGGGAAGCGTTGTTTTTCCATTCCAGAGACTATATGCGTAATATTATGTAATAGGAATAAGACGTGTAATATCATTATTGGTCATGGGCTTCTTTTTTCCGCAATTAGACGTTAATGGCTCATTATGCGCGAAGGGTTTTCTAGTTAATTAGGCCCAGTCCCGCTCAAGCTCCAAAGCCACATAGGGTACTTGTGATCGGGTGGTTAAGTATTTTTGTCCATTCATTTGCAATGTAATATAATTTTGTTGAATGTGAATATTGTATGCGAATAGGTTTTGGCCGAACAAAGAGTATTCAGTCTATAAATCTTCAAGTGCAATAAGGATTTCACCTGCTCCGACACAGACTCGGATAAAAGTTTCATACGGAATTTGTATCGACGTGAATTTTCTCTGGCACTGAATTATTACGTACTTTCGCAATAATCTTCCAAATGGAAAGCTATGACTGTATCAAAACACATAGTATTATATAGTTTTAATGGTAAATATTCTTTAAGGTATTGTTTCAAAATGACAATCTTCAAAACAGGAGAGAAGAAGAGAGAGTTTGTAAGCGAATTTTCATACAAATGTTTGAACAAAAGAAAATACCGATAGCTATGGATAATATACAAACATACTCGTATAATTAAATATTATCTATATAATATATATAATAAATAGTATCTATTACTAAAATTAATTTAGTAATAGATACTTGTTCGTTATTATGAATATCGAGTAACAACAGTTTCTCTAAACCGGGGCAAACAAATGGAATATTAAAATATATTATTACATTACTTATATACTATTAAGTTACAAACGCCAAAGTTCATTTGAAATAAAACGTAAGTTCAGTTTTACTTTATAATCAAGACAGTTGTCCTTGGATGGTATTGTTGGAAGCTCCAAGTTGTCACTTACTGCACATTTACGGTGCAGTTTCTTGAAAACAAGTTCTAGACAACATCAAATATGCGATTGTCTGATTTTGTATGCAAAACACAACTTTATAGATGTCTTGTTTCAAGCATACTGATTTCGTAAATCGTTTGGAAAATAAATAATGTTCTGGAATATGTGTAACTATCTCCTTCAGAGGCCTTTTCATCTTTTCATAAGTCACTGATAATCTTAAACAGCATTTACTCAACCTGTCCTATGGTGAAACGGAAAATGTTCTGCTACCCTAGTTTTATTATAAAATCTAATCAAATCTTTTTACCTAAATGTCCTTTTATTATTATAAAGTTTCTTTCTTTCAGTAAGGGGCTTCTAAACGGGCCATGTTTTGCTGCAATTGATGGCTGCACTATTGGCAACTAATTGCCCGGCCATCACAAAAATGTTTTTATGCAGCTGATGGCCGAGCAATCTATGGCCGGGCCATGTGTTGCAATATGACAGCAATTGTATGGCCGATGATGCAGACTCCAAAACGGGCTACACATACCGGCAACAATTGCTGACGAAATCACACTTGTCGCAACAGCTTTTATTGTTTTAAAAAACAAATAGAAAAAGAAGAGATTGTAGATTCGACCTTACTTAAATAGGCGTGAAACTGTAGACAACTTGTGTCTAGAAATAAGCCTTGATAATAAATTTTTCAAGAATAATTATTATTATTTTTACGTAGTTGTCAAATCGCAAAACACAGAATAGAGCAACATTTCGCGTAGAAAAGGATGCACTGTGCCATAACAAAGAGAGTGATTGAAACAACAATAAAACTGGCTGTGCAATATTGCAGTTGAATTCGATAGCCTAGCGATCGTCCGGCCACCCATAGGGGCAATACCGGCCATAAGTGGCTATACAAAACATGTTGGGCTATATGGCCGGTACATTACTGCAATATTGCATAGTGTGGCTGCTATTGTTTGCAATGTTGCCGGGCAACTGTATTGCAGCCATCATTGCAGCAAAACATGGCCCGTTTAGAAGCCCCATAATAGTCGAGCTGACACCTCATCAAAATCTAACAACATCAAACAATCGTTCTTAAAGTCTTTTCTTTCCATTTTTCAGTGCTTTGTTTTATCGAATCGCCATCGAGACGTTTTTATTAGTTTTATTCCAGCCTTAGCAACATTAAAAATATTTAACGAAGAATTTTTATGAATTATTTAAGGCACTCCTTTTATTTTACTTATAAAATGTAATGGGTATTTTAGAATAACATGGCTATTTAGTTGCGTTTCTGTTTTACAAAATGTAACTAAGAAGTTAAAAACAACCAACCGAAAATCAACCTTAGAGGTTGTTAAGATGTTTAAAAAGTTAAACGCTTTACATTTTTTTTATAATTCAAAGAGAATTTAATTTTTTACTGTTCTTAGTTGCAAGTAAAAAGTTCAGAATTCAATTTCACTTCAGAGGTAAGAACGATCCTTGGAGCTTGGTTTTATGGTTCTGGGAACTTTTCTTACATTGTAAATCCGCTACAAAACTTCTGCAATGTGATTGATGACCCGTAACAATAAAGTATAGCAAACTTTATTTTATTAGGGAAATACAAATACCTATTTCTTTTTCAACGAAATCAAAACGTAATTTATGTAACAATTTGTACCACTATTCTAGCAAATAAACGATTTGATTTGATTACTCTAAAACACCTTTATTACAAAAAAATCTTTAAAGGTTATCATCGCTTTTTCCCCTACACTATATATTTGAAGTTGGTCATAACATGGGATACGGTAGAAGTTGGCGTTACTAACGTCGTTAAGTTTTTTAAACAAACTTGGCTGTAATCGGGTTCACCAGTTGAAAAAAAAAGTTAGATTAGGTTAGCACGTCAATTAAACATAGATGGATCCACAAGTAGCAAGGCGCGATTCGAGATTGGAGTTGCACCAGAAGACCAGCAATGCTCGCTGCTTTTCATAAATATATTTTTTTTAATAAAATTTTTTATTGTTTCTCAAATTTTTTACATCAATAAATAAGTATGAGACAACCCCTGTAAGTAGTCAAGAGACACTTGTGTTGGGTTGTTTCGCTACTTCCCTTATAGAATTTTTTTTTTATAAATTCACTGACTGAAAAAAGAAATTCTATAACTTGTATTTCTCTTTAAATCTTCTTGTATCTGTGATTTCCTTCTTGTATAAAAAAAGAAAACATGGCAAACTGATCATGGTTACGCCAGTTTTCTATTAGGTACGATAGTGTCCAAACAGGGTAAAGGCCCAGTTGCTAGTGACACACACGTCACACGCAATCCGCAATTTACCGCAAAAGCCCTTTGTCTAGCACGACGAGTATTAGGGGATTTGGGTTAATACTGAAATTTCTACCGTTTCTACCTCTTACTATTTTGTAGGTCATTAAATTATTTTATTATAGCGAAGTCGCTTATTATGAGTAAAGGTGGCTAACAAAGAACGACGCGTTGAAACAATACGTTGCATCGTAGAATGATAATAATTAATTTGTTTATAAGATTTAATGGAGCAGTCTGATTAGTACAGTATGCGTTATTCAAATCAAGATTTTAATGATTATGGCAAAAAATAAAATGTTTTCAGACATAAACAATAATTTATATATATATATATATATATATATACTAGCGCTATATTTGTTTCGTTTCCCATATACCTTTAATTAAAATTTCTAAATTTTGTTAGGTAACACGATATACACTTGAATGAACGTCAATAAAGAAATCCATATTAAATGCTTCAAATCACCGTCGAGAAGAACTGGCAATAAACTCTCCGCCACTCTTGTTAATCTCCAAGTTTTTGTTACACCAAATGTTTGTAAGGAGCTGCAACCATTACACCATGTTCCAAATTACATCTTAAAGTAATTAACTATAATAATTAAATAAATATAAACGAAAAAAAAACAAAGATTTGTCAACAAATATTTATGAGAGAAAATATCGCTTTGAGTTTGCATAAAGAAAATCTCATTACGGGAGCTGCAAATAGTAAAAATAATTGTCAGCAGCGTTTAATTAATAACAAAGTTTATTACATTGCAACACTTGTAGCATTCATAGTGATTTCTGTTTACCTACAACTAGTTTTTAATCTATAATATCAATGAAGTTGTGTTACTTAAGCAAACCTGCTGTGCCCATAAGGCTTCGTGGGTTTTGATGGGTGCATGTCCTGCACACATCGAGCGTGTAAACGAGGTTCACTGGATTCAAAAATCGATTATAGATATTAAAAATAATGCTGTTAAATTTCTGTGCCAAACCATCTCATTACCGTTCCAAAGAAAACGGCTTTGCCACTAGAATCTCGTCATAATATATTTTAAACTTATGTACTGTAACTGTACTTTTCTGCATTTGTCGGACTATAGGAAATTCTTATTAGTTTGTTTCGAGATAAAACGTAATTAAATCCAGCTTCCGAGGAATAATTGATTCTTTAGTGCTTTCTCTTAGTAAAGAATGCTTTGTGATTGCTGAGAGAATAGTTTCTTGAGAATATTTTAATCCATTATGAAGACAAAGAAATATTATAAGCAAATATAAAATTGTGCGAAGTAATTATAACAAATGTCTTAACATAATTGATAATGAAGACGTATGATAAAATTGTTTATTATAAAACTCATATATTAGGTCTGTCTTACGTATAAGAAAAGACTGATGTAAAATATCTTTTTTCTTTCTCGCATGCTTACATAAAACCTTTTCCCCCAAAAGGTCCAGACAAATGTATGTAAAATTTTCCAGCTACTCGAAAAATTTATATAAATTTATACAGCCATCTTTAAAGCGTGAAGAAGTCAGCTACATACATGCTTTGAACAAGTCAGACTTGTGATATCCCATTCCATATTTTAATATTGAATTTATATAACACCTGGAGGAATCGTATATTTATGTTGCAGTATATGTATTTAATAACACATTCCCAGTATTCAGAACAAACAGAACGAATTCCAATTTATTGTGTGCACTAGGGAGTTCGCTTGAGTCATAAAAAATTTACGCCGAACATACTGCACCAGACATGAATTGGAACTGTATAAGACACACCTGTTTTCTATGTATATATTTGAATAAAGTAATATACTATTTTGCTTATTTTAAAATATCTTCATATTTAAAGAAACGTGTTATTGTAATTGAAAAGCTATTTTATATTCGATGATTTTAGAATCTATTTAGATTCATTGTCTGAAATTCAATACAAGTGTAATCGACAATTTTAATATAAATAAAGTAACTCAGTGGTACTTCAACCTTTTTAGTTCTGGGCCTCAGATTGCTATATCTGCTTCATGATTATAAATCAATCTAATATGCAAGTAGGTAATCAGTCTCCTGTGCCTGACAGACGCCGTCGACATTTTTTAATCTGACTAACCTGAGATAGTTAACTTAATCCAAAATAGGAGAAGATATGCCCATCTCCTACCTCCTATGTAGTGTATATTGCACCGAAGCTTTTTAAGTGTAATATGCCGTTGAGGTCCCGGTAGAATGCGATAGCGACCCCGGAGCCTCCGTAACGCGGCTTTGTAGGTATTTGTCGAGGTGTTTTTAGTGGGTATTGTTCACCCAGTCTCTGAATAGCAAAGATTTTGGTGTGGGTCGAGTCCCACATACCCCTGCAACTTTCTAGGGCAGGGGATGCGCAAATGCATTTCCACCTTGAATTAAAAAAAAAAAGGTAACTTAATCCAAATATTGATCAAAGTGTGGCAATAACCAATCGACTGATTGTAGTTCCATGGTAGATCGGATCGGTGTATGTGAATAGACATTTGTATGAAAATGACAGTTCAACTTTGGCAATATTCTACGAGTATCTTAAGATTTTGACTTCCACCAGTTTTTAAAATAATTAAAAAGTGATTTGATGTATTCTAATCATAGAAATGTATATTTTAATATTATTTATACGGTTTTATTTACTTTATTTTGTTTATAATGATTATAAAATATGAGTGTTAAGAGCGAAGAAATTTCATTCTATCCGTCGGCAAAAATGATTTATCTTCGTAGGATTTGGTTTGGGATGCCGATAGGAGATCGATCGACTGTCACGGTCTGATCTCAGATTATTTCAATCTGAGATTGTGGATTAATTATTGGGTTCGGGCGTTAGAGGTAGCGCCACTGTTCTTAACACATTTCAATAATTCTTAGTATAGCCAGGAATAATTAAAATATTTTGTCTTAATACAATTCAATTATTACCAAATTCAACAGTACGTTTCAAATAATACTTGTTAAGACCAATTTCACCACTCTCACAGTTAAGTGTAATATTTTTGTAACTTGCTTCATTTGTGGACTAACTTTCTCTAACTCATTTCATTGTATGTTTGTTCTCGTTTTAAATAAATTTTTTATTCGTTCACACAATGCTCCCAACACAATGCCTACTGGCTAAATGAAAGCCGTTTCATTCTTTTAAGCTTTTTATACTCGTTTCAATGAATTTTTTATCTTTCATAACACTTTTCTTCGCTGCGGGAAAATTAATTAAGAGTACATACACTTAATTATCCGCCAGGCTAGCATATTATATACTTGATATTAATGATTTCAGATTATAAGTTATCAGTTACAAAATATTAAAATATAAAAACTTTAAAGAATTCAAGAGTTTTTTTTGAGTAAATAATAGTATCAATTAAAAAAGAGTTTTTTTTAAAGAACAGGGGGCAAACGAGCAGGAGGCTCGTCTATGTTAAGTGATGTCGCCGCTCACTGTACACTCTTAATGCCAGAGGCTCGCAAGTGCGTTGCCGGCCTTTTAAGAATTGGTACGCTCTTTTCTTGAAGGACCCTAAGTTGAATTGGTTCGGAATACTTCAGTGGGCAGCTGGTTCCACATAGTGGTGGTGCGAGGCAAATACTGTTTTGAAAAACTCTCTGTTACAGAACGGCGGACGTCGAGGTGATATGGGTGGAATTTCGTAGTCCACTTAATTGTTGGCAATTAGATAGTGGCTTGTACGACTGTCACCCTTAAAGACGTGCGTTCGATTTACGCCTATACGCCAATGAATTTTCACTATCGTGACGTGTGTCAGACACAGAAGACTGATCACCTACATGTATAAGGATTAAAATAGATCCAAGAAACAGACGCAATCTTAGTTACGTACTTATTATTATAAGTACTTGCAAAGACTTGTAAGAATAGTTACGATGAGGGTCAAATATTGAGCATTAAAGGATTTAATTCATTCTGCATTGTTTGAGTATATAAAGCTTAAGGAATAAAAGTAAGTGACATTTCGAAGCGGGGAACTGAGGTATATTTTTTCAGAATATCCAGTACAGCGTAAAATTAAGTTTCGGTATTTAAATGAAACGAAACGCTCGAACAGTTTTTAGGTTTTCAATGTCTGCCGTTTTATTTACGAGTCGCGTAGCTGGCTTTTTTATAAAGATCTATTAAGATACTCCACAGCATTTTGTACGAATATATATTTCTGTAATCTGTAAATGTCATTGAAGGATTCTCTAGCGAACGCACTTCACCCATTATTGTGATTGGTGGATCAATCGTTGACATACAGAATTGTTCTGTTACGTTTTGTCATTGTGTATGTGTCAAAACGAAATAAGTTGAAAATACTTCTGACACGCTTACTGCAGTATAAAGTAAAATTTTCAACCGATGTATTCACATTGCTAAACTACGCGTATGAGACAAAATAATGAAATTTAAAAATGATAGAAAAGGTTACATTCTTTTAAGTTAATTCGAAGGAAGGCTAATGCGTTTCCGTTTTACGGTTGACTAAACCGGGGAAACAGGAAGCAACAAATAAATATTGTTAAGTGTTTTAGTCTGATTCATTTATCTTCGAAAACGTTTGAGGTCGAAAGGACATCGGGCTCTTGAACCCTCTGAAGTGAGAAAGGCCCGACCGCTTATAGAAGAAAATCGTTGAAAAATATTAAGTTACTTTTAAAGGGTGGCTTTTTACGTTTTTTGTTTACATATTATTCGAAAAATATTATTTATATGCAAAACATTGATAACAATTGCTACCAATCGTTTTAGTATTTACACATTTAAGAAGCCCGAAGTTTGAAATTCGACGTGCATTTTTATTATTAATGTTAACTACCACTATTACACAAAATATAAGGTTTCGTCTATATATGCTTCCGTAATAATTACAAAGACAATGTCAACTATAGATTAAAAAACATTCGAGCGTCTAAAATAACTTTATTTCCTGTTGTTCAAGGGAAAAACAAATGCCAAACCGTTGTTCGAGCCGATTCGATTGGAAGGCATATTTTCAAATAAATCACATCTAGCACAGGTCATTGATTTTCGACCAAAACAACGGGACGGGGATTGCAAACGGATTAGGCTATACGTCTTGGCAAGTTTTCCAATGAAATCATTTGTTAAATCAAGTGATTCTATGTCGAAATTCCAATTATAATACTTCAGTAAGACTTTTACTTGATACGATTTTGGTAATATTTAATTCAATTTTGTTCAATGAGATTTTACAAAAAGTCAAAACGTTTTTGTTAGAGAACGAACCCTTTAGTCGTCCATTAAATGGTAACGGCTAATAAAGCTTATTAAGAATTTAAATAAGTTCACCAGACATTAGCTGATGAAGGTGCCCTAAGCTTTCATAAATTAGGAAGCACCCTCGCGTAACAGTATCTACGTTACATTTAATAAAGGACTCTGAGTAAGACAAGATCAAATTCACTGATTTCTGTGAGATATACTAGAATGCGAAATATGTTCTGTAGATGGAAGGTTTTTGATTTTATGTTAGAAAATATTGACTTATTGAAGACCGTGTTGTGTTCAATCCCACAGTTATAGACTCCATTTGAACGGATCACTGAAGCGGAATATTATCAGAGGATTTTCGCTATGAGATTGAATGAATGGACAAAATTAATTTGTTCACAGAAATGTATTAATAGAGGCAATTACAATGTAAATATTTGTGTCGACGAATTGTATAAGTATTTCATTTTAAATTTAGTTAAATGTTCAATATTTTAACTTGAAATGGATATATACTGCAGAATTACATAGTTGATTCCCTAAATTTAAAGTAACTTTATACTGTAGTATTATATTACATGTATATATTCCAGTGGCATTTATTGCTTTCAAAGGGACTTGGACACCCATATCTTCCGTTTTTATATTTTGTACAGACATAGAATTTAGTACTTTCATATAAGTACCTACTTGTTTAACACATGTCTGAAACACAGTTCATTTGAATCTAAGACCTCAAAGTTGGAAGTCTCACTCTTACACCACTTGGCAAACAACTACTCTTTGAAATATATGCGTAAGTGGAACTTTTTCAAAAACAACAATCGTTATTATTTTACAATCTATTTTTCTCTATGGATAGCGTAATAACGCAATACTTATCTCTTTTTTTTAATTAGGTTAATAAATTCTATACTGTACAGCCTGAGTCCTATAGATGAGAATGATGAGACACGCACGTTAAATTGATTGTGATTGGTCAAACGGACGTTATGACATGACGCATCGTGACGCCTGTCAACGCGTATTGAACTAGAAATTCTGTTGACCAATTGGAATCAAACGATGGGTATAACTCCCCAGCACTGTTTTTACTTTAGTATTTGTAATAATCCAGATTGTTCAGCGTTTAAAGGTAGGTTAATAATAAAAAAAAATTGTTATTAGTAAGTGTAAAAAATAAATAGATGAACCATCAATCATGGTTTATCCTTAAACAATTATCAGATTCCATTTGAACTTTGCACATAAATCATTGATTAAATCCGAACCGTGTACGTTCACTTGTTTTCTAGTTTAACGGGCTCAGACAAACTATGTTCTGGTTAAGTACATAGAGATTAGTTCAGAAAGTTCAACGCTTCAAGTTGTATTGGTATTAATTGTCACACGCTGAAGCTACAATAAATATAGTGTGGCTTAAGCGTGTGACTCCCAGAAAACTTCGGTTCAAAACCTATGCATAAATGGACTTTTCTGTGTGCAGGTTTAAAACCCCAAAAACGTCGGGGGCGTGTATCAGGCAGAACGCTGATCACTTCGTGTGTCTTCTTCGTCTCAAAAACTGGCTTAAAATGCTCAATTGTGGAACGACGGACGTCTAGGTGTTACGGGTAAACAGCCTCTCTGCCTTGACATCCGATGATGAAACTCAGCTGCAGATATTAATTCGAACAAATCCTCTAAACTCTCCCATGGTATCAAACCGATCGGGGAGAATTGGTCGACGATTGGAACCGCCCTCGGTTGAATTTTAAACCGGGAAGTTTCAAAGGAAAGCTGGGGTCAAGTGGAAGGAGCTGGCACTAGGGAGCTCCAGCCCCGAGCCGAATTTGCGCGTTATACAGAAGCAGGTGGTCCGGAGTGAAGTACTGTCTTGCCTTGCTGATCACACCAAGCTTTTTGGAGCCTTTCCCTCCACTCTGTTGGAATGCCATTGTTTGTTTTAAGTAGAACACCACCGTTTTCTTTGGTCGAACGACTGTGACCGATTTGATTTAGTATTACAATTTTAATATTAAATCAAATCGAATTATTAAATCAATATATATATTATATAATAAAAGAAATATTTTAATTAATAATATAGATAAGTTTAGCCTCACTTAAAGTTGAACTGAAGTTCATCAGTTTCACTGAAGTTAGAAATAAATGAGTTCGAAATCTATATACATATACACATATGCAAAATCCGTAATGTAAAATGTTTAAAGACGCGGCGAGCTTTACAATTTGATACGTTCACACATTTTTCCATCGTTACTTCGAAGACAATTGTACCCAAAACTGTAAATTCAGAATTGAATCTATTTCGTACTTAAAGAGCTGCAGCCAGTAATTTAATTAGTAGGCAATGTGCTGCCTTTACTAGGACGTGCTCCGAATGGCTTGCTGTTCAAGAAATTTCATTACAAGCTGATGTAATGCCTCTACTTCGGGAATCAGTAATTGTTGTGTTAAGTTTTGAGTAACGGTTTCCAATAACGAAGTTTTTAAAGAAAGTAAGATTGCGCAACTTGAGTGATTTAGTTCGGAACTGGGTAGTGCAAGTTGTTAATTACTTGCGATAAATTATGAATTAAATATTAAATTATTATTTCTTTTTAAAAAATACCGGGTTTTTAATATGTACCTTTCTGTAGCGATCTTAAAAATAATAATTAAAATAATAACTTTTTATTCCTAACTATCCCAAGATTGAAATCAGCGCTATGGATATTGATAATTGATGTAATTTACGAACTTGCAAATAAAACATACGGAATGGATTCACAGATATCGAAACGGTGAAACAGCGGCAATAACTAAGTTATTCTTTCCGAATGTTGTTTCGGCTTTTTCGATAGGTAAACAAATGAAGCCAACGGAATTGATTACCCAGATGCTGACAGGTCACGGTGGATTCTCGTCGTACCTTTACAGATTCAGGATTAAACAAAGTGCTGCCTGTCCTTGTGGCGATACTGATAAGGAGACGGTGTTACATGTTCTGACCGACTGTCCAAAGTTTGGATACGATAGGTTTAACACTGAGCAAGCCATGGGCATAAAAGTAAAGACGAATTGAAAGGAAATAATGTTCAACATAAAAACAAACAACACAAAAAGATGCGTCTTACTTTATTAAGAGGCATCTTTTTGGGATTTGCTGTAAAGATCATACAAAAAGTAGTTACAATAGGTAGTCGTGTTGTATCATCCGAGTTACCAATACCATTTAAGTAAGCTATTTAATACCTCCGACGACTATATAGTCGGGGAATTATCTAGAAAATATATATTAAAAAAAACATCAGGAGGAGTATTTTGTCGCTATTAGAAGTTCAAAAGTAACTAAAAAAAGAAGGCAGAGAAAGATTTTCTTACCATCTAATTGTAGATATCTATTAAATTATAAATAATATCTAAGAAAATTATTTCAATTGTAAACATTAATTCACATTAATATACCTAATAACTAACCTTAAAATGTTATAATTAAAATATATAACTAAAACCCTTTGGCAAGGTTCCGAAGACACTGGCAGCGTTCCCCCTTTGAATAGCTAGACTAATTCTTTGTCCGAGGTAGCTGCCAGCTCTTCGGTCTTCTGTGATGTCGACTAACCTTTTTGATATTTCCCTAAAAAGCCTTATAACGGGTCTCGACACCGAATGGGACAAAATCATATTCGGAGCTTAGAACCCCATACAGGGGTTAGCAGGCTTTTACATTTTCAGCCGCATCACAAGCCACACCAGCTCTGTTGTTCGTTCCATGAAGATGGGAAGGGGTCAGTGTATCTGAACAGGTGGCATCCCATTCCAGCACCCGGCCCATCTCATACAGTCCGGTCTCTCGCCATCGTCTCTTAATTCATATTTATTTGTATACATATAGTTTATTAGTATTGCTATCCCTATGTGCTATGCTACTCGTATCACTATTATTATAGTTATAACTTATTAAATCGTATTGGGTTTTTATAAATCACAACTTTATTCGTAAGATTAATATGCGGGTAAGGATTGGTACCTAAGCATGGACAAATTACATAACCAAGTTCGGTCACAGCGACAAATCGACTGAGTTAAGGCCCTATCCAAGCACGAATTGCTGTGTCAGTGTCTAGGGATGGACTACGGTGCACAATGGAGAGCTGGAGTACTTATAACAATTAGTTATGTTCAACATTCAATAAAACATTTAATTTTGTTAATTTTTGTTTCTGAAATGGACTACTTAGCTTGCGATAAAATATATCGTGTAATTTTTAAAATCATGTTCTACATAAATTTCTGTCATAAAATGAATTCAAACTGTCATTTTTATTTGTGGATTTATTTTTAACGAGCGAAGTTATTTAAGTCGTGTAACAATCTACCAAATTGGATACATAAACTACTCAACTCCACCATTTGTTTTCCATTTGCCCTAGTATAAGAAACGATGACAAGAAATGGAAATAAATAATGTAATATTTTGGAGTTTGGCGATCGGATAGGTCCTTAATAGGTAAGCAGGGAAGGGCAGGGCCCACGCGTCGTCTTTTGCTTACTAAATTGTTATTTTCCCTGTTTTCGCAAGACAGCGTAACACAGTACAGCAACGTCGCTTTTAAAAATTGGCAATGGGAAATACCATTGTATTTTACTATACAAGTTATTGGTTGTAGTAAAAACAAATAAAAATTATTGTCACAAAACTAAAGTCTTCTTATCATAGAAACGAAATAATTTACTTATATGAAAACGAAGTAATTAATGTATATTTTTCCAAGTAGCTTATTCTATTTTTGAAAAGCAATTTTGAATGAAGAACGTATGATATGTGATGTTATATAGTTTCATTTACCTATATACACTCGGCAAACTAACATTTTATTTATGTAACGTAAGATAGGATGAGAAGATTTATGTAAGATAGGATAAAAATGGCATTTTGAGAGTACTTCTAGATAAAATCGGTCGTTAAATAATCGGGTCGAGGCTTTAGTTTTTATCGACAAGTAAGAACTATATATTTTTTGAGATTCATTTTTAAAATTAAAAAGATTCCTCAGGTATATTGATACATTGGTACACATGGATTGTATGTCTATTCTCTCTCTCTCCATATAATTTCATTATGTGTGTTTGGCCTCGTTAGGTGTTCCCAAGTTCGAATCGTTACACTGTACTAAGGGTTACCTAGAATATACCACATAGCAGCCATAAGGCCCATTACACTAAGTTTTTTGGTAATGTTATAAAATATATTTTTTTACACATAACTTTTACTGTATTATATCTTTTTTTGTTAGTTTTTAATCAGGTTATTGTACCTATCAATCCATAACAAATCGAATCCACCAGCATTTCAAGGAAGAATCTAAAGTGACATATTGGGACCGTATCGTTGTAAGCAAAATCAGAAATTTCTTGGATAAAAGGACTTAGCATAAGACAGATGTCATCCGGATGGATTGTGGTTAGTGCGGTCTTAGTTATATAAGCAAGGAAGGAGGGGAAATATTGCATCAAAGAGAATTTGAAATATTGCCAAGTACATGCGACGCAGTAGGAATTGATTTTGCCGCCTTTTGTGTTTACGCTCGTTGTAACGTCCTGTCATTTTGTAATCTATCGTATATATTGAAATATATTTTACAAAATTTTTGTCCAAATAAGTACTGGAAGTGTATGGATATACGTTCAATTCAAATCCTACGCAAAGAATTCATGTTCCGTTGATACTGTATGTGTACATATTATAATAGGTATTTAAAGCGTGTAAATAAACCTTGTGCCAAATCGTAAATTTTAGTTTGTTCCATCAAACTTTTAAATATATTGATTTTCTCAAGAAAATAAATTTTACTCGATTGACGTCTCTCGTCTAAAGTAATAATAATTTAGTTATTTTATCGATATATTAATGCCCCTGCGGTGAATTTAGGGTTATTTGATTATGCCATTTGAACACTGCGTCATAAAATTTATCTGTTATGAAACCGTTTAACGTAGTAAAATGACGTTAATCAAAGTATGTAACGAAGATAATAAATGTCTTCATAAACGTACCATACTAATTTAAATAATGTTATATAATTAAAGCATTTGAACCTACTCGCTGGTATTTGCGTAAGATTTCTATTAGCTGATGATGTTTTACAGGTATAGAAACGTAAATAAATTAAAAAAGGATGAGAGTCCTTGAGACTTTTTCCTCCAGTTCAAACAATTTGTGTGACTATAAACTTGGCGAATAAAAAGTGTGACGGAGAGATTTTTGCCAGTTCTTCTTGCCCGCTCTATGCCCTTGATTTGGGAACTGGTAGTTAATTTAAATTTAGAATCAATTTAACGACTTTTCCGTTGACGGTCATAAGTATATTTGGTTACGTATATGAATAATTTTACTTTGAGTTTGAGAAAAACAAAAATTCAATGTTTTGTATCTGTTTTCAAACAAGCACGCACTTATAACAAATTACTTGAGTTCAACCATAAATAATGAAAAAAACAGCTTATCGTAAGAAGTAAATTTAGATTGCGTGCTTAAAACGATTATTTAAAAAACCTTTACAGATTAGATAGAAGGTTTAGTACCTACACGTTAAATTTGCATCTAAACCGAAGTCACGGAAGGAAGTTAGAAGAAGAGAGAACATTTGTCAGTCCCCTCGTATAATGGGCCACAGAAATTATATCACCGAGAAGTCCAATTGTAGCATGAATAAGTATTTTTTAATTTATCACACTCTTAAGAAATAGCGAACCATTTCTCCGCTTTATTGATTGTATATTGACGGTAATATCACTTAACAACCATTTCTCCTACTAGTTTACCCAAGTTGATCCATAAAAAGATATTAAGAAACCGCTTGCAAAGTGACTTTTATACTAAGGGCCTGTTTCACAATGTATGGATAAAGTACCAAATAGCTATGCAACACATAAATTATTCGAAAGATAAAAGTTCCAAATAAGATACTTCGGTTTCATGACGAATAGCGCTATCTGACAGCTGTGAATCGCAACAATACTGTTTATCCTATAAATAAGTAATAAATAGCTTATTTTAAACTTATCCGGAAATTGTGAGACAGACCCTAAATAATTATGACAAGCAATACGAGTTATTCCAAATTTCAAACGGAAATAGCATTAAAACATTTTTCATTCAAGTTGCTCTACATCCGGGAACCGGAAGTGATATCGAAGGCTAATATTGAAAGTTAATCTTGTGGGCCTAGCATTTTTAGTTGCAGAGTTTTTTTATATTCCGTTAAAGTTTTATCCATGTATTTTTTCAATTGCATTTGCATTTTTCATTATAAACGAACGGACGGTACACACACAAGAAACTACGCCTGTTTAAAATACTGACTACTTATTCAGTCCGTCATCTCGACAAATGAAACGTAAAGCCGTAATAAGTCTTGGATTAACAGAGATCAAAGTTTAATTGACCTAAGGCGACTGACACTCACCCAACTCTGTCCGACTTTATGCATTCCGGACTTAAAACTTACACTAAACAACTTCGCCCCACGAGATAAGTTTAAATGGGACTCGTAAAAGTTCACGCCTGCACTTGTCAGCATTTAAATGACACTACTACACCTATGCTTTTTAAACATATGATGGAAAATCGGATTCTTTATATTTTCTATGAATCTGCTCACTGCAATTCCACGAGCAATTAAGCCTTTTGTTTGTATTTATCCACTGAGCAATTTGAGATAATCTGCAAAGTTCTAGTTCATCACGATTGAGCTCTATTCAAGCACTATTTATTCACATTCATAGAGACTAGAGCGAAGAATGAACGATTTTTTTCATTCGCTGCGCTAAAATACATTACTCGGTGACCGTATGACGGCCACCATATCGTTCCGTGTCATTGCTTTTTAAAATATATCTCTCTTGTATAGAAAATATAAACAAAGAAAATACTAGCGCGTAATATTTGTGTCTCGTTGATAATGTAAGACAAGATTTATAGGATATTAGAATTTCATTTTTGGAGTGACAATCTTTAATCTGCCTTTTTATAAGTAAATTATTTTTCTAATGAGTTGATTAACTCTTTACTTACTGTAAATGCTTATTAAACTTATTCACTATTCAGAAACCAATTAAACCGGCTAGATGAGTCAATTGTCAAAATAAACAGCATTACTGTCAACTGGCAAACAACATATAATCATTGCGATAAATAGCAAGCTAATACTTGGCTAATTCGGCTTCTGTTTGCCTATAGCAAGCAAATCTGTTACTTATTACTGAATTATCGTTGACAGAATAGTAATAGGTCTAATTGCTTGGCACAATAAATTCACATATTATGGCTCTTAACACGAGCTTTATGGCTTAATATAAGATGTTATGTAATTACTGTTCTTGATTAAGTATACCCCATTTATACCATATTGGGTATCAATTTTCCAGTAATTTTTATTCATTATTATAGTATATATAGATAAGTAAATAGAAACTATTTTAGAACAAAAAATACGATTTTTAATCGACACAGAAACGGAATGTTGTAAGAAATGTATTTCTTAGAAATATACTAGAAAGCTTTATTTTCAAACACATAAATAATCATTACTATACTATAGAAAAAAAAAATGTCAGCCGTCACGGGACGCCTGGCAGATGTGAAACATCGAAATTATTCTGTGAAGTAATATGCAGAAAAGAACAGATTGTGATAGGAACTAAATATGTCATAATGATAAAATAAAATAATACGATTTTGTTTTCCAGATAACGATGACTATTTATTGAACAAACATTTAGTTTCATTAAATACAAAAATTTACTACTGCATGTTTCACATCAAAAATGCGTCCGTGCAAAGTACATACGAAGTGAAACTTCTTTGTAAATTAATTATTAAAAGCCCCAATAGATAATCCTGTACCAGTATATGATCACTTTATTAATTTGTATATTTATATCCACACTGTATACGTACTAATAATACATTTAAAAAAAAATTGTGCAAGACGTTATGCAACAGAATTGCAATCTAAAGTTCTTAAATGTAACTACTTCACCACTAAACCTTTGATTTGATAGAAACGCGGCACATCTTCGTGACGTTTCATTCGTTAAAATTTTACGCTCATGCCCCTTAAAAAGTCCTTCAAAAATTGTTTAACAACAAAAAATATATATAGGATATAGTATTGATTTTTTCGGGTACGGGTAGCAACTGAAAATGATTGAAGTTGTAACATAATTTATCCAAAAATATATTTCTTTACGTAATGTATTGGCTTCGCAATATAATTTAAAGTCGGGTCATTAGATAAACATATATCACCAGAGGATTGATGGCTCTGTATGATTGATATACGACGTGCTGACCAGGCTAGTTGTAAATCACAATTGAAAATCTATATGTTCATAGTGTAATCCTGATTATTATCTTTGTATGAAGAGATTTGACTTGACGTCACTGAAAATATTATATCAATAAGATTTTTAGGCAGCAATATTGACCCAACTGACCTGACTAACTGATTTTTATGGTAATTATTCATATCTAACTTCACAGTTTAATTGGAAAGACATTAGGTTAGTAAGATACTTGTATGAAAATCAAAAGGCAACCGTAGTAAATAACGAAGAAACAAAAAAATCTATCAAGGAGTTCACCAGGGAAGTATACTGTCACCACTTCTTTTTAATCTATACTTCAAGCCACTAAACCGTGGGCTGTAGGACTAGAGATAGATGTGAAAAAAATTAAACAACCTTCAGTACGTAGACGACACAGTTTGGATTACTGGAGGAAGACTTGTAATCACTTATAAACAGCATACACCCAGTAAACGACGGTTTGACCGTTAATATATCAAATACAAAGTAAATGGTTATTGCCTGTAATACTATTCAACCTATCATAGTCATAGCATAAGAATTTAATCTCGAATTGAAATGGCCCCGGCATATATAATACAATTAAAAAAAACACATGAGGATCAAATTGAGGGTTCGACTACCCTGTTACATCTGTAGCACTAAATATGTGAGGCGTGGACGATTAGAAGACACAAGAAGGCGCCTCAAAGTTTTTGACTGAACTGATGCGAAGAATGTTTGGTGTTACCATCACAGGCCCAACAAAATCAAAGATGGAGGAAAGACTTTGTGATTTGTGATTGTCTCAGGGTACACAGTAGCATCCTATACCAAAGAACGTCCCACCCTCCAAGACTTTAAAGACATCCCATCCGGCCGCTTTTCATGGTTTCTATCGTTTGCCAGCGATGACTGTAAGCTTTTTTTTCTATTTAGAGTGTACTACAGCCATCGTAGTATATCACTATAAATCTGATCACATAATAATCTAGTAGAAATCGTACAAAACCAGCTTTTCAAATAAGCCATTTAAAAAATATTTCTCTTTAACAGATGTAAAAGCTTATAATCAAAGGCCATACGACCCTGGCAGTAACGAATGCTATTTCCTGTATACGAATCAGTTCGTGCACGCGAGGTAAGGTACAAAGGGTGTTAATTTACTATGATAAACCCACTGTTATTGCGCAAAATGTACAAAATTACCTACTTTCTTCGCCATTAATGGGTTTAAACCTTCTGATAAGGCCTTGCTTATAACATTAAGCCGTGTATAATTTGTACGTATTACGTATTTGAATACCAATTGTAAATTGACGTTTTATTTCCTAGATTTTAAAAGCGCGAAGAATTACCAAGGCGGTTTAAGTAAAATAAAAAAAATCAGTGGTGTTACAACCTTTTAAGTCTGGGCCTCAGGTTTCGGTATCTATTTCATGATCATTTGGGAATCTAGTAGGCAAGTAACAAGCCTATTGAAACCTGCCGAAACACGCCGACTAACTGCGTTTTTGTGTCTAAGGCAAGCCAGTTTCCTTCAAGGTTCCAGTGAATATTAATTGCACACATATATAGAAATAAATGAACCCACAACTGACAAAGCGACTTCTAAGCTTAAAGTGAACCGATCTCAAAGCAATGATAGGGACAATTACGGGCCATTGTCTCCTTAAAAAACATCTGTTTGTCCTAGGCGTGACGGACAGCCGACGGATGTGTTGAGGCTGTTTCAGCGCAGAGGAATCAGTCACCCACGTAGTCCTGGAATGCGGGGCTGTGGCTGAACAACGTACGGAAATCCTCGGAACAGTGAGGTGGCTCTGTGAAGCCTGTGAAGCCCAGGAGACTTCTGAGCTTCTGGAAGGAGCTCGGCTGGCTAAATTAGCCAGGACTTTACGCAAAACGGACCAAATTGGAGTCTAATGGCGGAAAATGAGTCCACCTACCTACCACATAGATAGAAAGCACAATGGTACGCAGACGGAGCTCGAACCTACGTCCTCAGGAAGTCGCATGCTGAAGCCACTAGTCCTGCTGTGGTTTGAGTTTATGATATTCTAACGTCGGATAATTTTGTAGTATAATGTTAAAGATCTTTCACAGCAGTAAGTCAGTATGTACTAACATTAAAAAGTTATATATGAATAGGCGGTTAGTATAACATATGATTATATATAATCTTATCTCTGGATCAAGATTGTTGTTTTGAACTTAAAGATTTAAGGATACGATATTAATGACGCCACTAAAATCATATACCCATTGGGTACGGTACGTGATTCACTTGATCGTGATCAACAGGATTTCGACCAATCACAGACACGCGAAACGACCCGTCTCTCCGTTTAACCGAATACTATTACTAGCTGCTGTGGAACAGTTTTAATATCAATAATTTTTAAGCTAGTTATCGTATTATAATTGTATTTTTTCATATCCGTTTCCGTGGCTAATGCAGAATGCGTTCAGGTTTATTTCCCAGCTTAATTTAGCTTTTGGTTTGGAAAGCAGAGATGGTATATACAATATATATATAAATATATATATTATAAAAATTATTAATAAATCCGATGCAGTATATGCCCAATATGTGGAGGTCATGAATAAAACAACAAACTTTGTTTAATACAAGAACGTTGTTTAAACATTTGTACTTGAAAATATGTCCTATAAAATTCGTTGAACCAGCTCACAAATAAGCATTAAAATACACCTAAAGTATATTTATGACGCTGCTGCATTTGCATTTGCGTGCACAGCTTTATGTACGGGTGTGGTATACGGCGATCTATATTCGTAGAAGTTGCAGGGAGATCGTATCACCCTATTAGAATTGCAAAAACAGACCCATTGACGTGATATGCCCTTTAACCGAAATTAGCATTTTCTAGACTATTTCTATTTTTGTCACCGACAGAGATATTTACGCCTGATTAATTTCTAAGCTATGCATGACCTTGCGATACTTACCTACAATGTAAACGGGAACGAACTATATTGCTAACTTTAGCCTATCTAGTACACTAGGTAATCATAGGTAAGGCACGACACAAATTGGGAGCGAGGTAGTAAATTTTCGGTCCTTAAAGTTCCCGTATAATAGAACGATGAACGAGCGTCTTTTCGCTTGAAAGAATTGAAGAGTAACTAAAGTCCAATAAAAGGGATACGACAAGATCAGATGTTTCTTTGGGACTTTGATTTGACTAATCTCAATCTAGTGAAACACGCCATTACTTCATTGCACATCAACACCAGGACAGCAATTTTTTTTAATTTCTCTCTATATAATACACTCAGCGATGTTTTTTAAGAACAATGAGCTTGGAATTTCTTAGGCGTCGGGACGTGACGACCCCATCGCCCACTGGTGAAATAACCTGTGGCAGAGGTTATTTCATCAGCGCAATCAGTCAACCCCTTCCTAGTGGGAGTGCCATACTGTTGCCTTCGGGCTTCAGCCAAATGGGCAGGCACGACCGGGGCAGTACCACTGTCTCTCAGAAAACCGGCGTCAAGTGATGCAATGGGTTCGCCTTATTGTACTCGCGTTTCGTCCGGTGAGAGAGATTCCCGGAAGAACTTACCGAAGGCAACCCCTTCCACGCTCACAGTGGACTTCACCAATGTTAGGGGGCTCAATTCTAACCTAAACGCGGTTCACTTTTACCTTGAAACTGCGAAGCCGGCCTTATTCTTCCTTACTGAGACTCAGATATCCTCCCCGGCTGATACTTCTTACCTCTCCTACCCGGGGTACAAATTGGAACATTCGTTTGTGCCGCGGGCGGGAGTTTGCGTGTACGTCAGAGAGGATATCTGTTCTCGTCGCCTTGGGACGCTTGAAGGAAGGGACCTATCTAACCTTTGGCTCCGCGTAGACTGCGATGACCATCCGCGATTCTATGCGTGCCTGTATAGGTCCCATAGCGGAAATGATGAAACTGACCGACTCATTGAGCACATCCAAATGGCTACAGATTCCCTGCTCGAAAGGGTTCCTACCGCTGAAATCGTGATACTTGGCGATTTTAACGCCCACCATGCCGATTGGCTCGGCTCTGAAACCACCGATCACGCGGGAAGATCCTTTCACGACTTTGCTTTAGCCTACGACCTGACACAAATGGTCTCTGCAATTACGCGAATACCAGATGTGGTTGGTCTTAAACCCTCTTTGTTGGACCTTCTGCTGACTTCGCATCCGGAGAACTATCAAGTCTCTGTGGACCCGCCATTGGGTTCATCGGATCATTGTGTGGTCCGGAGTACTGTACCATCTACGCGCCCTTCGCGGCCCCGCTTTTTGGGTTGTCGCCGTATTTAGCACTATAAGTCAGCAGATTGGGACGGGATGCGGTCTTTCTTTGCGTCCTACCCTTGGGGGCCTATTTGCTTTTCGTTGGATGCTCCAGATTCCGTCGCTGCCTCTGTCACCGAAGTGGTTCTGCAGGGCATGGAACTCTTTATTCCATTTTCTGCGGTGCCGATCGGTGGCAAGTCTCAGCCCTGGTTTAAACGTTCTTGCAAGGCGGCCTCGCGTCGAAAGCGAGAATGCTTTAAGGCATGGGCGGAAGCGGCGAAATCTCGTGATGCTAATACCAGCGAACTCAAAAAAGCATATAACTCAGCCTCCAGGTCCTTCAAACGGGAAATCTCTAAGGCAAAGTCAGAGCACATTGCCAGATTTGGCGAGAGATTGGCCCAACTCCCTTCGGGGACTCGAGCCTTCTGGTCTCTCGCCAAAGCTGTCCAAGGGAATTTTTGTCAGCCCTCCATACCACCATTGCACAGGGAGGATGACTCGCTGGCCCACACTGCGAAGGAGAAGGCCGACCTTTTAGGCTGTCTCTTCGCATCCAGCTCGACTTTGGATGACCGAGGGAGATCACCACCGATCATTTCAAGGTGTGATTCTTCGATGCCGGAAGTTACATTCCGGCAACGTGCTGTTCGCAAAGCATTATCTTCCTTGGACATACATAAGTCGAGCGGGCCGGATGGTATTCCTCCAATTGTGCTGCGTACTTGTGCTCCTGAGTTGGCTCCGGTCTTAACGCGTCTTTTCCGGTACCTGTACTCGCTTGGCACTGTCCCGGAGTGCTGGAAGATCGCTTCGATACATCCGATCCCTAAAAAAGGCGATCGCTCTGATCCGTCCAACTATCGCCCAATAGCGATAACCTCCTTGTTCTCCAAAATAATGGAATCCATTATTAATGGCCAGCTCTTGAGGTATCTGGAGGGCCACCAGCTGATAAGTGACTCTCAGTACGGCTTTCGTCGTGGTCGTTCGGCTGGTGACCTTCTTGTATACCTTACGCATAGATGGGCGGAGGCAATTGAGTCCAAGGGGGAGGCTCTAGCAGTTAGTTTGGACATAGCGAAAGCCTTCGATCGGGTGTGGCACAGAGCACTGCTCTCGAAGCTTCCAGCTTATGGGCTTCCCGAGAAATTATGCGATTGGATCTCCAGCTTTCTGGCCGATCGGAGCATCAAGGTCGTCATTGACGGAGCATGTTCCGACCTTAAACCCGTGAACGCTGGGGTCCCACCAGGCTGTGTTTTATCCCCGACCCTGTTTCTTCTGCATATCAATGATATGTTGCAACTTAGCAACATTCATTGCTATGCGGATGACAGCACTGGGGATACTCTTTACATTGGCCGGGCAGATGTCGATGAGTACCGGAACAAACTTGTGTCTGAAGTAGAAACTCTACTACGTGGAGTCGCCGACTGGGGCAGACTAAATCTAGTCCAATTTAACCCCAAGAAGACACAAGTTTGCGCATTTTCCGCTAAAAAAACACCCTTTGTCGCTACTCCTCTTTTCGAAAACACTCTTCTTAAAGCCGCAGCCAGCATTGGAATACTTGGCGTTGACATATCGAACGACGTTCAGTTTCGCGGTCACTTGGAGGGAAAGGCTAAATTAGCCTCCAAAAAGCTTGGTGTGCTCAACAAGGCGAGACGGTACTTCACTCCGGGCCACCGCTTGCAACTATATAAAGCGCAAATTCGGCCCCACATGGAGTACTGTTCTCACCTCTGGGCGGGGGCTCCCCAGTACCAACTCCTTCCACTTGACCGTGTTCAACGAAGAGCGGTTCGAATCGTCGACGACCAATCTCTCTCCGAGCGGCTTGATCCTTTGGCGTTGCGTAGAGATGTGGGGTCACTCTGCATCTTCTACCGCATTTACCATGGAGAGTGTTCAGAGGAGTTGTTCGGATTAATACCTGCAGCTGAGTTTCATCATCGGACGTCGAGGCAGAATACGAAATTCCATCCGTATCACCTCGACGTCCGCCGTTCCACAACTGCGCGATTTTCAAGGCAGTTTTTGCCGCGCACCACCACTTTGTGGAACCAGTTGCCCACTGAAGTATTTCCGAACCAATTCGACTTAGGGTCCTTCAAGAAAAGAGCGTACAAATTCTTAAAAGGCCGGCAACGCACTCGCGAGCCCTCTAGCATCGAGAGTGTCCATGGGCGGCGGTATCACTTAACATCAGGTGAGCCTCCTGCCCGTTTGCCCCCTATTATATTAAAAAAAAAAAAAAAAATTGTTATTTACAAATACTAGCGATGCCTGGAAAAAGCCTTATAACTTATGTACCCAGCTTTTTATAAGTAATATTTCGTACTAATTTAAATAAAACACTTTTTCAACGGACTGAAGCTATGTATTATTATAAATGTATAAATATTTTACATAGTTTTCAAATTTTCCGACGTTTCGCGTGCTTTACAGAGTGAGTGGTCACGTGAACGTCGGAATATAAATAAATCAGTGGTGTCTACAACCTCTGTAGGTCCTGGCCTCTGTCCTTCTGAGTCTGGTTCATCATCATTTTTAAATCTAATAGGCAAGTAGGTGATCAGACACACACGTCAGGCACTGCGAGCTGATCGACTTTTTGGGTCTAAGACACGTTGGTTTCCTCACGATGTTTTTCTTTACCGTTCGAGCAAATGTTAAATGCGCACATAGAAAGAAAGTCCATTATTGCACACCTACGACCTCAGGTATGAGAGTCGCACGCCGAAGCCACTAGTCCAACACTGCTCTCACCATCGGAGTCACCGTATACATAGTTTAAATCCGATGAAAAAGTGATTTTCTTTAAATGCGTAAAAGTTATGTTAATAAAAGACAATACTACTTGGTACTAGTTAACTGCACGCATTAAAAAGGTTTAATTAACTATAAACGTAATTATAACTAACGCATGATTACTGAAATTATCTTATAACCATTTGTATACGGCATATAGAATAAAACTTTAGATAACAATTTACGGTTTGACCCAACGCTTTTAATCACCTAAAAACTTACAATCTCCTGCGTATAAAATCCAATATGTTATATAACGTGAAGCTAATCGGTTCGATGGATGCAAGCACGTATATGCGTCCTCCGCAGTGATCAATCCTCAATGACATGATGAATAACCCTGAGGAAATCTAGCTTTAATATTACAGGGCAAAATTATTCTATTATCGCTCTCCGACGCTCAAGGTGAGCGGATCATAGACATTGATATATTGTTGTAGTTTCATTATGTATTGGTACTTGCAACCATTTTTCCTATTGTATATGTGATTTAATTATAGTATAAGCATAAATTATACAATATACATTACGTTTAAAGAAGTTCTGGTAATTAAGTAATAAGAAACATTCAATTTTGTACTAGTAATATACTATATTATTATATATTATACCATATATGCAGTACTAACAGTACAGTAGATTTTTTGATTAAATTAATAAATTAAATAATCCCATTTTAGTACATTTTATATCTTTTGATAATAAACCAGTGAGTACTGAAAAAAATACTAAGCCAAGTTCCTTTTAGAAGCAAGTATTTAACAAAGTTCTTAAATTCCTTTACGTATAAGTTTTAATATGAGGAAAGTCTTAACGTACTAATTAAACATTAGCGTAGAGGTACTTAAATAATAATTCCAGCTTGCAATTCTACGGAAATATGTGGGAAGTGAGAAATGAAATTTCCTGGAAATAACATTGAGTGTTACTATTCTTTAGCTCAGTAGTTCTTATATTGTCGATGAAGTATGTTTTTATAGATTCAAGTATGCTAGATTTTTAAATTACGAACACTAAATTAAAAATAAAACCTGCTCCAATGATATGCTTTTCGAATGTAATAAGTGTCTTTGATTTGTTATTTAAACCAGAAACAGTTTAAACATATTTGTCATATTCAAACTTCGAACACTAAATATAATTAAATGTCGTGTATCTGTTCTGTGAAACATTAAAATGACGGATTGAGTTACTGGTACATTAATCGTTAGGACGTCCTGAATAAAATTACCTGTTGTTATTTGACTTTATCTAACCTTTATAAAAAAACTACATACATTAAACTTTTCCTGGCTTTAAAGTAAACAACGATACGATTTACGATTATAAAAATCTAAAGCAATATTCTGGTTACTTAAGTAATACTTAAGTAAAAACCTTAACACAAATCTTTTATCCTTTAAGCATAACAATAATTTTGTCTATGTCATTATAATTCTTCGCAGTTATAACCAATTATACAATACTTATCCGGAGTTGGATACATTCGGTATTGGGCTCACTTTTATAGAAAACGTTGTTAATTGCCTATTTCGTACCTAATGCGCTATTTTGCTGGTATTTTATTCTGCTTAACAAAACATTTCTGGTATTTTTATTTTATCTTTTAATATAATATAATAATATAATAGCCTTTTTTATCGGACATGACAGCGTATTCTTTATTTTTCGTAAATTGTTCCTTTTTTGCTTGTCCGTTTGCCAGGTGGCAAAGGCCTCCTCCAATTTACTCCATTCTGGCCTTTCTAAGGCCATTCTACCCCATGTACCCCCAAGAGGGAACATCTTGGGTAGAGTTTGTTTAATTTTTTCTTTATTATGTTGTTTTTTATTTATTTTTGGAGGGTTTCGGTCTAATTCCCCACGGGGACCAGCCGGGTTGGGGAATGCTTTTATGAATTTTATCTTTTACGTATTTTAATTTTTTTTGTAACATTTCAGTTGACCTTAACAAACACACACAAACAACTTTGTTACAAACAAATAAAAAAATAAATCAGTGGCGCTACAATCTTTTTTAGGTCTTGGCCTCAGATTTCTGAATCTGTTTCATGATCATATTTAAATCTAATAGGCAAGTAGGTGATCGGTCTCCAGTGCCTGACACACGTCGTCGACTTTTTTAGGTCTAAGACATGTCGGTTTCCTCATGATACTTTGTTTTTGTTACATATACCTACCACAGATATATAATATGTATGATGTGGTAAACTTCAATGAATAAATAAGTCGTCCATTCGGAAGTAATTCATATAATTGTTAACAAAATCGTATTAAAATACAAAAACACTTTAATAACCGCAACATTGACATGTTTTATAATAAGCATGGTCACGTGTGGTCAAAGAATGTATTTATTAACGTAGATAGTTTCACTTGATATTATTATTATCCTTCTAACCACATATCTACTTCATGCCCACAATTGTAAAGCAGACACAAAAAAAATGTTTTTTTTCAAGCACTATTTCAGACGTCTTTGTTATGTAACTTTAAATATGTTTACGTAGGAATCGTGTCTAGGATGGTCGTATTGAATAGTAAGCTAAGTATAATATTAATCTCGATTACACATCGTGTTCTCAGTAAATTAAAAGAAATGTTTCCTTATTCGTATCTTGCAATAAATAAACTTAACATACTATGGCGCCACGACTCACATTCAGCATGCCAATTTAGTCCTATCTTATTTAATATGTTATGAACATGAACTATTCGCCAAGCCTATAGACATTCTTATAACATCTGTACGACTTTTATTCCAATGCATATAAAGTATATTTTTACGTCATAAAGTGACAATTGCTACGAGTAGTTTTTCTCTAAATAGGGACTAATTAAAATAAAACTACGTTATGTTTTTACAGTTATTTTGACCTCGCTATTTTGACCAAGGTAAGTGGGTAATACATGATTGGTACATGTGCACCGAATAACCGAACGTCAGACTTCAGAACCTCACTGAACTCACAACCCGGAGAACCCTAGATAGACCGAGGCTGCGTTGGTGGGATAAAGTTTTCAAGGAGGACCCCTTATTGTTACGAGGTAACAATATGGGTTCGAAGTTGAAGGCAAGAAGTACTACTTCTTGCGTCCATAAGATTGCGATTGCAAAATATATTTGTGGAGGAGAAGGCTCACAAAGGGCCTTAGTGCTGGTGAAGTGAATCCCACGAATAACCCGTCTCAATAATGCATTAAGTTAGTTTTTGTGTTAATAAGGCGGCAGATAAGTAAGGTTTATGTATAAATTGTAATTTCTGTGTTTTTAAACATTAATTAAAGAAATAGCTCAACGCATCTTCCTTTCCAAAAACATATAGTTAACATAAGTGTATACTTATTATTTGTTTTTGTAATTCTGTTCCCCTGGAATAAATGTTTTGAGTTAACCAGTCCGAAAGTAGGTCATTATAATATCATAAAAACCTTCCTTTACAAGGAAAAATGTATCCAAAACTTATTTCTTTAACGACGATAACAAGTAATAAAAAACAATTCGATTATTTAAATCTCTTAATTGTATTACTTTTCCAAGAAGTTGAAACAATTGGCTTGGGATTTTGATGACCAAACTTCAGGGCGAACGAATTGCTTAATTTTAACTTTGGTCCACTCAGATATTTAACTAAACCGTGCTACGGCCTACTTTTGAATCCTTAGCTAATTTTACGAGATAACTTTTTGTATATACAATTTTGAGAAAGAGTTTTAATGTTGGAGGATATTTGACTGGCAATATTTAAAAATAAAAATAATCTAGTATATTTTTGATAAACAGCTTCTTTGTGACATTTAACCTTGTTATTTGACATTGTTTAGTTGTTGTCAAAAGCTAAGTTTAAGTTTTGCGTTGTCGCCGTTAGGTGTGTACCTTGGCATTTTGGCAGTAGCTTATTCAAATATAACGTCAAGTGACTACCTTATATTACTATTACGGCCAACTTTTGAATAGTCAACAGTGTCAAAAGCATGTTTCATAGTATATCGTAAAAAATGTAAAATATGATTTTCTTATCTATTTTCAGTTGGTGCAAGTCTACTATAAACAGCACTGGCCTTATTTAACTGTAAGGAAACTGTTTATAATAACTGTAAGGAAACTGTACAGTATTTCTCTTGTTTTCATACTTGACCTGTAAAATATTAGGTGGAATAAAAAGTAAGCAGGCTGATACATAGATGGCGCTACTAGTGTAGAGATATTTTAAGTCAAAAAACACGTGTATAAATATACTGATATTCTTGAAGTATAAGTAATATTTTTTGTTCATTAAGCACATTCCTATACGAAAATATCTATACGATGATGTGGACGATATATTAGTTCTAAAGTAAAATACACATGAATTATAGTATATTACGTTATGAAAATATAAAGCTTTGTATTCTGAATGCTTGTTCCCACGAACTCGCGTTTGCCTCTTAATGCATATCAACAGATTGCAGAACATGTGCAAACTGGAAAACTCTACGAGTGCTTTCTATGTAAACAGGTTTTTTACTGTTCTTTTGATGAAAAGGGACGTAATTGTCACTCGCCGTTAAACTTCTTTTAATGTAGAGCACCACCAACCAATCCGCCAAATGATATCCTACATTATATACTTAATATTTTGTATCGGATGTCTTATAATACATGTCCTATAAGCAACAACTAACTATTAACGGTTTTGAATCTTATCATCTTTGTGTTGAACTCAAATCTCTGAATATATTTCATGTTTACAAATATATTCCATTCAAACAACTGATTGGTATTGGAAATAAAGTATTGGAAGGGAAACAGTTAACTGTGTAGTGTTTAAAAACACTGATTAATCTTTTGAGGGCAATCAACGCTAATGTGTGTAAAGTACATTTATAATAAAGGATGCATTTCTCTTTAGCAAGTTATAATTTTATTTTATTCCGTAAAATTACGATACATGACATTAACAGTAAGTAACAAAAAGATATTATATCGAGGCAAAGCATTGCACAATGTTAGTTTTTTGCTATATCTCACATCGTTATCACATTTTAATGGGTCACTATAACCAATTCGAACATCGACATCATTAGACCGTCGCGCCCTTTAATTAAGCCAATAGTTCCAAAAAACGCTAGATATGAACCGAAGAGGGGATTTAATTAATTTCGACGATTCGGGACGCTCGGCCCTCCGGCGCATAACCCATAAAACCTAATGGACTTTCCCTGTTCGCGTAATTTTGTATGCTTTTGAGCGCGACTCTGCTGGAGCTAGAGTTCACTAATTCACTTTTCAGCCAGTGTTGACACTCTCTGAATTATTAAAAATTCCTTTTGATGCAATCTGTGTCTCTTGAAATGAGAGGCTATCTCTCGAATTATAATTAGGCTGTTGCCACTATAAGTATAGAAGAAAGTGTTTGTTAGGCTAGCAGTTTTTTTGCACATAATCAAACCAAGTCGCGGTGTAATATAATTTTTCGCAAAATTTCCAGTGTCGCTTTACCAGCCTTCCTATCTTCTGTCCATTGTTCATCAAATCTCATAAGTAAAATTTTAAGGGCATCCCCTTCGAACTTTGAGATTGCTGGCTTGGAAGAAGCTAGAAACGCTTTCTTAATTGCATGCCCAGGTCAAAATTTTCCATTTTCTCTAAATTCACAGAGGAGCTGGGACGACATAGACAGTAAAATGACTTATGACAATCTTTTGAGCCGTAGTACAGGTTCAGCACGTGCTAGGCTTTTGGCCGTGGGTACGCATGAGGCCGGCTACTGGCTTCCCGCTTACCCTTCGTCAAATATAGGAACTTTTCTTGAACCTGAAACGCTCCGAATCGCAACCTGTCTGCGGCTTGGGGTACCGGTCTGCGCTGCTCATACATGTCACTATGGCAGTAATGTCGACAAACTAGGACATCCGGACTATCATGTCAAAAAAGTGCTGGCCGCTTCTCGAGACATGCCGCACTCAACGATATAATACGTCGGTCCCTTGCCACCGTCAACGTGCCAAGTCTACTTGAGCCGACTGGAATTGCTAGAGACGATGGCAAGAGACCGGACGGTATGAGTTTGATTCCATGGAAGATGGATCGGGTTTTGGTATGGGATGCCACCTGTTAGACACACTGGCCCCTTCCAATCTTCATGGAACAAACAACAGAGCTGGTGCGGCTTGTGATGCGGCTGAAAAAGCTAAAGCCTGCAAATACAGAGGTCTAGGCTCTGAATATGATTTTGTCCCATTCGGTGTCGAGACCCTTGGTCCGTGAGGTCCTAGCGCGTTAAGGCTTTTTAGGGAATTATCAAAAAGGTTAGTCGACATCACAGGAGAACGAAGAGCTGGCAGCTACCTCGCACAAAGAATTAGTCTAGCTATTCAAAGGGGGAACGCTGCCAGTATCTTCGGAACCTTGCCTAAAGGGACTACTTTTAATAATATTTTTTAATAATTAAATTTTAAGGTTAGTTATTAGGTTTTTTTTATGTATATATCTTATTTGTATTGAAAGTTATTTATTTATTTTTTTTATTTTAGATCATATGCAGAATAACATTTGTCAGATTGTTGAGAGCTTAATAACATAATTAATATAAGAGACTCTTAAGCCGTGAGGTTCAAGGACATAGGCGCTTATAAAAGACATAAATTGACGGCTGGAAGTTAGTACTGGCGACCCCAGAGCTGGTGCTTTCGTCGCTCAACGTAGATATAAATATCGCAATACAGCGAGGAGACGCCTTACAGGTACATTGCCACAGGGACCAAACTTTTTTATGAATTAGTAATTTTTAATGACTTTTATTATTACTATGTAGGTTAAGTCAATTGTGAATACTTTTTATTTGATGGTTATTAAGATAAATTATAGAAAAAATAGTATTTATTATATAGATATTTCAATATATATTTTTTTGTCTTAATATTCAGCAAATATTGAAACTACTAAATCGGTACATATCCTTACAATGGTTACAACTTTGCATTATCTAATATTGTACAAAGAAAATATTTGAATGTTTGTATTCTTAAAAGCGTTTTACTAAAAACAACGTTTAATTTTTATATACCAATGTCAAAAAATGTTCACTAGAAACATAACATTTAACATAATATTCTAGAAAATAAATGTCAGCCACGCGAAACCGAGACCGGCTGCCAGTTCACAAACGACCTCACTATAAATCGATCTGACACAATTTTGATACTTGAAACAATAAAATTGCGAGTCAGGAATCAGTGAGATAGCGTCACTGATAAAGTACACCCAGAGGCTGCGTCAAACTTCTGCCGATTCCGCAATTTATATTCAAAGTACACTTTCAACTGGTCCCAAGTCTCCGAAACAGAGAATTCGGCGATATTATTTGGTTAGGGTGTCCAAGCTAAACTACAAGTTACCTTTGGGCATAATCTTACAAGAATGGAGGTGAAAATGTTGATGACTTTATCTATATTGGATATAGTTTCACAGTATTGGAGGAAATGAGAAATTAACCAATTTAATTTCTGTCTGATAGACTTTTTTGCTATCACCAATATGGTTTGATTTGTAGATCATGTTTTGGTTATTTTTAGTACTATATAGGTTATTTAAAATACGTTATTTAAACTCGCGAAAAATAATTAAATAAACCGTCAATGTACATTCTATATACCTGTGTGAATTAAACACGGTTTATTTTGTGAAAAGTATTTTCATTAATTAATCACATAGTTGCGACATTTATACAAAAACTATTAACTTGTCAAATTCTGTATTTAAACAGCAGTCATTTTTTTTAAACAATACTTTTAATAAACTACTAACAATAATTATTCTTACGTAATCCAATATGATAGTTACGCATTGACCTATTAAGTACTTTTTAACAGTTCTTTCCTTCTCCAAAATTTTCAATCGCTTAGTGATTCTGTACATCGTTTTAGGGCGGACCGGGAAAGCGTATATTTGAAATTTAGATAAGATTGCGAGTGTGGGTATAAGTGGTATAACAATAGGGTCATTGTGGCACAAATGTGGTGAATTGATCAGGACACGTACGTAATAATCATTTAGAAAATCCTTACATAGTGGACTGTGAATATTTTTGTAGGTTTATGTTATTTTTGTCGTAATACCGATAATATAGGTATTTTTTACCATGAAAAAAGTATGATCTTCTAAATGGTTTTAAAGCTATTCCTGTAGAAATCAATAATATCTTTGACGGTATAGGACCCTAACTAAATAGGTATTTTGAACTATATTTTGAACATAACATACATTTGTATATGTAATTTAACAGATAATTCCAGAAAAAATTTAACATGAATTAGATCTTGCTAAAAAAAACTATCTACCAAACCATATCCATCCATGTACCCCAAAATCATAGTTTACGTTATATAGCATATGCTATATAACGCATATGCTATATAGTATTTCTGGATATATATATATCCAGAAATACTATCCAAAAGCAGATTGAAACATTCCTTCATTTGGAGTCACCAAAAATGGTGTAATTTTTCGAGATATTTGAAATATTTTGAAAATTTATTCCCGAGAAATACTAGCTGTAAAACATATATTTCTGAACGGTCACAAAAAGTCATATTACCGCATCATTCATTCATAATGCCACATTCTGTATACGTATACACTAACTTGACATTTTATTCTTGTTGTTGCATAAATAGTGTGTTGGAAATATATTTAGTAACACACAAATATAGATATACAATATTCTAATTAAAATTTAAGTATCGCAATACAGCGAGAAAATGCTGCTAGCGTTAAAAATTCTAACTCTTTCACAGGGCCTAAACTTTTTGTAATTTTATTTTAATTTTCAATATAAACAAACTAACAATAATAGAAATGGTTAAGTTCAAGTATTTATATTTTTGCTTTTTTTGTTTTCATGTTGTTATTTTTGTGTGTATTTAGATGTAACCTTTTGTAAGCTTGTTTTTAAATAGAATAAATTATCTCTTAACCAGGGATATGGAAAACCCACTCTCATGGAGAAATATGACCTCCAGTGAACAATCATTTCACCGTGTCCAATAGTATCATAGCATAAAAATCGCGTGTTATAACATCGTTACATCCAAATACAACATTTAAAAGTTAAGCTTATAGTAAACGTAACATTAATTTATCCATTCAACCAGGCGATAAGACGGAAGTAAAGTTATCACGCAACGTATTCGTGCAATAAAAACGCAAAAACACTCAATTGTTTTTTGTGTTTTGATGGGTTTGTTGTATTACGATAATAAAGCAATTTTGTTCATAAAATTGACTTACTGTTGCATTTTTTTGTAAATAATTACCTCAAAATGTGTTGATTCTATTATAGCGACGTCATCCCGATTATTTTGTCAACAATATTACAGTATTATGGGTATTTTGAAAGATAAAACTGATACTATATTAACGATTTCCAGTTCATATTTTCATTAATTTCCTTTTTATTGGTTCAATAAACGTGAGGTGTTGTATTTTATCAAAGTAATATTTTTTGTAATTTAAAACATCCGATTGTAGATTGATATTTATGAAATATGCATAGTACCCATCGATTTTATTAGTTTCTGAAACGTCAGGCGTCAGGTGAGGTCTACCTGAATAGTGGTTATGCTTTGACCACTTTATCGGATTAGCAGAATGGACGTCACATTTTTGCAACGAAAAAGCATTTTTGTCGAATTTCAAATATGTCGAATTCGGAATTGGAAAAATCGTGAAAAAGGAACATATTTTATTATAACTAAGGAAACCATTACTTTACTTTTTATCATTTACATTTCAATACTTAAGTATAGTTAAATAGAATATCGGTGTCCTTAACTCCAAAAATTTCATTTAAACGCAATTTTTTTGGGCAAACATTGTTGTTAAAATCGGTTCCATACCATGTAACAATAAAACGACACGACAAGACATACCAGAATGTATCCCTATATTTCCCTTTCATTGATCCTTCATTTGCTATACACAGAAAATATAATGTAAGCAATTGATTTTATTTTATTATTTTTTATTGATCTTTGAAGAGCTGTTAAAATGCATTTATAAAAGGTCATACGCCATTCTAGGCTTTAATAGAGTTTTCTTGCTATCCTTCCCATATATAAGGAAAATATCGTAATACCGTCATACCTTAGATCGAGTTGACATCATACATTTGATACAGTAGGATAATCACCTACATGCTAATTGAAAGAAAAAAATGATCACGATACTGATACAAAAAACTGATGCCAAGTCCACTGATAAATAATTGATTTTGACTTTGGTTTTTATGTTTATCCTCCCAAACAATAATACATGTATCTGAATAAAATCCTAATGATACGATTTTACAGGGACTTAACAAAAACGTCTTCTGGAAAGCGCAACAAGCGAGTTGCGAGCGAGCAATTGTATACAAATAAAAAGCTTTTAGCTATTTTAACGCTCGAGGTGACGCAATATTATGCATAAAACTGTATGACCATAGAAAATCATAAAAATATACATCACGAATTTTTATTTTATATAAATCATAATTTTCTTCTAGGTGTGCATCACTGGATTTGATGGTAGCTCAATAGGAAATGGGTAATTTTATTATTGTATTATAAACGTTATAAAACTGTCGGAATGTTTCCAATTTGCAATTAAACCTAAAAAGGATTTATTGTTATTGCCTTCGTGCCAGCTCTAATAGAATACTCAACGTTGAATTGCATCTAAATAGTTTCTAAAGGTGCGGCTAACTTTAGCTTAAGTCGCAATTGCCTTGAAATAAATGCTTTGCTTTTAGATGTTTCTCCAAATTAAATAGTTTTCTGTATGTCATTTATTTACTTCAGCTAGAATTACTCTTATATTTTAAAAATAAGTAAGCACAAACTAGTACTTCTTTCACTGTCTTAATTTTTATCAGTATATTTAACATGTTCTAGCGTAGAAAATACATAAAACGCTATTTTTTATATTTACAATTCAATCTAAATGACAGATAGCATATTAAGTTAAGTGTTTAAACACATCCATTTCATATAAATACTGAATTCATCAATAATAACATCAAAAATCTTTTATTTAAATTTTACGTATTAGAAGTTGATTTTCCTTAAAAAACCAACATTACCGAATCTAGGACAACCGTCTCCAAAAATAATCGCCCTTCATACGACAAAGTGTATAAAATTTACGTAATTAATTATTCCTTAATCTTTTACTTGTAATGTTACAGCCGCATTTAACTTTTCAAGGTTTAAAGGTTTAATTATATGTTGCCTTGACATGCTACTAATTTAGTGCAATATTATGCTATTATGGCTTGACCTTAAAGGCTTTTGAAACACACGTTATTGATAAGCACAAATGATTACGTCATTATAGATTGCTATACTTTTAAGCACGATCTATTTTTTCTGCGTTTTATTTTTATCTCTCAAAAGAATTTCGTGGAAGTTTTATTATAACTGATACTCTCAGTATTAAAGAGTTTACTGTGATCATCAAAAGTCTTATTTTAAATAAAGATTAAGATTAATTTTAGAAATTGGAATCAAATTAAATGATTTTTCAATAATAAAAATATTAATTATTGAATTGAATCACGAGTATTGAACATTCTTTTTCCCTTTTGTAAATGTTTGAAGCTTTTTATAATTACATAGTATGTATTTCATCTTTGGTTATATTTATAGAGTAATTTTTGCCTTTATATAGTTTTTGTCATATAAATAGTGCTCAGCGCTCCTCTTACAACATATCCGTGACACAAGATATATCGGGAGACGTTAATAACTATGTAACATCAATGACGTTAAAAAAATATTTAAATAAATGAAAACCTCTTGATTCATACAATGGATTCATAAGGAATAAACGAAATCTGAATACAACATTTTAGTACTATATGTATTAGTTATAACACCCGACAGGGCACAGAGCTAAGGTGTTAAAAAATATTTATTTTTAGTATTGAATTAAACGTGTTTTTTTAAATATGAGCGTGTAATGGAACAGTTTAATGACGAGGTGAGTCTGTATTATACTCTATCACCGGCCACTCGGGGTTAAAAGTGAGCGCAGTGCAATGTGAAAATCCCTTTGTCGTCAATGCTCACATTCAAACTATTTTAGCTTTAAAGCTTGGTTTTAATAGCACCATTTCAGGTATACTGAAAGAGCTTAGTCCCATATTCATAAGCAACATATATTTTTCAAAACGGTATTGTTTGTTTTTCTCGCCTCCCCAATATAGAGAAAACAAAAACGTGGTAAATTACTTATTCTTGAGAAGAGGCAAACATTTTATACATAATTATAGAAATTAAATAATTATATTTTATACATGTTTATAAGTAAACTGTATACATATCTAAAGGGGATGTAAATAAGAGCGCAAATATGTATGTTTCCGTGAAAATGTCACTAAATATACATTTGCAATTATTAATCAAACATTAAAGATACTAAAATGAATGAGTACGGCTGTAAATTCTCTCCACATACATAAAGTTGCTACGCCGTAGCGCTACGCCTAATTCGGGGCGGGCTAATAGCAATTGTTGTTTTGGCTGGTCATAATGAAGGCTCTGACGCTCTGAGCAGTGATGTGTGATAAGAGCGATAACGGTATCCAATTAACTTGGTCAATATTTGGTGCCGCTAATAGAACTGGAGCCGGCTTATGAGCTTAGAGCTACGTATGTGCTACGAGACTTTATCTTGGCTTAATCTATTAATTAGAAAGATTAGGTTAGATGGACATGTATCAACGACAAAATTGCTAATTCACTAAAAACTTATATTTTTTTAATATATAATTGGGGAGCAAACGAGCCTGCTGGACGCCCATAAAGGGCAGTCATCGCAGCCCTTAGACACCCTTTTTAGTGTGTGCGTTGCCGGCCTTTAAGGGACGAGTACGCTCGAATTTTGAATATTCGGAGGTCGTATATCTCAGGGAAGACCCCCGCTGGTTATCGATTCCACAGTTCACTAGTTCGCAAAAGAAAATGCCTTGTGAAACGGACTGTAGAAGATTTCCTTCATTTCAATTCATGCTCGTACGATGCTGAAACGAGGGAGGAGGGATCATCCCAAGTAATTCTTCAGAACACTGACCGTAGTACAATTTATGGAAAAACCAACACAAAGAGACGCTATGTCTCTGCGTAGAGAGAGAAAATCAAGCTGATCAGTAAGACATTGGACATTGACAATTCGACACGCCCGTCTTGAATTTGATCACAAGGAAGAAGCTGGCATTTGAGAGCACCGGCCCAGAGATGTGAGCAGTATTCCATATGAGGCAGTTGGGCTTTTAGTTATTTGTTACTCGCTGACCACGTTTATTGTAAACCACTCAAAAAGTCCAGTTACTATATGTTTAAATTTTTATTCCTTTTTCAAAATCTAAAACGTGAACTAAACTCTTTACACAGATTATAAATACTTATTAAAGCGTCAAAATGATAGAATTACGCTATAGAGCCTAGAATATACTGTATAATATAATTCCTCTATGTCCCCATAGTCAGGCCATTAAGAACGCCTAGAGACACGATATTAAGTCGTTAATCCCTATGCCTATTATACTGTACGAACCCGCAGTCCTTCTAAAATAACAGATTCTCTCGCTTTCATAAGTTTCACTTCAACTTTGAAATTTAGTATCAAACTTCCCATGGAGATCGTAACCACACTTGCCTAATACACGAATACTCGAGTTGCTAAGTTTGATTATATAAATGTACAAACTTTATTTATCGTTGTCGTCTTAAATTAATTTATCTTAAAATATTTTAAAGCCACAGATCATGACATTCCCACTTTAAAAGAATTCATTCGTAGAGAACAAATCAGATTTGCGTTCAATTTCGTTCAATTTTAGAATTCTACCCCGGCTGAGGAAAACTTGACCCAAATGCAAGGTAAGGAAATACTTCAATCCCTTTTCACGTCGACCTAGACTTGAAAGATTTAGACCCTCTCTGACTTACTGATAGTCACGTAATCCATCTTTATATTCTGGCCTTCTTACATAGCTCTGTTACTTTTAATGTACGAGGGTTTTGAGTTTTATTTTCTATTTTTAAAAATACAGGTGACATATTCATTGACGAGCTAACTCTCGATTGATTCCTAGGGGAATAACTAGAAATATCTGAGAATGAATTGTGCTCACGCCTTGTGTGCTATTTAGGAATTAATCTTCTCCTCATAAGAATTTCACTACAAATTATAACTAACGTGTCACTTCTATTATAGGTGAATATAACAGAAGCTGTTATTAAATTGAATTCCACGTTCCTTTTCCATAATGTGAAATGAATAAAATCTCCATCAGAGCAATATCAAATCACCTGCCGCCAGGAGTCAACCGAGTAGTCATTTGTTACCCTTCTACGTACATTTATAACGTTTCTCGCTGCTTGCCGCTCACGCCTGCTAAATACATTTAATTAAAATTATGTTCCCTCTGAGGATTCACATGAACACTAACGCGTAAGATAAATTTAATTTTTGCGAGGATTTCAACGCCTTTATTAGTCTGAGGTGATATCTCATCAAGATAAAAATGTTTTGAGAAATTGCGCGTTACTGCTTTGTTTATTTTAAATATGGAGAATTTGTATCGCGTTGTGAGTGTGTTACATATCCATTGCACTCCCTTTGCCTTTCTACCCCTCTGACGCAACACCGTAATAAATGGAGATGGCCAACCTATACCAGTAGCTTTGATCGGATACCTCACATCGGGCCGGTCAATTCTCAATTTATTTATTTATTTAGGAATAAGTTTAAAATAAGGCTTTTCATGGGATACCTAACTTAGGACCAGTCAAACTTCTTAAATAAAACTTCCTAATAAATTAACTCTTTTAAAATATATGTTCAAACTCTGTGAAATATAATTGCCTGTACGTGACTCGCTTAGTTTGCCTAAATCTTATACAAGGTTATCTATTTTTATTTACCACAGAGTATAAGTCTACAGATTACTGAAATATGTATTGTCATTGATATTCTCTTTTCAAAAATTATAAAACAAATAAAACCAATATTTTGCTCCAATATTGAAGGGTAATTAATATTACTAAGCAACATCCGTATGCTGGTCATTAATAACGGATAATTTGCTACGTATTAGTGATTAATTGCGGGCTTCGTTAACATATGTACAGGAAACTCTAAATTATTGAAGGAATTTACGATGTATAGTTTGTTAGACTATTCCCGATACAAAATTTTACTATCGTTTACCCTAAGATATAAGGTATGTACGTCTATGGAGGATATATGAATCTCAAAGTTCAGTCTTATATGTTTCATAGGAATTGTTTCGGCGATAATTGAACCATTGACACCATGCTTGCGGTAGGCGAACAGATAATTGAGATGTCTAAAGTGTTCCTGCTAATGTTAAAAAAATATAAAGACGTATGTAAATAATATTTCTTTTTATAATTTTTGCCTAGACATTTTACATTTACTGCCAGTTCTCAAATCAAGGGCGTAGAACGGACTAGAAAAATCGCCATAAACTCTCCGCCACTCGTTTTAATCGCCAAACTTTTGTTTCACAAAAGTTTTGTTAGGAGCTGCAACCACTATACATGACATATTTGAGTAATTAACTATAATAATAATAATAAAATATATATTAACAAAAAAAACCGGAACTGATTGTTCTCTATCACCATTAGGCAAGTAAATAGGAGTACGCCCTTATATTCTCATGCGAACAACACCAAATACAGTATTAACTACTTAGTTTCTTTAATATTTGAAATAAATAAATTTAATCGCAGCAATAGGAACAATCAAACAATTATATCATATATCTAAAATATATTCATAGATATATATCAAAGTAGTAGTAGTTTTCCATAGTTTAAGGAAAGGAGTGTGGAAGAGTAAGTGTAAGAACACTAATAAGTTATATTTTAAATAAGTTTCATAAAGAATTTCTTATGTCAGTTACTTAACGTTTATTATTTCTGTCACATATGTCTGTATACATCTGTCCGGTCGTACGAATGGCCTAAGTATTAGCCATCCAGTTTATTAAATCTTGTATCAAATATTACGGCTAAATATAAATTAGGCTGCTAGTTAAACGGCGGTGTTTAGTAAAGAGGCTCATTAAATTAGACATATATACATTATATTTTTGATTTGTGGCCAGGAACTTCACAATTGGTATAATAATATATACGTAAATAGCAAACGGCTGGTGCGATAAAACTATACACGCCATTCCTAAAACAATTCTATTTTTTAAAATTTATTTCTATTTTTTTTAAATCCATTAACCAATTTGCTAATTGAATATATTCCGTGATATAAAACAATAAAGATATCAGAGCTGGACAAGAAGCCTTACTGAGTTGAGGTTGTTGTTTGTTTTTTGCGGCCCCATTTGCTAACTTTTAATTGGATAAACAGTTTACTGTTAACGAAGCATTGAAAAGGGTTCACGATAGAATCAACATTTATCGCGATCACTTCATTATTACGTTTTAAATTAACGTATCTATATAAGATTTGAATTCGGATGACGGAGTCTTGCTCTTTCGCGAATTTTGTAGACGTTTTTGACATTCATAAGCATGCACTAAGACGCATCTAAACGGAATAAATAAATTTTGATTTTTGATTTGATTTTGATGAAGGTGATATTTTAAATAGTAGAGAGACTGCTATATTAAATAATGCATGCATCTGATAGGTTTAAAGAAATTTATTCTCATTAAAACATACATGTCACTTGTATGAGAGAAAAAAAATATAACGCCATCGTACGCTGATAGAATCGATCTACCGAAAAACTTGGCAGAAGTGTTCGCAACGGGACGACTGCTACTAGTTCTCGTAATCCAGGCGGCAAGCTTAATAACACTCGCTCCCAGATGTTATATTTTTTCGATTGTGTATTAGTTTCTGACCTCTAATAGGCAACGATGGTAAAACATCGTGAATCGCATCACATATGACCCTTCTATTACCACTACTACATAGCGATCACGACAAGGGTGACACGGCAAGGGTGTACCGGATAAGAGGAATTTGTTTCTGATTTTAGGTAGATGATTAGTGTTATTCCGGCTATGTATTGGATTGAAGTTTAATTTAATACATGTGTTTTTACATAACAGTGGGAAAACAGACAGAAGGCTCATCTGACGTTAAGTGATACCAATGGCCATCTCAATATTGGAGGTCTCGCGTGCGTTACGGGCCTTGTAAGAATTGCTACGTTTCTTGAAGGACCATAAGTCAAATTGGATCGGAAATATTTCAGTAGGCTGGTTTCACACATTGGTGGTACGCGGCAAAAATTGCTTTAAATTGTGTGTTATGGGTTATTTAAAATTGTTTCAACCGAAATGCATGTTGTGTTACTAGCTGCTTGCTGTTTTTGAGATAATTTAGTCAAAGAGTTCGGATTTTGATATATGAGTGTCAAAGTTTGCGCTATGTCTTGTTTCTGTATCTGTCACCCTTAGGGTCTGTTTCACAATGTCCGGATAAGTTCCAAATAAGCTATTGATTACTTATTGGTAGGATGAACACTATTGTTGCTTTTCACGACTGTCAGATAGCGCTATTCGTTATGAAACGCGAAGTTTCTTATTCGGAACTTATTTCTTCTGAATAATAATTTGTGTTGCATAGCTATTTGGTACTTTACTCATACATTGTGAAACAACCCCTAAGTGCTAAGAAAGTTTATTTAAATCATTTTTTGTTATGTAAATATATGAAAGTCATATAGTTTTATTAATACGCGTTTAGTTAGCTTATAACCTTAGATATCGTAAATTCAAGTATTTTTACAAAAATATCACATTGTATGTAATTTATAATTTTATATGCTATTTAATTCATATTATATATACTACTAGTATATACATATACTAATTTTTTGCCTTTTAATAAGACGTACATAATTTTTTACTGTTTCATAATCCTTTGAGCGTCATGATCAACATCAAAAATATGACACACTCACACTTTATAGAGCAAAAATTAACCACAGTTTTGGGGCGTATACCGTCCTAGACACGCGGTACTCCATCATTGTCAAAGTTAAAAGCATAACAAATTATTGGCCAAAACCGTCACCACTAACGCTTTTAATAATTTCGATTGTAATCCCGGATGTTCCAACATAGACGAAAGCTTTTTGTAGAAACAAGCCTACCAAATACTTCATCTTTACTCAAAAGATATATCAACTGCAGAAACTCTTTATAAAATCGATAATACATTTAAGTACTTGAACCTTATCATTGCACTTAAACTAATGAGAAAATCCTTAAACCGTATATCGTTCAAGTCGATTTGCTGCGATACAAGTCCAATTTTGATCGAATGAAATTGGTCACGCGATACTATACCATATTACATTTACATAAGGGCGATACATGTTCAACAAGTATTAGCTTATTGCACTTCCGCAATTTCAAACGCGAATTGCATATTTGGGACTTCTACTGCAAACTTGTAACATTTAACATTATAATATCTTTGTTAGTTTAAACATAAGGGAAGTGGTAGAACTGCTACGAATACAATAGGCAGTAATAATCTACAATATTATTATTTATTTTTTATTTATTTTTCCAGTAAATTTTCCTATCTTAAATGTATAATACAAACTAGGTGTAAAGGAGAATATTACTATTCGAGTTAATAACAGAGTAGTAAGTAAAAGGGATGTTAAATACAAAGTGGTAATGGGATACATTCTCCTTGATAAGAAAATTAACACTAGCAGGCCATAGCTATAGATATTAGATATAATAATAAAAGAGAAAAAGATTCTCATTTGTTTTAGTGTCGTGGCAAATTTTGAATTTTCGCTGTGCATCAAACATGCTTAAATATTTTCTTACGAAAGCAACATTAAGAATTCATGCTACTCTATATTATTTAGTTGCGTGCGTTGGTGTGCTGAGTACAAGCGAGGAAGAATTTAATTTAAGGACGACCCCCACACGGGACGTCTTACATTGGTAGTGACTGAACAAATGATTAAAAATGTTAAAAAAATGTTTGGCGTATCGTCGTATAACTATTTGTTTTACAGAAGAATTGAAGATTTCTATAGTATGTGTTATATATTTGAGTATCAAAAAAAGTTTTACTGAGGTGGCCAGAATGCTTTCTGAGAGTAGAAACGAGACTGGGAATTTGACAAAGCTACTGTTTAGCTCGATTCACAACTATTAATGAAACAGGGTTTCACCATTTTGACCCGGGAACGAAACAACGTCTATTACATGGAAGAGACTGCTATCTTAAACTCCGAAAAAACCCCGCGTAGGTTATTAATAAAGTATCAGCCTTAAAAAAGGTATATACAAACCTGAAAAGTGACTACGTCGAAATATAAAATAACCTTTTATAAAAGATAATTGCGTCCTACTCATTATAGCTTTATATTGAACTCCTAGAAGTGGAGTTAATATTACTTAATTAATATTTCTTGTACACGTTTCTTTTACACATGATTATGTTATTTTTCCCAAAACAAAACGAAACTAAGCCCTCCAATACAAACTGCGTAACGAAGCATTAGCTGGTAGGAAAGAAGCTGTAATGACCTGAAGCGAATATAAAATGGCTGCTCCAAAGCGATCAGGTGTCTGGATTAGGTCGTAGATTCGACAACGTGTGTCAGACACATAATTATCAGTATACGTAGTAAGTACACATAACTACCTGCTTGATTAGTGAAAAAGAAAACGATACGAATCATACAGAAATCTGAGGCCCCGACCTTAAAAGTTGTACTGGTTTTATTATCTATGCTGTAATGCACTGCAGGAATCTGTACTGTGTAAAATTAAAGAATTATATTTTTTATGAATAAGTTTATACGCGAGTTTCAATAATCATAACAAATCTTCACATACTAACATCGCACACGAGACCAACGCATATTAGCTTACGCCCAAACCCAATAACCTATCTCAATCCATTTTTGACGATCTGAGAAAGACTTCTTAATCCAAATATTGATAAAAGAGTGCCAATAACCAATCCGCGGATTGTAATAGCAATCTTAAGATTTTAACTAACACCAGTTTTTAAAATAATTAAAAAGCTATTTGATATGTTTTAAACATAGACATGTATATTTTAATATTATTTGTACGGTTTTATTTAGTTATTTTATTTAATAAAGACTTCGTTACATTACAATATAAAAATTGAACATAATTAAATGAAAAGCAGGGCAACTGGCGGTTTCGAGCGATCGCTTTCCAGCGATCTCTTCCAAGCAACCACTATTTTATTTTATTTACTTTATATTGATTATGAAATATTAGTTTAAGCGAAGAAATTGCATCCGTCTCTAAAAATGGATTGTCTTCGTAGGGCTTGGTCATTGGGAAGCAGATAGGAGATCGATCGACTGTCATGGTCTGATCTCAGAATGTTTTCAATCAGCGATTGTGGATTAATTATTGGGCTCGGGCGTTAATAATAAGCGCTTAATCGATTCATATTAAATACTAAATGTTAATATAGATATATCACTACCGTTGCTAGACTAAAACAATGTTTAATAATTATATAAAATCATTAAAACTTAAATAGGGGCACACACGTCATCATTTAGTATTTTTTACACCTTCACAACTTTGGCCCTTGAACATAATTTCGTTCTCCTATCTTTACTTCATTGTCTAACTTCACTACAAAGAGTTTAAATATAGAATTTTAAAATGTATAGATATATGGTAAGAAAACTAAACAGTCTTGTTACTTCATGACTACGAATTCAGCCATTACCCTCTTTCCAAGAGTTCCATTAGTGAATAAGGGTTAATTTTTCTCTTTTTGTTTGCGGCAAACTGCAGCCCATTAACGACCACGTCAATCTACGTATTAAATTTTTTTTTTCAGGCGGTTTTTGTTAAATATTTTTTTTTTTTTCAAATAATTAGTGACTATTTTTCGTGCGTTTGCCGTTTTTAATAGATTTATAAAACACATTTAGTTAGCAATTCCAACTAAAGTAGTATTTTTAAATACAATATTAAAATTGTTGTCAAAGAGTCAAAGTACTATTTATAAAATAGAAAGCATGCAACTTGTTATTAATATCAACATTCAGGTAAATTGATATTTTGAATTAAATCAAAATGTTTTGCTTGTAATTATTAAAATTAATTAAAACTAAACAATAAAAATAACAACATTTATTTTGGTTTATAGCTTCATATTATATAACCGTGTCAAAATGTTTATTAGAATATATTAGCCGTAGTAAAATTTTCTTTAAATTTCAAACCCTTATCAAACACGCATATGATAAATTAAGCACTTTTGTTGAGCGTGATGTATGTTAATAACACTTTTAATTATATTAAACGACGGAAAAAAGGCAATTATACAGGCTTTATTTTTACTTATTAACAATTCACTGCAAAAAAGAAATAGTTACAACAAATAAAATTAAAAATACAGATACCCAATGCAATGGGTGACCTTATCGCTAATAAGCGATCTCTTTAAGCATCTAGTTATAAATATGTATATAGGGATAAGTTGACATCAAACATTAATTATTTTTGGGTGTACATTTCAATCAGCTGCCATACAATGATGGACAAATTAAAATCAGCTTAATTAGTACGACATTTCTATGCTTCGAGCAAGCTATCTGATTACTTTAATCTTAGAGTTTCCTAATTGTATCATTATAATTTAAATTCTGTATAACTCCTTCTGAATTAAAACAGTACATTTTTCATTTTAAGTGTAATTTTATGCCTACTTACAGTGCACTCAATAACGTGGTAACGAACCGCAAATTTATCTCTGTTTCAATCCACCACAACTCTGCTCGATTTAAAATTATAGTGCATTTAAAGGTAAAACGGAAATTAATTAAGGCATTATAAGGCTCTAAGTTTATTCAGAATTTGAATATCATGGGAATATTCAATTTTAACACGTTTTTATTGAATCTAATAAACATTTTTTATTCGCTTGCTTTAAATTTGATATTTGTCCTGGTATTGCGTGCTTTATAGTTTGCATGTTTAACTGTCTTTGTAAAATAAAAAAATGCGTTTTCATATTGTGATAGTATTTCGAGTTGATTTATACTGATTATAAACCCTTACCTTACCCTTATAATTAAAAAGTGCTATCTCTTATTTTAATAAGCGTTTATAATTTTTCATTTTTTAATCGAGGTGGGAAAATAATAATACGTTGCTGAAACAAAGTTAATTGCTACGCCGTAGGCTGTAGTAACTGCTACGAAATGTGCGAGTCTAATCAAGTTGAAGAATGGTATGACTTTGTTATATTTCACTTCATATTTTTCTACTATAAATACTCTTTCATTGCGGGATCGAGGATATTATTTGTGGTATCTGTTTTTATTAAAAGTAAACGGCTTTAAAATTACATATACGACACCAATAATATTTTGAAATATAAAATAGTGGTACAATAAACAGCAGTACTGGCAGTAAAATATTTCACTGGCTTTAGAATTGTTGTAGCTTATAGTGAAATAGTTTAAAAATATTTTCCCTGCCACTACACAAATTTCAAATTCTACTCAAATCTAAAAAGTGCTAGTATGTGAATGTACCATGTAAACAAATAATGTATTTGAATTCTCCAAATATCTTAAAAGCTTATGAAGTTGTATATATACAAACCCATTATATGGTTGTTGTAGCTTATATTGATACCGTCCTCAATTTATTTCTAAATGTCACAAGTATTTGATTTTTGGGTAAAAAAATTGCCTTACGATGTTTGCCTTAACCGTGAGAGCAAGTGAACCCACTCACAGAAAGAAAAATCTATTTCAGGCCTAATATTCTCATGCTTATGCTTAATCTAACATATTTTAGTAGTATATCTTATCATATTTTCGTGTATTAATACACACTCACAAGTGTGTGGAGCTCGCGAACTTAGGGGAACGAGTTTGTTCTAGACTACGTAAGAATTTAGGCTAAGTAATATGGTAACCAAAAATCCTTACGTTGTCTTTATATAGAGAAAAAAAGAAGATTAGTGTAATCACAGTTTTTAAAGTGTTAGATAAACCAATTCAAAGAAAAATTTTAACGTGTAGTAACTCTATATCAAATCATAAGATGTAACATGCAACATCCACGAGGATAATCTGCCGTTACACGTGACGTAGAGACCCCGCCCTCGGAGAGGTCCGCGTGCGTCACAGCCCTCCCCTCGCTCCGCAACACGCAAAATGTTCGCCAAAAACAACATCGATTTAATGTTACACTTAAAGGTTAAATCAATCTCTGAAATTTGGATCACACGACTAGAGTATCATATACACGACCCATTTAGGTTAGTATTTTATTTTACTAAAACATGAAACAAAATATAACACTAAATATATTCAAATTGAATTCTGTTATAAATGAAAATAGGTTACACTGCGTAACTTAATTTTATATTCAATATTGTTTTTTTCGCTTATTACGCACCTTGATTGTTGAACATTATTTTATAACTATTGAATATTTTAAATATTATTAGACATTGGATATAATTTTACTCAATTGATAAAGATGGCTTTTTAGTCATTAAAGTAAAAGGGGCGTATTTTAAAAGGAGAAGCTCCTTGCCTCCTTACATCTTCTCTAGACAGTTTAATATGGGAACATTTAAGCAGCGGTTAAATAGGCATCTAGACTAGCATGTCCTCCAATAGGCCACATGTCACTAAACATAAGGTGGGAATGTAGCCAAACGTCTGTCCACTTCAGTATCAACAAACACAAGTAATACAATACAATATTTGTATCATACAAAAGCACAGTCCATATTGTTTATTTAATCCAGGTTTAGAGATACTAAATCAAAAACAGTAATAACTTAATCCGTGAATGGATTCCTTTAATCATATTAATCTCCGTTCGGTTGTAAAAACCGCATAAAATTTCACTGCTCCATTTATACTACACTTTAGACTTGATACCGCCTTATAAATCATTGAAGTTCAAAATCTCAACGAGCTTTTTAAGGCTGAGGACGATGGAGGGCTTTAGCTGTTTTATACTGATTTATACTAATATTATACAAGATTCCCATGCCTCGTTTTGCGGTGTTCAGCGATCACTTCTTTGCCTGCTGTCAAGATGCTGCGTCGTATTTGTGTGTGTTTCTCCTCCGCACATGATAATTTTTTTATATAGATAAATATGGTTATATGTAATTTTGACATGTTACATATGTAACTATGGTGATTAAATCAAATAATAAGTAAAATTAAGTACTTTTTTGATAGATTTGTTACTATATTTAATAAAATATGAATAAACATAATAAAAATAAAATAATCAAGTTTGTTAACATTTAAACTATACAGTGTTAACCGTCTGGAAAATTTCTGTGTTTCAACATCGCTTTGTGTACTTAGAGCTGCTCAAGCGACATTGCTTACGCTCCATTTCGTTATATTTTTAAAATAATAATTTTGAAGTCACAACTAGTTTTTAAAGTGCCCTACTTTTTGTTACTAATTTAATGTACAAGTATATAATACTGGAGATGTAGGACTCAAAGATAAGCAGGACCAAAAGTATGATAAGAAAAATCTTTTTTTTGTACGCTGTGAGCGGCTTTTGTGTTACTTGTTAAGTTTATAAATGTAAGCATCAGAAAAGACTTATTTAAATTATTTAGACGATGCATTTTAAATGAATCATTCCTCTTTAAGCCCTCATGCAATTTATTTAATGCTCAATACTGTTGAATCCAGAGAGATTACTCAGGAAGACTACTCAAAGACTACTCAACGACTAATAATATAAAAAGTCAAAGATTTTAGGATAAAAATATTAATATGTAATATTCTAAAAAATACAGTTAAATCATTTTAATGAGTTACACTAATTTTAAAAAGAAGAAAAAAAGGGAAAACCTCTTTAGAAAGCATAAGTTTTCGTATGTTGTTGGTGTTTACATAAACATATAAATACAAATATTTTACGAATTTCCTTCACAAAGCCCAATACATATTAAGGCAAACTTAAATTGTATTTTCACAAAAAGCTTGAAGCTTTGAGGATATTCATGTTTGGTCACGTCTAGTCCAAAATTGCATCTTGGCATAGGAGCCAAGTTATTGGCGAATTTAAGAAAACATTTCTTTGGCCCCAACCACTTCATGGCCCAGTTGGTTTCCAACGTACGTATATAGTTGGTTTAATATGCTAACGGTACAATTAGATACAGTTTTAGTTAGTACAACGTGTAAAAAAGTGTATCTGTGTCATGTAAATCAATTGTATTCCCATTCTCTATAAAACTATTTAAATACATATATATCTATTAACTGACCCTTAAAATATAAGACGACCTTTTATCTATATCATATTTATACATAATATCGTTTTATGTATAAACGAGTTGTTATAAAATGGGTAATTAAAATTGTTCATATTTGTAACTATAATAAGGCGGAATGTAATGTCCTGAGCTAACGGTGATAATGAATGTGGCTACATTTTTAAATTGGTTTCACTCCGTAAAGAGTCCTTTGTTCTAAATTGTAAAGATTATGCACACTCAGATTTCCCATTACGGGCAGAAACTAGCACAATGTTTCGCGAGAAAATTCTTGCCATCGCATACATTGTTATAGGAGCAGACGACATTTCTGAACTCTTTGTGATCTTCAACACGATTTGAGACAATTTAAATCGAAAACCAAAGATAACAAAATTCTCTTTGACTGATTATTTTGTTCGTATTTTGATGTAGTTTTGCTCTCTTACTACATAGTAATATTTAAAAATATTATTGTTATTATTAATTCTATTAAAGCGTATGTTTTGATTTGAATTAGTGGTGATTTTAGACTGACTTCTACTAGAAATTTGTGTAGAAAAAATATACCCACGTATAGTACGCCTAATATAAAAGTTTAACGTAAAGTGCTGCTAAACATACAACGTTAGTAATGGCAAAAAGCCTGCTATAATGGAAATTAGCCATAATTTCCTGTTGTTGATTGAAGTACAATGCCACGCCTTCTGAACAAAGACTGTGTCGACCCGCGACCCGTAAATTACATACATTCCCATTATTCACTGCTCACATTTACTATCTTGTCATGAAAATTACTGTTATATGAAAATAAAGCGTCATTAAAACATTCATAAGCTATTAAATGGTTCATAAAAGTTCCAACTGGCCTCAACGAAACTACTTGTTACTCGTTGTTATAACACGTAATAAAAACATTATTTCCGGATCTTAAACTATTGTTAGAGGCAGACGATTCTCAATTTCAATATAGTCCGGACAATAAGGCCGTTCAATAATTTTATACATTAAATTACAGGTTTACAATGATATAATTTAACCACAAGTTGCCATGCTCGAAAGGGGAATTAAAAATGAATCATCTGTAAAAAAAACTTAAAACATTGGTAATATAACCTTCTGCATCAATATCCAGAAATAAATTAATACAATGAGCAATATTCGAATCAGCAAGTGGCACAAAGGCCGTCGCTGACCAAAATCGACTATCCATGTTCAATCGAAGCCAATACGGACGATTAAATGGTCTGAACTAGCATCACATGCCTCATAGCTATATATTCCACAGGCAATAAATTATCATGCGTTGACATTTGACAGTTCACAGTTTTAAATCATTCGAATAAATGCAATTGAAATTAAGATAGGACTTCAATTAATATTCATGAATCAAAAAAGAAAAACACTTTTTTACGGATTATAGTTATGTATTATTGTATTTAAACTTATAATTGTTTAGACATAATTTTAAATTTAAACCGACGTTTCGCGTGCTTTACAGCGTGCGTGGTCACGGTGACTGAAGACGAAGGTGTTAAATGTCAAAAAGTATTATAGCTGTAGAAAATGTTGTGTTATCTGTATTTATTTCCCCGGAGTTGGTATCGACTAAAAGATGTAGGGTTTTTGCAGAAATTGCTCACGGTGTCCTCCATTTTCGCGAATTGTCTTCATGAATCAAGTTAACGTTCGTTTTCAATATGATTTTGATGGGCTATGTATGTTTATTTGCGTTGTTAATTTTGTTGTATATAAATAAACTAGACTAAAATAATTATTTCTTGAATAACATTTAAAATAAATTTAATTTAATATGTTCTACGCCAGCTCCCACTATAAAGAGGCCTTAATATTTCCTCCAATTATGATTTTGGAATAGAGACTCTTTGGGTTTGGTTTGCCCTTGATTTGAGAACTGGCAGTAAATGTAAAATTAAATTCATTTAATATTTCTTTTTTTTTGACGTTCATAAGTGTACATTGTTACCTACATGAATAAATAAATTTTGAATTTGAATTTGAATTTGAATTTTAAGTGCACAGGCGCTAATTAAAGATTAGAGTTGTCGCGTGATAGGTATAAGGTGAACCCAGAACTGGCTTTTTCTTCGCTCAACGAATAAGTATCGCAATACAGTAAGAACATGCTAACTTACATAACTGTTAATTTTAGAAACTTAGGACTGATGAAATCAACACTTATTACAAATTTAAAAATTTAGAACTAAACTTTAATTTCCTACCAGCTCCCAAATTATGTCGGAACTGGCAAGAAATACTCTGTTACTCCGATGTAAAATCCTCTTAAAATATTAAGTTTTTAACATCTTCGCTTTTAATGAAAGATAATATTAGGTATTATTATATTGACAAATTATAGATACACAAAACAGTGTAGCTTATAGTACGAAGTTGTGATTTAAAAATTTATTTGCCGCTGCAGCATGGACGTAAAAGGCGTAAGCTGTCATCTAAACAGCAATTGTGAATGTTATAAATAATTAACCTTGTCGAAGGCCACGGCAAGTGTCGCGACATTTGGAGAGGGGCCAATACAATAATAGATAAGTACTTAATTCGGAGTAATCCCATTTGATTCGGGAAACAGATTAATGAAATTGGAAAATCCAATTTGCCTATTCCAAGTACGCTTATTACAAAGTAGTTTTAGTCTTGTTCGGAGATTAATTGTATCTCTCTACATCCGAAGTTAAAATTATTTACATGTTATTACTAGTGCAGTGTTTCCCAATCTTTTTTGTGACCGCCTAAAATTCGTATGCTACTCCTACGTAAAATACATAATTTATTTATTCATAAATTATATTATAATTAAAATATAAGTAAATTTTAAAAACATAATGTAAAGCGAAATTCAAATTCCAAGTTTTTATAAATTTAATTAAGTATTTTCTATAATAATTTAGTGATTCCTTCGTTTGATGCGTGCTGCAGAGTGATTTTATATTAGCTTTCAATTTGGTTAGCTTCAGTCTCAAGTCTCCACGTTGTCTCGTAACTAATTTCGATTGCCCCTCTTCAATCAAATTGCCTCCCCTTGTAGGATAGGCCTCACGTTCGGAAACACTGCACTAGTGTGTTTAGAGATCTGACCGCTAAAGAAAAATATTCCGAATGAACCGCTTGATAAGTCAGATCACAAACTACGAACACTGTAGAAGTATATTATTACGTATATTACATACATATAGTATAACCATAGTTTACTTGATATCCCAGACTTCCTAATAAAACACGGGTTTAAGTGTCTATTTTAATGAGTATGGCAATGGTATTTTTTTGAAAATACGACTTATACCAAGAAGTCCCACGAAGTCGGTGAACATCAGTTTAATGCGATTTTTAACACGGTAGTTTTAGTTTTTATACATATTATTATGTATTTAATTTAATTCATTTTTTAACAGAATAATATGATAATATAATAGTATGTTACATAATAAAAACGCTGTGGTTTGTATAAATGTAAATATAGCAGTCTTGATTATAATCGCGACAATTGCGTATGTTCTTCAACTTACTTATTATGTTGATTAACGTTAGACTATTGAGAAATCACTGGTTTTGTCTAAAACTGTTGTTTTTTTTAATTAAATCCAGTTCAATGGTCCAACTCAAATATGCTAAAACCCTTATATGAAACATATATAATACTGACCTTTATAACATCGTTGAATTGTTTGCCAGCGCTCCGAAACAATAAACAAATTTTGTTTTGTTTAAATTTGGTACACTGGGATAATAACGTTCATCAATAAAGTTTCTTAATTGTGTTTACTTAAACCTTAAAGTTTGATAATTAAAGTGTTTCATGCACTTTATATGCAAGTAGCGCTGAAGTAGTTTGGGAACGTTATGAGTTCCTTGCACCTGTAACAAAAGAGAGAGTTTGTAGTTTGTAATGATTTTACAACTCCTTAAATAAGATAAATGTTTTTGTTTATGTTAAGCGTATGATATATTAATAAATTAGGTATGTGTAGGTTCGTCTGGGTCTATCATACTATCTCTTTACACGAGTAGAATCATCAGCTTTCTATGCCTGACATACATCCATTTCAGCACCTTTTTTGTGATATACCTTTCTAAGATTCTTATGTCATGTCACATACATAAATTTTATTATTTAAATATTAAATTATTTCTTTAAGATACTAAAATGATATGATAGGTTAAAGGAATAAATTACTATTCTGTTAGCCAGTAAATTGTCAAAATATTGAAAAACTGAAATTGAAATTCCAAATAATTTTATTTTATTTCAAAACCCCCAATGAAATTGTTCCCATGGAAAGTGTGGGTCCCACGTAAGGAAACACTAGTATAAGGCATGCAATTCCTTACAATGTTATCTATCACCATACAAACGAGTATTAAATGCGTGCATCTGTGCTTACTACGACCAGAACGATAAGAATCGCATGCTCAGAACAACACAACAAATACTGAGAACAACAACAAAGCTAATAGTTGTAAAGAATAAAATTAATGAATGGTCTGTATATAATAATGTACACAATACTGTTAAGTAACAAAACTTATAATTCTGAAAACTGGGTACACGACACAGTGCGCTACACGATTTCAATAATAAATCTCCTAGTTTTAGCGGCAACACGCCTGTCTATATCGGAGGCATAGTAATTTGGTATTTTAATAGTTATTTTATGTTTTGTGGTCTTCATTACTGAGGGTCGTGCCTGTTTTGAAAAGCCCTTACCGATACGTCGACTTACTGCCTCTACACAACTCAATTTGTCTCAGTGCATAAGGGATGTTGAGATCTATTTATTTATTTATTTATTTATTTAGTACTCCTACAGCTAACATAAATTAAATATAATTGCAAACAAATACACTGAGAATATAGCCACAGATGGAATACATGATACATTTTATAACAAAAAGATTTATAAAAGGGAACAAACAAAGTGTTTAATACAATTAACTAACTGTGATTAAATTTAATTAATTAAGCCTAAATTGGTTGTGTTGTGTAATGGTGTAAAAGTGTGGGTGTGTACGTGATGGTGTGTATGTGGGGTGTGCTTAAGATGTAGATGAGTTTGCGCTATGTATATAATTAATACACTTTTTAACCACATTCCGCGATAACCTAAACAAGTCAAGGCCTAAATAGTGGTCATTGTATGTCCGGGCAGCGCGATACAAAACTGAGTTTTTAGCATAATTAGTAGTAATAATAATCTATAATTGTCTTAATTTGCTCTTTTTAAAATTTTTCTTAAATCGACCCCAACTTGTCCTTCCATCACTTTTCCCTACCTTAACCAGCTTGGCTAGACTATCCGGTTCTCTGGCAATACTTTTGGTTCTTTTTGCAGTTCATTGTATAGGTAATAGTTATATTAATGGTAGATACAAACAAGTATGTATAATTGGATGAATGTTAACAGTACTTCGAAAAACTATTTTCTGTTTATAATTGTTATTTTTCATGGTTATTGGAATGGCTATATGTGTTGTTTATTACGTGTGTAATATTATGTTAAATCTACTTCACCAATCATATGTTAGATTTTTGGTTTTACAGTAGCCCTGCAGTTACGTAATGTGTGGACGAAATGTTTAGTCTCACATCCAAGGGAATATTCTATGTGATCTATTTCTGAACAAAAGGCATTAGCATTCTACCACCATTATTCCGTTCAGAATATTTCTAGTTCAATTTGTCGTAATTGCTTCTCAGTCGATAGAAAATAACAAACAGGAAAACTGGCGGGCTGACGATAGATCGTTTATTGCATTTTCTCTCGATAAGGACAATATCTGCTATTGTCTATTTTTAGAAAACTATGGTCATTTCGGAATACACTTGCATATATATATTACAATTTATTTTTCATATCAATTCGCGTGTTCTTACTTTCTGCTCTTACTTTTCATGTCTTTTTTTAATAGTTTCATTTCAAATTGATAGTTTATTTGTAATTCTTGCAACAAATAAATACGATAACTTTGAGTATCTTAATTGAACTAATAAGATAATTGAAACCAATACTTCACACTACATTATCGAAAAGACTTTTTAAAAACCTTATTATTATGTATGTTAATAACATTTGCTCGAACGGTGCAGGAAAAAATTCGTGAGGAAACAAAAAATGTCTTAGACCCAAAAAGTCGCCAACGTGTGTCAGGCACTAGAGGCTGATTTACTACTTGTCTATTGTACTTGTCACCTACTTGTCTATTAGATGGAAAAAGGATCATGAAACAGATTCAGAAATCTTAGGTCAAGACCTAAAGAGGTTGTAGCGCCAAATCAAATTAACTAAGAAAAGTCATGAGGAAAAATTTTCATTAGGTAAACCAGTAATATAGCCGCACACACAGTCGGTTGTTAAAGGTTTATTAAATATTTCTTAAGATTTGGAAAAGTCGTTAAAATTATCTTTTCAGTCGTTAACTAATTTATACTTAATTTGTAATAAAAATAACTGTTAATTTGTCGTTCTTTATTCAAGTTAAGTAAATAATTCACCACTAGAGATAATTGAATAAACTAGCAAGAATAAAAAAGATACAGATAGGCCTCCAGTCGCCCTTTCAGACCGGTAAAGCCTTCAGTGCAATTAGGCAAAAAGGGAAATTGCATCTCTTGGGATTATCTCGATTGCCCCAAACGTCAGCACCACTAAAACTAAAGTGACAATTTGCAGTTTCTCCTCACAGCAAATTCTCAATGTTTTGACTTAATCATTGAACTTACTTGAATTTCTGATATCTTGTTCAAACGAAGTTTATGTTTCGAATAGTTCATGGTAATACATTCAGTAGCCTCGGGTTTCTATATCTATTGCATTGATTAACCCGAGTAGGAAGTAGGCGAAATCGATCAACCCTTGACATGTGACATGTTTCACGATTTTGGATGACAAGTCAGTTCTCACGACCTTATAACATCGTAATTTTTAATTTTTTTCAAGCCGCAGATATAAAAGATAGACTTTAAGAATAACTCTAATATAGGAAGGAGTAAATGAAAGAAGGAGAAGAAGGCACCCAAGAAAGAGGGGGATAGAAGATATAAAAACGATAACAGCTGGACACGAATGGAGAAAAACAACCATCGATAGAGAGTTTGGAAAAAGCTGGAGGAAGTATTTACCCCAGAAGAGGTTCCAAACAATGGTACTGAACGAAGTTACGATGACAAAGACAACAAATAAAAAATAAATTGATTCAAAATATTTGTAGGTTTTTAATTAAAATTCAAACAAAAGCTTACTCGAGTTATTGGAAGTTTAATAAATTTAAAAACTAAATTTGTACTAGCGAGTAGAGACTTTAAAAACAACTCAATTCGCTCTTTCCGTTGTGATAACAGTGCTCATTGCTTACTTTCTGTCAAATAAAATGTTAGTGCAAAAGATAAATGGATTAGTTGTATTTGCTGTTTGTATTTTTGTAGTGGTATTCCTGACGTGGTATGGTTTATTTAGCAAGGTTCAGAGTGTTTTAAACGTTGACATAGCAATGCTTGGGTAGCCTGACTTAACGCTGTTTTGAAATTGTGGCCATCACTAACGCCTTTATTCAATGTCAATCAAACTTTAATCAATAATGAAAACCAAGTGAACAAATGATATAAAAACATGTTTAAAAACTACTGTTTCTAGATACCCTGAGATGTAACGGTGGTTTGCGGTTCATGCACAGAAGGAATGATTAGGGAATTAAATGCAGACAAGTGTCTGTCATGATTTATTGGGTTATGGGAATTGAAACAAGAACTTTTGTGCGGTCAGCTGGAATAAACCGCTTTTTGGCAATAAGACTTTAAAATTGTCTAGTATATTTTAACTATAATTAAGTATTTAATAACCTTTAATTTTCCATTCATACATTAAACAAACATCGATGTCGCAACTGAGAGTTAAAAAAATCGTGTCTGTAAACATTTTATATGTACATAACAGATACTGTATAATGTAATACAGAATAATGTAGTTTTCAAAAGGCTGGCAACGCACTCGCGGCATAGGTACCTATTTGTTGCATAGAACAATAGTTATTACAAAATAAGTGTGGAGAATATTTTCAAACTGCATTACGAGACGCATTTGTATCTTCAAAGCTGAACTCTCATTAGCCGATTTGGCCGAATCCATAAAAGTACGTTCCTTTGTACTGCTTTAATCGCTCTTGATTAATTTCGATGCGAAGATAAGTATAAAAAAAGCAATTTTGTAGCAAAAAAAGCAACTTACGAGAATATTGTCGATATTAAATATTATATTTAATTATAAAATTTTTTACGCAGTAGGTACCTACAGATAATTGAATGGATAAAAATATTTTATATCACCCGCCGTATTCAGTATATCAATAAAGAAATAAATAAGTTAGTGCATAAATTATTCAAGTAATCTAATATTTTATATTTTATTTAAACATTGTGGTGTAAATATTGTACGAACACCATCTTGAATAAGCGCGCAAAAGATTGTACGAGAAGACTTAAAGATGGGATATTTGGAGCTGTTAATAAAGGACGTGAGAAACGCATTACCAAAATAGTTATTTCTCGAAAATAGTTTTGAGTTCTTACTTCATAACGGCTGTGTAGTAACAAAGCTATTTATTTATTCAATAAGGAAATATGACAGACACATCACAAATATGTTATATATATGTTTTACATTTATAGAAGTGTACCGAAAATGTTTCACAGAAAAGAAAAGATGTTATAAACGTAAGAAAAAGACAACTTAAATAAACATAAATACAATAAAAGACACGAAAATGTAAACAGGAATTTACATACATAAAAAACAAAACAATTACAAAAGTGATTTAGATTCTATTTAAAAGGAGCTTGAAAGCAGTAGAAGCACGAAAATAAAAAACCATACGCTTAATAGGTAAATCAAATCTAATGCATGAGCAAAGAGACTTGTCAGGAATATGAAAGTTTACGAGTCCGAGGAGTTGGAAGGATTTCAGCTCTCCAGAGAATTTTATCTGAGGGCAATCAAATCAAATACGGCATTGTCTTAGCGTAAGAAATTTTTTTCCGCAATTCGTTGTAGTACGGCATGTATTGAAAATGGGTAAGAACTGTTTTTCGACAGCCCCGATTTTATATTCCATACTGGGCTTGCTTGGTATTCTAGATGATGAATGATGGTTATAGTTTCTGCTCGAGTGATTTATATATATCTTCTTTCAGTCGCACTCTTCATTTCTGAAGGTCTTGTTAGTGGCTCTGCACAACTCCCTCCACTCTTCCCTGTCTTTGGCAAGACCTGGACCTGGATACCAAGACCGGTAATGGTCTTTACATGATCGGTCCAGTGAGTAGGGGATCGCCTGATGGTCTAGTGCCCTCTACTCTGAGATTCACGATGAGTTTTTCTAGGCTTTCTGGCATGTCCAAAAAACTCATGATGCGTTTAACAAAGTGTCGAGAGACGATTTTTTACCTAAATATATTTGATTGATAGGTAACCGTTAATATATTCACCGATACATCAGCATCCGTCTCCTACACTTCTTCCAGAGCATCTATTTTTCTCCTTGATGACCGTATTTTCCAGGATACAGCTCTAAGAGACACTTGTTATAAGCCCTAACATACGAAGAGCAGATTTTCTCCAGAGATCTATATGAGTGTCGACGGTGAGTCAACGGTCTAAGTAAACACCTAGGATAGGTAGCAACTGAGTTCAGTTGTTGGTTTCCTAGACTGAGTCGCTACACTATTATGTATATACTTGTCATATGCCAGTATAATTTATTGTTTGTAATACGCCAAGTCTAATAAGGTTTTCCTGGATGCAAATGGTATCTGATGGAGAAACCACATAATCAGCATAAGGTAAAGTAAATGATTGTTATAAAAGGTTTATCTTAAGAATTGTACACAATGCAGAACAATTGTACAAACAAACAATTGTTCTAACTGTATTGACATATGAAAACAAAACAACATCAAACAATATTTAACCATCTAATCAATATGTGAATTTCAGTTTATCCATATAAACAAAACTCATGAAACTGCAAATCAAATATAGTCGACGTTTTAATGGAGTAGCGTGAACTCGATAGCACGTTGTATTGGAAAAATGTTTTGCAACAATTTATATAATTGGGGATATTTTACAAGTGCTTAAGACGCATATTACAATTATTATCTAACCGTTTAAACGTGGAGGTTTGATTAATAATCGGTTTCTACACTTCCAATACTTAAATGACACCAAAATATCAATTTTCTCAGTTCACGAATCGATCAAGACAAATAGTTTTATACCAATGCTGAAAGTTTTTATACATTATCATTTTGCGTGCATAATATATTTAAAGACGTTTATTTACCCTTCTAACTTTAAAAATTCTTAAGAAAGCAACAAGTAAAAAACTAATAGAAGTTGAACCAAAAATATTTATTATGTAATGGCGTACGCTGCAATTGTTCAAATTATAAATGTTCAAGTTCAAAATTGTATAAGGTTCTCAATAAATTAAACAAATCATTAACCATTGCATTCTTCGTCATATTGATTTGGTGTATGTCGAAGCATTTTACAAAACTATTAATTATTTTTGATTCTAGAATTTCCATGTCAACAAATGTACTGTAGTTTATGCAGATTTAAATTTTAGTAGCTTAACTTCTGCGACCTACAGTTTTAATAGTAGAGTAACTTTTAGCAGATTAATAGGCAATGATCTGATATACCCCTTTACATAACCCTTATCGATCATATTAACATACCAACCATCTAACAGCCCTCCATGTATCGCCCTGAACCTCTTCAATTTACCAAATATAGTCCAAATATATTCAGCCATTTTTATTAGTCCATAGCAATAATTATGTGGAATTTATAGCCGCATCCCTCGTGTCAATTTAAGTAAAATAAAGAAGAGAAATGATTATGGACTTTAGAGGTCCTAAATAAGTATTTAATTTCAAATAAAATGTATTCCTGAATACACAATCTTAATTCATCTTAGCTCCTCAGTTCAGTTTTAGATTGTTTTACCTTCACCTTACGATTATGTAGCTAAGAAGAGCTTGCTTAATTAATTGTATCGATTAAAACAAAATTGTTTTTATGTTAAAATTTTGATTGTAAATATTTAACTTTTTATGTATCGTAAAAGTACGTAACGTATGAAAAGTATTGAAGTTCTTTTTTTGTGAGGTTTTAGAATATAAAACTTGATTGGCAATGCGTCGCAAATGGCTGCAGTACAGAGACGTGCGGTATCATACAATCGCTTTAATTGACAATGTGAAGTGAAAATTTAAAACTTACTTATAATTGCAAAGTAATATAATATTACTGAAAACCCATGATAATACGTACGAAGTGCTGTTTATAAGTTTAGATTATAGATTTATCATAACATGTTACATTCATAAAAATTTATTTAATACAAAACTGAAGATAAACTTAATATATCATAAATGATAATAATTTATAACAGAAAGTCAGTAATTTTCAGGCGTAAAAAAGGACGATACATTATACGAATGTCACGACCCTTGTAAATGAAGAAATATCGTGATAAATATCGCACTGTTGCTGAAATATTGAACGCGCCACGAAATAACCGCGTATTATTGTAACCCTAGATATTTTAAATACTTTTAATAACTCACTATCGAAAATATTTTCTTGCAAAAGAAACGCAGATGACAGTTGGCATGTGGCCAGTGCTACATTGCTTTCTTTTCTTAATCATTCGATTGGACAACGCATATAAGCCATACAAATATTATAAAACTAATTAAATGAATTATTTCATGCTGTATTCAAACAAAATGGGATTTAACAAATACATAATGATTTTAATTTAAAAAATATAACTGCTCCTTTAATTCAATTAACTTAAATTGCGTTAATTTTTCCTTACCTTGAGGGCTTCCTGTCTTTTCGCATCACTACATTTACTTAAAAAGCAGGGTTGAAATGGTATGATTAAGTGATAATAAGGGCTCGCGTACCTGTCCGAACGCAACCGTAAGAAACCTAGCAAGGCGACCCGCGCCAATCGCACCCAGCGAGCAACTAACGCCCGGGCTGCTCGTGGCGCCGCACCTCTCGCTTGCAATAACACCACGCACCGAAAACCACGATGCACACCACCTGCTGGTGCAACCTCACCGAATCGATGTTTTTTGCAAACTGCCTGAAACGGAGGGACACGCACTGCGCGGGGGACGGTCTTGCGCGTTGCGTCACGTCACGCATCTCGCCTTCTTGAGCCCGCAACCCGCCATCTGCAACGCACTCCCAGGGGCTACGCTACGCAATTCATTACTGATCGTTGTTCAAACGCAATAGCAATGTTCTTGTGAGTATTTAATTTAAGCTTTTAGATTGACGAGAAAGTGATTTAAGCTTTAAAAAAATGCTATTAAAATTTATATGTGAATGGTAAATAATTTAGATTAGATATGAAAATAAATTCAAATATTAATTTATACAGCGAACTCATTTAACTTATGCAAAGTGAACGTTGCTATTCAACGAGGACTTTTAGCAGAGCGAGCTCTGTATCAAAATACTTTTAAATGCATATTTTCAAGTTTGAAATAAAAATGTAGCTTTTATTTTATACATTGCATTACATTTTGCAAACTTTTGACGCCCTAATTTGTGAAAAATAATTACACTTCATGACACCAATTACTGCAACAATTTGATAATGTTATTTCTAACCTAGAAAAGATTATTCACATCAGTAAATAACTGTTAATTTCGTAACATATCCGATTTAATTCAAACAAATCCTAGTATTAAAATCCTATTTTCACTTAACCAGTCTCAGACAAGTTGGCGCCGCTGTCCTGCGTATGCCAAAGCAACGTGCCAGAGTTTTATTTCATATCATAAATTTCGATAATTATCGTAAACAATGGATAAAATACTATTTAATATTTAACGGAAAGTTTACAGCGTGTTTCATTCGTTAAACACTCAACAAATAAAATATAATTGAGCGCTTTAATACAGTGCATGTGTTTACATGGCGCATTTCGGATATTTTCAGAATGAGTCAAAATTAATAAATAAGATAATTTTTTTACGAAAAAAATTTTTGTAAAGATAATTTAGATATAGCAATGTAATACAAAGGTAGTGTTTACGGACAAACACAAAATACTATAGTGCGCAGGAAGGCGACACTTTAAGCGTTCATCTTTTGTTTTTTTGGTTCACACGGTGGACATGGAGTACACCACCCGTACGGTAAGGGTGGACCTTTATACTGTAAAGTTAGTTTTACAATTCTTTCAGCTTCTCTTATCCCGCTTAGGCGAGCTGCAGCGACTGTTCCGTTCATACCAGGAACCGTTGCCTCACCAGCAAATAACAGTATGGGTGGTATTGGTTCACTCGGTCCCGGAACAGGACACGCAAGACTTCTTTGCGCGTACCCATCAGTATTGGCACAGTCGGTCGAATACGCCCCTAAGAAATAAGGATCAGAGGACCAAAAGGATCGTAACACGGTAGCAGGATATGGTATGTACTGGTTCCCTGTATACATCCTTAAAATCTCTGTTACACCTTCAGCTATATCTTTATCCGTTAAATTTTCCATCACAGCAGCTTCTGGTCCTTCTACTAATATACTGAGAACATGCTTGCTACTTGGTACCATTTCTATAGACTTTATTCCCCGAGTCCAATCAGAACGATCTACTATTGAACATGGCTCAAATTTAAAATTAATGTCACCTTTGTGCCAATACCAAAACGGACGATAGTATTCTAGGTATACTTTGTTACAAGCGCCTAAACATAAACATTTTAAAGCATCCACTTTACAGGCAGGAAGCGAGGGACAGAAAAGTTTCACAGCATTCGAACATAGCACTCCAATAGATGGGGTAAGAATGACATAGTCGGCCTGAAACTCTTCACCATCGGTTGTATAAACATATGCGCGACAGCCCGACTTCATACAGGTACCCCAGTAAATGCAATTTACAGGTTTACAGTAACGTATTGCCCCTTCTGGAATTTGTCGCAAAAGGGGTGCGAGTATACCGACATGGCCTAAAGGAACACGAACGTCTCCCCCAGGCATGTTCATATAACATCCAGAATGATCAGCACAGAGTAATCCTATATCATCTCCACACCTTGCATGTAGCATGTGTGTAAGCCCAAACATTATCCTAGCAGCATCGTGTTGCTGTTCTTCGGGATATTCATGTAGTTCTTGTTGAATTCTTAAGCTCATAAAATTAATAAGAGAGCCTTGCTGTTTATTTCCACCGAGACAATATATTTGCGCAGCTTCTTCTTCAATCTGACGGAATTTATGATATGCTGTAATCGTTGAAGGAAAGGGCATTTTACCAGAGACGACATTATTAAATAAACCTCGGGGATGCTCAACACCAGGAACTCCTGGCCGAGGAGGGTCTTCAAAAGTAGATAAAGAATAGATTGGATGAGTTGCTACATTTTTAGGTTGCCAACTGGCACCCAGTTCAGCAACAATATCACCTAGCCAACATGAAAGTATTCGGCCCCCGGGTCTGAAAAAGGCAATGCATGTTAGAAACAGGTGGGTCACAAGTGTATCTAGCAGACTGTCAAATAAATTGTACCTTTCATATGCTTCCAGTACCACAATATTGTTAATACCCCGTTGAGATAATCGAGCAGCGGCCGATAGACCTGCCATTCCAGCACCAACAATCACTACACGTGGTTCTTCATAACATTTATCTGCATTACATGCCTCAACGCCACATATTCCACGGTCTTCTAAATCTGGACCGCAATCAAAGAGCATAGGCGGACTGTCTGATTTCCTTTGCAAAAGAATAAGACATGTACTAGTTTGTCTATCTATAAAAATATTATAGTGACTTTCAAACTTACCATCTTTTGATTAGATTTTGCCATTTGATTTTGGAAATAAGTTTACTTGGAATTTTCATTTGTAAAGCCTTTGTTATAACTTCTATGTCGAAAAACTACTATTTATTGAAACATAAAAATTTTGTCAATTGTATTCAAGTTTCCTGACCTTTGAAATATACTTAAAGTTGATTGTATCAGTCAGTGTCAATCAAGAACTATAATCTATGAATCAAGTCCTTTATAAATATTATTTCAATAAGTATGTTGATTGTATTATTTTTACCACCCTTTGGCTAGAAAAAAGAATTCTATAGACAATATATTGTCTATAGTCGCCAGTTCTAAAACGTAGTTTATAAACTAAATGACAACGTCTCAGAATCAGCCTATTCTTGGGGGTCAAAATTATGTTTACTAGTATTGTTAGGTGCATAGGTTTTTGTCGTGTTATACAACTTACCGTTTTAATTAGGTATATGATACTTTACTCTTTACTTTATATAGGACCCCTAATCGTGTGAAGTACGTATATAGCGGCATTAAAAATATCTCCTAGAAAAGTATTACATTTGTTTAAAATAAATAAAACCATAAAAAATGATATATATCTCTTGTCGACTTATTAAAACTTGTTAAATTAGAATTAATTTAATGAATATTTCTTTTTTTGATGTTCATAAGTGTACATTATGTTACCTACATGAATGAATGATTTTTGTTTGTTTGTTTGTTTGCTTTACTTATAGCCTACCGACCTGATCGGATTGATCTATATATTAGGTCCTTTCCTTACATATGAAATTGGCGTATTTCGTACTGGCCACTTTAATCACGATGTTCTCCTCTTTGGTAAGGAACTCCAAATTCAAATTTGTACAGCTATTTACTCATGTATTTGTGCTTCGATGACCGTCATTCATTTGTTTTTTTCTTCTGTTTTTTTCTGTTTGCGTCACTCATTTCACAAAATGGAAAACAAAAGTATCGCATTATTTACGAGTACGAGTTCCGCCGTGGCACTAGTGCTGCGGAAACGACTCGAAGGGTGAATGATGTGTATGGCGGTCATGTTGCAAAAGAAAACACAGTTCGTTTTTGGTTCCAACGTTTTCGTTCTGGAAATTTCGACCTGCAGAACAAGCCCCGTGGACGGCCTGAGACCCAAGTTGATAATGACGTATTGAAGGCTATTGTGGAAGCGGATCCATCGCAAACCACGTCCGAGTTAGCTGCAGGCTGCGGTGTTAGTGATAAAACTGTTTTAATTCACTTGAAGCAAAATGGGAAGATTAAAAAGCTTGAAAGATGGGTAACTCACGAATTGACTGAAGCAAACCGGCAACGGCGGGTCGACTGCTGCGTTACATTACTGAACCGGCACAATAATGAAGGTATTTTAAATCGAATCATTACCTGTGATGAAAAATGGATTCTTTACGATAATCGGAAGCGCTCAGCGCAATGGTTGTATCCTGGCTAGCCAGCCAAATCCTGCCCCAAGCAAAAATTAACCCCAAAAAAGTTACTTGTAAGCGTTTGGTAGACTAGTGCCGGTATTGTTCATTGCAGTTTTCTCAAATCTGGCCAGACTATTCCGGCTGATGTCTATTCTCAGCAATTGCAAACCATGATGGAAAAGCTAGCGGCTAAACAACCTAGGCTGGTCAATCGCTCCACGCCACTGCTACTTCACGACAACGCTAGACCACACACTGCACAACAGACGGCTACCAAATTAGAAGAGCTTCAATTGGAATGTCTAAGACATCCTCCATACTCCCCGGACCTTGCTCCAACAGATTACCATTTTTTTTCGGAATTTGGACAACTTCTTGCACGGGAAAAAATTTAACTCTGATGATTCGACTTTTTGTTCCTCTCATACAAAACGCCAATTTCATATGTAAGGACCTGATATATATATTTATTTTTTATTTTTTTATTTGGACCACAAAATTAGGACAAACACGTGTCAAAATTAACATACATAAGCGGTGTCGTCCCTAAAACATGTGGACACGTATAAATGATATTATATAACTGTGTCTTTTTTACACATATATGTCTATAGCATACACTTATTTTGTACTTAATGGTGGAAATAAAACAATTACTACTTATATTGTACATTTATTATAATTTGAATCCAAATTTTTATTCAAATATACTCTATGGCAGATCGTTTATAAATTTATAATAGATACAAAATATTTCGGCTTTTAAATCACAGTCTTTAATACTTTAAGATTTATAAATTAAAACATTCAGTCCAAAAATGGTCCAGCGTGTGGTAAAAGTGTCGACTCACACCGCGTAAAGAATGGTTCTCGTCAGCGTAACTCTGCAAAGAATATATGAAATTGAAATACAGCAGTTTTGGTCGAGTTGCTTAATGCCCAAACCCTATAACCTTTCTCAATCCATTTTTGACCAACTGAGATAGACATCTTAATCCAAATATTGATAAAAGTGTGCCAATAAACAATCGACGGATTGCAATAGCTAATAATAATAATAATAATAATAATAATTTATTCATTGCACGAATATGGTACAAAATGTCAAGGTGGTACAATTGTCAGTCGTTCGCATATTCTGCCACACACAGTGGCGCGCAAATTTATCTTATTTTAGATTTTACATTATTAGTCAGATTCATATCAATTAAGTCAATTATCATACATAATTAAATTTGTATAAATTACCATGTCTCACACAAATAATCGTTTATTGAGTAGTACGTTTTTTCTAAAAGTAATGCACTAAGTCGCTTTTTAAAGATTCTTGTCGGAAGATCTTTAAGTTCTTTCGGTAATCTATTGTAAATTTTAATTGCCATACAGAAGGCGTTTTTCCGAAACAATTCTAAATTTATTTTTGGCACAGCCAATTTCTCCCCATGTCTACTACTTACTACATTCGATTTAAAAATATGTATATTTCTGTGTACGAACAGGGACATTTCTAATACATAAATACATGGAAGAGATAACACTTTGAGTCTCTTAAATAGAGGCACGCAACTATCAATGCAATTTGCTCCACAAATTGCTCTAATACATTTTTTTTGGGCCTTAAATACCCTATTCACTTCGACTGAATTTCCCCAAATTATAATTCCATATCTAATTATAGATGCAATATATGCATGATAAGCAGCTAATACCGCAGCATGGTTAACAGTTTCCCTTAGTCGTTTTAACACAAAAACAAAACGGTCTATTTTGTTCTGTAGTTTTCCAATATGTGATTTCCAATTACAAAATTTATCTATTGTTATACCCAAAAATACACACTCGTTCATTATGTCCAGTTTATTGTGTTTATATTGTAAGTCTATTAGTGTTTTAGAGTTATATCTGTCGATTGGAGCTATCCATGGTATCGGATCGATGTATGTGTCCCAATATCCTATCTTAAGATTTTAACGTAAACCACTTTTATATTTAAAACCTCTTCGATATGTTTTAAACATACATGTATTTTTTAATATTATCTGTACGGTTTTTATTTACTTTATTTGGTTTATATTGATTATCAAATATGAGTGTAAAGAGCAAATAGATTGCATTATATCCGTCGCCAAAAATGGATTGTCTTCGCAGGGTTTGGTTATTGGGATGCAGATAGGAGATCGATCGGCTGTCACAGTCTAGATTGTGGATTAATTATTGGGTTCGGGCGTTAGTAACTCTCAACCCCGAGGTCGTGTGTTCAAATCGCGGTACACCAATGGTTTTAATACTGCATTTAAATATCTTGTATATTAATAAGCGCGGATAGTTTTACGTTTTGGACGCCAAGACACTAGGGTCGCATCTAGCGGTGTGTAACTGACTTTAAATTCGCTTTCATATTAATTTAAAATTAACAAAGCATATACCATAATCATTATTAACAAGATCTTTACTTTGAATTAATTAATGAAAATGAAATGAATCGCATTAATCAAGTCTTTTGTTGTATTTTATTAAAATAGACGAGTTTTTGTCTGAGCTTTGATGGTGTAAACGAATACGTTGTTAGTTATACGTTATGTCCCTAGATGGCGCTGATCAACAATAATATATTTAATGTACTTGGGGTCTAGTCGAGACAGATTAACAGTAGTGTATGTAGAAAGTCGAAAACTAAATTTGTATGAAAATGACAGCTAGTGTCGACAGTTGGTACCAACTACAGCTGTCATTTTCATAGAAATGTAGTTTTCGACTTTCTACATACACTAGTGTTAAGCCGTTTTGACTAGACCCCCTGAAAACTTCTTTAGCATCGTAATGATTTGAAAGTCGATTAAACGAAAATTGGACGGTAAAAAGAGACGGATACATTAATAAGATTTATACTGGGAGAAAATGAGACACGAAAATAGGAATACAGTGAATAAACTTTAAATTACATTAAATCTTGTGAACTGTGCTTGTTACTTTATACGGTGGCTTTTACGTTATTTTAGTTTTTATCAAATTTAAATCTTGATATAAACCTTAAAAATTTTAATTTAAATAAAAGTGTAATACTACATTTAGATGGAGAAAAATTTCTTATTTACACTTTATCGAACAAAAATTCTTGAAAACAAACATTTTGAAGGTTGCACTTCTACCACATGTGATTTTTTCTTTTAAATTAAACAAATTATATTATAAAGTACAACAAAAAGTATTCTGTGGAAATATTTTTACATCCAATCTAAAGGTTATGAGTATAATTAGTTTTACTAAGAGAAGATTCTGGAATATGGTTAAGAATATATGCTATAGTTTTTATGTGTTTGTACACACACAGGGGTGTGTCAAGTAAGAACCTTTTATTTCTAAACAATAAATATAAAACAATTTGCTTTTTAGTAATGTTTGACATTTCAAATAAGATGTCAATAATTGATTTGATTTTCATGCGTAAGTCACGTGACACGAAACGGTCACAGATTAGCAATGATTATACTCAGGGATATTTACCATTTGTTCGAAAGCAATATCTGCTCTTTGTAACTCCTTCGCGAACTGCATGCTATGCTGGAAGTGGACGTTGTCATCTCCAGTCCCATGTACTATGAGGTACCGGCGCCCGCGCAGCTCCTCAGCTTTCGACATTAAATCGGCCCTTCTATATCCTTCTAAGTTCTCTTCTGGAGTATCCATATAACGCTCTGTATACATTGTATCTGAAATTGTGAATTTTATGTATTTATTTTTAACCGACTTTAAGATAAATTATTTTTTAATTATTAAGATATATTATTTTGTATCGAAAAGAAATTGCAACAAATCACATTTTAACTTAAAATCCAAATTATTATTTAGCATTGCTTACATCATTGCAAGTAAGTGCCGGGCTTTAAGGTACTTCGCTTGAAAGTCCCTAAGTTGTACAACATATTTTAAATACTTACCATAATAAAGCCATGAAGTAACAGGGGCGACTGCAGCGCCGCAAGCGATAAGATGTTCTTTATCTTTAACCAGCATCATGGTGGTGGCATACCCGCCATAGCTCCAGCCCCATACACCAATACGTTTTGGGTCAATGAATTTATACAATTCCACCAATCGCCTAAAATAGACCAAAATAGATTAAACTTTATATAAGATTAAAAAACCATTAGAGCCTGTTTTACGTTCGATTCGACGCCGCGGGAGGGTATGCGTAACGCATTTCCCCACGGAAAAAAAAGTGGCGTCAGCGTGCGATTTTCATTCAAGGTTGTACATAAAATATCATGAGGAAACTGACTTGCCCTAGACCAAAAAAGGCGACATCTATCTGTCAAGTCTGATCACCTACCAGTCTATTACAAAAAACAAATGATCTGAGCCCCAGAACTAAAAGGTTGTAGTGCGATTAAGCTATCAGCTATCTTAATATAGCATATAAAATATAATAAATAACAATTTAACTAATGTAACTGTAAACTCTTGGGTGAAAAAAATAGTTTGATCGTGAGGTACAAATAACGGTATGAAACATATATAAACCATAGACATTTTAGCTAAAATAGATCAGCATGAAAAATAAATTTAAGAATAATCTGTATGAAACGTGGCTTGAAAAATTGTTATGGAGTAAAATAATCATTAAAAACATTCAACGTCAGTCACGTGACACAAAACGGTCACAGATTAAACGAATCGACGTAACGAATATTTGTAAATGTCTAAATGACAATGAACGCACTCTCTTGACGTTTGTTTGCGTGTATACGCTTGGCATGACATAGGCACTCGTAGGACGCCATTTTGCTTAGCGTTTTGGCTGTTTGCTAAAATGTACAAGTTTAATCCGTAAACTAAAATTAAAAAATGTATAATTATGTAAATCAGTCAATAATAAATAATCCGAAATACTTTTTAAAATCTCACAGCCGCGGGGAGTATGGGGTTCGGTCCGTAAGGTGCAATGGAAGACTAAATGGACCCACTAAAAGCCACATTCTGGTACAAGGAGGGACGGTAACAGTTTCCGTTACACTTGTCTCCGTCAAAATTTAAATTATCTCCCGGCTTCAGTCAACCTGCCGCGCCACTTCTTCTTTTAGCATTCCATTACTGGAGGTTGGCCGTCAGTCTCTGTTCGTGTCTTGTTCTGTGCCAGATGCAGCAATGTTCCGCATTTGCAATACCCGTCCACTCCTTCTACCAACACGCCACTTACCCAGGATTTTACGCCACAATCCCACTAAATCTTTATACCAGCAAGACCATTACAGTCGATACTTACTTAATAGCGGCCAACGTGTCGGTTATCTCCACAGTTCCGAGGGCCTTGTTCAACGCATGCATAGCTTCTACACCCATCGCTCCCGAACCGCGGACGTCAATCGAAGCCACTATTATACTTCGGTTTGCACTCAAATATGTATTGTAATATTCTGAAATTTTATTTAAAATTAATAATTTTTTTAAAGGGAAAAGCGATGATTTAGTGGATATAGCATTAATAACGTGCCCAGATGTCACGTTTTGAGTGGGATTGTCCCGTTTTTCAATTACGAGTCGCCGATATGAATTATGGGAAGAAAATTGTCCCGTTTGCAAAATTTTCTTTTTGAAATATTTGAGCACCAGAATATAAAAAATCATACCAAGAATAAAATTCTTGGAATGTTGATTTGTAATCGTTACTTAAGTATATTGAAAGAAATGTGTTCTTCTGGAAATATAAATATTACTAGATAAACATTTTTGGTACCTATATTTTGTAATTCGTTACTGTTAAGCCAACTTTCTCAATAAATAACCTTAAAAAGTATTTTTAATTGACTAATAATTTTAACTAAATTAAACCAAAATCACATTTTGATTCAAATCAAATCAAACCATCATTTATTCATATAGGTAACATAATGTACACTTATGAACGTCAAAATTTACTTTACTCAAAGAATTAATGGTCACTTTAAACATTACCCTGCGATGCGTTAGTATCATGATCTTCGAAGTTATTCTATATAATTAGCACTTGTTTCTACTGTGAAAGAAAATATCGTGAAGAGGCCGTCAAATGTCAAATTCAAAAGACGACATGTGTCAGACAAAAGGCTGTCAAAACCAATGTTGCCGACCCCGATTCTCGTCCAATCTATATGTGAATGAAAATGACGGCTGCACCAATGGTCCACCAATTTTCATTGGTTCATAGTTAGCACTTGCTTCTATGGTGCAGGCAAACGTCTTGAAGAAACTGGGATGTCTCAAACCCAAACATGAATGACACGTGATAGACAGAAGGTCATGAAATAAAATTGATCGGAGACAATCTGAGGCCATGACTTGGTTTGTCTAAACTGTTTTAACTTGTATTCAAAAGCCTGCAACGCACAATCACCAATGAACATCAGGTAAGCCTCCTGCCCGTTTCCCCCTGTTCTATTAGTAAAAAGTACATACCTAAATCAAAATTATCCTTAACCCTATTAGTTCCAGGACCACTGTACACTCGGACAATCATGGGATACTTTTTGCCCTCCTCCATATTTGGGGGTAATTGGAGTTTAATATGCGACATTAAATCATTATCTAAAGGCATCATGTTGAATAACGCCATAGGTAATTTGTAATTACTAAGTTTTTCCACTAATCTTCCATTTCCGGTTAGTAGTTTAAATCCATTTTTCTGTCAAACAAAATATTTTATAATTATTATAGGACCCGAAATAGGCTTAAGATGCGCTGTCAGGCAGATCTGTGGTTGAGAAGCAGAAAGAGAGTGATAAATCTCCCCTTTACTAAATAGAGATTATTTACGTAAACTAGGTCTTGTATATTTACTCGCGGTAATTTAACACAAATAAATTTTAATGTATTTTACGAAACTTAATAGAATTAGCCTTGTTCTGGAACGAGTCTCGGTGATTAAATATTTGTTTTAATTGTATGTTCCTAGCAATTTATTAAATAACGAACCTATACAAACATATCTTTAACTCTTTATCTTTGAAATTTTCTTGCGAATACATGAAAAATACATACCTCAGCGATATAGAAGTACGACATTGGTGGTAAATTAAACGCGTTGCATGATAAAACGGCGTAACTACCACCGGGCGAAAACATACCATCCACACTATGACAGCCCGACTGCCTGCACGTCATACACAAAATGTTCCCGTTTGAAACCGACCACAGCTGCCTCTGCCAGGGCGCGTTCCCCGGCGAAGCAATAAAAAACACAGTATCCGTCTTCTGATTCCATCCCAAAATCTCCGTCACCGTCGAATTGCCCGGCGTCAGGTCCTCCGTCTCCAACGTTTTGAAGTCAAACCGTTTAACGTGGAAATAACGTTGCTTGTCAAACCAGCCCGGTTGGATTTCGACCATTCTCGTTCCGTTGTCATCGAATAGCGGCTCGCGTATGTCAATCCACCCATCCGGTTCCGTTTGCTCTTTGAGGACTGTGCAATTGTTCTGTTTGACGTTACAATTGACCAAAACGCTTATACTCTGACGTCTGTTGAGCCAGAGAGTCAAGACGTTGTCATCGGTGAGCCAATTGACTCTACCCAGAATATGGTCTTCGCCGATGACGTCAATCGGCGCTTTTATGTTAATCGGATCTTTATTAGCGTCTCTTAGGTTATATACGCGTAGAACTACCGTTGGGTTTCTCCGACCTGCCTGGCCATAATGGAAATTTAATTTATTATTAAACAAATTTAGACAACTACATATTTAACTTTCATTTTTTATATTATTATTACTAAGCAGGTAAGGAAAATTCAACTTAGAACATAATATTATATTATAAATAAATTAGTCTGTAATTTTTTAGTATTCTACGGGAATGTAAGTGCGTTTTCCTATTTCGTCATACTTTCTGCTGATAGAGGATTGACAATCTGGGACGAATCTTTGTTTTTAATTTATATTATTATTATTATATATTACTTGAGACATCATGTGGGACATGGTGTAATTTTTTTTATAGTATTCCTACAGCATAATGGTTGCAGTTCCTTACAAATAATGTGGAAGACAAAACTGGGCGATTAAAATGAGTGGCAAAGAGTTTTTTTGCTAGTTCTTCTCTTCCGTTCTAGACTTTAGAACTAGCAGAAAATATAAAATGAGAAGCATTTAATGTATATTTCTTTTTTTGACGTTTATAAGTGAAAAAAATATTTTTGACTTTCACTTAAAACTAGAAAGCCTATGTATTTGTTCATAGAATTTCTAGTTCAAAAGTAACGTACTTTTATAGTACTAACCTTAGGATATTTAAATTCAATCATTTTGGGGTACAAATTGTCAAGGTCTTCGGGATCCCCATAGTAAGGGAAAACTGCTGAGTCGACTAAGCTGTCATTGTAGATGGCAACAGCTAGGTACGATCCATTTTTCGAGAACCACATCGCTTCAGCGGCGTTAAGGATTTCCTCTGCAATATTTAGAAATATTTAAATAATAAACATTGGAACGCTTTATTGGAACACAAACGAATAACAATTTCAAATTACCAAGCTTTTAATATTTATTTAAATAAATTCTAAGCATGTTTAATGAAACATATTATTAAGAATCTTGCTACAAGTGTGCATGTGCAATAGTTGCTCATTTGACTCGTTCGGTTGTTTACGAATTGACTCGAACATCTCCCCGAAGCGGATGGTCGAGTCGGAGTAGGAAATAGGTTATATAAGAGGTTGTGACACATGCGCACGGGCAATTCAATGGTATTAGTTTGAAGTTATAAAGTTTGCGTAAAGTCAAGTGAATTATAGTGAATCAAGACTGGAGAGTTAAATTTACTAATATGTATAATAATTTGTCAAACGAGACTCAAGAATCAGACATTAGTGTGTGTGTGCGTCTAAAATGGTTTGGATTTATCAAATTATATCTAAAATCATACAGAAAAAATGGTTTGACCGGCTTTTGAAACGAGTTTAAAATTTGCTTGACCTTCTCTAATATGGCCTGAAGAATGAGGTGAATTTCATTTTCGACCTACCCTCATAAATCCAATCAGCGACACCACAGTATACCTTCCCTGGAACTCCATCAGTGGTCAACTGTCTTACTTCTTCCGGTTGACTTGCATCAGAGATATAGAAAACATTATTCTTCTCAACGTATGCTAAGGCATGGCCTTTATCCCAAAGGGCTACTTGTAAATGTCCTTTTCCTATTTTTGCTATAGATCTGGAAATATAACGAAACTTGTGATAACCCTTTTAAAGTTTTGATATTTTGACATGACTTCCGTCCGTCAGAAACGTATTGGACATACGGAAGTCATACTTAGCGCTTATACTGTGATTACCGCCTCAATTTTTTGACGCTATACTATTGCTAGCTTTTAATCAATGACATATGTTAACATGTCCTTAAGAATCATAACGACGCGCATGTGCCATATTTGCTCATTTGACTGAAACTGTTGTTTATTTTACGAACCTCCTCCCGAGGTAGGAGAGCCAATTGGGTGGAATAGAATATACTAAAAGAAACTGTGGCACATGCGCACTCTGCCGTGTCAGACGCTTGCGCTAGTCGTCGAAAATATCCTATTCCGTCTGAACTAAGCTCGCCAAAACAGTCCGTCTTTAATTTCCTACCCTTGATCTAGCCTTTATATCCGAATCAGCCGTATCTTGGTTAGCTTTTAACAAACTCGCCACTGGATTCTGGGTTAACTAAGCAGCCGGCGTATCTTAAATCTAACCCTGATCATTGAAATCACACTGTTTTAACAAAAATAGACACTCATTTGTCTACTTCTAGTGAATTGTACGTTGTTATGACACAGTATTGTTGTCTGAATTATTAAATAGTTTATGGTCAAAACTAACTATAATAATTAATTTCATTATTATTATTAATATTTTCCGTACAGCTTCCGTAAATAAAGTAGAAGTCTGTGGTGAAATATTTAATTATATCGTTCGATTTCACGGAAATTTCAAGGGCCACGCAACAATGATTTTATTGCATCATTTTTTAATTCAATTTAAATGAGTGAAAATTTAATACATTGTAAGGATTACGCGGTAACGTGATTGCTACCATAGTTACGGTGTTTTCCATTAAAAAAAGACTGGTGGGGTTTATAATTCGAATTATACATATTATTCAAGTCACCTAACGAAGTTGGATTTTTAAACATTTCGCTAAAAGTCCTATGATTTATTTGCAATACATTATAATTCTCGTTTAATTAAGTTTTTTCTTCCTTGTATCAGCGACATAATTTTTTTGCGCTTAGTGTTATAGGAGTTTATTATAGACAAAATCCATCCGCGCATGCGCTGAATGTGATGCCGATAAGTAATTTTCGAATACGCTATTGTGCTGGCGCAGCAAAAAAATAATAATTTATGCAACGTCCTTGGTAACATTTGCTTCTTAAACTTATACTTATGGTTTGCGTTGGATCTTATATAGATTCGTTTTGGTATTTTGATGATTTGATGATTTTGATGGCCATAGATAATCGTATGAAATTAAAACAACAAAAACGATATAGACATAATCAAAAAAACTCCGTTCAACTCCGCCACTTATTTTGTAATATAAGAGTATTTACTTCAACTTCGTTTATTCCCTTTGAAGAAGAGACTCTTGGGCCGTGGGGTTCAAGTGCCTGGCGCTAATTAAAGGTTTAAGTTGGCGCCTGGTACATAGTACCGGTGACGTCAGACCTGGTGCTTTCCTCGCTCAACGCTCAATATCAAACTCGCTAAATATCACAATACAGCGAGGATGCTACGCGTTAAACTCACTGCCACAAGGACCAAACTTTTTTATTAATTAGTAATTTTTAATGATTTTTATTACTACAATGTAGGTTAAGAAAATTTTAAAATCTGTATATAATATGTTATGATTACTAATAACGTTTGTATATCATGCCTAAAATGAGTTTTATAAGATTTGAATTTTTTTTTTCATAATTAAAATCTTAATATTTACTACGATAATTCAACAAATACACTTAGCATTACGAATCGATTCGCTTCGCACGAAGTAAAATGTTTATGCAAATGAGCATTAAGGCACTTACTTGCTTTCTAGGTGATAAATTGAATATTTTGCCAATGTTGAATATCTGTATACCTGTGAAACAATAGGTTTTGTGAAGATACATATATATATAATATTATGTTATGCTAAGATTAATTAAGAGTCAAATGAATCGTTATATCTGTATTGTTTATTGTTATTTGTGAGACATTTCTGCGTTTAATCTAAAGAAAAGTGAAACAGTGGTTATAAGAAAAATACTTTCGCTGGGTACTAAATACGGAACCCGTGACGAAACATGCCGGTATCAAAACGATACGCCTGAAACCTATTTCAATATCACGAGACATATTTATTGCGAAAAAGGAACGATAATTATCTCTCTCATACAACTGATGAATTACCCACAAGTTTGAAGTAACAAATGTTTTATTGCTCTCGCTGCACGAAAAATACGTTAAACGAGGTTTTAATGCCTGTACTTAATTATTTTTAAACATTTAAACAGTTTCCGAGAAATGCTTTCAAGAGATAATCATACATTGGACTGGGTGTAAATTTAAAAATAATCCTTCTACGACGCAGTTTTCTGTCACGTGATCATTCTTCAATAGACAAGCAAACGCGTATTGTGTCTGCCATACACAATTTCAATAGACAAAAAGACCATAGAGAAATTAAAAAGCTGAATATTTTTTTCCTAATCTGCACACTACATAGTTCTTTTTGTGTGACCAATTTTTTTTCAGACTAAAGACTTTAGAACTTACCTTTATTCTTTCCGAAATCAGTAATAGGTACTGTTGATCATTGGAAAATGATGCGACCGCGTTTGGTATTAAATGTGCCTGAAAAAAAACGTAAGTTAAAGCCTTCGTACCCCAATGGAGAATGGGACATTGCTGATAAATTAGCAATCCGAAAAAAGTATATTTTGTCACGATTTCAGAACCTTAAAAATCTTTAGTAAATAAGGTTAGACTTAAATTACTTTTTAGTCTTAAGTTAGACAGATCGTAATATTTAATGAGTCTCAGTGAAGACGCATTTATAAAAAAAACAAATTCAGAACCTACCTATTCGCCTTGAATTCACACTGTTCGTTTTATATAATATTTCTTTATCTTATTTTACAAACCATTAAATCGAAAATCTAAACCTATATTTTAAGTTTCATTTTCTATATTTGTTACCTAACTCACACGGACATCTTATCTATACCTAATAAATAGTATGAATCAATTAATAAAATAATAAAAAATGTATTGCGATCGGTTAGCCCATAATTAATTTTTCATTCTACTAAACATTGTATAGAATAAAAATGAACTAAACAATAAAGGTCAAACTTAATAATATCCTCTATATTATACTATTTAAATTAATTATTCGCTCTAATAATAATGATAATGGCGCAACAACATTAAATTGGTCTTGGCCTCAGATTGCCTCCGATCATTTTATTGTCGATCAACCTTCTTACTAGGGATGCATCGATACGCCTTTTTGCCGATACGATACCGATACTCTTATAGAAATGTCGCCGATACCGATACCGATACCAACGCTTACATAATGAAAATTAAATAAAGGTAAAATATTATATCAAGTTCGGTTTAATTTTTTTTATCTTTATTATAAAATATAAACATTCACAATCTTTGAATGGGATTTAAGGGTTAGTTATTAAAATCAGAACTAAGAATAAAATTTTAAAATAAAATCAATAAATGTTAAGAATTAAAATTAACTTTGATAAGATTTTATAGGTACAGAAAAAATCTACGAGCGATGGCAGTTAAGAGAATGAAAATCGTTGTATCGGCAACTACAATATCACCAATACCGATACATCGGCAAACCTCAAGTATCACCGATATATCGGTATCGGTATCGGATGAATCCCTATCCCTACTTCTGACACATGTTATAGTTGATTGAAAGTGCCATACATGAATACCGGTTTACCCATGATGCTCACCTTTACCATAGGAGCGAGTGCGAACATATACAGAAAGTGCACAGCCGGGTATCGAACCTCAGGAATGTTGAAGCCACTACATTACTCAAATATCACTACTTTCAACTTCAGAGCAAAGAAAAACTTACCAAATCAGTTTCATTTAGGAGCTTTGTGAATTTGTCCGTCACGACATTGTATCTGTAAATGGCGCCAGGTTCAGCAATGATGTATTCGGAATCTGAAAAAGGTTTTTATCTTTATATATGAAAATCTTCTGTACTGGAGAGATTTTGATTAATGTTCTGTGTGCTCAAGTGGATTCGAGATTGGATTAGATTTACAAAAATATATACGAATTATTCGTATATATTTTTTTTGAAGATTTTTTGACCTGGTAACACTAGTTCTATTGTAAAAATTCAAAGACGATAAAACAATCACTACGATGACGTCATAATCTAAAACCACAAAGTTATTCCGACCGCTGATAATACAACTTAACCTTAGCCACTAGTCTTCATGCCAATTAGTAGTTAGACTTATAGATCAGTGAAGGTGCAGCAGCATATTATCTTTTTGTTTTTCCAATGCTATAAAAACCAGGGGTAAACTTTTTCAGTGAATTATTTATTATAATTGAAATATTACATAATTTCTTGAGGTCGACGGTTCCTTGAAAGAAAATCCCAACGCAAGCAACCAACAGGCATGTTTTCCAGTTATTTTTTTTAGTAATAAAGATGAAAAATGTATTTTCAGTGCATTATTTAAGGTTATATAATGTTATTTACTAAATCAAAATATACGAATTGGCTTGCTCTCACATTTCTTTTACATTTTAGAAACAATCGTAGCCTATGTTACCTTAAGACAATGTGGCATTCTAATTGTGATATCGTTAAAGTTGTTTTTGTGTAGATCAAGATCAATTAACGTATGTTTTATTTTGATTATCGACAATTATTATTTTACTTGGATTTAATTTCAGAAACAGATTATAAAACTTTAAAGATCTAGAAAGATCCGCTGGTAAGCCTGAAGTAATGAGGTTTCTTCACGCTTGTTTATTATTCAGCGAAATTGCTATTTTAAATTTATAGTATAATGGTTAAATTGTCAAAGTAATGATCATTATCGTAATTATAATCCTATTACATAGTAAAATAAATCCTTTGTAAAAGAGTTTTGGGAACAAAAAATGCCGCAGCATTGTTAAGCATACTCTATATTTTTTTTCAAGTTTTAAAACTTTTCGCTGTTACTCAGACTTACCGAATTTCACTAACTTTAAAGGGCGTTGAAAATAATTAAATAGATACTATTAAACAGAAATAAAACAAAAATTGACATCAAAATGTCAAAGTCACTCTAAAACACTCTGACTAATTTATGACTCTATTTCAAATTAGGAACATGTTCCTAATTTGTAATAAGTGACGTATATAGTGGTTGCATTTAATCATGAAGGCTTAAAGGCTGTAGACAAACATTATGTTCAGTTTCCGAACGGAATTATTCACTAGGATTATTACGTAAGGGTATTGCAAAATAAATAAAGCGGCGAAACATACGCAGAGAGTTTTTAAATTCAGAATTAACTTGCGTACATTGTTTTGTTTAGTAATAACAGGATGTAAATAGGTTAGTAGGTCTCATTGTTTTCCATAGACACGTGTATTAAGCCGTAAAACCCAGCCCGTTTAGGCTGCTTTAATGATATTTACTAAGGCCTATTTTGGTTCAGTTCAGTTATAATTGTCGATAATTAAAATAAAACATACGTTAATTGATCTTGATCTATACAAAACCACTTTAACGACCCTACCTTCATAGGTATAATGATTAGTCTACCTGTTATTTGACTTAAATTATATATCCGAATAATTCCCAATTAGTTAACATTTTTTATGTAATTTTTAATTACAGTTACAGGCAGTTTACGGTTCGGAGTACTCGCCTATTCACTCCTCAAACAAAAAAAAATTGAGAGTAATACGCCATTTATTTAAAAGTCGAGTTATAATATTATGTATACTCAACAACATTTATAAAATAAAAATATTATGTATTTCGAACAGGCAGTGACAGATCTGTTTTAGTTTCCGCTTCCATCTATGTTATTTAACTCTCTACAGTTATGGCTTAAGTATCATTCAGATTCTGATTCCGGTTTTTTGTTTTCATTGTTAAAAGTTCATTCATGTTCTTCATGGAACGAAGAATGTCTCCTACTGCCATTTGACTTTTATAATAATTTAGAAAGTACTAACGATATAAAAAATACTAAGAGATAATTTTAGAAACACACTAGTATTAGTATGTTTATATATTTACTAGAAATCCATTGCACTGAAACCCGTTCTGGCACAAAATCTGGTTGTAAAGGCACCAATTCTTCCAACGTTAGTGTCTTTAATATCCTTTGGGCGAAAACTTCTTGAAGACTCCCCAATACGATGAAGGTGAAAAATTGTTTTAATGATATCATCTGTAACAATATTTGTTTATTTATATATTTTATTGACACATATATAATCCTATGCATTTTATTAGGACGCCATTAAATAAAAGTATTTTCCCGCGCAAATACTGGATGACGTCAGCAATGGTTCACGAAACTGTCAAATGCCATCCATAATTACTTGTCATTAGCACATTTTAATACAAATTGAAACGCCTATTTTAAACAAAAGGAAAAACATGACGCCATTATCGTTTGTAGAAGACTTACAAATTAACAACTGTCGAACAAAACGAATATTATTTTCAAGAAGTATTTTCCTAATATGTGAGATGTGTAAATAAGTTCAGATCCCATACTACTCGTAATAAATATACCAGAACAATGTTTGGATCGTAGGACTACATTGGTAGTTTAAAAAGCTTGTTCATTAGATAAACCGGAAATGTGCAGTAAAAAAACATAAGTGTTGTTCCCTATGAAAGAACAATTTAAAAAAGAAAAATGTAACTTTTTTAACGATTCTTGTTTAATATTAAAAATGCAATTGTCATCACCAGTTATAAGTAGTCTATGGATTGAGAAACTATTTAAAATGCAATCGTCAGTCTTAGTGAATAGTAAATATAAGTCTATGTTTTATTATTTCAAATGAAGTCTCAGAACAACTAGACATGAAGCAAGCAAAGACGAAATCTATAAGCATTTTTACAAAACAATGGGAAAATTATGATATTATCTGAACGTATGAATAGTAATGTTTTTGCGTAATTAGCTGGCGGTATTCGGTATTTAGGTTAATTATAAAATGCCATATTATGTGTTATGATGCAGGCGCCTGCATTACCTAACAATTAAAAGTATGATATTGAAATTTGGCCAATCTTTTACTTGTACAATACGTATTTAAAAAATGGTTTAACAACATTGCCAATTTATTTACAAAACTGTTTCTATATTCTTATCATTAAATTGTATTATTTATTGGCATAACGCGCTGCGGTGCCGTGGATCCTGCAAGTCTAGAGTTCAATTTCCAGCGAAATAATTGTTAGGGTCTTAAAGATCTACGCAGCAATGTGTCAGCCCCATATCTCATAATATTCCCGATTCTTGTTAAGTAAAACTATTTTAACATAATAGATATTTTAATAACAATTTATTTCTAATGTTATGCCGAAGGCCCAAATGGTTCATGTTTAACAGTTGTTCATTTTATAATAGCTTTTTTTAACTTTTCATAGTAAATATTGTTGAACTGTTGAAACTACTGATAAAGGCGGTCACCAAACCACAATTTTAAGTTTAATTAATTACTATATAAGCGAGCTATTTGTGTTATAAAATTCTAAACAAACATTCTAATACACCTTACCATTTTACGCGTGTACAGAGGTCGCAGGACGAGATCAATGAGTTAAGTGGTTCAAATAGACATCACACTACACAATTTCACAACACAACCACTCACCGTCGCCTGCGCCCGCGCACTACTGACGTCTAACCGCTACGCTACACAGGTGACAATCACATTGTATCTTTCGATATGAACAGCCACCGTCATTATCTAAGTTATTCTTTTATTTATTTATTTATTACGTCATTAAAATAATTATGTGTAGCCAATAAATCTGTACAAAGAGGAGTGCTATCCCGATATTAACAATCGGGAATGTTGGTTGTGCCAGAGAAAGAATGAAAAAAAAATGCCGTGGAAACGAGTGTATGTGTATGTGTAAGCAGTGTGAGTTAAAAGTAGACACAAGGATACGAAAGGGATTGCTTAGGTGGTTTGGCCTAATGCTGAATGGATTTATGTTCCATTGATGCAGCTGGAGATCGAACCTATGACCTATAGGATGAGAGTCGCATACTGAAGCTACTAGACCAACACTGCTTCTTAATTGCTGTAGAGTAGCTGAAAGTCAACAAGATTCCACAAAAAGTATCTCCGCCAAATACTTATCTATGTACATAACGCTTACAATAAATATGTCTAAATATAATATTCAACCAAGTAATATCGACGCCGCTATATATGCAAAATAGTGCATCCTTTAGTCCTGTACTAAAGCTAGTACACATTGTTCAAGCCTCCAACTTTAGTTATATATTTCAGGAGACCACAGATTGATACATAACATTGATTGATAGAAACATAACAGCGCGAACTATGGCTGCTTTTAAAATACATTTTGACATACGTTAATCAGCCTTACCGCTAAAATTCGATCCTAGTCATAAAGCCGGCCTTACCTAATTCAGTTAGTTTGTCACGATTATTCTTTAAAAGTTTACGAGAGATCAAAACGTGCGATAGCTATTTGAGCCCTATATTACGTATAACGTTATTCATGAGTTTCAGTTCAAACTTTTAAATCTCCTCAGGTGTAGCTGCTGAGAAAATATGGGTTTTGTTTAATAACAGATCTTGGAAAGGTTAAATGTACCCATTATGAGTCACTTACAAATATCTTTTGACGTCAAGGGGAAACCCTTTTTCGTGATAAGCGGGAACAACTGTTTACTGTTTATAACTAGCGTTTAAGATACAGGCTAGGCCTAGTTTCAACGCTAGTTATAAACGTAGTGCTCATAGAAGTATATTATATTATAAGGTATAAGGTTCAACAAAATAAATATTTTACCTCAACAATTTGTTGCCTATTGTAAAACTTTAAGAATGTAAGTACGAAATGTAATGTCTGTTTCACGAAAGTTTTTGCGTCAAATAAAGTAATTTTTATTTCTTTATTTATTTTTATAAGGATTGCCAAAAATGTACCATTTCTAAAAATACACAATTGTAATATTTAGTTATATACAGCGTTATATACAAACTAATCAGATAAAATAAATGCAATATTTTGCCAAACTTTAAGATTTTTCGCGATTATAAACGCTTCCCGGACGGTAGTGTATTCTAGGGTCCTTTTTGATCGGTGAGAGGAAGCCAATCACCTCGTCTGGAAGGTCAATGTGCTTATGATATAATCTGGGCCGGTTTTGCCTACATTATAACAGTTATTTAATAACATTTCATATGTTTACGGTCAATCTGAACCGGCCATGGAGTGGAAGCAGTAGTTAGGAAATATTTAATAGCATTCATGATTATGTAAAAACTGTTGTAAATTAAAATTTAATTGAAGTTTTATTTTTATTTTTTCCAAGTTCCGTAATTAGTAACACTTACATTTCCTGAATGTACATAACACTACACATTTAAAAGTTTGAGATTTTTTTTAAAGCAGTAGCAATTACGACAAAACTTTCAAAGCTCAGTAAAATCGTTGACTTTCAAAGTTGAATTTGCTCGTGTACCATATTCTATACCCTTTATAAATTACAATATTAGTGTCACGGAGATCTTGTCTTTATTTACCTGTATATTTATTCATGAATCGTTCATAGTAGACAATATAAATATTTTGCAAGGTTTGACAGCTTACATCAATAACTGAAACCGAACAAAAACGACATTCAAGTGTCGCTTTGTCACGCTCTATTTTGTTAACCTTTTATGTAAAGTTTAAAATTAATCACGTAAATGTTAAGGTTGTTTTAATATTATTCAGTTATAAAATATTTTTTTTAAACGAATTTAAATTAATTACTAACAACAGAAACATATTGTATTTACAATATACTTAACGTAGCCGTGGGGTTCAAGTACACAAGCGCTTATCAAAGATTTAAGTTGGTGACCACAGAAATGGTACTTTATTCGCTGAAGGAATTAGAATCGCAATACATATATAAGAAATGCTGCCAGTATTAAAAAATTAACAAAATAACAAAAAAGTGTAAATTCGTAAAAGGATGGCAACGCACTCGCGAGCCCTCTAGCATCAAGAGTGTCCATGGGCGGCGGTATCACTTAACATCAGGTGAGCCTCCTGCCCGTTTGCCCCCTGTTCTATATAAAAAAAATCAAATAACAAGAAAAATTAGGCAGTTTCGGACGCCTCGCTAATTCGTGAAAAGCCATGCCAATCATAGTATTTGTACTGCGCAAAGGTTTTGACATCAGTGTGAGGGATATTGAGAGAACATCAAACTCGCACACAACAACGGGATCTGCACCGCTGTCGCTACATTCTAAAAAGTCGATGTGAAATTATTAAAATGATTTCAATAATCAGACACTTGCGTACATTGATGTTTTATTGGTTTAGCTGTTCACTTTATTTTTTATAGTTAATTACCTAAATTTTAATGCTTAATTAATCTAAATGAAAATAATCTTAGTTAAATATGCAATCAAGTTAAGAAACGATAGGGATGTATGATGGATAACCATACTGAATGAATGTACGGTAGGTAACATACGAAGGAAAGGTAAGGTGGCTAAAAGTGAACAAGATTCCTAGCCTAGTAAAATATAAATTATACTAGGCTTTTAGTGACTATATTTTGCCTATAAGCCACAATGTCTAAAGTAAGATAAATCTATGTTTACCTAACTATAGAGCAAACCGAGATCACGGAGTTTTCTAAAAATATTTCCATAGAGTTCTTAACTCTATATTTCAATTCACTCTGTGCGTTTTCTAAAAGATAGAGTTTAGAATTAATCTTTGAATCAATCAGCCCCGAAAGTTTGGATGAACCAGCTTCGTAGTTTTTGGCATTAGAGATCAAAAATCACAAAAACGTTTACGGGTTTATATAACTACACCGCTTAATAGATTATCAAATTAAAATGTAATTTGATCACATTATGATATTAATTTGGAAATTATTTAGAAAAATAATTAATGAGGTTAAGAAGTGAACAATTAGTTGATGTTATTATTTTCCAGGGATATATATAATATCATATTTTATCATTGCTTTACACGAAGTTTTAGAAGAGTCGTGATCAACAACTATCCCATCTCTGAACGTTTATATAATCCCTTTTAAAACAAAAAAACGTGTAGTGCTCGAGTGGTTCAGATTGTCGTGAATTATTATAATTAATATTAATTTGATAACGTAATCATATATTTCAATAATTTATGAGGTAGTGATAAAATATTACAAGGATTGACTATATTATGACTCATATGTAATATCTATGTAAAATTCAATTTAAGACAAATTTGCACGCCATTGTATGTGTATAAGAATATGCGAACATTAGATTGTATCACCAAAACATTATTGTATCATATTCTTGCAAATATATATATTATTATTAAGATTAATTAAATTATTGTTATCGTTCATATATACAAAACTAATTATAGTAATAGTTAATATATACATCGTTTACCGTCACGTCGAATTTTAATTCGATTTACTTATTCTTAAGCGTATCTTCCACCGACGTAACGATTGGCATCGCACGTGTAATTCGTGTGTGTGTACCATTATGGCTTTGTTGCATAACATATAATGACAGCGGTAAGAGCTCCCGCTTTCCAAAAACTATAGAACCATTATAAAACTATATAAACTCTTCAAACGGGCACCTAAGGAAATTTACGTTCTAAGGTCGATTGATTTCTACGAAAAACTTCCGGTTAGCGTTCCTGTAGTCTTCGCAGCGCTCGCCGACGTCGGTCCTCTCGACACAAAGTGATTGTAGCTTCATCAGAAAAGAATACATTATTCCAGTCTTCTCTATGTCCATGAGCTTCGAACAAACTGAAGTCAAGCAACACGTGTTCACGAAGTAATTCAGTGCACCAGGCCTAGATAACTCCGGATATTGGCAGCCAAAATCCTCCTTCTGACCGTCCACAAGCTAACTTCTACTCCTCTCAAGGTCCAATTAATTAAAATGGTCCATTTTAATGGAAACGCGAAATAGTTATTTGAAGAGTAGACAGGAAAGTTAATTAATATCTTGTAATGATTCTTTCAGTAATTAATAGAATAATTACTTTTTTTTTACGTTGAGGCCACAGATTGCATCTGTAATTGTTTTTTCTTTTAGGTGACACGTCGCCGATTATTAAAGCAGAGCTACTCCTAGGTGGAGATTTGTAATTAGTACTGATTTTATTTTATTGAAATCATAATTTACCTTCTGTTAAAATACTGTAATCTTCCTAAAAATGCAATAAATTAAAAACAAATATAAATAGATATGTATTTAAAATGCTTATATATTACACAACTATGTTGATATGCCAGTATATTGCCCATAGACTAAACATAACATAAAATAGTTAACTGTCGTTTTGACGCTGGAAACAACTGAAAACGCAGTTAATATACAAATGTGTCAATCGGTAAAGTAGGTTTATTTGAATATTATTTTAAGCTATAAATATAGCTCGTAAATTAAAAAAAAAGTGTGGCACTCGGGGTCTGCCGCGGTAAAGCTATTGCATAGCATTTTTAATCAACTTATGCATTTATGATTATTTAATTATTTACTATTATGTTAAGTACTTTTTTTATTGATATTAATTCAATCTACCACTCTACCAGATTCAGACTAACACGCCTACGCACACTATATAGTCTGTCTTACTGTAACGCGTACCGGATGCACGGGCTGCGCTAACGCTACGTCACCGAACTCGTATACGTCATCGTGTGTTAGGTTTTTTGTTACGGAATTTCTTGATTCGGCCGCCGCGCTCAACAACATGTGTCAGGCACAGAAGTCTGATCATTAAATAATATAAAAATAATCATAGAAACGGCTGAGTTAGTCGATATAAGATTGTAGCAACACGTATATAGTACTTTAAAACTAAATTTGTTCTCTCCGCACTACATGTTCACCTAAATATATTATACAATTCTTGTTATCAAATTATGCTGATATATGTAGGTTATAACCTCTTAGGTCGGGGTCACGAGGTGCGAAAGATATATCGCCCAACCAATGGTTTTGCCTCCGGATTTAATTAGTAATTTTAATCGCCTTTTAACTAATCTAAATGTTAAGTAAAAGTTGTGTTTCACATAATAAATTCTCGTCTTTAAACTTTCAAGTATTGACTTGTTGCTATTAGATCTCAAAGAATTAAATTCTTTTTTGCGAATGAGAAATTTATAACACTTAAAGTACTATGATTTAAAAATGTAGTTAGAAAATAATTATGGATAGCAAAAGATTTTCTGATTTTTCTTTCTAACATTCACTTAATTGTATTTTATATTTTTAGTTGAAATTCAGTTATACTTTTTGATATTATTTCCATAGCTATTTACAGCTTGAGAAAACCTAAATAATCTTCTGTCAACATTAATTTTAACTAAATCTGGTTTTCTAATAAAATTTAAGAAAGTACAGTATATTAATGCGTTATTGTCAGTTAATACTGTATATTATATAATCGTGATCAGTCGGCTCCCTTTCACTTTGTCGGGCGCCAACCTCTCAAACTGATGCAAGCATTGCATACATCGATATAGTGTTGTGTCTTGTACGTCAAACAACGTGACCTATATTATATAATGGAGGTAATTCGTAGTTAGTTAATATTAAAAAAAATCAGTGGGCTACAATATTTTTAGGTTTGGGCCTCAGATTTCTTCATCTGTTTCATGACCAATGTTAATCTAATAGACAAGTAGGTGATCAGCCACCTGTGCCTGGCGGTCAAGCCAGTTTCCTCACTGTGTTTACACGGGTCGAGGTTATTATAGAAGAAAATCCATTGGAGAGTCGGCGATCGAACCTACGATCTCAGTGATTTGAGTCGCTCACTGAAGTCACTAGGCCAACGCTGCTCGCTTGTTAATATTTGTGGCTTCACTGTCAGCTGCATGTTTTTGTGACAGCGCTTACAAATTAACACAACGTAAAAGTCAAAACTTTTTCCATCACATTACTCGTATGTTTTTACAGTATCTATATGAAAGAATAACAATTATTGTAATCATAATACAATTTTATCTTGGAAAGGAATATCTTATGCCTATAATTGTTTATCAGTGTGCATTAAGAATACTTTTAAAATATCGTTAAACGTGTTAAAAAATTTACGTGTTGAAAAGTTCGTGTGATTAAAGTTCACGTGAAAGTAAAAGTCACTTTGCCGTTCCTAAGGACGACAAATATCTAGATCTACAAAAAACCCGTTAGTTTCCTACACTAAATTCTACTTCCTATTTAGAAAACCAGTCTACTTTTTGCTCGCTTTACATCTGTGGAATGTAACTAGTCCCCAAGATTTCGAAGTAGATCATAACGTAAATACCCTATATATACCTACTGATGTTTTCACGAGTAGAAACAATACCGAGTAATTCAAACCATATTGTGTATCTAAATATCATATCTTTAACATTTATCTGTCCCTGTTATTTGTAAATTGCCTGTTATATTGTCTCTTTCTATTTATGAGTTTCTTTGTTTAACCTCTCTCTGAAATTCTTCCATATTCGGACTCTCCAATTTTTAGGGTCATGGACTTATCCAAGCAGCATTACTGTCAACTCGAACACTCGCAAAATTTCATTCAGTGATTCGTATTTTAAATGGATTCCGAAATTTTAAATTTCTGACATCAAAATGGTTATTTTATTAAGTTGTTTAACTCCTTAAAGAATATAAGTAGCAACGCACTGATGAGCTACTCTTACTCCACAAAATAAAAGAATTCGTTAGATATATTAGTTCCATTATTTTTGATATAGCTTCTTAAATAAGAATAGCATTATGGCTATTTCTTTTATACAATACAATGTAAAGAAAGTGAGTGAATGTCCAGGCTTTTCCACTCCTTGGCACCACAAGCCTAGTGAGAAGATTGAAAAGGACGAAAGCATTTAAATTATTGTATAAGTTAGTACACATTACTCTTAAGTGGTTAGTGAAAAAAAAACCACAAATATAGAGTGTCTTCCACTTAATACAGACTGTGAGTAGTGTTATTGGATATATTGGATTTATTATTGGATATATGTAAAATATCTTTATTAGTAAATTAAGTTATACTTAAATTACTTATGTGTCTGAAGTTACACTAGATCGAAATGTTCTGTCTCAGTGAAGAGAAAATCTAATAAAAAACTAAAATAATAATAAAAATGTATTTTCAAACTTATTTCTAATCTTCTTGCGGCATCTTAATGCACTTCTCCCAATAGACATTCATCGTTCTATATCTGTGCCTGTTGACACCTCGAAGACTGTGTGCCTCGTCAGGATATGACTGAAAAATACAGATATTCTAGTTTTACACAAGGAAACTCTTTCTACGACTCTGTCCATTGCTTGGCAAGCACAACATAACATTTTTGACACTTGACTTTTTCCTTTGAAAGTTCAATCTTGCAGATAAAACAATTGAGTTTTCAAAACAATAGACAAGCGACTTCGAAATTGAAAAAAGAATAAACAAGTTGTTAATGGCTTTGATTTTTTAGAAACTCACCATTTGTTCGAATGGAATATCCCGTTCTTGCAACGCCTTCATGAGCTTAGCTGCATTCTGGTAGTGCACGTTGTCATCCGCATTGCCATGCATTAAATAGAAGTTGCGTCCGCGCAGCTTCTCCGCTAGAAGTGTGACGTCACCACGCTGGTAGCCTTCTAGATTATCTTCGGGAGTTGGTAGACCCATGTAACGCTCCGTGTACATTGTATCTATAATATTGTATAAGTCAATAATACATTTTTTAAATCTATTCTTATACTGCATATATGTTTAGTAAAACTGAGAAACGCCTAAAACCGACAAATTTATCGATATTTTTTTTCGTATTTTATTAAAATTCTTTAATGTACATAGATATTTGACTTCCTCTTAAAAGGGCATGAAAATACATTAGTGTTATTGTATATATAAATGTTTTGTTAAATGGTTAAGAAAAACTAAGGCTCTCGATCTATAACAATTAGTAATATAAACATAGCATTTTCCTACATATAGTTGGGACTTTTAGATTGGGGTATATGTCTGATAAAATAAAAATCTTACTATAATACAGCCACGAAGTTACAGGTGCTCCTGAGACCCCGCATTGGAATAAATTCTCTTCATCATGAAGAAGGGTTAGAAGGGTAGCGTACCCTCCATAACTGTGACCCCAAATACCCACACGGCTTCGGTCTATGAACTGATAGCGGTCTAATACTTGTCTGAAATTATTATTATTTTAATATTAAGCAATTTCAGCTATTATAGCAAAAATGGTATAAAGAGCCGTGTCAGCAAAGAGGCTTGAGCGTGCGACATACAACCCAAGGGGTCTAGTCAAGACAGATTAACAGTAGTGTATGTAGAAAGTCGAAAACTAAATTTGTATTAAAATGACAGCTGTAGTTGGTACCAACTGTCGACACTAGCTGTCATTTGAGGGTGTGTGTTCGAATGACGGACTTGTCTTTCTATATGCACAGAGCAACACAGCGTGAGGAAACTGACAGCTCTTAAGCATTAATTCGACGGCATGTGTCAAGTGCAAAATGAAAGGATCATTGTAAATCATTGTTTTGATCTAAATGTAATCAAAATGATGTTGTGTTTCATAATATCAATTTTTTTTATAAGTTTATATCGGCAATTCAAGTCATGTAATAAAGAAAATTCATTCTACTCGATTCCCTATTTACTCGTGTTAATTTCATTAGAATCATGGACTCATGAAGGATGCTTATATATACTCTATCACTATTCTTTTCAATTACTTGAAGGTTTAATTAATTTAAATTATTTTTGTTCATCTACAAGTATTCCAATGAATACTTACTTTAAAATAGCAGAATGATCTTCAATCTCAACTGTTCCGAGGCGATTGTTGATAGAAAACAGCATATCTTTACCGTTGAGACCCGCTCCTCTTCCATCAGCCAACATGTAGATTGTATTGCGACTTGTTGTTAAGTATGAGTGGTATCCTGAAAATAACGTCAGAGATAATAAATATGACTACCAAAGATTGATATAAATTAAAACAATGAAAATTGATGTATAGCATATTTGTATTGTAAATCGCAACAAAAAATTGTTTTAAACGCACGATATCGATATGTCTAAACATCAGAAAAATAAACAATCGTATCTCATCTGAATTTGTAAACTTAGCGATAATAATAACGGTCTCGATCGTACGTTAAATTTACCAAACTAGCACACCAATGCGCGGCGATTCCATCTTTGACGGTCGCCTAGTATGAATAAATTTGCAATGATGTAATATTTATCGACTAATTTTACCTCAATTTGTTTGTATGGAAAAACCAAGTTTTTTTTTGTTATTTAAATATATGTCCTTTACACATTTACGAAAATATGAATATTACATACATATTATACACCCTTGTATTATTATAAAAATGCCATAACGTTTTTTTAAAGTTATATATTTTTAAATAAGCTGCTATAATTAGTACATTATACATTTAAAAAGATACAAAAATGACGCCTTCCGTTAAATAGATTTGCTTTTGCAAAGCCATTATTATCCGTCCAGTCACGTTCAAGTAACCGATTGACATCCTATACGCTTTATGATGTATAGACACAACGAATTCGAACATGCTTTTACTATTAAAAACACTTACCAACTGTAAATGTATCGAAGACTGTGTTGGTATTAGGTCCAGAATACACGTAGTACACTAAGGGATATTTAGTGGTGGTGTTGTTCATGTCTAATCCTGGGGGTAGAAATAGCCTCACGGGTGCGGGATACCCGGTCGCAAGTGGGACGGTTGTAATGATGGACCCTGGCTTGACTTTATTCCTGAGGTTGACGCGTAATTGGTCATTTAACTCCCAGTCGTACAAGATAGTTTGAGTCTGAAATTGAGAAAATCAGTAATGATATCTGTATTATCGATGTTTAAACGTAGAATTGTACAAATTACCGTTTACTATTAAAATAAAACACACGACATCCAAAGTTACTACAAAACCTAGGCAGCCAACTAAAAAATACTATGTTTAGTTATATGTTTATTTTAATCAGTTAGTTAATCCTTGGTGTAGAAGTTGCCTCACGGGTGCGGTATACCCGTTCGCAATTGGGACGGTTGTAAATGCGATAAAAAACTTTGTAACTTGAAAGTTATATCATTTGAAATGTTTTACATAATACCTTTAAATTTCGATGACACTGGTACTAAACACAAAATACTGTATGTGGAACATTCGATTCGTACTAAGACTTTGGAAGTCTACGGATGAGAAATTAGGAATGAGAATCTGGTCCTAATAGAAAATTGTGATTTATATTTATTAAATTTCACTAACCAATGGTTGGTATATATAGGTAGCCGACGGTTCATTTGTAGAACTGCAAGTGATAGTCAGGTAAGTGCCCCCCAAACTTGCAGTAGCTGTGGCCCAAGTACAGGCTCCACCGTCTGGCATCTCTATCTCGCAGGACAGACAGCCGATCCTTGAACCCGCTATGTGAACAGCTGACCTCCATGGACTACCCGGTATTGTGCTTGTGTAGTAGCTGAATGAAAAAATTTATAGTCTGTGGTATATTAATTGTCGATAACATGGTTGTATATAGTCTGTGTAATAAAAGTTTTGGATAGTAGTTTAAAGATTTGGGTCTATTTATGTATGGCTTCCGTATGTCAAACACGTACTGTATTGTTTTTTAAATCTACGTATTAACTCTTGTTGAAGATAGAAGATACGGGTTGATCCCTTTTTATATTGGAATGCACGATTTCAGGATTGAGGATCAACGTTTAACTACGAATTTAACACTAATTATTAATCGTAATCACGAGAAATCACCAGGCTACCAAATAAAGGAAAACCTAAAGATGGCACTACAATGGAATTTATTTATTTGTTTATAAAAACACTCCTGCCCTAACAGGCGACCCTAAATTGACAAGAATGCAGTGAATAAAATTTAAAACACGAACAAAAAAAACAAACACAATTAGGAAAAACAAAATTACATAATAAAAAATACAAGAAATCAACAATCTACTACTATAGGCACGAATTAAACTTACTAGGCCAAATTATCCTCATCCATCCCAACGAAATTGTTCACAGTCCTGGCTCCAGGTGTAACAGAGCTGGAGACTTGGGTTCCGTTAACCCTCATAGTCACATACAGATGCTGCCACGCGTGTCCATCTGCCTGTTCCAACGACCAGCGTGTGGATACGTAGAAATCACCAGCCCTACTGAAGCGAGGTAAGGCGATCGGCACCCAACCGTCTTGTTCTTCGCGTTGTTCATCCTATATTAATTATTAGATGGCATTCAAATATAAAGGTGTAGTTCTAAGGAACGGTAAATAATTATCGCTGAAGATATGGCTGAATTGTGAGACAGTCAAAGGTACACTTTGACTTCATAAATTAATGCTCCTTCATTTTTAACTACCTACCCAATATTAGGAATTTATTACTGAGTTTTTGATGTATATACTGATTTTGATAGCATTTAGAATCTGATAAGTTGTAATGCGATAGAAACTGTATCCATAATAGGTCTTTTTAATCGGTAGCTCATGTCTGGCCGTCAGTAGGGAAGCATCTGGAGCGGACTACGTTCCCACCGGTTTTTATCCAGCGCCTGTCTTATGACAGTGTACAGAGTCTTTTATTTGATCTTTCCGTCTGATTGGTGAGCGTCCTAGATATACATATACGTCATAGATATACAGTTCTACCTCACACATCTTAATATATATATATTTATTGTACGTATACTAAACTTTATTTATCTATACTGCAACTAAACAGCTGGTTTTTCAGGTACGAGTTCCGAGCTGGACTGGTTTAGCTCATGGCGCGTAAACAAACGCGATATAGGTATCGAACCTCTATTGTCCCAGTCTGAGCCGTCTGAATAATTTTTCGTTTGAGTATATTATTTGCACTCGATTGCATATTTTGTTTCATATCCTAATCGCTTGAAATATCATGCAGGACAACGTCTGTCGGGTCCGCTAGTACTATAATAATTCTAATTAATTTGCCATATTTGTTTTAAAATAAGTATTGTTTGATGATTTGCTTTTTTAAAAGAGTACCGAGAGTTTTTACGCCGGCTTTTTCTCTCGGCCCCCTCTTCCTATAGGTTCAAATTTAATGACGTGGAATACCTTGATGATCTTATGTTCCAAAATAAACGTATTTTATTTTATTTTAATTTTTTATATAAATTAACAGATCTTACCTCGTACTGATTAGTCTGTACATTATAAATTCTTAATACAGTCTTATTTTGCCTTCTATTCAACCAGTGTGCTGCAATCTCATTTGCGGTAGGCCAAGTAACTCCTCCCAAAATATGGTCTTCTCCAACTTCCTCTGGAGCTTCGAGAACAAGGAAATTAACTCCAGTAGTCTGTATATTCCGTAAATCTACCACACGTAGAGTTACCGTCGGGTTTGTGTCGCCGACCTGCAATGGAATAGATTAGAGGATAATAGTGCACTCAAGATTTTCAAAATTTCTTGTTGATGGCGGAAATAAAACTAGAAATACTGACGTAAGAATTGTTATCATACTATTGGTAGGTATTTAGGGGGAATTGGGAGAGTTAATGCTATTTACGATTCTTGGCAACTAACATTTCTGAAAATCTGATAATTTACGTAACTATTTTGTCTGAAGCAAGTATTTAATTATTATACAAGCTTTTTTGTAAAGAAAAGCTTTTTTAAATCAATTAAACGCAAATCTACTTCAAAAGTAAAAATTAAATCAAATTTTTACTAGTGAATTGCAACAGGTTTGGCCTCCTTTATATTTTTAAAATTGAGACGATTTATTAATTATAACGTTCAATTCATAAGATTAGATTAAAGTGTATAAAACTGATGCACGGTTACTCTGTTTTTGTACTGGGTTTATCGATTTTTTTACGAATTGTGAACAAAAATATCGTTTAATATTAATATAAGTTCTTTTTTTTAATATCGTAATATACCTAATTAAGAGGATAATGGTTAACATAGGAAAAACAAAATCTATGGTAATTCAAAGAGGTGTCAACCGTAGCCGTGGTCACTGCCCTTCGGAAAATTTATATGCATTATGATGATATCCGTGACGATAAATAGATAAATATAACTATTGCAACACTTTCATAAAGATCTGTTTTATGCTACACAAAAACGCTAGAAATAAATATATGCTTTTTTGCTAATGTTATTCATGTATAAGAGTTGCTATTTCAAGTTTTTCAAATTATACTTTTTTGGTGCGTTAAGGAAAAATAATGAGAATACATTATTACGATGCGCACGCACACCGTGACAGATAAACCGACACCATTTTTTTATAGAACAAGGGGCAAAAAAGGGACCATGAAGTTAGCTAAAGTCAACATTTTAGTTTTTTGAAGTTATTCTTTTGACGCGTTAGTGAAAAATTAATAACTAATCATTTTCCTATTTTAAGTGTCGTTTTTTCAAAAAACGTAGAATAAGGCAAAAGATACAATTTTTGAATATAATATGTTAAATACAACTTCTATCGCGTGTACAAAAGAATGTGCACACACTTTTTTTCAATAAAAAGATCTATTTTTGATAAAAATAAATTACCTTGGGATATTTCAGGTCAACCAATTTTGGATACAAGTCATCAGGATTACTTTCGTCTTCGTAATAATAGTACGAATAGGTCCCGACCAGAGTGTCATTGTAACTCGCGAACGCCAAATAGCTTCCGTCCGGCGAAAACCAAGTAGCCTGTCCCGTGTACATGACATCCTCTAAAAGAAAAAAAAATCTCTGAACATCTCGAAAATAGAAAATGTATTTTTCATAGACAAATATTTTCTGCAATTCTTCTTTTAGGGCTCTTTATGCCGGTAGATAGCAAGACTGCCAAAGAAAGATGATACATCCCATTCAATACATCATTAACAAAACCTATAAAGCTCATAATATATGAGTTATATGTATGAATTAAAATACATCAGTACATGGATTTTTCGTAGTTATATAAATAAACATGAATAAAAAATATTACCTTCATACACCCAATCCGCGTGTCCATTGTAAATAACTGTGGGTATACCATCATCGGTGATCCTTATTGCCTCTGTTGAGTTTTCGGGTAAATAATATAAATCGTTGTCTAAAACATACGCCAGAGAGTGGCCTCCACCAAATATACACAGCTGCAAGCGGTCGTGGTTTGAAACATTCACAACGTTGCTGTAAAACAAATTAGGCATTAATTATACATCTAATGCCTATCTAATACTATTATAAAGTGTTTATATTTGCTACGGTTTCGCGACATGATAAAATCTTTGTATTGGATAGTGTCGTTGAGCCACAGATTATATAACACGACGCTACGATCGAATCAACGGAGGGATAACTGCCGGGAAACGGAGGGAAATCATATATATCGTCAAATAACATTAACCTATAGCATATATTACACAAAATTTATGAAAAATTCACCTTCAATAGTGATATCGAAGTTCGAACATTTTGTTATTAAACAATTATAAACACGAGGTCAATGTTTTACTTTTTTATATCTAATGTTAATTTGTGAAACTTTCTTCCGATTTCGATCAAGAAGTACGTTTTATATTCCTATATGTTAATGCAACGATGGATCACGACCGCTCTGTAATGAGTGTACAGGATAAGAAGAATGTCAAACAGGTAAGTTTCAGCATGTTGCTTACCGTGTTTCGATATTGTAGAGAGTATACTTTGCTGTTGTTGAATAACGATACACCTGTAAAACAATAATCATCTGATAGACACAGGTCTTGAAAAGGAAAATCTTACCGAATTCTATACTTTTACCCATTACTAATAATTTAAATCTAGAAGTGGTTAAATGCGTAAATCACAGAATCTGCTAGTTTTGTAAACATATTTTTGAGTTGGGTAGTCCATTTATCGAAGAAAGCAACTGCACTCTTTTTTATGGAATACATACATGTTTTTCCCACGACAGACTAAAACAATTCCCTAAATGTTTATCGTTTTAATTATACAATTATTTTATTAAGCATATTTATATATTATCTAAACAGTGTATCATTATCACAAATTTATTGTAAATGTAATCATTGATAAGTGATAACAGTTATTTAGTAAAACCATATATAATTTTCAGCACATTTTTATAAAAATATGTATATGTGTATATCGTGATAACTATACATATTTAAACTTTTGGTTTATGCAAAACATTTAAAATTTCCATTAATTAAGTAATATGTGTAATTCCACAATGTAAATTTTAAAAAGTATTTATATACTAATGGTTAAAAGGCTAAAATTTTATTTTAATTAACAAACGAATGTAAAATTAAAATTACACTTACAGATTCAACTTCACTTGGTGCCAGAATGTAACTTCTATCCGCTGATAAGATAGGACTATTGGTGTTTAAGAAACCCTGAAAAATATTTGAACAGTAAAATATTAATGGAGCCGAAGTAGAAAACCAAGTTTCGTACGTACAAATAACCATAAAATTTTTATATTTACTTTCTCGGTAAAATTCTTCTAATGAAACTTACCATAAGTTCTCCAGGAACGAGTACTCGGCGTTGCAGCGTCGGGACGTCAAACAGATAAATACCGGACTCTCCTGGCACGGTGAATGTGAATTCCGTATCTGTCGAGTATCATTTCACACATTTTTAATAGGGTTTTTATCTACCTCTCCACTGAGGAGATTATTTTTAATTATCAATAGATGTATTGATTAAATAGGTTACCTGATATCCACCTTCCAGTGAATCCTCTTTGGGAAAAAGATCCAGAGACAAAGTCCTCAAGCGTGAACGGGTCTTGCGCTGCTGTAAGTCCCAGCAACGCCACCCATATATACAACGTGCCAATCTATTAAATGAATATATTTTCTTAAAATCAGCACATCGCTTGTCTGTTAGCAAGAATATAAAGAGTTCTACATAGAATACTACGTGCCGGAAGTTATAGGAATCCTAAGTTTAGGTTCAGCAACAACCCTTCGATAGTATCCACAATTTAAAATCTGTGAATTGCAGTGACGTCTTTCAAAGACAATTGCATAAGAGAAAGTATTACACGTCAGAATTTACGTCAACAAATTTATTAATTTCCTATTAAATATTGAGAGAGCGCTTGGTGTATTAATATTTAGGTCATACATACCATTGTGATGCACTTGTTGGCGGCTTTGTATCGCCAACAGGACTGCTTTACTATCAATAATATTTGCTTATCGGATAAGCAGTATCTTTAAAGTAAATTATAGTAGCCATATAATAAAACCTTGTCTCAACGAATGACGATTAGATACATTTTATGGATACAAAAATGTTAATTTTTATCATGCCTGTTACATTGTGTAGAGATGAATTTTTAACTTTTCTTTTTTTAACCATTGACATTGTATTTCATGCTTATTAAAAGCTATATATTGTTACTAGGCCAGAGGAATGCCTTCCAGTATAGAAAAACAAACGTACGAGAGAATAATTAATCGTAAAGAAAAACACCAAATTGTAAAAAATAGTGATCGAAATACTTCGGACAAATAAAAAAATACTGTGATTTCGTTATTTGCAATACATTTTTTAGAGTTAAATAAAACCAAATTTCTCACAGGAAACATTTATTGTACAATTACTCGTATAATGTTACACATTTCATACAAATAAATCTTCTTCCTACATAAAAGTTAAAACTGCTCTAATTGTTCCACTCCAGGGACTTATTCCTTCTACGTTTATCTCGATTCCGTCGATTCATCCAAAAACTCTTGATCTTTCTTTTTTGCTGTTTTGACCAGATTCAAATCGTTGCTTTGGTGACCGCGCAGAAAATTTATTGCCGTCACAAGTCACTCCATAGCTTTGTATGCGTACAAAACATGCAACAGATGCTTTGCTTCATGACGTTTGTTTATCGTCGACGAATAAAACAATCTGCTATAAATCCAAGAGCTGCAGAATAAAAGCACATGATGCATCTTCCGCAGCCTCCGATTGGCGCCTTAAGATTTCCTCCAAGCGAGCCTTTCTATAACATTTCGTTAAATTAAATCATCATTCTCTTGCGTCTTCAAGTGTCAACCTAATCTAAATTCTTCTAATAATAAAAACTTATTAACCTGAAAATAAATGTTAAAGCAATATTGTAAGAAAATGTGTCAGGTTATTTGTGTGGTTACTGTATCAAGGTATGTGTGTCTATGTGTGTTTATGGGTGTGTATGTCTGTACAGACGGACCATGCTTAATGTCTGCGAGGCGGACGCCGAGATTCGTGCATTCGTCGCTCGTATTCAGCCATGTGCTGCCGTCGCTGCTCCTCTTTTATTGCGATCTGAAATTTTATATATTATTACTTTACCTGCCCAAGACTTAGTTCTGTAAGTTGGATTCCCAGAAATAATGTTTTTATGTAACTAAGGCCGAAATAACCTTGCTAAAACCCTGTAATATAAGTTATCGTATGGCATTTTTTGATCTTAAATAAACTATATTTTTATATATAAATGCGCTTCAAGAGATCTATATCAAATATTTCAAAAATATGTAAAATAACTTTAAAGATTTCAAATAAATCATGTGTAGTGAAGTGAGTGTAGTGTTACTGATGTTTTTAAATAAAGTATTAAAAATAATCAGCTATAACCTTTTTAGGTCAAAATTCAGTATCTGTTTCATGATCATTTGTTAATATAATCTCACAGACTCCTGTGCCTTAGAAACTTTTTGGGTCGAAGGCAAGTCGTTTTCTTCACGATGTTTTTCTCCACACACAGACAAAGACCATTGTGCACAGCCGGGGATTGAACCAACAACCTCAGGGATGAGAGTCGCACGCTGAAGCCACTTGGCCAACACTGCTGGTGTATTCTACTATATTCAATTATATATAATTACCGTTTCAGCAGAGAGTGGAAGCCAATATATGCAAGGAGTGGTCTTAGTTTTTCTGAACAAGTCATCTAAAAGTTTCGCAGGCGCTTCTTCTTCCTTCTTTTTAAATTTCCGCGCTGTTAGGGGACAATTTTAAGATCTTTATATTTGTTTGATATATTACTAAAGTAAATAAAAATCATATACTAAATCACTTGGGCTAATGAAGAAACAGTATACTAAAATTCATCAAAATATTGTATGTTACGATATTCTGAAACATGAATCTGGTTTAGAGGAGCTATTAGACCGCAAGACACGATTGTAAGATGACATACAAATTAATCACCACAATAACTATACATATACAAAAATTGTAAGCAAGTCAAATTCTAGACCATCTACCGTGCACATCCAGTCACAATCCATAAACAGATTATAATGAAATTTGGTATAGACATCTATTACTTTCTATAAAAACTATAACCATTTAATAAAACCAACTTTAATAAAAAATTTACGGGTTGGGTTTACAATTCAATACCTTGAATTTGCTTATACCGAGAATGTACGAGTCTAAGCGTACAAAAAACGAATTATTATCTAGTTCGGTTAGGTTAGGTTAGGTTAGGTATTGAATTGTAAACCTTAACCGACCAAAACACCACCCTACCTGGTTCAGGGCTTCTTTCAGGTGACCGATGTCTCCGCTTATCAGTTGGTCTCTCTTCTCTGGGGTGTTTTTCTTTCTCTTTAATCTTTTCATTCTTTCCTAAGTCCCACTCCCGCATAGCTGCCTTCCTCTCCCATGGTCTGTCCTATAAAAAAAGTAGTACTGTGTACAACAATCATAATATATGCACACAGATTGTATCTGGTTCATCATTTTCTCATTGTTTGTATGGTGACTGAGGTGTTCGAATCAAGGTCCCATGAGACATCTACATAACAGTATCATCAAATTCGTGTATTTCTAATATGGGGATCTCTCTATTTCTCAGTCCAACCCAACTTAAGTATATGATACTAATAGTCTGTATTAAACATAAGAGTTGTTACTTTATGTGTATTCACCCATCCTTGAGTGTACGTTCCATATTTAAGCCACTAGGCCAAGACGTAAAAACAATATGATTTTCCATTTATTTGCTAAATTCTTGAATTAAGTAGAGTTTTCAATTCACAATCTGATGTTAATTAAGTTCAAACTTACCGTTTCACCCTTTTCTCTTTTCATGTCTTGCTCGCGCAGCCAATCTTCAACAGTTCCAGGAATGGTAGAGGCCTGAGCATTATTCTTATCTTCATTTGCTTTTGCCTTATCAAAATCCTCTTGTGCTGAGAAGTCCACTTGCAAGGACTTAGGATTAGATACTGGCCATGTCACTCCATGCAATGCATGTCTTGTTTCAACAGCTTGTCTGCAAATTCAAATATTTTAAGTTTGTCTGTCTGTTACACTTTCAGACTTATACCACATTTGTACATGAGGGCAAATACTAGTTATAATATACTTTTTATAATCAGAAGTTACAAACTCATCAGTATTTTCTGCTTGTGACTACTAAATAATAAAAATAATATCACTCTGCTTAATATTAACTTAATGAGTAAAATCAATAACTATTATTTCATAAAATATTTACATATTAAGGTATACTTACTCTTCATTTTCGTAAATAACAAAGCATTTTGATTTAATCTTATCAATCCAAAAGCCATTCTCAATGATTCTTCCCGTCCTTTGCAATAAATTCTTCAATTGTGGTAAAGTAAAAGGTCTGACCAGATTGGTTATATAGAGAATATTTGATTGTTGGTGTCTCGGTGGACTTGGTGGCTTTGCAATAATACTATCATTTTCCTTTACAATGGAAATTTTTCTGGATGAACCTATTTGTGTATCACAACTTCTCATATTTTCCTTGTTCTTTTCATCTACCTCTTTCTTGTTATTAACATTATCTGTATTGTCAATTACTATTTTTGGCAACACTGGTCTTTCAATTTTTTCTGTGACTTCAATTCTTTTATGTTTCCTCTCTTCAATAACTTCCTCAAATTCAGTAGGCTTAACATCTGGTATTATTTCTTTAAGAACATCTGTTGAAATTGTTATAGACTTTTGAGATTGTAATTTTATTGGTCTTGAACCCCACCGCCTCTTTCTGTTTATAACAAGTGGAGCAGATTGCCCATTATTTAAATCTTCTGTTGGTTTTGCACCTTCAGCCTCCATTTTTATTTCTTCTTTTGAAGGGACTGTATTTGATACAGAATTATCAATGTTGGTCTCCACTTTATTGCTGGATTCTAATTTTTCTTCATGACTATTCTCTACAACATCATTTTTACTATCAGAAGTAAGAACCTCAGAAGGAGACTCTTTTTGTTCTGAAACCTCATTTTCAGCTTCATTTATACTTACCTTACTAGAATTTTGGGAAGTGTCTGCATCCTTTTGTAATGTACCTGGATTGTTTGAGTCATCTTCCTGAGGTTCCTTTAATTCTGATGATTCACACCTTATTTCTTCGGCATGCAATTCCAGAACCTCTGATCTTTCCAATGAAGGGCTTCTTTTTCTTTCTGGATTGTTTGTCTCAGTTATAACTGCCTCCTCTTGTTTTGGTGATGCAACAGTTGTATCAGCATCAGATGTTTGATCCTGAACTTGTTTTTCATCAATTCCTGTATTCATACCTTCTTCATTATTATCTTTAGAAACAACATTTTCTTTGACCTCATCACTTGTAGTAGACATGGGAGTTTCATCAGGTATGCATTCTTTGGATTCCAGAGCCTCACTACTCTGACTGATTTCAGAGGTGGATTTAGTTGGTTGAAGTTCTGACTCTATTTCCATTTCATTTACTTGTCCTTCAACATTTTTATCTGCAGATTCTAACATTTCTGCGGTAGATTTCCGCGTGCGATATTTAGGTTTCTTTTTCTCTTCATCATCGACACTAGGGGTATCACTAGAGCTTGTAGCACGCGAATGCTTCCTTTTACTACGAGGGGATCTATCAACACGTTCCGGAGTAGAAGGGGGGCGTGTGAGACAAATCTTTAATTTCTGAATTTCACCATCACTAGAAGTATCAGCCGCCTTCACATGCCAAACTTGCTCTTGTGTCTGTTCTGGACTTTCCTCTTTCGTAGCAGTTTGAACAATCTCCGGTAAGGGTTCGGAAACAATTGAAGTTTCCGTTGGTACTGTTTCTTCTGCAGATTCATTATCAGAAGAAGAAGATTGTTTCCTCCGCCTGCTTCTAGTACGCCTTAATTTTTCTGGTTTATCTTTCTCTTTTTTCTCGGGTGAGGTCTTAGCTTTCTTAGCAGCCCCTTTTTCACTTCTGCGACGCATTGTCTAAAACGTTAAATGTTCTATTAAAATAATTCGTTTCAGAATATGATCAAAAATAGACAGAATATTAAAATAATCTTACAGCAAAGTTTAAACAAATAACCAAACAAACACAACTGCACGCCCGATTAGTTACAGCACGAAACTTCAAAGCTATTCGCTCATTGCTAAACAGCGGCGAGCGGCCATATTGATTTTTGACTTTATGAAAATAAGATTATTAACATAGAATAAAATACTTTGACGCTATGTAGTATGTACACAAAATTAATTAATTACGTACTTCCCTCCGCGGAAATCGGAAGAGACAACGACTACAATATTTAAATTATAACGAAGAACACAATTATATTTATATTAATTGATATTATAGATATAGACAAAATGTTGTATATAAAATTGTTCCAATTCTTCCGGATTCTTTAACTATCTGTGCCTGTTCTATTATATTCTAAAGTCAGAACATGGAGGACTGGAAATCTATACTGATTTTATGAAGAAGTAAAGTTTTTAAAGTACAACCTCATGATTAAATAATCTCTGGATGTGCTGAACTGATTTTGAGCATTGAACATTTTATAATATATAGCAACACATTTACTCATTGATTTACTTTGTGCCAATGGACTTTGTATCCGGCTAATAAATAAATTAAAAAAAAAATTGATTTACTTTCATGTCAAACTAGACATTAGAATTATTGACAATTAACCAAATAACAAATAACGTTATCTGCGGAGTGCGGACTGCATTTTATTTTTACATATACTTAATAACTTTTATGTACCTATTATGGTATGTACAACTTGAATTTAATTAATCGATTTATCTTATTTTTACACAATGTTAAGGTGAGACTTACTATTTTATATTTGGATGTATACAAACTGAAATTCAAATTATGTGATATAACGACTCGTATTTATCAAAACCTTTTGTTTCAGATAGTATTCAGCTTTTATGTCATAGTACAGGCCTGTTACTGTTTGTTTCTAGATGTTTGGTGTCATTATCAGAATGATAATGTATAAAATATTACTGTAATAGGCATATCTGCATTTTTTCATAAGTAACATGGGTAACCAAAATAGTTGCTGTTGTTATCGAAGTCCATCACCTATCCGAAAAGATATTGTGAAACTAGAGGATTATCTTCCAGAAGGTGAAGTAAGTTCAAATAATATACAGCATATCAGTGAAAGGGAGCCAGATGATGGTGATATTGATCCCTCTCAAGATCCCATTGCTGGTACTATTTTTATGGAGAGATCGAAAGCTTCTATTGAAAATGGTATGACAAGAAAAAGAAGCCAACATCAAATTGCAGAAAATAAGATGAAGAAAAGCAGTTCCTGTTCTACAATTTATTTAGATGATAGTACTGTTTCACAGCCTAACTTAAAAAACACTGTCAAGTGTGTTGCTCTTGCTATCTACTACCATATAAAAAACAGAACATCTGAACGTAGGTTAGATATATTTGATGAAAAGTTGCATCCATTAAGCAAGGATGGGGTCAGTGATGATTATGATAGGTATAATCCTGAACATAAACAAATTTATAAATTTGTACGAACTCTGTTCAATGCTGCACAACTCACAGCAGAATGTGCTATTATTACATTGGTTTATTTAGAGAGGTTGCTGATATGTGCTGAGTTAGATATAGCACCATCAAACTGGAAAAGAATAGTATTGGGAGCAATTCTACTTGCTAGTAAGGTGTGGGATGATCAAGCAGTCTGGAATGTCGATTACTGCCAAATTCTAAAAGATATCACAGTGGAGGATATGAATGAGTTAGAAAGGCAATTTTTAGAAATGCTTCAGTTTAATATTAATGTACCTTCTAGTGTATATGCAAAGTATTATTTTGACCTCCGAACATTAGCTGAAGCCAATGACTTGGCATTTCCTAGTGAGCCTCTTAGTAAAGAAAGAGCTCAAAAATTGGAAGCAATGTCTAGAGTAATGGAAGACAAGATTTCTGCTGAAATAGTGAAGAATGGTTTAAAGAAATGGTCAAGTTTAGACAATGTCAATTCTGGTGCTGGAGTAAGGCGCAGTGTTGCCATACTTTCATAAGATCTTAAAGAAAATTTTACTATTTTGGATTTTCAAAATGTATATATTTTAAATATTGCACCAGTTTATAATTCAAAATTATGAAAAACATAATGCTTTTGAGACACCTTGAGATTGGCTATTTTAATTTGTAGCAATCATCAAGGAAGACCAGACAAGTTGGTAAAGTACTTTTAGACTACAATTCTTAAATATTATTTTATAATGAGACAGCCAATAGTTAGGGATTAATGATCTGATCTCTTCATATTTGAATCGTGAAATGTTAATTATATTAATTCTTAGAATGAAAGACTTGTAAATTGTGGTCCAATATATTTTGTATTATATCCATAAACTACAGTAACTACTTTCTTTTTCTTTAATATGCTTCCAGTTGCTTTTAATTATTTTTAAGAAGCACTAAAGATAGATTGCTTCCAAAGCTATTTTGCTTAGTATATTTAAGATATTGTCTAGAATGTGAAATTGTCTTGACTGAACTAAAGTTTTGTGATTGTGGTATAAATGTATTAGTCACTTTTAAAAATATTCTAATATTGCATTTAGATTGGAAGTAGAATGTGTATGAATCATGCCAAATTATTTTATAATCTATTACAATTAAGTAAGCTTAATAAGTAAGGGACATTAAGCAGTTACTATGTTACTTATGTTGGCAATAACTATATTTTATCTGTACAATATAGTATAGGAATTGATTTATATTATGAATACCTACAGTTTTATTCCATATGTAATTCAGAATTCATAATTATTGTATCTTCTTAAGAGGAATAAACATTTTATATGAGACTTTCAACATGTTTTTTATTTGGCTAAAACTGTTATCAAAGCATACTAAAAAATCAAAAAATATAATTGTAATTGCCTCATTTTGTCAGCCTGAGTCTACTTTGTACACAATATTTGTTAAAACAATATATGAATAAGAATTTACCTTTATTATTTTATTTATTTATTTTTTAATAATTGAAACAATAACTTTATTTAACAACCAATATGTATTATCAGTCATCTCTTAGGTTAGTTCTATACTAACATTTTTATTATACTCTTTAGATTATTATGAAGCTGGTCATTTGCAGACAAAGAGCTTGGTAAATAATCACAATATCAACTATGCTAAAGGTTTTAGGTCTTTTAAATAAGAACTGTAGTTTTCTAGTATATCAACTACATCACTCTTTTTGTGTATTTCTTCATCATATTCAGGGCCTACAGACCATAAAGTTTCCAAATCATAAACTTTCCTAGTTTTGTCTGAAAATATGTGTAATGCAATATTACCTGTAAAGAAAAATCAAAAATTATATCAACATTAAGTTAATAAATTTTAAGCATAGAAAATAAAAAGAAACACTTTAACCTAAATCTAAAGCAATCCACTGATCGGAATCCTTTCCTTCTAAGCGTGGTATATAGTCAGATTTGCTACATTTTCGCTTATATACTTTTCTCACAAATTCTGCTAAAGCCTGAATATGTTTTTTACTTCTAGCTGTCACAATGCAGATATAATTAACATAATTTATGTGTTTGGGTACCGTAGCAACAAATACATCTCTAGAATTTTCTCTATGCAATAGTTCAACTAAATCTTCAATTTCAAAAACACCATTTTTCCCTCCTAAAATAAAAAAAATCATTTTAATATATTATACAGATTAAATATTCTTTGTCACCAATACAATTTAAACTTACTTTCTAAATTAATTCCATCAAATTCGTCACTTAGCAGAGGATAATGATTATTTAAATTAATTTCATCTACTGTGTGTACAATAAGTGGTGAATTTTTCTCCGTGATTAGTTGATATTTACGCCCAATACCAGGTGAAGTTTTATTAGACGTATTTCGAGGATATTTCAAGGTAACACCGCTATTAAAATCGAGCTTATGTAAATCCCCAAATCTTTGATGTCCCAAATTTCTTTTCAGGCTTCTAATAGTTTTATACATCTCTTTTCGATTCTAGAACGTTTTAAAATTTCAGAATTTATTGAATCTTATCGTGGTATGTGTTAAATTACTATTTAAATCACTTTTAATGTAGCATTACACTTATAAAATTTAGCTCGATTTACCAATCGAATCGATCATAATAATTTTATTTTAGCTCTTGAGGTTTGACTCTAGAGTTAAGCTTTGTAGTTTGTGGGTTATGTTTTGATTGTCTCCAGTCTAATTTGTACTGACATATTTATTTTAATTTGTAATATTATGACATCTGCAGCCACAAGAACAACAGCTGTCATTTTACCACGTCTTTATATTTTTTTCTTAGATTACTAATCTAACAGAATATTAAATGCGCACCAGCTAAGTATCAAGTCAAATACTTTAGCTTGAGGCAAAATCACTTGTTCACTTGGCAAAAGGTGAGCTAGTTACACTTCCATACAAATACGGTTAGTGTTAGTGTGTCACGACTATCGAAAAGTGACTTCGTGATCCGCTCAAGCTCCGTGACCTGTTGGAATTTCACCACTCTTCCGAACGCGTGACGACACTATCAAATTTTCAAAGATTTTAAAAGAAAATACATAGTAAAATAATTTTGACTAAAACACCAATCACATTCCTAGTATCGCAAAGGTCTCCTGGGCATTTCGCAGACTTTTCTGAGCAACTTTACTGCTCCGAAGATTTCTGTACGTTGGTGAACGACAGCCACGCATTCCAAAATTACGTGGGTGTTTGATCTGGGCTTAAACAGTTTCTGAACATAGAGCTGTCTGTCGCACCTAGGATAAAAAGATGTTTATTATCCTTGACAGTGGCCCGTAATTGTCCCTATCATTATACTACTACTACTCTGCGGTCCGGGTTTTTGCGACCATCGGTGATGATGGAATATATTAGATCTTTGGCAAATCCAGTTTAGCACTTGCGAGAATGGCAAGGGAAGGAGCGGATCCGTCTGCAGCATCATTTACGAGTCATCCACTGAGTCTTTTTCTTCACTGTAGGGTAATCCTGTTTGGGTTAGGGTTATTGCCTCCAGTACATTGTGATAACATGGCGCGAATATGAGAGGTTAATACTCTATCGCCCTGTTGAGAATGACTGTCTGGGTACGGTAGTAGTTCTTTCTCATAGACAATGGAGGATAAGCCTGATGGCAGCTAGTACTGCCTCATGTTGTTAATAGAAGTCTAAGGGTACACGAAATATGAAATTATACTTGAGGTTTGTCCTCAAAATTAGCATAGATCATATGTAGTAATATACTGTGTCGCCATTCCGCACTGTGGTTGAGGGAAGATAATTGTTTACGTACGTTTTAACTCATCTTTAAAAAGGAAGGTAATGTTGAAATTTTCCTGATCTTTGCCTGCCCTACCGACGATCGCCACTCGAACAGCGCATTTTTTCCTTAAAAGAGTTCAAGACAAGTAAGCGTAAACGAATGTAACGACTTCGACGATTTATTGAAAAAATTCAAAGGGTTTGAAAATGCCGCCCAAAAAAAGGTGGTTAAAAGAAATATAGACAGAGTTAGTTGGAAAAAAACTGGAGAAGACCCGAGAAGGAGTGGAGAGGAGAGATACAGGATAACAAGAAAAAAATTATAAAATGTAAAAATCTATAAATCTAAACTGTATATTATTTCTGTTGTAATGATTGGAAATTCAACAGGCTTACGTGTACCGCATGCATATTAACCTTCATGAATTATTTTTTTACAAACATCTCATTATTATATAACTTAACTTTGTAGTTATATACTATTTGATATTCGAAATACTAATATATTAGCTACTACTAACTAACAAATGACTAATAGGTACTAACAAAATAGGATGAAGCACTTGAAACGCAGATACTTTTACCACCCTATGTTAGGCATGTGCCCGCAAATCGCAATCTAATGTTGGTAAAGGTTTTAAATTTAATTTTCCAGTTAGTGTACTTGAAAGATATGCAATTTTTGTTTTATTTATGGCAAGTCAATGAACAAGCTTTGACTGCCCTGCTTTAAAGTATAGATTCATAAGAATCTTATTAGATCTTAATTATATCTTAATGATCTTAATATTCTGATTTTCTATAACACTAGATAAAATAATACACCTTTAAACAAGCAAAAAACTATTTATTTCATTTATTCATGGTTTAGAATAGACCTTCTATGTCTCCAGTGGTAGTGTTCAAGTCAATGTCATAAATACTGGGGCGAGTGGGCAACCCAGGCATCTTGGAGATTTCACCGACCATAGGAACGACGAAGCCAGCGCCCACAGATACAAATATGTCGTTAATCCGTAGAGTGAAGCCAGTTGGCGCTCCTTTGATTGAAGGATCGCCAGTCAACGAGTTTGATGTTTTGGCCATGCAGATCGGGAATTTGTCATAGCCCTGTAAATTGTCACAGATTACGAAATACGTCTTATAGTATCATATGAAAAAGTATTTGTTTTCGAATATAATGGTCTCAAGCAACGTTTAAAGAACCATTTTATAAATAATATTATTGACGAGAAAGAAATAATAAGTGTTCCAAGAAATAATGTCAAATATATGTAACAAATTTAGTACAAAAATAATATCTGAAATATACTAGAAATATACCTTCTCCGTGAACCGCTTAATCTTATCCAGTACATCATCAGTGTATTCAATCTTTCCAGCTCCGTACATCTCGAACGCTATCTTCTGTATCTTGTCCTGTATGGATAGGTCCAGAGGGTAGAGGTAATTGAAGTTGGAAGGTGTTTCACAAGCTTCGATCACGGCATCAGCTAATTCCAATGCGCCGGCGCCGCCCTTAGCCCAATGATCGCAGATCACTGCTCGAAATGCGCCATTCTTAAGGGCATATTCCTTCACCATGTTAAGCTCTGCTTGAGTGTCGTTCCTGAAACATATTATCGAAGTTTTGTTAATATCAATTACAATAAATGTTTGTATGGAAGACATGCGCAGCGTTCGGCGGGCGTATTTGAAACTTAACGAAAACATTATATAATTCGAATAGAATCAGTATTAACAAGTTGTTCTGAATAGTTCCTCGTATCGTGAAAGTTCCAATCCAATTCCTCTAATCATTTAATACGTATGTATGCTAGCTTAGTGGCTTCGACGTGTGACTGCCATTCCCGAGGTCATGAGGTCATCAGGTAATTTAGTTCGCCGGCTGTGCGGTATTTAACAACAACACTCCCTCGTACGATGAAGGAATACATCGTGAGGAAACTATTATGACTCATATAGTCTGTGTGAGGCACACTAGGCTATTAGAAAAAAAAGATCCAGACCTGAAAGGTCTTTTTATATACAATAGTAAACTAGCATGAGTTGAATTAAGATCGTGAAAATCTAAATACAGTGCTAGACTAGAATTATTTTACTTATAAATATAAACTAAAATAGAATAAAAGAATATTTACCCATGTTTGTTGATAGCGATTACAACGGGTACGTTGAATTTTTTCCCGTTGCTTATGTGTTTTCCCAAATTGCAGAGACCTTTGTTCAAAAGGTCTAAGTTTTCCTAAAAATGTTTTCAATATTAAAACAAACCGGTCAAGAAATTTTCGAGCATTGTTACAACCTCTCCAGTGTTATTGAACTTCTTACGAAGTGAAAAAACCTATTGATTTTTATGGCAATATTAAATCTATAGTATCGCTTTCGAACTCGATATAATTTTTATCACTTCTATGAGAAAATACGTGATAATCAAATAATTTACGAAGTAGAATTACGTCTATTTATGTATCACAATCTGAGCGTAGGATAATTTTCTAAGTATAATTAAAATTCGATTTTGATGTTTTTTTTTTAATTATTCGAATTTATTCGAAAGAATGCGTTTTTCCTATTTTTTATTTTTTCCGCGTGTTTTAATTTATTGACAGCCAGTAAGGTTTTAATATTATTTTGGTGATCGATCTCTTTTATACTAACAGTATCTTCATACCTATAAATTTTTGGTTAATTGCGATGTGATAAAAGACAAAATATAAGCTACGTGCAGGAAATTCTAAATATGTTCACCTCCACGTAGACCTGATTCAGGGGCAGTCCAGGGCTGACAGTGGGTCCACCTCCGTGCATCTTTAGAGCTCGAACCGTGCATACGATTACTGCGCAGTGCGGCTTATCATCACCAGCCCGGCACTTTATGTCGAAGAACTTCTCCATGCCTAAAAATATTTGGTGTGACGGAAAATATGTATAGGTAGGAAGGTATCTTTGTTTTATTGTTGGAAGGTTAAAATAGCCGCAGATATGTTTTATCTCTATACTCTATTGATGATTTAGGGATATCATAAATAATAATTATCTATGGACAAAAACGAAAAATGTTAGGGTTAAAAACGGCTTTTTTATTAAAAACACTAACGTTCTAGATAATTCTAAGTTCAAAAAATGTCTCACCAATATCAGAACCAAATCCAGCTTCGGTGGCGACAAACCCGTTCTCCTTGACGAGCTTCATGGCGATCTTGTCAGCGACGATGGACGAGCAGCCATGAGCGATGTTGGCGAAGGGACCCGTGTGGACCAGCACTGGGGTACCTTCCAGAGTCTGCATCAGGGTTGGCTGGAAGGCGTCTTTCAGGAGAACCATGAGAGCGCCAGTTACACCCTGAAGAGTAAGATTGTGGTAATAATTTATAAGTAATCATAAAACTAAAAGAATCTTACATATAATAAATTAAATATGGATAATAAAAAATAAATACATATATTTAATAGTTTTCTAGCAGTATGAGTGCCTTTGCTAAGCTATCTAAGTTCTATTTCAGAAGGACCTTAAGTTAAGAAATACTTTCTTTTTTTATTGAACGGGCAGAAGGCTCACGTGAAGTTAAGTGATACGCTCTATTCTTGTTGGACCCTAAATCGAAATAGTTTGTATATACTTATCTTTATTAAAACAGTACATATTATGTAACGATAGATGGTTTAATACATCAGAATAGTCCAAATTTGCGTTTACATATAACTTACAAGATCATCAGCAGTGACCGGGTTGCCGCGTTTATCCAGGGCAACAACCATGTTAGAAAGTCGGTCTTTGATGTCTTCAATGTCCTTGCCCAAAGCCAGTACAGCCATGATCTCTGAGGCAACGGAGATATCGAAACTGGTCTCCCGAGTAAATCCTTTTTCAGTTGGTGATTGGCCAATTGTAATCTTTCGAAGGTATCTGTCGTTTAAGTCCACCACTGGAATAGTATTTAGAATATTTAAATAATGTAGAGATCGGTCAGAATAATTGAAAAAAATAAAGACTCCCATGACGAGACCATCTATGTTGAAACTTATTAGATTTTAACGTAGTCTTAAATTTGAATCCCTATCCTTAGATAAAAAGAGCACTTCTAACCAACTAATTAGTAATTAATGTATTCCCTTAGTTAACTAAGTTTGGCAGTATTAAATAAATACAAAATTTTAGATCTCCGTATGTATGTATATATATAACTTATTTTTACTAAGTGATATTTCTATTGACATATGCCCGGTGATATTACGATGTAATACATACCTATTTGATTTATGCAATTACTTCAGCATTTTTCTTCTAGAATCAATAACACAGACGCCGAAATATATTTGTATTTTATCTATCAGCTTACCAATACAGTTTTACAAAATTGAGGGTAGTACCGATAATTATTGTTTTTAACCGCAAACATTAAAATTACCTCTATTCCACATTATTTTAGTTGTGTCAATATCAAGTCTTGCAAACTTGGTTCTCTCTTCCGGTGTCAATAAGTCAGGGTCTGTCTTGTTAATGCCCAGACGGTTCAACCGTCTTAGTTGAATTGCTGAGAACTTCCTCACTCCCTTGATCTTTGGTACCAATCGGTCATAAAGTGGACCGTCTTTTTGGGTTAATTCGTGGAATATCCTGGCATCCATTTGAGCAGCAAGAAGGTTGTTTGCTGCAGTAACTGCGTGAATGTCGCCAGTGAGATGCAGGTTGAAATCTTCCATGGGAATGACCTAATTGCGTGAGAAAGACTTTACTAAGTGGGTTTCTATTTAAAATAATAACTCTAGGCTTTTTTATCAAGCTTGTATATTCCATTTAAATTGTTAAAAAATCTTTTTAAATTTTTCCTAATTATTATTTTTTAATTTTTCCTGATTAATACACATATTCACCTGTGAATAACCACCTCCAGCGGCTCCACCCTTAACTCCAAAAGTCGGACCCTGGCTGGGCTGACGCATGCAGGCGAAGGAGTTACGACCTCTGTGAGCAGTGAGGGCTTGAACCAGACCCAGTAGGGTGGTACTTTTACCCTCACCCAAGGGTGTTGGAGTTATACTAGAAAAAATAGGATTTTAAGTAAAACCATATATACCGATTCAGAGCTATCTCATAGATATGTAATAACATAGATACTTTGTGAATTAAAATAAGTTTTCCTTCAATATATTTATTATACTATGTATAAACATAATCACCCTACAGTTACTACATACAATCGAATTCCTAACATATTACGCGATTACTTGAGTAACAGTATTAAAAATGTAATACATCTTAATATATATAAATCTGCTGTCACGATGTTTGTCCGCGATGGACTCCCAAACTACCGAACCGATATCAATCAAATTTGCACACCGTGTGTAGTTTAATCTAACTTAAAAGATAGGATAGCATACATCTCAATTTATAACCGCAATATTATTTTATTGCAAATATTTGTTTATCATTTGATACAATTCTAGCAGATGGCGCTGTGTTAAAAGTACCAACGTTTCACATAACGTATCTACCTTTCAGATAAGTTCTCCTACCGTTTCCCTTGAATAGTTTACTACTATGTAATAGAACAAAAACATTAGCACACAGCAACGCTTGGCCGAGTCTGCTAGTATACATATACACTATATAGTTCAGAAGCTTTCCTTTTTGTTCTGTTACTAATATATAAATGTCTTTATACTACCAGAGATAAATCGATATATTGAAACAAAATTTTCTATAAGAGTAATCAATAAATATTAAATCTATAATAATAATAAAAATCTTACCCTGCAACTACGATGTACTTGCCACCTTGTTGGTCCTTCAACCGGTCGAGTACTTTGAGCGATATCTTCGCCTTTGTGTTTCCATACTGCGAGATTTCATTTGGATACAAGCCTAGTTCCTCGACTAAATTGCCGATGTCCTTTGGTTTTTGCGAACGAGCGATCGCTATGTCGCTGGAATGTAAAAAAAATGTAGCGAGCCGTCTTGTGAGTGCTAGGGCGGCATTATCACGGTATATACGTATACATTTTTTGTAAATCGCACGTATAAAACGGATTTTAGATTTGCGTGTCAAACTAAACTAATGATTTATATTTATACATATATAAACAATAAACTAGTACAAATAAAAAAAATAAAATTTACAGTAACATATTTGTACAGACTTATTAACAAAGGCTATTATAGATAACTCCAAACAGATAGCTGTACCCAGACGTAAAAGAATTATAAAACCCTGGGTGACACCTGGGCTCCTCAGATGTATGCGCAACAGGGATAACCTTCACAAAAAAACTAAAAAAAATCCAACTGACGCAATATTAGCAGTGACGTATAAAAGATATAGAAATTTCTGTAATTCGTTAGTAAAAAAAGTTAGGCGTGCGTATGAAAAGGATGAAATTACTAGACATAGTACAAACAGCAGGAAACTTTGGGAGACCATTAATAATATTACACAATATAAGAAACCTATATCATCTTCTATAGAACTTTTAAAAAACTGTAACCCACAAGAAAAAGTTAACAGTGTAAATTCATTCTTTGTAAATGTAGGGAAAAACATTGTTACCGGTCTAGGGATTGAAAATAGCTTTTCCTATAACACTTCTCCCGCCCCGTCAATAAATTCTCTTGTCCTCATGCCCACTGACAATGCAGAGGTTAAGAGTTTGGTGATGGGTCTGAGAGACAAATGTGCTGTTGGTAATGATTTGATACCTAGTCGACTTCTCAAACAGCACATTGAAGTTTTGGTCCCACCCATCACTTACATATGCAACCTCTCCATGGAAACAGGAGTGTTTCCAGACATTTACAAGAAATCCCGCATAACGCCTATCTACAAGGGTGGTGACAAAAGCCTTGTAGACAACTACAGGCCTATCTCCTTACTTCCCATCATGTCGAAAATCTTGGAACGTCTGATTAACAGGAGATTGGTTCATTTTCTCGACAAATATAATATAATCTCTGACTCCCAATATGGTTTTCGTTCGGGTAGGTCCACTGATGACGCAGTGCATAGCTTGACTGATTTTGTAGTTAGGAATATGGATAGGAGGGAAAAAGTTATCGGTATCTTCATGGACTTGAGCAAAGCGTTTGACACCGTTTCTATTGAAGTGTTATTGCACAGAATGGAGAAATTGGGCATTAGGGGCATAACTCACAAACTTTTCGCGAGTTACCTCTCTGGACGTACGCAAATTGTGAGGGTGGGGGATTGGTCTAGTACAGAGCTACCAGTGACCTTCGGTGTGCCGCAGGGCAGCGTCCTGGGACCCACACTGTTCCTTATTTATATAAATGATTTGTGTGGGATGGACCTTAGAAATGGAAAAATTGTAGCCTTTGCTGATGACGCAGCCTTGTTGTTCCATGGTCAGGATTGGTCTGTGGCCTTTCAACATGCTCAGATAGGTTTGAATTTGGTTTCTGATTGGCTATTTAGAAGTTCTCTGGCCCTTAACTCTGATAAGACCAAATTCATAACCTTCGAAATTACGAAGCGTAAAATCCCTTCTAATCTTGAACTTGTGTCACATGCTGGATCATGTTTAACCAAAGTGCAATGCGGATGTCCAAAACTTACCTCCACAAGTACCTTGAAATACTTAGGTGTCATGCTAGATAGCAACCTGAATTTTCAAGCTCATATTGATCTATTGACCGGTAGAATTAGAAAATTGATTTATATATTCAAAATTTTGAGGCACATTGCTAATCACACTTTAATAAAAACCGTCTACTTATCACTATGTCAATCCATTCTGGGCTATTGTATATCTTCATGGGGTGGCTCCGCAAAAACACAACTTCTGAAGGTAGAAAGAGCTCAAAGAGCTATTCTCAAGGTAAGCGCTTTCCTTCCGTTCATGTATCCCACGGCAGAGACTTACAAACATTGGAAGGTTCTCACTGTTCGTCAAATCTTCATTCTTGCCACAATACTACGCAAACACTCACTTCTCAAATATGACCCACACCTCAATGATAATAAGCGTAGAAAAAATGCACTGTGCCATACAAAACCTTTTCGCACAAGCTTTGCTCAAAATTTTTTTCTGTTTTTTGGGTGATTGCTTGTATAACAAGGTCAACGCTTCTCTCTCCATATATCCCCTAACAAAAAATGAGTGCAAGAAGACGGTTACACTGTGGCTATTGGACTTTAACTATGAGGATACAGAGAAAATGCTTATCATAACTAAATAGTTGAGCATAAAGTTTGACACAAATTTTATTTAATAATTATTTGGAGTGTAGTTGTGCAGTATTTTTACGTCAATTATTCAGAACACACACATACACAGACACACACATACACAAACACACACATACACTAACACACACATACACAAACACACACACATACACATACACCATGTGGTTTCCTTATAATTAATATAATTGTCTATTCTTTACATAAAATCATTTTGTCGATCCGAAGTGGTGGAGGCCTGATGACCTGTAACACAGGTGCACAACCTTTAACAGGCATCAGTCTCACTTAAGCACTAGCAGTCGCTCCAAAGAAAAATGACAATTATTGTATATGTTTTTGTGAGAAAATAAAATAAATATATTATTATTATTATTATTTGTAGTTATATGCCTTTAATGCCATTAATTGCCTTTTTGCGTAATAAAAAATAATATTAGACATGAAAAATAATACTTTAATGGAAATCAAAGGATATTTTTTTGCCTAGTTTTTAGCTTTTTCGTCGTAATCGTACAGTATTTTTTCAAAGTAGATCTTGTTAACTCTTTAAATATTGACAGTAGTAAAACTTGATTCAGTAACTTATTATACATAAATATTAGTATAAATCTTAATACCTCGGCGGTGGTGATAGAATGTTAAGCCGCAACACTTTAAGCGGCCAAACTGGTGTGATGAGCCGTTCGACATATCGCTGGGCAGCGGTGACTGTGTTTCGCATTAACATGGCCACGGTCATTGGGCCAACTCCACCGGGCACGGGCGTTACGTGCGAGGCTACTTGTAGAGCCTCCGCGTATGCTACGTCCCCAACTAGTCGTTGGCCACTGCTCTTTGTTGCATCTGTCAAGTAGATAATACAACCATTTTTAGCAATTAAGGAAAAGTACATATCATGTATGAATTTAAAACAGGCCTACATAATGTGACACAAGTCAGCATTGGTGTGATTACCAAATCTGTGTATCCAAGATATAAATATTAAGCACCGGCAGAATGGGATCGCATGTCATGTAAGAAGACAACTTAACCGGTGAGATATCAGCAAAGATCCAAAATCCACAATTGTACATTTCATCCTTCAAGGGAGCGTACGAATTCTAAAAGGCTGGCAACGCAATGGCGAGCCTTCTGGCAATGTGAGTGTCCATGGGTGACTGTCCATGTTATCACTTAACATCAGGTGAGCCTGCTGTCCGTTTGCCAAATATTACCTTAAAAAAATGTAATCTTCAAGTTCTGTGTATGAGTTGCTGCCCGAAGTTTCAGGTATCAAAAAATATTACAATAATTGTTTTGTGAAAAGCCATAACTTTTTAAATAAAATCTCAAGTCAATCAAGGAAGATTTAGTTTTCTACATTTTAAGATTTACTTTATTTTATTTGTTTCGTTCGAGAATTTTCTATAACTAGAACACCACCGATAAACTACGATTCATTAATGTAAACAAGACAAACTCGTGTGAATTGGAGCGTGGAAAATACGGAATTAAGTAAATTTAAAAAATATTAATATCAAGTCTTTATGTTCCAGATTTTTAATTCTTTATTTAAAACATTATTAATTACCTTATTTTGTAAATATAGAATGAATATTTATTTCAAATATAAAAAAAACTCAACACTGTTATAATTGGCTGATTACAAATGGCAATAAAATCCGATAAAATGTTATTCGAATGAAATGCAAGTAAAAACCATACCATTTCCTCTGCTCACAAACTCATACTGCCGATTTATTAATCGTAATTCAATAGAGAGTATTTTGAAAACAATTCTACTGTGGGAACAATTAGGAATGATGTCATTTTATGTAGATACGTTTGTTTCGAAAAGTGGAATCATCAGTTACAAGGGTTGATCTTTATTATTAATAAAAATTTTAACCTGGAATTGGATTAATCCCACAATCAATGACAACAGCTCCCGGTTTGATCCATGATCCACGAACTAATTCTGGTTTTCCGATGCCAACCACCAAAATATCAGCTGTTTTTGTCTAGAAAAGAAATTATTTATCAATACTATATTTTACACGAAGAAAACGTAAAGCTCGCCTTGCGCAATCTACAGAAACGATTCCAAAAAATATTTTATAGTCGCTACCTCACACTCGAGTTACACAGATTGTTATTTATAATATTTAAACGGACCTTTAGAATGTTTATTATAAAATTCCCTTACCACTTCACTTAAATTAGTCGTCTTTGAATGGCAAATGGTGACGGTGGCATTCTCCCACTTGAGCAACTCGGATATAGGAGTGCCGACAATTCTGCTACGGCCCAAAACCACTGCCCGTTTCCCCGATATGGAGACTCCAGTGCGTTTGATCAGCTCCATGCAACCTGCAGGAGTGCAGGGTACGAACCCTGACAGATCTCCTAAAGCTGTCCGTCCTTCGTTCAATGTGTTTAGACTGTATAAGAAAGGCTGTATTGTAACATGTGTCATAACACGAATTCTGTTTATGAAGATTTACGTAAAACTTCTTCTAATCGTCCTTAATAGATCCATGCCTGAGAAGTTTAAATTGCAGTATTTTTTACATTATAATTTTATATAAAAAAAAAATAAACAACAGTCATTTTTGTTATTTGTATAAGAAATATAAAACAGTATTACCCTCACTCTACTAATTGTGATACACAGAAAAATGATACTGACCCGTCGACATCTTTATGCGGCGAAACAGCATCTGTAATAAGGTGGTTGTCGATGGGGTGAATGGAGTCCAGAGGCATCTGGACGATGATACCGTGAACATCTGGTGATTCGTTCAACTCGCCAAGTCGGATTAGCAACTATAAAAAAGATATAATTTGGTAGAAAGAAAGAAGAAAACATTTATTTTATTAAAGCACACACATGCCACAACGATAGTATCATAGAATGACAGCTTTATATTCTTAACAAAACAAAAATATTAACAATAAAAATCTAGATAGTTAAAAAAATAATTGATTGTTTGTACAAACATAAAAAAAATTATCTTGAAAGAAATTCTAACATGTTACATTGTATATATTATAATCTAATGCTATATTAAATTGTACTCTGCCTGTATTCAAGAGTTACAAAATGTAATCCTTACAAACACTGTCAGAAATTTGGCGTTTAAAAAGAGTGGTGGAGTTTACGAGTTCTTTTCGTCCGTTCTACGCCCTTGATTTGAGAACTGGCAGTAAATGAAACATTTACCATTTCATATGTATTCCTTTATTGACATTCACAAAAATTGTATCATTTGTTTTTTTATGTTTTAAGTTCTGTCATTAACGTAACTGTAAAGGTTGAATTTTTCGGTCAAATAAAACATAGAGAGTAAATTGACGTGAGATATTGAGTAAATTGACCTTATTATCTGATAAGTTACTTAGTGTGACGTATAAAATAATAATTTTCAAACCTCAATTTCCAGATATATAAAAAAACGTATTTAAACGCAACCATAGATCAGCTAAACAGTAACGATGTCATTATAATAATAATTGATTTTTTCTAAATTAATCTACAATTTTAAATGCCGTAATTTTTTTGTTTCCCTTAAAATTTTCCCCATCCCGAAAACATTCGAAAGCTTTCGACATTACAAAAAAAAAATGATGACACAAAAATCACACTAACAAAGTTAATTCCAAGATTGATAATTCTAAAGGCGCAATATTCTTTCAAACAGTCATGCGAAATATGTACTTAGTTTAAAAATGAGATCTAGGTAAATTTGTCGAATCACGGCTTAGTACAGCTCCATATTTTCTACATATTTTCATCACTTGGAAATGTTGTACCATGCAATAATATGGTAGCGCTTGCTCTTTATCTTCATAGAAATTGAAGTCTTTTTCTTTCAAGCGAATTTTTTCTATCAAGCGAATAACAATGCAATAAATTAACTACAATGACTATCACTATAATTGCATTTTAATCGTAATTTATCAAGGATAGGTCAAGCTTTACGATTTAGACAGTCGATTGATGCCTTGACCCGTTATTAATATCAATAATATTAAATGATTATGCTTTAGGTACAGCATAATTATTCAAAATTATTTTTGTTTAATATGCTTAAGGATTGCCTAATTTTATCTACAGAACACTTTTAACAAGGATAATTAAAGATTTAAGTTGTCGCCTGGAAGATAGTACCAGGGAACCCAGAGTTCGTGTACTTTCCGCTCAAAGAAAGACAGCAATACAGCGAGGAAATGCTGCCAGCATTAATGCTAAAATCCACCTACGGGACCATACTTGATTTTCTTTATATCAATGTTTAATTATTATTATTATGTAGGTAAGTAATAAATATAAAGTCTGATTATATATTATAAGTATTACAATGAAGTATCATATCGTAGATTTGTAATGTTTTAATTTTGATGTAAGAATCTAGTTATAATACAAAAATATGTAGTTACACCTATTGCATAAATTTACGTAATTTTCTGAACAAACAGTTTAATACTAAAGTCAAGGCCCGAGGTCGCTTCTTATCTTTAGTTTATTTTGACAGATATTATTTAATTGACGTTTGTTTTTGAAAGCGGTGTGATCTGGGATTTTCTGCTTTATACATTTTAAGTTGTAGTAAGTAGGTATTTAAAATTTTCCATTTTCTATTTACCACCGGACTGACAAAATTATCTGCTTATTTTTTTAAATAAAGAAGCGATATATCTACGACGGTAGCTACTAACATTCAAAACGACATTTTTTTATAATACCCTACCCACAAATTAAAAAAAATATCGTTTCGTAATTTAGCGATACGCATTAATAATTTTGTGCCTTCCAAACCAAAAGCATTTAATCAAATTTAATTTAGTAGACGCATTCCAAGCGTTCCATGAAGGAAGGAAATATTTTAAGTTTGTTAAAATACCTCAGATTCCGTACAGTCCCTTGGAAGTTTGATATGTTCAGCATGGATGCCGATATTCTCAGCAGCCTTCAGCTTCATCCTGATGTAGACATTGGAGTCTTCCCGACCACCGACCTGCACGATCGCCAGGCGAGGCTTCAAGCCCGGCACTTTTTTTCGCATCTCCGAAACTTGTTTACGAAGATCATCTTGAATTGATCTACAATATTGATAAAATATAATTCCATTCCATTACACTTATTACTACTTATTCTTATTAATACATTACAGATGTTACATAGCCTATATATTTTATCTACTTATCTTTTTTGTGTTTTTTTTTATAATACTTACATAACTTAATACTATCTAACAGGTATGCACACAAGAGGATATATGAAATTAGTTACAAACTAGAATAGAATAGGGCATGCATTTGAAATTTCTTTGTTGACATAATTGATAAATTACCTAGCTACTTCGAGTCCCGACACTACTTGTGCCACCATTTTGACAAGTTAACTCTGGAGCAATCTACTACTGAATGGTCGTGAGCCCGGAGATATTAAAGATGTGATAACCTTTTGGCTTTATGATGGATTGTTTACTAATTGTTACAGAACCAACATCTTTCGTATTAACCGCAAAATTACTCATGATTATAGATGCTTAAAGATGGACCACAGAAATTGTACCGATGTGAAATAGTTGCTTAATTCTAAACTAATAAAAATCGTATATAGAATAGGATTTGAACCTGAAAAAAACATGGGTGTGTAAAAGTGATGATTCCTATTTGGACTGTTTATCTATTGTATAATATTTTTAAGTATGAAATTTGATTAACTTTTCGCTACCCCATTGGTAATCTGGTTTAGAGACCGAAGACACCGGTAAAAATCGTCTGGAATTTTAAACCAAGATCATTAGAATATTTATATAAAACACAAAAAACATAATACAACGCAATTTCAAAAATATTACCGTCTACATTCTTCGGAAAACTTTCTCACTGGCGTATTTAGCACACTAAACTTGATAAAACTGTTAAAAGCTAATTTCATGTTTAAGCCGAACTGGTATTCCCTTCAAACTATATGTTTTTACAATTCTATTGGTAATATTCGAACTCAGATAAGCCACTAATTTAAATATTCAGTCAACAAGATAACATTATTTATAAGAAAGGAAATATGGTGACAATAACTATGGTTAGGTACTTAAACTACGTAGCATTATTGCGCCTGGTTTTCGTTAATTTTTAATATATATCTGCTGATACAAAATAAATATTTATTTTGGCAAAAATCAAGAATCTTCAAATAATATGCGTTAAACCTGTGGTTAAATAGCCATTTTTAATAACAACAAATTAAGACGCCATAAAACTAAATTTTAGGATGGAATATCTTAAAGAAAAACACTTTTTTACGGATTATAGTTATGTATTATTGTATTTAAACTTATAATTATACATAACTATAATACGTAAAAAAGTGTTTTTCTTTAAATGTGTAAAAGTTATGTTAATAAAAGACAATACTATGGAATATCTTAATATACAAATCTTGATACTTTTAGTCATGACTAAAGATCTAATAGTAGGGGAGCCCACGCTGCTAAATCGGGATTTACTCGAGCGTAGAGACCTATTGGGTTGCAAAGCTTAGATGCTAAGAAGAAAAAAATCTTATATGATATATACCTTTTCATCAGTGGGGGAAGCGGCTATAGAGATTGAAATATGTAAAAAAAAATGTTTCATGGACATCCTCGAGCGCGTCAGATATTCATAGCATCAATGGCCTACTTATATTTAATAATGTACGTACGTTACTCTGGTCGTTTGCATGATGCGGTTGATTCTATGTAAGGGTTGAAAAAAATGTTCTATCGAGCGCGTCAGTTAAAAAATCTCTGACAATTTCGATGGGATTCAAATTCGCGGCCATTTTCTTAATGTCCAAAAAAAATCGCCATTTTGAAATACTCAAGCGCGTCAAATTTTAATATATATATATGGTTCATCTTTATGTTCTAAACGTGCTGTCTCATAATGTGACGATTATCTAGAGGGATTCGCGTGATCTGACAAAAAAAATTTGAAAAACGGTTCCCGCTAATTCCATCCCTGGGCGCTTAAAATTGGACTTATGACAATTTTGAGCTCAAAATATAATTTAGGAACACTTAAAACACTTTTTCGGTTTTCTTTCGTTCATGATATCTCTCGAACAAATGAACCAATTTTGACCAGCTTGGTGGCGATCGACGTGGTTATTCAGGCTCAAAGGCGGATTAGTTTGAAGTTGATCGATAAAGCCGTGGAAAAGTATATTTAAAAAAAAGCCACTTTCAAACAAAAAAATTTTCTTTTTTTTTTGAGATTTTTCAAAGTTTCTCAAAATCTATCGGTCCGAATCGGTTCAAATTTACCGGAAATCTAATTTTGAGGGAACTCTTAAGAACGCCGTTTAGAAGATTCCGATCAGTTTAGTCGTTCAAAGTTATAAGCGAGTCACTTAGTCACACACACACACATAATAACCTTAGAGGAATAGAAACGCGGAGAAGAAAATCAAGGCATCCCGCAGCTGCACGCATTTAACTTTATCGACGAATTTTTGTTATCTCGGCTTGCGGAAATCGTTAGATTATATATTTTTCATTATTCTTGAATTATTTCCTTCAAAAAAAAAAAAAATTGCTACGCTAAACAATGTCGAGATGACGTTTTTTTTGATGATCGAGAATCCATCGACGAGAATTTTTGATGATAAATTTTAATACTAATCTGATCCTGTATCCTTCACGGCCGGCCTTCTATATGGGCCTCATGTTTGATGTAGGTACTTAACCGGATACAAGGTATCCCCATGTATATTATTCTGCCGCGCTTTAGTAAATCCCGAAATCCCCGCTTGGGCTCCCCTACTATAAAGCAGTGATTTCCAACCTTTCGTGTTAACCAGTTTTCAACATACATAATATGTCATTTTTATATAAACACAATTATTTGAACAATCCAATGGATTGTTAAGTTAACATAAATGATTTAAGGTAAAAGGTTTTAGGAAGAAATTACTTACAAGAAAATTGTTAACGAAACACAGACACACGTACATTTTCAAAACAAAAAAAAGTGTTCAGTTTTTTTTGGGAACACTGTTCTAAAGTCTGAATTCATTATGCAGACACATCGTTTTACTCTGATTTTTTATAGTCTAATCATAAGACTAATGGATGCTTTACGTGAAATTCGTTATATCAATTCCTTAAAATACTACTATAAAATAAAACATAAGGAATATTTTCAATAAATCGTAATTGTGTCATACACGATTTGTTAGCATTGCAAATAATCAGTTGATTGGCACTTATAACAAGTTGTTGAGAGTATCGTTATATATATAATCGCGAACCATCTGGCATTGAGAGTGTCCATGGGCGGCGGTATCACTTAACATCAGGTGAGCCTCCTGCCCGTTTGCCCCCTGTTCTATAAAAATAAATATATATATTGCTGTGGATGCCTTGACGCACACATACCTACCAAACGAATAATACTTATAATGCCTACGTGTACTGCTTGCTCCAGGGATCTGGATATAAGCAAGCAAATCAGATGTACGAAATGCTTTAGAGGGTGTCACAATAAGTGTGCGAATGTAACGTCTGATGTAGTAATCGATTCCTGGACGTGTCCGCCTTGCTCACGCAGAGAACATCGCGGTCAGAGTACCTCTCCTGATAAAATTCAGGCCACAACGACGCGACCCAATAAAAAGGATACTGGGCTTTGTGACCGCTGCGTATCGAAGCACGATTTGCAGAAGTTAATCACTGAGGGTATTAACTAGGCTATAGATTCCAAACTTGGTCATTTTGAATCTCTGAAAATGTCGCTTTTTGTCGAGATAAGGGAAGAGATAAATTCTATCATCAACCCCTTCTTGAAGGAAACTGAGTGCCTAAGAGAGGATGTTAATGAATTGAAAAAATTATATTCAAATTAATAGCTCTATTATAGACGAACGACGATGCCAAATAAATAAGCAACAGCAGTGGAATAGAATGAACAACTTAGAAATTGTTGGGCTGCCACAAACCAAGAATGAATCTACATGCGCCTTAGTAAAGGCAATAGCAAATTGCAAAACATGCAGACGTAGTATTGCGGGATGATGAGATCAAATTTGCTAACCTATTACAAACAAAATAAACTATCCTTAAATAATTGGAAAATGTAATAAAATTACTTTTACTCGCAAACATAAGAAATTACAATTTAGTTATAAAATAAGAGATACAACAATTAAATAGGTCAATTTAGTTGGAGACTTGCGGATACTAATAGATGATAAGATGTGTTTCTCTAATTATACAGATAATATAACAGAAAAAGCTTATAAACAACTTGGCTTCGTCAAACGTGCATGAAAATCTTTCAATAACGTAAATTGTATAAAATATTAGAATGTGCATGCATTGCTTGGGTACCCATCTACAAGAAGTACATTGAAGCAATAGAGAACATTCAAAAAAAGTTCCTTAAGTTTTTAAGTTTTAAGGATTTCCAAAAGTTTAGCAGCTCCTTAGATTCCTGCAAGTACTTTGGTATTGAATCCCTTGAATGTAGACGTAAACAATACGACCTTATATTATTACATGCTATTTGCAATGGTTTAATTGACTGCCCCGACTTGTTATCGCTTTTGCTATTTAAGACCCCTTCATCACACAATACAAGGCGAACCCAATTATTCGAAATTCCTCGATCTAAGACCGTTGCATTTACGAACCTCGGTTATGTATCGTATACCTACAGATTACAACTTTAATTACATAGTTTCTAAACCATATATAAGAGAAATGAAACTAGCAGGAAATAATAAAATAATTCATCATTTTAAAGTTGTTTGAAATGGTTTTAATACAGCTGAAAGAGGCATATCAGTTTATAAATAACTTTATCTATTGTATTAATTAAAATTCGGTAATACAAGATAATTAAATTCAAATTAAAATAACACGATTATGGCCTAAATGGTTTGTATACTATATATTATTTGGAAAAATATATTTGAAATCCAATAAAGATATAATGTGTGCAATATTGCCTCACAACTTATTCAGCACCAAATTAAATTCTACACCCATAATTAAATGTGTAATGATATATGTAGATGTGACTAACAATCATCAACATAATATATAATAAAAAAAACTTACACAAGTATATTTTCCAAATCGTCAGATGTTTTCCACATTACGGCCGGCATGTTTACATGTCCAATGCGTCCACTACGCGTCTGCGACGACCAGTTATCGCTAGCTAATTTGTACGTTGACTCAAACCAGTTTGACTAGATCAAATAGCAACATATTTCGTTACGCTTTTGTCTATGTAACGCGATATACCTGTCCTAAGTAAAAACTACAATTGTTTACAAATCATCCTAGTTTATAGTCTTTGTATCCATCGTTTATACAAGTGTTTGGTATGTAATGAATATTAATTTTTAGATTAGTCATGCTATCAGTGCGTTGAATACACACCAAAAATAACAGTCTCATTTATTAGCTACCGTATTTATTTATTCTTATAGCCACTTTTTTCGAAGCAGTTCACTTTCCAGTCAAAATATCGTTTATAGAAATATACTAAGTGAAATGGCGAATAGTTGCTAATAATAATAGAGGAAGTGATAAAATATGGTATAGTGTCTCAATAAGAAATAATTGTTCTTCTGTTTCTATAGATTTCGAAGTGTAAGTAAATTACGATGTCTATTCTATTTAGAATATCAGTTCCACTTAATACATTATAATTTGAAAAAATGTTTAACTATGGAAATTTTCTTCGTATACTTTTTGATGAGACATAGTAAACAGACCGAACCATCGTATTGTTAGTGTTTTACAAGGTGTGAACATGTGAAACATGAACCTAGTGATATCAGGTTCTAACTAAAAGATAAGGATCATACATCAAGAACATCAACATATCATTTATATATATATGTAAATATAATACATATATTTTTCGTTCACTATTGTACTATGTTACCTAACAACTACAAACCTTTCTTTAAGTCCATCATTACTGACATAATATAGTGGCATGCATATATGACAAACGGGCATGACTTAGAGTTAAAGGCCGTGGACACCTGCAACACCGCGAGAATCGCTAGTGCGTTACCAGTCAGTTAAATTTACTGGATTGGCAGCATAAAGTGATGCGCGGCAAGAGAAAGTATTTTTATGTAAATAAAATAAATAAAAAACGTAATGATCTAAACAATACTTTAATTATTAATACTTTACTTAATAATTTTATTTATTGCGAAAGATTGCTTCAATTGGAGGAAGCTATGCTATGTACCAAATAAATGAAAAACAAGATGATATTTAAATGTTTATTTTATTAACACATAATCATACAATATTGTAATAACCTAACCTAACCTAACGTTGTCTTCATTCAGAACTAAACGTGCACACTTACAGTTATTAATGAGGTAGACTCAATTAGCAGCATTTTTAGTTCAAAATGTTCAGTTTGTCAGCTATTGACATAAACGAGATGAGATGTTACAGAACAAAGTAAAGGTATTTGACAATTAGTGGGAAATCAAATATATTTATATTAATATCTGTAAACTTTAACTTTTTTTTTCTCATATAGATTATTGTTCTTATGGAGTAGACTGTTCTTTTATTCCGAATTTAGACTTTATTCAAAATGTCAAATCAAAAAGTCTCAAGAACTTAAGATTTGAATGATCATTATTTTAGTCGGAAAGATTCTACATTTCAATAGTTGTCAATGTCGAAAAATCGGTAAGCAGATTGTCAATAGTCAAATATGACATTGACATGTTTATTTCTTTATTGTCATAAATCATTATAACAATCAAGCAAAATTATGCAGACGTTTTAGCCGGAATGTGTAACTGTCAATAAAAAAACTAATAATGAAATTAGTGTGGAAAAATTTATCAGGAATTTCTTGCAATAATTGGAAATAGATTATGTCATACGAAACTGTCAACATTAATTAAAGATATATAAAGATAATTATAGATCATATTACTAGGCTGAAAAACGCTCTGGCAATGGCACAAACTTCGATAAATTACGCCATCTTAGCTTAGCTAATAATACAGCGCCATCTGTTGATATTCCAAAGTTGACAATATTGAATTGTCCCAATTTTAAAGTCCATCGCTGGATATTTCAAATAATCATAAATCTCCGTATCATCTGTGGTGACCGATTGCTAAAATTAGTTTTTTTAACTTTTTGGGTATATAAAAGTTTCGAGTTAATTATAGATAATATAAATATAACACGCATATTTACTACTCCGATTAATACAAAACTATTAACGTACTTAGGTACTAATTATAACATTTTATAACTTTCGTAAAAAAATAATTTTCATTAATATTAGAACTAGAGAGAGACAGAACTTCTGGGGACGTTTGTATCTTAAGCAAAGTTCGACAAAGTCAAAAGCGGAAAGTTCAAACAAAAACATTAAAGAAAAAAAAATTCGCTTCATCAATCTCTAATTCGATATTCAAATTCTTATCTCAAGTCACAATGAGCGCTTAAGTCAAATATGAATACGATTTATTAATACAGGCTTTAGGTAACAATCAGATTCGAGATCAGGGGGTTTAGTCAAGATGCCTTAACAGTAGTGTATGTAGAAAGACTAAAAAATTTGTATGAACATGACACTTTATGTCGACCAATTCTTTGCCTCGAACCGTCAGACTTTCTACACATTCTACTGTTAAAGCATCTTGACTGTACCCCCATGACTTACGTATGTTAAAAACTTTTTATATTTTTAACTTAGCGTTAAGACTCGCATACTCAGTACTTAGATTTAATTTCAAGAGCTGTCGATCAAAATACAAAAAATGCTTTGAAGTTTGTCAAATTTGACAATACTTAAGTAGAGAACTTAATATACATGTCAGAAGGGTAAGTCACATAGAGCTAAGTGCTTCTAAACCTTACCCTAGACACCTTAAAACTAACAATACGTATCACAATGAAATCAATGAAATTTATGAATTAACGACGAAGAAGTCGTCCTCCTTCTCGCGGTGCACGTTGGAGAAGAGGTGTATACGCATCGCATGTAATGCCATAGGCGCTGTGCCGCAAAGCTTACACGACAAATCCTTGTTCGTTGCTAGAGACGCCCTGTTTGTTATTATTACGTTCATTAGACAGTACTTTTAAGAAAAATACCGGATTTATAAATAGCTTTAGATTTAGGTTCCTTGTACGGTTCCTTGGTCAGGGAAATATTTTAAATAACATAAAAATATTATATAACATAAACTTTTAAGAAAAATACCGGATTTATAAATAGCTTTAGATTTAGGTTCCTTGTACGGTTCCTTGGTCAGGGAAATATTTTAAATAACATAAAAATAAATTACTATAATTGGCGTATAACAGAAGAATAATTTAAAAATCTGTGTTAACTATTGGGATGTGACTACACGATTTAGGAAATCGCCGCGGTTATAAAAAACCAAAGTGAACCGTTTGTATGTAAACTTACCGGTTCACGAGCATCTTCAGCTCATCGTTATCTTTCTTCAGCTCCAGAAGCCGTTCCCTGGAGACAGGTATCAGTTCTAATGGAGCATGTAACGGGTAGACTTCAGCACTTTCCACCATATCTGGCACGTTGATGCTGAGGAACTCTTCATCAGGTATAGACTTCCATTCCCAGGCCCTGAGTACTGATTCTGGGTCGCGATGCTTGCGGCGCTTCAGTAACAATCTAAGTGAAAACAAAAAATTGTTGAAATGTATCAAAAACATATTTACCTAAATCTAAAATATAGAGCCTAAGATACGATATATACTTTTTTTAAATCAATGCAGTAGTTATATAGCTTATTACAAGCTTATACAAATATACAAAAGTGTTTGCCTGGAAAAGATCGCTGGAAAGCGATAAGGCCGCCAGTTGCCCTCATTTTCATTTAATAATAATTCAAATAAATAAAAATTCTTCATACCGATAATTATGTAACCAGACGTTGATTTATTTGAATAGGTACATATATACATAAAATAATAAAAAGCACAACTGGAATTTTATTTTAGTTTTAGTAGTAATGAGCCCTTTTCATACACTAATACATTTTCATATAACATTGTCGTATATGTACAATAGGTCGACATCACTTATATTCTCTGTCGTTAACAGATGTGTGACTTTTAAGAACCCAGAAATAATTGAATTACAGCTTTTTGTTAGACCAGCGTTACAAGCCCACTACCCCAAATTTTATGCTAGTTTTAACTAATGTTTTAAACGATTAAAAAGAATTGACATTCATCCTCAATAAAATTGTTTTTTTTTATTTGAACATTCCTCCAACAACCGCCACCAAACTGGATCAAAACATTTATTTCAGAGAAGTATGCAAACAAACAAAAAGCCTGTATCATATACACGCTTTAGAAGTTATACTTTGGCGTATGGAAAAATAAATAAAATTCAGTAGTCATTACCGATAAATATTAAAATTAATCAAAAAGATTTTTATAAATAAATAATTAGTAAATACTATCACCGTCGTATATGAAATTGGTTTAAAATACCCAAAATAATATACAACTTGAACATAGTTATCGATTTCCATGCCACCTAGACCTAAATTCACAATGTCGAATTAAGGTGTTGGTGTGCGCACGCGTCGTATAAATTCACTCTCATTTTTCTGCATCGCGCCAAAAGAAGTATAACTTCAATATAAGTAAATAGGTGATCCTTTAAGGGGAAGATGCGCTCCCCTGTTGCTTATCAGCAAATGGAAATTAAAAAAACCGTTAGTCATAAGACAAAAGCAGTAATTGACTTATACGCCATTCAGTTAGATAGACATTCAGCTAGTCTAGATATCTCCATCTTCTCATCTGTCTAGTTCATTACGCAACTTACTTCATGAGGTCTTCCCGAATAAGCTGGGGCAGATTAGCGGTGAAGTCCACATCGTCGATCGGCGTCGCCATTTTATTCCGCAGGTGCATCGTCAGGTCCATCAGGTAACGAAGGTGGTTTATCTGGATTTTCAAAGCACTTATTATATAGGATCCAGAAAATGATTGTGACGACTAAATTTTTTGTACGGAACACAAGAATTCTATAGAATTAAGGTAAATTTTATCCAATACACACTCGCCGATACGGCTAAGACATCGGGAGGAAAACTTCACGTCGTAGACGCAAAAATTGACCATGTGTCAAGCACAGAATGCTGATCACCTTCTTTGCTATTAGGCGATTAGCATTCTGTGCCTGAGGCCCAGACCAAAAATGATGAAACGTGTATGTAATTATGAACATCGTATATTATATATATTTATGTCAAACTGATGACCAAAGAGAATGGACCTCATAAATCTACAGCTATGAAACACAAATTACTAAAGGCCTATGACAACCATTTGACAATTTTGTATTTCTAAAAAGACAAAAGACAAATATACCGAAGAACAGATTTAATAAAAAAAAATGTTTTCCTCCGAGCATTTACAAATATTTCAAGATCAGCGAAATAGGTACAGACATTCCTGAGATTTAGCGAGACAAAACAACCGCAATTTATTTGTATATTAAAGGTTTAGAGAAATTAAGATGGGAAAACTTAAATAACTAAAATGTGTACTTACGGTGCCAATATCGTCAACAGTTAGATCAGCATCGATATTCACGAGTAAATCGTGTTCTGGAAAATAGGGATGTCCCTCAGCGTCACTCCCCAAACCGCATAGAACGCTCACGTATCGACTACCCGACGAATCACGGCGTAGCTCAGCCCTATGATAATTTTAAGGTAATACGACAGTATTAGGCATAAGTATATTAGCACCATTCCAGTAGCGCTACCCTTTTTAGGTCCTTAGATAGCTGTTTCATGATTAATAGAATTTTGCTTAGTCAAGGCAGTGATCAGTGCCTCCTGTGCTATATTTGCCGTCGACTTTTTGGGTCTAATACTAAACGATTTGCTCACGATGTTTTAACCCACGATTTGCTGTTTTATAAGAGTCGAACATTAAACACACTAGAATGATCAAGAAGCAGTTAGAAGTGTGAGGTCTACACTTAAAATAACGCTACTGGACTTAATATCTTTTATTGTGTACTTTTATATCAAAAGAAAAATAAAAGTAGGTAAAGCTATTATTACTAGGATACTAAGTATATACATACAAATATCTATATTAAATGAAAGCTATTTTTTACTATTTGACGAATTAAACATTGTTGGTATGTGTTTAGAGTAAATAGTTAATAAATAACTAAATGCACAGTGAAGTAATTTAATTAGACTAAAGAGCAGAAGCATTTTATGATTGTCTACGCGGAATTTGGTGAATTTATTTCTTTTTCAACATTAACATTTATGATTATTTGGTGGAATTACAATCTAAACTAAAACTATATTTAACATTGTTGCTATTTAAAGCTGTGTTCACTTTGATTAGTGATTAGTGTCAGTGATTAGTGCAATTGATTAGTTGTCTGCGTAGTAAAGTGATTAGAAGCGTGTTCTATTTTTTTGCGAGTGAACTGCGAGTAGTGACGTGGCGTGCGCCCTCCCTTCCGTCTCACTCGCAACTTGCCTGCCTAAACCTATGCTTAACTATAATATGACAACTTCATTTACCTTAAAGAGCCACCAGACAATAATTGGATATTCTCCTCCTATAAGTTGTTTACGACTTTGTTCCCCTGTGCTAGGTATATACATTACTAAGAACATACCTAAGATTGTTAGGTTTTTATTTTACTGTTACAAACAAAGTTAAAATTTGAACAAAAACCGATTGCAATATTCCTTAAAGTGTTCTTCAAGATCTCGGTTTCTTTATACCTAGGGGATATGTGGGCAGGTCAAGGCTGTAGGCCAAGAGCTAGTTGATCTGCACAGATCCCCGTTAACAAAGACGCAACCTACCGAATGCTTCCGACATTTTCGATATCTTTATTTGTTCACAAAGTGAAATCACAATTCACAGTAGTATATTATGTATTAATATTATATTTTTAATTTCGACATCGTATCGGTCGTCTTGTCTTGTTCTGTCAGTGACAGTACTTGTCTGACGGAACTTAAGCGACTTAATTGAATATCGATTTTTAATTAACTGTCTAGATAATCAATAAACGTCTAATTTAACTACTTTACTGTGACATATGTATTGCGTAGAAAATTAAAAACTTACTCAGGGCAGAATATTAGTGCAAGCAATGCGGGTAGGCACGGTATGTTGGGCATCAGAGTTGTGTGCCGTAGAGTCAGGCGGCTGCTCACTTCGTTCTGACCGACTTCTGCGGCGACCAGCAACCTAGTGACGTTTTATCCTTATAGAACTTTAAAACCAAAAGCATCACGAGGTAAAAAAAGAAAATATTTTTTCGAAGAGGGAACCAGTGGCCAACCAGTAAATAAGGTCTTTAGAAGATTTATTTATTCAAAATTAACATTAATATTGTAAAGCCCATTCTACCTTAAGTCGATTTCAAAGGTACGTCTCAGTTACGATGCAATTTAAGACTGTTTAAAAAAGCGGATCTGTTAAAGACATTCTTTATCTTGTATATGACTGTATGAGCTTTTGATCTTTGCACATTGTTTTCTTAACACTAAGTTTACATTTAACCGTTCATTAACATTATTATATTTGACGCAAATCATCAGGTTAATATAAACTCTAGACTAATTTTACACAGGCTATCTCATAAGTGAAAGTCAAGCTGAAGTCGTCTTCAGAATTTTGATAATTTTTTTTTGGGTTTTGTAAGTATTATACCACTGGAATTTGGACAAAATATGACAAATTTTTGGGTAGCATTTCTTTTTATCACGGCCGAATGTAATAATAGAAAGAACGTCACAGGATGCAACAAATTAATTTATATAGTTAAGTGTCATAGAATTTTTTCATTAATTTTCTGGGGTTATCCACTGCCCTATTATCAATAATTATATCTTAATGTTAATTTATGGGCCACCCTGATTAGAAAATATTATAATTATGCATTCAAAATTCAATTTATTCAAGTAACTGAATCTCTTTGAAAAGTTTAATAATTCTTATGTATTTCGTTAACCTTTCATATATTTCCTGTGGCTCCGTGTCCAGTAGTACTGAGTTTACCGAACTGCTCTCTATATTAACAGGTTTGTCATGGCTCGCGTACATTAGATTGTGTACAGTCGTTTCTAACGGGCTGAAAACATATTCCACAGTTAAATTTAATCGTTTTCTGATATTATTAGGTTTTCGATTTTCATCTATAAATCAAAATAGTTCTTTATGTTAAAAATTATTAACTAGTGAAAGTTAATCCTAAAATTACCTTCTATTGTAATATTAAAATAAATTGTCATGTGACAATAGAAGTCGTAATTTAAAAAGTTAAAAAAAAAAGTTTTCGCTATTATTAAATTGGCACAACATGTCATGAGCGCTGTCAAATATGTCAAACTTCATACAAAAAAATAGGTTCGACTCCTAAAATTTAATGTAAACTTGACGTTCTAAGATAATTATTATAACAATTCTGGTTTGAAGATTCGTTTGGGTATGGAATACACATTTCTAATGTATCAATTACATTTTAAAAATTAAAGAAAAGGATTCTTAATCGAAGATACCAAAAAAATATTATTACAAACGTATTAATAAAAACAAAAAACGTGAATATTTAAAAAGATACTTTGTTAGCTATGTTATATTTAATTAATAATTGCAAGTGCGCTAAGTATATATTTATGACATGATACCTAATTGGTCCATAAAGGCAAACGTCAGAGACGCATTCCGTATAACTGGGTGCCCCCAACTCGGTGACATGTTTATAGGCCATTTCAGATTGTTCCTTATTGTGAGCACGTTTTTGGGACATGTTGAGTTCCGATGCAGTCTCTCTTAGGTCGTGGTTCAACTGTACATGAATACAAATAAATAACGACTTATGTTATAATATAATAAAAATTCGGATAAATGTTAAATAAAATCGGTCTCCCATTTTTATGGGTGTGCCTCAGGGGTCGATATTAGGGCCGTTGCTCTTTCTTATCTACATAAATGACCTGCCATTTTACAAATGAAATATTATGAAATTATAAAAAGTTGCCCTCGCGCAAGAAACATATGAAAACTACTTTAAATTATGATTTGAACATACCTTTGATTCATAACTTTCCTCACACTTGACTGCTAAACCTTTTTGTATTAATTCCTTGTTAATACTAATTCGACCGCCCTCAGCCATCAGCTCGATGGCTACCACTCCGTGCGTCACCGAGTACACCTAAGGAATGTACAAATGAATATGAAACCGTTTATAAAACAGAGAAATGATATCATTTGTATATATATCACGAATGGTATAATAATAATCCAGTGCCGCTATAACCTTATATTATGTCATACATATGTCAATTTCGAGATAAGAGATATGTTAGTGTCCTTATGATGTTTTCAAAGAGCCTGCAAGCGCTAGATGCACATAGAGAGAAAGTCTCTATGTGCAACTAGCGCTTGCACGCGCGGATCGAACCTACGACCTCAGGGATGAATTGCATTCTAAGGGCTCTACCAATACTGATTTTATGAAAACTGTATACTGATACAATATTTAAAAATCGCTTACGCTTATGATTCTAAATATTTGTATTTTAATATTATACTCACTATATCATATTTTATATCGCCCATAGGAGAACCGTTTAAATCTTTAAAGAAAAGGTCTGTTGAATAATTGTGTTAAAAAGATGTTAAATTTCAAAAAGTATTTGTAAGTACAAGCAAGATAACATCCCTTAGCCACACCCTATTTGGTACTTTATCCAATGGTATTCTATGTATGTATGTATATAACTTTGGGTTTCATGACGAATGAATAGCGCTACCTGACAGTCGGGAAACGCAATAATAGCGTTTATCATACCAATAGGTAATAAATAGCTTATTTGGAACTTATCCGGACATTATGAAAAAGACCCTGAGACTGCTATTTCTTACAACTTTTTTTATATATCACGTTATATATATATTCCGTTTGTTTTAAACCATGTACCACAAAGGTAAGGTAAGGTAGGTGGGCTCAGTTTCCGCAACTAAACTCGAAATTGGTCCGTTTTGTGTAAAGCCCTGGCTACTTAAGCCAGCCCAGCTCCTTCCAGAAGCAGAGAAGTCTCCTGGGCACTTCACAGGCTTCTCGGAGCGACCTCACTGTTCCGAGGATTTTCGTACGTTGTTTAGCCACAAAACATTTAACATGTACCACAAAAGTGTAGTCTAGTGTAGGCCCTAGCGTCAAATTTTGTTGTAACAAAGATTATCATAAATAGTTTAACTGAAATTGAAAATAAAAAATATGATCCAGAAGTGACGCTTAGATTGTGCGTTCAAAACCTTATCAATCAATTAATCAAATCATTTATTCCAATAAGACCACCTAAAATGGCACTTTTGAACGTTAAATAAAATATAAATATGATTCTAGTTGAAAGGTTATTTCGTATGGAGAAGAATGGGTAAGAAACTCCACATCAAGGGTCTGTTTCACAATGTATGGATACAGTACCAAATAGCTATGCAACACATAAATTATTCGGAAGATAAAAGTTCCGAAGAAATTTCGCGCTATCTGACAGTCGTGAAACGCAACAATAGTGTTTATCCTACCAATAAGTAATAAATAGCTTATTTGGAACTTATCCGGACATTGTGAAACAGGCCCTTACTCTTTTAAAAAAGAATTTCCAATATTTGTATAAATTACATAAATCTACTCCCACAATAAAATTACTATACAGATCAATTTTTATATTGTTAGTATACATGTTCCTCACATATTTACAAATATCGAAACGGTAGAATATTATACATTAAAGAATAATAAAAAGCAATAAAACGGTGTGTGAGATCAACATAGAGTAATGCGTTTGTAGTATTATATGATCTCTAACCTTGCCAATAAGTCGTCCCTTGGAGACCAATTCAGTGAAGAATTGGACGGCACTAGGTGGCCACTCTCTGTGCGCGGTCAAAAGCGGCGCAGGCGCAATCTCAGCTAATACGCAGAGCATCGCTAAGGGCGGACTGTCCATGCCATCAGGTAACATTCTCAAACTGCCCACGTTCACTCGGCCCACACTACCATAGTCTATGTAGAAGACCTGAAAAGTCAATGTTGCAAAAATACAATAATCTATAACCATTTTTGGTTGTTACGAAAAAAATAAACGCAAAAACTACTTTTACCAATAAAAGATTATTAATTCATAGGAGTAATAAAAAAATGTCGCAAAAAGAAAAAAAATCTGATTCAACTTATTAATTTAATTGGCAGCAGGCTCACCTGACGTTAAGTGATACCTCCGCCCATGGACGCTGTCGATGGCGAGCATTGAATTGTTTCGTAAATACTTCAGTAGATAGCCATGAAGTATTTTAAGATTTTTTTTTATGTTTGTAAAATGACATGACAGAAAAATAGACACCTGGCAATATTTTTTTGTCTATGAATTTTGTTATATTTTTGTTTACCAAGTCATAAAACGTTTCCGTTTAACTTATTTACGTCTATGGAAATGCACTTGTAAATATCAAAATGATACTATATACATACTAGCGCCACCTGTTTTACCTGCCTCTATTAATTGCGATTGAACTTACTGGTAGCAGTAAGACCGACATCCATTGTCCTTGTTATACTATTTTGTATTGTCTTTTATTAACATAACTTTAGGTGTTAAAGGAACACATTGCGGACATGAGACATAGACGACACACAAAATCAGCAGTCTGTGAACACACACTAGATAGGCCTAATCACTACATACGCTTTGACCAACCCAAAGTACTTGCGAAAGAAAAAAGATTCTTCCCAAGATTGGTACGCGAAGCCATTGAAATCAAAAAACACGCCAATTTCAATAGAGAGGACGGCCTAAAATTATCAACCACCTGGGATCCAATAATATCCAAATTAAAATCTCAACACAAACAATCCGCGAAAATGGAGGACACCGTGAGCAATTTCTGCAGAAACCCTACATCTTTTAGTCGACACCAACTCCGGGGAAATAAATACAGATAATACAACATTTTCTACAGCTGTGATACTTTTTGCCATTTAACACCTTTGTCTTCAGTCACCGTGACCACGCACGCTGTAAAGCACGCGAAACGTCATAATTATGTCTAAATAATTATAAGTTTAAATACAATAATACATAACTATAATCAGTAAAAAAGTGTTTTTCTTTAAACACTATTTTGTGATTGTGATGATCATAAAAACACTTACATTTATCATATATGACATACCTCCAGCATGTCCTTGGACAACAACCGCGTGATTCTCGATCTATACATCTTTGCCCCAGATGCATCTACGTAAGGGGCTGCGACCAGCATATCAACGGCCGGTGACTCAGAACACGGAATAAGTGGTTTACGGTTCAACTTTTGCTGGATCATGCGAAGCTCACTAGCGGTTGATTCGTCAGCGTATTGCACCCAGAATTTACCAACGTTTATGAGCTGAAAATTTAGATCACTTTATTGCAAATAATATTTTAACAAAAAGATTTCTTCCTTAAATGGGAAGGTATATTAGACTAGAAAGGGCTATTTATTGAAGTTATATTTGGCGCGATGGAGATAAATGATGAGTGAATTTATACGATGCGTGCGCTCACCAACACCTAAATTCGACATCGTAAAGTTAGGTCTAGGTGGCTTGAAAATCGGTAACTATGTTCAAGTTGTATATTTTAGTATTTTTACATTTAGAGCACGTGTTTCGTAACAGTACAACTAAACAGTGTGAATAAATAAATATTATTTTGGTGTTTTTAAATCAATTTCATATACGACGGTGTTAGTATATTATTTATTTATTTATTAACACTTCGTTGCATTACATAAAAGGAAAATATTAAACATAATTTAATGAAAGCAACTGGCGGCCTTATCGCTTTAGAGCGATTTCTTCCAGACAACCACTGTGAGTAAAGGAAAAAACCACTGTGAGTATAAGGTAGGCAAGAAGTGTAAAAATACATATTACAAATAATAAAATAGGGAAAACAAAAACATACTTAACAGAAACAAAAAGAAATAAAAATAAACTAAACTGATACAGGTTACATAAAACAAAACAAAAAGTAAACAGTAACTAATAATTTATTTATTTAAATAAAATCTATTTGATTAATTTTAATATTTATCGTTAATCACTACTGCATTTTAGTTATTTTTTTCCATACGCCCAAGAAGTTATACTTGACTTGAAAAAAAAAGAACGCGTGTACATAAGTACACATACTCTTTTTTTATTGCAATTATCTAATCTATACAATCGCCCTGTAAAACCGCTGCGTATTTTACAGTAAAGTCAGTCTATATGATGAACTAGCGAACGGGCCATCGTTAATATATACCTTAAAACTATACAGGGCGTCCCACGGCGATGCCACACGGAGGGAAAGTACCTTAAATATTAATGATAGGATATTTTACTGAAAGAAGACATCGTTTAATTTTTAATAATAAGTAGAACTGCATTCACAGATTTTTTTAAAATCGCCTACCTCAACCGGGAATCGAACCCGCCAAATGTGACAATAAAATCACATGTATTTTATAATAGCGTTTGAAAGGGCTACTCATAAGCATTATTTTTTCCTTAATAACATAGCATATTAAATGAAACTAAAAACATAAAATTTTACATTTTATTTATAAAAAATTAATTTATCAAATGCTCAAAATGTGATCCGTTCTGTTGTATACAAATTTTCACTCTTTTAAAAATTTCTCTCCCTGTCGATTTACTTATTTTTGCATGGTGGATGTTTGAAATAATACGTCTAAGTTCACGGTATGTACAACCGGCGTAATAATCGCATTTGGTCCAGACAGAATCCCTTACGAATCCGCGAGACTAATGATCAAGTGCGTTTTTCTTTCAACTGTTGGTGTGGGATTGTAAGTAACCGGGTTCTCTTAATACATTTTTACGAAGGAACTCTGAACACGGAAAGATATCTAGAAATACTTGAGATTTTAAGAAATGAGATTAATAATCTTCCTGATGCAGATCGACGAAATCTCATATTCCAGCAAGATGGGGCTCCGGCTCATAACAGTAGGAGAACAGCCGAGTTTCTTAATGAACATTTTCCTTCCTGGATCAGCACTTTTGGACAAATTAGATGGCCACCGAGATCCCCAGATCTAACCCCACTTGATTTTTTTTTATGGGGTTATGTAAAAGATTTAGTTTCCAGGAACCGGTACAACAGTGTGCAGGAGTTACAAAATGAACTTAGACGTATTATTTCAAACATCCACCATGCAAAAATAAGTAAATCGACAGGGAGAGAAATTTTTAAAAGAGTGAGAATTTGTATACAACAGAACGGATCACATTTTGAGCATTTGATAAATTATTTTTTTATAAATAAAATGTAAAATTTTATGTTTTTAGTTTCATTTAATATGCTAGGTTATTAAGGAAAAAATAATGCTTATGAGTAGCCCTTTCAAACGCTATTATAAAATACATGTGATTTTACAGTCACATTTGGCGGGTTCGATTCCCGGTTGAGGTAGGCGATTTAAAAAAAATCTGTGAATGCAGTTCTACTTATTATTAAAAATTAAACGATGTCTTCTTTCAGTAAAATATCCTATCATTAATATTTAAGGTACTTTCCCTCCGTGTGGCATCGCCGTGGGACGCCCTGTATAATAAAACCTTTCTCATTAATTATCCTAGATAGTCGTGGAAACCGCAAGTAGTTGTTATAGTATATAAGTTATACATATGTTGTCGTCGACTAAGCAATATCGAGCTCTAAAACTCAAAGATATATCTCTCATTGTCAATTCAATTCAATTCAATATTAGCGGTACGGATCATTGTCAATTGATAAGTAATATTTTTGTTTGACCGCGTTTTCTTCGAGTTTACAAATTCGACAACCACAAAAACTGTTTCCAGTATTCGAATAATATATTATCCTAGGCTATGACACTCTTAGAGGTAACTTCTATTGGTAAAAGAATTTTCAAAATTGGTTCAGGAGATAGAGAGATTACCCCCATAAAATCTCACAAACTTTACCGCTTCATAATAGTATATATATGTTAAATCAATTCTTTAAATTATTTATTCACACTTCGTTGCAAAGAAACACAAATAACACAATACATAAAAATTACAAGGGCTGCCACGGGCGGCCTTATCGCTAACAAGCGATCTCTTCCAGGCAACCCTAGTAAGAAAAGAGAACAATAAATAAAAATGATGAGTGCAAGAAACCAGAAGTTATATATAAAAATATTTATACCACGATATCTAAAGAACCTTAATCTAGAGAAAATAAATAAATAATTTATTAAATTATGTTTAATAAATAATCTTAACAATCTCATGAAAATATTTAATAGGTAGAAGTTTATAACCAAACAAGATTTATAGTAATACGAAATAAATATTATATTAATGCAATAATTTTAGTAACGTATTTACGTTTATACGTAAACATTACATTCGCATAACTTTATTTAAATTCACTGGAGTAAACCAAAGACAAACTTTTGCCTTACCTGTGATATTGTCAAGGGGAAATGTGTGTCATCGATATCCGGTAGTCTCGGAACCATTTGATCTACATTACGGCATAACTTTAAAGCCTCCATTGCTTTTACTAAGTCATTTGCTTTGTTCAAACTATAACAAAAATATAAATACTTTTTTATTTACATTATAATAATATTGGCAATTAGCAGAGCAGTGTTGGCCTAGTGGCTTCAGCGTGCGACTCTAATACCTGAGGTCGTAGGTTACATCCCCAGCTGTGCACCGATAGACTTTCTATGTGCACATTTAACATTTGCTCGAACGGTGAAGGAAAACATCGTGAAGAAACCGACATGTCTTAGACCCAAAAAGGCGACGACGTGTGTCAGACACTGGAGGCTGATCACCTACTTGACTATTAGATTATAAAAATGATCATGAAACAGATTCAGAAATCTGAGGGCAAGACATAAAGAGGTTGTAGCGCCACTGATTTATATTTTTTAATACAGTTGCTCAAAAAGTGGCATATTGCAGGGACGTATAGCGTTCGGAAAGAGGGCTATTACACGCTCGTGCTTTTTCTTTACCTTTCCCGCACTAGTGCGTTCTCATTCCCAACTGTCAAAACAATGTCGATTAAAAAGAAAAAAAACAACCACGAAGGTTTTACTAAAAAAAATCATAGAAGTTTTTATGATTCACGCAAATATTTTAAAAAGAAGCTACTAATTTGTTTCAATATCAGATTTAATGATTGGATTCAATGAGTTAGGTTTGGTTTCTTTTCATTTCATATCAATAAAAATATTATACTGAAGACTTGGCTGTATGGGCGTAGTTCTCTTTGCCTACCCAGAATAGGGGAAGAAAAGAAAAAAAAATCTATGCTCATATTCTTTTACAGTTGGCGCCATATTCCAAAAAATGTTCTTCGCGAGTTGCGTTCTTTGTTGCACAAAATGAGTAGTTCCGATGATATTTTATTTGAATGAACACCACGCGAACTCAGTATAATTGCACAAAATGCTTCGGAGAACATTTTACCGGAAACGTAAAAGTCGTACAACGAATTTATTGCGTGGAGAGAGGAGAAAAAAAAGCAAATAGTTTTATTAAATTGCTTAAATTTTTCGCAACTGTATTAAAAATAGTTGTTCAGTACACGTGCGGAACCGTCATTGCAACTTGTTCCGACTGTCAACCCTCACCTTCGGCTGCGCCTCGGCTCGGTTAGACATTCGTCGGAACTCTTTGCACTTGTAATGAAATATACTAAATTTTTTATTTAATATTGGCAATAAGAAACTTTCAAACGTACTTTTTGTGGCATAGACAAGGGCGTAACCATGGTGTTCGTTTTGTATAGCACAGACATTTGAGACACAATCGCTTTTCAAAAGAACTTATCTACTAAAGCTTAACGAATTTGTATGAGAATTATATCACTTTACACTATATCACGTGACAATGGAATTTGTTCGAATTCGACCCACCAGGTCACGACCGTCGAAAAGTCATTTTGTCTGCCCTAAGATTGTATTTTATTCTCTATGTATAGATATAGACTATACTGACTAGACCGTTCAAGTATTACGTAAGCACTATAGGGAGGGTCTCCTTGATTTACTTATATGGTGCAAGCCATAATTATTTACTTTTTTACATATACATTATCTATGTTTAAAAAAGAAATACAAAAATTAATACGTTATGTACTATATTTTTTTAGATTTTTGTTTACTTTTTCTGACAAAAAATTGCCGTAAATCTGCTTACATAATACTTTAATGGCCCCATAGATAAATCTAGTAAATTTTAATGCTGTGAATTTGACCCAATATTTCATTAAATGGAAAAAGTTTTTGTTAGTCGAATCAAGACCACGATTTTTTAACTTATAGATCGATTAAATATATATTATTAAATTGATATTTAATTTTTGACGTAAAAATGTTTAATAATAAGATAAACCTACGGTAATAACGGTATCCTGCATTGCATTTTTAATTGACGCGCCTTAATAGCCTTGTACACGGGCAGAACAACTTGGCCGGGTATGGTCGGATCCTGGAATGAATAATTTTGAAATTGACAGCAGCTCTATGAATTCCACACGCATGCGCAGAATGAGCAGTGTGCGTACGCGATTAGTTTCAAGTAGCCGGCGCCTACTAGTTGTGATTGGTCGAGCCTTCTTATAATAAAGTGAGAATATAAATCAAATGAGTCTTAAGTCCAATGTCCAGGCGTTGCATACGTCACAAAACGGTCGTTTATCCAGTCACAAACCTCTTTCTTTTTCCATTCCTTAATTCCGTTCCATCCGATAATTTTATTATTTACCCGTTTCCCTGTTTTGACCCTGGGCCACAATGCACAAACCATGCGGACCGTTTAAAAAAAAGAAAAAAAACTTCTTTCTTTCATATTCTCACCACCCGTCTTTTGTTTATCTACCAAGGAATACTTACACCACCACGAGCTTGATCGCGTTTCATCCCGTAATAATTGTCGTTGAACGTCAAGTAGACTTTTCTGAAATAGAATTATATTAGTTATATATATATATGAAAATGATTTGCTGTTCAAGAATGGGTTTTGGCTTAATTATGATCTTGAAATATTTGTGGAAATTCCGGAAAGATTTAATCTGTGGGAAGCATAAATAATAATAGTAAAGAAAAATACTTGAACTGCATTTTTCAATAACAAGCTGCTAGCTGTCAGCTACCTGGGAAATATTAGATGTATTTTTTTTTCTTTTCAGAAAAAAAAATTGTCGTAAACGTTTAAGTAGGTATATAAATAAAAAATGAAAAATTATTATTTATAACGTGATTATACTTTTTCGTATAAGTATTGAATTGTTGTGTTTGCTTGATTAAAGCCAAAATTGTTTTCAGAGTTTACTTCCATATTAATTAAAGCCCTGAAAACCAATTGCCTGAGACTGATACAATAGCACAGGTTCCCTCAAGAAAACAATGTACCAAAACTTTAAAGGCCGTCACTGCACTTGCGAGCCTTCTGACAATGTGAATGTCCATGGGCGGCAGTATACGCCTCTTTCGTACGTTTCGCCTCTTACGACACCCCCGGATGTCAAGAGATGGAGCGGTGCTATTCTATAAGACGGCACCCCATGGGCGGCGGTTATATAAAAACAAATTAAAAAAAAAACGCTCACCGGCTGTTATTATCGAAGGTGACTCTCGGTTCATCGCCAATATTATTCATGATAACTTTCTTAATCGCAGTCGCGTATATATCTCCCGGTTGGTTATTCGGGAAACCTCTCAAATACACAGTGTTTCGCGGGTCAAGGCCGTTCAGTGTACGTACGGCTTCACGTTCGCGTACTTCATCACCCGCCACTTGGACGAAGTACTGCGGATAGAACGCGCCTGCTAGGAGAACCTGGAATTACATTTTTATTTTCAAAGTGAAACATCTTTAGGTGCATGACCGTTTAGTGTTTTCGAATAAAGTGTTATTATTATATTTAGTTTGTACATGTTTACGCCCACCGAGCATTTATCACGCGGTGTTGCCCAATAATAAATTACAATATTTTTTTATACTTATATAGTAGATTAATGCCTGCAAGTGTGCATATTTATTTAGTTATTTGTAGTAGTGTCCAATACATATACAGTTATTAAAACTTAGAGTACATTTCTCGTCTCAAACACACAAAAACAAAGCGAAAAGTTTGTAAAATAAAGAATTGAAATCATACCTCTTTACCTAATACTGAAAGATAACTTTATTTTCATGTAAACATGTTATAAGTGTATGGTTTATATATACGGTTTATATCACTTATTATTGATGTGCCTCTGGAAAACATACAGCATTGTATATTGAAGAAGCAATGTATACTTAGCCATGAATGCGTTACATACCGAGTGAAATAGTTCCTCTTAAATACAGTAGTTGGCGCTGTAATCGCCTCAACTTCATACTTATCTTTACCAGCTAGGACGTTGTCATTTCCACCGTCATAGCGTTGTGTACTTTCGCCGCGTGCGGTCAAAACCGAAACGACTCAATATTAACAAAATCAGTGCATAGTCAACTATTCTTATAGACCTTCTTAGTGTTAATTATTAGCAAACCGTTTAATATATACATTACACGTGCGTCACGAATTCCGCGCCGACTCACGATGCCGATGAGGCCGCCACCGGGGCCGACCAGGCAGGTGGTCTAAAAAGTGTCGAGCAAGGTCAATAGCAAGACAAAGAGGACTCCACGTGCACCAGCAGTGCGTCTGATAGCGACTCGGAGCGCGTGGAACCGCCACGAAAGAAAGGAAACGAATACTACAGGTAACGGTCGATCCCCGGATCGACGCGTTATATAACCAGGTGAGTTTCCTTAAAAATTCTATAATGCATCAACAATATGTACCAAATGTCAACGCCAGTGCGTCCAATGACGAGGCCACTCACCAACCGACGAACTACGATAGCGATTTTTTAATTAATTCGTCGAATAAAAAATCGATAACTCTGGTGTGGGGGGTAGGTAGCACAAATATTGACGATAAAAAGACTATTAAAACGGCCGATGAAAAACGATTACGTCAGCTTATAAAAGTCCAACATTTTAATAGTCCCACGTGGCAACATATTAGATACAAAAAAGCCTTGGTAGACATGCTGGCTTCTGCAGGCTTTTGTAATCCGACATTCTTTTCACAAAAATATCCGATATTTTTGGTAGTGAATCACCTAGTATTGCCTTTATTAGCATAACTTTTACACGTTTAAAGAAAAGCACTTTCTTAGCGGATTGAAGTTATGTATTATTGTATTTAAACATAATTTTAAAATTTTACCGAAATAGTGAATTAACTTCTCACAAATTGCATTAACAAACCCTGCAAATTGTATGCGGAAAACGAGCGGAATGTATAGAAACTAATCGTAAAATATTAATAAGCGAGATTTCGGACAAAAGTATTCAAACTGCGCTTAGTAACATACCTCCTAGCGAGGAAGTTTTAATTGAAAAAAATAAACTCGCGTCCCTCGTACAATCCCTCGGTGGGCTACAATTCTGGTTATTCCCGCCGCAACCTCCAATAGTAAGAGAGCTTTTTAAACCTAGATACAAAGAATCGACAGCATCTACATAAATAAATATATACATAATATAATATAATAAATAAATACAGACCCCAGGCACAAAATGAAAAAAAATAATTTTCGTGATACCCACAAAAACAACAAACGAAGCGAACGTTTAACAGGAAAAGCGATAGTCATAAACAACTTAAAAATACCCATTTCCTAACAAAGGCGGGAAAAATGACTATCCAACACAATTCAAGGGAGGTTGAAAAACGTTGGCAGGCACTGGGTGCCAACAAATTTATAATATCCGCAATAATAGGATTCCGCATACCTCTGTACAAGAAGCCGCCTTTGTTAATGCCAACAAATCGAATCATAAGTCAATACGCAACCGAACCGAAAGAACTCTTGAATCAAGGTATCTAACAAACAGTTCTCAACAAAACTCTCAGTTTTATATCCAAAATGTTTCTTAGGAAGAAAAGCGACGGCTCGATGCGTAAATTGATTGAAATGCGAGAACTAAACCGATTCGTGAAGACAAAACATTTTCGTTTGATCTCGCACGGCTTAGTCCCAGACTTTATTCAACCAGGGGACTGGATGATAAAAATAGATTTATCACAAGCCTATTTCAATCTACCAGCAGCGAGATCACACCGAACTTTCTTAAGAATAAGCTACAAAGGGCAGTTGTACGAAATAACATGCCTTCCTTTTGTGCTAGCGTCAGCATCACACCTTTTCTCTGCAGTATCATGTTGGGTCGCGGAAACCTTACGTGCTAAGGGATGTCGAGTGCTAGTCTTACTAGACGACTACCTTTCTGGTCTACCAAGACCACTCCAAGTTAGGTTCTCAGGCCGCGGAGGCCGTGAGACCCTTGGAACACCTGGGTTGGAAAATCAAATACCAACAATCCGTATTGGTACTAACCCAAAATTTAAAAACCTTGTAATTCGCTGGAATACTACGGACAATGTGATTTCGCTACCCAAGGTAAAAATACAGCGCATAAACAATACAATAGAACAGACGCTGTCAAAAAGTCGCATCAACCTCCGCCAGTTACAAAGTCTGCTAGGGCAACTAAACTTTGCAAACTGTCGTGCCCCGCGGGAGGCTTCATTGTCGCCAGGTACAGATCTTTCTGCGACAATTCAACAAGATGCGACCTCGTCGATGCCAGCTGCTGCCTCAAATTGTAGGGCAGGAACTGATGTGGTGGCTCGGAGCTACTCGTCAGACGACGCCTATACACAAAGAACCTGCAACCCACTTCCTAGCGACGGACGCTTCGGATTGGGGTTGGGGAGCACATCTAGACGGGAACCTTATATCAGGAAAATGGTCATAATAACTGAAAAGGTGGCATTGCAACAAAAAAGAGCTATATGCAGTAATACCCGTAATAAAAATAATTGTAAAACAATTACAAAATACCCACGTGTTAATACAATCGGTTAACTGAACTCTGATTGCGTACATTCAAAAAGGTGGAATGAAATCGATGTGGTTACTAACCCTAACCTTTTCAAATTATTGCACCTGACGGACAAATTCAACATAACTCTGTCGGCACATTACCTGCCATGGAGATACAACATCATAGCAGACAGATTATCACGGAGAAAAAAGCCTGCGGAATGGCACCTTTTTCCCCAAGCAACAACCAAGATCTTTCGGAAGTGGGGACATCCGGAGATAGACCTATTTGCAACAAAGGAGACTGCAGTAGTAAGAAACTACGTAACAATAAATTGCAGATTGATCCGCAAGTTACATAGATGCCTTCAGCAGAACATGGCATTATCGTGTAGCATGGGTGTTCCCGCCTCCAAGTCTGTTACCCAGACTATTAGCTCACCTGAACCGCGCGACGGGAACCTATCTGATAGTTGCTCCAGATTGGCCGCGAGGTTTCAGGACCTGAAATCCAGATCTCTAGACCACGAATTTCAACACCTATCGGAAACACTCCTACATATGACAACTGGCACTGCCTCCTCCACAAATACAAGCATTGACTCTAAAAGTTTTTAAAATTGTGGGTGGGGTGCCCAAATAAAAGACTGGTCCTCACAGAAAAAAGATCTACTTTTGAAGAGTTGGCGTCACTCCACCTTGTCCACCTATTTACAAATGGGTCTCATGGGTGACAACTCTCGAGTGGACCCAAAATCCCCTCAATCAGCCGATATTGCAAAATTTTTAATGTCACTTTTTCTAAAAGAAAATTTATCCTATGCTTTTTGCGGTCCCCTTGTAGGACAGGGCAATAGGAGTAGCTAAACCAAAAGTCATGAAATCATCCGTCACGTGGGATCCGCGTATAGTACTAGACTGGCTTTCTTCCAACCCTCCTAGGGAAACTTTATTCGATACGGCTCGCAGAACAGCCACTGTATTGCTTTTAGCATCGTGACGCAGGGTTCACGATCTTACTTTATTGAAAATTAGCCGAACATATCGTGGATGATGGTGATAACATTTATTTGACACCGGCATTGGGATCTAAGACAGATACTCACTCAAGACGCCAGTCAACATGTAAACTTTCTAAACACCACGATAAAAAACATATGCCCCGTTACTTTAGTTAGACTCCAAATAGCTTTGAGTAATACAAGGAGATCTCGAGTAAAAAATTTGAACAATCTTTTTTAATTATTTTCAATTTTAGATTAATTTTCATTAATCAATCGATAGCAAAATAAAAGCTGCTTCGCGAACCATAATTGAATGCACACGGTTCTTAAAGATAGTGGAATCGATGCATCTCCAGGGAGTTGTAGAGCAGTCAGTAGCTTCTTTGGGTTGGGTCGAAAATTCAACCAATAGATGAAATTTTAGCTGGGGGTATTTGGAAATCTTCAAATACATTCCTTAATCATTACTGCCGCGAGATACTCTCGTAGAGAAATCTGTAGTTTGTTCTTTGATACATTTGAACCATCGTAATTATAGAAATACCTGAATATTCATTTATGATGTACTTAAATGAATAAAGACTTTATTACCTTAATATGATTATAGGATGTCTATATTACTATGTTAATTTTAAATCTTAATGAAAATAGTTATGGTTGAGTAATAATTGTACTTATGGTTTCATTAAGAATATTGGCAAGTAAATAAAATAATTAAGTAAAAAATAACGGTTATAACTAGAACCCCGACTTTTATTCTTCATAATCATCATAGCGTTGTGTTTTATACTTTCACCAGCAGATAACAAACACGTCTTCAATATACAATGCTGTATGTTTTCCAGAGGCACATCAATATGACGGTTTTACATAAAATAAAACCGATATTATGTGCCGAGAAGGAAAACATACAGCATTGTAGGAAGTTCTTCCTGGTGAAGACTCTATGACGGTGGAAATGACAACGTCCTAGCTGGTAAAGATAAGTATGAAGTTGAGGCGATTACAGCGCCAACTACTGTATTTAAGAGGAACTATTTCACTCGGTATGTAACGCACTTCATGGCTAAGTATACATTGCTTCTTCAATATACAATACTGTATGTTTTCCTTCTCGGCACATAATATCGGTTTTATTTTATGTAAAACCGTCATATTAAAACTAACGAATTCTTCAGTAGTAAACAGACGTAATGTAGCAAGAAACGAAATCTTTAAAAATGGACTACTTTGTTTTCCAATTTTATGACAAATAAAACATATTTATCAAAGATTTTTGTCCCATACCTTCAAAACAACAGACAGTTCCTGTCTGCCCCAAGGTGATTTTGCCTTTTGCGTGTCAATCTCCTCACGTGATAGACGTGTACGCAACTCACGCACCATTTCGTCAAGTTCGCGCATCGCACGCACTTGTACGTAAAATCGATGGGCCCATTGTGATTCACTTTTGCCCGTTTGCCTAAAGTACTGTTGTTGGCGAAGGTGGCTCCACACCTATAAATATTAATGGATTTAACACTTCATTGAAATAAATTTTTAAAAATTACGCGGGGCAACGAGTATTTATCGCTTCTGTTTAGAGCGATTTCTTTCAGGGAAACTTATAACTTTTGTAACCTATTTTTTTATTTTTGTTATGTGTTTGAATAAGGGATAATGAAGTATAAATGAATAAATAATATCAATTATTAAGTTGGACTAGTTGAACCGAGTTAAGCCATTACTTTTATAAATTTAGAATTTCACCTTATTTATAAAATCAGATCAATTACAGAGAGAAAGAAAGAGACGACAAGTATTTTCTTTAAAAAAATAAAAATAGTCTGACACGGTTTTAATAAATAACATATTTTGAATATAAAATTTCCCCCATAATGAGGAATGGGACATGAATAGGCAAGTCCTTTGGCACCTTCCCCTCAATAGCTTGTACTAATTGGTTTAAAGGCACGGAAAACACAATTCAATTTAAATTGTAATACATAGGTTACAAAAAAGGAGTTCATAGCAGTGAGACGGAAACAAACATTTTCTGACCGTTATATTTACAACTAATTTACGTTGTTCACGCAGTACAAAAATAAAATTATGAAAACTACGAACGCACATATAACAAATCCATTATGAAAAAATCTGTTTACCTTATAAACATTCAAAAACGCAATAGAATCACTAGTGGATCCATCAGCCCATGTTAGCTTAGAATTATACGCATTAAGCTGTTCGCGGAACGGACTACTGAAGACATTCTTCACTGACATTGCAGCGGCTGTAAAAAAAAAATTGTAATTAAATTCAAAGGATAAAAGGTAAATTCAGGTTTCATGGTTTTATAGAAAAGTTAGAATCTCATTTAGTTTTGAAATTAATTGCGGTAACACTATTTTACCATGATTTGATATCAAATAAAACTTTTAGAGAGAAGGCGAATTCAACTTTCAAGGTTTTATAGAATGGATAGAATTTTAAATAAGTTTGAAGGCAAATGTAGTAACACTCGTTTGCCAGTTTTGGATTTTATATCTAATTAAAATTGTAGAGGGGGAAATTCAGCTTTCACGGTTTTATAGAATAGAATTTCAATTTTAGAGTGTTTCCCAACGTTGTGCCCACGCCCCACAGGGGAGCAATTTGATTGTTAACGGGGTAATCGAAATCAGCTATATAACACAACGTGGAGACTAGAGACTGAAGCTAACCAAATGGGAACATAATATATATTATCTGTGCAATCTTTATTAAAGTTTCTTAAGAAAAACTGAAATTCAAATTCCAAGCAACTTTAATAAAGGTTTTGAAAATTTACTTATTCGTTATGTATCGGTAACAACTTCCTAGTGATATCTTCCTAAAACATGTCATTTTCAATTTGTTAATAAATAAATTATACATGTAACATAATTCATATTATGTTGCAGTCACGGACTAACCGATGGAAGTAGATAGTCCGCTCTAGAAGCTTCGTTGCTGACCACGACGCTCAGACATGAGCACTATTATAGAGAGAAGGCGATTTCAGCATTCATAGTTTTAAAGATGAGAAATTAACTTAACCGTTTATTTCACATTTATTTTATTTATTATTACTTAATATTTTCACAAAATAAAGTGTATATTAGCCACTATGACGTGTTATTTAAATAGCTGCACAATTTCTGTCTAGGATTTGTTAAAGATAATCTAAAAAGTTATCATTAGTTGACATCTAAACACAATGAATTCCCATGATATTTACATCAACAGTTTTTAACATCCAAATAAAAATTAAAATGTTTTGGCTCGTTATGTGAAATCCTGTAAACATAGCGATAATAAGAACGGATGCGGACAAGGCAAATCTATTACCGTGTCCTGCATCGAGCGATTGTTGGTGGCGCCGTCGGGTTTTACGCCGAAACCCAATAACCTATCTCAATCCAATTTTGATCATTTGAGCTAGATATCTTAATCCAAATATTGATAAAAGTGTGCCAATATCCATTTGACGGTTTGTTATAGCCATCTGTCTGATCGGTATATGTGGATACCTTTGTATGAAAATTACAGTTCACTGTGCCAATATCCTAAGTTAACGTTTTAACTAACAACAGTTTTTAAAACAATTAAAAAGCTATTTGATATGTTTTAAAGGGTTATTTATTTTATTTGATTAATATTGATTATCAAATATGAGTGTAAAGAGCGAAGGGAAGAATGCAATATTCTATCCGTTGCCAAAAATCGATTGTCTTCGTAGGGTTTGATTATTGGGATGCAGATAGGAGATCGATCTACTGTCACGGTCTGATTGAAAACAGTCTGAGATTGTGGATTAAATATTGGGTTCAGGTGTTAGTGGGTATGCACAGTAGCATAACGCATTTCCACACGAAAAAAAGCGATAATAAGAGACAATGAAATTTTTCGTACTCACCCATAATAATACACTCGTCCAGACAACCATAGATATATCCCAGCATGATAAGTTTCGACATTTGTACGTTAAGAGGTAGTTGCGCCATAATACGTCCCAAATACGTTATATCTCCATCTGACGAACTCCACTCGCCGTTGACCAATTTCTTTAAGGCACCGACCTGAAACCCCCAGATCGTTCATTTTGGGTATAAAAAGATGGTCTACGGTTAAAGCAGGATATAGATCGGGTAGTAAATTGGTGCAAGAAAAATCAGCAGCTTAATTCTGCAAAATGTGCTGATATTTCTATTTCCAGAGCACGGACACCGATTCTCTATATTATTACATTGAGAAGTAGCTAATTCCAAGAGTAGCAGAAATAAAAGGTCTAGGCTCCATTTAAACGTAGAATTAAAGTTTCGGGAACTCAGAAAAATAAATTGTAGAAAACCTTATAGGAATTTGGGGTTTATTTTGCGTATGGCCAAAGGTTTTTCAAATCTTGTATAATGCACTAGTTAGCAGCAAACATGAAACACATGGAATGTAACTCTATGATTTAGACCCCTCAAGAAAAAAAATCTCTAATGGTGTACCCAATTTATCTAATAATGTATTCAACTTTGTTTGTCTTGGGTATGGTAGTATATAACAAGTAAGGAGGGACCTTACTATAACATTATAATTTTTTAAAGTCCTTAGTAGTAAAGTGTATAATGCGGAAATGTTGGAGACCCTGGGGCTGCGTGTGTCACACTAGGCGTGGTATTTATAATTAGTAAGGAAATGGTTTAGGTTTTAAGTTTTTACTTGTTATGTTTTTAGTTTAGTTTCCTAATGTAATTAAGTAACTGTAAAAAGAAGAAATAAGGAAATAATCAATAAAGAGATTATTTTAAAAAAGAAATAACAGTGTAAAGTCTATGTAACGACACTCAAGGCACTGAATTTTGCCGTTACCCAGAATTGTCGTTAAATTCAAAGAAGAAAAATATATATAAGAAAAACTTTATTTCGACTAGTGTTAGTAATTACATAAAACAATTCTTAGTCTATTTTTGTCTGAAGTCTGTTTTTGCACGAGAAATTATGTCGTATCTTGCAATATTGAGGCATCTTCGTATTAAAGCAATGGCAATTTGTAAACAAAACGGATTTCTTCGAAAGATCGGTACGTATGATGCTGATAATCGAATATATTGAGAGTAAGGACAATAGCTCCGCAGTTTTAACAAATTTTGGCAACTGAAAAAGTACTTTTTATTATTTATGGTATTATTGTATGGAAGACAAGCTGAACCAACCATAGCATAGTCATTTCGATGCTTTAGGGGCATAATCGTTAACTCGAGCCATAACGTGGAGTATTATTGTATTATTTTTTAATAAGGTTTGTAGCATATACTACAGATGTAGCATGTACTGTATTTTTATTGACACTTATATCGATTCATTTCATGGAAACTCACACGTACCTACAGAAAAACTGGTCTTGCACGACTGGTACGTAGTCAATGCGCTTTGGACCTTGTTATGAGATGCACATTTGTTTGTTGTCGCCTTTATATTATAAGTGAAATGTTATAAAACGTAAAATTAAATTAATTTATTTAAAAATGGTGGTTAATTCATCTACCTCATAGTTTCTATGTTTTTCAGTGTGTCTTACTAAAGCCGAGCGCTCCAATCAAGACTATATTTTTTTTCTATAAGAGCATGCTGGTACGGTGGAAGCAGAAGAGGAAACTGGGATGTTTTAAACCCAAAAATCGATAGTTTGTGTCAGACACAGAAGGCTGATCCAATATGAATCCAATATCACTGACCCATTTAGGGTTATTGTGGCACTGGGATGTAAAATATTCGTTACCACAAAGGCATAAATATATAGAAGCATAGTTGTAACAAAACTATTTCAATATAAAAATAATTATGTTTAAAAAATATAATATTCACGATTTTCTTTAGCGATAGTTATTTCCGCCAACAAAATATCAGGTTATAAAATGATTAATACTAATAGACAAAAGAGACGCAAAATCGAGCGTCACAGATAATAAAAAAAATTGTTGGATCTATGGACATATGAAAAGCGCGTGTTCATTTAAAATATGTAATTTGAATTTAACTAGATTGTCTTAATTAAATATACATACCTCTTTAAGTACTAATATAGTACGATGTACATTGGAAAGGTCAGGTGGGTTCATAGCCAACGCCAAAATATCTACTGGAGGACCCATTTGCAGAGTTTTAGCGAGAAGGACGAGCCTTTCTAACGGGCATCTCGTAAGTTCAGGCGTACATTCATCCAGAAAGCTTTCCTACAAAAAAAAATTTTGCTTAAAAAAGATTTTTTTTATTACCGGGCGTGATTTCCCGCGAAAACCTTAAAATTCAAATTGTGTTATGCAGGCACAAAGTCTGACCATCTAATTATGAGTCTTATAGATTACCTGTAATCGCAATGGACAGATACACATTCTGAAATATAAAAGGGTTTTACATTGATGAAGCTGAACTGATGTCTATGGTATGTCAAATTGAATGATAGTATTATGTAATTAAGCTAAAATTTTTAAAAAGTATTACTTAAGCTTTTTCATATTGAAACTACAATTAAGGTCACATTAATAAAGTACTTACATAGAACTTATCAGTCACCAGACGGTACACTCTCCCCCCACCCCCCACACGACCAGCTCTTCCCGCGCGCTGATCACAATTTGCCTTCGAAGCCCACTGAAGTTGCAATGACGTAAAGTTAGTGTTTACATCCGCTACTAGCACTTTCATAAGGCAGTAGTCAATCACTGGAAATGGGCGTATTATGCAATGAACTATTTATTTATAAGTTCTAAAACGACGAATATAACGTAACAAATGTAGGCAATCAACATAAAAAAAAGTAAAAAATATATAGAAAAAATCTGTTTAAGAAAAAAAAAGCTACAAACCACTAGTAGTTTAGAGCGTACCGAATTAGAAGAAGAAGTATACCATAGACTAGACTTTACAATACACAGCAGAAAAAGTATAAAGGAAAATTTGCCATTTATTTTTTTAAATTGACTATAAATAAAAGATTTTCGCAACAACCAAATTGTACACCAGAGGAAATTTTACTGACTTTTAACTCCATCAAGAAGTAATACAATCAATGCAAGATGTGAAAAATATACCATATTTAATATCCGGTACAGTGATGGAACTCTCAGCGATGTTCGTAGATAAAATTATCTTTCTTTGTCCGGGTTTTGCACGTTGGAATACACGTACTTGTTCGTCAGCTGTGATCGTTGAGTGGAGGGGTAACACCCACCAATGGAGAGAGCTCTTCCCGCATAATTTCCTCCTGTTAGCAAACAGATAATGTACTTTTTACATGCCTTATTATTTAAAGAGTAAAGTTTTATTAATTTTATTATACGTCGTATGTACGACGTCCATCAAGGATTACGGCAAAGTCTTAGGAAGTATGTGGAGTTACATTTGCAATAATAATTGCACTGTCATCAATACTTCCACTAGTCTACATTGTAAGGAATAAAAATAGTCCAGTGACGCTACAACCCTATTTGGATCTTAGCATCAGATTGCTTCCGTCGCTTGGATCACTGATTGATTTTTTAAACGAGGTGATCAGCCTTCTAACACGTCGTTGATTTTTGTTTATTTGATACATGTCAGTTTCCTCAAGAAGCCTTCACCATACGAAAATGTATTGGTGCACTGTCGGCAATCGTATTACACCCCTTAGATTAGAATCGTACGCTAAAGCAAACACTACTCTCTCTCTCTACATTGTAAGTCCGGTTACTCTTTTGTTAATGTCACTTTTATTACCTATACATAAAATAGTAACGATATACCCTACATTTAAATTTTATGTATATGATTTTCCTCCGAAAAACATTTCAAAGCCAAATATTGTATTAAAGCCTATTTTGGTTATGTGAATAATGTATACTTAAACATTTTCTAGTCATTATCCCTAATATATAAACACTATTTATGTTTACCGTAATTCATCATTGGTGAGACACGAGTACAACTCTTCTATTTCATGTATCCCTGGTAGAAAAATAAGAACCGACGGCAAATTCTCCTGTGAAATGTCAATAGAATGTCCTTGGCTATCGATTGACTCGAAGCCATTCACCAGTTTGACAACGAGGTGGTGCATTTCCGTAGTTATTTGTGGATTATCATTCATCGTTGGAAGCTGCAAAATTATTTAATTTTATAATAAAAACGCACTCTTTATTAATACTTTATTAACTTTCCTATGTTCAATGCCTCACAAGTAGCGGTTGTTGATCATAGCCGAGAACATGAACTAAGAGGACGGTTTGTCAAATCACATTTTGGACGTACGGGAGTTGGACTTGGTACTGCTAAGTTTCAGACGCCCTTACATGTGTTAAGCTTTGGAAAATTATCAATGGTGCTTAAAAATAATTTAAAACTATATCACCCTCAATCATAATATTGGAGCAACTGCAACATTTTAACTTAAGTACTTGCCTATCTTTTTTCAACACAGTGTAAACACAATTTCACAGAAAGAGGCATTTGTTGGGCTTGTTTTATTTTATGAAAAAATTATCAATTATAGAATTTTATAAGTAAATAGATCTCAGGTGGTCAAAGTAATTTTTCTTCCAAAATTGATGGATATATTGATATTACTTGTGAGACAAAGAAATTGATGTTTTTTTTATCTATAATAACTTTTTAATTGAACTAAATTAACTTGTTATCTATCTTGCTTTATTAAATAATAATATTTTTGATTTTACATCTACTAATCAAACTATTTACTATACTCACAGTAAATTTGTTCAAATTATTAATGTAAAATACTTTGTGCTTCGCCTGTCCCGTTTTAATGTGAATGCAACTCGGTTTGTTGTGATCCCCGATGGCTGGGATGTGAAAATAATTTGTGAACACTTTTGTGTTAAACGTAGCTGACATAAGGATCACTCTGATGCCAGAGGATACCGTGTACATGAGTTTTTTAATAACCAGAAGTAAAAAATCCATTTCTTGACCTCTTTCATGAACTTCATCTAATATAATATGAGTGTATTCATTCAAATTTTTGGTGCTCACTGAAAGGAAATATCATAATAATAATCCTAATTAAAGTGGTTACTAAATTTTTATAAGAGAAGTGTTGGCCTTGTGGCTTCAGCGTGCGATTCTCATCCCTGTGGTCGTAGGTTCGATCCCCGGCTGTGCACTAATGGACTTTCTATGTGCGAATTAAACATTTGCTCGAATGGTGAAGGAAAACATCGTGAGGAAACCGACATGTCTTAGACCCAAAATGTCGACGATGTCAGGCACTGGAGGCTGATCATCCACCTGCCTATTAGATTTAAAAAATGTTGATGAAATAGATTCAGAAATCTGAGGCCAAGACCTAGAGAGGTTGTAGCACCACTGATTTATTTTATTTTTTACTAAATTTTTATAATCTCTGATAAGCCTATGCATTGTTGAATTGTTGCCTAATCTACAAAAACCAATGAATAACTTGACTATGCAAGAACATGTGGCTAACAAATAAAACTATAGAAATGCAATCACATAACTCTCAATATAAATTACGAAATGAAATATGTTTGAATATATTATGTCTAGTAGCAGTTGTTGTATAGATGCTCCTTTGAAATTTTACAAGGCTTACCTAATTTCTGAAGTAGTACTCCGGTTGTAACATATGAAATGCGTGTTTCCATTGATGTTTTATTTTCAAGGGCAACCTAAAATATTGCCAGCACATTTAATTGGTATAAAAACACTACTAGCATACACAGACTGTCTATGTCTATTCAGAAGCCATGACTATTTATTTTAGGAATTGTAAGTAGTGTGTTGACAGACATTCAAATTATAAGAAATATTTCTTTATGAAAATCCAGAATCGCAGGCTTTAACTACTAACAGATGCATCTGACCCGAGACAGTGAAAGAACATTAGAAACAGTCATAGCACTTCTAGAGGCATCAATTGATTGAGAAACATTGAATTGATTAATCATATGAAATAATTGAAATCTTTAAAGACACCCAATAGATATAAAGTTTTGGGTAGTTATGAGATTTTGTGTCGGAGGCAAACCAAATACTCCTATTTTTTTTTTTAAATAGAACAGGGGGCAAACGGGCAGGAGGCTCACCTGATATTAAGTGATACCTCCGGCCATTAACACTATCATTGCCAGAGGGCTCGCGATTGTGTTGCTGGCCTTTTAAGAATTGGATCACTCTTTTCTTGAAGGACCTTAAGTCGAATTGGTTCGGAAATACTTTAGTTGGCAGCAGTGGTTCCACAAAGTAGAGGTGCACGGCAAAAACTCTTAATAGCTATTAATAAAAGATCTAAGTAATCCAATTTTGACTGGATTATGATGGTTATAATACCTGGTATCCAACAAGACCACCAACATCCCAACCACGTTCCTGCGCTACTCTTTTAGCAATTGATGTAGCTGCAATCCTACGAGGCTGAGTAACAACAATTTTGCACGGCATCCTCCTCTCATAAGCATCATGAAGGATCCATTGTGGCACTTGTGTGGTTTTCCCACATCCAGTTGGGCCCTCAATTATTACTATGGGGTAAGCTGTGATTCTACTCATTATCTGTGGACAATTATATGTAGGAAATTATATTGTCGCTCAAGATGTAGAGTTGTAAGCAATACCTATGTAATTCTAGAAGTGAGTGTTTTAAAATATTAAATGTTATGTAATTATATTAAGAGATACTTTAGTTACATTACATTTAGGAAAAAATATAAATTTTCGCAATAATGTGAAATATCAACATACTTCCTCTTTGTATTTATTTATAGCTAGGTCCTTTGTATCTTCCTTTATTGTGAAATTATATTTGCTGTAATTAGCAGCCATAGCATCATCTGCCAGGTTGCCCATGCTACTAGGCATGACTGAACCCCAAGAAGTAAGATTCTCCAGAGAATTTAAACCATCTTGACTGTCTTCAGATGTATTCTCTGCTAATTTGCACTGTAAATTTTTTGATTACAAATATTTTCTTAAATTAAAGTTATCATTGAAGTAAGAAAATCAGTATTTGTTTTATATTTAAGCAAACAATATGTATAATCTGTATTTATGAGTAAGGGCTTTTGCTTCCTTGGATCATCAGCCAATTTTATAACTTAGTTGTAATGAATGTATTGAATGACCAATTGGTGTGTTGTAGAATTCATTCAATTTATCCATGAAAGCAAGGATCCTATGGAAACCACTGTTATTCTCTATAATCTTCTATAATAAATAAATGGTTTATTTAATTAGAATGAAATTAAAAAATGAATAATCATAAAATTTCCAATTAATAAAATTTACTTTCTTACTTTTAAATATGATTCTAGCTCTCTTTGTTGTACTTCTCCAGCATAATCTGTTCCAGTAGAAAGACTAGAATGTCTATGTTCTTCTGGACGGTTGAATCCATAAATACTATCATTTTTAGTAACTCTGCATCCAGCCGTGAGCGGACCTCGAAGTTTTCTAGTTTGTACAGCTGGATTTTTGAAAAAGGACCGTACTTCATCCATAATTATTAAACCTTAAAAAAAATATCATAAATCCTACACTCCTTCAGTTTAAGATCAATTTCAAGGAAATTTCTATAATAATATAAAAACAAAATTTTACTTATTATGTTTTTACCTTAAACACACGGTACATGTAATGAAAATAAGAATAGTACCTACAACTAATCAAAAAACAACAATTCTTTAAATTTGTACTTATGTTTATACTTCAAAAATGTTTTGGAGGTATAAAATTGTCGGTTCGCGGAGAATCAAACAGTGTTGCCAACTCTGGATTACAAAAAAACTGTCATCAAAATTCGCTAAAATATTTAGTTTCCTAGCTTCTTCTTTTTTATATAATTAAGTTTATTGTAATTTTTCTCAATGTTTAAGTTAAAATATTTCACCGAGAAATATTTTAACTAAATCGCCCATAAAAATATTGTCCATAATCGTACCCTCTCGTCCCAAAGGTCTTATCTTCATTTTAAACACCGAAGCATAGAAAAGGTATAATGTTTTAAATTTAGACCCAAAATTTATTAAAAAATATAGCGAACAAAGTTAACTTTTCTTAGAAACAAATAATATTGCATTCAATGAATTTAAATAATTTTATCCGTTTAATTAGAAACAATTTAGATTTTTTAGATATTATATTTTTAGTAGTTATCCGGTTTCATTCCCGGATTAAGCAAACATTTAAACTATATTTGAATGCTCTTTTGTATCTCCTCAAATATTAGAATAAAATTCATAATATTTATACATTAAGAGATTAAAAGGGGCACTGTACCAACAATAACATCCCTTTATCTTATAAAAGTTATAAAATAATTAATCATATAAGAGTTATAAAACTTTAATTATTTTACCTATAAAATATTTAAAAGTAGTCTCGTTTACCTTGTTTTACGTAGATACATCTCTTAGAAACTTTTGGGGTACAATGGAAAAAAAATTTGTATAAATATCAAAATTATCTATGTATTTTAATAATCGCGGGACGGCGACAGAGCGCTGATGGGACGGCAATGCAGTGGATATTACACTGCGGAGATGATGAATTCTAACTTTACTTTTCCCCCTAGCAATTTTTATCAACATTCTATTGTCGCACTTCGGCCAAATTGCTCTCTACCATTAGTAGGAGCAGGTGCACTTGAAGGGTGCAAGTGCGGCAAATCGTTGGTAATTTGAATAGTTATCGATGGCTTTCCACTCTACCTCTTGTACCCCATTAAGCTCCCAATATCCATATGGAAAATTATAGCTATTAAGTGGAATATTATTTTAAATATCTTATATTTGAAATTTTAAGTGAAGAATGTGAGGTCTAACGAAAAAAAGTAATTCATTGTTCATATTGTAATCACAGCTAAAGTAAATAAATTAAACAACATATTTTTATAAATAATATATGTATTCGGTTGGAAGATTTCGTTAACGGCGTTGTACTCGCTCTTTTATGTAAGTAATGTAATTTGTTTGGTCCCTAGAATTTAGTGACGAATGTGGTAAACGTGTGATTTATATCCATACACCTTTTCTTTACTTCCATTCTCACTTGATTCTCGCCAAGCGCTGTTTTGCTCTCCACTCGCTTCATTTTTTTCTTCATTGGACCTATTGCTTCTTTCAGCTGACTGCTCATTTGCTGTCTCCGTACTTCCCCCTCCAACTCCTTCATTTAATTCTTTGTTTTCCTCTCTATTCGCCTCTTTAATTTCATCAATAATTTCATACCCTTTCTTTAAATATTTATGTGGAATACGATACCAATATATTTTTTCTCCACTTTTTTCACTTTTGGAGTTTTCTTTGCTACTTACAGACTGACCTGAATTTTTTTGTTCATTAGAGTTTCCACGACTAGACTCTTGACGGCTTTGATTCTCATTTTTCCATCTGGAACCTCCACCTCCACCTTCTTTACTTTTTTGATTGGAATTTATCTCAGTGCTTTCTTTACTTTTTTCTCTCCTGCCTTCTTGGCTATTTCGTGATCTGTCACTTTCTTGGGCTTCATTTTGTCTTGAGTTTTGTACATCCTGGCCTTCAGTTTGTTCAGATTCTGCATTTTCTTTCGACTGGCCGGCGCTAACATTGATTTCTTCCTGAGAGCCCCCTTCCCTTGATGCTTTCTTCATTTTATAATCATGAATGACATGCCAAGTTCTTTTTTCGTTTTCGTTTTTAGCATTAGATTCACTACTTTCCTTATTTTCAACTCCATCACCTTTCTCGTTATATTTTTGTGAATAATCTATAAGGACATTGAATCTGTAAAAAGATAATTTAAAAATTTCATGGTTAACATATTTGTATTTAACGGATTAAGTCATGGTTCACCATGGGTAAATCGTGAATTTGTGGGGCTCTTGGTTTGTAAAGTGAAAGTGAGGACTGGGGGTCCTTTGTATTCACGGGATCCTGGGCGGCCCTTGGGTTTTAACGTGAAAATAAATAATATTATCTTTAACACACTTACCCAATGTGATCATTGGCATGGTATTTGACAAGGCGCTTGCGTCCGTCTGGTTGTATAAGCCAGTAGTTCCCATTGACTTTGTCACCATGCCGTTTTTCCTGTTGTCCTTTAAAGTCATGAGTATGAGGATCCGAAACTTTATATGAGAACTCATAAGAGGGATATGATTCCACCTAAAAATAGTAAGCCAATAATGAAGCGACATTTTAAAATATTATTTTAGATAAATTTAAAAAAAAATGTAAGAAAAATGTAATACTTAAAAATATTTCCAAAGATATTTTAACGCAACTTACATATTCTTCTTGACGTTCAGACTTGTCACTTTCCGCGTTAATCTTCTCTTCTTTGCCAAAATATTTAATAAAAGTCTGTTCGGATTTTGCAGCACGCGGTGGATGTGCTGTTGTTACACATAGCACAATATTTAGAACTGCAATTAACTAAAAAGAAAACGTGCATAGTTTTAGAAATTTATATGTGTATCATATTTTTCTTAATTTTCTAAATATTAAATATAATTTTATAGTTGTTATTTCATATTGTATTTCTAGCGCTAACACGCTGGCTAGATAATTCTTAAGACTCTTATGATGTAAATATAGCTCGTGCAGCAGTTTTAATTTGAAGTTATTTTTATAAGCAAGTTTTCAGCACTATCCTATCAAAACCGAATACTACTTATTTTACCTCCATTACGCCCAATTAAGGCTAAAAACAAAAACTCATTACCAATCTTTCTGATAGTGTATTCTGTTATATTTTTATTTCTATTCCAACAAAATTCTTCAGTCTAAGCACGAGATTTCGAAACTTAGCCAACTATGACTCTCGTATGTCAAAATCAAATATAATTGACATACGGTTTGACATACGGGAGTGTGCTTCGCATTAAGTTCAGCTTCTGAATCTCCCCCAAATTTCTTGGATCAATCAAATCATGAAATAGAGATATCGTCTCTGATGTTTTGATTTAAACTAGTCTATATTGTCGATTGTCGAATCTTCACTAATGTTATCATGTATAAATATTACTATTTACCATGATTTATATTTACCTTCCAATCCATTGTGTTTAGTCTGCAAATGATTTACAACTCAATTCATACACGTACGTACTGTGTATTTATACAATGTCTATTCGAAAATATTAATATTCTCGTTATGTTATCAATTACGTAGTTTCACGTTCAATTATTGGGTGTGGTTGATTTATATAATTGATATCTAGGAAAAAAACACACCTTATAATTGCATCTGTTACGTTAGGATCAATTTTATTATCATGCACTAGTTGGGAATAAACAGTGTGCCGGTAATTGCTTGATTACTGAACCTTGGGAAACATTATAATTTTTAAAGTAGTGCTCTCTGTATAGTCAGATATGGCTCATTGGTTATGGATGTCTGGGTAGTCAATGGAAACAAGGTAATTGTGTTATTCTGTGCACTTTTTTTCTAGACAAAGGCGCGTTTGATTAAAATTATTCTTGTGGAATTTAAAAGTCAAAGAATAGAAGTTTTGCTTCATATCAAGCAGGAGTCCTGTGTAATTTATTATTAGGTACTTATAATGAAGTAGTAAGTTTTTAATGTATACCAATATCAATAAAACAAAACCATTAACCATAAAAACTAAATCAGTGTCAATTGCATACTTCTGACTAAACTTCGTTAGCTAAGCATAAGCGCATTTGTGGGACATTTATTTTGTGTAACATTGAATTTGATGCAGAGGAATGGGCTTAATATATTATGCTGACGATACACTTGTGAAGGGATGTAAATGGTTCAGAGGCTCCGCCGGTAAGGAAACGATGTCCGGGGCAGCGACGCAGTGCTTTCCCACGTCTGCCCTTACCTAAAATTTTGAAGATTTGTGCATGGGAGGAGTCATGGTTGTATTGTAGCATTCGCGTTTGGCAGGAGTCAAGATAGGACTATATTAGCTGTTACCTGCCTCCGCCCTTTGGCAAGCTGAAGGTCAGGTTTTAGTGGGTAGGGTTGTAAATATTAAGTCTGAGTTCCACATTATCCCTGCTGGAGTAAAATACCGCAGGGATATGCGTAAAAGCATTTTCTGACGTTAAAAAAAGAAATTATAAGTGCATGGACTAAGATCGGGCAGTGAAGTCTAGTGTGATCTATACATAGAAGTTTCTCGTTTCGGGGGCCAAAACACATTTTGGGTCCTGGAGCCACCGGAGTGACTGAGTTAACTGAAGTCTTTCGTATTTTCTGTAAAACTGTGCTTGTATGTGCAATAAAACTGTTTTAGGTATTTTATGAATAGGTAATAGATACACCAGTCAACATACTGTGTATATAGATTTTTTATCTTACGTTCTAAGGAAATTCAGTATCTGACGGTATGTGTTATGTTAATCACGCAAACGTCGCATCATACGCTTGAAATAGAATTTTCACGCTTTTTAAACATACTAAGTCTTACATAGCTGTAATATCGCCAATACTAAACCCACTGGTGAAAGAAGAATGCCCCGCAAAAACACTAAGGATTATGAAAGAAGCATGACGCAATCACACATACCATAAAATCACGGAAACAATGAAAGGATTTGTGCAGGGCTCCATAGCTGGATCTTCGCTCTGGAACTCATTCATTGACCCTCTAATAAAGACGTTACATGCTGGGCAGGTCAAGGCTCAAGAGTTTGCAGATGATGGCCTGCTGGTACATGGAGAGGTTAACCAATAGAGCGAATAGCATATTGGACAATGTGCATGTGATCACACCGAAATAAACATGGCAGAGTCGACAACATGTTTATAATTTCACCAAAAACCACAATTTGAACAAAAAAAACACTCATACAACAAAACAACGTTTGCCATAAAGACTTGAAAAGTAATCAGCTGTTGTCATGACCGCCATCTTGTTTTACATTTTTAATCAACACGCTGGTTTTCAGTCAGACAGATAGTTAATCGTTTTCGGCGCTGCTTTATTTAAACCAAAATGCTAGCGACTTGATTGAATATAGATCTTTAATTAACTGTCTGATTTAACTTCTTTACTGCGACATAGTTATCAGATTAAAGGGGTCCTAAAAACGGAAGTCTTAAAGTCAACAAACTTTTTAATTAAAACACATTCTAAATCATCGTTTTTATTTATACTATAACAGAAATAAAATAATCAGATCAATGTAATATATATTTATACATAAATTGATTAAATATTTGACACACTGGTTCAGAATCATAATTACCTACAAAAATAATGCAATACTATACATTTCAATCAAAATGATTCGCATTTTTTTAATACAAAGCTTTCATTCGAGCAGTGTTAATGTTATTCAAAAAATCCAAAATAAATGGGTAATTTTTGCTTCATTCAATACACACACGATTTTTATACTCATAATCGGGCCAACAAGAAAGATAACCAGAGGTCCTACAGCTTTTTAGGTTTGGACCTCAGATTCGTGAGTCTGTTTCATGATTATTTTTTCTAATAAAATGAACGTGATCTGAAAGCCAATCTCCTCACGATATTGAGTGTTAAATGCACACATCAAAACTCCATTGGTGTACAACATAGATCGTACTCTACGACCTCAGAGGTAAGGCGCTGAAGCCACTAGACCAAGATTGCTTATCTACATGTCTTTTCTTCCCATTTTGAATCTGATATCTTATTATTTAATGTACAAAGACCAAAATTAAATTCCGTTGTCGATTCTTTTGGCCGTTTGTCGCCATATAGACATGAATCCATCTGACTGCTGAGTTATGCAAGATAGGATACGTTAGGAGCCGTTCAAGTATTCGTTAACTCTGATTATTCATTCCATAGAATTCTGACATTCATGTGTTGCCAACAAAAATAATCTCCTTCGAAAAAGGCACAAATTTGATCCATTTAAGGGAAAGCATCATAAAATGCTACGTAATTTTGTGTTTTACCTATAAAAAGATAAATCTAAATATTTAATTAATCAAGTGACCAATATCGAATTAACTGTAATTACTTATTTTTATTCTTTAGCTGGCATCACTGCCTACTAATTCCAGGTTTAGTAAACCTTTAAAAAAATTAAAAAGTTATCGTTACTCGTGCGTTTTTACTGATTGTAGTTTGTAATGAAAAGGGATGTAATTATCACTCGTTGTAAAACCACTTTTAATGCGGAGCACCGCACTTGTTAAAATGGATACATTCACTTACAAATAAAATGATTAAATAGACACAGATGAGAAATTGAAAAATGTGCCCACTGTTGTTTGTAAGGGTCCTCGAAAATGCATTTCGTTTTAAAGCATAGACAATGTGTGGGTAATATGTGTAAAAATGTAAATATTGTTGACGTTATCGCCAAATCAGAAAATTTACTAAACCCCTCCCCCCAACCCTACAGCGCTTCCGTAATACTTGAACGGCCCCTTATCCGCCATAACAAAATCAAATGTTTTTTTATTTAATATGCTAAATCCACTAATCACATTCTATTACATAAATACAAAACAATAAGTACAAGACAGTTTAACTAAGTACCACTTAGAACAAAGGCTAGGAAAATGAAAGTATTTAAAGTCCACAACCGTAACACAAATTACATAAAATCATTAATTAAATAGGTTAAGAAATTGGATTTAAAAGATATTAAATTTGATTATTTTATGTCAAAATCTATCTATCTTATCTTGAGGAATTAACTTTCGCTACTAACGCTGCCGCAGCAACAGTTTAGAAACGCGGTCGCAAACTGTGCGCCCCGAGAATATTTGGTCAGGTTGAGGTTTTTAATGAAAAGTCGAAAAAAATAAACTACTTCAAACCTCAGCTACTGTGGCGTAACATCAGTATCTTACTATTTCAGCGACGATTAATTCTAACGCCCTAAATAGTCATACATAGATTACAAAAAATTTCACGTTTCTTAATACATATACGCAAATTTTAATTGATATGTGAGACTTAGGTCAATTTGGAATAGCTCCAAGTGTAACGGTCAACACCGGACGATAGAACCAATGGGTGTTACTATAATTACCATTTATCGTATCGTAATAACCGACGTCTTTAGTCCACATTTTGTTATAAGCACGCCAAAGTGATAGATATTTTATATGCGATAAGGTTGATATGTAAGATCGATATATATGAATACGTATAGTAAGAACTAGAACTGAGCCCTATCTTTGGTTAATTATAATTTTCATGACTAGTAAATCAGATAAGGTTTACGTATTAATTATACCTGGCCATCACGCAGCTACTGTTCTAATATCATTGTTTTTTTTAGTTTTTTTTTCCACTACAGAGTACAATAGTACGTGCAAGTATACATAACCTTTGTCTCTGTTGACCATAGCTTTTTATTATTAAACAGAGATTATGGATTTTTTTTACATTTTTCCGAACGAGAAATCTTTTGTGCAAATGCCTTAAAGAAAAAAGCACAAATAAACATCCTATTTTAATATGTATTATGCAGTAATTATACATCTTACCTACAAAATTAACCGACAACCAGGTTACATAACATCATATTAAACTCTATAGGCGTCAACGTCTTAAAAGCTAAGTTGTGCAAAGAAATATTTTAAACGATAACTATTTTTTTACATACAAGCTATGCAGATGAAATATGAAAGGTCTTAAATTGTACAAAGATGGGAGAGATCCCTTTCCCCTGAATTTTATCTTAAGATCGTTACCATTACCAGATCTTATTTCCAAAGGCTTACGTTTAACTTATACAAATAATAAAGTCAAAACCTAATATAACCACTAAAAGCCAAATTAAATTAAACAAAAATCTCATTATTTGTTGCAAAGATCACTTCTGCTGTAAAAGATGTGTGGAGACTGTGTGGATGTGTGGAGTCATTAAAAGTATGATGATTAAAAACAATTTAGAATGCATTTTAGGACAGCATAAGAAATGAATGGATATAACATCACAGGTCTACTGTCAACTGTCATTTGTCAAATGTCAACGAGTATGACCTATGAAATAGCGCATCGCGTACAATATATCAAACTGCGTGGTTAAGTATATTAAAAATTCCTAATGTATTTGAAAGAAACACAAAATCTTTAAAAATTTTGGTTTACAACTTAGCATAACCTTCAGAAATACGAACGTCATTAACATTGATCATAAATTCTGAAGAAATCAGTTTTCAGCACGAAACCATTAATTATCACAATGTTTCGACACATTGATATAAATGCGCCTTATTTTTACATCCGTTCTTTATCACTTTTAATTACATCTTACAATTAATCTGATTAAATCTACTGATTTAACTACTGTTAAATTAAATTTTCACGCATGTCGATTTTAAGACAGATTTACAGTTGATTTTAATTTTATGTTTCAAACTTTTTTTTATTTTGGCTCTTACAAGGTTTGTGCATTACCCAGCGTGTTTCAAAGTTAGTAATCGTTTTTACTAAATAAGTGAGTGATTTTTTTATAAACAAGACATATTCAGCTCGTGTCTCATATTTAGCATGTTTAAATATGTCAAACTTTATTTAGAAAAAAATATATAAAAGATTTGACTCTAGAATACGGCTATAGTTAAAATTCATAGACAAGTTAGATTATCTACATTTATAACTTCTTTCCCAACAATAGAGGTTCATAAACATTATACAGTATCATAATATTATTTGTTGTAATACTTATATTTTATATTTATTAAAAATATTTTTTCGATGAATACCAATTAAACCTCCATAGGAACTACCTGGGTTCTACATCAAAATACCACACGTAATGCCTACGACTTGTAAATATCTCAATATTAAACAATGCCACCGTATTAATGCAATTTCATTTCTTTTCTTTTCTTTCAATTTATTGAATCATTTTTATTTATTATTATTGCTATTTTTTCTTTGATCTTGTTTTATTATATTCAATTAGTTAGAGTAACGTTTGTTTTAAGTTTTTTTTTGTTTCTTTTGTTAATAATTTTTCATTTTTTGTACTCTACCTTCTGTTGGTGTTTCTTTATCGTTGTTTCTCATTAGGGTTGCCTGGAAGAAATCGCTTGTAAGCGATAAGGCCGCCCTTTGCCTTATATCTTTTGTAACTGTTTTTTTTATTTTTGTTATGTGTGTTTTTGTATAAGGCGATAAAGGATAAATAAATAAATATTTTCGTTTTTACCGAATACAATTAGACCAAAGTTCTTAATTTTAAAAGGAATGTTTAAAACATATCAAATAGCTTTTTTAATTATTTTAAAAACTGGTGAAAGTTAAAATCTTAAGGTAGCATATTGGCACTGTTGAACTGTCATTTTCATACAAAGCTCTATCCACATACAGCAATCACCTACCATGGATAGCTTGAATCGATAGAATTCTATTACAATCGATTGGATATTAGCACACCTTTATCAATATTTGGATTGAGATGTCTATCTCAGATGGTCAAAAATGAAATGTCATAGGTTATTGGGTTTGGGCGTAAGACTCAAACACCAAACAGGCTTTGTTAACTTGGCCGGGGCCCGGCTTAGCCAAGGACTCCTTGACCTTCTAACAATATCGTCGCTGAATCTCAGCTGTGGAAGTGAAATCGAATGAGGTTTCATAACGATTTTCGTTTCGACAAATACTATAAAGAGAAATATGAAATTGTCTATATACATATATGTTATAATCATCTCACATTATTATTATGTGCGTCTTTGAGATTTGGAGAAAATATCCAATCTAGTTTTAAAAAGAGTTCAATGATGGTACACTGATTACTCTTTCCGGAAGCCTATTCCAGGCGGCCACTACCCGGTTTGGGAGAAAGTTGTGAATTTGTGTTATGTTGTGTTATCTTAAGTTATAAAGAACTACCCCTCAAATTAGTATTTTAAAAAAGTTTTGTCAATTGCGCTATCAAATAATGTACGACTCGTAGTGAACAACGGCTGGTATTTTGACGACAGAACCCAAACATTTAGGTTGCAGATTTGAAGTTCTAAGTATGACTCCCGTTTGTCTAAAACATACAGGACATACGACCCAACTTTAAAACGTAAAAAGTGAACGTTTTAAAACAAGGCCGTTTAGTATTTAAATGTCTAAGTAGAAAAATATTTTGTGTAATACCAAGAATATCTACAGTTATGTGCTAAATTAAAATTTAATAAACAAAACTTTCACGATACTTAATTTACATAATCAAGGTTTATATGACCAATAAATAACACGAATCACAGAACACACGAAAATACATACCCGTACATTGTTTTTAACTGGAAAAAAAGTTTTATTCAAATTTAATAAATGTGAATATTTAGAGGCGTCTAATAACCATGTGACAAAGTATATTATAAATATGTATTTTAAAATATACTTAATAATTTATTTATTTCTGTACGTACTCAACGTGGTTCCGAAGGTATACGGGTGACTATTTAATGCTAAATTAATTTTCCTTAGACGGTTGTATGGACCAGCCGAGAATGCGTCTGTCGAACCCACAACTGAAGAAATTGATACCCGATGACATGTCTTCTGACCATGCGACTGACGTCACCATGCGACGATGACCCTGAGATTACCGACATAAGTGTAAGAAATAAATATTATATTTTTTCACAAGCCTTTAACAATACAAAATAATATGTCGAAAAATCATGGTATTTTTCAAATGGCAACACTCTTTGTAAAATGTCATTATTAATTTTCATCTGTCAATGTGTGGAGTGCGTGAGAAAAATTTAGTATTATCTTTTGGATACTATTATGCTTTTGGATGATAAACAATCTACAGCTAATTTAAATTTTAGACGCCAATTAAGTGTTTTTCACAATATAACGAAATATTCTTCAGAAAGATTTTCAGTTTGAATGGCCTCTCTTAATAACGTCAACGGGCCTTGTTGACAACTTGATATACTTGATGCTAGAATCTAACATAATAAAGCACCACAGAGCAGGATTTTTATTTGACTGTTCGAGGTTGAAGATCATATTTCCTTTCAATTAACCAATTATTATGAAATTAGCCGAAACTAAACAATCTTGGAACAAACCCATTTTGAAACATCATTGACACATAAAACTAGACTAAACTCCAATAATACAAGCATTGTAATAATTTAGGTTATTCAAATGTTTAGTATAATTACCTGTCGACTTGACCGCGGTAGTCTCGCTAGCCTTTGTCCCTGGAGATCGAACAGGCGAACCTGCCGGTTATCATGTGGTATAGCGATTAATCCACCACTGCTCACCGATACCCGGTTAACGGATGAATCCGAGCGAATTGTTGCTAAAGCTGACCTCATGTTCCGCACATCCCAAACCTAATTTTTTTATATAATAATTATTGGTTATTTGATAACACAAAATAGGTTATGTATTTTGCAAACTGTTTAAAGTTTAAAAAGCGTTATTGAATTAAATAACTTCTAGTAACATCATAATTAAAAATATAGATTTTTTATACATCAGTCACGTGTCATAAAACAGTCACAGATTAGTTGAATCGACAATGAAGTAATAAATTTCATGCTTTCAATCAAATCTAAAATGAAATTTAAATTCGTCGGAGACTGCTTTGATCCAATTGTAATATATATGTATGTGTATTTGTGTAAATTAAGAATGATAATTACATTCAAAAAACTTGAAGTTTTTCATAGGCATGGAACGATGTAGGTAGCCAAGTCATCGCTTAGAGAGGCATTTTGGAGGGTTTTTAAAAATCATGAATTTTGCCGGTAATAACAAGTTTTATAGTAGTAGTAGTATAAAAATTCCATTTTGTTTCTTATGAGGTGATTAACTAGATATTGCATATAGGCCAATATGAGATCGACCAGGAAATATTTACAAGATATTTCAACATTAAATAAAAACTATTTGATAATAGTTATTTATATTTAAAAATTTTCAAACTTACCTTAACAGAACGGTCGTCAGATCCAGAAACCACTTTGTCCTCTCGAGTAAAAACAGCTGATGTCACACTCCTGCAAATAGGATTTATCTTAACAATAGAAATTATAAGTTGATTTAATTAGTAAATTATATTAGATTCGCAAATCTTGAGTTTCTTCCGACCCTTTTGATTTGTATTTTTTTTTATTACTCGGGTTTCTATTTCGTAAAAGCGAACAGTCTCTATTTCATAGCAAAATTTTCTATGTGTTGGTATGTACTAAAGGTAGGTTAAGTATAATCATATTAAGGCGAAACGAAATTCACGGAGGCCGCTGGTAGAACAACAAACGCTTAATGCTAATAGAGCAGCAATAAAAATAAATAAACCAGTGGCGCTACAACCTCTTAAGGTCTTGACCTCAGATTTCTGAATCTGTTATAATAGGCAAGTAGGTGATCAGCCTGACACACGTCGTCGAGCTTTTGGGTTTAAGACATGTCGGTTTGGTCACGATGTTTTTCGAGCAAATGTTAAACGCGCACATAGAAAAGAGCAGTAATAAGACAAGAAAAAAAATGCACTTTTATTACTGAGAATACATCAAATAAATAATGAATTTTTATTCATTAAAAAAACCAGTGGCGCTACCAAACTTGTTCTAACGTTCGTTGATACATTTATGTATCTGTTTCATTATTTTATTTTCTAATAAACAAGACAGCCTTCTGTGACAGACGCCGTCGACATTTTGGGTCTTAGGCATGACAGTTTCCTTCACGATTTTTCTTCACAGTACTAGTGTAAAATGCGTACATAGAATACATTGGTGCACGTGATTCGTACGAACTTTTGGAGCGTACGCTCGGCATTTGTGCGAAAGACAGCATAAGGAAGTAAATGTGGACACAAAAAATTCTATAGAGGATTATACTTACTCAGTATGGCCCTGAAATACAGACACTGAATGTATGGGTTCTCTGAAGTCCCATAGACGGAAAGTGGTATCTCGAGATGCCGTCACCACTAGCCGGGAACTGTGATGCGCAGACGCATGCGTCAACTCGTGATCGTGACCTGTAATTAAATTTTATAAAATTATTAATAATTTATAAATGCAAAATTCTTATACATATATAGAACATTATGTTAATATATGTTTTTTTTTTCCTTTGCACAATATATGTTTGTAGAAAACATGGTCTATAATTGTACATAGCAGATGACTTGAGGTGAGGCTCAGACACCAGGCCATCTTTTTAGGGGATTTGTGGTGCATATACATAAAGCTTTTACATTATTAAATATTTATTATTTTCAAATAATAATTATTATATATTTTCTCACCTGTCAATATTTGTAAACAGTCCCCTGTCTCCACATCATATAAATTAGCGGTTCGATCCCAAGAGGCGGTTATCACATGTTCACCTCCAGTTAACCAATCTGCAGCTACCACCACACCCTGGTGCCCCATGAGTTCGGAAAGTGGTGTCCGCAGTACTTCAGGTCTGTCGGTTTCTCCCATACTTTCTTCGCCACCACCTTCCAGCTCTTCTTCTGATGATTGACCTCGCTGTAATTTATTAAGGGTAATAAAATGGGTTTGCACTTCTCAATCTATACTTGTCTATCCAATCTCCTTTCTAATCTAACATTGATAATTTTTTGTTTTACATAGAAAACTAAATACCCAAATAATAGACCACTTAAGTAAGACTTTATAAGAGTTTCTGGGTTTGATTAACAAACAAACAAAACATCTTTATTCATCAAGGTAAATCAAGTACACTTATGAACGTCAAAAAAATTAAAATAATTGTAAATTTACATTTACTACCAGTTCGCAAGTCAAGCGTAGCGCGGGTAAGCAGAACTGGCAGGAATCTTCCAACCACTCTTTTCAATCGCCAAGTTTTTTAATACAAATTGTTTGAACTAGAGCAAATCAATCCCAAGGATTAGGATCATTTAAGTATTCGTCACATATAATTACGGAGAAGACAATAATTGGTTATTGTTCGAGTATACAGAAAAGTACAACCCTTTTGCAGTCAGAGCAATTTTCGCTTGCACAACAAACGAGATTTATAATAAAGAAACGTAGAAAGAGTAGAGATGCTGCCCGCGCGCTGCAGCCCCCATCAAGGGATATTCAGACCGCCAGCGTACCACCCTGTATTAGCAGAGTAAAAAAAGACCCTACCTAAGAGGCCTAAACATCCCACTCACGAGGGAGGGTGCAAAGCTGCCATCTGCGATGCATTCTAAATTTATTACGACACGTATCTCCCGTAATACGAAATTTCCCCCTTACATCCAGCCTTGTTACGATCAGAACAGACCTTGCGATCCCTTTTTGAACCTTTTAGCATTCCGTGAGGGAACCTTCAAACCTTCGAACTTTCAACGTAAAGCCGGATTCAGCGGAATGTGACGTAGGCGCTTTGATTGCTGGCGATATGACCCGCTTAAATGTGTGACAAACGAATTTGTAAATGACTCAGTGACTTTTTCCCTCTTTTGGTGTTTTCATTTCAAAAGGTATGAATTCACTAGCTAACATTCCATACCCCAAAAGATAAGCTTACCCTACCATTTAAGTTGCCGCTTCAAATAGGCCGGGCGCCACTCGAGTGCAAAGGATTAAAAAATTTACTACTCTTAATTAGAATACAGATATAGTTTTATCATCTATCATTAATTTCCTTCCTTCCATAGGCTTTGTTTTTTACATAGCCTGTACCAAATCATAACAGATAATTAAGTAGCGGTTAAATATAATATAACAAATGCTGGTTTGTCTTCAGCTCTTAGATATAGTTAGTGCATATCAAACTCAGAATTTTCACAAATATTCTTTAGAGTAATATAACGCAATTAAATATTAAAATAATATTGAAATATATTTACTGGTAGATCCCAATTTACTGCAGCTTGCCATACATGTGCGGTATTATCGCCACTGCTGGTCAGAGCAATATCCCTGGTGGGGTGGAATTTTAATGAGTTTACTGAACCAGCATGCCCAGTGTACTGCAGTAAACACTTCCCCCATTCCACACTCCATATACATGCTGTGTGATCTGTAATAAAATGTAACTGCAATAATTTAGGTCCAGAGTAAAAGGCATACATACTGCATAATGTCATTGACAGGTGGCCTTATTAGAGAAATACTTCACATGGACAAGATATACTTTACAAGACTGATAGCAACCACCAGTAATAGAGAGGCACCAAAAGAAGAAGGGAAAAATACTAATCAACTGGAAATTTTAAATTTCAAAACAGCTTATAATTCTCCTTGATTCCGGCTTTAGCTTTACAAACAAACTAAACTATAATACACTATTTGCTATTCTTGAATCTTTAAGATTAGCTTTTAAGTTTTAGTTAGTTATTAATATTGTTTTTTTTTTTCTCTAGATTAGGGTTCTATAGATTAATATAAATATTTTTTTTATATAACTTCTGGTTATGCACTTCTTGCACTCATCATTTCTATTTTCTTTTTTCTTTTCTTACTAGGGTTGCCTGGAAGAGATCGCTTGTTAGCGATAAGGCCCCCCGTTGCATCCCTTGTAATTTTTATGTATTGTGTTATTTGTGTTTATTTCTAGCAACAAAGTGTGAATAAATAAGTAAATATAAATTATATTGTTTAAACTTTAAACAATTAGTGGTTGATATATTCATTAAGATTTAAAATCACTATTGTAATAGCAAAAGCATAATTATTGTAAACTTCACATACTATGTAATTTGAAAACATACAATAATAAGATAACAATAAAATTTACCTGCTGAGGCAGTACCAATAAGAGCCTGTCCCGGTCTTGCCGAAGACACATCCCAAATACCATCTTTGTGTCCAGTAAACTCCCTAACAAGCTGGCAGTTGTATGTTGGGGCCTTAAAACTGGATACAATTTTACTTGTCTGTACTCTTAACTTATGACTTGTTTTCACCTTCTGAGAATTATTTTGTGATACTGAAAGTTCACGAGCACAATTATCCAACACTGGACATGATTTAAAGGATTTCATTCTCATTTTTTAACATATATTGTCATTGTTATGTCAGTGAATACACTAAGACAGAAATCACAATGGTTATATTAATCTTATCTAAATGGTACATACTATCTAAAGATTATTGGTGTATTGCCTTCAAAAAATTGTTATCTATAAGTGTTTATTTTTAAGAAAATTTATTAAATTAAATTTGTTAATGTCTACTCTTTATGTCACCTATATTAAGTCTAGAAATAAAATAATAAAACAGAAGTTTTGTTTGCTGTTTAACGTTACAATATAAAATATTAAACTAAAAATGTATGGGTTTCTAAATTTATTAAATCAAAACAATGATAATAATAATATAAGTTAACACCATTTAGTGAACAACATATATACAATAATAATAAAAAATTGTGGTAGTGGTTAGGTGAATTTTTTAACTATATAACTATTAAACACCATTTCTACATTTATACTACTGACTTATTAAAAGAAAAACAAAATTACAATATTTCTACTTACTTTTTGCTTTTGAGGATTTTCCTGATGTCTCAAACTCAATATAATCAGCATTCTGTTTATCACCAACACAACTTTCTCGTTCAAGTTTCTCACTTAGAATATCTATTTTTTCTTGCACTGTAATAAGAAGATAAACAAATATTATGAATAAAATTTAAAATAAAAACAGTTTTGCTTGTTTACATTGTAATGTTACTACAACATAAACACATGGGAGTTAAAAATATTTAAATATATAAAATTATAAATTAACGAAAAATTATAATGCCTAGATATAAATATACATTGTGTTCAACATGGAAATAATCTATACAATATGATAAATTTAATAAGTATGAATTGATGAAGCAATTCATTACGGGACTTACGATTTAAATTTTCTGAGTAGAGAAGGTCAAATTCTTTTTCAATTTGCGAAAACAGATCGTGTAACCGTGATCTAAAAACTGGTGGAATTGATGTTTCAGAATCCTCCATCTTCAGGTAATTTGAAAGACCTTCAGAACCCTCTGCGAGCGCCTGGAGTCTACGTTTACTGGATTTCATGTTTGGTAATAAGTACTAACTAGCTAGCTCTTGCTTAACACAGGAAGATTTAATCAACTTTGACGTTACATTGCACACCTAGACCGTCTGGGGCCTAACTATTCAAATAGGAAAACGTGAAACTTACAACACTAATAAAATAAAAAATTATAGAGCCTTTCGGTTTATTATAAACTTTTACTAATGTTTACCTAAAATCAAAATTGATATTTGATTAAATAGTCTACAGATAGAATTTTTTCACCTATCAATTATCATTATTTTCGATAACCACAGACCTCTGGCCTTATTTTTTAAATAGTCTGTACCAAATTATATCAGATAATTCAGAATTGGTTAAATTATAACAGGTTTTTCGTTTTGTTATAATAATATAACTTTAACAATCTATCGCGTAGTTCGCTGGTCCATAGGGCGTAGTTAACCCGCGAGAAGGTGCTGTTGGGCCACATGACCTATGAAATATGGAAAAATGTCAGATTCTATAAACGAAGACGAAAACTCCTCAATAGCAATACCTCTAAAATATCAGAATGCTTTGAAATATTTAGTCGAATACTTTCTATTTATGCATTTGTCTTATGTCTATGTTGCACGGTGCGTTGGATCGCACATGGTTCTTAAGTTGGTGGTGTAAGGGGTTAGGGGCTACATGATACATCACCTATGAGTTAGTAGAATAGGTCATTTCACCTAATGCAAGGAGATAATCTTATTACAAGAAAGTATTTACAATATCTGTAAAGGCTTTAACACTAGCGGATACTTAATTAAATGACTTCCACTCCCAGCAAATACCTTATGTTTAGTTTGCGGTAGGTAGAATTAGAAAAACACCTTATTTCTATAAAAAAAATAGATACATGTAATGATGATTTTGAAAAAACTCATAAAAGTTGTGCAGTGCGCATTTTAATTTACAACTTCGTGAAAACATTTTTTTTAAGAATATTATATCAATTGCATTTTAGATAAAGATAAACTGTAAAGATGGTAAGGCTGTATGGATAACATATTATAGTGTCTAACATTTATAAGGCGTGAGGTGAATAATAATATCTACATTGTGTAGCTTTATTTTTGGTTAGTTAGTTAGTTATCTGTTTACTTGTTTCATCACGTCAACGCCACTTTGTCTATGGTGAAAATAAACATGGCTACCGCTGCGTACAATTGACGAAAAACTGCCAGTGTGTCAACATATTATTCCATTTATGATTTTATATAAGGAAAATGTCTTTTTCTGATTTATATGCTAAATATAACTGTACTTATTGCCAAGAAGAAATAAATGGTGTTCGCGTACGATGTGCGGAGTGTAAAGATTTTGATATTTGTTTGCAGGTAAAACACCACGTCCTTGTCATTATTATAAAGTTTTGGCGCTAAATTTAAATTATAAATAATTGCCGGCAATAGAAAAATAATATAATTATACTTACTTATTTTTGTTACAGTGTTTTTCTCATGGTGCTGAAATTGGATCTCATAAAAATGACCACCCTTATCAGTTTATGGTGCGTTTTAATATTTTTTTTTGAAAGACTTGATTTGTTGTTACTAATAAAATATAATACTTTTAGGATGCTGGAGCATTTGGTATATTTTTGGGACGTAATAGTTGGTCAGCGAATGAAGAAGTCAGATTATTGGATGCTATAGAACAATTTGGTTTTGGGAATTGGGAAGATATAGCTAAACATATTGAAACCAGAACACCAGAAGGTAAGAAAAATAGTTTATTAACTATTCAACCTTTGTAATATTTCAATTCAGGACCCCATTTAAATTATAACAAATGTATTTGCTATTAGAATTTTAGTATAAATAAAATTCTAGAAATAGAATAATATTTTATTTACTTCATATACATCATAAAATTGTAATAAATGTTATACATTTTAGAAACTAAAGATGAATACATAGCAAGATATCTAGAAGGTAGTATTGGACGTGCCACATGGGGTAATGTGGAAAGTACGAGTCGTCCATCATTGCACTGTCCGGACAAGGATCAAGGTCCACTCAGTCCCACAGCTGTATCACGTCTTCCACCATTAGCCATAACCACAGATGAGGCAGCTCAACTTGGTTATATGTCAAATAGAGATGACTTTGAAAGGGTTAGTTAGTTATAATGATGAATACTTCTCATTACTTAAAACAATTGTATAATTGTATAAAATTGAAGTTTTTCTGTGAGTTTCATCAAGCAAGGGTTACACATATTTAAATTATAGTAATCTAAACACGTAATAATTAAAGGGATAAAGTTTATAAGGTTGTAGAGAGTAATCTTTGTATCTTATCCAATTTTGTAAAATATATTATCTTTACCAAGCTATGTTATACATATATATAACTTGTAAAAAAAAGAATTTCATGTTATTTGCAAAGTATATAGCATAAAAAATATGAGAGTAACCTATATTAAGATTGACTTTGATTGAGCTTGATAATGCTTTTAAAGTCACAGCTGCCCAAATGAGCCCTGCATGGTTCACTAGTACTCTAATTCAGCAGATTTTAATTTTTATTGAGTTGCAAAAAAAGGCAAGTATGATCCCAAAAAAATATCACAAGTTTAAATATAAACAGCAATCAATACATTATTATAAACACAATGTAGTGTACAACTGTTAATATATAAATAATTGTGATTCCTTATCTCCAGTATATTATGCCTTTCCTGATACATGCATAGTCCCAACTCAATAATAGTACATCCTGAGTACTTTATACAAACTAACTCTTCAGCTTTATAATACATTTTTTATTGGCATTATAGGAACATGATCATGAAGCTGAACAGTTAATATCAACTTTGTCAATCAATTCAGAAGATGATGAGCTAGATGTTGGTAAGTGATTATAGGCATTAGATTTAATATTTATAATAGATTTTTTACTAACCAATCTTTCCTAATTTTTGAATTCATTTCGAAACAAATACCTTAATTTTTTTTATTTATCTTGATTTTAAAAAAGCAATAGAAAATATAAACACAAATTAAAGTTTTAGAATATGTAATCAAAATCGAAATCTCATTTTGATAGATTTTAGTTGAAATTTGATAGATGGTGTGTGTAAACCTTTAGCAAATCAATACATCTTCAAGGCATTGAATAGATCCAATGTATCGCATTGTACTATGTATATCGAATATTCCTAGTAGTTCGAGGTCCGGGTCGGGAGATGGCAGATGAAAAATCGACTATGATTGATTTTCAATATAAAAATAGCGTACAAAAATCGATTATTACTTTTAAAAAAAAACGATTTTTTTTTGTCATCCCTACATGGCATATGCTGTTCTGTCTGATATTCCTAAAGATATAGAATTATTTGTGAAATTGAAAGTTAGATATTAATTGTTTACAACAAGGAACGGCAAGGTCTTCCTTAAGCAGCCACACTACACTTGAAAATGTAACGATTGTATTTACTTTTCAGCTCTTAAATTATCTCAAGTAGATATATACACCCGGCGACTTCGTGAAAGGACGAGAAGAAAACGTCTCGTTCGAGACTATCAGCTGGTATCTGTGTTCTTTAATAACCAAAGAAACAAGCAAAAGACACTTGGGAAGTTAGCCAAAGAGAAAAAGTAAGTAATTAACTAAAGATAGTGCATCCACTCAGTAATACTAATATCTATTGCTATATGATTATTTCACAAATGGTAAGTGGTTAAGTTCTATCACTTTGGTTTATTATCAATATTTCTGCAGCGTACGCGATATACGAATTTTTGTTAGTATTGTTTTTACACATATGTTGCAATTATCCAAGTTTTCATATGGTAATGATGTATTTGAAAATATTCTATATATTCATCAGGGATAATGTAGGATACTAGCGGGGAGGCTGGTGAGGTCTATGCAATGAAAATAAACATTTTTTTGTATTATTAGGCTAGATGATTACATTATTTAAAGATATTCATAGGCTAAATAATCAAAATCAATTAAAAATTAGTTTAAAGGAGATTAATAAAATAAAAAAATAAGGCGTTGTGGTTTGTTGGTCTCCCCGGACTCAAGAACTGAAGTTTGAAAAATTTTAAAGAGAGTAAATGGGGATTAGAGATGGACCAGTTCCTTGTAAGTTGAGTCCTATCCACGGAGGACCAAGTGATATTGGTGTCTTCGTTAGAGGAATTGCAGGTGTTGGTTACAGCTATGAAAAGCTAATAACTTTTGCAAGAGGTAAAATAGGACTGTATGTGATATTCTGATGGAGAAAAAGCGGAACAAGTGGATAAGTACGTGTACTTAGAGTGTATGTTAACTCCGGATATCACGATGATAACGAAAGACATATGATTGCTGAAAATGAGGTAGATGGGAAAGAATGCAACATCCTTTAAAATTAAAATAAATGATTTCAGAGAATTCACAGAGCGCCTTCGTTGGACGGCACAGTTCTACGGTCGATCAGAACAAACGAGCGTAGTTAGCGGTCTTTGGCGCGAGCGAGAGTTACGCGTGCGATTGGCTGAATTACACCGTTACAGATTAGCGGGTGTCACGCGTTTAGAAGAATGCGCGCACTACGAGCAACACGCGTTGCATAGAAAACACGGACACGACGTGAGGCTTGCCCTGGTACATGTGCTTCGCTGCTTGTTATCTGTGGATTTGACTTAAGAATTAGAATTCAATGAGTACAAATTTCAAATTTGGAACAATTTTTTTTGACATTACATTATGTTGGCTATTATATAAAAAAAGTAAATAGCTCATTTGTCTATACTCTATATTATAATAAAACAAATAATAGATTTTATAAGGAAATCTAGTCTATTGAAATATATGTGTGTATGTGATTCCAATATAAATCTTTACAACTATACATTTCTTGATATCTAAAAAGTATCTAATATCCGATCCACAGATAACATTCTGTTTTCTATTTTATTTGCGTTTCATTGTTTTGACCTAATTTTTTATTGTGCATGATTCATGCTTTGTCCAGCTTTGCGTCAGCGATTTCGTTGATAGCTATTAGACTAGACAAGTACCAATAGTTATCTGACATTTACAATTTCTTTGGTATAAATACAGGACACTCAAAAATGCTCAATTTTGTTTCGCGTGTCTTGTAAGTTCGTCGTGTGAGTTTGAATTCGTATACCTGTTGTTTTTGTCAGGGCAGCAGTGGGTGTCCGGACACACAGATAAAAGACTCGTCGACCGGGCTGCAGCCAAGAAAAAAGTGAGTTATATTATAAAATATCAATTTAGTTATTAGACATTTTTATTTGAGGTTATTTTACAAAAAAAATTAACATGTAAATTCTTCTGATTTTATTTAAATTTCACAGTTGTCTAAAATTTACAATGCAAGTAGATATAGATTTGATGTATGATTAAGATTGTCTTTAAAACAGATTTTTTTTAAACTAAACTGTTTCCAGAGACGCCGAAAGCGCCTCAAGTTCAACCAGCCCAAGGTGCACACGGGACGGAAGTACCGGATGTGGATGCTGCAAAAAGAACTGCTCCAACGCCGCGCAGAAGCTGCTCAACACTAATGAGGCACAGGTAAAACGCTAAACATGTATTTTGTGTGAAATTAAAATGTGTTGAAGTTTTTTTTAATATAAAAAAAATAAAATATATTATTATGATTTATTTGTTTAGGTAACACAATGTACTCAAATCAACATCAAAAAGAAATATTAAATGCTTCTAACATTTACTGCCAGTTCTCAAATCAAGGGCGAAGAACTTTTTTAGTTATGTTTAGTAAGGATGTCGAATTGATTTTGTTTTATTTCAGATTTGCAACACGCTCAGCCTAGCGCCTACGCAATATATAACCATGAAGGGAATGCTTCTGCGTAGATCATCTACGACGCATGGCGAGCTTGACCAGGCCCTTAAGCAATACTTGAACGCGGCTGGTTGGATACGCAACTGATCACAGTGAAAATAGCTGTGAAATATCACTATCGTGATAATCACAGTGATAATAACAGTGAAATGCAGTAGAAACAGTAAAATTAGGAAATGTATTTTAAAAAACAGTGATCTTCCGTGGTGAAATAATGAGTAAAGTTTTAAAGTGGAAGTGAAGTTAGTTCTATTTTACTATTAAGCATATATATTTACTACAAGCGTAAAGATAGTGTTGTTTTGTGAAAAGTGCTTCTTTGCCTCGTTATATGTAAGTTCACTTCATTTTGTATGAAAATTGTCACTAAAAAGTTACTTTTTAGTGCTTGGAGCTTCTGTCAGCTTAGCCAATTATATTTATAAACTATTATTGTAAATATGCATTCAATTGTAAATATATTAATATACTGGGTTTCATGCCATTCATATTAAATACCAGACTCACCTTGACAAAAGGACTTTAGTACCAAAATTATGCCTTATAAACTCAAACATATAAACAAATAATAAAAAAAATAAAGTTGTATAGAATAAAATCAGTATTGCGTTTGTATAGTTGAATAATAATAATAGTTAAATTACACCACAATGAGAAATATAAAATGTAATTGTAAATTTTAACATTATGTTGCATCACAGATGCGTCAGACCGCAAAGATCTACAAGTCGAGATTTAGCACTAAGGATGTCAAAAACGTAATGGATTTTGACATAGGACAATTACCCTTAGCGATGTCTCAACTTTCAATTTAATCCTTATGCCGCATTTACATTCAGCCGTAGTGAACAGGGAAGTGGGACGAATGTGTAAACGCGATACTTCTGATGCCACTGAATTTGCCACTCGCACTGCCCGACGCTCCCCAAAATGGCGGTTTTTGGTGCGGAAGTCAAAGGACCGGCAGCGCGAGCTGCAGTGCGTGTTTACATTCTACTCCGACGCTCAGTACTCGTCGAGCGCCTGGAGGAAAAAGACGTTCGTTTAGATCATGGAAAATGCCGTCCGAATGGAGAAATGAGATTACAATAAAATTCTTATTACTACTGGAAACGGAAAAAGTAATTTGGGATGTTACATTCTATTGTATTGTGTATATATATAATTATGTATTCAATATCTTTTAAATATCGAACATAATTATGGATCGCAAAAAGAGACAGCGCGGCCGCTGTAATTATTTCGACGTCTGCCATTGCCGAAACTTGAAAGCGAAGTGAGTAGGGCAGTATGTAAACACACACTCTCGATCCTGCTGCAGCAGTATTTAGAGAATTAGTAGGGAATTATCGCCGGCAGCCTGAGGGGCAGCGGCAGGTTCTGAATGTAAACGCGGTATTAGAATTTATGGGTATTGTATGTATTGAATTACCAATGTTAAATACCGTTGACCTAATGCCGACGTCTAGCAGTGCGATCATATATTTACATAGTAATTTTCTTATTTTAAGTATGGGCATTTTGTCTTTTTATAAAAAAAGCTAATAACAGTATTGTAACTGCAAAAATGGGCTGTTTATTTTAGATTACCTCATTAAAAGTTACATTCTTGAATACTTATTGTGTATTGTGGGAGCCACAAGTAGCATACTTAATAGTACCAAGGGTATAGATAATTTGTATGAATGTAGGTGCTGTAGTACAATTGCAGTCTCTGAAGCATATCATGTAACAATATAACTTTTTCATATGTAAAATGAAATTCTGGCTGTCAAAGTTACAGCACTGGTAAGTTTAGTTTAACCAAAGTCCCTTTCAACCATATTTATCCAATACATTCTTGTACCTTATTGTTCATATATTACGGTACGTTTACATCATACATTTTGTATAGAAAACTCCTTTGACTGTTGTATATAGTATAAATCGGAGACACTGCTTCTTTGTTGGAAGTTGGAGCAGCGAGAAATTGATGATTTATGTAATTTTATTATGTATAATTAATTACCATTTCAATGTAAATAAAATTTTGATTATAAACTTTAAAAAGACAAAAAGTAAGTGATTTTTTCAGTCTGTCTATGTGAAAGATCCTTCTGTGCTCTAAGGGTAAGATTTGAACTACCTTTATTTATGGGAAATATACTTAGCGCTGAGCCTATCTGTAATAAAATGTATGTTATACTCCGTACAAAAGACAATCTTCATTTGTAAAGAAATGTAATAATTATTTGTTAAGTATATCTTTATGATTTTTCATACTTTGACTTCTTGATTATGTGACATTATTTCTTGACTCATAGAAAATTTAACAGTTATGTTATAGTTTTTTTTTTTTGTGATGCCATCGGAACTTTCAGACTTCTTCTTTTTTGTTTTTTCCATCAACAATTTATAACATTATTTACTTACGGAAACTTAGTTTTAGAGGTTATTAATTATGTATGTAAACTAATTTTGTATTTATTGATTATCTTATTGATCTCTCTATTATTAAGTATGATATGGAGAAAGTTTTTTGGTATAAAAATTGGTTTTTCAAATAATTCACAAGTGAAATTTCTAATTTTACCAAACAGTTTGTAAAATCGTACTGAGGCACCTAATTTGATGTTAATAATGTTAATAATGATGTATGTATTAGCTTATTATTCAAGATATCATAAGGGATCTCTATATTGCTGTTAAACTTTTAACTTGTTTCTGTCTTAACCTGGTAAAGTAGTTGAAAATACACGACAAGTGTGCCAAATGCACATACTGATGTAAATAACTCTACAGTAATATTGAAATATGTCAATCCCTCCGATAAAAATTTTGACTTGATTTTGACGAACTCTTTCTGGTATTTACTAGAAAGACTACAATCGTTACATATAAAAATAGTATTGTTATTCTATCTATTTTAACTTAAAATCCATTTTCCCGCTGCGCGGTTTTTTACCTTTGGTATTACTGTTATTTCATTTTAAATCCGACCAATTTCGATGATTTTCAGGGTTTTACTAATTTTACTTTATTTAGAACAGGAAAAAAAGAAAATTTGTTTATATAGAAATAGTCGTAAGAACGACACAAAGCCAAAAGATAGATAGCAACGAATCTAAATCAAATATCTTAGGACTAAATATCAATTGTTTTAATTACTATTGCCACTTGCAAAAATGATTGAACTGAACTAATTTTATTTATTTGACTATTTGGGGAATAATATTAACAGAATTCATTTTTTTTTCGCTATTTGCCAAAAATGCTTGGTGTTCCATTTTTGTAAAGCATAATAATATTAGTCAGAATTGGATGCTAAAGAAAAATCTAATAAAAATGTCTGCAAAGTCCGTGTTCGTTAATTCTAGTACAAGTGTATATACATTGTTTTATATTGAGGGTAATAAAATGTTTAATTATAATTTGCGTATTATTTTATTTACATAGATTGTGTCACGTTCTTAGAAGTTAGCGTTTCGTATTCAAATTAGGTCTCGGCATATCTTCTAAATTGGCTGGTGATGGCTTCGTACGTAACCACGAATGTCTTAAGGCCTGTAAGTATATTATTAGAATAAACTTGCATGCTTTTCTATCAATTTTACGAAGCAGTAAACTGGCATGAAAGAAATTTACTCTGGCTAAAAAATCCATACATCAGTTATACCTTAACACCATGATAGCTGAAAGTCTTCCACAGTGCGCTTAACTAGGGATTGTGTTTTGCGATATGTCTGTCGTCTTCTGGTAGAGGTCTTCTCTGGGAGACACGACCTCCGGTTGTTTAAAAAGAAAGCCACCTCAAAGGCCGGCAACACACCTACTAAAATGAATATCCAGGCGATGACTGCCCTTTATGGGCGGCACTTGATCGCTAACCTATACAAAGGAACCTAAACTAGATTATTACCTCTTTAGCAGATATCCTTTTTTTCTCATCATAAAGTAAAAAAGATTTAATAAAATTAACCGCGTCTGGTTCCACTCCCGGTAAAATTTCTGTCCAAGACATTGGTGGGCTTTCGGGAAACGTAATTTTATGATAATCCGGTAAATTTGAATGATCGGGCCATGATTCTTCGGTAGGTGTACCCAGGTGTTGTACCACTATTGCTAGTTGTTCTATGTCTGATTCACCCTAAAAATGTCAAAATTAAAAAAGTAGCAACTCTTAAATTTTCGTCTATGGACAGTTCATTGAACGCTTATTAACAATTTTTATACGCTTTACGCAATAAAGATATCGTTTACGACATTTACCGTAATTAAAAAAAACAAAAGATGTGTGGAAATTGCTTAAATCATTTCCCGCGTAAAAGCAGTAAATGTAAATGATACACTTATTCATTAACAACTTACAGCAAAGAGTGGCTTTTTAGTGATCATCTCCGCGATAATACAACCCACTGCCCAGACATCGACATTTTCAGTATAATATCGTGCTCCGTATAACAATTCTGGTGCCCGGTACCATCTAAAAACGATTTAAGTCAATATCTTAATTTCGTTTGTTTGCAAAAGTTAAAAATATATTATGTATAATTAATATCTGCTTAGGAACTACCATCCGTAAAGCCATTTAAAATTATATTAAAGGATACAATTTCAGTTAGGTATCTACCTAGTTGCTACTTGATGTGAGTAAGGTCGACCTCCATCAGGCCAAAATAATCGCGCTAGACCCAAATCTGCTATCTTCAAAACACCTTCATGGTTTATAAGTAAGTTTGCCGGCTTAAGATCCTATGAAAAATAATAATTATTCCTCGATATTCCTCATATTACACATAGAACATTTGCTGCCGTGAGGACTAATTAATAATTATTATATCTATGTGTAATGTGTGTATGAGGTTCGTTATCCTAAAAAGCTCACATATTTGTAAAATGAATTGTACACGATTTCATATAAAATGGCCCTTAGCAGTTCTAGTATAGTTCTACAATTAGCTTTTGCTTGTGTTGGATGACATGCCTATCTTTCTATTTAATTATAAAAAGAATCCATTTAATTAATACTTTTACGTACCCTATGCATAACATAATGCGCGTGCATATATCGTGTTCCCTTTAAAAGCATCTGCGCGTACGCTTTTACTCTTGGTAGAGTCAACTCTTGTTGTCTATGATGCAGCATATCCCATAACCCTGAGGACATGTACTCGAGTACGAGAACTAGACTCATACCACGTGGAAACATATCATAGAGTTTTATAATCTAAAAATGTAAAATAGTGACAGATTAATGTATCTTTTAAATGGTAAGACAGACCTGATTGTGATTGGTTGGATCGTCAATTTTCAATAAAATATTGTTAGTAAAGCTTTAGAAATGTCCCTGCTACATACTTCATCTGGTTATATTGTTAGTGGTTGCATAAACCAGATAAATAATTGAACTCAAACATACATATTTACACCGAAGCAGTTGCAGAGCCTTTATCTCTCGCATAACATTAACTGGTATTCCTTCGTCTATGTTTTTGATAAGAATCTTCTTTAGGGCCACCTCACGGCCAGTAGGGAGGTGATTAGCCTTAAAGACTAGCCCATGGGCACCCTCACCTATTCGCCCTACTATTGAATAGCTCGTAATATCCCGATTCATTGTATAAAATAATTTAATGTTGATATATATGTCTGTTTCGTTTATGTTGCTAGGGGAAACGAAGGCATAGACGACATTTTATCACTCATTATAGATTAAAATGCAGAGTATAGATTGTAGTACAAAATTGTATAAATTTCTTTAGGAAGCTAAATTAAAAATAAAATATTTTACCTTTTAATAGACTTGTTTACGATAAATGTATGTATTTCATTAAATTCTGGCTATAAGTAAACTAGGTCTTATAATTGTAAGTTAAATACATATAAAGTAAAAAGTAATATTTAATTTAAGTTTTTAATAATATGTAATACCTATATATAAATGCTTATGAAAGTGTTACATTATCAGGGAAATTGACACAACATTCTTGATTAGTACGGTACCAATATACCTACTAACTTTAAACAAAACTAAAAAAATATGTAAGTAGGTAGGTATAATATGTAAAATCTAGGTTAAGATAATTACAAAATTTAAAAACTTATTGTCCTACATTATGCAATCATTATGAAAACCTCTTTTAAATAGAATCCAAAATGACAACAGAGACTAATTATTTCGACCTTCGAAACACCTGTTTAATTAATGTAGCATGATTAAATATTTTTTCGAAAAAGGTGAATAAGAATATTGCTTCCAGTTACGTTCGGTTGTGTTATACAAAATGAGGGTTTGGAAAATTACTGTTATAATTTTTTCTTTATGCACCTATGTGCAAAGTGCATCTATTCTTGCACTATTTTCCTCCCTATCGTTTTCTGACCATCTCGTGTTCCGTGGGTATGTTTCATTGCTCGCTCAACGTGGTCACTCAGTGGTTGTAATGACTCCATACCCTGGTCAATTCCCTCCACAAGAAATGGAAAGGATCGTCGAGTTGAACGTTGGGACTGAATCAGGACCATTTTGGGACGAGTATAAGAAACTAATGACTGATACGGATGATTATTATAGACGCTTGAAAGAAATCAATGAATTCACATTAAAATTAGCCATCGCACAGCTAAAGTCGAAGGCTATGTCTTCGTTATTCATAAACCCTAACGTTAAGTTCGAATTGGTGATAACAGAGGCCGATGTACCACTTTTGTATGCGATAGCAGAAAAATATGACGCACCACACGTTTCCATTACTACATCGATTGGAAAAGTTTACCAATACGAAAGCAAGGGTACGCCAATTCATCCCCTGCTGTATCCTGATGCAAATGTACTCAACTATAGAAACCTAACGGGGTGGCAGAAAATTGTGGAGTTCTATCGTCATTACCAAACTAGGAATGAATACTACTACAATCATCTTCCTCTTAGTGAAATTGCTGCGAAAAAAATGTTTGGCTTAAAACGTCCTCTAATTGAAGTAGAATATGACATTGATATCCTGTTGATTGCTGCTAATCCCACTTTGATTGGTAACAGACCAACGGTACCCGCAATTTCGTTTGTCGATCGACTGCATATTAAACCAGGTTTTCCGTTGCAACAGGTAAATATTGACGTATTTAAATCATGTTTTTATAGAACATTTGAAAAAGACGTGTTTTTTCACTTGGCTTTTCGAGTTCAGAAAGATATATGCTTTTTAGGGTTTGAAGGAGATTCTTGATTCGGCTACGAAAGGTGTTGTTTACTTCAGTATTGGAGCTCTTCAAGAACCAGAGCATCTTTCCACAAATATATTACAAACCTTGACGGATGTTTTTAGAGAACTACCATTTGTAGTATTATGGAAGATTGGGAACACGACTATGATTAATAGGCCAGACAACGTTATTACCAACTTCTGGTTTCCACAGCAAGAAATTTTAGGTATGTTAGGCAATTCTTTTTTTTTGAGGAAATCGTATTACCTATAGTGTGCAACTTATAAAGTATTTAAAACGTATGGTTTTATCAGTTTGTATTAGTTTGATGTTAATGTTAGAGGGAGGAGTTACAAAATTTAAGAGAATTGAATTAAAACAAAACTGAATTGGAATAAAAATACTTAACACTTAATAATACGAAAATGTATTATTTTTAGCTCATCCAAATGTTAAAGCTTTTATAACACACGGTGGAGCTCGGTCGTTGGAAGAGGCTCTGTTTTACGAAGTTCCTATTATTGGTCTGCCAATACTACGGTCTCATAAAGTGTTCATTTCCGAGATCACTCGGCATGGAGGAGGAGAAATATTAGACATCCAATCTTTGGAAAAAGAATCAACGAAGAAGATTATAAGCGACGTCGCTACCAACGAAAAGTATGAAATTTTAATATGTTAGTTTAGAATTGAATCAAAATTTAGTCTAATTTATGAATAAATTCTTTAAGAACAAAAGATATATTTTGACCATTTTTTTGGATATAATACATATAAACATATATAATATGAACGTGAAATAAGTTATTTCGATTTTATATGGGACTATTTTTGGTGTAATGGTATTTTTATTTACAGTTACAAAAAGGCCATGATAAAATTGAAGAGCAAGGTTGTAACGCCCATAATATCTGGTCCTGAAAATGCCTTATGGTGGACAGAGTACGTTTTACGAAATGGTGAGGCTAAGTACCTTCGTTCACCGGCTGTAGGTCTAACCTTTATTAAATATTATATGTTAGATATAGCCGCTATTCTTTTGTCGATATGTATTGTATTACTCGTGGCTATATACTTAATTATGAGAATAATTTACAGACGGCTTCGTCAACGTTTTACTGCTAAATTTGATAAAGATGGCAAGTTTAAGGAACTGTAATTTTTTAACAATCTCAGTGGGTACTATGTTTTGTGTGTGAACTATATACTTTTACATTTTAATTAAATTATAATTAATTTTACCAGTGTATTATTTATATTAAAATAAATGTAATTGACTTGTATGTAGTTATATATTTTTTAGAAAGATCTAAATCACAATATGACCATGACATAATAATATCTAATATTAAACATTTCAATTATGTAAGTAAAGCAGAAAATAACATTTGCTAGCAAAAAATGTCAATAAGTAATTTTCGTGGTCTCATCGAAAATATCAGGTCAATTTTATTGCTATTGTTCCTGGCGCAATAATGATAATTTTTATCAGTTATTCCATGTTTAAGTAAAAATATATAACGTTTCAACTATATATATATATATAACATAATACAACGACAAGGGCGCTAAACCTTCTAACTAAAATTTTACAATAATTATTAAATTTTGAATTTTCCCATACAAAAATAATACAACTACTAAGAAAACGAAAAGCAATTAAAAATAAAATACAGACAATAAAAGTTGGGAATTATGTAAAATGTTCTTTTCGTTTTATCCATATATACTAACATTAAGCTTACTTAATATATATAGTTACAGTTGTACTAAGTTTTCTTAATAGGTAAAAAATTATAATAATTATCCTCTGTGTCTGAAAACTGAAGTCACAACATACAATAAAGATTATAAGATATCTTGGGAAATTGTCTGATATTCCACAGATGAGTAAGTAATGGTTATACTCTTGGTTACCGTATTCTGTGTACTCAACAGTAAATACAACAATCTAAATAATAATTAAATTATAACAAAACGTGAGCTATGGGTATATTAATTTAAACTATTTCAGTTATTGATATATCGGACGTTGCCTTAAAAGTGTTATTAATTTTAACCTAATAAGTCTCGATAATAACTTTACAATATATATATATATATATTGAAATAAAATAATGTCATCAGTAAGAACTTGTCCCGGATTATATTGTGGTCGTACAGAGCTAGTAGATAATACTTGGAGTGAATGTGGTGCCTGCCCTCGAGGATTTCGTACAAATACCTCCAGCTATTGCGTGGAGTGTACCGATGAGCCCACATTATATGACTGGCAATATCTTGGTTTTATGGTTCTCTTACCACTTGTGCTACATTGGTTCTTTATTGATATGGTTGCTACCGGAAAAAAGTAAGTTTCTTTCTGAGATTGAGTTTGCTACTTATGGCTTTTGTTCAGGTACTGTTGGTTTGGTAATGCCTGTTGCAGCAGTTCAGGCACAAACTGTAGCTTCTTTCCATTTATAAATAAAATAAAAAGTACATATTTACTATAAAATATAATCAAGACACCAGATAATTATATATTAGAGTAAATTACAATTAATGAAGAATAACTGATTTCAGAAAGTTAACAACTGTAACGCAGCACTTTTGTGCGCTAACTGAAATTCTCTGTGGGACGTTAGCTGCATTGTTGGTGCTTCCTCCAGCAGGTTCCCTTGCTTTGTTCGTGTGCACTCCTAAAGCCTTGTCTGACTGGTATACCTTGTTGCATAACCCTCAACCAGATTATAAGGAGACACTTCATTGTACACAGGAGGCAGTGTATCCATTGTAAGTGTATATTACATTAAGTCTTAAAATTTAAAAGATACAAAGAAGATATTTGAAAAATGGGTAATACTTTAGTAATAATTAAAATTTATTATAAAATTAATATTTTATGGGTGTTTCTTTTAAGCATTTGCAGATATAACTCTCTAAATCTTTAACTATTTTTTTGTGAAACATGACATTTTTCTTAAAATATATATCACATGTTGATAATTCTAATGTTCTTTGCAGATATACAATAGTTTTGCTTATTTATGCATTCAGTTTACTCCTTACTGTAACTTTAAGGCCAATACTTCTCATTTGGCTGAAAAATAACTCGGGGAAAAAAGCTATTTACTGTGCCCTTTATTTCTATCCCATTCTGGTTCTGACACACACAGTTGCTGCTGGATTGATATGTGAGTATAAATTTGGTGTCCACATCTTATAGAGAAGTCTATCAGAAGTTTACATTTTGGTTAAGAGTGTGTGGTAAAAGAACAATTATGCAATATGAGGTTGCAGCAGTACTAATTAACCAACACATTGTTATACCTATGTAGTTTGAAAGTGTAATCTTGATATTTAATATAAAACATTTAAAGTATACAGTTTTGTGACCTTAATAGGAGTTTGCTTTTTCATTGTTAGAGTTGAATGTTTAATTAACTGGTTATATCTTATTTATTTTCAGATTGTGCATTCCCATACATTATAATTATAATATCAATGATGACCTCAGCATCTCACTTCTCAATTAAGATAGATCAATCTGCTCCAGCTCTTCTAATATCTTCAATAAAGAACACTAGAAATCTTATAATACTTTTAGGCCATTGGACCATACATGCATATGGCATTATTTCTCTTACTGGATTCAAAGAACTATGGTACCTTACACTAGTCCCGGCACCAGCTTTGTTTTATATACTTACAGCACAGTTTTCAGATCCTTTGAAAATTCATAATGATTGACTAGTACAAAGCACTTTAGAAAAAATGGTGCTATTTTGATGTTTAACAAGTCAAGCGAGTGACGGACTTGATGAATGGCAATGTTAGTGAAATGTGAAGAAATAAAGGAAGATGATTAAGGTCCAATTACATCAGGTTTCCTTATGTGAGCAAGACTTTATAACAGGCAAATTACTTTCACACCATACATGAGAAAGTGCAATAATCAACCAGATAGGATGAAACATTCTTGAAAGTCTTTCATTAGGTTTTACTCATAGCATTTTGGTCATAACTAAACCTGTGATCTCGACTTAAGAATTTTCATCTTAATAATGATAATTGATATAAAGTTAATTTATAATCGATTAAATATTAGATGTTGTTTTTTATATCATAAAATTTAGTTAAATTATAGGATTTGGCCACTTTGTGAATGTGTCTATAAAAAATGCATCAATTCATCATCAATCAGCAATCACTTTTGTCTAAAAGCTTCATAAATTATTTAAATCTTAATGTTATTACAGTACTGATTCGTCTTTGTTGATTAAATTGTGTTTACGCTTTGTTAAAAAGATACAGTATGGCTTCGACATAAACTAAGTTTAGTGGCATCTTTTAAAGTGATCTATGGTATCTAAGATCTCTTATTAACGTTATACACTTAGAGAAAAAAACAATAATAATCGGGCAGCACTCTCTACTCTCGCCATTTGAAGTAAAGGAGGAATACTAGCTGTGTTTGAAACAGTACTCACGTCGTCAACAAAAATATATTAACTGTATGGGGAATGTTGTTAAGGGTGACCGTGTCTATTAATATATTTACATATTAATAGACTCCGCTATCCAAGTAATAATTGTTAGTAGAAAAAAAAAATTGTGTTAATAAAATTATCAGTTTGGTTGTTGTTGTTGGTGTTACTGATTATTACTACATCCCAATAAATACTAAATCAGTTTGTCCTGCAAATGTATTAAGCCCTCTATTCAGATATAATGACATTTAAACAGATGAATGATTTGAGGACTGACTAACTAAATTATACTAGTAATGATGCAGTTGTTCTTACTACCCTGCGTGGGCCATATATATATGAGTTTATTTGATAAGATTTATAGACAGGCTTCTGTGATTCGTCGGAGATTCCGGCCGTAGAACCTCATTCTAAATTGCACACAGAAATAATAATCCATTGGTCAATCATCTGTATGTAAAGAACATCCATGAAGCCGTGATTCGAACGCACGACCATGACGGTTGCGAAGATACTACGCCAAAACTGTTATTAACCAATAGTCTTACTAGATTGGTAATTAGTGAAAGTGTTAAAATACCGATTATCCCGCATAAATAATATGCGTTGCTCCGTCGCGATGTTAGTTTTTTTTTAAGTGACACTATCGGCGTTGGTAAAAAAATTACCGTCACATTTTTCTGTTACGCGTCACATTTTTCTGTTACGCGTCACATTTTTACGTTAATAAAGCTATTATAATTTTGGATGCCGCGCTTATAAACAACGACTTGGTGCTTTGACTAAACCAGTCTCAAGTTTTTCAACCAGGACGTGCGTCTGCGGCCAGGTCTCCTTCTACCGCCCACTTTGCCTTGTATGATTAGTTAAAGGAGCTCGTATTTTTTGGAGATACGTAAATCGTGTCCGAAATACTGAAGTTTCCTTCTCTTAACCGTCATGAGCTTTCTGTCCAGGACTGTTGTATTTCGTATGCGGTCTATCCAAGATATTTTTAAGCATACGTCGATAAACCCAGATCTCTAAAACTGATCGGTCAGTAAAACGAACTAGGATTCAGTAAATTAAAAGTTTTTACACGAATATTTTCTATTGAAATAATGACCATAGTAAACTAAACGGCGTAAAACGTCCATGACAAGAGCCAATCAAACTAGTCGAAGTTTTGGTATCCAAGTTAAGGCCGTATTAAGCAGGTAAAGTTAGGCCAAGAGTCGAGCGAATGGCTAAACTTGGGAGTTCTAACTTAATTTAGCTTCGGATTAACGGAGTTGTCAACGAAAACTTACCGGTTATGAATAGAATTTGCATAGTAATGAAAATTATTGTTTGCGTAATACGGCAGTTTAGGTCATCCTGATTTTGATGAAAGTATTAGCCACTTATGCTTTTAGAAAATAAACCTATTAACATTGAATGCATTAATTGCCATAACACAAATATTTTTATGTCTTTGTCTTTTTTGCTAACATGTAACAGGTGGCAAACGCAGAGGCTCAACTCATGTTAAGTGATACCGCAGCCCATAAATACTCACATTGCCAGAGGGCTTGTTGCTAGCATAAACTTTGTGACCTATTTGGGTACAATAATACAGATCAGATTTAGGGACAAAATCCAAAATACTATCAAAAACCCTGTATAATAAAGGAATTTGTAGATACTGCGAAATTCTTAAGATGATAGTCAAAATTCTAGATTTTAGGGAACGCAAGACATGCAAGTAATTAACGTTGGGCTATGAAACCCACGATTACGTATTCTTCATAATATGGTTTATTTAATACGTTGTGATGCCTTGAAGGCTACGTATACGTAGTTTTTAATGGCGAATTTTGCCGGAAGCATCAGGACAACAAAAAAGTGTTGCCTTCGAAAATATTTATGAAATAAAATAAAAACAGCCATTTTTCCAATTAATAATTTCTTGTGAAACCGAAAATAGGCTCTTCTATTATTAAAGTGTCTATTGTTTATCCCCGGTGCCTTCCCCCAAAGCCAAGAGTATACTTGTTGCTGACAAAGCGGGCGAGTCCAGCTTAGCCTTTTTACTAGAACCAGCCTTCTCTTTGGTTTCTAACATTTAATAAGTGTAGTCTATTAAGTATGAGTGCCTAATGTTGCTGTACCTTTTATAACTTCTAAATAAACAAGTTCTATTAAAATCGATATAAGTTTTTGTTACTAGAAAATTTCTTAGCCACGAAATATGTGAATCAGAAGCAGTATTTAACTTGTAAGCATGTCGGTGTTTGTCTGGTGCCGTCACTTGGCATTAATTCTGCTAAGTCCTAACTTGGGCGTTTGGAGACGGGAACTATCCATATTAATTAGCTCGCTTTGCAAATTTTTATTTTTACGAGTTCATGTTCGCTATTGCATAAATCTTATTTAAATATAAAAAAAATGTATCTAACAAATAAATATCGATATATTGTCGAAAAGTTATGCTATTTTTGTCTTCCAGTTAACGAACGAAGAGCAGAACGTAACATCTCTCCTTCGGGCTTAGTTTAGAACATTTAAAGATAGGTTTAACATGACTAGATGTTCTGAGTCTTTAACATTTGTATTTTTTTTATTTAAACGTATAGAATATAATTGAAATACATATATAGGTACAGCATATAGCTACAATGTGTTGCTAAAATAAAACTTAGGTTTCTTAACAAATTAAAAAAAAATGAATCTCAGTATAGTGATTAATGATAATTCAATAATTTAAAATAATTATAGAAACGTTAGGAAGAAGACCTTCAAAAGAATTTGTTTTAATCACTTTTCTGTTTAAAATTAAAAAAGATCCTAACAAAAAACTGCTGATAGTAACATTATTATAAATAAAACTCTTACAATTAAATAAAACGTCAGTTACAGATAATAACCTAAAAATATCTTTTTTCATTATGAATTTTTTAGAAGTCGATGCCATAAAACATCCCCTTCATTTTCATTTAAAAAGTATTTCTATATATGTTGGTATCAGGTGACAATGAGGACCACCAACGGGTCCTTTGATTGTTATATTACAACGTTGTTCATGCGTCCATTTTGTATCTTAAACATATTACCCTCTAAATTTCCCGTTCACCCAGACCACTGCTAATCTGAAAGCAGTTAGCAATTAGTGGTAGCGGGCAGTACGAGGTATGACCAGTTAATGTGAGAAGAGACCGCTAATGTTCAACTGGTTTATACTTATAAGGATACAATTTATTACATTGTAAAATATATTTTCTCGGAATTAGCAGTTACAATTAATGGCTTATATTTTTTTGTTTTGATTATAACTGATATAATGTAAACAGGTGAGGTAAAAAATAAATAAACTAAATCTCAATGAATTATAAGCGTCTCCGTGTTTTTATGTTAATACACTTTGCACAATTTAGTTTCCGCTCTTTGTTTCCGGCGAGTACGAAAATCCTTAATATTATCATTGGCAGAAATTTGTCTGCCCTTTACTGAATTGAAGGTAATTAAACACAACAAAACAATTAAACTGCCCTGAAATAACGATTAAGCAGATTTAAAAGATTTGTTCACACCGATAACATTAGACAGAATGTCCAGTTCCGGTGAAATTCGGCTTCCAGTCGAAACCAGTCGCTCAAATTCCCTTAGCAGAAACATACAATTTTAATCCATTAATAAGAAAGTTGATAATTGAACAGTCCTGCAATATCATCATGAAGTCACTAAAGTTATCACATTACTTACATACACTTTACGTACTGATTGTAGATAATAATGAGATTTCGTCCGCGTTATTTCTTATCCGTAAGTCTGATGCATCAGCGCTACGGATATTAAGAGAACTACTTCGAACTTGAGTAGAAAACATCGATATTACTATTTCTGTCGCTATCGAAAGTTTCAGTACGGATGCAGGACTAGGTAATAATCGCTTCAAGCTGAAAGCGTTACTAAGAAAACCTCGTTATGTATTTTAAATAATTTGATTTATTGCCAAAAAACAGTACCTATACATAACCCACACGTATTCCTGGTTGCTGTAGTGAAAACGATAGTTCAGGAGCCTGTTACTGTGTAGCAATATCTAGAATTGACTACAATAATTTGAGTAAATAAAGAATTAATTAAACGTTATTTTAGTTATTCCATGTAATTTAGTCAATTTTCCACATCTTCATAATGGCTGTAAGCTAGTAGTCGACAAGACTTTTAATGCTGAAATTGCTAAGCGTTTAAATATACGCAGTTAAAAATTATGTATACAAAAGTGGTGCTAGAAAGCTTTAGTGTCGTTGCACTTTTTGATATAAACAGAGGGTACACGAACCCTTCTAGAGTATTTGTGTACCCACCGTCGCCAAGAGGACATCTTTCCGGTAAAGTATGAATCATTATGCATAGATCATCTATCTATCTATTTGTGTTCAAATAACATAGTTAAAATACTTAACAACTTTCAAGCATCAATTGAACTTCTCAAAACTTGGCAGGTATTGACAAAGTTCATGAATTCAACTACTACCCAAGCGTTAGAATGGAAGGTATGTGTAATGAGTATATACTGCTTAGAAAAAAACAGTATTGTATGATGTCAATTGAAAATTATCAGAAAAACTGAACTCGTAAATGGCCGATGCTCTTCTGGAGAATAAGCTACAAAGATTCTTTAAGCGAAAAACCAACGCAAATAAAACTGGCATTACAAACTAGTTAAACTTTATCGTCCAAGAAAATTTCAAGTTAGAAAATTTTCATACTAAATGTCGTCTAAGGAGAAATTAATATTATTAATGGCGCCTCCCGTCCCAAAGTTTAGCTCTTTCATAAATAATTCATTATAATTATCACAATAATAAACCTTTGCAGTTAACCCTTAATTAGAATCTACTTAAAATATTATACCTATCTGCAATAGGGCCAGATTTTAAATATATTCTCCCATACATAAAATATAAAGCGCAGAGATATTTAATAATCATGCCCGCTACAAATCAAAATGATGAGCTAATTTTGGGATTATTTGGGTGTATAATTTTTTAGTTCGATATTTTTATTGTAACATTGCGTATAAATTGTTGAATTTTACTTTCTAATATTTTTGGTGAAACGTAAAGCGAAAGATTCAAAAACTTGACTGAGCTCAAAATCTTACGCCCATACGCCAATAAAAAAAAAGTGTTTTATAATACCAAGCAGCAAAGAGCAGACGAGAGAGTTGTATTGTTTGTATTCAGAAATTTGTGTTTTTTTACTAGAGGCATATGTTTAATTTGAAGAAATAAGAATCTTTCGGTGCTCCGTCCTGTGCTACTTTCTGCCAGTTGATGTCTTTATTTCACTGCACTCTAATAGTAATATAATAATTATATTAAGTTATTACAAATATAAGAAACCTATTTGCTAACAATAAAATATAAACTTATTTGCCACAGAAGAATAAAGAAAATACAGAGTATAAACTTTCTGTATAACCAATGAGTATAAAACTCTCCAAACGTTTGTTTGAACCATCAAATATCAATACGGGTGTTGTCGATGACATTTCAGTTTTATGTAATGTTTGTGAATAGGCTCGGACATAACACTTTCAAAGTGTTATAGTTCCCGTCCTCGCTTGTAGCCTTCAAACATTTGTTCACTGTTTACGATATGTTTGGAATATCGCTTATGGTAGCTTTGATATTTTACACAAAAATAACGAATATTTTTGATGCAAGACTTGATTTCTCATATCGATGAAATATTAATGAGTTAAGGGAATACTTTTTAATTATTTTCTTTTTATAACACCATCCCTCGAAGGTTGGCGATCATTGAAGCTACTATAATTTGTAGGATGCCGCTTTTGAACAAGGACTTGGTGATTTAATTCATTACCAAATATTATCTAACTATGTCGCCCAGCGGCCAGCTCTCCTTCGAATCTTGAATGTTTTGGAAGGAGCACGATTTTTCGGTATTACGTAGAACCTTCCGAAATACTTAAGATTCTTAATCTGTATCGTCATAAGCTTTGTTCTCCTGCATTCTGGCCAGCACGGTTCTATTTCGTTGATCAAATTGAAAAGATCAAAGTAAAAAGAATCTGACCACAAACACATGTTCTTAAACGAATGGATGACAATGTAAGCACAAGGTGTTAAAGAAAAAAAAGTTATTCTCTATTATATTTTACTTTCTGGATAAACAAACTTATAGACAAACGTTTAACGTCAAAATTATTTTATTGTTTAAAAATGTTTTAATTATATTAAATTTATCTTTCTGTTAATCTCTGTACATAGCTCAGTTGTTTTAAAGAAACGAAATAGAGTAAACTTTGCACAACACAGGCTGCGTTGCTGCGTCTCCTACGTAAATTTATTTTATTTTCAATAACACAATCAATGAAACCGTACCGTACTTGCCAACCAGTCTCAAAAACATTTAATTATACAATTATTCAGATGCCTTTCATATCAAATAACAAAGTAATTACAAGACATCACATAATTACAGTGAAGTGGTATTATGTCCCTCATAATTGTTCATTTGTTACTTCCATTTCGACATGAAAGTTGAAACTGTTCGTCTTCCTTGTTAAGTAGTTATAAAGTCAGGGTGTCTACATAAAGACGGGGACGTATTTCTCTTTTAGCATTGTTTTATCGTTAATGTGAAAACTTTGGAAGAAGAATCTTGTTTGCTTTATTCTAACTTCCGTATATGCAGGCTTTATAATCATAAACAGGAGCAAAATAGCAGATGAATTGGTTTAGAATTTTTGTCACAGACTCTGAAACAGTAGTTATAACTGCGTGGTTATGATTATTGTCTGACATGTTTGTTGTTTAAAAATAAGTCAGTTCAACTCAATACTGACATATTGATACTGACAGTTTTTAAATTGTAATAGCGAGATGTCCATAATACTGCGTGGTGTTGCCATTCTAATAAAATAAATTACCTTATTTATTTATTAACACTTCGCTACATTACAATATAAAAATTGAACATAGTTAAATGAAAAGGAGGGCAACTGGCGGCCTTATCGTTTTTGAGCGATTTCTTCGAGGCAATCTTGTGTTTCTTTGTTACATTTTTTCGGTGTAATTTCAAAATATATTTTTTAAATAAACTAAAACAAACCATCAAACTTTCGAGAAGTAAAAAAAATAATATCTTTTAAAATGGATTTTACTTAGGGCGAAGTTTTCCATGCTATATGAAAGCACCTCCAAGACAGCACTAAGTTTGAATCAGGCACCGTTAAGTTTTCTCATATGTATTTTAGTACGGAAATTAGTACATTCAAGTTTCGTATCGTTTACGTAATATGTACTGTTAACTGTTTTAGTTTGGCGAAATGGGTGTCGACTTCACTTTGTCAATTAAACCGAAGTGAACTAAATTTAAAATAACAGGCAAATGCAATTTTGGCTCCATTTATACAAGCGTGGAAATAGACTTTAGATTCAGATTTTTTTAATTGATTGACTGGAATAATAAAATAAAGCACTAAAAAAATAATTTCTTCACATGAAAGGAAATTACTATCGCGATATGTGGCTGGCTCGTTTCAGCGTTTATTTATAGATTATTAAAAAAGAAATACAAATAGAAAATATATTAATGCACATAAAATACTTAATAGAGATTATAAAACAGTTGAAATACGAGCATTAAGGAGATAAACCCTGATATTTGATACCTAACTTAACGCTTTGACTAAGCAAACATATCTGCAGATTCTGAACAGAAAGAGAAAAGCAATAAACGTTGGTAGGCGTAAAAGAGTTCAGTAATGCATATAGATGAACCTTACGTTCACCATGCATAGAAAATGGTAAACAAATCAAAAACTGCCCAAAGCAAAAATTAAAGCGCTTGGCAGCGACACCTACCCGACTACTATCATTGCATGATCAGTAATACCTTGAAACGCGCTAACAAAGTTATTCCGGCCGTGAATGATGTATATATTCGCGATCATAGCGATTGGGGCCTACGGGCCGGGCCGTCCATTGGTCGAGGATCGAAGAAGATTGAAGGCATTCACAATCCTTCCTTCGCAGATTCATAGATTTGCCATCGTTCTTAGCGCTAAAAGACTTTATCGAATATCATGTTCTAATTCCTATACAGTCAATGCTTTGTATAGAAAGATGTATTATTTGGTTACGATTTTGATTTGATTCATTGGTTTTTGTAACTATATTATAAATATTTTCCACGTTGTAAGCCTATCGAAACCTATCGAACTCGATCCATAAGTGTAATACCTAGAATTAGATAACCCATTAATAGAGATTATAGATGCAAATACGATGCAACGTTACCCAAAGGATTATTTTGTTATTATTGTAGTCTGCTCTAACACCTGCATCATGAGGCAATGATTCTCCTGAGTTACAGATATTTGTCATATTTTGAAGTCTTTTTTATTTGGCATCTAGGTCAAAAAGTTTGCAGTTTTCTTTAAGTCTTTCTGAGTTCTTCTTTTTACAAATTCTTAAGATATGATAGATATCTTTTAGTTTACAATATTTTTATTTAAAAACATAGGTGGTTGGTTTGACTTTCTAGGCCTCAGGAGACTTTCTGGGCTCTATGTATTTTTTATTCTACATATTATGGACTTAACAAAAAACCTTTTGGTTTTGTTTGCGGACGCTACTTTAAATTTTATTATTTACTTATTTATAAGTTATAAAACAACATGCAAGCTTAAAAGAAGAATAATAGTATTATAAATACAAATATTATTAGAAAAGAAAATTACAAACGAGCAAGGAAAAAAAAACACATAAAAACAAGGAACAAAAATAAAACTAATAATAGTTGATTATTTAATTAAAATTATATGGAAATAGTAGTCATTCATATCGTTTAAACGTGTTTTGGTTAACGTATTTCGTATACAGATAATAATGATATTAAAATGAGTGCCATTGTGTCCACTAGTCACAGTAATTAGCTTGAAAAGTGGCGAATTACCGAGTGAATATCAATTACATATTGTATCAATAATTCTGGTAAAATGGACATTGAATACTGATGACTATCAGTGATGCTTTAATGCGTTTGATCAATTGGTTCATTAGATGTGGCAACATTGCGTAACCTTACTATGATATTTAATTGACCAAACATCTAGCCATACTTATTGTATACATTTTTATCTATAGTCTATTTTATACCTGTGTATCTTTATTATTTATATTTGTATATAGCGTGGAATAGTTCGTATTCGCAATCTTCTACGGTGAAGGCAAACATCATAAGGAAACCAGCATCTCTCGAAAATCCATGACATGTGTCAGACATAGGAGACTGATCCTACTTGTCTATTAAATAACAATTATCGGACCAGCGTCTGCAATTATTTAACTGGATTTATTATTATACAACTTTCGAACGTCCTAATTTTTGCACAACTACATTAAATAAACTTGTGCCGTAATTTCTAGTATTTGTTATGCCTCAGTACAAAAAAAGTTTGACAAAACTAAGAGCCCGATGAAAATATAACAGTGTTTTCTGCGCTCGGGGCATCCCAGTGTAGAAAACGCATCTAGCGTAAAAAAACTTGCAAGCAAGAATCTGTCTTTAATTCACATGTCATTTCAGCTTCCTTCGCCTCTGCAATTATGGTTCGTTGCGGCTGTCTGTTAGGCCAGGTTTGTAATTTTTTTTTATTCCATATTAAAAGTATTAGATGAGAGCGGTATTGGCCAGTGACTTGAGTGTGGGCCTGTCAACTCCGTGGTCGTACGTTCGAGTCTCGGATGCTCCAATGGGTTTGCTTTTGGCAAGAACTGGGTTTTTAGTACCTATGGGATATGTGCGACGGCGAAGGCCTAGGCTATTTGCGAGCTATTTACCAAGGACAAAAACCAGTCTGTTGCACAGATCCCCGAATTCAGGACGTTGCGCCTACTGAATGCTCCCACACTATCGACATATGTATATGTTCACAGAATGACTTCACAGTAGCGATATTGTGTATATTAAGTGTTTAAAATTATATACATACTTTATTATATTTTATTAAATGTTTCTCAACATAATCGTATTGGCATAGTCCGTAAGGATAATGTATTTATTTCTGTAATAAATAAATAATCGATTCTTAGAGAGCCTTAATTGAATTTACGACGTGTGAGTAGCGGCATCTTATTGCAAAGCACAAGTAAACAGCTGACGTTTTATTAAAGCTATTTGGTAAGTCTGGGCGTGTTGTAAGAATATAATACTCTTCTTCATGAGATATCATTAACTTGAGAACATGATATTCTTACAATTTCCTTGTAAGCACGAGTAAGAATAATTGTATCCTTAGAAGAGAGTAAAGCAGTTTGTTTACGGAGAAAGATTAAATTTTCAAAAATATGGAGTGAATGAATGAGTGAGTGAAATGAATTTAACATAAAAACTAGTGTTGTAGCGCCATTGGATTAATATTATAAATATGATAAAGATTAACTTCATTATAATATAGTATATTACGTACTTATTAGCATTTATTTATTTAATTTTTTCATACACAATACCATATCAAGGGTATATGTTTTATCTAAAATATATAAAGACAATTTTTTTTATACCGATATGATACAAAAAAATAAAATATATATAAATAATATCTTTATATATATAATTCTTCTGTGAGTGTGTATGTCACTGAACTTCTCTCAAACGACTGGACCGATTTTGATGAAATTTTTTGTGTGTGTTCAAGGGGATCTGGGAATGGTTTAGATTCACAATTTTGTCCGCTGGACAATGTTTTTTTAATTAATTTTTAATTTGTTAGTAGTTGTTGATTTTCGAATGTTTTACATTGGATCCGACAGACGGCGCTACCATCGCAGTGTCAAATTTTAAATAATATTCGAATTTTAATTTTAGTCTGTCCCGACAGTTAGCGCTGCGATCAAAATAAAAAAAGTTTTGTTATCATTGTGTTATTGTAGACCATATGCTGGATCAAATATTAAAATAAAAGGTACTGAGTGTTTTGAGAAGAGTTTTGAAGTGTGCCTAAAAAACTATACATTTTGCGAAGTGCAGATCCCAATGATTCCTTCAGATTCGCCTATACCATTCAAACGTTTACAATTTCCAATCCGCTTGGCATATGCTATGACTATAAATAAGTCACAAGGCCAAACAATGACAATTTGTGGCTTAGATTTAGAAAACCCATGTTTTTCTCACGTCCAATTATATGTTGCGTGTTCCAGAGTTGGAAAACCATCGAATTTATTTATTTATACACCTCAGGGTTAACCAAAAATATTGTACATCCAATGGCATTACGATAAATTAAGTTTTTGTAAATAAAAAAATATATTTTTTAAATAAAATAGTTTGAGTGTAAGCTTTTTTACCTTTAATTAAAACAAGTTGAAGATTTCATTACACATACACGCTATCGATTAGTCTAATTGTAATAAATTTACATGTAATGACGTTAGATATTGTCATAACATTTGAATAATAATTTTCATCAAAATGGTCCAGAGTGTTTTAAGCTTATTAAAAAAGTTTGAAATTTTCAAATTAAAGACGTGTAGACAGGACAACGTCTGTCGGGTCCGCTAGTATATAGATATAAAGTAAAGGTAATACTTTTGTTGGTCACAGAAACAAAAATTATAACACACACAACCCACTACGGATTCCGTTTAAGAACAATGTTTTCTTTAAAATTGATGCCCACTACCGAATATATCCGGCAAACAGCTGTGTAATCCGTTATATTCCCGAAGAATTCAAAAGAGAGGTGCCTGATTGCCTACGTTGTTTTTTTTTTTATAGAACAAGGGGGAAACGGGCAGGAGGCACACCTGATATGAAGTGATACTGCGGCCCATGGACACTCTCAATGCCAGAGGGCTTCCGAGTGCGTTGCCGGCCATTTAAGAATTGGTACGCTCTTTTGTTGAAGGACCCTAAGTCAAATTGGTTCGGAAATACTTCAGTCGGCAGCTGGTTCCACAAAGTGGTGGTGCGCGGCAAAAATTGCCTAGAAAAAAGGTTTTGCCGATGGATTTCGAAAATTCTCCTGAATCTTCGAACTTCGAACCTTGGGAATCAGTAAGGCGCGACAATGCTAATGTCTTGTCCAGTTACTGTTCTGCGTTTGACCATTTAGCAATTGAAATAAGAACGTAAACTGAACATTAAAATCACGTTTCGACAAATTCAGCAGTTATCAGTTCCAATTCAATTGGATCTGGCTCCAAGTGTAAACGCATAAATCACTCGGTTACAACGCAATAAATACGGATTGTGGCTAATACATCCGATCCAAGCGTTGTACGATCCAGCCTTTTATTGAGATCTATTGACGTGATTCTAGTCTAAATTGTATGATAGTGATTTCTACATGCAAATATAACGCCCTTAGAAGAAAAAAGTATACAAAAATTTAATCAGTCTATTTATTTTTAACAAAATAAGCTACAATTGTACAGAATACTTCAATGCGGCAACTATTTACATTTATATCTGCCCCATATATAATGTACTAAAATTATTATTATCGACCATTGAATAGTCGTTAATTTATATATAATATTATAGCAACATTGACAAATTAAATAACCTACCCCCTGGATCCGCCGTTGGGTACAGGCGATAACAAAATATTCAATTTTTATTTGAAGCTTATATGGCATATGTACATTTTACTACGAAAGTTTGCATATAAGCTTGCTAGTTATAATGCCACCTGCGTTCTGCTCATTATGTAGTCCGTATAATATAATTTTCTCTCTATGGTATTCTATTTAAACTTAAATGAGGTCGTTGGGCCTTTAGGGAAATTTTTAAACTACTTCAAAATCTCAAAGGAGCTAAGTTTACGATTGGTAATGTTTAGCATTCGTATTTGACCTAATTTCGTGTATACATGTAGGTATTTATTGATAATAATTGTATAATTTTAGTGATATAGCAATCGAACCAAGAACCGCCGATGCAAAAATATAAGTTAAAAAGGTTGTAAAAATCATAAAACGTTTAACATGAAAACATTTTTATCTTAATGTTTTCTCGTTAAAATGTAAACATTTTCAAGTGCCATGAAATCTTTCGCAAACAAGAGTTTCCTCGTAAATTTGACCATGCTTTAAGTACTTTAGGTATGGCTTTTAGCTTTATGTTACCGCCCTTAAACCCTTAATTGGGATGACCATGCTCGTTGATAATTATACGTCAGCGACTTCCGTCATCTCCGTCTCCACTTGGCCAATATTAAATCGAATATTTATTACTACATATAAATCACATGTGTCTGTTTATTAAAAAAAATAATATAAGAATTCCATTTAAAAAAATGTTTCTCATAAAATATTATTCGATACAGAACTGATAAATATTGCTATTCAAGGATATATAACTTTTCAATAAGAGGGTTCAAGAACCCCAAACTGACAAAAGACAAGGAATTAAATAGTTATTTATAAAACTATAAATATAAATATATAAATATTGTCTATAACACGTTCAAATTTAGTTTTCTTTAGAATTTGTGTAATCCCACGTAACTAAAACACTTGGATATATTAATACCTCACATTGCTTTCGTAATTTGGCTTACAGCTGCCATTATTTGGAAATCCCTCGCTAAATGTCGTCTAATAACACTTACAGAGATGCGTTAATCTTTAATACACTAGTGGAATAATAACTTCATTATTCACCTGTTCTACTATTGTACTTGTAAAGGGCTTTATGTGCAATTTGGAGCAAAGAAATCGTACGAAACCGAATAAAATTTTATATCGTAAAAAGCCCGTACATGCCATAAACAATGAAAAAGGGATCGGCCCTCACTGAGGATTTTAAAACCTACAGCACTCGTTAAAAATAGACGTTGTTTATATAGTAGTATTTACATACTTAAATAATTTAAGATTTGATAAGTGTGAGAAGTGCCAAACTTCAGATAATATACAATAACTTAAATAAAAAACTGAACTGAAACAAGAACAGAATATGTATGTAAGTAGTATGGATTGGAGCCGTCTCCTTCCAGAAGCTCAGAAGTTTCCTGGGCACTTTACAGGTTTCACGAAACAACTTCACTGCGAGGATTTCTGTTCGTTGAGAAGCCATAGTGACTGATTACTCTGTGACTAAACAGCCTCTGCAAAAGGGACTAAGTATAGAACTTACTGAAGAGACTGTAAAAAGCATGAATTAAGATAATTAAATTGGGCCATGTTCCTAAATTGAAGAAAGGAAAATTTAAAAGCATTTCAACTGCATTCATAGAAAATCTTAAAAGCTAATATGTAATTAAGAGGTATTTCATAGTCGTAAAGTTTCTTCATACGAGTTATAAAGTGTACGCTCTAGCCACAGTTACAAATAATATGGTAAAACAAAAAACAAAAAACTTGGCAATAAAAAAGTTACGGAGAGTTTATTGCCAGTTCTTCTCTACTGTCCACGCCCTGGATTTGAGAACTGGCAGTAAATGTAAAACTAGAAGTGTGTTTGTCGTTCATAAGTGTACATTGTCTTACCTATATTAATAAATAATTTTGAAATTGAATTTGAAGTTTGTCCCCAGTCCAAGAAATATGGACATTAATCTCTCACGGTAGAAAATCTGAAGTCAATGACATACAGAACACGTATGAACGTCGGCTCTATTGAGTGTTACGAAAAATATTTTTATGCTGAAGTTGGTAATTAGTTAACAAATTTGTTGCTCTGCTTTGCGTGTCAACATGAAATAAAGTCAAAAGCTTTCGTTTGGTTTAACCAACGGCCGGGTTAGATCAATATCTAAACCGTTATTCTAATCTCTGATAGTGTTATTTTAATTAATACTTCCCGCCTAATTAATCGTTTCCTTTCCATTTAAGATATAAAGCGATATGTTTTTTTTTATAGAACAGGGGGCAAACGGGCAGGAGGCTCACCTGATGTTAACTACACTACGTAATACCACCGCCCATTGACACTCAATGCTAGAGGGCACGCGAGTGCGTTGCCGGCCTCTTAAGAATTGGTGGGCTCTTTTCTTGAAGGAACCTAAGTCAAATTGGTATGTATTATATTATATTATCGAGAATGAAAGCGAACGAACTATGCATTATACAGATTTATTTAAGTAGTATTAAGAAATGATCTGTGTTAATTGTAAGTGTATGTGTATCGTAATCATTTTTCCTGAATACGTAAGTAGTTGATTAGCGTACTCTGCCTATTCTTTTACCGGTTTCCTCAAGATGTTTTCCATCACCGTAAGAGCGAGTGTTAAACGCGGATGTAGAAAGAATGTCCATTGTTGCAACTGGGGATAAGAGAAGATTTCAGAGATGAGAGTCGCTGGCGGAAGCCACGAAGCTAAAACTGCTCTGTTCTAATTGATACCATACTTCAAGTAGAAAAAGAGTTCCATGATAACAGCTACAGACACCTGAACAAATATTTTGAATGAAAGCATATTTAAGTAATTACGAGACACAACGTAGTTCGTAGTGTACCCAAATCTTGGGTTAAATTACATGCCAGTACCACGCCTATCTCAAGTTCTCAGTCAAGTTATGATGTATGTTGAAAATCAGTGTAAGACGTAGGCCCTAATAGAAACCGTAGCCATTATGGCTGCCCTAAAAGCTATTTCTTGTCGCTTATATGGACGGTTGTGCAATTCATGAGTATAGGCGAATAATTCATGGCATGTGAACCATGCCATGTGAAATGTGGCAGTACATATTTCTGTCTCAATTTCTGATTGTTTTATTAAGTAGGCAGGTACATCAACAGACTTTGGAATCCATCCCGTATTATTACTATTGAATTATAGGTAAATTTCTGATGTGAACTAGCAAAATATTAAGGAAGTCAATTGCAACATATGTATTGTTTAAAACTAATATAAGACCTCATGTTCATTATTATGAAAAAACCTAATGATATAATAATACTAAATATTATTAACCCAGAAAATATTATTTCAGTTTATTGCAAAGAAATAAAACAATAAGCTCGTTTTTAACCACACAACACAAACAAGCTTGAAAAAAGAAAAAAAACCTACTGTGAAGAAATTCAATGGGTTCGAGGTCAGTCATATAAATCAGCATCCAGGCTGACATCAAGGTTGAAAAGCATCTGAGAAGAACAGGTGAAGAAGAACAATGCAGGTCGTGCGCGTTTCCAGCGTTTATGCGAAAACGTGCAGCGGGCCACTCAGACGTGCCTGTGGTTGCGAGGTGGTACCAGCTAAATATAGATTTTTTTTATTCATGTGCCTTCAAGACATCATGGAATATATCGATCTAGCGTAACTTAAGACTAATAAGTAATTTAAGTCTAACCTGAGTTACGAAAAAGGATTTTTATCATAAAAAAGTGTCCAATAATACTAAGTTACAGTCTCTATTAAAGGGAAGTCACTCTGTTCTTGTGTTCTATTTTTTCCCTCACTGTTAAGCACTTAATATTAACGTTCATAACATGAATTCACTAGTTCAAATGGTTTTGTCCTTTTCCGTCACTAGGCCCGCAGTGTCAAGAAAAATAAAAGCCCCAACATTCACGTGATGGTGGAGATGATGTTCGTGGGCTCCAGCAGTCTTTTTTATTAATGTGGCGACGTCCTTTACATTAAGGTCCTGATGGAGTAATTGCGAATGTAACAGGGAGCGTTGACTATTACCCTAACCACTTACTTTGTTTTGGAATCGTTGGATTACTTGGGTGTTACTATTACTGGTACAGCCCCACAGCTGGCTACCATAAGTCCATACAGGTGTCAGGACTTGTTTGTAGATCGTTTTTCTACGTGGAATGCGTGCAACCAGTACAGTTTAGTGTAACAGAAATCCAACTCTTCGCGCTTCTTTTTAACATGGATCTTCCATCGAATGGTATCCAGCGTCATACTTAGGTAATTACCTGAATTTCGGAACGGCAGTTTGATGTTATCAATATATACTGGCAGCTAATTTGATGTTTTGTTGGAATAGTTTATGTGATCTGATTTAGATTAAATTGCCATTTTTAATTCTACAAGCCAGCAAGCTAAATAGGGTTGACGGAATTCAACGGAAAATCACCCGAAATCCACACAGTGGAGCCCAGTGTAAAAAAAGAAACACTTCGTCTATTATTAACGAGCGGATTTTAATATAAAAATAACAAATTAAAATTAATACGTGCTACTGTACTATATTTCCGTACTGTGAAATCAATTGCTTACATTTCAGAAATCGTTGATATGCCGTCAGTGGATGACTTGTACCACAAAGGCAATATGTAGTTTAAAATCTAATCCAGGCATACGCCTAGCAATCTTACTTGATACAAACTTAATTCAGTGTTAATTTCAACTCACTTCGCTTCAATTAAATCCCAAGCTTATATATAACAGTGCTGTAGATTATGAAAGTCCTTTATCCGACTTAGGCCGAAGTGAGTACAGATTTAATTTGAACAGACCAAGTGCTTTCACGGCTGACGTGGTTATGCTATACTTTAATAGCTGAAGATGCGCTATACACCAACAGTTCACTAGAACCATATTATGTTTTTGTGATTAGGTGTAAATAGTATTTAAGATATTGTTTTATAAGAATAAATCACATTTGAATATTGCTCCGTTTTTTTTTTATAGAACAATCGGGCAGGAGGCTCAACTGATGTTAAGAGATACCGCCGCCCATGGACACTCTCAATGCCAGAGAGCTCACGAGTGCGTTGCCGGCCAAATTTAATTCTCGCTTCCTCTAAAAGTGGCAAAGACTTCTTCGAGCCCTTATTTATCGTTGCGATAGCTTTGAGATAATCCCACCACCTTTAAAGTTTGATCTATCCATTGGCTCCGTCTGTTACATCAGGTTTCTTGGTGCAAACATCCCGTACTTATTTATATACTGACTATTTATGTGTTAATATTAATTACAAAAAAAAAATTTTCTTTGCCAAAAACTTAAAGTTTATAATTAACAAATAAAAATAGGGGTAGGTCGTAGCGGAGTCAAAAATTCAGGGTCTTATGAAATTTTTTATTCTGAGTCATAACAAAATAAAAATAAAAATTTTTAATTAACAAGTTGTTGAGGTAGTAGTGAGGTAGTGGTTGAGGTAGTAGAGGGGTGAAAATTTAGGTTTGCATGTATTTTTCTATGGTGTATCGTGAAAAAATGAAAACGAATAATTTTGTCTAAAAAATAAATAAACAAATTCAGGGGTGGACCCACCCATTTAGGGGGATGAAAAATAGATGTAGTCCGATTCTCAGACCTACCCAATATGCACACAAAATTTCATGAGAATCGGGAAAGCCGTTTCGGAGGAGTTTACCCACAAACACCGCGACACGAGAATTTTATATATAAGATTTAATTCATACGCAGTGAAACGGTTGGTAAGGATTAGTCGTATTTGGTTTGTTAGTTAACAAAACTAAAAAAATCCTCTATTGGGGCATTGTCCATGGATGCTGTCCACGTTATAAAATATCTGCATGTTCTTCGTCATCAACACATTTAACACATTTAGAATACCACCAGTGCTACGCTGATACCTTAAAAATACCTTCCGCTTTTGTATATTGTCAGCATAAATACCCCTGAAGGATTAAGACACGGGCAGCGGAAGTTATACTCTACCTCAATTGTGTAATAGACAATGATAGTGCCTAAGGAATTGGTTGATGTTAAATAGGTTCTAGTGGTTTATGCGTTTTGCACAACGCTTCAGTACATCGAGAGAGAGTGAGAGAGAGAGTTCAGTACATCGAAGCGAAGAACGCGGAACTTAAAATATGATACGGCCTTGTCTATACACGCAATGGCTCTACAGAGGTCATGTTCCTCAATTTCGACGAAACTTTTCGCTTCTACGAAAGACTTCAAAAGTTTCAAAAGGCGATAAAATCAGAAGCACTCAAGATCCACTCAGCTCTCTGATTAGCACAGGGCGTAAAGTAGACTTGTAACGTTACGAGCCAATTAAATCGTTATACTAAGTAAATAATGAACAATACCAACAATTAGGAAATTTCTAACGCATTAAATGGCCAGTTAACACGGCGAGGTCATTAGGGTTGTCACTTCGGTACATTAGGAGAGAAATATTTGTTCCTGACACTAATTACGGATAAACGGTTTTTTGTTACCCTGTCATTTGAGGTTAGCAAATGAATGTTATAATGTTTAAGGATTATATCTAACCATATCACCTAGACGTCCTTCGTTCCACAAATTAATATTTCCGAACCATTCGACTTAGCGTCCTTCAAGAAAAGAGCGTACCAGTTTTAAAAGGCCGGCACGCACTTGTGAGCTTTTTGGCAATGTGAGTGTCCATGGGCGGTGGTATCACTTAACATTTGGTGAGGCAACTGCCTCTTTGCCCCCTGTAACACAAAAAAGAAACCGTAATTAACTAACTAAACGTTTTTTAAAAACATAAGTCTCGTATCGAAAATAACACAGTAGTATAACCCGTAATGTATAAGCATTTCCCTACCCATAAAGTTGTGGTAAAAAAATTCAATCACTAGAGTTAGAAAAAAATAAACATCGAGATAAGACTTTCTTTGAGGCATGTCGGTTTCCTCACAATATTTTCCTTCACTGTAGATCATTTTTTAAATCACCTACTTGCCTAATAGGCAGTCAGCCTCCAGTGCCTGACACACGTCGTCGACTTTTTTGGGTCTAAGACATGTCGGTTTCCTCACAATGTTTTCCTTCACCGTTCGAGCAAATGTTAAATGAAATAGAATTCTTCATTTTATTTTGTTTTGTTCTTCAAAATTGTGAAAAATACATTGTTGCTAATAATAACCTATGGCCCGTTGCCTACAATTAAAAGAAATATGAATTGTTGAACTTGTTTTATTTCTAAACAAATATGAAACCTAAGGAACCAATGTATTATTTATTGAAAACACAAAATTACCTTATTTTTTTCATTATCCTAATCCTATTTAAAAAAATCATATATTAGCGATATACGCTGTTTTATAAGTGATTTCAGTGCATTGCTGTATTCATAACATGATATACGAAATTACAGTTATATTACATTGATTTTACCAAATTTCTACAAGCGTTATGTTCAAGGTTTTCACATAATAAAAGCTTTAAAACCTCAAAGCACCTTCCACACAACAATCTTAGTTATCTTTAAAGGAATTCTTTAACGTCAACTCGTATTTTTGTGCTTAAATAAACTGTACTTAGCGACTTACAGCTATTAGAAGCGCGAGAGATTTCTTTATTTCCAAAGTTAGGTTCACAATTTTATATTAATTTGATGTATTGTGGTCTCCTATTGCACTCACTTTTTTGTGTAGCATCGATAGTAATATTCTATTGTGATTTGAAGGCACGCTTACGTAATTTAGTTCCATCTAGTCTTTATTTGTATTGAAAAGTTTGTCTATTACTAATGCGTAGCAGTTATTATGGATAATATTATGAAATATATATTTTAACTTGAATAATTAAACCTGTATTAATATTTCCCGACGCTCTATCATGTGTTTACCGATTGTAATCGTTACGTTATCATGTCAACTATATTTACTTATCACTTATTAGACATCTAAAATACGTCATATTTTTTACATATTTCTTTCATTACGTTTCGTAGCCACTCAGCAAATACTTAGCGTACGGCAGACGCGTGAGTGACGCTATCTGAAATGAGCGCGTGCCCAGGAGTGCCGGAAGGTTGTATTATGCAACCAGCCGGTCTCTGAAGAGAGCTCTAAAGAAATCGTTTATGGGATATATAGCGAGAAACGACACTGCCTTATAAAATAAATTTAAACGAGCTGTTTTCCTTTATATCAGTTTACTAAACTGCTTCAAAGATGCTTTTAGTACACTTTACTATGGTACTGGCGTATTTGTCTACGTAATTATAATAAACAGTTGCACTTCTTTAATCAACCCTTGTTGACGATAAAAATTGTTCAAAGTTTCCTGTAGTATAATATTAATTAAACATTTAACAAATTTGTTGAATAATATTCGTCTAATCCATTTATTATTATTTATTTATAATATACATATATAAATTGTTTTTTTGCTTGTTTAATCACGGTAGAAGAAATTTTATATTAAGTTAACACTGAAAAGCAGTGGCCCCATTCTTCCTTAGGGGTCTCTTCTATGGCATCTTAAGGGCTCGTAAACTGAATACCTCGAATTTTATCTTTAGTTCTTGGAAATAAATGAAAGTTGCAGGGCACCAGGTCAGGGCTGTGTGGCAGATGACTCATCATCTCAACACCTGCCATAGTCAAATATTAATTTATTCAAATATTTCGATTTTTTTCCAAGAGCACAAGCAAACAGCGATTGACATACAAGTCAGCAGTAACTTTCCTACCATTTCCCGCCAAAAAATAAGGCATTTTTTTCCTTGATCTTTACCTTAGTTGGCAGATCCTCGAAAGGAATCACTGAATGAGCTGATTATCTCTTGGTTTCGGGTTTGTAGCAATATATCCAGCTTGCATGACCTGAGACGATGTCAAATACAGCATTTGAGTCAACGCCGTTGAACTTATCTAACATTTGGAGACACAGTTCTTTCGTGTAAAAATTTTTGAACTTGCCTCAAACCAATACCTAGCCGGTATCTGCTGATAGGTGTTTCTTTTACTCTTAGCTTCCTCTAACATGCGTCGCACGGCACTGTTGTTATCTTCAGTAGTCGCTGTTTACGGATATGACGGTGACGTCCCGCGGATCATCATTGAGATTTCTACGTCTACGCTTAAACTCGTTAAACTTGGTAAAAGTGGTACGAGATGGAGCTTTATTAAGAAATGCTAATCGTAGCTTATTACAGCTTTGTTGTTATGTAAGCCCACAACGAAAGTCATAGTAAAACATAGAACGAAAATTTGCTAGCGTAAGGTTATTATCACGTGTAAGAGTTTACATTTGCCGCCAATTCACAAAAACAAATGTCAAACGAATGCAATATACAACATTAGGTTACCAAAGAGTTCTAAAACTGAAATTCAAAAAAGTTTTCATAAGTAATGTTTCTAACTGGCCAGTTTTAAATATTTTTGGTGTTATGAAATCCTTTGAATAAATCAATATCGTTCTTATATTAATTACTACTACTTGATCAACATATAATAACTAATATGTATTATTAAAAGGAATCTTTTAATGCAAGGTTCCGAAGATACCGGCAGCGTTGCCCTATTAATAGCTAGACTAATTAGTATTGGATAATTTATTGCAAAATAATATATTGTGTTCAACAAAATTTCTTATACATTGGCAAATAAATACAATTTATATACTACATACTGAGGATTAACTTCCTTCACAAATTATTTATACAATGAAATAGTCACTGCTCTAATGCAGCTAATTCAAATCTAAATTAAATAGTAAATCAGGCGGAGTTAAATAGATTAAGGAAGAATTTATCTCCTATCTCCCTAATCACTATTTACTGTTGTTTGCATTTTGGCACAGCTACCGTATTTAAAATATTTGGGCAAATATATAACATATTGTCATCATTTAAGTAGGTTGTTTTATACATTGTAAGAATCTTAAACCCTGTATAATGATTTTTTATACATGAATTTTTTGTTTAAACTTTCATGGAATTTTTGTTTGCACATACGATAATTAAATAATAATTCCACAGCGTACTAATGGCGGCCTTATCGTGACTTTTTCGGGGTTTTCAAGAAAATAACGTACCATTCCCTTTAAGGTGGCGTACCTGCTAGCTCCTGTCCATGGGCGGTCCAACCTTTTGTTCATAGTGACCCGTTTGCTCGTTGGCCACCTGTACCATAAAAATTGTTTTATCTCATCGCATTGGAGTTATTTTTTGAATACCTAAATTTACTATATATATATATATATATATGTCAGAGATTATGTTATAAAAGGACTCGATGTCATTTGTTTTATTAGAATGGTAACACCACGCAATTTCATAGACATCTTACAGGTTGTAAAATGTCAATGTGTCAATTGATTTGTTTAAATATTAAGTAATAATGTCGAACGACTGTAGTTAGACACCAATTTCGTAATTACAAATCGCGTTGAATCTGCGACATATATATATATATATACTTGAAAGTATTGTTAAATGTAAAAAATATCTGTCTCTATTCCCATACAATGTAAATAAAATTAGACAAAAACCTTAGGTGATCTCGACCTTATGTTTGATGAATAGACGCTCATATTATTATCGTATATATTTTCTATGTATCACGCTTTGTGTACAAATAATGAAGGGCTCCATGATAAAATATAGGAATAAAGGCAATATATTTCTGGATTATCTTGGGACTCAAAGCGATTCCATCTTGCCATTACGATCTTAGATGAGCCGCTGCAATGGGAATTTGTACTTTGTATTATTAACTGAAATTTCCTACTGTAATATAATATTCTCGAGAACTAGACAAGAAAAAATATGGCTGCTTTTATTTGTCATGAAAATCTTTACTTGACATTTGCTATAGAAATAATAGTATATTGCTGACAAAATTATTAAAGTTTACTCCACCTGTTCGACAAAACCTTTGGTTAAGGCAAGAAACAGCCTTCAAAACATTGTGTGATTTCTCAAGTGGATTGTAATGAAAATTATTATGTACGTAGTATATATACTATAGTAGTGTGGTGGAAGAACAAAAATAGATTATCTGTCCACCAGGACTCGAATAAAATAACATATGATAGTCTATGGTTCATGCTACATTACAAAACGAATGTACATTATAACAAATCAAAACAATAAGTCAAATCAAAAACAAGTAGTCGTTGACAAATTATATTCGTTTAAATTCATATTTAAATTAAATTTGACGGCTTGCCTTTGACAGTTATATTAATACTTATATTTTTGATATATCGGGTCTTACGGGTCACAATCATTACTTTACTATATAGCAAAATCTTATTTTTGATTTCCAACACACAAATATTTTAATATTACCATTATAATTTACTTAACCTACATATTAGTAATTATACTAATAAATAATTGATAAATACAAAATTTAAAACGTTTGGTCCCTGTGACAATACACCTTTAACGCTGGTAGCATAACCTTGCTGTACTGTGATACTTGAGCACCAGCAAGATACATTATAATATATCACTATAGTACGGTGACATAAATATACTATGTTAATAGTAAATTTGATAATAACGGGTGCTGATATTCTTTAAGTATTTTGGGCTAATAAATCAGTCAAACATTTACGAGTCAAGGCTGTACATTTTGCTCACTCAGGTTTTCTTAGTTTTATAAGCGTGATGATTCCCTATGTAGGTGCCATGGCTTACATTTTGATCACTTATAGCGTGACGATTTCTTTAATCGTCGGAGTTACGCCCCGAGAGTATAGTCTGACGCAGGCACTCCCTTCATATGTAAGCGTGCATCAACTAAATCGTGGGAGTTACACCCCGAAAGGATTGCCAGACGTAGGCATTCTCTTCGACTGTTAAATTGCTTGGCAATTAACATTCTATTATTCCACTCATAGTCTATTGCTATACGCGAGTGGTTAATATAAAGTAAGACTAAAAATTCTATTAACGCACCCGATGACCCATTAACCGTACAAGGCAAGTAGTTTTATATACATAGATGAGATATATAAGTAAACCTTATTTATTATTCAGAACAGTCATCGGAGTAAACTCATAACGCATTTCGACTCCTAGTTACAGCGACCTTTTGGGATTCGTTGTCCCATTTTAATTTAAAAGGGAAATCGAAAACCTTCAAGCGAACCGTTCATAGTTTCCTTTGCAAACATATTTTGTATGGTGTTTAGGTTAAATGGAAATACCTTTTATATTAAATATATTTTATATTCAACTTTGTGAGAAGTGTTGATCTAGTGGCTTCAACGTCTCCGTGACGTCGTACGTTCGATCCTCGACTGTGCACCAATGAACCCTATATGGGCGCTTTAACATTCGCTCGAACGGTGAAGGAAAAGTTCGTGAGGAAACCGGCTTGTTTCAAACCCAAAAAGTCGACAGCGTGTGTCATAGCAGGCTCATCTCTTTTACTTGTCTATTATATTGATAAAAGAAAGTGATACAGTAATCTGAGGCCTAGACGATTTATTTTATTAATATTTTACATGCTACATTACAACAACAACATACACAACAACATACTACATTACAACATAAAAAGCTTACATTTTACTTAATCTTTGCATTAACGAACACGAAAATGTACCCGGCTTTTAGGCGGGCGTCTGTTTGGTCATATCGTCTGGACCCTTGAGACAATGTATATAGCTATTATGGATGCAGAGTGAACGAAAAATTTGTTGTCACTAAGCAACTGAATTTAATTTAAAAGTGGGAAAATCGAGAAAAGACCATTGTTTAAATCTTCGTAGAGATTAAATAATTACATAATAACAATCCTATTGTACATTAGCAAGAAAATGTAAAAAAACTACGAATTCAAATACTCACTAGTCATTCAAGTTCATATGAACTTGTTTGACTTGAAGAGGATTTTATTCTTAGTTCAAATTTTCAAATACCAATTGCCTACTCATCCTAAGTTGTTGGCAATCAAATATGTAATTCCATTATCAAATGACCAGAACAGATCCCGTGTCAATTTCCATTCCAAAACCTTTTTCCGAATACAAATGATGAAAACGGCATTCACGTGATCATGCGTGACCATGCAGAATTGTGCATACATTTATGCACAATTCTATATTCAAATAATGACCGCAGGCTTGTGAAAGGTGATTAAAACGAAAAATCATATACGTAAATAAATTTCGATTTATAAACTCAAACCCACTTGTAAATTTTTTTTAACTGTTTTCTGTATGTGAACAATTAATCTGTTAAGTAAATATTCGATATTTAACTCATTTCGATACATAATCATCTAGCCTCTAATTGGTCGAGCGCCCAGGTGTGTTATCGCAAGAGAGCCACGGCAGCCCAACTTTTAAATTTACTGTTAATTAAATTACGTAGTTTATCTTATTTAATACTTTTACCACTAAAAATAAATGCCTCGGGTTCAAATCCTGGCGAATTAGAAATTCAGGTTAATTGACAGAAATAATAATTCAACTCCATAAAGATTTTATTAGAGGTTTCGTTTCTTTGGCGGCCATTACGGGTTTAAAGGAACTTGTTAAGAGCTAAATAACAATTCCCACCTTTCACCAAATAGTAAATCAAACGAAACACTACTAAAACATCGCGATTGTTTGCAAACAAAAGTTTTTAACTCGAGTAATTCTGTAGTTTCAACCCGGAGGCATCTAGTGATTGGATTTTCATATAGGTACAACCTTCTACATTGTCTATATATTAACGTACCCTTTTGGAATTTAACATTATTGGTAATTGATCATGTATTTAAACAAATAAAATATCAATCGAATCTCGAATCGAAGTGACACTTCAAGAAACTGCGTTACGCTCCGCTCACGTTATGCGCTCACAATATGAGAGCGAGTGAGAGGCACGCGTCCCTTCCACTCGGGCATGGTTAGCCCGCCTAAGAGCGAGAGAGACAGACATAATGTTTTAAATTGTTACTATTATTTCATCCTTCTTCCTACTATACGAATGAATATTCACATTAAAATTATTTTACCACTCAAAGTCGTTGTCACGTAAAACTTTCGCCCGTATACCGACTTTACAGGCAACCAATTTTTTTTTTTGAAAAATTGTTTGATATATGTATATAATTGTTAAAAGTATATGAAATATCGTTTTGTGCCTGATTAAATAATTAAAATTAATGCGTCGTTCCACTGATCGATTTTAAGCTATGTGGAACCAGTTAGATTGAAGTATTTCTAAAATAATTTTACTTACACACACCTTCAAGAAAAGAGCGTACCAACTCTTAAAAAGCCTTGGGTGTCTATGGGCATGTTAATACTGTAATATATTTTCTAGACAGATATTGGTGCAGCCTTGAGCCATAGGACATTACATCTACAAATCCACATTTTGTAAATAGAATGTGTGGCCCTGTAATTATTATATTGAAACTCAAGTTTCAAAGCTTGCACTAACTAATAGATACTTCAAATAGTTTTGACAGGACCTTACCTACAGTTCGAGAACAGTTTCCTACAGTAATTTGCATTGTATAAAGTCAATATTATAGAATACCAAGGGAGGTAACATAATGTATGAAATTGGATACATGTATAATTTAATTCACCAAACGTTCAAAAATCCAAATCCACCACAATGTTCAAATAAAACGTGTGTCCAATGGCTCAATTATAATTTAGATGCAGAAGACACAATCTAATAATTTATACTTAGATTGGTATCCACAACCATTGGGATATTACAGTTAAATATTTTTGATTAAAACCCTCAGTAATTATCATATTGTTTAAGCAGGTTATCGTTTGTTAGGGAAAGGGCCAAGAGGCGATGGAAAATGAACTTTGTACACTGTAACCACATAGGAAAAGGGTTGTAAAAGATAGGGTATACTGGAAGCAGTTGACCTATGCAAATTGCGTAACGAAATAATAAATTCATAAATATATATGTTCGTGCATACATACACGTACATATATATTTTTATTCCGTTTCTAATTATATTTTAGACGTGTTATACTATGTGATAGTAGCCTTCGAAATCTGGTGCTGTAGGAGAATGATGCGTACGTTATGGATAGCAAACACAACCAAAAATTTCTCTAACTAAGAAAATCACAAGGCTGTCTTCTACATGTCCGAACGGGTGCTTAGCCACTACGCATAGTACCGAACTGGTAATGGTAGATGTCAGGGTCCATTGGCTTTGCGTTGGTCTGACCAAATTAAGACAATTATGGGCTCTCAGCAGCCTTGAGACAAGCTGAGAATTGAGCGGTGTGAAGACAGCTAGCTCAGAAATGAAGACTACAAAAAAGAAGACGTCATAGTTGCCAGTCAAATAAAATACGTGTTCTACTAATAATATACAATCATTTTATGTAAAAGCAAGTAGGTACAAATCACTTGAAAGCTGGGGCTTTGTATAAAAACGCTTCATTTTCGTCAAATGTTTACTCGCACACAGACAGACCCTTTTTATAAATTCTTAATCCATTGTCACGGAAAATCCCCGTGAAACGAGTTTTTAAATGCCTTATATTAAGCAGGGTTGTACACGGCCAAAATAAAATGATGTCCGTAATTTTGTAATTATATTGTTACAAAAACTTCTAAATTACACTGCGCTGTGAAGTCATGACGCATCAAACGTGTTTCAGTACGACGCTTGCTAAATACTCGTCACAGGAATCGAATTATTTGTGAACAGTATGGGGGTAGTTTAAAAAGTACGTATCTAACCACTGTACTTGTATATGACTTGGTACCTTCTCTTAATTAAATAATATTTTAACCATTAGATAAAGTTTTTACAGAATTTCATTAATTTTTAAAAGAATTATTACTATCATAGTTATCGTTATTATATATTTTTGTTATTAATTTCTTCGAATCAACCGTGGAAGGGACAAGAAAAAGATGCGCGTTACAGAATATTATGACGCGTAACCGAAACATGTGACGCGTACCCGAAAAATATGACGGTAATTTTTTTTCAGACGCCGATAAATTGCTTATAGATGATGCACTTATGATGAAAATTGTTGGTATTGGTACCTGTCCTGTACCAAAATAGATGTTTTGGTATTTCAGAAAATACTCAAAATTAAGTTTCTGTTTTCTACCTAGAGGTTGCACAGTGCTGATTTTGGGTTTTCGCGGCTTGTATTACTTACGAAATAATGTGTTAGTCAGTGGGTCATGTCATTTTTATCATTTTGTATTTTGCTTTAACTATTGTCTTATCTGGACTGTTTCGTATTTCTCTTTAAGCTTTAACATAAATTGAATATACAATAGTTCACGATATTGAAGATATTTAAAACTTCCTATATGGGACCTTAGAAAGGCCCTGATAAAGATTTTTCGTTTTCATATAATATCTAACATAAAAGAGCATTCAAAGGATGTTTATGAAAAGATTTCGGATCGTTTGTGTAATATTACTCTTTTAAAGACAACTTCGTTATATTCTTTGGTATATAAAATTTAGAACTGGCAGAAAAGAGTGAAGTCGTTCTTAAAATCAAAGTCTTTCTAAATAATAGAACCCAAATGTCCCGAAGAAAGTTGATTTGGATATAAAGATCATAAAACCTGGAAAGTTATATGGAAACAGTGCTGTATTCATTACATATTCCTTATTTAAATATATCTCAATATTACCAAAAAGTGTAAAAACATATTTCCATCGAATGCGAGCATGTGTAGAGAGGAACGGAGATTACTTGGAAAACAGTAAACGTATTGGAAACTTTCTGCAGTAGGCTATTTTTCATTTTTTAAACATTTTCAGTGTTATCTAGTTAAAAACCTCCTGGACAACATTCTTTCATATGAGAACTACGAACTAAGTCAATCCTAAATCTAAAAAAAAAACCATTACAGCATGTTAGTTAGGGTATACTTTATGTAGCTTAACTACATAACCCACGAGTCTATATATTATATTTAACAACGACATAATTAATATAATCTGTATAAGCGCGTTAGTGCGAGCTACGTGCCTCGAATTCTAATGGCGCCTTATCAAAACAAATACGCCTCTAAAATTTGATTGTGTGACCTTTCCCAATTGAAGTTAGAAATTCAGAAATTGGACGTTACATTTTTCAGAAATATGCCTCCTGCATAATAATTTAGAGGGTGCACGCATCATTTTGTGAAAATAATGATTACAATTGCCTAAAAAAGATCGACGAAACAAATCCGTGTAGTAATAATACACTTCGTTCAAAACTCCGAACATTTTCACGGTGTTATAAAATATTCTTTAAAATAAACTCGACCGGCTCCAAACAATTCCGAAGGTTTCATTGTTCTTATTATCTTGTGAATTTTGTTTATTGCAGCTCTTAGTTCAAGTTACGAAGTGTGGCTACTCAGGAAGGAAATAAACTTTAGCCTTTGTTGGGTCTAAGGGCCTGTTTTACAACCCAACTTTCTTTTTCTGTTTGACATGGCAGTGAAAAGTATTCGCCAAGTAAAGTAATGCCTTTCGCTTAGTAAAAATAAATGTATAAATAGTTTAACAGTCGATTGATTTTGTATTTTACCTGTGTAAAAATAATATTCAACGCAAAACTCAAAGGCATTCTATATGACTGTCTTGTGAAACAAGTAGAGAATTTTTTATTCAAAATAAGTAAGGAACGGAATTGAACCTCCGAATTTTGACTAAATATAATGTGAGGATTTATTAAATTTAAAAATATGTATTGAGCTTAAAGATTTCAATATATAACATCGCCAAAATCACTGTCAGACACAAGCGCAATCGTGTTGTATAATTTCTATAGTGAAAATAATTTATCCAAAAAAATATTATTTACACTTTGTAACTTTTGTATAAACCAATTTATATTTTTCTTTTTATAAACTGGAAATCGCAATATATTTCCATTTTGCACTCTAGCAAATGCAATTAGAATTATAAATTTAAAACGTACTCTAACTGGGTGTGAAAAAATTATAAAGTGTAGATCCAAGGAAATACATTTTCCCCGACTTAAATGTAAATTCGGCGGAGAATGGGGACACAATTGTTTCCATAATGACCTTTAGGAACCTCTAACGTTGTTCTCAATTCTAGTTAATGCTGTTTGCATATTTTGTTAACTTAAACACGCCTTTAATATTTAATTATGTTGTTATCTTTGCGGGCAGTAATATCTCGTATTGCAAAATTTCTATGTACGCTGATTGAGAGAAATAGTGTGGTAAAATATTGTGTAACATAATGAAGGTTAAATAAAATCGAATGTCTTTTAAAATTTGAACCAAACCATGTAACATTATTTCTATGTTCTACGTACACCTATCTATCTATATTCGACTTAGGGTCCTTCAAGAAAAGAGCGTACAAATGCTTAAAAGGCCTGCAACGCACTCGCGAGCCCTGATTGCAATGTTTCAGATATTTTGACCCTATTTTAAGTAATATTAATATATGTAGATCAACTCAGTAGTCAAGTTGGTCAAAATTCGAGAATAGAGCGTACAAATTCTTGAAAGGCCGGCAACGCACTCGACAGCCCTCTGGCATCGAGAGTGTCCATGGGCGGCGGTATCACTTAACATCAGGTGATCCTCCTGCCCGTTTGGCCCCTGTTAAAAAGAAAACTCCATGAAAATTTTTTAAAATTATTAAAGAACCGTTTGAAGTTCGTTATACGTATGTATAAAACAAGATAGGTTTGTGTCAAATAATAATGAATACGCAAACACATTATACAAATGAGTTGTTTCTTAGTTTTTATCTTATGATTAAATGTCTATGAACTTAAAAACCTAAAAAGGTAAAATAAATGAACTATCTACCTACACTTAAATTAGATTTTTTTTAAAATTAATATCTACCATATTCAATGAACCGTAGTCGACGACCAATCCCTCTCCGAGCTGGTATTCACCATGGAGAGTATTGACAGGAGTTGTTTGTATTACTACCTGTACCTGATATCATCGGACGTCAAGACAGAAATAGAAAAACGACCTCGACGACCGTCGTTCTACAACGCAATTATTGTGGTGCACCACCACTATGTAGAACCAGCTGTATACCAAAATGTTTCCGAACAATTGGTCTTCAAGAATAGAGAAAGCAGATTCTTAAAAGGCCGGCAACGTTCTAGCGAGTCCTCTGGCATTGAGAGTATATTTGGGCAGCGGTATATAAGGTAAGCATTCTGACCGTTCGATAAAAAAATTAAAACCTTCGTGTCAAAATAAATTATATGCTATTTTTTCTTTGATTTTATTTTATTATATATATTAGTTATAGTAACGTTTGTTTTGAGTTTTTTTGTTTTTTTTTTTGTTAATTATTTTGCATTTTTTGTACTCTACCCTCTGTTGATGTTTCTTTTTCGTTGATTCTCATTAGGGTTGCCTGGAAGAAATCGCTTGTAAGCCATAAGGCCGCCCTTTGCCTTATATCTTTTGTAAACGTTTTTTATTTTTGTTATGTGTATGTTTTTGTATAAGGTGATAAAGGATAAATAGCATTATTCATATAAAAAATTACAATTTCACATCAAAAAGTTACATCAACAATCAAATGAAAACTCTTATCAACGCACATCTGCTTCGATACGAAAATTCTTTCACGTATTTAAGCAAAGCGACCGTGCCTACGTCTGCGTAATTTTTAACATTTGTACAAAATGACATCAATTAAAATGACAAAGAGGAGGAAATGTGAATGGTGGGAGATAAAAGCTGTGAAAAATGGACCGGATTCACTGACAAAGTAACAAAAGATACTTCGTTAGTAAAAATAGGATGACGGCACCGAGTAATGGTGCATTAAGAGCGATTAGTCGATGCCTGCCTTTGAATACCGGGATTATTGGGCAAACGTGAAGACAATGATAATATAACCTACCAGACACCTTTTTACTTTTAATAGGAGGGAAAATACGTCACCGTTTAAATTTTTTCCGGGCTCGAGGCTCGTGATAATCTTCAGCGCTTAGTAGTCGTATGTACATTTGCTGCAATGACGTCATACCAAGAAACGCGCTAACGAATATATTCAGTCCGCTAAGGATATATACAATTTTTCGACCTTAGCCTTAGCCTTCGGGCCTGTCAGGTTGCATTGGCCAAGCATCCGCCTTTTACGTTGGAGGAACTGCTCACCAGCATCAACCACAGATAGTTAACTCAACCACGCAAGTCACAAGTCAATCAAAGTTAGCTACACCTGTCTTACTCAGACAACTTGAAAATATCATATAAATAATAGATGTCTCAAAAGAATGTTTTCATTTATTTAGCTTTATGTGAAAATGTTAGACGGCTTCCTGGACCCTGAACTTCAAAACTTTCCTGGCTTTACCCAAAGAACATGGTTGCAGCAGGACGAGTAACATCACACACGTCCAATACGTCTCTGCCACGAGTTGGTGAAATTTTCTCAGGCAAATACATCTCTAGGAGACTAAAATTGGTCTCCACGCTAGTCCTGATTTAACCCCTATTGATTGATTTTCTTATGGGGTTATCTTAAATATAAGTTTACGCCAATGAGCCGACTTCTCTGGCGCAATTGAAAGAAAATAACCGTCATTAAATGGCAGCAATCACTGAGTCCATCTGCTGTCATAAGAAATTTGATTGTTCGATTAAATGAGTGCCGCGAACGCAAGGGTCTTCATTTGGACGGTATTATTTTTCATAAATAAAATCCCAAAATGTATACTTTAAAAATGAATAAACCTTTATTGATACACGACTTACTTTTTTCAATCGATCTACTTAAAATGAACTTTCTTTTGTGGCACTGTAATAAAATTTGTCAACATTTTTGTGGTAGGTACTTACAAAACCATACATTATTTTATAATTATAATTATATCAAACTACAGCTACTACTAAATTACTAATATTGCAAGTCCTACTAAAAAATCTGCACAAGAAAATACTTTAACAAAGTATTTCGTGTTATATGACACCGTATCTTTAAGCAAAAACGTTGCGCCTACAACACAAATACTGCGAGACATCGCTAAAGCCTCCACTACTAAACCTTAATTAATGCTACTATCGCTATTGTGTTTTCTGTATTTTACGTAAATTAAATGTAAAATTTCGGTAAATTTGGGTATTTAAACCCATTAGTACCTGGATGCCCGAGCTTTGCTCGGTATTTCTTTATTTTTATAAATTGTGTTTTTTGGAAATTATATTTCAGTACGAATTACATAGTGATAAAATGATGAAATATGAATATAATTATCGAATAAAGATAATTATATTCATATTTAAGTTTTTATTTGACTGACATCTTAAAACGAGCAATTTTATGTCTAAGTTAAAAAAACACGAATAAAATTACATTTTCTAGAAATGATACCTAGCTAGATCGATTTATGGCCCCCGAAACCCCCCTTATACTAAATTGAGCCGCCATATATATATATATATATGGCGGCTATATATACTAGCAGACTCGTCCAAGCGTTGCTGTGGCTAAGGTTTTTGTTTTAACACAGCGCTATCTGTTAGACTTGTATCAAATAATAAACAAATATTTGCAATTAAATAATTGCGGGTATAAATTGAGATGTAAGCTATCCTATCTTTTAAGTTAGATCAAACTGCACACGGTGTGCTAATTTAATTTAAAATCGGTTTAGTAGTTTAGGAGTCCATCGCGGACAAACATCGTGACAGGAGATTTATATATATTAAGATATAATTGGAATCTCGGAATCGGCTCAATACAAGAATCAATACAAGAATTGCTCGTTTAAAGATATAAGATATGTATTGTTATAAATTACAAATAGGTTTAATATAAAAAAATACCGTGACATTACAAACTTTTAGGACAGGCTTAAGATTTCTGTATCTTCTGTGACTGAGAGTCTATGGTTTACTTCTACAAGCTGTAATGAGGGCTAATATTAATAAGGATGTCCTTAATATGTATTTGTACAGAATCTTACACTATAAATTATATATTTAAAAAACATGCGATATGATGTGTTTTCTGAATTCTTGTTTAAAATAAATTTTAGTTGCTACAGTAATATCAGTATTTTTATGTATAACATAGATTAAACTAGTTAACATAACTGTTTATTATATTAGCTAACACGTCACGTGCGCTAATTGCAATCACAGCAAACAGTGGACCCAATAATCTCTAATTAACACATCTGTAAACAGTTTCGATCCCACGGGAATATGATGACATGTATGGCGAAGTTCACAAAGTTTAAGCTTATCTTTACTTCATTATAAGCAACAACCTTTTTCAAATCATAAAAAAAATTAAAAGCCTTCCATATTATAGACTTACGTAAGAATTAAATGATTGTGATTTTACACATTAGAAATATTATATTATGAATACAAATGTATTACGGTATTTAAAAAATATTTGAGACGACCTGGCAAAAAAGTCTATACCCGTCTTCACACTATGTAAGAAGCAAAAAGCTGTATATGTAGTCATATTGATGAGAATTGACATAACTTGTCAGAACTTGACGTAGAATTTTTTTATCATTTAGTCACTGATCAATGACTGTCACAGAAAATAAATTTGATTAGTATTTTAGATTTTTAAATTTTTTTTAGAAATCACATGAAATCAACTACTAATGAGTAAGAAAGGGATTGCTGATGTTATAAGAAGCGAAGTAAACATTTTTATTGAAGATGAAAAGGAGAAGAGATATAATGATAATAAAAATTTGGAAGAACAAAACGATACAGAAACTAAGGAAAGAAAAAACACTGTACAAATTAATGATCAAGTAAGGGATCTCGAGAAGGGAGTCAGTGAGAAAAGGACAGATGGCAGGAAGAGTAAAAGTTCAATCGGCAATCAAACATTGTGGATTCAGTTTTTAGGTACAAGTTCAAAAACAGTATACAGTATTTTTTTAATTATTATTAAGTTCTTGTTTATTATGTTAATAGAAACTGTTCGTTATGATAACAGCATATAGAGCTCAGAAACAAATCAAGTAAGATATAAGACGGGAATTTATTATATTTAGACATAGAGCTTTCTCTCTAAATATTTTGGGTTCGACTTAGAAATCATATACACGAATTTGATGATACTGATTATGTACGTGTGTCGGGGGACCTTGATTGGAACACCTCCAAGTGATTTCGCTGCAGGAGTTGTGCAAAATTAACGTTTTGATTAAATATTGCAGGATTTAAAGAATCACTTAGAGAAGAAGGATATGGGCCGGAAGTGCCTTTAAATTACAATCCTGAGAGTAGAAACTACTTCGTGAAATTTGTCTTCATGATTTTGTTTGTGATGCTTTTACTGACAGTTGGTATTGTTGCCCTTATCTTAAACACGTAAGTCTTTTATATATTAGAGGAATGGCGTTACTGTCATCGACCATTGTCTTTTTTTATAGAATAGGGGGCAAACGAACAGGAGGCTCATCTGATGTTAAGTGATACCACCGCCCATGGACATTCTCAATGCCAGAGAGCTCACAAGTGCGTTGCCGGCCTTTATATGTCAAAAGACTTTAATTAACAACGTCAAAGTCCAACCAGTTCAAGACCATACTAGTATAGTAATTTGATGTGCCAATATTGCTAGATCTGTAAATAAACAACAAAGAAACGGTCGATAATAGGCATTGTTGCTAATGCTGCTGCTTTACTGGTTCCACGTTCCTTGGTTCCATTCTCAGTGATATCTTTTTATAAGCTAGTGAAGGCGCGGTCCTTGACATAACTAATTTATTATACCTGGGTATCATCAAATAATCAATTTATTTAAAACATTTATTTAATTTAGTTTCAGGGTTTATTTTTTCTTGATTTTAGGCCTGATGTAAAAGAATTCTTCCAGAGGAATTATCTTATATGTTTAATAGTGTCTATGTAAGTACACTTTGAATATAAAGTTGTTTTGAAATAAAGTTTATTCTAATGATATTTATCGATAATCCTTCTACTTGTTTGACATACTTTTTTCGGCATTAGATTACCTTGTGTGTTCCGAAAACGTAAGCGGTAGTATTTAGTAGTAGTAATTTCGTGTGTATTATTTTGTTAAATAACTTATTATAATAATATACTATAATTTAACTTTCACAACGAAACAACAATCAAAAGATTGGAACACGTAGGTACTTTACACTTTTAAAATTTACTGAGGGTAGGGTAGAAAAACGTCCGTTCCGCACGAAATCTCGAAATAAAAGTGATTCAACGCTTTTTTTTTGAATGGAATCTCGCTGTTGGCCTTAAGGGCCTTTTCAGCTCAGCACGGTCTGTTTTGGCGACCTTAGTTCAGCCTGAAAGGTAGGGGATCCCGCGACTCGCGCAATTTCGTCTCCTGTGAGAGTCGAACCTCGGCTTGGGCTGTCGCGGGGGGGGGGGGGGGGGTCAATCGCCTGAAGAACAGGACGGAAGCTCACTGGAGTGAGCGCAGTACGAAGTAAAGGTCCTCGCCTTCCCCGCGGAAGGCGAGGGGTTTATTGCTACTGTTATTATTTTTAGCCGTCCATTTAATTTGTCAAGGATTCAACGCCGGTTTTGCTTCTGCTCCAAGATGGCGTCAGTCTGCTAGCATTACTTATTATGATTAAGTTATAGATATTGATTGAGCTATTTTGTTTCAGTTGTATTATGGCAGTGACAGGTTGTATGATGTTGTGGAGTGAATGTTCCAGACGTCCGCCTTGCAATTTCTTATCTCTTATTATTGCAGTAAGGACATATATCTTTGTTTAAATTGGTTAATTGTATGGTACATTTTACACAAGCGTATATCTGTCATATAATCCTCAAACACTGAACTGAAGTTTAAATATTGATGAAAGTAGTCTGGCGTAACGGTTAGGGTTCTGTCGACAAGTCTTGCGTTCAAATCTTAGCTGTTAACTAATATATGTGTAAAAAAAACTGTTGCGTTGTGGATACCGTACACATGGGCTCCCGTGTATAAATACAATTAAACATAGAAATTCCCCTAATATTGCTAGTATGTTGTAGTAAGGCAAATAAGTGCAGTGTGTGACTTTTTCAAGTTGCTATATTAATAGGATAATCAAATTTACAACATAATAACAACTGCTCTGGTGTAGTGGCCGTTTTACTCAAAAAGGCCATCTAAGATAGACATATCAATCCAAATATTGATAAAAGTGTGGCAATAACCAATCGACGGCTTGTAATAGCCATCTGTCGATACAAGCTATCCATGGTAGGTCGGATCAATGTATGTGGATAGACCTTTGTATGAAAATTACAGTTCAACTCTGCCGATATCCTGTCTTAAGATTTTAACTTACACCAGTTTTTGAAATAATTTTAAAGCTATTTGATATGTTTTAAAATTAGACATATATATTTTAATATTATTTGCATGGTTTTATTTACTGAATTTGGTTTATTTTGATTGTCAAATATGAGTGTCAAGATCAACGGGATATTCTATCCGTCGCCAAAAATGGATTGCCTTGTAGGGTTTGGTTATTGGGATGCAGATAGGAGATCGATCGACTGTCATAGTCTGATCTCAGATTATTTTCAATCTGAGATTGTGGATTTATTCTTGGGTTCGGGCAACATCAACAATACGCTAAATGGAAAAATACTCAAATGGATCATAATATTAATATTTGATAGTTTTTAGAATAATTATAAAAATCATATGCATAGATTCAGTGAAGTAGTGTCGAGTTTTTGTTCAACGTAGAGATGCGTGCATTTGTACTCCACTATTAAACTGAAATTTATACTAATATTTCGACTTATAAATCGACTGCATGCTTGGCTCAGTGATGCAGAACGCAGCCAATACAACGATAGTTAGAGACATGGTTCCAATCCCACTTCCCACTTGTTTTTGTTTTTCTTTTTATTAAAAAGTTGCAATGGCACCTTGAAATTGTTGTGCTCGTTAAGCACATATATACGAACTTCTATGTTTTACTTTTAATTTATTCATACATATATATAAATGTTATGATACACTGAGGGGTTATTACTAATTAAAACTTACTTTATTTTCTTGTTGGTTTTAGGTTATTGGGATGAGTTTTGTGGTGGTTACGCTGACATGTCGAGTGCGAACAAATTTAATTTTCTATGCATTTATTGCAACGGCCGCTGTTGTCTTTGTTTGTGTGCTTTTGGCATGTTCTAGAGTAAGTAATATATATATAGGTATAAATAGACGCAACTACACTATGTATTAATTAGTTTGTACACTCTTTTCTTGAAGGATGCTAAGTCGAATTGGTTCGGAAATACTTCAGTGGGCAGCTGGTTCCACAAAGTGGTTGTGCGCGGCAAAACCTGCCTCAAAAAACGCGCAGTTGTGGAACGGCGGACGTCAAAGTGATACGGGTGGAATTTCGTATTCTGCCTCGACGTCCAACACTTATCACTTAACATCAATTAATTTTAATTGCTCCTGTTCTTTAAAAAACATATATTTGTACTTCATTCTTGTAAATTGTTTCTTTCAGTTCGACTTCACCAAATGGTACTTATACGTTGTGGTTATTGCTGCGGCATTTGGAGCTGTGGCCATGGTAATTTCTATATCAATGTTGCTTATGAACATCTACTATAAGCCAATACACATGGTGATACTTTTGGTTGGGACTGTATTAAACGTTGTGGTAAGTAAATATGCTATTCAAGAGACTGAAATCATTCACGTGTTTCTGCGTACTCCTATATGTTGCCATGGGATTTGTAGGAATTTGTATGCTTTTTAATTGATACATTATACGATCAATGTCAGCTCAGTGCAAGGCAAAAGGTTGGGTGGGTGATTAAATTGGAGTTTATAGATTGTGATATAGTAAGATTTCCTTTAAGATAGTTTTTTAAATTACAATGTGAGAGTGAGATATCGTAAGATAATTGTGCGATGATGATACGCAACACGCGCGCGCGTAACTCACTTTATATGGTTTAGCCCACTAGCATTAAAGATTCAAATGTCAGACAAATTATGAATATTTAATGGGGTTAAGATTCTGACTTACTTTTATAGAGTGTTAGCATGTTACCCGGAGATTCGAGTTCGCAGTGAGAAAATCCCTATCGTATAGCTTGAATATTATTAAAACGGTTTTTATAACATTTAAAATTTGTTTTAATCATATTTAATATAATATTTCAGATTCTAATAATAGAGCTACAAACGATTCTCGGTGGAAAGGCCGTTGAAATTGGCGAGTCTGATTATGCATTGGCGGCTTATATGCTGTATACAAGTATCATTGACCTCTTCCTCAAGTTACTTCAGTTGATGGATATGACTGATGACTGATATAATATAATTTAATTATCATTTTCTATTTCTTTCCTTTCTACTTACTTAATTAGCAATAAATTATATTCATTAGATAATAAAGTCTTATACCTTAATTAAACTAGTTGATTTTATCGTGAATATAATATAAGATAAATTGTTGATATGGTAACAATAGTATGTTCATCTTTAGTCGAAGTTTTTAAATAAAAATCAGTCTGATTTACTTTTTCTACTAAATTACTAATTTGTTTCCTTTCATAACACAAAGACATTGAGACAAATTGACACATAAAGACGAAAGTTTACCTTATTTAAAATGGAGATAGTGTGTAGTTAGTTGTTACATGTTCCTATGACGTAATCTTTGGAATTATTATAAGTAAGTACGGACTTCGGTTCTTCAATATGCACGCAAACCTAAAATAAATTAAAAATGCTGCTTAACATCTAACCGCTCACCACAATCTAAGCAGTTAAATGACTGGCTTGTGTACACACCTTACGTAGAGTTAGAGATGCTCCTGATACCTCACATGTAGTTACACACTTACTCATATACTCCCATTTGTTGCAATCATTTTAGAAACAATAATTGAAGAAACTAAAAGAAATGTTATGGAATTAACTATTAAGTTTGTTGTTGAAGAGATCTTACACATTATTATACATTTTTTATAATGAATAAGCACATTAATATTTTTCATTATGTATTAAGCCGCTTTTAGGTAGGTATATGTTAGTAGCAGTATATGGTAGGCTATTCGAATATTGACTTGCCTTGTTTTATTAATTGTAATTTATGTGTAAGATTTTGCCAACTTTTCCATATTGATGACCAAATCTAGGAAATAAGTTACGGCAGCTAAAAAATCAGTAATATTCCGTGGTCTTATTCTCAGATTCTTGTATCTGTTTCGTGTACATTTGGTTGTTAACAGGTAAGTATCTGCCTCTGTGCCTGATACGTACCGTTGATTTTGGGTCTAAGGCAATGCTTATGTTAGTTTGAGAAGTGTAGTCATAACACAGATTATCATACACTTCAGTTTATTCATCTGGGATTCATCGCAGCACGATTTGAATTACTAATTCATTCTACACACGTTTTCAATTTCCACAGTTTTCAACATACATAGCTGTACGGAGATAACATTAGGATTAGAGGATTTCTTTTAAAAAGGAACTAGATTTATGAAACGATATGTATGTGTTTGTTTAGATTCATCGAAAGATATTTATGTAGGTGTATGTATTTTTTTTTAAAGAAATCTACGTTTTGACGCAAATGTCACTTTGAAGGATTTCATCAGTCAATCATGAGACTTTAGCAAAATAGTTCACTAAACATATACCTGTCTTAGATTTTGTATCAATAACAATAATAGAGAAATGTTGGTCTAGTGGTTTCAGGTTCGATTCCCGACTATAGACCAGTCACAAACACTTTAAGTGCATAGCTATTCGGTACTTTATCCGTGACATACTCGTCATTCAAATCACAAAAAACTAAAAGCCTATTGTATATATCATATAGATTTTTTTGTTTTGTTTTAATCACATTGGCAAATATCCAGAAGCAAGTCTACACCCGTCTTTACACTATGTAAAAAGCAAAAATCTGTGTATGTAGTCATTTTGATGAGAATTGACAAAACTTGTCAGAACTTGACGTAGAATAAATGTCTATCATTTAGTCACTGATTTTGTTTATTATTTTATTTTTTATTTTTATTTTTTTTTAGAAATCACTAGAAGCCAAATATTAATGAGTAAGAAAGGGGTTGCTGATGTTATACGAAGTGAGGTAAACATTTTTATTGAAGATGAAAAGGAGAAGAGATTTAATGATAATAAAAATTTGGAAGAGCAAAACGATAGACAAACTAAGGAAAGAAAAAACACGGTTAAAATTAACGATCAAGTAAGGGATCTCGAGAAGGCAGTCAGTGAGAATAGGAGAGATGGCAGCAAGAGTAAAAGTTCAATCGGCCATCAAACATTGTGGATTCAGTTTTGTGGAACGAGATCAAAAACAGTATACAGTTAATTTTTAACTTATACTGTAGTAAGTTCTTGTTCATTATGTAAATAGAAACTATTCGTTAAGATAACAGGATAGAACTCACAAACTAATCAATTAAGATGTAAGACGCGAATTTATTATATTTAAACTTAGAGAGTTCTTCCAAAATGTTTTTAGTAAATAGGTTTAAAGACATTTCTTCTCATAATATATAACTTATAATAGACACTTACATGAGAACACTTTTATGCTAAAGAAACAATTGTCGGTGGTGGTAGAACTTGGGTGGACTTAAATTTCCGTAGATTCGGATCACTTAATAGATGGTTTTTTAATCTTAATTAGAAATTGATAGGCTGCCTGCACTTTTTATATTTTGTGGGAGTTTATTATACCACAGGGAGTGCTGTGGTCCAACGCTCAATGTTTTTTTTGCCGTATGTACCAAAGATAATCAATATTATCAGTTGGAAGCTCATAAAAGGGATTTAATACGCTACTAGTGATGTGATGGTTTTAGCGAAAGCTTCTAAATTGATGGTAACTATGACAGATCTGTATATCTAGCCGCCCTGGGATTGTTTTCATACTTTTATTCCGTTACAGAATAGCGGGTGTCATCGTTTTCTAAGCGAAAAAGAAAGCGTCTTTTCGACCATTAATTATTATATAATTTTAAGCAAAATTAACGTTTTGAATAAAAATATTTGCAGGATATGGAGAAGGAGCTGAGGGAGGAGCTGGAGTTGGATCTGACCATCCGCCTTTCAATTACGATCCTGCGAGTAGAAATTACTTCGTGAAATTTGTCTTCAGTATTTTGTTTGTGATGCTTTTGCTGACAGTTGGTGTTGTTGCTCTTGTCTTAAACTCGTATGTCTTTTGCATATGTAGGAGAAATAGCGTTACTGTCATCTGCCTTTATCATTATCAAAGGACTCCTTCAAAGTCAAACCAGTTCAAGACCATACAATACGTAGTATAGGAATTTGTATTGCCTATATTCATAGTTCTATCCTAAACGACTATGCAATGTTCAATAATAGAGAATAAAATAGGCAATTTTTGCAAAACTGCCTCAGTCGTAAACGCGGCGAATCACACGTTCCTTGTTTCGATTCCCGGTGATAATATTTTGTTTACACACTGGTGAAGGCGCGGTCCTTGACTTAAATATTGATTATACCTGGGGTATATTAAACGTATGTTTATCATTTTACCCCTATCACCTCGACGTCCGCCGTTCCACGATTGAGCGTTTTTCAAAGCAATTTTGCCGAACACCACCGCAATGTGGATTTTTTTTTGTTTCAGTGGTATTATTGCAGGGATAGGTTTTATGATGTTATGGAGCGAATGTTCCAGACGTCCGCCCTGCAATTTCGTATGTCTTGGTATTACAGTAAGGACATATTGTTTTTGTTTTTTTCAATTAATATAGGTTAACTAGCAGACCTGGCAAACGTCGTTTTGCCATCTATATCATTTATAATAAAAAATAGGGGTTGATCGTGGAGGGTTGAAAATTTTGGGTTGTATGTATTTTTTAATGCTGTTGATAAAAAAATTAAAAATTAATCAAAAAATTTAAAATAGTATTTAGGGGTGGACTACCCTTAACATTTAGGGGGATGAAAAATAGTTGTTGTCAGATTCTCAGACATACCCAATATGAACACAAAATTTCATTAGAATCGGTCAAGCCGATTATCATTATCAAGTGTATATTTTACACGACCTTATATATGTCATATCTTATAAAACTCAAACACTGAACTGAAGTTAAAATATTGATGAAAGTAGTCTTGCGTATCGGTTAGGGTTCTATCGACCGGTCGTGCGTTTTAATTTAATTAATAATAAATTAATTTTTTGACGTTCATAAGTGTACTTGTCTACCTATATGAATAAAGATATTTTTTTTTGTTTGTTTATATCTCAGCTGTACACCAATATATGTATATGTGCCTCTTTAGTTGGTATACTATAGGTAAACATCGTGAAATTGTCGCGAGTGTTAGAACTCAGACCATCGCCCCCGCCACATATCACCTACACGTTTAAATTTAGTTTGTGATGTAAATGATACGATTTCGGTACAGTTCAATCACAACATCTGTTTGCATTTGTGTCAGTATCGAGTTTCAATCCTACAGTTATAATGTTGTATAGTAAATTTTAATTAAAACTTTTACCTAAACTCTATTATCTAAAATTAAACAAGTTTTGTAAAATCATTACTCATTTATAGCAGACAATAATTTAAAATGTACGGAGGTTAAACCCGTTTTGAAAGTCACATAACTGTCATCTATTTGCCTTTATAAAATAAACAAACATATATATGTTATACTTATATAAATTGGTTCTGCGTAGAATCTTCATGTTTGATAATCACCTTAGAAAATGGATTCTTATCTATATTTTGATAAGCTAGAATAGAACATCAGATCACAGCCGTCATAAAATGGTGTAGTCACATACAAAACCAAACAAGTGTGAGTAGGAAACGTGTAGGATTACCAATTTCCTATTCTAGATAATACAAAAATAGATGTTCGGATGGTGTAACATAAAAATAGTTATAATGATTATAATTATGATTAATCCTATTTTTTGTGTAGCTAAGTCCACATTTCAAGGAGCGTCATGCTCACTTAAATAACATTGATTGTGGCGGCGTCCATACGTCGGGTTGTCTCTCTCCCTAAAATATGGCGAGGGAGCTATGGCTGGCCATGCGGCCGGACGGATGCGTCATATTATATGACGCATGTCATACCCGTGAACGGGTGCTTCTTGTGGTGAAGGGTCGTACTTGAATTCGTGTATGCGGTGATATTAGTTGTTTCTACTACGTATCTGCGTGTTGTTCCCACGAGTATGTAAGTGCGTGCTCCAATTGCACCATGCCTCTTGCTGATAGAGGACAAACCTTTGTTTTTAATTTACTTTATTATTCTTTATTACTCAAGATGTCATATGGAACATGGTGTAATGGTTGCAGCTCCTTACAAACGTGTGTATTCTCAGATTTTTGTATCTGTCTCGTGTACATTTTGTTTTTAACAGGCCTATAGGCCCAGGTATCTGCCTATGTGCCTGATACGTACCGTTGATTTTTGGGTCTAAGGCAATGCTTAAGTTAATGCTTTGAGAAATCTAGTCATAACACTGATTATAATAAACTGAATCCCAGCACGATATGAATTTCTAATTCATTTCACACACGTTTTCAATTTCCACAGTTTTCAACATACATAGCTGTACGGAGATAACATTAGGATTAGAGGATTTCTTTTAAAAAGGAACTAGATTTATGAAACGATATGAATGTGTTTGTTTAGATTAATCGAAAGATATTGATGTAGGTAGGTGTATGTATTATTACGCAAATGTCTCTTTGAACGATTTCATCAGCCAATCATCAGACTTTAGCAAAGGAGTTCACTAAAGAGACCTTCCTTAGATTTTGTATCAATAACAATAACAGAGAAGTCTTGGTCTGGTGGTTTCTTGCTGTCTCATTCCTGAGATCGTTGATTCGACCTCCGGCCGTATACCAATGGTTTGCTCCTTATGGGTATTCAACACCCGCTTGTACGGTGAAGGAAAACATCGTAAGGAAACCAGCATGTTTATGAGTTTAAATTGCGTGTCCGGCATAGAAGGCTAATCTTCTAGTTGTCTATAAATAATCGTGGTAGAGATACAGATATCTTTAATTAAGACATAGAAAGTTGCAACACCACTGGTTTTTTATCAACAGTTGAATATACACATTTAAATCTGTTAGGTATTTACATTTCAGATATTTTACAAACAACCGTTTTAAAATATATCGCTTCAACGTAAAGAGTGGTGTGCATATGCAACACGTGACAGCCCCAAACGAATCTAGGTATTTGTACACCAGTGCTTGTAACAAATCCAGAGAATATTCTAGCCTGAGATGTATTTGATTGAGCAATAAGAGAAATAGTGTATAGACACCATTTGTCCACCAAATCTTTCGTCGCATCTGGAGTTGGGATGCTCTTACCAAACAGGCTTTAGATTGGAGTGGCCACTCTTAACATTCTTGGCGATCCACAGTTATGGCCAAGGCACGAGACACTGGGTTGACATCGTCAGAAATTTAGTGCGTGGCCCAGTATATGACGCGTTTGCAAAACATTGTAGACGACTTATTTTCGTATATCCTTTAGATAAAGGATATACGAAAATAAGTCCAGAAAGTCCAGTTGGTCAATCCAAGGCTATGGCTTTCCGGATTATTTTGTGTAATATGAGAATAGATAGTTAACTATTTTATGTCCTGCAGACCCCATTTTTTAGTGTTTTTGGCAACTTTTAAAATATATATAAAGAGATTATATTAAAAGTTTCAACATCGACTTAATGTACTAATTTTGGAAAAATGTATAATGTAAATCTTCGTGAAACACGATCGTTAATATTAATTTGATAACGTAACAAAACGTTAGAAACAAAAACTTTGATATTATTTTTGAATCACTGTTGAAGTATATATGCTATGAATATATGCTATTCAAACGCCGAAATATTTGTTAAAGTTTAATTTTTAAACGAATTTAACCCACGCAAAATAGTCTTAACTTTCCAAACTTAATACGAGCGAGTAATCTAAAAGTTAAATTGCATATGTTGAACGCGTTAATATTTAGAAACGCGACGCAGATTATGCAGAGCTAACTATCTAAATAATTAATTACATCCCGCGGGCTTTGCCTTATAATATTAGCTTTATGTACATACAATGTGTGTTAGTCGTTTAATTACTAATAGTTGTATGTGGGCAATGGGGCAGATAAAATAACGTCTTACATCACAAACCTCTTGCTTTATAGATAAAACTATAGCATCTTAAACGGGCCTATGACAAGGAAAATAAGTTATTTACATTATGGGAGCGAGTTAAAAATAGCACTAGAAATATACATAATTATTGTTGTAAAGTTATTATTGGGTGGATCGCAAAAAACTTGTTAAACTTAAACTACCGAACGGATTTTTATATAGAGATAGACAAGGTTATTCCTAAGAAAAGTATCAATTCATAATTCATCATACATAATTTTAATTTTAATCATTATCGAAGAGATATCTACAATACATGCGAGTGAAGCTGGTGGTGGGCAGTACTTAAAGTTAGTTAAGGTTAGTTAACTACCCTCCGTAGTTTAATATATACCTACTAGTAAGATATGAGATATTAATGTTTATAATGAATAAGTATTTATCCCCGCCTTTGCACTACTCGATTTAATTAAATATGTAATAGAAGACGCGTAAAGCGTGCGACTCTCATACCTGAGGTCGTAGGTTCGATCCCCGGCTGTGCACCAATGGACTTTCTTTCTATGTGCGCATTTAACATTTGCTTGAACGGTGAAGGAAAACATCGTGAGGAAACCGACGTGTCTTAGACCCAAAAAGTCGACGACGTGTGTCAGGTACTGGAGGCTGATCACCTACTTGCCTATTAGATTAAAAAAATGATCATGATACAGATTCAGAAATCTAAGGCCAAGACCTAAAGAGCTTGTAGCGCCACTGATTTTAGAAGACATCATAGCTCTATTGTCAAATGGTTTTAGCAAAAAGTTGAAATTGCATTTTAATTCTTACCTATTTGCTGCCTACTTGTAGCAAAATGTAGAACCACTAAAAAGAAACTGCTGTCGGGTCAAGTGCGTCTCACCCATATATTGTCACCCTTAGCCTAGATATTATGCAACAAGGTGTGAGGTATTTTATTTTTAAATATTATACATACTAAATGATACAATGTTTCAACGTTGTGTGAAAGGTGGATTTAACCATGGCAAACAAACTATCAATCTCTTTCTTTGTCAATTAAGGGTATCAAATACTAGTCTAAAATGCAATAACAATATAATGTAAACATAAGTGAACTTATACATTTTTAAAAGCAAGTTTTTAACACATTGAATTGGATACAAAGTAATAGCAGGAAACCAAAACTTTTTATGACGAATTTTGATGAAGTAAATATGAATGTTTGAAAATATGTATGAATTTATATTATTATTTTTATCTAAAAAATACTCGGATCCGAGAGCTAGAGATGGCAATGGATTAAAAAAATTAACGGGACGCTCGCACGGATCCGAGTGGGCGGCACCGTTACTATGACCCCGCTCCACTCGGAACCGAGAAAAGAGCACTTAATGTGTTAAACGAAGTTATGAACTTCAACAAAGAGTCACTTTCCGAGCGGTTTGATCCGATTGCGTTGCGTAAATATGTGGGATATCTCTGCAACTTTTACGGCATTTACTATTCAGGGTGTTTAAAGGGTTAATACTTGTAGCTGAGTTTCCAGTACAACTTTAATAGTAGTGGCGATACTCGGAGTATTTTAAGGCAGTTTTACCGCGCACCACCACCCACTTGTTACCCACTGAAGTGTTTCCAAAAAAATTGACTTAATAAATCGAGCGTACCAATTCTTTAAAAGCCGCCAACGCCCTTGCGCGCCTTTCGGCAATTTGAGTGACCATGGGCGGTACTTAATATCAGATGATTTTAAGTTATAAATTAGTTAATAAATTATATTAACTTTCTTATGCTTTTCTTTGACCTACTTTTATGAATTGTTTAATTCTTATTATAATCATATGAATATAACACCCACATAAATCCCACAACCCAAAAGTCTGTACAGATATTGTAGTTTTAAAATTGGGTGTGATATCTATAAACAAACGTTCATAAATATACATCTGTATTCATACACCGCTAAATTTAGATTTAAAAATGTTCGTTCGTCTATTAATTAACTTTCCATAAAAACGGAGATTAAATCGCAAATTCGGGATAGATCTAATTAAAAATACATTAAGCTGGCATAACAACATACGCACGCGCATTTGGTCAAAAACTGTGTGGGTGTCGATGGGCAGTATCACTTAACATCTTGTGAGTCTTCTGTTAATTTTTATCCTATACTAAAAAAAGTAACGATTGTATAAATAAAAGTAATGTAGATTAGCCAACCGTGTAACGTTTAAAATATTATTAGTGTGAAATAAAATGTTTAGATGAAAGTAGTGATTGTGAGTGAATTTTTTTTTGGGAATAAGACTTTGGCAAGTGAAATAATTACTACTACATAATTACAACAGTTTTTTGGTTAGAGTAAAACCACATTGGCTTAAAATCGATATGAACTATTGTTTAAGGTCCACAAAAGCTGGACCCAAATACGGTGCTATCGACATGACTGGAAGGGGCTTCGTTTTCCTACTTAGACGCTTTTGTTAAATTGTATTATGGTACATAAATACCGAAAACATTTAAAACTTTTTAAAACAAAGCTCTTAGAATTTATTTAATTTTCTCTGAACCTAATTAAATTAATTTAAACATACGAGATTATATAACTCGACAAGTTTTTCTAACTTTTAGTACAAATAAGTATTGTAAAAAATTTATATTAAGCCATAAAGTATTTAATAAATTTCATAAAAAATGTAAAGTTTGTAGCGTTCTACTTCATTATGTATCCTCGTATGTTTTCTTGTTAAAGGAAGCCGTAGCGAGTGTCAGTTGCCATAATATTAATGGTCATACTTATTAATTTGCCTACTCAGGTGTATAGTTAATACACTTCCAAGATATTAGGCAGCGATTTTTAGAAGATTAAACAAAACTGATATTAATCTAATGAGCAAAAATGAATTTAATGTAATTATGTTTCTTTTAGCCGTAACCTGTAACTGTTCGCCGTAAATGTAATTATTAAAAACGAATGTCAAACTACGCGCGAAACAAAAAACGCTAGTGCTCATAGATGTATATTATGCATAAGGTTAACCACAGAGAATATTGTATAAAGAATGTAATGTTTGTTTTGAGTCAAATAAAATAAATTTTTATTTATTTATATAACTATATATGCGCTGGTTTTTTAATTCATAATTAATATAGGCTAGCTCTTTGTTATAGCTTTCAAAAGTAGATATGAAATCACTTTTCTGCACTTTTATAACTCGAAATCATTATTTTTGTTTCGTTATTTTGACATGGTAAAAATAAGAAAGACTTTAACTGTTAAACTAAAATTTATAAAACTAATCGATAATTCATTTATTGAATGCATTATTTTTCAATTTCTCTCATCTTGTCAGGCTGCTTATAAATCCCAAACAATTACTGTTTTTGTCATGCAAGGAACCGAAGAGTTCACGTAATGCCAATACCGTAATAAATGCAATGTAGTAAGCTGTCTATGTAATAGTAAACTAAGGGATTAAAAACACTATTTAAACAGTAATGGCTAAGTTTAATCCTGTTAGTTTATACCAGCCTAATTAGAAACTAACAGCGGAGGGAAACCAGAACATAGTTTTCGTTTGTTCAGAACTCGATTCTAAACTGCAGTGCGGCATATGGTGTGACACCACGCCTATAGTGTAACAGTCTAACTTTATACACATTCGTATTTAAACCAAAAAAGCGACTAAGTAAATAAAGTAAACTGTATTTAGGCCCAGGTCTTAAGGCTTTTTATTAAACGTGGATTTACGATGGCATCCATTGCATGAACTTACTATCTTTAAATACGTTGAATAATACAGCCGTTCAATCTCCTTATCTATAAAACTAATCAAAAGGCCGATTTGCATATCTGCAATAGCTTGTTTACAGTTACACCATAGATTCATGTTAAATGTTTAGACATTTTATTAAAACAATTCACTTTATGGTCGCGTGTTTTTTACGAGGCTCACACTTCTAGTACGATCTTAAAATATGCTAATTATAAGCTAATATTTTAGTTGGATCGCAGCGCTGCAGCAACTTAATTATGAGATTCATCTGAACAATACATGTCTGAGAATACGTTACTTAAAAATTGTATACATAGTAAAGTAAAGTAAAAGTATAACTTATCACATATCATTTATTATTATTTCTCCTTGTATGGACACCATGGGAATTCATAATAGTAAAACCTCCCAATAGTGGCTGGCGGCCAATGTTGACCGACACTTATAAAGGCAAGATACCGAGACGATAAATTTAAAATTAATGGAAATTTTATGAGTACCAATGTTTTGACTATACAATATTGTTACTGAATGCTAGAACGGGTTATGGAATTGACAGCAGATTAGGTCGCGGAAATCGTAATTTGTACCTGCATTGTAAATAACTAATGTTATGTAATTTTTCCAGTTAAGCACAGAACTCTCAGGAAGTTCAATGTGCTCAAAGATTATAACCATTCCATTCATTAATAATTGACATTAAAGGTTATTGATAATGATATAAATTAAATAAAAATTATAATTACCGAGAAGCTGAAAATATTAGTTTTTAAATCATATTAATATTTAGAGTCGAGACTTAGCGGGAACTATGACTTCTATATCTATTTTTCTCTTCTGAATTGTAGTAAATATAAGAAGGTTAAGACAAAGATAAGAAACTCAACGGGCGTACATTGTAAGCCAATAGACAATGCTCTGTTGAGCAAAGTTACATAATCGTTCTATGCTATAATTGAATCGATACGAGCCTCACAAACATCATGAGTAATATACAATATTTTTTCTTAGAATCAAGGTGAAGTTCATCCATGTTTAGAATATACTTTGTATGAGGATCAATTGTATAGTTTGATTTTGGTCAGCAACTCTTCACAGTCGCTTGAATGATGAGACATTACAGTATAGTTGCAGATTGAAGGCTCGTGAAGAAACCCTTGGTGCAAGAGCTCAAAGGAACGAACTTAAGCTTGTGAAACTCAATAACGAGAATAATGAGTTTTGATTGGATTTTGAGTTTATTCAACATTGATTTATAATATTAAATAAACTTTTGATGCTGCTAAATTTATTCATTCCATGAAAATATCTGAAGATTCACTGAACGCAATAAATAACACGTAACCGAATTATGGCTAAATAAACAATAAATTTAAATTTGATTTGTAATTCATGATACTTGTGTAAATAACAATTTGGCTGTCGTAAATCAGTTTGTGTAAAAAAGTTCGTTTTCGCCGAAGATTTATACGTATACGTGTAATAAATATGAATGGTGTTCTCGCATGTTATTAATAATAATTTATATTTTTGTACCCTTGTTCTTACTTAGTATTTGATTAAATCTTTACTTTGAATTCATATGGTATTGTACGTCTATAGACGATACAAATTTATTTTACATGCATAAAATTCATTATTATATTTTATTCACTATCGTTAACGTATTTATTTTCAATTCAATAATAAAAAAAATACCAATTGTTTTACTTTAAAGGTTATCATATATTATATATAAAAAATGATATAAGGGAAATTAGCCATCCAATAAAATAGGTATGTTTAAAATAAGGGTTTTTTTAAATCAGATTATTATTTACATAGAAAAATTGGAAGCTATATTTCATGTTTAAATTTTTTTTGCAAATTATCGAATAAAATTTTCACCGTTTTCGCTGTTTAAACTATGAATAGTAAAAATAATAAAGAAAGCGTTTGAAAAGACATAAATAATTGAGAGGGAGTAATTAATTTAAAAAGCAAACATCGCAAATGAAAATAAATAAGTAAGTAAGAACTTCGTGAAAATAGTCTTGAATTATTTTACGATCTCAGCGAGAAATAAAATGAGCAATAAAATCTTACCTTGCTTCTAATGTGTTTCAGTTTAAAAACGCTAAAATTATTGCTAACACGTAATGAATGTGTGAAACTATAAGTTATTATTAAGTAATAAACATTGCCGAGGTTTTTGTTTAGAAAATATTATTCAATTTAAAAAAACAGTGTTGGTCTAGTGGCTTATACGTGCAATCCTCATCTTTAAGGTCGTTCGATCAAATCATGGTATAGGAAAAAAATATGAAGCAAAAACCGTAAAATTTTAATCAAGGTGGTTTTTTATTAGACACTTTTTGAATACCTAAGCTAACTTAGACTTAAATTAAAAACATTTTACTAATTTATAAGACTGATATTCTTAACACGAAACATCCACAGACAAATATAACTTATGCAAAGATGTTTGTGTATGCACAGCTGCAGTAGTTCCAACATAACTTCATACGTGTTTGATGTTTCGTTGAATTCAAGTTGAATGACTTATCTCAGGGTGCTTTATAATATATTAGCAACATATAGGTAGATAAGACACAAACTATTGATACGAAGGGTGGCCTGGCCATAGTTAGTCTGGCTATAAATACTGTCACATTAAAACATGATTTTTACTTTTTTATTATTTTGAATTTGGAACACTATTTTATCTTTCGATTTTGCGCCATTTCTTTTCACATATTGTCGTGTTCATTACCAAATTACAATATGGAATGGGGTGTTAAAAAATATAGGATTGCAGCTTGGACATTGGATATGGGTATGGATCCGTCGGTCATATTCCAGACACTTTAAAAGCTTGGTATCAGCTGTATGCTCGTATATAGTACTGTTAACAGATAAAACAACACTTTGTTTGCCGAAGACCTGAAAATATCGGGGAGGCTGCGTACTGTTAGAACTACAAAGGCTGCTATGCTGTTAAAGCCAGAATTCGACGAAACCCCATAAGGAAGCAAAAAATCTTATTGCGAGAAATAAAGATTTCAACTAGGTATTATATGTATGTTATATGTATGTCATATGTATGTTATATGTATGTTATATGTATGTATATATTATATGTATGTATGTATTGGTATGTCGCGTATTATAAAACAAGTCTTGAGAACCCACTTTGATGGCTGGATGCACAAGGCATTTTCTTTTGGGAACTAGCGAACTGTGGAATCGAGTACTGGTGGGGGTTTTACCTGAGTTAGACTTCTTCAACTATTCAAAATTCGAACGTACTCCCTTAAAGGCCGGCAACACACCCTCTAAAAATGGGTGTCTATGGGCTGCGATGACTGCTTTTTTTTGGCGTCCCGCAGGCACGTTGCCTAATATTATACAAAAAAAAGAGCTCAGTGCTTATCGTCAATGTTCAAGATATGCCCTAAATCAATCTTTACAAGTGATATTTACAATCGATCAAAACGCCTTCTGTCGCGATACTCAGGTGAAAATCACAGAAATTTTCTCTCTACCGATGAAAAAAAATAGCGATTGAAGAATACTTCAATAAGAAAAATGATAAAGTAGTAACAATATACTACTAATGACTTAATTTTATCTTAAATTACTTTGATTAAAAACTGAAAAATCAAATTAAATGGTAGCTAATTGGTGAAATGTCAAAGTTAAAATATTGCATTAAAAAAGAACAAAAATCAACTTTTACGATGGAAGCCCAACTTAATATTCATGGCTGCCACAAAGAGGCTAATTTTAATCTTAATATCATCGGCCATATTGGAAATTCAAATTTTCCGTTAGATATTAAGATTGCTTTATGAATTATTATGTGATGTTCGCTAAACGAGTAAAGATAATAATAATATTCAGAATTTCTTTTTTCCAATTTATAGAAAGAAACAAAGTGTAGGACTACAACTTTTACTACTAGAAACATTGTTACACCTTACAGATTCTGTACCTCTGTTTATATATTTGTTTTTATAGAGTACCCTCACACATAACAACCAAATCGCTATTCATTATTTTGTCTATATTATCGTGACAGTTTACAAATAAAGAAAAAACAATGACGTTTTCTGCATCAACATAATATCCAGATACCAAATGTACTTCAGGATATAGTTTATAATGATTTAATGTTTTTTTTTAACATAGCATTTCACACGAATTATCGTTATGCTATCGCTAATCTGCTAACCGCACTTTGTAGATGACACTCCCTGAATTGACTTCTCACGATATATTATCTACGATAAAAGCAACTGTCACTTGTGAATATAGATACATTTTCCCATAGACAAGATAGGAACGTAAAACATCTTGAATACAAATTGTCTTGAGGGCAGATTATGTGCGAAATCCGAAAAAGACGGACAATAAGTTTAATAAAAAAAATCATTGGCACTACAACCTCTTTAGGTCATGGCCTCAGATTTCTGAATCTGTTTCATGATCATATTTAAATCATATAGGCAAGTAGCTGATCAGCCTCCATTTACCCATATCAGTGCCTGACTTTTTGAGTCTAAACTCTAAGACATGTCGGTTTCCTCACGATCTTTTCCTTCACCGTTCGAGCAAATGTTAAATGTGCACATAGAAAGAAAGTCCATTGGTGTGCGACCAATCCGGGATGTGGCGCGGGATCGAACCTACGACCTCAGGTATGAGAGTCCCACGCTGAAGCCATTAGGCTAACACTGATCATCAACAATTATTTAATAAGTAGAATTTATTGACAATGATAAAAGCTCAAACTAAACTTTAACGTATAAAGCTAAAGTATCAACCCAGATTTATTAACAGCATCGTTTTTCCTTTTATGAACTCTCCTTAAAGACAATATCTGATGCCCTACTTTAGTAGCGATTAAAGTAGACTCAGGTAACAATACAAAAAAGAACTTTTATAAGAGTCGTAATACGAAGTGCGTTATAAAAAACAGATATAAAACAGACGTCCAGTATCTATAACGCGTAAAAATGTTTCTTTATACACAGAGTAAAAATTGTAGTCCTGTATTTTTGTTTGTTTGAACAAATTAAAAAATACCTTGGATTAAACTATGAAAAGGCTCAGCACTGTTTAAAACTCGTTAAAAATATGATTGTATTCAGTCAAATAAAATCTAACGAAGCTAGTAAAAAATTCGTAATAAGTAGTATATTTCCAAACAAATTCGACTTCTTTGACCAACAAGAGAAGATCGCACCACTTCTTAAGGTCTGCAACGCACTTGCGAGCCGTCTCAATGTGAGTGTGTTCATTGGCATCACTTAATATCAGTTTATTAAAAATTTTGCTCCCTTACATTAAAAGTAATAATATCCTATTTTGAAATTTAATTAATTCAATGTAAAATCATTTATTCATATAGGTAACACAATGTACGTTTATGAACGTCAAAAACAGAAATGTGTATGAAATGCTTTAATTTTACATTTGCTGCTAGTTGTCAAATCAAGGGCGTAGAACGGAAGAGAAGAACTGGCAATAAACTCTCCGCCAATCTTTTTAATCGCCAAGTTTTTGTTTTACACAACGTTTATAAGGAGCTGCAACCTGTACCTTATGTTCCACATGCCAACTTAATTATTATATTTCATTAATAATAATGAAATATAATAATTAAGTCTAAAAGTAAAAATCAGCAGGAGGAATGGTGAAATAGGAGCACGCACTTACATTATTGAGGGCACAACACGCAAATACGTAGTTGAAATAACTATTGTCACTGCAAACACGAATCAATGTACGATCAGTCACTACAAGAAGCACCCGTTCACGAGTATGACGCATGGCCAGCCCTCGCCCCCTCGCTTTTATAAATAATAAAGGTATTTTTTATCTAGTATATGGATACGGAATTAAATTAAAATAATACCATACCAGTTCAAACCGACGCGCCATATTGCTAAATAGAAGTTTATTTATTTACTATTATATAATACAAAATAAATTTATATTCCCAGCTTTTAGAGTTGAGTCTTAATCGGCTTAAAAAGTACGATTTTTGGTTCGACGTAAACCGCACCATGGATTATTCCGTCAATGACTTAGCTTGATTTTTAGTCTGTGGTGCTTTCTCGCTTCGTTGAACCGAAGAATTACCGGCCGCTCCTGTCATTTCATTTTATTTATTCCCCGCATTACTGACACTTTGAGATTGCTACTATAATTACCAAAGTAGGGTCCCTCACTGAATCCATTAAGTGACATTGTAATTATTTTTCACTCTCTCTTGAAATTAAAAATGTAAAATTTTGATACCGGAAATAATTTATAGTATTTCATAATAGTTGTAATGTGCGAGTAGTAATGTCGAGGAAAAAAATATTATTTATTTAAAGACATTATTTGGCTTATCTAACCGAATAAAAAAAACTGCATTTGGAGAAGTATTTCGTGTCAACAAACCCAAATAATTATTGTTTTACAACAAATCAATCCCTACACCGCTTTAAACACAATATTCATTACACACTAAAGTCAAAAATGTATTTTAAGGACTTTTTCTATTAAAAGTATTTCATACACTTTTTATTATGGCTTCCACTCGGTCCACACGATTTAAGAACCAAAACAATTGCTCAAGTAATTTGTTGAAAAAATTGAGTTTCCTTAAAAGCTCTCCGTTAAGCAAACAAAAGATGAAACAATATTAACGAGTCCATTCGAAGAAAAGGAACCTTTTTGTGAGAAATTTTATTTGTATTTTTGTGTAAATTTCACCGAGTGATTTTAATTTAGCTCAAAATGCGCGGTAGATTGACAAGTTGCGACGATTTTTAATTGCTTGTTAGATTCCAAGTGCCTATGTTTACCCAATTAATTGCCTAGATAAAAATATAATTTGCTGCATTTGCAGTCACAGTGTGTATTGCAATAGAAAAAACGATAAAAAAGAGAATCTTATATCAAAATCCCTCTTAGTATTTTGACAATTATTGTCTACTATTACCAATAAAGTATTTTATCGGTTTTTAATATCCCCTTAGTAATAACATAATACCAATACCACATAAGATGAGCCTTCTGCCCGTTTGCCCCTGATATATAAAAGAAAAGTATTTAAGTTGCAAATATAATCGTCTCTTTATAAAATCGGTTGCACCAACATGCCTAGGTTTTGATTGTTTAGTGAATCCATAGTGATACTGCATTTACATCGAGTTTATAGGCGTAGATTTAACATTTTTGACTTTTTAGATACAAAGTCAAAAATGTTACGTTCAATGTTTGATATAATAATATTAGTATTATTATATCAAACATTGAACGTAGCCTTTGCAAACTAGATTTCTCTCTTTGCCTCAAGGTTATTAATCATTTGAAATCCCCCTGCGGTAAGCGGGGACTTGTGAGTAAAATATATTAGTAATAATAGAAAAAATGAACTATGAGTTTGTAGCGCTCTCAATTAGCAAGCCAAATCCACAGAATATGCACGCTTGATCTCCTGTTAATTACCATTGAAGTAATCAAATGGTTCTTGTGTTGACATAGAATAGCTCAGTCGAAGCAAGAACCTAATTGTTATTTAGATAACCCAGAAACTTAATTGTGAGGATTTTTAGTACATTTAAAACATTATTGCGTATGATTACAGTTGGTATTATTATTCCCGACAAATATGTTGGTCTAAGTTAGATGAATAGTAGTTTTTTTTAATTGACTAGTTTGATGTCATCCGAACGAACTTGCTCGCCAACTCACCATTAGACAGCATGTGAGTCGACAAAACGTCACCATATTCAAGAGCTAGAAGACCCGCAGTAGCTCTAGGCAGAAGATGAGTAGATGCTTCCAATGGGAAGTCACTCCTCATGACAACACCACAGAACAAATTCGCTCATAGCCTTGTGGCTGATTGTAAAGAAAAAAAAAGTTTGAAATCATAGCTCCAGACAGATAAGTACTAGAAATTGTTGTAACGATATACAAGCTCTAAAATTTCAGTACTATATGTTAATCATATAATATTGTAATTAATTACAATAGAACATATTAATTAAAGCGTATTATGAATGCGATCGGAATAACAAAAGAGCATCGCATAGACTTAAAACAACAAACATCATAGTAGCTATTCTAGTTTTTTAAAATAGTTTTATTAAGTAATATATATTAGCTAATTAAGATATATTACATTACGTACGAGTAGGATATGTGTGTAATCTAAGGAGTAAATAATAATTCTGTTTCGCAAAATCTTTCATTTTATTTACACAGTAAACATAATCGTGAAGCAAGGAATCTTCACGATTATATTTGCTTACAAAGTCTAATCATTTATTCCAATTAGACAACATAAAATGGCACTTTTGAACGTTAAATAAAAAATAAAAAGATGATTCAAATTGCCCCTTCCAAATCGTAGTTTCGTGTGGAGAAGAATGAGCAAGAAACTCCACACTTAACCTTTTGTAATAGAATTTACAATATTTGTATACATTAGTTATATAATTATATGTGAAGACAATGTACTTCTGGAATAAAACTACAATACCGGTCTATTATTGTATTGTAAGTATTTAAATGTCGGCGGTACGCCAGAATTATGGTATCCAGATTCCATTATAATAAAAACAAAACACGTAGCCGATTGGTTTCATTATGGCTCAGAGATTTGTGGAAAGAGATAGAGACAGGGACCGAACCGAACCTGGCGTTAAATTGTTGAAGATAATGATGTCAGCAATAATGACGTCATAGATTGTTGGCATCAGCCATTTATTTATTTATTTACGACAATAGATTCTACATTTTTAAGGCTGAGCGCCGTTCCAGTTTGTGCATTTATTACCAGAATTTGTAATAAACAAGTTTAGAGATATTTCGTGTACTCGTTCCACGACCAAAAAAGAGGGTATAAATTCTTAAAAGGCCGGCAACGCACTCGCGAGCCCTCTAGCATCGAGTGTCCATGGGCGGCGGTATCACTTAACATCAGGTGAGCCTCCTGCCCGTTTGACCCCCGTTCTATAAAAAAAAAAGACCGAACCCGAATCGACCACAAAATAAAATAAAAATTTAGTTTGCTTTGGTGCAGGTCTTTTAATAAATAAATGGTATATTAATAATTAATAAATGTAGTACAAACAAAACCTAAAGCTACTTTTTCACTAACATTTGTTTAATTAGTTATTAATAATCAGAATCTTCTAATAATGTTTCTAGACAAAATGATTGAATGTGATATGGTTATACATCATATTGTTATGTTATTTGAATATTGCTTGACAAGTTAAATTAATTTTTATATTATGTCTAATACAATACGAATTATATACAAAATATACAATATTTTTAAATAAATTGTCTATTTTGAGCTGATTCAACGAAAGTTTGTAGTACTAGATTCACTGATAAAGAACAGACATCTTAAACTTTCTCGTATCGAAGTGTTTCGATAATTTACGCTTCGTCTGCTTCTGACTTCGCTTTTCACATTAAACTTCTTACAAAAAGTTGGGGTTATAAGGGAATTTTTTCTTGAAAAAGCTCATGAAATGTTTCGTATTACTATGAATCTATTATTGAAAATTGTTGAAGTGAAACTTCTTTGGGCACATGAGGGTTATTTTTTTACGGATGAAACGTCACGAAGGTTTGCAGCGATTTTCTCGAAGGAAAGGGAGAAAGCGATTGAGAGAGAGAGTGAGAATGGGAGATCGAGAAAAATACATGCTTTTGGTTTATGTATTCGTTCAATTACATTAGAACTTTCGATGGAAATTCTGTCGCATAACGTCTTGTACAGTGAACGCCGATTCTTTATTTATTTACTTTATTTTATTTACTTTAGCATGTGTACAGTGTGATTTAAATTTGTTAATTATCCATCTATGTATTGCTGTTCTTTTGTGTGGCTAAAACTTTACAATGGCTGGACCGATTTGGCTTATTTGAAACACAGAAAAATGTATAGTATTACATAAAAAACAAAAATATTTCAGGGTCATGTTCCAATAATACCCTAATGACATTATACCCCACTGCGTTTCATTTTAAATGTTGATAAATTTTGTCATCAAATGTCGTAAACATAATAATAATTTATTTGCAAGAATTAGTTACAAAAATGTTAGTACAATCTAAAATGAATTTATGAGTCATATTATAAAAATATTATAACGTTATCAACTGAATATTAATTATAATGTTTAACAGAAATAATCGTTAATAAAAATACTATATATTTTCCAAAGTTTATACAACAAAACGATATAAATAGTTCAGGTAGTTTTCAGAGATACGTAATACCCATTTACCCTATACGTGAAAAATGTATCGCAATTAATATTGTTCGCAACTACTGTTCCAATTAACGTCGTCATACTCGTCTCTCCATTCATCGCCTATAACTTCCCGAAATATCTCCCTCAAATATCTGCCTCCAAATAACCCGTTGTTTAACTTAACAATGGGTATTTCCTACCCGAGTAAATATATTTTGATCAAAGTCTATTTGTTACAATTACGAAATGTATTCATTAAGATTGATTGCGGTATACCAAATGTATAAATATAGGACATTTTCAGGAAAGGTTTTATGGTCTGTAAACTGCTTCAAGCTTAAATTAATCTTATTTAAATTTAAATGAAACTATCACATTTAAAAAAACATCTTTACCGTCATGGCGTCATCATATAGTGCCATGACGTACAGCTTGCCAGTGGACAGTGTATATAAATTTAGATGTCTCTTAAACTGCACTAGATAACTAAAATAAAAGGGTGAAACCTAAGAACCAAGTACATTACTGATCTCTCAGCCTTAAATAAACACATAAATAGTGACATAGCTGCAAGTTAATACAATTTTTTTTCTATTAAAGACTGGCGCAAAGAGTACACCGCCGCGCTATTAGAAAGGCCGTGTCGAAGCAATAGCGATGGTATCGGTTGCCATTTAATTATAATTTAATAACATCAAAGTTTAAATTGAAAACTAGGATAAGAGGTTATCACAAAGGCATCATAATTAAGAAATATCCGCCATTTTGATAGGAAGCGAGTAATATATAAGACAGAGCAATATTCAAATCCGATTTATTGTTATAAAAGATCATTTTAAATTCTACGTACACCTATTAACATATTTATACAATTACTCTCGTGAGTTACCCCAACGGGTATCGTGTACTTTCAGCTATTTAAATTTGGAACAACCACGTGCGCCGTGTTAGCAGTTCGTCGATGTTATAGTAAAATCTGAACAACGTTTTAATGATAATTAACCACGGAGTAAAATGTTTCGTCAAAGTGGCCGTTAACAAAAATTTTGAATTTGGAACTTCAATTTTGTTTTGTTTATTTTTAATATGTTAATGAAATATAAAACATTTAAAAACCATAAAACACGAATATGGAACAATTGTGTCATATTAATTGCATTTGAAATAATTATGTCAAAAATCAAGCATTTTTAAGCAGAGGTGTGAGGTTCAAAATTTAAAATTACAGTTGAATGCGTTTGCAGAATATTTCACGGAGTTAGGTGAATGTGAAGTAGGTGGAAGATTTAAAACTGTCCACTGCAACGCTTCCGCCGCCTGACAGTTTTGATAGCAGTCAGAGGTGAATATCGAGAGTGTTACTATTTGTTCTCTTTTTAAACACAGCTTTGCGGGTTTCCCTTCCGTTTTTATTAATAGCTTTAGTCTGTGAAAAAATTGAAACATAAACAATCTTCTATCTAGATTGACGACTAAGATTACCAAGAATTTAAAGGTATTCTACGTCGATTAATAACACTATCTACACATATTAATACTGTACTAAATAATTACGATAATAACGAATGCTAAATGCAGTTTTTAACAGTAAAGTTTACTTAATCATACAATTAATCAACTGATATGGAAAACGACTTTTCCAATAACGACTATTGTTTTACCACTAATCGAACTCAGGAACTCGTCTACATTTCATAATGGCGCAACTAAGCCTCGAACCGAGTTTTTAATCGAGTGTTGATAGTAGGGAAATGTTCATAGCGACCCTCGTTACGGTGAGTCTTCTATTTCTAAACGTTCACTACGAAGTTGAAACGGGACGTTTAGTCTATTGACAATTTAAATTCACAATTACGTTTTTAAATCTTTCTTCTTTGAACTAATGTCCAATGAGAATTGTTTTCACTCAAATGTACAATTCCAAATTTAAATTATGAAAACAATTTTTTCTCTAAAAATTCCAAAACGGACAGTGTTTTATACGGTCTTGAATAAAAAGAGTGTGATTTGGAACGAAAGTTTAGATGTATAAATACAGGTAAAATTTAGTGAGTCAATGGTTATGTAGATAATATAAACATAAAGAAAATACGTTGAAAACATTGCTGGGACTTAAAAAGTTAAAATGACAAGACCACTCACAATGCTAAATTTGAAATCACTACATAGTATAAAACAAAGTCGCTTTCTCTGTCCCTATGTCCCTTTGTATGCTTAAATCTTTGAAATTACACAACGGATTTTGATACGGTTTTCTTTAATAGATAGAGTGAGTTATTATACATATAAACATTCAAGATGAAGGTTTATATGTATAATAACATCCATTAAATAGTGGAAAAGTACTGTTATTTTTGAGGTTTCTAATGTGATGTCGTAAATAATTACATTTTTTCCGCTTACATTGCAAACGCAGGCTGAACCCTACGAGTTTTATCAAAATAATGTACTAAGTATTGTACACATTGAAAAGGTCTACAGAAAAGTCCGTGATGGTATATGTCTATATGGTACATGTCGCGTATATTATCGGAGCTTTCCAGCGACAGAAATAACAATATATAATAAAAACCTGCTTTTCATCAGCATTGCACCCGTGCGAAGCTGGGGCGGGTCACTAGTTATATTATATATTAACAATAATGAGAAAAAGTCGAATAATAGCAAATTAAAAGCTAGGATTGCGATAAAATCCTACAGCTAATGTTTTGCTCAGCTGATTGAGAAACACAAAATAATATTCACAGAAACACAATAATAACAATTACCCAATTATAAGGAATTTTCGCGTAGTCTTTTAATTTTCTTAGTGATGCTTGTATTTATCTACTAATATATCCTTCTATTGACAGCAGTGTTGGCTTAGTGGGTTCAGCGTGCAACTCTTGGACAAATAGACTTATATATTCATAGTTTTATAAATAACTATTTAATTCCTTGAGCAGTGTTGGCCTAGTGACTTCAGCGTGCGACTCTCATATCTGAGGTCGTAGGTTCGATCCCCGGCTGTGCACAAATGGAGTTTCTTTCTATGTGCGCATTTAACCTTTGCTCGAACGGTGAAGGAAAACATCGTAAGGAAACTGACATGTCTTAGACCCAAAAAGTCGACGACGTGTGAAAGGCACTGGAGACTGATCACCTACTTGCCTATTAGATTTAAAAGTGATTATGAAACAGATTCAGAAATCTGAGGCCAAGACCTGAAAGAGGTTGTAGCGCCACTGATTTATTTTATTTATTTTTTATATCCTTCTATTAATTCGATCATTTTCATCAACTTTGATTTTGTTTCCTTTGGAGTCATGGACTCTTGGGCTATGGGCTTCAAGTATTAATTAAAGATTTAAATTCGCGCCTGTTATACTTATCAAAATAATCTTCACTAGCACACAAAATCACTTGACTATTTATCGTTGGGTTACCATCTTTTTTAATTTAGGAAGACTTCGAATGATTATAGCCAAAATTCAAACGATTTGAAACCTAGAACTAGATTTAGTAGTTACTTACATAACAATATAAGTACCAACCAGAAACTGAATTCAGATGTTTCAATAATTCAAGGCAAATCAAAACATATAATTTTCATCTTAGTTTGACCTGATTCGATGCGAAATAAAATATTTTATTTACGAATATTATTGCCCATGCCATTTTATAGTATATGAAATTTTATGATATACTATTTTATGATTTCACATTCAACGAGTCACTTATGGGTTTCCACAAATCGACTAACAAGTACTATAATAATGCGTAAATTTTCTTAGAAAATTCACTCTATATCGAATTATATTTTTAAAATTTCTTTCATGGGAATTAATGTTATATTGATTATAGGTGTCAAACTTTTTAGCATATATTAAGTTAATTGAGAATATTTAGGGCCTGTTTCACAATGTATGGATAAAGTACCAAATAGCTATGCAATACATCAATTATTCGAAAGTTTTATCTTTCGAATAATTGTTCCGAATCACACACGCGTTTCATGACGAATAGCGCTATCTGACAGTCGTGAAACGCAAAAATACTGTTTATCCTACCAATAAGTAATAAATAGCTTATTTGGAACTTATCCGGACATTGTAAAACAGACCCTTGAAATATTCTTAATCTACATGTCAATAATAATTAAAAAATGTATAATAGAAAGAACTTGCTAAACTTTATAAGCCTTTCTTTATAAAGTTACATGAACTAAAGATTATCTCTATACGTACCTACGGCTTATGTGCTAAATACTGTCAGTTATATAGGGACAGTAAGTCACGGGGGCCAATCTTTTGATTTTTGCTTGATCTATTTTTAATTATCATCATTATTTCCGTATATCTTAAAAATATATGTAACCAACAAATATCTATCTTTACATGACATTATCGTATGAGCAAATCATCTTTATTAATCTACATGTTAATAATAATAAAAAAATGTATATAGAAAGAACTTGCTATGGTCCAGTGAATAAGGTATATTGCTGTTATATCTTAATTATTAACATTGATAAAAATATCGATTCGAAATAAGAATTATCGAAATATCGAATTTGATAGAAATATCGACAACAATCTTACCGTATTTAACTTACATTGTTAATCATGCTCTTAATGAGGTTAAAATATACTATTTAGTTTTAGTTATTATTTTTTAGCTATTTTTTGTTTTTATTTCGTTTACTTGTTTAATTTTTTCCCTCGTTAGCTTCCTTATGTTGTAATATGTTGGATATGTATGTATGTTTTCTTTTATAATTTTAGGTAAACACATTCTTCTTTTTATTCGGTACGCTCTTGAGCGGTCGTGATCGCTATGTGGTAGGCGCAGGCGCAGATGTGATGCGCTTCACGACGTTCCGACATCGTATTTCGTATATTGGAGGTCATCCTGCATCCATCATGCTGCACTGATTCAGTGAATCTCCTACGGCAGCCATAATCTGATCCGTCCAACATGTAGGTGACCTGCCGCGCGGTCTAGTGCCTTCCACCTTCCCCTGGACGACAAGGCGTTCTATGGACTGATCACCACGCCGAGATACGTGTCCGAAGAATGTAAGGATGCGAGATTGTACTGTTGAAAATAGACGCTGCTTAATATCAAGTTCTTGAAGTATCGAGACGTTTCTACGAAACTCGGTCAACACGGTATACACATTACACATTGCTTTAGAATTTATAAATAAATAAATAAAACTAAAATAAATTTTGGTTTGGCAGTGAACCAAACAAACAACACTACAACTTTAATACAGACAACATTTCCTCGCTGTATTGCATTCTTATTCATTATGCCATGAAAGCACCACCTCTGGTATCACAGGATACATAATTGTGTGTTCACACTTGTTCAAATAGTGATATCGAGACTGGCTCGTCTTTAACTTACAAAATGAGACAGTCCCTTCTGGGACTTTCTCCGCCCATCTTTATTTTTTTTTTCTAGAACAGAGGGCAAATGGGCAGGAGGCTTATCTGATGTTAAGTGATACCCGCCGCCCATGGACACTCAATACCAGAGGGCTCGCTAGTGGGTTGTCGGCCTTTTAAGAATTGGTACGCTCTTTTTTTGAAGGACCCTCAGTCGAATTGGTTCAAAAATACTGCAGTGGGCAGCTGGTACTAGCTGGTTGGTTGGTGGTTTGGTTGGTTTGGTTGGCCTTGAAAAACGAGCTGTCGTGGAACGGCGGACGTCGAGGTGATGATATTTGAAACGGATATTAGAAATAAGCCTGATGATTTATTATTTATGTCTCGCTATTAGCACCAACAGTATTTTATATTCTATATTTTTACATATTTACATTAAAAACAAAATTCCATCTTCTTTCACAATCTTTACATCTACAAAAACTTTTTCTTTCATCAACAAAGGAATAAGTTTAAAGTATGAACTAAAGTTGGCATAAAGCGTAGGAGTACATTATGCATGAATTTGCTTTATGTGGTATAACAGCTATCCATTACAAGTTTTATAAGTGAAGTTGGTGTTAGTTCAAATATATTAGGGTGTGAGTTAATTCGCATACTTGCCCTGGCAGCGAGGCGCCAAGCGTGAAGTGATAGCGTGCTCAGTTAGGTTAGGCACTCATTATTTACACGAACCGAAATAGTGCTTTATATAATGTGACGCTGTACCAATAGATTTTTGTGTGCAAATCTCTCAATATCGGTGTGGGTGTATGCTTGGGATCGCGTCATAAAATCATAATTGACATCGAGATCGTTGACGCTATTCGACATTACAGAGAGAGCCTATAAACCAAGATAAAAGTCATTTTTTTACTATAGATAATATTTTTTTTTTAATAAAACAAACATGGAAATCTTAAGTATTGTACGATAATTATTATTTATTAGTTCCTAAATATGTACGTAACAATTAATTACAAACCAAAACAAAGAATGTACATAGTATACATCGCATTTATTCTGGGTCTGTCTATTATAGGATATGTATTATGGGATAGTCTCATTGTATTTAATAAAAATATACCTTAATCGTTTTAAATATTTTAGTAACATTTAGAAACTAGAATGAGTACTGTATAAAGTATAAAAAATAAATAAATCAGTGGCGCTACAATATCTTTAGGTCTTGGCCTCAGATTTCTGAATCTATTTCATTATCATTTTTAAATTTAATAGGCAAGTAGGTGATCAACCTCCAGTGCTTGTCACACGTCGTTGACTTTTTGGGTCTAAGACATATCGGCTTCCTTCACCGTTCGAGCAAATGTTAAATGCGCACATAGAAAGAAAGTCCACAAAGTATACATGAGTAAATTTATTCCTAAGACTATCAGGTGAAAAGCCTGGTCTTCGATATTTCAGAGTTTAAAACTTATATTAAATCTACAGTATATTCTATCAGGAAATATCGTGTAATCCCAGCTTAAACGTGCAGTTTACGTTAGTGATTCTCGAGGAAATGTAGTGTTCACAATGTTACTAGACGCTTGTTATATAGAAGACTCAATGTTTCATTGAACAATAAATATTATTTGTGTATCTATATAAATAAAAACAAAAAGCCAAATATGTTGCTTAGCGCAAAACTCTTGAACAATTCGAGTATTTTATTTAGTACTTAGATTTTTATTCCGGAAAAGCGAAGTCCCCATAGTTTGGGGTAGCATATCTAGCTAAGAAGGTAGGCTAAATATACAAAGCATATTTAGGCGAAACGAAAATCGCGGTAGTTCTTAATATTAATTTAAAATTCGAACATTGTAAATTAACCTTGGTATATACTTAATAAAAAAAATCCAAACTGACGTAAAACTGGCCAGTGTTACCGAATTCAAATTTGGCACAGAAATAAAAATCTCGATGGCATACATGGCTGACAGTGACATAATCTGTCAGTCAGTTTTGATTGTTGTGGGTAGGCGCAACGTCAACTTCCACTCCTCACAAATCAATAATTTAAAAATAGTAATTATTGAAAATACGGATTAAAACGTAAATAAAAAACTTTAACAGTGTAACAGATACCACAGAGAAAGATATTTGCATCCTCGGAAGTGGATATAACAGGAAAATGTACATTTTGAGTTTTAAATTCATTCTTCGTATTTGACAAAAGAACTTAAAGTGAGTGAACTATAAAAGTGTAAGTGCAAGTGACATTTAAGTAAGAAATTCTATGTAAGACACTTGGAACTTTTATGTGGACTCGTTGTGAAAAAAAAAGTGCGTACGTAACCTGCAGCAAGTTAATGTTTACATTGCATTAATCATTCTTTTCAAACGTCATACGTTAAAAGAATAATATACAAGTAATTCAAGTTTATAAACATTGGGCGTTGTGGCAGCGCCAGTGTTACGCATACTGAAGAGAATCGTCTTTAATGATCTGAGTTCAATTCCAGTCGACGGGTAAAATATTTTTATATTTTTTTTTTCCTTTTTCCTGATAAATAAAACAAAAATTGGAACAATGGATTGCAACAAATGCCACAAGAAGATAGTTAATTCTTTATATTTAAAGTGTTGCAGAGTACAATGTAATAAAAGCTTTCATATTGAATGCATCAAAGTTAGCAAAGAAAAATTGATTCTAATGAATCAGCATGAGAAAGATGTTTGGAAATGTCCAGACTGTTTGTGCAAGGTCGCAAAAGGCGATCGGTATATAAGTGAGGCGATTCAGGATCCTATGTCACCAAATAAGGCAAGTCAACGAAAAATTGAAGCTCTAATCCAAAAGTACCATAGTATTTTGCTAAAAGAGGTGCAGGAATTCCGTCAGGAAATGAATAATCGTTTTGAAGAGCAAGGAAAGCAATTTAAGGAACTTCAGGAAAGATTTAACAAGTCTGAAAAAGAATTAAAAGAATTGCGTAAAAATATCATTGAGGAGAAGACCTTAGAAGTGGATACACTACAGGTCCGCGAATTGAAACGAAATGTAAATTCCCTTAAAAACTGTTCTTTGGACAAGACCCCGATAGTCGGAACACTATGTGAGATAAGTACTTCGCCGGTAGTATCGTTTGCGAATGCTGCAAAACAGAACCCGAGCCAAATAAAAAACAATAAGTTGCAGCATAGTGCTTTCACTGGGAAAACGAATAGGGTACCTGAAGATTTAGCAGAATTAAATAAAGAACAAGAATTGGAAAACCATGTTGAAAAGGAGAACAGTGGTGATAAGATAAATGAAAGAGTTGGGAAATATCAACGTGGAAAATATCCCAGCTGTGAAGTAAAAAAAGGAGGTAGAAGTGATGTAGTGGAGATTTGTGGAGCTGAGCGGAAGAGGTTTCTGCATGTGTGGCGCTTAAACAAAGATACAAGTTTGGAGTGTCTGGAGAATTATGTCAAGAACGTAATATATACCAAGGAGGTGTCTATAAGAGTCGAAAAAATTAATCATAAAAAAGAAAAGGATTACGCATCATTCATTATTGGGGTACCAGAATGTGAATATGAGTTATTATGTAAACCGGATAATTGGCCGATAAATGTTGTATATTGTGACTGGGTGTGGTTTCGGAGATCATCTAACAAACCCAAAGGATGGAAGTAGACATATTAAGATATCAAAATGTTAGGGGTCTTAGAACCAAGTTAAAGGAATTTTATATGAGTGTCTCATCTATCTCTGTAGATTTGTTTGCAGTTGCAGAAACGGGATGTAACGAATCTATAGCTGACGCTGAGTTAGTCCCTCCTAGATATACGGTATTACGATGTGATCGCGCGGACGGGCGCAAGCATGGCGGCGTATGTCTTGTGGCTTCCCCGCGCTGTGAACTGCGCCGCATAATTTTACCCTCTGATTTGCAAATTGAATCTCGCCCCTTTGAAATAGTTTGTGCAACTGTCTATTTGAAAAATAGATTTATGTTTCTGTTATGTATTGTTTATACTCCTCCAAATACGAATGATGAAGAATACTTTTTATTACTCAAAACAATTGAAGAATTTTGTTGCAAGTATGATGATGTATTAGTAATTGGTGACTTTAATTTATATTCTTGCTCAAATAATGTAAATACTTATTTTTGGAATTACTTTAGTAACTATTGTGAATTCAGTCAGTGTAATAATATAGGGAATGTTAATGGTCGTGTATTAGACTTGGTATTAAGCAAAGGTAAGGGAATGCAAAGTGTTGGGGTGTGTGAGGCGGATGAACCTTTGGTATCTGTAGACGCCCAGCATCCACCGCTTCTTGTGTGTGTGCGTCCACGCGTTGCGTCAGTTCCGTCAAAGAATGACCCGGCAAAAACGCACAAGCGCTTGTTTCAATGGAATTTTAAGAAAGCCGATTTTAGTTCGTTATATTCTAAGGTTAGAGAAGTGGATTGGTCTGATGTGTACTCGTCTGATTTAAATCAGAGTCTCAATTACTTCTATTATAAGTTAAACTCTGTACTTGAGGAATGCGTGCCAAAAAAATCCAGGAACCTAGGATACTCAAGGTATTTATATCCTAAATGGTATACAAGGGAAGTCATTAAAATAATTAAACATAAAGCCACGCTGCATAAGAGATACAAGGTCACTAAATCCCCAGGAGATTACGAAAAGTTTAGCCGGTGCAGAGCTGAAGTTAAGAAATTAATTGCATTGGCTCTTGAAAATTATACTAAGTCTGTTGAATCAAATGTCATTGAAGATCCCAAGTCATTCTGGAGGTTTATTAATGGTAACAGAGTCAACAGAGAACCATCGGGTATTATTGAGAACGGAGAGGTGTTACCCCCTGATGAGAGTGTTAGAGCATTTGCCAAGTATTTTAGGTCTGTTTATGTTACACAAAAGCCAAAGCTTGACGTCAGCGCAGCTGTTGCCGCAGCGGGTTGTTCAAACGGGGCTGCACGAGGGGCTCATGTTGGGAGCTTACAGTTGAGCGATGTACAGCAGGCACTTAAGCTACTTAAACCAAATAAGGCAGCTGGCCCGGATGGTATACCGCCTTATATCTTACGAGATTGTGCCGTGGTACTTGCTGAACCACTGCTCCACATTTATAACCTATGTCTCAAAGCAGCAACATTTCCCACATGTTGGAAAAGCAGTCGGGTGATCCCAATTCCTAAAGTAGGATGCCATGATAAAGTGGAACAGCATAGGCCGATAGCTATATTGTCATGTCCGGCGAAAGTATTGGAAGCGGCACTTCAAAAATGCATATTTAATCAAGTGAGTCCCCAGCTATCAGAAGCGCAACACGGATTTCGGCCTATGAGGAGTACCACTAGCAACCTCTTAAATTATATGGCAAATATTTGCCCAGTAGTGGACAGTGGAAAACAGGTCGACGCTGCCTATTTCGACATTAAAAAAGCGTTTGATCTAGTCGATAATGACGTGCTTTTGCAGAAGTTTGCACATATAGGATTCACTCCACACTTATTGAATTTTATGGCCGGTTTTATGGAAGATCGAACGCAATACGTGGAATACGCTGGGTGTAGGTCAGAGGCTTACTTTACGAGGTCAGGCGTGACACAAGGCAGCAATTTGGGACCTTTGGAATTTCTTATAATGCTGAATGACCTACCGGAAGTTGTCAAGAATGCAAAGTGCTTGCTCTTCGCTGATGATCTCAAACTGTACATGCCTATAGAGAGTATAGATGACTGCATTCGGCTGCAGGAAGACATTGATCGAGTGGTTAATTGGAGCAGGAGAAATAGATTGGAGTTTAATTTGGCGAAATGCAAAGTGATATCTTTCTCAAGGGCACGGTTAATCACTCGGTACAATTATACCATTAGTGGGCTAACATTGGCTAAAGTCTCAGCGGTCAAGGATCTAGGAGTTTATTTTGATACGAATCTTGGTTTTTCGCACCATGTAGAGATGATATGCAAAAAGGCCTACAGAAATCTGGGGTTCGTATTAAGAACAGCTTGTGGTTTCGAGAACATCGGTGCGATCAAAATCTTATACAACGCGCTAGTTAGAAGCCACTTGGAGTGCAATGCAATGGTGTGGGCCCCATATGAGGCTAAATACAGTCTCATGTTAGAGCGAGTACAAAATAAATTCACTCGCTACCTCTACAAGAGACTGTATGGAGTGTATCCCTTGTATCCGCTTATGTACCCGACCCTGTTTGTTCTGGGTATGGTGGGGTACGACCAGCTACGCCTCAGAAGAGAGTTAGCTGTGACAGTTTATATATTTAAAATACTTACGGGTCGGGTGCATAATCCGGATATAATGGAGAGACTGGGTCTACGGGTACCAAGTAGAAACCTGAGGCTTACGTCTAAGCTTTTGGATGTACCGCGCGCACATTCCAACTTGGTTAGCAAAGCGCCACTCACGCGAGCAATACAGATCATTAACAAAATTTCCATTGAGGTGGACCTATTTGTTTGTACGCTGGCTGAGTTCACAAGAGTTGCTTGCTATATTGTTAGTTATAAGATTTAGGAATTTAAGTTTAATTTTTTAATGTTTGTATGTAGGTTAGTTGGTGTGGGTAATATAATGGAATTCTATCGCATTAATTGTAACTGTTAAGATAGGAAAATTTACTGGAAAAATAATAAATAAATAAATAAATAAATAAATAAAAACAGGAACATCGTAGAAAACATTGAATTAAGAATTTACCAAGTTCTTATTATTTATAAACTTGATTATTTATAGATAAAGTTTCATCGCAGTTCTATATATATAAATAAATATAAGTAATACTGGTAAAACTGATTACGTAACATTTGTTTTATTGAACTGCAATTTAACTTCATATTGCACCCGTGTAACTTAATTCAGATGCAAATTTTGCTTCAATACACAAAAGAAAAAGCCGCGTAGGAAAAATACTGGAAGCAAAAATCAAACCCGTCTTGTGCAAACATTCCTGGACTGTCCCCTCTTTAATTAGATTTTCCCCAAATTTCCCCTCACAATGACACGATTACATGGAATATTGAATCAAGCACGACACATGGCACTATGGGGTTGGTTTATTAGAGGGCTGATGTTATATGGCTGCCGTTCACACTTGAATAGGAATAATGATGATTAAAACTGTGATTGCTTGGAAAATCAGCTCGACTCATACGCTATATTGCTTAAGGAATACAAGTGAATTTGATTTTGAGAGTGCACGAATTTCACGAGAAATTGCGCATTTTTAATTGTTAAAACTTTTTGGTGACAGAAACTCAAAAAAGTTTGTTTCACAAAATGTTAATTATAAAACTTTTGACCTGTATAGTTAAAATCGAATATAAGTTATTATTAATTAATTCTTTGGTTGAGCAGCGATTTTATAAAGAAATTATTTTTATTTAATTGTAGATTTGAATTTATGAGATAAAATTAAACTTTTTATAAATAGTTATCTAGTTATCATTTTGTTTGTAAATTCGTTACTATTGTTTACAATAACAAACTTATTATTAGCTTTTCTCGTGTTAAAGAATTCTTGAAATTATTATTTTTTTATAAATACAATATATGTTTTAAATTTTAAAATGATTATTTTTAATAAAAGGGAATGGTTATTTACCAAGATATCTTACACCATAAATATATTTTACATATAATCAGGATCTTATAATGAGCTTTACCAACCGTCTTTTGATAAAAGCAGAGATTATATCTGACCAAGATTATGAGGGATGAGGCACTCAATCATTTTATCAAAAGACTAGGATGTGAAACAATATAGGAGTTATTATTAAATACATATTACGTATTAAGCTGGCAAATATAATTTAATTTTCTATTTAGTATTTTAGGTAAATACAGCCTGTATTTGCTTCAATAAAGAGCTCTATGACATACTTGAAAACTTAAAATGAAACAGGAGATCTGAACTGAATAGCTGATGACAGAGCCTCAAGACCCTTACTGAACTTACCTCCTGGTTGTAAGAGAAACCCCTGTATGGGCTAGTCAATGGCCTCTCTTCAGATGTTTTAAATTAGACGTAAGAAGCCCGAGATAGATGGCGATGGCGAAAGACCCATAAGAAGCTGTAACCATAGATTATAATGTAAAAATAATAAAGTATGATAGAATAATTAAATAACGCAGAAACATAATTCAACCAAAATAATTTTAAAATATTCCCTGTTACACGTGTACTTTTAATGTTGGCAGCATATATACAAAAACTATTTAGAAATATCTGACACTCATTTGTAAGTTTAGCATGGTGAGTGTATTTTTGCAAGTCATCTTTTGTTGCGACCTTTTGTAGGATTCGGAAGTTATTAGATTAGAACAAAAATATAATCTATAACAAGATATATAATCATAATGTAAATAAAGTCCGAGTTTACGAGTGATCAGTAACTCCTTCATTTAGTGAAATTGAAAACTTACGAAACGAACCGTGAGAGATGTCTATCGAAACCCTTTCAAGGCGTTCAAGTTTCGAGTTTTATACCAGGAGCGTATTCGTATAAAATTGATATTTCTCTCTTATAGGAAAATATTTATTTCAGTATATTTTAAAAGTAGAGCAGTGTTGGCCTAGTGGCTTCAGCGTGCGACTCTCATACCTGAGGTCGTAGGTTCGATCCCCGGCTGTGCACCAATGGAGTTTCTTTCTATGTGCGTATTCAACATTTGCTCGAACGGTGAAGGAAAACATCGTGAGGAAACCCTTAGACCCAAAAAGTCGACGACGTGTGTCAGGCACTGGAGGCTGATAACCTACTTGGTTATTAGATTTAAAAATGATCATAAAATAGATTCAGAAATCTGAGGCGAAGACCTAAAGAGGTTGTAGCGCCACTGATTTATTTTATTTTATATTTTAAAAGTGATACCAAACAAAACATATGTTTTTGAGAACTAGAAACTCGTTATTACAGTACAAACGATGCATATTATGTGTTAATTACTTAGCTTTCGATTGATAGTTCCCACAACCCAGACTTCCATTTCTCATCTTGTGTTTATATCGGACGAGACTAGCTTATTTGTTCAGTACATACATTCCTCAAACTCCCATAGCTGTGTCTAGTGTATACGGTCCAATGTATATTGATATACGCAATGCTCAAACTTGTCTTCTATCTGAACAAATACTTAAGCATATTAGTAATCATAACACACAAATATACAGTATTTACACTTTTCGTAACGTACATAGTAATAATTTAAATAATTAAATACTAATAAAAATAATAAAAATAAATTTAAAAAGTTTGGTCTCTATGGTCGTGTATCTTTAAGGTTGGCAGAATTAAAGGTACAAATATACTAAGGTTATCAACAAAACATAGACAGCATGATTAAAATCTGTGGTTTTAATGACATCGTACCTCCGACCAACTTACCGTAACTATGTTTTGCAGGCTGTTAATGGTTTAAGTTTTCATTTTGTTTGTTTATTACTGTTATTTTTATTTATTATGAATTTTTAGTTATTATTTTAAATTTTATTATTTTGTATTATTTTATTTTATTTTTGTTTAATTTGTGGTCGTTTCTTTAGTTTTATATTTTTATTATGTTTGTGTTTTAGTTTGACATATTGCGTATGTGTAAGTGTGTTAAATTTGTGATGTCATACTTTCTTGTATTTTAGGTACTATACACATTGTTTTATAATGCATATGTATATAAATAAATCGTGAGTTTGAGAGACATTCGTTTAGAGTTTTTGTTTGTTTAGTATTTTGTTTATCAATGTAATCTTTTTGGGCTTTGTAAGGGGTTTTTTGTAAAGTATAGATAATAATAATATATGTAGCAGTAAGATTACTTAAAAATAACGACGACTACGACCAATTTCGGAACTAGGATTAAATGTAAAGTGATGTCCAAATTATTTTTCAAACATTAACGTTCATAAGTGTGCATACTGCATACCAGTATGAATGAATTTATTTTTATTTAGATCGTGACAGGTATCGACAGCAGTGTTAGCCTAGTGGCTTTAGCTTGCAGCTCGATCTCGACCAATGGACATCGTGACGAAACCGGCATGCCTTGGTCGACATCTTGATTATCACTTGCCCATTAGAAAAAACAAATGAAGCGCAGACCTATAAGTTTGTAGGGCCATTCAAATTCAAATGTCATTTATTAATTTAAGCAAAATTTGTACACTTACGCATGTCAATTCGCCATCTCACTATCTAATAGCGGCACTAGTGCCCAAACATTGCTATCGTCTATGTATTCTTAATCTGTATAATATCCTTTTTTATTAGGGTTTCCTTGATGTAGTGTTTAAAGTTATGTAGCGGAAGTTAGGTTATATGATCTGAAATTTTGGAAAAATACATTTACCCGTAAATGTATTTTTCCAAAATTAAAAAGCAAGACTTTTCCTACTTCTTGCGTTCAAATTGTGACAGTCACTGCGTTTTAGAAATGTGTTAATGTTTTTATCAACATACATAATATTTTCATAAACATTTTGGGAGGCAACTGTTAAAATACTGATGTCGATAAATAATTCTCTTAGTTAGTCACGCGGTATTAATTTGTACGTATTGCTCTTTTCTGTAATACAAAAAATATATTGAATATCGGCCGCTTCGGTATTCGCAGTGGTATATATGGCTATTCTTATGGGATTTCTGTCGACGATTTAAAAATTTTAGTATGATTTCTAAACTTTACGAATGCATCAGCAAAGGTCTTGTTCCAAAGAAGGTTTTGTATTCTTTTTCAAATACAGCCCTGTATTTAGAAATATGATCACGTCCAGCACCCTATATTCGGCGTCAGCAAACTTTTACTTGAATAATGATGTCTCTTTGAAACGGTATAACTTATTGAATGTGAGATTTTTTTCCCTTTCGATATGTCGGCATTGTGTTTCAATTTACATGAAATTGGTGTAACCTTATTATGCGAATTTGAAACATTCAATACGTACGTGCTTGATAAAATCGGATTTTGTTATCGTTTCTTTAATTAATTTATACATTGGATGTTCTTGAATATACGAATGTACCAGAATAGAATTATAATCTTATTTAGGTAGAACGGTAGTAGAACACTATTGGCCAACTGGTTTGAGAGCACGTTTATTTGTTCGTTATACGAGTTTTATTTCTATTCGTGCAAGTAACACGCTCGTTCGGTGAAGGAAAACATGGCGAGAAAACCTAAAGAATGCTTGAGCAAAAAATCTGCGGCCTATGCCGCCGACTTGCCTGTTACGAAAAATATTATAACGAAACAGATGCAGATATATGTACCTAGAGGTTGTAGCGCCACTAGTTTCGTTTTTCATCTTAACCCATGACAATGGTTCCTCATTAAGCGTGAAAGGTCTGGATTTGTTAAGGTAAATTATATTAAAGTGGTTGCCTGGAAGAAATCGCTCGAAAGCGATATGGCCGCCAGTTCCTTTAATTAATTATGTTCAATTTTAATAATGTAATGTAACGAAGTGTAAATTAACTAATTATTTAATTCATTAAAACAGTGTAAAAGGACTGTTATTACACTGTTTAACTTATCTGTATTATTCCGTAAATAAACGCACTTTGACAGAAAAAAACAAAATATTACTTTTGTTTAAAAAGTGCAATGACATATTTTTATGAATAATATCGCACTACATCCAAGTTATTCAAAATGATCATTTCATACCAAGACATAAGAAACAAGGTTCAACAAAACTTAAATTAAGTTTTTTTAAAATAAAACAGCCGCGCCCTTTTCAGAACGCAAATTTTCTTCTGAGTTTTCCCTGTTATAAAACATGCAAACACGTTTTATTTAAGGAAAATTACGATGTAATCTCTTGAATACTTACTTTATTTTTTCTTCTTACGAAGAGAGTAATTCCAATGTTTGCTTAATTTGTATGTAAATTAAGTAGTTTTTCTTTTAAAATGTTATTTGTCAAAATTTTGACTTAGTATTGAGTTGGTCTGCTTAGTCCATTTTTTCTTGTAATCTTTCATGATCGCTTGTCTAATGGTGATATCCATACAAGGGGGAGATTCTGGCATCCCGGATAAACAGTGTTTCGAATCGGAAGTACAGATAGGAATCATAGATACAGAAATTTGACTGTTGAGAAATTTGAAGTTAGATCTTTATCACTATTTTTTGACAACTCCTGCAAGCTAGGGTTTAGACGTATACGCTTAACATAATTTGTGTTCTTATCCCTAAACGACATTTACAAAAGATTAACTATAATTATACAGTTCACAAGTTCCTTTGAAGAATTCAATTGTTCAACAATTTTACTTGAGAAAACGGTTTTTATCGTGAATATTGTCGTTGGTGTCTCATAATGTGTTCATTAACCACGGTGTCCTAAGGGACCATCGTTAATATGTGCGAACCGTATTTACCTCACAAAATTACCTCGCTTAAATATGGAATCGGTTAATTACAAGTCAGGGTTGCCAGATCGGTATTAGATATTAGAAACATGTTTTGCTTTGCTATATTTTATTTACTCAATATAAATATTCAAAATAATTCTAGAATTATTATTATAACAAGTCTTTTGAGCAACATCAACAAAAAAAATCATAATGCGCAACAGGCTCAAGTGGCTGGGACATGTGCACCGAATGGCGAACGACAGAACCCCAAAGTTCTTACTAAACTCACGACCCGGAGGCACAAGAAAACCTGGTAGACCGAGGCTGCGTTGGTGGGATGGAGTTGTCAAGGACCTCGAAACAATAGGGGTTCGCAATTGGACTAGATAGCACTAGATAGTAGTAGTTTAGGTTTAATATACTACGTTTCATTTGGTTTTGGAAAAACTATTGAATTTAAGAGTAGTCTAGGAGCTGTGGTTTGTTGGATTGGTTCAAAGTCATCTCAGGAATAACGGGTTCTTATTGAACTATTAGCATGACAGATTGTTTGTATGTATATTGGGTTTCTTGTTCCTCAATAAACAAATAATCCTAAGCTGTCATACTACGATCGAATTAACGTTGGTGAAGTATATTACCGCGGCATCCGTCGTTCTACAACTCTTTAAAGGCATTTTGTGCCTCGCAACACCACTAGGTATATGGAACCAGCTACTCAGTATTTCTGAATGAACACTTCTTAGGCTAATTCAAAAAAGTGTCCAATTCTTTAAAAGTCGTCAAAGCACCTTCTAGCAGCGTGATATTGTTGCATGCGCAGCGAATGTTTTCACATCTGAGGAGCCTCCCGAATCCTCTTTTGAAAAAAGTGAAAGCACAGATCATAGTCGTCTAAAGACAACGGTAATATTTTTTTTTATAGAACAGGGGGAAAACGGGCAGGAGGCTCACCTGATGTTAAGTGACACCGCAAATTAAATAAAATATCATCATAATACCGCAATTGCCGGGTTCAAGCCGTAATGAATTTCGCGTCAGATATTAAATTACGAGTTTCAGCCATGATACTTGTTGCAATAGGAAGATTACAGTCCTAATTGACGTAAGCCGCATATTAGCAATAATCGTAGCTAATTATGAAAAATATACATATCCGTCAAGTGGTTTCCTAATCAATCAGACAGTTGATAGATATGAGGTCGGCTATTGTGCACAAACAAAGGCTTCATAATAAATTGACTTGGTTATGATTCACGCGATATTAAATCCTGATTTTCTACAAAAAAAATATCAATGGCGCTACAACCTCTTTAGGTCTTGGCCTCAGATTTCTGAATCTGTTTCATGATCATTTTTAATCTAATAGGCAAGTAGGTGATCAGCCTCCAGTGCCTGACACACGTCGTCGACTTTTTGGGTCTAAGACATGTCGGTTTCCTCACGATGTTTTCCTTCACCGTTCGAGCAAATGTTAAATGCGCACATAGATAGAAATCTCATTGGACTTCTGCGGTTCGAATCTTCGACCTCAGAGATGTGAGTCGCATGCCGAAGCCACTAGGCCAACACTGCTCTCAATTTTCTACAAAACATGAAATAATAAGTCAGACTTAAGCAGAATTGTATTACGTATAAAGTTACTACGAAAAATAATTGACTTCGGTGTCTTTATAAAAGATTTAAAACATGATAATATAATTATTACGAAATTTTGTATTATATTAATATACTTTAATAGCTTTGAGTGAGTACCTAGGTAACACTCCGTCTCCGTTCCTCTCTACACATCGTCGCATTCGATGGAAGCACCGAGAAGTGGCCCTTTTTGCCTTTATTGCCCGTGTCTGCTGATACGTCACTCTCTTATCTTTATCTATCATGCGTCGCACAGCAATGATGTTATGGTCAGTAGTTGCTGTTAAAGGACGTCCCTCAGACGGACACATCGTTGAGATTGCTACGTCCACGATTAAACTCTTTAAAACTATTGTAAATGCCACGAGATGCTTCATTAAGAAATGCTAATCACAGCCTATATTGACCGAACATATGCTAGCGTTAGGTTCATTTTACAATAAGAGTTTCATATTTGCCGCCAATTCACAAAAACAAATGACAAATGAATGCAATATACCTACTACATTAGGTTACCAAAGAGTTCTAAAATTGAAATTTTAAAAAAGTTTTCATTAGCAATATTTCTAACTGGCTGGTTTCTAAATGAGGGTTTAATATTCAAATTTAGAATTTTTCCAACGGGCCTTAGAATACATTCTTACATCTAGAAATAAACAAAAAAACAATCACACCCTTTTACAGGCTTACATACCATGATTAATAGCTACGTAATGACTATTAGTAACAGAATACTTAAAACTTCAGGAAGCTTATTGGATGCATAAAGCTACTTGTCCCGGTCTAAATACATAAAATGACCGGGACGTTAATGCACTTTGACATTTATGGCGTTAAGGTCCCTATTTTGACGTGGGTTGAGACACCTGGGCCCTGACAACACTGTCAAGTTGCTATACAGCAAATTGCTTAGGGTTATACATAAACATTTTTACACCCTTCTAGCTTTACAAAATTAATTTAGTAGTACATGTAAGTTATATCATCCATGGAAGGCTGTTTTTTGATAGATTGTTTTACTATATGTATGTATTTATTTTATCTCCGTGACACCAAGATTTTTTCAATATAATAATAGACTGCTTCCTTTGACACTTCTGGATATTATTTAACTTACTTATTAGTTAAGATGAAGATACCATATCTAACACCTATACAAAAATATTTATATTTTTTATGTTTTGTGTGACATATTTATACAGTATCTAAATGGGCTATCATTATATAGTAAATAACTTAGATGAGAATTAATTGTATATCAATGTCACATATTTTTTCCAGTACAGTAAAATCACATAGTAGACTATTTATTTATCTAATTGAAGTGTGTGGAACTTTAGTTACTAAAGGCCTTACACATTATGTTTAATTTAAGGCTGTCTTGCTACAGAAGCGACAAGTCAAAAACGTTTCGTTTGAAGTCACATAATGTCATTTTAGACTCACAACAGTATTAGGTTGGATTATTAGCCGCTGTATGTATTTAAGTTTAATCATCGGTCGTCTAAGCAGAATACACAATTCGTACCAGTGTCACCTCAACGTCCGTCTTTCCAAAACTTTAAAGTATTTTTACCGTGGTATGCCGTAAAAATCCCACTTGCCCACAGAACTCCCGAATCCATTCGGCTTAGGGTCCATCAAGATAACAACGTACTTATTTCTAAAAAGTGGGCAACGCACTCGCGAGCCAAGTTTAAGTATACATGGTCGGCGGTATCACTGAGATCAGATACCTCTGGCCCGTTTGCTCTGTCTTCTATAGTGTTTTTTAGAAAAATAAAAATGTGCGAATAAATCGAAGGAGTAATTTCACCTATTTCCCCAGCACGCGCCTGGATATCGCAGTAGTTTCCAACTTTAAAACTTCGACAAATCTGAATTACAAATAAAATGTTCTGAGTGCATTCGCTAAACTTCGTATGACCAACAGACTAACAGAACTTTCTACTCAAGTCAACTAATGGAAAGACAGTAGTTTGATTTTACTTTCAGTAAGTAACTTCCGTACTCTTATTAATTGTACCTTTCGCAAGAAACAAAGTTAATTGACAACAGTGATAAACTTGTTTTATAATGCTACCTCATTCAAACTAAGAAAAAAACATATATATAACTTATATAGATGGCGAATTGCTGGGAAATAATTTAAATAAGTGATATATCCTTTGTGCTTGTCGATTCATTTAATTTCGATTTCCGATAACATTCTAAGGAACACACACCATGATTAACTGTGTTCTAATGGCCTTACTGGCCTCCGAATCATTGTTTATTCAACTTCAAGATGGATATTGCTAACCTTTGAGAGGACACGAAAGGGTTACAGTATCTATTTATTATAACTAACAATTTTCATAATAACACATTTTTAGGATTTAATATGTTGATGTTAAAGGAATTTTAATTATTTGCTATAAACATATAGTAACGATATAAGTTATAGATGAGATGTTTTCATATATATTTGTATAAGGATCCAAAATAAACATATATTTCAACGGTTACTCGTTATGTAAACCTTTTTATCTTTTTAAGTATTTATTAAAATTTTACTCATAAAACTCCTTACATAAATTCAAATTAGCATCACAAGATGCGACTTATTGCTAACAAGCAATGCCTACCAGAAAATATTGTGTCGTAGCAACACCAGAAACATAAAACAAGTATATGTTTAAAAAAATATTCCAAAGCCTTTTAAGCGCCGATTAAGAAGGTACCATTAGGACCCGAATGTAAGATTCTGTCGTCGTCGTAATTCGTAAAGATTTTGTTGAAATATTAATCCTTATGTAAGGCCTGATTTATTCATCACGTAATAATACGATTTATATACATTGAGTTTATTAATACATTCTTTAGAAAAATTGATTAAATTTCAAAAAAGAATTGAATAACTTTCCTTGCAACTTTCCTATTATGAAAAAATAAACAAATATCTTACGGCAAAATAGAATTGTAATCAAGAGTATAATTAAGTTAAAAAAGCTTTACAACTATTACAAAATATATACAATTAAAAAATGATTTAAATTATAATATAATATAAAACCATAGTTCTAAAGACCTCTTTACGAGTAAAGTCCTTCGGACCAGTTTTCCCTTTCGCCAAGGCCTACCTATGATTTTCCAGATGGAATCCATACCAGTTACCAGTTTTCAGTTGTTTTAAATCATAAATATATTACAAAGGTTATTGAGGCAAGTCTTATGACGTCTGGACGTATTTTTAAATATTTTACGTATAAACGCGTCTAAACGCGTAAAACGCGTGTAAACATTTATTCTTATAAGTAACATAATGTACACTTTTGAACGTCAAAAGAAAAGAAATATTCATTAAATGATTCTAATCTTACATTTAGTGCCAGTTCTCAAATCAAGGGCTTAGAACGGAAGAGGAGAACTGGCAATAAACTCTTCGCCACTCTTTTTAATCCCCAAGTTTTTTTACATACTGTTTGTAAGGAGCTGCAACCATCCATCAGTATAAGTAGTATATCTCATTAAAATAGCATTTTAATAGTTAAGCAATGTATTAAATCAGTGTAGTTCTATCTTTTCTCTAAATACTAATATTAGACGTAGAAGATTGTTTGATTAAAAGATAATGTTTAATGTAGTGCTTTTTATTTGGGATAACATTTGGAACTAAATTCTAATGTATACTAAATCATGTAAATCTATTGTTTGAATACAAAGGGATTGTATTGTTTAATTAAATAGAACTTGCCATAGATTATAAACAATAAAACTTCATTTTCAAGTTCTCCAAAGCTAAAATTGTATCTAATTTAATAATAAAATAAATGTTCAACTAAGTATAGTTTATGTTTTTCAAAAAAATCTGTAACAAAAATGCTTTAATTGTTTTTATTGTTTTATAGGATATAATAAAATATAAATAATATTTTTAATAGCAATGTTAGTTTTATTTATAATCTTCAATGTATCATTATAAAATATAAATATTAAAAAAGTGATTTTAGAATAGCATAAAGAAAAGTGAATTTATTGTGATTTATTTTACACTGTTCTTGTGGTTCGTGCTAGATGATTTCCGCCTTCTCTGCAAATACGTATTTAATTTTCATAACAGTTCTCAAATAAAACTTCATATATTCCTTATATATGTATTATTAGTATCTTATTTAAGTAGCCGTGAATGTTACCGATAATACTGTGACGATTAGGATAACTATAACACAAAAGCGTAAGGTTTTTTATCTTTAAAAAAATACATAGAAAAATATTTCCTTCGTAAATGTAATACATGCCTTGTAATACCAGATCTACATATGGTATTCTTTGACGACAAAATTCACTGAACTGCGGGAGCTTAGCCTGTTTCCTGAAGGAAATGAACTGAGCGGTCATCTCGTGTCACAGACTAGTGGAAATTGTCTGTGTTGCTAATTTTGAATCTACTCTGTGGCAATTTGTTTATGATAATTGTTGAAAAGGTCGTTGAGAGGCTTCGTATACTTTGTTAGTTTGCGGAAATTAATTACTATAGTCCATATAATATCTTCTATTTGTAAATACATCTCTGTGATTTGTGATTAAAGCTAAAATCCGGCTAAAACCTTTTAACCCTTGGTTCGAATGTTGGTCTAATAATTGAATTGCATCAAAACGCTGATCAGCTGTTTGCATCTTTTTCATCGTATTATAAATATGAAAGAGATGTAACATTGCTGGTTCACTATCCACGGATTTATAATATATGACTGATTTAGATGAAAAGATTTTTAAAGTGAAACTTCTTTATCGACGTTGGAAAAAAAAATACCGTCACATTTTTCGGTTATGCGTCACATTTATTCGTTACGCGCCATCTAAAACATTTCATTTTTTAGTTACCATAAGCCATTAATAAAAAAATATATAAAAACGATAATAATGTTAATAATTGTACTATTACAATTAATGAAATTTTATAATAATCTTAGTAGTAATAAGGTAAAAGGAAATAATTGTATTATTTGTAAGCATGTCTATGATAATACTTTTATTATCATAGTTTTCATTTTTTGTTAAACTTTATCTAATTTAACTTTATTTAACCAATTCATGTTAAGTTGCATATAGTAGATCATTTTTCGATAAATAAGGTCATAAAGAAGTTTTACTTCTTACATATGTACACTATTTAGTACAAACACATTTTTTAAAGAATTTGGTTTATTATAAGAAAAATCCTATCTAAAACATGAAAGTGAAAGAGGCAACTAGGATGCCATAAGGCACATAGTTTTCGATTTTATTAAACAAAAGAGTTGATATATTAGTTAGTAGTAGTATAAATTTTTTACTTATTTATTTACCATTGGTACTAGAAAAATTACAAAATTTAACGTCACAAGCACTTATAGGCACACAAACATGAAAACATTTAAAATCTAAACCAAAAAATTAAATTGTACAAGAAAAGCTGTGGACATTTTAATATATTGTATTAAAAAATGTCTTCAAACATGAACAAGTACTAAATGTCAAGATTACAAGTGTTCTCTAAAATATTCAGCGTTTAATTAGGCCACAATACACAAATAATTTGTATATTAACTAGTAACAGTACATTCGCACTAATTATTCCGTCAACCGCTTACTAATTGTAAAATTAACTCACAAATATTCCTACAATGTTTTGATTAAACGTAATTTCTGACTATTGTTTGAGGAAACGTTGCGAAATGAAGAGCCTAGGCTGCCTTTGAATTATCCTATTTCGCTGTGTACGCCACATTTTGACAGATATTTTCGCAAAGAAAACACTTTCTGAAATTAGGTTCGTACAGAATTTTTATTTCAAGGCCAAGGCTTTCTGTTTTGGCTTTCAGCAGTCATTCTTTCAGTATAAATAAAAATATACTTCACACTGGATACTTTTAATAAAATTAACTTTTTTATTTTCTAAAATAACGTGCTTCATATTGTTGATGTCAATATTGTGAACAATATTTTACTTCTATTTGATATCAATTAATTGACTATGCTTTGAAACGGACCCAATGATAAACTAGATTTGATTATTAAATTACTTTTGTTACATTCTATTAAGGCCAGCAATGTTTATCGACTTAGACATTCACTTTAAAAAAAAATGTTATTTTAACTATCATAAGTTTGGACTAATTTATCTTGAATGTTGTTCTGTAGCTTTGTGTCATGCTCGTATGAATTTTCGACAATTCAAAGTAAGGCATGATGTCTATTCGATTGTGCGTAGTCTAATTCTTGGATGTTGTATTCGAAAATCTATTTAAAGCCTGTATAGAAAAGTTATTTACAATATAAAGAGGGAAGTTGAATGTTGTCAAAGTAACCTGCTGTTATAATTATTGTTAATTTAGTATCCAAGAGCAGGATTTTGAAGTGCAACGTCACGAAAATGTGCAGCGTTTTTGTCGAAGAAAAGGGAGAGAACGATTTAGACAGATTGAGAGTCACGCTATTGGCTGATGTATTCATTTCCTAGTAACATATTAGAACTTAAGACGAAAATTCTGTCCGTCTTATACAGTAATCGCAGATTTTTTATTCATTTATATTTTCATTAGCACGTATAGAGTGTGATTATAGATGTACAAATACGTGCAGTGACGTATATGACATGATCGTTTTAATAGGATCTTCTATTTACCTTAGTAATAATTAATTTACACAGAAGTTTCACCTCTGACATGTGTACTTTGTACGCACACACTTAATTTTATTTAATGGTCGGGCTGTACATGTTCCGTTTATCATGTAACTAGCAATAATAATTACTATATAATCTAATAATACTTGCGGTGAATATTTGTCGTAAAATGACGATAAAGTTGATATCACACCCGTCGTTACATAGCTCGTAACTTTTGAATCGCTGAGCACAGGTTTTGGTTTCGATAGTAAAATATTATTACAATGTTTTAGTATTATACAAAAGATACATTTTGTCTGGCTTTCATTATATCTTCTATATGAAAATAAAATACCCGCTTTTTCCTTTTGATCAAATTCAGCGAATTTTCAATCTAGAACGTATTAGTGAGAGGCTTAATTTTTTTGTATTGATTGTCTCTATGCGTATTCTACAAAGTGTGTATGGTGAGTATTCTGAAGAGTTGTTTGGCTTGATCCCTTCTCATTTAAAAAAATATCTGCATCACCTTGATGGATGAAAATCTTCCACAGTCCGCTTCACAAGACATTTTACACTCACTTAAGTATAAAAGCTGATAGCATATATAAGGCTTTGTAGGACGATCAACTCCTTGTCTATTCGAAAATCAAATGTTTACGAAACTTTAATAAAATAAGCAGAAGCAAACCTATAAGGTAAGACTTTTTTTAATTAAAAACATAGTTCTATTGTAAAAGAAGATATGGATTTATTCGTTAACTCCGTTCAGAAGTTATTAAACAAAATGTATTTTAATGCTTGATTCTTATTTTTAATCTTTATTTTTTTATTTTATTTACTTCACATCACACAAGACTTCATTACTGATTTTGCTAACTTTTACTAATATTATTATTATTATTTTCTACTAAGTGTTAATATATTCTTTTTTGTCAATGAGGCTTAAACTTGCTGCTGTGGTCTCTGGCAGAATGACCAGCGCTGTGGAACATTCTGTTCCTCAGCATAATGCTGAGCCAGGGTTAATTACAGCCACAACACACATTCATTACATACTTGAGACGAATGGGAAAAGAAAAAAAAACTTTTATACATCTTTAATTTTATTTTTCTCTTGGATTATTGTTATTTTGTGTGTTTATGTGTGTGTGTGTTTTGTTTTTAATAAACGATATGTCTATGTCTATGTCTATGATGGCTTTTCGTGCAGTTAAGATTGGCGATATATAACCTGTGAGTCCGCTCTTCCTATAAACGTGACATTTTATGTGCAATCTATAATAAAAATTGCAAGCAAAATAAATTCAATTGTACTAAAAGTATTCTTCACAGAAGATTTCCCTTTACTCTTGGAGAGGCACTCACAATACGTGATAACACTTGATAGATGAAACACAATAACAACCTTTGCCAGTTTTTTCCTCTGTCCCGGCTTTTAGATATTCAGTCCACAGATTTGGGTGACCATAAATTACACGGTTAAAAATCTAAATTTATGTAAATTAAAAATGACGATAATAATAAAACTTTTCATGTGTTTAAATGGAAAAATATAAGTGTACGTGAAAAATCTTGAACTTGAAAAGTTTCATACTCGCTTCCTTGGTTAAGATAATATGGTCCATCCATGTGGTATAAAATTATTTCAGTATAATCAGTATTATAATTATTTTACTATGTAGCCAAGTTCACATTTTAAGTTCGTCATGCTCGTTTAAATGTCATTGCTTATGGCGGCGTCCATACGTCGAGATGTCTTGCTCCCTAAAATATGGCGATGGGGCCGATGGCTCGCCATCATACTCGTGAACGGGTGCTATTTCTGGTGACTAGTCAGACTTGAATTCGTTTATGCGGCGATGTTAGTTATTTCAACTATCTACTTGCGGGTTCTTCTCACGAGAATGTAAGTGCTCCTACTTCAACATGCCTCTTGCTGATGGAGGACCCACCTTTGTTTTTAATTTATTTTATTATTATTAATTACTTAAGACGTCATGTGAAACATGGTGTATATTTTGTTACCTATATATATATATATATATATATAATGAATGAGTTTTTTAATTGAATTTGAATATGCATAATAATTTCACCCCATAAACCACGTCTTATTTTCTAGGTATTGTGTGACGAATCGTTTGTTTAGAATCGACAGTCAAATGAACATTCATACATGACTTTGTTTATTGTTGTCCGTATTTTGTCTCCTGTCTCAAAACCGTCAGACATGACAGCTGACAACTGACGTTCAACAGTTGACAGTCAATTTTTTCAAAAAAATCTAATGTCGTGGGTAAGAATTCTTGTGATGTTTCAGAGGCAGATATGGTATCCCTAACAAAAATCCAAAATAATGTTTATTATTTATTACTCATGTGTTCTACTCAGTATGTGGGCAAATATAAAAGGATGTTTTAAGCGATTCTTTATTATAAACGTTATTAGGGTAACTATGAATAAATGCTACGTTTTATTATATAAATAAAAGTTGCTTAAGTGTTGCAGTACAAATAAATTGTAAGAACTTTTTTTTATTACACGGGTTTTACTAAAAATATACGTAAATGTCATCATATTAAAATAAATTGTTCTAGACTATAATAATTTCAAAGTCTTTTTCTATATGGAGAATAAAACAGTTTTAAAAGTATTTAAGATATTTAGTATATGGAAAGCGATCTGAGCGCTGTCAAACAATTATTTATTTTTCTTATTTCCCTTTTTTACAGCAACTTGATACTAATACAAAAAATAATTTGAAATTGAAACCTATACTTAAAACATAATATAAACATAACAAGTATGTCAAATTTATACAGAAAAATGGTTTGACAGCTCCCGAAGTGAGTTCCAGAATACTGTGATTAGTATGTCATCCTGAAGTCAAATATATATGTGACATACGTCAATCAGGCGACATACAACAGTGAAGAAGTGTAGTGATAACTTGATTTGACCATCTGCTAAGAAAACGGTATTCCTCACCTCAATCGTAATAATACTTAATAATTAAAAAGTACTTTCTCTTCTGTATACTTTTCGTTTTATATTAAAAATAGACATGGAACTACCCAACCTGATTCCGCTCTCCCCTTTCAAACGACGCTCCTCTAGAAGCACGATGGAGTTTCTCACCTTCGCTGTTGACATCCCCAGGTTACGCACCCCATGTTTAGGATCGTTTTCGATTAAAAAGGCACCTGGAACTCCATTGCTCTGCAAAAGGCCGCATCTCACTAATCACTTCCTCACATGGACAGTTGGGATTATGGCTAAACGTTTGTCCGGTTTTGTGTAAAAATAAAATATGAAAAAACGTATTAATAATTTTTTCATATAATTATTATATTTTATTACAAAAAAATAGTTAGTAATAAGAAGAACGATGTGTGACGTTTTCCTGGCCAGGAACAGGAACTTAGATCTTAAGAATAAATTTAAATATATTTTATTTTAAACTAAGCCTTTGAAGTGCATGGCTTAATCAAGTATAGCCCAGAGCTAGTTCAAGACAATTAACATGGGTTTAGACATCTAGGTTTAATAGAATTAGCATCTACGACTCGCTGAACAGTTAAATGGGTCACCCTTCTAGATATCACATACAGTTAGTTTAATTAATTTGAATGTTGTGGAAATGAATACTTATTGCATTCTAACTCAAACATCAATACATTTTAAATGTTAACGCAAAATATTTATGAGTTCAAATGTTTGATACAAATAATTCCCCTCTCGGAAAATACTGTTAAGGTCGTTTTCTATAATTACAATAAATAAAATTATATCGCGGTATCAAAGCTGAAAACAATATACAATGTTAAGTTTTAAATTCGTAAATTAAATTTAAATATCGTGAAACTTGACAAAGGGATACAACTCTTAAAAATTATTAATAATGATAAATGAAATGAGCATAGCAAGCGAGCAAACCCCATTGATAAGAAGATTCAGTTAGATGAAATCGTGGAATGTGTTAGGTAGTTCTTACAAAATTTAAACAATTTAATGTTCAGAAAATTACAAAACCACGATGATACATACTGTGAATACTAATTTATGTATGTATTTAAGCTCATACCAAACCCCCCCCCATCGCCACCCCAAACGGCAACGCTTAACACAGAAACGCAATCGGTTGGAGAATTTCTTACTATAACTTTGATCAGCGGGGAAGTAATAAGTGAATTGGCTCTCATATCTTCAAAGGCTTTTGCGGGCTCTGCGTGTGAGATATTAAATGGTTCCGTTAATGGCTTAATCCATGCGGTGTGGGTAATTGTGCTCGAGTTCGTGTTATGTGGTAATCGTTTCTGACTGCCTTATTTGCTTTGAAACGTTATATTTAGCATATCGAGGCACGTTAAGTTAGGGGTTGGATTAAATTCTGCAACCAAAGTACTAAAATAAACTCTGCGGGAATTAACGTTTTAGAATTTATGAATAGACTGTTCCTGATGAGGGTCTGTGGGTTGCTTGAGAATAGACAGATTACACTTCATTAAAACTAGTCTACTCCTATTTGCTGGTTGAAATAATAAATATGAAATAGGCTTATTCTAGTAATTTTTGTAATTATATTCTTAACACTAAGTATCCATTAGAGTCACTTGAGGGCCCTCACCTCGTCAGTAAGTTTAAGTAAACCAACGATACAGGAGATACAAATAGAAGGTTTATGTATAACATGTATCTCAGATATGATATAATCCTATTTTGATGCATTTGAAATGTAGTGGTGAAGGCGAATGTTAAGAATAACGTGGACTGCGAAACACAAATATCTCGATCTTGAACCAACTGACCACGAAGAAACTGATCGGTAACAAAGTAGGCAAAAGATCAGATCCGGATCACCAGATAGACAGATAAAGTTTAATAAGGGAGCTTCTGGAAAGAAACCGGGTTGTCCGCTCCAGGTGATTCCTTGTTGAACACGACGATCAGACATGAGCTACCGACTGAAGTGAGACAGTCACAATATTAGTTTCTATTTTATTCAATTGACATGGGTGCCTTAATTTCATGTATACCCATAGCATTAAAGTTGAATTATTTTCAGAAATAAATTTGAGATGAGAGTTATGGAATTTAAAAAAATTTAGAACCAAATGAAAAGATCGAATAACTACATTTTAAGAATAGAAAGGGAACAATGAACAACGAAGTTGGACCCTAGAGATGGCAGTAGAGCAAGGGAATGCATTGATGCAAGCTTGACGAGACATCTAGGATCCGATCATAATTGCGACATTAGTCGTGATACAACTGTTATTATATAGTTGTTATAATAATAGTAGTAATTTAAAAGGTTCATTAAAACATGCAAAGCGTACCGCCGGTGGATACAACGGCTGCACCGGACCATCGTCAGTTCACCGTCTTGACAAAAAGGCACTCACGCCCCCATACAACAACTTATAATTGTAATCCTAATCTTGTTTTATAATAGCAAAACATAAGCTCGTCTTTTTAGCCTATTGATGGTCTATTGAGAAATATGTATATTGTGGCTTATTTGTCTAACTTTGTTGTTTCTTATTGCGTTTGATATCTATGAGCCGACAGAGTTTGTGAGTCTCATCAAAGTATCATCCATCCCAACCTCTCCCATTTGTTTGGCGGTAATATTTTCGGATTCCCCGGCTTCTGACCGCCTGTTTTGTAGAGATTCACTGGCGGCCATCCTCAGGCAGCACCTCATTATGTATATTATTATTAACTTGACTATACTTTCACCTATTCTTTTTCTTCATTAAAGGGGATTGCTAGTGGTCTGCTGGCCATCATTAAGTGTCCGCCTATGGCTATGACATTTCGTGGAAGTAGACCTTGTAGTAATTAATAGTGATATAGAAATTTAAGTAAAAAAGGTTTTACTTATGTAACATTTGTGAATTCCAACTTAACGCCTATTCCTGAGTGGTTTCAAATATTTGAAGGAAAGTAATATCCTGTTGAATCATAAATCATTTCTTCGCTCATAAATGTGCAATGTTTACACGCGACTGGTATTGTGTTTGACGTAATTTAGAAGATTTAGCAAAGACTCGGTTTAATTTAAATTTATCAGTAGCTTAGAAAGCCTGCAATTTTCAACGCTGATATCATATGTCATATAACTCATCATCATATTCATAACCTGGCTTCCGCTAATGAATTTTACTTATGTACGCAAACACTTGCCGGCGTTAGGACACATCGTTAGACGTTGGTTTTAGAAATAAAAATCATATCATACGTTAAAAGCCATATTTATAGATAAACGGACTGGCCAAACCGAAAGGACACTCTCAATGCCCATGGACAATGCTCAATGCCAGGGGTGTCGCTAGTGCGTTGCTGGCCTTTTAAAAATCGGTTTGTTTCTTTCCTTGTTGTATGTAAACTCATACATATAGGTCTACAATAACTAATAATAAGGATCCCTATGACTTAAACCAAGCATAAGCATGGCGCCTGGCACCGACATTTGACCTGCACAAACTAATCTACAACATTTTATACATCACTTGTCGGAAACGTTGTAACGAGGATTTTATTTATATACCATACTTACAATAGAAGAACAAATTGCCGAATAATACAGGTCCATTTTCGAATGAACAAATGAAAAGCGTTTATTTTTAATAATCATTTTTTGTACACGAGTTCGTCAAGTTTTGGTTTGTTTCTGTTCTGTGTTAACAATTAGTTTATATGAACAAAAGTTGTCGTAATAAGTACACATTAATAATCGTAGTAGTACTCGCCTCTATGATTTATATCCATCAGTAAGGCGCCTGGTACACGTAAAGTATTTACTGTGTTTCGCCAATAAATACTCATGTATAATGGTTTTTATTGAACGTGTAACTAGTGTACTGATGAATGTCAATATTTAACAATGGATTTCTAGATTTTAATATTGACGATCCTTCGGATTGTGATAAATATTGAACGTTTAATCTTGTGTCAGTATTTATCACGTCAGTAGTGTTGACGGAGGAGCCGTCGTTGCACTCGCCCTAGCCCTTCTCTGAGGATCAAGAAGTTCAAAAGGAGTTTATTCTTAATTTAGAAATACTACCAGATGTTTGGGACAATTCAAAACTACTGAAAATTTTGAAACAAATGAATCTAGCTAGCCAGCTTTTCTCATCACTGTATCCTGCTTTGTTAATAGTGTTACTATTGCTAGAAGCTTTTCAAAGCAGAAGCAAGACCCGGCATTCGAAAAAATAATTCGTAATCATCCATTTCGCCTTGTACTTTAATTTCGGCCATTAAATTTAAATGGGTGTTTAAAATACCTTTCTCTTTATAGTTTTTTGACCATCGTCTTCTTTTATTTTTTTTATCCAATTGTGTGTAAGTCTTTAAAAAAAAGCAGTCGTAATAACATTATAAACTACATTCGAATCCACTTCAACACACAATAATAAAATCAAAATCGCTTCAGCCGTTTAGAAAAATTGTAATACCAAATACGCGCTTAGAAAATTTATTTATACTTCGTTACCATATTATACATGAAATATAAAATAAATACAAAAATACTAAAAGGTTACATAAGTTATTGGGCAACGGGCGGCCTTTATACAAGCGATTTCTTTATATACATACTATGTAATCAATATGCATATTGGAAGTATTATCAAAACGATTGCTTCGGAATCCATGATACAGAGAGATTGTTTGGTCCTGAGCTATTAACAAAATTATTAAAGCAGTATTTGTATTATTCCAAGTCTAATAGGTATATTACTCTTGGAGTAATACAATATACGTTCACAAAGAAAAGTGGCATAACGTAAACATTTGTGAGCGATTATTTAAAAAACAAACCCGAGCAAATTCACCGCAAATTCCTGCACTGAATCTGAGTTTTATTTCCCCTCTTGATTTTCATATTGTGGTTGCGTTACACTATATGTGTCTTAGTAACCTATCTTTAACTTTGCATTTGTTCAAACCAAACACAATTTATTATTTTTTTAAACATTATTGTGTAATTCGTAATGTTAAACGATCGCGTTTGAACTGAAATCTCATGTACGATTCAGACATTTATATCCTGATTTGAAATAATTTATTTCAGACTTTTTGTTTGGAATCCAACATAACACTTCGGGTTATATGTGTACGTCATGTTAGTATATAATAGGAAGCTTAAGAACTTTAAAATAATGAAAACGAAATCTTCATTTTACCGTTTAATATACTTTTATTCAAAGACTAAGAACAAGTCTATGATTTATATAATAAATCCAAGCGTTTTGAATTGCGTAGGAGAGGCACGCAGCGCTAAGTCCTGTTTCCGAATCCGAGACCCGTATTCTAGAACGTCAATCAAACCTAATCTCCCTCTTTATAGTAGAAACGGATAGCAGGCTCAAGCATTGTTGAGTTATACCGCCGCCAGTGGATACTTATGCCAGAGGACATTCTTGAAGTACCCAAACTTTTCAGAAATATCATCTTTATTCAACAGAAAAATGGTTTGACCGCTCATGAATAGATACGACTATGGATCTAAAACTAAAACTCTAGTTGTGTAGTTTAATACAATCATAAAAGTAATCGTTTGATTGTCAAAGTCGAGTCTTTATCTTAATTGAAGAATGAAAACTCCATAAAAGATTGACTGGCAGTTTATTAAGATAAGTCCTTGACGAATTAGCAGATTACAAGTCTATAAGCATTCAATTGAGCGTATTCTTAAAATTACATTTTTTACTGACACGAGCTGATTTGTTCGCTATGTTTGCTCTGAGTGCGTATACATTTTTTACTAATATTTTATAACGCAAATGACGTGTTATACACGGCGTCTCAAAAGCAAGTTCATATTTAGTTGATCGATTAAAATACAAGTGAGTCGTGTATAAAAAGAAAGTGTTTATTTATTATTAAAGTACATATTTTGGGAATTTATTACTTAAAAATAATTCAATCCAAATGCAGACAGAGACTCGCATTCGCGGCACTTATTTAATCGAACAACAAAATGACTTATGACGGCTCGGTAGGTAGACTCAGTGATGGCTGCCATTTCGTGACAGATATTTTCTTTCAATTGTGGCAAAGAAGTCCGCATATTGACTTTTGTAGAAAATCCATAAGAGTTTAAACAGTACTGGCGTGGAGGCCAATTTATGTCACCGGGGTTCGGGAAAAATTTCACGAACTCGTGGCACAGACGTATTGGACTTGTGTCACGATGCTCCGTCCTGTTGGAACCATGTTCTTTGGTTAAAGCCAGGAAAATTTCGTAGCAACAAGTCGTCTAATGTTTCCACATAATGCTTAGAAACTAAATGTAAACTTTCTTTTGAGACACCTGTTATTTATAAAGCCGATGTTCACAACTCCATAAAATAATATTTTTATTTATTTATTTAACACTTTATTACCTTATTCAAAAACATACACGTAATAAAAATAATAAAAAATCAGGTTACAAAAGTTTAAAGGCAACGGGAAGCTTTATCGCTTACAAGAGATTTCTTCCAGGCAACCCTAATGTGAAACAAAGAAAAAGTAATACCAACAGAGGGTGGAGTGCAATAAATGCAAAATAATTAACAAAAAAAACTCAAAATAACACGTTACTATATCTAAAATAAAATAAAGTAAAATCTAAAGAAAATTTTTATGAATATATCGAATTAGTCAGTATTTAATAAAGCAAAAAATTCATAATAGGTACATTACCATCAAAATGATGATCTAATTGACGCCTTATATCTATAATTATACTGTATAAATTGTATAATATATAATATTAAATTAGTTAGTTTTTTATGATTGTATTGCTCAAGTAAAATATTCATAAAGTCATAGAATCTGAGATAACGAACAGCAACTTATGGATTCCCTCTCAGACCTTACTAAATCTACTTAAACCGGCTGCACTTTGCATTCTTATTAGGAATTGCATTCGTATTATACCAAGCCATATCACATAAAGCTGGAATTAAAATTTTAAATGTCTAATATCCATATATACAATATAAATTGATTGCTGCTAAATGTCATGAATTACTAGACCGATTTAGCTTATTATGATCGAGAATTGTTTGTAGAGGATCAGGGAAGGTGTGGGAAACATAAATGTATCCTATAATCCACGGAGGTGGGAGTATATAAAATTAATAAAAGGAAAACATTGGTACTAAAAACAGTACCAATGTTTTCCTTTTATTTATCATTAATATCAACTCTGAGTATAATATACATCATTATAATATATTACTCTAGAATCTACTATTATCATGCGGAAGTAGAGCCTTCCGTAAGTGGAAAGCGTTTCCGTCCAGGCCTTGCTCCAACTTCCGTTAGAATTCTATGACGTTATATACTATAATACCAGTATAGCCGATTGCTACTTTAACTTATAATGGTTCATAGAGAATTGTGACACCTAAGCATTTATTATTTTGAAGTCTGCTGAAATTTTTCTTAGTTTCTTAATATGGATTATATTGTACCATAATGTGTAGCGTCCAATAAATGTGAAGGTCATTAATACCAGTTTATTAAAATCAATAATATTATTCAAGTCTCATTTATAATTGGAGTATCAGTAAAATATTAATGTTATTTAAAATTAAATAGACAGTTCTGCACATTTAATACTTTTACACTTTCCCTGAGCACGCCTTGGTTTTTTTGCTTAAAACCACTCAAAACGAATTATGTAACCTAATGAAGCGTCTAAATCCGTTAAATAAGTTTTATTTAAGTTATATTTATAGTATAGGTAATAATATTATCTGCAATATATATATTATTAGCACAGTATTATGCCCATAAAATTAATGTTGTGAGTTTTAATGTCACAGCAGCATAGAGGTCGGTCTTTTCTTGGTCGGTAATCTGTCATGGATATCAGTGTTGACAGTTAATAAAGATTAAGCAATGAATAATAAATAACTGACAATGTTACTTTAGTTAATTAACTCGAAATTTCAAAATGGCGATGGTAATACTAATTTCAGCCGCCGGCCAAGAAAAGTATGTGGCACTATCTTTAAACTATTATTGAAAAGAAGAAAATTTTCGTGTCAAAATTATTTAATGTGTACTAAAGTTAAAAAATTTATAAAATGTTAACAAACACATTTCAGTTCTTCTAATAATCCATAAAGTGACGTCATTTGGGACAATAGACGATTTACCAGTTCTAGACGATCGGGGATGTGATGATTGCTTACGCGTATATGTCCCCGTGTGTGGAACAGATAAAAAAACATACACCAACATTTGCCGATTGAATTGTTTGAACAGCAAGCGGAATCAATCTGAATGGGTGTTTATCGATAGGTATTTCTTGACTTAACCTCTTAATGTTAGAATTAAATCAATCTATGAGCAAATTTATAAGCTTACTTTAAGAAGATCTCAATTATTTGCTAATGTCCATAGCGCAAAATCACCTACAGCATGAGCTCACACCACATACACACCATCACGTACATACCCACACTTTTACACCATCACACAACACAACCAATTTAGGCTTAGTTAAATAAATTAAATCACAATTAGTTAAATTTTTTTCTTTTCTAAATCTTTTTCTAGTAAAATGTATCATGTATTCCATCTTTGGCTATATTTTCAGTGTATTTGTTCGTAATTGTATATAATTTATGTTAGCTGTGGGATTACTTAATAAATAAATATAGGTGTTTAGAATATATTAGTAAATTATCAACTAGTTGGTGCCTGCGCCTTTGTCTGTGCAGTACTAGTATTTCGAGTAAGTAGTTTATATTGCGTGGCATATCAAAAATTTAATTAGATTTTTTCTAACTTACTTGATATTTTTTATTTTATTTTTTTTATTTACATAATATCTTTATAAATTTTAGCCTATGTGTTATTCTGATGTTATCATAGTTATATATTCAGTGCAGCTATATTATTGTAAAGTATCATTAAAATCCATTCAATAGTTTTAACGTCAATAAGTAACAAACATGCATCCATATTGACAACGAGTTTATAATATTAGTCGGATTATAGTTTTATTGCACTTTTTCAGGTATGGACCGTGTAATGAAGTAAGCGTAATACTCAGTGCTCACAAAATAGATTAAATGAATACTTTTCATCCATACTTTTTACTAGAACTGTTTCCATATTTCTTTTTTATTTTTAAAACAAAACAATTTCTAACACAGTGTCCTGACTGCAGCCTGTCTTATTAATCAAGGCGTAAATAATTTTCACTGAAACATACAGTGCAGTAACTCTAGTAACAGTGTAAAGTTTTTAACATTTATTTGTAATTAGAGATTTTCTTATGGAGCAAGGAAGCAATTTTCTAGTAAATCCTTTAAACCGCTCCTATATACGACAAAGGTATTCTAAGCATTCTTATGGAGATAAACATAAAAAATATTCACTGCCGTGACGTTTTGAGGAAATCCCCAGGACTTTAATTTTGTTTGAGAAACAAACAAAGGGCGATGCTCATTGTTCTAAATGTAAAATAAGAGATAAAAGACATTCAAGTCACTAAGATTGGTTGGCATTAGAATTTGAATAGCTCTATTTTTCTACCCTTAATTAAAGCTAAGCTGTAAATTACCATTGTCTCTTGGCATTTTTGAATTTACTATGCACCGTTTCGAAGGTATAGCGGGGTTAGTTTATTGAAGACTTATATGTAGTAGTAGACGTATATGTTTTTTTTATAACTAATAAAACGAATAGGCGATTTATTTGTTTTAATTGCTGTGGTTCCAATTACACTATCCGCGGTTTTCTAATAATATAGCATGATGTTATTATAATATTCTGTTAATTAAATTGATTTAAAAACAATATTATATCGCAAACTATACCCTTTGCGTAGATCACGCCAGTATATACTTATTTTTATTAGCATGCGTTCCTTAGTAAATATTTGATTTGATAAAGACTATATAATATATAGTCTTGTTATAACTATTTAAAAGCTACTTATGATATTAAAATTTAGAATGTATTTACAACACTTGAGGTCAACTAGAAATTTAAAGATCTGTGTGATCATTTAGCTATAATTACAGTTTATGATTCATAAGATAGGAAATAAACTACTAATGGACATTTCAAAACCAGTTAAGAGATTTTAAAATAAATCTTTAATCTATCTACAAACTTTCATCACTACATAGTATAAAACAAAGTCGCTTTTCGCGTTAGAGTGATTCAAGAGGAAGGTTTATATGTATAATAATATCCATAGTGGAGAAGTACGGTTATTTTTGAGGTTTCTAATGTGATGTCTTAAATAATTAAATTTTTTCCGCTTACATTGCAAACGCAGGCTACCCTACGAGTTTTATCAAAATAATGTACTAAGTATTGTACACATTGAAAAGGTCTACAGAAAAATCCGTGATGGTATATGTCTGTATGGTATATGTCGCGTATACTATCGGAGCTTTCCAGCGACGGAAATAACAATACATAATAAAAACCTGCTTTTCATCAGCATTGCACCCGTGCGAAGCTGGGGCGGGTCACTAGTAACTAATTAAATTAGCATCTCTGCGTACAACCAAAGAGGTTCAATCCAAAACTATCTGGTGGCGACCTCCATCTTAAGTTATTGCTCAGACGCAGTCAGCACTCAAGCTGTAGCCTGGTGTAGCCCGACAAATAGCTGGCAGCAACCTTCCAAGAGCGGATATCATGTTTAAAAGTATATGCTCGGTGCTAGAAAGTTAGAGTGCGTTGTCGTCCTTGTAAGAATTGATACGATTTGAATGATTCTGATGCCGGATTTTTCTATTTCCCGGAGCAGAGGGCGGCAAAAAGTGCCTTAAACATTCAGTTGTGGAACAGTTAAACAACGGATATCAATGTGATAGGGGTGTAAAGTTATCTTAAATTGAATTATTTTAAATTTAATTAAGTTAGTATAAAGATCAAAAATAGTTTTCTTTGTTTATTAATTCATTTGTAATCCTTATAGCTAACATAAGTTATATTTATCAAAAGAAAATTTACTTCGTCTTAGAGCTGCGACTCTTATCTCTGGCTCCGGCTGGGCACTCGTTGCCTTTCTCTCTATGTGCGTATATAATAGTCTCTCAAACGGCGAAGAAAAGTATCACGAGGAAGCGGCTTGCCTTAAACCAAAAATTCGCCTCGTGTTTCAGACACAGGATGCTAATCACCTACTTGCCTATTAGATTGACAAATTATCATGAAACAAATTCAAAAATCTGAGGCCCACTCCTAAAAAGTATTCCACTGTTTTATTTTTTAAAGTTACCTATAGCCAATAATGGTATACCAAAATCTATGAAACGTTTAAAAAACTTTATGGTCATGTCATGATTATAAATTACAGTCGTTAAGAGAGCCATATAGAATATTAAAGTCAAATATTGCTGGATAGAATTGCTATAAATATTAAAGCGATCCTTTGTTTCGCTGTCAAACATAAATGAATAAAATATAAATTCAGGTTTATCTTGAATTAGATCTGTTGCAAATCTCAGATATGTCCAATTTTCTGCCATTACTTTAGTAATGCTTACATTCGCTTAAACCACTAGAAAACATCCCACAAATCATCAGATCGGTTTTGTGAAGAATGTCCCTACATCTTACATATTATATTATATTACAGTATGCCGTATGCAAAAACGACTGGTAGGTTTAATTAGCCGTTATGAAAAGTGGATCTTGTAAGATACTTGGAAGCTGTTATCGCATTGACTGAACCCAGCCGAACCTTGTAACTTGTGAGCGAGTTGTGGACTAATACCGGGGTCGGACGCTAAAACTTCCTTAGATCTGGCCGGACAATTACAGCAGATGTCTACTGTCAGCAACTGCAAACCATGATGGAAAAGCTAGCTGCTAAACAGCCAAGGCTGATCAATCGCTCTAGGCATCTGCTACTTTACGAACAAAGCAGCAGCATCAAGATATATTTTAATCAAAAATGTTTATGTCGCTAGATGTTCTTACATATGAAGATTCCTCTATAAATGTTTCTTATGCATAAACCTCTTGCTTTAAGTTTGGTTTATTAGTATACTATAAATTTTTTTTAAATCATGCCAGTTGCTTTTTATTAAATTATGTTTATTTTTTTTTCCTTTTATGTAATGCAACGAAGTGTTAATAAATAAAATAAATATTTAAATTATTTTTTATATAAATAAATATGGATTGGTTGTATTGAAAATTAAAGACGACAAAAAATATACTTTAATTCTGAAACGTGAAAACTAAACAGGGTTGTTCAAAACAAACCACTTCAAATGTTTACACATCTATTCACCTTACTATTACCATTAATTAATTTATGAGTGTTTAATTCATAAACGCATTCAGTACGTATTTGATTATCTATTTTCGTGCGCTTTCCCTTTAATGATTACTCCCCGTGTGTAATTAGAAAAAGTCGAGTGCAGTTCTTACGGTAAGTTTTAGTTTTAATGAAAGCCTCGGAGGTATTAGAAAACTGGGAAAATCTGGGAAAAACGTGTGGGAAGTTTACCCGAGGGTAGCATGTCAATGAGTTCCAGTTACTTGAACACACAATTATATACTACAGAAGTTACAGAGTATGTAATTACTTTCAAATACAATATACGATTGTATATTACACTAGCTGACCCGGCAAACGTTATTTTGCCATGTATGTTATTTCTAGGAAACATATTTTTAATTCTACTACAATTATAATATTTGATTGCCATCTTGCAACCTTATTGCGGATCTGTGGATAGATTAAAAAAAAATAAAAATCGGGATGTAAACATCCCCTATGTTTATCCCGTCCTTATTGATCGTAAAAGAGTGAAAATTGAGAGAGATATGATTTTTTTTAATGTCATCACAAAATAAAAACTCTTGCAAAAATAAATTTTTTAAGTAACAAATTAAAAATAAGGGTTAATCGTAGTGGGTGATAATTTAGGGTTGCATGTATTTTTGTATGGTATATGAACCATTTTTAAAATTAGGTAAGCGAAGCAAAATAGTACAAACTTAAAATTTCGACATAATCACAGGCAAAATTACCGAAACAAAAATGTTCATGTTTCACTGATTTTTCTCCACAGAAAGCTCATATCTTCCAATTAGTATTATCTCTATCGTAAATCAAGCCCTTATTGCTTTTAGAGTTTAGATTTCTTATTATCAGCCTATTGATTCCAAACTAGGTCAGTTGACCTAATGGCTTAATTGTGCGCACCTCGTTCCTGAGGCCGTGCGTTCGAATCACTTCAAGGGATTTTCTTTCTATGTGCCCAATAAGCTACGTAAAGTTAAACATCGAGTAAATCGATATTTCTAAAACCAATAAAACTTATGACATATGTCATACCAAGAAGGCTGATCACCTACTTGTCTATGAAATAAACTGATCAAAGAAATAGATGCAATTTTATGGCCAATTTAGTGTGGTAGTGCCATTACGTTACTATTCTTATTTTCTAAACTATCCTTAACCAGGTAAGCAAGAACCACCCCAACAATTATTGATTGATTATCTAATTTTAAGTATGTTTTGCTTGTTCTTGTAACATTCTATATTCCCCTAGTCCCCAAGCACACTCGTCAAGCTGTCAATTTGTGGCAAGTATGGTAACCGTTGTGCAGAAACTAACCAAAGTGATGAGGTTTTGTTTAGAATATGCTTAATTGACTAAATAAAACAGCAGTGTTGGCCTACCGCCTTTAGAATTCTGACATACCCGAGGTTCGAATCACGGCTGTGCACCAATTAACCTTCTGTCTTCATCATCGGACGTCGAGGCAGAATACGAAATTCCACCCGTATCACCTCGACGTCCGCCGTTCCACAACTGCGCGTTTTTCTAAGCAGTTTTTGCCGCGCACCACCACTTTGTGGAACCAGCTGCCGACTGAAGTATTTCCGAACCAATTCGACTTAGGGTCCTTCAAGAAAACAGCGTACCAATTCTTAAAAGGCTGGCAACGCACTCGCGAGCCCTCTGGCATTGAGAGTGTCCATGGGCGGCGGTATCACTTAACATCAGGTGAGCCTCCTGCCCGTTTGCCCCCTGTTCTATAAAAAAAAAAGTAATAAAAAAATGACGAGTTCCTGTGCTGTGCAGCTGAGCGATTCTTTTATATTTCAAGTGATTCTTTATATTTATTAGTTACATGTCTGAAGGACTAAGTAAGTATCATCTAACATTAATTATATTTTTTTTATATTTATAATAAAAATCCTCCAACTCTGAAAAGATAATACTAAGGAATGGGTTAGGTAAGAGAAATTTTAAAAACACAACTTTTAAAAAACAAAGTTTCGCAACTAATTTCTTCTTGGGTGAAAAGAAAGATCCATGTAAGTCGGTTAATTCATTCAGTCCCTGCAAAAGGTAGTTTTTTTCTTAAGTAAATACGCATGTTGTTAAGAATATCTTATAGTGACCAAATCATTATTAAAAATCGTTTGTTTGAAAAAAATAGATTGTCTTTGCAATAGCACTAAACATCGCATTAAAATCTAATTTAAAAATTGTAATCGTTAAAATTAGATTTTAACAAATAAATGCTTTAATAAATCTCTTTTACAAGTAACTTAAGAAAAAGTGGGAGTCAAATCTTTTACAAAGTGGGTGTGAGGAGCGTCCTCGAGTTCTCAACGAACGGAATTTGTGTGATCATCCCTTTAGGGAGAGGCAATGACGTGTCTGCTGCTTTCGCGGTGTGTCGGGTCTCCAGCACCCCGACGTCGCGTTTATCTCCGGTTACACATCGGAGGCGCAGAGGGCCGATTTTACGGATCTAGCCCACGTACCGTTACCTTTGTAGAATCGGACTCCCAATTACGTCATCTAAATTATTGTATATAAATAATTATGCCGAGAAAATAACGTCACCGCGTTTTATCTCTCCGCCGTTTTTGATGAATAACGCCCGTTCTTTAAGGTAAAGAGTTTCGTATTATTAGATGTTAGTAGTTATTTATAGTTATCTTAGGGTTGGATAAGAAAATAATTTATTTTTTTATTACATTTATAGGGTTTTTAAAATGTGGAAGCAATTTCTGAATTCGCGCCATCTAGTGTTAGTTTCATGACTTTGTAAAAGAAACCGGAGTCCTTGGTGGTAATTGCTAAAATAACGGTTATCACATACGAGTATGTTCAAAAATATTTCTCCATACTTCGTTGTTATTGATGTCTCAGTGTATGTCCGGGGTTCGAACACACGGATACCGGATTAAAAGTTACTACTAGGTATTGCTTGTAGAAAATAATAATATCCTATTTTATTCACTCACTTAAGTGCCGTAACTGATAGAGAAAGTGGCAGGCACATTTTTGTGCTCGTTGTATAGATTATTTTGCAATTTATCTGTAATAAACAATATAATTAAATTAGTCTGAAATTAAGATTGAATTCTAAGAAATTCAATAAATAATCTATTTGAAATTAAATAACAATCTATTAGTAATTATTTACGTGAAAATATTATTAATTAAAATAAACAAAATATGTAATAAATACAGTAAAATATTTATCTAATATCATATCAGCGTAATTTTTGTAATCAGTGATTTTAGCTAAACATGTTTAATGATTTTGCAGTAAAATAATCAATTGATATAATAGACGTTATTGGATTCTTCCCAATCAATAAAAAATCGACGACGGTTCATTATTCTGCCATGATGTATATAGATACATATATTAATATATATATATATATATATATATATTAGGACTCTCGGAATCGGCTCCAACGATTTTCATAAAATTTAGTATACGGGGGGTTTCGGGGGCCATAAATCGATCTAGCTAGGAATCATTTCTAGAAATGTAATTTTATTCGTGTTTTATTAACTTAGACATAGAATTGCTCGTTTTAAGATGTCAGTCAAATAAAAACTTAAATATGAATATAATTATCTTTATTCTTTTTTAGATATTAGTTGTTTTTACTACGTATTTGCGTGTTGTTCTCACGAGTATGTAAGTGCGTGCTCCTATTTCACCATGCCTCCTGCTGATAGAGGACAAATCTTTGTTTTTAATTTTTTTTATTATTCTTTATTACTCGATATGTCATATGGAACATGGTGTAATGGTTGCATCTCCTTACAAACATTGTGTAAAAAAGCTTGGCGATTAAAAAGAGTGGCGGAGAGTTTATTGCCAGTTCTTCTGTTCCGGTCTAAGCCCTTGATTTGAGAACTGGCAGTAAATGTAAAATTAGAATCATTTAAAGTTTATTTGACGTTCATAAGTGTTACCTATATGAATAAATGATTTTTTTATTTTATTTATTTATTTTATTTTTATTCGATGATTATATTTATATTTCATTATTTTATTACTATGTAATTCGTACTGAAATATAATTTCCAAAAATCTATAAAAATAAATAAATACCGAGCAAAGCTCGGGCATCCAGGTACAGTTTATCATATTATATTAAAAGTTATATATTGTAATATTTTGCTAAAATAAGTATAGCGAATCCAAACATATATGTGACCCTATATCATATAGAACGCCACGCTTGCGGGTTTAAAATCGGTTAAAAAGAAGTCTTACCGTAACAATACGAGTCTATAGTAATTACTTTTGTCTTGATATCAATTATTTATTCGATTTTCAAATATATCCTTGACAATTGTTGGTTTAGGATTATTTGTGTTCATATTCGGAATTATTTCAATCGTTGCTAAAGTTTTGTATTTAATCAATGTTATGAACCAGTGGAGCGTAGAGCTGTGTTTGAAAGTGCTCGAGAATTTATTGAAATAAAATGATTGTTTCAAATAGTCCGGGTAAACAGAATGTTTTGGATAACGTATTAATTTGAGAGTCTTAAGTGATTGAATATCCCCGATTTATACCGCACCAAGAGAACCTTAACAGTTAACCTTGGGCAAATTATATATCTACCTCAAACTTCGTGATAAATCAACTAAGATATTGGTGAAAACCGCAATAAATTCCATGCACTAATTTTTAGTTGATAGCGAACAGCGACGGACGAATCGAAAACTATCATACGAATTTTCACTTATACATATAGAATGACTAAAGACTGACTAAACATTTATTCTTTGACACAAAAATGGACATTGGTCTAATTTAGGTCAAATAATAAGTTTAAAAAAACTCTTTGTTAAAGTTATTTATTTAGAAAAAGTCATACAATTTTTTTTCCCCTTTACTCGCTGTGGTTGCCTGGAAGAGATCGCTCGAAAGCGATAAGGCCGCCAGTTGCTACTCTTTTCATTAAACTATGTTCAATTTTTATACTGTAATGCAACAAAGTATTAATAAATAAAAATAAATAAATAAATAAAAAGTTACGAATCACAAAATATAGGTCCAAAATATTTAGTAACATGTAACATATCCACTGCACTGCCTTTGCCCCGCATAACTAATACCGGTACCCTTCTGACGCAACACCTTTTCCAATTTAAGTACGTCAATTGTAGGGTATCGAAGACAATAACTATGTAAACTACAATACCAATGAACTATTAGGTTTGCAGGACTTAAAATACTACTAACGGTACATCTAGTACAATTTGAAATGCACCACCGTCATTTGTTTTAAATTAATATTAAACGCGTCACCTTTTCTCAAGTGCAAACCGTTATTACGGAAAACAGATATTTATTACTAAAAAAATATGTGTGTGTACCAGAGTACACAGGTAAGACGTGAAACTTCTTTACGACATATCATTTTTCTACAATTTGCAACAGATAAGGCTTAAGCCTTAAGAAAAACAATTTTTTCAGTCATATTTACTAATACTTGCTAATTTTAACAGATTTATATACATTCACTGATACTTACAATCAAAGTGGTTAACCTCAAATAAATATTAAAATCATGTTCATACGTGTTGAATTTATAAAACGAAATGTATAATCACTCTCATTTTTCTTGTAAATTCACTTAAATTTGAACAAGTCTTTTTATTTTATCACTTTCAAATTAATATATTGTTATTCTTATTTCAAACCAAACTTCAAAACTAATATATTGTTGTTATTATTATCATATATTACATTATATTCTTTACGTCACTATACTAAACTTCGATAAAAAAAAGCAACATGGCGCGTAACCGAAAAACGTGACGTTTTCTTACAAAATTTCTCCCATACGTCGATAAAGAAGTTTCACTTCAAAAATCAAAACAAAAATAAAGTACCAGGGCGTCAGAGTCAGAGCAGCGTCACCTTTACGACTTATATTCAGAAAGCCCAAGCTAGTCGTAAAGGTGCTCGGTTATAATTTCACGAGATGAACAACCTTCTGAATTTATGCGGAATACGTTATGTAAAAAGGATGGAAGGTTATTTATATTAAACTTTAAAGCAGGTAGCGCGCCTCGGGCAAAATTTTTGTTGTGAAATTTCCTTGGCACGGAACACTAAATGAATACTTGAGGACGTTACATTATTCTAATGCCTTTTTAGAAAATTAATATTCGTGCGTGACAAAAAATATAGTGCCATAAGGTGGTGCTTCAACGTATGGATAGGGATTTGTTTATTCAGTGATTATTTTTCTTTTTTGTTGTAAAAACGAGTCTCAAGAAGTGAATGTGTTTAGTAATTAGTATAATTACCTTTATTCCCCAGCCATAGTAAAATAAAAAACCTCTTCAACCTACAGAAGTGAAATATATTTATAGAACACATTATAACGAACGTCGAATGTAAATTCTCTTCTCTTGCATGGAACAAATTACAAGAATAAACAGAAGACAACGTCTGAACATCTCAATGAAATAACATTCTTGTTTGAGCACGAAATTTAAAATTCAAATTGGACAAAATGGTATGTAAAACATAACGGAATTGTATACTAATGATGGTGGCACGCGGCTCCAACGTTAAAATAAGGAGATAAAATGATTGCAATGGCCTGTAGTTTACTTACTACAGTGGTAAAAGAAATGTTTCAGATATTTTGACCCTATTTTAAGTACTATTAATATATGTAGATCGAATCAGTAGTAAAGTTGGTCAAAATTCGAGAATAGAGTGTACAAATTCTTAAAAGGCCGGCAACGCACTCGTGAGCCCTCTGGCATCGAGAGTGTCCATCACTTAACATCAGGTGAGCCTCCTGCCCGTTTGCAAGCTGTTCTATAAAAAAAAAACTTGATTCCATCCCCAGTAACAAGTGTTTTGGTTGTAGGTTGTATCTGTTATAAATTAGAGGTTCTATATCTGGAGTTTACATTAAATGTATTTCGCTTTTGTGAAATAGTAATTAATAACAAGAAATACATTTTTCAATAAAAATGATTAAATCACGATCTGTTTTTTTTTTAACCCTGAGGGCCACCCATTTTTTTTTCTTAATTTTAGTCTTAGTAGAGAGCCCAATGGGCCATATATAATATGTAATAAGAGATTATACTGTATATTCTTCACTCTGCCTTAATGGGCAGTGTCATTAGTCGTGGTGATTAGAAGCATCGTGATAAGAATCGTAAGTAGAAACGCGAGAAATGACAAAGATGCCTTAATAGCAGGATAAAACTATTCATTTTAATTAAAGGTATTTTCACGACAAAGAAGTCTGAAGAAACTAAATTAATCTTTCTTATATTAGATAGTATTTGTTCGTAATGTGTACACATAATTAATTACAATTATATATATCTCAGATATTATTTGTTTATCATGAAACATTTAGATCCTTTTGATTTCAGGTCAAATATTCCAGATATTACTGTTTATGAAAGTCTCCAAAACTTTGACTCTTCTTAGTATTAGGGTACACACACATACATATATATATATATATATATATATAAAGCGCGAAACCATCCGTATAGCAGTCGAATTTTGATGTAAGAAATAAACCAAACTAGACCATTAAAAACAAAAGAACATTCAGAAGTTACAAAAGAGAATACCAGGGACAATAGATCGAAGTCGAGTTAACCCTTGAGTGCGTTTTCATTTTACACCGTATAAACTAGAAATCTTGGGTACTTACCTAAGTACTAGCAACGTAAGTGAAAATCGTATTATATCTATCATAAGCTATGTATTTTAGTATTTTTATTAGTTTATTTGTTATTACTGTGCCAGCTATAAATTACATATACCTCATTATAGAATATGATGAAACCGTGTACGTACAGTTTTAATTCATTTTATTATTCTTAATTACTCAAGATGTCATATGGAGTAGTAGTTGCAGCTCCTTACAAACGTTGCGTAAATGAAAAAACTTGGCGATTAAAAATGGCAGTTCTTGTCTTCCGTTCTACACCCTTGATTTGAGAACTGGCAGTAAATTTACAATTAATGAAATTTTTTTTGACGTTCATAAATGTACTTGTTTACCTATATGAATAAGGATATTTTGATTTGATTTAAACTAATCAACTTAGATGGATGTTATCAATGTCAAATTTTACAGTTTATAAATCACAATTTATAAACTGTAAAAATTAGAAAAGCTTCTTCTTATATTACTTTGAAGGTAACACGTTCATATTCAGTTGTGTACCCAATGAAAAAGAACAATTCCCAACGGAATGCCAACTTTATTGAGTGCAATTACTTCTTGAAAAGAAATGACATATTGACTTTTCTATTGTATTTCTTGTAACAGAATTGTTATAGAAGTATACTAAACCTAATTATGGAAAAAAGTTTTCTTAATATAGCTTCGAAGGAAATGTGTGAGATTTTTTGGTAGGTTAGGCCACAGATGTCAAATAGACTAAATCAAGCAAAAGCTACCTATGCATAAAACTCAACTTAAAATTGTGAAATAAAAATATCACAACTGTAATAAAGTTTCAAATTAAAACAGATTTAACTCCAAGAAAAATAACCTACATAAGTTTACCTGCAATTTTATATTGCACTGGCAAACTCGCACTTAAAGTTGACATGAAATTTATCACTCTAAGAGAATATTTTTAAAAAGAAAATTAATAAAATTATTGCAATTGTTGTTAATTATAATATATTTTCGTCTCGATAATGATAAGACTTGTTTGACTATATAACTAAACCGTAAATATGATACCACACAATCTCAATAAAACAAATCTAACTTAAAATTCCCTAGTAAATATTGTTTAAAATAAGTTTTATTTGTAAACTACAGCAGACTAATTAATCATCTAGGTGAATAAAATCTTGGACCTTAATAATTTATGTTGCAATGTTTTGAATTTCACACGTACAAGCTTATTTCGTTGTAATATCACAGAGTATATTACATAATGGCCCTCGGCTTGAGTACTGGAATGCAGACTTCTTTGTGTTAACCTTTTTCATTAATTACGTCGTGTTTTGTGTTCTGTGGAAACTAGAGATGTCAATGTTTTATTTAAACCTGGAATATAATTACTTCGGATTATGAAAAGAATTTCTTTCAAAAACGGGAATGCATATTAAAATTTGTGGTTTTTATATAGATTTTTATTTTTAACGTGTGTTGAAGTTTTATATCTCAGGGGTACGCATCGATCAGGTTTTTGATTGGTATGTTAGATTAATCAACTAAAACTCTTCTGAATATCCAACTAGACGGCAAAAAGGAAACCTGAAAAGACCGAAGCAGTGTGTTTTGCGGGTTCTAACCTATAGACAAAAGACTAGGGTTCTATCCCTATTTAATCTTGATGGCAGAAAATACTAAAAGGGGCTGACAATATTAGTACAGTGTTAGTGAAACACATACCAAATGGTGAAAATCACTGCTGTTACATGAATATTTATCATTGCAAGAAATTCAAGCCTAGATATGGTACAAATCACTCATAGCTCTAATTACGAGTATGTTTAAAGTATATTTTTTTGTATACAACAGACTGTGTTAAATAAACTGCAAGTGGTGTACAGGCCGTAAAACTACGGGGTAAATTCATTTTTAAATCTGTAATAGTTCGATATTATATTTATATAGTATCTTGTAATAAAGTGAGAATTATCTGGTTTTTTATATAGAGGAAGTATAATTTAAAAATTGACCTTGGTGCATTGGTTGGTGAATTGCTTGGTTAAGTTTATATATGTATTTAACTTAACAATCTACGTTTAAAAACAAATAAAATTAGCTATTGTCTTAAAAGTATAACCGCCAAATGCGACATGAGTCTTGTTGAATCCCAACATACACTGAGCTATTATTTGAGTAAAATATAAATATACTTACAGAATAAATACTATTTTTACACAATTTTTTGTCAAAATTTTAAAATCAAGTATCCCGTATCAGCTGCTTTATTAACTTTCGTGAATCTCCACAAACTTTCTTGAAAATTAAAACATCTTTAAACTTGATCGATGCAAAATAAATATGCCAAATACATATTTATGAAGGAATATGTAATGAGATGGTCTAGCTGGAGGTTTTCCAAGTGCCGTGTTACTGACATTCCAATTTTCTTACACTGACTTGATACGGTTGATTTATTTATGATAGTTATCTGTGGTGGCTTCTACTTGACATTACTAATGTTCGAAATGGAATTTTAACTGACTTGATCGTAAATAAAAATAAAAATTTTACACAAATAATATAATTTTTTTATCAACCTATTGTTACTACATAAACTAACCTTCAAAAATATTATTATTAAAAGTGGTACTTTTAGGCAAGGTACCGATGATACTGGCAGCGTTTCCCCTTTGAACATCCAGACTTATTCTTTATCCGAGGTAGATCTATGATGTCGACTAACCTTTTGCTATTTCCTTAAAAAGCCTTATAGCGCTAGAACCCCACGGACCTAGGGGCCAAATCGGACAAAATCATATTCGGAGCCTAGACCTATGTATTGTGTCTGTCTTGTAGCAAGCGTACCTATGTTTGGAGTAATTACTATACGAAACAGTGTAATGTATATATCAGGTAGGATATTGATGCCTATAGCAAATTTAAATTATATATTAAATATAAAAATGTACTAAATATATAGCCATGAAGGTGACACTTATTTAAACAAAATATATACAATACGTTTAACTTAGAAGTAACAAGGATATGTGTACCTTAAGATTATATAGTAACAATATTCCGTTAGCTTTTTAAATAACGGTACAATTTAAATAACATTAAGATTTTATGTAATGGAAAAAATATTTTTAGTAATAAAAAGTGTTTTTCCTTAACAATACAAATAACGAACATGTAAGCAAGCGTCGTTTTATCTCAGAAATAAGTGTAATCTTAAATTCCGTCATTCCTAAGACTTAGCAGAGATTCTTTATGTCCCTCAAATCCTTGAGTGGAGGGATAATGTGAAAAAATCCGGCAGCCGGCCAAATTGGGTGGAGATATTTAAAGAGATGCAAATGGCTCGGAAAACTGCCATAATTGAATGAACGAGGCCATTGTGTAGCTTTATCTAGAATGTATTGACATAAAATAAATCGAATTGGAACTATTTTAGTATTCAATGTATAGCAATAGACGAGCATAGACGAGAAATGTGACATTAAAATATACATTCAGAAATTCATATGCTTTAAAGAATTTGTGTGACGGTTTATTACAATATCAATGTATTGTTGGACTCGGAAATTGAACAATTAAACCTAGTCCGAAAATATTACTTCGTTATTTATTTTGGCGATGAGGACAGGTATACAAAAATTAAGGCCTATAGGATTCATGGGGTGTTTATTAAATAATTCTCGATGGTTACGGAGAAACACACATTACATAGTTTTCGGATAAAAACACATAGTAGATAAAAATCTAATCTGTCATGTCATTACTTAGTATGGCCCCTCCCTGCCACCTTTGCGACGGAGACAGTAGAATAGGATGGTTGTTCCTAAAATTGTAATAATAAAAAATGACACAAAGTCCATTTATATAAAATGATAATATGTCACTAATTGTCAATAAAGGAAAGGTTACCAGCCAGTGTTTTTCAAGTTGGTTTACTAAGCCAAATAGTTTAACTGACTGACTGAGAAGCACTTGTAATTTTCAAGACACTACAATATCTTTGAAAAAATGGAACTATTTATTAAAATCAGTGCAGTTTTGCAGTTCAATGCTACATAAGATACAAATAAAGGTGAATGACCCTGAATTTTTCCAATCAAATTTCAGTTTGCAATGAAAATGTGTAGTTACTAATAGAATTTTAAGTGAAATAAAATAGAAATATACTATTACGTCGAGTAAAAAGCTTGATAAGGCTTACTGAGGTATTAAAGGCTCGTATTCGCCACGTCAGCATAAAGAAATTGCGGAAACCGCATTCTCGCTTCGGTGACTAAAACAAATGACCTTATTATCCTTGGGTGAGATAACGCCCTGGGCTTTTTATGGTTATTTAAGGAGATTTTTGTGTCAGGCATTGTTAGTTACGGATACTGTATCGTATCTTTAGTACATTTTATTTTTTATTTCTTCACACTTCGTTGCAAAGGAACACAAATGACACAATACATAAAAATTGTAAGGAATGCAACGGGCGGCCTTATCGCTAACAAGCGATCTCTTCCAGGCAACCCTAGTAAGAAAAGAAAAAATAAAATAGAAATGATGAGTGCAAGAAGTGCATCACCAGAAGTTACATAAAAAAAAAATAAAAAAATATATTTTTATCTATAGAACCTTACTCTAGACAAAAATAAATAAATAAATAGAATATTAATAACTAACTAAAACTAAAAAGCTAATCTTAATAGATTAGATTCATGAATAGCTAATAGCTATGTAATACAAGAGAAGAGGAGATACAATAATTAGACTTTTTATCATTTTATCATAATGATTACTTAGTTTGAATTTTTTTTCCCCTATTTATATTCCCTTACCAATCTAGTTTACAGACAGTTTGGTAATTCGAATTTCATGCTATGTAACAATCAATATTAAATTGCGAAGTTTTATTAAAATGAATGCATCTGGCGCAGGACAAGACGCGGTTCAGAAAACTGACGGCCAACCTATCATCTAATATCCTGGGGCAGTGGTATTACTTGTCTGTACATCGTGTTATGAGGTAATTGTATTATATTTAAAAAAATATATGCAAAACTTGTCTCCTGACAAGGACTACAAACAATAATTCCAACGTTTGACAACTAAAAGTTTTGTAAATAATGTTATAAATCCGCTCTATTTGGTATTAATATTTTAACCGGTAAGAAGTGAAGTTTCGAAAAACCTTTTACTGTCACTGTCACTGTCAAAATACCTAATACACTCTGCATTTATCGGTCCGGCTACATTTTATATACTGGTTTAAGAGTAATGGTAAAAATTGGCAAAAATACAAAGGAATAAAAACCTTTATTGTAATAAAACATTATTTCTCAAGCATTTAACTTCCAATAAAGCATCGATCACAAATCCTCGCTTATAACAAAGTACGAATACGAGAAACATTCATAAATTTTGTATCACGTCAGCAATCGGTTTTAGATCTGCTATTATGAAGCACTTCTATTGTCGTCACGTATGACAAAAACTTGTCCTTTTAATAGAAAACAGGGGTTAGGATAGCCGTTCACTGGGTGATATTATTTTTTTATTTTTGTATATCTTTTATAACATAAGTTTTTCTAATTAAAGTGTAATATTGTTATTACGGAACTTAAAAATTTGAAAAGTTGAATTATCTACTTTATTATATATAAATTAGAACGGTATTTGGCTACCATTTTTATTTAATATTGAAATAATATCGTTATGATAATAACTAACTCGTACCGAGTTAAATCAATGTCTGGCATCAATGTCGTACAAGTATTGGTGTCAATGCAAAAATAATAGTTGGAGTGGTTTATAATTATGAATTCTATATATTACGAGAAAAGCTTTTCTGCTGTTCAATTCAGAATTTATTCAATATCTCTTAGCAATTATAAACGATATATACATTTTCTTTAATAAAAAATCCCACGCGGAGAAAGTTATTTCCGATGGTAGCTTCCGATCATAGCTAGAAATATCGATAAATTCATACGATTTGTAGCAATTAATTCTAGTATTTATGACATTAGAATATCCTGAAATCCAGAAAACTTAAGTATAAGACAGTTTTTCGTAAATTGATTAAGATTCACGTGACAGCTTAACCATAGTTCAAACAAAATCAAACAAAATCTTCCGGAAGTTAAGTTCAATTCGAAAATTGAATGCTCAGTGTATGTCAAGGATTCTTAGAATCCATTATATTAATGAGACGACAACCCTTGTAGAGGGCGCTTCACGCTTTCACACTGATTGTACGGTTTTTATTGCGTTGTCAACACTCGTTCATTCACCGATCGGAAATTAAAACATCCACTTTTTCTCTTGATCAAAAGTTAGGAATATTGTTCTTCGAGAGAGTAGATTGAGATGTATGTGATAAACAAACGCAACTGTTATTTCAAAATCATCACGAGTTATTAATAAATAATCATTTTAAATGAAAGCTTATCATGATAACGTTTCCTAAGTAACATATCATATTTTTATCGATACAGCACACCGATAAACTGTCTAGTTTCAGTATTTTTGACCTATGTACCTAAGTATTGCTGACTGGCCGATGGCTGACCATGCGTCATACTCGTGAACGGGTGCTACTTGTGGTGACTGGTCGTACTTGAATTCGTGTATGCGGTGATATTAGTCGTTTATACGTATTATTATACGTATTTGCGTGTTGTTCTCACGAGTATGTAAGTGCGTGCTCCTATTTCACCATGCCTCCTGCTGATAGAGGACAAATCTTTTATTTAATTTATTTTATTATTCTTTATTACTCAAGATGTCATATGGAACATGGTGTATTGGTTGCAGCTCTTTTCAAACATTGTGTAAAAAAAATTGGCGAACAAAAAGAGTGGCGGAGAGTTTATTGCCAATTCTTCTCTTCCGTTCTACGCCCTTGATTTGAGAACTGGCAGTAAATGTAAAATTAGAATCATTTAAAGTATATTTTGACGTTCATAAGTGTACATTATGTTACCTATATGAATAAATGATTTTTTATTGATTGATTTGATATTGATATTCGTTACTTCATAATAATTAGTGTTATAGTCGGCATAAGAGTAAGAATTGGATTAAAATTATGTGTGTTTAAAAATACGTGCAAAAGCGTTTAGGTAAGAAATGGCCTAGTCTAAGCCTATATTGAAATATTATTAATTACTAAACGACTGTCTAAAGTTATCATCACAGAATTGATTTCAATAACAGATTATAAAATTAAATGAAGTCATGCTAAATCCCATTGCCATATAAATTCCCATTTATAGTAGAAATTATAGGTTTCCAATACTTCGTTAGAATTCAGGGCACGTTGCATGGGGCAAAACTTTAACTGGCTGTGTCATCTCGCAGGCTTTATTTGATACAAACAGCAATCGACTAAAATACATTGATAAAACCTTTTTTATTTGTTTTATGTTATTGGTTCCGAGAAAAAGTTCTGTTCCATTTATCAGGCGAGTGGGTGAGGAATTTGATAATGGAGAATTACATTTGCTTTATGATAGGAAACATAATGTATAAATATACAAAATGAAAATATACCAATTTCCCGAAAGAAATGAAATGTATTGTTAAGATATTTATTATTATTCAAGTATATTATAGTGGCTACATTTTTGAAGTTATACTTCTTTTGGCTCGTTAGGGAAAAATGATGAGAGTTAATTTTTACGATGTGCGCGCACACCGACATAAAAAACCGACACCCTGAAGTTAGCTAGTTAGAAATTGCGCGAGGTCTAACATTTCTTGAAGAAAGATTATGTCAAAGTATATCACATTATTTCACTGTACACAGAAAAACATTTAATGCCCTTTCTTCAGATTTACATTCTGAAATGTTTATCTTTTCATCCCTCCCATCACTGTAAATATTTACAACAATTAAACCGTCTCACTAAACAACGCAACCATACTGGCAAGCGGCCGGATGGGATGTCGTTGATCCTTTGGAAGATGGGACGAGCTTTGCCATACCAAATGTGACGTGTCTACATAAGTACCGATGCTACTTATGTAGACACGTCAGCCCTGTCTAACGACCCTCGGCCTTAGCCCCTCCCACCCTTCAAGCAAAAAAGCTGTAGCGTCTACAGAGCAAGCGGAAAGTAATAAACGGCTCAAATATAAGCATGTTCTTCTCATTCTCCTTTATTATTGTTTTCCTCCAACTTCAATTTTGTTCCCTAAAGAAGGAAGTAAATAGGGGGGTTCACACAAGCACTAGTAAAAGTTGGTGCCTGGTGGAACCAGGTGTATCGGTGATCCCAGAGTTGGTGCTTTCCTCGCTCAACGAATAAGCAACGCAATACAGCGATGAAATGCAGCCAGCGGAAGTGTGAAAGATACACTGCCACATGAACCAAACTTAAATTTGTTTTTTAAATAATTTTTATTACTATGTAGGTTACGAAAATTGTTAATACTGTCTGTTTGATTGTTATGTTTAGCTTTTAATACATAAATAAAACATCACAATATAGAGATGACTTAATGAAAGTAGATTTCAATAAAAAACCTACATTGATATTTGATATCGAGCTGTCAGACTCCAGCGTCGACGCGGCAAATTTAAACTGATTGACATCTACTACACAAGAACCATTACGTTTTAAATATATCTTTGTTTTTTTCGATATATCGATATTCAATTCAGACTATTGTAACTCTCATGTATTAATAAACACAGTACAAATCCGAAACCCATGTATTCCAAATCCAAAATGATTGTAAAGTTTCATAACCAACGCGATTGTCTATTCAACAAAGCGATGTTAACTGTGTAACCATGCGTTTATACGTAACACGGATTAGTCCTGCATTTGGCCACAAACCAAATTTTAACTTCCAACATTACCGCAATACAAACTGAACTGGCAACAAAACCGTTATGATATGTCCCGATTTGCCTAATTAATATCCGCATTTTAATGGTGTTTGTGGTCACATTAGTGTTAATATTTATGTCGGTTTTATGATACATGAGAATATGTATGGTATTTAATTTTGAATCGTACATAGTAATAACACATTAACCTCTTTCTCAAAAATTCAATAAAATAAGAAAAATGCTTGAAATCCTACATTTTTATTTCAGCAACCTTTGTTTGCTGTACAGCATTCCAACAAGTGGACTGTGGTTAAATGTATTTGTCTTAAATGTCAGGAGTATCTATCTATATATGTAGTGTAATTCACAAACAAGCTGCAAAATATAATACATATATGAGATTTTTTAATTTATTTATTTCAGTAATATACACATTATATTTACAATGTCGAGAAACATTTAATAAAATATAATAAAGTAAGGCTAACCCTTATTGACAAAACGAATCGATACAGATATAAAAATCTCAGTCACAAAAAGTATAAGGTTGCGTTAATAGAATTTTATGCATTGGACAAAGTACTCGCGTCGCTTTTCGCGTGTATTATAAAGAAATAGGACCTGGATGACCGAGCCTTGCTCGGGATTATTTTTTATAAGTTGTGTTTTTTGGAAATTATATTTAAGTACGAATTACATACTAATAAAATGATAAAATATGAATATAATTATCGAATAAAGATATTCATATTTAAGTTTTTATTTGACTGACATCTTTAAACGAGCAATTCTATGTTTTTAGAAATGATTCCTAGCTAGATCGATTTATCGCCCCCGAAATCCCCCGTATACTAAATTTCATGAAAATCGTTGGAGCCGATTCCGAGATTCCAATTATATATATATTATATATACAAGAAGTGCTCGTTTAAAGATGTAATATAAAGAAATATTAGATTAAAAAGCTTTGTTACAAAAGTTAAACCATTATTATCTATCTATTTGCAACTAAAGCTTAACTACTGCTTATTCTTACCTAAACTATGAATTGTATAAATCGAAGAAAATTAAAATAAAAGTAATAAAAGGCTAAATTGAAGGATAAAGTGAAAATTCAGCATCCGTTCAACAGCTCCCTTAATGTCATTTATTCTTATTGAGAAAAATCAAAATCGTTATGCAAACGAACCGTCTTATTGAGTCGTTCCACTCATCACCAGGGTATGCCTTTACTTAAAGCGGAAAGCTTTAGAATTTTCATTTTAGCATTTCACCGTACGTAATCAATGAATGAATTTTATTTGCAAAGGTTGCAATAAATTACTACAATACAAATATTTTAATAATCAGGAAGGCAACGCGCCTAATGGCTCTCGAGCGATATTAACCTAAGCAACAGATTTTTTTCCTTGTTTATTTATTATATTTATTTATTTGTTATTGCCATAATTAAATGAAAAGGAGAACACTGAATAACTTAACACGAATTATAACTTTTTTTTTATAGAACAGGGGGCAAGCGGGCAGGAGTCTCACCTGATGTTAAGTGATACCGGTTAATTTTCTATTACAATAGAAAACTTATTAATAGAAAAAAAAATCAACGCCTAATTCTACGATATTTACTACTCTTGGCTGTGTTCCCATGTAATCATTCTAAAGAATCGGTAGCCGTGCAGTAGATTTTTTCATAAATAGTCTAAAGTATCATTAGTATCGCGTTAGGATATGCTAATATAATTTTTATCTGAAATGATGATTTCCGTGTAAAGAAAAATCACACGCACTTCAGGTTTTTTCGGTAAACAAATGTATTTTTATTAAAACTAGGCGAAGACTAAAATATCGTCGCTGTAAATGACACCACACTCAACTGACTTAATTCAATTCATTTCGCTTTAGGCGTCAAATAAAGTACTCAACATGATTACGTTCCTCAATCTCTTGCCTAATCAATTAATATTATGGGTTATTACTTCCTAACGCCGCTGCTGAATTGAGTTTTTCAATAAATATGTAGGGTGCAATAAATATTATTATTTGTTTTCTTCGTTGTACATGCAAAATATTTGATCTCAATAGATATTGAGAAACTTAATAAAACATTAAAATTAATTTAGAGAGACATTTAAAATTGATAACTGTGAATTATCAAGTGTATTTGTGTTGTCATAGAGCTTCAGACCTACCTAAAAGTAGTGAAAACTAATTACCACAAATTCAAATTAAAAGAATCATTTATTCATGTAGGTAACATAATGTACACTTATGAACATCAAAAAAAGAAATATGCATTAAATGCTTCTAATTTTACATTAACTGCCAGTTCTCAAATCAAGGGCGTAGAACGGAAGAGAAGAACTAGCAATAAACTCTCCGCCACTCTTTAATCGCCAAGTTTTTTCTTTTATACAGCGTTTGTAAGGAGCTGCAACCATTACACCATGTTTCATATGACATGTTGAGTAATAAAGAAAAATAAAATAAATTAAAAACAAAGATTTGTCCTCTATCAGCAGGAAGCATGGTGAAATTGGAGCACGCACTTACATTCTTGTGAGGACAACACGCAAATACGTAGTATAAACAACTAATATCACCGCATACACGAATTCAAGTACGACCAGTCACCACAAGTAGCACCCGTTCACGAGGGCCAGCCATCGGCCCCTTCGCCATATTTTAGGAAGAGAGACAACCCGACGCATGGACGCCGCTACAAGCAATGACATTTTAGTCAACATACCGATAGTGCAATCTACGAAGACGCGCCCCACTATTCCTCCTAACCATTTATAGTATATGTGTGTGTAATTAATTTAAGATTATTTACTTATTATTATTTTACAAATGTATTATTTGGTTGACGTTTATTTTTAATATTTAAATTCAAGCTACTTTATTTGATGATTGTACTTGATTCACGATGTAACGAATTTATGATTATATTATAAGCAGGAACCACAGTAGGTGGTTTCGATCCCCACCCACTTTCTATAAAAGAGAGGGCTCAGTGTGTCACGGTCTCTATATCCACTATGACCTGGAGCTCCCTACCATAGCCCAATGGATGAAGTTGGCGTCCAAACGCCACTTCAACAAGGCTAAACACCATCCCAACCCACTGGTGCGTAATAGCATCAATTATTACCCCTTCCCGACTAAAAAGGCTCGCAGGAGGCCCCGACACATACTAACGGATCCGGATGATCCAATTACAGTAGCTAACAATAAATTAAAAGCCGCCCGCGCGGCCTATAACAATAGCAGTAGCAAAAAACAGAGTAGGGTTAAAAACCGCCTTCACCGGGGAAGGCGAGGACCTTTACTTCGCATTTCGCTCACTCCAGTGAGCTTCCGTCCTGCCCTTCAGGCGATTGACCCTTCCGCGACGGCTCAAGCCGAGGTTCGACTCTCACAGGAGACGCCCTTGCGCGAGTCGCGGAAACACCACCCTTTCCGGCTGAGCTAAGTTCGCCAAAACAGCTCGTGCTGAGCTGTAAAGGCCCTTAAGGCCAACAGCGATTCCATTCAAAAAAAAAAAGTCACGGTCTCTTTTGCTTCTCGGACGTTGACTAGAAAGGTGGTTGGTTTCGAGGCCGCGTACTGTGAGTTCGTTATATGTTATTTTTATTCGGTGGTTTTTAAAATATCTAAAGTCGTGTTGTTGATTAAGAATAAGAATGACGTGAAAGAATGATGAGACAATTTGATACGATCTAAAATAAGTGAGGATATTCTGACCGATCCGCTTGACCAAGACGGACGTTAAATTATAAGCTGTGTGGTTGGTTAAGAATAAAAAGAAGTATTTGAATTATATAATTGTTGTAACGAAGCAAGCGTTTTCTTCATACGCCACAATCGAATAGTGGGAATTCATCACATGTGCAAGCTTTGGTTAATGTTTAGTGTTATCGGTACACACGTACACTACAATGAATGGACTAATCAGAAGAGAGTGTCATGGTCAAAGTGAAAGCTGCTCTCTGACGGTTTGCAACTGACCAAACTCCCCGCACCCCGCGATCCCTTCCACCAAAAATTGGTGGGGCGCGTCTTCGTGAATTGCACGTCTATATTGTGCAAATCGTTTGTCTTAGTTCTGGACAATCTGGACTAGATGACGTTACTCTTTAGGGCTAAGTATGTACTGTACCTGATGCATACCATCAAAATAGCCATCCTCTTTCTTAAATTACACAGTCATTTTTCCTTCTACCGATATGATCTCCGGATCTTACCTATCCTACATATGTTTAACTAAAGCTTTAGTTAACAAACTATCAGTATACTATAGCTAGTAGTACTAATAATCTCTTCTTTTTTGTTGCCTCTCCATTACTGGAGGTTGGCCATCAGTCTCGTGAAGCATAATATAGTTTTTAGCCAGATGCAGCAAACCTTCCGCCGCCGCAATACCAACCTACTTCCTAACGTTGCCATGACTTTTACTTTCTACTAATACGCCTTTTATGCATTATAATTAATTGAAGGAGCTGGGAGGGCTCTGGTACAAAACTTTCAGTTGTTTAAAGTACTGAAAAAGTTAATAACCTGTAGAATACGAAATTAAATTTAAATATAGTCTATGAAGGGTTCTCTATGTACTTGCTGTTCCCTTCCTTATTTATCTGTTCTGTGGACATGTCAACTTTGACTCTGTAAGTCATATAAAGTTGTCATGCGTGCCAAAATCCTGATTGATTGTATCACATTTGCACAATTCTAGACATCACGTACTAAACATTTTATGTAAAGTAAAGCAGATTGTAATAAAGCTGAAACTATTTATTTCAATTCTCGTTGAATCCATAGGGTTGCCACTATCTCAGACTGCTGTAAATTTAGTACGTATAAATGAAACATTTTAAAATGTATTTTTTTTCGAGTTCATATCCCGAAGTATGATGAAATCCAATAATGGTTTAAGAAAGAGAGAAGCTGAACAGATATCACTTTTAGCCTTATTAATAATCATGGACTTGATAATTGATAACGGTATACAACTAGGATATATAAAAATTGATCTGTATCGCACAATAATGAAAACACCGTATTAGTATACTAAGGGTCTGATTCACAATGTCCGGATAAGTTCCAAATAAGCTATTTATTACTTATTTGTAGGTTAAACAGTATTTTTGCGTTTCACGAATGTCAGATAGCGCTATTTGTCATGAAATGCCAAGTATCTTATTCGGATCTTTTATATTTCGAATAATTTATGTGTTGCATAGCTATTTGGCACTTTATCCATACATTGTGAAATAGGCCCTAAGCGTAATATTAAGCGTTTAGTCTCGACTCTTGAGTACCCGTAGCATAGTCAATTAATAAGTGATTTGGTCATTGTAATTATAAAGAACATTATATATTCCTGGAACCAGTGTCAACCCTAGCTCGTTGAGAACAATTTTCCTTTTCGTCGAACTTATTTTCATGTTTTATACTCGTTTCACGGTTTCGGAACGTTTATGTGTACTTTTTAGTTTAGTTAACACAATTTGTTGTATGCTATTGTTTTTTATACGCGCTGCCGAAAGTACTCAAGTCATTACGAGCTCTCACACTAAAATAAACTTTACTTTTCGTCAGCACTTAACATTAATACTTTATAAAATAAATTTTAGTTATAAATTTTTTGTCCTTTGGTTTCAGATTCTGTCAGCCCTCATGCATTTCTCAACATTAAACTTAAAGATCACCTACAGTCAGTACAATAACGTCATTACCATCTATCAAAGGAAAGTAACCAGTGGATGTGGTAGTTGGATAGGATCCTTCCATTCGAAGGACGACCACGGAACCATTGAGCCACGGAGGTGGTATTTCTGGTGGCAATAGATACATCTCGTAAGAAAATGAAGGTTGTCGAATAAAACTACATAAGGCCTAAATGGCATTTAATCTGTATCTAACGTATTGTAATACTAAAAAAAACAAGCAATATTATAAAAAATACAAATACATATCTCTGGATGTGATTTGTTATAATATGTGAACAATGAAACTCTCCATAGGATAAAATACAAATTCATAGACATAATCCAAATAGAAAACAAAAAGTAAGTATAAACAAGGAAGCAGTTATAAAAATGTAGATCAATATTGTCCTTCACCGGATATATATAGAAAGTCCATTGGAGCAAAGACGGGGTTCGAACAATCATAGGTGTCAGGGATGAGAGTCGAACGCTAAAGCCACTACGCCAATACTGTTTGTTCATTTGAAGACAATTGCGAATAATAAATATGAGAAAAATATGTTTGTCTTCTACTTATAAAAATGGGAATGACTTTGACGGATGACCTATAACTTAATTAATTTAAAAGTTTAATGGCCGTTTATTAAGTAATTATATAAATGGATGTTAATAATGAAATCCTAAAGCGAGCGCGTTAATTAAATAAAATAAAATTTGACTCTCTATATTTTAATTGAAAATCACGATCCTGTGTCCAAAAGGTGATCAAAGTAAAATGAAGTCAGCTTAACAGGGCTAATCAAATGGAAAGCTAGATTAGGAAGGTAATCCTCTATCAATGTCAAAGGAACACACCTGTACGCGTAGGGATTTAACAACGCACGCGTAACCCTACTACGGAAGGGTTGGGTGCACACCTATTACAAATAAATAATGCATTTTTTTATGTAAAGGATATTTATTGATTAATGAATATTAACAAAAGATAGTGTTTTATATTTTATATAATATATATGGAACATCTATACAATATGTCAAATAATGTTTTAAATTCCATAACTTCTCCCGTTTGAGAGACACATTTATATGTTATTTAAATAAGCCTATTGACTAAAAAATAAATATTTTGGGAAGAGTTACATACAATTGAAAGGTCTTTATATTATATTCTGATTCTTATTTAATTACTAAGTATGGGAATGGGAATAAATGCTATTTCGGAGGAATCAATTATATTTTTTTTTGATAATGGAATATAGCTCAGCTAGTCTGAAGGGCTCGACAGCTCATGTACTCAGTTCGGACTGGTTTGCGTAGCAGTAACGAAAGCTAACTGGAGTGAGCGAGGTACGGCACGAACCAATCATAATTGACAGTTTTTTAATATATATACAATTACGTAATAGCCTTGATATAGCGTGTTATTGAGCCGGTAGTGAAAACTATAAAAAAAGAAGCAATTGAAAAATACATAAATTATATTAATATTTAATAATTTCGCGGCGCTTAGATGTGTACCAATGTATTCGAACGTGGGTGCTACATTTATAAAAAATTAAGTACCTTATTATGTAATGTTTGTGAGTGGGTATGGGAGCCAGAATTTAATAAAATCATATACCGATGCTTTCTCATTACATGAGTGATTTTAACATTAACGGTTTAATGGTAAATGGCAACACAGAAGAGACACAAGGAAGTTTGTATATAAAATAATTGGTTAGATTTTTTGTAAAAATCTGGTATGTAACATGAGTCGTTGTTTTATATTTAGCGTTTCAATGCTAATTTTCTAATAAATTACGACTTGTAACGTAAAAAGTGTTTTATGTGTCATTTTAACAATAATTTAAACTAGAAATCATAGAATCATACTAGTTCTCTTAGAGTTAATAAACACATACTGAGCATATTATATAGAAATCTTAAATTAATCCTGAATGTAGTGTTAATTTAGCGAATAGAAAGTCACCACATAAGGAGTGCTGTGAATTTAAAGTTAGTCACGACTGTATTCTGCGCTAACACGACTTGGTAATTAAGAATAAAACCGAACCTTATTTTACTTTGAAGGAAACAGAAATATTAATTAGCAACAAAATGAAGTTAATCAAGTACATTTATGTACGTCTAGAAGTCAAATATGTATTGTTGTTTCTACACAATGCTTACGCGCGTATAGAAATCATATTAAAACAAGTGTAGCCATGTTCACTAGAATGTCTGCTGAAGATTTCCTATTGGCATTTACTTCCTTCTATTTTTGAATTTCTTAATGACATTTCACACAAATCATATTATAATATTTAGGTCACAATGACCAATATTCTAGATTCCAAAACCATTTTGTACATACATATAGGGAACTTACTAAGGAATAAAGTGAAATTATTTTAGATTTATTAATGAGGATAATGAAATCATGAGAAGTATAGCTCTTAGTTTATTTTTTAAAGTATTTAAATGTTGTGAGATAGCCAAAATAGGTTTGTTGGATTTTAATATTGTTCGTGTTTGTTTACATCAATTGTCATATTGGATCATATTAGATTGTAACAGGTCGAATCAGATAAACGGAATATTTTATACAAGCTAAGTCAAAGAAAATACATTTCAAGCTATTTTGTTGCCATATTTAAACAGCTAAAACTAAAATAAAATAACCGCAAAGCCCGTTAAAAACACGTTAACATTGTTACGGTTAACCCGGGCTCTTGTTGCCACACGTAAAAACTAATTTTGCGACATTAAAAAACAATTGCCAGCAACTAAAACAAAGTTTAATTTAGAATTTAATTTTCAAGCGACACTAAAGAACTTTTATCCAACTTTGTGCTATAAAAAGTTTTATACGTTTAGTTTTAAATTTTACAATTCTATTTTTGACTTTGTTGCCCCGTTTTATTCAATTCCGCTACGAAAGTGCTACGATATACTACAAATGTGCTGCGGAAGAGCTACGTAAGGTAAACTCAGCTACATGAGGTCTTTATTAATAAACTTACTCGACTAGATACCCTTTGTTAGGTTTGCCTTTACACCGTTTCTGACATTCAACAAAAATGAATGTAAGAGATTTTCCTGACCATTTTAAGTTAAAAATATTAATAAGAAATGTCCATACATGATCGTAAAATGTTTTGACATAATAATAATAATAAATAAACTTTATTTCTTCTCTTACATATACATACAAGGTTATTATGATTAAACCAAGATGATAACATTTGGAAGTTATTTGAGAGACTCAAAGCCAACCAGCCTCTCCACCACCGGACCAGAACACGTACAATCAGGTCATTGTGATTAGATAAAATAGAAGAAAGTAAGTGAATGCTAAAAAAAACATTGCAAACGGAGTCGTAAAGATAAATTTGGTGTGTGTGTTCGCGCGTTCGCGTGTTTGGATCGATTACAGATATTAATATACATAGATACAGTCGATTACAGTTATTAAATCTTCTGTTTCATTATAACTCAACGTCTTCAGCCAAGTAGTAACCCTTTTTTTACATTCTTGTTTTGACAGTGGGTAAATGTTAATTTTTCCATTTAATTTATTATATAGGTAACAGCCTAGAAAACCAAAGAATCTTTGCGAGAAAGAAGTTGTCCTTTGTGTAATACAACAGCAAACTTTATGCTTTATACGCTTCTTTATATTTAATTCGGGGTCGTAACTATTTTTATAATGTCTTGAGAATAATTGACGAATTGTTAACACATCGGTTAGGGCATAAAGCTCTTTAGATTGTTTTAAGGTTTATCGTCATGATTTGGGCCTTGTTCAAAAATCTTTCCTTCTCAGCCACACATGTTTGTACAACAAAGTATTTATACCGTATACATACAAAATCCCAGATGTAATAAATCTAATTAGTAATGTAATACCGAACTAGAAGGAAAAATTACAATTAAGATTTAAAAGTTGGTTACAGAAACATATCGTGAAACTAATTAGTTTATAAACTAAATAGTGTATACAATTGTATATTACATGTCGTTAATAAACGAAAACTTGTGTACGTCACATTCGTGTGAAGTCAATGCATATTGTGACAGTCAAAGCTCTGAAGCTTTCCACCTGTGACAAATTTTGGAATCAATTAATTTCGGAGATATGAGTCAGAATTATTCGTGATATTATTTTTTATTTGCTTTGTTCTCAATTCTCGTTACTTAAATATATTTCAAATAATACTTGTAAATGAAAACAAATAGGGGTTTCAAACTTCAAACATAGAACAGTTCTTATCCATGTCGTCTAATTAAATATTCTTAGTCTCTACGATGACCATTGAATGAAGATCGCCCTTTGTTGCCTAATGCTACACGTTTTCTCATTTAGAAGTTCTGAATAATTTATAGTTTCTTTAATTTTCTTTTTTTTATACTGGATTATTTCATTGAAGTTCGACGTTCAAATACAGAAAGTATGTCATGTATATTTTTTATTCTCTCTCTAAGGAATTACCCCTCTACTTTTGCACAACACACATAATTAAAGCTGTTGTCTGTAAAAACTCAGATATTGTCGGACCTGATACAATTTTAATGACGAAATCATAGATAAAATATATCAGCTCTTACATTATTATTATTTTGTAATATAATAAGCCATGCTTATATAATTACAAGCCAAATGTAAATAATAATTGGAAAAAAATAAATAAATATCTAGTCTTATTTACCTACAGTAAACTAATAAAAGACAAATCCATAGACAATTATCAACTCGAATTATTTAGACATTTCATAAGACGTTATAAATTTAGATAGTATACCCAGGTAACCCTCTCTTCCTCTCTTCATTAGCAGAGTAGTGGCATAATTGAATTTGTGACATATTGTCTACTTAGTTCGGTGTTACTATATATGTATATTGTATATGTCCGCAAATGCCGTATCTTATAACATCCGTTCTTCGCATTGTATCGTGACTTCGCAATGATGATTAAACAAAATATATTATTACCTAAGTTTTCAGCTTAATCTGCGTTCTTATTTATTTTAATTAACGTGTTACGTTTTAAAATTATTCCAAATGTCAATACCTTAGAAGAGAAACTACTCGCTGTCCTCGAGTTAAAAGAATGAAGTAAAATGAGAATGAGAAGAGGATGAAAGATAGTAATTTCTAAAATCATCTAGAAGGCGAGTCATCTACTTGTACCAGCAAGTACTTTAGGGAATTATCAAATAATAGAATTCATAGAAACTTTGATAGGCTTTATCGCTATAATGTGCTGTTACATGAATAGCCAAATGCTCTCAGAGGTGCTTTTGATTTAATAGCCTCCGTGTCCATTTTACCTCAATATCCTCTTCATATAACAATGTTTTTATCTACTTATAATATTTTCGTCCGTATACTCGAGGCATAAGATCCAAATTCGTGTAAACGTAAACACCATATTTCAGACCAAATTTGATTTCGGCGTGAATGTCAGATTTTAGTCACAATAATTAATTTCAACGAAGTGAAGTTTGAAGAGGGGCCTCATAATTGTGTTCTTTGAAATATTATGTGGATTTCAGATGCTTGTGACATATCAAAGAATGATATGAGACAGCTAGAAAATGGAAAATTTAATTTTAATTGTGATCTTATAAACTCGCTTACACATTATTACAAAATTTTATTTGGTAATAATTTTACAATAGCGTAGTATACAAAAAGCAAATATTTAATATTACGTACATTTCTTCGTATTCTTGGGGTCTATCCATGGCCGGTTTCAGTTAAAATTAGAGGAGCCTCCTGCCTGTGTTCCCCACTGTTCATTAAACAATAACTTTTAAAGGTTACTGTACCTTTAAAATGTCTTACATTGGTAAAATCTGAACTTCTAACACCAATCTTCTTATTAGCCCTGAATGATGTCCGATGCTTAACGTATCCTGAGACGGGAAGGAATTGGCTTTCCGATGATACAAAAACGGCCCGATGCAAGTTTTAAATATTTAAGACAGAATCTTTAATTAATTTATTTATTTATTTAAATTTATTTGTTTCGTAATCCTACAGCTAGCATTAATAATATATAATTACAAACACTGAAAATATAGCCAAAGATGGAATACATGATACATTTACTACAAAAATATTTAAAAACGGGAACATACAAAAAAAAAAGTATTTAATACATTTAAGTAATTGTGATTTAATTTATTTAACTAAGCCTAATTTGGTTGTGTTGTGTGATGGTGTAAAAGTATGGGTATGTAAGTGATGGTGTGTATGTGGGGTGGGCTCATGACGTAGGTGATTTTGCGCTATGGATATAATTAATACACTTTTTAACCACATTCCGCGATAACCTAAACAAGTCAAGGCTTATATTTGCTATTACTGTTCACCCGTATACACTTGATCTCATGTTACATACATAACCTTAAATCCTTAGATACATATATGGCTAAAGGTCATATCAGATAAGAAAAACTACATTTAAAGAAATATAAATATTTACAAAATACCTAAAATTATATACATATACAAGACAACGGGGATACAGACAAGGGAACAGACATACAGCAAACCTTTTGTCAATTCACTCAACGAACTATTAAATAGGTCCTTCAAACTACGAAGTTCGTTAAGTAGTCCAATACATTGCGAGACATCTTATTTTGCTCTCTGCGCATGTTAGACGTTTATGCTAATCCCGTATCGCCTGAACTGAATAGGCTCTGCTATTTAAGGAACATCTTTTTACCTTATTAGTAAAATACGGAAATGTTTTATATATTTTATACATACAAAGCAAATAGTTTTAAAATGTAAATACGGAAACATTGGGTTTTAATCATCCTCACCTAGAAACTAACTTGAGACAATGCAATTAGATTAAAGGTTACAATAGACGTTACTCAAGTGACTATTACGTAACAGGAGATGAGGTAAGAGCGGTTTAGGTTGCCGTTTCCTGGTCTGCTCCTAAACCAGACCTAAGTGTCAAGGCCTGAGACGATGTCAATGGGACTAGCTATTACTAGGAATCTAGTACATAAATAAGTTTTGGTGCTTTAGTTATTCAAATTCATGACCAATTAATAATAAAAATTCGAACACAAGTGATCCGATTTGAAATCAAATGAGTTTTCTGTTCCCTAGAAATTATAATTACCTGTAAATTGATTGAACGCGTTAGCTCATACCTTGCCCCATCAAAAACGATCTTGAATGCGAACTCCGTGACCAATTAGGTCAAGTGAGCAACCCAACGTTAAGACTCAAGTTAATTTACTTGAAATTATCTTAGCCTACGAACCAACCAGTGTTAAAAGTTGAAAAGGACTAATTATTATACTCTCAATAAGCTTTCAACAAATGTTCAAATACCAAGTTAAATAACTTCCAGCTTTGATCATTAAAAGTTATGAGTAGTTTTTTCGTTGTATTTCAAAGCTGCGCGGTCGATATCTTTTAATATATCATACATCTGTTTCATAGTGGATCTTAGTACGACTGTCAAACTTAATGTCATAAGTTTGCTTTTATACAAAACAAAGCGTTTTGATGTCGGGAGGAAAACTCCTGAGTTATGTGAATTAATAATAAATAATAAAATAAAATAAAAATTTTCTTTATTAGACCCAAAAACAAATACCACATTATACAATATTACAACATTCATTGTGGTCAACCTTATACATAATATACATCTATGAGCACTAGCGTTTAAACTAGGCCTAGCCTGTACCTTAAACGCTAGTTTCTTCCAGTGTCATCAAGAAATTGGCCAAACTGTATGCCATTGGACGTTTATTTTTGTTCATTTAACCAAATGGAGGTGGAATCAAATGTAAATTGTTGTAGTTAGTTAGATTGGTGTAAGTGTGAACTTCGACAAAATATTTTTATTGTAAATCTTGTGAATGAGAAACTTGGATATGAGATGAATTGTGTCGTTGTTTAGTATGTAAACTAATATTTATTATAAAGATTGTATTTTTATATTAAATTTACAACATATTAAGTCTGAAGTAAGAAATTGAGAGAAAAGAAGTAAGAAATTGGGAGAAAAAATTAAAAACCTAATTTTATTACTTTATATTAAGAAACAAGTCTTCTATTTCATTATATTCTTGAGTTTTTAGCCATTCTTCTAGTTTTTTTTGCATTCATAGGTATTAAGGGGATAAATATTTAGTATTTTATTAAGTTTATTGTACAGCATGGGGCCTGTATAGCATTGAAATTTTTGGATATAGCTTGTTTTTGTTTGTATTGTGGGACAGACGCCATGTGTACGTCTACTTGCGATGGCCTCATCATAAATTAATTTTTGATGTTGTTGGATAACTAAATTTTTAATATATAGCTGTCTGATTGTTAGGACGTCGCATTCTGCGTAAAGATCGGATGTCGGGTATCTGAATGGCTTAAATTTAATAACTTTTAGTAAAGTACGCTGTGCTCTTTCTATTTTTATAATATGTGTCTTTCGGGCACCGCCCCAAGAAGAGATGCAATAATTCATGATAGACTCAGCCAGTGCAGTGTACACGTTTTTTAGTAGTGGATAATCCGCTACGTGCCTCAGTTTTTTAAAGATGTATACAAGCCTCCTTGTCCTCTCCGCTAGGAGGTTGATATGTGGGACCCATGTTAATTTATCATCTAGGAGCACTCCCAGGTATTTAATTGTTTTCGTTCTATCTAGGAATGTGCAGTTACATATATTTTGATTATAGGATTGGCAGGTGTGTAGTTGAATATTAAAATTATTTTCAGGTGGTAAAGTTCTTACTGTATTTGTAAAGAGAACGAATTTCGTTTTAGTGGTATTAAGTGTTAATAGGTTATGGTTAAGCCATTTGGCTATTTTGCTTAATCCTGTTTCAGCATTTAACCTTGCTTCATCCTACGTTCTACCATAGAAAACAATAGATGTATCATCCGCAAAAGTGAATAATCTTCCGTTTTTAACATCTAAATCACATAAATTGTTGATATACAATAGGAAGAGCGTTGGACCCAAGACGCTACCCTGCGGCACTCCATAGTCACAACACGTAGCATCATTACTGTAGTGATTGTTCAATTTTATCCTTTGTTTCCTATTTTTTAAATAGTCTTTAAATATTTCCAGTGACTTCCCTCTGATACCCAAATTTTCCATCTTGTTTAGCAAGATAGGGACAGAAACCGTGTCGAAGGCTTTGGCAAGGTCCAAAAACACTCCGACACATCTATATTGCTTGTCAATGCGGGTGGCAACATACTTTGTTAGTTCAAGTACCGCATCTGCTGTACATCTGCCCGTTCTAAAGCCAAATTGATTATTTGATAGGATATTTTCTTTTTCAAGATACGATATTAATCTTTTATTCAATATTTTTTCTAATATTTTAGATAGAGGTGGTAATACAGATATGGGGCGATAATTACTGACACATTTTCTATCTCCTGTCTTGTAAATTGGATGGATGACTGAAATCTTAAATACTTCAGGAAATACACCAGTTTCGATGCACGAGTTTGTGATATGGGTCATAACAGGAACTACTATTGCTTTTAGCATTTTGAGAAGCTTTATAGGGATATCATCCCATCCTGCGGCACTGTTAGAATTTAAATTCATTAGAATTGTTTCAACTTCTTCTTCGGTGGTTTCTAGCAAGGCCATCGAATTTACTGGACTATAGGTACGCTCAAGATTATCACTTATGTGCAAATTTTGTGCTATAATTTTTTCAGCTAGTTCTTTACCAATATTTGTGAAATAGTAATTAGCTTTATTGAGAACATTTTCTGGTGTAGTTTCCGCTTTGAGTAAATCTATGGGTGATTCATTTTTATTATTTCTGTTTGTTATGCTGTCTATTATTTTCCATTTCAATTTAGGATTATTAACATGTTTACTTAACTGGCTTCTCTCATAATTTCGCTTAAGGCGTTTTAACAAATCATTGCAAAAGTTTTTATATCTTGTGTACGTAATTTTTAAAATAATATTATTAGTTTCTTTCTTACTCTTAATGTGCATTCGATCTCGATTCTTTATACATCTGACCAGACCAGGAGTTATCCATGGTTTTATACAGCGAATTCTTCTGGGTGTTATTACTTTAAGAGAGTTATTTAATATTGAAGTATGAATAATATCAACAAAAGCTTTTGCGGAACAATTCGGATGTTGAAAATTAATAATATCATTGAAGTTTTTTGACAGTAATTCATTCACAATAGCATCGTAATTAATTTTGTTTATAATGAAGTTTTTTGACTTTTTTGTATTTGCTTTGGTAGTGATTGAGCTTAACACAGCGCAATGATCTGTAATAAGAGCGTCTATCACTATTGTAGAAGATTCAGAAGTTGATTTGATCATAAGGTGGTCTATGCAGTTGTTTTCTCTTGTGGGGTACGTGTGTCCTGGAAGAATCCCTTGCGATGCTAGTAAATTTAAATAGCCTTCCGAATTGTTATCTTCGTTGTTAGACTTGATATCTATGTTTAAATCACCAGCTACAATTAGGTTACGATATATTTTGTATTGCGTAAGAAGTTTGTCCAGTGAAAGTAGAAAAGGATCGATGTTTCTTTGTGACGGTGAACGGTAGATACCAATTACAGCTATGTGGTTATCAATTACTAATGCAATGCACGTGGCATCATTCAGCAGTATTTCTTCGACTGAGCAGTTCAATCCTTGTTTGGTAAAGATAACAATCCCGTCATTTTGATTGCGATGTTCCCTTGAGTAGTGCAAATCATAGTTCAGTAGATATGGAAAGTTAGTAGCTTTTGAGTTCCATGTCTCTGTTAATATATATATTTCACAGGGTAGGTCTAGTCTTTTTAAAAATACTTCAAATGCGTCAAAATTTTTCGTTATACTTCTGATGTTTTGCGTAAGGATGTTGAGATTTTGTTTATATTTTGATGCTAGAATTGATTTACAGGATTCAACATAACACACATTTGAGGAACCTGGCTGAATCTTATCAATGTTTTTAGTTAAATTATTATTATTTATAGAATTGAATTTTACTGTTAATTGGTGTGACGTAGCCTAAAACTTGCTTAATTAATACTATAATTGTTATAAAATTACTTACTATCCTTCTCATCTCTGTAATAAAGAGTGGAATAATTATTTCACTACTGATAACTTCTGGCAATTTTGAATTGTCCACAAATTTTATAAAAGGGAAAACTACTTCTAGTCAAATTTCTGCTTTCAGCGACATCAGTTGATTTTCATCTTTAATCTCGATGTGGGATGAGTCAGGAGTCTTACGGAGAAACACTTTCCCGTTACTAGTCCAGCAGAACTTGTAGTTTTGGTTCTTTGCCAGATCTCTGGCTAGGAAGAAGAGTCTACGTCCTTTACTAGTAAGAGCTTCCGAGACGTAAATTGGTGTCGGTGGACTTTTAAAACCCAAAGTAGAGGAGTTAAGTCGTTGTGCAGGGTGCTGCTTATTGTAGGTCTTACTAGCAGTTATCACATCGGTTTTTGTTATCACGGATGTAAATTCGGCAACAATGGTACCCTTACCAGTTCTACCATTTAGGCGAAACACATCTCTGATTGCCGTTTTATCGATGTTCACCTGTAGAGCTTTACCCGTATTTTGTACAATCTGGCAAAGTTCAGCTTTACTTTCCAGTTTTTCCGGCAAGGGAATATTCCGTATTTCAATACTGGATGCTTTTGAAGAACGTTGCATTTCGTCAAGTTTCGTTTCCAGTTGAGATATTTTGAGTAGACTTTGCTTGCGTTCCGCCTCAAGAAAATCCACCTTCCGCTTCATATCTTCGTAAAGTCCGTTTATCATAGTCATCGATTTTTCAATTTCCTCGTTAGAGCGTTTGATATCTTTGTTATGTTCTTTTATTTCTAAAACCTCAGCCATCAGTTTTGTTTGTTGTTTCCTGGGATTTTTGCCATTCCTCAAACATACTCTTTAACTCATCTCTAAAGGAGGGAAATCCAACGTCATCACTTGATTTGCGGCATCTTTTGTTACGTTGGGAGACAAAAGTTGGAGTTGTGATGTCAGAGGCTATTTTGGATACATCAGAATCAGAAGATGTCTGGTGCAAATTGCTTCCAGGTGGGGAACGAAGAATGTTAGGCATTTTCAAGTTCGAAGTTTCAGTGGTCCTTTATAGTGTAAACTCGTTACCAGTTACCTTGATCTCTCGTTCCACCGGATTTGGTTGAGGCGAGGGTCCAACAGTTTTGGTTTCTACTTTGATGTTGTCGCTATCTCACAATTGAAAGAACGTCTTTAGGCTCTGTGCACCTGGTACTTGGTTTCGAATTTCAATGAAACTTTTGAAATAATTAATTTAGAAAAATGATTTAATTTAAACAAACACACGTCCATTTGCTTTCGCAGTCCGGTGGGAAGAGGAGAATTATGGGATTATTTTTGGGGATGGCAGGCATCAGTCTCACATAAACAATAACAATTACTCCAAAGAAGAATGACAATTATTTAGATATGTACATTATTATAACATAATATGTATGAAGTTTTGTAAGTTTTTGTGAGAAAATAAATAAATATTATTATTATTATTTTAATAAATTCTCTGTCTCACATTACTTGGGCCTATGTAGGTAAAAAAATATTATTGAACACATATTAATTATATGGTTAATAAATTTGCGAAAAACCTTCCTCAAACTTTTACTTTGCAAATATATACAAACGATTTTCTTTATTAGAATCTTTACTACATAGTTTGATGAAAAGTTATCAACTTTTGTTCGTACTAGTAAGACAACCAATACATAGGTATTAAGGCAAGTTAACAAAATCAATTTCTTTACTATTTTTGTGTAAAACATTTTGTGTTCTTCAATATATACAGTTTTCTGTTTGACGTTTCGTTAATGTTGTCGTATTTACTAAAAAGCATAGTGTGGAATTTTCACTCCCTTTGATACCATCTTCGTACAATTCAAATTGAGTTTGGAAGTCGGTTCCACGCCTCAAAGAACCTAAAATTTAATACTTTACTATTTTATTTTTGCGGAGAGTTCGGACGCATCATCAGACTAGATTTGTAGACTTTTAAACATATGCCAAAGTCGCCATAAAATTAGATTAAAGGTTACAATAGACGCCGCTGAAGATACTTTTACGCAACAGGAGATTTATAAATCCGTTTTATTAGATTTTATAACCATATTGATGCTAAGCCTCTTAACCTAGTCAAAAGATATTTAAATTTATTTAAAAGCACTAGCTTGTGCTGAGTAAAAGGGTTTAGTTTTTTGCCTACAAACAACTCAGAAAATTTAGTAACAACTAAAACTAGATACTATGAAGGGTGCATCAGACAGATAACGATAGAATTATATTTTATTCATTGATTTTCTTGGATTTAATGAGGCAAGGTATTGCAAGGCAATGCGCATCAGCTAGTAAATGTCACTTTGAATTGAAATCTGCCGCAATTTTTTTTTAAAATGAAAAATCTATAACAAGGAGCGGTTCTAAAAGTCTGAAACAGGATATTTTATTTATATCTAGACTAGACAGAGCTCAGCCGTGCTCTTAATGCGAGCTGGCGGTTCAGAATGTCGGGTATTATAGTTGTTAAAGGAGATACATTTATTTGAAATGCTTTTTTGGATTATAGAATTCTATTTGAGGAAGTTTTGTGTTTATGTACTATTATAAAAATTTATTTATAAACAGTTATGAACTTTAATATTAAAAAGGATGTTTTAAATATCAAAGAAACTTCAGAAACTTCACCATGGCGGCGCGGGTTGTTAATTATATCTTTATACCTATTTAAATACCTAATTATATTTTAAGTGGACTGTCTTTATTTTATGATTGCTCAATATTTTGGGTTAAATAGCGGAGAATGAAAGAAAGGACACGGCACTGTACCTTCAACCTCGTGGCTTACTTCTTATAGAGAGACGTCCAAATTAAAACTACCCGCTGCTTAATCCCTTTTTTCTTAATTGTCGACGCATTATTGCGCGTCACTTACGGCCCGTTCCGGTACTAGTACCTCCAATAGGATAGGACATTAATGATGGATATATTGAGCAACCATTAAGAAAAAAATGCGAATTCGGCGCAACCACAGCACTCGTTGATGTGCTATTGTTTTGTATAATATTAATGTACAGCTTGTAAGTCAGTGGAGTGTGAAATGTGTGTTTAAAATTTATATGTATTGTATAGTAATTTAATGTATGTATGAGCAAGCTACACTAGATGACAAAATATACGAGAGGAAGAGACGTAAGAACCTAACAACCCTACGGATCTGCAAGCCCTACAGACGTACGCATAAATAATGAATATATAAATATATAGATACGTACGGTATGTCTGTACCAAGAGACCTAAGGTTAATATACGGAGCCATACGGGTAGGATCAAAGGTTCGAGGTGGTGGAAGTTGACTTCGACACTTCGAGAGGAAGCAAGAAATTAATAAGATAGAGCAATATTCCAATCTAATATATTATTCAAAAACATTATATTAAATACTAATTATCTATTCACACATATATAATATTATTCTAGTGAGCTGTTGGTATAGCGCGTATGTTCAGCTGTTAAGATTTGGAACACTCGTGAGCGGTGTCAGCAGATGATCTATATTCAAATAAAATATAATTAAAATGGCTCATCAGCTGCTAAGATTTATCACTTTTCAGCTGTTGATCACAAATTCGTGTTGATATACGGTTTGTTCGTTTGAACTGATTTTGCTAATAATCGATTCCTGTCTTTAAAAGACAATATTGCTATTATTAATTGTATGTCACTGCTTTCTACCTTCCCTTCTCCATGTAATCCTTGATCTTCCTGTACCATTGTTTAGGTGCTGTCTTAGTTCCTTAGATGATGTTAAGTTAGATACGATATATCGGTGGGATCGCCAGTCCAGGAGATTCCTATTTAGCCGCCAATTGAAAGAGGTTCATTGTTATACACTTTAGCAAATATTGAAGGGGGCAAGAAGTTCCACTCCTTTTCTAATATATACGTAATTATAAAATATATTTCACTCCACTGCTTGAAAAACAGTAAAATACGTAGAAATGTAAGTATCATTTTTTTGTCAATTGCCACGGCCTTACGGTCGGCCGGTCGGTTACTTGTAATTTTGTTAATCTCGCTTAGTACGGCGTTCTGCGTACCAGGTTGCTGCAGGTTTAAACATTTTGGGTAATTTGGGTTTTTTACCTACGCCTGTGTTAATTTGATAATAAGTTTCGTAACTTATTGTTTGAGCTTTAAGCAAGATTATTGTGTATCTTTAACTGGTGAGTCTAAACCTTTTTTCTTGCTTTTATTACCCATATTATGCACCTCTTGCACTCATCATTTTTATTTATTGTTTTGTTTTCTTACTAGGGTTGCCTGGAAGAGATCGCTTGTTAGCGATAAGGCCGCCCGTTGCATCCCTTGTAATTTTAATGTATTTTTGTTTCTTTGCAAGGAAGTGTAAATAAATTAATAAATATATTCGAATTACACACTTTTATGAGGCCATTTTTATACTACCACATTATTAAAACATATGAGCAAACGGACCACCATTGACCGTCCCTTGTGATATATGATTACTTGAAATATATCAATTGGAAACTTAAGTGAATTGTTTCCAGATACAAAGCTTCATATTTACTGAAAGAGTCTGTCGAATTCATTTGTTTTAAGCCGAGAGATCAATCATTGTCTTCGGGGATTCAGCTAATGCTCCGATAGATAATACTTTTAGGCATCTAAAACACTCAGAAAGAAACGTTTTCCGTGTTATTGTAATTTGAAATGAGAAAAACAAGTTTTTGTATATCTGAAGGTACATTTATTATTGACAAAATAGTATTAAAATTGAAGTTTTGGATATAATAAATATGATAATGACGCAAAATGAGTTTACGCTCTGACTTCTCGATGTATTACTGTATTAATCGTTACGGATTTTTCTTTCTAATATGGAGCCCAGTCCTAGCTCTCGGATCAGGAAAGTTTTTGAATAATTTTCAATAATGCATAGCAGTATAGATGTCGTCTTATATGACATTATTTACTTTTACAATACCTCTTGCATTGCAAATAATTTGCATTGCAAATAATTCCCATTACGCGCGATTATTATTATCATACCATATTATTTTAATTGCCGTTTTGCTTATCTACCTTTATAGACCTAGTATGCCTTTCGTAAAATACTAAAATGCAATAAATACATTCTTATTTTGTCGTGTTTTGTGACATTATTATTCTGACTAGCTAGTTTCTTTTCTCAGTAGATTTTTTATGTATAATATAGAGGCTTACAAGCCAAAATGTGCTAAAATCATACAGAAAAGGGTGAAGATACAAGGAAAAACTGGCTATTTGTAGTGTTGTATATACTTTCTTTGTCTAGTTATTTGTCAAGGGTATTTGTCGATATTTACAAGATATTGTTTTGCGTCTCCGCTAGAGTTCCATTTTACTGGAATCATGGAGTAGGGCGATAACATTCAACTGACATACACACAACTGACACGAGGAATTGGTATTGTAGGCATCTGTCAAGGAAAATTTATAAAAAAATATATTGAAATAATTAAAAGGCTGGCAACGCACTCGCGAGCCTTCTGGCATTGATAGTGTCCATAGGCGGCGGTATCACTTAACATCTGGTGAGCCCCCTGCCCCTTTGGCCTCTGTTCCATAAAAAATATTAATATTTAAAGGTCGTCTGCGAAAGGGAATATACCTTATTTATTTTTATAAATATATATCGGAAATATCCAATCACGTTTTTAATGTGGAAAGTGAAATCGAAGTTAAAGTCTAGAAATAAATTATTGATCTTGTTAGCATTGAACTGGATGTTATAAATATTGCTGCCACCAATTTGGAAAGTTTAACAAAGATGTGGACATAGAAATCGAATAACAATCCAATAGTATTCAATTCAATTCAATCAATAATAATACAAAAGTAATACACAAAACAAATAAAATGTCTGCCTGTGAAATGAACAATGGGTTAAAATATTAGTTTGACAGTAGTACAATGGTAACAAAATAACACGAGACTTAAGAATCCAAGAAACGTAGAAGCCTTAACGAATCCAAACGATTCTAACGCATTTAAATTTATAGGTATTTACAATATACAGTACAATAAATTGTACAAACATACAAGTTTTCTGCAGTAAATCGCAAACTTTTACCGAACATTCGCTACATACGGGATTCCCTAAGGAAATAAGATGCGAGACAGGTGTAAGGAGATTGCCTAAAACTGGTTAAAATTTATTATGACCTTATAGAAATTCCGCGTCCCTTTTTGGGATTTGGGCCAATGTTAAACGTGTTTGTTGATATTTAGATTGTTGAGAAATTACGATATTGCATAATTTTATTTGCGTGAGATTTTCTTTATGCAGAAAAAGCTATAAATACCCTATATAGCTATTATATATAGTTAGCTATAGTTAGAGTCATCTACTTAACCATCTCTAAAGGGAGAATTACTAATTTCAAAACGGTGTAAGTCAACTGTGTATTATGTTCCTAATTTAAATTTTGGTATCCCTCTTATCCCAAAGCATCCAGGCCAATTTGGACCCCAGAAGAACACGTCTTGTCTACTCACCGATATCCAGATTGAGCATTGTGCTATGGCTGAAACTTAGCTGGCTTTAAATTGAATTACCTTAAGTTTTTGTAATTTTTGAATCAAAATTTTTTATATATGGAGACAGAAAAGTCGAGCACACCCGGTTTGAACCTGTTCCGGGATGAATGTAGCACGCCACTACGCCTACATTGTTAATGAGTAATGTAAATTTTAATAAAGGACATTTCTGTTTAAAACTATCTTTCATGAGGATAGTGTTACAGTAACATGCAATGAAGACAAAACTATAACGTCATTAATTCCAAAACCAGTAAAGTACCTTTGAAAAAGCTTCACAAAAATACGCACAATAGAAAAACACGTTTTGCGGTACATCACGTACGTTGAACAATTAATCAATGTCGAGAATTTCATGTGTCGAATAAAAAAAGTAATGAATTTATTTTGCAAGCTTTTATTTTTTTATTGTACGTATATTGTTTAGTTTTAGTTCAAGTGTCATATGTCAGTAACTCTTGCACGAATTCACCGTCTAACAGGAGTAGATAATGTACCAATTCGACTTAGTGTCCTTCAAGAAAAGAGCGTACCAATTCTTAAAAGGCCGGCAGCGCACTCGCGGGCCCTCTTGCATTGAGAGTGTCCTTGGGCGGCGGTATCACTTTACAAAATAGTTTGTACGATAATATGTTTTTATAAGATTATTTGCGATTAAATCGTTTGCACTGAGTGTTTCTAGTAATTCCACAATAAAACCACTGAGAATGATACTTATTCACTTAGGAGATATAAAAACAATGAAGCCATATCTAAACTTGGATACGTAAAATTAAAACTTCATACATTCGAGTCCTTTGTGCTACAACAAACTTCTAGCACGAAGCACTAAGAAACTATTTCTTGTACTTTACAACTATTTACTACATAGATGTAGCGTATAGGAAACTTCCTCTAGTAACATCACCAAAGTTGTGACTGTAAAAATAAGGCTATATATTCAGCGTTGCCTATTAATAACAACAATTACACTTATAAAAGATTAGCATCTTGTTATTACCTATTAAAAAACGCATTACTAAATACACTCGTTATTCGTTGAAAGATTAATGAAAGTTAGTTAAGTTAAAGATAAAATAGTTGTGTAACTTAATTATCGAATTTACGATTTCGTTCTGAAAACATTATTTGTCACAATCAAACGCACGTACGTTTCGTTTTTCATATTTTGTTAAATTCTCATTCTCATATCCCATAGGATAATGCAAATAAATATACGTACATAGCATTTATAGGTTTCAACTAAACACAACTATCCATATCGATATTAAATTCAAAATAAAAATATCACCTGACTGAGTGTTATTAATGACAAACCTAAGCTACTAAAATAACCCCTGAACTGTTATTCTATTAAAACTCATTAGCATTGATAAATGACCACTGGAGTAGTAAAATCTCCGAGTTCCATAAAATCAGGAAGTTACAAGTGGTTTATCTTCGAGTCGGTGGTTCGGATGCCGCGGAGTTCCGCGAAGCGAGCGATATGTGGACATCTGTGCACATTAATACACGTCCGATGGGGACAGCGGAATTCGTGGAGCTTACATTTTTAATTATCCTAAACACACAAGTTGTTTAACGAGCGAAAGCCATGTTGCCAGCCATTTAAAACTAGCCTTTGAAATCCATTTATTAAAAATCACAAAAACATAAATATGTTTAGGGTTATAATTTGATAGATTATATATATATTATATTTGTGATTTGTGATATTCATATTTAGCTGCAAATTCGATACCTCAATAAAAATAAACCAAGCGTAATGTCAAAAGCTGCACGTGAACCGTTACATAGATAAATAGTTTAGATGTTAACTGTCCAAGTAAAGTTTTTCTTATGAGTAATATTTACTCTATCTAATTGTAGTTCTAATAAAAAAAATATTAAATAATAATACTCCATAGCATATTGTTCTAAGCGAGATTGAATTTTCGTTTTTACCACGTTTTATTACAACGCGTATATTCGCTTGATTTAAAATCTTTTGATGTGGTAACAGAAGTTTAATTTTAACTGTCATGTTCAAGCAATTTGTAGTTTAATATCTACTAAATGGCCTTTTCGTTTTGTAACGGATATAATGGTGGATATGAGTAACTGGTACTTTTTAGTTATTTTCTTTTTATATCAAGACAGTATTACTTTCGGAAAAATTCCTTAGAGTTTCAGTTTAGTTTCACCAGACAGCGTTTTAAGACTCTTCATGAAATACTTTTGTGTGCTGCATTGAGGTATTTTCAAACAAATGGTCATGACTCAAACGATGGCGTTGCGTCCAAATATGAAGTCACTCTGCATCATTTACGCATTTACCATGGAGAATGTTTAGAAGAGTTGTTCGGATTAAAACCGGCAGCTGAGTTTCATCATCGGAGGTTGAGACAGAATATGGAATTCCACCTCTACGTTCCGACTGCCCATTAAAGTATTTCCAAACCAAATTCAACTTACGGTCCTTCAAGAAAGCGTACTAATTCTTAAAAGGCTGGCAACGTACTCGCGAGCTCTCTGGCGTAGAGAATGTCCACGGGCGGCGGTATCACATAATATAACTTCTGCCTGTTTGCCCCCTGTTCTAAAAAAAAACAAATATTGGAAAGTGTTATGAAGTGAATGTACTTAAACTGCATTGTACTCTTACAAACATTCAACCTAGAAAAAAACGATTAAATAGTATAAACAAATCTATATATTTATACCTAGTTAAGGGTTATTCATTATGTTACGCCATATAAAATTGTTGAAATCACACAAATTATTTTATACGATGTAAGATCAAAGAGGTTGAAGAAGCTTATAAAATAATTTCACGGCTGTTTTTTTTCGTAAAACAGTTTCGTCTTGTTTAATTTTTCCGTACGTTAATAACTTTAATGGTTTCTATTTCAGGAATTTAAACGGCTGTTTCGTGTCACACTTAATAACGATTTGAAATAATTTGTTTTATTTTCGAAGCGCCTTGTTTATTTAAATGGTTTCCAAATTTAAAATTCATATTCTGTCAAATATTTATACGAGTACTTTAAATTACTAACAAATCACCGGATTTAAATGCTCTTAATTATCAATAAATTTTGAAAAACGAAACGAAGTGCTTTTAAAATTAAAACAAATGAAATACGGATAAGCCGATAAACAGCATTAACTGCTCACATCTATTTTACTTAAAATAAGAACATATAGTGTATATATGAATAACTAATTTAATTTAGGGTTTGTTTCATAATGTTCGGATAAAGCTCCAAATAAGCTATTTATTACTTATTGGTAGGATAAACACTGTTGTTGCGTTTCACGACTGTCAGATAGCGCTATTTGTCATGAAACGCAAAGGTTCTTATTCAGAACTTTTATCTGCCGAATAATTTATATGTTGCATAGCTATTTGGTACTTTATCCATACATTCTGAAACAGACCCTTAGACTCAAAAATTATCTATAATCCGTACTTCATTGAAGACGTACTGTATAATTTGAAGCGTTCTATCCTATTTTGGCTTTTAGGCGCTGCATGTATTGTATTATTTTTATTTACGGGATATTTGAATAACCATCTGCATTTGACACGTATTTTGGGTTAAACATATGTCGTCCTAATAAAATGTTCCACACGACCGTTTAAGGGTATACAAAAAATCCATAACAGAACAATTCAAAGTGAACAATTTGTCATAATAATTAAACACTGTAAAAGATATCACTTTGAACTTTTTGTATTTCCTTAACGATCAAGCGTCTAGACAGTATTACCCTTTTTTAATTTTATTACTATGCCGTTGAAAGATGATAATCGAAATATGTATCAAATAGAACTTCTTAAACCCACTTCTAAATAATGGTGGTAATAAGATGAAACGTTTGAATAATCTATTCTTCAAAAGAAAGGAAGCTGCAGTAAAAGTATTTGTGTATTTTCTCAATTTTAATTTAATTTCTATAAATAAAATAAATCCTATTAATTTGCAATATTACAATTAGGATTAAAGAGTTTCAAAAGATTAGGATTAAGGTCATACTTTGTTAATATAATATTTTGATTTGGCTCTTGCTATATATCATACAAATATACAGTCATATACATCATATATATTCACAATTTCTACTAATACAAATAATTAAAAATTTATAAAAATAACATGAAAAAGTTTGATCCCCGTGGAAGTGTACCTTACACGCTGACAGCATATCCTCACTGTTTTGCGATACTTATTCGTTGAACGAGAAATTGCAGAAAATTAAGAGCAAAAAAAAAATGGAAACCACTTTGGTCATCTACCCGACGTCAACTTATAAAAAATTAAGTTAAAATTGTTTGACATGAAACTGTAAGTGGCCGATTACATGTGTCATATATGCATAATTATTTATTTCAAAGACTACTTTGTGTTGCAGTTACACTTCTCTTTTAATTTCTTTCAATTAAACTCATATGGCGATGATGGTTCCCAATAAACCATAGACTAAGACATAACAATTATAACTAACGTACACATAGAAGCTCATAAAATAAAAGAAAAAAAAATTAAGTGTGTAACGTGTGTGTTGTGATTGTAACTGGCCCTGGCTAGCAAACAGGTAAAAGGGACCTGGCCGCAGACGCACGTTTAGGTTAAAGAAATAAAGACATTCGTTAAAAAAGTACCAAGTCATTGTTCAGAATGGCATGCAAAATTGGACCCTCCAACCTATGAAAGGGAGATTTAATTTCTGTAAGACATACACTTTTGTATAAACTAAAGAACAGTATAATTATATGGAACTGGTTACAGCTCGAATATTTCTAATATTGTCGCGGAAGGTTCTGTATTTGGAGACATAATGGCCTAATAGCACGGTTTCATGTTTCAGAATAATCGTTGGTAATATCATAGCAGAGAACCCTTACTTGGCGGTTAATAACGTCATCCCCACAGGCAACTGTATACAGCCAAAAAGTGAAATGAGTCGCAGCAACGAGTGTAATAAATCATACAGAGCCTGTTTCAATTAATTATGATTAATTTCATCATGACAACAAAGCTCTACGCTTTATTTAAATTCTCATTTTCGGTAATGCAGTTGTTACAAAAGCTTTTCATAGTACAAAAACTTTGATACAAATTTACAATATTATTACCGTAATGCTATTTAGCCCCATCCGTTCTTAATACAAGTCTTTTTTCCTGGTAGTTAAAACTTAATTTACGGGTATTGTTTATTGTAGTTATTGCCAGTAAGTAACACATTTACATTTGTCTCTTTAGTTTAGACATACATGAATATCGAGACGATATACAAGCAGAAAAAGGAGCAAACTTCCTGCATAGATTTTATATGAACACGTCACAATACAAACAATCTACGATCACCCGGTGCTTACACAAAGCTTCGTGGAATTCGTTGACAAAATCACTATGAGAGAGAAAAACGACATACTATTTATGTAATTTATTTACGGATTTAAAACAGTTGAGTACCGCAACGTTTTCGTGGGTACCGTCAAAAGCGATTTTATCTAGTGTTATGAACAGATAGTGTGTGGTTAAATTGGAAATTATTTGTTCGATCCTGGTGAAGGCCGATGTGAATTATCGGATTTCTCGAATTTCGAATTTCGGGAATTATTGGATATGAATTGCTTCAGTATAAATAGGTAACGCGACAGAATCTCTCGGCTGCATTTTCAGACTATGGGGCGATCGTCGACATCTACGACTTTTTTTAAATGTAAAGTGGGAACAAACCGTGATTCATGTGGTATCAAATTATTTCAGTATAATTAGTATTATTACTATTTTCTTGTGTAGCCAAGTGCACATTTCAAGGATCGTCATGCTCACTCAAATGTCATTGCTTGTGGCGGCGTCCATGCGTCGGGTTGTCTCTCTCCCTAAAATATGGCGAGGGGGCCGATGGCTGGCCATGCGTCATACTCGTGAACGGGTGCTACTTGTGGTGACTGGTCGTACTTGTATGCGGTGATTTTAGTTGTTTATACTACGTATTTGCGTGTTGTTCTCACGAGTGTGTAAGTGCGTGCTCCTATTTCACCATGCCTCCTGCTGATAGAGGACAAATCTTTGTTTTTAATTTATTTTTTTATTCTTTATTACTCAATATGTCATATGGAACATGGTGTAGTGGTTGCAGCTCCCTACAAGCATTGTGTAAAAAAAAAACTTGGCGATTAAAAAGAGTGGCGGAGAGTTTATTGCCAGTTCTTCTCTTCCGTTCTACGCCCTTGATTTGAGAACTGGCAGTAAATGTAAAATTAAATTCATTTAATATTTCTTTTTTTTGACGTTCATAAGTGTACATTGTTACCTACATGAATAAATAAATTTTGAATTGAATTTGAATTGAATTGAATAGTTATAATCATTGGGTCAAACTTGTCACAGACCAAAGATTGTCGGTGACTACGCGCATGGATTAAATCTTATATCTATACTAGAACTTTTAATTCGATTCCTGATTTGACAATTTCAGTGTTGCAACGTTATGACGAGTAAGAAATAGTGACGTTGCGAAATTATTGACGGAAACAAAATATTTTCGGATCGATTCTTCTGTTTTATAGTAGTATATCTAAACAACTACAACTTTAATAGAAACAAAGTAGATCAGGAAATTAAATATTTCTGAACGGATAAATTAGATATGACGATTAATTTTATTAAGGATTTGAGAGTTTTCTTTAATAATGGTGTATTATTAGTAATCATGAAAAATGAGACATGAGATGTGAGAAATAAGACAAATAGATGTATAAATTTAAAAATCTTCGCCGTCATCGCTATCGCTATCACTATCACTTTCTGTAACATTTATTATTAATGTGTCTGTGATATTGTTAGATTTTCTTTAAATTTCGAGTCCCTATGGATCCTAACCCTTCAGTTTTACATGTAAACATATGAAAAAATATGTCTCGACTTACGTCGTTTCGATTTACGTCGCGTATTTTGAGAACCTAAGACTGCCTGTACATCACTACAGTTTTATATGTGGTATCATTATTTTACAAAATGACAGTAGCTAATGTCAAATCAGGAATTGAATTAAAATTCGTGGTATAGAGCAACTCACTCACACAGGCTTCAATGTAATATTAGAGTTACAGATTATAGAAAACGTCAAACTTTCTAAGCCTTTTGGCAGCTATCATTTGGCACGTCCATGTAACTTACAAGAACTTAAAAATATATATTTAATAGCTTATAAAATCTGTTTATCAGTTGAATTGAATTTAAGTTTATTATAGAATGTATTCATAGTACTTTAGATTAATTATGATTTTAGCGTAAATCGTAAGACTATTAATTTTGAAATAAATCGTTTTGATTTCCTTGTAACATAAAAGTTATTAGTAAAGATGCATGTTTGATAACGATATCAAGTACATGACAATCGTTTAATTCTCGCGCCTTATTGTTGAATAAAATTGAAATTTATATGTTATTAATTATATATTATATATTATTAAAGTTATATAACTGACCTTTTACTTGTCTTGGACTAGTTTTCCAAACGAGACCGAGGGCCAGTTGTAAAATCTTTTAGCTTTAAGTTTCTGTATCTGTTCCGTGATCATTTATTTTTTAAATAAGCACCCTGTGCCTTTTTAGGTAAAAGGCATGGTTCCTCATGTTTCCCTTTACCGTACAAGCGAGTGTTAAATGCGTTCCAACCGGGGTCTGAATCTAGGCCACACACACATCCAAATGTAAACATAGCATTTCCACTGAAAAAAATAATCATAAATATCCGATTTATATCGTATAAATTAAAAGAAACATTTTGTCTTTCAGCTGACAAATTATTTCCTTCCATAGCTCTCGTTGGTCGCGAATATAAATCAAATTTTATGTCGTTCATCCTGCCTAATTCCGTATAATTTTATTACAAATCCACTGTTTTATTCTTGGAAATGTATTTCTATTTGACGGGTTACGTGTTTTATCAGAGGTTATAATCTTATTCCAAATAAAAAATGTTCCGTTTTACTAGTTTTCAAGTATAATTTAAAACCGTCCAATTATTTTTAAAGTCTAAACTACGCTGTAGATTTTAAGTAGATATTTGAGTCACTTTATTTGTGTATTTAACAATCTGTAGGGTAGTTTATCCTATTTACTAGATAGATTAAAAGATTCAACTATTTGCAAAAATTTAAATAAATCTTTTAAGCCGTTGTGTCACAATATTCTTTATTAGTTTTAATTTCGAACAGAAACTTCTTTGTCGTAAAAATACAGTGTATAGTTCCTATTTATTATTTTTACAAGAGACGTTGGCGTGCTGTGTTACTCTTTTGTGTGAAAAAAAAGGAAAATATCGTTAAAGGTGGCAAAAGAAGCCATGCGGGCCATTTCCTACCCTACATACCTTTTGACCTCTCAGTCGATTTGTCGCTCTGACTAAACTTGGTTTATCCGCGCTTAGGTGTCGATCTCTTATGCGCGCATATTAATCCTGTCTTACGAATAAAGAAGTTGTAAAATCCTAATATGAATTAATAGGAGATGCGATAACTTTTATCTTCTTTAATCTTTTTTAGCTTATGTACCTAAGTAGTATTTGTTGCAGTTATATTATTATAATAAATGTGAATTAATGTATGGTATCAATATATATATTTTTCTAATAATTCACTAGAAGTTCATCGTTCAAGAGAAGTGCCGCAAAGAGAAGAAAAATCCTGCTCGGAAACAGCAGATAGTTTCTTTGTTCTAACGGTGCATTTTATTATATATAAAAATAATTTATATGCAATTAAATAATCGTCGTACATGTAACATTAAGTATAGGTGAACCTCGTTCTTTATTAAGATGTAAGGAAAGATGTTCTTCTTCCTAAGATATACGCTTTCATTAGTAGTTCAGCATTATTCATACTGTTCTAACTTCACGATTTCCCTCTAAAATTACAGCCTACAACTTGTTGTTAAGTACTCAGATACATTTATATGTGTATTACCACCGAGGCCTGAATTTCGTTCAGCTTGATAGATTTATTCTCAATTTTATACTTGCATACCACTTAGAATGTTGGCATTCGTGGGCATTCGACGGTGAGGTCTCTCATGATATCTTTCCTCTTGGTAAAGAAGCTAACATCTCTTATGTCTGTGGAGTAAGTCAACATTAAGCTCAGAACAAAGTTTCAATATGTAATTGAAAAGCTCCGACTTCGATGAAGACAGGAGTTTCTTTTAGCAGGAGCTAAGGCTTCGTGTTCTTTCTCCTGGTCGCTTAATTAAGATGATTTTGCCGTCCGATACTAAAGCTGTTTTTTCTTGAAGTTCAAAAAAATCTTTCCGGGCACAAAAACTACTGAGTTGCCAATGTCCTAGCCTGGTTACTGGCTGTTGTCAATTTTGCCGAAGGTTCAGCAATGCAATCTTCCATGGCTTCCAGTTGGCTGTTCTGATCGAAAACACTACAACGATCGCAGCCAATCTCAGATTTTGTTTTTTAAAACATTATCATTAACATTATCATTTAAAACAGGTAGTCATTATTTTTGCCGCTCACAGCTTTTCACTTTTGTTGCGATTCAGTGTTGACTAAGTCACTCTCCTGCGTTAAGCTTTTGTCCGCATTGTATTCCTATTTAACATGTCTTTATGCCGTTCAAGATTTCTTGATTGTGTACTACGGTTCCTTACACTAAGGTTTAATATTCGTCAAAACCAAAAGAAATCTCAGCAATAGATGTTCCTAACCAGACGGCTGTAAATCGTGATTTACGCGTGACCGGCAGCGTCATAAAATTAATTCCACTACACTCACGACAAAACTGTATGGAGAATGGAGGGATAAAAACAAAAAAAAAGAGGAAGATGCGGGCCTCGTGCCCGAGAGACCGGAGGCGGTAAGGCAAGTGAATTCCGGTGTTAGGGTTAACCTTTGCAAAGGCCCAGAATTTACAAATATAATATAAAATACAGTTTTGCTGGTTATTTTAAATCTTCCTGAAATGTAGAAATTATTAAGTGTTTATTGTTTTTATTTTAACGTAAAAGAATGTTCGACTGTAAGCTTCACTCGAACTAAGTTTCCTATCACTTATAGTTGTACTATAGGCAATTACTAAAGCAAGTTGAATAAGATGTTTTGTTCAACTCAGAACTGATATTTGGGATTTCCATAATTCAAATATAAAGGCATTTAGAAACCTTGGATTCGTAATAAAGCAGGCGAGAGACTTCACAAGTATACACACCATTACAGTCTTGTACAGATCATTTGTCAGAAATCAAAAAATTCAAAAAAAATCAAAATTTATTTATTCATGTAGGTAACAATGTACACTTATGAACGTCAAAAAAAAAATTAAATGAATTTAATTTTACATTTACTGCCAGTTCTCAAATCAAGGGCGTAGAACTGAAGAGAAGAACTGGCAATAAACTCTCCGCCACTCTTTTTAATCGCCAAGTTTTTTTTTACACAATGCTTGTAAGGAGCTGCAACCACTACACCATGTTCCATATGACATATTGAGTAATAAAGAATAAAAAAATAAATTAAAAACAAAGATTTGTCCTCTATCAGCAGGAGGCATGGTGAAATAGGAGCACGCACTTACACACTCGTGAGAACAACTCGCAAATACGTAGTATAAACAACTAATATCACCGCATACACGAATTCAAGTACGACCAGTCACCACAAGTAGCACCCGTTTACGAGTATGACGCATGGCCAGCCATCGGCCCCCTCGCCATATTTTAGGGAGAGAGACAACCCGACGCATGGACGCCGAAATCATCTGGAGACTGGAGTATAAGGCGCAATCTGGGTTCTTTATGAATTAAAGTATAGGGTGATGTTGGAGTGGGTACAAAACAACTAGCTCCTAGCGGTAGAACGACCCAAGAGTGCGCCGAGATTATGCACTTACTATGTACATTTTAAAGATTTTACGTAAAAAGAAAAAAAACCCCGCAGTTTTCCAGTGTTTAGGCCTGGGTGGGTGCCTGTTAGTTACGTTAGGAGGCGACGGCAGACATTACACAATGTTTGACTAATTAATAAACTGCGTAGATGTTGCAATGTTTTTATGTGGTATAAATTTAAATACTTTAATGTGTAATGGTAGTTAATTTCCGATTTCCTCTTTCCTCCTCAAACCCATTAATTTTTTTTTCATCTGTCCTTTTTTATTTGCTTTATTGTGTTTTATGTAATTCGTCTTATGTTGTCTTGTGTCAATTTCGTCTTATGTAATTTTTGCCCTTATGTCTTACCAAATCCAATTTAATTTATTTTTTCCAATAAATGTTCTTTCCATTTAATTATGTCAAATGTTATTATATTAATTTTATTTTTGGATGTATTTAACTGCCTTGATATTGTTTTAATTTGTTTTATTGATAAAGAGTTTATTTATTCACTTATTTTAAACAAATCTTGAAAAAAATGTAATTGTTTCAAAGGTTGCCTGCATCTGGAAATAGTCACCATTTGTTTATCAACCGCGAATTGAAAAATTGATCCTCAAGTGAATGTGTACACACGAGTTGGCGTTGCATGGAGTGCTTTTATAGATTTCTCAGTATTATATCGAGATCTCTTCTGTATTTGTTGTGTATTTGAATTGCATTTCAAAAACATGAGATTAAAACAGTATAAGCGTTTAGTTGGTAGTTTTTGTAGAAAATAAACAAGGCTAAATTTACAGACCAAGATCAGGATGAGTATGAGGTCTCAGGTTGAATTCCCGGGTGATGTCAAATTAAAAATCAATCTAGATAAGCCGCCCAGTTTCTTGGAGCAAATTATTCCCGAATGTGCTATCATGGATACGATAATACGCTTGACACTACCTTTATTTATATTCTAACATGAAGCCGTATTCGTCCAAAATAAAAGGATTTTAAAATTCAAAATATATTATACCAGTTAAGTCTATACAAATACTTATGTAGGTATTTGGTTTAATTTTTACTTGTCGGAAGCCCTTATAGAACAAACTTGTCACACAATATGTCAAATGATTAATCACATAATGTTCATTAGTTCCGGGGTTAAAGTCAATAAAGCGTGATATAGAGCTACGTCACGCAACTCCACCACAGGAAAATAATATTTGAATGTTAGTATAATTACGCTTATTTTTCTACATTATCGAGCATGTACATAGTTGAATTATTGAGTCTCAGTCAGTATGGTGATCATTTAATATTTGTTATTCCATCATCAGATAATATTTTAAATCTTTACAAATAAATTAACATAATTCGTACTAATGAATAAAACGTTAATTTTAAAAATAGAAATAGCATTCTTCACGTAAATACTTATAAAACTTTCAAATTTGAAAATAGAATTTGCCGTGATAAGTGAAATTCAAATTAAGAATGTAAAGCATAGGCACATTCTTAATTGCCAGTATTGCTTTTACTTTAGAAAGTTTCAAAAGTTTTTTATAAGTATGATATACATTCAACACTGAATTCTATGCTTTATGAAAATAGAATTTAAATATTCTGAAGTTAAACTGAATATACAATCTAGGCGTGAATATGTTCGTCCTTACATTTCGTAATACCCATAGGTATTCCTTCATAAATTATGAATCCGGCGACACGATACAATCTCACACGATGGGAATATTATACCGATTTCCTATCGACCCCTCAGTTTTTCAAATTCACGCCTTATGTAGTTCGATTTTCCATTTCTTCTTTATACATATGCTTCGGATTATTCCTAATATTGTTAGGAATTTTTGCCATTACAAAATTGTAAATTGTTTTTATCAAAATCTTTAGAAATATCGACGGAGGGACCATTTAGTTATCATTTAACAATCTTTTATTAAAAAGATTTTCTTACAGAGCAGCGTTAAGCGTACGACTTTGCGCTCGTGCATTCGAATAACTGCGGTGCACTTATGAATTCTATGTGTGCCATTAACCTCGGCACTTACGTTGAAAGAAAACATCGTGAGGAAATCAGTACAGAAGGTTGATCCCCTACTTGTCTAATAAAAATGATCACTAAACAATTACATGCGAGAGTAGGTTTTAAATAGATTTTCATTAAGAGTGTTCAGAAATGGCGGCAACAGTAAATCGCACCTTATTACGTGGAGACGGATTATCATCTTTCTCGATCTCTATCTATCTTCAGTATAGGGCAAAAATTGATTGCATTCCATAATGCATGCATCACGTTTAAAAGACGAAAACAAAGAGTGTGTGTACTTATGTACACGCGTTAGAAGTTATACTTCTTTGGCGTATGGAATTAAATAACTAAAATGCAGGAGTGATTAACGATAAATAATAAAATTAATCAAAAAGATTTTATTTAAATAAATCAATAATTAGTAAATACTATCACCGTCGTATATGAAATTGATTTAAAAACACCAAAATAATATTTATTTATTCTGACTGTTGAATTGTACAGTTACCAAACACGAGTTCTAAATATAAAATTACTAGAATATACAACTTGAACATAGTTATCGATTTTCATGCCACCTAGACCTAATTTTACGATGTCTAATTAGGTGTTCACTCACATCATGTTTTCTACATCGCGCCAAAAGAAGTATTACCTCAAAAAAATGACGATTAGTCCCATAAAAGTATAAAATGTTTACCATTTCTGAAAACAAAAAAAGAATAACTTATGTTAAAGTCGGATAAGTTTTTAAATAATGTATAGATATTTTAAACAATTAACTCTTAGGTAAATTTTAACATGTCACAACTTAGACTATATCATATTAACATATCACTATTTACCCTATCTATCTTGAAATGCGAAATAGATATAGGTTCAATATATTTGTCAGAACTTGTGGGCTTGACAAAGCAGTGCATTACAAAGAGATTGACAGAGAAAGGCGAACGAATTGAATTGATATCATATACATCAAACGCTCTTCTGAAATCCATTGTTAAAGTTATTTTCATCCAAAAGCCTTATGGCGAATATTTTATATCTTCCTGGTATTCTTACTATAAGCTGCCTTTGAACCAATACATATAATTTTGTACCTCACTTATTACTTAACAAGTTTTTGTTGATAAGATGCAAGTGTTTAAAATCAAAACGCGATAAGAAACATAAATCATCAAGACAATACTTCTTCCTCGATTCGTCTTCAAGGGTTCCGCGAACCTTGAAGTGGTGGAGGAAGAACCCCCCAGTCGGTCCTCTTCTCTGCTATCTGCTTCTAGTTTGTGATTGCCACAGATCGGAAGTTTTGCACAACATAGATCGTAACTATGCCTTTATCCCTTCTGTCTGGGCAACGTGTCTAGCCCATTACAGCTTCTTAATCTGTATGGTGTTGATGTCTGTTCCGGTATGCAGAAAGAGCAATGGATTTACTTAAATAGTATTATTGTATACGGGTTTAATCTGAAGACAAGAGATGTGCTGTGTTGTGCAAATGCGTTGCTTGTTATCTTGTGATGTGTACAATTTGAAATGTAAATCTTGTGTGAATCAGACGTGATAACGTCTCAACAATATAACATGTTGGTAGAACTGTATAAATAGTACTGTATAAACGTTATTAATTAAGGAATGTAAGGTCATATAGATTCGAAGTCTAATAAAAATGTAATAAAGTCGACTGACGTATTTTTCTTCTTTTGGTGGCACCTTATTCTTAAAGTATGTTAACAGCTCAAATTGATAGTTGTCGTGCGCTACACTAGGTAAAAAGTTCCTCGGCAGAAGTGATGCCGGTCTACTCCCGGATATTCGCCAACCACTTCTTCCTTCTACCAGCCCATATCTTGCCATGAATTTTGCCAATTATAAGTTGCAACAAATCGTATCGAGGATGACACAGAACGTGTCCGAGATGTGCGATTTTTACGAAGTGTAAATAAATTAATAGTTGAAAACTTGTGCTTTTATACATAACTCGAGTAATTTAAGTACAGCGTAGGGTTGCTTATATATATAAATAAATAAATATAAGGTACTTCGCCAGTATCAAAGTTAACTTAAACATGAATTACTTTTTATTTGTGACATAACTTGCTTAAGACACTTGACATTGACATAAACAGAATAAAAGCAAGATGACGTAACGTAATTCCCGCCACAATATCGTTCTATTACGCCATGCTTCTTATTGGAACTAACCCTCACTTCACACAAATCCATTATAATCCACACATGCTATGGTGTTCTTTGTTCCCAAGGCTTGCTATTATCCTTGGATTTATCGTACATTAGTTTCACCGATTCATAGTAATAGCTTTTAGCACCCACCCGACAACTTGTGACTGAATTCTAATTATTTTAAATAGTTGTCGAATAAGAAAATACGTTTTTTAAAATTAGAATACTAATAAAAATAATCATATGGGTTCTGGTAACCAAGCCTCAGTCTGACTGTTTCAATCAATTTATTTCTTAGTATTCAAAGGCTAAAGAATTGATATCTTAATACTTTTATAGGCGTGGTGGCGAGTAAACAACTTCTGTGCCCTACCAGTGTATACTGGTGATTGTTAATTCTCATTTATGTTTTCCTTTACTATCCATACTACCTTACTTCGTGTACAAATAGTGAGGAAATGTAACAAGTTTACACAAGAGTAAACAAGTAGTTAGTAAATTATCTGCAACAAACAGAAGATATTACTTTGCCTACAGAGCAGTGTTGGCGTTGTGGATTCATTTCAAAATGCGACCTCATCTGGTCGTAGGTTCGATCCCGGGTGCGCGTGTGATGTCTTATGTCACGCACAGAAGGCTGATTACAACTTGTCTACTGATCACGAAACGGATACAAAATCTAAGGCCCATACTAACACGTGCGTAGCACTTTTATTTTCTTAGTTAAAGTAATTAACGTAGGTTATATCTTTGTCTGTGTCTTTGTCTAATATTAATAAGATGAAAGTGAATAATTTATTTATTTATTTATTCAATTACAGACGTGGCTAAACTCACAATAAAAATAGACTATAATATATACAATACAATATTAATTAAAATAACATAAAACAGTACATTCTAACCCCTAATACCCTCCAAGTATACCCTCAAATCAGAGTACACTACCGCCATACGCTCACCAAATAGGTCGCTCTCCGGTGAAGAGTCGAGAAACACATTAAGCATCGAGAGTAATCGAGGAATGGGAGCTTGTTGACGCTGGACAGTGCGAGCCGAACGCACAGCAAAGAGGTTATGTTTCCGGCAGCGGTATAATAAACACATGAAAAACATCTTGTCAATATAAAGAGCAACATTTACTCACTCCACTATTTATAGAATTTGTCACGTCCTATTCTATAAAAAGACCGCAACATAAAAAGGTTACAACATAAAACCACGACTTATGTCACCCGGGTACAAAATTAACAACCATTTAGCCATTTGTTGGGCTTATAGCTGATTTAAAATTAAAATAAGCCGTACTCTAGGGTATTAGGGTGCGGGACCCTAAGAACACACCCCAAGAATAATTAATACCCTGATTTCATGTTATTGCATTCCCTGTATATGGCACAATCCAGGGTTTAGTGTTCGTACATTATTAATGATGTTTTGTTTAAAAGCTCTCAAATGTTTATTTAACGCCCATTGGAGCTTGTAAGTTCTTAAAATACACCGAAAAGGATTTATATTGTTAACAGACAATTAACATTCTTAATTTCTTTACCTAACTTAAATTAATACAATATAATAAATAATTGTTAAAGGAATTATAACATATTAAGAGATCTATCAGTATATTATATATTTATATCTACATAACAAAAGCTCAGCTTAACGTTAAAGTAACCTACCTATATAATTTACTGGGAATTCGCGTGTAATCTTTAAATTCCTACGAAGGAATATTCCTATTCTAGTATTTGAGAGTTGAGCAATATTATATTAGCTATCTGTAATTAGGTTTCAGTACCACATAAAGCGAAGTAATATACCCAAACAAATTGGGCACTGAGCTCTCTGATTAATTTGTTATTAAGAACATTCCAAGTATCATAATTGAATATTGCTAATGCTACTGTTCAGCTGAATTCGATATAATTATACATTGAATTGAATTTATTAATGATACATAATGATGCATGAAATTATGCATTAGTAATATTACCAAATTTCACATTATATAGGAGCCAGTGCAATGGAATGTCATCTTTATATAACTAAATCAAAATACGATATAAAATGTATAGCAAAATTTGTTTCTAAGCGCAACACTCAATGGCGGTTGGAATAATTCAATTATGGGGTAGCGTAGTATAATGTTCTAGCGTAGTATATTCATTATGTTGTATGTAGCTTAAGAGGTAGGCTAAGTCAAAAATCATAATAAGGCAAAACAAAGTTCACTACATAGTTATGAAAATGATTTAATCTCGATTAATATATTTTATTAAATATCTTCCCTTAATACAAAATGATACCATCGTGTTTCAATTTATGAATAATAAAGAAATATTACCTTAAATAGTATATACAAATATTATATGTGTATGTTTTAACGAATAAATTCTAAAACTATTGGACCGATATTAATATATATATATATATAAAATTCCAAAATATAACGAAACATTAACGCCCAGACGTGCGATGCCTAGCACGCGTAAATCTTAGTTAATAAAAGAAAGGCTTAATTAATAATTCGAATCAGTATATTTTAATATCTAAATATGAGTAATTATTCGATTTTATTTATTACATTACAATATAAATAAACTGAATTTATTTCATGTTTGAAATATTTGAATAATGAAAAGCAATTTATACTTTCAATGTATCGAAACTGTGTTTGGCAATTCACATTAATCAGACAATTTCAAATATATTAATCCTATACAATTTATTGTATGTGGTTTTTACATAAATACATAATAATGAAGATTACCATTTAGATTGCATTGTACAAGATACTAATATAATAATGAAATGCACCGCAAATATGCCATCTGGTGTCTTCCATTTCATCTGTAACGATCTAAAGATTCACTTCGTAAACGTTTAAATTAATTTTAGATTTAGTAGTTAAATTGATCATAAAATCATCCAAAACATTATTCAGACGCAACGTTAGAATATTTAAAAGGTGAATTGTAAAGTTAATCCCTTGAAAATAAACTTAACGTAAACTGAATGGCGTAAAGATAGTGTTTTCAAAAGCTAATGCTGCAGAGGGTAAGCAAACTTGACAGGAGAATGTTCGGAACATTTTCAGAGATTTTTAACATGTAAAATGTGAAAATGTAGTTCGAAAGAAAAACGCAACAAGACTACATTACTTTCGCTAAAGGAAGCGATTTAAATATTTTTCAAGAATTCAAACTGACTGATAATAAATGATATATTTTAAACGGTGTAAATAAAAATGTCGTTTGTCAATTAAGAGCCGTGGATTAAATTTTATATTATACGTATATGAAAACGTTCGTGGCTGTTATGAAATAGCGTTGATAGTTCAAAATCAGAAGCCGTATTCTACATTAATAATGCTTTCAGATGAACAGCAATATTAAGAAGTAAGCTAAAATTTTAAGTCAGAAGCTAGTGTAGTAGTGTAGCTAGTGTAGTACTTAAAAATTACGTAACTTTAATATAAAGGCCCTTCAAAACAAAGCTTATAATATAAACTCAAAGAATTATATAGTAGAATGAGCTTAATCATTCTTTTTTAATAGAAATATTTTTATTTATTATATATATTACACTCTATGTGTATAAAGTATAAACTAATAAATTTATTCTATTCTATTCTTTATTTTCAATGGCGACTTCTGTGTCAATCACAATTCCGCCAATGTCGCGTTCTAAGTGTTATCACGGTGAGGATAGATTTGATGGATTGAATTTAATCTAAGCAGAGTTACCCAAAACAAAAATGACTTCTCAAAAAAAAAGACAACACACACAGATATATAATAACATATACAAAAAGTTAACATTAGTTAAGTTATGGAAGGGCTAATAAATATATATTACTATGGAAAATCAAGCGTCCATGTTGTCATTAGCTGTCATTGTCATATTGACGTAAAGAGTAAAGAGAACTATAACAGCCGGACGTCAAAATACCTACGTAAATCAGACTTAGCGATAAGCCTCGTGTCTGAATATTGCCCTAATTATCGGACTTATTTAGTTACCATGGTTACCATAGTTTTTCATAAAAAAATTCGTAACCACGGAAACGAATAAAAAAACGAATGGTAGATTTATGTAGTGGAATAAATAAAAATTGATAATATATAAAGATAATTGTACCTCATCCAGTAATGGATTGTGAAAGATTTTTAATATCAAGAAATATCCAATGTACTAAAATATATAAATAAGTGCGTTCAATGAAGCTGTTTCTGAAATAAACTTATACAACTGCTTAAACTTTTTTTCAATTTGCATAGTTTATGGTTCAATACTAAAAATTTCTTGGCTAATATCCAAACTCAAGACATATTTTAAAACTTAGATTGATTTCACTTCAGTTACTAAACAAATTTCAGTTCTAATTCAATGCGTTAGAGTGTAAATTTGATAACATAAAACCGTGTCTTCTGAAAATACCATTGCTATGACAGTATTATGATAGATGTCTGGGGTCAATGAACTGAATAGTAGAATATTCTAAATATCATTTTAATGTTTGTATTTCAAAATTGGAACACAATTTATTACGAATACCCTGAGTTCGTAAGATGGAAGTGGGTAAGTTATTTTGTAATAACCGGTTTAAATTAAAACGGTTTTCCGAGTTTTAATTTTTTTTTTTATTTGAGTCTTAGATTAAAAAGAGTGGCGGAGAGTTTATTGCCAGTTCTTCTCTACCGTTCTACGCCCTTGATTTGAGAACTTGCAGTAAATGTAAAATTAGAAGCATTTAATATTTATTTCTTTCTTGACGTTCATAAGTGTACATTATGTTACCTACATGAATAAATTTAGAAATAGAAAAAGAAGAATAATTTAGATTTTTGAATTTGAATTTAAAATGGGATTGAAGCAAACATGTATTGAAATCTTTAATTATATATAAGATTTGAATATTTCCTACTATTTACGAGTATTGATTGTGTCGTGAAAATTGCAAAATTGCGAAGGGTGGATTTTGATCTGATACATTTATTCTGTTCATTTGCATGTTACGATTTTTCAATTTTGTTATTAAATTTATGTTCTCCGATTTGAACTTTTTTTGTTCTCAGGAACATACGTTGCTGTGATTAACAAAGGCTTCTTATAAATAATATTCTATACTAATATAATAAATATTTGTTTGTTTGTAAGCAATAAACTCCAACACTTCTTTAACAACTTAACGATTTATATTTTATTAATTAGATAATAATTTATAAATTAACTGAACTCAGATTGTTTGATATGCAAGTAGTTAATTTGATATTATTATATGAAACTAGTAAACATAAAAAAAGTCTTAAATAACAATAAAAAGAAACATTTTATATTATTCAGTAAAGTTTTTTGGAATTTGAACAGTCCTATAAAAAATAATGTATATTCTAAATTAGATTCTAGACCAGTCTACGTACAAAATTTACAGCCTAAACTATCGTATTTCAAAATCGTATCGTGTCTTATAAAAAATAAATTAGAAGTGTTTAACATAAGGGGAGTTTAAATTAGTGGTTTTGTTCTCGATGTGGTAATAGCTTCACACATATGGTACAATACACCTTCTAATGTACACTATGGAGCTATAATTATAAACAAACACTGGGTGTAAGCTCTTTGTTTGTACCTATTATACAACTCTACAATAAATAAATTCTCTTAGGTTTAATTTGACTTAAAATACTAGGTGTATTTCGAAATGTAAATTTCTTGTGTGTACATAGGCTGCCTCGATAATGTACGTCTCAAATGATACGATGATTGGGTCCCATAGATAGACTTTTAAAATAGGCTTATATGATCTTCATACCCCGTACAAATTTATCGCTTAATACACTTCTCTTGGTAACACAATCAAATCAGTACAAAAATACTTATTTTATTTACAGGTTTTTTTAATTTATTTATGTACAGTTATTTTTTTACATACATTGGTAACACAATCATTAGAAATATTCTTATATTATTTACAGATTACTTTTTTATGAATTTTAATAAAGTTTTTTTTTTAATTTTACTCGCCCTATGTACTGTGGGAGATATGGTTTTATTGGTGGCTTGTTAATTCACGTATTAGTATTTAACTAACAGCAAATTGTTTCTGGTTAGTAGTAATGTATTACCATAAAAAATGGATACATTGAAAAAAAATAGTTTGTGGGAGCTGCATTGGGTCTTCAAAGATTGTCTGCTTATTCTTCTAAAATTTTCGCCTTTCCCTCAGTAATTAGGGGTATGTGGGATTTATTGTCTCCTTGTCGTCTAACCCTAGGTAAGTTACACATCTCTTGGTAACACAATTAAATCAGTACAAATATACTTATTTTATTTACAGGTTTTTTTAATTTATTTATGTACAGTTATTTTTTAAATACATTAGTAACACAATCATTAGAAATATTCTTATATTATTTACAGATTACTTTTTTATGAATTTTAATAAAGTTTTTTTTTTAATTTTACTCGCCCTATGTACTGTGGGAGATATGGTTTTATTGGTGGCTTGTTAATTCACGTATTAGTATTTAACTAACAGCAAATTGTTTCTGGTTAGTAGTAATGTATTACCATAAAAAATGGATACATAGAAAAAAAATAGTTTGTGGGAGCTGCATTGGGTCTTCAAAGATTGTCTGCTTATTCTTCTAAAATTTTCGCCTTTCCCTCAGTAATTAGGGGTATGTGGGATTTATTGTCTCCTTGTCGTCTAACCCTAGGTAAGTTACACATCTCTTGGTAACACAATTAAATCAGTACAAATATACTTATTTTATTTACAGGTTTTTTTAATTTATTTATGTACAGTTATTTTTTAAATACATTAGTAACACAATCATTAGAAATATTCTTATATTATTTACAGATTACTTTTTATGAATTTTAATAAAGTAATTTTAGTAGTGTAAGGTTCGTCCTAGAGATGAGACCTTACCTATTTTTTCTATAATATGTGATTCTATGTACCTTTCTAACAATTTTTTTTTATGAAAACTGAAGCAATCATTTTAGAAAAAATTTCTATCCAAAAATAAAAATATATCTCTTTGAAAGCTTTTTTTAATGTTTCTTACACTAAGATCGAAAGTTAGAATCGGAATAGAAATATTCGCAAACATTTCTATTGTTTGTGAGAAAATTGCTAAATAAAACCATTACAGCTTAACTACTGCGCAGACATAAGGCAGACACGTAGAATTTATTCGTTAAAATCCTGATGTGTGAAAATAAAAGATAGGGTATAGCTCGTTGGCGAAAGTTCTTAAGTGATTAACAGCCATAGGTGCTATTAAACATTATTATTTGGCTGGTAATCAAAACCATGAGCTTCGGCGTATACCGAAGATGCTTACTCCGATGGATGGAGACGAAGACAAATAATATGAACATCCAATATTAGTTTAATAAAAAACATTCAAAGCAATATATTTCGTATCAGCGCGTTATTGAAGCGCAGAAGAAACAAATGTACCATGACTGCGCTCCAAGTTTTTGTCTCGATGTCTCATATCCGAGGACATGAATGATAAATGACCGCCGAGTGCTGCTTGTAGGTACAGTCAGACGTTTAAGATTATAAAACATATTTACCAATATTCAAGCGAGCCATCAATCGTAGAACTTATATAAACAACTCAAATTTAATTTAATTACACAAATTAAATTCAACGAAATACAGCAACTAACTTCACGGCCAATAGATGGCGTTGAAATGAGTTTTTAATAGATAATATAGTTTATTAATCTGTGCCAGGCTTTGGCTGGCCACGATTGCTCTCACAGCAGCACTCGAAACATGGATGTAAATAATGGAAATAATTTTCGTTAATATAGATAAATAAGTTTTTCAATAGTTATATAAAAGTACAGAAAAATTAATAATACTACTGAGGTTTTTGTTTATTAAAAAAATATTGTTTTAATTAAAATATTGATTCTGTGGAACAATGATATGGTGCGCTTCCTCAAAGAAAGATCGTGAACCAATTTTACTACTGACTGGATGAGTAAATAAATTCTCACTCACAGAGCGTGAGAGATCTTGACAGCTCAGCTGGGTCTGTCTTGGCGGGAGTAGCTCGACCGGAATTGGCGATTTCTCGCGACTAGCGCAAGGAAGTCGTCTGCGAGATTCGAACCTCAACTTAGGCCGCCGAAGAATAACCTCGTTAGCGCATTTCAGGGTATGACATCATCGTTGTGTTTTGCCGTAGCTAGATGTCGGTTCAAGCCCATCAAAGCAAAAATACAATTTGACAGCAAGTAACAAATGAGTATTTAGTTGACAGGAAATGTGTGTTAGTTACTTATACTGTGTGTAATCACACATATATCTATATATATCTCAGATAATCCATTGAAATGTTACAATTTGAAGGCCAAACTGAATATTTGATAGAGGACGCAATTTTATTTATGGGACATGTATGTGGGGTCAATACAAGCTTAACCTCAAGTTTGTGGGGTTGGCGCCTTTATCCCTATGCCGCCATGTTGGGAAAAGGGGTAAAAACACATTTTTGGCTATATCTACTAAACTATCTATCGAACATAAAGTTTGTAAAAACACAGTTTGTAGCAAATCGCTGTGCCTACAATTATGTTTATGTGACTTTTTTATCATAAATGCAGAATTTAAAAAAAGTTCTACTAAAATTGCATCCTCTATCAAATGTTCAGCAAATGTCTTTACTCCTTTTAAAACAATATATATTCGCTCGTTTTGTAGATTCAGATAAATAGGTTGCAACGCTTAAAAACGAATCTTTTTTACTAGACGTAGATAAATGAATTTGGTAGCATCTTTTTTCTTTATTTAGTTTCACATTACATATATTTAAAAACGAAAAAAAGACATTATTTTATAAATAATTTTAAGTTTACATAGCTTCAATCCGGTAAAAAAGTGTTTTCTTTAAATGTGTGAAAGCTATGTTAATAAAAGACAATACTCATATTTAAATGATCTTTCAGCGTTATTGCCGACCGTACATAAATATTAATATTTTCATACCTTGTAATAAAAGATTCAGAAACGTTGCGGCCGTTGTTTATTTTTTGTGAATATTAAATATAACTTAACTATTTACATCTGTAATATAACAATAACACTGTTTGTATATGTTTGATTCAATTTCCCTTTGGCTAAATTATTGGCCACCTCCGTCGTTTATAGTCCGAGATCCCACTGCAGGATTGTATACATTATGTACTACGTATATGCCTTACAAAAAAAACTTTTAGAATTGTAGTTTTCGAGTATTGGTATACTAGGCATATGGCCAAAGAAGAAAAAATCTATTTTTTAAAGATCAATTACATTGAAGATGTCCTTTCAGCGTTTTTAAATTGAAATTACTTTTATTTCTTTTAGTTTCAAAAGAAAATACGCCTTTGTCTCTACAATCTATTACAATTATTTATGTGAAATTTAAATGAGCCCTGACAGTGTAATGTTAAATTAACATTGTAAAAAGAGGGTACTTAAATCGATAAAAAAGCATTTTTAAATAAGGTATTAAAATCACATAAGAACGAAATTCGTTAAACCTAGCAATACTATTGTTTAGTTAGCGCTTGTATTTTCTAATTCCAAACAAGTGTATATTCAAACCAATTAAACAAACTTATACTAACCTTAATTAGTTTTAAAACTGAAATTATATGCAACTAAATGAATAACATTTAATTATCGTGTTGTTAGTTTATATTATATTTTTAATCTGTTTAAATAAAAAAAGGAGAGAGGGAAGTTATTCCCCTCTCAGCTTACACAAGCTATTAAATCTCAGTCTAATTTAAAGTTGTAACATTTATTTACGCAAAGTGTGACGTCACGTATGTTTTGTTTTTTTATAGAACAGGGAAGAAACGGTCTGGAGGCTCACTAACATTGTGTAGCGCTCAAAGACACTCATATCAAAATCAAATGTTAAAAACAATTTGTTATATGCTATGCTAGTTGTACATTATTTAACGCATTTGCCGGATCTGGTGCTAATCCTGGCGCGCGTAAATTGTCTTTTATTATTTGTTTGTTAATTAGATTCCTATTTATGTTTGCAGTGTCAAGCTTAGGATTAAGACTAATTAAATTAGTTGATTATTAATTATACTATTTTAAAGTTAGCAAGGAAGTACAATATAAGAAGTATTAATCCTATTATTAATTTTATTTTAATGCTTTATTGGAGCAGCGTTGGCATTTAAGGAGTGTAGGCCTAGTGGCTTCAGCGTGTGACTCTCATACTTGAGGTCGCAGGTTTGATCACCGGCTGTGCACCAATGGAATTTCTTTCTATGTGCACATTTAACATTTGCTCGAACGGTGAAGGAAAACATCGTCAGAAAACCGACATGTCTTAGACCAAAAAAAGTCGACGGCGTCAGTACTGGCCTATAATATTTAAAAATGATCATGAAACAGATTCAGAAATCTGTTTCATTTATTTTTGGGCCACTGATTTTTTTTAATGCTTTATTAAATTGAATTATTATATTCCATTAAAATTTAAATAATTCTTAATTTTCATAAACTGTATATATCGTTACACAACATACAATATTATATTGACTAAAATTTAACAATTCAAACGGAAAATAATGTAAGAAAAGAATCACTATTTCCCTTAGATGAAGCAAATTTTATTTCCATAAATCTATTCTTTCATTTGCGAGTATGAAAATTTCTCCAATTGTAATATCCTATCATACAAGGGTGCATAGCCAATGATATGGAACCCTTTTTTAAGTATATTTGTATATTGATATGGGTCTTAAAACACTGGCTAAGATAACAGGGTAATGCTTCTCTTTTATCACGTGTCAACTTTTGTCCTTTTCTATAGATACATAAATTTTGGCGTTCGCCTTATCTAGGTATTGACTTTCACTATTTATTTTATCTATGATAACTATTTATGGGGTTCGTTTCAGCCACGTTCAATATATTTATATACTAAATTAATAATAAAAGCTTATGTCTAAGTAATAGAACTGTGATCTCATCTTCCCCACTTACACGCACATTTGGTCAGTCGTAGGTTAAGTCCTGGCTAATTAAGCCAGCCTAGGTACTTTCAAAAGCTCCGAGGATTTCTGCTTACAGCCGTGCATTCGAGAACTACGTGGGTGGCTGATTCCTATGCCCTGAAACCCCTGCCCCTGCATGTGACTATCGCGCCAAGGAAAAGAGATGTTTATTTAGCTAAAACTGGCCCTGGCCCTAAAAAAACTTATCTTTATTTAAATGCGTGTTTGGTGTCTCACACACTTCAAGTTGATTCGAATGGTTACAGCTATAGTTTTTTTTTTGTATTTAAGACGTTTTGTACACGACAAAGCCAGTCTTATACGAGAAGCTTTATTAGCTAAAGACATTCTGAAATAAATTATTATAAAAACGCGAACGATTTATGGAGATGAATTCATTGAACTTTCAAACAATGAACTTTCTAAACTTTATTTCGATCGGTAGAGGCGATATACATTGAAAATAAATTGCCAAACCAACTACTGAAATTAATGTATAAATTATTTTACGTTAAGTAGTTCATTGCCTCTGAAAAGGTTATTAATGTTGTCTTTGTTTACCTATCTGTAAAGTTTTAACTTAGCTTTGACATTGTACAAAGTTTTAAATAGAATTTTACAAGAACAGCTAATATATAAATGTCGGTACGTACGTAACAGTACTAAAAATTAATCCCTCCATGCCAACTGCGACAAATCGAAGATAGGGGTCTGTGATTTCAATTCTACCACAGTAATGGTCGATAAACCGATTTGTTGGGTACACTCGGCCACAATAACAACGTAATTGCAAACCCAATCACCGCAGAACACACCCTATTGTATACACGTTAAGAATAAATTGCCGTGAAACAGTTTCTGCTTAGTCATTTATTAGCGGTGCAGTCGATCTTTGCAACGATATTTCACGGTAAATACCCCTAGTGGTAACGTATTCTGAACCCCGCATATTGCTTTTAGGTAAATGTTTTGAACCTTATGTAGAGGCAATAAGGTTGTTATTTATGACTATTCCGTGCCATTTGAGACGCCTTCCTGCAGATTCGTTTCGGATTATCCATGAATTGTGTAAACGAACGACTGGAACGTGACTGCAGTTGGATAAATGATCTAACAAGCATATTGTATTTGACATTTGTGTATTAGATGTCAAATGTCAAACAAAACTTTGAATCTAATACACAAATGTCAAATACAATATTTTTGTTTTTATGAAACAGATTTTTATCTATTTGTGTTGTATTTTAATTTTTCATAGGTATTATCTAAAGTGATAGTGGTGATTTAAATATTTGATCAAGTTGACATTCAATACAGCTTACAATATATACTAATATAATTGAGGAGATCTAATTGAGTTTTTATTTGTTCCAAAGAAATTTAAAACCTGGACTGAATTGAAAAAAAAATTTCATATTAAATTTTTTAATAAATTAACACGTGATATTTGATTTATTTACAAAATATATCATAAAAATTACTACACTTTTTTGTTCTCCAACACCTTATTAACTTTAATTACCATAGCACTTACACACTAAACCATAAAAACAAAATTTCATACAGTTACGCCCGTCTAGACAATGCGACTAAAATTCGCTCGTTTATTCATCACATTCAATAACGATCTCTTGATAAATGGTGATGTAGAATCATTACGATTTATGCTCGGTTTGAGAATAAGTGCGTGTGGCAGATACCAACATTAGGATAAGTATTGTGTTTCAAAGAAATGTGCTTTGTGATTATCTGATGAATCCGAACTGATATTGATAATGAAATCGTATCTACTTAGTTTTATAGTACGTTCAGATTAGGGATGATTGCATTAGTAATTCAAAGAAAATAATAATGTTTGGTATTAACTATTTGGTATTACAATAAATAAGGTGATTTCTATTGTAGTAGAGAGATATTTGCCTTTGAGATTTTTTTTATAGAACAGGGCCAAATGGGCAGGAGGCTCATCTGATGTTTAGTGGTACCGCCGCCCATGGACATCTCGATGCTAGAGGGCTCGCGAATTTTAAGAATTTTAAGAATGAATTTTAAGAATTTATACGCTCTTTTTTTGAAGGACCCTAAGTCGAATTTACTATGACTTAAAGTCTTATGACACCTAGATGGGGTCCATTAACCTCGCTTCTAGTCTTGTCAGCTCTCTTCGCCTCATCCGCATTAATAGTTTGGGCCATCTGGCTGCTATTCTGGGTTATGATGGAATCTTTACGTAGTGTATCCACTGACAGCAGAATTTCTGCCGTTTCTTTCAGCGTTTGGCAGGTACGAGATGTCCTTTTTGCCCGACCACGTTTCACACCTATATAGCAGCACAGACGTATTTCAGAATTATTTCCTTGACTGCCATAATGACTGAAACTGTGCAAAGGTTGCTCGTACATTCTCCGTCGATAGATTTTTACTGAAATTATAAACATTGTTAATTCTTCAAACTATTGAACATTATATTCAGCTTCAATACATATATTTCACTCTCAGGAAACACTGGTTCGAATTGTGAAATTATTTTTAGGATATTCTTTTATCGAGACTATATAATATCACTTTATAATTTTGGTTGTTTTGAAATAAGCAATATTTCCTATATTAATATCGAGTACATTGGCTTAGTAACTTTAGTGTATGGTGTTCATGCACATGTTTGAGCCCAAGCTGTTAATCAATAGGTTTTTCTGTATTTCTTTAAATATTATATTATTATCATGAATTTTTTTTTTACCTAGTGAAATCATAATACTGAAAAATATCAGATTTTTTAATGAAACAGGGCAAACGGGCCTCACTCACCTGAAGCTAACTGATACCTATAGCTGATAGCCCATAGACACTCCAATGCCAGAGGGCTCGCGAGAGTATTGCCGGCCTTTTAATTTTTGGAATTGGTTCAGAAATACTTCAGTGGGCAGCTGGTTCCACCCCTCTGCTGGTGCTGCTAAACTGCATACAAAACGTGGAATGGCGGAAGTCGAGGTGATAAGGGTGGAATTTTTGAATTCACTTTTCATTATAAGCTTTGATTAGAGTAATCCCAAAATGGTTTAATTAACGTTTAATTAGATAAAAATTGTTGTTTAAACTTACTTAAATGTTCATCATATGTATATAAAATCACCGTTTCTCGAACACGCGTAATTTAAAAGTAAAAAATATTCGGAACGAAATTTTATATACACTTTAGGCATTGTATTATAGTCAACCGGAAAGAGAACCGGCGAAGCAGTTATTATAACAAATATAATTCTTATTTGCCACGTCAATATATTTATTCACAATAATATAAAACTTTTTTCTATGTATCAAGATACTGGTTTATATAAAAAGACACAAAGTTTTTGCCATAATAAATATCAACAATTAAGAAACCATTAAATTATTATAGTGAAACTCTTCCATGAAATAACCTTTAACATAAAACTTACTGTGAACAACATTTTCCTTGCTTTAAAGCAAGTGTTTAAACACCCTAGAAAAAGCTAATAAAAATCCTCATAATACCGTCCCAGTGAAAGTTAAAAAACGTAGATACGACACGTTGTTAGGTCATAAGTCATTGTATGGAAAACTGTGGGTCGCTGTCCTATACTGATCGAAGTCTATACATCACGACGCGGACAATAGACACTAGGGCTGACAAAAGAAATTGAGGGATTATACGGTTGACATATTTTTAAATTTCAATCTTGCTTAGGGTTCTCAATGTGAGATTAAAAAGTAAAATTCAGGATCGTTAAACATATGATTAAGAAAGTACTAGGAAAATTCATTTAATGAAAAATCAAATGAATGAATAAAAAAAAGTATTAAAAAATACATTACACTTAAAGGTTATAGTTAATGAAAATTCATTATCTTTTACAACAAAGATATGTAAAAAAACAACTGTTTTAAATGATAACGTAAAGCGATATTTTAAAAAGCAACCATCAAACGGCTTACTCTATACCTTTTGGTACTCAAGGGATAGAAAAACAAAAATGTCCGACGAAATTCGTATTATGCTGGGACCATAGTGGACTACACTTAAGTCTGATATGAAGCGGTTGAAGGACGCCTTTGCAAAGGTAATAATGAGGTTATAGGTATTTAATATTGAAGAGGAATTCATAATCAAGGAAGTTGAACTTATAATGTATTCAATAAATCCCCAATATAAAAGAAAAAGCGCCAACCCTAAGTTGTACGCGTTTCACGCAAAGGGACGCGCTTTGTTCCCTTCGTCCATTGTAAGTCCCGAAATTAAGATGTTCGGAAAATAATAGAATTTCCAACGAACGCCCGGACTCCATGATCATTTTTCTACCAATTTATCGTACGGGAATATGTACTACTATTCGAAAATACGTGTCAGTATAGAATGGACTTACAAAATATGAAGCTCGAATAACGCCACTGTAATTTATTATTTTGTAGTATGGTTTTAATTTCTCTATTCGAGATTTTCATTCGCTTAATGAATCTTAAGTAGGTAGGCTGTTAATGTAATAACTTTAATTAGGAATTTGTAAACTGCAAGCCGGAACTACGGAACTATGACAAAATGACAAAAGCAATATTTCCATTATGACAATAAAATTTAAATTGGGAAAAAAGTCGTGTAATATTCTAAAATAAATTGCTATATATGTCACAAATAATTATACGAATTAGTTTAGTTTCGTCCGGTGTAAGGTGGCACTGACCTGATTAAAACGCTGGCGTTTTTTATGACGCGATCCACGCGCTGAAAGATTGCTCAGTATGGGTGATAAGGAAGAAGACCTCTGATGGGCGTGGTCCAGGACGACGATGCTACACGATTTAATATTGAGTATTCAAGTTGCACAGGCGACGGCGTTTTGCAAATCTTCCAGAGATTCTATAGTGTCGTCGTGGGCCAAAAAGAAGAGAGGGAGAGGGCTGGGGAGATCGATCTCACAGCCCACCGCGCATTGCTTATCTTCGCTCAGTGCTATCACTGGATCCAACGTCCCGCTGCAAACCCAGGTTAATGGGTCGTTTTGATTATGGTCCTTGCTGTGCCAAGCTCCATTTTACATCATTAATGGTCGCTGAATACCGAGGTTTGAACGGCTGATCGCGTGGCGGTTTCAATGGATTTTTCTTCTATGTGGGCAATTAAAACTTGCTCCTACAAGGCAAACATCATGTCGCCGCGTCTTGATCCCAAAAAAGTCAACGAAGTAAGTCACAAAAAGTACTAGATTATTATTATTTTATTTCTTATAAATAAAAACATTATCTGTGCACATGTCCTATAAAAGTGAACCAAATAGTTTTTATAAGCATACGCTGTGTCTGTTAGATTTTGACACCTCCGAGTCATGTCAAAATTGGAAGTAGTAGTAATTCTGTAGATTCAAAATCCAATTCCGCAAGCGTAATTTTATGTGATTTGCGGGTTTGTATCTGGATGGTTTGACTATCTCAGAATCCATAGATTGAGAAATTTTATTATAAAGGGTCCCCTAAATGCAAAGAAGCGTTTGCCAAACACAGTCCTTGGTTTCAGCGTTGGGAATACAAAACGCCTGTTCTTAGATGTGTCCGGAGTTGTTAGTCCATAGAGTTTGTGGATCCTAAAACAGATCAGTAAGATGTATAACTTTCTTAAGGAATAGGTGTTATGTAGAGTTTAACTGTGGTGTATCTAAACGGTCTACGATAGGCAACTTTATGAATTGCTCTATGTACACATTGCAACTTAATCAGTAAAGATTCAGCCGGTATACAGTAAATATAAATTGATTGACAAATGCTAAATAAATTATTCTATGAACGCAGTCCGCTACTCGTTACAGTCCATTAAACATATGCTTTCTGATCCTAGAACTCTGTGCATCAATATGCTTTTCTCAAGTAATCGATCTATTACTCCTAGATATTTAGTACTTTCTTAAAAAAGCGAGTGTCTAATTTATCTATTAGGTACGTGGTTAAAATGTCTAATGGAGAATAGTTCACTTGTGAGTATTGCAAATGTCATACGGAAATTCGGCTTTGGAGGCCAAAATTGCAAGCTAAGTGTATGTAGCAAAAAGAGAACTTTGTGTGAATGACACTTTAATTAAGTCGTTTAGAAATGCATTTCGAAACTGATTTATAACTAAGCCATATGAAACATGATTCAGTTGATCAAACTTGTTGTTTAACGATTAAACCACACTGACAATATTTTAGATAGATAGATCTAAATAAATATTTTTATCTATCTATGTAATCTGAGACAAAGGTAATGGAATATATATATGGAATTATATTTGATTATATTTTCTGTTTTATATATAAGCGGAATTTAGTAAGTAAATTAGTATTGGCTGAATAAAAGAACTATTAATATCATTTATAAATTCATGGGCTACAGTTCGCCACTGAATGGTTTTCACATTTGCCCTTGTAGCATTAAAAAAACAGCAAATAAATATATCAATTATTTCTCACTTGTGACAAACTGTCTTCCCCTAAATTAAGACAGTAAGTAGTGTTATTGGACACTTCTCACGTTAAATATCTCTAGCTCTATCTCTATTATTGATTGTATATACGTCCTTGATTAAGCTAGAATATGGGAAAATGGAATCAAGGAAAATTTGAAGAAAAAATTATAAAAAAATCAGTCAATGATTCTAATTAAAAAACAAGAAAATATCAGAGGATGAATTCAAGAACCGATAGACAACCGCAGAACAATTCAAATAATCACTGAATTGAAATTATTAATTTACGATACCACTGCGTTTTATATCAATGACGTTTCAATAAAATTATGTGCGCTATGAAATCTCTCGTTTATTTTTATTGCAATAAAGAGATCGTAAAGTTCAGTACTCCAGTTAATTTTCTGGGTTAATAAAGGATTTTACGATTTGAAGCTATTTCACTATAAACTACCAAAATATGTTAATGTGGGATCCGTATGTTTCAATTCAATAATGTAAGTTTTTTATTTGTTAAAAAATTTCTTCGTTGATACCGAACGAGTTGATACCTATATAACATTGAGCACCGGTATTGTAACTTCTAATGACGATATCGCGTCCATCTTTAATGTTATTTACTGGGCTATTCCAAAGTTATGACATAAGTTTAGAGATATTGAAAGAGCTATATCAAAGTTATAAATAAAAACGTCTCTAGCAATGTCGTTATTAGCTATTACAGAATACATATAAAGCTATGGGGCAGATAAAACGTCTTTGTTTATAAGTATTTTGTGGTACTTTTTAAATTAATAAGGCGATAGATTTTCTGCCATGGAAGCTACGAGCTATGTGCGCTGATACTAAGTCATGAAGGCAAATCCCTTGAGAACAAAATTTTTGAAGTCGCTGCCTTAATTCGAGTCCACTGAACGTCCAGAATGCTATGGCTAAGTTATGATTAGGGCTAGTCACAAAACTATGTCAGTCACAAGCAAGGAAACATCTGGAGCGGAAAATCTGATACCAACGGTTTTGAGGACGATGCTTCTTTCACTGGATCGGTCCATCTGGCTTCTGAATGGCCATGTGACCTTCTGTGTTACCAATCATCACGTTACTTCAAGTTCTAATCGCCTCTTTGCAACGTATAGTAATATGATATAATTCGTTGGTGGCATATGATAGATAGGCGGGGGTCCGTACTCGGAGTTGGATTTGGATTGATGCATTCGTGCGCTTGGCATTCCACGGTATTCATGAGAGCACCACATCTTAAAGGCCTTTAATCCTTTGCTTTTCTCAAGCTTATAGCCAAAGATAGGAAATAGCGCATCAATCTGAAACATTTATCGTGCTTGAACAAAAACTTGATCCTATCATTGGTTATATCCGCAAAATATCGATATTATATAAAATTTACGTCAATATCAATAAATGACATCTGGGACATAAAATAGAGCCGATGGTTTTACGCTTGGTCATAAAATACCAATAAAGTAGCAAAAAAGCGCTAATAAAAATTCTAAACAGCGTTAAGATTTCCCTGATGTGTCATCATTCATATATGTTATAATGCTATCGTGGATACCTTTAAAAAGAGTTGGTCGCAAAAACTTTCCAAATTCATCGGATTGTCTTCATACCGTGCATCACGCGAATTAAAATGCTTTGACAAAAGTTTAATAATTCAATATTTGTAGCACAAGCGGTATATGGGTTAAATTTAACAATGATTTTATGTTTAATCACTTGCTACCCGCAAATCGTTCGTGTGAAAAATATCTCTGAATGTGCATGAACAGAACGGAACCGCATTTTAATCGATTACTTTCATTTGAAGAACGCTGTGCATTCAGAATGAAAGAAAAATATAAACTAAAAATACACTGACGGACAAATGTCTAAATATATTCTATTGTGTATTATACTTGCTAAATGCTAAATATATTTACCTACTAAAAATAATTATCTAGTGAATATAAAAAAATAATGAATGCAGTTTTCCTTTGACTAAAATTTGCTTGACTTCTGTTAGAGTACTCCATCAGTTGGTGAACACTAATGACATCTCCACAATTTTAACTTAGCAATTTGTCTATTTATAGAATATAAACGAACGGGCGAAAGCTTATCTTCAAGATAAAAAAACACTGCTTTTTATCTTTTTTTTGCTAGACCCTTTTAAAGCCTCCGAGTTCTGTATCTGTTTCGTGATCATCAGTTTTTTCAATAGACAAGTAGCCGATCACCTTTCTGTGCCACACACATGACTTTTAGGGTCAAAGGCATGCCCGTCTCCTTACCATGCACATAGAAAGCTCATTGGACTTCTGCGGTTCGAATCTTCGACCTCAGAGATGTGAGTCGCACGATGAAGCAACTGGGCGAACACTGCTCTCTATTACCAAAATATTGGTTATAAACGTGTTATTTTGACGGTTATGTATATTACATAAGCGTAAAATAACAAATCAAAAAAAATTACACGGATTTTCGTTAAATTTGAAAAGTGAAAAATATAAATATAAATATATATGAAAAAATATCTTGACAACTGAAACTCACATTCGCTCCAATAATATTAAGCTGGAAACAAGTTTCCCAAAGATCTTTGTCCGGTTGCAGTAGTCGACGATTTCTAAGGAAATGTCAAAGTTATTTTCAATAATGCGGCCGCCGCATACAATATTGTTATGCATTTCCTTCTTTAGAGGAAATATATAACTCATATTTGAGTTTCTAGTAAGAAAACACAAATATCTCTTATCACTTACACGTAACACTATACGTATATAAGAGAAAGTTGCGTTAGTTTCTCTATTTATAACTGAAGAACCGATTTGGCTTAAAATTGGTGAGGAGGTAGTTTAAAATCAAAAGACGTAAGTGACCTTCTCTATCTTTATCCAGTTTCTTTGGGACGTTGTATAACAAAACGTAACAAGCAGAAAAACGAAAGATAAATCAGTCAGAACATAAGTCTAAATTGACACGGAATAACAAAACCCACGTGACATCTAAACGTAAGGTTATCTATGGTTAAGTATAATTGAAAAATTGTTCATTAGAAGTTTTCAAGTTTATTTTGAGTTTCGATTGGTTATCGTACCGCTTGTCATTAACAATGCCACGACCAAGACGATCTAATCTTTTCCCACAAAGCCGTAATGCAATAAATGGGTGGACGGATGTTGATGAATGTTTAAGTAGATTCGAGAAACGTTCACAATAGTTACAATTAGATGTTTTTAGTTCGTTCTTTTTAAGTTTTAAATTTTGTATTTTAAGTGTGTGAACAGGACAACGTCTGTCGGGCCGTTAGAATATCTTTCATATAAATATGGTTTTTATGAACAGAAAAATCAGAAGGTATATGAGCTACTATAAGGAGATGGGCTAGCATATGTTTGTATACAACGGCTTGTAACTAATTTAATATAATTAAATTAGATCTCTTATATATATTTTGCCTATTATAAATTAAAAAGCTTACAGTGCCTAACAAACGCCGTCGACTTTTTGGGTCTAAGACCTGGTTTCCTCACGATGTTTTTCTTCACTGTTCAAGCGAATGTTAAATGCGCACATAGAAAGAAAGACTATTGGTGCACAGCCGGGGATCGAACCTATGACATCAGAGATGAGGGTCGCACACTGAAGCCACAAAGCCATTTTACCGAGTTTAACACTCATATTTGTTAATCAATGCAAACCAAATGAAGTAAATATAACCTATCCCCATTGTTTCACCCGTCAAACAAACTGTAAAAAATTTAAGATAGGAAATTGGTACAGTTGAACTGTCTTTTTCATACAAAGGTCTATCCACAGATACCGATCCGACCTACTATGCTGATACAATCCGTCGATTGGCACACTTTTAACAATGGATTGAGATAGGTTGTTTAAAATCAATCTTTACAATTAAAGAGAGTGGATCGATCAAAACGCCTTCTGTTGCTATATTGATACGAAGGTGAAAGGCACAGAAATATCCTCTTTACCGATGGAAAACATTTCTCAATTAAAGGACACTACAATAAGCCAAATGTTAAAGTGTCGGAAAGGTATCGACATCGTGGTCAACAGCTTGCGTTAGTGATGGGCGTGTCGTATCAAAGAGTCATTTTTGTGCTAAAGGAGTGAAAACATTGGCCAAAGTGCATCAAGATACAGTCTAGGATCATGTTGTAAAACCTTTCAGCAATACAATTTTGAAACGTACATTTACGGTTTGAAATGAACGTTCCGGAATTCATAAGAGCTGAAGACTGGCCTTCATCTCGCCCAGACCTCGAGCCTTTATTTAGACTTTAAATTATAGTCAGTTTTAGAAGACATGGCCTGCTCTTAAGTACATTTTAATTTTTAGTTAGGCAACAGCAAGCAGTGGCGAAATTTCTTTTATAGATTCGAAGCCAATCATCTGATTTGATTTCAATCTTAAAAGCCTGTATTTTTATACAGGCTTTTGACAAAGGTGGCCGTTTAGAATAGAATATTGTTTTATATTTTCTGGGACTTTAATAATATGTAGGTATCAATTTTAATAATTCAATAACAAAATGCATTTACATGTGATTATTGCTGGATTAGGTATGGCACCAGATCAACGTGTGGTTTTGGAGAGAAATGTAGTTTAATATAAAAAAACAAATACAATATTTAATATTACTGCGCCCACAAAAGAATGTCAAGACACCCATTTTTGACACTGACATTAGTTAAAATCTAGAAAATAAGGAGTTTCGCAAAACGTCAAGATAAGGCGACCCTTATCAAAGTCAGCTCTTTTACATGTGGTTTATAAAACTTACGTAACCTAGTCTGTGGTTATCTGGCTTTATTATCGGGCTGTAGTGTATTCAGATTTACGATTCTCAATTCAAAATTTACATTCAAACAATGCTCCTTTCGAGCTGTCTAAATTTTAAATTTGGAATAATTAGATGAAATGAATATTAGCGTTAGTATAAAGGTAAAATATTGTTTTAAAATATTTGAAATAGATACTAAAAGTTGTGAAACATAATTACAGATTAATTGTTAACAAGTAAAGTTTTAGATTTTGAATTTCAGAAAATCTAAACCCTTTTTATCTAGATAATAATAATAAATGTAAAATCCTTTAACAAATTATTAAAACATATTGTTTTAATAATCAAACATTTAAATTATTTAATTTATTATATTATTAATACAATGTTCTCCAAATACACTGTAATTCACATAACGGTTAGCTAAATATAATCAAATATTACTAATACAACATTTATCATGCAATATTGTATTAGAGCACTGTATTAAAACTATCCATGCGTATTATTTACTCAGTATACACAAACAATTTATATTCTACTACTACGAAACAATTTTACTATAATGTTATATCCTAATGGTTCAAGACAACTGCGTTTTACGACGCAAAAAATCTTCTAACGATCCATTCAGCGATTCCGTCAACGACTGTTCAAATAAATACGGGGACTAACACTAATCTATGTTTACGACATTCTTTTGCGGTCAAACGAATAAAAATAGATGTGGGGGCTCAAATGATCCACCTTTTTGGAACATTGAGGTGTTAAGATAGCAATTTTCGGTGAGCCTCATGTATTTATTTTGTTCAGGCAACAGAGTATAAAGCGAATTACCATTAATTATTCTGTTACAAGCTTCTAGCACCAAATATGCTACTATTTTCACAATCTGTGCAAGGACTCTTGTGAAAGAAAAGTGTGTTAGAAAAGGGATTTTTAAGAAAAACACTGTTAACGGATTGAAGTTATGTATTATTGACAAAGTACGCGAAACGTCGGTTAAATTTAAAATTATGTTTAAATAATTATAAGTTTACAATAATACATAACTTGAATCCGTTAAAAAAGTGCTTTTTCTATAAATGTGTAAAAATTATGTTAAAAGACTACTAAAGGTATTTTTTATTTCAATTACAATAATTAACTGTTTTGTGTGATGAAGAACATGATGTCATGGTTGCAGGTGCTTACAAACGTTTTGTTGGTGATGGTGAGTTTTTCTTGATGGTTCTATACCTACGACGACTTCGTTGATTTGAGAACCAACAGCTCATATACATTAAGTTAGCTACACGAATATTTTTTTTTCAACTCTTATCTTAAACTCAGTGAAGTGCATGGAAGTCTTCATAAGTTGTTCAATTTATCCAAGGTTAAAGATAATAATACTTGTTTGTTGAGTTAAAATATCTCAATAGACACGATACCAGTGGGTAAAAGATGGTAAAACTTTCTTATAAGACCTTTATTATTTAAAAAATCAAAATTGTATTTTATCTTTCTATTAAAAATATAAATATTAATAAATGTGTCAGTGTCATAACTTTATGCTCACTTTATATTTTTATTATCCTATTTCACCATGCCTCCTGCTGATAGAGGACAAATCCCTACCTATATGAATAAATTATTTTTGACTTTTGACTTTTTGACTTTTTATAATTTTACAAGATTTGATATTCGCCTCTGTATTCAAACCGTTATGCACTTATCTTCGAATACGGTATGTATTTCTTCAGTCACTTTTAAACAAGCTCTTGCCTAAGGCAGCAATAAATAACTTGTAATCTCCACACAAATATGTCTTGGGGGAGCCGGAGGCACTAGTGCGAATGGGATTACGGGATTAAGATGGTAGATAATCGTATTATTGTCATCGTACAGTATAATCATAGTGAACGTGAGAGATTGTGGGAGTGACGAAAGTGTATGTCAATAGTATTCCATGTATGTAGCGCTGATTGTCTTGCGATGGACAAAATAGTGGTAAGAAGCTTACGATGATAAAATTACGAAAAACATTACACGTTACATCTTCTATTAAAAACTTGTACAAGGCAGTGAAAGGCACCATTGAGCCAATTCCTTACTTGCTGAACCAATTCAATACCCTTACAAGTCTGATCTGATAATAGTACCCAGGCGATGAGGCTTGCCGATGACAGGGGAGCAGAGGAAATCCAACCTTCAAATCAAATCAAAATTTATTTATTCAATTTAGATGCGACTTAAGGCATGCTTATGAATGTCAAAAACCTTTACAAAATTCGCGAAAGAGAAAAACTGCGCCATCCGTTCTCAAAACTACCAGGAGGTCTTGTTCTGAGAAGAACGGGCAAGAAACTCAGCAAGTTTTATCCTCCCACAACATACAATAATTCAAAGAAAAATGTCATAAACCACAACGTCATTTAAGTTACATAAGTAAGAAATGAAAAAGGGCTGAAGATCTAGTGTCATTATTTAAGCTATAATAATTAATAGTCTTTGAATAAATCTAATAGTCTAAGTCGCAAGGTATAGACTATAGAGTGTCATTATTGTCTAAATTAATCGGTTTATTATTTACGACTAAATAATAAAACTAGTAGACGAAAATAATATTTTGAACAATATATTTTTATAGTATATCGTAAAAATCAATTTATTACAAATTAATGAAACAGAAATGTGTCTCATGAATTTAAATACAACACAACTGCAAATGCGCCATGCTTAAAATAATAATCGAAAATTAAAAAAACAACAGATACCGGATTCTAAAGTTTAGAAAACTTCGAGGGACTAACAAGCTCGCTATTAAAGTCTAAAAGGTTGAAGTTCTAATGTATTTATAAAATTTTTCCTTTCTTTTAAATTTACGACTTGTCCAAACTTTCTAAAACCGATACTCTCTCAATATTTATAAAATAATATAATACAACGTTTCTGCTCAAATCCCCTTAGGATTCAGAGCTAAGAGTATATTAATATTAACTCCAGTTAAAGTTACTTTTATGTTTCATAGATTATTGAGTAGTGTCCCATTATTCCTTTATTATTTATAATTATGGGCAGCACAAAATCGCATACAATTCTAACATTGTAAAGTTACGTGACAGATACTTTTACGTGTAAAATAGCGTTTTAATCCAAACGAAATATTTTAAAAACAAACAAATAAATTAATATAAGCGCTACATACTCATTATTTATTCCACAAACGACATTATGTGTCTCTTGTTTTACGGCAATATGTTTAAAAACTTGTGGCAACGAAAGATCGCTTTCGTTAAGGAACTATTTTTTTGTGTTTTGCGCTGTTCTTTCAAAACAGCTCCTAAGCACATAACTTACACGCTCAGCCAGAACCTTAAATATTTACTTTTATCGGCGCTTATATAAGGATTTATACCGCAAAAACTTTGTGCCCACACACAAGTTTACGAGTGTTGTCTACGTGACCTTCTGGACATTTATTTATCTCATGTAACACAGACTTGGAAAAAGCTGGTAATTGTAAAGAAAATCCATTTCGCAAGAGTAAAATTTATGCCTAAAATTCTATACCTACCTATGGAATTTGATATGCATCGCTCGTATGATATCGTGTCAAATATATCGCCTCAAACTCCGAATGATACTTGGTTTCCATTTTTAAAATTCACGAATACATGTAGTTCTCAGTTTGTCGGTTTGAAGGAATGAATTGATATTTAAACGTGTTCCAATTCTGTTAATAGATTTTAATATCTGAGTCAAAAGGATGGCGACGTAACAGGACGGCAGTGGTTGGTGTGTTTGATATAACAACTTATTAGTGCAACAAAATTACTTTATTATTTAGGATGTATTTTTTATATAAACGTTGGTATGAGATATGAATTGCTCTTCTACCAGCAATACTTTTTACAATACTTTTATTTATATATTTACTAGTTGAGCGTTAAAGGTTCACTGCCAAACCAAAATTTATTTTAGTTTTATTTATTTATTTATAAATTCTAAAGCAATGTGTAATGTGTATACCGTGTTGACCGAGTTTCGTAGAAACGTCTCGATACTTCAAGAACTCGGTATTAAGCAGCGTCTATTTTCAACAGTACAATCTCGCATCCTTACATTCTTCGGACACGTATCTCGGCGTGGTGATCAGTCCATAGAACGCCTTGTCGTCCAGGGGAAGGTGGAAGGCACTAGACCGCGCGGCAGGTCACCTACATGTTGGACGGATCAGATTAAGTCTGCCGTAGGAGAATCACTGAATCAGTGCAGCATGATGGATGCAGGATGACCTCCAATATACGAAATACGATGTCGGAACGTCGTGAAGCGCATCACATCTGCGCCTGCGCCTACCACATAGCGATCACGACCGCTCAAGAGCGTACCGAATAAAAAGAAGAATGTGTTTACCTAAAATTATAAAAGAAAACATACATACATATCCAACATATTACAACATAAGGAAGCTAACGAGGGAAAAAATTAAACAAGTAAACGAAATAAAAACAGAAAATAGCTAAAGAAATAATAACTAAAACTAAATAGTATATTTTAACCTCATTAAGAGCATGATTAACAATGTAAGTTAAATACGGTAAGATTGTTATCGATATTTCTATCAAATTCGATATTTCGATAATTCTTATTTCGAATCGATATTTTTATCAATGTTAATAATTAAGATATAACAGCAATATTATACCTTATTCACTGGACCAAAGCAAGTTCTTTCTATATACATTTTTTTATTATTATTAACATGTAGATTAATAAAGATGATTTGCTCATACGATAATGTCATGTAAAGATAGATATTTGTTGGTTACATATATTTTTAAGATATACGGAAATAATGATGATAATTAAAAATAGATCAAGTAAAAATCAAAAGATTGGCCCCCGTGACTTACTGTCCCTATATTGACAGTATTAAGCACATAAGCGAGCCGTAGGTACGTATAGAGAAAATCTTTAGTTCATGTAACTTTATAAAGATAGGCTTTTAAAGTTTAGCAAGTTCTTTCTATTATACATTTTTTAATTATTATTGACATGTAGATTAAGAATATTTCAAGGGTCTGTTTTACAATGTCCGGATAAGTTCCAAATAAGCTATTTATTACTTATTGGTAGGATAAACAGTATTTTTGCGTTTCACGACTGTCAGATAGTGCTAGTCGTCATGAAACGTGAAGAATCTTAATCCGAACTTTTATCTTTCTAATAATTTATGAGTTGCATAGCTATTTGGTACTTTTCCATACATTGTAAAACAGACCCTAAATCTGTTAAATATATTTGATTAGACACTTTTTAACAAGTACTAGGTGAACAGCAAAAGCTTAAATTGTGTTCCTGTCTATCAAATTTATAACTTCAAACCAAAAGGTATTAACTAGACGTGTTCGTTATCAATTACGGAAGATTTAGCATTACTAATCCCAAATGTAATATAAATTTAAACCGTACACCGGCGGTGAAACCTACATAATTACATGGGCATTCTTCCAACCCCAGACAAGCGAATGGATCATCGATGAAGTAAGAAAAATGCAATGAGTTTTATCGCTATGATGAACTTGACTATAAAGGCTATTTTAAAAGCTACTAACAATCTTGCAGAAGGGCACTTCAACCAAAGAAAACTTCTGCCCATAGCTTCCGTATCATAAGGGTTGATAATATTATGTTATAGATTCCACCCTAAAGATACACCCCTCTCGCTCCCGCGTTGAATGAGCAATCGCCAGTGCGTTTTGATTCCCTCTGTTGACAGGACGTTGCGCGCACCGTTGTTCTCGTGTTCGAAATTTAAATTCACGCGGGATGTGTCATGATACAGATTAAATATTTTTGCATATATTGTGGTGTGTGTGTGAAATGATTAGGAGAGGAATTTAAGTGGACCGGTGATGTGCGTTTAGTTATTTGGAATTATAAGGTAAATATGTTCAAAATTACTGCAATAATAAATCTAATAGAACTATAAAGAAAAATCATTAAAAAGGTTAATCTAATTCAATTAAATCTATTGAACTTTCGGGTTGAATAATAAATTTGGCTAGGTTATTGCTGGATTACTTTAATGCGGTCAATCCGACGGGCAACTTAGGTAATAAATGAAATGGATAAGTTTTATTTATGCCTATATTTTACCTGTAATTTATTTTAATTTCTATTAAAAATTACATACTTAAATTCTGGTTTATAAATTATAAATGTATTAAATAAAATTGTGTAAAGAACTTACTCAGTGTACCAAATTAAGAAATCTTTAAAATGACATCTATATTCCATAAATATTAATCGTTAATATAAAAATTATAATAAACAACTTAAAAAAAAATATTATCAAATTATCGTGATTTGGTAACAATTTAACATTGTTTAATATATAATTATATTTAGTGTTTATATAGCGTTTTACATCGCATTTTATGTAAAAGCAAATAGCACCATACGACTACGCATTTTCCATAGACAATGTTAAATGTAAAACCTAGCTTACAATGAAATCTCGGCTCAGCAATGCCACTTAATCGGGTCGAGCATTCGTTTAATTAACTTAGTATAGGCGTCCTGATTTATCCCTACGTGATGGAGCAGCGGAAAATCCCTCTATCCTTGCTTTTTATGTGAATTTGATAGAGATAGTGTACTTTATCTACGCCTGAAAAGCTTAATAGGAATGAATTGTCATTAATACTTACATTAATTTTATAATATTTTTTTCCGTAACATGTTCGGTTTTAAAACTTCGGATGAGAAAGTTAAGTTAACCAATTTACTTAATAAAAAGGGATTTCAGTTATCTTCCAAAAGAAACATTAAGAATTTTAAACATAACTGGATTTTCGGTTTATAAGTCATGTGACTTATAAGTTATAACTCATAGAATGGTTTCGAAGAAATAAAAAGAGTCTTTTCCGATTCAGTTAAATTAATAAGAAATAAAAATCGAATAAAAAATCCTGTTGCAGACATTCACCGATAATCTAATCTTATATGTGTGTATATGGCTAGTAATTAATAGGATAGCGGATGGGGAGTGGTTTATCAATTACCTTCATTTAATTAAAGGTTATCTAGAGGAGGCCTTGCCCGAATGCGGTGAAAAAGACGGGTGATGAAATCATTTTACGGGCATGGTTAAACGTTATTTTAAATAAGGACAATATAACGTTTAATTAAGGGTAAACTTGATATACTTCATAAAATTACAAAGTCAATTAAAGGTTAGTATAAACTTCCAATAATTTATACGTAATACTAAATACCATTTTGAAAAGCAAACATTAATGTAAACCTCTAATAATGCTACAAATAACAGCGTTCTCTCTTCTCATCCTTTCGATACAATTGCCTATCCTTACTTTTTTAATATAAATATATTGCATATTAATCAAAGTTTTCAGTTTCAGTTTTGAAATAAACTTTAACTCAACAAGGTGAAAGTTAGTGAACGCATTGTGCAATCAAATAAAAAGAAGGCGCATTGAAAAGATTGTTTAAAGTTTTATTTAAAAATGTCCGCTGGCTTACTCTTGAATATTACAAGCATCTTTAATTCTTAAAAAGTTTTCTTACGCGAGATGTATGCGTCAAATATGCATAGCCTTTGGGTTTCCAGACCAACGCTTATTTATTTTAAAGTAGCTATTGCTTTGACTAAATATTAGTCCACTATTTTTTGGTTTAAATTCTGTAGTAAATTCTTTAGTTTTGGGTTCAGTCTTTCATAAGAATATAGTGATAAATTCATAACCACAATTATAAATGTTTTAAGAATATAACTCTGAAACGAATTCGACTTCAATAAAAGAGCGTACCAATTCTTGAAAGGAACCCACTTGCGAGCCTTCTGGAAATGTGAATGTCCATGGTTAAAGGAATTACTTAACAATCAGGTGATCCCCCTGCCCATTAGCCTCCTATAACATAAAAAAGACGTTAAAATTGCTCCTTTTGAAGTGAATTATATTATTCAATACTATGGGAGCGTTCAAGTCACGCAATTTTTGGATTCTCCCCCCCCCCATGTAACGCGCCGTAACGTTATTCTGTACCAAATAGTAAAACGTTTCGTTACTACACAAGTACTTATTACTAGTGAAAGTTGCCATTTATGTGGTGTAAAGTATCGGAAAGTCGAAAATAAAATAAAAAATAACGCATAATTCAGTCGCTGCCCCGCATCGTAACGTTTTATCCCACACCCCCCCTCAAACTTGTTACGTAAGACTTGTCCCTATTTTAAAAGGGGCCCAACTTACCTTTCAGTTGCTGTCAACAGCAACGCTAAGACCGTATGTCACATTTATTGGAGTGACAGCTGCTCCAGTAAACAAAGAAAAATCATACAGAATATAAAATTGTTTATGGTTGGTCAAAACGCAAGTCAAATCGACAAGCGACTCACACATACCCTTTGGCCAGTGAAACGAAACGTGCACCAACGTTGCCTATAATTTAATACATAAAAACGAACTTTTACAATACACTCGCAACAAATGTACAAGATATTGTGCAACGCCAGAGCAGTTCATTTATTCACACAACACTTGAAAGCAGCATATTATTTTGCTGTTTTGTTCTAATGAAAACTCATAGTGTACGTTTTCATTTAGTAAAAACGTACTTTAATACACGCTCCGCTACTTTAATGAGTTATTGTTAAGTGTGCACTAATTGACTTTGAAAGTCGCCTTCACTATTAGTCGTTCCGTAATATTTTTAATTGCATCCGCTATAGGGAATTCACTATTGGCGATAAAATATTTTCGTCTTGCGTAGTAATTAAGAAAATACGGTAACTTAACGTCTTCATATGAGTGAGTGACCTTTTTTTGAAAAAACGAAATAAAACAAAACGAAGCGTTCTTGTTTGGGTTTTCAAAGAGCAACGATTCAAAAATGATAGATGGGAACCTCAATCTAAATGAATTACAAATATATATATTTAAGTTCGAATGCACAAAATCATCAAATTCAATTTACAGATGTTGAGGCTTTGCGTGAAAAAATTAAATAGGCCTAGAACTGTAAACTTATTTTAGTATTTTTAAAATCAGTTTAAATGGTTTTTACTCTCCTGTCCTTGACGATTGAGTATCCCTCAAAATAATGAAGTTAAACTAGAAGGTAATACTTTAGATTTATCAAAATATTAAATACTTTATATATAATATTTTTTAAATCAGTATTTTTTTTTCGAGAACTGGCAGATTGAGGTTTATAAATTATCTCGTTAGTAGGGTTTCTGCAAAGCAAACATACTGAATCATTGTTTGAAACAGCTTCAGGCAAATAGACAATTCTTTCCCTCCATTACTTAGTCGCGGGTCATTGATTTTTGGCGGTTTGGAATGTTTTTTTCCTTTTCCAGTCACCGGAAGCTTTATTTATTGAACAATTTTAAAAGTCGAACGTTTAAACTTTTCAATGAAATTCAAGCAATGAATTCGATTTGTATTGTTTCATTTTCGGAAACAGCAGTTCTTGTAAATCTTATAAAGATCTCAGATAAATTTCATTTCAGAAAAGAAACCATACTAATGCAAACCTTAACGTGGGCTTTTTAATAAAATAGTGTGATGTAATATTATTAAGATCATTACAGTACAGTACTGTAGTTAACCAACGCTTTCATAGTTTTAGTCGCGTATAATATCATCAAAATTCTATATATTTTGAGAATATTTTAATAAAAAGACTGTTTCGTTTTCCACCAATTACAAATAGAAAGCATATTATCATCGAAAACAGAAATTAATTAAGCATTACAAAGGAAATTAGTTATTGCAGATGTTAACTGAAATTTTGCCGAAATGTGAAATTTTACTATATTAATGAAATTTAACTAATTATCAAATATAATAACATTGGCCGATACTACATTAGTTATTAACTATACACAATTTGTGAAAAATTAACAATTATCTATTACTAAGTTATATAAACCAATGTATATTTTTAGTCATTACTTTAATGTGTTACAATATTTTAACCCATTTTAGAGATTTTGTATAAATAATACGTATACGTAACATAAGTAATATTTTTTGAGTAATGGGTTGTATATATTCAAGTAAATACGCATCGTTGTTGAGCAAAAAAAATTCAAGTTAAAATACATTTAAATCTAATAAATACCTACTCTATATATAAGAAAAACAAAATGAAATAAATACTACATATCAAACACTAAATATCGGTTGTTTTCTTTTTAAGTTGCTTCAATAATTTGCGTAATTTGGCTCAGATATGTCTTTTTGAACATACCTTCATTTTTTTAGAAATTATAGTATAACCTAAGTATAATATAATTACTAAACATAATTATTTAACATAAATAAAGTTTAATATTTTCAGAGTACATTTAAAAAAACTCGTTAAAATAAACGTGAATAATTGCATGGTATTTATTTTTAACAAAATTATAGTATGAGTTTACCAAGTAACATACAAAACCTAAAGATTTTTAGAGTAAATGTTAAAGGAAACTCGTTAAAATGAACGAGCCAAATCTGTCACATTTGATACCACTCTCTCCAGAAGACGTCGGAGCTGGAACAAATTCAAATATACATAAATCCAAGTTTGGTACTATTGACAAAACTTGGAGAATATGTTGTGGCAAAGAGGAACTATTATATAAAATAAAGTTGTTTATATTTTAAGGAACGCAACGGTTTTAAGTAAAATGCGATATGATGTTTTTATAATGTTTACAGAAATTTATTTCTCATTAAAAAATGTATTTTATTTACATGAGAAACTTAATATTCATTAATGATCGAGATACTCGTCGCCATACTTTATGTTTCATACTAAGGTAAATAATAAAAATGGACTAGAGTACTTTTGATCTGGCTTAATTGAGCGTGCGTCTCTCATCACTGAGATCGTAGGTTCAAATCCGATACACCAATTGATTTTGCGATCTATACGTAGATTTAACTCTCGTTCGTTGGGTAAAGGAAAATCACCTTAAACCTAAAAAGTCGTTGGCGTGTGACGGCACAGATAGCTGTTCACCTACTGGTGCCAAGTTTTGTTTTAATGATACAAATATCGCCAATTAGACTAAAAGGAAAAATGGTAAATTTTCGGAGCATATTATTGTATCGTATCTCTATGCTATTATTAGGCCTGTCCCTAAACAGCATAGGCCTTTTTTTTAATGTTAAAATAAAATGTCCAGCCCTAAGTTGGGACAGAACCCCATAGCCGGGATTTAAAAAAAATTAAAGCTATATTGACTATAGGTTAAACACGTAAAAGTTAACTTTAAATTACTGCAATTCTAATTTACTATTCAATAAATACCTAGTTTATAATTAATTTATAGTTTATAATAAATTAATTAAGATTTATTGGTCTTGTGTTGGTAAATATTTTAAAGAGATACATTTTACGTTTAATAATTAAGCCTTTAATTTTAAACATTATTCTTACGGAGTTCTTCTAGCTTTTGTAATTGGAAAAAAATATGTTAATAATATATAGCGTCAATCTTGTATATGACGATGAAATGCATGGATATGTTCCTCAAATAGCTACATGCTGATATCAAAGCTTCAATTATGGCAAGTGAGAAATTGCCTACGACATAGACATGATACGTGACGAGTCTGCCATTAAAGAACAACGAATCGTGCGAATGGATGCACATAAGGTGTTGACTACCCCTTCTTTTCTACATTTTTAAATAGCAATAATACAATAAATCAATAGTTTTATAAAACGTAATATACCGTGACAATAAATTCTGAAATAAAATAAAAACTAATTAAAATAAATTTTTGAATGCCAAAAATTATTAGAGAATAATATAAAGTTGCTAGTAATTATTTCTTAGCTCTCATGTTTAACGTGTGTTCATTAAGATAAAAATAATGCGTGCGTATAAAGCCTTATTCACATGTAACACGCGTTAACGCGCGATTCAATTCATAAAGAGTTTAAATGACAAGCGCTAACGCGCGATGCAAGAGCTCGTCAGTCTGTTCCAATAGAGGTTAGAAAATGGACGTGGAAGAAGCTATTATTTTGTGGTTATATAACATATCTCCAGATTTACTCATTTTCAAGCAAGTCACAAAAAAAACGAGCAATCGCTGCAAGCGCGTGCTCAACGTAAAAGTCAACGGAGTTTATATACTTGTCAAAACGCGCGTTCGCCTGCGTCTAGAGACTTTTTCTCTGAACGCCACATCAACGCTCTTAGACATACGCTCATGTGATTGTTTGTACGTAAATACCACAATGCTTAGTCGCGCGATTTCAAAACGCGCGTCAACATTTTGCAATCTGAACATGGCCTTAGCATAGATTTAGTGCATACACCACGTATGAATTTTCCAAAATATGAGAGATAATCATTAATTATTTATACTTGAAAGTTAAAACTCACACCGCATATGTTGCACATATATTGTTTCGGTTTAATTTGTATGACCATTTATAACCATACCTTACCTAGGTATAGTACTTTACCAGATACATCGTTAACTTTCTTGGCTCAATATCAAAAGAAAAATGACATTTTATATTATTACAGGTTATATGTAATAATAAAACAATTGCTGATCTTAAAAAATATTATAAAACAGTTACTTTTACTAAATTTGATTTTGATATTTTCAAAATGTTATATTGTTTAATAGTACTCATATCAATTATGTTAAAAAAAGTTGCGATAAGGAAACATATCGTAGAGAACCACGCGACTCTTAATCTAGGTAATTCAAAGACGTATTTTGTTTAGAAGTATAATAAGCAAAACAAATATAATTGCATCTGTCCTATCGATTATACTGAAGTACTAACAAACAGCTCTAACAAGGGACCACAACTGACGGGTTGACGGTTCACGTTAATCAATACAGGAGTTGAATCAAATTTCAAACAGAAACATAAATGCAACGATTCTTATTTCTGATAAAACTTTAAATGAAGCATTAAATGTCTTTGGCAGAAACTATCGTTCTTATAAAATGTGCCAAACTTATAAGTAGGTACATAATGCAGTGAAATCGACGTTAGATATATTATTTCTACGTCTGATAAATAATTTAACTTTTTTTAATTTTTCTGATATTAGATTGTTAAATCAAATTTTTATTAAGTGAAACTTTTATTATTTCGCGCATTTCGCGTGACGGTCGGCCGCGGAGTAGGGATAAAGTGAAAGGCGCTCGTCATTGCAGCCAAGGCCAATATGGCGGCGCACATAGTTCGCAGCAGCTGACCGTGTACTGTATAGACTGTTATTCATTTGTGCCAGTGCTCCACGCTATTTTAATATGTGTATGTAATCTAAATAAATGTTAAGTATTATGTATGTCGTACTCTCTAAGACACAGAATTCAATAAAAATATTAGTTGGAGACTTAGTCTTATTTTATTAATCCCATTATCATTCCAATTTTCCAAGTATAAAATTAAGATTGATAAAACGATTTTATACCCTTAATGGAATATTATTCCAAAATTTTTCATAAAACCACACAACATTTTTTGATTTATTTCGATAAAACTTCTTAAGCAAAATTATTACATGGTTTGAGTATTACGATTTTGATTATATAAAGTCATGGCCAACGAGCCTGCCAAGTTAATATAATATTAAGATAACAATTTGATATTAGTGTTCAGGGTAATGAAATTTTCGATAATGAATAATAACAGTGAAAAAATATGTATAATTAATTATTATTTTAAATTAGCGTTTAATATTAATCAATTCTAATCGAATTCTTTCTTTATTTATTTGACTTTTACCTGCTTACTTCAACAGACAAGATATAAAAATATGTTTATTTATTTACTACTTACTAACATAACATAATCTTTCCTTATGAATATCAAAAGTAATCCAAGAAATAAGCAGTAAATATTGAACATTAATCGTATACCGAGTCTTCATTGCTTTTTTTAATAAAAACAAGAACATCGCTTGCTTCTCAACTTAAGTTTATATATTTTTATAAATCTAATTTTGGTAATATCAGTCTATGTAATCAGCTGAATGCGTCGCGAAACCGATTGTAATCTCCTCGGTTTTGTAATGAAAATGGATGTCTGGCGGCGTCAGCTGTTTTAATTATATGAAAGACGAGATTTTAATTTTGTTAATCAATTTTTTAATACAGGCTTTTTTTATTATACAATATTAAGATGTTTTACTACCACGACTACCCACTTTATGGTGTTATTTCCATACAACTCACACATAGACTGACAGATTTTCATGTCTCCAAATGTTATATTCTATGTTGACTTTATGGAATTCAAATCCAAATTCAAAAATCATTTATTCATGTAGGTAACACAATGTTCACTTATGAACGTTAAAAAAAAAGAAATATACATTAAATGCTTCAAATTGTACATTTACTAATACAAAACTTAATTTGTCATATTGAAGTGTTTTTGATGTAATTATTCAAAAACGAGACATGTATATCAGAACCGTAGCAAGGGGAGATCCGTGGTCTCTGCCTATCGTTTCAGTAGAAAGGGGTAAACATAGAAAGAAATAAAATAACTAAATGTCAAATTTTTGTATAACGTCACTGCCACAAATATTTTTCAATGGACATGAAATCTAGACTATAAACTATTTGGAGCACAGAGCATCGAATTTGTTTAGCGACCCTTTTTTGTTTGTGCAAAATTTAGTGCTTTACATTGTTTATTTTATATAACAGTTTTCGAATATTTTATGGATAAAAATTTGCTTAAATTGAAATTGTATTTTCGTTTCTAGTAAATAAAGATAGTGTATGAAAATAACTTAGGTATTTTTAAAGCTTTCAACTGTCGTGGTAGCTATTTCAATTTAATTGACACAATTTTAATTACCTATTAATTATGTCGTTAACAACCACACCAAAGTGTCGTAAATTATATAACACGAAACATTTCCTCCAGTTTAATAATAATAATAACATATTTGATAAAAAAATCTTATTATTAATGAGTGACTAAAGAAACTACACAGATTGTTAAGTATTCTTTCTTTCTATTATTAATTGTGTTAAGTATTAGCTTTAAAAATTCAAACTAAACAATAATAATTTCAAGAACCCGCCAAAACGCTTCTCTAAATGTCACACCAATCCCCGTGACGTCAAACGTCAAGTTTCTAGTGCGTTACTTGGCATTTGGACATATTATTCTACTACAAAGTTTTGAAATAAGATAGCCTAGTATAATTAAATTAAAATACTGACATACCATTTTTTTTTAAATGTTTTCTACTCGTTCAGTCCAACGTCAGAAAGTTACCATTCCCCGCTTTTCGATTTCCTATTTATAATTTTAAAATTGCATGTTCGTGGTTGTACTTATGTGTTATACAAAATTAGAACTGGCTGCTTTCCAAAAATTTAAGGGCATAAAATAGTAAATATAGTGAACGTTAGAATCACTTTACTTGGCATGTTGCTTCTGTCGGCTTCCTAGGTTCCAACTTAATTTACGCTAAGAGCCACCAGAAAACGTCTCAAGGTTAACTTGAAATCGTAGAACTTTACTAACCCAGTATTCTAAGGTAGTTCATTCGATTATGTTTTTAGATAATAGTGGAAAGGAATTATAAAAATAATAAAATGTCTTGTATATATTTAAGAAAAAATATGTTTTAGTTAGAAGTTAAACATACTTTACTAAAGACAAACTTACTTTAAAAGATGCAAACATGAAAATCAATAGACGTTTTTATCCGATATGTACGAATAAACTATAAACTTCAAAGGATTTATCGAAAAGGTAATCCATATAACGGTAATAAATTAACTTTTAGTATTATAACCTGGAATTAGTTAAATTTAATGATAGTGGCAATTAATAAATTACATTGTCCACATTAACACAGATAGGATTGGTCACAAATCGTAATTAGTTAAATTTATCATTGAGTCATTTATACAAGCTCATGCTTTGTCTGAATGTTCTATTTATATTTATAGAAAACTTTTACCTATTACTCGAACAAAAAACACTCGATTTATTAGAAATTATAAGGAACAAGTACTATATAACCAAAGTAACGGCTCTTCGGCCGATGGCTGGCCATGCGTCATACTCGTGAACGGGTGCTACTTATGATGACTGGTCGTACTTGAATTCGTGTATGCGGTGATATTAGTTGTTTATACTACGTATTTGCGTGTTGTTCTCACGAGTATGTAGTGCGTGCTCCTATTTCACCATGCCTCCTGCTGATAGAGGACAAATCTTTGTTTTTAATTTATTTTATTATTATTTATTACTCAAGATGTCATATGGAATATGGTGTAATGGTTGCAGCTCCTTACAGACTAACAACAGACAGAAAAACTTGGCGATTAAAAAGAGTGGCGGAGGGTTTATTGCCAGTTCTTCTCTTCCGTTCTACGCCCTTGATTTGAGAACTGGCAGTAAATGTAAAATTAGAATCATTTAATGAATATTTCTTTTTTTTGACGTTCATAAGTGTACATTATGTTACCTATATGAATAAATGATTTTTGTTTTTGTTGTTGTTGTCGGACATACGGAAGAGGAGAGACGCTCGTTCCTCGATTCGAGATAATTTCTACCCTTTAAAAACATTTGATAAAAATGCAATGAACACCTACTTGGATATTTTTTGTTTTTGTCACTAGTGACAAGGTTTAAATAAATAAAAATGCATCGTTTTTTTAAGGAAGAAGTGACTTACCGATTTAACGCTGGTAAAAGCGACCAATACAGCAAACATAGACTAAATGGCAACATTGCAATTTTTTTTACATTAAAAATTACCACATACTGAAAAATTATTAGATAAACTTTAAAACTTTGTGAATTAGTTTGGTATTGAATTATAAAACTAATTCGATTGACGTATTCTTGTATAAAATTAAAGATAAAAACTTAAAGAAACTTAAAATGTCAAATAAAAAGTATATTTTCAAACATAATTGTATAAGTTAAATTTAATTATTTTTAAGTCCAATCTAGTTTAATTCATAAAACACTACAGATTGAGATATTTCTACAGATCAATCTGTAAAATTATTTAACTAGAAATTTAAGGAATATACCATACATTAGTGCCACGCGTGTGTATTAATTAGATTATGAATTATGAACGAGATTGTCTTATACGTAAATGATTTGTTTAATACAATAGAACTGCTTAGTCTTCCTGGCTTATCATTTTTGAATTTTAGAAATGTCTCAACTTACTACTAGAAAGTAGTCGCCTTGAAGTCCACTTATAAGAAAGAGTTATAGAACGAAGCTGGAACAAATCGCTAGTCGTACTATAAGCGTAGGCGTTGCACAAAGGCTGTACGTTCACAAATTTTCATGCGAGTCACGTTTACTACGTGACGCCAATAATAAGCCTCAAAGGCTGCGTAAATTGGAAAATTTTCAAAACTTTTGATAACAGTTTCGCAACAAGTGTACGAATTGAGATTAAATTTTTTATCAGTATTAAATTATAGCTTTTTGACGTTTAGATAGAGATTGTTTAAATTAATATATTGTTTTATTACGAGTGCATTTTATTTTATTATTATTATATAGAGTATTTTATATATTTTTTCTTTACCCAAACAACTTATGCTAGCAGAAATATCATATTTATAAAGCAAGCGCACAATAGACAAATGGAGGTATCGTACAATTAAATGAAAAAAATAAAAATATTTCGCTAGGGTTTGAATTTAAAGTCATTATTTTATTTATATGTTATTTATTTACTGTGGTTATAGTCTAAGGGCCTCTCTTAAATATTTAGTCTGCAAACTGACGTCCCGGTTCAACTGACGGCCTTTTGAGAATCTAACAATTTTAAATTAATACTGTAAAAATATTACCTACATACAAACACCCAGTGTAACACTCTAAGAAATTCGATTCGATTCTTTGTAAAAAAAAATTGAGCGATCAAAACGAGACTGCGTCAGAAAGATTCGTATAGTTTTTATATGAATTGCCATTGGTATGTCTGAACATCAACTCATTGATATTATTTGCCTATGCTATAACGCCATACTTCGAAATTTAGCTGAAAATCTAGAGTTAATCGGGGTGAAGGTCACTGGTAAATTTCAATCTTTGTTATAATCGTTCTAAGTCCCTACATGGAAATGAATTTACAAACTCAAAACAGTCCACTCAATTTATTGAATACATTCATTGGTTATAACAACTTTTTGGTATTGTAGTAAATAATAGCTAGCTATTTATAATTTATTTTTAAGAGGAAACTTATAATCGAGCAATGTTGGCATAGTGGCTTCAGCGTGCGACTTTCATACCTGAGGTCGTGCTCAGCCGGGGTTCGATCCCCGGCTGAGCACCAATGCACCAATGCACCAATGCACCAAGCACAATGGAGTTTCTTTCTATGTGCGCATTTAACATTTGCTCGAACGTCGTGAGGAAACCGACATGTCTTAGACTCAAGCAGTCAACGACGTGTGTCAGGGCACTGGAGGCTGATCACCTACTTGCCAATTAGATTTAAAAATGATCATGAAACAGATTCAGAAATCTGAGGCCAGACCTAAAGAGGTTGTAGCACCACTGATTTATATATTATAAGAGAAACCTATAATAAATAACCTGATTATAAAATATGAAATAACATGTAAGATTTCGACACAGTTAATATAAGTTTACCACTAAAATGGGAATTGTTCAAGTCTTTAGGGAATCGTGCAATTTTCTTTCTCTATATGCTCTTATAGTAATTGTAGGATTTGTACGGCTTTAAAATTTTATTACGGTAGAATCATGTTCCACTTCGTATTATCTCGAGTATTTAATAATGTTTTGTGAATGAAATTGAAGACGCTAAGTGGAGCTCAGGTGACCTCGGCTCCAATATTCTATTACCATAGATGAATGCTTACTTATCGTAAGTTTTCTGTAGGTTTTGAAATTTAAATTTACTGAAATTTTACGGGTATCGTTAAATATGGGATAAACTCAGATAAACATAATCCAAAATAGTTTTCTTGTTTTTTAACTTACTTATGGCATTCGACGTAGGATTAATTTTTTTTAACTATTTCAGCGATACGTGCATTCTACGGTGTTAAAAAGTGGGTATACAATTTTTTTATTTGCCTATAAGTCCTAAAACACCACGTATGCTTAAAATATAATAGAAAATGTGACTTCACAAGTTTTATGCACACACAAAATAATCATGCATCATTTGTTTTTTTTAATTGGCATGGTCTGCCTTCTTAGTCTGACACACGCTATCGAAATATTTTTGTCTAAGGCATATTGGTTCCCTCACGATGTTTTTGCTTACCGAACCATAGCGGGACTATATTACGCTAACTTTTATATTTATATATACGCAAAAATATTTATTTATATTTTTATTTTTTAACTTTTATTACAAATATATATATATATTATTACAACTTTGTACTTATAAATCGCTTAATCTAAGGAATTTGTCATCCTATTAGAATGGAACACATGCAGACAAAATAATTTTACTTACGAAAAATAAAGATTAAACATTTATTAAAATTACGATGTCTGTAAATTGTTACTGACCAAATAGTTCATTAAAAAAAATCACAGCTTAAGATAACTAAATGATAATATATTTAAATTTGTATTTGTAAAATTATTTTATGTTCCCCAATTGAGTATATTATATCGTCACTAAAAGTTTGGAGTTTGGTAATATGCACAATGTTGAGAGAAATGTCAACTTCAATGCAGTGGTTTTAAATTTATACGTATTTCTAACGGAACACTCGAACAAAAGAATTCTTGCTTTGTGGATTTCATACAATCTAATGATGCATCTCGTCCATTTATCAAATTTCGATAAGCCGCTTATCTATTCGATTAGCTGTAACAAGGAGGGGAGTTGGTAGTTACAGGGGTATTTACAATGACATTGGTGGTGAAATAGTGTATGCTAAAGTGACGGTATAACGAAAAACAACGCCGCTATTATCGGCTTATATGTTGTGGGAGCCAGTAGCGCCACCGTTTTCGTGAAAGGAGCACGTTAGTTTCGCTGACATAGCTGCACCTTTGAAGTTTTTCGTTTTTTTGAAATACTGGTCTACAACTTATCTAGAAAATATGAGAAAGATAACTTCCATTTTTTTTATAAAATTGTACCTATTTTACAATATTAATTTGCCGTTGTGGCTACAGGTTACATTTGTCTATGATTACAAATAAAATTTAAATTTGTACTGAGTTAATCTATTTCGAAGAACTATTTTATTTCTATTTCATACATTGTACCACATGCTATATACGAGAATAAAGTTCATTGACAAACTTCCCCCTTGATACAGCGTGAAGCTTTTAAAATGGGTATTGTTAGCTTTTAATCGAACCTAGGCTTTTAACCTATCGAAAGTTTTACGTGATTAATTACAATGGATTGAGCCTACAACTGTGACCGATACACTACATACCTGAGTTTTTAGGAATGTAAAGAATTATTCCATTATTATATAGATTCCTATTTAATTAATAAGCTTGCGTACTTTGCTGGTCTCTGAATAATTAATACTCTCTTTCTTAAAGAGCGCTAAAGGTTAGACTCAGAGTTGTGGTTTAGCTCGATTTCCGACTGCGGAATAAATTAAATACCTTATTACTCACGAAATCATACATAGCAAGTCTCCATTTTAAAGGGTTAGGGTTAGTTTCTTACCTAAAGACCAAAAATAAAAATATTTTTTGTTAGATTAATTCGCGTAATGTGCGGTCTCTCTCTCTGCATCTCATAACTCATTTACCATGGGCAAGTGTTCGGATTATAACCAAGTATCATCATCAGACGAATAACAAATTCCACCAATATCACTTCGCTGTGCGTGCACTGAGTGATTTTAATCCTGGCAGCTGCCTGTCGAGGTATGTATGTCTTAACAAATTCCTTAAAGCCAGCAATGCAGTCATTCACCTATTTTTTTTAAATATAACGCGTAGAAATGGAGCTCGTTATACTCTATAAACAATGATCTGAATTCAAGCTGTGTACTGATTGCCTTATATGACCTCTTTTTCGTGTATATTGTTCTCGAATATTGATCGTGAGAAAGTTTGAGTCAAGGTCTGCTCTGTTATTGTATTAATCTTTCAAATCTAGGTCTAGTACACCCACTTGACGCTGGCAAAACAACTGCCTCGAAAACTTTAATTAAGAAGATTGCTGTTATGTAATTTGTTTCTATAATTAACAAATTTAATTCTTAGATGGTATTATGCAACAGTTTAACATATATAATCAAGTTTATGTGGCACTCATTCTGAGGAAGATAAGCACTCATAATGTCAGCTTATGTAAATAACGTAAAAAAATAAAAGAATCAGAAAGTGACAAATAAATATTTTTAAAAAGATACCCTTTTTAGCTTAGATTCAATTTTATATCCGAGGTGGTTGATACGCTATGAAAGTACCTCCGCAGATAATATTAAGGTAAAAATAAAAAAATTAGATACGTTTATTTTGGAACATAAGCTCATCAAGGTATCACTTATTCACGCCATTAAATTCGAACCTGTATCCCCACTCATCGGCAAAGAAGACAGAGGGTGTAGGCTGAGAGAAAAAGCGGGCGTAAAAAACTCTCGGTACTCTTTTAAAAAAGCAAATCATCAAACAATACTACTTAATTTATAATAATATATTAATTTCCTTGAATTTATCTCTCAGAGATTACCTACATTTTAAATAATAGATTGCACGAATATTTCTGTTCTACAGAATGAAAAGCGATTTGACATCAGCAGCAGGACCCCAAACGAATATTCTTATCTTTCTTATCTATCTATCTATTTTTCTTCATTTGGTGCTTCTCCAACAATGAAGATAACAATTGGGCTACAGTCTCGTGAAGCATGTCTTGTCTTCATCACAATACGCGTCCGTCCGTCCGTAAAGAATATTTCTAACCAGCTGCATCTTCTAACCTTAACCACTTAACACAACAATTAAAAATGGGTGAAACAATTAAATCGTATTTGAAAATACAAATTGATCATATGCTAGACAGAGAGGTGATGATTGGAGAGAGACATAGTACCCTCCACGCTGATTGAGGTTCAGATTAGCTTGTCAATAACAGATTGTTGTAACATTGCGATTCTATGCAATACGTCGGACAATCAATACGTGGTTGGTATATTTGTTGTGAGATAAATTTGAGTGAGCAATATTATAAAGAGGATTTCTGGTTTTAAATCATTTATCCATGTAGGTACACTTATGAAGGTCAAAAAAGAAATATACATTGATGCTTCTAACTTTACATTTACTGCCAGTTCTCAAATCAAGGGCGTAGAACGGAAGAGAAGAACTGGCAATAAACTCTCTATCACTCTTTTTAATCGACAATTTATTCTTTCACATACAACGTTTCTAAGGAGCTGCAACCATTCCACCATGTTAAAAACAAAGATATGTCCTCTATCAGTAGGAGGCATGGTGAAATAGGAGCACGTGACATTGTCATGGGAACAATACGCAAATACATAGTAGAAACAACTAATATCATCGCATACACGAATTCAAGTACGTACATTTATTTTACAGGTCATCCTTCTTAGGCAAATCCTTTAAAATCTCTGACATTAAGTTGTGGAGTACGCTGCCCAACTTCATACGATTGGCTACCTCCGATTATTAGCTGCCTCTCCTAACCAGAAATTTCTAAACCATATCCTACTCTTTTAATTTTAATTCTTGTATTTCTTTCTTTTTGGTTTTAGTTGTAGATTATGGTTGGTGATTCTAAAATTGTTTTATTATTACATTTGATGAACTTTTTGCTTTTTAAGCATATATATTATTTATTTTTTTAGGTTTTTTACCTTACTAGGGTTGCCTGGAAGAGATCGTTTGTTAGCGATAAAGCCGCCCATTGCATCCCTATTAATTTCTATCTACTACTGAAGTAGAGAAATAAATAAATGTTTGTTTGATAAACTTAAAAAAGTACGGAACCTATTTCGAAAATGCTGTACAATTAGAATATTATATCCTTGGGTATCATATTATTTTCTAAATATTAAAAAGAAAAAAATGTGCACCCGGTACAGGCTGCTAATAATGAGAGACCGTATATAACTTAACTTAAGGTTTGGAATAGGTATGCACGCACTACGCCTCAAGTAAAGTGTTGGGATGTAATAATTTTCTAGTTATCTCATAGTTTGAAAAACATGAAGCATATTACCTTATTGGTATGTATTTTTATACATAATAGTTTGGTGGATGTGCTAAACTATGCTGCTAGCATCTAAACGTAGTCAGATGCCATTGTATTATGCAATAAAATCTACACTTTTTGGTCCAAACGTTTTTAAAGTTCGTGTCTAGAAAAAGTCCATCATTTATAATAAGACAGTGAAACTTCAAGGTGAGAATACGAACAACACGTGAAACTGTCAAGTCTAAATTCGTAGACCCTTGTACAAGACATAATGAAGCGGCACGTAGAAAACAATAAACTCTCGATGTTCTGTATCTAAAATGTTTTAGAATTTACTTACGTGAAATATCTTTTATCAAATGAAATTCAGTAAAATTTATTGTTTAATTTTTAAAACTTATATATGTAATTGCAATTTCACGAATTTGTTGACACGAAATAGTAAATTATCTCTTACTCGCATCTCCATATTAAGTACGTATATATTCATTTTGAAATTGTTTAAAGGTTTCAACCTTCGAATGGTCGTTTATCTTATATATACTTAAAAATACTTATTTCCACTTATTTTTATAATATAAATAAGTTTTCTTTGGGATGAAAAAGACAAATGACTATCTTTAACATGAACTTTAGACGTGCAACGATACGTTTATAAATAAATAAATATACATACATGTATTAAAGTGATCCTTTTGTTAGTAAATAACTGAGTCAATATAAAATAGTTAAACTAAATAATGAGTCACGTATTTGACTAACTCAAATACGTGATTCACTGTAGTGCTCGGTTTGATTTCCAAAAGTAATGTTTCTAAGGCTTAGGCTTAAATAAATCCCGACTTTATAATTATAAAGCTTTCAATTATTTACTAACGGACATCAAAGTAGGTCATACAGTAAAAAGTTTTACATAATATCGTTAACGATACCGTCTGGCTTTATTTGAACTTTGAAGTACGGCAGAGGAAATGAGGAATTAAATGTGTAGATTTTAAAACAATTATATAATCTGTATTTACTTGTGTTTCAGACTGCCTCTTTCTGCTTCTAAATGTTTACATACGACGAATGTTTTGTCGTATGTAAACAACTACATCTTACTTATGCGTGTAACTATATTGTATGTGTTATTTTAACTGTTAATTTAATAATGACATAACGACATCGCACCTTTTATCGTTACATTTATACGAAGACTCAAATTGATGATGATTGATGATGTAGTTTCAAAATTTGACAAAGAACCGATCTAAAACTAATTCAGTTCCCTCCATTACGGCTGCATGCACCTCCTTAAGTATTTAAATGTTCACAGTGGGCGTACTCCCTTCAAGTTTCGCAATACAGCCTATGCAGATAATTCAAAACACAATGGCGTTCAAAATTACGTAACAAACGATTCAAACTAATAAATGCAATCGATCAATGCACCTCCATACATTGTATATCCATTAGGGTTTTAATATAGGATTCAGAGAATAGACTGAGTACAAACTAGTATTAACTAGTAGTGAACGGAACACCGCAAATTGCGCTATTTCGTACCGTTTGGTACAATAACGCTCAAATGCGTTCCGAATGGGTTATTATACGTCGCTTTGATGTGTGAAACATGTTAGACGTGAATTGGAAATTACTAATTATAATTGTTAATCGTTTAGGTTTTAAACCGATGTTTAATAGTAGTTGTTGAATTCTAACACAATTATTATACTCGATACGTAACAATTTTTAATTATTATTAAACATAAAATTTGATTTGTTTACTTTGAAAATATGATTAGAGAGAAATTAAGAATTTTAATAATGCAATTGTTTTTCAAATTATTTTTGAGTTTATTCGTCATAATTCCTTTTACTGCTGTTACTTAAAATTTAATATAGATACTATTTAACTTATTAAATTAATAATATAATAAATTTACTTATTTAATAAACTTAATAAATTAATAATAACCACAATTGACAAGTTTTTTTGTATCACCGAGGGGCAAAAATAAAAATTAGAGCTGACCATGAGTTAAAAATAACCGATCGATAAACTGCACTCAGTGGAACTGGCTCTGAAGTTAGTCTAGATAAATGGTTTGTGGTTTGCGATTCTTTTTATAACTATAAAGTTAGACAGCTTAATGACATTCTCCATTCTCTTGTAAGAACTCAAGAAATGATAAACAAAGGGAAATAAATAAATGATAATGAGCTTGTTAGTATTACAACAAAGATAGATATAAAAAAGTTTTGTATGCCAACTGCTTTTTTATATCTACTTGGCTTTAGCTTGCGACGCTCATACTTCAGGTTGACTAGCAATGGACTTTCTATGTGCGCATCTAACATTTACTGAAGGAAAACTTTGTGAGGCATGTCTCTAATCCAAAATTCGATGACATATGTCTGACAATAGGTCGATTACATATTTGTCTATGGTCAAAGAGATGAATTCTATCTGAGGCCAAGATCCATAACGTGACGTAACGTACATAAGATAGTGGGACACTATGTTATTCAATATAATATTGAATTTCGATTATAGATATAATTACTAATATTATATAGTATATTATTTATTCTTATAAATTGTTTATACTACGCGAATATTTTAAATTTAAGTTATAATTAATAACACGCCATGTGCTAAGATCATCACCCAATATTTCTTTCCAAATTATGAGAAACTATAGCATTGTGTAGTCTACGTTTTATATAGATATAAAACTGCGATGTTACTGGTTCGAAACATACTATATGTTATATGTATTCATGATGTATGAAATATCCTCAGGTGCAATTGCAGTATTTCTCTCGTGAACACAGAAATATTACCTTCAACTGAAAGATTGGTTCTACTTATTTTGTTCAGAACAACATCTTTTGCTGTTGTTTACACTATGTTTCAATTTATTACTAAGCGTCCAACTATTTCAACGTATTACGATTTACAATTACTAACTTATATATATTAGTCTGTACCACAAGAAGTGTATTTATTTATATAGAAATCACAATCACACAATCATAAAGATGTTATATGCGACAATAATTGGCAAATTGTAATCCATTAATTATGTTTTTCATGTGTAAATGCTGTTTCTTGTCTAGTGTTAATTAAATATAATAATAAGGAATTTAAATTTACCTTTCAATCCAAAACATCAAACATCATAGTTTTAAGAAAAACTAATGAATTTAGTCTAAACAGTTTTTGGTTTTTTAATTTCGCCGACTGAGGATTTTGTATATCTACACGTTAATGTCGATTATCACTTATCTAAAAAATAAAACAGTCATAATCAAAAGTCATAGTTAGAAATCATTTATTCATTTAAAGAAAAACACTTTTTTACGGATTATAGTTATGTATTATTGTATTTAAACTTATAATTATTTAGACATAATTTTAAATTTAAACCGACGTTTCGCGTGCTTTACAGCGTGCGTGGTCACGGTGACTGAAGACAAAGGTGTTAAATGTCAAAAAGTATTACAGCATCATTTATGCATATAGGTAACACAATGTACACGTATGAACTTCAAAAAGAAATTTAAATTAAATACTTCTAAATATACACTCACTGCCAGTTCTTAAATCAAGGACGTATAACGGAAGAGAAGAACTGGAACTGAAACTCTTCGCCACTCTTAATATGACTTGACTTGACAAAGTTAAAAAAAAACAAGTTTACATTTTAGAATTAATAATAAGTTTTAAAATTAGTTATTTTTTATGCCTAAAATACTTTTAAATTTATTACATTATTAATACCTAACAATAGTGAAAAATTCAATTGAATTGTTAATACTACTATTCTGTCCTAATTGATACCTACAAACCCTTAGAAGGCAAGTTAATAAAAAATCTCAATAAAATGCTCGATTAGGCCCCTACTATAAAATCGGAAGGTGGATAATGTCCTATGCCCCATAGAGCTTCAATCTTAAAATTCATTGAAAGCAATGAGGCGACGTATTTGAGAGGACGATTTAAATTCTTTTCTTCTCACTGAGTTGGACTAATTGCTTTGTCGCGTTTTTAACAGTTTAAAATTTAATAGTGATTTTCAAATTATTTTCTAGATTTAGTTTCAAAAGAAATATTTAACGATCATACGTAAACGTTCAATACATAGCTCGTAATACACCTCATTTCATTGCTTTTTTAGTATTACATTTATAAAATTGAATTGTGAATGGGAATAGCTGAACAATTAATGTTTGTTACGAAGTCAATATATGAGGAATTCCACATTCATGTCACAAGTTATAAAATATTATGTATCGTATAGATAAAGAAAATACATACGAAGCACATGTAAAAATATCGAAAGCACGCAAAATACCGCACTGCGAAGTTAAATATTCATTTATGAATCATAAAGACCAAGACTAAATTGATTTAGTCTTGCTTTCTTGAATGATTCGTGCCTTTGAAATTACAACTTAGCGAAATATAACAGAATAGGTCTTATCTAAGACAATTCTTTCAGTAGTTACCAGAGTATATTTGTGTGTAAAGTTGGACATTATACGACGGTCCGCGATACGAGATTTTGATCGACGTATTTCGTATTTGGAATGGTGTGAGTTGCACTTTGTTGTACATTTATATTTGTGAGCCATAAAATTAATAATATGAATTTGTTTTTACCTCGCGCTCATACTATAAAAAGGATGATATCACTTTACACGTTCATGGATCGATATGTATGAATATTCTGGTGGACTGGCTCTTTCATTTACCATAATTGTCTGTAATTTTGAGCAACATTTGACATGTATAGAATGTAAGAAGCTTTAATTAACCCATTGGATTCGTTCCAAATTCAAAAACGAATGCCTTACCAAAGACAGCCTCAGTTACAAAAACAGTATTGTCGGCAAACTCATGTATTATTCAGAGTACCATGTTGTACTTGGTACTAATATTTTTCTATGAAAGCCTTGATACAAACACCTGGGGCAACGACTGGGATGTCGTTATGATATTTAGATTGAACATTTCGTAATTCACTAGATCCATGGAAAAGGATCTTATTTGTATTGAATATACATTTATGATTATTAAACAGTATGTAATTTAAAGTAATAAATATACAGTTATGTATATAAAATAAAATAACGCAGAAATAAAGCGATGAGCTCAGAATAATTTTCATCCGTTAATGATGTCCCAGTACCATTATGTATATATTTTTAATGATTGTGCGATGATGTGCGAGCATATTCATTCAATTAACCGAAAATAGATTAGAGAGACTAAATCTTGATCTTAAACAAGTATTTCATACATCCATTTATAAAAGTTTATTTTAAAGATTAAAATAACATATAATTTTCAAGAAATCTGAAAATAAACTCAGACATCGCAATATTGAGGTCAACGTACATTCAACTGTAGATGTTATCAAAGTAGAACCTCCACAATGCCAACACGTCATATTCGCCTGAACGATCTCTTGGCGCTATGCTAGAGCCTAGTATGCATTTCCCTAAGGCTTTACTAGTTTATCTAGACGATATTTTAGTTGTGGATTCTTTTACTGCACTTCTGAGTTCTGAAAGTCATGCTTGATGTGTTAAATATAAATGCGATAAAGATTTTTGAAGTGAAATATTTTTAGAATGGGAGAAAATGAGAAAATGAGATAGTAGGCATTACACAGCCTTATTTCACTGCCGCTTTTTCATTTATCGAATTTTAAACCTTCGTTGTTTTAGTTTTTGCCAAAATAAAGATTTGTATTAAACTTATAAATTAAAATTTACCATTAAAATAAACTGTTTTTATAGAAAAGTTTTATACATTTAGATAGTGAAAAATGTTTAATATATATATAATTAATTATAAAAACTTTCTTTTTGAAGGTTGCACTTCTACCACGTGGGAATTGCACATATGTGTTTTTTAAATTATATTAAGTTGATATTTGTTACAAGTGGTCTGATATCAATTGCTCTATATGGACGTTGCACTCACATATTATCTGGTTATTAAAACATATTTCTAGTTAAGTACGTAATGCCGGATACAATTTTACAATACTACCATTATTCTTATTTTAATTATGTAACTCCTCCAATATGCCGTGTCAGCGCAATTTAAATAATATCACATATAACTTCATATCTGTAAAAGTTCTCAAGCAAACTTCAATTCCAAATTTATTTAGTACGTATAATAATATTTTTTCGAGCTAGCAAGCACAGAAGGCTTACATTTACCAAAAAATCAAAATTCATTTATTCATATAGGTTACATAATGTACACTTATGAACGTCAAAAAAAATATTACTAATGGAGACATGATAATATGTTGGATTAAAGGTTACAAGCCTTCAGATATGTATTTATATCACTGGCTTTGATTAAAACTTTACTTTCAGATTTTAAATATTCATAGCAATGCAGGCTTTCCAATGTATTCTGTAGTTTTTCAACTAGTGAATGAACAAAGGCGTCTGAGTCGCACGTTTTTGTAAAGCTCAATTCAAATCTTGACCTCTGAGTGCTTTATGACGGCTTAGTGAATTAAATGGAATGTCAAAATTTAAATTTAATTCACACTTAGGTGGGAAATGATTTTATATTCTGTTTTATTGCAAGTGACAATGTCAAAGTAATTCACAATTTCTTTCAAACTGTTTCATGAATATCCTTCTTACGCGATTATTTCTTAAACTCACAATTAATGGATGAGAATTGAATTATTTTATTCAAACTATTTTTTAAAATATGCCAAATAGATGTCTTACTACATATATACACAGTTTTTTATAGAACAGGGGCAAACGGGCAGGGGGCTCGCCTGATGTTAAGTGATACCACCGCCCATGGACACTCTCAATGCTAGAGCGCTCGCGAGTGTGTTGCCGGCCTTTAAGGAATTTTTTTTACAGTTCAAAGGCATAACATATGTTACTTTAAGCAGTCAAAATTTAGCTCAGAGCATACACCAAAAGTCTAGATTTGTATTTGGTTATTCAAAATGAAATTGATCGTATTAAATGCTTAACTGATATCCTAAAATCCTAAACTCATACAATAACTTTGAATAGAACGTTAGCGATTAAATTTACCGTTATTTTAACTGTTATTTGGAACCTAACGGTTATAGTTAAAATCGTTGTAAACGCATCGAGAACCCTCTGAACATTAACGGGATAGCTACGAGTGGTAATGAGGCATATATGACAAGTGTTTTGCGTGGATTCCAACAAAAGTCTAAACTGGTTTATTTCACAGTTACGTGAAATCTTTTAGCCTTCATAGTTAACCTTAGTTTTAAGAAATACAATAATTAAGTGCAAAAATTATGTGGAATTATGACTCACGTACGTCAAAAGGATGATCGTCAAGATGTTAAATTCGAAATCATGCTTAAAAGCGCCTAGTCTTCTAGAAGAATAAGATTCAGAAGAACATTTCTCAGTAATATGAAACTATTAAAAATTATACAAATATTCTTAAGAAGTTTTGCATTGCTTATGGAGATATATATATTACACTCACTTCATTTATTTATTACAAAGTTTAAAAAGTTCATAATGGTATAGTTGTGATATAAACTAGATACTGATTTTCAAGCCTTATGGTTCTTTTTCTGACGTATTATGCGCACATTTGTGGCATACATATGTGTATATATATAGTAACGTAGCTTCTCAAACTGTCTTTAAATTTTTAAATATTCGAATAAATTTTTTCATCTTATATACAAAGAAGCTACTATTAGCCAAAATAAACTAAAACACAATTCATCATGTGCTCTAATTTATTGCCTATGATCAAATTGGTTTTTATGATAACAAAAAGCGATTCTCCCAGATTATGTAAACATAATACCTAGACAATAGATGGACTTTAAAGACACAATAGAAGAGCCCATCCGTTAAAGGAAGTGACGTGAAGACGCCAGGAAGAAGGTGGGCCGATGACTGGATGGAAATAGCAGGAAAAAGACTGGCAGACTATTGGCAAATAGAAAGACAACCGGAAAGGGTTTGAGGAGGCCTTCATCCAAGGGTGGTTTCACAGGCGATTAACAGATTAAATACTAACATTTAGCTATAAGTAAATACTAATAATACTACTAACAACATATAAAAATCCTTAATTTCATCTACGATAAGCCTATTTTATGTCCATACATTTATTTCTAGTATATTATAATGATAATTTAAATTCTAAATGTTATTTATTTATTTATACTTTATTACCTTATTCAAAAACATATACTTTTTATTTTTTAATACATTACAAAAGTTATGAGGCAATGGGCGGACTTATCGCTAACAAGCGATTTCTTCCAGGCAACCCTAATGTGGAACAACGACAAAAAATACCTACAGAGGATACAAGAAATGCAAACAAAATTAAAAAAAAAAACTCAATATAACACGTTACTGTAAGGGGTCGTCCATAAATTACTTAAGGTGTTTTTTTTTTAATTTTCAAAAAAAATTAGAAATATCATAAAAAAATATTCTTACAAAACAGGTAAACAATTTTACATAATGTTAGGTGACATAACAAGCTTTGACGCTAATTACCAGTATTACATTTAGGCTCATCCCAATTAAAATTAGTCATTAGTTAGCAGAAAACAAGCTTAATCTACGTACACAATATGATAACAACAGTAAGCTTATTAAATTAGGAACTAACGTTTACTGACTGTACATAACTACTGACAAAGACATATAAAGAAAACTGACGCATCTAACACCCAAAGACTGTCTATAAAAAATAGTATGATCACAGAACGTGTGAAAAAAATCCTCTGACACAGTCTACACATGCATATTACGTATACATACAGGAATCGTGGTCAAAATCGACAAGAAAAATCCTACTAGCACTACCATAAACTACTGTTGATAGATAGCGTCCAAAAGACTACTGGTTTATCTTCCGATCTACTGCCATTGTATCCAGGGACTTTTTCCATTTCTTATATTTTAACTTAAAATATACAATAATTTAAATAATACTCATTCGTGTTACACGTCTCGCGAGATACGCCCTGTCCCCGGCTACATCGGTAATATTATTTTTTACAATATTCATGGGCAAGCCGAGGCGAAATTTCTTGCGAGACCTGTTCTTTCAGTTTTGTTTGCCTTCTTCAGATATTTAATATTTTATTCCCGGTACGGTATATGCTTTATTTATGTCCTGTAGGCTATTCCGGTCTACCGGGATCTGTGTTTGTTGCTCCAGGTGTTGCCTGGATGGCGAATATAGGGCAATGTTCATTATTATAATAAGTTTGTTCGCCATTATTGCAGCTACAGGTTGAGCTTGTCCTAATTTTAAACCTATGCAGGTAGGTAGGTAGTATACAAAGACTCCGTTATCTAAGAATTGCAGCATCTTTGAGCTGATACATATCCGATGATATTTTTTTGTAGTTTCAGGTATATCGACCCGCAGGTAGCATGTATTCCGTATTTCTAAAGTCTTTTGCCATATCAGGCCTTTAATAATATAACGATACTTTAGTAGTAGTCCGATAGTACACAGTGTATTCAGGTTTTGATCTTAGTTTATACCGCCGCTTTTTTTCCGCTCACTCGGCCTCCGGCGTACCAACATGCGCCTTTACCCAAAAAAGGCATACATGCCATTTTGCCATCTTTTATCTATCTTCAGGTTGAAAATGCGGGCACTACAGTCATTGAGAAATGAGAATCATAGAATGAAAGATGTCTCTCTTTATTTATGGTGTTTGCCCTTCTCCCTATTAATTTGTGGTCTTTAGTTCCGGGACGAAAGTTGTTGGCAAAGATGTTGTCTGCTGATTCCTTTTCTCTGTCCCTCTTAACACTCTATATCCTTCCAACATCTCTCTTTCCTGTTTATCGCAGAACTCCTTCCAACTCTCTGTTTGGGCTTGTTTGATCTACTGTTGATAGATAGAAGGGATCGTGGAAAATCCACCCTTGACCTACACTCTGGTCCAGAATCCTGCATTTAAGAATTCATATAGAGAAGCAGGGTACAAACTAAATATTAACTAAACAATATGCTTAATATGTTTTGTGCTGCCTAAATTGACTAACGAAATTACATAAATGATACTAGATAACGTAAGTTACACTATTCAATAGTTTGATAAGGTCAGCCATAAATTTATTATGATTTATGATTGTTTCAAAGCAAGCAAGCAATGTATAATATAATAATATCGTAAGATTTTATATAATTAACATAATTAAATCTATGTTGAGGTGAAACAACTGTTAAAGTTCAAAAAAGAGAGATTATATATATATATATATATATATCATTTAAAATTAATGAATAATATTTGAACAAAACTATTCATGAATTTTTCAAAAATATGAAAAAAAAAATATTCGCGTGATTTACGATTTTGATAGTTTCAAAATCTCAAGAACTGTGATAGATTATAATAGTTGATTGTGAACCCTTTATTAGTACACATTAAATAGTATTTATCATTATTCTTATTTTAGCGGGTTGTTTAGTTAATTATTAGCCGGTCCTGCTGAATGCTTAGGTCTAGACTGAGGCGACATAGAATAATGCTAGTGAGCACACTGCTTACATAGTAAACAACTTCAGTTGGGTCGTAGTTTGTAATTTAATATTCTTAAGCGTATACAAAATAGTTCATCTCGTAGTCTTCAAAGAAACTTATAATTTAAATAATTTAAACATTATATTATGCAAACACATCTTTAACGTTTTAGCAGAAAGCACTACTGCACTAGTGTGAAAAACATTTTTTTTTCATTAAAATAATATAGTGAAAAAAAATTTTATGGGGGTAAATTTTTCTAACGGATTTATTAAAATGCGAGCTCAAGACATTTCAAATGTAAAAATTTTAAAAAATAGATTTTAATTATTTTACTAAAATAAGTTTTAAGATGTATTAACCGGATCGGTATCTTTGTTCCAGAATGTCCAAACCACGAAAATCAAGATAGCATCGAGAAAAAATCATACATAATGACTATAAACTTGCGTGCGAAATGTGAAAAGCAAATGTGACGTTCGTGCCAAAACAATGTATTGCTGTAAAGAACTAAAACTACTCTATGCCATTGTTGTTCTATTATTAGAAGCTGAATTGTTAGTGAACATAGGTGCTATGGAGTCGAAGAGGTCTTCCATACTCGTAACTCAAAATCCGGATGATTTGAAGGCGTTAGAACTATGTACGACCCGAAATCAACAGAGGCTTGGCAGTGTCTTTGGGAATTTTACAAGGCATCACAAAAAAGGTAACGTTACGAACATATTTGCACTAAGATATGTATGTCAACAGTTTTTAATGATTACTTAAATATGATAACCAAATTATATTTTAAATGAATTGTAGATATTTCAAATAAATTGAATTTTCATTCGGAAATTCCACCATCATTATAAAAAGTTTTTATTTCCAATGATAATGAAGCGGCGATATAATAATTAATTAATGACTATCAATCGCGTCAAAGAATACTGAAGCGTGTAATTAAACTACAAACTTATCATTAAAATGCGAACGTTTCATTAAAATACGAATTTATGATTAATTCAAATCACTGTAGTTCACTTGAATATAATTAGAGAATTAATGCTATGAACCTGACAAATGAACTTGAAAATTGATATATTTTACCGTGTTGAAAACGATCTCCATTTTAAAGCGTACATTATAAGGAATTTGTTATTAAATTATTTTTATAACGGAATCTTCTATTATTTTCTAACGGCGACTTTTTAATACATCTAAGACCATTACTTGTTATTAGTGTCTATATTGTTATTTTATAATATTCATATATTTCAAAGGAAAACTTTTTTATTATATAGAACTGTTTTCATTATCCCGTGACATGTCTGTATTTGGTTTTATTAAACAATATGTCAAATTCCAGTTAGTATCTGGATAGAATAAAATACAAAATTATTTGAAAATGTAGCCTTAAACATTAGATACTATTGTCTTTTATTAAGATAGCTTTTACACATTTTAAGAAAAAAATTTTTTTCGGGTTTAAAGTTATGTATTATTGTGGACACCGTGAGCAATTTCTGCAGAAACCCTTTATCTTTTAGTCGATATAAATTCCAGGGAAATAAATAGAGATAATACAACTTTTTCTACAGCTGTGATACTTTTTTGACATTCAACACCTGTGTGATACTTTTTTGACGTCTTCAGTCACCGTGACCACGCACGCTGTAAAGCACGCGAAACGTCGGATAAATTTAAAATTATGTTAAATAATTATAAGTTTACAATAATACATAGCTTCAATCCGGTAAAAAAGGGTTTTGTTTAAATTAGACACTTTTTAAATAATGATCATTATGTCAACAGGTCATAGGAGAAGAACAACATCCACCAGCACAACAACAGAAACAACAATGCACTCGACAACAGATTTTGAAACAGAATTCACAAGTGAATATAGTACAGCATATCCAAAGTTACCTAAGCCATTAAGACTAAGTCTAGACATTGATTACGATGTACATAACATAAATCTAGAAAACGATCATCAAAGGCATAAGCACGATACTTTAGATAGAGAATTAGAATTAGAAATGGATGAAACAGTTTTAGCTAAAACATTCAATAAGGCTAAGAAAATGTACAGAGACTCAGCCGCATCTGCCGTTAATAAATTAAGTGCTAAAACTAGTAAGAACGGTATATTTTTGACTGACAACTGCACGACGGTTATCGCCCAAATTGGAACGACGGCTATATTACACTGTGAAGTTAGTGATATCACAGAAAATACGGTAAGTTTCAAGACTGGCATAGTCACATAAACATAGTCCTGTGGTTTATAAATTAAGAATCAATAGATAATATCGAGACTTACGCGAACAACACTTGTATGTTAAAATCGTGTAATACGGGACGTAAATAATTACAAAACTTTTTTGATATAATTAAATATTGGATAGAGTTGATAATAATAATTTATATACAATCTCTGCCTGTGATTAAAAAATTTAAGAATAGTTAAATTACTGATTAATACCAAAACGCAGCTAAAATATTTGTTTTTAACTAAACGAGTAAAAATACAGGAAATAATATTTTAGAATACGTAAGTCGAAATTAGAATTTCAAATTTCGAACTTTAAAGGCGTAAATATTAGAATGGATCTATAGACTTATAACGCTCACGAATTTCGCAAAACCAATTTTCTCAAAAGCTTTAGTAAATCGGGATTTCGGATTGTATTTTTCACCAATGGCTTATCTTTTGATGAGTGTGAAATATCTCACAAATTGTAAAAAATATATTTTAATATAGAAAAAATGTAGTACTTTGAATCCACTTGTTATCTTTTTGTCGCATCGATATTTATAACGGCTAAATAGGATTTGATTAATGTAAGAATTCGCATATTTCTTAGAGATCTAGAGAATGAGACAAATTTAGATGCGTAGCGTCAGATGCTTTCAGACGTAAGTGGTTGCATTTGGTTTTCCAATATAAAAAACCAATTATATGTTAGACAGCTATAGTGCTGTAGAAACAATTAGTAAAATAAACACTGCACTTATTAAATGTTTATTAATTAAACTCAGCTATTCCGTGCAATACCAATAACTGAATTATTTGCAGGTGACCTGGATTCGGCGGAAAGACTACTCACTGCTATCTGTCGGTCTAGTTACGTATAGCGCTGATAACAGGTTTTTCTCCGCTCATGGACGACATGTTAAGGTATAGTTAATATAAAATAAACTTTAAAAATTTGGATGCAAGAACATTTTTTGAAGTTCTTGTCTGATATTATTGAATCATTTTGCTAATTACGTTTTATTGAAATGTGTGATAATGATGTAAAACAATATGAATTATATCAATATCATACACAATTGTATAAAAATTAAATAAAATAATAAAATTAATAAAAAGCGAGATTTCTGTAAGTGCAAACAATCCCACCTATCATACACTATATTTTACGTCAAATTGCTTACTAGGTCATAGAATCATTAAAGTACAAATTATCAATACCGATATTTTCATTAAACCAGGCTTAGTTATCTATCTCTAGGGAGGTTCAGTTTTATAACTGTAGTATTAATATTACAAAATGCAATAACTACTTATTTTTATGCTGATATATACTATATTTTTTTTAATGTAAAAATCAATCACGTGTTTAATTTATATGAAATGTAATTTATATTTATGTGTTTATATATATATATATCAATTAATAATTTTACAATCGATCATGGCACGCGATAATATTTTCAAATTCCTCAGCCTCCGTAATTGTTTTGCAAAGTTCAATAGAATTTCAGTTGTGTTTAACTTACGAATCCATCTTGGAGATTGAATTCGTTAAGCTCTTATATAATTGCCTTTGAGTTGTGCTGATGGACAGAGTTGTGATATATACATTGTTAGGTTCGTGCAGGAATTAAGTTGGCATGTATTATAGTGCTGGTTGAGCGATATCGATCTACTGGTTTACGGTAGGTACTCAGTACGGTACTCAGTACGGTATTCAGTTTACTTTATCTGTAAACACTGACTCGTAAATTGTGACGGTTATAGAAAACTTATCACACTTACTGTCTACAAAAAAGAATCATCAAAGAAACCGTTTGATGACAACTACTACAACTACTATTGACTTCTATTAATATGTAAGGAAGGTATGCTAGGGCTGTAAGTAACATAGATTTAGTGAAATTTCACGGACAGAGAACATGGTAATTATAGGAGTCAGAATATTTATCAGTGCGTTTCTATTGCAAGCCCTAGACAATAAGAACTCTGCTACAACCTAGAAAAAAATACACAGTTTCAGTATCTTAAATATAGAAAAAAAAATAATACGAAACAACACAATTTTCGTGTTGATTAGCAGATTAGATTACATTAACAATTAACACAGTCTGTTTTCATTAAATAAATTTCAATTCATACTAAATGTAATTAAACTGAGACAAATAATAATACATTCATAATTTTTGATAATTTTGTTACAAGTAGACAGTCGTTATAAATGCTCAAACGATGTTGTATGCTTGCGATACTTTCTTTCTTCACTCTTTACATCGATGACATCCATATAAATTTGTTACTAGGATTGGGCGTTACATATCCGGTTTGCGACATCAGCGGATGGGGGATACTACGAGTGCCAGGTCCCCACACATCCGCCAACGAGCATTTTCTTCAAACTTGTACTAGTGGGTGAGTCAGCATCGTCCAAATTCGACATTTATCGAAAAATGAAAATTAATTCCTTGTATACATCTTGCGTATATTTTTATATAAGAACTTGTGATTGTGATATATGTAACTGATAATTTAAAGTTCTGTGAATATTTAGATGTTTTTAAAATATAAATCCTTTTAATAATGCCTAAAAGTTAGTTTTAAACTAATACAATCATACATTACAGCTGCCTACGCAGAAATTGTGGGTGAATCAGAAAAGATAATTCATGAGGGTTCCATGCTGAAGCTGGTCTGCGTCGTGAAAAGGTCTACTGAACCGCCTTCTTACGTCTTCTGGTATTTCGAGAACAGAATGATAAATTATGATTTAAGTGAGTATTATGTTTTTTTTATTAACAATGGATTCTTGTCAATACTTGATGTTACTGTGGGCTACGAGGGAAGTCAGCCGCGCCAATTATCCCCATAATAGTATTTAGATATTAACAGGCTCTTGCCAGTAAATATGGCAGCACGCCTTCCCGCGACTGCCGCTTCACTTTCTTTCCTATTCATATCAAAAATTTAACTATGTTTAATTGTCTGTTTCGAAACCTATTTTCCTAACTAAATATAAGTTTTTGTAATATTTTTCAAACTATTAATTATTAATTTAATAAGTGTTGTAAATTTTTACTATAGACTTTGGTAAGAAAAATCGTAAATAAAAATACAATCTCTACATAATCGATTATCATTGTATTTGAGATGAATTATGAAAGCTTTGCTAACATTTGCTACAAACACAATCATAATGCATTATAATATATTTATTTGTAGATATTCAATGTTTAATATAGAAAACCTGTGAAGCACAACCAAAGTTAAAACTTTTCTATTGTTTGTGATTAGACAAACGGAACCATCATGACGCAACATGGGATCAACATGGCACGCAATCTTTAACCTTTGTTTTTTTTTTATAGAACATGGCAAAACAGGGCAAACGGGCAGGAGGATCACCTGATGTTAAGTGATACCGTCGCCCATGGACACTCTCGATGCTAGAGGGCTCGCGAGTGCGTTCGTTGATGTATTTTAAATTCTCAAGCCTCACAAGATTGACCGGTTTTAATAAATTGTGTTCTAAAATGTTTACTAGAATTTAATAATACATTTAAAGACTGATCATGAACTCCTTGTGACGCTAACAATATGGAACATGACATGACGAAACTATCGAAAACCAATTCCACCGACCGCGTTCTAAATTAGTGATACTGTAAACCGTATCATATATAATTAATATAATATAAATAAATATAGATATTAATATGAAATTTTTTTAGAAATTTTTCCAATTTATTGATTGCAAGAGCAAGAGTGAGTGAGAGTATTTTTGTATACATTAATGGTGTAATTCATAATAGAATCTCATTGCTTTAGGTGTACCTACTAAGTTACTTCATAAGTCAAACACAACATTGTTTCTGCGAAAAGCGGTGTTTGTGTTCTTTGGTTCGTGTATTGTTGTTATGTGCTAGGAAATTGAACAGAAATATCATAGCAGCAACAACTTAGATTGTATTAATTACCCATGGTATGTTGTAGTAAATTGTATTACATGTTTGGCTTAAATAGCTACAGAAAATAGAGTTTTTGGTTCAAAGTTTAGAACTCAGCCGTAGTAACACTCATATTTCATATTACAGTAGTTTTAGTCATTTTCGTTTATTTTCCCGGTGTGCTAAACGCAAGTGTGGATACCGAAATCTGTTGGCGCACATCCGGGATTTAGACTACCACTATGCACTGAACTAAAAACGTTAATCACAAAGTATACAATAGAGATTATTGGATACCTTATGTCCAAAATCAAATCGGTTTGTCGGTTGATCGTCAGTTACCAAACGCCCAAATAGGTCAGCTTTCGCCCTTCTCACACTCGTCTTACTTATCAATTAACCTAAAAAAATATTTAAATAAGTCTCCAAGTTTAAGAAGTCTAATTTCAAATCCGAAAGCTCTTTTCGAAGATCCAAATTATTCTTGTATAAACTCGTTTTCTTTTTTATATATTTTTTTAGTAGTTTTTGGAATTATTCTCTCTAAAAGTTAGACTTGAGCCTATGTATTCCTCCCGTATGTCAAAAATGTATACGTTTATATGATACGATTAAACGATATACGATTGGAAACGCGAGTCAGACTAAGCGCTAATTATCGACTCTATCTTAAGGCCTGTATTCACTTTGATTAGTGCGAGTGCTGGTGATTAGTAATTGTAGAAGATTAGTGCAGGTGTGTAGTGCAAGTAGAGTCCAATTCTTGTTTACTGGCTCTGTTTAGTAAATCCGACGCGAAACATTAAAATTACATGTTTTGACAGGCACGCTTCGAGTGAGGGGGTAGGGACGTGGCTGCTCGCAGTTCACTCGCAAAAAAAAAGAACACACTTCTAATCACGTTACAACATAGACAACTACGCTCTAATCAGTCGCAGTCACACTTGTTTTCTACTAATCACTAATCAAAGTAAATACAAGCCTTTACTCTAGCCGACATTCTTAAATACGTATGCGTTTATTTCATACGGTAAACGCGATCAAATAGAAAGAGAAGGAAATACATGAATAGTACAATTAAACTAATTCAACAAAGGCGACAGAACACGAGACTCCACCCTTATCACCTAGACGTCCGTAGTTTCACACCTGCGCGTTTTTAAGACAGTTTTTTCCATTCTCACTATGTGAAACCAGGTGCCCACTGAAGTATTAAAAAATAAACTAAAGGGCTAAAAAAATTACTTTTAAAATTGATTATTCGAAATTCAAACTTATCACTTAATTGAGGTCAGTTGCAATTTACTCACTGACCAGGATTTACCTAATTTTGCGTCAATGATTTATATTGCCTACACAAAGCTACAAATTTGTAACTACTTTAACGAGTAATTCAAATCAATCGGAACTGTTTGCACAGAACAATTAAGTGGTAATTTATAATACGGATTAGTTAATAGGTAATAATTAAGGGGTAATTTATAGAACTATTTTACATGGACGATGGTTTTGTGCGGTAGTAAAGCAAATAGTAGTTTACTATAAATATTCTACGAGTTTGAGTAAGAATAAGCCCCGTGTAAGTCCTCGTAGTGGTTTGCTGGTAATTAATATTCTGGATTATTCTTAAAAAACATGGAGACTTGTTCAACATTATTTCAAGAAATTTTGTGTTTAGTGTACACTAAGTGTGCTTGAAGTCTACGGAGAACCACTCAGCAGCGAGAGGCTGAAATTTTAAGACGAAATATACAAATTTGAAGTTTTTCTGATTTTGCCTGAGATTTCGCGAGTGTTTTGGAAATATGTATTCTACTCATACTATCCTTATAAATATAAAACTTAAAATAAAATAAAATTGAAAATTGTATTTATTTCTAATTCAATTTTTTTTCTTACCTACTTGAATTCTGAGAAACGTTTTTCATGAAGATGGAAACAATTGTTTTATCAAGAATTTAGCATAATGTTCCATACGATGTTATGTCGCTAGTAAAAAGGAAGGCTAAGTAAAATAAACGAAAGCAGCTACGTATATAACAAATATTGGGTCACATAACATAAAAATAAAATATTATCTAAGAAAATCCTCATTCTAAAATAAATTTGCATTTTCAGCTAATACACGAGTTACACTTAAAAATATCTGTTTACATATTGTAAGCATATATCGAATATTCATGATAAGCAAACATCATAAATAAACATGAAAGCCTTATTAAATAAACCTCTTACCGCAAATAAATATAATATTATTTGTCTTACATTGCTCGCGGGCTATTTTTGCTTTGAGTCCATCGATCATTATGATTTTGTTTTTTAATAAAACAGAAACTGTACTGTATTTTTATGTAATATTAAAATTAATTAATTCTAGGCACGTTTGGTATAGTAATAAAACTCGAACCATGATTAAATTTATCATCAAATATAAAAAAAATATCAGCCAGTGAATTACGTGCATGCATAAGCATGAAAATTAAAAGTTTTTCATTTAATTTAAATATCAATTGAAATAGTATTTTAATAATGATAAGAAATTTTGTGAATTTCATAAAGACTGAAGGAAATTGTCAAATCATAAAGTTCTGAAATTTTATACTGATAATTAATTGTATGAACTTTTACATTCTTTTTCAACTAGATGGCGTAAGTGTCCACAATGGCAGGCACACCAGTGAACTTGTTATTGGTAAAGCAGAACCTCGCCACGCCGGAAACTACACTTGCGTACCAGCCAACGCGCGCGCAGCGTCTGTCACTGTACATGTAGTACAAAGTAAGTAAAATGTATATATGTATATGTCATATGGTTCACGCACAATATTCGTAGGGACTTAAGTTAGTCATAAAACGAGAACATAGTTAAAATATTACGTAAATATCTTTTCAATAATAATTAAGCAAATATATGACTCTAAGGGCCTGTTTCACAATGTATGGAAAAAGTACCAAATAGCTATGCAACACATAAATTATTCGAAAGCTAAAAGTTCCAAATAAGATAATTCGCGTTTCATGACGAATAGCAGTAGCACTATCTGACAGTCGTGAAACGCAAAAATACTGTTTATCCTACCAATAAGTAATAAATAGCTTATTTGGAACTTATCCGGACATTGTGAAACAGACCCGAAATATTTTAATTTTTGTTTGCTTGTTTTAAAATATTTATTCTATATGATTGATGTTGTAATTGAAAATAAATAGACCTATTTTTAGTGATAACGATTTATTTACGGTCTCCTCTTACATTTAAAATATAGCCTAACAAATAAACACACTTCACAAAAAAGCCTTTTTAACATTGAAATACTTTTAATTTGACCCAATTTCACACGAACTTCAACTGTTATAGAAATCATAGAACAATGGACACGAATCGCCCCGAAAAAAATCGCTGGAAGCGTTGCAGTTTTCAGAATTAAACCAAACGTAAATGGCTTTCAGTTTTGCTTTACCACAGCTGGAGCATGTCAAGCATTTATACGAAAGCGTCTCATTTTCATCAACATTCCCATTAACAAGTAGTTAAATAACTGCAAGTTTAAGTATTCTATTCATAAAGCGATCTTTTTAGCGATTTTTATTTCATGTTAATGTTTTTGATAGTAGAAACTTTAAGCATAAAATATGCTGTTAATAATCAACTAGAATATATAATATTCACATATATTCATATTTTAGTGACTTTAAAATCTATTTGATTTTATGACTTAGAAGTGTTAGATAAATTATAGTATGTGTGACATGGTACTAAAAAATATATTATTAAGGATCTATAATAAAACAGTACTTACACAAGATTCCGCGGCAAACTTAAAGTAATGTATAACGTTCAGAAAATAAGTGAGTTGGGTATCATTTCTTCCGAAAAAGTTGTTTTTTGCTACCAAAGGAAGAGCACGAATGTAGTGGGGCTACGCTGAATTTGGCCCAGGTTCGCGCCAAGACATAGTAATAATAATATTAACTAATTAATTAAAAATAAAATTATAACAAATTTAAAAAGTTTGTTCCCTATGGCAGTGTATCTTTAATGATGAAAGCATTTCCTCGCTGTATTGTTGCATACTCATTCGTTATTACCAGCTCTGGGGTCACTGGTACTATAGAAATTGGTAGATAGATACTATCTATCTGCAGTACATTAATTTCATAAGTTTTGGTTCTAAATAGTGCCATTAAGAAACCAAGTCTATTTGATATCTGGATAAACATATAAGGATAATTCATACGACGATATCCCAAGAATCCTTAAGAAATGTTTAAACATCATTTATATGTTGATTACAGGCGAAACACCAGCGGCGATGCAACACGGCAACAACTACGCAACAAAGAATATCCACTATTTAAAACTTTTACTTACGGCGTTATCATTGAGAATTATAATTCAGAAAATCTCCCACGAGTTTGGATAACGATTTTATATTATTTAATTGCTATAATTTTGAAACGTCCTTGGGAATATGTTTATTATTTTCCTCAACTTTCATCTCGGAACCGGAGAGATGAGGGAACATCTTTATAATACTCAATACACACCGTATTGATTGTACACTGTTTATTTATGTAATTGCCATCGTTCATATATTTTTTGAGTCTTATGTTAAAGTTTGACGTCATAACGACATGCATAAATACCTTTTGGATTCTACATATAGAAGTTACGATTATCACTAAGACTTTAATACGCCACATGGACGGATGGAGTGTATTTGTATCTTAATAATAATTTCGATGAAATTACTTTTCGTTTTTTTTTATTTCAACTAAGTGTTTCAAGGTTTTATTACTTTAATATATTTTAATTAACTAACTACTTGTTTGATAAAACGTCATTTGTAGTACTTTGATAACTGTATATAATTATAGTTATATAGAAATGTAAAATATGAGAATATTAATAGATGTAAATACAAACACTCGTGACTTATATTGCTGAAGTATTTATTAAAGATCAATGTTAGAAAAAAGCAATCATTCATTTTTAGAATATTAAATTATTATTAATATTTCATATTTAACATTGGATAATGATTTTTTATACTGTATTGAATAATGAAAAAATTCTACATCTGTATTAATCTGCTTTTAAAACATATTTTGTTAAACATAGAGTACATGTTGTTCTTAATACATAAGTTATATAATGTACAGTTAAAATATGTCACCTTGAATCATTTTGTATATAATACACGACAATAAAGTAATTTAGCTTTCAATATAATCTGGTTGAAAATACTAAGAATTATTCGTGAAACTGAGTCAAGACAATTTTATTTCTCGATTCGTCTTAATTTTGTACCAAATGTTTTCATTATAGCTGAGTAAAATTTTTATCTGCCAATGTCAGCATTTTATACTTTATTTAAGAATGTTAAGGGTTCAGCGGTAACAGAAAATATTTTAGTTTAGTAATATAGTTTTCGTAAAGCCTTATCTAAGAAAGTATACCGAAAAAGTACAATAATGTTAAATTATGTAAATACAATGAAAACTATGTAAAGGAAATGTAAAATAATTGTCTGTCTTAAGATTTAAAAATAAATAATTTTCAACTCAACGTGCCAATCTCTTTTTGTTTTATTTCAAAGCCAAATTAGTTTTTATATCAAAGAAATACGAGATTCAAAATTATTACTTTCATTTTTCAATGAAATAAAGTCCTTTAACTCTGAATGATACATCTGCTTTCACGTGATAGACTTGTTAGAAGTAATAAAAAAGCTGTTCGAAATTTGACACAAGAAGCCGAAATAGATTGCAATGGCAAAAGATACCTCCTTAGAAAGCCTAAGGCCCATATGAAACAGCCATTGATGGTGATGATGATGAATGATGATGAATGATGAACGATGATGATGAAATTTTCCTCCAATATTGTCCTTGTACATGTAATTAACCTATTCTTTTATTGATAATTGTATTTTAATTTATTATAATTGACAGAGAAAATAAAATGGCAGAAGACAGCACACTTGTTTCTTAATAGCTGCGTCTTCCAAAGAGTTTTATTATCCAAGTCCAAGTGGCTGGCATATGCGGTTGGCAGACATGGCGGTTTGTTGGTGGGGCGGTCAACATGGCTTGTGTTGGCTTGGCTTGGCAGGATGTGACTGGCGACGTCACGTCCGTTACATACACAATAAAATCATCCGAATCAATAATATAAAATTAGAAAAAATAATATAATTATTCCATAAGTATCTAAGTTGTTTTAGACTAATTTTTAATATATTTCTATATTTATCTATGAAACAAAACAAATAATTATGATATTTTGTGATATGATATGATATTTCGTCTTTGTTTAAATATATAATTTTGATATATGAAGATCATTAATAATGGATTCAAGCTTTACTGAATCGATACAATGACCTTGACCCGTGAAGCCTCTATGTCAAGAAGTACAAAGTTCAATCACTACGATTGGTCGTTATACTAACGGGAGCATTAAACGATTTCCATGATTTCATACGCGAAGGCGTAAGGAGTCTTTTCACACACAAGATGAACTTCATAACATATCACATTTTTAATAATTTACACTTCATTTCAAGTATACAATTTTACTTACCTCACTTTTGTCGTATTGTAATTTCAAGATTTTCAGTGTTGATAAGCAAGTTGTTTTAATTTTAATATAAAGGTAAACATAGTGAATGAACCAGCATACGCATACCTTAAACCAAGAAATCAACGGCATGTCAAGCACAGGCGGCTAACCTACATGAAAAATAAATGATCACGAAACAGATACATAAAGTCGATGCCCAGACCGAACTCTTTATAGCGTGACTGTTTTTAGTAAGCAATTCGTGATACTAAGGGCCTGTTTCACAATGTATGGATAAAGTCCCAAATAGCTATGCAACACAAAAATTATTCGAAAGATAAAATTTCCGAATAAGATACTTGACATTTCATGACAAATAGCGCTATCTGACAGTCGTGAAACGCAAAAATTCTGTTTATCCTACCAATAAGTAATAAATAGCTTATTTGGAACTTATCCGGACATTGTGAAACAGGCCCTTATTGTATCAAGTATCTTATTGTATCATTTATTTATTTATTCAATTACAGACCATACATGGCTAAACTCAAGTATACAATATTAATTAAAAATAACATAAAACACAGTATATCCTAACCTCTAATACCCTCCAAGTATACCCTCAAATCAGTGTATACTACCGCCATACGCTCACCAGATAGGTCGCTCTCTGGTGAAGAGTCGAGAAACCCATTAAGCATCGAGAATAATCGAGGAATGGGAGCTTGTTGACGCTGGACAGTGATACTTATTGTATCATGTACTGTTTTTCACAATGTAATCTAATTTAAACATATTATTCTAAACTTATTAATCGAGTGGCTCAACATGCGGCTCTTTACCCTGAAGTTCGAATTATGGTTATGAAAAACCTTTTGCTTTATTATGGTATGTTTATTTTGTAGCCGTAAGATAATAGGATTTAAAATGGCTTTTAATATCTTAATGTTTGTAATGTTTCCAAATTTATAGCTAGCGCAAAACGTGAGTTGTCATGTGTTTAATATTACAAATGAATTTGGAACACACTGACGAACACTTAAAACATTAATTATAAGTCAAATAAGACTGATCATAACTTGTCTATTAAAACTAAAAATGTTCAATGTGATGATGTGCGTTCTGAAGCAAAACTAATATATAGTTGAAGGCGCTGGATTTTTAATAATATAATTATTAAAAAAATCAGTCAATCTATAGGCAAGTAGGTGATGCCGTCGACTTTTTAGATCCAAGGCAAGCCGGTTTCCTCACGATGTTTTCATTCACCGTTCGAGCTAATGCTTGATGCGTACATAGAAAGAAAGTCCATTGGTGCATGGGGATTGAACCTACCATGACAGTCGCACGCTGAAGCCACTTGGCCAACACAGCTCCTATAAAACACTAGGTAGTTGATAACGTAATAATGGTAACCGTAGCCTATTGTGACAGTCTCGGCCAATTTAAATTCAATTTCGTTGTGGCAATTTAGAAAGAGTTGTTGACAATTGTACACTTAAGAACATTGTTTTACGACATATTCGCGCTTTAATTAAAATAACGAATTGTAATTGCATTATATCACTCTACGAGCGAACGTTCGATATGCACATGGACAGAAAGAAACTTCATTGATGCACAGCCGGGAATCGAACAATATCCTAGTTCTCCAGAATTGCAGGTTTTCGTTTCTGTCTTACGTTCTAGTGAAAGTGTATTCAACTCGTCAGTTGAATTAAGGTAACATCTATCTTTTACATAGTAAGAGAAGGTAGTTGTTAAAAACACATTTTCGAAATCGAAGTGAATCAAAGTGTAGTCTTAGTGATTAGTTATAATAATAATAATAATATTATAATAAAAGCCCTTTATTCGCAGACCATTTCGCTTTAATGCTATTCTTATCAAACTATGTATATAAATATAACTATATTCCTAAATCTATTTACATAGCAAAACAAAAAATTATTCTTAACCGCCCTGGTCAGGTTGTCCGTCAACATAGGCCTCACCCAATTGTTTCCATGTCTCTCTATCCTTGGCAGACCTTCTTGGCAGAACAAATTATTAAGCTACCCAAAGTGCCAAAGAGTGGAAAAGACAGTAATGGAGAGATTTGGATGAGTTTGCTAAAATAGGGCACACACAAACCATGAAAATAAATTGATGATAGATAATAGAAATATAAATGTTTTGTGTTAAGTACTATTATAGGCACGTAAGTCTAGCGCTGGCCGATACGAGGAGGGGATTGCTGCGCATGTGTACTGTGGTGCGGGGACCGGAATGCAACTCGAGAGCCAATCGACGCTCTTCATTCCGCTTGCCCCCTTCAGGTACCTTACTTTTTACTTCTGCGCAATAACGGTCAGCGCTAGAGTTTCGTGCTGCTACTTGTATCTAAAGTAAAACGCTTTTATTTTATTTATTTATAGCCTTATATCCGAATCAATATATACATTATAGCTATTGTTTTTTGTTGTCTATGATTATTGATTCTGTGTGCCCACTGGCAAAGGCCAGTGATTAGTTGGTACTCCATGAAGATCCGGTTCGTAATTTAATTTTTGTAAAGCACAACTATAATAATATTGGCTTTGGAAACAAGAATTAACTTATACAATGTTCGTGTATTCCAGATACCACACTTCTAGTTAGTCCGCATTTTCAGTGTAACCTTACCTTTAAACCAGTGTCGATAATTTTTGAAACCAAAAAAAATTACAGTAGGATGAAACCCATTAGAAATGCAGGGGAATATGATCAAAATGAAAGGAAAAATAAATTACGGTCGACCCGAGTTCGGGAAGTGGGAGGGGGTGACTTTTAAGGGGGAAAAATTGTTTATCTTGATTTCCGGCGAAACTACCAGTCCTATGGAAAAAAGTTAAATGGCAAAGTTGTAGGTCATAAAAAGATCTACAACTTTGGTATTTACAATTTTTTCACATAACCTCAAAATTTTGGTGAAAAATTCAAAAAACCAAGTTTTTGGTTTTTTATTTATATCTTTTTTTAAAAGTTTTTTTTTTTCTACGAAATTTGGTGAAAACTTTCCTTATTATGTCCCAAATATACTGTAATTTATTTGATTAAAAATATTTATTTTTTCGCCTCATTTTAACTTAATATCAAAAAAGCACCCTAATTTTCAATCGAAAATTCTGACGTCAAAATTTCAGCTTTTTTCAAAAAGTTTGGGGGCTTTTTGTTCGTTGAAATATCTACTTTCTGATGGTGTAAAAAAAAATACATTACTATAGGAAATATTATTAGAAAATGCAAAAAATTGAAAAACTTCAAATTCGAAAATTTTCTTTTAATTATGTACAATTTTGAGGTATTTATTAAAATTTACACTTTAATTACTCAAAAAACGTAAGATTTCATGTTTCATTGATAAACGAAAAAATTGCAAATTAAAATATACTTCTATAATTAACAAACAAATAAGTTAATAAAGTTAATATTTAATAAGACATCTACAATATTTTGAAAAATTTGTAGAATCTTCTGTAAATAATATTTGTAGATGCCTATTTATTGCTGTTTTAAGATAATTTATATACCTGAGTGACCTTCGGTGAATTTTAGCCCATTGTAAGTTATTTCATTGAGAAGTGGGGACGGACCTAGGAAGGTCTGGGCCTTACTACATACCTGCTATTTCGTAGCAGCTGTAAAAACCGTTAGCCAGTATTCGAGATACAGAGTAGTGTACAACATCGTTTTTAAAAATACACGTGCAGGCTGAGTTACTCTAAGTGATTTGTGAGAAATTTACTTTATTCAAAGAATCGTTTGGAATCTACATAGCAAGGTAAATATACTGTCTGTATTTTAATCTATATTAATCAACTTCAAAATAAAAATAGTAATATTTTCTTTCATAAATAGTATGTTTAACGTAACATAACTTAAAAAATAGAAATTGTATGATATTTTACTACAAGAATAAAAAAACAACGAAACAGAATGTAAATTTTTTGTCAATGAAATAAAAGAGGGGTTTTCAGGAGATCTCCCAGACTACACAACTATTAAAAATGAAACAGAAACTTTGAAAGTTTTTTTTAAATATTGTGTGTACAAGTAATAAAGAAAAATTTTCGAATTTGAGGTTTTTTAAATTTTTTGCATTTTCTCATAATATTTCCTATAGTAATGTAATTTTTTTTACACCATCAGAAAGTAGACATTTCAACGAACAAAAAGCCTCAAAACTTTTTGAAAAAAGCTGAAATTTTGACGTCAGAATTTTCGATTGAAAATTAGGGTGATTTTTTGATATTAAGTTAAAATGAGGCGAAAAAATAAATATTTTTAATCAAATAAATTACAGTATATTTGGGACATAATAAGGTAGGTTTTCACCAAATTTCATAGAAAAAAAAAACTTTTTAAAAAAGATATAAATAAAAAACCAAAAACTTGGTTTTTTGAATTTTTCACCTAAATTTTAAGGTTATGTGAAAAAATTGTTAATACCAAAGTTGTAGATCTTTTTATGACCTACAACTTTGCAATTTAACTTTTTTCTATAGGACTGGTAGTTTCGCCGGAAATCAAGATAAACAATTTTTCCCCCTTAAAAGTCACCCCCTCCCACTTCCCGAACTCGGATCGACCGTAATTTATTTTTCCTTTCATTTTGATCATATTCCCCTGCATTTCTAATGGGTTTCATCCTACTGTAATTTTTTTTCATTTTTTACTATTTTTGAAAGCTTCGGCACTGGTCTATAATGCTTATTGAATTTGAATGAAATTATGCTAAGCTTAATGTAATGTTGCCAATTCTTTTATTGTAATTTCGAAGTAATCCCCGTTCCTCTCCACATATCGTCGCATTCGATATTGAAGGATTATGGGTCGTTTATCAAAGAAACGATAGTAATTAGCACAAATATAACTTTTATTTGGTAATAAGATGAATGACAGCAAGAACACTTAGTTACAACCAATCTTCATATATAGTGTTGCCACCTAGTTAAATTTTCAAAAACTGTTTTACTTAAATTGCTCAATAGATATAACCACTGAAAAAAGCAGTGGACCCATTCTTCTTCATGCCCGTAGCTGATACGTCACTCTGTTATTGTTACGGATAACGAACAATGTAATTTAAAAAGCTGGTAAACGAAGCTGTCAGCCAGATATTGTTCTATGAACTGGTCGGCAGCTACGTAGGTAGCAGAAGGGTCGGTCGGTCCCTTTTACCAGCGTGTAGTTAAGACTTAGTTTCATGTTATTGTTTGTATACCCTTAGATAGATTTAAGGAGCCGTGCCGGACGGACGTTAGTCATAAGCGTGCTTCGCTTTGTTTGACCATTGACCAACTCCACTTCGAGAGTAGCAGCGGTGGTTCCGATGGACACATCGTACGCTTATACTTATCTTTATGTATGATGCGTTGCACAGTATTGATGTTATGTTGAATAGTCGCTGTTAAAGGACGTCACTCATGTGGATCATCATTCAGATGTCCACGCTTTAACTCGTTAAACCAATTGTAAAAAGTGGCACGACATGTGGTTTCATTAAGAAAAGCTAATCGCAGCCTATCATAGCTTTATTGTTGAGTAAGCCCAGCGAAAGTCATAATAAATCATTGACCGAAAATTCTCGCGCCTTAGGTTCATTTTCACGTGTAGAGTTTTAAATTTGACGTCAATTCACAAAAACAAATGACAAATGAATGCAATATACTACGTTTCTGTTTTCTGTTTCTATATCTAAATGTAAAAATAAAAATGAATAAAATAAATTAGGTTACCAAAGTGTTCTAAAATTAAAAAAAAATATATTAACTATTTTTCTAACTGGCCAGTTCTATATATTTTCAGTGTTACGTATTCACTTCACTACGTTTATTAACTCTAAAGGTTTAGTTCTCTTTAGGCGTAATATTCCTGATGTCAAGAATTTTGATTGCTTCAGCATTCTCATGGCTATGCCGAAAGACCCGAAAGAATACGGTCCCGAAAGACCTTGCATTACTAGAACCGTTATTTTGCTAAATTTCTCTTCTTACAGCACAATAAATAAAACACGGTGTATTGGTTGCAGCTCCTTACAAACGTTGTGTAAAAGAAAAAACTGGGCGTTTAAAGAGTGCCGGAGAGTTTATTGCCAGTTCTTCTTTCCCTTTCTACGCCCCTGATTTGAGAACTGGTAGTAAATATTAAATAAAAGGCATTGCGGCTTCCTTCAGGAAGCAATAATTCCCAAATCTTTCATACATATTGGTAATATGTAATCATAATATAAGGCAGTTTTTCAATTAATTGGTTCTCAAAAGCATTAACGTTGAGTTAAACTGACAACCAGTTAATGCTTTAGAGAAAACAATAAAAATTAATATAACAAGCATAGATCAACAAGCCATTACATATTCCATTACAGTCAAAATAACTGAACATTTTCCAATTCACTTTGATTACAGATGATAAACGATAATTAGCAATCTCGTTAACTCGTAACACAGAATTATAATACCTACTAGAATAACCGAAAATGTTTGGCTCTGTCCATAGTAGATGTATACGTATGTAACAATATATAATGAATCAAAGAATATAAATAAATTAATTAATAAGGGTCTCATTAAATATTTGGAATGATTTTATATTTTATATGTAACTTATATATTGTTAACGCTTTCCTAACTTTTTTTGTCAAAGATATATATTATAATTCAAAAAAAGAAATTACATATTTTTTTTTACAATCGATATGTTCGTGTTAAGTTTTAAAAGTATCTATTATACCAACTTATGTGCCACCAGTAACGCTCTGAGGTGTTCCACTGAAGAGGGTTATTGAGTTCAAATACTTTGGCCATATTGTAACTGAGCACCTTAATGACGATGCAGATATTGAAAGGGAACGGAGAGCGTTGGCTGTCCGTTGCAATATGCTGGCCCGCAAATTTTATCGTTGTACCGCACATGTTAAGGTAACCTTGTTCAAGGCGTTTTGCCAGTCCTTCTATACATGTGCCCTGTGGGTGAGATACACGCGGCGGGCATACAATGTTCTCCGAGTTCAATATAATAATGCTTTCAGGATGTTGTTGGGGCTCTCGCGGTACTGTAGCGTATCGGGTATGTTTGCGGATGCACACCTGGATGATTTTTCATCAATCATCCGCAAACGGACAGCCTCACTGATGCGTGGGGTTCGTGCGAGTACCAATAATATCCTGATGGTTATAGCAAATAAGCCTGAATGTGCTGTTTTGACCCAGTGTGGGTTCATGGGCATGTAGCCCATGTGCCGGGTGTCTCAAATCAACGTAGACTAATGAATTAAATGTTTTTAATAATTTTACTAACATAGTTATAAGTCTTATAAGTTCTACTATACTAACAACATATGGACTTGTTGATTGGTCTGAAATAAATGATTTTATTATTTATTATTTATTATTATAACTACAACTTTTCGCACCTATACAATAAACAATAATCAACGAAATTTCAATAAATGTTAGTCTCTAACTTCAATAAACAATCTTCAAATTAAACTTGACGTAAACACGCGACATTATGAGTAAAAAATGTAATTCGAATGTGTCTATTCTAGTTACATATTTGTATGTCCTATCTGATATGTAATAATAGAGTGAGATCGACAAGGTAATGGTCGGTTGAAAACCCTTCATCAGTTGTCAAATTCCCTCCATACATAGGTGGGAGTTAAGTGTCGTCCGCCGAATAATTATCTTTTTTATCAAAAGGGACCTTAATTAAATTTGTAAAACATAAAATGATGATGTCTACGTACCTACGTTTCATTACAGTTATTCGACGTCCATGGCCATAAACATACAGTTGGACCGTGTTCAACGCTTTCCCTGCTCCATCACCAGGTCATCCTTCCCTTCAACTAGTCTTCAGTACCCATTCTAGGACACTTTTGACCATGAACATACCCTTAAACACTAAGCATAGCCCTCATCAAGTCAAAAGACCAACGCCGTGATGGTTAATTGTGTATCTTAAAATATTTCATAACATTATTATTTACATTAAATTTAGGTTTATGACCATCGTAATTCTAAAAGTAAGAAACAAGTATAGAAAAATAGAAAATATAATTAGAATTTTATATACGTATATCTCAAATGAAGGATAAAAAAGCACGTGTTTATAAATAAATATAAACATTAAAATATGGATTAATAAAAATAAAAACAACTGAATATAACACAAATTACTTATGTATTTTCAAGAAATTTATATTACATGATTCTTAAATAATAGATTATATGAATGATTTTTAGTTTATCTCTCATCTCCACAAAAACCACGTGATTATCCCAGGGGTTGGTATGTTCTTCACATGCATCTGTTGAACGTTTTCTTCACTAATAAGTTAATTATAATATAATTTAGAACATTAAAAATCAAGATACTATTTAAAACCAAATAATTTTCATTGAATCGTTAAACAAACGCAACTTAAACTTTCATTTTTACATTAGTAATTCACACACAAACAGTTCAGTTCTAGCTCTTATTCTGATGTTTTCCAGTCTGAACTGATATAGCCAACTGGATATTCGCCAAGCATTTGTGAATAATCCATATTAAACTCTTGTTTGTTCTAGAGAGCTTATAATCCAATCTAACTTGGACAGATTTATCAAATTCTCTTAAAAATATTTGAATATCGTCAAAAACATGTGAAAAATAATGACATGCTCAAAATCGTTCCTTGAGAGTTAATTGTTTTAAAGTTCCCTATGGATTTCATTGGAAACTGAAGAGGTTTTTGATAGCATATGTAAAATTTAAAGCTGAGTTGTTTAAACAAAAATTGTAAGTATCAATCTATAAATAGTGAAATTAACGTCTCTGAGTAGCTTTGCGATTTAATTTACAATTAAATTTGCGACAGTTTGCGATAGCTTACTCGCCTGTAAGACGTCTATTAATGCATAAGTGTCTTCTAACGGACAAAAGTAAGAAATTACTAATCAAGTGTTCCGAAACTTGTTTCTAAAAAATATGTTAATTTTAGAATATTAAAATATAAACACTCTACGGTACACAATGATTTACATAAAATTTCATTTACATATTTCAATATTTTATGACGTATTGGTACTACACAAGTACAAGTTTTATATTATAGAATGGGCATATTTGTTGTTAAGAGATATTTGCGCCCATGGACACTCACAATGCCAGAGTGCGCTGGCAACGCCTTATAAGAATTTGTACTCTCATTTGTTGGGGTCCAAGTTGTATTGGTTTGGAAAATTCCTCAACGGGCAGCTGATTCCACATAGCGATTGTGAAAAATCTCTTAATAAAAATTCACATATGAGGTGATATGGGAGGAATTTCACATTCTACATCGCCTTCTTTTCCCAAAAAGCTAAAACAAATTTAAACAGTGTTAACTGGTAGTACTAATCGTTTTAACCTTTGTACGTACGATTATTATGAATCTTAACGTACAGGTAAATCTTCATTTTCCATTTGGTCGTTTAATACATATTTGTGAATAATAATTAAAATTAATTTTTATTTATGACGTTTAGTGTCTATGTATTAGGAACCTTATTGGAACGAAATAAATTACGAAAACATAAATTTAAGTTCATCTTTGATATCATAGTATATGTACAATGTAGATTGTAGCCCTTACGAACACTACTAAAACGATGTCTTGCTTCCCCATTAACACATTCGTAAATTATATAATAAACCAATGCATCACACCATCACGTACACACACACACCATTACACAACACAACCAATTTAGGTTTAATTAATTAAATTTACTCAGATTATTGTATTAAATACCTTGTTTGTTTGTTCCCTTTTTTAAATCTTTTTATTATAATGTATCATGTATTCCGTTTGTGGCTATGTTCTCGGTGTATTTGTTTGTTATTATATGTATTTTGTGTTAGCTGTAGGAGTACAATATAAATAAATAAATAAATAAATCACCAATTAGGTTATCCCATACATATATTAAAATTACTTCAATATCAGGCCCCAAATTTGGACCGATAATATCCTACATTGTTCTGTGCACCCAAATCCATTGAAATAGAAATCGCATCCATCATGGCCAATGAATCGAAATGTAATAAATTAAAAATTCTTTCCGATACCTTTGTGGTATTTGAGCTTTGTTTTTATGTGACAATGAGTTAGGTCAGTGATTTTATATTTTATTTTATCAAATGGTGTTACATCAAATGCAGTATTTTAAAATGTATATCATATGTTACGTAGCGTATTAGCAGAGCTTTGTAAATCTGTTTTGAATAATTTTAATACTGTTATCCTATGAAATTGGAGATTTGTATGATAATTTTAATACATTTCAATAAATCAACGTACTTGAAAATTGATAACATTTTAACTATTTTCATTGCAGTTTGTTTATCTCTTAAATGTCTGCCAGACGATGATGACGTCAGCGAAAGCATTTTGTATTGTCTCTCGGATGTGTTATTCCCATTTAAACTGAAGTATTTCCGAACCAATTCGACTTAGGGTCCTTCAAGAAAAGAGCGTACAAATTCTTAAAAGGACGGCAATGCACTCGCGAGCCCTCTAGCATCGAGAGTGTCCATGGGCGGCGGTATCACTTAACATCAGGTGAGCCTCCTGCCCGTTTGCCCCCTATTATATAAAAAAAAAAAAAATCTTTATTTTGAAACAAAGTAGAAATTTGTTTATTGCGTACGGTGGGTGATGGAGACTTTCCAGCTGTTGTAGCATTCCAAAGGTCTGTCGTGAAGTGTGAGCTCACGCATTGTCATGGATGGGGAAGAGCGAGTAACAAGTATGGATTGTTAAATTGCTACCTTATTCATCATTGTTGGTAATTCTTGGCAATAGACATTTAGAAGTCTGACACTAGTGGACTAGTGACAGACAGTGAATATCAATTTTAGCGCACTGATTATGTTATGCATCATATTTCATAAGAAGTGTATTAAAGAAATGTGAAAAAGCTTACTATAAAGTTAAAAGGGCCTGGGACAAACGCTTAACAGGCTTTCTTATAATTAATTTGCAATTTTTACCTGTTTTAAAATGTATTTTAAAACAGGTGTTGTTCAACATAGTCATTTTGTATGATGATTTGCTAAATCCCAGAGTTTTTGCCGGAGGCTTTTTCTCTTGGCCCTCTTCTTCGTCTTTGCCGATGAGTAGGGATGTCTGCGGAATCAAATTGAATTACGTGGAATAAGTGATACCTTATATTCCATAATAAACATATTTTATTTAATTTTTATTTTTATGGACTTTACATCTCAGGTCACAATTTGATCTAGAATTCACTCGTTTCTATGCCGATGCAGCAGTGGTATGAATGCTTCAACGCGTTTCGTGTTGTTTGCGCAACGGAATTTCCTTATAGAAATTAGTCATATTCGATAATTGTGCGAATTTGAGTTTACCCGTTAGTTTAAAAGTACCACAATTTCTCGTAGCAAAAACAAATGATTAAATTTGAAATGAAATTATCACAGATTTCGAAAAAAATTTATTTTAATTTCTTAATCTCCCACATAGGTTTACATTGTTATATATAGTGGACACAGTCTGTAGAACCGGGTCTTGGACGAGTATAAATTAATTTATTTATATAAACACTCCTGTCTTAACAGGTGACCCGAATATGACACGAGTGAACAATAATAATACACTTTACAGATGAAACACAAAATAACAAACATATGAAATTTCAAAAATAAAAAATACAATATACTAACTATGAAATGTACCTAGTAAATACTCAGATAATTTATTAAATATTTTTATAGTAAAATGTCTTATAAATACTGTTTCACAAAGAAATGTTGCAACTCCAAGACAATTCACGAACAATGAAGAAATATTGTGTTTCCTTTTGACAATATGAATATTTAATTCAATATGAAAATTTAAAAATCCCTGTCTCAATTGCCTCAGGATTGGCTCCTTTGAACCATGGAGTGCTCTCTTCATTATTACAATGGTACCTTCAACTCAAAGTCGGCTTTACCAGGTCAAAAGCCCTTTGGAACAAATGTCACAACGTATCTTTATTATCAAATCCCCTCAGACTTGTATGAATATACAGCGAGCGTACTCTATAAATTCCAAAAGCGATACCGAACCCTCCGTTTTTGCATACAAGTTCAATGTTTTCGCAATATCCGCAACTCTAGATGCAAACTGTGAATCACCAAAAACAAAAACTGGTTAGAGGGATAACTGTCGGTATCGCAATTGAAAGTTACAGAGTAACACCCCTCGATTGTAAATGTACATAAATATAGGGTATATTTCCTACTCTCAACTTCGACTATTTCCCATATGGCACTTATATGGGAAATAGTATACGCTATATATAGCCCTTGCACGTGAGATAAAGCTAAACATAGTTACCATACATGCCTTAGTTGAATAGAATTGTATTCTATTCCACTGAGGCCTAAATAAAGTAGATGGAAGCACGACTATTCACTTGATTTTGGCAGTCTTGGAGCACTGTTGGGCTACTAGGTACATAGTGCTATTATCATCTCCGAGGTCGTAGGTCCGATGATGGCTGTTCACCGTTGGAATTTATTTCTATGTGCGCATTTAACATTCGTTAAAATGTTGAAAGAACATCGTGAGAAAACCGGCTTGTCTTAGACCCAAAAAGGCGTGTGTCAAGCACAGAAGGCTTATCATGCCTATTAGAATGACGAATAATCACGAATCACATACAGAAGTCCCAGACCTGAAAGGTAGCGCCACTTATTTTTTTTTACGATCTCGGGATTTAAGGTACGTTCAACACAGGAAACTAAAATTATAACACACATCTAACTATCTAAGTCCTAATACTTTAGCAATTTTATAAAAGTCATAGCTAAACAAATCAGTAGTTTATTACTTCTTTTTATCAATGATTGTAAAATTTTGAATTGTCGTAAATAGGTGTGTGAAATAAATTAGGCAGCAATTTACGAAAAAGCCAAAAACATTGTTCCCAACACGACTGGTGTTGAGAGAAATGATTCATTTTATTAGTTTCAAACTTATTTATTGTTAAACTCAGCGATACAATTCAGGCCCGCGGGTGCAATAGAATTTTTTACGACTTAATCGAGGTTGGGAAGTTTTATCGCTACATAAAACAGTAATGTAAGTGATTTTGAATGATATCTTTATATATATTAAACCTTTTAAAGTGATGTAAGCGTAGAAAAGTAATTGAAGCCCAAAAACTAGGTAATGTCATAAATTTTTAATGTAATTAATGTTGTAACAGATTAAGAATTTATTGAACAAATAGATTGGATTTGCCTTAAATTTTATTAAAATCAATGTTTAAAACTTTGTTTTAAGTCAGGATTTTCTATGTAACTATTTACGTCCTTCCGTACGTTACCGGAATATTATTATACTATAGACGGTATAATTAAAGGTATATTTTTAGTTCGAATCAAATTGTAAAGGGTATTTTAAATTGTAGCGAATTGTCATGTAAACTGATTGAACTCTCAGTTCTGATAGGTTGACGGTATCTCTAGTCCAAAACGCGTTGAGACGCGATGCGACATGTCATTTCGTCCGTTGGACCAATCATAATTAAACGTTCCGTCAGACATATTTCGTTGAACATTCTAGCGCCCTGTCCAACTGTTTTCATATGAATTTACGTTTGTTACTCAATAAATCTTAAGTAAAATTGAATTCTTAATACAATTCGAAATATTTACTACAACATGCACAGAAAGGATAAGTTGTGAAAAAAAACTCTCATGCCCTCTTTGTAATCGTCAACTTTCTTTTTATTTAATGAGATGCTTATATGCAGCTGCCACCTTCCAAGGCTCATATTTTTATTTATTTATTAATTCTACAACATCAAACATATTACGAAATCTGCTGATAATTTCTATCTAATATGTACGACAATATATGTAAACATAAGTTTTGCTAAAAATAGGAATTAAAAAAAAGTACAATTAAAAACATAAACAAGATAAGACACAATAAAATAAAATTACCAAGAATTGGTACTTAAAGTAGAGAAAAAAAAATCATCAGCAAAACAGCGAATTAGGTTTGAGAAAGGCACCCAACAGTGCTTTTTCTAAAACAGATCAGCCCACTACAGAATATATCCAGCTCCGAATAAGCTGTGTTCAATCCGTTAAAGTTGCGAAGAATTTTAACGAGAGGTGCCTGAACACCTAAGTTGGTTTTGGCAGAAGGAACTTGGAAAATATTGGTACTTTTAGACCTAGGGAACGAGTATGGGACTACAATTTTTGGGACCTCTTACAGGGTATTGTAAAAAATTACCAAAGGTCACTGCTCTGTATATGATTATTTAGCAATTTATGTAGGAAGGTAAAATTGGAATGTTATAAAAAAAGTTTATATTCAATATTCAACGAGTACAGAGGTATTTGATCGTTTGCAGGTTCGTTTGCTATAAGAAATCTAAAAATGGAATAAAATAGAAATAAGGTACACGTAAATAATTCTCCAATTCCAAATGTCACATTGTAATCGGGCACGCGTGGTAAAAAGCTTTTTACCTTTTTGAGATGAAATCCTAAAAGTACCTGAAAGGTAATCAGAGTGAGTCCCTTTAACGAGGCCCGATGAAACTGAAACTCAAACGATACAGTTTTCGAGAATATATGTAAAATTACATTCTTTAAGACCGCTCTTGAATAAATGCCAGGTTTTTTATATAACATATTGTTTTTTCAGTTTTTTCCTATTCTTACTTGTGTTTTGTTTCTCTCTTATATGGTTATTGTTTGTAAGTTATAACAACACCGGTTGCTCACCTATGCGTATGTATGTTGTTCCTCACATGAATACTAATTATACTCAGTTTTGTATCGCGTAGCCCGGACATACAATGACCACTATTTAGGCCTGGACTTGTTTAGGTTATCGCGGAATGTGGTTAAAAAGTGTATTAAGAATATACATAGCGCAAAATCATCTACATCATAAGCACACCCCACACACACACCATAGCGTACATACCCACACTTTTACACCATTACACAACACAACCACTTTATGCTTAATTAATTAAATTTAATCACAGTTAGTTAATTGTATTAAATACTTTGTTTGTTTGTTCCCTTTTATAAATCTTTTTGTTATAGAATGTATCATGTATTCCATCTGTGGCTCTATTCTCAGTGTATTTATTTATTATTATATATAATTTATGTTAGCTGTAGGAGTACAAAATAAATAAATAAATACTATTTTTGACTGTTAAGAATGTTTAAGCAACGAAATGTATTTGTGATAAAATATTGATAGTGATCGTAGTAAACACGGCATACGGGCAAGGATTAGAATTTCTTAAAAGTGTCTTAAACGACGACGAAAGAACAAAAATACAAATAAAGATTATCGATCACAAATTAAGTGATTTTAACCGTCGTGGTTAATTTTTAATTTAGGCAAAAGTTTCGAAGAGTTGTATCATTAATTCTAAACGAATCTTAAATATGGGATGGATAACCACTTTCGGCTAAATTATTTATTAATGACTGGACAATAGACGAATTGGTATTCTGATGACGTCCGGAAACCTCCAAAAGACAATTAAAATCATTATATTAATAAATAAATGAACTTTTAAATGTAGACAGCTAGCATACCATTAAGTATGCTTATTACAGACTACTTTAATATTCATAATTAAGTTGACCACGACATTTTTAAATAAAGATAACATGTTATAGCAATGTTGACATGCAGTTTTGTTTTGCAGGAGTACCTGATTAGCATTTTACTTTTTGTTTTTGATTTAATGCAGTTTCTGGCGAACTCATTTTATTAAGCTTAATTACTTCATTAAAAGTTTCGGCATCAGTCTCATACGAACACGCATTAATTGTAGCAGGCAAGCAACTGCATACAGCACAAATTCAGCCCCACGTGGAGTACTGTTCTCACCTTTGGGCGGGAGCTCCCCGGCTCCTTCCACTTAACCACATTCAACTAAGAGCGCTTCGAGACGACCAATCCTTCTCCGAGCGTCTTGATTCTTTGAATTTGCTTAGACATGTGGTCACTCTGCATCTTCTATTGCATTTACTATGGAGTTGTTCGGATTAAAGCAGGTATTAATCTAAGGCTGATTTTCATAATCGGATATCGAGGCAGAATACGAAATTTTGAAGTGCTTCCGAACCAATTCCTAACCTACCTTCAAGAAAAAAGCGTACCAATTCTTAAAAGGCCGGCATCACACTCGCGAGACCTTTGGCATTCAGAGTGTCTTGGACCTAACACTGTATTTTTGTAAGCCCTATTATTAAAAAGCCTTGTGCCCGTTTACACCCTGTTCTATAATGTGAAACATGTGGCTCATGTTGCCGTGATAACTGATGGATGATGACGAAGATTGTACTAAAATACGAGAAACCTTGAGATCCATCGTCTCTATATTTATAGATTATGCCATTATTTTATTCGTGTCAATACCAGCCCTTATTCACTAAGGGCTGCCATATTTTCTTAGCATTTTTTTTTTATTTTTTATTTTTTTTGTACTCCTACAGCTAACACAAAATACATATAATAGCAAACAAATACACCGAGAACGTAGCCAAAGATGGAATACATGATACATTATATAACAAAAAGATTTACAAAAGGGAACAAACAAAGTATTTAATACAATTAACTAACTGATTAAATTTAATTAATTAAGCCTAAATTGGTTGTGTTGTTTTATTTATTTATTAACCCTTCGTTACATTACAAAATAAAAATTGAACATAGTTAAATAAAAAGGACAGCAACTGGCGGCCTTATCGCTTTCGAGCGATCTCTTCCAGGCAACCACTGAAGTGAAGAAAGAAATGTATTAAATTTTCATACAGTAGGCAAGAAGGGCAGCTTCTTAGCAGATATTATATTTCAATTGCCAATAATAAGGTAGTATCATTGCCTTCATTCAAAGAAAAACATAATAAAGACCAATGTCAATTCTGTATTATAAACAATTGTTATTATTAACTAGTTTTCTCGTCCAGCATTCTCAAAAGACCATTAGTTAAAATATAGGTATCCCTTCCATCTACTTCGTGCAAATTCACCAACTAAAGGATTTTAATTATTCTCCCCTCTCTTAATTACGTCGGTACCCAATCATGTTATTGATAGTAGACAGTGATGTTTCTTTCACATTTAATGTCTTAAGTGTACATACCAAACAGCTTGTGAATAGCCGCTGGGTGTGTAATAATCCTTATTAATTAGCTTTGGAAAATCAGTCTGCTATAAATGTTTGTTCGTGCATAATAAACTTTGTGTCCTTAATATTTCATTAACTCCTTCGTGTTGTTAATTGGATTTAAACTTCTCCAACTGAAGCAGTTTATTTTGTTTGAATAAAATATGATACGTTATCAACATTTCGTTATGTAATTATTTAAGCCTATATATGTACAATTTTGTACATAAACGACAATTTTTTGGTCAAATACACAATATTTTAAGTTGAGATAGATTTATAACTATACTGTATAAATCCTTATTTGTGAGACAAAATAAAGTTTTGTATGTATAATTGCTGTTCGTTATCATAGCTAGGTATTGCAATACTGAAGCATATTTATTTTAATACACTTAGCAAAAACAATTCATGTGTTTCACAAATGTTTCATTAGCATTTGTTAATCTCATAGAAAGCCTCCTGTGTATTGTGTGTGTACAAACGCCTTACCGTTTATTCTTTCTCTTCTAACTATTCTTTAAGAAAGAAGGTCCATTGGTGCCAGGGATCAAACCAACGACTTCAGAGGATGATAGTTGTACGCTAAAGCCACTAGGCCAACACTGCTAATAATACCCTTATAAACAATTGGATAACATATTATATATTTGATCTTAGAAATATACAGTTGTTTCATAGCTTTGTTGTTGAGTAAGTAACAACGAATGTCATAATAAATCATTGACCAAAAATTTTCACGTGTTACAAGAGTTTTAGACTAGCCGACAATCCACAAAAACAAAATGACCAATGAATGCAATATATAGTAATGTTACCAAAGAGTTCTAAAATTGAAATTAAAAAAAAAATCCTTTAGAAAAGTTTCTAACTGGCCAGTTTCAGTGTTACCCACGTATAAGTTGAAACAAGATCAAAGTAATTTCAAAAGTAGCACGGAAAGACTATTAAAAATAAATTGTTTCATATTTCGGAAAGATTTTTAAAATGCTAGTATTTGAAATTCAAAAAATACATTAATTGTGAACTATGAACAATTATAATTAGTGTTACAAAAAACCACAATCTTTAGTTGTGTTTATTTAATTATTTGCAATTAAATACCTACCTGTTTACAAATTTGATTTATATGTCTATAGAGTAGTGTTGGCTACAAGGTGCGGCATCATCATCAGCTCATCCCTGAGGTCGTCGGTCTGCTCGCCGGCTATGCAACAATAGTCTATGCACTCGGCTTAAATTCACTACCGATACCGGCATGTCTCAAATTCAAAAATCTCGCCATTCGTTAAATAGTGCCTTGGAATTAAATCAAATCAAATCAAATCAAAATTTATTTATTCAATTTAGATGCGACTTAAGGCATGCTTATGAATGTATGTAATGTAATTAATGAAATGTATCTATTTTTTTTTAATTTGTAAGATAGAAAACGTCCCTAGACGAGATAGCAAGGGAGTAGTAAATAATAATCATAGAATCAACGACATGTGTCAAAGAAAAGGCTAGTTGGTAAGTTTTTTCTACGAAATAGATATGATCAAAGAAAGAGAAGCTATCTGAGAAGGATAATATATTAATAGGGTTGTAGGGCCACTAGATTATAATAGTTATTTTTAAAATTCAATACGATATTGACATACGAGACTCATGTAGCGGTGAGTCTCGGTTCAGAATGTTAACTTTACTTTATCAGCACCATAATAATTTACTGCGAATGTTTCTCGGTATTTACGTAGCAGCAATGAAACGAAATAATAAAAACATTAAGCACTTCAAGTCGAGTCGTTGAGCGTTAAAAGTAATGTTATTACTAAGTAAACATTTTAATAGGTTTTAATGGCATTATTCGTACGCTTGTGTAAAACCCTTGCAACAAGCTAACAAGATAAACATATTTTCAAGGATTTAAGTATGCAGTAGATTACGTAGTTCAAATAGAATTAAATATTAAACGTGAATAAATAATTAAACAAACACCGTTCAATTCTTACAACTACAACATTCTAGCTGCTTTGAGCGCTGGTAAAATATTATGTACGTGTCGGTGACAGTCGAAGGATTTGTCAATAAAAGGAATAATCAAAGTAACTAGTATCTGCCACACAATTTAAGTAACGGTGTAACTATATTTCCTTACGCTTACGATGGAAGTACGCAGTATTTATTTCATAATATCTCGCATCTTCCAAATAAAATAACCTTTACTATTTGTGTTATGTTTTATAACATGGGGGACGAGTTGGAGGCTCACCTAATAATACTGTACATGGACCCACAATGCCAGAATGTTATGATTCCATACATAGCCTAAAGGTATATATTGTAAGATTTAAGGAATTTTTTAATGTTTATCTAGTTTAAAATATTCATTAATTATTAACAATAGAGGGACGATCATAAGTTACAACGTTTATATTGTAACTTAACTACCTTTTTTTCTTTCTGATTTTTATTTTTTTCTACCGATCTTCCTTTTATCGTAATTAAGAAAATTCATTGAATTAAAAAAAATGTTTGGTTTGGTTTGGTGTTTTTATGTTTATTAATAACGTCGTGTTGAAAACTTGGTCTAACGGTCCAAATTCAAAATGTTTTCGGAGTTAACAGCATTTTTAGATTATCTATATATTAATGAGCATATCTAGAATATTTTGTATGCAATTAAACTATTAATTAAATCACCAACAACTACTTTAGCTAATATACATATTATGGACAAATGTACAAACTCTTTTACTGTCAAGAACTGTAATGGGGTTCCCAACGTAGTTCTCGACCTCTTTGAAGGTTAAAAGACCTCGATTTTTTGTGTATTAAAGTGTTCGTACTATTTAAAACGACTGTTTGAAGACTCAATTTCCAATCTATTTCTTTGAACGCTTTCAATAGCTTTTTAGATAGACGCTTTTATAAAGCAATTTATAATTCGGTTTATTTCTTATTAACACATTTAGAATTTAATTTAATATAAAAATATTTTTGCCATTCTTTTAAGGTAGTAATTGATAGTATTATATATAATTAAACTAAGGTTTTAAGGAGCTTAGAAATGTTATATTTATATATCATTAAGAAACACGCATCAGAAGGCGAATTAAGATAGAAAATAAAGAATATATAACCGTATATGAATTCGTAGCCAATATAAAAACTTATTCAAATCCGACCAGTCACCACAAGTTGAACCTATCCCCGAGTACGACGCATGGCCAGAAATCGGCCACCTCACCATATTGATACAGACAAACGCATGGACACCACGAATGGCAAGGACATTTATTGACATCTATCAATTGTCCGTCATGGTCCTTGAAATATAAGGTTGGTGAGATAAATGAAAATAGTAATAAAATAATTGAAACCACATACACCATTCTTATTTCTATTGATTGTTCTTGGACACTTAAAAGTATTAAAACATAATAAATTTATTTATACACATAGTACGAAGATCATATTAAGTAAAAGACCCTTAATCGCTACTTCTTTCTTTAAAGACACTCTCTCTAAAGCCTCTGTGAGATTCTTCATCTTCATTTACCTTGGAGAGAGTGCAGAGGAGATGTTCGGCTAAGTTTCAGAATTGGACGTCAAGACAGACAACTACAATCTACATCTATACAAAATACCAATGAATTTAATTAATTAAACCAAATATTGCACTAACTTAAATTATAAACAGTCTGTGATGAAATTAGCAATGCAAGAGCCTGTAAGTTCAAAGGGGCTGTAACTCAATTACAACTTTCCGAATTCGTTGTAAGTTTTATTTGATTTATCTTTTGACGTGCATTTACACTGTGGTTTCGTTGTATATTCTAATCAAATAATTATTTTCGAAGGTTCCATCTAGTGTTTTATTGTGAACAATTCCATTCGCCTTTATTTAATGATATATATATGCCAAACTCATGAGAAGATGATATTAAAATGGTGGCAGGACCCACATGGTTGAAGAAAGCAAGAGATAGATCTTTGTGGAGAACAGTTGGGGAGGCCTATGCTGAAAAGCAAGACGATCAAGAAACAGGTGTCTAATAGGAAATAATATGGTAATATTTATATTTGCCATAACTTAATTTAGTTATTAAGTATAAGTGGTATATAAAGTAGAAATAAGGAAAAATGTAACAAGATTGTGAATAAAAGGTTATATTTATGTATTTATTTACTTACGCCAGACTCAAATATCTATTAGTCAGAACATTTTTAAAAGGCCGGCAATGCACTCGCGAGCCCTCTAGCATCGAGAGTGTCCATAGGCGGCGGTACCATCAGGTAAACCGTTTGCCCCCAATTCTATAAAAAAAAGAACAGGATCTTTAAATAAGCTTATAGCGACACATACAATATACGGCTACAGTCACTGAGATGTCATCATTCCCTGAATCGCGCAAACGACGTTATTCCGCTAAAGATATATACAACTTCACAAGGATCCTTCTTTTAGGTATAATGAGTTTTTTTCAAAATTGATAAATGTTCGAAGTATTGACGTTAAAATACACTATGTGCAAAGGGATTGGTGCAGACGTGTTTGTCATGCCAGAGGCACTCGCACTCTTGTTGTCAGCCTTTTAAGAAATAATCCCTACGACACGCTGGCCCTTATTCATATCTACGTAACACCTGTTCAAGCGTTTGTTTTTCTTCTCTAACTTGCACTTGTCTTAGCTTTTTTGTTATTTCTATACACTTTCAAATTAAATTAGAACCCAACATTCAACTCATATACTACTAGTAATGCAAAGGTTTAAAAATATTGATTTTTAAGGTAAAGTTAAAATACAATTCAAATGTCAGTGCATAGGCATCGAATCCAAATTCTTATAGTTTACTCACATAACATTGGCGACAGGAAATTTATTCGATTAATCTGTAGGAAATGTTCAAATTGCGTGACCTATTTCACTTGCATTTCCACGCTTTTCCATCATTTTAGATTTATTGTATTGTCAAACTGATTTATTGAACTGAGCACACAACATTGAAACAGTTTTAATATTTTCCTCAAGATGGTTGAGCAAGATTTGAAAAAAAAAAAGGGGAAAACAGGAGGCTTTTACGTGAAACGTCTCCCAAAATTTAAATTGACGAAGGCGATTTACTTTTGCGTTACCGGCCCTTGAAAACTTACTATAACTAGATTTCTTAAACGTCTAATTATGTTACAATATATTAACGTTAACTAAAAATTATAAAGATTGTAAAATCATAAATAGGTTCAAGTCATATATTACACTAAAAATGCTCGTGAAATGAAATCTAATTATCTACTATACCAGTACCCATTCACTGTCACACTATTGTGGAAAGCTCCGCCTGTAGCCCTGAAGACCTTAAAGATTTAATTTTTACCTTTTTTACCTATATGTATTTTAACGTTGAGTAATTAAGTACAGTTTTATGTTTCGTAATGTATTTTTTAAAATAAAATATTTGTTTTAGCAGTGCCGATCTATTAGATTTGTGTGATTATGATTTAAATAATAACTATTGTATATAGTGTATTATTATTACAAATTTAGAACTCTGACTTGCCCTCAGTGTTTTCCTAAATAAAAAACAAAGCATATGTATGTATGGCAACATTCATGCTTGTATAACATCCACGTAAGCGTTTTATCAGGCAGTTTTTGCCGCGCATCACCGCTATATTGCCCACCGAAGTGGGGTCCTTCAAGAAAAGAGCGTTCCATTTCTTGAAAGGCCGGCAACGCACTTGCGAGCCTTCTGACAATGTGAGTGTCCCCGGGCGGCGTTATCACTTAACACCATGTCAGCCTCCTTCATATGAATATTCATTACCATATATTATTTTCCATTTAAATATATATACTATATTGTGTCTTTTTTCTTGTGTCAAGTATGTATAAAAAACAACTTTTTGCTTAATATATGAACAAAAAAATATTTAAGCTCGACTTATGTTGATTTAAAAATTCAGCGTTTTCGCTTCGTTAAAATTATTCGACCGTAGCAAAACAATGTTTACAGCATTTTAAATATGAAACGAAAATATTGTTGTTTTTTATTGTCGAGCTTAATTTTTAAATAAATCGGTGCAATTGAATGTCCAAATCTTTCTTTATACGATAACAGATACTGAATGAAATTAAAAATACTCATTAAGAATTTGCTGTACTACTATGTTAAAAACGGTGATAAAACATTAAATTGAATACAATCCAATGTTTTTTAATAGAAAAATCCGTATATATGATTAAAGAATAGAAAAAGTGCAATAAGTTAGTATTGGTCCTTCTTCGAAGAAACGTATTTGACATTGTCTAAGTCGCTCGCCTTGACAAATCTGACTGAATTGTTTTCCATAAAATATCAATTACACCTAAATCAATTTCATTTCTATTTCTTCCTTGTGACAAACAATAATTTATACAAAATATTAGCTTTCTTAGGCCTAACTCTGCGTTTTAGGATAATATACATAACCTAGTGATCATTTTAATAAAAAACATTCTTGCTGCTACAATTTCTTATATCTTAGAATTGAGCATGAGCATCTTCCTTGAATCCTGTAAATAACTAATATTTCACTCATCTATAAAGCAGGAAATAAAATATAAATTTTAGCGTCCCGTTTCTCTTTTCCCAACCCGCGCTAAAATTACAGGAAAATAATTAACATCAGATTACTTTAATTCTTGGAAAAAGAAATTATTTTTGCCAACAATTACTTTGCGTTCAGACATAATGAAGAACAGAAGATGTAATTGCTGGACTTGTTGTGACGTTGAACTTAGATAAGGGGCAAAGGTATTTTCTTGACCTATCCAAAGCTTTCGTCACCGTTTTCATATCACTACTACTGAAAATTGTGCGTAAAACCTTTGCCGCACAACTTTATTGGAAACAAACAATACACAATACAGAACTACATATAAGCTCAAAAAACGCATTTTCTTAACCTAACGATTTTTCTCTTTTAGATGACGTTTTATAATAGGTACATTCAGCATTTTAAAATTTTCTATACCTTTTTTTTTGAAAAAACGGGTTTTAGTCAAACCGACATCCAGATTCAGCATTATGATAAACGAGCTAGGTCTGCATATCCATAATTTCTCCCCTCACCCTTTAAAATCGATTTTATTTAGTTTATGTAATTTTAATTGTTTTGTGTAGTAATTGATTTGTTTAATATTTGTATCATCTTTTCGTATATGTTCATCTTTGTCTATACGTGTTTGTCACATTACTAATTTTATATTGTGGTTCTTTTACCAATGTATGTATATCTATAAAATAAAATGAAAAATTGATCTTTGCCCATACAATGGGTGCTTCAAGTAACCTACTTACCTATAACTAATTTAGGACATTTAACATGAAAGTTTTAGATAATTGAATGGATTCCAATATGTCCAATAGTTCCGATACTGTGCGCTAGATCAAGAAAGACGGTTGTGATCACAAGTCGATACATTATCAAACAATATTACCCAACACTTGGAAAGCTATTGTTGCTAAGCTTATTACTTAAATTCATCGCATAAAATCTTTTGATTTTATCGATTTAGCTACTTAAGAACATAAGCCGATTTAATAATTTGTGAATTATGGTGGCACGGACCACGGTTTCTCAGGGGGTGTTGTGATACCATTTTATACTGTGATAATTTAGATTGTATGATAGATAAAATAAGGGTTTTTGATATCAGTTGATAAAATTAATTCCATCCTTGACCGATTTTCTTAATTGCAAAGATTGTTTAGATTACTTCCGTTTGTATCTATGTATCTAAAATGTAAAGGTCGTCAGGATCGTAGCTTAATAGCTAATATTAATATATCAAGTGATTTTATTAATTAATTATGCATAGTATCATGCTTTCTGGTTTCCTACGTTATTATAATTTGCTATGTCCAATTATTATCAAATAAATTTAATGTTACTAAACGTGATGCACACCTCATTGTGTATATGTATTCATTCGTTTCTCGAACGGGTCGTTGGAAAATGACCCAGAAGTTCCTTTAGAATATTTGGTATCATTAGAGTTTGAATATTTAATTACTTATCCTTGCCAACAATCAATACGGATTCAGACATAGTAGATCTACAGAAGATGCAACCACAGGACTGGTTGAAACCGTAAGCTCCAAATTAGATTAAGGACAAAGGTGTATCGGTGTTTTTCTTGATCTAGCCAAAGCTTTCGACACTGTTTCAAGGCCATTACTACTTGAAAAATTAGAAAGACAAGGAATTCGTGGAAATATCCTCCGTTGGTTTCAGTCCTATTTGTCCAATAGAAAGCAGAGGGTTCGGGTTGATGGGCATAGCAGTCAACTAGAAAACGTCTTATGCGGTTTGCCACAGGGAAGTGTTCTCAGTCCAACGCTTTTTTTTAGTGTACATTAACGATTTATGTTCACTTCAGCTCACCAATGCTAAACTCTTTTCTTTCGCTGATGACACAGCTATAGTCTTCTACTCACACTCTTGGGAACAAGCCTCACGGTTAGCTCATTTAGGTCTTCGCCAAATATCTCAATGGCTTTTAGATAATCTCCTTTCTATAAATACGTCTAAGACCAAATACATATGTTTTCACATTTCGAAATCCAGCAAACCAAACCCTATCCCTCCTATTAAATTACACTCATGTCTGAACCTTCACAACAAATGTAACTGTCCTCTCCTGGAAGCCATGAAAACAACCAAATACCTGGGATTAATTATAGATTCAGGGCTTTGTTGGAGCCCTCCAATAAACTATCTATGTTCTCGAGTTCGCAAACTTATAAATGTTTTCAAACGCCTTAGAAAACCTTCTGACCCACATACAACCAAGATAGTGTATACTGCATTATGCCAGTCGATATTATCTTACTGCATATCAGTATGGGGTGGAGCGGCATTATCTTCGATGCTGAAAATTGAGCGCACCCAACGTTCCATTCTTAAGATATCCTATAGAAAACCTTTCCGCTACTCAACTTCAAAATTGTACAATGAAACAAAACTCTTAACTGTGAGACAACTTTACTTAATAGCAATATGTAGACTTTTTTGGAAACAAACACCTACAACACCAAATCAAACCAAAAGCAACCTAAAAATCGCACTTTTTTCGCTCAACGCTTTTTCTCCTTCCGAGGCCCATTCATCTTTAACCACTTCATTAAAAACAAAATTATCAAAATAACATTACAAAAATCACATTACATACTTTTACTAAAAAACTCAAACAATATCTTGTTAAGCTGTCCTATACTGATACAGAAAACATTCTCATTGTACAAAAATAGTATAGATATAAATGTGTTATGTAGAATTAATTAAGCAATACTGTTTAGATGTGAAAAGGAAGAGACTGGCTGCCCACAACACAGGGAATCCTAGTGTGGGGGCCAGTGCACTCTACTTTATCGAAACATTCCTGTATATTGTGTCTAATAAAGTTCTTTCTTTCTTTCTTTATAATTAAAACCTATCCAGGTGAAAAAGATTTAGTTATAGTCTAACTAAAATATTTTTTTATACGACTTTTAACTTAGAATGTCTACTTATTATCACTTTCTTGCAGCTTACACTATATATCTTTCATGTATATGGTATGTTTGGTGAAAAAGTTTTTGAATTATATATTCAACATCTATACAATAGTGCTATTGTTACCTTAACCCGAAACCTTCTGATTCAACATTCAAAAGCAAGATCAACTAAATCCCCTGATGCTGATATCTTCAAATCATATATATTTAAAATATATTTTTTTTTTCTAGAACAGGGGGCAAACGGGCAGGAGGCTAACCTGATGTTAAGTGATACCGCCGCCCATTAACACTCTCAATGCCAGAGGGCTCGCGAGTGCGTTGCCGGCCTTTTAAGAATTGGTATAAATATAAAATAGATCTTCAAAACCGTAACATACATAATCTGTAATGAAATACAGACTTATTAATAAAGTTCTTATCTATGATATAGGTATTAAAAAATAAATAACAGTAAGCTACAGAGACAGATGAACAACTCTAATTCTACATTACTTTAGAAATATAATTCTTAAACTTACTTTTATGAACCTAAAAAGGGAGTAGATATTATCTAAATGTTTTAGCTAGCAAAAGGCGTTATCATATGGAGGAAGGGTGACTGTTCATGATAAGGGAAGTCCCGACGTAGGCTGTGTGGGAACATAAAACCCTTTTATTGACAATTCGTTTTCACTGATACGGAAAAGTTTTTGCGTTTACCTGGTTTGAAATTGAGCTATATTCAAAGGTTTATTTTAAAGATTACGAAGGAATCTCATAGCATCTAAAATGGATTTTATTCAGAACTTCTATAGGCACATTATAGTACTTAGCAGTGTGAGATAGCAGTTAAGAGTGCTACTTTCAATATGGAGGTCGTATATTCAAACCTGGCAACAATAAATTCTCTTTTGATGCTCATAATTAACTCGCTCACACATTACGCATTGCTGGTACTCTAAGGGTTGTCTTATAGAACATCCATCAAACTATAATCTAGTTTAAAGAGCTGACAAACCCTTTTCTATATGATGTTTGATATTTATGACAACGCGTAACACGATTGAAACTTGAAATACTTCGTCTTATAGCGACACCATTCCATCGTTTTGTATATGATTCCGAAGTAGATATTAAGAGATAATATCCGTAGCGTAATGTCGCAACTTTAAGAATGTATAGTACAAAAGCTCAATCTTCATGCATGAATGTGTGCTGATCGACTAGTGCTGGTCGTATTGTTAAACATTCATGTCTTACTCGTAAAAAATATTATTATTATTTTATAGAACAGGGGGCAAACGGGCAGGAGGCTCACCTGATGTTAAGTGATACTGCCGCCCATGGACACTCTCGATGCCAGAGGGCTCGCGAGTGCGTTGCCGGCCTTTTAAGAAGTGGTACGCTCTTTTCTCTAAGTCGAATTGATTCCTGCCTCGACGTCCGATGATGAAACTCATTTTGGTTTCATGAAAATATTTTGTGCCAAGATGGTTCATCTCCTAGAAGACAAGTGATCGAAGCATCAATAGCTATCTCATTAAAAGTTCTGACGCCACTGAATTATAATATATAATCAAACACCATTTTTAAGGCTGTCAGGATTTTCCGCAAGTATTTTGTCTTTTGTTTATACAACAGGCTGTCAAAACATAGACCTTTATTCGCCTTAAAATAAAATATAATTAAAAAATAACTACGACTTCTGAAAGCTTGAATTTTTAATAAGAACATACATAATAAATCTTCAGCAATGTTTTCGTTTCATTAAGTACAAAATTGTCGACACAGCGAGTGGTCTTGATAGATGACGTTTCAAAAACATGCCCTCATTAGCAACCGTCCACGATAATGGATCTTTTTGTAATGGACCCTATTTGGAAACTTTTTTAAGTATGTGTAACCGACTGGACCAAAGGGGCATCTAGAGTGTAAACTCTTATTTTCTCTTTTGTCATGGAAAACGAAGTTCGTGAAAAATCCTTTTTCGTGAAATGTATTAAAGAAAAGCTGTGTAAAAAGGCTTACTATAGAGTTAGCGATTATCTAGTTGATAAAAGGGCCTGGTATTAGTCCCGGGCAGGCAACTTCTAATTAATTTGCTGTATTTGTTTTAAATATTGTAGAATTGTACAACAGGCGTAACGTCGGTTAAATTTAAAATTATGTGTAAATAATTATAAGTTTAAATACAATAATACATAACTTCAATCCGTTAAAAAAGTGTTTTTCTTTAAATGTGTAAAAGTAATGTTAATGAAAGACAATACCACGTAGACACTCTGTTCATGAAGAGGACCTAACACAGGTAAGTTCAAGCATTCGTTGCAAATGACTGTGTCAATAAAACAGTGAACAAAATGGCATCACATGGAAGTTAGATTGTATACAGGTCGCAATGCGATTCAATTTCACGCTCAATTTGTAAGCGTCTATAAGAGGGAAGAGTAAGCGTAGACAAGCGACGTGAAGCTACGCCGTGGCACTTCTACAAAACATTTGGTTGATAGGAGCAGTCTGAATATAAAGCCTTTTTCGTATCATTAAGGTAAGTCGGCGATAGAAGTGGTCTACCAACATTTTTAGTAATATTTCAATATTAGACCCAAACATATAATCTTATAAAGTTTCAAACCTCTTAGGAACACGAGTGAGTTAAATATTTTTCTTAATTAAGTCATATTTAACTTGACTTAATTATAAAAATAATGATAGTTGTTACTGCTGCAAAATAAAGTTAAATTATCGGCGTATTACATAGTTTAACATGGACCACGCGTCTTAAGAATGATAACGTTCTAGAATCCATTTGCTTAATGATGACGTTTAGTAACCCAATTAATACTTTGTAAGGTTAGGCATGTGTTACTCTGTTTGTCAGTGCGTAAGAAGTACAAATAAAACTGTATACGTAGCAATTTAATATAATATTTTAATAAATAATAGAAAAGTGTATTTATGTTCCTTATTCAAACTTAATCCTAATACAATAGAAGCCATTAATATACAAATTAAACTAAAAACAAGTAAAAACTGAAAACCTAAACTTTTATGACTAAAATAGAAATATTGCATTTTTTTTAATTCAGCCCCTGTTCAACTACATATAACCTTCTCACCAGCAATAATAGTGCGCAAGACACGCGTAAATGGTGTTTTTCTGAGTAAATTTGTACGCGCCCGATGCACTACAAGCAACTGCGACCGCTTACCAAGCCGGTGTTTGTTTGGCACACAAGTAAGTAGTTATTATAATATACAAGAAATTTATATTTATAATAATAGTGTTGGGTGTCATTCTGCTTCATTTTAAAATAGATCTCAAGTTACTAATTTGGATTAATACTCATGCAGGCTACCAACCCAGTTTAGGGCTACTTCAACCAAAGAGCTTATATAACAGCTATTATTAATAAAAATGTGAGAAGAACCAAGTCATCCATGTTGATTATACTTTTCAATCACCTAAATTCGGCTTTAACGAAACGTGTCGTGAATGGTTATCAGTAGACCTTTTCTAAAAATTGCATGAGTTCAAACAAAATATTTTCGAATAATCCATTAAAGTTTGGGGCATGCGATAGTCACTCCTATTGTTTAAGCTTAGCGGCCTAAGTGGCTTGGGAAGGCATTTCATGTTGTTCATCAAGGGATCTCTGGAGTGATCTTTTGTAATTGAATTCGGTACCAAATTAATTGCCGCCGTAAGTGGAGTGGAACCCTGCCGTTAACGTCGATTTACTTCATGTCATGAATGGTCTGGATCTGGTACTCGTAGATTCCGATAGGATTTATTCAAGATTTAATCTGATTAGATTAAATTTATTACTATCTTTGTAATCTAAATCATGTCTATTGATGATATCTTAGTATATAATTAGTTTTACAATAGTTCTATCTATAATATTTAGATGGTGAAATCTTAATTTTAAATTTATATGAGAGAAAGGTGTTTGGAAAATTTAATTTCAAAATGATATTTTTTTAAAAGCATAAGACAAGTAATATTCAAAATGTATTTATCGTTTTATTAAGAACTAGCTAGGTCAGTCTTTTCATGTCTGTATTTTATCGTCGTCTGTAGTTATTAATAAAAATGTAATAATAATAGATAGACATATGTGGCCATTCAAGTAATATCACTATAGGTCTTTAATTTTCTTATTTGATTATTACGTCAACAGTAATTATTTACTTTATTACACATATTAGCCACACATTGTTTATGCTTGAAAACGAAATACATGTTCGAAGATTCATACAAAAAATTAATACAATTATGATATTATATTTGAGAGAAATATGGCGAGGGGGCCGATGTCTGGCCATGCGTCATACTCGGTGAACGGTGAACGGGTGCTACTTGTCTGGTCGTACTTGAATTCGTGTATGCGGTGATATTAGTTGTTTATACTACGTATTTGCGTGTTGTTCTCGAGAGTATGTAAGTGCGTGCTCCTATTTCACCAGGCCTCCTGCTGATAGAGGACAAATCTTTGTTTAATTTATTTTATTATTCTTTATTAATCAAGATGTCATATGGAACATGGTGTATTGGTTGCAGCTCCTTACAAACATTATGTAAAAAAAACTTGGTGATTAAAAAGAGTGGCGGAGAGGTTATTGTCACTTCTTATCTTCTGTTCTACGCCCTTGATTTGAGAACCGGCAGTAAATGTAAAATTAGAATCATTTAATGAATATTTTCTTTTTTTTGACGTTCATAAGTGTACATTATGTTAACTATATGAATACATTATTTTTGTTTGTTTGTTTTGTTTAGCTTTAATTACTTTTCCTGACAAGAGGAAGGGAGGGGGGAGTGAGATGTATTTATATAAATTTAAATTTATAAATATTTTCAATGCCCACTGTAACTGCATGTGATATTTCAAATAAAGCGCTGATGATGCCTTAGGAGTAATAGGACCTCATAAGATTGTTAACTCAAAGAATAAAGTACCTGAAACCGAGACGCACGTGTTTCATCTCCGTTGAGGCAATTAACTGGGTTAAGCAGCACAGAGTATAACTAGTAGTAGGCTTAAAAGAAATAGGAAAGTTATTTTAGATGGAAGCTAAGCTTGTACTTGTACTTGAACATTGTACAATCAATTACGTTTATATTTTTTTTAAAGCAATACTTCACGCTTATGTCATAAATATAATTATGACATAAGGTCAACACAAGACGAAGTAATAATTACAAAAAGAAAATTATTACAGATAATAAAATCATAAAAGTTGTTTAAGTATGTGTCCGATATTTGTCATTCTTTCGCATGTTATAATCTGTGGTCAACTCGACCTCACTATCACAATCTCGCTATAATGAAACCCAGCAAGTTTTTTTGGAAACAAAGAAATAGTGTAACAAAAAGAGCCTTTGTTTGCCGGTAAAAATACAGTTGTATTGTACTGAACGTCGTATCTTTCGCGAACGAGTTGCTTACGAAACAAAAGGAAATCTCGCAAATTTATTGAATGAACACATGCCTTAATTAACGTTGTATAACAAATAAATTTGAAAATGGAACACGCTTTCATGTTCAGAGAAGCGTATTCGTTTTTGTACATCGAGTATTAGTCCCAGTGAAAATCGTTTCTTATGTAAAGTAAACAAGGTACACTATTAACTTATACATACGTATATTAGAAGGTATCACGTATGCTACGGTATTATATTTTAAATAGCTATGGTACACGGCCCGCTAGATGGTGCTGTAGCAGGTTACCAAGCGCTTTTTGCTCGCAAATTTGTTATCTTAATGCTAAAGACACGCAGCCCGTGAGCTGGGAGGCTTAAGGGTTTGAAATCACGTGAGAATTCGTAAATTTAAGTATATTCCATACGAATGATACTCACAACTCAAATCGGACGTTCCGAGGTATTCCATAAATTTGAATTCGTTTCAAAAAATCATTCAAACATTCCTAATAGTAATTTTGTCAGTCTGCTGGTATTCCTTACACATATGTGGGCATCGGCAATTTAGTCCAAGAGGCGCTGGAGGTTACTTTGGACATAGCAAAAGTCTTTGATCATGTGTCGCACAATTAACTTCTGTTAAAGCTTCCAGAAAATTGTATGAAACTATGCAACTGGATTTCCAGCTTTTTCGTTGATAGTACCATATTCCGACCTTAAACCTGTGAAAGCTGGTATTCCACAAGGCTGTGGCCTACCCTCGAACCTGTTTATTCTGCATATAAATGATATGTTGCAACTTAGCAATTCATTTCTAAGTGAAGGACAGCACTGAAATTCCACCTCATCAAAAAACTGAAATCTAGCGTCGTTTATCCTTGGAAAGTTTCAGAATCTTCTTGATTTGTGAATATCTGTACGAAAATGTCAAAAACACCTCGATAATCCCCCTCGAAATAACAGGCATTGATTGAATAAAACGTGGTAATTCTAACTTTAAGTAGTATATTATAATAAGTTATTGAATATAAACTGTTTTTTGAAATACAATTGGACTAGACACTCCATAGTCAATACCTATATAAATTGTATATTTATGATCCCATCTTAATTTTTTAAGAATTTTAGGTTTAACATATACTATTTTTATGTCTATGTAATATATATTGGAAGCACTAACCATAAAGTTATCGTAACCATTAAACTAGAAAGCTATAATTTTCCTCGAATATGATTTGGCTTTATGAATAGAAACCAAATTGACATGACCTTGAAATGCTAACATAGTCCGACGACCTCCTACAAATCTTTATACCTTAAAACCTATATTCTGTAATTAAAAACAAAACGCGTATTTATTCAAGTGTTACACCAACCTAGTGAGGTAGATAGTAATTTTCTTGTTAGGATGTCACTGATAACCCACCTATAAAATACTTACGAAAAATTAGGCACTGAAATATTAATACAGTATACCATCGGTTAACAATATACTATACTGTGCAGGAATTGTCAAGGATACATCACAATTAAAACATAATTTCCAGTATGTAGTAACAATTTCTGTACACGTAAGATAGGTGAATAATGAAGGAATATAAATATTGTCTTATATATTTAGAGGTATAAATGTCGTATGAACAGACACAGCAAGTTATCAAACCAATTATCCGTGGTTATTTAAGACCAATTCGACTATATTTATCAAGCGAAGACACACTTTAGCACGAGACAGCACAGCCCCCCTTTTAGGAGATTTTGATGATATGCGGGCTAGTATTGTAGGGTCATAGCTTATTATTCCGATGTTTATTTGTCTTTTACTATTACCACTTTATGTTTAAAATAAACTATAACAATACACTAATGATAGGTGGCGTTCTATTGTATCGTTGACCAGGCCTCAATTTGTAGATACAGCGGACTAATATAGTAATAATGTGCATAACGTAAGAGTTGATGTAATATGTAAACTTTAAATAAATACTGATAAGGGGTTACTGAAAATATTTTCAGTTAATGTGATGATGATTGCTATATCAGAGAATTAATTATTTCTTTAACATTACCTAGTAGTTGGTATATAATAGTTCTCCTTCCTGTCATTACCTCATAAAGGATCAGAACAATATGGGATCTTCCTTCCCTATTAATAATAATCTCTTGGGATTAACGCGCCCTTTAGACGCGTGTTGTGCTAATGTTAATCTAATAGTTTTTTTTTAGTTTTCGTATATATTATTTGAGAGTCAAACCATGCTTCCTTATTATAGTTGTACAACTAAAATAAGCATGCTTGTATTAAAATTGTACCGCCGTTCGTAGACAGCCATCATGAAGACGCCTTAAATAGTATAAGTAAAGGAAAGTTTTTGACGGCCACAACAATCACTGAAGACAAGTTTACTTTTAATTTAATTTGATATCTCTTAAGTATAATATATATAATATATTTATTTTTGTAGGTAAAAAATATAGAAAATAAATAAGAATAAGTAGGTATTAAGACCAATTAGTTAAGCGTTTAAAGATAAGTTATTGTAAAAATTATATGTTAAATTAATTTGTAGGCTTTTTTTTATATTTTTTTATTTATTTATTTTTGTATCGTGCAGCCCGGATATGCAATGACCAGTATTTAAGCCTTGACTTGTTTAGGCTATCGCGGAATATGGTTAAAAGTGTATTGAGAATATCCATAGCGCAAAATCACATACATCATGAGCACACCCCACATACACACCATCACGTACATACCCACACTTTTACACCATCACACACACCAAATAACAATTAGTTAAATGTATTGAATACTTTTTGTTTGTTTGTTCCCTTTTGTAAATCTTTTTGTAGTAAAATGTATCATGTATTCTATCTTTGGCTATATTTTCATATTAGCTTATTATTATTATTATTAGTGTGTTAGCTGTAGCTGTAGCTGTTTTACGAAATAAATAAATATTTCTACATTTGCAAGTTATAGCGTTAGATTATTCTAAATCAAGTATAATAGTTAGTTTCACCTAAATATCTTTGCATTATTCCAAAGTAAATTTGCTTGTGAAACATGAATATTCACTAAATCAGTTTGCAATACAAATAATTTGGCTTAAATTCAGAGATTAATAACTGAGTATGATCAGCTAATGGTTTCGATAGAATTCAATTTGAATGTTAATTTAAACACTTAAGTTGTATTTAAATGTTTTGTCGTACAGTTGGATATTTTTTTAATATATTGTTTAAGTAGAAGTGTTGCCTAGTGGCTATAGTATATATGCAAGGCTTTAGACAAAAAACTATCGTGTGAAAGGCACCTACTTGTCTTAGAACAAATGAAAATTCACGAAATAGATCCAGAACTTTGAGGCCCAGATTTAAAAATGTTGTAGCTCCACTTTTAAAATAATATACATACATATATATATTCATTTAAATTCCCATGACTTCAATTCGGTTCCCGTTTTTGTAACAAAAACCAATGTTATTACGACTAAATCAATATAACTGTGTACATCATGAGTTTGATATAACACAAACACGTATGTCGACAATGACTTATGAAAATTCTTAGTTTTGAGCGGCACCAAATGGCAGCGGCGATTGATATATGAAATTACTAATTAAATTATACAGTGATTAATATTTTTAAGGAAGCTAAAGCAGCTAGTGCCAGTAATATGATTGTCGATTTCTTTAAGACTTTTTAGATATGTAATATATTGAAAAAACATACTTTCTCGGCCCTGGCTCAGGGCCCAGCAGCCAGCTCTAATAAAATTAAGAACAATGAAAGATTTTAATTTACAGTTTCATTTTTATAGTTCTCTAACATTATTTTAGTTCCTTAAGACCTTCTTATTTATAAAATCCAATTTAAATACTCGTTCATTTCTATGTTCTATCAGATTTTCGCTACAATCAAAAGGAATACTTTAATTAGAACATTAGAGAGAGTATACGAGTAGTAGTAAGTAGTAACATTATGGCCGTTAAATTGCATTTGATATGTATAGCTTTTCTTGATGAGGGAAATTGTTTCTTAAGCCAAGGGCAGAAGAACTAAAATAAATAATTCCCTTAACTGAGTCACAATAACGCCAACCTTCGATACCCCATAAGCCATTAATTTCTAATTTGTTTAATCTACAGGATATTAAAAGTTTCACCTGATAATTTTATCGTAATCTTTGAAGAACTAAATTTTGAATTTCTTTAGTTATTGACAGGAATTTGTGTATAAAATAACTACATAAATAAATAAAACTAATTGCATGTGAATTCCTTGCGATGGAAAAATTATTGTGAGACAGATAAATCAGAAATGTGAGGCCCACATCTAAAGAAGTTGTAGCGCCACTGAATTTTTTTTCATAAAAATTAAGAAAAATAGTAACTTTTTTAATAGTATAAAATTAATGCTGTGAAATTAGTTTAATTTGTAAAGTAAATAATATACATATAAAACGTATATATTACGCAATCACCTGCGATAATTCAGTTTTAAGAGTAAACAACAAGTCGTTTATATACAATGGAATAATAATTTGACAAGTCATATTCATGAATATCGAAAATTGATTATGATTATAAATAATCGTGATTCATACTGATTATGGCATGTGATCGGATTTAATCAACAAAATTAGCACATTTAAAATTCCCCTGTGAGAGTGATTAAATTTGATATTGATTAAGTGAACAATACAAGGGAAGAGAATATAATATTTTATTTAGGGCCGTTCAATTACGTAAGCAGATTTATTTATTTTATTTATTAACACTTAATTACATTACAATATAAAAATTGAGCAATGAAAAGAAGGACAACTGGCGGCTTTATCGCTTTCGAGCGATTTCTTCCAGGCAATAACTATTTTTCTACTATTATTATATTTATAATAAACATAATAGTACATAAACGTACTTATAGCGTGTACAGCACAACATTTGACCTGCACTACACTAGTACATATAATAATATTAGTATGTTACATTGTTTAATAATCATATATATATATATACATATATATATATATATATATATATATATATATATATATATATATATATATATATATGTATGATATAGATAATTCTTAAAGGTGCCTAGTTAATTAAATGGATAGTGGGTATTTTCTATAAATAAGCCATCAATTTTTAAATATATATTTATAGATAGGTTTCAATAATTAGGTAACACATACATAGTAGAAACAGTAAACGGTCAAACAAAATCAAAAGATTCAATATCTTAAAACTATTTTATGAATTTTAATGTTTTAAATTAGAATACAAATCTTCAAAATTAACTGTATGATGTTATCGCCTTAAAAATTCGCCATCATTTGTATTTTGTGTTACATTTTAAACTCGTCTAGTTCGACCCCAGCTTTAAAACTCCCAATCCTGGTTCACATACACACATTTAGGCTTTGACATGTTTCATGTTTATGGGAACAAAACTCATATTTGTATTATTTATTATATGTAATTTGTTCTTTTCATGTACATTGAAGTACTTAAGCAATATCAATTTAAAGAACAAGTATTTACATCTTTGTAAGTAGGGTTTCGTTTGTCAAAGGAAACAAATCCCCGAAATGTGATCAATGGATCACAATATATCATTTATGAAAATAATACCAAGCGCTTTTTAGGGATTTTTAGTAGATATATAAAAATAATAGTAACTATGAAGCACTTCCTATGTTAATGTAACTATATATATTTATTTCTTGAAATATTCTTGGTAATTCTTCTCTTGGTAATGGCACAAGGGTCTTTGACATTTTCTGTACATTTTCATGTTCATTTTTAAGTATATTTTCATTCCTAGGTGTAAGATTTGGAACCCCTTTTAAGTAAAAAAAATACCTGTGTCAGGGTTCCCAGCTTTTCCATAAACAAACCTAATTCTAATTTTTTTTTAATAATTATATAATTTAACTTTATTTTAAGTATTTTTCAACGTGTCCATACACGCCTGAGTGCACGAGTGTGTGGGTGCAAATGTGTGAGTGAGTGTTTGACTGAGTCAGTGAGTGAATTAATAAAATGTGTAATTACATACAGGTCTCAGAAGCAGCAATATTATACATATTTCGGATGGAGCTCAAATAATACGGCGGAAAAATATGATTCATTTTTTACTTTCCTATTAGCTTTGTTTACTATTAGGTCATTTTGGGGCAATGCTAATTTGTTGAAATTAATGTGTGGCAGAACAAAAAAATTTACATAGCTGAGTAATGAAATAAACACTATTGGAAACAAGCTTCATATTAAGTTGCTTCTAAGCGTAAGAGTTTAATGTGTTCAAGTAAAACGCATCACTACATAATACCAAGTTATTTATCTATAATTGCAGCAAAATAGCCATAGACAGTCAAAGTCAAACTTAAAATCCTTTATTTACATTGTATTAGTACGTTAATGAACGTCAAAAAAACATATTAAAATTATAAAAAGTCAAAAATTATTTATTCATATAGGTAACATAATGTACATTTATGAACGTCAAGAAAGAAATAAATGTTAAATGCTTCTAATTTTATATTTACTGCCAGTTTTCAAATCAAGGGCGTAGAATGGCAATAAACTCTCCGCCAATCTTTTTAACTGCCAAGTTTTTTGTTTTACACAATGCTTGTAAGGAGCTGCAACCATTACACCATGTTCCAAATGACTTCTTAAGTAATTAATAGTAATAAAATAAATTAATATCAAATATTTATCCTCTATCGGCATGAGGCATGGCGAAATAGGAGCACGCAATTATATTATCCTGGGAACAATACGTAACTCATAGTCGAAATAACTAACATCACCAATCAGCATACCGAATTCAAGTCCACCCAGTCACCACAAGTAGCACCCGTTCACCGACGATGACGCATGGCCAGCCATCGACATACACAGTTATAGTTACATTTTTTTATCTATTTCCTATTTTTACAGAAACTTAATACTAATACAAGTGTCGCTTTGCGCTCCGTGATAGAAACTGATCCGTAACTAATAAATTTACTAAGTATAATTTTACCGGTTGTAGTAGGCAACTTACTTTTGAAGAATTGTAACAAATTTAAATTTATATTGATTTCGTGCTTAGTATTAATAATTATTCTTAATGTTAATGTTCAAAACTATCCTCGCAAATTGCTAATGCGCAGGAACCTTGTCACATTAAGAGCCACGTGACGTCATCCAGAATAGTAACGTACAGCTTGCAAAAAAAGAAATGCAATTGTAAATTTAATAGGTTAATTATTAAGTTTGACAGATTTGAAATGACATTGTTTGTAAAATTACATTTTACAAAAAAAAACTTTTATTTGATTACATTTAATCTTACACCTTGGAAATAGGTATCTATCTAAGAAATGAAAAATGTTCGTGTGATTTTCAATGTTTATTAGAAAAGACTTATAAGTAATATATTTATAATATATTATAGTCTGTTATATCTGATTCAGAATCATTTCCGGTATTAATTATAAATAAATCATCAACTAGTTGGTCTTTACGCCAGTATTCTTCTTCCAGGTTTTTGACGTGATTGACCTTTTTTTTCCAATCATCAGGAGTAATGTCTCTAATGTTATCGATTCGATTCTACTCTCTAACTGTTCGACATTTTTATCTGAGACTCTTTGTTTCACCAAATTCCAAATATACTCAATGGGATTGAGGTCGCAATTATACAGCGGTAGTCGAATAACTTCATGGCCATGTTCCGCTAATAATTTGTCCGTAATATATATTTTTTTAACTTTGTGATTTTTTTATTAACAAATATAATTCTGGTTTAGTAATCTGAACAGGGAACTCAATATTATTAGCTTGGAGCCACTTTATCAATTCTTCCTTTTTTGATCACATATTCGGCGTTCTGTCTTCCTCTTTGCTGTGGTATGGGGCGTTGTCCATAACTATAATGCAATTAGGTGGTATGTTAGGAATAAGCTTTTTTAATACAGTTGCTCAAAAAGTGCCATATTGCAGGGAGGTATAGCGTTCGGAAAGAGGGCTATTACACACTCGTGCTTTTTTCTCTCTTTCTTAAAAAAAACACAAGTTTTTATGATTCATGCAAATATTTTTAAAAGAAGCTACTAATTTGTTTCAATATCAGATTTAATGATTGGATTCAATGAGTTAATTTTGTTTTTTTTTCAATAAAAATAGTCTGCTGAAGAATTGGCTGTATGGGCCAAGTTCCCTTTGCCTACCCAGAGTGGGTGAAGAAAAGAAAAAAAAAGCTTTGCTCATATTCTTTGACGGTTGGCGCCATTTTCCAAAAATGTTCTTGCGAGTTGAGTTATTTGTTGCACAAAATGAGTAATTTCGACGATATTTTATTTGAATTAATACCACCCGAACTCAGTATAATTGCACAAAATGAGAACAATTTACCGAAAACATATAAGTCGCTACATATCTACGTGTAACAAATTTATTCCGTAGAGAGAAGAGAAAAAAAGCAAATAGTTTAATTAAATTGCTTTATTTTTTCGCAACTGTATTAAAAATAGTCGTTCAGTACACGTGCGGTACCGGTACCTTCGGCTGCGCCTCGGCTCGGGTGACATTCGTCGAAACTGCAATGACAGGCTTTCCGCACTTGTAATGAAATATACTATTCCTTCAACCATTTACGGAAATTTTCTGTGTTCATCTGGTCGTAGTAATCACCAGTTTTACTGTTTGCCTTAAACATTAAAAGTGCGCCATCGACAAATCCGGATTCACTACCAGCGTGAACTATAATCCAGCGGAGACCAGGGCTCTCATTTTTTTTACTCCCACATCCGTATCTGATTGCCAACACTTTTTTACTGTTTAGTGAGCATGAATCCAAGTCTCTTCAATATAAATAACTGGCTTTTTGTCGGCGCCAAGAGAATCATTCTCTTTCATGCGGCGTAAATACTTAGCCCTCCATGCCTGTATATTAGGTCTTTCAATTAATGTTAATCTTTTTATTAGGTCTTTCAATTAATGTTAATCTTTTTTGATAACATTTTTTAAATCTATAACCTAAATTATCTTTCATAATTTGACGTAAGGTAGTCTCACTCGCTTTATAGTCTAAATCTTGTTTAGCTGCAGCCATAATTTTTCTAATAGTGAGCTCTTCCCTTCTCATTCTATATACATGAATTTATTATATTTATTATATTTTTTTAAAGCTGCGGGAGAAAAACCATCCAAAAATCCTAAATAATTTTGCTACTGTATTTTTTGATATCCCTGTAGCGCTCATTACGCGCTCTGTGGTCGTATTTTGTAAGTATTTTGAAATTTCTAATACCGTTTTTTTAGACATCACTACGTCTTCACTAGTGTCGGATGTAGCTTTTAATGATCTAGTCGTATTATTTCTTCCCAATTATCCGATATTGATTGTACAGAGGTGTCTAGATAAATATGACACTGGTAGTCAAATTTAACTCTTACGATGCAAAAAATAAAATAACGGTACAAAGTACAAACTGTAAACTAATTAAAGTAAAACTCCTCTCAAGTTTGAAATTGTCACTTTCAGACCTACTGATAGAAACAGTGAAGTGGCAGTATTATTTTGACTTCTTAACTTTTTTGTATATTTAGCCGAAATTCATTAGTAGATAGGTACATCTCTAACTTAATTAATGAAATAAAAAATAATTCTCCATAGTAAAAAGTCACGTGACCAACAAAGTTTCTATGGAAAATGTTTTTTTTCGCGAATTTTGACATTCTGATTTCATTTCCGGGCTTAAATATAACATGCTACACACGTAGGTTTCGGCTTAGTATACCCTTTTTTGCAACATCCTGTATATTATATAATCCTTGTATAACGTTTATAAGCAAGAGTTATTTTACATACTTACCTTCATTTTACATTAATAAAACAATACCTACTAAAATCTTAACCTCTCGGAAATCCCGACAATATCAGATAAACTGACCGGAATAGGGACGCGCGGACGGCGCGGCGGTGCAGAATCAGGCTTTTAGCACGCGGGGAAAGGCGCGGGCTCCCCGCAGTGGGAAGCCTGCCCCCGCCCCTTCACCTCCTTTAATTCTACAATTTCCCTTACCACATCGCCTTAACTCTAAAATAGTAGGTATAGTCTGGTCATATTATGACGACAAAAAATATTATAAAAGAAGCAACGTGAACAGTTCCACACAACAAGACCTGTCTAAGTTTTCTCTGACCCGATGGCCTCAGTGGCTAAGGTCGAGAAGTGTATATATACTAAGCGATCGTTTATATGACTTCATCAAGGCGATCGGAGCCCTAGAATGTTGCTATAAACTATTTGCAATAGAAGTAAATGAGAATTTTCTCAACATCTTAACAATCAAAAAATACCGTGACATATCCTCCGTAGTTTTTTGACGTTGGCTATAAAAGATGAAAACCTCAACGCCGCAGTTTACAACCTAGATTATAATATAAGTACCTGGATGACCGAGCCTTGCTCGGGATTTTTTTTTATAAGTTGTGTTTTTTTCGAAATTATATTTAAGTACGAATTACATACTAATAAAATATGAATATAATTATCGAATAAAGATAATTATATTCATATTTAAATTTTTATTTGACTGACATCTTTAAACAAGCAATTCTATGTTTAAGTTGATAAAACACGAATAAAATGACATTTTCTAGAAATTATTCCTAGCTAGATCGAATTATCGCCCCCGAAACCCCCCGTATACTAAATTTCATGAAAATCGTTGGAGCCGATTCCGAGATTCCAATTATATATATATATATATATATATACATAAAAGAATTGCTCATTTAAATATATAAGATACATAGAATTTAGTAGTGTTTGTGTATAACTATAATGTTTAGTATGATGCTATCTTTAGTCCACGTTTTATAATATGGCCGAGAATGTTAACGAAAGCAAAGTACCTAGTAAGAATTATTTTATTTTATTTAGAAACTCTAACTACTACAGTACCCCGAGTTGTTAAGAGATAATTAAATGTTTCAATATATTTTTTAATGCTATTCTTTTTAAAATTGGAATTTAACTGTGAAAATTATTCAATAAAAGACGATATATTATTAATATAAACTATTCTACTGCATTTGAGTCTGTCAATTTCCATTATCACGGAAACCTATTAATAATTCCGCGTACTAGAAAAAAGGGTCGTTCATACCAAATGTTCTTGTATAATAGATTGGAGTGAGTCCAGTAATAATTGATCTCTGAATGACATTTATTTCTTTTGCGGCCTCTCTCAATTGCGTGGGGTAGAGAGCTCAAATTACACTAGTCACGTCTAATAATGATCGCTTGTCAAGACAGTGTAATGGTCCAAGTTTGAACTTCAATAATTGATGGTGACTGGTCTTGAGACTTCTTAGTTTTAATGGCGTGACTTCAGGACATTTTTTGAAGGAAAATGACTCATTAAATTTTTTAACTAATCAATCTCATATTAATATGATGTAACATTTTAAATTATATATACTCAGGATGAATTCATATAATTTAAAATGTTAGATTCTGTGTTAAAATCTGTATAAATAAAATAAGTCGTGGTAAATTATAATTCAAGAACGATTGAAAAGAGTGGGCTGAAAACGCACCATAACACACAACGCAAAAAACGAATAATTATATCAGACTAGCGAACGCAACTGACAGCGAATAACAAAACGCAACAGATAGCTAAACGTAACTTTATCTATGGTGAAGAATAATTATAAAATGGTAAATTAGAAGTTTTAAAGGTTATTTCTCGTTTCCATTGACTTATCGTGCCGATATTATCATTAACAATGCCAAGACCATCGAATCTTTCCCTAGAGGGGCGTAATGCAACAAATGAGTGAACCAATTTTGATGTGTGTTCACGTAGAATCGAGAATAGTTCAGATTAGATGATTTTAGTTTATTTTTTTTTAGTTTTAAATTTTGTATATAAGATGTGTAACATGACGTCGGATCCGCTAGTTGTATTTTTTTTTATAGAACAGGGTAAAACGGGCAGGAGGCTCACCTGATGTTAAGTGATACCGCCGCCCATGGACACTCTCAATGCCAGAGGGCTCGCGAGTGCGTTGCCGGCCTTTAAATTTTTGCGAGTGCGTTGTTTATACATATTGCACTATTTGGGACACCTATAGTTATAAGACGATATCAGTAATTCAATGCACGTTTGTAAGCATGCAAATGGTACAAAATATTCCTTACTAATTTTGTGTTTAGAAAATAAAGTTAACAAGGGACACCAATTACAAAATTTACAAGTCAATTCCCGAACATAAATACGGGATGTAACGCCCTAAAATTTTGGCCGGGAATTGAGTAACAATAGAAGGTGGAGGGCAAAATTACGAGTTTTGTTGTTATTTACAAATTGTTTCCGATTTTGCGTTGAAAACTCAACGCTAACTTTATAAAATCTGAGTTCAACAGAGATTAATGTATAGAGTTTTGAAATTTCTACCTGATTGGTGTAAATTACTAGCTGTAGCGAGTTGCGAATCCACAAACCATGCTTTTTCGAAAATTGTGTGTATTATAAGATAATGTTCTCCATATTTTTAAAATTGATAAGCTATATTTATTACTCTACCCATATCACCTCGGCGTCCGTTGTTACACAACTGAGCATTTAAGGCATTATTTACGCATACTACTGCCAACCAATACGGTTTGCCCCATGTTCTATAAAAAACAATCTATTACTACACTCTTACTTATTGAGCAGAGTTCGTCTTGTTACCTTAATCATGTTATTCTTATCCGTGGATTAGTAGAATATCTGTGTGCGTGTGCGCATTTAAAACTCAAACTAAAAACTTTTTTTTTCTATTGCAAATAACATTTGTTATTTAGTGTGTTAGTTTAATACATAAACATAAAAAGCTTATTCGAAGTGATCTCCAATCTCCATTGGCTGTAATACACCCCTTTAAACGTTGAGGCCACTAATCAATAGAAGCCCGCACTCTTTCCATGGGAAAATTTTTCACTGCCAATCGTACGGACTGCTTTAGGAACTCCAAATTATCATGGCGTTCAGAGCAAGCCGTACTCCCTAAAACTGACCATACATTATAATCCAGCAGATTAAGGTCAGGACTATACGACGGCCAGTTCTCTGCTCTGAATACGTCCGAAACGTTCGTTTCCATCCAAGACTGCGAAGACAAAGCTTTATGACCCGGCGCCGAGTCGATTGAGCCATCAGCCAGATGTTTTTGTGTCACTATTAGAGGAGGTCTCATTGCACCAATTAATAGCTCGGTACACACATATTTTACTAATACAGGCAGTTTTTAAAAATTGCATTTGCTTCCATTCTTTGTGTAACACAATCACAGCGATTTGGTTCTCTTCATCACACCACTCCATTTTAACATCGCAAAATATTGTAAAATGTATTGGCGCACCAATTTGAAGTTCAATGAACAATTAAAATGACAGATTCCAAATTCAAATGTAATATGTATGTTTCATTGTAACAGTATTTATGACCATACTAATGGTCTGTTTCACAATGTCCAGATAAGTTCCAAATAAGCTATTTATTACTTTTTGGTAGGATAAACAGTATTTTTGCGTTTCACGACTGTCAGATAGCGCTATTCGTCATGAAACGCGAAGTATCTTATTTGAAACTTTAACTTTCGAATAATTTACGTGTTGCATAGCTATTTGGTACTTTATCCATACATTGTGAAACAGGCCCTATATTGAACATCTGGTGTATAAGAAATTAAATGAACACTTACTATCTATAACAGAGAACACTTCGTTTTGCAATGAACTAACGCCTGCAACGATTTATTAGACCCTTATCTATAACATTTTCCTGTCTCAGTTTGTACAATTATTATATTAAATCGTTACCGCTGGTAATTTATGCAGGCATGAAAGTTTGCTAACTGGCGAAACAGCCAGCGCATTGTTAGGGTTTATTTTTTTACTAACCTTCAGATTTTAACATTTCAAGGTTTATGGGGTCACCGTCACAAACCCTTTTATGACTTCGTGGTATTACACAATGTGTTTTTACTTTTCAGAGTCATTGTGAAACATAGTGAAACATGATATGACATTATGGGTTAAATTTTATACAATTAGTTCGAGAATACAATTGGAATTGAAACCCATGTTCAATCCAAAAAAATAAAGCCAATATTTCTTAATAGAACGATTTTCAAGACTGTTGTTACAGGTTTGGAAAACAAAGAACAAAACAAAGCAGAAATGTAATTAAAAAAAAACGTAGCAAACGGGCAGAAGGCTCATCTGACGTTAACTGACCGGATATGGACATTTCCAATGCCAGAGAGCGCGCAAGTGCGTTGCCGGCCTTTTATCACCTTTTATTTCTGAGTCTCGGATTTATAGTGTCTATTTCGTGATCATTTAATTTATCTAATCGGCAAGTAGGTATAAGTTGTCTGCCTGAAGCTGGCCTTTGTTTTTTTTTTCAGTTTCTTTTAATATTAAGTGTGCACGTAAAAAGCCCATTGGTGCATAGCCAGTGTTCGAACCCACGAGCTACGACACGTTACTAAAATTGAATTCTTCATGCCTTATCCTAAAATCAATACACATATTAGTATTAAGCCTACAAAATTCAGATGTATTTAAGTTATCTGTTGTAAGTGACACACACTTAAAAGCCATGTAATTTACCTTAACCAAAATTTATGTACGATATTCGAGGAACGTTTTCAAGCTGATTAAATAGCTTAAAGCACCTATTCATAATTAATAAACGTTGAATAGTTCATAATTTCAACACCCACTAACGATAGCTACACGAAAAGTCAAAGAATAACAATTTATAAATAGATGTGAAGTGTTACCACTAAATGTTTAATTACTATGTCACAAAAGTACCAAAAAATTGTGCCTAAAACGGTGTTTAATTGTTTGAAGGAATAACTTGTTTTAAAAAAATCTTGTCACTCAATCAAGAATTAAATACAAGACACATTGACAATTTTTAATTATTTTATTAATTATCTTGTTTTTTATTAAGATGTATCAAACCACTTATAATCTACGGCTACCATATGACGTCATACCCTGAAACGCGCTATCGAAGTTGTTCTGACCGCATAGAACTTCTGGATTTTTGCCACTGGTTCCTTTGGGTCAGCCAAATATGGGTTAGATGTCTTAAGTAGCCTTTAAATCGGAGGAAGAACAGCATCTTCATTCAACCAAGCTTATATTCACAAAAAAAATTACGATACATATATTAAACATTACACATGTGTTAACATATTACTTTTTATTAAATATAAGCCAAAGTACAAATAGTTGTTGCAAAATCGCTTTACTTATATAAAAAATCATCAAACCCAACAAGAAGCAAGGTTTTAGGTTTTTGTTTTTTAATTTGTTGGGTCAGCAAACCTCCTGTATATATCGACGGTGTGACTTAAAATATTAGCAGTAAAGAATTAAGAAGACTTAGTCATTTTCGTCCCTTTTGCACTAAAACCTTACTGGCACAATCTCTTCTTCTGCTAGTTACTGGACTACGCCGATTGCTTCTACAATTACTTAATCAACTGGATCGTCAGTTTCGTTCAGTTCGGTCAGATTTGGTAATCCGATCCTGCGATCCGTAAGCGACTAGGCTGGTTACCCATTCGTCAGGGACGTAATGCTCACTTTCTCCATCTCTATCTTCTTTTAAACCTCTGTACAAACTGTACATTTTAACACGATACATGCACACAACGTATCATCGTTTCACTTTCGTACTGATGAGTGAGAGCGATTCCTGTGCACTTTTTCTTTTTCATGTCTCTTTCTTAGTTTATTTTTTTTATTCCTGTTTTGTCTAAATATAATATGTATTTATGTATGTATTATTATTATACAACTTATTTTTTTACTTGGAAGAGTATAAATGTATTATATTTCTGACTAGAAGTTTTAAAAAAATAATAAAAAAAAATTGGTATTTAAAAAATGATAGTTTGAAGAAACTTAAGTATTTTTTCGCCACTTTGCGCTCCAATAACCAAATAATAACCCACTTGATGAGGAAGTTAATTATCGACATGTCACTAATTATATTACGAAATACATATTATCTGTATATTGGATACTCTATGAATATTAAGGTAAGGTATTTTATTGTGGAATGGAGGTCACGACGGGACGACATGGAGCGATGATAAATCATGCATTGTTGTTCTCACAAAAGAAGTCGTTTTACCTTTAAGTGGATACCTTGCTTTTATTTGTGTTAAATATCATTTTGTACGAACGTTTGCGCCGTTAACAATTTCCGTTGTTTTAGCAAAAATATTTTTGGCCATGCGTTAAGTTCGGTGGCAGTTATTGGGGGATGCTTAAATAAATGAAACACTTGAAAGCTTGGGTTGCGACGCTGGACTAAGAAACAACTGTGACTTCACTTTATTTATTTGTACTTTATTACCTTTTTCAAAAATATATACATAAATAAAAAAAAGATATAACGCAACGGGCGGCCTTATAGCTTACAATCGATTTCTTCCAGGCAACCCTAATGTGAAATAAAGAAAAAGAAACACCAACAGAGGATGGAGTACAATAAACGCAAAATAATTAACAAAGAAAAACCAAAAAAAATCAAAATAACACGTTACTATAACTAATAAAAAATAAAGTAAAATCTAAAGAAAAACTTTTTTGAATATTTCGGATTAGTCAGTATTTAGTAAAGCATAAAATACAAAACAGGTACATTACCTTCAAAATGATGATCTAATATACGCCCTATATATATAATTATACTATATCAATTGTGTAATGTATAACATTTAATTAGTTAGGTCCGTTAATTTATTACAATTTAAGCATGTATGAAAAACTAAAAAAACTCATGTTTCATTATCAAAAATGACTTTTTACAATTTATTGGCTACAATTGTAGGATGATTGGTAACATTTCATTTGCGCCTTTTATTACTGACGAATATACTATACACATATATTAAGCCTGTTATTGATCTTTTTTCTAAGAAATGAACAATGCTTTACTACAGCAAATGAATCTCCCAGCAATTTTATCTCTAATTTAGGTACCAACAGAAAGATACTTTAAACCTATAATACGAGTATGTCTTGTTCTTTTAAATTTACTTGACATAAAAGGTTCTTTGGCACTTTTTCAGAGGTCCTAAAAAAATATAATGGAAACCTGTCGGCCTATATTAGTTTGTTTTAGCGACTAACTGATGTAACTCCTTACAATAGCTTATTGTGTGTTACGACCGCATCGTAAATGAGCGACAGGGTTGACACCAATCTTAAAATAAGTCATTATTATCTATAGATCTTTATAATAAAAAATTTGGTATTGAATTTTTTGTGTTGGTCATTTATATTTGATTTTTTTCTGGTATACATTTATACTTAATATAGTTTAATATGAACAAATTTGTTTATAGAGCATATATTAACATAGGTGATATCGCTTTAAGAAACATCAAGTGGGTGTAACAATACTTCATAATAGTTTATTTCTTTAAGCAGACAAAAAAGTCCATATATTTATTATTGTGTTAGTTAAATAATAAATAAAATACAGACGCCACAACCTTTTTAGGCTTGGGCCTCCGATTTCTGTGTCTGTTTCATAATCATTTGACACACGCCCTGGAATTTCTGGGTCTACGGCACCACGGATAGAGAGACGGTTTTCTCACGATGTTGTGTCCTTTAGCCTTCGAGTGAATATTAAATGCGCCCATATAGCCCAGTCATATTAGGTAAGAAAAGGGGTCAACCTCGGAATGAAAGATAATAAGCTGCAAATTGGTATGGACCTTTGTTTTGTCATTCTAAATGTTGTCTCAAAAGTCACAATCGTTATCGTGTCCGCGTCTTAAGATATTCAAGGTCAAAGGTCACAAAAATCGGTTTTTCGCGAATATCTGGCTTCCTATCGGTTGAATGAGATTTGCATTTATTATAAAAGTTGTAGGCTATAAAATTCCCTACAACTTTTGTTTAAACTTTTTTTTCATACGACCAACCGTTTTGAAGGTAGAGCGCGAAGTGCACATCGTACAGTCATATACGGCCTAATGCAAGGTCAAGCGTGAGTTATGGTTATCAGTACGTTATAAAGTCAATTATTTACTTGGAAATTATAATTATTAAACAATGCCTATTATTTATGTACTAACTATTAATTATTTATATTTAATTAAAGTAAGTAACTATTTAAGTATAAAATTTTTACTCGTGTACACTTTTCGACACTCGGAATGCACATTTACAGAACTTAAAGTATTTAAATAGTCTATATGTCCATCATTTCTTTCAATACTTGCAGTTTTTAAAGTTTGTAAACCACGTACGACATTCACAGAAACACCTTCTGAAAGTTTCTTATCACATATAAAACACAAATCAGCCATAGCTCTTAAAACCGTACGTCCGTAGTTGCAACGGTACAATTTCAAACTAACGAATAATCTTGACTCATACAAAGTGGAGAGAGTGGCCTTGAATACTATAGAACATCTGTCCCGGCAATGAATAGAAAAGGGCATAGGGTAGGGACAAGTATTTCCAGGTATATAAGTATTGAGAAATTTACGCGTTTTAAAGAAAAGATATATAATGTCGTGTTAACTTAAAATAAAACTAAAATATATAATCCAGAATTAATAATATTTTATACTTAAATAGTTAAATATGAATAATTATATATAAATAATCAAGTTACTTACTTTAATTAAATATAAATAATTAATAGTTAGTACATAAATAATAGGCATTGTTTAATAATTATAATTTCCAAGTAAATAATTGACTTTATAACGTACTGATAACCATAACTCACGCTTGACCTTGCATTAGGCCGTATATGACTGTACGATGTGCACTTCGCGCTCTACCTTCAAAACGGTTGGTCGTATGAAAAAAAAGTTTAAACAAAAGTTGTAGGGAATTTTATAGCCTACAACTTTTATAATAAATGCAAATCTCATTCAACCGATAGGAAGCCAGATATTCGCGAAAAACTGATTTTTGTGACCTTTGACCTTGAATATCTTAAGACGCGGACACGATAACGATTGTGACTTTTGAGACAACATTTAGAATGACAAAACAAAGGTTCATACCAATTTGCAGCTTATTATCTTTCATTCCGAGGTGAAAGCCCTAATATGACTGGGCTAATAGAAAGACAGTCCATTAGAGCCATACGCTTAAGCCACTAGGTCAACACTGCTCATCTAATACTACTACTAATACTCTGTTAAAGAGACAATCCATATGGTTTTTATCGTTTTACTCACAATATTGTGCTTTCTAATATATTAATAGGTTAACTTTAATCTATACTCTATCGTAATATTGTAATTACCATATATTTTTTCCGGCACCGTCACCCTAAAGACACGGAAATGTAATATGTCAACTTATATTTTCTGACTTAAGGTATTTACGGGATGCTTACTCCCCCCCCCCCCCCCCCCAGCTTTACAAAACATGGTGAATTGGCGCATGTGATTGCTGGCCCTTGCTGTGACAAATACCAGTCCACTGTATTCGTCCTGCCTCGGGCGATTTCTAGTGGCGCTGTGAGTAATTTAGTGGGTATGAATAGCAGCGAGCCCCAAATAACCCTTATATATATTTTCTGACTTAAACTTAAACTTAAACTTGACTGAATTGATTTAGACTAAAATTATGGGTAAGAAATATATCTCGTGTGAATGACCGAAACTTTATAAAGAATGTCAATTGAACGAGACTTATTAATTTGAAGTCGACGACAATGACCTGATAATATTATTATAAACTTAAACGAATATTCATTTTTCATATTGAATTCAAACATCTTTTATTTTACAACATAATAGGATTTCATTAGAAAAAGCTTCGTCAGATTTACTAGGAAGGTTAGCGCTGCGGGGAAAAGCCTGTAATTAATATTTTTGACAACCCTAGAGATTGGACAGAAAATCGTAGAAATCTGGGTTAAGCCAGTATGTGCATCCTTTGTCAGATGTGACAAATTAGAACATGTTAGGAGCTTGCTGCATTTTACGTTGGATTTATTAAAGTTACGCTCAGGATTTTGTGGGATGCCTGAAGCTTCAAATATGACAGAAATATTTATTTTGAAAAGCTCGTGTCGCATTTCTATGTAAATAGCACTGACAATTTTATTCAACACTAGCGCGGCGATTTCTGATTTTTAAAAGTAAACACTGAACAATCTATGGGTTACATAGATAACGCAAAATGTTGCACATTTTTACTCAAATTTACGACAAAAGGTTTTAAGCATTTACAACAACTTTTACAATTAACGTTAGTGATTTAGCCTTTTACCAATTTAATTTTTTGTTAAGTAACGGTTGCACTTGACTGAATTGAATTAAACAATTGGAAGAAATAAATAGTCGTGATGTGTTTAACAATAGTTAATCTGAGACGTTTAAACATAGTAAAAATCTATAGAAAAGTTTATAATAAGAAAGTAAGAAAGAAAGAAAAAAAAAGTTTATAATAAAAGGCTTGTTTTTTACGGATGATGTCCATTTTATGGATGTATGTCATATGTGCAGTTTCATACATCTAATGTAACAAATTGGTATTGAATTTCACATACAAGACTAATTAGAACAATTCAAAGATTATAAAGTCATTCGAAGCGCCTGCTAGCAACCAAAAATAAAGGAAACTGTATAGTGATACAAAAGTCGACGAAAATTGGCTTATCATCTGTATCGTAATGAATATTATATCACTCTTACCTTTGAGCTAATATGATTAATGATTTTAATAACGATATAACAGTAAGTACGTCACTATAGAATTGTTTTGATGTAATTAAAATATTACAATACGGGAAAAGACGCCAGCCAGCTGCTATTGTCACAGAGCCTAAAATTACCAACATCAAAGCCAAATCAATTAAAATCCAATAGTTTATTGATTTACCGCAATAAATAATAGTTCATTTGATTGCCCAATATTACTAGATGTAAAATAACGACTATTCAACGGTCGATAGTAATACTATTATTACAATTAAGATGATTAAACTTAGGAAGTCAAAGTCAAAGAGGCAGAGGAAGGTAAAAGCGAAGGAGAAAGCAAGGAAGAAGAAAGTAAGAGACTGGAACCGATTGTTGAGAGAGCAGCAAACGAGTACCTGAACAATGAGTAAGAAAACAAGCACCTAAATAGATAGATGGTTATAGAGTCTACTTTTAAAGGTTTCTGCTTTGTTCGAGCCTTTAATCGAATTGAAGACTGTATTTCTTTAGAATGGAAATTTGCTGTTGGGTTGGATTGCCTTGACGGCTCAGTGCGGGCTGTTATAGATCAGTCGATAAGGGTTTTGGTAGCTGTCAGTCACGAAATTACACTGACAGATACAAAACCTATAAGTATCATTGTACTTTATAACAATTGCAAGTTTTCCAATAACACTATATAAACTTCTGAATTTTAAGCTTCACTTTCAATATAAAGATTGTTAGTTTAAAAATTTGGCTTTCTTGCTTGGCTTGGCTCATTGTCTAACGAGAGTTTTAGAGAAAATACATCTCATATTTATGAATGCGATAGATGCATCTAAATTTCGTAATGGTATTGCATATGAAGTTCAGTAAAACTTTTATTGCTTATCCCGTTTCCAATTTTGCAAATAACATTTCATAACATTTCCCAGATTTGCGCCCGTTTTATATTTCAGTGGGAATTGAGAATTCTGAATTACATAACTTTTGGATTTTCACTCGGTTTATGTATACTTAGCTTAAAATTAGAGTTTAACAAATATTTAAACACATATTTACTTAAATTAACGTGAACAATTTGCAATATTTATTATATAATTAAAATATTAATTTAGAAATAAGAACTTTAAGAGTCTATGGGCAACCAAAAATATAGTTTGGTTAAGGTATAAATAATAAAATATAAATACCCCAAACGTAACTCCAGCGGTAATCATAAAGAGGGCCATAAACGTCACAGTCACTTGGTGTCAACAAATTAGTGAAATTAAGATTAACATTGTCTGGACGATATATTCTTTAAGCCTTGTTGTATATACAAAAAAATAGAAACGATTTAACACAAATGATGACTTTCACCAGTATAATACTCGAAACAGAACTTATCTAAGCATACGACCAACCAGTAGATAACCCACTCCTTTTATGGAAATTGTATTCAGTTTTTTTAATCCTAACAAAAATTAGAGAATTATTACTGAATAAATTCAAAAATCTTAAGCTTTTTATAAAGTTAAAGATTATTTTTAATGATCCTAATGCAAGTTCAAACAATTTGTATGACTCACTCTCTTCTTGTACGTTTTACGCCTTTGACTTGCAAACTGGTACTTAAAGTAAATTTAGAATCAAAAATATATGAAAAAAGTTACATTGAGTTTGAGTTATAGATATTCTTATAGGAATTATAACAGCGCTTTAACTCAATATATTCTGCGAAAACAATCCTACACTTTTAATTAGATTTCACCTTAATACATGAAAAACGTGTAGGTTATTTGTTGGATTACTTTATGGCGTTAATACATAATTTGAAAACCAACCCTTAGAGGTATTTAAGTAAAAGCTCATTCTGATCACGGTTGTTAAAGGAGCGTGCTCAACAATGCATTGAATTCGCAATGACTATAGGAAACTCGATTCTCCGAATTGTCGGTGGCTGATAATTCGATTTCAGTTATTATTCTCACAGAATAATGACGTTTGTATACATATAGATATACGTCGAGAATTGAGTACTTCACGTTTATATTGACATTTTATAAAATTGATATTCGGTTCTGCGTGGTTTTGTAAAATATTTGAAAAAATAAGTGAACGATTCGATAAAAGGTGATGTAGGCCTGCGTGAAATTTCGATACACCCTAATCTTAGTGTTGACTTGTTTAGGAATACTTTCATAGTAGCAATCTGGTCTCTGAAGTTTCCTAATCGGTACGGATGATGGTGTTTGGTTTGACATAGACAATATGAATAGAAATTGTCAAGTATCAGCATTTGGTTAAAATAAGGTGTAATCAAAAAAAATAATTATTTTATTTATTGAGATGATAAAATTATATGGCTAAACACTAGGAACGTCTTTGTGTTATGGGTGACCAGACACTAGTCTGTCTAGACTTCCGTGGTCTAAATATATGTCTAATTTTGTATTCAAAACTTGTATGATAACTGCTGATTCGAAAGCGAATAAATTGAGGCGACATGTAGTAAAATGTGGGAAGACGACATCAGCCGAGTGGCAGAAGTGATGTGGAACAGAGTGGCCCAAGAAAGATATGATTGGAAAAGGTTGGAAAAGCCTTTGCCGACTGGCAAACAGATCTGCAAAAAATCAGCAAGTTACAAATATTGGAATAGTTTTTTTTTCATAACCTTTTAATACTCAGTGTAATGTGATCTATGTTTATATGTGTACCTAAAAAGTTGATAAGAATAAAAGGTTTTAATATATTATTATTATTATGTAGTAAAATGTACATTTCAGCCTCAGTTTCTTCTCTGTTGTAACCAACAGAGAAGAAACTGACCAACTCTCAGACTGCTAGTTAAACGGCGCCGTTTAGTTAAAACGCTAGGCTGTTAATTGAACGGCTAATTAAGCTAGTTACTAGATACATGGCTGCGATACGTATTTACAATATTCTAAAATCTTAAAGTGATCATCCAAAATAAATAGCAACAATCTTCATTAAAATAAAAGGAAAAATATATTTTATTCTCCTTGCAAAATATTTTTGGAACCTATTATTTAGATAAAAATCTTAACTATTCTTATTTTTATAATTACATAATAGCTAATAAAAATTCATGAGATGTTAATCAAAATTGCGATAGGAAAGGTCCCACTGTAATTACCCTTTGTATAGCTTTAATATATAATGATTAGATTACATATATATAATAATAATATATCTAAACCCGATAAATATTATTAATAGTCACAGAATATTAATGTGAAGTTTTTTACCAAGTATGTTTTATAATTTAATAATAATATTACTTAACACACTGGATCTCTGTAGAATATTGAATTATTACTTATCTGTGGCAGCACCAGTGTTAAGTTTTGAAGCCTTTCTATAGTTTATGTTTTGATGTGGTTTATTTCACACTAAAGGGCACATTGCAATGTATTTAACTACGATTTTAAATCATCGAAATATTATTTTCATAGGAAAATAAACTGAAAAACTGAGATTACAGCAAATAGTCCGATAATTACGTATATTACGTTAGTTTAATGTGTATTATACGAAAATGCGAACCCAAACAATAGAGTAGTATAAAAATAATATAAACAAATAATAATAATAAAACAAAAATTCAGTGGCGCTACAACCTCTTTAGGTCCTGTCCTCTGATTTCTGAATCTGTTTCATGATCATATTTAAATAAATCTAATAAGCAAGTAGGTGATTAGCCTCCAGTGCCTGACACACGTCGTCGACTTTTTGGGTCTAAGACGTGTCGGTTTCCTCACGATGTTTTCCTTCACCGTTCGAGCGAATGTTAAATGCGCACATAGAAAGAAAGTCTATTGGTGCACAGCCCGGGATCGAACCTACGACCTCAGGTATGAGAGTCGCACGCTGAAGCCACTAGGCCAACACTGCTCTCATATATAAATAATATACTAATAACTAATTAATTAGTTTCTGCGTCCCAAAAGAAGCAAAAATACGATTACGCAATTTCCTACTTTATTAAGACGGTCTTAATGTAAAATAAATAAACTTAAATAACATTTCCCGTCTGAGACAACATACCTATCATTGTGATTTTACATAAAAGCTACAAATTCGTTAATAATTATTTTTACTACTTAATTAACCTCATAAAAGTTCAGCTCATCTAGTTCGATAGTAGAGGTAGTGTGAGACGAATCTGGGAACCTTAGACTAGGACAAATGGGGGGTGTCCCAGTCTAAGGAGGTCTATGGTTTTTGAGTCAAGGCTCAAGGCTTTGAGTCTATTGTTTTTCAGAACATAATTGTTGTAGGGTTTATTCAAGATTATGTCGAGAACACTTTTTAGTAGAACTAGAAAATAAATTAGCGGTGTCATATTTTGGACACATTTTTATTTATATTACAACAAAGTAATATAGTTAGTGTTTGCTGCAAAACACCAGTAAGTGTGATAGACGCATTTCAATAGTACTTATATAAAATATATAATAAATGTTAACATTAAAACATGCATCGTGAAAGTTGAAAATTACTTAATCTCCCCAAGATTCCCTCTGTGACAAAACCAAAGTGAGTACTCTAGACCATAAAATTAATATCTTATTATTAAGATAATGATACACAGAATATAATATTCTAATGATTATTTCGATATTTAAAAAAGCAAGGAGCCCTTCTTAAAGTTTAGCCTTAGATTTCTGTTTCTGTTTCGTGATCATTTGTTTTCTTGTGATAGGCAAGTTGGTGAACTTCTGTGCCTAATACACGACATAGAGTTTTTGGGTCCAAATCTTTCCCCACGTTTCCTTTTCTGTATGGGTGAGTGTTTATAGAGTGTCCATTGGTGCACAGCCGGGTTACTAGGCCAACTCATCTCGATATTATTATTATTTCTAATTAAAAATATAAATAAAACCTTAAAATATCTACTATAATAATAAGCCTTTATACTTCCAACTCCTATTTACATAAATTAAATAAAATAGATATGAATACAATTTTAACTTAGATGCGGTCCCTGTCCGGGAGAAGGCTTCCTCCTACTTTTTCCACTCTAATTTATTTTGTGCCATCGTCATCCAATTTCTTCCAGCTACCTTCTCGATCCCGTCAGCTCATCGCTCTATTGGTCTTCCTTTGTTTCCTGTTCCTTTTGGCCAAGTCCATTCGGTTACTGCTTTAGACCATCTGTCATCCGTATAACGCGCTACGTGGCCTGCCTATTTCCATTTAAGTTTTAGGGTATATTCAGCATCAATAATTTTTTTTTTGCGAATATATTCACTTCTAAATAAATATCTACTATACTAAGTTATAAATAAAACGAATTATCTTAATTCTCAAGGCAAGGAAGGTCGATATAAGATTGACTTCGTGAAAACTGGATTTTATTGCGTTCAGTCACGTATTTCAAATGGCCGCAGAGAAATTGGTTTGTACCAGCAATTTTATAAATTCGAATCTTTCTGTTAATAAGGTGATTTCAAAAACTAGTTCATGCTTATGTTAAATTGTGAATGCGTTTATTAAAAATGTAAAGGATTTTTTGGTATCGATTTGCCGGAAGAACCACCGAACTAAGCTAACTTAAACCTTTTTGGTTTCTAAAGTGTTCTGATTTTATAAAAAGTGATTCATTTTCAGTAATTTAGGTTTAGGTTGTCCACGCTAACCATTAAATTTTTGCCGCAGAGGCATTAATACTTAAGTACTTACTTGTACTGAAATAAATAAAACATAAGAAACTTACACTTATTTATTTAAATTTTGTTTTCTGCTTTTTTCTTTTCTCTTTATACATAATTTGTTAATCTATGTAATCTGTTTTGGCTTTTTGTATTGTATTAGTATTTTGTATAATAATATGTATTAATTAGTAAGCTGTTAGATTACTTATAATTAAATAAATAAAATAAATAAATAAATTAAAATGTAAAACACAATGAAGTTATTAACATAACAAAATGTTTTATTTGGATTTCTGTGTACTTCTTCTCAAAACTTCGCTACAGTAGGAAGATCTGTAACAAGATCCGTAAACATTAATGTTAAATACAATTAAAAACAGTAGTTTAAAATAACGATAAAGACACTATGTACATTATCATAAATGAAATTTTAATACTGACTATTGTAACCTTTACATGTTTAACTATATACTATGATAACAATTCATCTTGCTACATGCACTATGAACACCGCTTATATAGTGAGGTTAAACATGCCGTGAGGAAATATCACCAAGATTTTTGCGAAAATTAATATGTGTAGGGAAAATATACATTTATCGTGTTTTATCTTGATTAAAAACAATAAAACGATACAAACTAGTTAAACTTACAATTATTAAATATATTAAGTGTATGTGACTTCGTTGCAGTAATAATAAAATACAATATTTGACAAGCCGACATTTTGTAAATAAAATAAAATGGCATCTGCAAAGCGCGGGAAACAGACACCGGAATGGTATTGCCAGAGCTCGAGGCAATATAGAGAAGATTGAGTCTGCTGTCTACAGATTATATTTTGTGTTAAATTTTATTTTATTTATAGTGATTCCAAAACCTATTTTTTGTTTAATATAATTTTATAGATGTTTTTTTATAGAACAGGGGGCAAACGGGCAGGAGGCTCATCTGATGTTAAGTGATACCGCCGCCTATGGACACTCTGAATGCCAGAGCACTCGCGGGTGCGCCGCCGGCCTTTTAAGAATTGATACGCAATTTCTTGAAGCATCCTAAGTTAAATTAGTTCGGAAATACTTCAGTGGGCAGCTGGTTCCACATACTGGTGGTGCGCGGCAAAACCTGTCTTTAAAATCGCTACTTTGCGGAACGGCGGAGGTCGAGTTACATGCCACGACATGTGACATGTTTTGTAATACTTATTTTAACACAAACTAAAAACCACAGTTGTACAGACTTTGTTATTCTTGGAATAGATCTCTGGAAAAACTAGTCTAAGTGTAACTTTTATAGTCAGTTTCAGGCTGCTCAAATTAATCGTTTAATATAAAAAATTACATTATTTTCATCTGTCCCAAGTCTAACATCCCAAACTGCAGAGGGATTCTATGGTCATGGAAGCTTAAGCCGGTGTGGAATCTACAAATCTCACGTCGTATTAATTGTAAACGTGTAAATTGCAGATAACTCCTTCTTAAAATTGTGTTCAATTTACTTATGAGTTAAAAATCTAAGCTTTCACAGTTAACTTTCACGTCTCTTACTTAAGTGCTAAGTAACATTGTGAGGAAATTGGGATAACGGTAAAACATTGACAGGTAATCAGGGCACGAAGGCTGATCATACACCTAAGACAAAAATATAGATGATACAATTAAACGCAAAATAAAAAAAATAAAATAGTAATTCAATTTAAATGTTCTTATGCAGTTCAAAGTTCATTAACCTTGTAAGGATTAATGGAAAGTGGAAATAACGCATAATAACGCGGAAGTGTGACGCGCGTTGAAGCGTTATCCATCAGTGTCTTGACACAAGTGACGTATTGTTATATTCTCCTATTATTCTATGAACAATATGAGGTCGTAGGCAGGAGTTCGTACTATGATTACAACTATTCTACAGAACGCATCTATGCACTGGTTCACTTCGCATTGCCTACCCTTTAGCTTATAATTATATTCAAATTTTATAAATAATATGAGACTCATTTAGTTTTCTTTATAACAAGGTAAAATTTAGAATAAAACAAAAAAGTATTTATTTAAATTTGATTTTTATACCATTATCCTATAAAAGAAACCACTTAGATATTGTTTTATTTATTTGTTTATTTTAAGTTAAAATTGATAAAAATCTTGAAAGCGAGGTAATCGGTTGTAACACGGTAATATTACAGACCGCGGTAAATTACCCAAGTGACGTTATCGCTAAACTGGGTCAGGAAGGAAATTACAAGCTTTTTGTATTAGGCAACCATTAAAAATATAGAATAAATAAAATAGTGAAGTGAGATATATTTTCTCAACTATATGACAGTTTGACATTTACAGACCCGCTTAATCAAACTTCAAAAATATACTTAATTTTTCATGCGAAACAAAAAATATCGTCTATAGATAACCAAAACGGAGTACGTTTATACAATTTTATTACGGAAATAGTTTCACGATAAGACAAACAATTTGCAAACTTTCCCAAGTCAAAGTTGGAAAGCTAAATGAGATTGTAGTTCTAATCTATTGTTCCACTTGATAATTGTCATTTACCTCGAGGAGAAGTTTCACACGAAATACCGATCAACAATTAATGGAATTCATGCCTCATAAATGCCTAAAATTTATAGACAGCAGTAGTGGTAGGTAGTTTTAGTAATAGTTGCTTTGAAGATATAAAATAATTTAATACAATTATAATCGTCTCGGTTTTTAGAATTCGTTGCGTCCAGTTGCGACATTAACGGCTATACCTACTATAAAAAAGGACTAATATTAAGAGCGGACTATGACCCAAATTACTCATCGTAAAATTAATTTGATCTAAGAATATGATGTTAGAATTTTTTTTTTAATATAATATTTTCTACACAATTCCCCGACTATATAGTCGGAGGCATTAAGTATCTATATTGTATTGTATTGTAAGTAAGTATATTGGTAACTCCGATGTTAATACCCTACTGCCTATTCCTTTTAACCACCTTTTGTTTGTTTGAATTAAAAACATTAAATATTCTTCTTATAAATATAGATTCTGCACTACAATTTTAATGGTTGACTCTTATCAGAAAACAATACAATATAAATTACCTACTCGATACAGAAAAACACAAAGTCACCCTCTAACTTACATCTTATTTCGTTTTTATGATTGACAGATATTATAAGTCAAAAGTTTTTGAAATTACAGTACTTAAGCCGAGAGCAGTTACTGGCGATTTTATTAAATATTGTATATTTTACGAGTTATAAATATTGCATCACATTTTCTTGTTTTATGCTTACACGATGTTTTAGAACTTACATATAAATAAATAAATTTATATAAAAAGGATTGACGCTTACTTCATTTTTGTTCAGCGAAATTATTATACAGTTACCACGAATAAAATAAAAATCATTCCCAAACAAAAAACTTAATACTTTTGCATTTATAATATTAGAAAGAACATTTCATGTAATTATCAAATTTAAAAAATATCCCGAGAAATTTCAATCGGCGTAGTATATGTTACTCACTTAACCAACTTTTGATTTCTGATTTTAATGAAAATGATACCTATTTCAATAAATAGATAACACAAATCAAGTGATACTAACAATGTTTAAAATTACTAGAGTAAAAAAATACGTTCTTATATTATTTGCTAGCATATATATAAAAAAAATCGGTTTAGTAGTTATTAATCTTCGAAACAAACTAAAGGCATATTAGTTTTACGTTTTTATAATATTTATTAGTATGAATGAATGGATATGTTCGGCTCTGAGAATTACAATCAAATACTCGTAAACTTAGGTCCAGGTAAATAGGTTTGCATAGGCGATGCTCTTTTTGGTATGGAGCTACTCTTTCCATAGTTAATCTGCTTAAGTAAACCACATATTGATATTTTATGTATTTGTATTACAAATACCATACACCCATCAAAATGTCCTCGAGGTTATATTATAGATGCGCGAACGTTGCGCCGCGGTCACTGCGTTTGTCACTAAAGCGGGCGGAGGGAGACGCGTGAGTGAAATCATAAATTTTGCTAACCCTTACGCACTCTTAATGCGGTTTATGTTTACATGCTTACAATTCTTTTTATATTGATATAGGATCGTTTGAATGCGGGTAAATGGGGATAGTGGGATGTGTCTCACTACGACAAGAGCGTAGCAGAGGTGAGACGGGCACCCAAGCCCGTAAATATAAAACAGGAATAAGTAGTAATACATGTTTTTTTTTTACTGAACAGGTGGCAAACTGTCAGGAGGCTCACCTGATGTTAAGCAATACCGCCGCCCATAGACACTCTCAATGCCTCTCGCGACTGCGTTGCCAGCCTTTTAAGAATTGGTACGCTCTTTTCTTGTAGGACCCTAAGTTGAATTGGCTCGGAAATACTTCATTAAATTTGTGTAATATATGAAATTTCTTAATGTAAGTATGTACATATATGTAAAATAAGGTCCCACCACAATTTTATATATAAAAAAAAACATCGTTTTAATGGACTCCACATCAGGTGAGCCACCTGCCCGTTTGCCTCCTGTTCCATTAAAAAAACTTCCAGGAGTCTTAATATTTATTTGTTCAAAACGCACCGATTTTCTGTTTTATGGTAATAAAAGTCACATGTACATATTACGTGTTCCGTGTTCCACCAGGCTTCACCAGGATATTGCAATTTTATATTATGAAATAAAAATACCATAAGTTATTTGCGTTTCTTGGGAATATAAAACTATAACAGATGGGTTGCAATACGAAGGTACATTACCAAAGTCTTTTCAACTTACGAAGCACAATTATGCACACTAACATAGTAACGAAAGCTTATCAGTTCAGAAAACTTCAAACAGGGAAGTTCGTGCATTGCATCGGAAAAATGTTCAATTTCGCTTTGCAACTTATAAATCGCTATACGAACTTAATAACAAGATAAGTTTTTCAATAAAACCCATTTCTTTTGGTAAGCACCTCTTTCGATTTGAATAAAATTTTATTTAATATTTTCAATTCGTAATATTAAAATGCAGACTCAATTTAAGTTAAGCGTATTCGTCTGTGTTATTTAAACAACTGTTAGAAGTTATTTAGTTATTAAAAGCTTCTATAACGCATCATAAGACAAAATTACTTTCCACTTTACCTGTTTGGCTTCTACTGTTTATGATCTATGACTCTTTACCAGGCTTCTATAATGACCATTCTTTATTTTGTGGTCCATGTAAATATATTAATTAAAGCCTTTTGGGTCCTTTCCGCTCGGGTTACGTGATCGTTTGTTTTTTGTTTTTCTAATGGACGATAAGCTTTCTGTCTGATATATGCTGTCGACTGTTTGGGTTTAAGGCATACCAGATTCGTCACGTTTTCCTTCACCGTACGGGTGAGTATTCACTGCGTACGTAGCCAGAAGCTCCATTGATGCCGACCTCCTGCCATATTATATTATACATATATATATATATATATAAAGGGTATTTCAACAAGAAGTTTGTTTTTCAATTGTGGCAACACCGAGAACGTGATAGTTTTGACATTTAGTTTTTGGCGGTATTCGTAGTAGGTGCTTTGGCAATTATTACAATGAATTCAATTTCGCTCGAAAATCGCATTAAAATAATTCAAATCCACTATAAAAATGGTGGTTCTGTTAAAGTTACATTTCGTAAAATTCGTGATATTTTCGGCCAGCATAATCGTCCTTCTGAGTCGACAGGCTCGGTACAAAATGTGCCAACACCAACACGTGTTCGACCGGGTCGTTCAACAGAAAACATCGCCGCCGTGAGCCACAGTGTTGAAGAAGATCAAAATTTGTCAATTTCACGACGTTCTCAACAATTGGGGTTATCCAAAAGCACAACATGGCGAATTTTGCGAAAGGATTTGGCTTTGAAGCCTTACAAGATTCAACTGGTGCAGGAATTAAAGCTGATTGACCATTCAAATCGCCGCAGATTCGCTCAGTTCATTCAGGAACAACCTGCTGGTTTTTCTGAAAAAATCATTTTTTCAGACGAAGCCCATTTTCATTTGTCAGGGTACGTCAACAAGCAAAATTGTCGCATTTGGGCTTCTGAAAATCCTAAAGCAATTATTGAGAAGGCTTTGCATACTCAACGTGTTACTGTGTGGTGCGCTATGTGGTCTGGAGGCGTGATTGGGCCGTTTTTTTTCGAAGATGAGGCTGGAAATGCGGTAACAGTCAATGGATCACGGTATCGCGAGATGTTAACCACTAAATTTTTTGCCTATTATTGATGACATGGATATCACTGAAATGTGGTTTCAAAAGGACGGTGCCACATGTCACACAGCCAATGAAACGATCACTTTATTGCAAACCAAATTTCCCGAGCGCATAATTTCGCGAAATTCAGCTGTTAAGTGGCCAGCCAGATCGTGTGATTTAACACCACTGGATTATTTTTTGTGGGGCTATGTTAAAGACAGAGTCTATACGGAGCCAATCGAATCGATTGCAGCCTTAAAACTCAAAATCCGTGATGTCATTAACGAAATAAACCCTCCATTTTGCCAAAAACTGATTAAAAATTTTGATGAAAGAATTAACATCTGTCAGCGTGGTCGTGGTGGACATTTGCCAGATATCATTATTCATTCATAATTGCCAAACTTTTCTCTTTGTAATACAATAAAAATTTTATTCATTTTCCTCTAAATTCTTTGTTTTATTTTGTTTTAGAAAACAAAGTTCTTGTTGAAAAACCCTTTATATTATATATATGTATAATAGTCACTTGAATTAATTTTATGATCTGGAATTAGGTATGTACAAGTATTATCAGCTAACACCCTGTATCACGTCACCAACTTGACCAGCTACCCGCCAAAGCTTTACAAACCAATTCGACTTCAAGAAAAGAGAGTAAATACTTTTTTTTTAATTTTTAAAGGCCGGCAACGTACTTGCGAGTCTCTTGCTTGTCTCTTCATTGCCCTATTTCTGTAAAATAGCCATAACCTTAACCACGTATGTTTATTCTAGCGGAATAAAAATGCGTGAGTTAATTCATCAACCACTAACATTCATTTCAGGTATAAGAATGTAACACCAACGCCCTGTAGCCAATGTCTTGAACTTTAACAAAAATACGTGGATTTTCACTAAGAAGCCATGTATTTCTATGAAAGTTCATCGAAATAAAATCCTTATAGATGAGGAGGATAGCTTACATAGTTTTGTAAAGCAATAGAGAAAAAAACTGTTCGGTTATTGGACTCGAATGGCAGTCTTATAAGGCGAGCCCGTGGTCAGCCTTTGCGAGCCTAAATTGAAGAATTAGAACCTAATCGATTTAGAAGTTTAGTATCTTTTTCAAGTATTTTAGTTATTCAAAATGTTTGTATTGTGGTGCTAGTGATAGTTTTCACAAATCACATTTCAGCATTTTTTACCTAAAAATTAAATTTTCTGAGTCTCTGCACGCGGGGTCCAAAATCAATACGCACCTATCAATATACACATTAATATCCATACCGAACTCTACAAATCGCAGAGACGATAAAAAGAAATATTGAACCGAAAACTATTTTTTGTGTTGTTGTTTATTGCTGCCAAATCGTGGGAGTAAAATATAAAAGTGCAAATTAAAACCGACTTTGATACTAAATTAAAATCATTGAACTCACTAGCGACCTTCGTAACTCGAAAATAGTTTATCCTCATGTTCGACCAGATCCTCAGTCTTTCAATGACTGAACAGTAGAAATGTAGTAAGCCTCTTAACTTTTATTCTTTTATTTTGATAAAGACGATTTAGATCTCAAAAGACTAATATTAGTAACCAGCGTGCACCAGAGGTCATCAGTTGAGGATCGATTGAAATATATGGAACGTTTGAAATATATGCATCATAGACCAAACTACTCTATACTTATCAATCACATTTAATTCTAATCTTGAAAATAATAAATAAGAAGCGATTAAATTAGTCAATTGTCTACGTGTTTCATCATCGGACGTCGAGGCAGAATACCAAATTCCACCCGTATCACCTCGACGTCCACAGTTCCCTAACTGCGCGTTTTTCCAGGCTTTTCCAGTTTTTGCCACGCATCACCACTTTGTGGAACCAGCTGCCATTCTGAAAAGGCCGGCAACGCACTCGCGAACCCTCTGGCATTGAGAGTGTCCATGGGCGGCGGTATCACTTAACATCAGGTGAGCCTCCTGCCCGTTTGCACCCTGTTCTATAAAAAAAAAGTGTACTACTATTGAAACAACAGGAATACCTCCTTGGCGAAACGCACCATGTGACGAAATACTTCTCCAAAATAATGTAAAGAGGTCAAAAAACCTTTGCTTTGCGTGTTACAAAGTTTTTTCGGAATTTTAGAAGAACTGAAGTTATTTCGTTCCAGCATTGATCAGGTTTTAGTAAACACGCACCTACCTAAAAAGAAAATGTACTATTGCCTTATTATCAGACATTTTTAGACACATAAATAATCTAAATTTTAAACTTCAAGGAAAATCTGTTATGGGGTCTTCAGACGTTTGTCACGAAAACTTTCTTAAATAAAGATCTTGATAATGATAGCACTATTATTTTGAAAATATTGACCACTGTCAACGCAATTGTCGTCTTCCAATACAAGATAGAGTAATTATATTAAATACTAATTTTACAACATATTCAAAGACTAAAGAAATTTGAGAATGAGAAACATTTACTCTGTGCATTCTGGTGGCGAATGGAATAATAAATCTGCAAGTGTCTCGTATGTATAAGGAGCTTTTTTTTAATATGTATAATAAATATATTTGTTTAACCTAGAATATTTCAAGAATTTTAGCTGTAAACCTATACTATGCTATCTATCCTATCAACATAATTGTGAAGCAGCGTTTCCCAGGATGAACTTCAGTATAGTACACAGATAGTAGACCAATATATCAAATAGAACTCTAGACTTCTGATACAAATTATTTTTAATCGCTCCGTAAGAACGGAAAAAATATTCAGTTCAGTTTCTTAAGTAATGTCATACATCTATTTCCTAATACACACAAAATGTAGCCAATGCTTATTAATATTAATCTAATCTTGTATCGGAATGAATTGCTTATTATAAATTTAATGACGCATTTTATACCGAAATTATAACAATCTTATTTAATTATAACTATTTGAGGATAATTTTCATTTTTTTATCATTTATCCATTATCATATTTTTGTAGAAAGCACACAATTCTCTGGAAAATTACCGTTTTGTTCTATGTTCTGCTTTGCGCGTTTGAATTCGTACCAAACATACAGATTAATCTTTTATTTATACTCATAGTCCAAAATTAATAAAAAATTAAAAGGAATCCTCCTCGAATCGAATCGGAAGTACTCCTTCCACTTGATGCCATTAAAAGGCTTTTCCTATATGACTGATTCATAAAAGAAATAATAATAATATTTTATTTCAAGTTTGTTTCACAGGAAAAACTTATATCTAATTGCGCTAGTTATATAAACAAAATTAGTCAGGTTTATCTGTCGCTGAACTACTGTGTGAACCGGTATTTCAGCATACAGCGCCTAACCTCTTAAATATATTAGACAAAAACTCTGGCATCAAGTACATGACTCATTGGCGAAACTTATATGTTATAATTTACAATCAATTTAACAAGTAGTTCTGTTATGGTGTGAAGTGTTCAAGTGTTCTCCCTGTGAGTAAGGTCAGAAGGTGTATGTGTGTGTGTGGGAGAGTGTGTTAAATACTTTATTACTCAAAAGAAATGCCTTTCAATTTTTATACATTAATCATGTCGCATATTTTTTTCTAAAAGTAGTTATATCTATTATCACCAAGAGTTCCTCAGTCTTATCGTAATTGAGGCTTTGTAACCATTTAGTGACTTCCTTTTTACACGAGACTGTTACAACTATATATGTTTAATACTTTATTCTCTTTATTGTATATGTAGGGGCGTAGGGAGGAGAAAAATCTTTGTACGAAAGTAGTTGAGCAATAAAACTAATATATAAACTTCTCGTGTGATAGTAACATGAGGAATATTATAACGGCATTTTTCTTATATTGTATTTATATATCAGTGATGTTCACTCCTAAGGCACCACTTAAGATAAATATGTCTTGACTTGGTCTCTCAGAATATTGCTAAACGAAATGAACCAAGCGCTACCCAGTTCATTTCAATCGTGCGAAATGGATATAGGTTGTATTTTAACGAAGCAAAATATTGAAGGTTTATGAAAAGCTGCCTATATTTTCACAATATGGCGGCAGATTGGCAATCTGCTAGAGGTCGAGGCCGTAACTCATGATTAGGCAGATTTTTCAACAACCAGTTGGTTTCCATGCGTCAAAATATTCATATATTCAACACAATTTTCTAGCCTTACGTTTAATACTATAGGTAGGTAGGTAGCGTTAATATAGTAAAAGTCCTAGAACTCATTATGCGTAACCAGTTGATATCACAAACCTTTTATTTTATTTTTATAGAACAGGGGACATACGGGCAGGAGGCTCACCCGATGTTAAGTGATACCGCCCCGCCACCCATGGACACTCTCGATGCTAGAGGGCTCGCGATCCGTTGCCGGCCTTTAATGCCGCTCTTTATCTACTTGTTCCACATATTAAGTACAAAGTGTATCTTACGAAACATAATTATAATAGCTGATAAACTAGAAATATAATAATGAAGATACCTAATTCTTGTCGAATTATGTAATCTGTTCTAATATGAAGTTGGAAGTGGATTACGGCAAACTTCCATAATGCCCAGAGGATACATAAAACTGACCAGAAAAATTGGAAAAGGGCTAACGGTTATGGATAACATAAACAACTTGGGTACAAACTTGTTTGGGAATCGTGTGACGTTATATTCTAAATGTATGAAATATGAAAGCCATTTTCTTCTAAATGCTTTGTAATTTTTTTTTTTTTTTTTACATTTAGGTAAAGAAACAGAAAACAGATTGATTAGATACGTCATACAGTTATTACACAGTAAACAACATTTGAAAATCTGAATCCCAATTACATCTGTACACAGCATTTTACGCTAAAAAAAATATATAAATATCTTATATCTTTAAACGAGCAATTCTTGTACATATATATATAATTGGAATCTCGGAATTGGCTCCTACGATTTTCATGAAATTTAGTATACGGGGGTTTCGGGGGCGATAAATCGAGGAATCATTTCTAGAAAATGTCATTTTATTCGTGTTTTATCAACTTAAACATAGAATTGCTCGTTTAAAGATGTCAGTCAAAAAAACTTAAATATGAATATAATTATCATCATTTTTTTAGTATGTAATTCGTACTTGAATATAATTTCCAAAAACCGCAATTTATAAAAAAAAACCGAGCAAAGCGGTTATATTAATTGGACGTTTTTAATTTCTATGGCTGTCTAAGATGAGAAAAAAATATTTTGGCATAGCTGATAATTTTTATGAGAACTAATATTTCGTATGATATAACAATAGGTTACTACATTGGTTCTGCTTTTTAAGGAAAATATTAAAAAAATGGGACCTGTATAGCAAATTACTTGAGAATTCTCTTACTTGACAAGAGTCTGGGTCGATAATTATAGTAATAATATCCCCACTTTATATGTACTGGTTATGAGGTATTAAAACAGTTTTAAAAACACCTTTTATTTTTAATACCTATAATTTTCTTATCTATCACTATCATACAAAACATTGATTTGTAAGAATTTTATAAGTATAATAAATGTAACACTAGCTCAGGTCCCCGATTTTAGTTCAGTATATTAAAAATACTGTACGTCTCACATAAATACATCAGAATTGATGCACTATTTTGAGATTAAGTCAATACTTCGTTCATTTGATTCTCAATATTGCTAAATCTATAAATCAATGAGTTTTCAATTGTGCATACCATAGTCAATAAAAGTAATTTACTATCGTAAAGACTTAAATACAGTCAGTGCATGGCCATCATCAACATTATCTCAGTAGTTACCACTTAAGTTAGATCTTTATACGTTGACGATGATGAAGCTATCATATGCATCGAATACAAATTCGGTGCCTCTAAACGAGATCACAATACTTATTCGTTTAAATGTTCTTTCAATCTCACATACACATATATATTATTATCAAACTAGAAAAAGTAATAGCAATAATAATCTTATTATCTATCTTTTAATCACCTTAGGAAATTAACAACGACAATTCTAGATAATTTCAAATATTTATTACTTGAATTAGTCACATTTAATTATTATTAATTAATACATGCTTTGAAAAGAATTGATAAAGTACACCGACATCAGTTAGCACATCAGTATCAATTCAACATGTTACGCGCGTGTATTGTTATTTGTGTGTTGATTTTAAATCTTGTACAATGTTCAAAAATTCTTGGCTTTTTTCCCACGCCCTCAATAAGTCATCAAGTTGTGTTTCGTCCTTTGATGCACGAATTAGCAAAACGGGGACATGAAGTGATCGTAGTAACTACAGATCCAGCTTTCCCAAAAGGTGAAACTCCTGCCAATCTAACAGAAATAGACGTGCACGATATATCATATAAGAACTGGGAAGACGTACTGGATACACATAACGGAAAGAAAGAAAATATATTTCAGCAGATAGTGAACTTATTTGAGAGATTTACAAGTACATTTGATCTGCAGTTGAAAATGCCTGAAGTTAAGAAGATGTTAAGCAAAGAAAAGAATAATATAGATCTAATTGTTGTAGAATCAAGTGTTCGAACAACTCTTGGGCTTGGACATTTATTGAAGGCACCAATCATTCAGTTTAGTTCGTTTGGAACATCTCCTTCTCATTTTGGCTTTTTTGGAGCGCCTTCCCAACCTCTCTTGTACCCTACACCTCTGAACGTGCGCATTTACAACTTGACCATGTTTGAAAAGATTTTCGAATTCTTAAAACATTTGACGTTAGACTACCTACAGAGTGTTTTGTATGACTCTGATTATGCCATGGCGAAACGTAATTTTGGTGATGACCTGCCACCTTTTGAAGAATTGATGGACAAATATGTGCAAATGTTATTTCTGAATGAACACCCCATCTGGGCCCATAATCATCCTGTGCCATCAAATGTTATCTTTATGGGTGGTATTCACCAAACCAATAACGACGACCTTCCTCAGGTATTACACAATTGATTAATTGTCTTTAAGTTTTCTGTCACGTTAAAATATCTCCATCTGTTGTGGTGTATTTACTGTTCTGTTTAAACCTAACGACATCTATTATTTCAGGATTTGAAAGCATATCTAGATGCATCGAAACACGGAGTTATTTATATAAGTTTTGGAACAAATGTGAAGCCATCTAATCTTCCGCCAGAAAAGGTTGAACTTATGCTAAAAGTGTTTTCTACACTGCCATACGACGTTTTATGGAAATGGGACACGGAATTACCTCAGAAACCGAAAAATGTGAAAACTTCAAAGTGGTTCCCACAAGCTCAACTACTCAGTAAGTTTTATCATAACTCTGTTATTACCGAGACTAAATTACTCTTACGCATACGTTGGTGTGTGTGTCAAAAATGTTACACGGATCTAAATAGAATATCGTGTTTATTATATTCATAAGTCTAGTATAAAATGTAGAAGAAATATTCACTAAATTAATAAGCGGTTATTTTTTAAACTCTTTGAGGTTAAAGATAAACCTATCGTTCATTTAACAAGGTCAATAGTTTATACTAAGTGATAACAGCTAACAAAAGTTGATTTTAATCGAAATTCTTATTCTTTAAAATTTTAAGTTTTTGTCATTTTCATTTTTAGGCGAACTCAAACGCAAATTCAAAATAACTTTATAGTAAACAAGTTCACTATTTATGAATGTCAACAAAAAATATGTTTTATTGAAATCTAAATAAACATTTACTTCCAGTTCGGAAGTCAACGAAGTAGCAAATTAATCGCATTAAGATCATTTAAATAATCGACAAATTTATAAAAAGCTTTATTGATCAATTTACATTTCGTTAGGAGTTTTGAGATTATGCAGTTATAATTCTCTAACACATTATAAAATAAGCATATAAATATGTGTTACTTCTTACTGGCATACATTCACTATGTATTTATAAATATAATATGTACTTTGTAGTGAGTATGGCAGAATCCAATGCTGGTGCATTTTTTGCTAGCCTCTAGACCTCACAATACATCGACGAAATGCTACGAGGTGCACTGCCACAATATTATTTAAGTTTAATAGTATATATACAGCGCTTAAAGGGATTATAAAAACTACAAAATATCCTTTTAACAAAGCGGCGGCCACAAAGGTGGCGGAGTTATAATTAGCTGTTTAGTGTGATTTGTTAACATAAGGATATAAATTTTTATTTAGATACAGCTTAAATTAAGATTTTTTTGTCTTGTATGAATTGTAATTAATCTTTTACTTATTTACATTTTTTACAGAACATCCAAATATAAAACTCTTCATCACACAAGGAGGTCTCCAATCTACAGACGAGTCAATAAACGCTGCAGTACCGGTCATCGGAATCCCCATGCTTGGAGACCAATGGTACAACACTGAAAGATATAAGCAGCACCAAATTGGCCTTCAACTCGATATACACGCTATGTCCGAAGAAGAATTTAGTACATCCGTAAGGAGTGTGATTGAAGATAAAAGGTATTAGTGGTTTAAAGTCTAATTGAATGTGGAAATGAGTCATGTTTATCTAGGCCAATTTGAAATTTGTACAAAGAAAAATGAAAACAACAACATAGATATAACGGATTGAGATAATGGTTTCCGGATTTACGATATCTAATTAGTAAAGGGTATTATATATTTTCTTTAGACATTAATTACATGACCGAGGTGTGTGGTGACACACAAATATATTTTTCTTTTTCATCCATGTCTCGTTACATTATTTCTCGTAGCTCTCACTTGTAGATAAATGATAAAACGTATACGTTACGTTAAATATAGCAACGATATCTTCATGTATCAATGTTATGATGATACAAAGTTTGGCTAAAAGATTCTATAGCAACAAATTATTAATTTTTAAAAATGCGATTTCAACTAATTTTTATTAACAGTGACGCTAAAACCTCGTCATGGATTCAAATTTCTGTTTTTTTCTATAAACCTACGTCTATGTGTACCAAACACATAGACGTAGGTTTAACGTATATTCAAATTTTAGTAATGTTCGCGAATGTCGCATGTTATTTTAAGATAAGCCATTTGAAATCATATTTTACTTACAGCTACAAGACAAATATTCTGAAACTGCGCACTTTGATGCGTGAATTTCCTGTGAAACCATTGGATTTGGCTGTTTGGTGGACCGAACATATTTTGAAACACGGAGGTTCCCATTTGCGGTCACCAGCCTTTGGCGTCTCTCATTGGAAGTACTATGAAGTAACCTTGGTTTTGACAGTAGTATCTGTACTATTATTATCATTATTTATTGTAGGAATAATATTAAGACTTGTTTTAAGAAGGTTACTGCCACACCTTTTACTTCCAATAAGAATTAAAGTTAAGAAAATTTAATGTTAATAATTAATTTTAAGATATTATAATCTCGAAGAATTCATAGTTAGAATTACTGTGACTTTTGTATAACTTATTTGTACACTCACTAACGCCATAGTTTATTTTGGCGTAACTCATGCAAATATATCTTTAATATACATATTATTAAGACATTTCGCGATAATCTTAGAAAAGCGGAGATACTTTTACGTAGAATACCTAAAAAAACTCCGGCTATTTTCGGGAACTCAAAGCTTGTATAGGCAATCTTTTGATATTAAAAATAACATGTAACTTGAATGGTTTTCTTTTCTGTTATGTCATTTTTTTATGAAATTATGACATACATATTATACTGTAAAATTGTGAAGGAACACAAGACTTTGTTTAACAAATAACAATAATTTACAATTATCCAATTAAATGTGTTAAAGTGTGAAAAATGTAATAAATTCACGTTCAAATTCGTTTAATTCGTTTCGTAATCAGTATTTCAAATATACGAAAATTATATTAAAGATGGTAGTAAATAATTTTCGATTTTACGGCGAATCATTTTAATTTATACTGATAAGATTATATATGTATCATATCTGTGACTAATCTTAAGTATTAAGCCATAAACAATAATTTAACAATTAATAATGTTTCCAAGTTATTAAAGAAAGGATCTAGATAGCTGACTTTTATTCCGCAGATAATCAGCCCCCAGAAATTGCAAAATATTGCATAATATGAGATAGGAATTTTATCAGCGGAAATTGATTTTAATTAATCTGAAAACAAAAAAAAACATTTAAAGGGCATTTTTGAACATGAAATGAATATTTGTTGACGGCGAAATATGACGGCAAATAAATTTAGTAATATTTAATTAATTTTAAAAACTTTATTATATTATTATTTTCATAAATAAATATAGACTTTATTGACAATCTTGTAAGTTACATTTTATCTTATTTCTACATTATATACTACTTATACTTATTAACGAAATTTAGTTATGGTAAATGTAAATATTATCATATTATTTCCTATTAGACACCGGTTTCTTGATTGTCTAGCTTTTCAGCATAGGCTCCCCCAAGTGTTCTCAACAAAGATCTACTCTGTTACCGCCAGTTGCTTTGTCAAGTCTGTCTTTGAGACAAAGTTATGTAATTTACAAATGTTTAAAACACTACTTTTGTGATTTTCATAATGAAAACTTAATATAACTAAGTATTTGCAATATGATTTTTTTGCCCATGAATATGGTTAATAAAAATATTACCGATGGAGTCGGGGCGTATTTCCCGACGCGTAACACTTCCAATACACTATTTCACAAATAGTAGCAGTGAAATGTATTTTTTGACTGTTAAAAAAAAGACCACGTGAGAGATATACAAAGTCCCTGGACACGATGGCAGTAGAGTAAAATATTAAAAAAAAAGTATTTGCAATATTCTTAACCTACATCAATGTATACAATTATTTAAAAATAAAAATGAATAAATAAAAAATTAAAATAAATTGTGAAAGTGGCGTGTGGCAGGTTCCTCTGTTTATTTATAAATAGTAAAAGATCTGCGACTAAATAGACACACAGTTTGTAAAGTAAATCTATCGGTGATCTCCACGTATATTTAACAAGAATTAAAAGTATGCTGTAAAAAACATCAAGGTTTTTCTTTAAGAGACATAAACAGAAATTCTTTTTTCAAAATTATGTTTTTAACAAAACATTATAATCAGGAGGTCATTTGTTCTGAAACATGTTGTACACAACATTCCAATTCAAGTACATGTGTCAAGATGTTTCTCATTAATTTATGCTTACATTCACTTGCCGATAACTCTTGAAACTTCATAAATATGAATTTCAAGGGATGGTGGGGCCGATCTATGAATTTTTCATGCTATATCCGCACACTTACATTTTCAGTTCAATTTCGAAACTCATGTGCAATTACCGAGTCCATAATTAATGAACAGATAGTTCTAGCAAACATTTTTTTTTATTAAACAGGGGCAAACGGATAAGAGTGATAAGGACCGCCCAAGGACACACCCACCGCCTTATATGAATTGGAATGCTCTCTTGAAGGACCCTTAGTCGGATCGGCTGTGGCTTGAGGAGAGAGTGAAACTCCCCTGGATGAGACTGCAAGTATCAGAACTTCGACTCCTGATACAAGTTTATTTCGGTACAGATTTACAACCGTTCAAGAAATACCAGAACGGGCAGGTTTAAACCTTAAGAGTGTCCTCAGTGCAATCGTGCCTCTAACAATTCATGTTGTTATGTTGCAACATATGGTTGATATGTAGAAGAAACAGGGTCGGGGATAGGACACACTGGCGGCGTTCAAGGGTTTGAGGTTGGAACTCCATCTGTTTCTGGAGAGCCCACAGGCTGAGAGCTTCGAAAGAAGGTTGTACAGCACACATAAGAATACTTTTATAAGCTACGAGTACATAGGTTTATTAATAATTATATAAAATCAATAGTATCATTTTACCCGCCCCAGCTTCGCACGGGTGCAATGCTGATGAAAAGCAGGTTTTAATATGTATTGTTATTTCCATCGCTGGAAAGCTCCGATAATATACGCGACATATACCATATAGATATATACCATCACGGACTTTTCTGTAGACCTTTTCAATTTGTACAATACTTAGTACATTATTTTGATAAAACTCGTAGGGTTCAGCCTGCGTTTGCAATGTAAGCGAAAAAAAATTATTTATTTACGACATCACATTAGAAACCTCAAAAATAACTACTTATACTTCTCCACTATTTAATGGATATTATTATACATATAAACCTTCCTCTTGAATCACTCTATCTATTAAAAAAAACCGCATTAAAATCCGTTGCGTAGTTTCAAAGATTTAAGCATACAAAGGGATATAGGGACAGAGAAAGTGACTTTGTTTTATACTATGTAGTGATGATATTCATATAGTTGCATACACACGTTCTATAGATAGATTTGTTAATAGGATACTATTGTCTTTTATTAACATAACTTTTACACAGTATATATACATTTAAATACAATAATACATAACTATAATCCGTAAAAAAGTGTTTTTCTTTAATTGTTAATAGGATACTACCTTCTTAGTCCATGTATACCACCATGAGAAAAATCATTAATGACATATAATAATTGCAGCAATTAACAATTCCTACAGAAGAAACCTAAATCAATGTAGTTCTTGGGGTATTATTATTAAAGTTAATTAATTCAACTAAAGTTTGCAAGTCGTGCATAAAACTAAAAGTAATTTAAATCTATTAAAACTTTGCCCAACAAAGACCTCTTAGCAACTACTTATAAGTTAATAAAATTATGTCGATAGCTGCGTGTGCAAAGTATATTCACCGCAGATTTTTTAATACAATCATCTGCATAACATTTTAATCTTTACTTTTTTCTGTTCAAAGGCTATACAGCCTATATACAATAAAGTCTTTACATTAAAAGCCGTCTTGTCCTAGTGGCTTCATCAAGCAACTATCTCTTACATTGTACGCTCTATAGCTGAATGTGCACCAGTGGATTTAAATAAACTCAACTGTACTAATAACTAACTGTATTCGTTTGTAAGGTGAAGGAAAACATCGTAAATAAATCGTCATGTCTCAAATTTAAAATTCGATCTCAAGTGAAATAATACTGAACTTCTTGCGCTATTTTACATATTTTTTCGTGTTCATTATGAAATTCAATATGAATATAATCGAAAGCTTAGTATCACCCGTATGTTCGTGTATCGCACTATCAACAACATGGACTTTCCAGCAGGATTCTGCACCACACGGTCACAAGGCACGAACTACCCAAGCCGGACTTTATATTCAATAAAATTCAAAAATCTTTTATTCATAAAGGTAATATAATGTACACTTATAAACGTCAAAAAAAGAAATATACAGTAAATGCTTTTAATTTTACATTTACTGTCAGTTCTCAAATCAAGGGCGTAGAATGGAAGAGAAGAACTGGCATTAAACTCTCCGCCACTCTTTTTAATCGCCAAGTTTTTTCTTTTACACCACGTTTGTAAGGAGCTGCAACCATTACACCATGTTCCATATGACATCTTGAGAAATAAAGAATAATAAAATAAATTAAAAACAAAGATTTGTCCTCTATGAGCAGGAGGCATGGTGAAATAGGAGCACGCACTTACATACTCGTGAAAACAAAACGCAAATAAGTAGAAACAACTAATATCACCGCATACACGAATTCAAGTACGACCAGTCACCACAAGTAGCCCCCGCTCACGAGTATTACGCGAGTCCATTCGCCATATTTTAGGGAGAGAGACAACCTGACGCATGGACGCCGCCACAAGCAATGATATTTGTCACACAAGTGCTGAAGACTGGCCCTCAACTAGCCGTGACATTAAATGATGGTTAATTTTAATGGACCTGCTCTAAACCGCACGGTGACATTGAGTCTCTTAAAAAATCTTTGGAGCAAGCAATGGCGAATTTTCCCTTGGGCAGTGCGTAAATCCATAGATTCGCAGCCAAAAAGATTAAAGACTATAGACTATAGTCATTTATGAAAGCCATGCCATTTCAAATTTAATGTTCTGTTTTCTTCAATTTATTACTGAGATCAGGTAGTTGGTAACAGAACTTATGCATGGACGAGGATATACAATGTGAGATTGAGGACCATTTTCGTTATAATTTTTATTTCTTTGTTACCGGGATAAAAAAATATTTATCAACTAAAGTTTGTTTTCTTTAAAAAATCCTTTGATGAAATCATGTTATATGTACATTGAAATTCGCTCTTTGTATAGTGTATAAGATACCCTACTTTATAATGTTCTGAACAAACACAAGCTTTTCATAAAAAATAATGAGCTGATATATTATGTATCATCGAAAAGTTTCGAATGAATTCTAAAGTAATGTCACAAAGTAATAAATACATTTCAACGCTGTCATTTGTTCGAATTTAACTATCAAGTGTACGAAAGCCTGTATGTCAGAACTTACATTTCATTTAATTTAAGAAATTATCTTACACGGACAATGTTTTTTGGGTAACCCATTTACAGACCCTGCCAGCGGCAGTAGGATATAGGCAGTGGTAGGCAGACGGGTGTAGGGGTCGGTCTGGAGGTGCAATTGACCCCAAAACACAACGGCCCTATCTGCTCGCTCTGAATAGGAGGCAGGATGACTGTGTGCCTTTATATGTGCCTTATCTAATTACTAATCCTGTAGATTTACCGAATGTGTGTACAAGAACCTTTTAATAGCATTTGCGAGTTAACAAACATAATAGCTCTAAGGCTATTTTGTTTAAATGACACATAACGCTGCATTTATCAATGTTTTAATACTGTGAAAGATAAAATCTCTTAGTTAAATTTTATTTGGCGTCTTTGTATTACATATTTTATATACAAGTTCATGCACCTAATGCATAGTCACTGCTCAACGACGGAGCGGATTTTTTCCCGTTTAATATAATTAAATAAAAATAGGTGAAAAAACTTTTTAAGTTAAACGGTTTTATGTTAAACATACATTGCAATGATTAAGATAAATGTACTAAAAACCAAAAAATAATAAAATAGACACAGTCGTGGGAATTATAAACATATGCATAGACTAGACTAAAATAAATATAATTTTTTTATAGTATATTGCATTCTGCTTGTTGAGCCCTTTCATTTGATACCCATATTGATGGGATTAATAAAACATAAATTATCCGCCATTTTGTAGCGGCGGCCATCTTGAATTTATAATGATAATGAATAAACATAATTGTATCGTCACCAAAATCCAAAGTGTATACAAAATTTCAGATTAATCGGTTGACAGGAAGAGGGTGAAATTTTAATTACTAAATTTGACCCAAGAAAAAAGAATAAAACAAACGGGGTGAGCTAAATAAAACCGTTTAATAAAACCGTTTAAAAAGTCTTCGTTGGCGTTAATTATATGGGTGTCTTAGGTGCGTCATATTATTTTTTTACCACTTTCGCAACATTCGACAGCCACCGCAAATGCGACAAGTTACGCTTGCTTTACTTTTTATTTATGTTAAATCTTTTGAAATTAAAGCACTATAAATTAGCTTAACAATACTACCGTAAAGAAACGCTACATTTGGGATGATGAGATGTTAATTTTTATAATTAAATTGCTTAGTATTGCGCACTTTGACTATCCAATGAATTAAAACATTTGATGTTAAAGGCGGAATCTTACGTCAGTACGCCGACAATTTGAATCCGGAAATTCATGTATGTAGAAAAAAATATATCAATCAATGACACATAAATATATGTACTAAAAAAACTGTTAACTTTAAGAGATCTTTTTAAAAGTTCCGACCATTTTATCCCAGAATCTTAACGAAATTTATTTTGCAAAGTTGCTGAAACAAAGATATATGCGAAATCGGCTCCCGAAGATTAATGTACTAAGTTAGGGCTGCGTAAAACGAATAGCATGTTGATATTAATCGATATGTATGTAAAAGTTTTGAACAAAATTATTTTCATAGTAAACCTTTTGTACATTTAAATTAGTTTTATCCAATTTGTTAAATTTTTGTCAAATTGTTAACTGTAATGTTATGCTATTACATATTGTATTTTCGTAGATTATTATAAAATCCATCAACTATATTAAAAAAAATATTAACGCAAAATTAGGGTTATAAAACGCTTTTAAAGGTTGCTTTAAAAATGGAAAAAATATATTTACTGTTGTTGTATCTCACTCTCTTTTTAGGAATCTTGTTTTAAAAATGAAGAGATTTAGGGGCTGATAGCTCAGTTGTGGAGTGATACGGATGGTATTTTGTATTCTGCCTTAACATCCGATGTTGAAACTCAACTGCAGATTTTAATCCAAACAACTACTTTGAACCTTCTCAAAGGTAAAAAACGAGATCCCACATCTCTGCGCAATGGTAAAGGATCAAGCCACTCGGAAAGTGGCTGGTCGTGGACGATTCGAATCACCCTTCGTTGAATACGGTTAAGCGAAAGTTGGTACTGAATAGCTCCCGCGGGCAACCTCTCCAGAGATGAGAACAGTACTCCGTGTAGGGCCGAATTCATGCTTTATACAGTTATAAGCGATGGTTCGGAGTGACGTACTTGTTGAGCACACGAGCTTCTTGGAGACTAATTTAGCCTTTATCTCGATTCCTACGTCTTACTGCCATATTATTTTCATTTGTCAATTTAAGCAAGTCATTAAATCGAAATTCATCCACTCAAGGAAAAAATATGCTCATATAAAGACATTAACAATTTTTTAAATGTTGCAAATGATGATACCAGATTTGATTAACTGATAATTTGATAACATTAATCAAAGCGTTACATATGTGAATTGCATCATTATCATTGATAACAGTTTGTATAATTGATGTACCTATTGTGGTTGCTATGGAAATAAGCAATAGTCCTGCAAAGTTAACATCTACTGTACAAAAAGATAATAAAGTATGAAATTATCTCCTGAATCACTCGCACCTCTATAAGTACTGGCAAGACGATAAATCAACTCTAGGATAATCATCCGATCAGCGAGCCAGGGGACCAATTCTCTTGTACTTTATATCTAGTGAGATCTCCGAAATAATAGCTCATAATATCCTATTGTAAATATTTTAGCCAATCAGACGCTGTAATTTGAAAAGTGATGATAGTACAAATTCGTGAACTGTGCAACGACAACAATTCTTCCATATGCCAGATTACTTTTCGCTCCTCATATTAATCACTAAAATATAGTTTAATTAGAAGACAAAAATTCAGTTGAAATAATAAAGAATTCTTCTGAGAGAACTGACTGAACTGAGACTGAAGAGTCAGTCGGTAGCTAACACGCATGTACTGTTTTGAGGATGATGAGCCTTTCACTTGATTGGTCCATCTGATTGGTGAACCGCCACGTGATTTTGCCTTTTGTACTACCAACCATGACAGAAATATGATATTAGATCCTTACCTATGAAATTGGCGTTTTGTGACGACAAGTATTTCCTCTTTTGTTAATGAATGAAGGAATTCCAAATTAATTGTACCCGTGCATTTTATGATAACCATTATTCATTTTATTTTACCGTTTTAATATTTTTGCGTCACATTTGAATGGTACCTCACGAATAGAGTGAAGCAAATAGACAAAAGCGCGTCGATTGCTGCGTTACATCACTCAACCAGCACAATAATGATGGGGATTTCCTGGAATGAAAAGTACGATGCTGTACGATTAGAAGCGCATCATAGCAATGGCTAAACTCGTCAAACCAACCAAGTCTGCCTCAAGCGAAAATTTACTCCGTAAACGCTACTAGTCAATGCTTGGTGGACTAGAGCCAGTGGTGTTTCATTACAACTTTCTTAAATCTGGACAGGTGATTACGTCAGATGTCTATTGTCAGCAAGTGCAAACCATGATGAAAAAGCTAGCTGCTGTCCACACCCATGGCTGGTTAATTGCTCTAGGCCATTGCTGCTTCACGACAACGCAAGACTCCGCACAACAGACTGCTACCTTAGAGGTGCTTCAATTGGAATGTCTAAGCCATTCTGTACAACCCGGACCTTACTGCAACAGATTACCATTTATTTAGAAATTTGGATTACTTCTTGCAAGGAAAAATTAAACTGTGGTGGGGCAGTCGAAACCACCTTCAAAGTTTTTATTGATTCCCGTCTTTATATTTTTTTAGTAAAGGGATCATGAACGACCTATAAGATGTCAAAATTGCATACGTAGATAGGAATGGTACATACTTTAATTGAATAAATATATTATATTCTAAAACAAAAAATATGTATTATATTTATTTTTGTTAGTCCCATACAAAACGCCAATTTCATGTAAGAACCTAATATAACTCGATGTCAGTTGATGATGATGATGATGTATGGTATACAGGCGAGTACTTAATTGACAGTCTTATTAGATGGCAATACATGAATTTTTTGAAGTTATACTTTTTTTTGGCGCTATGGAGAAAAATGATGGGAGTGAATTTTACGATGCGCGCGCACACCGACACCATAAAGAACCGAATTCGACATCGTAAAGTTAGTGTGAATAAATAAATATTATTTTGGTGTTTTTAAATCAATTTCATATACGACGGATAGTATTTACTAATAATTTATTTATTTAAATAAAATCTTTTTGATTTATTTTATTATTTATCGTTAATAACTAATGCATTTGAGTTATTTTTTTTCGATATGCCAAAGAAGTATAACTTCTAACGCGTGTACACACACTCATTTTTATTACTTTAAATGTAACGTTTATGTAAATTGAACCATTTCAATACATATATTTTTTTCCAATCATACAGAAACGTTGATGGATAGTTGTAGGTTTTCATTTAGATTTTCACGCCCTGAATATTGAAATACAGCAATAAAATGAAAAGCTATTTCAACAGTTTATGTGTATTGCTAAACCTACTTCGGTTTCAGGATTTTATATTTAATGCTATAAAATATAAATTCCATATTAGGTTTAGTCTGTATTATAATTGAAAACTATTTAAAATAATTTTGATAATTCCAGTATAGATAAATAAGAATGCTAAGTGCTTCACGTGATGAGACAAAAGAACTAGATTTTCCGTTTTTGTTAAATCAAACAGTGAGGCCGGTTTATTCCCAGCGACGCTTTCCAACGTTATTTTGTTCATTCCTGTTAAATTAACTCCATTTGAAACTGTAACAAACAAACAAAACTTATCGTTGCTTTTCTAGTATAGCATTTTTAATATCATAAGGTAACAAATAATTTGAGAAATCAAATAAATGATCGGGATTTTACTGTGTACTGTTTTTATCTGCAGTAAGTATATATTTGATTATAATAATATATATTTGATGAGCAGTGTTGGCCTAGTGGCTTCAGCGTGCGACTCTCATACCTGAGGTCGTAGGTTCGATCCCGGGCTGTGTACCAATGGACTGTGGTACAATGGAAAACATGCGGTTTCCTCACGATGTTTTGGAGTTGTTGATGTCTTAGACCCAAAAAGTCGACGATGTGTATAAGGCACTGGAGGCTGATCACCTACTTGCCTATTAGATTTAAAAATTGATCATGAAACAGATTCAGAAATCTGAGGCCAAGACCTAAAGAGTTTGTAGCGCCACTGATTTTTTTAAGTATATATTTAAATTAGAATATCGCAAACACAAACAATTTTTTTTCTAAATTATACAGTTTAATTTTAACAGCATATAGTTTTCTTAATCCTTTGAGAAAAATACATAGGCATGTTGTGACTCATACTTGGCTTTACCAGTATTACTGTAAGTTAGAAGCAACATCTCGCCATCGGCCTTTAGGCCAATGGTTCGATTGTTCATGGGTACTATATAAACCTTCCGTTTTCTTTTATCAACCCCCAATTACTTTTAATCTCACTTTGTAACTCCCTTTTTATTATATAGGTATACAAATCGCAACATGTATTTCCTACGACGATATGATAAAGTTGTTTCACTTCCAAGAGGCCTATCAAATACCGAATAGAACTAGAGTGGTGGATTTAGAGAATATGGGAGACTGCAAGTGTCCGCGTGTGTATTGGCCGGCGTGTGCTACTGACGGTATCACATACGTCAACGGATGCATTCTAAACTGTCTTCAGAAAATATTAAAACGCTTCGGACCTTGCATTACGTACAGACGAAACAATAGGTCGATATATATTTATATACCTAGTGATTGGAAACGAAACTAGAGGTACACTGAAATAGAAATTATAATTAAGGTTTCAAATGTAATGAGTCCTAGGGATTGAGTTAACCATCGGCTAAGCGAACTAATGTCATTTCCATGTAGTGTCGATAATAGTTCACGCCTATTTTAAATCGTGATTTATGTGCTTTTTTCTTTTTCATGCGTCCTTTTTTCTGTCATTTTGTTTATGTTTTAATTGCATTCTTTGTTCTATAAATTTTGTCAAAGTAAATTTAAGTCTGATGTAGTTTCGGACTTCGGGCGCTCCTTTGGGCACCTTAACCATTTTTCAATTGCAGTGGTCGCCTGGAAGAGATCGCTTGAAGCGATTAGGTCGCCAGTGGCCATGATTTTAAATAAATCGTACTGTATTTCTGTATCTGTATTGCAAGGAAGTGTTAATAAAAAAATATTTATTAAAAAAACATAGTATTGTCTTTTATTAACATAAAAAAAAGTTATGTTAATAATTTACACTTTTAAAGAAAAAAACCTTTTTAAAGGCGAAACGTCGGTTAAATTTAAAATTATGTTTAAATAATTATAAGTTTAGAATAATACATAACTTCAATCCGTTAAAAAAGTGTTTTTATTTAAAAAACAAACAGTTAAACCAATGTTCATATGTTTAATTAGTAAAATTTCATCCGTCGAGTAGAAGAAGTCTAGTATAATACAAAAAACACAAGTTATAGTTCGAGCAAGAGCGAAATATGTATTACAAAATTCATAATATTTCATCCTTCCATATATAAATAAAGGTGTCAAAGAAGTATAAAAAATGTACTGTTTCTAAAGCATATTTTATTTGCGCTGTAACACGTCGCTATATTAAATAAATCTGTACCTCATAATATACGAGTAAAGGGGCTATGATTTCAGAGTTAATTTATTTACTTGACTTTATCAGAAGAGAGTACACTATAGGAAGGGATAATTATTTAATCCAGTACCTATCTTAATGTTTATAATTATAATAACGTAACCTGAGTGTCATTTTGAAGGAGTACACGAGAAGAAAAAAAATATTTTAGGCCATATTTTAAGAAATTGAATGCAGAGAATGTAGTATAAAAATCTTTAAATTATATAATTTTAAATAAGAACTTTTTGTATAATATTAATTAAAATAACGAAAAAAGAATATCCTTATCTAGTATTATTAGTTAATACTAGATAAGGATATTCTTATATTATACATATTATATATATATAGGCGGACGCAACCGCCGCATCGCGTGTCGGGAAGCGGATAAGGCTCTGCTGTTACCGCATCCCGCATAAGGCGATTGTTGGTGGCACCTTGGGGTTTTAGTGGGTAAGCACAATGGCGAGTCTCACATAATCCTTCTGCACCAAGCAGTCGCGCCGCGGAAGGGTATGCGCAATGCATTTCCCCAAGTAAAAAAAAAATACATATTAGTATTATTAACCTTTTCCATTTATTGCTCATTTTTATTTTACTGCCCTGAAGCAAATCAGCTTTCTGCACCTGTTTAAAGAATTGTTTAATAAGGTCACTTTAAAAAATATATCTGTATCCATCTGGTATTAAAAAAATGCTTAAAACATAAATATTTTGAATATAAAGATTTAATTGAAGACCATGGTTACCCTGTTTCATATTAAGACGTTTTGTATTCCCGGAATTCGGGGTTACTTGGAAAATTTGTTAAGGAGCAAACATGTGTGAAGCGTGTATGAGACTGGCAATTATTAAAAAGATGATGAGGATATTGTTTGTCTACTTTGTAGTTCAAGAATAAATTAGTCTCGAAAATTCCCATAATCTGATTCACAAAGAGCATCTAGGTCAGGTTTATGGTGTCAGTAGATAGATATAATACACGTATATATAACGCTGTATGTATAATAATATATCATACGAGATGGACGTGTTTACTTGATTCCCTACAACGAACCTTATAGCTTAATGATTAATAAAATTCCTTCTCACCTTTTCATTTCATTATATACAATTTTTATATTGTAATGTTATAAAGTGTTAATAAGTAATAAATAAATTACCTAATACGTAATATATTCCAATAATCATTTGTTTTACGTTCATATAGACGATCGACTACCAAAAGAACATGTGATATAAGCTTCTACGATATGTTTTTAAATATAGATGGTTTTAAAACTTAGGCGTATAGGCTTCAGCGTGCGAGTCCCATCACATCTAAGAGCTGGACTTATAAGGTTGTATCGCCACATAATTTCTTGTAGAACAAAATGTTTTATTTTCAAGTAATGACACTCATACTTTTTTTCATCAAAGCAGATTTTGCGTTGTGCAATACCATATGATACTGAGGTATTCAGAGGTTATAGGGTTGCGATCAAAACGATGCAATCATAAGTTTGTATAATTATTATAAAAAATCGTGAACTACGGCTGCGGTAAACATGCCAATATCTTGGTAGCTTTACAAGTATACGCTATGCATTATACTGCTCCCTAATCTTACTATATGCTTTCATTGTATAGTTTGACATGTGTAAAAGGTCCGGCAATGGGCCTTGAGGTAATAAAGTTAACTTATTTCATAAAAGTCCAAGAAATTTTCATCAACAATTTGCCTACTATAATAGTATCAAAATTTATGAACGTATAGTTTATGATGGGATCACAACTTAATAAAGGATATTCTCCTATATACCTTGTGTGTGTATAAATTACCTCAATGCACGTTTAATCTTAGTGTGTGTAAATTAAATACACACAGACGAAAACCCCTTTCTAGTTAAAGCGAAATCTAAAGAAGCCTTATCTAATTAACTGCACCCAACAGCGGTAATTAAGCGTTACACAACGACTAATTATTGGAAATTAATTTTCAAAGGAATTTCCGTAGTATTAAACTAAATCTTTAACCGCAATGTACGAGATATTTATTTATTTATCTTTCCTAGGTAAGAAATAGATAAGAAATAGAAAAAGGTTAAGCGTAAAAATATGTATATGAGCACTTTTTATAATTTCAATATTCTGTGGCATAGACTTTTTACGCCACTTTTATTTATTCATTCAAAGAAGTTCCATAGATGCGTTATCTGGTAAAATAAGAAACAAAAGTTAACAAGTTACGTACATAATTCCCGAAATGTATTTTCATAAAGTTTTTTTTAACAATAAAAACTCTTCGAACTTATATGATTAACGTAATTTATAATTAAAGCCTGTAAATCGTAATTAATGCGTCTAATTGTATACCTTAATTGTACGAGATACTTACCTTATACGAGTTTTCTAAAGTCGATTCAATTGTTTTCTTTTATGGGGCAAAATACCACTTAGAATAAAGTGAATCGGAAAGCTCTCTCTCTGATATTTCTTATTTATTCACAAAAATACATACATACTATCCTTAGAGTCCTAAGCTCATACGATAAGGTCGAAAAAATTATATATAATATTAATTAGTGTGAACTAAAATATGTCGAAGGCGTCGGAGACAGCAGTCTGTAGACGCAACGGGGGTTTTTACGGGGATCTTTGCCATAGACTAGTTCTGGTCTATGGTAACGCACACAACTTTTGCCGTTACCGACTCATATATCCCCTAGGTACAAATACACCGAAATAACACCAACCCCCCAAGACTTTACGTGTAAATGTTGTTTCTAATTTATTATACCCCACTATGGTCCTAATTAATAATTCTTAAATCCAGCCTTAAATTACCGTTGGTATATTATTTAACAATCTTCAAATACTTTTGAACAGGTTTAGTTCTTGGTGCATCATACACCACATTGACAAGAGAAGATTTTTATGACTTTTTCAATTTGTTCTCCGTGGATGTAGCGTATATGAAGGACTTAGGCGAATCCTCGAATTGTACCAAATGTCCTGCCGTATATTACCCAGTTTGTGGATCAGATAACTATACGTATACAAATGAATGTAAATTATATTGTCTTAATATAGCGAAGAAGAAGGAGGAGCCCGTTTTTAAAGTTAGAAGCGGGCCGTGTTTCATTTTTCCGGATTTAAATGATGAATAACTTTTATTGTATACATAAACGAGTATCATACAGTTATATTTTGTCTTCTTTATCATGTAATAGTAATAAAAAATAATTAGTATATTTTTTTTATTTGGCTTTAATGCATGGCATGTGATACAATGTTGCAGCTCCTTGCAAATATTGTGTAAAACAAAAAACTTGGCGATTAAAAAGAGTGGCGGAGAGTTTATTTATTTCTACGCCATTGATTTGAGAACTGGCAGTGAATTTAAAGTTAAAAGCATTTAATATGTATTTCTTCTTTTTTGGTGTTCATCAGTGTATTTGATTTTGATCTTATTAACACGAAGTTGAGGGTAGGACTAATTGAAAATTAAAATTGAGTATGTAGGGTTGAGAGTACTGTTGTGTCAAACACTAATTTGTGACAAAACAAATTGTCCCTAAAGGCAAAGCGAGTGACTTCTTCTTATAGTTATTATATATTCTTATAGTATCACCTTGCGAAGGCGGTCATAATGGCTATTTTAATTTTGGATGCCGCGCTTCTAAACAATGACTTGGTGCTTTGACCAAACCATTGTCTCAAGTTTTTCAACCAGGACGTGCGTCTGCGACCAGGCTTCCTTCTACCTGCCACTTTGCCTTGTATGGTTAGTTGTAGGAGCTCGTTGACGCGTTGTAGCGATGGACGGTTAGTATCAAAAGTAAACACTTTTGAGAGCATCTCGTACTTCTTTTAATCGCAAAATACTGCACTTTTTATCGTCTTTTTTCTCTCATTTGATCCGAATATCTTCAATACGTGGCTTGTAAATTCAACCCATTTATCTGCAATAGCCTTCGTGGTCTATTTGTTTATGAACATAGCTTTTGATATTTGGCAAAACAATACAAACATCGTGAGGAACCCAGGATTTCAAATCCCCAAATCAAACAAATCGACGACATGTGAGAAGGCTTACTATCTATATATTATAAAGAAATAAAAATCATCATACGAATACTATCTGGATAATTTTTCCATACTCTTAATATGTACTAAACTGGAAAATTACTCATTACTTAAAAACATTAATTAGCCTTATAATTGTTCTGAGGTGTTTCGTACTCGTTTGGTCTGACTGCGCCGGAATGCATTATAGTGAGTGCACTTTAATTAAAACTATTCTGAATGTAATTAAAATTGTAGGATTTCATCTTGTGCATTTTCGCATAAATTTTTAATCATCGCCGAAACCGGAGCAGATACTTAGATAACGTCTCAAAAGAGATTCATGGTCGTCCATTATAGCATTCCTAATGATAGATTGTAGACTAAAGTCTATTCAGCGATAAACTACAATTTAATCTGTTCGAAGATTGAAAACAAAAGATAACTTTTTCATATTAAAAATACAATCTTTCTCCTATGTCAATAACACAGTAAAACCTATTCCTACAAGCAATGTTGGTCTATTGATTAAAAGTACAAATCAATACTCTGTGGTCGTGCGTTCAAAATCTTTATGAGCGATTAACACTTTAATCGAATCACAAATAATTTAAGTACTCATTTGGGGACATTCATCGAGCTTAAAAAAAGCCAAAGGTATTATAATATTTACGTCTGAGATCTGTGTAGGTCAGCCTTCTGTGCCTGACACACGCCTTAGACATTTCGGTCTTATGCATGCCGGTTCCCTCGCGATATGTTCATATCATCACGTCACACGAGGAATTCCATTCTTTGTGTGACGTGATGTTATAGTAATTATATTATATATTTCGAGAGATTTTTTTGAAGGAAAATTATAAATATAAACCACAGTAACTTGTTTTAACTTACTTACTTTAATATAAGTAAATTATAGGATAATTTTCAAAAGCGGACGAAAATTTTGTTGAGCAAAAATTTTTTGTGCCAATGTTTTGAATACGCGACAATTGGTTGGCATAATCCTGTTAATCGGATTTAAAATGTCGTCTGACCTCAAACCTGTGCCACAGTTCTATAATAAAAGCAGTTGCTAATAAAAAAAAATTATTCCACTTTAATTATCACATAAATCCATTTGTACTTTATTCAAATTCATAATAAGTTATTCATATAGGTAACAAAATCACACTAATGAACGTCAAAACAGCTGCTTGCTTCTAATTTTATTTACTACCAGTCCTCAAATCAAGGGCGTAGAACGGAATAGGAGAACTGGTAATAAACTCTCCGCCACTCTTTTAATCGCCAAGTTTTTGTTTTAAGCTAACTAATGCAACAGCTCGAACTTTCTCTTTTACGTACACAAAGTCACATTCTTTGTTGTGTCGAGTTGTGACTTAACTAGTCATATTATTCCGCATCGCATCTACTGCGTTTATCATTCTTGTGAGTTCTTTCACGGATGACACAGTCGAGAGTGTAAATTGTTAGTTATTTTTAATAGTTAACTGTTACAGGCTTTGAATTTTATTTTATATTCCCTTTATTTTCATGTGGTATAGTTTTAAATTAATTTTAAAGTACGACTTTTAGTTTAGTTCTCAGAATTTTCGTCCGGTTTCTTTGTGATAACTTTTTTTTATTTCTTTGATATAAGTTCCTTGTTGTTATGCATTGTTGGAGAGCTAAGAAAATTGTTATGATTTTAAAACATCTGTAAGCCCAGTTTCTTTCATACCCTTTTTTAGTGTTTTTAATAATATAATTTTTAGTCTTGCGTTGAAAAATTTGGATCGATAAGGTTTTATATTTTTTTAAATCAGAAGACAATTTTTTAATTCAATTAACCGTTTTTAACATAAATTTTATGATTTCACAATTTTATGTTAAATTTTGACTTATATTGAGAAACCTATAAAAAAAATACTCAATAAAGGTTCAGTTTCGCATTCACCCCTATCACCTAACGCCATAACGTCAAATTAATATACAAATTGTATAAGGGCTAGTTAATCAATTTAGCGTTTTAGAAACTATAGTTATACTAAAAACAATACTTGTACATTCAATTGTACTTGAAGTCATAATTACATAAAGCACAAACGTCTATATCACTGATGCGTAAAAAATATATATGTCAGAGATTATGTTATAAAAGAACACGATGTCATTTGTTTTATTAGAATGGTAACACCACGCAATTTCATAGACATCTTACAGGCTGTAAAATGCCAATGTGTCAATTGTCATAGTCAATTTGTCAGTGGTGCGTAGAATCAGTCGTGAAGTACTAGAGCTGCTTTCCGATCCGCACCTACGCCGGGCGTGCGCACTGACTTATTTAATAATGTCGGACGACGGTAGTGACACCAATTTCGTAATAACTAATCGCGTTGAATCTGCGACATATATGATTTATTTTTATATTCATATGTATTCAACCGAATTGCCTTAAAAGAAACAATTTCATTCAGAATTTCAGTACATATGTTTTCCTAACAGGACTTCTAATAAAAAATACTATTACAATTATTCTGTCACCGAATTCTCAGTGATGGAGCCTACGGTACATTCTGTTATATACGGTATAATGCTGGCGTATAATCGGACTTTTTCAGCATAAAATTTTGAAACTAGGTCATCGTTTAGTGTTTAAGTTTAGACAGTAGTATTTTCTATACAGTTGTTTTAGGCATAAAGAAAAGCTGCGGTAATGAGAACAATAAATTTGGGGTTTGAGTTTTCAGTAAAAGTTGGGAAAAAATACGTTTCATACTTTGGTGCTTGACTGAAAAAATAGATTATAAATCTACGCATCATATACTAAAACGTCCAATAGCGAGAATACTGACCAGAACAATCTAGGCATTGTTTTGTCGCATCATAGTACATATTAAATTAAGGACAACATTTATAACAGGCAAGCTTAATCGTCTGTGGTTATTTTTATAATATTATAAAAATAACCACAGACGCTTATAAGCGTCACAGAAACTCCAAAGTACTGAACATTTTCCAAATAAGTTATGACTTAAAGGTCTAGGTAACCAGGTCATAAAATTAAGAAAAAAAAAAGTGTCACAGAATTAAATCATCTATATTTATAAAAATTGAATCTCTTTTCCTCTATCTCGTCAAGAATGGCTAGACGGATTTATCAAATTATGGTCTTGCTATATTTGTTCATGGAAGGTTGAAACGGGAGTGGAAAGAAAAGGAAACATGAAAAATACTAACACGGCAATTGAATTTTCCAATCATGGTTTTACTTTAATAATATTTGATGAAATCAATTATTTCATGAAATCATCAAATCTAAAATGAAATGCCAATAATTTGCTGGCATTAAGTGAAACAACTTGAATGTAACGAAAATAATACATACAATTTTTAACAACAGCAATATTATGACATAACCTGTCAAGCTGTCCTTCATTTTGCTTTTAGATAACATTTCCATGTTTCATTTTCGGTGTACTTAATTTCGAAGACAGCTTTACATTACAAAATCTCAGCCCGAAATACATATTTATTTTTTATCATTTTACGTGTACGTCGCTCGTGTAGTTAAAGAGAACCAATTGTTTGTTATTGTTCAGAATAGGCCTGACTGAAATATATGAAACCAAGTCTTGTTGGGTTTCGATTTTGAATTTAGTCCTCGACATTTAAACACAACTCCTTTATTCCCTAAAATGTGTATATATGTAAATTATATGAGGTTTTAAGAAACAGATACACGTAGAAGTAAGAAGTAAGAAGAAGTAGGCCAGAGTCGACATCGCTAAGTATAACCTATTCACAAAAGTGTGTCAAAATCTAAAATTTTGACAAATGAAATCCTTACATTACGCTTTGGGTTAAAATAAACGACGAAGAATACAGATATTTTGCAGGACTTGTGACTTTATTACGAATTAATTTATGTGCGCATATAAATGAATTATTGATTTGATACCGACACCTGAAGTTAGCTAAAGTCAACATTTGAGTTTTTTTGTCATATTCAAATTGTCTTTATGAATTAGATATATTCTATTATAAAACATTGCGTATTAAAAACCTTTTTTCTATTGTTAATGTCGTTTCTTCCACACGTAGGATTAATTTTTCGAAAGAGAAGTATAACTTTTAATGCGTGTATGTACACACCCGATTTATGAACTCTAGGTACGAAGGTTACCTAGAGTGTAAAATAATGTAACAAGCTAACAGCTTGTTAATTGGAGCAAGGAGCTTTAAATCTGCCAAATGCTTTAAAGCACCAATGAAGATACTGGCAATCTGCGTATTTGACACTCGCTCGGAAGTTTCTGAAAAAACATCGTGGCCATGCCTTAGACCCAATCGTCGACGGCGTGTGTCAGACACAGAAGGCTCATAAAGAAAAAAACAAATGATCACGAACTACATGATATGATGATCTGAGGCCTAACATAAACAGTTGTAGCGCCCATGGTTTTTAATAATTGGCTCTGTAATATGTATATGTACGGTTCCTGGGTTATCAGGTGGTAGAAATAATAGAAGATTCGTAGATTATCGTAAATCTCGGGTTGTAACTCCCATGACTAAGTTAATTGCAGATGAAGAGAGTGCCTGCGGCTATCCTCTCGGGGAGTGACTCCGACGATTTAGGAAATCGTCCTGCTTATAAGTGATCCAAATGTATAACCACGGCACGCACATACATTAGAAATATTCACGTTTGTAGCTGAGCATGAGCTGAGCCTTGGCACGTACATAGGGAAACATCACGCTTACAAAACTAAGAAAACCTAAGTGAGAAAAATGTACAGCCTTGGCTCATACAGTATGTGTATAAGGTTTCGCGAATAATAATGTTAAATATTAATTAATCTAATTAGTTGACCATCGATGATTTATTCATCAACCCTCTGCGGTTATATTAATAATATACATTAAGTAGATAAAGTCTTAAACGTCGTAAAAATCGTGAAAAGGCGTGTTCAGGGTTTACACACTCACTTTTATTGCTGTATGCTATATATGTATTATTAAAGTATCAATTTTAAAATATCAACGAATAATGTATGGAAAAACAATAATTCTTTGTAAAATTTTACTTTTACCTCAGCGTTTTAGTATTAATATTAAAAAACCAAGCTTCCGGTTCCGCCAACATAAATTGAATGAGACGCTAACTTAGTTTCCTTTATAAAACAGATACTCTGTTTTGTCATGTCATGTCATGGGTCAAAAGCCTTTTATATTGTATTATCTGAAAATTAATAATAATGAGTTAGAACTTACAATAATTGAAACTATATAACAATTTATGATTGGCAACATTCGTACGTGTTACGTTAAAAATTAAAATGTATCTAGTAACTTACGGCCCGATCACACATGGGAGTCCGTTTTACTAGTACGTTTTAACGGATACGTCATAAATTTATGCTCTGTTCACACATAGGCACCGTATAACGTTCAACGGATCCGTCATTACTGGATGCGATGTGTAAACAGAAAACTCAGAGTACACCGCCGCTCTTCTACAAGGATGTATCTATCCATTAAAATTCTGCGTATCCGTATATTTTTACTGTTCTGACATCCAGTATTCGATGACAAAATGGAAGGTAATTTTTTTACGGAACGATATTTTTTACTGTATACAGAATACTGTGCCATGTGTGTCATTCATAGAACTACATACGCTATCGACGAAAAAAAACGTACTCGATAAAACGGAACAGTAAAACAGTGTCATGTGTGAAGGGACCGTTAGTACGGAATCACTACATAGTATAAAACAAAGTCGCTTTCTCTGTCCCTATGTCCCTTTGTATGCTTAAATCTTTGAAACTACGCAACGGATTTTGATGCGGTTTTTTTTTTAGATAGAGTGATTCAAGAGGAAGGTTTATATGCATAATAACATCCATTTAATAGTAGAGAAGTACTGTTATTTTTGAGGTTTCTAATGTGATGTCGTAAATAATTACATTTTTTCCGCTTACATTGCAAACGCAGGCTGAACCCTACGAGTTTTATCAAAATAATGTACTAAGTATTGTACACATTGAAAAGGTCTACAGAAAAGTCCGTGATGGTATATGTCTATCTCTTATGGATAACCCACAATAACTTTTTTTTGTCATTTACTTTTTACGACAAATAATGGCTAATTTTCGAAGCGATTTTAACCAATACGGCATTAATCCTTAACCAATTAAATACCTTGAATACATTATTTCATTTAATATAGATCTATACAGCCCATTGCAGCTTATAGAGCAGCGATCGAACGCGTATATTATCGGAGCTTTCCAGCGACGGAAATAACAATACATAATAAAAACCTGCTTTTCATCAGCATTGCACCCGTGCGAAGCTGGGGCGGGTCACTAGTATATTATAAGAACAGAAGCATAATGTAGTTACCGCAAGCATGTCAAGTATAAGGAATCAAGGACGACATTGGTATTGAGAAAAGATCAGCAATATCAATATTTTATTTATCTATTCCTTTGTTCTAGGTATATTCTTATCTGTCTTGGGAATGATTTTTACTGCCAATCTGGACTTACCAAATAAAAAATACAGTGAACAGGAAGCGGAAATGTTTCAGGAATTCTATTATAAAAGCATTAATGATAGTCTGCCCCTGCTGGAAGAGATCAAAGACTGCGATTGTCCGAGAATATATTTGCCTGTATGTGCGTCTGATAATAAAACATATACAAATCTGTGTTGGATGAATTGTGCGGGTATTATAAGGAAATCAGAAATAACGCTGGTTCAAATGGGACAGTGTGTATGGTTTTTAAGTCCATTTGATTATTGATATTACATAAAAATTGAGTCGTCCTCACTATCTTAAACCCTTTTTTATTCACAAAAGCTAATCCCTATTTTTGACAGATTACAGCGATATAAATAGTATTTTATGGTGACTCTGACTATTAAATAATCACTACAGTGTGTGAAAATCGTATTTTTTTTCAATCAGCTTAATGCTAAAAAAAGGCTTACTATAAAGTTAGTGATTATCTAGTTGATAAAAGGGCCTGGGACTAGTGCTGGACAGGCTACTTCTAATTAATTTGCTATATTTGTTTTAAATATTGTAGAATTGTTTGATGATTTTTTTTAAAAAGAGTACCGAGAGTTTTTTACGCCGGTTTTTTCTCTCGGCCAACACCTTCTGTCTTCTTTGCCGATGAGTAGGGATGCCAACAGGCTCGAATTTAATGACGTGGAATAAGTGATACTGTTATGATCCTATGTTCCAAAATAAACGTATTTTATTTTTATTTATTTAAGTATAATTTCCTTCAAAACTTATCGGAGTATCGTTAACGTATATATTAAAAGCCACGCGAAGGATTTGAAATATATTTGAATAAACAGCTACATATTCACGAAGAAGTCCTTCAAGAAAAGAGCGAATTTAGTTAATATTTTATTAGAAACTTAGCTTAGCTTTATGGCCTAAAAACTTTACGTTAGTTTTGTATTCGTAGTTTTGTATTAAAAGGCCAGCAACGCGCTCGCGAGCCCCCTGGTATTGAGTGTCCACAGGTATGGCGGTATCACTTAACAACAGATGAGCCTCCTCTATAAAAAAGACCAGTTAGGATAGTTCAAATACTTAAAATTTTCTTTACAATATTTAGTATTAACACGAATTCTATTTGAATTGTGCTTCTGATTGTATTTCAAGGATGCACAAATTAACATACATAATCTGACTTTACTATGTTACAAAAACTGAAAACACTACTTATTTTAATTGGTTTAAAAAATAATTATGGTTTAAAATGCGATCATTATTTTATAAAATTGCCTACCATTAGACTATTAACTTGTCATAATTTTACAAGCAATTAACTCCGCTAATGACTAATTAATTTACTAGTCAATAACATTGTCGACCGCATTTGTACCAGAAATTATATGAAAAATGGAAAAGGTATTAGGTAAGTATTTTTTCAGAATCAATGTATACATCGTTTAACTAATTGAGGCTTATATATTTATGAAAGATATATGTAGTATGATTATGTTATTAGACAGTTGTATTTCAAAGCGAATGAAATAAAATAAAATTAAACTTGGGATGCCTTAGAACATAAGAGATGTGTAATATGTCTAAGATGGTATTTAAAATTTTAGCAAAATTCTTTTTCCTATCAATGGTGGCGGCGGCCTTTTTCCTATCCCCCATGATAAGTGGAGCCAAAAAACCGGAGGAAGAATCAACTGCCAGCACGAGGTCATTGAAGAGAATTCTACCGTCCCTAAACTCAACCATGAACTGTACCGAGTGTCCAAACGTCTACTTTCCCGTTTGTACTACAACAAATATAACTTTCATTAATATTTGCCAAATGAACTGCGTTCAAGAAGGACATCAAATGGCTCGTCGCGGTATTTGTATCGAATTTTGATGTATCCAATCAAATAAAATCATGTTTTGTGTTACTCATTGCTATATTACCAATAATTTATTATGCAAACAACTTTTTTTTTTAATTTAACAGTTTACAGCCCAGTGATGAGGTGCACAGCGTTATGTTATACACTTATGCACTAACCCAATAACCTATCTTAATCCATTTTTGATAATTTGAGATAGACATCTTAATCCAAATATTGAAAATAGTATGCCAATAACCAATCGACGGATTGTTAATGCCATCTTGATACAAGCTACACATGGTAAGTCGGATTGGTGTAGTGGATAGACCTTTGTATGAAAATGACATTTCAAAAGTGTCAATATCCTATCTTAAAATTTTAACTTACACCAGTTTTATAAAATAATTAAAAAGCTATTTGATATGTTTGAAACATAGACATGTATATTTAACATTATTTGTCGGTTTTATTTACTTTATTTTGTTTATATTTATTATGAACTATGAGTGTAAAGAGCGAAGAGATTCTTTCTATCCGTCGCCGTAGGATTTGGTTATTGGGATGTCGATAGGAGATCGATCGACTGACACGGTCTGATCTCAGATTGATATCTTAGTTTTTACATACATTATTGGGTTCAGGCGTTAACGTAACAATAAAATAAATATGTATAATATGTATTTAAATTTTGTTAGTCTCTTAAGTTCAGAAGTATTTTGGCCTCGTGGTTCAAATCAAATCAAAATATCTTTATTCATATAGGTAAACATGTACACTTATGAATGTCAAGAAAAACAAATTAAATTAACTGTAAATTTACATTTACAACCAGTTCGCAAGTCAAGGGCGTAGAGCGGGTAAGAAGAACTGGCAAGAAACTTTCCGCCACTGTCTTCAATCGCCATGTTTTTAATACAAATTGTTTGAACTGGAGCAAATCAATCCCAAGGATTAGGGTCATTTAAGTATTCGTCACATTTATAAAAGGCTTTATTAATTAATTTACTTTTATCAAGGGCTTTGAATTTATTTAGTGACAGTTCTCTAATTTCGCTTGGGAGTTTGTTGTAAAAACGAATACAATTTCCATCAAGACCAAGATTCAAGCAAGAGACTCTCAAAAACTTATTAATAGAAAATTTAAAATAAGAATATAATATTACATATAAACAGCAGAAGACATTAAACCTAAATGATTTTTTTTTTAAATTATGAATAATGCAATCCTTATTATAAACAAACAAACAAGTCTCCTATTACATAAAAAGTTATTAATTAATTCTATAATGTGTATAAACGACTACTTTATATTAACCTTACAATTTTTCTGGGGCTTCATACAGCGCCCAACTACCTTATTAAGGCTCTATTCAAACTCATATTAACCGATTCCTTTTTATTTATCGCCCGCACGTCTCTTTAGATTTCATTCGTAACGTTGAAATTACTGTACCTTTAAGAAATGCTCTAGGCTTTATGAAATTCTTAGTTTAATAAAGGCATGGGTGGTAGTAAAAGGAAAAATCGTTTTGCCGTCGTCAAGTCGGTGCGAATTAAACGCGAGGATTAATCTTTTTACAGGGAACTACAATGTATTTTGAACTAGAAACTCGACGGTTTCATACGCGTAGCAGAGCATAAAACTCCTTTTCGGTGTGCGACATAAGACTCGCTAACCGTTTAAGGTTCTTTCAACAAATATAACGATACAATTTTTAAACTAAGGGCCTGTTTCACAATGTATGGGTAAAGTAACAAATAGCTATGCAACACATAAATTATTCGAAAGATCCAAATAAGATACTTCGCGTTTCATGACGAACAGCGCTGTCTGACAGTCGTGAAACGCAAAAATAGCGGTTATCCTACCAGTAAGTAATAAATAGCTTATTTGGAACTTATCCGGACATTGTGAAACAGTCCCTTTATAACTTAAAACTAGAAGAAGTATGCGTTTAAAACTTGTTACGTTTTTATTTACATCAACCGAAAAAAATAATACGCTATGAGTCAGGTAGGAAGAGAGACCACTCAATGACCGGACTTCCTGGAGTGCCTATACAGAAATAAATATTCCTCATGATAGTTTAAACTAATTCATGTGCTCAAGTAAGCGCTCAGTAATAAGATGATTTTTCTTGACATAAATATCATTAGGACTCGAGAAAATCTAGCTCTCACAGCAATTTATAAAGATTCTCATTATGCAAGTCATATTTTATACTAAAAGAGACAGTTTCACATCTTTCGTCAGGACGTACCAAATGATCTTAACGTATTATTGCAAAATTTTTAGATAGTTTAAAAAAACAGGAGATACATTTCTGCGTATTTAAAAAAAAAACTGTCTCAACTTACCAGTACGATAAATAATACCAGTTTAAGGGTCTGTCTGTCTGTCTCACAATGTCCGGATAAGTTCCAAATATGTCATTTATTACTTATTGGTAGGATAAACACTATTGTTGCGTTTCACGACTGTCAGGTAGCGCGAAATTTCTTTTGACATTTTATCTTCCGAATAACTTATGTGATGCATAGCAATTTGGTACTTAATCCATATATTGTGAAACAGGCCCTTAGGGTCATAATAATCAATACTCAGACAGCGAAGTAAAACAAAGCAGGCCTAATTTATTCTTTTACGAATCGAAAACCATGTTATTTTTTGCCGTAATCACATTTGCAAATAAAGTCAAGAGGAAACGATGAAACAAAAACGTTTTTTACTAACGAAATGAACGCTGCTTTAACGATAAGAGAGATAACGGAGTTATAGAGAAAAGTTCTACAGTTTGATAATGCCTACAAAAACCGTAATGGGTGTATCACTCATATTATATCACAAAACTATCTGTTTTTTTTAAACTCAAGAACTACAACAAGAAATTTATTGAGGTTCTCAATTCACCTTAGGGTCCTTCAAGAAAAGAACGTACAAATTATTAAAAGGCCTGCAACGCAATCGCGAGTCCTCTGGCATCAAGAGTGTCCATGGGCGGCGGTATCACTTAACATCAGGTGAGCCTCCTGCCCGTTTGCCCCCTGTTCTATAAAAAAAATATTCAAGCAAGCAAGAATTAGGTTCATTTTTCAAGGTTTACTGGTGATAATTACCAAGCCAAGCCAGTTTCCATTTGTACAAAATAATATAAGTGTATCTTGCTTGTGATCTATACACGTTCATTTATCGAGTAGATTCTGTGGAACCGCTATCGTCCCAAGTCCATTATTTATTTAACCAATTTGTCTCAGTAATTCCCCAGTCTTTCTTCCTTTCAAATTAATATAGTTAACAAACCCGTATTCTAAGATTTATCTTGCGCCAGTTTTCAATCTAACCCAGATTTTATACGGGAAATGTTTAACTTTTGTATTAGAACATCTTAGGGTAGATTATACTTAATGAAAAAAAAAAGCGTGCGTACAAAGTACACATATCAGAAGTGAAACTCCTTTGTAAATCTTGTAAAGTTTGTAAATCTATATTCACACTGTATACGTATAAATAAATAAAAAAAACCTGCGTTTATACTGCACAAGAGGCTATGCGACAGAATTTCTTATAACTATTACACGAAACGAATACATAAAAACAACAGCGTTTATTTTTTCTCTCTCAATCGCTCTCTCACTTTTATTCAACAAAAAAGCTGCACATCTTCGTGACGTGCAAAAAATTTTACCATCATACGCCTAAAGAAGTTTTACTTCCAAAAATTGTTTTTATATTAAAAACCATTACAATTGTGTATATATATAGATTAGTATCATCAAATTCCTAAACAGTGACAAGCTGGGATTTAGTGACGAGCTTTAGAAAATATTGATGACCAGCATTACTTGACTTAATTAAGATTACACGATGTCTGAGTTATGTCATCTCTTCGAAGCCGGAGTTACTTTACTAAGCGTTGCTTCTTGGAATAAGCTTTGTTACTCGGTTCTAAGGTTAGAGATTTAACTTTATTATAACATTGTAAATTCCTAGGCTATATCATAATATCCCAAGGCCCAAGTGCCTTAAGCATGTGACTTCATTCCTCTGGTCCTGCATTCATTCCCTTACTGAGCATTAGTATGCTTTCCATATGCGCATTTAACACTCGCGAATTAAAGTACAGCGTAGGAAAACGTGAAGAATACGGCATGCCTAAGACACATGAAGACAACGGCGTCTATCAGGCATAGAAAGCTGATTCTTCTGCCTATTTAAATCACGAAACATATACACAAATTGTGAGGCCTGGATTCAAAAGGATCTAGCACCATTTCTTTCTTATATGCCCCATCTTCAATAAGTTTTTACAGTACTTATTTATTATATTTTAAATAATTAATTAATAAAAAATAACTAACTTGAAAATAAAATAACTAATATATATCATTTTAAAAGGAGTCCCTTGCGGCAAGGTATCGAAGATACAGCGTTTCCCATTAGCTAGACTAAATCTTTATCCGAAGTAGCTGCCAGCTCTTCGGTCTCCTGTGATGTCGACTAACCTTTTTGCTTAAAAGCTTTATAGCGCTGGGACCCCACGGGTCTCGATACCGAATGGGACAAAATCATATACGGAGCCTAGACTCCTGTATTTGCAAGCCGCACCCCTGCTGTTGTTTTTTATAGTATAAAATTACATAAACAATTTGTTTTTAATAAACAGTTAATTTTCGCTTCAGAAATATTACCTTTAGGGGCTGTTTCACAATGTATGGATAAAGATGTCGTACCTAACAGTATCTTGTCATAACTTAATAAAGGTATGAGAATTAGCAGTGAGACGAATTACGAGCGTCTCTTTGTAGTTAATTAACGTTTCGTAATCATAGTCGCGGAAACAAAGCGAACGAGTGCAATAATCCACCCGTCGCCACCACATTTAATTACATCCGTGCTATACAAAATATAATATAAAACGCGGGGTACAGACAAGAAAAAAGCGTTTAAATTCATTATCACGCAATTAGGTTTTAAAATATAACATCTTTTACTTGTATAAACACGACTTATATTATTTTTATAACCAGACGTTTCGAGTGTATTTTAGCCATTGCAGTCACAGAATGACTGCCACCTCGAGTTTATAGATACTTGACTTTGATACTATTCGTTAACAGATTATTATGACTATGAAATTTATTGAGAGAATCTATTGAAATCTGCGAAGTTGGTTTAATCCCCTAAATGAACAAAAATGGCTAATTGTGTTCCGTTCTATTTCAGTGTGGCTTTTGTTTAATTATTTCATTCAATCCAAAGACTTTCTCATCCTATGAGATCCCAACATAATTTTATGTCCGCAATAAAATCTTAAATTATAAAGGACTTATCATACACCATATTGCCCTAGCCCTATCGAGACTATGATATGCCATGCTTGTGCATTATTAATTGACCATCATTTTAGACTTATTTTACTGTAATCTATGTATATATTCCTCTTCATTCTTAAGCCATTTTGTGCGACTTATCTGACTTACCTCGGTCAGACGCATAAGCATGGTGAAGTAACCAGGTATATAAAACTTTTAGTAAGTGACAAACTTTATTTTTGAATTAATAGTAGTTGTATTCTGAAATTATTTATACGTTTTAAATGACTAATTATTAAAACATCCAAACAAGTGTTCATAGTCGGCAGTATTAACTCAACTCCCTCTCCACCCGGTAGTAAAACTTTAAAGCTCTTTAATGTGCTTGAAATAGGTAGACGTTAAATTGTAGGTTATACATTCATAAAACTCCAGCCAATCTAGTAATTACGATTGCATGTTGGGCTTCATAAAGTTTATACCCCGTTCGCATGACGTAAACGTTACGTCACTAACGGCATATCAGCAACTCGCTTATCTCAGCCTTAGGCGATTAACTCCAGTCTATTATGTAATCACTGAGAAGGTAATGATCCTCATTTCTCGCTAAATGATCACTTTCTTTATACGATCTTAGAGAAAAACCTTTTTCACTTGACTGCTCTGACAGTAACAGATGCTTATCGTGAATAATTCGTAATTTGAAAGTGGAATCGAATTTAAATTGCATGAATTTTTAAATTAATTTATGCTGTGGTTGATTTGGAAAATGAATCGTCTTTATTTTTGTTCTCTCTTTTTTATAGTAAGAACGAAAACTACACTTATGTGCCATTAATAGAACCATTAAAAATAGTGCTTGGTGCAGTTTTAATTTACGAAACTAGTATTGAGAAATAGTTTTTCGTATTTCTGACAATGAGTACAACTTTTTAATTATAAAATCTTGATTTTCCATCTGACGTAATAATAAAAGAGATAAAGAGAGATAATAGAAAAAGAGAAAAATACAGAATACAATTTTCCTTTATTACCGAAAATTATGTCTTCGAAACGTCCAGTATTACCTTAAATCATTTAGTACAGATTTAAATAGGTTAACCATAGATCTAATCAGGAGATAAACTAAGTCTTTCTATGCTTTAATCTTAAAACTATTGGAAAACGTTATTTAGCTGATGTATTTAGTAATAAACAATTTTACTAAGAAACTATATATATATATACAAAGATCTTGCCTCAGTGCGGCTGTTAGGTTCTTTGAATTAAGTAGCGTTCTTTTAAAATGAGAATTCGTCAAGTGTCGTTGTGGGCTCGTGGCGTTTCAGTTGAGTTTTCTGCCGTACGAGCTGTACTTGAATGTACGTATACGTTTGAACCCCGGCTGTTCTCTAATGCACTTTCTGTCTTCGTACATTGAACACTCGCTTTTTGAAGAAAAACATTTTCCGGTAAGCCTTGGACCCAAAAAGTCGACTGCGTGTGTCAGCCACAGAAAAGCTGATCGCCTTCTTACTGTCAGAAAGAACAAACGATCACGAAACAGATACAGAAATCCAAGGTGGTATCACCATTGCTTTTTTTAGAATTCGGTAAAGCCAATAAAACTGCCTAGATAGAAATTCTTTTTTCCCATTTGTTTTAATTTGTGCTTGAATCACATTTCTATAGCCATAATTTTCCGTATTGATTAAAACATTCTATCTTCTATAAAGGCAATTTCACGGAATAATTTATGACTTCTTAGTTTTGATGTACAAGAAATTGATTCTGTAAATAGAATAGAACTTAGTGCGATGTGTGGCTGTGGCTATGCGATAAGTATATGTCAGTGTTTTATTAATATCTCTGTATATATAATCTCGTGTCACAATGTTAGTTCTCGTTTCCTCTGAAACGGCTTGACTGATTCTTGTGAAGTTTAATATGCACATTCAGTTGGTCTGAGAATCGGCAACTATCTGTCCAGCCCATTTTATTTTTTATTTTTTAGACAAATTCTTGTTTTTAATTTTTTATAATTCAGCATACAAAAATACATACCTACCACTCTTAATTTTCATCCCTCTACAATAAACCTCTATTTTTTATTTGTTAATTAAAAGCTTATGAACTCTGAGGCTCATAAAGAGAAAAATTCACAGAACAACCTAAAATGTCTTCATTCAGGAAAACCGAACAGTCTCTAGGGTAGCATAGCAAAATGTTTCGTGTTGGTATGTTCTAAAAAGGTCGGCTAGGAGAAACGAAGTTCGCGGGGCAGCTAGTATGCTATGTAAATATAACATAGTATACATATAATATTTTGTTTATTTACTGATTTATTATATATATATATATATATATATATATATTTCTCAGATGATGAGACCACTTAATAAATAGTTTAATAGGAGAGGCTAACCAAACAGCCTGTATGCGAGTTTCTCAAATCTGAATCTGAAAACTTTCTTTTACCACCATTAAAAAATTCTTTGTTGAAGAAATCGTCGTGAGATCATAAGAGAATAGAAGGAACCATAATATAACTAACAAATAACATAGAGAAAATTTTTTCTTGATAGAATTTGATTCGATTCATCATCATCGCGAAACCCTGATTTGACAGCGGTCATAATTTTTCTATAACATTTTTATAGTAGGTACATTTTTTCTTTAGCCTCAAAATAGGCTTCAGTTTTGGCTATTTCAAATTCAAAATCATTTATTCAAGTAGGTAACATAATGTACACTTATGAACGTCAAAAAAAGAAATATACATTAAATTCACTCTTCATCACTGCAAAATAGATAAGGTAGGCGGCTAGGCGCCTAACACAATAATTGTTAAAGAAAATATTTAGATAATTGTGCATTATATGACTTACGGTATTTTAGTCATCAATCTAATTAATAACATAATGTTTAAATAATTTACCAATGATACAAAGAACAAGAGCGATATTTTTTTAATGAATAAAATAAAATACACGAGGATAATGGTACTCCAGAGAGCCTGGCTGAAAATTAGGAACACTTTACATAAGTTTAATTTTACTAAGGGTATTATTTTACGTTAAACGCTTCAGAAACTTAAACACTCACCTTAATTTGAAAGAAATGAGATTAAAAATCTACCTTCATAAGTACCAATATTCTTTTTAGAGTTCATGTATTTTTTTGCTTTTCCGATGTACCGAATTTGATTGCAAAATAGACAAATCAATGAATTTTGTCAGGGTTACATTTAAAACCATTATTATCCCGAATTTCCACGTCTCTGTTATAAGTATCTGTCTTCTTTTATTACAGCGTGAATAAAATTTGACAGAAAGAGGCGAAAGAGGTTTTATTTAATTTACCTAATTAATTAAAACTCCTTATTTATAGCATGATTATGTAGTGTAAAATTTAATGTAATTTGTTTTGTTATTTATAAGTTAATCAAAGTAAGGCGCACACTAGTGATATTTATACGAGATAGTCGCCTTAATAGAAAATATACCTCTTAAAAACGGCAGGTTATTCCTTTTTTATTATTATTTTCATAATTGACAAACTTTTATTCCGCGTAATATTTGTGAATTCTTGCAGTCAACAAAAAAAAATTCTTTATGAGCATAAAAATATTTAAATTTCAGTTACCCTACTCTGCATATCACTGGCATCAGGATTATGGCAGCAATCGATACGAAGCCGTGTACTAAGTGAAATCAACAACATTAAAGCTGGTCGCATGTTAAGAGAGGGGTACTTCCTTTTAATAATTAAACAACTTTACTGACTCTAGGCCGGTTTAAGAATGGACTTGCATCAGACACAAATTTGGATTTCTATTTCAAAACCAACACTCAGACCGTCAGCACCTTTAATAAAGAAATTCCAAATCGTATCCCAATCTCGTCCTGAGAACTGAAAAAACTTCATACCTTGACAGTGGTAGAACTAGGCCTTTTAATTTGACTTAGTTCTAGAATACCCTAAGACCTGTTTATGCAAGTTTTGCTTATATATAATCCAAATCCAAAACTTATAACACGTAATTTTGTTAAACAAATTTTGTATCGTATACCTACAGATTACAAAATAAATTACCAGCAAATCGATATATTTAATGTGACTAAAAAATTCTTAAAAAAATATTTAAAAAACTTAAGTATCTTTGACTAATAATGGCTTTGTTTGTTCCTTCATATTAAATATATATTTTAATCTACCAATCAATCAATCTTAGAACTATGCTTTGTAAAACTGTGCTTTATGTTTCTGTTTCAATGTGTATTCCGTTTTGGCTTTTGTGTGTAATGTAATTGTTTCGATATTTTTTAGTGATTAACTGTAGGAATACTTAAATAAAATAAATAAATAAATAAAATAAACGTTTGTGGTAAACTTAATTTGGAAGTTATATTAGGTGACGAGTCTACTGCGCCTGCTTTTATGATAACTATTTATATTATCCATTTTTTATAGGAATGAAACGTCGCAAGAAGTTAAACGACATTGTGTTTGTTCAAAAATATACGACCCTGTATGTGCTTCAAATAACAAGTCATACTATAACATATGCCATATGGAGTGTGAGAACGAGCCTAATACCGTATTTGTCGTACATCAAGGGAACTGTATACCGTACTAGAAGATAAACATTTGTAGAAAAAAATAATTCAATTGTTTTTCTCCTCGCTATTGCTGCTTTCCTGGAAATTTTGAAAAAACCACTTAACGTAAGGACGGCTTAACTTTGAGTTTATAATTTGATTAAAATTGTTTATTTTCAATATAAATGTCAGTTTAAAAATTCTTAAAGGGCCGGCAATGCACTCGCAAGCCCTCCGGCATCGAGAGTGTATATAGTGGGCGGCGGTATCACTTAACATTTATTTTTATTTTTTTATTAATGGAGCTGCGAACCCACCCCTGACTTTTGCGTATCAGGGACCTTGTATTGCTGTATTTATTTGTTCATTCATTTTTTTTTACAATACAATATATATATATATTTAATATATTATGTTTCTTACAGCAGTTTTATACATTCATATTTACTTAACATTTTACATTTTCTAGTTTAGTGTAGTGTTTCTTTATTTTAATTGTATATTTATTTTCTTAGTTTTCACTTAACATTAGGTGAGTCTCCTGCTCGTTTGCCCCCTGTATATAAAAAAAAGAAAGTTCTATCACTTTAAACTGACAGCATATAATTCATTGGGTTAAGGTAAGTTAAGGTTAACTCTACCGGAGGTCGTACAATCGTATAGCGGTTTCCCACCAATGCATTATTCTTTTTATTTACGCAATTACACTTAATCCTAACGATGACGATCACGAGGAAACCGGCACCTTCTGTATTAAAAACTCGAAACAATTATGCTGTGAATCACAGACGAAATAGTTAAAATATGTACAATTAATATTGTTATTCGTAAATACTATTTTCCATTAAGTCATTCAATCAATTCGTTTTTAAATTAATTCGAACAACAAATATTTATAAAGGTCAAAAATGGCTGATGGTTGACCGCAATAAAATAAAAATAATCGTTTGCCATATGTTACGGAAAATTAGTACGATATTTTTTATCCTGCACGTGGATGTTGACATACTCATTTATTTCAACGTGCCGTTTTAAATATTTTATTCGCACAATAACGTTTATTGTGCTTTGCCTCTTTGGTATCAATTTACCTTTTGCATTTTTACTTGTACCCAACGGTTATATTTTGTAAAGTATTCCGTAACATTTTAATTAATTAAAGTTCAAAAGTGTCTTTGTATATCTATGATATATTTAACAAGCCCATATCTACTTTTTTATTAGTTGACCTATATGCCTGTTGTTTTAGAAATGATTTTTTATTAAATTCCAATATAACATAACTTTTATTGTACGTATAAATACAATATATCTTCAGTGCGATCAAAGTTTTAAGGCAGTTTTACTTCCATTAGCAGTGTTATTGCGTATCGCGTTTAATGAGTGTTTGTTGATCATTATAACGAATGAAAAATTGTAAAGCATGATCTAAAGTATCCAATTAAAAAGACATAATAATCACCGAAAAAACATCATAGTTACCGTGTATTACTATAACAGTGTATTACTTAAATGTGACTAACAAAAAACAAGTAAAAAAATTGGTTTTTTACTTGTTTTACATTACCCTTTCTACAACAAAATCTCACTTGAAATGCTTATCGTTTATTAACCTGGTACAATTTTCGGTTACCATCAAAAAAAATGTAACTCAATGGAATAGTTTGTACAGTAGACAGCATTCAATTTGACTTTACTGGTTAGAAAAAACTTATAGTGATATGACTTTTATTTTCCAAGAATAAATAAACCATACTGAATTATAAACCATTACTTACACATACAAGTCGAACTGATAAACTCCTATTTTCCAGTTCGTTTTAAAAAAGAAGACAAAATGCTTATGGATTATGCTTTTAAATAATAACAATAAAATATTAAAACAAACTGAAGCCTCAAACCTTATTTGAAGTAGGTGTAGCAGTAAAAAAAATACCGAAAAATTAGATAGTCTGGACTGGTAGAGGATAGATCGACCACAATTAGTAACAATTTCCACGGGTTCAGAGAGACATCAATAGTGCAGCAAGCATCATAAGGCGACCTTTAGCAATGAAGATAATGTCTGAGAAGAGAAAAGCTAAATATATTGAAACTCCTTCAAAAATCTCATCAATATTTTTCATAAAAAAGGAATTATATCATGAAATGTCGTTTGCATCACCGTTACGTGCCCCGTTGCCATATTTCCTGAAAACCCCGATACACACGGCTGCGAAGACTTAGAAGTCTGCGACGTGATCGATTCGTATAAATATTAAACTAATTATGTGAAGTGCTACTGTAAGCTTACAAACGAAGAAGAGCATTTTTGAAATTTAATAAAAACATATTTTTGTTGGGTGGCACCTCTATCGATAGTCTATCTCTTCTCTCTATCTTTTCTTCTTTTTCGTCAGTTTTGAACGTAAGCTAAACTTGCTGTCAAAAATGACATATAATGATAATGACAGCTGACGCCGCCATTACTCCTACATTTACTTTGTATTGATATGAGGTTTATAGATTTATGAATTTTGATTTGTTTGAGAAATTTGTTTAATTATGAGAAAGTACAATTAGAAAAAAAACATTAAAAATACAATTTTTTGCTGAAAAGCAAAAACTGCCTGAATCTGTGACAAAATATAAATAAACTCCTTTCTCACATAATTATGTCTTAATAATTTTAAATGACTTTTTAATTTAATTTCAACTTTACTACAAAATAAGTACCTTAGGTTATATGACCTTCAAGGCCGTAGTTCCAACATTCGTTTCCAAAAGTCTTTTACGTTTTATTATAAATTGCTTCTCCATCCTTCGATCGATCAACGGCTCACTGTTCCAACTCAATGGATTGAGATAAATATACTCTATTCATACACTGCATTTTCAGATATCGCACTTTCAATTCTAACACTACGACGAAGTAAATTTTTTTTTAATATTTTAAAGTTTAATACTCGTATATTGTCATAAACCATTCGTTTACGTATGTTATCATTTTCGACGCCTATAGTAAACATACGTCCAAAATATGGAAATTCTATATCTGGTTACTGCCCGATAGAATTGGGGTATTGTCATATACAAATATTCTAAATTCAAAATACCATTCATGATAAGGATTTTTGAGATAACCTTATTAATAAACATTATAAATTAAATGCAACAATGAGATTTATTAATCTGTGAATGAAATGAGTTTGTATATGCTTTAAATATTAAAATTTGTAAATTTTGCATGTTTTTTAACAAAAATGATATAATTTCATATATAACACAGATTTAGTTAGGCCGTTATCAGTGATTTCTTAAATCAGCTTCAGATCAGAAGTAATTAACAGACTCAGATGTCTATATCAACTATAGGAGTCAGCGAAATAACTTAAAAACCGAGTTGGCTGGTAACAAATCTGTCCCGCGAGTGAGCTCTGGAAGAAATATTTAAAAATCGAATAAAAAAAAGATTTGTGTACCCTACTTCATTACCAATAAATATCAAAGACGGTAGCTCAAAAGGTTATTCATCGTTTAATAAATTCTTCATAATGTGAAATTCGGAATATAGAAAATTATCACGTCATTTTCCGAGGGGAATGTCATTAAATGTGTATTGAATATCATTTACATCTATTTATTTGGGGTCCTTTGATGAATATTTTATTATTCTCAAAGGCGAGAACCTTTTCCATGATTTTGTATATCTCATAGCTTACCCGATTGACATTTTATTAGAACGCATAAATATGTATGTTGATATAGATGTATTAAAATATGTATTGAGAAAAAATTACTTTACAGAATGTAGAGAGGTTTTTCTTATACTCATATAGATACGATTTACGGTAAGTATAGCCAAAATTAATTATTAGCCAAAATTAGCTTAATTTATTTATTTTATATATTCACACTTCGCTGCAAAGAAACACAAATAACACAATACATAAACAAGGGATTCAACGGGCGGCCTCATCGCTAACAAGCGATATCTTCCAGGCAACCTAAATTAAATCTTAGGCAGAGTAGTTTTTTAAATGTTTACGCTAACTTCAGCCGCTTAGCAAATATTTAAATAAGTTCACCATAGCCAACTACTTACATTAGAAATCATATTTTATTTAAGTTAAGTTTTCTTCCCTATTTTTCACATAAAATACAATTACCTTACATAATTTCGTTTAATTTTAATATGTTTAACCTAAGTAAGCACTCTGTTTAATGGTAATTATCTTATTTATACAGAGTTTACCGAACCTCATTACACAAATATCGTGGTTTTCACATTTTATAGAATAATTTATTGTGTCTAGAAAGTTAGTTACAATATTTATTTCAAGAGAACAATTCCGAAATTAATTTATCAAGCAACTACATTCATAAGGAGATAACCATATTGTATATTTTATATAGAAATAAATTACCATATTATGAGAGAGAGAGAGAGAGCAGAGAGCATAAAAAGCACCACTCTATGACGTACGAATGCAAAATGTAACCAAAATTAAAATCTGCAAATCTCATTCTTATTTTATTTTGTTAACGTCAAAACTCTTGAAGCATTTTAAGGTGCATTTCGTGTTCTAGGTCTAGTAGGGAAGGCTCTTATGGTGAGAGGCCTTCAGTTTGAGATACCGGTAAAGTACGTTTAGCAAAAAATTCATATCTCCAAGCTAAGAGCCAATATTTTGACGAAAATTTCTTTGAGGTTTTAGGGCACATTATAAAATAGTTGATCCGCTGCTACTTATCTTACGAATGCATAATTTTTATAAAAATCATTATCTCTATTGTATTCCTTTGAGCACCTTCAGTATATTTATCACTAGAACATTTCGTAATGCCTTGCTATCCATTATTCTTAATTCAGTAGATCTTTCTCACGCAATATACTAACTGCTTTTTAAAAATAGAAATAAGTCTTAGGGTCTGTTTCACAATGTGCGAATAAGTTCCTATTTATTACTTATTGGTAGGATAAACACTTTTGTTGCGTTTCACGACTGTCAGATAGGGCGAAGTTTCTTCGGAACTTTTATCTTCCAAATAATTTATGTGTTGCATAGCTATTTGGTACATTATTCATACATTGTGAAACAGGCCCTTAGTGAAATACTTTTTAACTGAGACTATTTCATATTTGAACTACTCCAAACACAAATACACTGGCTATAAATAAGACTTCCCAAGAGAAATCTATAAGAGGTGTGTTATTCTTTTATTCATCATAAATCAATTTATTAATAACCTTGCACCATTCAAGTTTTAATAAATTAGTGGCACTAAAATCTTATTATACTGCTTTAAGACCCATTTCTTTATCATCATCATTTGTTTTTTTAATATGCAAGTAGTAGAACTATCTAGTCCATTGGTGCACAGCCGAGAATCAATCCTCAATCCTACCACCTCAGCGATGAGTGTACGCTGAAACTATTCTACTCGACTATTCAAATGTTATTATTTGCAAATATGTAATATTGTCGACATCTTGCAACACGACAGTTGCGAGTCAGAGCATTTTCTGACAATTTCAAGGCATTTGGCGGTTCGCCAGATGAAACTTATAGCCATTGTACAGCCACTCTAATGGACTTAGGATTGCAGGCAATTGCGTCAAATCACTTTCAAACATTCTATCATCATGAGCCTATCCCAATAAATCAAAATATATTTAAACTACAAGTCCGTGATGTTTTCGTGAGAAGCCTATTTTACAAGAGATTGTTATGATAACCTATCAATAGTGTAAGGCTATCAGAACTGGATTATGGAGCTACAAATAAAATCTACTTGTGAGGGTTTGAAGTAAGACAGTCAACAGACGACCACTGGTCATATATAAAAAATATATATTATAAATATATAAGATTTTTTTGTTGCTATATTACAAAACACTCTGATCAACCACAAAACAGTAACAAAAACCAGCGTCTGTAAAAAATTCAAAAATAGAATTAGCTTTAAATATAAAAAAGCTTTTAAAGCTAAAATAAGAAACAACTATTGCTATATTATAGAACACTCTGATCATCCACAAAACAGTAACAAGAACCAGCGTCTGTAAAAAATTCAAAAATAGAATTAGCTTTAAATATAAAAGCTTTTAAAGCTAAAATAAGAAACATCTATTGTTATTATGAATTGAATTGATAGCGTGTCATTACAATCAGTGAAGATGTAGCCAAAGTGACTTCTCAAATCTCGGATCCCCTTGTGCAACGGCGTCATTTAAATACTTATGCCGCATTTACATTAAGCCGTAGTGTGCAGGGAAGTGGGCAGGACGAGTGTGTAAACGCGATACGTACGACGGCATAATATCTATAAAAGAATTCTCTTTTTAAAATTCCCGATCTCTCGTATAAAGTGCGATATAAAGTTACAATTAAATAGAATAACCCTATACAGTATACACAATCTGGATTGCAGACAATGTGAGAATGTGGCAGATCGCTCGTTATGATAATAATATGCTAGTTACGTACATTTCCATACAGCTTAATATACAGTCAAATAGAAAACTATAGCTACTGCGAGCTAACATTTAACTTTAAGTAAACTGAATAGTTTTAGTTCTCTTTGTTTATTTGCCAGCCTAAATAGATATTGTTCAGGGAAATACATTGTAAATATAGTGATCTAGCAGCCCCTGCGAACTTCATTTCAACTTATTTTTTTTTACTTAGCCTAGCTTTTTAATAAGTACTTACCATCTCCAAAGAGACTGTTGTCGCTTCTCTGAAACAAAAATCTAAATATTAAATAAAATTAAATGTTTCTATGTTTTTTATATGAAAGACGCAAACATTTCAAGGAATAATTTAAAAAAAAATGTTGTTGATACAGCTGTTCGTTTTGTGCATATCTTGCAATTGATATTTATTTATGCACCATCAATGTAAGCGATCTGTGAATGTTATAACAACCTTTTTATTTCGTTTGGTAATAAAATATAGAATGCAACTTCATTATCTATTTGTCCATTTCTAAGATAAAAACAATATTTTATATAGCACCTTAAATATAAACTTTGTATGATATTTTTAAATTGAAAATATTTAATCATTGTCTGACTACAGCTTTATACAATCTGCAAAGAGATGTTTTCTATAAAAACGAATTTTTCTATCCCACGAGATTTTTCCGGAAAACTTTCGTTTTATTATTTTGCCGTGTATTTTGATATAATAATGAGAATCAGAATCATTTCTCAAGGATATTATTTTAACGATGCAATGTTTCGTAATTTTATATAAGAATTAGTTTTAATTGAATAACCTTAGACGAAGCCTACTTACAACTGAACCTGACTTGTTTTTTAATAAACTAACATGAAAAATCCTTAAAATGAATAAATTCTATAACAAAACAATCAAAGTAGGTTTCTTCAAGTTAATCTATACGTTAAAAGTCACGGGAGTCTACTAGTATACATGTTTTTGAGGATACAATGATTTAAAACAATTATCGCGGTTCAATATTTCAGTATTCCGCCCGCGTTGTGGTTGTGACCACCGACACAAAATCGAAACCGTATTGCAATTAACGATTATTTAATATTAAACAATGCATTGTCAGATACATAAATTTGCTAGGTCGAGCCTGTGATCCGCGTGCATTTCAAAAGGACTTTACGTCTTTGTTTTAAGTTGTAACTTGAGTATATATACTCTCTCTCACGAATCTCTCCCAGTATGATGCAAAGATTGCCCTACAAAGAAACATGTCGGCGCAGACACCTACAAAATTTAGGATCAAAATTTGCTTTAATGTATTTAAGTTGCCATTAAGCATGTGATTTAACAATATACAATCATAAAACTGTTTGTGTAGGTTTGACGACAAAAATAGTTTTATTTAGATAAGAATCTTATGCCACTTTAGTCCAAATTCTTCACAAAACTGACGTGATATTTTGATACAAAAATCATTTACGTAAAAAACACGATTGCAATATCTAAATAATTTTCTCGCGCAAATCCTACAAACTTTTATTTTAAAAGACAATAAAGCTACAAGAATTGATATAAAACTTTAAAACAACAATTAAAAACTTGAAACTCGACGATTGCAGCATACTTGCTACGTTAAAATTATTAATTTTATGTCCCTATAAGAGAAGTAAGTCTTCAACACAATAATACCAGTGTTTCTTATACTGTACTATTATACTCTGCTTGGTAGATACTGTAACTACACATTGAGTTTTCACATCACATTACATCGTCTCAAACTTTTTCGTCTGTGTGTTGCATGTCGCGTGACGGTCGGCCGCGGAGTAGGGATAAAGTGAAAGGCGCTCGTCATAGCCAAGGCCAATATGGCGGTGCCTATAGTTCATAGCAGCTGACAGTTCATTTGTGCCAGTGCTCCACGCTATTTTGTTTATTACTGTCAATGTTAAATGTATAGGTTGTTTTAAATTAAAGTGAGTATAAATTAAAGTATAAAATTAGGATTGGTAAAGCGATTTTTATACCCTTAATGGAATATTATTCCAAAAAGGTTTAGTTAAATCTGTGTAATGTGAAAAACGTTTTACTTTTACGGTGGTTTCATAAAACCACACAATTCACTTTTTCTTCATTTAACATAATAATAATAATAATAGCCTTTATTCAGATACATTTTACATTATATATTTTATATACATTTAAACAAATTTCCATTTTAATCCAATTCTGGTGCATCTGTGTGCCCTTTTTTGGCAAAGGCCTCCTCCAAATCCCGCCATTCCTCTCTGCACTTTGCCACTCTCTGCCATGTACCACCTGCCGTTTCTTTAATGTGGTCATTCCACCTTCTCAGTTGTCTCCCTCTTTTGCGTTTGCTGTACCTTGGGCACCAGTTAAGCAGTTTTTTGCTCCACTTTTCTGTACCTCTTGCGATGTGTCCCACCCATTTCCACTTTAGCTTCTTGATTGTTATTGTAACATCTGTCAACATTGTTATTGTAATCAAATTCATTTAACATAATAGTCAAAAACCTGACTTTTAAATCATACAATGCAGTGGCGGTTTGACACATACGAGATATTCTTCATGTACAATATATTGAGGTCATATCAAAGATTATTTTCTTCAGGCTAAAGGTATAATAGGAATACGTCGTTTCTCGTCTCGCCTTTTTCGTCGTAATTATAAAATAAATAATACTTTAAATAACTTAACAATTCCTGTAAACGGCTAGCTTTCCATCATTTCAAGCCTCTAGGGAAGTAATTTCGTTTTGTTAGATTGAAATCTTCGCACAAGTTTTTTGGAATTCGACTCAATTTTGTTTAATACTTCATCTCTGATAAAATAGATTGAGGCTACCAATTAAGATAAAATCTATTGTGAAATATAAAGATCTTCTTAAGTATTTTTTTTATAGAACAGTTATAGTATATATAGTTATGATAATGGACACTTTCATTGCCAAAAGCGCGTTACCGGCTGTACGAAAATTATATATTGTTATATAACAGCTATAGAGCGTACCAATATATATACTTATTGGTACTCAAATGCTTCTAAGTGCCGACGGGTATCTCCTTTAATTGTCCAAGCTTCACAGCCGTACAGACAACACATTTAATAAAACAAGATTAAATCCATTTCACAAAGTTCTCGATTTTGTCTACTTCGTAAAATGTCAAAATACATGAATCCTCATAACATTAAAAATAGATTAGACAGACCCGCATTGAACCCAGTCATAATTTTTATCTCCAACTATTCAGCAAACTTTATTCAAAGGGTTGAAAATCCACATTTTTCACTCTAGAATTACGGACTTTATTTGTTTGGGACGTTAGTGCCCTTAGTTAATTGTAATTAAAAAGTTTACAAAGCCAATTTAGGGTCCAAATTAAGGTTTCAATGCCAAAATGTAATTATGGCGGTTGAAATTTTGTTGTTCGAATGAAATTAGGTAGCCTCACCTCATGTTAAAAGTAAACTTACACTTTTCCGGAAGACATTACTTTTTTGTTAATTCGATCTCTCCCTGAATTCTAAAAATCATGATTGGCCATTAGCTTTTTTTAAGTCTAGCTATTGGCTTTATCCATTGTAAATTCAAACTCAAAATATTCATATAGGTAAACAAGTACACTTATGATCATCAAAAAAAATGAAATGAATTGTAAATTTACTTATACTACTAGCTCGCAAGTCAAGGGCGCAGTGCGGGCCTGAAGAACTGGCAAGAATCTTTCCACCACTCTTTTTAATCGCTAAGTTTTGAGTCATACAAATTGTTTGAACTGGAGCAAATCCAATCCCAAGGATTAGAATCATTTAAGTATTCGTCACATTTTTGTATGTGTACAAGAATGTAAGCCTTCAGGCCTCGGGCATGTAATCATTTTAAGTAATATTAATCGTATAATTAAATGTTTTGCTGCACAAAAATTAAGTCTATTAGAAACTGACTATTATTTGAATGAAAGGTAAACGTAAAAAAACATTCAAGTGAAAAAAGATCAAAACAAGAGTATACAGGGATCGATATTAACTTCAATGTGAAAAATGTAACAAAGAAAGCAATAAAAGCTCAGTGTAGGGGAGTTTAATAATTTATTAAGGTAGACATTTGTTACCTTATGCCTGTTTGACCTTATAAATTTTATACCCAGAAGTTATGACCCGTGATAAAATGTATAAGCCAATGTTTTTTATATGATATCAAAAAATATGCGTTGTTTTAGAACCCCTTTCGAACACTGAAATGTGTAAATTCCATTACGATCGTCATCTTCATTTGAATATTGCCTTATCTGTATATTGTAACGAAAAAAATAATTTTATGTCTCAAGAAATATTTTTCGTCTAACTTTTCGTGATGAAACGTGATTATTATACAATCAATGAAAATATATGTAAAATTAGTCAATAGAAAGTGATTCTGAAGTAGAAACATTTAACGCTTATAGAATTAGTCAGTAAATGTACATAAAATAATTAAAATAAAAACTATTTAAAAAAAATATTCTTTTCGGATTACTCTTACTATTCCACAGCCCCTATTATATATAAAAATATATATATATCTATAATATAATATATATATATATATATATATTTATATATACAAATATTAGGTTTACAATAACTGATTTAATACGTACATGAAACAAAACACATTTGATATACGAAAATAATACTTTAATAACGTTGAATGACTAATATAGGTACATATGACATATTAAGACTAATATTATGCTAATAACAAATTATAGTTGTAATCTTATTTTTAACCGTAAAATATGTTGGTATAAAATATCGAAATTCCTCAAGCCATCAAAAGTAAATAAAGCTTTTAACGAACTTTAGTTGAACCAAAGACAACTAACTCAAATACGAACGCATTGTTCTATGTTCTATGATTTATACTGTAGTTTCATAATTAATAAAATTGCATTTGAATCGTGTAATTGAGTTTGCGACTTAAGCGGACATATTTAAGCGTCCATATTATTGCAGTCGAGATAGCACTAACTCATCCTTTTGCTAATTCCAACAAACGCATCGTTACGAAGATTGAACTCTGCAATGCAGATCTAGAAATAGTTTCGGAGTTAGTGATCATTTTTTTAATAATTGGAATGGTCTTTTATACACGAAGATTCCCTTAAAAGAACATAAAATATAAAAACCCTTTTGATGAAAATTATATTAAGTTTTTAGTCATTCTAATGTTTCTGTTGTCTTAATAAACGCACGATTTCGTCATTCCTATTACATCCTCACCAACGGGTTGACTCGCCCGTGACGATCCTTCTTACAGAAACGTCAAGATGGTTTTATAATTTTAAATTCAATAAATCGTTAATACATACATTGTTACATTATAAATATTTAAATTCAACACCAGCGACGGTAGTGAAGTCAGCACTTCAAAAGTGCATTCTTGACCAGGTAGCTTAAACTTTCTAACTACCAACTTGGATTTCGAGTAGCAAGAAGTACCACGATAACTTATTGAGCTTCGGGTGTAGTGTTGGTGATAATAAAAGTTGTGGATAATGAAGGACAAGTTGATGCAGCCTACTTTGATATTAAAAAGCATTTGACGTGGTTGACAATGATGTGCAGTTGCAGAAATTAGCAGAAGTTTGTTTACGTTTATGGCATGTCCCATGACAGATATATTGTTGAATGACATTCGATCTTAAAAATATTATACTTGGTCTGGCACAGGGGAGTAAGTTCGCACCTTTAGAAGATTTGTTCATGGAAAATTATATAATAGGAGTAGAAGATACAAAATGTTTTCTATTCGCAGACGATCTTAAATAATCACTTAATAACATGTACTTAATAACAAGTAAATTTATGGATGAAAAATCGACAGCAGCTGAGCGCAGAAATCTGCGACATTTGCTGTTATCTCTTTTTTCAGAGCACGAACACCGATTCTCTATAATAATAACATAGAGGAACAGCCAAGATGAATAGAATTTTCGGGATAACATTAAAAGAATTTGTAAAAAAATAATGGAATTCAGGATTCATTTTGCGTATTGCCAAATATTAAAGCAATAATAGCATTGCATAATTCACTCGTTAGGAGCCACATCGGATATAACTATATGATATGCGAAAAAATATACGAGCGAATTCAGTATAAATTATTTACCTCATTTACATAAGGTTGTGTGGAATGTACCCATTTGACCCAGGTTTACATTAGAAGTGTTGAAGAGACTTAGGCTAGTAAGCGATCGCAATTGCTTGCAGTGCCTCGAGAGCGTTGAAATTTACTAGGACAGCGACATGACAAATAATATTCAGTTTCATGTATTTTAGAATGTACGGTGTGTACTCTTTTTATTAACTCATGTATCGAACATTATTTATTCTTGGTTCTATGGGCTGCATCCCGCTAAGAGTACGCCGAGATCAGTTTAATTAATCAGCGGTTTAGGCGGTTTTAGGAAACAACTAACATGCAAAAAAATATATATTTGTACACTTTGAGACTTATTCAAATGTATCTTAAGACATAAGAAAAAAAAGGAAAACAAACATTGTATTTTAATAGCAATAAGAAAAAGTTTTGCTACAGCGTACAAAAACGAAACAAAAATATCGAACAAATAGAAACTAAATAAACAATCTATTTATATAAAAGACAATATCAAGCGACTAAGCAACTCTTAGCCTAAACTGGGCAAAGGCTTCGTCACTCCACGCTTCGCAAGATCTACCAAGTTTCATTGATTTCAGTTCTACTTTCCTATTTATAGCACGGAGTTCCGGACTTGTTTGCTTTCTTTGAGATTTAGAAAAATATTGTAGTTTTCAACACTCAATTGAATTATGAAAATATTTCAAAAGTATAAAGTCATTGCTAGAGAACTTTTGATTTTCATATTAACAAATTGACGTTTGGCAAAATTACATTGATCTTTTTTGTCTATTGACATCGTCGTTATTTGAAACGTAAACTGTTAGTTATGAAAATACAGGTTAAGTTAAATATTGAAATCCAATGTCTTGGATTCTACAAAAATTGGCTTCAAAAGTAATTCCCTGAATAGTATTTTTTTAAAGTTACAGGAGGCAGACGGGCAGGAAGCTCACCAGATATTAAGTGACACCGCCGCCCGTGAACTCTCGCACTGCCAGAACGCTCGCAAGCCCGCTTCCGACCTTTTAGGAATTTATACGCTCTTTTCTTGAAGGACTCAAGTCGAATTAGTTCGGAAATATTTCAATGGGCAGCTGGTTCCACATAGCAGAAATTGCCTTAGAAATCGCTTAGTTGTGGATCAACGGACCTAAATGTGATACGGATGGTAACGCAGCTGCAGGTATGAGTCCGAACAACTAATCTGAACATTCTCCATCGTAAATACGGATAGAAGATGCAGACAGAACTCTACGCAACAACAAGGGATCAAGCAGCTCAGAAAGGAACTGGTCATTGAATTCGGTTTATTTTCTTAAAACATTTTCCTGTTAAAGTCAATGAATGCTTGTGTCTATTAAATATTTTAACATTTTTAAAATTCGTGCTTATTATTTATTTCATATAAAAAAATATTTCTACATTGTATAAAACCCTGACAAATAAAATATTTGTATTATTTAAAAGAGCCTGTATTATACCCAGTAATTAAACAATGGAACGCCTGTGTCAGACTTTTCACTTGTTTTGCATCATGAGCTCCCCCACCCCCCCATACACACCATCACGTACATACCCTCACTTTGACACTATCACACAATAATAATAAAATGTATGATGTATTCCATGTTTGGCTATATTTTCAGTGTATTTGTTTTTAATTATATATAATTTATGTTAGCTGTAGGATTGCGAAATAAATAAATACTAGTCCTAGATTATTATAAGCTAGCACAAACTTTAAGTTAGTTGATTTACTCATCAGAAAGCGATACACAAAGCGAGGCCTTACACTCAGAAGCTCACCACAGGGGAGAAAGACATGACTTGCATTTCGAAGTACTAAGTTATAAGATATTAGAGATCTGAATAAAAAAAATATTTGCGTTCTATCATCTAATTTAAGCCTATTATTGAAAAGGTCAGAAATTTCGTCTGAAGGTGGCTAGAACGGCCAGAAATTTAACAAGGCAATAAATGTAAAAAACAGTGAAATGTCTGATTTAACCACTCCATCATACACGTATAATTCTTAGGGACACTTACAATACGCAGATTATACATATTTTTATACGTTAGGGTTTAGAAACATATCTTCTTTTTCGTCTAATTAACAAAAATTTTGAAAATGTACAATATTCTGTACAATTCTACTTTATATACTACTAGCAGACTCGGTCGGCGTTGCTGTGGGTAAGGTTTTTGTTATATTACATAGTAGTAAACTATTCAAGGGAAACGGTAGGAGAACTTATGTGAAAGGTAGATAGCTCATGTGAAATCATGACTCATTAACACAGCGCCATCTGTTAGAATTACGTCAAATAATAAACAAATATTGACAATAAAATAATATTGCAGGTATAAATTAAGACGTAAGCTATCCTATCTTTTAAGTTAGATCAAACTGCACACAGTGTGCAAAATTTGATTGATATCGGTTCAGTTTAGCAGTCCATAGCGGACCAACAACGTGACACGTAATTTATATATATTAAGATTAACCTTTCAATATGATTAATGCCAGGTAAAAGATTAAAAATGCGTTTTTAATTAGACGAGCTGAAGTAATAACATAATCATCACGTGTCAATGCGTATTTGACTATTGATCCAGTTAACCAATCACATGCAAACGGAACGTTTTCCATTCATTTCTTAAAACTTAACCCGTTTTTGTGATACCAGTGTTGCCAGATGGGGCTATGTAGCGCCAATGGGGCTATCTCTATTACCGAGCGGCGTTATATTATTATCCGCTGGCTACAGGTAGCCGATTTGGCGATATTTTATTTTCAGAAATATTTAATTAACAAATCATTTTTATGCAGAAAAAAAAGAACTTTTACAGAAACAATCAGTTACAATAGTTGAAAATAAATTATTGTTAATTAATAGTACGAATTTAATAAATATAAAAGCAGTAATAAGCTGAATTTATGTCTACTTTCCCGCCTTACTAACCTGTGAGCCATGATGGGGCTATCTCGGGGCTACACGCGCGCTCTTGTAGATTCGATTCTTCGATTCGAGAAAAAAATATTCTGGTAACACTGTGAGATACAGAAGTTATTCTTGTACCACACATCAAAAGGTCAGACGTAACCGCTGCTGTCCGTCCATTCGAAAATATCCTAAGTGCTGAGTGGGCACCGGCAATTGTCTGCAATTTATCTGTGACTCAATAGCCCCTTTTACAGAAATAATGTTTTCACTTACCTGCTCACAGACTATAATAGACTTAAGTGTTGTGTGTCATATTCAAGTACTTATTGATAGTGGCTCTATGTCGAATATCTTATATATGCGATAACATATTTATAACAATAATTAATTGTGTTCATACTTTTCTTTCGTGTTTATATAACTTCTGTGGATGTGGCGGCTGTCACTCAAACGATTGTTGTATCACTGACAGCTGACAGACAATCATTGTTGCTGTCGGTTCCTTTTTCCTATACACACACACAGTATGCTTGGAGTTGGTATTTCCAAAGAAGTATAATTCCGCAATCACCTGGAAGAAAAAGTCAAATTGGCTTCCAAATAGCTGGGTGTTTTGGGAAGCGCTATATAGTTCACTGAGGTACAACGAATGCACAACTACAAACAAGGCCGAAGTATCAAGTTCATATGGAATATTGGTCATATCCTTGGGATGGTGCTTCCAAATACCAGCTTCTTCCTTTTGACCAAATTCAGCGAAGGGTTTGTCGAATTGTCAATCTCAAATGTTTTACTGATCGGCTTGATTATTTCTTACCACGCAGGGAAGGGTTAAACTCGCCTCAAATCAAAGACCGTATGAATTCAAAATTTCATTAACATCACGTTGATGGCTGGAAGTCTTCCACAATCCGTTTCACAGGGCATTTTCTTTTGCCAAGAAGAGAACTGTGCAATCCCAAATATTTGAAATTCGATTGTATTACGTTTTTGCTTCTTTAACCATACTTGGTACCAATTAAAAAAAAACACTTTTCTTATATTGCAAAAGTTCTACACGAAACTATTTTAAATTTCGAACGCCTGAAAATAATTTAAAATGGAATAATTTAACAAGTGTATTGCGAAAACTAAAGAATCGCTGAAACGGATTCATTACGTCTAGACTAATTTGTACTAGCAAGCCAATCTCAGCTTTCTCCTGTTTGTTTAATAGATTTTCATTTATCGTGTGTGTATTTTAATTAATTTAGGTTTGTCTATACTTTAGGAATTAGTTCGTAAGCTAATAATGAACGCTCAATATGATGAATAAATAAAATAGATAATCTTTTTAGGTGTTGGGCTATCTGTTTCATAATCATTTATCTATCTAATAGTGTCTAAAGCAATCCCGGTTTCTTACGATATTTTCCTTCACCGTTCGAGCGAGTGTTAAATGCGGACATTTAAGATTGTTGGTGCACCGCCGGGCATACGACTTCAGGGAAGAGAGTTGCTCTATATGATGACGATATTTATAAACAAATGAAGAATGCAGAAAAACGAAAAATATTACATGTCCTTTAAACCGAATTTCCTTTTCAAAATATCTGAACTAAATTCTACATATTAGTAGACCGTGCTAAATATTCAAAGAGACGTCGTGTAATTTATATTTTTAATATAACAGAAGCAATCGAGCAGGAGGCTTACATGATGTAAGTGGACCCATGTACACTCACATTGCAAGAAGGGTCGCAAGTGCGTTACCGCCCTTTTAAGAAAAGGGTATAAGTTATGCGATAACTTTGAATACGTACGAATTCAACTCATAAAACCAAATCATATTAGGTTTGAAGTGAATTATAACCATACGTTTTATCGCTCCGAACTTAATTACGGTCCATACAAACTTTGTGATACTTAAACCATCTCCTGATTACGTAGCTAATGAAAATTAACTCAAAATGAACTTTGAATTTTATCGTTTTACAAAAGCACTCAAAGACGTTATTAGATTGTTACTTTTTTGTATAAGTGATCCCTAAATTTAATTACTTTGTCCTAATTACGTAACACAATTTGGCGAGTTATACTTCTTTATATTAACGTACCTTTGTGATCATAACACAATTAATACTTTTTATGATTTATTTATTTTATTTATTAATTCACACTTCGTTGCAAAGAAACACCAATAACACAATACATAAAAATTACAAGGGATGCAACGGGCGGCCTTATCGCTCATAAGCGATCTCTTCTAGGCAACTCTAGTAAGAAAAGAAAAATAATAAAAATAATGAGTGCAAAAAGTGCATAACCAGAAGTTATATGAAAATATTGACTTAATCTAGAAAAAAAAACAAAATATAGAATATTAATAACTAGCTAAAAATTAAAGAGCTAATCTTTCGGATTCGTGAATAGCGAATAGCGATGTAATACAAAAGAAGACGAAGAATTAAACAGGTCACGATTGATCAGGATAGGATGGGTATAGTAGATTTTCCTGATAAATTTATTTTAAAACATAAGTCAAATTAACTCCAACACATAATATTAAAACCTTGTGAAAATTTCTGATAAATATAAACTTTATACAATTAAGTGGAGCAATGTAAAGGTTTTTATACTTATAGGTTTAACTTGATTAAACTATACCCATGCTTTAAAAGATTCAAGATACGATACGATAAGATTTTACAGTTACAGTCACGCACGCTTAGGGTACATATCTATTATATATATTATAAAGAGGAAAGGTTTGATTTTTTGTTTGTTTGTTTGTATGAATTGAATAGGCTCCGAAACTACTTGGCAGATTTGAAAAATTCTTTCACTGTTGGAAAGCTACATCATTCCTGAGTGACATAGGCTATATTTCATTTTCAAAAAAAATAGGCATCCTTACTAAAATTACGATAACGTAATCCAAGGTGTGAAAAAAATATAAAAAAACTACCTTACATCGCGTGCGCTGCGAAAACTATTGATGATAGAACAAAATGATATACTACATTTTTTTAGAACACACCATTATCTACAAAAAATCAGCGGCAGCATATCTCTAACTATTACAGTCATGTCACAATAAGCGTTTTTTTATTGAAAAAAAGAAGTTAAAATACCACCGCTACAAAAAGCTCTTTATTTGTACCTTGGTATTAACCCTTATCAAAATAAATGATGTATTATTTAAGACTGCTTCAATATCTTTATATTACTTTTTGAATTATTCGATTCTGACAATCCATTCAAAAGATATCACGAGTTAAAAAAAAATTAAAAAATAAACTGTATTCGGCTAGCTATGCGTTGTAGGCGTCACTCGGGCAGGGGTACGGGAGGGGGGTTAAGATCACGAAATAAACTTGCCGCGCGGCTCACTCGCGCGGTCGGCTCCCTACGTGATGGACGTGTGCGGAATTTACGCTTAAAATATTGTTCACTTAGTTATTAACCTAATAAATTACTTGAATATTTTTCATGATTTTCAATTTAATTTTAATAAATAGTAGGTAGTTGTGTACGTTGTAATATAGTAGCATATATAGCTTACAGTTATGCTAATTTAGTTCAAAGGCATTTTTTCTTTTGTCATTTTGAAATGCCTAAAAGATCAAGATCTCAACTTTCTAGAAATAGTTCCCAGGCCAGGGCATCAAAAATACGTCGAAATGAAGAATCTTCATCAGAAACTGAAAATCGTCTTTCAATTCATAGACAATATGTGGCACAATCGCGTGCTAGAGAGTCGAGTACCGAGCGTTCGCAACGGCTCGCTGAACAAAATATGAGAACCGCTCAAATACGCGCGCGAGAATCCAGTTTGCAGCGTTCTCAACGGCTCGCTGAACAAAATGTGAGGACTTCTCGAGTCCGCGCGCGAGAGTCCAGTCTTGAGCGTTCAGAGCGACTAGCTGATCAAAATTTGAGAACCTCTCAAGCACGCGCGCGAGAATCGAGTCTTGAGCGTTTACAGCGTCTAGCTCAACAAAATTTGAGAACCTCTCAGGTACGCGCGCGAGAGTCCAGTCTTGAGCGTGCGCAGCGCCTTACTGAACAAAATCTAAGAACCTCTCATGTGCATGCGCGAGAGTCAAGTACTCAGCGTTTGCAGCGGCTTGAAGAGCAAAATATCAGAAATATTCAATCTCGCACTAGGGAATCAAGCTCTGAGCGTTTCCAACGCCTTCAAGATCAGAGAGAACGACAACAGACGTCAAGAGCGGGAAGTCGCAATCAAGTTTTAGCCCACAGTAAAAGATCGGCTTTTAGATACGATCCACAGATTGATTATGCTCAACAGTCTTCCGTCCAAATCGGCGACATGAATAAGATCTGCCCTAAGTGTTCAGCCAAAAAATGGGTCGATGAAACTAATGGCATGTGCTGTGCTTCTGGAAAACTGCTAAAACTTGGGGAAGGAATTTTTCCAACTCCAAATTTAAGCGGTCATTGTGACATTCTTCTGGATGAGTCTCTAGGCCAAATACTCCATAATTTGGAAAATTCAATAGATTCTGTATACCCTGATATCGAGAATTTGCACGAAAGAGACTTCCATTGGCTATGTTCTCGGGCTATAGTATCAAGTAAGAATGATACTGTCAATGAAATAAACAATCTGATTGTTCAAAAAGTCCCCGGCCAAACAAAAACATACAAATCGATCGACACTGTAACGAATATTGAAGATGCAGTCCATTATCCACAGGAATTTTTAAATTCGTTGAACCCTTCTGGACTGCCACCCCATGAATTGACGTTAAAAATCGGAATCCCAATCATGCTTTTAAGAAATTTAAACCCTCCGAGCATGTGTAATGGGACGAGGCTGCTTATTAAGGAGTTAAAGGACAATTTAATAGTAGCAACTATTATCACTGGCCCAGCAGGTGGTCAACTAGCTCATATACCTTCGAATTAGTAGGGATCGATCTGCGAAAGAAATGTTTTACTCATGGTCAACTGTATGTTGGTCTATCGCGAGTCGGAGCCCCTGAAAATCAATTTATTTTGCTGCCACAAAATAAAACAACATCAAATATTGTTTACAGAGAAGCTCTAACAAAATAAATGTATTTTCTTTTAGGGTTATGACCTCAATAATTGAAAATAAAAAAAAATAAAAAAAAAGAAAAAAAACCCCAAAAATATACAAAAAAAAACACATAAATACAAAAAAATCATTAAATAATATCTGAATTTAATTATTCTTATTTTTTTTTATTTACTCTTTTTTAGGAGCTCGACGCAAAAAGGGATGAATATGTGTCATATTATTATTATTATTATGAATGTGTTAAAATTAACAAATCTAAATGTAATGTTTAATGCCCGTGCGAAGCCGGGACGGGCCGCTAGTCTATTATATATTTTCTTCTAAGCAGCACGTCAACCGGGTGGGTTCTCTCGACTGCAACAGAATAATTATGACAAAACTTGACTAGTTTGACTGACGTATTACAAGGTAAATTTTAAATTAAAATGTTAAAATACTTTAATAATGCTAAAAATATTTTGATATATCTATAAAGTAATAAATAAATAAATCAGTGGCGCTACAACCTTTTTCAGGTCTTGGGCTCAGATTTCTGAATCTGTTTCATAATCATTTTTAAATCTAATAGGCAAGTAGATTCAGCCTCCAGTGCCTGACATACGTCGTCGTCTTTTTGGGTCTAAGGGTTTCCTCACGATGTTTTCCTTCACCGTTCGAGCAAATGTTGAATACGCACATAGAAAGAAACTCCATTGGTGCACAGCCGGGGATCGAACCTACGACCTCAGGTATGAGAGTCGCACGCTGCACCCATAGGTCAATACTGCTCTTAAAAATCTATAAAGGATACTTTAAAATTGTATCTTTAAATTTTCCATACTGCACAAATATATAGAAACAACAACTGTTCCTAACAAAGCTCTCTAACTTCCTAAGTTTGACCGAGGTCTGCTCAGTATTATTTCAGCGATAACGCTGGTCACTGCGACAGACTGTAATTGTCTACAATTATTATAACGACTGTATTTCGGTTCAGTTACGAGGCACAATGGCAAATCTTAGTACTTGCAGCGCTCGGGGGTTACCATACATAAATTGCTGACATTATTCCTCGTAGTGACAATATATTTTAGGAATTAAATTACTGTATAAGTAAACAGTCTACGAGTATGACTGCATGTTGATAATGACTGATAATGTTGTCATAAGCCCCAAGGCCTGCACTTGTAGGCTTTGGGGCCTACTTTAGGGGTGTGATTTTTACTTATTGGTTTAACAATCATTGGAAGAGTTGTAATCTTCGAAATTCCCTACCACTTCCGTGTGGCCCACAATGAAGGGAAATTTAATTAATACAATGTAAGAATGAGGTACTTAATACTGAAGTGCTAGTGCGTGCCTTGTGTAATGGAAGTATGTAGTTAAAACCTTCATGCTCGCTACCCAAACCAGATCACATGAAGTGAGTAGATTAAAGAAGTAGAAATGTGTATAGTGATATATACCTTGCAACCGAACCCTACATGATTAGAAGTGTACGAGACTGTTATTATTATATACTGGTATTTTCTTTTAGCTAAAGCAGCATGCTAATTAGGAGCTTGACAGAGTTGACTTCGAAACAATGCGAGTCAAGAATATTACACTTAAAAATTTACACAGCTCTAGCACCAATCAAATCTTTTAGTTATATTAATGGATATTATAAATCGTCGTGCTATTCTTGAGTGATCTTGTGGACACCACGCCTGTTTTTACAGTATATATTAAACGTTAACCAAATGATCAGATATATAGTGTATTTACGATTTCTAGATAATTTAATCATAAGATCACTTGTATTAAATTTTTTAAGGAGAAAACTTAGATATTTCTATAATATTTATTAAGAGGCTAGTATAGTCTATGTATTTAATTATATAAAAGTTTGTGTTTTAGTTTGGAAATAATTATGTGAAAATTCATTTGTGTTTTTAGTGCTTCATTATACGGGTGTACCCAAATATTGAAGGTTGATAAAGCAAACTGTGTGCTCATCACGGGAACTATAATATTTATGAGCGCTGCATCGCTATTGGGTTACTTCATACTAGGGAATAAATTACGTATACATACTTTATGTTGCAAATTAAATACTATGTAATAAAGTTTACGTTTGTATTTATTAATTAATATAAAGTGTATCAGTTATTTTTGGTATCAGAACTTTTGTTAGAATAAGAAAAATTTAAAGCTGTCTGCCAGTGTGACTCCCAACTCAAACAACAACAAACAGGTTCGAATTTAATGGCGTTGAATAAGTGATACCTTGATGATCTTATGTTCCAGAATAAAGTATTTAATTTTATAACCTTATCGTTCATCGTTACGTAAAGATTTACATATAATATGTATATAACCAGCGGCACCAGTAACGTTATTATTAACGAAAAAAATAATGAATACCATTCAAAGGTACAACTAATGTCAATATAAAGCGACGCAAGCGTGGCAGGTTTCAGGATAAAATGTCGTCTGTAAAGTCTCGTCTTGTCAACCTTACTCAAAGTTTTAAGTATATGAAAATTAACCACTGCTTCGTATTTATCAGGTGTTCCAGGGATCTTTTTCTTTTAAGAGACCGTAAAAGGTAAGTCAAACATTTCGTTTCCCATAAGAGGTTGAGGTATTTTTCTCACCCGTCTTTTACCGATATTTATTACCGGCCCTTTGTGACTTGATTTACGTTCACGCTATCTTAATTGCTTAAGTTTAGCTGTCTTATAGATTTGCTTATCGATGATACAATACTAACTAAATTTATTTTGGAGAATGACAGATACGCGGGTAACATTGAAAACGTTAAGAACTGGCCAGTTAGAAACATTGCTAATGACTTTTATGAATTTCAATTTCAGAACACTTTGGTAACCTATATAAGTAAATTGGATTCATTTGTCATTTTTTCTATGAATTGGCGGCAAATTTAAAACTCTTGTTACACGTGAAAATGCATCTAACGCGAGAAAATTTTCTGTCAACGGTTTATTATGACTTTCGTTGTGGGCTTACTCAACAACAAAGCTGCGATTAGCATTTCTTAATAAAGCCCCATCTCGGCAACTAAGCAATCACTGTTAACTTGTTGTCTTGGAAAAAAATCGTCAGACACGACAATGCTTCGGCGCGTTGAATATTTGACTGCGGCAGGTGTCGAGATAATGAGTCATTCGCCATACAGTCCTGCTCTAGCGCCCTGCGACTTTCATTTATTCTCAAGAACGAAAGATAAAATTCGAGGTATTCGCTTCACGAGCCCTGAAGATGCGGTGAGAGCGTACGAAAATGCCATAGAGGAGACTCCTAAGAAAAATGGGTCCACTGCTTATTTCAGTATTTCCATCGAATGCGCCTATGTGCAGAGAGGAACGGAGATTCCTTCGAAAAACTATAAAATTTGATGATGAATTTCTACATTAAGGCGTTTTTCTTCTTCTAAACATATCCAGAGTTATATAGGTATATCTTCGTTAACACTGACTGTAACATTAGTCCATCGAAATTGTCTAACTAAATGAAAATAATAAGCCTAGTATCACTTCTTAGACATCTCTGAATTTCTTTCATTAAAAACGCTTAACGCCGCATGCGCCCAATAGATGGAGCTGTTACAAACCGATATTGATTATGATTTTGTAATTATAAGTAATGAAGTTTAATACATTCACAATATTAAACATTATTTATGAAATCAATAAATCAGGCCAACAAATGGAAAGGGATAACAGTATGTTAGCATACTAATATTTTTACATGTCTTTAGTTAACACGCGCTTACATTATTCAACAAATTCAGAGCTTCTAGGTACACACAACTTTGACGTGTTAAGTGAAATAATTATTGAAACGAAGGAAGGAATATGGTACTTTACGAGTTCGATACTTTTTGATACAACAAATGAATGTTAGTGTCAGCCTCACAAAGTAACTGGTCAGGCTTTCGCAAACCTAGCCTTGTCTTAAATTACTTGATAAATCCATGACATCGTAATTACAACTCAAATTATTACATTTAATGTTAAAATGGATTTGAAAGATTTGTGTATTGTAGAAATTATTTGTTTGTTTTTGTATAAGGTAATAAAGGATAAATAAATAAATAATTTTAAACGTTGTTAAAACAAAGTTTCGGTTTCTTCTAGAAAGACATTCTAAACTTGTGCGAAAATCTCATCGCATGGAGCTCTAAATTAGTGCAAAATTGCGAAAATATAACACGTAACTTCGAAATGATTTGAAACAGAAACATATAACATTTTCGTGCTTGGAATTTTCAATGAAGAAAATTTTCTTTGGAAATTATTTCAATTAATTACAAGAAAACGTAAACTTATGAACGTCTCTTTTGAATACTGCTCGATTATTTTTTCAGTAATTTCGCAGTGATACCAGATACGGAATAAAACAAGTATATTTTAATCATAATCATTAAATATTATAACACAAATCTTAGGGCTAGTTAATAACTATTAAATATCACATATCATCAGCGACATCCATCTTAAATGTTGAGCATCAGTTAATTAGAAGACACATACGATAATAATGATTTTTAATACGGATTAATTTAAAGAACACATTTATTCTATTTGAATTTACAAAAACCTTAGATAAGTTGGAGAAAGGCGTATAATTTTATATTTTATTGCTTTATATATCGATATAAAGCAATAAAATGAGTGTATGTATAAAGATTATACCTTCACTTATTTAACAATGGATAGAGTAAATGCTGAGAGAATTAACTTTATTATCTTAAATAACTGACACCCAAAGTAAAACATTTCTTAAATGTTTTGGTATTTGGCAAGGCTACTAGATAGATCACAGTTGGAAAATATTTACAATATCATTGGTCAACGCGTGTTAACTAACGAAAAGTGGCGATCTTCAATAAATATAATATAAGTACTGTCCAATAAATAAATTGATGGTGGTTTAAATGTAAGAAATAACGTTTTATATAAGTACAAAATAAATCATACTGACACAACAGCAGATAACAAAATATTGATACTTCGAAGTATTATTTAGAATAAAAAGAAAAATTCAAAAATTTTTCAAAAAAAGAACTGATATCCTAATTGTGATTGAAAATTCAATGAAACATTTAATGTATGACCAAAACAATGAGAATGAGAAGAAACTACTGGTACTCTCTCAAAAACTCACTCTACGTTTTTTTATTTCAAAAAATTTAATTTCCAAGTCACATTATTCCAATAAATACTTCGTAGTTTACATTTATCTTTTTATCCAAGCTAGATATGTCTTAGTAATATTCTCAATGTCCAGATACATAAAATAGCATAAACTGATGACGTAACTTTAACAGCTCCTGACGTATTATTAACATAAACCACTGGCCACCAATGTGTTATAGAAATAAACTGATTATCATTACTAGGTTTTGGTGTAGTTTCATGTTCCACCATATTATCAGGCATATAATTACCACACGTTGGAAAATCTCGTGGTATAGGAGGAAAATCTTTTTCTTCACCCACTTTGAATACCAGCGCCATGCCTACTTCTACATGAAATTCAATATGACAATGGAATAACCAATATCCAGGATTGTCAGCTTTGAACCTTAGAATTGTGTAGCCACCATCCGGCACCGTCACTGTATCTTTGAGTGGAGCATTTTTCAGATTTCGTTTCATGTGGCCAGCTTTGTCATATGCTTTGATTTCATCTACAGTGATTTCTTCAGCTAGCCGTCTCATACCAATTACTCTGAAGTAATAGCCGTGTAAATGGAAAGGATGGTTAGCATCAAACGTGACACCTTCGTCTACTATAATTAGTTCTACTACCGCGTTCTTTTTGACTGATAAAACGTGAGAACACTCACAATAGCCTTCTTTACATGATTCGTCTATGCTTGATGCGTTGCAGAAGTTATCGGCAGATGGACGAGATATCATAAGGGGACTCGATGGCATCTTCATACTTATGTGGTTGAGTTGTGGTGTATAAAGACGATTGTCTGGATTTGGAACTAAAACAAAACATAATATTTATAGAAACAAGCTCCGCTTTCATCCATTGAGACAGGAGAGGGCGAAACCAATAGAAACCGAGAATGTACGCCAATTGATAATTGACTTTCTAACAAATGTTATTTAAAAAAAAATGTTACTGGATAGAACTACTTCTACAAGAAGATTTAAAAGCATAGAAAAAAATTAAGCCTTTGTAACAATTAGAAAAATAAAATACCCGAAAAATGATTGTACACACTAAACTGTTAAGAAGCCCTCAGATAAGCAATTACCTTGATAATATCCATAATATGGTGATCTGTGGTAATGAGAATTGTTCTTTGGATAGAAATCATACGCAATGTAAAACTGATAGTCTGCGACCTCCTTCAAACTGTCATCGTAGCCTTCGAGGGACCTCATTTCAGCCACACTTATTGTTTCTTCATCTTCCTCGCCTTTATTAAGAGCGTTCAATTGCTTTAACAAAACAAATGTGGGATTAATTGTAGGTATAAATCATTTTTGTGAAGCCATGGACATTAAATAAATAGTAAATTCTTTAGAAACCTAAAAACATTTATATAAAAGGAATGAAACAAAAAGTATTTAATATTAAGTTAACTTAGACACCTTCTTGGTTTAAAGATCAATATTTGCGTTAAACATCGTTTGGGTTCAATTATTTAAAAAAAAAATATTGGTCTTAAGGCGAAACGTGATAGAAATGTTTATTTCTAAACAACAAAGTACAGATACAACTTTGTTTTCTCAAACAGTTTTACTTTTCACTACAGTGCAGAAAATAAAGTTATTTATTAGTGTTTGAAGAATCACGCTTCAGGCAACTATACACTGTACTTACACTGTACACACTATACTTTAGATGCTTATACTATGCTTCATAGAAGTAGACACTTTTAAAAAATATTTATGTTGTGCCGATTCCCGAACTGAATAATGAAAACAATGAGGGTAGAAGGAGATTTTATCTCGCTGTTAGGGCTTGTTTTTTAATGTTAGAAACGTTAAAGTACCATAACTATAGCTTTAACTAAAAAAATACGCTGGGATTGTGTGTCTACGTCATACATATTACACACTTCAACTCAAAGGTCATTGTCGTTATAGATCTGCTGAACTCGTCCCGCTTTACCTAGGGTCTATAAATATATTATTTTAGTCAAGTATTACAACTCAACGTTAAAGTATACAATCAAATCATCTAAAAATCATGAAAAATAAATACATGCCAAGAACTTGCCAACAACACAAAAGCGTACAAAATTAAATTTCATATGAAAATAAACTCGCAAAAACACTCTTCATAAGAATTATCAGATTTCTGTTGAAAGCAAATTATCTTTTCATCCATATTATTGGTGTAACGACTCCCTGGCTTACAGCCAGCTTGCATTGGCTTAGATTTTAACAAGGGCTTATTTCCTTTATGTGAAAATTTCTTTGAAACTTCCTGTTAGGAGTGTAAAATTAACCAGGGCTTCTAATAAAAAGCGAGTCCTCGTAAAATACATTAATATTAATGAAAACCTACTACAACCCTCTATGATTTAATTTTTATTTCTCATCCAAGTATCGGTTACATGATAAAACTTCTAGTATATACCTACAATCTTTAAGATACACACTCTTGTGAGCTGCTTATAACACTTTACTATCCACTTGAGTTTTTATTTAATTCCTTTGATACTATGTTTATAAACGAGCAGCAGAAGTGGAGATGGGGGATTTTATATTTCCTTACATTTTTATAAAAAATAGAGTCGAACGAGTAAGGCCTTTATCTAATGAGGGTAGCGCCAGTAGAAAATATTACGGCCTATGCCATGAGACCACGCAACATCATAAAACTTACACAAATAATTTCGTTAAGCATCTTTATTAACAATACATATGTGCCATAATGATACAATAAATTTGAAGGAGATATAGTTTACAAAATACTTACAAGTCCCTCATTATGTAGCTCCTCCCAGGTGGGATCTCCACTTGGTTCCACCTCCATCGCCCCCTCGTAATGCAATACAGCCACTTGCTTTGCCTTAGTGAATCTAAACAAAGATATTCAGTTATGTTATTTTACAATTAGTTCAATTAATTAAAATGATTGAAATATATATAAAAAAACAGCGAACGAATTATCAATGTCGTATTTAACATATTTTATTTTGTAGTTTCAATATTTAATTATTATCTTAAAGCTTCAATGTCGGCATCAGATCCGTTACAAGAGTTTTTGTTTTGCCCAAAATAGTAATGATCAGGTAAACGTGACGTGAACGTAAACTAATTCGCGAGTTCATTAGTGTCATAACGTATTATAATCATAACATATATGGTGTATATTTGTCATATATGGTGTAAATTTTGTCAAATACCTTTCATCGCAGTCCATCAATCCACGGAAACGAATCCAGTAATTATCGATTTCATTGTTGGTCTCCAGTATAAAATCAAAACGCTCCCCAGCGTACGTCACGAGAGATGTAGCTGTAAAAACAGAAATTTTAGATCATTCGTACTTTAAGTTGTTTAACGACTGCGAAACATTTCAGCATCTGTTTCATTTTAAAGAAAAATACAGGCGCAAATACAATATAGAAGTCAGAACTTGATGTAACTTATGAAATATATAAATTTTCACGGCAATCGAACCCAGTAAAACGTAATCACTAAGCCAAGGCGGCGGTTCTTTTAGTACTTCATGGCATAAAAGAACCGCTCTATTATACTTATTTCAAGTATTAAATAACATATTTATTATAACTAGAAAGATCTTCAAATAAAATATTTGTATGTTTGCAGGCTCGTTAGTTTTACACGTGTAACGCCGTTGGCTTAAAAATAGTATACATAATCGCCCAAAAGCCTATTAGAAAGGCTTTTAGGCGATTCACCAAGACACAATTTTTTAAGCAGTAGCGAACTTAAAAACAAAACAATTATAGAAATATATATACGTAATATATAATGATAATTATTTTTTGAAACAACTGCCACAACAGATGGATGTCTTTATAATACCTAATTAAATACTGTATGAAGGAGCCCATGAAAGATTCTGCCAAATATTGAAATAGGTACAATGTTTTAGGACAACAAAGGGGTGTATTACTGCGTGCGGAGTAATAATTTGAATTTATTACAATACTGTTTGGCACTTTATTTACACGGTACACTTTATTTACATAGAGTAAGAAAGTAAGTACTTTGGTAAATCAACCTATATATGCTGCTGTGTGCGCAAAGCGTTGAATATAACTTACAATAAAAAAGTATATAATGAAGACAAACACTTTTTTTCCTATAGTCTTAGTAACACAACATTATAATTGTTAATTTTGTAATAATCAGTATTGACCTAGATCTTTATTCATTTCTCTTATGTCGAAATATCGCCGTATAATACCGTATTCATTACGAATATTTAATTTTTATGGATTACTATAACGTCTGACAGCCAGGATTGTACAAGTCTATAACCCTGACCTATTATTATCTGTTCTAGGTTCAATTCTCTATTTAAACCATTGTTTCTATTAACATGTAAAACGATCCATCCATTTATTATTAATAACATAACTTAGTGATTCACGAATGGTTAGTCAGAAGCGATTGAATCTGGAAACTTAATTTGAATATGGTTCATTAATATTAATTGATAAAATGATATTCTAATCTGTAGAGCTAATCCTTTTTATTCCGATAAAAGGTTTTAACATATTAGGACTGAACCAAAGTACCTTAAAACGACATATTTTATGAACTTAATTAGCGGCCACAGGTTTATTGACTTACCAAATGTTTCTTACCACCATTTGACTTATTTGGAAAATTATTTACGTATTTTTATCAGTGAATTGAATATAAAGCCTTGAGGGGGATAGTGTGTAACCCGAGTGTACTCCAGGAACTGGGCTTCTTAGTACCTATGGGATATGTGCAACGGCAAAAGCCTAGGTTATTTGCGATACCGAAGGCAAGAACCAGTCTGTTGACAGATGCCCGTTATCCAGAACGTTGCGCTTACTAAATACCGTCTCCGAAACTATCGACATATTTGTATGTTCGCAGAGTGAATTCACAGTAGCGATATTGTATATATTATGTGTCTAATTTTTATGTACATTATTATATTTTTATTAAAATATCGCTGGATTAGTTTCCCAAATTCAAGCTTAAGTGTCTCATTGAATTTGGTGTGTTTAACTTTCGTAGTTTGTAATTGTTACGCAAATTAACGATTAAATTATAAAGTACCATTTGTTTTTAATTTCAAAATATTTAATTAAATTTTGCTATAGTAACATTTTCGTCATTATTTCATGACTAATATCTATCGAAAAAATATTTTTAAACGCGGCCCGCGAACGTATTTGCACGCTCAAATTGGCCCTCAGCATGTCAAAGGTTGCCCATACCTGAACGACGGGTACAGCATAAAACTCCTAAGGGATTTTAGCTTGATGTCTGGAACGTTACATCACAATACGTACTCAATATCTTTAAAACTAAAGATTTAGAAAAAAAGAAAATTAATGATAAAAAGACAGATTGAATAAACAGAGAAATCTGTATTTAAAAAATGTACACCTCTAAAACGCAGCTTATAAATATCGTGTGACGTTTCCGTGCGTACTATTCGACAACTTGTTTAAAAAATATATTTAAAATTATGGATATAAATACACCCGGCTATTGAACTATCGAAAACTTCATATATTAGGGATTTACTCGACCAAAAATCCAAAGTTATGTAAGGTTAGCAAATTCGTAAAACGCCAGTAGCCGGGGATGTCGGGCTCAATTTGAATATTCAGATCAAAGAGTTTGCCGACGGTACGAAAATGCTAACGGGTCTGATGCATATTCGTTTAGTGTGTTTTCATAAGGGCTCCTAGAAATAAGTTCAGCTCTACGCAGTAAAACCTTCGTTGTGTTATTTCTTTACCACCTACGTTTTAGTAAAATCTCTCCGGAAACTAACTATACGGTTTGCCGCTAACAAGCGGTCTTTCACGCATTTTTAATAATAACAATAAAAACTGGACTGAGCAGAGGTGAGGTTGGAAATATAAATACATATTTATACGATCAGACGCGGTTGCTCTGCATCATATTTGGATATTACACAAAGTATTATACTGATTTGTGAATGTAAACCAGCTGCCAGGGCTTTACACATACGCATACAAAAAGTCATTCAAATCGGTCCAGCCGTCGAAGAGGAGTTCAGATGTACACACGTATAGTAGGATAATATATATATATATATATATATATGCTATCCTATATTGTAAGTTAGATCAAACTGCATACGGTGTGCAAATATTATTGAAATCGGTTAAGTAGTTTAGGAGCCTATAGCGGACAAACAACGAGACGATTAATCTTTATGACTTTTTAATTAAACATAGTTTTTTTAGGTGGTTAAATAATTTCATGTAATTTTATAAAGAATGCTGGTGCATATATATATAATAATATTATTTTCCCCTCCTTTATTGCCTTTCCAGTTGCTGAAGGTTGGAAGTCTTTCAATTCTTCTGCAGACTTAACCCGCTTCCATAAATCCTATATATTCCACTAATTAATTGGAATTTATATAATAAAAATATCATCATCAAATAGGTAATCTTATTTTTTCAAGTTGGTTAAGTTAATTTTATCAATATAAAAACACTGGTATATATAATAAATGAATCCTTGATCTAAATTCACGTAAGCAGATTTTCCGCGAGTGAATGGTTACGAACGAAGTATGAAACAAATCCTTTGACAGATTTCCTTTGAGCTCGCATCTTAAGCATGACCATCTTACGCTATTTAGTTCCATTTTGTTATCTTCTCAGACTTTTTGATTAATTAATTATTTGTAAGTTATTGTTACTTTGAAAAACTGAGCGTATAGGACGAGTTAACAAATTGTACAGCATAAGTCAATTCAAACAAACTACATTTCAGTAATTTTTCATTTCATCTCTGCTTCATATTAACCTACCTTACTAAGAACCTTAGTTATATTATTAATGAGCTTGAGTAGATTTTTACTGAAAAATCCGACTAAATAAATGTGACGATATAATGAATTTATACAGTTTTATAAAGGCAATTATTCTAATCGTAACTACAATAGCAAACTACGTAGAGGCGGGAACCTAGATAAGCTTATCGTGATAGTAACTCAATACGCAAAAGATTGCTTGGAATTTCGCAAACGAGATCAGGTGAAGGACTCCTCGTCTACAAGAAAAGAAGGAAATAGAAGCATAAACAGAAATCGGTGGAGACAAATGCGCCAAATCAGTGGAACCGTCCCACTCTACATTTGATCACGATACTCAGATATGATTCAGATGGCGGAATTTAAACTAGATAAATAGGTTCCGGCTGATATATTCAGTTCCAGACATTAACGAAATAAAACGAATGCCAATTTCTCATATACGATCAGAACTGTAGAAAGTACATCAGTTGGTAGATAAAGCATAGAAACGGATTTTCCACACCAACAAGACCTATTTTGCATCCCTCGGGTTTTCAATTAACCTTCATGCTTTTTTCACTCGATACTTGAGCATTTACAAAGCACAATGAGAATCACTAATTCCCTTTAAAGGAACTGAATGAATTAAATAGTTCGCTTTCATCCGGTATTAAAAATAAATGGAATAATCCTTATTCTGAATAAGTATAAACACGTAATCTGAACATAACAATATATTTAACGATACTATTCATTCTGTATTGTCTTTTATAAACATAGCTTTAACACATTTAAAGAAAACACTTTTAAACGGATTGAAGCTATGTGCGTGGTCACGGAGACTGTAATTATTATACTGTAATTATTATATATTATTAATACTGAACCTTATAATATACTAGCTGCCCCCGCGAACTTCGTTTCTCCTTCGTTTCACAAAAAATATAATTTATACTTTAGCCTCAATAACACGTGGTAACCATGATATTGAATTGTAGCTTATATGACATGTTTGTCGGTTTACCATAGCAGTGCCATCTATTGATTACTTACTCAATCCAGTCGAAAAGTATCGACATCTGTTAGAATCTTTTGGAGTTAACAGTTTTTTCAATTGTGACTGTCAATTAATCACAGACAAACTATTTGCAATAAAATAAAATTGCGACTATAATTAAATGTCTAAGCTATCCTATCTCTTGTTGGACCAGACTGCTCACGGTGTGCCCATTTAATTTAAAATCGGTTAAGTAGTTTAAGAGTCCATCGCGGACAAACATCGTGACAGAAGATTTATATATATTAAGATATTAAATATTGGTAATTCATACATAGCTTTGATCTGGTTAAAAGTGTTTTTTTAAGATTATAATATTCATTGCCTATTCGTTCAGAGGCAATAACGTGCAAGAGTTGGTCAGTTAAATCATATAATTGAACTAATTAAAAGTTTGCATATGAACTGATTAAAAACAGGTCAGCGTAATAATTTGCATGCTTCTATGTTCCCTACAGAGAAGAAAAGTCAAGTAAGTGAAGGTTCTCAAATCGTGATGAATAAAAAGTGAATTTTTTGTTAATATTGTGTAGTGAAAATCGCGTAATATTATTAGGTCATTAGTAGTTTCATATATTCATGTTCTCTTTAACAAGACCGAGGTAATTTATTCAGATGAAAGGATACATTGGTTTTATAAATATTTTTAAAGCATTTAAGCCTTTGGAATGATTACAGTTGTGTAAGTCACGACGACCTTCGACCTTATTTACATGTAACACAATTTTTGCTACATAATTTTTGGCAGGCGCTTTATATTCGAAATTTTATTTCTTTATAATATTTCAATGTTCCTTACATTAACTTTATACAGATAGCGTAGGAACATCATAATTAGGGTGCAGTATACGAATTTATAACCTATATTTAAATATAGGTTCATTTACAATAGAGACGAAGACAATTTTTTTTTAAATATCTTCTTCATCTTTCTATTTCTTTTCTTTTTTTTTCTTCTAACATTGACTGAAGATAAACTAAAATTATTTGTTTTGTTTCGTATATATTTTCTAAGCTAATCTTATAATAATCAGAAAAATTTACGACTGTTTAGAACTCAAAAAGAAATCTGCGCAATTCAATAAAAATTCAACGTGAATTAACCGTGTAAACATTATCGTTTCATCAAAAATGTAAATTTTGAATTCGTATTTCTGTGTAAATAAAAATTGCTTCCAACTCGAAGCTATGATTAAATCTGAGGATAAATCATTGCTCATATAACGTTCACAATTTTTTAAACATACATGGATTAAGGATTACTCATAAGACTTCTTAGATTCTTATTTAATAGCCAAAAACTGGTTAAATAACCAGTTTTTGGCTATAAAATAAGAAATGAAATGGCGAGAAAAACTCGACACCTGAAAGAATTTGTATACGAAGTAAAATAATTGTTCAAACTCGTTGTTGTATTTACGTGCGAATAAAATATACTAACGTATAGGATCTAACCTTTCAATGGTAAAATTTAAGATACCTTTTAGAATATTTCAAAAAGAATCTGCAAAATAAATATTTATTTTTTTGCATTGCATGAGCAACTTTTAATTATACAGTTAAACGAAATTATAGAGATGAAACAGACAATGTGCACAGAATTTGCATACGGCTAACAATAGACAGTCGAATGAGGTTGTCGTGTGAAATTGAAATAGTACTCACTAGGTACGACAAAGATTACTCTATTATGGGTCTCTAGCTAATTCTACAAAAATGTATCTTAAATATAATCTGTAGTAAATATTTGTTTTATAGTCTATGCTTAAATTATTTCTATTGCTTACGGTTTTTTGACAATCTAATCGACGACAATTTGTTTTTTTGATCGATTTTTATTCGTTTTCGATTAAAAATTCCTATCACTCAATAGGGCGACAATTGTCACTTGTGACTTTGACAGGCTTGTCTTAAGACTCAATACAACTTAGGAAGTCACCTTGCCAGCTAAGTCTTATCATGTTGAGTACCAAAATATACATGTTATTTATTATGTCAACGGACAAACAAAAAATTTATGCTTCTAAAATTTACTGTCATTTATCTGTTTCTCTTTTACCCAAGGTTTGTTTGCAGAATGTTTGTAAGCACCTGCGACCATTATCCTTTTTGTTAATACTGTTAGCGATATCGAACCAGCGACAAAATTTTCAACAGGGATGTTCGAATTTAATAAATAGTTATACATTCGTTTGTAAAAAGAAATTGTCTAAATTCGAAATTAAAAAGAATATCGTTATATTGTTGATATAATTAAATACTGATAATTCATAATGTACTATTTATAAATTTTCGAATACTATTCACAGACATTTGTATACATGTATCATTTTCAGGTAAGAATTTGAAGACTTACCAGTAATAGGGACTAGGTCGTAACCATCAGACGCAATGATGGTAATATTGTGGCCATCAACTGACATCTCAATAGGACAGTTCAAGAACTCCGCGTTGATGACACGAAAACGGTACTTGTAGCCCTACAAAATATTGAAGTTACAGAAACATATATTTATTTTATGAAATATGTTATAGACAAATTGTGTCGTGGACTTTTTTGTAGACCTCTCTTCTATAAATCAGTAGTAAATCACTTTCCTCTATTGTCAATAGTTTCCACAGAGTACGCGATATATACATTTTCATTGGCTTTTTCACAACTTTGGGCTTAGTCAAGATGCCTTAACCATCTTATAGAACATTGGCAAAAAAGTTAGGAATCCGTATCTAAAATGTAACTCAAGGGGACTTAGTCAAGATTCCTTTACATATACTACATGTCGATGTAAATAATGAAAATGACAGTTCGTTGTCGACAAATTTTAGAAGTTTTTGTACTAATATATAAATAAATAAAAAAATATATAGCTAAGTGTATTAGGAATAATGTGAGATTAACAATTTTGTAAATCGGTCACGTAGTTTTGGATCCTATTTAAACAAACTAATTTTTCCTCGTAGATTAGTAAACTTAGTCATATCTAGAGAGAAATGTAATCAATAAGTAAGAATAAAAGCATTGTGATATTTAGATAATTTAAATAGTTAAAAAGAAAAAAAACATGTATTCTTTAAAAAGATTTTTTTTAAAACACAATCTTATATAATACACACATTATTAACAAACACAGAATATGTTAGAATCCCGTGTATTATAGGTTGTAGAATAAAGAAATTAATAAGAATAATAATTTGTCATTAACTGTATATTAAAGAGGGTCCTTTATGATGTTCAAAGTAGACACACACAAACCAATGATTAGTGTGCCAGCTAAGCGTAGAAGCAAAAAATTAATACATAATATATACAGCAAGAATGACAAGCAAATTTTTACTAGACATGAAAAAATACATGTTATAGCTTAGTTGCCCGTGCGCAACATTACCAAACATAATGGTGTATTACCTGTTCAACATTAAATCTTGCCGTCTTCATATACTTTGGCTTAGTACTGTTGGTGTCGTTAAATATTTTGAACCTGCCCACACCGTTTACCAATAGAGTCGGCGGCTTATTGTCTCCGGTAGAGTGGTGATGATCACTGAACATAGCTAAGGACAGGTCATGTATCCAATCTGTTATCAGCATCACGTGGTCCAACCTGTGAAGAAAATTGTCGTAAATATTGGTAATTAATGTTCGATTGCTGGCGAATGTTTCTCAAAAGGTGTATTAAAAAAAGACTGTATAAAACAGACAAAATGAGTGTCTGCCATATGCCCATTACGGGGTTAGGGGTCTTCGCCCGCACTGCGTGTGATGTCATGATGATTCTAAAAGAAGTATGGCCTTATGATAAAATCTGTGGGAAGTGGGAATACCACTACCGTCAATATCAAGGATAAGAAAGACAATATTTTGTATAAATTTCGCATTGACGTGAATTTTCTTCACTAATAAAAATATTTTTTTGAGAAGTGTTGGCCTAGTTGCTTCAGCGTGCGACTCTCATCCCTGACGACGTAGGTTCGATCCCCGGCTGTGCACCTTAACTTGCATTCTATGTGCGCAATTAACATTCGCTCGAACGGTGATGAATAACATCGTAAGGAAACCGACATGTCCCAAAAAGTCGATGGCGTGTATCAGGCAGGCATAAGAGGCTGATCACCTACTTCACAATTAGATTTTTAAAAAATGATCATAAAACAGATTCAGAATTCTGAGGACCAGGCCTCAAGAGATTCTAGCGCCACTGATTTACTTATTTATAATATATATTTACTTTTAGTTATACTATTAGTATTCAGAGGCGAAAACTATATTAATTACAAAACATGTTTCAAAGAATGTTAATATTTTGTGTACCTACTAAAAGCGATGCAATAATAGGTATTCACGCAGATATTTTAAGTATGGTTAAGTCTAAGTCAAACTCATAATGAAGTCTTTACTAATATATACAGGTATTAAAGCTATAAAGAACTCGCTTATTGCCCAGACAAACACTTAGTTTGTCTGGGCAATAAGCGAGTTCTCAACCCTGAGGTATAGGTATATATACCTGACCATACCAACCGTAAGTTGAACCCCGGCGGTGCCCCAATGTTCTGTATGTCAGGCACAGAAAGCTTATCAAGATACTTACTTGCCCATTCGAAATAGCAAATTATAACGAAACTGATGCAAAAATCTAAGGTACCTCTGATCTTCTTAGACTTTCAAACCGGTGCCAAGGAATAAATTAGTTTAGTTTTAACTTGATTTTGGGTATTAAAGCTATTCAATTAACCAGTGAATAAACTGTTCTATAAACAAAGTATTTAGTCCATATATCACATTTTTAAAGTTATATTACGAAAGCGGTTATATATTCACGTGATCATTTCGCCCACACAGCGAATTATTGTGTAATATCAATAAATGTTGAGTACAAATAAAAGATCTATGAACAATGTAATAATATAAAATAAGATAAATATTAACGGGCCCTGTTTTGAATTACATTTGAATAGTCTTATAAAAATTCTCAGTCTTAATTTAGGTGTATGAGGCTCACCTGATGTTAAGTTATACCGCCGCCCATGGACACTCTCAATGCCAGAGGTCTCGTGAGTGCGTTGCCGGCCTATTCAGAATTGGTACGCTCTTTTCTTGAAGGACCCTAAGTCGAATTGGTTCGGAAATACTACAGTGGGCAACTGGTTCCACAAAGTGGTGGTGCGCGGCAAAAACTGCCTTGAAAAACGCGCAGTTGTGGAACGACGGACGTCGAGGTGATAAGGTGGAATTTCGTATTCTGCCTCGACGTCGAATGATGAAACTCAACTACAGGAATTAATCCGAACAACTTCTCTGAACAATCTCCATAAAACCTACGATCGTTTACGAATTGTATTTTATATGTGACAATAAAGTAACCCTAGAAATATAATAATAAAGCTAAACTTGATCTTATGTTCATTACAGAAACCACTTTATTATAATGATTTGAAAGTGACTAATTCAAATAAAACCCGAAATTGGTAAAGCTTGCGGTTTCTTTATAATCAAATCATTAAATCGTTGTTTTTTGTTTACAATTCAATTAATACAAATATGGTGTTACCAACCGGATCCTGACGTAATGAAGCATCACGAAACATATACAACAGGGTAAGATCAATTTGTAAGCTTATACAAAAAATAATAGTACCATACGAGATACAGATTTTCTAGGATTTTTCTATTTGCTTCCATTTGTAGTCAATTGCTTTGGCCCTAACAAAAGGTCTAGACTAATTAAGCCTTAATGTAATTCTAGGCAGAGGATTTACTAGAACATTTAGGGCCTGTTTCACAATGAATGGATAAAGTACCAAATAGCTATGCAGCACATAAATTATTCGAAAAGATAAAAGTTCCGAATAAGATACTTGGCATTTCGTGACAAATAGCGCTATCTGACAGACGTGAAACGCGAAAATAGCGGTTATCCTACCAGTAAGTAATAAATAGCTTATTTCTAACTGGAACTTCTTAAAAGGGCGGCAACGCACTCGCGAGCCCTCTGGCATTGAGAGTGTCCATAGGCGGTGGTATCACTTAACATCAGGTGAGCCTCCTACCCTTTTGCCCCCAACACAACACAGTGAAACAGACCCTTAAAGTACATAATACAACTATTACTTCAAACAAAACACATTACTTTAAAACTATATACCTTATGCAATAAGCCGTATGGTTCTTATCTAACCTTAAAAAAACAAAACAGACTGTGTTTTATAAAGCTAAAGGGCTACTCACCTGACGCAAAATACTATTTCGACTTTAGTGTTTGATGCATAAAGAAACTAGATATGAAAGTCCTAATCTTCCTAAGTTGCCTTTACTGAAACTTACAAAAACCCGGCTAAGTTTCTTGGTCGTTGTTCACAAAGGACTAGTTGTTACAACCGAAAATTAAGCTTCTCTTTTATAGTCACTCTACCTACATGTACGTATAACGGAACCATTAATTAATGATTCATCGGAGAATTTACGATATCACAGGACATATATAACATGTGAGCCTTTTTATAGAAAACCTGATTTCCTTAATGAAAATGACGCTAATATGGAATTTTCGACAGCCAATTTTAACATAAATTAGTTTGATTTCTGTAGGTGTATATTGCATATGGAGAACTTATTAATTGCGTTTTAGTTCATTATATCCCAAATATATTTAGAATATGGAAAAGTTTACAAGCCCGTCGGAGTCACCAATTTGAGGGTTTGTTGCCAATAAGAACTTTCCCAGTAAAAACTATATTAACCGTTAAATTAATATTCAGTACGATTTCTTACGAATCACAGTGGTACGTATAAATCTACTGACTTAAAAGTAACTTATTAACTTAAAAAATATACTATAGCAAAAACCTTGTCATTATACGAGTATGCACATGACCTCATCACAAATCTACATAAATTCTGTGCGGAAGTTTTTATTTGCGATAAATTCTAAGAAATTTATTGAAACATTATGTAATGTTGTGTTACAAAATACTATATGCAGTATATTCTTAGCGGTTTATTTCGTGATGCAAAACTGGATAGGTGTCAACGATTAAAGTCCATCAAAAAATTAAGGTATACACTACCTATCGTAATCATAAAGAACTCCATGTGGCTCTTGTGATTTGGGTTTCCTGATGATGAAAGGGCCTGCAGCCCCATCAGCTCTCTGCATCCCAGAGTGTGAGTGCCAGAAATGGGTCCCAGCTTGGGTAGCGTTAAATTGGTACCTAGAAAAGATGTCAAACATGCAGTGTAAAACGCTGTAATATTTACACGAAATAAATATGCAAGGTAAGAAATATTTTCAAGAAGAAGCTTCAAGTTTCACTTTACACAAGTGATTTATCACTGCACATTTCTTATACTTGCAACCTTGCCGTATATTATACTATATTGCAACATGGTACAGTTATATTTTTAATTAGTTTTAGGTCGCAAATTTGCTTACCTAAAAGTTGTTTCAGGTACTATAGGGCACTGTGTTATGTATGGTGTTCCGTCCATGTAGTTTGTGCCCCTCTGATGCTGTCCATGCCAGTGCACTGTGGTGCCTTCGGTCATCAGATCGTTCTCGACATCCACAATTATACGATCGTATTGGCACACCTGTGAAAAAACAATATAAAATTAACACAATGACAACATATATTTTTTCTACATGTATTATTGTTGTCGTTCGAATTTATATTTAGAACTCGCTACTTATTACACTCTCAAGAAAATTAAAAATGCCGTATGTTAAAAACTATATGATATACATATGTTCTACGATGTATGATGTAGAAATGAGGAATGGAACTTTGTCTAACTAGGAATAGTTGTGGATATCCGCGACCTGTCTATCTATGTTATGTTATATTTTTATTATGCATTTTTAATACTTACACTTCGACAATACAAAAAAAGTGCATATTGAACTCTTGTTTACACAAATGTATTGTAATTTATTTTGTATTTATTTATTAACATTTCGTTGCATTACATTGGAAAAAAAATTAACATAATTTAATGAAAAGGAGGGCAACTGGCAGCCTTGTCGCTTTCGAGCGATTTCTTCCAGGCAACCACTATGTATGTATGTGAGCAAATAGTGAGCAAGGTTATCCAAGTAAGCAATAATCAATAATATGAAAGAGGAATGTGAAGGATGTCATTAATTCTATTACAAAATATCTTGACCATGAAGCTTCAAAAGCATATTAATTAGAAACACGATTCAAACAAAATTGCCACCGAGATGAGCAAGAAACTGGAATAGTAATAACACTTAAAACCGGAGATGAATGTAATTTTAATAGTCATAACATTAAATTCACACCTTTTTTACTATATTTTTTAATATCCCGACGTTATATTTTATTAGTTATGTTTATTTTGTAAACACGATTTTTTTATTAAAAACAGACATTTAATTTTTTTGTAGATTTTGGTGTAAATAGCAAATAGTGTTTTAATCGTTTTTTTTTACTTTATGGCTTTTGATAATTAATATTTTGTTATAATATAATAACTTTCGAAATCATCGATAAACGTTGGCCTTTTTTCACTGGTAATTATGTAATAAAACCCCAGAGCGTTCCGGTGGAATTCCAATTATGAAAAAATTCCTTTTGCGTTATTATGGAAGCCAATGCCACACACTTTGTATAGCAAAAAAAAAAGCGATACGAGTACATTTTTTAGAAGAATTTCGTGTACTCTAAATTAAAATATACTTTTATGGGATTAATATGTTGATAAATTTGCAAAGATAACACATAACTATTTTTCATGTGAAGACGGTTAAAAATTACCATTTATAGTTTTTACAATTATAATTGCTATACATATATTAATATATTTATGTCCTTAAAACTTTCAAAGTTTCTTGAAATCCCAAATGATTGGTATTGTAATTGAATAATTTATTGGGACTGTATAAACATATAACAGTGTAAAAGAAAAGCTTGGCGATTAAAGAGTGGCGGAGAGTTTATTACCAGTTCTTCTCTTGCGTTCTACGCCCTTGATTTGAGAACTGGCAGTAAATGTAAAATTAGAAGCATTCATTGTATATTTCTTTTTTGACGTTCATAAGTGTACATTATGTTACCTACATGAATAAATTATTTTTGATAGATTGATTGATATTAGTATTCAACAACCTCCATAGTACGAAAAAATTGTGTAAATGAAGGTGTGAAAAGGTAATTGTGTACTTAGTTGGTGTATTAATAAAAACATAAATACCTCAATAGAAGGTCCAGGCATTTTCCTATTTATCACTGTCAACGGTCGACTGATCCCATCAGCTGGTATACAGTCAATTCTATCACAATCTGTTTCATTATATGGACAATCAAAACAAGCTTTACTCATTGTCATATATAATTCAAGACTAAAGTGATAGTAACATATCATTGGTTCACCACCCTCCACACAGTCCCTTTGACAAGGATGTTCACCGCTAATTAGTTCACCAGTTACTTCATCATATTGCACATGTGTTTTATACTCATTCTTTAGTATATGTCTTGTAGGTTTTTTGGGTACTTCCACTATCTTTCGGGGTACCATTGTAGTATTTCGCCTTTTTACTTGATATTTAAAATCATTGAATGAATCATTTGAAATTATTGGTAGTAGGAGTTTTGAGGCGCTTTCCAGAGGCTTAGAAGTATTGTCTAATACTTTTATATTTGGTTCTTCGGTACTTTTGTCCGTCATCTCATTTCTAGTATCCAATACATGATCTGTAGTAGCTTCTATAGCCTCAGTGGTTACTTCAACTGGAGATTGCACGACAAAGTCTTTTGAATCTGAAAAAATATTAAATATTAACTAGCTTGAAATAATATGGGTAGAATACATATACAAATTTTTTGCCTGCTATTCAATTGCTATTCCAGTGATATTTATGTGTAAATTTCTAAAACACTAGTGCTATAATGTACTGTGTATTAAAAAAATTGATACAAAACTTAATTTTAATTAATTGAAAACACTTTAAATTAAGTTCTAGTAATCATAAACTTCTAACTGATTTTTGAATTTTGAAACTAAATGTTACAATATTTTGAGTTAAAAATAAAAATTTGTGGTGGGCTGTAATTGCCGTGTATGAGATAGTGCTATATAAAGAATTAAGTGTTTGTGTAAAACTAAATTAAATTTTGCGGTTTAGAATTGTGGATCATTTAAGGCCTTACTGCTTAAATGGTTTCGTTTAATTATTAATTTAGAAACCCTGTCTGAGTTGTTTATGTTATTGTTTAAATATGATGCACCATCCAGATGGTAGAACCAAAATACATTTGTTTGTGGCGTCAAATTAATGTAGAATTGAAGGCAAAAGTAATAATCCATTAATTTATTTAAGTTAGTTTGTTAAAACATACTTTACTTTATATATTTCACTTTTAATATTTAGTTTTTATTTATAATTAAGTTGATCTATAAATTATAATTAAGCCACAAATTGTTTCAATTAGTTACAAAACCCATTGTAATCTTTATTCGAAATTTATTAATCAATTATTTTTCCTTTTTCTTTCCCAAAACAGATATAAGCTATAGTAGTTCCGAACAAAATCGAATTCCTTCCTTCCTTTAAAAAAAGAGCGAACCATTTCTTAAAGGGCCGGCAACGCACTCGCGAGACCTCTAGCATTGAGTGTCCATGAGTGGCGATATGATTTTTCCCCTGATTAAATTTCAAATACTTAATCTGATATAGATTAAACTTTATATTTGCAGAGATGTGTAAAATCCATATACAATTATATCCACAAAACTCTATAGAACCTTGAAATTGTTTCATAACAGGTATTTTAATGAAGAATGAAGCGTGTTTGATACCGACACTGTATTCATTTGGCCCGTCAAAAATCCCTGCCCGAAATTGAAAAAGGTAGGTCCGAAGGGATCTTGCCCCGTTATTAAGATTAATAGTTTTGGATGAAAATGAAAATTAAACGTATTTCATTATGCGTTAGCTAAAATTCGGTCGATTTGAATACAAAATTTCACGTCTAAAGAGTTATTAGTATTGCCTTTTTTACAGTATATCGTGTGTTACTTAGGCGTACTGCTTGTAATACACATCAATTTAAATCTTAGGTGCTATCAGCAAATAAATCATAATCATATAAACGCGTACAGTTTTTTTTTATAGAACAGGGGGCAAACGGGCAGGAGGCCCACCTGATGTTAAGTGATAACGCCGCCCATGGACACTCTCGATGCTAGAGGGCTCGCGAGTGCGTTGCCGGCATGTGTATGCAATTTGTTTAAACAAAGCAAGAAAAGTTTTAGTAACAGTCACTAATACTTAGAGTGTAGCATGACGTAACTATCAGTCGTATACCGTTTCAATTCAGCCGGAATAGGAAAGGATTATTGAATTTAGCCGACACCGTTCGAAATGTTTCGTTTATCGAACAAAGAGAATGCTTATAATGGCTTTTCCGATTGCAAACTAACTTTAGTTTCATGATATGACTATAAGTTTTGATTAGTGCTTTGTGTAATGTTAGAAATGCTTTGAGCCACGAAAGCTCATAATGTATTTTTGAATATAGTACGTTTTTATATATTTATTAACACTTCGTTGCATTACAGTATAAAAAAAATTGAACATCATTAAATGAAAAGGAGGGCAACTGGCGGCCTTATCGCTTTCGAGCGATTTCTTCCAGGCAACCACTTTTTTTACTATTTATTTATTATGTTTTTTATAATATAGACTGGTTAAAAATTATTTTGTCTGATTTACTTATTTTTGCGCATAACAGTTATAAGATATTTCAGACGTACGATTAAGAATAAAAGGGAAATTATACGAGTATATTCTAAATATGTAATACATTTGATATACATATCTATTGATTTATAGAGAGTAATTAAACTGGCTAAATTTAGATTTATTTCTCTTTGTAAGATTCAACGATTTTTAATAGATGTATAGCGGACTAACGTTCAACCGAAAATCTTTCCGTTTTGCGGGAAATCGAACGCAGGTTCTTCTGAAACGACTTTGTAAATGTATTAAACTCGGAATGTCAACATTCATTTCAAACAAAAGAATATTGCTGACATGTATTTTAATTTAATTTATAGTAATCCGATATTGCCTTTCATAGAATCATAGATAAAACTGTCAAAAAGAATGACATCAAATAGACTCAAAGAGCCATAGATGAAGCACAGACTAACAAATTGCAAAACAACCAAGGCAAATAGGCATTTCCATTGAGTGTCGCTACACTACCAATCAGGCTTGTAGGGAGTTGTTCAGCTTAATCGCAGCATCCGTCTTATTTGTAGCGAGATTGACTCGTTTTGATACTATATGTTAAGAGATTTCATTAAATCGGAATAATAAATTTTATAAACCAAAGTTTTCTTAACTCGTTAAATCCCTACAAGTAGGTTATTTAAAATAACATTTTTACAGTACGTGAAATCAGAATTAAAAAGTAAAAACAACACAGATTTTGCATTGTGCAATCTATCATATCACATGCCAGTATAAGTATCTAATAGATTTTTATCATCTGTAAGTTGAAGAACTAAATTTTTGGAGTTCACGTCTGGACTGCTCTGACATGAATGTTATATGCTTTTTATAATTGTAAATTACTGTATTGCAGTGCCAACAGCTTGAAAGTGGTCCAAGAAACTTTGGTACGTCTTTAACTTGTGCTAACTTACACAAATTTCATTCCTGGCCTGCGCTGTTTGTCACCACTGAACTTAAAAGTAGGTCAAACATCGAATAGATTTCATTTAAGCGCATTTCATTTTGCGTGAAGGCTTAGCTAGAAAAAATATTTAATTAAAATCGTTCGTTCTGTTGTGCCCCTAAGATGTAAGCCTACAAATTCAACGCCTTTATTTTCATAAATATAAGAGAAAAATTTAATAAGTATTTCCGAATCAATTTGAATTAAGGCCCTTCAAGAAAAGAGCGTACCAATTCTTAAAAGGCCGGCAACGCACTCGCGAGCATTCTGGCAATGAGAGTGTCCATGGGCGGCGGTATGACTTATGTGAGCCGTAATGCTAACGTAAAACAGTCATATCATAAGTTAAATGAGATAGATACTTCTCAGGTATTAAGCGATCAGTCTGCCCGAGAGATTATCCAGAACGCTTATTTTAATCAATAATTCTAATTAGGTATCCTCTACTAATGTATTTGTTTTAACCAATTAAATAATTAATAAATTAATTTTACGTTTAATAAAAATAAGATAATACTACTTCTGAAAATTATACGAATTATCTTAGAGAGAGCTAGTAATTATACTAAATATTTTTTTACTTACGTCGTAAATTATATAATTTTCTTAATATACATTTATAAAACATCTCGGTGCTTTACCTTAATTTGTTTGATATAGCGATAAGGCACGTATTTCTCAAAGCTATTACACCTCTTAGAAAAAATTTGAAGCCGAATTTGACTTGAAAATTTATTAGCCCGTTGTTGACCTCAGACGCAGACGTTTACGTAATTTAGAGTGACCGATATTTAACACGTAAACATATACACAATGTTACAAGTATCAAGACATGACAGCCAAGTGTTAGTTTACGCAAATGCCACGACGTATGCAATACAAGGATTAACAAAATTATTTCACTATAACCAGCTGTTAGTGGTTTGACGCAAATTCGCTTAGCCTAAGTACTAATACTAATATAATCTTTGAATTATAACAATCGTATTCTATTTCTAAGTAAACCTTAATTATGTACGTTTAAGGACAGATACAAGTATCAAAAAATACAGTCGAATTATATTTATAGCAATACAAGTCGCGACGCATGACCCAATCCAGAAAGGATTTGTCAAAATTATATCAGTATTACGAAAGAAATATTCTACTCGGGCGTTTCAGCTTTCGATTCCATATTAAGCTACCAACAATGTAGTGAATAATAATGTAGCTTATTATATTATATTCAAGGTTAAGGACTAAATTGTTTATTTAATACTTATAATTGTTTATAAACTTGCTCGAAAATTGTACCCGCGACCCTTTGGTTCGGAGATTCAGTTATTGTAAGACGGTCATAGTCGCGCCCAAGCCAAGTCTACACAATCGTATTCAGAAACATTGTTCTTGTTAAAGGAAATCTGATTTTAATTGTTTTTGGTATGATTACAGAGAAAGCTTTATAGTAAAACAAAACAAAACCATTCAAAAATGTAATAATATATACATTGAAAAACAATATTAAACATTAATGTCATCTATGTTAGGACAGAATAACTTCAAAAGTAGTTAACAGTTTTTTTTTACGCTAAAATAATATTTTTATTCGTGGTAAATTTATATTCTGTATTTTTTAAGTAATTGTCGGGTTGATGAGGCTAGCTTTACCTGGTCTTGCTCAAATCGCCAATTTCTATTACTGAGGGTAAATTAGCCCTATTTTGTCTTCCATAATTTCTCAATACAAATATGATATATAAGTGATATATTTTGACATATGGGCCATAGTTCGTTCAAAGTCTCGTTTCTGGATTTTACCACGACTTCACGCAAGCTGTATAGGACAGTTCATGTTTCTTGTTTTATTTTGAATTGAATAAACACTATTACTATTATACTATTTGAAATATTGCTTTAAATTTTAATTACTTTTGAAAATATCTATTTCACAATTATCAAGCTTACAACCTAAATGCGTAATTTCACAATCATTTAATATGAAAACATTATAAAGTGGATAAGTGTTGTAAACTTGTAAATAATATTTTTAAACGAAGCTTAAGCTGGAACTCAAGGCTAAATACTTACAAACACTTGCAGCTAATGCCAAAAGCACAATGTTTCTTGCCAATGTATGAGCCATACTGCTGAATTCTGAAACAAAAGTTTTATTTTATAAGTATAAAAAATGCTTTATTTAGACTGAGACATAGACATAACATTTATTACAAACAAAAACACAGACACATAAACACATAAAATAACAATAATCAAAGCGAAAACATTAAATAAAAGATATAATGGAAAATATATAAAAAAAAAATTTTTTATTTTCCCATTCGGTTTCATATATATTTCGTTATCAAGAGTAGACACATCAATTTATAAACGTAAAGTAAAAAAAATAATCAATTAAAATTCTCCTTCCTTATCCTACTCTTATTTCTACTAACAAACTAAAAATTAACATTAAGCAGAGCCTGTATAAATACATACAACAAATAGCCGGCATACACTTATCATAATTATACTGTATCTACCTAAAATCAGAACGGAATATGATCACATTTTTTTTTTTCGGAGCGAGTCTTTACAACAGCTTGCAGCAGATACGTGAAATAGCAGTAGAACCGTTTCGGAAACGGCTGTGAAGTTTTTTGTTAGATGGCAGTGACAGCGTAGGATGGTGGCGTGATGTTTTGATATTAGGTATTTTATTCTTCTCAAATAAGTGTTAATTATCACATCTGATAAATGTTGTATTTTTAAAAGATTTTGAAAGTGGATAATAGTGAACAATATGTATATATAATAGTATGGCATAGTGACTTGGCCTAAGTTTGAACCTACTGCGGCTGCTCCTAAGTTTGAACCCAGCTTCCGGTTCGGGCCGGTTCTATCAATGGATTATCTATCTGCGCATTTTTTTATGTTAATATTATAGGGTTGTCAGGAAGAACTTTAAGCATTTTTGTGTTATTATGATGTAAAATTGTAATTTAGTAATAATTTGTAATGCGTTAATACTCGCTCGTACGCTGAAGGAATAATGTATTGGACTCAAAAAGTCGCCAGTGGCTTGAACGATCGCTTACTCGTACTTGCCTATTTAGAAAAACACCATAGCAGACCCAGTAAATTATGTCACTCACTGCAGCAAGAGCGTAGGGAAGGGCCTCCATTAGCCTATGAATTTATAGAAATGGGAAAATATACATATATGTATAATTTATATTAGGAAATAAAGTCCCGCCCCATAAAAGCAAGGGATATTAAGAAATTTATAAAAAAGCAATACAAGTTTCAAGAGTTACCCCAGTAGATTTTCTATATAGGAATAAATTTACGGTAACATTTTCCCTGAATAACCAAACTCTATGAACGAATTTGGTGGATATTGACAGTTAAGAGAGTCTGTAAATGTATATTTGTCTCCGAATCTCATCCTAGAGACTAAGTATATATTATATGATTTCTAGGGTTAAGAGCTAATGGACAAATTGTTTTACGTTTAATATAAATATTTAAAAAATACACAATTTTTTATGTCTGTGTAAAATTAAAAATAGGCAAAAAAACTTTTTAAGTTAAACGGTTTTATGTTAAACATATATTGCAATGTTTAAGATAAATGTACTAAAAACCAAAAAATAAAACCGTGGGGAATTTCCATGAGCAAGAAAATAGTAAGTAATTTCCTCACCGTCTGCCGGCCAACTGCCTATTTTAACGACGAATTAAACGATTCTTCTATCGCACATTAAGTCGATAATTTGTAGACAATTGACGTGCCCCACGGTTTTATTTTAGTCTAGTCTATGCATATGTTTATAATTCCCACGACTGTATCTATTTTATTATTTTTTGGTTTTTAGTACATTTATCTTAAACATTGCAATATATGTTTAACATAAAACCGTTTAACTTAAAAAGTTTTTTTACCTATTTTTATTTTCTAGTTTTTAGTTTTTATTTCGCATTCTGTTTAATTTATTTAGTGCTTCATTATTGCAAGGTTTCTTGCCCGTTATTTATAATATATTGCATTCTGCTTGTTGAGCCCTTTCATTTGGTACCCATATTGATGGGATTAATAAAACATAAATTATCCGCCATTTTGTAGCGGCGGCCATCTTGAATTTATAATGATAATGAATAAACATAATTGTATTGTCACCAAAATCCAAAGTGTATACAAAATTTCAGATTAATCGGTTGACAGGAAGAGGGTGAAATTTGAATTACTAAATTTGACCCAAGAAAAAAGAATAAAACAAACGGGGTGAGCTAAATAAAACCGTTTAAAAATGAAGTTCCTCGCTCGTTTTAATATTTTACTTATTAATGTCGCATGTGTCCATGAAAATCGATAAAGATATACCAATAATCCTTGTATAATGGGAATCATCCACACTTTACTCCCAATCAATCAGATGTTTCGAAGCACACCATTATTTGAACAGTATGAATTCGAAAAACGCGTTCGTTCAAGATATTCTTTTTTAATGTCTATCGTTTTTAAATTTGTTTGTTTATTCTATATTTATTTTTAACTTATTGGTAAGATACTAATGTATTTTGATTTAAGAAATATTTTAATACTCTTACTTTATTCTATTAATTGAAATCGTAGACAGTAATCCAGTCATCAATCCATTAAAGTTTCTTTATACAAGATATAAGTAAACAAGAGTGTACTTATATAATTTAATTGTTAAAATATTTATATACTGGCGCAATAAATACCAATTTATAATAATTAAAACATATTTAGCTGATGTAAACCTGGATTTATTACAATATGACAGCTGCGAGAAAATAGATCATAATTATGAAATCAATATGCCTTAGTTCATACAGAACTTTTGCGCATAAAACATGTACAATTGTGCATAATTAATTACTCAGTCATAAATTTAACCTTACGTTTAAAAATCCCTACTGATGTTTTTAATCTGTGTATCGGATTTAACGCTTCATCCGCTTGGTAAACGGAACTCAACGTAATTACGGTTACGTAATCTCTGTCGAATGGATAAAGTTCACACTTTAAATCGATATTCCTTGCAATCAGTGTTGGCCTAGTGGCTTCTGCGTATGACTCTCATCTGAGGTGGTAGGTTAGATCCCCGGCTGTACAATGGATTTCTAATGGACTTCGTCTTACGCATTTACCACTCGCTTGTAAGCGAAAGCGAAAAATTCAGTGAAGTAAAATATCGTGAGGTAACTGGAATACCCAAAAATGCCGGCGTGTGTCAGGTACAGAAGCCTATTTAAAATTATCACGTAACAGACAGAAAGAGTTGTAGGCGTATTGGTAGAAAATATAGTTCAAAAATATTCCTTGCAATAATTTCAAAACTTATTTTAGATCTTGTAAACAGTTAAACGCCTAAGTACTGTTAAAAATAGACTATAACAGTAGTGTTAAATAATTGGTTTCTTGAGTTCTGAGAAAAATTTAAGTACTTTTTTTTTAATTTTTCTTTGGCTAATTCCCCGACTATGATGACGACAGGGGTATTAAGTAATATATGAGTTATGTTATAATGTTATGTTTTATTGCTGTACAACTATTTATTATATTGTATTAATTAACAGCAAATTTTAGAAAGCTGTATCCAAAACTTTCCAAAATTGTTTATTGGAAGTTTGTTCCTATGATTTGTTCAGTGTTGTATCTTTGTTAGCAGACATTGAACAGTCAGGACATGTACCACCGCCTCTTCGGCTGTATTGTTGTGGGTTACTATTTCGAAATACAATTTAAATTGTTGCGCAATTGGCTGAAATCTTAAAAGGATTTTGCAGGGACGAAACACATTAACTATGTACATGGCTACACAAACGTGACCATTTTCATACAAATTAGATTACGATAGCCGGTCACGTCGTTAATTACATCTGAGTCTCATGAAGATTTAGACAATTTTAAATATGTAATTCCAAGGTATCCCAAAATTAAAGCCCATTTGAGATGAGAGTGCTAGCTAGTTCTTACCGTTATTCGTCAAAGTAATAGCGATTCCATTGTTTGCTGAATATTCGAAATTTGAATATTATACTTTTGACTTTCGCTTATCGGCAAACCGTTGCCTTTGGCTTTTGCAAAAGCAGTTCAGTCTTGGTGACTACGAGTGCGATTGCTAAATAAATAACATTAATAACCTCGTCCTACGTTTTTTTTTAATTCAGTCAAAAGTAGTCGAACGTAAATAATTTAAATCAGCAAATCGCGAAACATTTTGTCTTCTCGTGTTCAACACCTATATTAATTCACTATCAACCCATTGAATCATCTATAAGTGGCAGTTAACTTTTTATTTATCATTGAAATCGAAGTTCCCGTAGTACCCAGTACGATTCGCTCCAATTAAATTAACTGTTACTGAATCGATGCGTGACGAAACCTTCCATATATTGTATGTGAACTTCGAGCACCGACACATACGATGTTTAGAAAAGCGCCATCTAACTTTGGAGAGAAGAGTTAGCCTAAAGTGTGCAAATCTCACTCCTGAAGCCACGTGCTCTACCCTGCCCTATTTCTTAAATATTTCTATACTCTTATAGATTACTAAAACAATATTAGGGTAGACTGTCCCGCGCTATCTTAGACTTTTGTCGTTTAGTAAGTAGGTACGTTCTCTTGTTTAGAAAATAAGTGGCAGTCAAGTGGGCGAAATTTTAATTTCAAATAAACAGAGTTCATTCCCATTTCATTCCTTTTCTTCTTTGATATTTAAAATAATTATGACTGTCGCATTTAATAATATGTCTACCCTCAAGTGCTTTGCGGGTTAATATACTCGTAGTACGTACCCTCTAAAGGACAGATTCAGAAAAGACTTCGATAAATCTGTCTAAAACCGTAACAAACGAGAGTCAAACTGCACTAAGTCCCACTTTCTGAATATAACCCTGATGACGTCATCTGAAACCCAAACCTCAATTTTTATAGACTTAAATCAATAGTTTTTACAATATACTCAGTGTTAAATTCAAATTGAAGTTAGGCGGTAAGCCTCTTCCAGGTTTTATTTAGAACCACAATAGGCTTGTCACTTATCTTCCGTCGTATATGTAAATGAATCAACGATGTCGTAAAGACGAAAGTCACATGATTAAGATGCAACGTGCTCCGTTGAATGACCTCGCGTCTTATTCGCACAGTATTTTTTTAAATTTCGAATTCAAGTTGACAATGATATTAATTTGCTTATTTGTATATATTATAATGACATAACATGATTCTAAGAATTCAATTAAAATTTAATTAAAGTTTATCGTGATGAATAATCAATGGAATACATATATAATAAATTATATTCTCGTAATAAATATTAATTAACATTAGTTTAAACTTATTTAGCGGATATAAAGGCGGACTTGTTACGATTAACAATATGAGACTATTTTATTGGGAACTGGCCAATTGGGCACATCTGATGGTTAGGAATACCGCCCCCATGGATACATATTGCCAGAAGGCAAGAAGGTGCGTTGCCAGTTATTTTTAGATTAATACACTCTTTCCTTATAGGACCGTCAGTCAACTTGGATGGGAAATACTTCTGTGAGCAGCTGGTTCCTCACAGTGGCACACAGTGTGCTTTAGGAAAGGCTTAGCTTTGGAACGCCAGACATCGAGTTGATAGGGGTAAAACACCGTTAATTATCAAATTTCAACTGGTCCCTATCACTGTCGCTGACAACGACTGCTATAAGATACAAAACGACTCAAGTATGTAAATACTTAAGACTGATTTTTGACAGGAAAATGTCAAATCAGCGTCGATGCTCAGAATAAGTCTTTGCTCGTTACGTCAAGTGATTATGTATGTCAATGACAGTTTATTATACGGTTTGGGTTAACCACTTTGTTATCAGCTGATCGCCTCTATTGGTCAGTGGTCTGTTTAGAGTGGAGCTAAAAATCTGTGAGTCTTAGGTCAAGAACTCCTAGATTCGAGCTTTAAGCTAATCAATAACGATTTTCTTTCAAGAAAAAAAAATGTGTTTATTATTATTATCAATATGTTACTAAATACTTTATAAAAATATAAGATTAAATTTTATATAAGTAACGCATAGTTTCATACAAAAGCACTAAGCACGAAATGTTGCGCTAGAGCCTAAAATCGAGCAAGTGTAACTAAGGGCTCATATACACGAGCGGCGCAATGTCAACGGCAAAGGCAACTATAGCCGTCGACACTTGTTGGCGGAAGTCGTCGATCTATATCGACGTTTGCAGTTGTTTTAAAATGAAAACTTTTTAAATGATGTGATGATGACAACATCCATCAAGTAATATTTTAACCGAACATGTTATAGAAACCATTCAATATGTAACGATCTTATCAGCTTTACTTTACACAATTTGATTTGGCCTGAAATTTTTGGTTTAGGGATAAAAAAAAGGATTAGACGCATAGCACGCATACCGACGCAAGCATACCGATTCTAATGTACCATTTAGATTTGAATAAAACCAGATGTTTCGGTAATAAACCTCGAAATCTCTATAAGATAAGCTTTGTTATGAAACAGTGACGCTACAACCTTTTGTAGTGAAGGATTAAAAACGAGACAGCTCCATCTGTCAGTATGTCTTAAAATCTTATCTGTTCATTCTGTATCAGATGTTTTTCTAATAAGCAAGTCGGCATGTTGGTTTCCTCACAATGTAAGAACCATGGTTTTTTTATTTATAGAACTGGGGTTTCACCCGACGCTAAGTGATACCGCCCAAGGACACCGAATGCCAGAGGGCTAGCGAATGCGTGGCCGACCTTTTAAGAATGGATACGCTCTTTTCTCGAAGAACCCTAATTAGAATTGGTCTGGAAATACGTAAATAATATATTAACATAACATCCATTATTGCACTGTCTGAGATCAAACGAACGACGTCATGGTTGAGAGTCTTACGCTAAAGATAGGCCAACATTGCTCCATCTTAACATCAGGTGAGCCTCCTGCCCGTTTGCCCCCTGTTCTATAAAAAAAATCTATCTATTTTTATAAAACAGGATGAATTGGCCGATGTGAATGGCCCTTCCTGAGCCAAAGGTCCATTCCGCATCATTCGTGGCCGCAGAAGAGTTTTAACGGCTGATCACGTGGCTGGATGCGGACCAGGCTACGCTGTTACCGTGTCCTGCCTCGGGTGATTGCTGGTGGCACCGTGGGGTTTTAGTGGGTATGCACAGTAGCAAGTCCCACATAACCCTACACCACCAGGCAACAGTACCGCGGGAGGGTATGCGTAAAGCATTTCCCTACGAAAAAGAAATCGTCGGAGTTACGCCCCGAGAATATAGCCAGACGTACGCACTGTTAGATTGCATTTATTCGTTACATAGAAATTAATATTTCATTATTTCGCTTCTATTCTATTGTTGTACGCGAGTGGTTAATATGGAGTAAAACAAAAATTTTATATTATTTAATTCACCCAGATGACCCATGAACCGTAAAAAGCTATTTTTAAAATCAAGTCAACAAAAACATTTTATTTATGGAAATGTTTTTGTGATACGGAAAAACTTATTAGAAAGGAATAGCAATTAAAATAATGTGCATAAAGACGTAACCTTGACTTAAACCTCATTAATTGTGTTCGTTAATGCTTAACCATGGCTGTGAATTTATCCATTGTGTTCAATGTCAATTACGATAACATACGGAAAAGAATTTACTTTCATAACTAGGACCTCTTTTGAAATTGTGTCGTTCTATTAACATAGAACGACACAATTTCAAAAATTATTGTCTTTGGTGCGTTGATTAATGTAATGTGTCCTCTATGATTCGGTGTTGACATTGACAGGTTGTCAATGATCTATTTTTTTATACATAACTGAACAGACGCTCACAATCCCAACTGATGTTAAGTGAGATGGGGCCTATTATAATATATCCCTGAATAAAGCAATTCAATGATCAAAACTATAGCTCACGGTATTTCCGGCAAAGGACCTAAACTTTTTACTATGGTAACAATCAATGTGTCACGGGCTAACCTTCGAGTAGATACCTAGTATAATTATAATAGCAGGATACATGTCACGTGGAATAGAGGAACCGCCTCAAGGCTGTCTTAGGAGGTCAGGGTGGCCTAGGCAGTGATGTCATATGGTAAGCCTTCAAACACGGATCATCGAAATCGAAACGTTGAATCAAAATAGCTAATAAGTATTCAAAGAATATGCTAGCTAAGCACTGCAAGATTGTTTGTGTTTATTTTCATACCTATATTTTTTTAATAATAAATAAGAAAAATATATAACTATATTAAAACATTTGTATAAATTGATAAATTCATACAATTTTGTTGTTTTCTTAATTTAATATCATGTCAAATACTACTTTAACGCGTCACAGAATAAAAGACTCTTTAATAATATCAAACTTATAATTGTTTCCTTTGGAATGGATGTAAAAACATTTCCATGATTAAATTGTCTTTACCACAAAAATGGGTACAAATATTTCATACATACGTTATCCTTGGTTCGTCATCTTTATCTATTGCAATTAAAATGCTATTTGGAAACCGTCAACCTACTTGTACTGTTTATATTTATGAGCTATTTTCAATTATTATAAAAAAAAAGATTTATATAAAATATTATTAAATTTAATAACCATATCATTTTCATTTACGATAAAAATATTGTAGCCTGGAAAGATAAACATCTTTAATAAAATAAAGTAAGTTAATCAAACAATTCAGTGCCAATATGAAAGATATTATGTTTATTGTAATAATAATAGGATTTGTAAATCCTACGTCATTTTAGATCTTTAATTAACGTGTAATAAATTTTACGATGCCTAGAGTTCATGTTCAGTTACGGATCATAAGGCTTGCATAGGAAAAATAAATGATTTTTTTCTACAAAATATCTACAAAAATGGTATAATTAATTTGTCGTAAAAGTATAGGGTTTGTAGAATAAAAAGTGCTCTTATTTCTCTGACACACACTTTTGTAAATAACATCACCGTGAACTTAGACGGTAACGAATACCTGATTCAATTTACATTCTCAAACCCACAAACAAATGTGGTCAAAAGCCATATTTCATATGACGACAATTCTATTAACCGCGAATTAACATTCAAAAGGAAATCAGAACTCATCTTCACAGAACTATATAAGGACATTTCTAGTCACTAAAAGTTTCGTAAATAAGGAAGGATAACTTAAGCATACGGAATACCCCAAAACGAAATTATTGTATACTATGTTGCCTGATCCCATTGCTTATTAAGTCAGTTTGCTAATTAACAACATCAGTCACTGTTACATGCACTGGCCTGGTGCATATAAACATGGAAAAACTGTTCATCGTCTATTGCCTACAGCGGTACTTAAACTATTAATGGTGCTTTTAATCAAAGACATATAAGTATATTTCTTTAATTAATAAAGATATGAACGTTACGCTACTAAACTTCAGATTATTTCTAATGGAACTGATTATGAAAATTATTTCTTATACTCGTTGGGCGATTCACATTTCGGTAGAATATTAATAGTATTATTAGAAATCAAAATATATTTTTTGTATCACGCTAAAAGCTTAGAAATTATTCATATAATTTCAAATGTTTTTGTTAAGTCTATAGTAATTCTGGGAGTTTAAAAACCTTCGCAGTAATCAACAAGTTTGGCTCATATTTAAGTAATAGAATAGTTCCGCTTTGAGAAGTGTCATAAACTAACTAAAAATATTCTTGTCATAAAGACATGACAGATAATTATAACTATTCAAATTGAAATAAAACAGAGTAACCAACGCGACAATTGTATTTTACTAGTAATATCTGTGTACAACCGGTATGAACCGCCATAGCCTATAAAACTAAAATATTTTAAAAATAGAAGACGGAGGATCCGGCCATTTACGAAAGAATAAAAATTTGCAAGTGTTTTTTTGTAACACTATCTACTGCAGACGCATTTTTAATTTAAGCATAACATGATTCATGCTAACAGATGATCTTAAGAAAAAGTTGCTTCATGATTTTGTAAGTATCTTGTTGAGATTCCGTTCCGTGAAATACAGATACAAAACCAAAAAAAAAAATGTCGAGACGGTAAGACGTAATTATATTTATTTTTCTCATTATTATAAATTTTTCTTAGTTTTTTAATTATTAAAAACAATTATAAAACATCCGGGCGTAAATTAACTAACCTTGAAAACTGTATGCGTTAATTGCTTAAGCATATACTTTATAGAAAAACGGCAATTGTTCAAATTATCTTTGGATACGTACATAAATTAAACTTATGTAAAGTGATTTTCAGTAATTTAATTAAACTCCACTTTATTTACTAGCGAGTTAATAAGCCAACCAATACGTAAAATGAAATATCGCTATGCTTAATTTATGCATTGGTAGTTTCGCATCTTATACTTTACTATTTGTCCTTTCTAGGTCTGAAACAAGCCTTGTTAGTGATGGGACTGCCGTCTATAGTATTATATAAAAGGACCTGGGACTCGTGCTGGGCAGGCTACTTCTAATTAACTTGCTACATTTGTTTTAAATATTGTAGTATTGTTTGATGATTTGCTTTTTTAAAAGAGTACCGAGAGTTTTTTATGCCGGCTTTTTATCTCGGCCTACACCCTCTGTCTTATTTGCTGATGAGAAGGGATGCCTACAGGTTCGAATTTAATGACGTGGAATACCGAATAAGTGATACCTTGATGATGTTATGTTCCAAAATAAACGTATTTTTTATTTTATAATTTATGACCTTCGTAGATCAGTGGTTACTGCATGACACAATAATTTAGTATATTATGGCAGTGATTTTAAATAAGACTTTACCTAAACATATACTTATAAGTATAATCTTAAATTGTTACCCTAAATTAAGCCTACTAAATATCTGTATTCTTAAGTATAGTCTCAAAAAAATTAATAAAATATAATATCATTAGTATTATTCTCATATTAGAAACTGCTGTTCGGAATTGGAAAGGTTACTATGATGGTCTTCTATTAGTAAAGGGCAAGGCGAACCGGCTCTATGGGAAACAGTTTGAATAGTGAAAGTACCGCACATACACTTTTAATTAGCTTAAAATAATACGAACCTAACCTATGATTTTATTCTCACACCCTTTCTTCGAAACTTAAAATGATTCTATTTTTAACATTCGATCTCAAAAATGCAAAGTAACCTAACGCAGTAAATAGACGATTTTAACTTATTTAAATTTAATTTAGAGAATGTATGAAATAGTTTAAAATTTAGTTACTAGTAAATTTAACAGAAAATCTAACTTCTATAACAAACGCTGACCAACTAAAGCCATCTTAATAAGATTCAATAGGAACCTAAAGAAGGTATCGAATTTGCAATATTCGTTAAATATAAGTGCAATAATTTCGTGGGTTCGATCCCCAGCTGTGCACGAATAGGCTTTGTATATGTAAGCAGTTAGCAATCGCTCGTAAGGTGAAAGAAAACACCGTGAGGAACCGTCCTTAGCCGAAAATTCCTGTGTGTCAGGTACAGTAGGTTCATCATCTGATTAGAAATATTCACGGAACACAGAAAAGGCAGATCTATTAGGTAGCGACACTGATATTAATTACACGGATGATTCAAAAAATATTCATAAAGAACAAACTTATTAATTACACAAGTTACAAAATTCATTGACCTCATGGAAAACCTGACATTACGATCTAAGTGCTATGTTGTAAGACGTAAACCTATTGTGTAATTGTTCAAGGGCTGAACCATTAGAACATTGTTATAGTTATCTATACTAATGTATAGGAAAAAATATTTTTATTCCTTAATCATAAATTTATATACGTAATTCTCTATTATGTAATACATTTTTGCGCATTAAAAAACTATTTTTCCAAATTATTTCGTGTTACTTACATGATTGCGATTAATGTAATCGTTATGTTAACAACAAATTTCGCATATTCATTAAAAAGTTTGGTATATCTGAAAGTCCATAACATCATTGTGACAAATTAAAACCAATTGGTTTTCATTTATTTACAATTTATAAAATATTTTATTTCGTTCTTAACTAAATGAGTTAGTCGTTTAATATAAAGTTTAGTAGTAAATATTTTTTAAATTTGTTTTAATATTCGATTTATCAATTCTTAATTATTATTATTATATATATACTATATATATAAATAAATAATACAATTTGTGAGCAAAAAGTGTATTGAATGACCAAATACAAATCAAGCAGAGAAGCCCGCACTAGAAATTTCTTCAATTTAAAAGTTGGTGAGCAGTGTTGGCCAAGTGAACTCCTGAGGTGGTAGGTTCGATCCCTGGCTGTGCACCAATGGACTTTCGTTCTATACGTGCATATAATATTCTCTCGAACCGTGAAGAAAAACATCGTGAGCAAACCGGCTTGCTTTAGACCCAAAGAGTCGACGGTGTGTGTTAGGCTTATTAGCCTAAAATTGGTGATTACCTAATCTGAGGCCCAGCTCTGAAAAGGATATTGCGCCTCTGTTTTTTTTTAACAGTAAATATTAATGAATTATCATTTCGGGGTGTTCGATTGCCTATTCTTTTGTGTTACGGAAAGTTATAAAATCATTTAATCAGCTTTAAATGATACTGTATATGTGTATAATTAATTTGAGGCTAAAATATATACGATTGACAAAAAATCACACACTTTGTGTGAACACCTCAACAAACTAAGTTTAGTGTTTGTCTTAGAAGTAGTGCGGTCAAGGATTTTAAAACTTCAATTACATTGCTTAATAAACCGGTTGTAAGCTAATATTATGTGATTTATGTTAATATAGTGTGATCGAACACAGGCTACGATAAAACCAGCTAACCTCGGGTACAGATTTTTTTATCTCCAGTTATAGTAGAGATTTGTATTACCCATTACCCGGTTTATAGAAACTTGCTATAAAAAGCCAATGTAAGAAATGCTTTAAATGAAGGTTTAGGACATTTTTTAAATATTATATTTATAGATAAAAACAGCAAAAATATACGTAAAGTTACAAAACTCAAACCCACAATGGACAATGGTGAATAGACAAGCTGTTTTTGGGACTATCTGTATCATCTAAAACCAACTCTGGGTCTATTGTTTTTATTCAACAGGTCGATTTATACAGCCATGGAACCAAACAGCTAAAGGGCGAGCTGTGTGCTTGCGTGTGCGTTGCCGGCCGAAATCGGTACGCTCTTTACTTGAAGAAGTTTAAGTCGGATCAATACTTCGAATATCGAGAGAATCGTGATCATTCATAATGTTCAATAACGCTTTTGCCTTAATTTTTGTGTCTTTAATGCACACACATTATTCTATATTCGTATCTTTGAATATGAACATTCTTCAATATATTTTAAAGACAATATTTATCACTCAAACATCAACTCCACTTACATACAATATATTAGCAAACTGCACCTTATCATTTATATCTCGCGTTATTTTTTTTAATAAACTATACGTAAATTATACTGATTAAGCATTAATATAAATAACTTAAACTTGTCTGAATATGTTATCACGTAATCGGTGAGCTTTAATCTAACGAGAGTAAGATTATTTGGGGCACTGTTTCATTAGTTGCATTAATCAAAAGTTCGGATCGGTTTTTATTTCATTTATAAAATAATTAAATAAATTTAGTTTAATTACTGTGAAGAAATAGATAAACCATTTAATTTAAACAAATTCATTGATTTTTTTTCCTATGAATATACAATTTAAAACAAATAATAATATAATGAGGCCAAAAAAATAAAGAAATAAATATATATATATATTTAAGATTATATATATTAAATGTATATATATTAAATGTATATATATATTAAAATATATATATAAAAAAATATATATTAAAATTAAAATGTATTATAAGTTATTTTTTAAAATAAACATTTGCTTAAGTAAAAAAATTTAATAAACAGAAATAAAATACTTACATTTTTAATAATTAAATCCAAATGCCAACAATAAAAATCACGTAAGTAAAATGATTGCACAATTTCAAATTTCGAACGCCGGCGTTCGATTTTTCGCGCTCGCCCGCGAACGCTACATAGGATCTGTGGACGATAAATGACCATACTGCTACATACATTCGCGGTATCACCTGCCCGACGCATCTCGATAAGTGAAAGGAATACACAAAATGACTCACAGTAATTTCGACAGTATTTCAATGTCATAGATGCGATAACAGCACGATGTTATTAGCATGAAGGTATCTCACGTCGCCCGACCTTGGATGTTTTTGTACGTTGGGGATTTACAAGGGGTTTTTCTTGGGCATACTTAAGGATGCCTTTAAGGCGTTGGCTATATTCTTATTGTATCGGTCGACGTGAACTTTCAGAATACTATGTATGTTCTACTATAATAATAATAATATTTATTTCTCACAAAACTTCTTACATAATACGTTACAACTATTTATTAATGTATGTAAATAATTATCATTCTTCTTTTAAGGGAAAATTATTGTTGACTGATGGCTGCAATAATAACTTTGCCAAGGAATTTTGTTTCTTAAACCGACTTAAAAAATAGCAAATAATTATTATTTCAATATGTAACTATTACTTTTTTAACAATCATTTCGAGAAAAATGTACATTACAATTAACTATAACAAGCAAATCTACGTACTCGTCCGGTTGTAACTTAATAAATCCTAAAAACACAAAAACACTAGATTTTCTATGCTTATTTTACTAATCACGAGAATAATTTATATTAATGAGTAGTCAAAATCGATTCGTAACGCATAACTAAATTCTGACGTAAACTAAAAATAAAAATGAAAATTCTACGCTTTTCTTTTGATACTGTTTACACACTGATGTCCATTTAACATTTCAGCAATTTGCCATAATCGTTATAAAAAGGTTTTATTACATTACTTAATGTATCAATAGAGACGTCAGTGTAAACGCTTTGTGTAATAATAAGTGTCAAAATATAAAAATCATTAACAAAAATTTATCATTACAAAACCGTTGAAAGATTGTTAAAACTCAACTGACAGCAGACGAAGTTTTGTCTTTGGTTTGTTAAATAATATGTCATAAATCTACTCATTCAGTGACTGGTATTACGAAAGTCGCTGGGTCAGCTAGTACTTGTTAAAAGTATTAAAATTAAAGGATTTATGAACACTAATTTAGGTGTTGAACGTCAAAACTTGAATTGTCAGAAGAATGACGTGATTAATTTTTGTCTATGACAATTTTTGACATTTTACCCGAAAGATGACTGACGATTAACGATCGTAGCCATATAAAATAATCTGATTTTAAATGACAAATACTTTCCAGAGTTATTTTAATGGAATCATAAAGAAAATATAACCCGCATAGGTCACATAGAAATAAAACGGTCCCTCAATTACTTGTTCCGGTCTAGACATTAGGAATTCTCGTTTTCTCATACGATATACCGTTTAACAACGCTGAAGTTTATATCTAATATTAATATATTATAACTCATATCTCTTTAAACGGATTAAAACGCCTTTAAATAATGTTACTTACTGTCTGTCGACTTTAGGCTAATGATACGTACAACGCATTTGATATTGGAAATATATTATATATTCGAGTATTTGCTTAGTTTTTAAATAAGTCCTTGCTGAATTTCTTAAAAACGTCTCATTGCTTTAGGAGATCTATCCAATATCTATTTTTAATAAAGTTATGTTAAATAAAAATGATATTCGTTTTTACGTGCATCATAAGCAGTGTGTTAAATGGATGCAATAATTTTTTTCTTGACTTGAATTGAACTTAATATTGTCATTTATAGTACAATCACAAAGTTAAAAGTAAGGTTTTTTACCATAATATCTCACTCTTTAACGAATCCGGATATATTTGCAAAATCGTTCTTACCTACAATATTATCGCATTACAAACCCGAAACTCCTCACCACGGTGAAATATCATTTACATAGACCTTATCCTCTATATCTTTATGTTTATTATCTTAATTTAGTTTATCCGAGTTCAAACAAAGCCGCTTAACGTCAGTCTATGCCAATATTTAAACGTTGAATTTGACATGTGATTTGTTCGATTTTTGAAATTCGAACAAATTCTTTCAAACGGTTTAAATTTTTCGAAGCGTTTTTATCATTTATGTCATGTCAATCAACCCGAATAACAAGATATTTGTTTATATTCACCATTAAGCGCGTTTATCTCTTTTATTTATTTATTATAGCGTATCAATAATATTAAATTCCGAAAAATGTTTATCAAACCATGTAACAAATATATAAAACTTTATGAAAGCTATTTTATTTTATCTTTAGATTTAATAATATAATATATAAATTCCTGATAATAGTTATACTACGCCGCTCTCACTACGTCAAAGAAGAAATAAAGAGTAATTTGCTGCTAAAAAGTTCTCGTCTAAAAATTCATAGAAAATACATTTTTTTTATAATTTTTAAATGCGTTCTAAATTTAAACCTCACATACTAAATTGCCGGCATGAGTTAGTTGAAAAATAAAAAGTATCTATACATTGTCGTCAATGAATACGGAGCACGTATTTGCAAATTAATAAATATAAATACTGTAACTAAATACTTTAAAATATTCCTGAGATGGCCTGACATTGTTCTAATCTTTATTGTTATTTGCCCATTTAAATAAATTAAATCATGTTTTATGACAACATAGTGTCTTTAATCTTACACAAACAATTTGTTTCCCGTCACTTCCTCGCCTTAAAATTTCCAGGGTTATCCTAATAAACATTGTTTCATAAGGAAATCACTGTCTAAAAGACTAACTTCAATTTTTTGTAGTACAAACTATATTTATATGTATTCAGAAAGAAGACATACTCCAACACGATGTTTATATTTTTTTTTATAGTAAATGTAAAACACTTTATTCACGATAAATAGGTTGTGACAAAATATATATATCTCCTGTGCATGTGCAACGGCTGGACCGATGTTGATATATTTTACAGTGGATTCGAGAATCAGGTTTACAATTAAATGTTTTTTTACCTTATTTTAAAAATTATACTATATAAATAACTACTTCTATTGTTATAACGATTCAAAATCTACATTAAGATAGTAGTCGAGTAATATAAAGTAATTAAAAAATTCCACATAACTAAAAATATTGTACTTATACTCCCAAAAAAGTTACTATATCATTCCACCACCTTCTAGAAACAATAGTAGCTTCTTTAAGTAACCTGAGATACAGGGATTAATAGGAGACCTTTCTTACTAGAGCATTCAAAAATATAATAAAAATTATTTACCAAAAGCCGTTCATAATAATTAATGAGACAAGTAAAAGTTGGTGTTGTAAATACAATTTATAAGGATTAAATGACACAGTAAACGGGCGAATAATTAAAATACTGGTTGAGATTTACGCTCATATCAAACGACTCTTGAGAGAGCGATTTTATTGTTTGTTAAGTACAATTTTTTTACATTAAATTATTAACGATTTATTTCGAATCAATACAACAGATTTTTTTCTAGGGATTGTAAATATGGCGCTGTCAATTAAGCATTCTATAGATAAATGAGTTCCACATTAAAAAAAATAATAGACGATTTTTTTTAATTTGTAACGTCAAGAATTTATTTATTAACACACAAACATAGAGCGTTCACAATATTCTTAACCAATAATATAGTAATTAATAATTGAAAATATATGTTTTTTAAATTTGGAATAGGAACCATACTGTTTTTTGTAACACTTGTAGATGATTGCCATTAACAACAGTAGATTTTTTTTATTAAACTGAACAAGAAGTATGTCATATACCATGAAATATTTTTGAATGAAATTATTATTATTTTTTTTAATGTTTTCTTTGTTCTTTATATTTAAAGACACGGATTAGCTGAATAAGTGTGTCAATATGACTTTATTCTTAATTTTTATTTATAATTATTAGTCGCTCATCTCGCAAACGTGTACAATCCCGATTGCGCAAGTTTTGGCGCCAACTTTTGCAGTTTTAAGTGTTATGATGTAAACATTGCATTGAATTGAATTGTTTTTTTAATGAAACTAAGCCTTTAGAATAGTGAAATTATTGTTGCCATATATTTATAAAAATAGCTTATTTTCACTAAAGTAAAATAAATAAACAATTGAATTAATTACTTTGTACGTTCGAACACCAGCTGTGAATCGATGGACTGTCTAAGTGCAAATTTAAGACAATCGTGCGATGAAGGGAAACGCGCTAGAACCGGCATGCCATAGACTCAAAAAGGTCGATGGCGTGTGTCAGGCACAGAAGGCTATTAGAAATGGTCACTGAACTGATATATAAATCTGCCACCAGAACTTAAAACTAAGGTGATAGGAGTTATACAGGATTATTGGTAATTTGACATATTCCTGTTAGGAATTGGGATAATTTTAACCCATATAATATGGAATGTGAAAAACTTAACCATTTTTAACTTTTTCTTAATTAGTAAATATATTTTGAAATTTTTTTAATTTTAATATATTTTTTTAATCTTTTGATTGGTATGACATTAAATCACTGGTTATTTATGAATATTAAAACAACAATTAACGATCTAATCACGAGATTTAAAACGATATTATTTTAATACTTTTGACATTCAATTCGACTAAAATGCCTTAAAAACTAAAAATAATATAACTAGCCTTTTTAAAAACAACCGTTTTCATAGTTTCCCAACAATGTATAATAACTACCAATTTATTTTAAAGAAACTGAAAAAAATAAACACAAAGGATGCAGGCGGAAATTACTATTCGAACTAAACGTTCGTTCTTTAAAAATTTCCATAAAGTAATTAACACCAACCAAATTTAAACAAAAAAATACATAAAATTTAAATCCGTTTAGTAGTAATAACAATTAAGACATTTTGTACTTAAACTTGTTGCTCAAAGGTCTTCCCCTTTGCGTACGGATTCTTTTCTGAATTATGACTGGAATGTGATGGACCTGGGATTTCAAGTTTCAGATAGAAATCAACCTGCATTATGCCCAAACTCCACGTATGGTTTAATATAGGAATTATAAGGAAATTGTGTCTACAATCGTCTTATGTGAAACTATAATTTTTTCCCGAACACTGGATAAGGCTATTTACTATTTCAATAATGTTTCTTTCTTTATTGATCAAACATCTGCGGGCGTTCGTCCCCCGGCTAGACTCATTTTAATTAAAAGAATATTGCCAATAGGCCCACCTAGATTTCAGCCAGCAGCACTGCACTATTTGCATTATTAAAAGGGACACCAATGCGCTGTGCGTAGGTGGTTTAGCCGGTTGTAATGTGGGTAATTCACAGAGGAACTACATCAAAGATCAAATGAAAAAACAGTCATTAATAATACCAGTTTTAAAGGTAGTTTATGAACGAGGAAACATCATAATGCGTATAATAAATTCCGTAAAGAAATTATTTTAGCAGTTATCCTCTTGGTTTTTCTACAGATAATGATCACATGTAATATTATTTCAACAGAGTGGTGCATTAAACAGTTAAAAGAGTAGCCAAAGCCTTGTCTGCTTTTTAATCTGTATACCTAGGTTTGAGTTCGATTCCTAGATCATTTGAAGGCGCGTAAGAAAATATCTTGTTTTTTCTGTCCCATATCTATATGAAGATAGTCTAGTTGGTAATTGGAATATGAATAAATAACAACCATTTTTAATTATCATACATGCTAAATACTACACAATACAACGTAAAACAATTTAAAATAAAACTTAACGATTCTAATTGTCACTTTGCACATTCAGTGTGCCATAAGATAAACATTTTAAGCTAAGTATATACGCAAGCATTCAAATGGATGTTCTAATGACAATGACGCAGAGAGGTGAGTAAAGCCTTAAAATGAGGTAAAGCCAGTATTTCTTATGGGGAATAACCTGGTAAAAATTCATATAAACGGAAATTCCTTTAGCCTAGATCGTTATTATATTATAGTATACAGTAATACCCCGACTTACGCTACCTCGACTTACGCGAATTCCGAGTTACGCGATTTAATTTTTGTCGTCGAAATTGGTAGATAAATAAATTTAGAAGAGATGATGTTCAAGTGGTGTTGGATTCACACAATGAGGAGCTTACAATTGATGAGCTCATATCAATGCGTGAACAAGAGGAAGAAATTGATAATAATCATGATCCAGTTAAATAAGAAGATCAAATGACAGTTGGAAACTTGACAGAAGCCTTCAGTTCGATCCTCAAAATTAACATTTTTGAAAGCAGAGACTCCAATGAAGAGCGCATTTTCATCTTTATATGCAAAATTGTACCCCGACTTACGCGAATTCCACTTACGCGGATAGCGCTCAGTCCCACCTATCGCGTAAGTCCGGGGTATTACTGTATATTGTTTTTTTTTAATAAAATACGTTTATTGTGGAACATAGGATCATAATTCACTCATCAATAAACACGTCATTAAATTCGAGCCTGTTGGCAGTTGTATACTCTACTATTATTGCTCTATGGCAGTGATTCCCAAAGTGGTCTATATCGACCCCTAGGGGTCTATGACAACCTGCAAGGAGTCTACGTCACCGAAAAAAAATTTTGGGGTCCATGAAATGAAAATGGGGGCCCGCGATAGTGGATCTCAACACATACACTGATACATTACGAAAACATATACATTATTTATAAAAGTACCTATGAAGTAAAAAAATTATGATATATGTTCATAAAATTGTGTAAGTTGTAGGATGTTGGTATTCGCTTTGTGGTCGCCATACATTTTAAACTAGTAAAAACAAAAAAAAAATCAATTCAATTAATAAATGTATAAATTTACATGTGTTTTCACTTAAAGTTTTTAACACTAAACTTCACTACAGTTAGACTAGTTATTTAGTTTAGTTAGTTATTTACTGGAAATCAATATAAGCAAGTCTACCCGACACGGAAAAACATGGCAAGGGGTCTACGACACAGGAAAAGTAGACCTGGTAGCAGACTAGTAGTCTTTGTTAAAGAATATTCAGCAATAGTTTGGTCAAAGCAACAAGTGTTAAGCGCATCCAAAATTAAAGACGTCGCCAACATTCGAAAAAAGAGGCACGATAAGTCGTGATTTTATTATCAAGATAATAAAATACCAAGAAATGTTATGTTTCAAGTAAGTTCCGGAGATACAGAGCGGTTGTGAGTTGCTAATTCTGCTCGTCCGTTCACCCTTGATTTAATAACTAGCAGTAAAATTAATAATTATTTAATTATTTTTAGAAAAGTTTTAAACCTAAGAGTTAAACCTTTTAGAAATCTTACGTTTCCTTGTTCCTGCCTACAAAACTCGTAATCGTGCATTGTTTCATGTTCCTCACGTCAATACTAATTATGCAAAAAACTCAGTTTTGTATCGCGTTACCCGGACATACAATGACCACTATTTAAGCCTTGACTTGTTTGGGTTATCGCGGAATGTGGTTAAAAAGTGTATTAAGAGTATCCTAAGCGCAAAATTACCTACATCATGAGATTAAATCACAATTATTTAAATTCCCTTATGTAAATATTTTTGTAGTAAAATGGGTTATTTATTCCATCTTTGGCTATATTTTCAGTGTATTTGTTTGTAATTATATATAATTTATGTTAGCTCTAGGATTACGAAATAAATAAATAAATAAATTATTTTTGACGTTCTAATGTAATGTAAGTAAGCTAAATTAACAAAAGATATTGTTTAAGGGCTTATTTAAAAGTATACTAACAATCTATGCAATTATCGTACGGTATTTGGTAGGTATTTAAATAATGTAGATAATACAATTACTGTAACTATTTTATTTCTATTATATTTAGTATGCTTATTGAACAAAATCACGTATACAGGCATAGAGTACACGTATGCCGCCTGAGGGGCACAGATAAACTTAAACAATTATTGTTTCGTCTGAAATAATTATTAATGTGTAAAAAATGCAGTAGTTTTTGAGTTATGAAGACATACGCATAAATATCGTCCCACCCGTTCTTATAATATCTATTCGAATACAATAAAAGAAATCATTTTTTTCTTATCCGAATTTTAAATTAAACTATCCGCCCACGCAAATTTCATTTCGCCTTAATATTAATTTTTAGATAGTTTACCTTTTTATTGAATTATGAATTTTTACTACATACCAACATATGGATAACATAGCATCCATATGTTGGTATGTAAAAGTTTGTTTGGTTGACTGCACAATTAGGGAAATACTACAACTCCAATTTAATTTTGACCTTTTCGTGTTGTTCGGCTTTCTAGCTGATACAAACAAGTGCAACACGTTATGCCTGTTTTTGTTTCTGTTGTGAACTCTCTGCTCCACCCCGTTTGTAAGACGGTATCTTTGAATCTGTTACAGTATTAAAAATACAACTCCATGCTATAAATTGACTATAGAAATAATTTAACCTCCATTTGCAAACTTTACTTGCCATTTTATAATCTTATCTTACCAATAGATTTTTCTGTAAAACTACCATATCTTTGAGATATGTTAAGAAGGGATCTTCTTGTCAGGCTGTATCTTTAGCATGAAAAAGCTTATGATTTATTACTTTATTCAAACGGTTTCCGTCTTTTGACTGTCAATTAAATCTTTGACCAAAAATTACGTAATTCCTCTAATATGGTGAAAGCGATATATCATATCGCTTTCACCATATTATACAATACCATATTATAAAAATAAAATAAATAAATCAGTGGCGCTAGAAGTCATAGGTCTTGGCCTCACATTTTTGAATCTGTTTCATGAACATTTTTAAATCTAATTGGCAAGTAGGTGATCAGCCTCCAGTGCCTGACACACGTCGTCGACTTTTTGGGTCTAAGACATGTCGGTTTCCTCACGATGTTTTCCTTCACCATTCGAGCAAATGCAACTCCATTGGTGCACAGCCGGGGATCGAACCTACGACCTCAGGTATGAGAGTTGCACGCTGATACCACTAGGCCAAAACTGCTCACACAAATAATAATTATAATATATTTTAATAACTAACAAATTTTAAACCTTATAATATACCATAGCCTAACCTAATTTGGAGTTTGATGAATGTATAACGTACTAACAAATTATAAAGTATGTGTTATACCCGGACGCAAAATGGATTTTCCGAGAGCCCTAATACATTAATCATTCGAGTTTTAGCAAAATCGGTGACGTGATATGACATAAGGTTAAATGTTAGATTCTTTAGCTCTTTAGATGTAAAATAGATTATCTTTCGGTTCTGATATTCGCCAGTATCGAGTCCAGGGGTGTGATAAACATTTTAAAATGTATCAACACGTATTTTTCATCGAATTTTGAATTGAATGACTCTTAAGATTAGATTATTTTCTTATATTTTTAGATGTTTTGTAATTGTGTAAATTAACATTTGTAATATTATTTTAATAATAATTACGCAATTTACCCTTAGTATTTCTTTGTCCTTGCCTCCTTAATAATAGTTTATCTGATTGTATATACAACACATGTATACACTACATATATTGTAAATGCAGCAAAATTTTAATAAATATAAATATGCACTTATCCGTAATACACATTTTATTTTATATTTCAAAACAGGCATAGCGAAGAAAAAAAAATATTCATCTAATTCATATATCCGTTTATCTGTTAATTTTAATTTGCGTTGATAAAATCCATCTCATCTACACATATATATAAAGACAAATAGAGAAAATTGTGGGCGACACAACCCGCCAGTATTTGTAAAAAACTTATTGCTTGTTAAGTAACTAATACCTGTATTATTAAAATCTTCGTATTGTAAGTTGATTTTATAAGAAACACATGTCCATGTATACAATTTCTGTCTAGCTCTAATTTAAGTCAATTATTTGAATTGAAGCTGAGATTATAATCGTGATTGTACTTGCGTTGGCGGGCTTCAGAAAACTAAGACTTGCGTCAAAAATATTAATTTTTATATTTCACTTGCTTCGTCAAAATAGATTAAAAAGACAACACACCCGCGGCCCAATTGGTTCCGGTGAGCCTGGGCGTGTTGAAGTTAGTGTCTATAGGAGTTATAAAAATTATTTATACCATTATTTACCTACCTTATTTAATGTGTTTATAATATTAAAAGATTTTCCACCTTCCTATTATACAATTTTTTATCCTTGTAACATCGTAACACAAATCCATAAATGACGTTCACTGTTTAAAGACTTTCTCATATTAGTACGGTACTCGGGAGTAGTTCCCGACTTGATTTTTTTTCCTAGGAACGCACAATAACTGCTGTAGTGTAAAATATAACTGACGTTTGACCATTAACCTGTATAAAGGTGGTCTCAATGGGCCACTTAGGTCCTGATTGGTGGACAATGCTCTGACGCATGATCTTGTACGGAAATATATGAGACGTTCACCAGAATTGGTTGGAATCTGGTGATTTTCATTAATTTTAAATAGTATCGAGTTTAACAAAGGTTGGCGACAGAGGCAACTTGACCCTTGCATAAACTGTCCTATTGTGTAGGAGTAGTAAGATTTATTCTTTAATATAATTTAAGTAACCTTTTTAGAAAGGAAAGTTAAAAATAGTAGTATAAATTACGAAGGTATTCGTATTATTTTAATTCATCACATTAAAAGACAAAAAAATCATTCATGATTTTTACTTATAAAGATAATAAGGTTAGACTTTAAAAAATCCAACTGAAACGTAACCTTATCATGAAGTAACAATTTCTACAAGAGAACTGAACGGTGCACTTATAAAAATGTTTAATAATAATTAAAAATGTTTATATTAATAAATGACAGATTCAACCCTCGCGTTGACTAAACCCAACACATTGATATTACATATAAAATTAATCGTTCCCTTTTCACAAAATATATTTCTATGATCTAGCTTGAGTAGTAATATATAAATACTCCTTATAGTTTTTTTTAAAACAAAAAATTTATTCTTCACTACTCAAGCATCAAGTAACAGCAATCTTTTTCATAGTAGTGCTTTTGTGTACACAGCATCGCATTTAGATTTTTGTGTAAATTGCAACTTATAAATTAGGTTAAAAAAACTTAAAAAACCTGTGCCTTAAATTTCGGTATGTGTTTCGTATTCAGTAGCAAGTAGGTGATCAGCTAATCACACGGTCTAGTTGGCGATGTTTTCGTTAACCTTATGAGACATTATTTAATGCGCACCCAGACCATTGGTTGAAAGCCGGGAATCGGACAACAGAGAGACTGCTTTTAACTTACCGAATAAAAGATATGGTATTTCCAATACTTTATAAACTTAATTTTTATTTCTTGATTCACGACTTATTGCCAAAGAGGTCGGTAGAGATCACGGATCTTCACTCGCTGCGGTCATACCTCTCTTCATACACTCCGAAGAGATTAACATTCATGCTGGTCGGTTATGGGAATCTTAGACTTTTCAATCTCCAGTATATACATACCTTTTAACGTATGTAGTTTATTTCCTAGTATATCCGACTTGGATGCTGCTACATGGCTAAGCTGATTTATTTTTAGTAATATGATATATTTTTAAAACAAATGTATTAAGTATTACGATAAAGCAAGGTATAGTTTTGTACGCCTATATGTCTATTGGTTAATAAAATCCATTCGGTTCGAAGGTCAATCTAATTTTATTACCGTATGTTCACTCAATGATATTTTGGGACCATACTGCTTATTGAATTAGGGTCCAATGACATTCGGTATCTCTTTGTAAAGGTTGATTGAATTGTGCTGAAAGCCTTTATTTTGCTAAGAACTTGATCATATATACTTATCTATATTTTAAACCATGAATGAGGATTTTTAATTATACCCAAGCATAGAATTCCATTTTTAAAATACATATATTTGTCAACGTCATAAATACTAGAAACTGAACTGTGAGTGTGAGATAACGAGGTCCTCTTATGACCTCAATCACTAATATAGCATGCTAAAAACTTACATTTTAATAAGGAAATCCTTCGAATTTCACTGTTGATGTGTGAGATATTTTGAAAACGCTTAGTTATATCACTGCACGCAGCAAAATTCAAACGTGGCTGAGCGCTATCGAAAAGCGGAGCTTCTTTTTGAAAATTTTCATTTTTCTTTTCACGAACGGATCCACTGTGGCCAATCTAGAAATTAAAAATCGAACAACAACCTCTTTGGATGTTGACGTGGCAAGATTGGCTTTTAAAAAGATACCTTTGTATTTCGAACACGGGCTGAGCCGAGGATACAAGGATGCTATTTTCACCGTTCCTTGCAACAGATTTATTTCTATTGAATGATTATAGTTTAATGGGCGGATTTGTGCGTAACACGAGTAGCCCACGCGATCTCGGGACATACGACTGAACGCACGTATCATCAAATATTCTCCTTAATAATTTAAAAGGCATGTGTACATAGGGCTCTGCGATGTCTCGAGTTGTATGCGAGTTGCGACGAGATTTGTATGGAGCGGTTACGATGCAAATATTTGATTTCGTCACGTCTCTTTTGAATGTTTCAATGAGTTTGCTATATGCAGTGCGAAGTAATATGGTCGAAATGTTTAAAAAAATAGGTTGTTTATAAAGTCGGTTTACTGACGATACTTGAACGTGAAAACGTCATAAGAAAATACTGATTGAATGGTTGCATTTTTCAAAAGAGAATTTTAATTTCATTTGTTTGATAGATATTTTTGTATGGATATAGAGAAGGAGGTAAAGGGAAATCACAATAATTGTGAGTTCGATTCAATTATTGAATTGCTTAAGTTACATTTATTTCGCAAGAACGCTGCCGTACGCGGAGAGTTTGGCATCTTTGTCGCTCGTTCCGCACTCACTTGCACTTCAAGCATTAAATGGATCGCCTCAGAGAGAGGTAACGCCGCATGCATTTGTCGTGCGTGCAGCCGGCTCCATCGAATCATAAGACGTTGTTACGTCAAAAAATACATACAATAGATTTATAACAATTTATTTTTAAAATACTGACATTTTAAGCGATCTTTAGAATTTTTATTATTTTAAAAGGATCCATAGTTGCAGTCTAGTCTTGTTTTCTAATGCATGTTGTCTTCGTGAAGTACAGATTTTCCTTTAATTTAACTCTCAAATGTTTTTTGAGCTTGACATATATTTTCCTGCTGCTTTCATTAAATATGGAAAATAGCTTTTTTGTTGAGAAATTAAATATTATAGTATAAGGTTACATCAACCCTATATTACTTCCTACAGCGTTATATGTAATTAATTAATTAGTCCCTTTTAGTATGAATGGCTGAGTAGATTTTATCCCTTAAATTTCACTCCCATCAATTAAGTATGTATTGCTTTGTCGGGGTGAAAATATTAGACACTATTTAAAGTAAATTCCAATATAGATATAGTTTCACTAATTAAATATTCAAAAATCAATGCGTAGAAAGCTTAACTAACGTACGGTAAACAGAAAGCATCGTGAGGATACCGGCATGCGTTGGACCCAGCGGTGTGTGTTAGAGACTGCAAGCTGATCAACTACAACGACGACGATCACGTAACATATACAGAAATCGGAGACTTAGACCTTGAAGAGTCCGTAGAGAGAATGGAAATTTTAGGACTGTGGACGTTTCCATACGTGTTTACGTATTCCTTATAAACACGTAGATTAGAGTTAAAAGTATCAGCTAATAATAATAAAAATGACTTTCTTAGAATTTTATGAGCCACTTAACTTCAAAAACACTAAAAATATGTTAAGGTTTATAGTTTAGACGATATTTATATATTTAACTTACAATAAAATATACTAGAATTTTCAGTTATCCAGTCTAATACAATTTCGATTCAAGTTTGGTCACTCAACTTGACTGGAGAAAAAGTTTTTTAGGTTCTACGAATTCTAAATAGAACTTTTGTCTAACTTTAACTGTTTCGAGTGTTTATTTATTTTAACGCTTTCCGCGGGTTGCAAAACCTTTACTCATTTAGTATTTACTATAGATTATATAAAAAAAATTAACTCAATTCATTTAAAAATGTATTTGACTGGACTACAAGTTTGATTTCTGATAAATTTCTTAAATTGCAGAGGTAAATTTTTAAAATTATTGTAAATTTATTGTATCATATATATAATTGTTTTGTTTTACATCATAATTATTTTTATACTTTATCTATCAGCGTCTGGGTACCAATGTTTTATTATCAGTACACTTAAGATCATCATATCTTATCTGAACCACTTGTGATATTGTTGTAATTCTATTTCATTATCAATGTTTTTAAAGTTAAACAAAAATAATGCTGTTCGCTGCTGCTATGGAGATAGATTAAAAGAACAACATTGGTACTTAACTGGTATTTAAAAAATGACGTCCGTCTATCCCAAAAAATGGGACAGTCTGTCTCAAAAATTTAAAGGAGTTTCTTTCAGTTCAGTTATTTATTTCTTAATCATACATACATAGCTTACAAAAATTATATATAATAACAGTTACACTGATACTAAACTATGTGTCACAAGTCAAAAGACAAATCATTTATTCCAATTAGACCACCTAAAATGGCAATTTTTAACGTGAAATAAAATATAAAGATGATTCTACTTGCCCCTTCCAAAAAGTAGTTCCCTGGGGAGAAGAATGTTCAAGAAACTCAACACTTACTATTTTAAATCGGATTTGCAAGATTTTTTTACATTACATAAATAATAAATAAATCAGTGGCACTACAACCTCTTTAGATCTTGGCCTCAGATTTCTGAATCTGTTTCATGATCAATTTTTAAATCTAATAGGCAAGTATGTGATCAGCCTCCAGTGCCTGACGCACGTCATCGACTTTTTGGGTCTAAGACATGTCGGTTTCCTCACGATGTTTTACTTCACCGTTCGAGCAAATGCTAAATGCGCATATAGAAAGAAATTTCATTGGTACACAGCCGGGGATCGAACCTACGACCTCAGGTATGAGAGTCGCATGCTGGAGCCACTAGGCCAACACTGCACTTACACAACTGCAACACATTACTTAAATAGCCATATGTGATTCGGGAGCCAGTGTAACGCAGCCTTATAGGAACTACTCGAGGTGGTTTTAGTGGGTATTGCTCACGCAGTCTCTCAATAGCAGAGATCCTGGTGTGGGTCGAGTCCAACATACCCCTGCAACTTTCGGGTGCGCGCAATTGCATTTCACCTCAGATATAAAAAAGGTGGAAGCTAGCAAATATGCCAAAATTTGAGTTTTTAACTAAAATTGAACAGTGCAACTTTTAAAATCTTTGAATGAAAATTCTTTAACGGATATTTTTAGAGCTACATAAACTATTAATAAATTTAATAGGTTAAAATTAAGAAAAAAAACTATATTAACACAATGATCATGAGAATTAGTAATTTCTAAAAAAATAAACATAATATAAACTAAAATTTATATAATTATTACAACAGAGATCTGAATAAGTAACTTAAAATTGAATAGCTCGTTTTTTTATCCATTTAACATGAAATTAATGCTAAAAGCTTTCTATATTCAAGAAATCTGTTCACACTTTATTAATTTACAAAATCTTGAGCAACAATAAAATTAAACGCTGCGTATAGTCAGTTTTTTAATTATCTATCTTTTTTACAAGAATAAAAATGTCTTCACATTGGGGTCTAAACTGTTGAACATGTAATATACTGTAATATACACGAAAGTACTTAGAGGAATCATTGTCAGAAATAACCGTGAAAACTTCACAAGTGGCCTCTCAATGCTTCTTATCTCGGGGATTATTTGTATCGGGGGGTATTGGGTAATTCATAGTATTTGTACGAATACTTCTTGCTAATATTGATAAGATTTGAATAAAATTATTCAAATCTTATCTATCAAACAGAACCCAGATAGTCAAAATAGGTAATGCACAAAGCTCAGAAATACCAGTATCATGCGGCGTCCCACAAGGGTCTATACTAGGTCCACTGTTATTTTTAATATATATTAATAATATTCACGAGCTCGGTTTACATGGCCAAATCACTCTCTACGCTGATGACACCTGCTTATTTTATTTCGGTATAAATGTCCAGACTATGGTTGCTCAAGCTCAGTCAGACCTAAATTCTCTATATTCTTGGTTTCAACAAAATCTTCTAACCATAAATATCTCAAAAACATCTTATGTAATATTCAGAGCAAAAAATAAAATCATTCCTATCTTTCAACCGTTAAAAGTTCAAGACGTTGAAATCACTAACAAAAAATAGGAAAAATATCTGGGTTTAGAATAGATACATATTTAAAGTGGAACTTTCATATATCACACATAATTACCAAACTAAAATCACGTATAGGCAGATTTTGGTCAATATCAAAATGTATTCCTCAATCTGTACGTCATTTAATTTATAATTGTTTAGTCAAGCCACATTTCATATATCTAATTGAAATATGGGGTACGGCATGTAAAAACATAATTTCTAACTTACAAACACTACAAAAAAATTAATAAAATCATTATTTAGATACAATTTTTTAACACTGAGTAATAAAATCTACCAAGAAACCAAAATTATGACAATTAAACAACTATATGTATATAGCATCTGTATCTTGATAAAAAAAAATTTAAATAACTCTATCCATAGTTGCTTGACGTTTAAAAAAATCAAATACACAACGACATGCAATACTCGTCGAGCGAGTTTGCTTATCTTGCCGAAGCCGCGTACAAATTATTTGAAGAAATCTATTAGGTATGAGGGTGTGCAATTATTCAATCAATTACCATCTCAAATTCGGAATATTAGAGTGTTTGACAGATTCAAAAAGGCAGTAAAGATGCATGTTAGAATGAACATAGTTAACTAAAATTGTGACGGCTAATGGCGACGTCTATCTCGCTCGTATTATATATACATATTCGTATTAAGTTTCTCGTGTAAATAAAATATTTCTGTTTTGTAATGAGAAATAAAGTTCTTTAAACATTAATGTTAACATATATACAACGAGATAAATTGTTTACTCTCGTAAAAGTATTATTGAATTAAGTACTTGAAGGCAGACGGTCAGGATCACCAGATGTTAAGTGATGCCGCCGCCTGTAGACTCTCTCAATGTCAGAGTACTCGCGAGTGCGTTGGTGGCCTTAAAATAATTGGTAGGCTATTTTCTTGAAGGACACTATGTCTATTATTTATGTACAAAAAAGCTTCAACTAAAAAACTTTTCACGATATGAACAGTCAAACAGTATTTTCGATTAACTATTTTGAGATTATGATTTTTTATATTTAATTTGTTTTTATGTACCTATTATAATAGACATAAAACTCCAAGACGATAATAGTGGAAGTCTAAAATGTAAATAATAATATAATATTTTCTACGCTAAGGCTAAGTTAAGTCTCATTTCACGCGCATTTTAGAACAAAAGTATACTAAACAGTCGAAAATTCTCGAAATGTGGTTACTCTACAAGCATTAGCATAACTATAAAAGGTTCTTTTATAACAAAAAAATAATAATTATACAGTTTAGCGCACCCTGTTATTAGTTTTTGTAAGGAAACAAAAACGCACGAAAATTTACAAGTTAAAAAAAATATATTTTTCAATAATTTTGTAATTTATTTTCTCGAAAATAACATAAAATACAGGGGTCACTTTATTTCATTAATTTTGATATACCAAGCCTCGTGAGTCGTGACTATTGTGCAATTTGTTGCGCGACATATTTTTGTTGTTGGGTATAAATAATTATTGTTATAATAAATAATTACAGGTATTTATTGTATGTACACGATTGAATTCAATAAAACTTTTTCCGTAAACTTACCGAAATCAACAAAATAACAGTTTCACAGTATACGTTTTGAGTTTATTTGGTAGCAGTGGTTAGTTTAATTTCACAAAATAGACTACTGTCTCTTAATCTTAGTAATCTAATCATCATGTTATATCGACGTCTATTATAATTATTGTATTTACATAATGATAGTGTAAAAAGCTTTACTATAAATTATTCACATACGTCTTATAACCCATACAAAATGTCATGTTACGTATCGTTTATATATTGTCAGATGATAAGTGCTATTGTAGAAAATCTACAACTCTTTGTTATGAAAACATACCTAATTTTTAAGAATCCTTAGTTAAACGATAATGACTAATAACTTAATTTTTTTGCACACGCATTGATTTATATGAAATAAAACTGCCACAAAGCTTCTATTATACCAAAAAATGTATTAATTACAAACGCGTTCATCATAATCCTTTTAATTTTAATGACTACATTGCGTGCCCAAGCTCATTTAGTTCTAAGCCGTAATGTTCGATTTGAAAATTTTTAAATACTAGACTGGCAGTTCCTTGAATTCCTAATGGTTTTTCTTTTTATACACTTTTCACCAAGGTCATATCTATTACATTCCAACAATAGGTATGTGTACTCGGCTAAAAAGGCAGAATATCGTTAGTTCATTACTCCTACAGCCTACTGGACTTGTATTTTTATGGTATACCTATAATAAGTACCTAGACTATTAAATACTTGGAACGGTAACAATTATTAGTCCTTAAGTTTTATTAAAATTTATATCTGTGGCCAGATATATGATAAAATATGCAATTTCATTACTTTACAGGACAAGCAAAAGAAATTTTAAAAGCACTATTAAAATTAGAAATACTCGATATATTAATGAGTCATACTGAGCAAAAATGTACATTTCATTGTCTGATCTATGACCACAGATAAATTTCATTTACTTAAAAAAAAACTAAATTTTATTAATTGCCTGATTAGCACCGATTCTCTGTAACTCCCAAAAGCAAAAGAGATCAAGACTTCAATGTTGGTAGCAACACCAGCGCTACGGATACTGTGAAAGAACTACATCGAAATCGCATAAAAAGTTTGGATCCGTGACGCTATTGGAAGCCACAGTTACGGGCACTGGTTAACAGCCAGTATAAATATCGTATTTTTCGCTTAAGTAAATTATATTGAATACATATTTTATTCTGCCTATTTAAGGAATTTGGATATTTTCAAATGGCAAATATAACATTGACAAAAACAATATAATAATATGTCAGTACTGAATTGTCAATTGTCAATATTTAGTATTCGTCATTCAACAGTATAATATTTTCTTTAATGTTATAGATATTTCATTACTGTATTTTTGTTTCATTTTTATTCGAAATTATAATGTTTTTGTAATTTCCACGTGTGTAATGTCGTTATTCGAAAACACAGCTTTTAATTCCACGCTTTACGAGGCTCTGTATCTTCAAATAGAGGATACTTTAAGCTTTGCAAAAGATTTTTTTCAGTCCTGCGTATCATCGCTGCCGATTGATAATTTACCAAAAAGTTTCGTCAATCTTGATGATTTCACATTCTACGATAATCTAGCAGAGGTTTTTTTCTTTAACGAGTTTCAGTTACTGCTATTAAAAACATTCTTCCTTATTCTGTTGTTTACTTTGTTATTGATTTTCGTGTCCTGGCGAGTATATGGTAACCGGATATCAGAACGGTTTATGAAACCCGGTAAGTGTTATGATTTCTATTTTATTTATCTAATTAGTGCTAATTTTTTTAGCGTGTGCAGTTGTTGTCATGCGCAATAACAATAAAATGGAAAATATCACCAGTTTATTAACTTGAAAATGTAAACTTATTATAAAGTATCAAATTTTGATAACACAATATATAAAAATGGATGTTGTACTGTTCTAATAAAACTATGTTTTGTTTTTTTGTAATATTTTCAGCAACTTCAGCCACAATAGCACAATTAAAAGAGAGTGTCTCAAAACTGAAACTACCAAAAGAGCACACACCAAGAATCTAAAATGGCAGACAAGATCAAAAAATTTTTTCAAAAGAAAAAAGCTGATGCTAAATTTAAGTTGGCTGGTCCGGGCCACAAGTTAAGTGAATCTTCTATAAGTAATCAATCAGTTGTTAAGAAGGAATCTTTTGTGGTGAAAAGAAGTGGTTTGTCTGAAGAAAGTAAAATAGCTGCTGATGCTGCCTTAGCTAGATTGCAACAAAAACGAGATAATCCAGCATTTAACACTTCATTAGCAGCTATTAAGGTTTGAAGCAAACTTGCAATTATTTACTTTTTTTTAAGCATCCATTAGAAATCATTTATCTAGAATTCTATTTTGTTGAACTATGCATTTTTTCCCATTTTATGTCCTTGACAGTGATTGTGATTTCTATAAAAGGTTCTTAATAATGTTTTAATGGTTTTTCAACTAGGCTCAGGTAAAACGGGAATTAGAAAATGAAGAAAGCCATTCAAAATCTGTGGAACCAGCAGTCCCAAAAGAGAGACAAGAAATTGAGACTGAATTACCAGGAAACTTTGCTGCATCTGGAGTATTCTTTAAGTGAGAAACATAGTATATAGCATATTAGAAAGATGAGTTTGCAACACATCAGAATAAACACGTATTATGAGTAATCAGTTCTAGGAATGTTTTGGATAATTAAGATACAGCTTAACATAATTTAAATATTACCAATACATAGGTTATGAATTGCTAGTATATAGTTACTAAGAGACAAATAAATTTAAGCAAAATTCAGTTCAACATACTATTGTTCATTGCTTGTTTTAATTTTTATTTACAATCAGAGCAGCACTGGGAACCTGTATGCTCTTTATAACAAACTAAAAAAACAACCAATGATGACTTACAAAATTATGAATTACAATTAAGTAATACTTCATTTAATTTCAGGTGTCCCATAATAAGTAATGACATTCTACCAAGAGATGAATGGAAACAAAATATTAAAAAATTCCTCTATGAGCAATTGGAAGAAGAAAGAGGCCTCACAGCCTGTCTTATTATTCAATCTTGTAATAACAATAGAGAGAAGGTTAGTGTTTTAATTCGATTAATAAATTACACCTAAAACATTTAGTTCAAACAACAAAGAGTATGTTAGGCCTGTATCCCAAAAGGCATCTTTTATTCACAATCTCCGCTTGAACATTCTCAACTATGTCAAAGTTCATAAGCATGTGACAGCTCTTGATTTCAGTTTGATTGACATTGTACAATTTGGGCCTTAGAATATAAATAATACCTTAATTCAAACTAATATGTTTATCATTTGAACACATGAACAACTGAACAATTTTTAATGCATATATGCACAATAACTATTTATTTATTATTATTTTTTTATAGAACAGGGGGCAAATGGGCAGGAGGCTCACCTGATGTTCATTATATTTATTATATAAATCCCCATGAAAAAACTATTTATCATGTTTATTTATCTATAATAACCACCACTTTCTGGTGTTTTTTTGCTAATTGCAACTGTGTGGAGTGAAATCATTATCGCAACTCAATTTCAGATAGATACCTGTGTGGAGACGTTATGCAAATATTTGGAAAACATTATCACATACCCTGAAGAGGAGAAGTATCAGAAAATTAGAATGTCTAACCGGTACTTATATCTTGTTTTTCTAGAACTGGTATTGTAAAGTTATACCCAAATGAAAAAAAAGTGTATATTACCAAACAATAAATTGATGAGAAGTTTCATCATAATAAGTAAAGTTAGAGAAGTTAACTTAGTTCTAAGCATCTAGCATCCCCTAACCGTAATAATTTGCAAATTTAATCTAAATAAATAAGATAAAATAATATGCAATTGTCCTGATACATGTGTATTGGGTATTTTATATTTGAACAATATTGTGTATACACATAAATTTGCATATGTGTAGCAAATTTTTGTAAGTAATTATTTTAAACTTGCTGATGTAAGATAACTATATTATGTACTAAAGTACCGGTATAAAAATAAAAATATTTCTTATTATTTTTTTAAATATGTGAAATATAATAAATATATGATATTGTTACGGGGGATCGGACAGAAAATGCAGTAGTTCAGTGAAGAGTTTATTTCTAAAATAAATCAATGAAGAATTTAAATACACAAAATTACTCGCAAAAATGCACTTATTACACACACAACAAAACACTGTCACTAATCACATTCATTACACGTACTTCACACAGTACTTTAGCAATAGTCTTCATTTTATTCGGACTTTTTCTCGGTGTTTATCTCTTGATATCGCATTAAAAACTAAAATAATCGATCGCGTTTCGGCTCGCCCTGGGGATAATCTTGAACGATGTCCGAGAACCCTCTAGGCAGAATTGCTACTGAGTAGTCATTGCAGAATTCTTCGTCGTACTATCTATCTCTTTCTCACACATTGCTCCGTCCTTGTCGTACGGCGTTCTAGTGTAGTCAACCCGTCTTCGTAATACTATTATAATATTCAGAAACAAGACTTGCTCTTAGTCTAACTGCTATACATATAAAAATTCAATAGAATTTATAATAAGTCTGTTTTCTGAATCACTTTAACAGTAGAATACCAGCCAGATTTTTAATGCTTAATATAAATTTCAGGGCTTTTTGTGATCGAGTACAGCCAATAGAGGGCGCCTTAGAATTATTGTTAGCTGCTGGCTTCGTTGCGCAGAAAATGGATAATAATGGTGTAGAGGAAGATTATCTTGTTTTCCAAAAAGATAATGTGCCTTCTATTGAGAGTTTGACGGTAAGTAATATTATCTAAGTCTTATAAGCTAAGAAATCTAATATTGTTTATCTGTTTTCAATGCCTAAGTCTTGATAGGATCTATGCCCTATGGTCTATGGTCTTTACAAAAAACTTTGTAATCTTAACCAATTTAATTATTAATTTTTAGCTGACTTGGAACATGCAAATAAAATTTATCTACATTTGCTCTTGATAACATACATCATCATGATATAACATCTTAACTTCTATTATAAAACTGTAGGGTTTGTTTAAATGTCCTTATCTCAGGAACGGCTGGTTATGTTTTAAAAATATCTTTTTTTTTTAATTTATTTATATGTCCAATATATTTTAAAGGTCAAAATACATTTCTTACAATTTGTAACAGTTTCATAATACGAAATTACAAACTATTTATCATTGCTTATTCAATTTGTTACACAAACATAAAATGCTGCAAATTACAAATACAAAAGCTTAGAGCAAGTAACAAAATTTGGAGAATTGAATTATGTAAACAAAATTAATGGCGGTATCCCCCTTTAAGTGTATAACACTAGGATGTAATATTTCTCCTGAAGAACAGAGAATGTGAAACCCTTAACTTACACAATTAATTACTATTTAAATCTCCTTATTCTAAATATTCTATGGCTTATAACTAATAAGTCCAGACAATTGTGTCACTGCACTCCCCACGTCACTAATCTTAAAACTAATTTAGCCACAATAGCCATTGCTTGACCAAATTTACAATGATAATGATTGTTAACCCGGCGACATGTGCTTGTGAATATTATCTTCCTTGTATCTTCATTAGACTGGTGCTCCAGGTCCACCCTTTTTGCCAATAAGAGATTTGTGAATATGAGGGATGACACCACCTCCAGCAATGGTTGCTTTGATAAGACTGTCTAACTCCTCATCTCCTCTGATGGCCAACTGCAAATGCCGAGGTGTAATACGCTTCACTTTCAGATCCTTAGATGCATTGCCAGCCAACTCCAACACCTCTGCTGTAAGATATTCGAGAATAGCCGCGGAGTAAACCGCTGCCGTGGCCCCAACGCGTCCATGACTTGTAGTTCTATTTTTTAAATGCCGATGAATTCTGCCCACTGGAAACTGTAATCCAGCTCTTGCTGATCTTGAGACAGCTTTTGCTTTAGCTTTGCCAGAGTCCTTACCAGCTTTACCTCCAGCCATTTTGTAACGTGTAACACACTATCACTACTACTGAGAGGACATGAAATTGTGCCATGTACATTCTGAAACATAATTTTTTTTTATATTTATATATACATTCTAAAACAATGTGTATGCCTAAAAAATACAAGATAATATGACATCATAAATTTAACACACACATACACATCAATCAGATGAGAACTTAAGCAATATATCAAAGGAACTAAAGAAACTACCACAAAATAAACAAAAAAAATAAAACAAAAACAAAATATTAATAATAATTAATAACTTAAACTAAAAATATAAAAATAACAGTAATAAACAAACAAAATTAAAACTTAAACCACATTAAGATTTAAGAGCCTGCAAAACATAGTTGCGGAATGTTGTAAAACACATCAATATTTTCAAATGTTTGTAATGAAGTTGTTAGAGATACATAGGGCCTGTTTCACAATGTATGGATAAAGTGCCAAATAGCTATGCAACACATAAATTATTCGAAAGATAAAAGTTCCAAATAAGATACTTGGCATTTCATGACGGATAGCGCTATCTGACAGTCGTGAAACGCAAAATTACTATTTATCCTACCAATAAGTAATAAATAGCTTATTTGGAACTTATCCGGACATTGTGAAACAGGCCCATAGTCTAATTGCTGGACAATTAAAACTAGCAGATAAGCGAGCCGTAGATACGTATAGAAGACTTTTAGTTCGAGTAACTCTGGGATTACAAAGAAAGAAAAATTTTGTAAGAAGATTAGTGTGGATATTAAAGTTAAATGTTTTATATAAATAAACTGTATTGGACAGTGAATTAATTCAGGAAGGCTAGAAACGCGGGTAAATCTTCGGAGCATGTATAGTTTATTAATACAATTAATTTCTATTTCAGACATTAATAGACGCACTCCGTTCAGCCGAGCCAATTCAGTTAGAATTGGATCGAAATTTGCAAGTGCTTCTACCCTCACAAGCGGCCAATAAAGTGCAACTACCCCCATCCTTCTATGCACTCTCTATGGAAGAAATTAAGAGGGAGCAAAAGTTGAGGTATCATATCATATAATTCTATTACTTTATATAACTGATTTTATTAAATGTTCTTATAAGATATTAATAAGATTATCTTCTTAAATGATTGTGATTATGTATTTTAATTAGTTTGAATGAATCAATTTCAGAGCTGAAGCGATCGAAAAATCGCAAATGCTTCGCACTAAAGCTATGCGGGAAAAGGACGAACTTAGGGAAATGAGGAAATACAAGTTTGCCATCATTCGGATAAGGTTCCCTGATGGCATATTGTTACAGGTATTTATTAATTCTTAAACTTTAAACTATTGTGGGTTCAATTCCAGGGGAATTAAGTTTTGTTTCGTTTTGGAACATGTTTGATTGCTTCGACTATATATTTTCAGGGATAATATATCATTCAATATATCTTTAATTTTTATAATTAATGATTAAAAAAGAGCAGTGTTGGGCTAGTGGCTTCAGCTTGCGGCATACCTGAGGTCGTAGGTTCGATCCCGGGCTGTGCACCAATGGACTTTCTTTCTATGTGCGCATTTAACATTTGCTCGTAGGGTGAAAGAAAACATCGTGAGGAAACCGACATGTCTTAGACCCAAAAAGTCGACGACGTATGTCAGGCACTGGAGGCTGATCACCTACTTGCCTATTAGATTTAAAAATGATCATGAAACAGATTCAGAAATCTGAGGCCAGGACTTAAAGAGGTTGTAGCGCCACTGTTTTTTTTTAAATAAAATAGTTAAACATTTTAGTACATTAATATATTTAAGGCCTTTAAAATGTATGTTTTTTTCAGGGAACATTTTCAGTGTATGAACGATATATGGAGATTCACGAATTCGTTCAAGAAAATCTCGAACATAGTGGCTTACCGTTCATCCTAAATACACCAACTGGTCATAAGTTACTCATTGAAGAAGATGCGAATAAGACACTCATTGACTTAAAGCTGGTGCCGGCGACGGTGCTTAATTTCGCCTGGCACTCTAATGTCATCGAAGAGATTAATAATAGTCCAAATAAAGATGTTTATTTGAAGCCAGAGGTTATGGTTTTGGTGCGTGAAATGTAACGATCAGGTCACATGATGTAATGCGACAAAAAAAAACGCTTAAATTTGACAGCGCTTAACGTATACATAGTGACGTCACTTCTCTGTAATCTATGGTACTCACGAACAATACAAAAACAGTTATCGTGAAATAACATATATTTTTGTTTTAAGCGCTCGTTTGGTAACTAAATGGGAGCATCTATCATTCGTGTATATTAGTACTGTCAAAAACTGAAACTGGTCTGGTCCATCAGGTTGGTGAACGGCCATGAGATCTTTTGCCTTCTGGTTTGCAAACCACGATCTGTTTCTTTAGTTATCGTATTTACGTATACGAACACGTGACGTGCGTAAAGTACCTGCTAATGCGAGAATGCAACTTTTTAATGAATATTAATAAAAAATAGCATTCTATGATAACTTGTGTCAGACAGTCAAATCTATTTTGATCGTTGATGCATTTCCTTTTATTGCATTCCTACACTTGAATGTGTTTCACTATAAAATTGCCACTATACTATAAAACTTTAAATTCGATTCAAGATTTGACAATTTCAGTGTTGCAACGTTAGGAAAAGTAATAAATAGTGACGTTGCGAAATTATTCGATACGGAAATGGAATATTTCCGAATCGATTCCTCTGGTTTATAGTAGTATATCTAAACAACTACTACTTTAATAGAAACTAAGTATATCAAGAAATTAAATATTTCTGAATGGACAATTAATTTATGACGATTAATTTTTATTAAGTTCATTACTTTTTCAGTAATAAAAAACAAAAATATTAACTTTTTATAAAATAAAGCAGCGATTACTAATTAATAAATAATTATTGTGAATAATTATGTATTTATTTAAATAAAAATCAATAATTTCGTCTTTAATTGGCACACCAATATTAAATAAACATAAATAGCGATTGCTTATCATATTTTGTGTACATCACTGCACTATTATATGTGGTATCATTATTTTACAAAATGACAGTAGCTTATGTCAAATGTGGAATCGAATTAAAAGTGGTATAGGTCAACGCGACTCTAACGCCATTCCATAAGAGTTATGCGCGTGAGTTTATTTCCATACATTTCATATTGCTTTGTAAATCGTCCTTCACACTACTTTTGTCTAGTCTAGAAATGATTTCCACTTTATGAGAGTAGTTTTTTACTGACTCCATTTGAAATATGAATTACTGAAATAGTTTTTACGAGTTGAATTTGTTCTCTGAGTATTTACTTTTACGCTAGTGATGCTTTTTCGTTTTAAGCTTTCAAATAACATCCCGTCTCTTCGCATATTTTATTAAAAATAATTATTTCAAACCAGAATTTGTGACTTGAACTCGAAGTTTTATGAGGGTATTTCGAAAAATTTCTATATATTTAATTTGGCGATAAGGATAAAATTCGTTTGTCTTATTATGATTTACAGCTGTATATATTTTTTATGCTGGATTGTTATGAACTATTGATGGTTGTGTTATTTTATTCTTGATTTGTTCTTGAGATTTTCAACATGGTTTTTCTTCTTGTTGATTTTCATAGATTTTTTAATAAGCCAGGCATGTATAATAGTTATCTTGGTACCACGGTTAATAAGAAACCATTTTCAAATGTAATGCAAACTGGGGGTTTTAAAGTCCTTAATAAAAACCAATAAATATTGAAATTAAAATTTTGTTAGCAGTGCTGCTTTCTATAACATTAACTAGATGGCGTCTAATTGGGTTTGGATGATATTCAGTTGAATAAATTGTCATAATAAATATAATGATCGATTTGATCACCAAAAATAATACTATATCCACTATTGTAACAATGAATTAATGCACCATAATATTTCACGTGCTTATTATTGTTAACTTTTAAATTGTTGATCAAGATGTTCATACTTGTGGTAAATAAATATAATCAACGTTTTACATTTGTTTCATTTATTCCCATTTACCAAAAAGTTAAGGCAAAATCTTCAGCATTATTGTACTGTTTGGAAATTATCGGTTATTCAAGAAAAATATTTCATTATGATTTGTGAAACACTACGTTTTATTCCGTTGCTTTCCAAAGGTAGATTAGATAGTAAAGCACACATATCAGCTCTAAAAGGGATCGTCACCGTATCACCTCGAGCCGTTCGGTATTGTTTGTATGAAACTCCCTACTGCAGCGCAAACTAATAGCTGCGAGCACACCGAGCGAGCCATCGCGCGATCCAAATGTGCAGGCGGTGTGGACGTGCCGGACGCGATCGGGAGCGCGCGCTCCTGCGCGCGGTTTTGACCGAAAATTTCAAACCAAATATATGTGAAATGACTGAATTAGTTTATTACGATGTAATTTTCACTAACGGCATACTTTAATTTATAAAGACGATTCTTTAATCCTAGGTCGTACGAGAAGGATTATTAAAAAAAAACAAATTTCCGTATGTATTTATTGTAGCAATTCAAAGTATTTACAGTCTTATGCATAGAAAAAAGTCATAGAAATAAATTTTACACGTAAGCCTTAACTATTTATTAGATTATCGAAATTATCGTCTCCGGGTACTCTATTCTCGATTGTGACAGATTTAGTGCAATCTTGAGTTTTGTAGATCCCAACCAGACGATTGCAGGCTTCAAACATATTGTATCGGAGCGAGATTATGATGAACTGGGCGTTCTTCGTTCGTTCCTGAAAAGATTTCATATTAAACTAAGCGGCAAGAAATATTTTCAAGTCAATTTTTTATGTGTTACTTACATTATTAAAAAAAAATATATATTTGTGGCGAATTTGCATCTTATGTAAAAATCTAAATATTTAATTGTAGGTATTTATTTTTACCATGTTATATTATATTATTTTCGCTGTTAATTACTAAAATATGACTTCATTAGTGAAGAATTAAAAAATACTATATCAACTATTAAAAACATATAAAAAAAGATTTTGTTATTTAAAATCCTTGTTATTTTAGAAGAGATATTACGAATACTGTGGATTGAAAAAAAAAACAATTAAATGCATTCTCAAAAAATCGGTTAGGGCTTTTCAAGAAAGTATCACTTATACCTTAATATAATTAGCCACAATTGAGATATTCTTAAAGTCCAAGGCTGCGTCTATTTCGTCCATGACATAAAGCGGTGTTGGCTTGTAGTAATGAAGGGCGAAGACCAAAGCCAATGATGATAACGTCTTCTCACCTCCGGAGAGATTTGAAATATTCTTCCACGATTTGTTTGGCGGTCGCACACTGAAAATAAAAATCGAAATATTGTTAACATGTCTCTATTTCTCTAATTATTTCACACGGAATTCCACACGTGATTCCACGGAATGAATGTGCACATATATGCCAACGGAATCACGAAGGCACTTTTGGGAGTGTATTACCTGAAAATAATTCCTTCAGTAAAAGGATCGAGTGAGTCAACGAGTTCCAGTTCCGCATCTCCTCCCAAAGTTATCATTTGATACATTTCCTTTAATTTCGTTGTTATTGTGTTGAAACCTGAAAAAGTATTTGGTTATTATAAAAGAGGAAGATTCACTCTCTCGACTCTTGACCAAACGACTTAGACTGAAATTGTAGGAGTGGTTTCTTTTGACAGTGCCTCTACAGGTTTTCGAAAACGAAAAATAGCAAGTCATTGCTTAATTTAAACGATAATCAACCTGTATCGTAATCTTAAATAGATCTATTTTTGTAAGGTTAGTTAAGAATTAGATATGTTATGGATATGATATTTCGGATCCGGATACGGATACGGATATAGGAATAAAATTATATCGGTTTCGGATATATAATTATTCCGGATCATCCGATACTTTCGGTTACGGTTATTAAAATAAAGTAAAATATAAACACAAGTAGCATGTAATAATTTAGTTTTATATATAGGTTTTATCTAAGTCTAGTTTAGTTTAGTTCAGTCTTATCAGTTGGTAACTAATTATTAGGTATAAACCTCCAGTTTAAATTAAAATTGCTATACATTTAATAGCTTTGCAAAAAAGCGTTTAGGTTTATGCATTGCACATATTAACTTATAACCTATGTATAATAAATTAAATGTTTTCTTTTTTTTTTTTTTTGTGAGTAATGAAACCGTTAAGACCTGTCGAATCATGTAATTTTATCTAGATTTTCGAAAATCGAAACTATCCGAAAGTTTTGAAACGGATAACATTGAAACGGACATTTATTTCGGATATCCGATTATTTCGGTTACGGTTACGGAGCTCCAAAACATCCCTGTTAAGAATTATACTGTATATTATGTTTATCTTTGAATGTGTATTTTTTTTTTATTGATTTGAAATACATTCACCAATCACTATTCAAAAATCACCTGATGTCTCTACTTTTTGATTGTATTCTAAAAATATTTTTTAATACAGTTGCTCAAAAAGTGGCATATTGCAGGGACGTATAGCGTTCGGAAAGAGGACTATTACACTCGTGCTTTTTCTTTACCGCTAGTGCGTTATCATTCCCAACTGTCAAAACAATGTCTATTAAAAAGAAAAAAACAACCACGAAGGTTTTACTAAAAAAAAATCATAGAAGTTTTTATGATTCATGCAAATATTTTAAAAAGAAGCTAGTAATTTGTTTCAATATCAGATTTAATGATCGGATTCAATGAGTTAGGTTTGGTTTCTTTTCATTTCATATCAATAAAAATATTCTACTGAAGACTTGGCTGTATGGGCGAAGTTCCCTTTGCCTACCCAGAATGGGTGAAGAAAAGAAAAAAAAAATTGCTCATATTCTTTGACGGTTGGCGCTATTTTCCAAAAATGTAATTTCACAAACAAAATGAGTAATTTCGACGATATTTCATTTGAATTAATATCACCTGAACTCAGTATAATTGCACAAAATGCTTCGGAGAACATTTTACCGGAAACGTAAAAGCTACATATCTACGTGCAACGAATTGATTGCGTGGAGAGAAGAGAAAAAAAGCAAATAATTTTATTAAATGGCTTAATTTTTTCGCAACTGTATTAAAAATAGTTGTTCAGTACACGTGCGGAACCGTCATTGCAACTTGTTACGACTGTCAACCTTGCAATGACAGGCTTTCCGCACTTGTAATGAAATATACTATTTCCAGCTTACCACTCAAGAAGTCAGTAGTCCTCTTTTTACGCAATTGGTCATACAAATTCCTCATCTCATTCCTTTTAGTTGTGATCTCATCTAACTCTGCTGCTCTTTTTAAATATAATTCTTCTTTCGCTCTGAAATCCTAAAATTGAAATATTTATTTTATTTATTTACACTTCGTTGCAAAGAAACACAAATAACACAATACATTAAAATTACAAGGGTGCAAAGGGCGACCTTATCGCTGACAAGCGATCTCTTCCAGGCAACCCTAGTAAGAAAAGAAAAAAATAAAATAGAAATGATGAGTGCAAGAAGTGCATAATTGTTCACTTTCAAAGACAAACAGACGTGATGAAACTCTTTTTTTATGAATGAACCAAATAACCATAAACAATTTTTTCAAAATCTATTCGTAAGAGTTCATGTTTTCTATGGAAAACTGTTTATACTTAACGTGGAATTTCGATCTACACCTAACAACAACAAATTTAAAATCGAGCTTTAAGATGAAATGAGCACGAGTTATAACTTCCTTATGTCAAAAAAAACTCTGTGGTTTGACGCTTTTAAGTCTTAGGCTCAATATCATGTTAGTATTAACTGTAATAACATTTTTATTTTTTATTTATATAAGGGGGCTCTTCTGATGTTAAGTGATATCCCCCCCCCCCCCGCGCATTGGCTCTATATGTGTATATGCTCTTTTATCGAAGCCGACGTCGAATTAGTTTGGAAATACTTCAGAAATGCAAGGAATCTCAATTCTAGTAGGCGACCATTACCGATTTTCCTACAATGAACTAAAATAAAATCTGAAGACAATAAGTATTCACCTGAATCGCTTGTAAATTTGGTTTATTTTCTCCAACTCTAGCTTTTTGAGCGGTCAGCCGGTTTCTTAATTCATCCACTGAACATTCCTCTAGCTCTTCACTCGCGTGCGTCACCAATGGGGTGGGGCGCGTTATACCCGGAATCTCTATACCTGGATCTTCTAGTTTCAGAGATTTTAACTGAAAATTATCAAATCATTAAAAACACATATTGAAAACCGTATTTATATAAAGGATACATACTGTTTTGACAAAAACAACCAAGAATATATAGCTGGATTTCTGTGCCATATTTCACCCACCAAAACTTTTTTTTTAATAATACTTAACATTGCACAAAGTTAACGTATAACACAGACAAAGATAGAGAACGTGTACAAATACTATTGCTATTTCTTTTTCTCTGATCTACTGATCTGATCTTTAGATTTTAAGTCTAGATACTCGCAATGCTAGAAGGCTCGCCAGTGCTTTGCTTTTAAAAATATGGTAATCTCTTTTCCTGAAGGAACTTAGTTGAATTAGTTCGGTGGGTGGTTCCATATGATGTTGCTGCTTTACGTGACGCCCGTAGAACGACGAACGTCGATGTGATACGTAACATTATGATAATAATTTTAATTCATCGGGGAAATATAAGTAAAAAGGGATGGAAATAAGTCTAAACCCACACAACACATACAGACAATAATATAGAATTCCTTGACAATCATAGGGTTAGGTTAATGGTATAGACAATAAATAATTGGCAAGTGCTAATTGTGCACATACACTATTACATATCCACAATCCTTTGCCGATATTTGCAGATTTTCGGGTTACAAGCTTGAGTGGCTTAGTATTACGTAACGAATTTGGGGGGGAGGAAACGTTACGATGCGGGGTGGGATTAAGTATTGTCAATATTATTTTCGGCTTTCCGATACATTACACGAATAAATGGCAACTTGTAGGTTTAATGAGCCATTCGGTCGTAACGAAACTTTTTACTATTGGGTACAGACGTTACGGCGCGTTTCATGGATGGAAGGGGGGGGGGGTGTCATACTTGAACGCTCCCGTAGATGGCCAACCAGTCTTAAGATGGAGAAAGAGAGAACTAGTGGATATCTCTCACCTCTCTGTCCCACTGTGGAGTCTTACTGGTACAGTCCTGTATAGACTTCTCCATTTTACTAACTGCGTTGTTCGCTTCGAGCCTTTCGCTCTTCAGTTTATTCTCCTTTTCCTGCAACTTCACAATGTCCTTGCGTAGTCCGGCAAATTCACTAGTACCCTCCGTTATTCGCTCACCTAACTGTAAAACGCGTTTAAACCTTTATTATCATGGAAGTATTTTAATAATTCTGTAATTACAAGAATGATTTTTAATTCCATTGAAATATGTATGTATAGTCTCAAATGTTCAGGCTTGTATTGAAATTAAAAAATGTGCCTAAAAGATTTGCCATCTCTGACATGTCATAAATGATAGCTGTCAGAATTCTACGGAATTAAAAGTCGGAGTATAATTGATTAGAGAATTTAGCTATTTTTTACTATATTACCTCTTCAAATTCCTTTTGCAGTTCTGATACATCCAACGTGAGTTGTTTCTTCTGATTTTTAAGACTCTCCAAATTTTCTTCCGTGTCCTTCAAATCTGTCTCCATTTGTGTTATCTTATCTTTGGATTTCTTTGCATTTCTGGCAAAAAATATGTCAGTTACGAATGAATAAAGAATATTATTCAATTTAAACTTACATATTTACATGAAGCCATAATCAAAAAGCTCAACAAGATTATTAAACGGTAAGCATTTGCTATTTTCCTTGATGAGTAATATCTAATAAGTGTTCATTAATTATTAATAAAATGCCTTAATCACTGAACAACTCATAAAGTGCGTAATATTAAAAAAAATACGTTTATGTTACCCCGTTCAAAAGTCAGTTCTAAAAACCCGTATTAAATGGAAAAGCGTAGTGTGTTATGCGGGAAACCGTAAGGGTATTTTAGTACCTCTGTATTCGCTGGTTTCATTGAACCTAAACACAATGTATATTTCGAAATTGTGTAGTGACACACACTTTAAATAGTAATTTCAAGTTAAAAAATTCAGACAATTTAAAAAAAAAAATTTTTAGTTATAAATCTTACCTCAAAAATCATATTATAATTCTGTATCTATGGTCATCGATTCTATTCTATACAAGAATATATTAATAGAATATTTAATTTAATTAATCGCTAATTGCAAGTTATATTGAAAGAACTATCCCTCAAAGAACGACAATTATTTACATACATTAATAAATAGTTGTTACTAAACTTATCATGTATGAAGTTTTGTGAAGTTTTTGTGAGAAAATAAATAAAGATTATTATTATTAACTGTCAAGTTATTTGAAGAAACTGACCGTACACTAGTGTTGATTCCCACCCGTAGCTTAGCGATCTCAGCGTTAACTTTATCGATCTTCTTTCCAAGATCTTCAACTACTTTTTGCAACTCTTTCACTTTGTTCCCAGCCACCGTCGCTATCTGAGCATCTATCCCGTGTACTTCTTTCTCCACCTTTCAGAAGAAATAAATTATAATAATCAAATTTCAAGGTCCGTAATGCGATCTATTTAAAAAAAAGTTTCGCCTACTAACAGTTTAGTAGTTAGATTATGTACAAAGAAATAATACATCTGGTGAAACGCATTCAGAATTTTGTTTAAAGAAACTAATATCAAAAATCTGATACTCGTTTAAAAATTATGATAAAACTGTTTTTATTTAGTAAAAAGGCTAAACGCGTACTACTTCTCGCATCCGTCAGAAGTTATCGCAGATTTAAAGTTGTTTCTGATCCAAAACATTTCTTGCACTATTATTCAGAGTACAATATTATATAGAAATGTATTGTTGAATTTTTAGGCGAGAACTAATATAAAATTGTATAATATTTTGAATATAAAGCCTTTTGCTACATAAGACATAGACAAAACATTTATAACTACGAAACTCAGATAATAATAACAAAACATATTTTTTTTAAGGAATAATGTACATTTTAAGTGTGGAATGTGTGTGTTGTGGTTGTTACTGGCCCTGGCACAGCATTATGCTGTGAAGCGTATGTGTGTAAAAAGTAAGTATAACGGAAACACTATTGTCTTTGATTATGTGGTGTGTATCTTATGTAGTGATTATGACAATAGTAATTGTTTACTTTTTATGTGTACGTACATTGTCTGTGCTTGAAAACATTTTTTTTTTTTACAAAATAATATATATTACAATATGTTACATTAGAAAACCGCTTTGATTTTTATTAATGTAACCATAGCAGTCTTGTTTAGGAGCGCGACAACTGCATGCAAAAGTAGTTTTTTAGTTTAGAATTTATATTGGACAGTGTTAAGCTATCTGTTAAGTGTTTGGGTAGACTATTTATTAGCCGCGGTAGCAAATACCGCAACGTTCTCTCGCCATATACGTTGTACGCTCTCGATGTACAGAGCCGAACTTGCGTTACCGCTCGAGTCTGTACGTCATGCTCCACACGTTTTTTTATATCATCTCGAAAAAAGTGCTCGACTGGAAGACATTGCAAAGATTCCTACAAAAAATAAAAATCGTTTGTGTACTATTGAGAGCTTTGCTTACTTTTGATGACATTTGGGGGAATTAATAGCAACATTGAAATCTGCTTACGACCTAATACTTGAACTACCCCTATGACGTACATAAAAAATAAAAAAAATATTATTATTAGTAGCCCTTATTAAAATTACACATTCCAAATATATATTGCAAATACATTTTCTCAATAAACAAAATTACAGAATGCTTTTTACCTCTCCAGCATCGTTCTTAGCCTTGTTAAGTTGATCTTCAGCTTTTTGAACTTTACCTTCCAGTCTTGACTTTTGTGCTTCATCTACTTTACAAGAGTCCACCTTTCTCTCTTGTTGTTGAACTTGTTTCTGAAATAATAATTAGTACTGTATCTACTGCGGGCACCTTAAAGGTCCTATTTACTATTTCATTTATTTTTTGTATATAATAATTTTCATTATTTATTTATGACTAACTATAGAAAATATTAAGCCCAATTTTAATAGTTGAGTATTAAAATTGGGCTTAATATTTTCAAATTACTTTTATAACTTTAAGCAATCACCTTGTACATTCCATGCTTGTAAATATATACCCATAGTCTATACGACGCTGATAGTATTTACAATTAATAGTAATTTAAATAAAATCCTTTTGATTAATTTTGATAATTATCGTTAATCATTTTAGTGATTTTTGTCCATACGCCAAAGAAGTATAACTTCTAACGCGTGTACATAAGTCTACGTACTCTTTTTTTAAAGACAAATTAATGAAATACCTTTAAAGAAAAACACTTTTTTACGGATTATAGTTATGTATTATTGTCTTTAAATTGCTCACGGTGTCCTCCATTTTCGCGGATTCTGCAGAAACCCTACATCTTTTAGTCGATACCAACTCCGGGGAAATAAATACAGATAATACAACATTTTCTACAGCTGTGATACTTTTTGACATTTAACGCCTTTGTCTTCAGGCACCGTGACTACGCACGCTGTAAAGCACGCGAAACGTCGGTTAATTTAAAATTATGTCTTACTAATTATAAGTTTAAATACAATAATACATAACTATAATGCGTAAAAAAGTGTTTTTCTCTAAATGTGTAAAAGTTATGTTAATAAAAGACAATACTAATGAAATACCTGTAAGTTGGGCACTTGCTCTTTCAAACTATTCAACTCAATTTCGAGTTTATGCAACAACCTCTTCCCCTCTTGAACACCTCCTTGAAGTGACGAAAATTTCTCCTCCAAGGTCGCTTGTTCACTTCGTATTTCTGATAACCTAAATCATTTTTCTTAGTAACAACAAGAAATTTTACATTTCAGAATATTTATATTTATATTATCTAATATATAAAATCCTCGTGTCACGTTCGTTCCCATCTCTTCCGAAACGGCTTGACCGATTCTTAATTTTTTTATGCAATTAAGTCTGAGAATCGGATGCTATCTATCTTTCAAGCCCCTAAATAATAAGGGGCTACCCGAAATTTTTATTTTTTAGACAAAATCTTTTGTTTTTATTTCTTTATGGTACAGCATACAAAAATACATAAAACCCTTTTTATCACATACCCTCTACGATAAACCTCTATTTGTTAGTTAAAAACTTAAAACATGAACTCTGATGTTTATATAAAGGAAAATCACAGAAAAACCTAAAAAGTTTTCATTCCGCAAAACCGAACCGTCTCTGAGGTAGCATACCAAAATATTCCATGTTGGTAAATAATAAGAATGCTTAGTCTATCACTAAGCATTCAGGAGAAACGACGTTAGAATAAATGGGATAATAGATAATAGAACAGTGTTGAACTTGTGTCTTCGTCGTGTGACTCACATCCCTGAGGACGTAGGTTCGAACTCCGGCACCTCCGTGCACCGATGGACTTTCTGTTTATGTACGCATTTAGCAGTAACTAGTATGGTGAAGGAACATCCTATTTGTCTATTAGAGAAACCAAATAATCACGAAACAGATATAAATATCTAAAAGGTTGTAGTGCCACACAATCTTTATGGAATAAATTAATAATTTTTTTGTTTTTTTTACGAAGTAACTAGTGAAGTTAACACGTTGAAACCGGATATATGTAAATGATAAATTTAAACAAGAAATATAGAAAAAAAAACCAATATCAATTGTTAACTTAGCAATAATGATCTATTGTTTATATATGTGTGATTTAGTCTGTGGTCTGATATGTCTTAAAAGGGAGTCAATTTACTCCTTTTTAACACATATTTGTCATCATTTTGCTTCTTCTTTTCTCTTTCTTTTTCTTCTAAGAGATTTCTTGCAAACCGAGATTTTAATCTCAAATTCTAATACTAAAATAGTCAATGTAATTTAACTCCTAATTATTTAAATGGTCACGTGATAGAGTGAGCTAATGTCTTTTTCATACAAATTTGTATAGCGTTTGGAAACACGACCGTCATAAAGTGATTTTGTTTTCCCAATTATTTGTAAAACAGGAACAATTTTGTCTCAAGTATCATTAACACAGTCTATATATTAGTAGCTAATTTGATACCTCTGTTCAGTCCGAGATAACTTCTCCTCTGCCTGCTGAATAACTCGAGGGTCCTGTTCGCTGGTGTCTTGCTGCACTGAGCTGGACATCCTTCCCCGGGAGACAGATTTACCACCACCGGACATTGTACCTGAAAATCAATTTATCTTACAATTTGAGATACAATTCTCATAAGGTCGGCAACGCATTTCTGTCAATGACGGATTCACTTAATAAGACATACTTTTATCAATATTTGGATTAAGCTATCTATCTAAGATGGTCAAAAATGGATTGAGATAGGTTATTGGGTTGTCTCTCTCACCTCTATTGTCCAGATCGGTCCATGAAGCCTTTATTTATAGAACAGGGGGCAAACGGGCAGGAGGCTCATCTGATGTTAAGTGATACCGCTGCCCATATTTTATAACAAAAAAAAAATATACATAAAATGACCGGGATTTTCAAACAAATAAAAATTACCAGCAATCTCAATGACATCTCCATTAAGTGTTACAACGCGATATCTCGTTGCTCCATACGCGATTCGTGACGCTTGCTCCAATTCATTTGCGACCAGCGTATCCCGTAGCGCATAATAGAAGGCCGGCAACACACGCTCGTCCTTTACTTGGACTAGATCGAACAGGCGAGGAACGTTTTCTGGGCTGAAATTTGAACATGCATGCAGGGGGTGTTCAATGATGTATTCGGTACCTTATCGCGGATCTCAGGGGCCATACATTTAAAGATGAAGATGGAGTAGTCGCAGCGGTATATGATTTTTAAGGGAAGGTTAGGCTTAGAAAGAAAATTGCTACGTCGAGGTAAAATAACATTTTATAATATATATTTGCGACATACTTATTTTTTTGTTTTAATTGATGACCTTTATTTAGTTATAATTTTTTTTATGGATTGCACATGTATTGAATCATGTCTTTTATATCCATATACTGGAGATTTGACAGTACGCAACAAAGTGTTTTTCAAGGGAATTTGTATAAAACATGTTAACAGGGTTATTGATTGGTATAACTATAGTAAATAAACATTATTTTATTTTAAAAAATAATTAAAAATCGGCAGTCTAATCCTAATTAATTCTAAGTTTGATTTTGGTTTGATCGAAAAATAATGTGTAATTTAAGAATGAAAATAAACCCGTAACTTGATTTTAAATTGTCACAGTGACTGGTGCGACGCCATCTTGTCTTACGCGTTTTGGCGGGTTCTTGAAATTATGAATATTAAAGCCAATACACAACAAGGATTAAAAATAACAGATAGAGGACAAATGTTTGTTTTTAATTTATTTTATTATTCTTTATTAGTCAAGATGTCATATGGAACATGGTGTAATGGTTGCAGCTCCTTACAAACATTATGTAAAAAAAACTTGGCGATTAAAAAGAGTGGCGGAGAGTTTATTGCTAGTTCTTCTCTTCCGTTCTACGCCCTTGATTTGAGAACTGGCAGTAAATGTAAAATTTGAATCATTTAATTTAATGTTTATTTTTTATTTTTTTAGACGTTCATAAGTGTACATTATGTTACCTATATGAATAAATTATTTTTGTTTGTTAAAACAATTTCTGTAATTTTAATCTAATCTGAAAATGTTTCGAAAATATTGTCAAATAGTCCATAGTGTATAGATTTGGCCAAACGTAGTGAGAAAATACTTACAAAGTACACCTCTTCTCGTAGTATCGTTTCAAATGTTGCTGTTTATCAAGAGCGATAAAAGTTGCACGTCCAATATCATTTCTTTTTAAAAACTCAACACACTCTTGCGCAGTATCTACGACATCTACTACAATATTGTCCAACGCCCCGCAACACGTTGATATGGCAACATCGTATTTACTGTCTATGCCGCCGAGGTCACCCTGTTAACAATGATAATATGTATTAAACGCGGCCATAACTTTTATTAATAAAAAAAAAGATCTTTAGACCACTTGTCCTGGGTATTGCTTGTCCCTGAATCAGAAATGAACCTGAAGCTATTCACAAAATATTTCAGTTTTAAATAAAGTTCAAAAGTATGTCTAACTCTTTTCATCACGGTGTGAACATAAGTTGAAAGACAGAGCCAAAAGTATACAGTAGTTAAAAGAGTACAATCGGACTGATTTACTTTTATATGCACTTATAAAAAAACTGGAGCACAGATGTGATTGTACGGACGAAAGGCCTCAGCGCTGAGACACGCATTAGTAGGCTTTTTAAATTCAGATTTATGGATGATGATGATGATGATGCCTTTGACTGTGTTGATCCGGATATACTAGTTGGAAAGCTTCAACACTATGGCGTTGATGGGAAAGCTTCCAGCCTGATGAATTCATATTTAAAGGGAAGGATCCAAAAAGTGCATATCAATGGAGTCACCTCTCCGGGTTCGCAGGTGTCAATCGGCGTCCCCCAAGGCTCGATGCTCGGGCCTTTTTTATTTCTGATCTACATAAACGACCTCCCATTCTTTGTCAACGAAGTTCATGAGATGGTATTGTTTGCTGATGACACTTCACTTTTATTTAAAGTGAATAGGAAAAATATATTATTGAACGATGTAAACAATTCCATCTCTCGTATAGTTAACTGGTTTAATGTGAATAACTTACTGCTTAATGAGAATAAAACAAAATGTATTAGATTTACAACTAATAACGTAAAGCGAGAAATTGGTAACCTGAAAGTCAAGGACAGTGAACTAAACTTTGTTGACAAAACTGTTTTCCTAGGCATAACAATAGATAGTAAACTCCAGTGGGCCACACATAGAGACTCTTTCGAATAGGCTGAGCTCTGCAGCATATGCAGTAAAGAAAATCCGACAGCTTACTGATAAGGATATGTCGTACGGTATTCTACTGTGGGGTGCTGCTGCAGAGGTTCAATCCATATTTGTGTTGCAGAAGCGGGCTGTTCGGGGTATTTGTTGTGTTTCCCCGAGGGAGTCGGTACGGAATAGATTTAAGGAACTAAATATTATGACATTATCCGGTCAATATATTCTTGAAGCCTTGTTGTATGTACAAAAAAACTTAAACGATTTCAAAACAAATGGTGACTTTCACCAGTACGCGTAATAGAACTAATTTGAGTGTGCGACCAACCAGGCTCCAGAAGATAAACCACTCCTTATATGGAAATTGTATTCGTTTTTACAACAAACTCCCAAGCGAAATTAGAGAACTGTCACTAAATAAATTCAAAGCCCTTGTTAAAAGTAAATTAATTAATAAAGCCTTTTATAAATGTGACGAATACTTAAATGACCCTAATCCTTGGGATTGATTAGCTCCAGTTCAAACAATTTGTATTAAAAACTTGGCGATTGAAAAGAGTGGCGGAAAGTTTCTTGCCAGTTCTTCTTACCCGCTCTACGCCCTTGACTTGCGAACTGGTTGTAAATGTAAATTTACAGTTAATTTAATTTGTTTTTCTTGACGTTCATAAGTTTACCTATATGAATAAAGATATTTTGATTTGATTTGATTTGATGGATTAAATTAGTATGTATCAATAAAACTACATACAGGCAGAATGTGAATTGTGAACACGTAAAAAAATTAAGATTAAAAGTGTTTAGAAGTAGGGTACGTCACCGATGCGACGCCATCTTGCCGAAAGAAGTGTTTTGACGGATTCTTAAACTTATCGCATCACGACTATGTTATTTCTATAGAAAATGAATGGTAACCATGGTAACCAATACATGTGCCATTCAGAAGCCTAACATAAACATTTGTGTACTATTTACATGGATAAAATAGTTGCATTTTTCAGCTGTTTTTCTTTTTCTTTACGTTCATACACTGTGTTGTTCATAACTGTGAATTATTTTAAATGTCTTGTTAAAACTCTCATACCGACTGTTTAAGTCACATTATTTCTTGCAAATTATCTCTGTTTTATTAAGTGTCAATGATACAAATATATTAAAAGATGGGTTAACATACATAAGAAATAATTAAATAATTAAGAAAGAAAATATTTACCAATCTACCAAATATCCCTGGTAATCGTCCAGCGCGTTTTTCACTCATCAAAGCATCAAGCACTCGACCACGAGATCTATTGGCGCTCATCGCTTGCTTCGACTCTTCTAATTGACCCCTGTAAATACATATAAACGAATATTTTCATTATCGATTCAAAACTTCATACTTCTTCATGCTGAAAAAAAGTATTATTCTGTATAGTACGGACGCGGAGCACGAAGAATTTCGTACAATGACTCCTCATCTTATCTCTTTGTCGCTCGCGCATAAACATATTGCCGTTGCGCTCACACAGATGCAGTGACCGCCGTATTCAGAGATTGTAAACCTTTTAGTCATAACCATAAAGACTTGTGGTGGTGTACATGTACTTTGGTTTGTTTTGTTATAAGTAGTAATTCCTTTTTTAACGCTTAAATAAAAGAACATTCCGTGCTGGGATACGCTCGTGTGTAGTTTCGTTTTTGAGGTTAAGTTTGTTGTGAGTGGTATTTGTGTTAAGTCGTTGAATTTATTTGCTGTTATTATTAATAATAACGGTAAGAAGTAAAATGGAACCAACCCCGTCTACGTCTTTCTGGTTTTTTTTACCAAATCTTAGTGGCAAACATAACTTTTCCTTTTTATAAATCCATCAAGCCGTTTAGTCTAAATAGCGAGCTAAACATTTAAATTTGGCGCCAAAAATTCGCTATTTTGTTTTTATAGTTATGATATACCAGTGTCACTATCACAGTATATACGAATTTAACGACATATCTCAAGCGAAAATCCATCAAGCCGTTCAGGCTGCAGAGCTTGCCAAAGAATTATACATACATACACTCGAAAAACATAACCCTCCTTCAGGCGCAGTCGGGTAAAAAGCTATCCTTGGGTACTTACCAATATTAAGTCGATGATCTTATTTACAAAGCTAACTCAAATTCTAAACTACCGTTTTTAATATTCGTACTTATAAAAAAAATGTTTTTAACCACTGGCAAAGTAAGGCCCAAAGGTCACTGTACGAAATTCTTCGTGCTCCGCGTCCGTACTATAAAATTTATAACGACTAATACCTAAATTTATTAATCTGTCTGAGATCCTTGTATGCACTTTCTCTTTTAAATATACATCCTTTTTTATTTTAGGTAATAAAGTATTTTCTCTCTCTTTCGTCACCGAAAAATCCACTGGTTTAAATAGACCAATATATTTTTCCTGGTATTGAAACTTATGTATACAAGTTGCAAATATAGTGCCTTCTTATTAATAATATTCACATTAATCATTACTTAATCCCTTTTATTTTTCCCTTTTTTTAGATTTTCAACATCAGCGAATTTCTACAAGTGAGCCTTTAATTAGTGGCCTTTTATTTTTAAGTGAAATTACCAAATAATTCGTATGTAAATTAAAATAACACTCATTAGACGGAACACATAAAAATATATACTTGCATATTAACTTATGATTTGACGGAAGTTAATTTTTATATTTAATATGTTATGACTATTCAGAATCGTGCTGTCGGGTTAAGCTAACCTCAAGAAGAGGTTCATACACACAACGCATTGACTGTTGGTTGGTTTAGATTCTTATGTCTGTTCCTATAGATGCTATAACTAGTTAAGTATTTTGTAGAATGTATTTTATTCCATGTAATAAATGTTAATACTTGACGCATTGGAGTGATCCGTAATATCAACTTATATGAGCAAATAAATAAATATAATAAAACAGAATTCATATTACAAAATTTATTTACTTCCATGAAATAATTGTTTAGCCAAAAAGAGCCAACGGAGAGGAAACTCATCTATCGGATGTTATGTGACAACGTCGCCTATTGGCGGTGGCGGCCTTTTAAAAATCGGTACACAGAAAAACTTCTAAGTCGTATTAAAATACCTCAAAGGATTTCACAATGATCCTAAGCAGCAAACAAGAAAATACCTTAAGGCTCTGGCTTCCGTAACAGTGCTCGTCTCCTCGGTCCTCAATGAAGCCAGTCGGCTCTTGATCTGGGTGAACTCCTTTTCTTGAGTTGGCACCGATTTTGATAGATTACCGCGCATACTAGAAGAAAAATATATTACATTTCCAATGATAACAAGTATAGGTATGCTTGCTATGTACATACACGAAAATATTTACGAAATTCACTTTCATTGTTTTGTTAATATTATCTTAATATATATGTATAAATCTTGTCACGATGTTTGTCCGCGATGGACTCCTAAACTACCGAACCGATATCCATCAAATTTGCACACCTTGTGCAGTCTGGTCCAACTTAAGAGATAGGATGGCTTAGATCTTTAATTATAGTCGCAATTTTATTGTATTACAAATATTTGTTTATTATTTGATACAATTCTAACAGATGGCGCTGTGTTAAAAGTACCAACGTTTCACATAAGCTAACTATCATCTCCTACAGTCTCCCTTGAATAGTTTACTACTATGTAATACAAAAACCTTAGCCAGAGCAACGCTTGGCCGAGTCTGCTAGTATATTATATAATCATACATAAGATCTCTTCCAGGCAACCAGCCTGGATAAGGCCGCCAGTTACTCTCCTTTTCATTTGACTTTGTTGTATTGTATTGCAATATAACAATGTGTTAATAAATAAATAAATAAGTATATTAATATATATTATAATCAGAACGGATGTAATGAACTCTCTATAAAAAATCCACGTCTTGGATATGGAAACGGCCAAGTTGGTATGTTACAGGATTTCACTCGGGGTCATGAGCGTTCCTTGTCTATGGCTATTTGTACGTTATTCCAACGTACTGCACGTATAGCACCTGTTAAAAAATCTTACTTCTTTTTCTCTTCCAAATCAGTGACAGCTTTCTCGTATGCTTCCCTCATTCTTTCCAATTTCTCCGTCTCTTTCAGCTCAGTGCTTAAATAAATTTTAAGCTCCGACTCTGCTAATTTAAAGTTTTTATTCGCTTCATCTACTATTTTCTTCAATTCGATTAACTTCGATTGTAATACGTCTTTCTGCTCTTGTAAGCCTTTGGTTTTTTCTCTGAAATTTAAAATGCGAGTTATATTTAATTTGAAATTAAATAATAATATGTTTATTTAATTACTAAAGTTCACATTCAAAACACAACAAAAAAATATAACGGATAAAATTGGGTGCTCTTACTACTAAATGCAATTTCGTCCAGACGTAAAGAATCTAAACATTAAAAAAGGGTTTAAATAAATAGCATTTATGTTAGCAGGATAATTAATAGATTAAGGTTGCATATACAATACTGCTTGAATGATTTTCAAAGATATGAACTTAATAATGTAGTGTGTACGTAAATATATTAATTGTAACCCTAGGTAAATAATAACTTAACTATTTTTTTTTAATGTAACAATAATAAAAGGCCATACAAACTAAAATACATAAAAGCAAATAAAAAACACAGACTCTTTTAATCGTTCTTGCTAATCAACTAAAAGCTATCACACATATAATGATAATGATCTTTGGTTAATTTTTTTGCTTAAATAATTTTCTATATATATCCCAAGAAAAAAAATAACATCTTTACCTAACACCAGCCATAGCTGTTTGGAGTTCATCTTCGGCCTGCTTCTTGCTGTTCACATGTTTGCCTAACAATTCTTCACAATCTGTTATTTCCCGTTTATTTTTTTCGGGGACCTGAAATAAAGTGATGTAATATTTATTAGGTTAACTTTTTTGCCATCTGATATTTAAAGCACAATAACTATGGTTTCTAAATTGATAACCAAATTGAAGAATACTAGATTAATAGCCTGATAGACCTATAAATAATTTTAACTTGATAAAGAACTATAAACTATACGATTGGTCTAAATGTGTGAACACACTCGAGTAACGATAGCTTTTTTTTTATAGAACAGGGGGCAAACGGGAAGAGGCCCACCTGATGTTAAGAGATACCGCCGCCCATGGACACTCTCGATGCTAGAGGGCTCGCGAGTGCGTTGCCGGCCTTTTAAGAATTTGTACGCTCTTTTCTTGAAGGACTCTAAGTCGAATTGGTTAGGAAATACTTCAGTGGTCAGCTGGTTCCACAAGGTGGTGCGCGGCAAAAACAGCCTTGAAAAACGCGCAGTTGTGGAACGGCGGACGTCGAGGTGGTACGGATGGAATTTCGTATTCTGCCTCGACGTCCGATGATGAAACTCAGCTGCAGGTATTAATCCGAACAACTCCTCTGAACACTCTCCATGGTAAATGCGGTAGAAGATGCAGAGTGACCCCACATCTCTACGCAACGCCAAAGGATCAAGCCGCTCGGAGAGAGATTGGTCGTAATATTAATAAGCTTCATAAGGCTCCAGTTACTTTTCTAGTTTTTTTAATGAACCTTCGCCTTAAGGCCCTATACCAGCACGAATTGCTGAGTCAGTGTCTCGGGGTAAATTGCGATGAGCAATGGAGTGCTGGAGCACTAATGGGCGCCGGCCCGTAAGAACAATTAGATTTGTAAAACATTAAATTACTGTAATTTTATAATTTTTTTTCTAAAATGGATTACTTGGCTTGTGATAAAATATATCGTATAAATTTCAAAATCATGTTCTATATAAATTTTCGTCATAAAATGAATTCAAAGTGTCATAAATTGGCTATGAATATTTTCTATTGAGTGAAATTATTTAAATCATGTCTCGATCCTTCAAAATGGATACATAAACTTGTCAACTCCATATATTTTTTCATTTGCCCTACTTGAAGAAACGATGACAAAAAGTGGATATAAACAATGTACTTTTTTGGAGTTTGGCGACCGGATCGGTTAAAAAAATTCGCTCACTGACTGATGTCGACACAGCTAGACTTGTTTATTTTAGTTACTTTCATAGCTTAATGACGTATGGCTTATTATTATGGGGTCATGCTGCTGATGTCGAATCTATTTTTATTCTGCAGAAGAGAGCTATTCGTGCAATCTATAATTTAAAATGTAGGGAATCTCTGAGAGATAAATTTAAGGAAATTAATATACTTACCTTTCCCTCGCAATATATTTATGAAAATATTATGTATATATACAAAAATTGTGATAAGTATACTAGAATAGAACATACGCACAATGTAAATACTCGGAACAAACGCAGGCTGCAATTTCCCCGTACTAGACTGTGTAAAGTTAGTAATTCTTTTTTGGGAAGAGGGATAGTCTTCTTTAATAAAATCCCAGAGGCTCTTTTATCTCTGCCTTTTATTAAATTTAAGAAATGTGTTAAAGAAAAGCTGTGTAAAAAGGCTTACTATAAAGTTAGTGATTATCTAGTTGATAAAAGGGCCTGGGACTAGTGCTGGGCAGGCTACTTCTAATTAATATGCTATATTTGTTTTAAATATTGTAGAATTGTTTGATGATTTCCTTTTTCTTAAAAGAGTACCGAGAGTTTTTTACGCCGGCTTTTTCTCTCGGCCAACACCTTCTGTCTTCTTTGCCGATGAGTAGGGATGCCAACAGGCTTTAATTTAATGACGTGGAATAAGTGATACTCTTATGATCCTATGTTCCAAAATAAACGTATTTTATTTTTTATTTTTTTAGGTCCTTAAAGTGTTCAATAGTTCTTTGAAAAAACCAAAACCAGTATTGGCCTTCACTTAGGCAATTGTTTCAACCTTGGGATTATCGTTATTGACGACAAAAAAAATAACCAGCTAAAGAATAACTCACCAGTTCCAATTCAATCAATTTCCCCTTTTCAGTCTTCAACATTTCCTCCAAATTGTGTTTCTTCTTATTTCCTTGAGTTATGTCAGCTTGCACTGTCACTTGCTTGCGTTTTGACATTTGTAATTTATCCCCAATTTCATCTTTTTTCTTTTGCATCTCATCATACTGTCTGATTCAATATGTTTTTATATTAGAGAAAAATTCACTATATATTATTTATTTATAGTCAATTTGTCATTATTATTAACATATTATATTCAAATACACAACTACACGCAATATTCATCGAGCGAGTTTGTTTATCTAATAAATTATTTGAAGAAGTCTATTAGGTATGAGGGTGTGCAATTATTTAATCAATTACCATTTAAAATTCGCAATATTGGTGTGTTTGACAGATTCAAAAGGGCATTAAAGATGCATGTTAGTGTGAACATAGTATGTACACTAAAATTGAGACGGCTAATGGCGAGGTGTCTATATACCTAATTAATATTAAGTTTCTCATGTAAATAAAATATTTTTTTTTGTAATGAAAAATAAAGTTCTTTAAACATTATTTTACATATACTTAATAGATTATATCTGTCTCTGTATACTTCGTAAAGAATTTAAAGGGACATGAAACATTTTTGAATTAAACAAAATTTTGAAGTAAACAAAATACTCAAATGATACAGACATTACTCAATTAACAAGGACAGAACATACATCATAGTGGTTTGCTTATTTCTGTTTTTCTATTAACTTTTTATTTCTTATATAAATTTTATCGTTATAGAAAACAATGTCTTGATTAGAACAAATCTCCAGAAGTACAGCTCTCTCTGGTAATCTTTTATGAATCAAATTTTATTTCACTATAGGCTAAAATAATATGGATTAAAAAATGTACTCACTGTGTGCCATTCTTCAATTCGATAGTTTTATCGCGCAATTCTTGTTTCACTTCGGCCAACTGCTCATCTATTTTGCTCAAACTCTCTTTCAGTTCATCTAACTCTTTGTTCTTGTTCTCTATTATTTTATTGGTTTCGTGTCTGAATTTTATAATTTGTTTGAATTTTATTTTTATAGTTACGTATAATAATTTATAGGTTAAATAATTTTGTTCAATTATTGCAGACGATGCCGCTTCTTTTTAACATTATATTACAATTAGAGCCAAACTAATAAGGCTATTCAAAAGAAAGGAGTTTCACAAACTAGAACCAATATGTGGCTTTGATAATAGGCGCGCACTTACTAAATAATACATAAAATACGTCAACGCGGAGGCGAAAACTTATCTACAACAACTATATCTACTTATAAACTTCATTTGCAGAATGTGGCCTTAAAAAAACAACCTAACTCGGAAAAAATACTTACATATACTTCTGCAACAACATATTCCTGGTCCTCAGTGCTGTGTTAGTAAGTTCCATTAAATCTACGGCTTCCCTCATTGGCTGTTCCAATCTTTGTTTCTCTTGTTCCACCAATCGGACCCTGTTTAATTTGTCTTTTCGCATCTCCGTGTATTCTTCCACCCTTACGTTGAGCTTTTCTATTGGTTCCTGGAGAAATGAACGAAAACTTTAAGCTGAGAGTTCTTTTTAAAATACCACATCTTATAAGACAATTTTCAATTATTGCAGCCCCCATCTGAGAATTCAGAAAACGTTAATTGATTTACATCTCTAAAAGTTATTATAAGAATTTTTGAAGTTTTACTTCTTTTGGCGCGATGGAGAGAAATGATGAGTGCGAAGAGCTTCGACCTAAAAATCTTATACCTTATATATATGTATGTATATCTTGCATGCGTTTCTCGAGTTCAAAATTGCAATTAGTTTAGCCTTGAACAAGATCTATAGTGTCTATTTACATAATTTCATTTTAAACAGCTGCATGACCAATCGCAGAACATATATGTTTTAATTCGTGTTTTTTTGAAATTTGGTGAGTCCGAACTTTAAACTGTCGGTTGTAATCGGCAGACTTTTGCAATTTGAAATGAAATGAAGCCCCCGCCACGCTCGACGGCAATGTAATGACACCTTGTGGAAGAAAACTTTACCTTATATCTCGATGTACCAATTATATCTTCTAAATACTCCAACATTCCTGATTCATGTTCGGTCTGACCTTTGGGTTTCATCATAGCAATTTGTTCCACTTCGCCCTGTAAATATAAGAAGAATTACACCTGAGAAATATTATATGTTCTATGTCCTCCTTAAAAATATCTACTATGAAAAGCAATTAATAAATAATTATAAGAATATTAAATTCAGCGCAAACTATAAATACTTAACGAGGACGTATTAATCAAGTCAAAATTACTTATTCCTATAGATAACATAATATACACTAAATGTTTCTAATTTTATATTTACTGCCAGTTCTCAAATCAAGGGCGTAGGACGGAAGAGAAGAACTGGCAATAAACTTTCCGCCACTCTTTATAATCGACAAGTTCTTTATACCGCAGTTACTTATGACGAAGTATCGCGTTTACATACTCGTCCTGCCCACTTCTCTGCTCACTACGGCTGAATGTAAATGCGGCAATACACAATGTTTATAAGGAGATGCCATTAAACTATGTTCCACGTGACATCTTAAGTAATTCATAGTTAATTTTCATTAAGACAATAAATTATAATAATAGTCCTTTCAGCAGGAGCCATGGTGAAATAGGAGCACGCACTTACATTGTGTTGTGGGAACAACACGCAAATACATAGTTGAAATAACTAACAATTCAAGTCTGACCAGTCGGCCTGTTATTTCAGATAAAACAAGAAATATATTAGAAAGAAAGATGAATTGTAGTTAAAAAACCGTTCATAGGAGGTAAAAAGCTAGAGGAGCTATAACCATCCTTACAGATGTGGAGAAAACTCTAAGGGGTCCTAAAAATAATAGTTCTGTATATTATTAATTATTTTGTCGGTAATACAACAAAATTTTGCAGAATCAGTGCTACGTATCTAAGTATTAAAAATCACTTTTTATATAGTTTCTTAGCCAAACGTATGGGTAATTAAGACGAGCGAAATTAATATTGACGAAAACGAGGGTTCCACGATCCCCGTGCGTGAACGCTCTCCGCCCGCATAACTACGATTTTGAAATTTATTAGAATAAATGATCGATTTCAGTAATGACAGCCATGACTTTGGCATAAGCTTTAATTTCACGCTGATATAATAAATTATAATTCATATAATATAAAATTCAAGATACTATATAAACCACCATTCAATTGGTAAAATATTACTTCCCAATCCAACAACATGAAGCTGATTATACTGTGTGGTAAGTTTTTCTCTATTTTCAAAATTGTGGTGAATCCAAATTTTGTTTGATATATTTATACTCAGCGGTATGTGGGTTCCGTCAGTGACGTGCGCTGTGTCTAAGAGAGTAAAATATATATACGTAGTCGGTCCCAAAGTTCTGTCATAAATGGAAATAATGATAAAAAACAAAAGTACTGATCAGTTTTTAATGATATATCAATTTATAGTACATTAACTAAAGAATAGAAATAGCAAAAAAAATATTCAAAATGATCTCCCTTATTTTTAATACAGGCCCGTAAACGCCGTGGCTAGTCGTCTATCGCTGCACGCATCATATTCATGACGATTTCAGTGACTGTTTCAGACTCTCCAAAGTTTCATGGGGTTTATCACAGACCTTCCTCTCTAAGACCTGACAAATTTTATAGTCTAAAGGATAACGGTCCGGACTGGAGGAAGGCCAATCCTCATGTCTAATTAAGTCGATGTTTTGACGCGCAAACCAGGCTTGAGTGGTCTTGGCTTTGTGTGGAGGCGCAGTCCTGGTGGAACGGACGAAAAGATGTCCCGAAAATAACGTTCTGGGCAAATCTTTGACAAGCCGATCACCGTCACTTCGTACACTTTTGCACTGGACTTGATTTTTTTGACACTTATAGTGTATATCACGGTGTCGGTTTTTCGCGTAACGCTTTAACAACACCTGCGATCACTTAAGCCTTATTTCTTTAAGACGAGAATTAAGTAAGTGCCCACACTTTTTTTGTATGCTCGTAGAACAAGAGCTTCATTCAAAACCTTTTTTACTGTTTACCTACTGACACCCATCTGCATCAAGCCATCAACTTCTGTTCTCGGACAGGATTTCTTGCTATCCGCCCCTTAATAGCTTTGATTACTGTTGATTTTCCTGCGGAGCGTGGTCGGCCAGTTATTTTGTTGACCTTAACTGGAGACTTCATTGTACCTATCAATAGGTACCTAATATACCTAATATAACCTATATACCTAATATAATACGATACATAAACATAAGCCTTATATTCAAATTTTTGAGCAACTTGAAAATGGTACAGCGGTGCAACGCAATAACAGCTATTCGGTTTTCTTTCAATCGTCCATCGTTCCATCGTGAAACATTACGGGTAATGATTATTTTTTGTTTTAAAACAATAGTCAAAAATTCAAATATAGAATGCAATTTTTTTTTTATAAAATCATGTTCGAAATTTAAAACAATGTGCCAGGACAGAACTTTGGGACCAACTACGTATACCTTGTCCAGCCATAAGTTCTATGACAAATGAAAAATGCATTTTTTTGTGCAGTAACTTAATGTTATTAAATTTTTACCCGTCTAAGCAAAAAAAAAATATCCGAAATGGCTTTTATAAATCTCTAATCTGAATGGCCACGATTCTATGGATTTACGCAGTGGGGAAATTTCCCTTGGAATACCAAGGGAAATTTCCCCACTGCTTGCTCCAAAGATTTTAAAGAGACTCAATGTCGCCGTGTTTTTAAGGCCATGTCCTCTAAAACTAACCATAATTTGAAGTCTAAAAGGGTTGACGTCTAGGCCAAATGAGGGCCAGTCTTCAGCTCTTATAAAGTATTAATTGGCAGACTAGTTAATTAAGCTATATAATAAATTATTGAAAACCTGTATTATTATTATTCAACTTAGAATTACCAAAAAAAATCCACGCCATCTGTCGATAACAGCAAATGCAGCAAGAAATAGATATCTTTAACATATATGCTCAAAATGCGCTCACTTATCCAGTACCATTTTATCGTATTTTTTATCAATAAGTTAAATAATAGTCCTTCTCGGTTATTGTTCGATTTGTTTCATTGAACGTAAAAACAAACTTAACATGTTCTTCGTGTAATTTAAATTGAATTTGGTTAAGCCAATTACGGCCGGTGTTAATAATAGTATGTATTATACTTCAACAAACAAACGATGCGTTTCTTTGAACAGAAACGAATGGACCTAGAAAAACTATGCCCATCAATGCCCATGAAATCAAATTAAATAAAATCTACTGACTACCATCGTAAAGATTTCCATGTACATCATGTAACTTGTTTAACTAGTGTTTTCTTTTTATATTCAAGCCTAATATAAATATAAATATAAAAATAAATATAAATTTTATATTCAAGCCTCCAGGTTTTATTTAAACGTTTGCAACATACATTTACAACCCTCATTGACTGTTTCTTTAAATACACTGGGCCACTAACAGAGTTTTCCCGAGATTGGACCTCCAAAACTTGTAATAAAATAAAAATCTGCCTTTTTTCAGCTTTTCTCCTGATCGTTGGTGTCGCAGCGAGGAAGCTAGACTGCATGTGTGAACCAGAACACGACTTATGCGCAAGCAACTATGTAACATATGCGGGAGTATGTGAAATGAATTGCGCCGCGCGTAGATTAGGAACCGATCTCTATGTCATATACAATTGGGCATGCAAATAAAACAGTTCATAATAAGTAAATAGATACTAAATTCGGGAGAATGTTTTTTATTACCATGATACTATAACGAAACGCTTTGCAATAATAATAGTACATTATTGAACAATTTTTTTATTTGATAAAATCTATTAACTGAGTGATTTATAACTAGAATGAATAAATAGTATAATACGGTATCGCAGTATAGAAATATAACCTGACAGAAAATAAGACAAATGTGTATAATTATTTCTATTTTTTATTGTTTTTCGTCTTTACCCGCCTTTGTCTCCGTTATAATACATTCAAATCCAAGCAAGTACCGTTCACCATGACACATCTTAGAAAAACCTCCGAGTCAAAAAAAATGCAACTTCATAGAACGAATTTCAATGCGAAATATAAGTTTAAATAATTCAAAACAGCACACCTCCGATCTAGCTTGGCGTCGTGGGGTTCGACAAGCACTTGTCTACATTGCCTTTTAAAATACCCTCACACTTAGGTCAGATAGTCTTTTAGAATTCATGGATTATTGGTTTATAATAGGACTTTGTAATGTTAGAAGACAAAGATAAAGATAGAATAACGATTAGTTCATTTTAATTTAATCGGCATTATATCGAATATTAATCTTTCTATAAGCAGTAAAATCTAGAGATGAACATAGACAAACAACAAAAGTACAACGAATTTTATGAACTCTGAGGCATTAAGAGATCTTTTAGAAACAGGACATACAAACACAAACAAAGCAATAACAACTGAAATTTGCATTGAAGTATATCTTAATCACCCAAAGAATCGATCGTACCTATTCTAACTTATACAATGAAGTACCGAAGAAAAACCCGCCCACTGGCATCATCAATTTATCAAGAATATCACTTTTATACAAGAAAGGTGTTATGAATGGAATATAAAATTAAAGCCTGATGTCCATCATATATAAAGTACATATTATTTGAGATTCTATGGCGTTTAACAAAAAGGTATAGAACAAAATTATATAAGAAAATTAGATTTGTCTGTGTAAACAGCATTGCAAAAATAAAACTTAAAAGAGAGGGAGAGGTAATAAATATAGGTCAAGGTGTCAGACAAGACGATCCATTATCTCGTTTTTCATGCCCACAACAAAAATATTAAGTTTGTTTACGAGCAATCGAGAGAATCTTATTAAATATAAATAAAAGAGAAAGGGTTAGAAATAGATTGAAATACGATATTTATAAAACTGGCAAGGTTTAGTCAAAAGTGGGGAAAAGGCAGAATGGAAAGTTCTGGAGGAGTCCTTTGTTGGGATCGGTAAACGGACTATAAATAAATCGTCTATACATAAACGGACTATATTTAAGTCGTAAATTTAACACCATAACAAATTCATTCAGCCCACTAGTCAAGTTCTAGCTAGCAAGTTAGACGAATGTTGCCGTCATGTATACCATATTTTAATAAAATAATACGAACAAAATGTTTTCCCAAAAAACGATGTAAAATAATTTCACTAATATGCGGCCAAATTTTTATAGGCAACATAGTAGATAAACATTCTCCTAATTATGAATACATAAAAGTTTGTTGTGTATGTTTTTAGCAAATAACCGATGAGTGCACTAATCCTGCAGACGGATCTCGTAGATGACGGTCAAAAACGACAACGCCACGCATTGGCGAGCTAGTTCGGTAGGATTCAAAGAACATATGACCATACGAACGGGACGTATATATTATCGATAAGTTCACCCGTGTCGAAATAATCGGCTTAATGCGATACGATTGATTATTTTTTAGATGTTTATAAGTGTCCTATGAATATCGTGTATTTTATCGTAAAGTTGCTTAAGGTAATTAATAGTATCACAAAACATGTCTTCAGCGAGAAAACGAGGTTCTTTTGGCGTTCCTAAAATTGAATGTATATTGGTACAAATTCAATAGGTTCACATTTTATTAAAATAGGTTAAATCACGTTATTAAAATAAATGTAAAAACCGAACGCTACGTATTAGCATGATTTGATTGTGATTCGATCAGATTCATTTTAGAGAGATTCATATTACCTAGAAATCACACAATCAATTTCGGTCACAACGACAAATTATTGAGAGGTCAAATGGTAAGTAGAGCAGGACAGAAGAACGTACAACCATATTTCCCTTCTTTTCGCACAAAAGCGTAACAAAAAACGGTAACTTCTTTGTATAAATGGGAACTTTTTTTAAACTAAAAAAAAGAAGTATCCATTATATTTTTTCTAATTCAATATGTGTTTTGTTGTACAAAATTAATAACCATTAATGTGACTATACGGCAGCTGTCTAAGTTGAGACGGTTTTTTTATATTGCAGACCGGAAGAAAGCTGACATAATGTTAAGTGATACTGCCGCAAATGGACACTCACACTACCAGAAGGCTCGCAAGCGCGCTGCCAGTCTTTTAAGAATTGTTACTCTTTTTTCTTGAAGGATCCAAGTCAAACTGTTTCGGAAATACTTCAGTGGCTCGCTGGTTCCACATAGTTGTGGTTCGCGTCAGAAATTGCATGAAGAAACGCTCAGTTGTGGCACGAGGGACGACAAGGCAGTTTACAAAGTATCATAATACGGATGGTACTTTGTATACTGCCATGACGTGCGATGATGTCAGCTGCATGTATTAGTCCGAACAACACTGAACACTCACTCTCTATGGTAAATACGGTAGAAGATGCAGAGAGATCCCACATCTCTACGCAACGGTTAATATTACGTTCATTAGGTATATAAAGTTTGTTACCTGCAAGATGAGAAATCGGTTGTGGTCCAAATCAATTCCATGTGACCTCAGCATTCTGGCTACTTCCTTAAATTGAACTCGTCTTCCATTTAACGTGTAAAAAGATGAATTATCCCTAAACGCTGTTCTTGACACTACGATCTCGGTGTTTGGGACTATTGTGAACTCATCGCCTTCCTGAAATGATAAATAAATGCATTAGGTCAGTTTCTCATGCGTCCAATATTTTTTATCTGTTTCGTTTCTATCTGTTTTTTTAGTACCTCCTTATTTTCTAAAGGAAATATTTTTGCCTAAGCAAAAGTTCATTTTCACACTTTATTAACGTATTTTAATTAATTAACGTATTTTAATATTTTATATCAATAACTTTAATGCGATTTTAAAATACTGTAACGATTTCAAAGACTGACGTCAGGTTTATTTTGAGAAATTTTTATGGCAATAATTTTAAGTTTATTCTAAGAGAACTTTCAGCTATAAGGCATTGATTTGAAGCAGCAAACATAAATGTAGAATGCTTCTAAATTTAAATGTATATTGACGTTCATAAGTGTACGTTGTGTAACCTATATTTGAATGAAATTTCGTTTAAATAATACGAGTTTAGTCTATGATTAATTTATGCTACCATTCATATTAAGAAGGATTATAATTCATATCAATTGGGATTTATTCAATGAGCTCAAGCTTGGTAAAGAAAAAGTGGTTATCAGTGTTGGAATCGGTTAAAACCCGTGATTTCTGTGTTCTATGCGAAATGAAACAAGAGTTAAAGAAAAGCGATAAAATATTTATTAAAATGTATATTTAATGTGTATGAAAAATCAATTTAATCTAAATAGGCCATAAACGTAATATAGAAATTTACGGACATTTAATTCAGCATTAAAATTACGCAAATCTTTCAACTCCTATAAAAAGCAAATCTTTTTTAAACTTGAGCCAGTAGACATATTCACACCAAAATGAGGTTGTTTATTGCTTGTGGTGAGTGTAATAAGTGAATTTGAAATCCTATAGTTTAAATTGTATCGCTTGAATTAAAATATAGGTACTGAAAAAATACAACTCTGAAATGGACAAATTAAACAAAAGTTTTTCCAACAATTATCAAACATTTCAGAATTAGAAAATTTTGTTCGAAATGGATTCAATATAAAAAAGCTTAATTATTTGCTAAGGAAACATTCCGGTATTTTAATTTCCAGTTAAAACGATCTGTTAGTAAAAAAAACGTTAAAAGGCCGGCAACGCACTCGCAAGCCCTCTGGCCCTCTGAGAGTCCATGGGCGGCGGCAAAAAAATTAAATAGTATATTAAAAGTAATTTTATATATACTTCAGGACATTTACAATATATTATTACCTACACTATTATGTTTCATAGTTACGGTTCACTCTAAATTGAATTATGTTACACTTGAAAAGGAAAATCGGTAATTCATTTGTTAACGGCAGTTTTTCATGCAATTTTTTATGTGATATAATAATCTGGCTTGAACGTAATAGAATGACCGGCATGCCTTAGACCCAAAAGGTTGAAGTGTGCGTCAGGCACAGAAGACCATCGACCAATTAGAAAAAACAAATGACTACGAAACATACAGAAACCTGCAGGTTGCAGCGCCACTGGTTCTTTCTTTTATATTCATATTTCTTAAACAATTTCAGTAACCATTCTCGGAGTGGCTAAAGCTGCCTTGGCGTTAGTGCCGCTTTGCGGGTGCAAACCAACGTCGCCAGTCTGTGGGAGCGACTTTAAGACTTACAGCAGTGAATGCAGCTTGGCTTGCGATAACCATTACAGCTTGAACCCTCCAGTGCTTATATACAATGGCCCATGTGAAGATCTATTCCACGTTAAACCGGACCCCATTAACCCATACCCCATTAACCCATACCCCATTAACCCATACCCCATTAACCCATACCCCATTAACCCATTTAACCCATACAATCCCAATCAACCCTGCAATCCGTTCGACATTTATAGCCCATGCTTATACTTAGGTGCTCATAAAAAACCCTAAAGCAAAATAAAGCATTAACATGGAATGTGTTTATTTTTAAAATTTACTGTAATATTTATTTTGACCATCGTTTCAAAGTCAAAAGAGATTATCTGGTCTTAAAGGTACGTATTATGACCTAACCACCCGCAAATTGGCGTTTTAAAAATACGTCCATCATAAAAGATAATTAAGAAAGCGACATATAAAGCGTCGTATATAAAACAAAAGAAGTATAATGGAAATGGGCTGGACATACTACAAGAGGAGCAGATAAATGGAGCAAAATTATAACACTATGTCAACCAAGAGGCCATAAAAGAAACCGAGGTAGGCAATTTAAAAGGTGGGCCGACGAAATTGTGGAAATGGCTGGAAAGACCTGGACGAGATTGATATACAATAAGGAAAAATGGAGGAAAATAGGGGAGGCCTTAGCCCGTGGGCACACAGAATCAGTTATAGTAGATTAACAAAAACAATAACTGTAATGTATATATCTTGCATTCTGATATAAGGCTATAAATAAATAAATAAAAAAGAAAGCGACATCGTCCGCCGTTACTTCATGTGCCCACAGCTAGGACTAACCTTCTGAAAAAGGCAAATATGATTCGGTGTATTAATTTATTTAACGACTAGTGACCCGCCCCAGCTTCGCACGGGTGCAATGCTGATGAAAAGCAGGTTTTTATTATGTATTGTTATTTCCGTCGCTGGAAAGCTCCGATAATATACGCGACATATACCATCACGGACTTTTCTGTAGACCTTTTCAATGTGTACAATACTTTGTACATTATTTTGATAAAACTCGTAGGGTTCAGCCTGCGTTTGCAATGTAAGCGGAAAAAATGTAATTATTTACGACATCACATTAGAAACCTCAAAAATAACAGTACTTTTACACTATTTAATGGATGTTATTATACATATAAACCTTCCTCTTGAATCCCTCAGCTATTAAAAAAAACCGCATCAAAATCCGTTGCGTAGTTTCAAAGATTTAAGCATACAAAGGGACACAGGGACAGAGAAAGCGACTTTGTTTTATACTATGTAGTGATTACACACGTCAACGGACCTTTGAGTGAACTGGGAGAAGCTCTATTTGTTAGTGCCTATATAGTAGTTAGTTAATTTCTTGTATTTTTTATTATGTAATTTCATATGTTTGTTTTTTTGTTTCGTCTATAAAGTATATGACTTATTGTTAACTCTTGTCAATTTAAGGTCACCAGGAGTGTTTTTATAAATAAATAATTTATTCCACCTTCGCCATGACAACACGGGACAATTAGGCTCGAAACTTAGCATTAAGTTTAACTACTGTAGGTTTAATCCAATACGCTTTTGCATGATTTAGTATTGACTCTGAATCCGGAGTTTAAAAACAAATCAGGATGCCCTATACATTTGGTTAAAAACGCGTGCTTGTGTGGTATATCGTTTGGTTTTTAAGTCACACAGGAGTTTCTCAGGTCGTACGTATATCCCTACTAATATTATAAATGCGAAAGTAACTCTGTCTGTCTGTCTGTCTGTTACCTTTTCACGCCTAAACCGCTGAACCGATTTTGATGAATTTTGGTATAGAGATAGATGGAACCTTGGGAAAGGACATAGGGTACTTTTTATCCAGATCCCGATCCCGATCCCGGAATTATACGGGTGGAAACGCAGAGTGCAGTTGTGTATCGTATATCCCTACTAAATGAATTTTGGTATAGAGATAGATGGAACCTTGGAAAAGGACAAAGGCAACCTTTTATCCCGATCCCGATCCCGATCCCGTAATTATGCGAGTGATAGATAACGCAGGGTGCAGTTATGTATCGTATATGCCTACTAAATGAATTTTGGTATAGAGATAGATGGAACCTTGGGGAAAGACATAGACAGTCTGTCTGTTTCGTTTTCACGCCTAAACCGCTGAACCGATTTTGATGAATTTTGGTATAGAGATAGATGGAACCTTGGGAAAGGACATCTTTACTTTTTATCCCGATCCCGATCCCGGAATTATGCGGGTGAAAACGCGGGGTGCAGTTATGTATCGCATAATTCAAATACTCCTAGCCAGCTTTTAGAATACTTTCTGCCTGACATGTCCATCAGGCCCATCGGCCTATACACTATGAATGTGTGAGTGTGACGATGCATGGTGTGGTGTGGCGGGGCTGGCGGGCGCGGGCGCGCTGCGCGGCGCGGCGGCAAAGACGTGCGGGGGACGCGGATGGCTCGGTGGGAGGAGTGTAGATCACAAAGTATGCTTACCCGAACGGACAGACACGTGAGGGCAGACGTCGTTGGCGGACGCATGCGATATCTACAATTTTGAGCTGCAACGTATTCGCTTTCTTTACGTTTTCATTGGTGTTTAGGGTTTCTTGGATAAGCATTTTGTGTTATTTACTTAGTTGTTTTGGTTGTTATTATTAGTTTAGCATAAGTTAGTAGGAGGTAGAATTATAGTTAATAGGTAAAATAAATACTTTAATTCATTTTTTAGGATAGGTATAAAATTGTAGTAGATTAGTAGGCAGGTTTTTTTAAGTTTTTTCACATTTAGTAAGTAGTTACGGTACCTAAGAAGGTCAGCATAGTTTTTATTGAGTATTAATAGGTAAGTAATGTTGTTTTGTGAATAAAATAGTTCCAGTAGTTTCGCATATAATTTTATCGATTCATTTTGTTTTTATTCCATGTGGATAGTATTTTTTTTTTAACATTTAGTTTTAGTTTAGCAATTCGTTTTGTTTTTGTTTTATTTCATGTGTATAAGTACCTACCTTAAGTATAGTTTCGTACTCAGTACCTTTAACTAAATTTTTTTGTCAGCTAAAGAATTTTTTTTTGCATAAGTAACCTGTTTTTATTACTTTAGGTAGGTAACTGGTTAAGTAATATGCCTCGCAAGCGTAAATCTAATTTAGCGCGTAGCTCTAAAAGAGCTCGAACTGCGCAAGTAGCTAGATCCCAAGAATCTGAGGAGCAGACTCAGGCCCGGCAGATTTTAGATGCTGAGCGACACGCAACGCAAAGAGCTGCCGAGACCTATGAACAAACTCAGGCCCGGCAGATTTTAGATGCTGAGCGACACGCAACGCAAAGAGCTGCCGAGACCTATGAACAAACTCAGGCCCGGCAGATTTTAGATGCTGAGCGACACGCAACGCAAAGAGCTGCCGAAACCTATGAACAGACTCAGGCCCGGCAGATTATAGATGCTGAGCGACACGCATTATTGATAGCTGCAGAGATGCCAGAAAAATCCCAAAGACGACGTGTGTTAAATGCTGAACGGCAGTCAGAAAGGAGAAATGCGTTTACAATGTATACATGGGGAGCATTCCACAATGCTGCTTTTGATTATGACCCATCGATTGAGTATAATAACCATCGATTACTTCTCATAGGTGGAATGGATAAAAAATGTATACATTGTGAAGCACTCAAGTGGAAAGAAGAAACTCCGGGTATGTGTTGTTCTGGTGGCAAGGTTTCAATTCCAATACTTGGAGAACCAGAGGAACCATTGAAGTCTTTACTTTTAGGTGATAACAACGAATCGCGGCGTTTTTTAATCAAAATAAGGAAATATAATTCATGCTTTCAAATGACGTCATTTGGTGTAGAAAATGAGGTGGTTATGCCTGGGTTTTCATCTACTTTTACAATCCAAGGTCAAATCTATCATAGGATTGGTTCTTTGCTTCCTACAAATAATGAGCAACCAAAATTTTTACAGATTTATTTTATGGGAAATGAAAACGACGAGGTTGACCGCAGGTGTCAAAACATTCAATTAGTAGAAAAGGATATTGTCTTAAAGATTCAGAGAATGTTGCATGAACATAACCGCCTAATAAACACTTTCACAACAGCCTTAGAAAGAATGCCGGGAGATGATTATAAGTTGGTGATTCACCCAGATCGTACACCAAGTGGGGACCACGAAAGACGATATAATGCACCTTTAATAAATGAAGTCGCAGCCATGGTTTGTGGTGAACAGTTTGCTTCCCGTGATATAGTTTTACATGCCCGTGATAACACACTAACACAAGGACAGACACTCAAAGTAGCTGGTGTTCATTTAGAAAAAAAAACTGTTTCTCCCATGGGCAACTGTATGTGGCGTGCTCACGAGTATCGAGTCCACAAAACCTACATGTTTTGACCAAAGAAGGAAAAACAAAAAATGTCGTATACAAAAACGTATTAAACTAAGTTAAGTCAGGGATCAGGGTCAGGAAAAGTCTACCTATGTTAATCTCAATAATTCAATGTGCCGGCTTCATTAGAATCGTTTCATTATAGTTTCAGAGCCTATTCAGTCCAAACAAATTTACACGAAGTAGTAGTTCTACGCAGACGAAGTCGCGGGTAACAGCTAGTCTGTAATAATAATCCGGTAGCGTTACAACTTTTTATGGCCTGGCACTTGCATCATATATCTTAATAGGCAAGCTTGAAAAGTTTCCACGGAAAATCTTTCTTTTCTACTCGTCGATTTGGTTGACAGTTTCCTTAGAATATTTTGTAAGTGAATAATTTGTCAATTGTCAATAAAATGTTTGTTATAAATGTTCGAACTAACTGGACTTCCAATCAGACGAAGTTGAAAGAGCGAGGAACTTTTGATTTCTTAGACGGCATTATTGTCTTATTAAATATACCTGTTTACTCCTATATATTTTTTAAAGATTTTTTTTCTAGTAACGAGTATATATTGTGTATATCCTTTTTATCCACTCATGTATCCAACACTATTTATCCTTGGTTCTGTAGGCTACAACGAGCTAAGAGTACGCCGAGAATTCGCGCTTGTCGTGTACTTAATAAAGTTGTTACGACAAGGACAGTAATTCGGCAATACTTCAGTACCTTAGCTTCAATGTGCCTGATGTAAGAAAGCGACATCCTTCGCCGTTACTTCACGTGCCCACAGGTAGGACTAACCTTCTGTAAAGGGCACATATTGTTCGGTGTGTTAATATACTTATCAAAATACATAAGTTAGCAGAGCTTTTTCATTATCCGTTGAGTGAGCTGGCAAATGGAATATTATTTGTTAGTTAGTAAATTTATTGTATTTTTATTTTGTAATTTCATGTTTGTTTTTTTTTTTTGTGTTTCGTCTGTAAAGTGTATAATTATTATTCACTCGTGTCAATTTTGTTTCACCTGTAAAGGCAAGAGTGTTTTTATAAATAAATAAATAATAGATAAATATTACTTGTGTACATTTGTTTCTTAAATTGTATTAAATCAAATAATCGACACGTAAGATAAAAATGACGTGGTCATAAGTATATAGGTAACCTATAAACATTTGATATTAGTCTAATTTGCTAGATATTAGACTAATATCAAATGTTTATAGGTATGATCCTTTTTCTACAAGCTAGTGTACACAAACACATATTACTATCACTCTTTGAAAAAATATGACAATGGGTAAACAAACTGGAATATTTCAAAATAAGGTTAAACGTTAATATTTAAACATCCATTTTTAACTTTAAATATCACCAATGTCCCGTGAAGCCTGTGAAGTGCCCAGACTTCTGTGCTTCTGGAAGGAGCTAGGCTGGGTAAAGTAGCCAGGGCTTTACACAAAACGGACCACATTTAAGTCTAGTTGCGGAAATTGAGTCCACCTATCACCAATGTCCAATTAAGTAAAGTCTATAATGACCTGTTATTACTACTTCAATAGGGTGTCATGACAAATCGATTCTAACAATTCGCGCATGTTTCAATCACACGCTTAGTAATTTTACATTAACGTATATTGTGTCGATTATATAAAATCCCCGTTAATAAACTTCAAAATATTATTTGCATATATAATAGGAAACATGAAAGTCATAATTTTGTGTGGTAAGTGACTTTTATTTTATAATAATTGTAAATTAATATAGGGTAAGTTTATACGAAGGAATTAAAACACATATAATGACTAATGAATATCTTTTAATATTCTCAACACTGTCATTATAGGAATTGTTAGAATCAAGAATACAAACACTATTTCTGTTTTCTAAGTCATATCACAAAGTAGCACGCGGTTTACTTTGTAGTATTATACTATCATATATATATAAGCGTGAGCTCTGTTATATACTATTTGTAGTATATAACAGAGCTCACGCCCTTGGACAGCCTATACCCTATTAGAAGGCACAAGTGCACATTGCTTTATTCGCACGATATTTCATATAGCTATATCAGTTCAAAAATTCTTCGATCACAACGTTATTACACATAATTAATATTTATAAATATTTCAGTAGCACTTTCGTCTCTGGTTTTATCAAGTGCAAATAGAAATAACTATGGATTTTTATGTTCTTGCGCACCGGGGCCACTTCTATGTGCAAGTGACTTTCAAACCTACGCCGGCGCTTGTAACATGAGATGCGCGTCCATTAATAAGGGAATAGAACTGTACATTTTACACTACGGTAGTTGTGAACTCTACTACAATGATTTAATTTCAAAAAAAATTCCTCAAGTACAACCTTTCTCTAAGCCAGGCGTCAAACCATGATAGAAAATAAAGTATCACCATATTATTGAAGACATTAAAATGACTACATTTGTGTTATATTCGTTCGTATTATATTCAAAAAGTTTATTCTAAAAATAAATAATTATAAAATCGGTTGATGTATTTTCTTAAAGAAACCAAGCGAGCATATTCAGAGGGTGATACTTAATTAAAACACTGTTTATACCTAAACTTAAAAATGTCTATAGATTTTTGTGATATTGTAAGATAATCCCGGGACGATTAATGTTATTTAAGAAACATTTTAATGTACGAAAAGCATATATACTCGTCACAAGACAGTTTTCCGTGATGCTAAGCTGCGTTTTCTTGAAAAATCTTACTAACTGCATTGTACGAATATTTATTAGGGCCACATCTTACATTGGTGTGATAATTTTGGATTGCCTTTAAATCCTTCTTAAATGCAATGCTTAGCCATTGGTAGTAATCGGTTAGTGGTGAGGATGGAGTGGGATACTCTGCCAAGGGTCACTAATAACTGTATTATTATATCATTCGTATCCTCTGACAATAATCTGGGTATATGTCTTGATGAGACAATATCTTAGATTGTGCGAATAAGTTAAAACGCTACGTAAAAAATGGGTCCTACAACGGACACTTTACAACGATTAAGCAATTATTATTCCTATTTCTACTAAAATTATGCTAGCACAGACTCTCTTACTTCCTACCTTAGACTACGCTCATAGACGCTATTAAGACCGTAATGAAAACTAGTTTGGGTTTGTCAATGTCGTAGCTGTCATACTTCCTCTCTGCCTCCTGTAATCCATTCTATACGATACAGAAATTCCTGATTTTTAAAGGATAACTTCCTTACCATTCGATTGTTAAAGGCTCTGCCTGTTGCCCTACGGATCTCGCAAACTTTACATTTAAGAAACAACTAACAACATTGTAGTATTTTTGTATTTGTATTAAACCTTTATTTTTACCTGTAGGTACTCTTATTATAGTAGTTTAGTAAAGTTTTAAGTTATTTATTGTATATTTTATATGTGTATTTTTTATGTTTATGATATTTATATTACGGTTGCGTGGAAGAAACTGGAAAATGAAAATTATTACGTTGAGTCTAACTATGAATCTTAAGATAAGCGAAGCTCATTGAACTTTGGAACCTTCGAACCTTGTTATAGTTTAGATTCACAATATTCAAATTACAGTGGTATTGAAAGGTAACTTATTATTTCTCAGTTTCTAATATCCCCGTTTTATTTTACGTTACAACATAGACTTAACAGGCCAGTAAGAATTCGAAATAAAATCTCGACTTAACGGTGAAACTTTCGTGCTTCCCATTTAAAATTGTATGTATAACAAAATATTTTTTTTAATCCCAAATTGTATTTCTTCATTGAAAATAATACCTTAATAGTACACATGCAATTCAAGAGTAATATAAATATTTCATTATAAATTCATCATGGTTAACGGCGTCACACAATTTTATTAATATATTTAATATGGTTCATTGGAGATGGATGTAAAATAAAGTATAAAGTAACATCTAATCTTCATTGTATCACAGTTGTGAAGTCACATCTACACACATTTGTATAATATGAAGACTATTTTAGTATTTGGTAAGTTTATAATGTTAATTATCTCACTTAAATGCTCATGTTTGATGCATTGCAATTTTAATGCATTAATTATACATTTTAAATTTACAAAAAATTGTACTGACAATAAATGACAAAGAAATTGTAATGATTGATTGAACAATTGATTGAATTGAGGGAGAAATATTATTTATTTCAAAATATTATTTATTTCAACTTGAAAATAAATAATATTTCTCCCTTAAAAAATTTAAGACATCAATACAGAATTTTGTCAGCCCAATGCCTTGTTAGGTCCATATAAAAATATATGCAATTTTTTCGTAAATTTAATTTTTAGTAGTTACTTAATTATCTTACTTATTTGGTTTCAGTAAGTGTATTATTAATAGGAGTGGCAACAAAGTCATATCAATTGGATCATAGACAATGTCCATGCCATACAGAACCAGATATATGTGGGAGTGACTTTAAAACCTATGCAGGATTGTGCAACATGTATTGTAGAGCTGCTATCGAAAATAAACAAGTTAACATTTTATATAATGGATCATGTGAAGAGTTATTTGAACATCTATATAATCCATTTAAAATTTATGAATTTATTTATGATCTGATACAAAATGCATATCGTCAGTAGAAACTAAAACTTTAGATACATTTCTATTTCCCATAAGAAATAGTGTAATTGAAACTTTGTACATATCTTTAGTTTATGTTACTATATTTTAACTAGTAAAGTAATAAATAGAGTACTGATAATTATGTATGTTATGTTTAAATAATATAATAATTATTATATAAATAAAGATAATTTATTCTATACTTACCCTATCAATGATCTGGCAAAAATGGACAGATACTGTAGCACTATTCACATTTGGAAATTTGCTTGATGAATGTAGCAGTACTGATATCTTCTTAGATCTTATCTTGCTGGCTCGATAACCAAACACAAAAAGCATAGAATCTATAACGTTGCTTTTTCCACTTCCATTTGGTCCTATGATAGCTGTGAAACTCTGTAAATTGTATTATACATTAGTAATTTTAAGAAGAAACTAAATTTCTTTCATAAAACATGATGCTTGAATATCTACGACTAGGTCTTAGTAAGATAATAAGAAATATAATTCATTAAAATTCTATAGGTCTTTTAATTAAAGCTTTTTGATAATAAGTAATAGTACCTTGTGAAAAGGGCCAAGTTTTTGCACACCCGCATAACTTTTAAAGTTTTCGTTTAGAATGTGCGTTATGATAAGTCTTGGTCCGGTAGTATCGAAAGTAAGAGCGGGTCTGGGAGCGGGGGGTATGTAGATATCACCTATACGCACACCCCCTTCCTCATCATCAGATATATGATCTATTTCGTCATCGTTGTTACGGTTTTCTCTGTTTTCACGAGACGGAACCTCGTCTACATCCATAGGTTCGTCAACAGCTTTTTTCTTTGATATTTGCATTTCAGAATACTAACATTCGATTCTCAAAAAAAAACAGAATCATTTAATATTATCAGAATTTGGATTACCGTATTAAACAAACTTAATCCAATGCAACGGCTAAAATCTGAAGTTTAAAATTTTTTACTATATTAACAATGGTGAGAATCAATAATCTGCGCCTAAATTGACAATGACATACATCAAAGAGTATAAAATTATTTCGCTTATCCATCATACGTCAGTTCGATCACTCTCCCTAAAATATGGCGAGGGGATCGATGGCTGGCCATGCATCATACTCGTAAACGGGCTACTTGTGGTGATTGGTTAAATAAAATTAAATTAAAAAAAATTATTGTTGTTTCTCAAATTTTTATATCAATAAATGAGTATGAGATAATCCCCGTAAGTAGTCAAGAGAGACTTGTGTTGGGGTTGACTCGCTACATCCCTTTTCTATACAAATTTTAAAAAGAATAGCTATAAACTTAATCTATGAATGCGTGTTTGTGTGTGTGTGCTGTGTGTGTTTGTGTGTGAGTGAGTGTGTGCACACTGTCAAGTATACAATTAGGCCTGTCTCAAACTAGCGAACTCGCACCAAAATGTGCTCAGTTTCCTCATATGTTAGAGTTCTCAGCCAACCTGCTACAACATTCTTACAATCATACAAAACTCTATGATGAAGTCAGAGTTTAAAGTTCATTTGGTTGTAAACATATGCAGACTGACTCACGTACTGACGGCTTTCAAAATTTTAATAATCAAGTACTGGTCGTACCTACTTGAATTCGTGTATGCGGCGATTAGTTGTTTCTACTATGTATTTGCGGTTCACCATGCCAACTGCTGATAGAGGACAAATCTCAATTTTTAATTTATTTTATTATTCTTTATTACTCAAGATGTCATAGGGCACATGTAATGGTTGCAGCTCCTTACAAACGTCGTGTAAAAGAAAAAACTTGGCGATAAAAGAGAGTGGCGTTCTAAGCCCTTGATTTGAGAACTGGCTAGAACATAAGTGCACATTATGTTACCTACAAATTATTTTTGAATTTGAATTGAATAAATATTAGGCCTAGAATGTCTTGTAAAAATCTCTACATAACTAATGAGCATATTTAATATTCTTTGTATGAAGAATAATATTATTTTTTTAACTTTCAAGAAGTTATTGCATAAAGTTTAATAATTGATAATTGTTTGTTACTTCTCACTAAATCCTAGTATGATTTATTAGTTACTTAGAGGGTAGAAGTCCCATACGTTTTGTAAAAGATTAATATAGAAACATTGAGCTTTTTGTTAGTCTCTAATATTTTAGTGTAATTTCAAAAAAGTGCGTGGGTACAAAGTACACATGTCAGAAGTGAAACGTATTTGTAAATTAATTATTACTAAAGTAAAAGCCCCAAATGATGATCATACGTAACAGTATATGATCACTCCATGTATTTGTATATCTACTTGTATATTTACACTGTTTACACACTGTATACGAGCTAATGATAATATAAATAAATAAAAAATCTGTGTTTACTGCACAAGACTTATTGGTTTATGTAATCGAATACATAAACCAATAGAGTGTATTTTTCTCGATCTCCCTTTCTCACTCTCTCAAACGCAACATATTCGTGACATTCCGTAAAAAATTTACTCTTATGCGCATAAAGAAGTTTCACTTCAAAATACTTCTTCAATAATTATTATTAAATCTATAAGTAACCCCCTTCACGAGTATAACCAGAGCACTAGGTAAATGTGGAGTACCATCAACTCTGATAGAATGGACAAACAACATGTTAAAACAACGAGCTATACAGTTCACCGTTAACTCAACAACACGAGGCATTGTCAGCAGAAGGTGTCCACAAAGCGGAGTCCTATCGCCGCTATTGTGGAACCTAGTTGTTAAGGAACTTCTTACGGAACTAAATGCTGACAATCTTTATACAGTGGGTTATGCGGATGATATAGCTATTCTAATATCGGGTACCTTTGAGAGCACCTTATGCGACCTCATGAGAAGGGCTTTGAAAGTGATTGAGAGATGGTGCAATAAGCACGAGCTTTCTGTCAATCCTTCAAAAATAGAATTAATACTCTTCACAAACAGAAGAGTTCTTGGACCGTACAGACTTCCAAAACTCTTCAACACAGAACTCATACTAAAGAATGCAATCAAGTACCTAGGTGTGATTCTGGATAGTAAACTGCTCTGGAACAAACACCTAGAACACAAACTAAACAAAGCAACGATCGCCTTCTATCAATGCAAAAAGATGATGGGCGTGAAATGGGGCTTATCGCCGAATAGAACTATATGGCTATACACTGCCATTATCAGGCCAATGCTGGTCTATGGAGCCCTAGTTTGGTGGCTAAGAACAGAGCTTCAAACGGCAATCACGAAACTTGGACGCTTCCAAAGGCTTGCCTTGTCCGCTGCTAGCGGTTGCATGAGAACTACACCAACTGCAGCAATGGAGATAGCCCTAGGAATCGTACCTCTGGACCTACACATACAGCAGGAGGCAGCACTAGCTGCCATCAGGCTTATGGTACTGGACCTGTGGGGAAAGAATCACTATAGTGCACACACAGCGATTCTGAACAAGGCAATAGAGTACCAACCTCTTATAGCTGCACCATGTGACAGAATCACTAATCAACTTATATTCAACAGGAACTATCACATACAATTGAGAGAACAGGAACGTGATCAGTCTACCCTGAATGAGCTACGTATATACACAGATGGTTCAAAAACAGGGTGTGGCTCTGGCGCTGGTATATTCTCTCTTGATCTCAACATCAACATACACCTACCCCTAGGCACACAGAGCTCGATCTTTCAATGTGAATGTGTCGCCTTAACAGAGGCAGCCAGAGCCGTGTAGCGGTTAGGAGTTAATGACTTTTGTTAAGTTAAGCTCGTATCCAACAGTGCATCCGTGCTGATGGCGCTCGGAAACAAAAAGATAAACAGTAAATTAATACTGGAGTGTCATGAAGCACTGGAGGCTCTTACACTAACCAATAGGGTTACCTTGCAGTGGATAAAAGGACACAGTGGCTCTCTCGGCAATGATGCTGCCGACGAACTTGCGAGAAGGGGCTCCGGAATGACGCCTGATGGCCCTTATCCGCTCCTTCCCTTGCCCTTCTCGCTAGTTCGAACGTGGATTCTCCGGAAATCCGTCGAAATCCAAAATCAACGATGGTCGCAGAGTGCAGACTGCAGGCAGTCCAAAATGGCTCTGCCAGCAGTGAACTCACAACTGACTAAGCGACTTCTAAACTTAAACAGAACCGATCTCAAAACAATGATAGGGACAATAACGGGCCATTGTCTCCTTAATAAACATCTATTTGTCCTAGGCGCGACAGCCCCATGTGCAGAGGCTGCTTCAGCGCAGAGGAATCAGTCACCTACGTAGTCCTGGATGGCGAGGCTGTGGCTAAACAACGTACGAAAATCCTCGGAACATGTGAGGTCGCTCCGAGAAGCCTGTGAAGTGCCCAGGAGACTTCTGTGCTTCTGGAAGGAGCTGGGCTGGTTTGAGTAGCCAGGGCATTACGCAAATCGGACCAATTTCGATTCTAGTTGCGGAAACTGAGCCCACCTACCTTATCTTACCTTTAAGTAACCCCGAACAATACTTCCATTGTACATCTATAGGACGTAAGAGACGCTAAGCTATATTGATTTTTTACGCTTTAGCAGGATGGTATAAGAAAATAAAATAAGAATATATCGTTTGGTTTGTAATTTAGCAACATTCTTTGCTATAATAGCACTACAGAGTACAAATATTCTTTACACTGGCCATGCTGGTAATTTTCGGTCGGTACTTGTCTCTTCGAATACGCTTTCCTTATAACTACAGCCAGGATGGGTACTGGTCGTTGACATACCGAACGACGATCAGTTTCGCGATCATTCGGAAGGAAAGGCTAAATAAACCACCAAAAGCTTGGTGTGCTCAGCAAAGCCAGAATAGGGTACTTCACTCCGATCACTCTAATTCCAGGTCCTTCAACTTGATCGTAATCTGAGAAGAGCGATTCGGAATAAAGATAATTTGAGTTTGAGAATCGTCGACGACTATGCGAACAGCTCAACTTCTTTTTTATAATACATATTTTCATTCAAATCTAATACGAAAAATTTAAACTGAAATTGTTCTCCAGTTCCCATACATTTCATTTCATTCAGGATATTTCTACCGGTTTTTTGGGAGTTTGTGCTTTGCTAAACTGGTAATTTAATAATTGTAATATATAAATTTTGTATGAAATATATATAATATATTGTATCCGGCTAATCAACAAATTAAAAAAAAATGAAATATAGTGCCAATAGACTTTGTATCCGGCTTAATAACTAATTTAAAAAAAAAATGAAATAATAAAAAATGAAATAATAAAAATTGATTCATAATTGTCAGTTGTCAAATATGGCGAATCGAACAGTGAAAGACGCTAAATCAATTCGAGGGACAAATCCTCAATATTTAATTGAAAAGATCATTAGATCTCGAATTTACGATTCTAAATATTGGAAAGAAGAATGTTTTGCATTAACAGCCGAATTACTAGTCGACAAAGCCATGGAGTTACGATATGTCGGCGGGGTTCACGGGGGTTTTATTTATCCCACTCCATTTTTGTGTTTAGTACTAAAAATGTTACAAATTCAGCCAGAGAAAGATATTGTCGTTGAATTTATAAAAAACGAAGAATTTAAGTACGTCCGTGCATTGGGTGCGTTTTACATGAGACTCACAGGTTCCTCCGTAGACTGCTACAAGTATCTTGAACCTTTGTATAATGATAATAGGAAATTACGGCGGCAAAATCGCCAAGGACAGTATGAAATAGTCCACATGGATGAATTTATTGACGAGTTATTACGTGAAGAACGCTTGTGTGATGTAATTTTACCTAGAATACAAAAAAGACATGTCTTAGAAGAAAATAATGAGTTAGATCCCAAGGTTTCAGCATTAGATGACGATTTAGATGAGGAAATGCCCTCAGATGAAGATATTGTAGAACCAGAAACCAAAGAGAACAGAAGAGAGAGTGATAGGAAGGACAGAGAGAGAAGAAGAGATAGGTAAGTTACATGGCATAAGACATCTTATTAACTTAAGTAAAACCAAATTTTGTGACGGCAACAGGGTCCGAGTGAAATTCAGTTTTTTTATGTATCCTAAACAAATCTAGAGTCTTGATGAGCATATATTTAATTTAAGATAAAACACATTAAATTTAGCATTATCCATCTGTACAATTTCATACATACAGGATATTGTTTTCTTGTGTGTAAGCTTTACAATACTTTATAGACATTGTAATATATAAGAAAAATTATTTATCTTATATTGCAAATAACTTATTTGAAGATGAAGTCAAAATAATGCTCTAAGGCAACTTTAGAAAGACAGGAACCTGTTTAGCACTTTTAAAGATACAATAGATAGACAGAAAAAATATATCAAAACTAAGTTTAATATATACTAACCTGCTATTTCTTTAAACACATATAAGTAATATGTATTAATTTCAAAATAGGTCCTGTTTCTTTAGTGCACAGAATTCACCTTCACCTGTTTGCAAGCTCTGAATTAAAGTATCTAGCAACTTATATTTATTTGTTTTTTTTTTAATTATTAATACTTTTAGATCGCGTGACCGACCTAAACTAATTAATGACCGGCGCGAAAAAGATCGTAAAAGAGATCGTTCAAGAAGTAGAGATCGTGACCGAAGGCGTGAAAGAGAACGTGAACGTGAAAGGGAGAGAGAACGACCAAGAGAAAGAGAACGGGATAAAGATAGAAGAGATCGCCATGAACCTGAAAGGAGGAGAGACAGAGGCAGATATTAAAATTATCTTAGTTAAATGTCAAATAAAGTCTTACAAGTATCATTGTTATTTGCATTATTTCTCAAGTTGGTGTCATCATTATAGTATTGTTAAAACCAAAAATGAATGAAGCATATGCTATATTTAAGACCTGCATGTTATATGTTTGAAGTCTCATAACCCAAAGCTTCAATGCATAATATGACAGCAGCCAGCTCTTAAAAAATACTAATGGCAAATATATTCTAAATATTTTTCATGTAAGGACTATACAGTGCTTCATTGGGAGAATAAAATCAAGCATTAAAAAATACAATTTAATATATATTTACATAATATTGTTTCATTTATTTTGGATTACAATATATACAAAAATCACAAAATTTAAAAAAAGATATCATTACAATACATAAACTTGATTGAGACATATTTGAATTATATTAAGTAAAAATAAATTATTATAACTAGGTCAAAATATAAAGACTGCCTTGTAAACAGTATTAATTGATTAAAAGCTTTCAGTTGCTTGCAACCCCCACAAGAGTTAACATTCTTCATAACCAATGTCTAAATGAAATTCAAACAATAATAAAAATATGTAACATTTACAACAACTTTTGTACATATTTCCCTAAATACAAATTTCCTACTATGTTCTATATGTAATATCACAAAATATAATTTTGCTTTTAGCTATATTGCTATGATCTCATTTCTCGTTTTTAAACAAACCATTATTCAAAGACTGGAGGTCTGCAGAGCTGATGCAGCTCACATCAGTTGTGATAAAAGATTTGAATATTAAATTCTTTATTTGTTTTATTTAGTGATTGACACAGACTCCCAATAATAATAATGATATTTTTATCAGAGTATAAGAAGCTATTTTACATTATTATTTGTAAGTTATTGTGCTTGTGTTTTCAAAGAAATTTATTTGAATTAAAATCCTTTAAAAAATCCTATTTAATATGTAAGTATGTAATGGGGAGGTATGGTTCAATATTTAATTTTACTAGAATACACCAATATTGATTTTTAAATATATGAAGCTCTTCAGGAGACTTACTAATCTCTAGTTGCTAGAAGAACAATTAAACATTTTTAAGTTATAGCTTACTATAACTCTGGCAAGTCAGATTAACAGAGATACTGAGATTTCATAAAATTCTGGAAATGTCTAAAACGTAGGCGCATTCATAATAAATATTCTTTTTTCTTCATTTTTGATCCATCTCAATAGCCTGTCCACAGCTCGAATAGCTAGATCTTTTTCCATAAGTGGATCAAATGTTACATACAGCTCAAAACCATTTGTTATCTGAAAATAATAATTTGTAATTTAATATTCTTTTATTAACCAACCTTAACAAATTATAATTTATATTTTATTTCAATAAACTGTCTTAATCTTGTAAAGTTTAATAAAAAAATATTTTTTTTAAGTATCAATTATCTCCATATAAATTTTTATCTTAGCTGGTTAAAATTTTAAATATAGACAAGGTTGACAATAATAAAGTCTGAGTTGATCTCTAACTTTCTACACTTTGTTGAAGAACCACTAAAGACTTACCCAAGCCAAGATGGTATCTTCAGAATTGGACCTGAAGATCAACTTTGCTGGTGATCGTGCACAATGTATCTTACTACAAAATTCTCTATAATTCCTCACATAATCCATGTCTGATAATTTCTCCACCTTTTTCTGAACAACATCACCCCCTTCTTTGTGCCTTTGTCTATAATCTTGTAAGCGATCCAAACTTATGGGGTCAGAGGTGAATAACTGAGCTGTGGATTTGCATTTATACATAAAGTGTCTTATTTCTGGAATCCCTATATGTTTAAGAGGGTTGGTGGTTGTGAGATCTTTATTCCTGTTCAAAGCATCATTGATCGCTGTAAGGCAGTTTGATCGTCTCAGTTTGTCTGATATAGTGTGCTTGGCTTGTGACAGTGGGTAAAAGGCGTCACGTTGTACAGTAAGTAGTAATAGACAGGCTTGACAGTCTTCCGATATGTATGATACATGGCCATGAAGAAAGCCCCTGAAAAGTATTTTTGAAAAGAATTTAGTATGTTAGTCACCCTCAGTAATTTCAATATTGAAAAAAATTACTTGCTCTATATTAGTGAAAAGGCTGTTTGAAATTGAACACTGTGTGGTTTTGGAAGATTAAATTGATATAGAAGTGTCATTAAAAAGAACTGTTGTTAGTAAAAAAAATTTTTTTTCTAAATAATTTTGCTTGCTTCAGCCTAAAAGTCGTAATAAAAGTAAAAATCTTACGTTGCATCAAACTTTGGCAAACAAATTGGTGTCCAACTTTCAGCAGTTTTGAATGACTCAGAACTCCGTACCAAATTGAACAGTAAATGTATATCTGATGGATGTAAAGTATACTTTTTCATTCTAACTAATGTTATTAATTGATTTCCGGCTATAAGTATAGCAAATACTAAATCTCTTATTTTGTGGCATGTGGAAATTATAGCATTCGTGATATTTTCTCTAACTTTCTCTGGCAAAGGTAAGCACCGGACAGCTCCAAGTAAAAATGCTGGGTCTTTCTCCATGAAAATGAGTAAATTGTCTATAAGACGCTCAGCACCAGACAGTAATCGCCGTAAATCGTAATTCCTACGCTGCTCGAATATTCGGTTTAATTGTGTAAGTGTCAATACTGAGACAATTTGGTTGAAAGCATACCTGAAATTAATAAAGCATGAAGAAATTAAGATTTATTGATAACATATTACTGAAAAGATATTTTGGTAGACTGATTGCCAAACATAAATCATAAATTAAAAATATTTTCATGCTGTTCCATGTATCAAGCAATTCACAGAACACCATTTAAAATACACCTAGAAGCAATGCCTTGGAATTAGTGACTTGGAATGTGCATTTATAGCTAAAATAGGTGGATGCCCAATCCCCTTTGCATTTGCAGAAATAAAGTGCACATAATCAACAATAAAAAATATTGGGTTAAAGCACATGCAGTAATAAAGGGGAAGTAGAAAAATGCATGGATGACAATATGGTCAGGGAATTAATGAAATACATATATATATATATATATACAAAACAAAAGAAAACTCAGTTGTTTGATTACTTTAGTACATAATGCATTTTTATAATGATTATTGTATTCTAATTGTTGTAGAAATTTGAAATAGATAAACAACAACAAACATGTCATATTGTAATTTTCCAATCATTTGCAGAACATGTTGAAAAAAGACAATTTTTCTATAGATAAATTAATGTACTAATTATTTTATAGTCAATTAATGTCACTTACGTTAACTGTAAAACTAATTGAGTTTCACTCTCATTAGATTTTGACATGCCTACTAATATAAGTGGTCCTTTAACTAAAAACACCGCCTTGCAATCTTTTGTGATGATGGACCTTAAAATATCTCGATTTTGTTCTTCAACAACACTAACTAAAGCTTGGATAACTCCACATAAGCCGGCTAGTTTATCTTCATTGCCATATCTGAAATTAACAGATACATAGTTGCTTTAACTGTAAACTCAAATGTAACTCTATCAGATGATTGAGAGATAATTTTAACTATTAACAAATACACCCAAATAGTAAAATTATTAATATATTAATATTATTTAAATCAGATAAGTAGGTTCACACTTATTTTATGTGATATCTCTTAAAAACATAACTATTAAAAAATTACAAATGGAGACTTAGCTATTAATTTATTTCTATCAGTTTATTCATATAACAATCTGACGAAATATTAATTATTTAATTGAGACTATACATTATAATTGAATATGACAGTTTGCTAAATGAATCATTAAGTGGCCGCTACTCTTATGTGCAATTTAAAGTTTATAAAAGACCTTGTATAAATGGGCTTTCCAGCAGAGCTAAGTATAAAAACATGTTTTTCTTTATTAACTAGTTCTGGTGATTTTAAATAGTCATCCACTTCACTTTCAGTATCATCACCATTCTGCTCTTGTAAGTTTGAATTGCTCACTGAAGAGGATATGGCTTCCTGGAATTATCAAATTAATAAATAAATAAAAATAACTTACAATCTTCAGTAGTTATAATTATTTTTGTCTAAAGTGTGCAGTAGTACCATAATAATTTTAAAACCGCCCACTTAATAACATTGTAGTATATATTTTTCTATTTTTTTTATGAAAGTTGTTTCATGACTATTAAGTAAATTATAATATTTTAAACGCAAAAAAAACGATATTGTTGAAGTATTCTTAAGACTTACATCTTTATTTTGCAAATTTTCACTAGACGTAGTTTCTTTTAGTTCCTTTGAGCATTCACCGATTTCACTTTGAATCTCACTGATTGTACTGGATTTTTTTGTAACATCTGTAGATCTGCCCTCAAGACTTGTGTTCATCTCAGTAGCAAACTCCTCAAAAGAATCCGTAGGATTCAAAATGCTGTCGTGAGATGCACCTGGTTCTAGGTCTTTTTCAGGATTATTATGACTACAGGAGTTTTGCACATTATCTTTAGATGTTGACGCCATTACAACAAAATATTTTCAGTGAAATTACCAATCAATTTAATAAGGCTAAAATAAATCTTTGATTCCATTAATGTTTCTATTTCCATTTACCAAATTAAAAGCATAAACATCAAAAATCAAAATGTGAGAGACAACTTGTTCATACTTCATGTATAATGTCATGATCAATAACAAAGACACTGACAGTGACACCCTATTTGCTACAATCTACTTGACAGGATGATATTAAATACATTTGAATTTTACGCGCCTACTTCAAAACCCATTTTAATAGTTAATCTGATATTATTTTTATTTTCAGGTACATTTGCATACAAAACAAACCGGCTTTTTGATCTCATCTGTAATTTTTTTATAAACAATATAATTAATATAGTCTAAGTACTTAAAAAAATAATAAATTTATCATATATGTAAAATCTAAAACTTTACTATGGTCTATTAGTTAATAAAAAAATAGCAGGTGAGATGAACTAGAAACACTCTGTCGAGAGAATTGGTCACTATTGGATTTAGGATCATCGGCAATACGTCACAGAACCGACAGGATGGAAACTGAAGATAATTCCTTGTGCAACTTCTAGCCAATTGATATCTTCTTAACTAACAAGCAAACTGTCTTGGCTTAAAAGGGAGCAAAGACGCCATTTTATTTGTATGAACGATGAATAACAATAATAGAATATATATATTCTATTAACTGTTATTATTGTAGCTTAGTTATTATTATGCTAAGTCTGTAAATATGATATTTCTTGTTAATATAATAAGCGGCCCACCCTGTGCAATGTAAATAATAATAATGAAAGGGTTTAATCACTAACGATATTATCGACGATAATAATATGTACCAACGGTAAATCTCCACATGGTATAAAATACTTTTAAAATATTTCTCTTCCTACTTGGATCACTTATTGCAAGTTGGTGAAACCCGCAATAAGCTCCGTTGCGTAGTCTAAGATCGGGAATTTTTTAGCGTCGAGTCTCAGTAAATAACTTTGACTTCCGAATAACAAAATTAAATACGTTTGCATTTAGCGCTAATAGTACAAGATCCCACTGCTCGATGTTGCCATAATCTAGTTTTTTTTTTTTGAAATTCATTTGAAATACATGTTGTGCGAGTATATTATAATGAATTATTGGTAGGTGGCCTATAAACAATTTGCAAATACCTGTAATTAATTTTTTGTTTATTATTTTAGATTACGGTTGGCAAGTGTAAACAGGTATATTTTTGATAATTACCGTCGTAATCTTTATTTAATATAGGTACTATAAAGTTTATATATATTTATATATTTCCTCTTTAAATGGTCTAAGTATATAATTTTTGACAAATTTAGGTAAGTTTGATTCTATGAAATAATATAATAGCTGTACGAGCCAAGGCTGTAGATTCTACTCACTCAGGCTTTCTGTTAATTTTTATGTTATATTTATAATTTGCAAATTTTAAATAAGTTTTTATTTCACAAAACATAAAAAAAATATAGAAAAGGGGAAAAAATACGTTTACTTAAATAAAAGATCATACTTTAAAATAAATAGTTGTAGATCTTTTTTTTTCAAGTTTAATATGTTATATATATTAATGTTTTTTAGGTCAATTCATAAGTAGTCCGAACTACTTTAATATCGAGGTAAAAGGTGCATTTCGCTACTTTGCCGCTCGCGTGGCAACACCGCAAGCCAATACCCAACTATGTCCAAATTCTGTCTATATCCAAAAGCCATCTAAAAAGGTATTCCGGCAGATTCTGATGTTCCCACAGATGGTAGTCGTTTTTCAATATATGAAAAACTTCGAATCCCAGGACCCATCTGAGGAGATTGACTTCACCAGGATTTCAATTTTTTCCAGTGGTTTCGTGCCACGATGCATGGTGCAACTCACTCCTCTCCACTACACTAGGAACCTGTGTAGTGAGTGAGTGAGGCGGTGGTATTGTAGCTTTATTTATATTTAGAAAAGACCTTAGATTATTATTAAATTTTACATAATGCGGTAGATTATTGTAATCCTAATTCCCAAGTCGCCGACAAATAATTTCCTTCATTTTGATACTCTGATTATCCTTATCAACCTTAAGGCAGAGACGTACTTTGACGCTTGAAAATAAAATACAATAACTAGAAACAAGACGGGACTTACAGTTGACCTGTTATAATACATTGAACAATGTAAATGTAAATTTACAGTTAATTTAATTTGTTTTTCTTGACGTTCATAAGTGTACATGTTTACCTAAATGAATAAAGATATTTTGATTTGATTTGAATACAAAAATATTTCTCATTTCTATCGATTAGTTTTGTTTTATGACAATGATTTTAAATGATGAATGGTTTTAAACGATAATTAATTTATTTATATACGTTACGCCTTGGACTCTTTTTTGCCAGTCACTGTAAACTTCAAGTATATGTTAATGAAATTCAAACTTCAGTATTGATATACTAGAATTTTAGTTTAATAAAAGTTTTCCAAGCAACTTTGATTCTAGATTTTCATTTACTACTGTTTTATTTTCCTTTAAATTTGCGGTGTTTAGATACTTGGTACTTCCTTAACTTTACTTAAAATTTCTTTAATTACAATTAAAACTAATATTAACGGATACAACGACAAGCTGATAAGTGAGAATCTAGAATATGATATTCCAACTTTATTTCCGGAGTTTTGTAAAAAAATTTAAATAACTCCGTCCCTGTCGAGTTTCACGTTCGTCTAGCTCTACGTAGTATGCGTAAACGTCTCAAGTCCACCCCGATCTTATCCTTATCAAATATTATTTTACATTCAAGCTATCCGATCCTTTACCCTTCAGATCCTTTATAAAGATTTATTCATATATGAAATCAGCTTTTATCTTTATACTATAGACTATATTCCGAATAGAAACAATGACACTATAAATGATCGTCATATTTGAATTCTTCTTCGACGTTAGCTAGTGGAACTGCCATGTCTTGCGATATTGTAAACAGTTTTTTGCGTGGATATGATAGTCCATGACTTCCTTCTACCAGTCGTCTTGCCTTGAATTTTTCCCATAATTATGAGCTGCTACAAATTGTATCGATAATGAAACAAAACGTGTCTATATGTCTATTTCCCCATATTCAAATCGTTAGAATGTACCTGTATGTTGTAATAAAAGGACTATTTAATTAACACTATTTATTCTGATTAAGAACTACGAAATTTTTACAAAAAGGAAGGAAGTAATTAAAGGACCTGTCGTGGTATAATTAGGTACTTAAATTTGGTTGCGTTCCAAAATACACATTCCAGCAGAAATTACGAAATTAAATACGATTTGAATTATGTTTTTTGAAAAAAGAGCATTAATACGGAATAAATATACTTCATTTGTTATCGCGATGTTGTGTATCTAAATTATGGTTTTATGGATGCGCACGCTTTGCGCTTGGGCCATGCGTTCCTAATTCAAACATTATCATATTCAACTTTTTTCAGATGGCTACTGACCGGGGACGGGGGAATTCCTTCAAGTGACGCGGGAAGCCTAGGGATCGGTTTGTTACTTAAGGAAGTTACTCATCGGAAGGTTACTTACCCATACTAAGCACAATCTCAAAATTTGATTGGAACTATTTTTTGGCAAACGAACAAATGGGATGCATATAAAGGTCAGTCATAGCAGCCTATGGACACCCAGTTTGGTGGGTACGTTGCCGACCTATGAGTTTGTTCTGTTTTTAAACGATTGTTAGTATCTCTCAAGGAAGACCTCCACCGGATATCGATTTCACAGTTAAAAATAAACAGCGAAGTAGACCATGGAAGACTTCTAGCCATCAAGGTGATACGGATATAGTCAGAACTTCAACCAACTAAGTGCTAGTCACGTGTGACTCTACTAAAACATAAGCGAGTTTGAATAAGTGCAGTGCAGTAAGATCTGGTTCGAATAATTTTCCTCCACCAATTTCGGCCATGCCCTTCTTTTAAAACAGTGTATATTTTGAGGACTTGATCAGTCCATCTCGTTGGCGAACGTCCACGTGACCTTTGCCTTTGGTGTTGCCAATCTCTATGAGCTTCTACTCGCGCTAACGCATTTTGTAACTCAAGTACGAAATGATGCGTTGTCGCCGTATAGTTGATAAAGGGGTTTTAATATGCATTTTCTCGGTTAAGGAATATAATTTATAGCTGATAAGCTGTTTAAAGCACTAGCAGTAATGGTTCTGTGTCCGCCAAAGCTTTTTAGATTATTTAAAAATTTAATTTTTATATCAGATGAGGTGCCAAAAATTCTGAATAAACTGAAAAACCATTTTGAGAAAAATCGAGTAACCGATATTCGAAATCGGCGGCAGCGTTTTCGTAAACTTTGTAACCTATACACGAACTTGTACAATATGAACCTTCCGTTTGATTGCGAGTACAATAACCATGTGGTCCTTTGAACTAATAACTGTCCGCCTGTCTTATTTTATTACTAGCGTGAACCAACGACTAAATTATAATACTCCCTTGTATACAGGTTGTACCAAAATTAAACGTCAAGGTGATATCGGTTGATAGAGCAGGCACTGGTTTACCCCACAAAATTTATATAAAAAATCCATAATTTTATATACATATATTAATCCAAAATTATATTCCACGTATTTTAAAAGATATTGCCATTCAAAAAGTAAATATATTTTATACACTGTGTGATCTTATATTATTACATCCGACTGGAATTTCAAATGTACTATGCAATGTTGCCAGTGACATAAAAAGGTTGCGGATTTAGTCCGAATTCCGAAGTGTAAATAAAATAGTAAAAAAGTTTTTATTCAATAAATATTCAGGGCCTAATTATACATATACATATAGGATATTACCGGTCCTAACATCCGACTTTTGCTTTACGTTGATTTATGGGATAATCTGTATTAGGGTAATGATAATATAAATTCTTCGTTAATTGAAGTTTAAGTAGGCAACGTTCTTTATGGGCCATATAAAAACTCTATTGCATAAAGAGAGTCAATCAAAAACATCACTATCAAAGAGAAAAAGGATTTATGAATGCATATCACAAGAGGGCAGAGATCGTGCCCTCATCATGTCGAGTCTAAGAGTTGACTAGGAATATTTATTAATTATTATATCACCGAAAATAAACTTAATTTTGAGATAAGACATAGATATTGTAGGAGATCGGCCTTTCCTGCTAATTCCTGGTTATCAATAATGATTGTCACAATGCAGTGTTAAAACGTATAGGTACAAAAAACGTGTACTTTGTTAAGTTGTTCGGGTTCTAATAGCTACAATACTCTTAATTAAAAACAATTTGTGTTCACGGAAACAAGCCAACTTAATTATTTCCACACGAGTTGAATCTTATACCAAAGTGCGACCCATCTTCCAAGGGAACAACGGCATCCTTACGGCTGCTTGTCGATGTCCTTTATAGGTTAAGAAAATTGTATATACTGTATACCTATTTGATTGTTACATTAAATGCTAACTTTAGTCAGTGTATAAGATATAATTATTTATTTCATTTGGATACCACAGATCCATTTTAGTTATTAAGCGTAGCTGTCAGTATAACAGATGCAATAATAGTGTCTCACATTTACGTCTCTTCGACTACAAAGTTCTTGTATAATGCAAAAGCATCACGTAAAACAAATTTGTCTCTCTGCGCGTTTTTAGGCGTTCCAGTGAAGAAGTGATGGCAATAAAACAGTTATTTGCAAAGTGTTCGCGACATCTGTGCCACCTTATAGATTTTTTAAGCAAAATTCCTTTTAAGATTTCTCAATAATGGCTCCGTTCAAGCGATTACATAAAGCGCTGCTATATTTTATGGGTTCACAGGGCGTCCATTTCGGTTTTTATTTATATATGGGCGCAAATTTATATTCTTCTTATCCGGTACACTCTTGACAGAGCGATCGTGATCGCTATGTAGTAGTGGTAATAGAAGGGCAGATGTGATGCGCTTCACGACCTTCCGCCATCGTTGCCTATTAGACGTCATCCTGCTGCACTGATTCAGTGATTCTACGGCAGACTTAATCTGATCAGTCCAGGTGTAGGTGACATGCCACCGCCTTAATATATAATGATTATATTTTTATAAATATATTAATAATATTTAAGATAGATATTTAAGTAACTATCACGAAACTGATAACTTCAAAAGTCAAAAACTATTAGACACTGTATTAACTGCTTTACTGTTTAAAAATTGGATATTTAACTTTGGTGAGGCGAGCATCATATAATAAAAGTTTCTAGGCTAGGCAGTAGAAAGGAAAAATAAACTTCTTAAAGTCTTAAATACTACTTATATTAAAATAAGCAGAAAATAGCAAAGTTATAAACGAAACGAGATGAAAGCAAATAAGAAAAGTAGCTGCAAGGTCTACTAAGAAGATATGAATGAAGAAATGAAGTAAAATCAATTAGAATTAAACAACATTATTCTGACACCAATTTTTAGGTTTTACGTGATAAATACTTTACGTTTCGTTATTGAATTGGTAATTTGTGTAATATAAATCATTGTTATGTAAAATTCATTATAAATTATAATATTAATATATGAACTATATTTATTGTGCAGTAATTTCAATCACAGTATGTTAAACGATAAGTTGAATGACGGTTGGTTTCTATAATACAGATTGCAAAATTTAGTTATGTTCTAGAAATCGTATTATCAATAACCAAGCGATATTATGTGTGTGTTTTCATTATAATGTAGTCTGGACACGATAATTCTGGCGTATCGCCGACACATACTTAGGATTGCTGTGCCATATGCCATCGATTTGGGACATACCATTTTACTAGCGATTTGATTAAATGGTAGTTCATTATCTCGGAATCCTAAGGATCTAATAAGGTGGATATTTTTTTTTAATTACCCCTTTTTTGTAGTCGTATTTTTATATATCAAAACGGAATTGCCAGATAACCTACAAGTAATAAATACGCGTCTAAATGATCTACTTTGATAACAATTCCCAACTTCAAAGTCAAGTGACAAGATTAACTATGTTAGCATCTGTGACAGACATCATTTATTATAATAATACGTGAATATAGCTGTGAAATACAACAAGAATTTACTATGTAAAGTTTTTGTAGTCTTGATTTAAGATTTGCACTTTTAGAGTTTATAAATTTGAAAACCAGTAATGGTAGGAATGATCATTTTAACAGATGTACTTTCTCGGAATGTGTTTATTTCTATGAATATCAAAAACGATATAAAAACTACTGGGTAACAAATAAAACAAATCAGATTCACGACAAGTTTAATTTATGTTAAATTACTAAAATTCGGAGGTAGGATGATATCTGAGACGTTTTTGCCCAATCGTAACTTTTGTATTTCATTTATTTTCTTATTCTTTTATATTGCATTGTATGTAATTTCAAGATCCATGAGATTAGCATTTAGTTTCCTTAATTGTTTATTTAAGATTTTATTTTTTCCTTACAAGGGTTGCCTAGAGATCACTTGTTAGCGATAAGTACGCGCGTTGCATCCGTTATAATTAATATTATTTGTCTTTATGTTAATGTAATGAAGTTTAAATAAATACATAAATATTCTCTATAAGTAACCAATGTGAAACATTATGGTTTTTCCAGACCTAGTATAATAAAAATGTAAGGTTTCAAAGTGTACTAAGTTGGATAAATAAAATCATTTTATACTTACATAATTTATTGGTGCATATAGATAAAAATTACTGGCGTTTACGTACATAAACAAATAGGTCTAAACTTTCAGAATACGTTTGATACACTGATATGAAAGAAAAATGTATTTTTAGGAAACAGGGCCATTACATTTTACATTGCTTGCATAATTACATGCCAATGATGACTGGTCCCAATATAGATTACTGGGGCACAGAAAGTAGTGGGGCTTATATGAGCCATCCCCTATTGAGGTACACACGTAGTACGATCTGCAACTCTTTGGGTCAGCAAACCAACCGAACCCTTTGCAGGTGAACTCAGGATTGGTCGTTGTTAGGGGAACTGAAAAATTAAATATTTAACGATTTTAACACATACTAAGGTAACACTCTATCATATCATCGGTAGCTCATATTTGAGTCATGGTCAGAAAGGAGCGGAAAATCTGTTTCTGTCCAGCACATCTCTTATTACAGTGTACAGTTTTGAGGACGGTGAGTCTTTCATTATATCAGTTCATCTGGTTGGTGAACGGCCACGTGATCATCGCATCTGCGCACTGTATGGGCGAAAAATAATACAAATACACACCCACACGGCATACCCTACATTCTCTATGTAATATTAATGTTTATTATGTTAATCTTTTGACTGTCGTTTAGATTAAAAATTGTAATAATTTAAGTACCTAAGCTGTAAAGTTTTTTAAACACCTTAATAAATACACCAAATTAATTAGAAAGAAAGAAATAATAAAACAGATAATATTGGTTAAAGTGAATCTCCCTATCGATATAACATCGCCAAATTTAAATGGAGCACTGATTTAAAAAGTTCCAGGTAAAAAGGTTTGTGACAAATATAAGTGAGGGTAAATAGTATGCAGATAATTTCCGTTTTCTGTCAAATCCAAAAGTTTTTGACATACGGGAGCCATTCAAAATCAACGTAAAAGTGCTTATTTTTTATAGAACAGGGGGCAAACGGGCGGGAGGCCGATACCGCCGCCCATGGACACTCTCAATGCCAGAGGGCTCGCGAGTGCGCTGCCGGCCTTTTAAAAATTGATACGCTCTTTTCTTGGAACCCTTAGTCGAATTGGTTCGGAAATACTTTAGTGAGCAGTTGGTTCCACGATGTGGTGGTACGCGGCAAAAACTGCCTAGAAAAACGCTCAGTTGTGGTACGGCGGACGTCGAGGTGATACGGGTGGAATTTCGTATTCTGCCTCGACGTCCGATGATGAAACTCAGCATTTTTCAAAAAAATTTCTTTTTAATAGATATAATTTTTGATAGTACGAGATAATTTCTTAACCATCTTTCCGACGTATGGTGACGCCAGCTAATTTAGTGAAACTGGAATATGTAATACCTGTTGTTGTAGTTGCATTTGGAGTCGGTCGTAAAGTGGTTGGAGTGATTGTAGTAGTAGTTCCAGGGTTCGACGAATTAGATAGAGCTCGATTGATCGCTCTAAGTAACGGAAAGTCCTCTCCATGACATGAACCATGAAAATCATCAGTCTCGATGCTCCATACCATAACCCCAGCAAGGTTTTGCTTCAAGGCATATAAAGTTTTGGATGCTAATGATGCACCGTCATCGTAAGATATCCAGTTTCTGTTTTGTACCGCGTATGGCACTTTGGCTAAATTGTCGAACATTGTGGTCCATGATTGTGTGCGGAGTAGATCACAAAACTGAAAAGATGGGATTATTATTTAAGTTAAGTAATGTACAATGAAAAGTAATGAAAAATTAATAAGTTATTATTATCTATTCAAATTCGGTTTTGAAGAGTTTATAAGTTGAGAACCGCTGGACCGGTTCGGTTTTTGATTTGGCTTTATTTCAAATAGAATAACTAGAACATTGAATTGACAATTAAAGTAAAATAAATAAAACAATCCAATACAAAATGTTCATGGGTTACATAACTGTGAAACATTTAATGTTAATCCCGTCGATACTCTCCCCTCAAATAAAAGGACGTATTTTATAATGGTCGAATGGAAAAGACATATCCATAAAATTAGGATAACAGCGTATTTTAGATTGAAAGTAGAATAATGTCAGTAAATGAAAAAGGTTTGACATATATATTGATTGTCAAATACGTGCGACGCTTATTTGTTGCTCTTGGGATAATTGTCATAAACTTATCTCTTCTTGCTTTTGTGGTAATTGGTTAAAAAGTAGTGAACTTAGTTTAAGTACAATTTTAACTGAACAGAACTAACAACTAACTCACAGATTTCTGTATCAGTTCTATGATTTGTCAATCTAATAGGTAACTAGGTGATTAGCCTCCTGTGCTTGAAACACGCTGCCGCCTTTTTTGGTCTGAAGCCCATTTCCTCACAATGATTGTCGTTACTCTACGAGTGAATGTTAAATGCACACATAGAAAGAAATTCTATTGGTGTGCTGCCAGGGATCGAACCCACAACCACAGGGATGAGAGCCGCACGTTAAAGCCACTAGGTCAACACTTCACTCATATTTGTATAATCTGTAACACGATATTCCTGAACTCATTCTGTCAGCTATATTGATATTATTGTACAGTGTAGCGATACGCTGGCATCTAAATATTAATAATCTTTAGACGTGTTTTCCAATTTTAAAAATTAATGGCGTCGTGTGACGGATGGCGAGTGGCGAAGAGAGGGATTTTAAGGACGCAGCATATTTTCATAAACATCACTAAAGCGACATTTCTCGTTAAACTGAATTTAAGACGCATTTAATTAAAGTGAACTTCTTATCAAAGGTCTTAATTTGTAAATGAATTAACTCAAAAACTTCATTACAAGACTGCCGTTGATAGTTAACTAGCGAAACTTTCATCTTAGAAATAACGAATTAACTCAACAGTTAACTGAAATAAAACTTTCAGGCGCGTGGCAGCTTACCAGAGCAATGCCCTTACCGTGACACGTTCTTTGTTTAATTAGTTCAAGTACTTGTCATATACTAGTAAGTAGTTGATAATTTAAAATGATGTTTATAATCAAATCAAAAATAATTTATATTCATAGGTAACATAATGTACACTTATGAACGTCAAAAAAAAAGAAATATACATTAAATAATTCTAATTTTACATTTACTGCCAGTTCTCAAATCAAGGGCGTAGAACGGAAGAGAAGAACTGGCAATAAACTCTAAATAACGAGGTCGCGTATAAACCGCCAGTTCGTGTGTAGCAACGAAGTGTGAAAGAGCCCACGACGGCACGACATTTGTTATTTTATAAAAGCTGGAGGCTTCTCTGTGTATATCTCCAACTCAGGTAGGAACGATCAGCGACAATCGTTTGGATTGTGCTTATTTCGGAAGGTAACAAAGGTGTGTAGAACAGTATTATGAATTTCTTTAAGTATAAATTTTCTTCGGGATAACTTTAGAATCTTTATTACTCAAGATGTCATATGGAACATGGTGTAATGGTTGCAGCTCCTTACAAACGTTGTGTAAAAAAACTTGGCGATTAAAAAGAGTGGCGGAGAGTTTGTGGTCAGTTCTTCTCTTCCGTTCCACGCCCTTGATTTGAGAACTGGCAGTAAATGTAAATTCACAATTAATTTAATTTTTTTGACGTTCATAAGTGTACTCGTTTACCTATATGAATAAAGACATTTTTGTTGTTGTTGTTGAAATCACGTTATTATTTATTATATATATAAATAATATTTCAGTTATTATATTATTTATATATATATATATATATATATATATATATAAGTATATATAATCATAATTTATTACAGTTTAGTAGTGTCAGGCAGGGAGTTACAACTGTAAAAAGTGCCCAGCAATAAATAAAGTGATTTCTTAAGTTATCCTATAGACAATATAAAAAAATATCTGCCCAAGTAACTACAAGCCAAACTCTATAGTCTTTGGTCGTTCTTAGCGGTGTATGTGTGTGTGTGTGTGTGCTGAGACAAACACAGATAAACTTTAAGCTTTTATAAGATAACGAAAGTTTGGCCGTCGTGGGATCTTTCCCTATTATATTTTTTCGTGTTACTAAATCTTGTAAAAGATTCTTTATTAAAAAAACAAAACCGTATCTTATCATACTGTTGATTCTATAGAATGTTTTTATAGCAGTTTGTAATTAAAAGTACAATTTATGCAATTATATTAAATACTGCCCCTCCGAACTTCATTTCGCCTTAGTGTAATTTTTTTGCTCAGCCTACCTTTTTAATTTCTACAACTCGATGCCTCATATAAACTATTCAAATTTCGAATTAAAACGGGTATTTTAGGTTTTTCCAAATTTTTAAAAAAAAAAACCTTACACAGAGTTGGAGGGAAAAAAAAATACTTGAAATGCCTAGTCTAGCCTCTCAAGTTCTGCGCTTAGCATATTTAGCTATTCATTTTTATATTTAGATTTTAAGTATATATAGTTTCTTACCTCGTTATAGCCAATATTACCATTGGTAGCGGTATATGGGCCCGCAATCCCCGCACCGTAAGACGGTGCTCTAACCGAGTTTTGTTTTGGATTAACAAGATTAAATGTATGGGCATAAAATGGGAGACCGATGACGAGCTTCTCTGGTGGAAAGCCTTAAAATAAAACATTCAATCAGACCTTAGAAGTGTGTAATAGTTTTCACTCATGTGCGTGCTTGCTGATGATAAGAGTTTGTTACTTGTGAGTGGAAAAGTAATGCTTCCTTGCAATTTGCTCCAAATTCAACGATTATTAAGGTATCGTGTGTAAAGTATTTGTTTGATGAATGTTTTTATGTAATAAAAAATATCTGTAATATATGTTAAGATAATATTCGTTCATTTGGTCAAATCCCGAGTCTCGTCTAACCGAACCTGCCAATGGCCACAGACAGACATTCTGCGTCCATGAGTAAAATCCTGCAAGAAATCTAAGAAGTTCTTATACATGTTGGAGGCGGTCACTTTCTCAATCTTTTATTTTTCCAGTTTATCAATATATTTATTTTATTAATAATCATACAAATCATCCTCAGTTTGTTGGTGGTAAAAGCGATAAAGCTGGATATCCCTTACATGGGTCATGGACTTCATGTGCTCTTTTTAACTTTATTATTGAATATACTTTAAAGCTAATCTACTAATATTATATTTAGGACAACATAATACTTCCCAATAATTACCATATGTACTTCTCTGCTTAAATAGATAGATAATTTTTATTATGTTAATGTTTACTTTAGCTCAGGATTGTATGAATCAATCCTCGTACACACGGGTTTTTTGTGAGTTATCCTACAGAAACTTATTAATTATAAATTAATATAACCTTGTGACAGCCAGTACTCCACAGCAACGTCGAGTGTATTCAAGGATTCTCTAGGCGAATTCCCATCTCCTTCGCCTTTGTATAGCGGCGCATTATGGCCTGTGACTGCGTCCCATGGCCCATACATATCGTATGTCATAATTCCGACTATATCCAAATATCTAATATAAGAAAAGACCTTTGAATTAGTAGGTAAATAATAGGCTAAATGGAAATAAATATAATTAAATTCGTATTGTTGTAAAAAAACATTTGCCTGATATTACATAAAATAAAAAATTTTTGGTTTTGTTTCATTACTTACAATATGACTTTTTGAAATATATTATATATTTCTATGTAATTGAAATTTATTTATTGTTATATTGGGTGCTCATAATCAAAGAGAAATACAGACGAATAATCAAGTAATTTAATAATTGCTGAATTAAAATAGATAAGGCAAAAGATCGCACGATCGTTGTCGAAGTAAATGGATCGCTCGACGGTCGCAAAATAATCGTTGCCCTCAAAACTACTATATAAATCGTAGACACGTGAAGGCAAATCATTTGACTATTCATCGCTCATACTGATGCCTTCAGCTAGTCGTAGTTCAGTAATGTATTTTCATATAAATAATACTAAAATAAGAAATAAAGCTTACTGTGCTATCGATGGTATATCGTAGGACAACGACGCGGTAGCTTTTGTAGACGCCACAGCAGCAGACAGCAGCAAACCATACTTGTCAAATTCCGTTCTTAGTTCTTTAAGAAGCTTTGTAAAGTTGTCTACATCGGCTTTTCCATTAACAGTGTCTCTACGATTTGGGTATTCCCAATCTAAATCTAATCCATCAAAATCGTAGGTAATTATCATATGGATAGCGCTGGATATAAAGTTTTTGCGAAGGTTAGCGTTCGCTGCCATCTAAAATAACATCGAGATAACAGATTTGTTTGATTATTAAGAAGTAGATTTCAGTGTTCGACTCTCATGCCGGCTATGCACTATTAAACTTTCTTTTTATGTAAAACATTCTATCAAAAGGTGAAGGAAAAAATTCGTCGACGGCGTATGTCAAGCCCAGGAAGCTGATCACCTGATGGTTGAAACAGATGCAATGGTTCTAGCGCCAGTGTTTTATTTTATTTTATTACCCTAATAGTAAAACACATAAGGGAAAATTAACTAAAGAACAATGTGAAAAAATCAAACTTTGTAGGTACATATAATGCGAGACAATTAGAAGTTATTAGGTAAGCCACAGTCATTCGTGGATCAAATCTTTCGAGTATAAAAATAAGTGTGTTTTACAAGATATTAGACAACCGATATTCACTTAGGTCAAAATTCTAACATTTAATATTTTAATTATTTATTAAGAATATTTACACGTAAACAACATTTTGTTCACCTTAATACAATGCAGCATCAGTGCCTAATAGAAGTTTACAGAAATAACAACTAAACTTTGAGCGTTTAACCATTCGTAAACAAAACAGTAACTTACAATCGAATACTTTGCGGAGCCCTCATTCCAACCGCCAACAGCCAAAATAGTTTTCAACTTGCTGTTCTTTTGTTTCAATGCGTTGAATTTGCGAAAATTATCTGGAATATTTTGATGGATTAAATGCTTATTTGTAAAGTTTGGCTTGGCTTGCAAAAGTGGTTTGAATTTGACCGAATTGTAAGTACTTCGTAACAAAACAACGGCGAGTGAGATCTTATGTTTCTCTATATCTGTTGACCGACTGGTTTTGATCACTATCTTCGTTCTTAAATAAACTCTCAAACTAAAGTTTATTTTTATACTAATTTCTTTCATAATCGTAAGTATCCAAAGTAACCAGGTCATATGTACTTACATAATGGTTATAGTTTTTGAACTATAAGACAAATGGCGAAAGCGCCTCACATTGATAGGACATACTCTTCTAATAGTCGCCATCTGATGTCGAAGATATGAATATATTTTCTAAACTTTAACTTACCACGTCCCCAATTATCGGGTAGGTCCAAGTACGGGTCCAGTGATATAACAGATCCTTGTGAGTTGATACCAGCGAATGCATATACCAAGTGTGTACAAAGGTTTGTGTTGATGTTGGTAACGTCGAATTTACCCAAACCGTTTCTATACGTCGCCCATGTTCCATAATAGCAAATTACATTCTCTAAAAAATACAGGGAAGTAACATGAAAGCTATAAAACAATGGAACAAATGCTGACTTAGGTGAAATTCCTTTGTTTCACGCTTAACTTGATATCCTTTGATGAATCTACTCGAACGGAGTACACACACAAGCAAGTAATTGGAATATTCAGAATTTAAATGTAATTATATTTGCATCCAAATCCATGGACTATTTTCATATCGCATATCAACAAAGCTAGAAAAAAACTCAAACTAAATCTAACCCTTGTTCAGTGTTTTTGCAAGTAGTACCTGTCACACACCATCAAATGTTAGGTCTGTCTAGCTGATTTCATCACAATGTTCCATACCTAATAAAAAAGTATGTATTTGCACGTAGGCACAAAATTATATATGCATAATGCAATAGTGAGGCTCTAAAAAATTAATGAATTCATAAATACTTACTTTCTGCTAAGCCACCACACATCAGGCACAATACTATTAACATAAAAAACATCTTCAATCCTGAATCCACAGCAATCAATCAACTATTTAAATGATCTTTATCAGCTTGTGATGTACTTGAGATTGTAATCGAATCGGTTTTGATTGAAATTTATTGATGTTATTGATAAAGATCCGTTCTTAATCCTTACCCATTGATAACGTTTGAGTGTTTAAAGCTATTGCTACTACCAATGTAATATTTACTTTATATAGAATATGTTTTAATGTATCATCTAATTAACGTGATAAACTTATTAGCATAGTATTAACTAATTGTTATCCCTTAATCCTTTCATTAATATATGGGTTCAATTAGTTATCTGTTCGCACTGCTCTTCTTAGAATTTGTGGTTTAACGTCAATTAATTACAATATTGTATTTTGAGTCTGAGTACAATCAAAATACAATATTGTTAAAAATACTAGAGGTAAAGTGAGATAATTGTGAGATATAATATTTACCTCTCTTTAATATAAATAGAAAACTGCGTTATTACTGAGACGTTATATTAGAGATTTCGTAGAAATTAGCTTTGAAAAGGCTCGAAGGAAAACGTTTCTAACGTACGCTGCCTTGACCATATATATAATAGACTTCTGGAGAAAAGTTGCTGAGTTTGTTAATGCCTACAATAGTCAGCGACTGAATGTCTAACTATTGTGATACAAAACAAATCAGTATAGAATTTTTAAAGGTTCACCGCTTGTGAACGTATAGTACTAGTTGCGGATGCACCAGTATTTTCAAAGGATTCACAAATCTAATAATAATACATAGGCGAATACTTAAAAATAAAAACTTCTGTAAACGTATTCTAATAATAAATATTTGGCCTTTAAGGGATAAACTAGTCTTTGTAAGATTGTCTAATTATGTAAAATTGTGATCAATTTATTAAATTGATATAGTGTTTCATGAATTCGATTTTTACAATTTCGAGTGACTCCTGACAGCTGAACCAATCAGCTTAGTCTCACAATTTTAAAGTTACACGTGTTGGAACGTCAAAAGGACTTTCTGTACTGCGGAATCCATTTAGCCATCACCATACAAATAGTAAAAAAACTCTCGACGCATTTGGTAGAGACATTTTTTCGACTTTCATTCGAGCGGCCGTCCAGCCTTGTAAATTATTACCGCAATGTTTCCCTTAAAATAAAACTAGAGAGCGCCACATAAAAGCTTCTGTGGGCTTTAAAAATTCAATTTTCGTCAGAATATGTTAGGATTTTGATGTTTGGAAACGAAATGACGAATGGCTTAAGTGTGCATTATTTTAATTAATTTTATTTTTTGTTTTTTTACATTTTGGTATTGAAACAGAAAACAGATTAATTAGATACATACAGTTATTACACACCTAAAATCCAATTACATATTATTAGAAAAACCTAAAATCCAATTACATCTGTACACAGCATTTTACACTAAATATCAATCACACAACATACACATATTAAACTTAATGACAAAAAAAAAATTAAATAAGTAATTGAAGTTGCAAGTCTTCATCGTGAATATCTGTTTAAAATCACAAATACCATTGTGAAAAATATCAACAGTAGATATCATAAATAGTTCCGTTTAGTTTTATTTCGTCGGTGTACTTACCTATTTTATTTTTTCTTACTGATTCAAGGAAATCACATTACATACATCTTCAAACTTAGTCAATTACGGTAATCATAAAATTTGTATTATAATAAGCAAGAATCATATGACATCGTTTCCTCGTTAGTAAAAATTTTTTGTGTATTACGTAATCTTTTTGCATCGATTGTATTATTTCTCTGAATTCTTTTGTTTCTAAGTAATGCAATTTGTACTGTAGAGTAGTACTTCAGAACCTAACAATAAAACGGCCAGCAAAACTCCGTAGTGTTTTTTTGTGTTTTTGTACTTAATAATAATAAAAAAGGTAAATTGTTTCAGGCAATATTAAGAACGATATTTTTTTATTGAGTAATGATTGGTCACGTATCCTGCAATAAATCAATGAACTAAAGGACATTTAACTTAAGCCCTTTATCTTATCAAAAAATACTTTACTTCTGTCTTTATAAAGCGCCGATTGAATGACGCATCGGATCGCCCCGGTCTTACAAATAAATTATACGTATACATATTTTACAACTTTATTTACCGCCATTTAAGGTGTTCACAAAAGGGAAATATTGTATAAAATTTTATTTAAAAATGTAAACTTAACATAACACTAAGTGACACAGAGTAGATAAAGAACAAAGTCTTATCGGTTATTTCAGCCAGCTCCCTTACTTCGCTGTACTGGACGTTGTCAGTCTGCATCTGCTCTAGATTTCTAGGCGTTGGCACTTCATCTTCTTGTTGTAAATCCTCGTTTATCGTTTCGTAAATGCGGCAATCCTGAAATAGGTAAAATTGTAAGTGCTATACAAAACAGCTGTTATGTAGTCCCCACTATATTATAAATATTTCTATTTAACTAATTACTATTTCTTTTAAACATATGTTTACGATATAAGTTAAGATTAATTAGTTTGTTCGACTTAATGTATCCCTATTCTTAAACGACAAGTTACTATTTCTTTTAAACATCTGTTTACGATAAGTTAAGATTTAATAGTTGTTCCATTTAATGTGTCCCTATTCTAAAACGACAATACCCAAACCTTTAAGTATCAAGTTACAATTTCTTTTAACCATCTGTTTACGATAAGTTAAGATTAATTACGTGTTCCACTTAATGTATCCCTACTCTTAAACGACAAGACCAAAACCTTTAAGTATCAAGCCCCGATCCTTTGAAAGACACTTCCATTCAATATTCTCACTCTAACTCTAGTTTTGTAAGCATAATTTTAAATAAAGTTTTTGTTAGTTTAAAAACAAGTTTTTGTCACTGCCTCATAACAAATTTGGCGCAGTCGGTAGGATCTACTTGTGTAGCAAGACGAAAAAAAAACGTACGAAGGACAAGCATCGCCTAGTACGGTAGCCTTAGGCTTTTAATAGTTTTCGCCGATACTATGCTCTTGTGGTTCGTGTTACTGTGGTAAGTGGCATTTTACTTGTGGCTCATTCTTTTTCCTATTTTTCTATATTTTGTGTTTTATATATTCAATCCTATATTACTATATTTTATATATAATTTAATTACATTATTCATATCTAACTACACACGCATTCTACATTTTTAATCACTAACATTTCATTAAAGACCGAAAACATAATGAAGGCATCACCAGTAAATATTACAACACTTATCAATCTAATTCCTTTATTCGACACAAACAATCATGGCGAAATATACGGTTACATTCGGTCCTGTGATACTGTGTTTAAACTGTCATCTCCGTCCGAAAGGGAGACTTTGTTAACTTGTGCTCTTAATAATATTAAAGGCATCGCGGCCTCAGAAGTTCGGTGTAAAACGTACGAAACGTGGGATGAACTAAAGAGATTTCTTATTGAAAGATTCGCGAATACTAAGACAATTCAACATTTAAATTTAGAACTGCAATCAATTTTTCAGAGACCCGATGAGTCTTTAACGCAATTTTATCATAGAGTAGATCTTTGTCGTTGCAAAATCTTAGAGAAACTACATTCAGAAATTAGTGATTCGACATTAGACGGACGTGTAGTGACTACCGAGGAAACCGCCTTAAACATATTTCTCAACAGTCTCTCTACAGACATGGGTATAATGCTTAGAACAAAGGGTTTTAATACTTTAAGAGAAGCAGGTCGTTTCGCAATGCAGGAAGATCAAATTAGGGCTATGAACAAAGCTAGGCAATCATTATTTAGGCCACTTCCAACCCCTAGGCCAGCAATAAGGAGTAGTGCATATCAAAATAATTACCTATGTATTCGAAACCCAAATATTCCATTTAAGCCTCCTAACCCTATATTTTCTCCAAAAACATGTGCTTACTGTAAAAATATTGGGCATTTAATAAACGAATATCGTAAACGGGCATATAACGAACAAAATAAACAGCGCGCTGCCCCTGCACCAATCACCCATTTAAACTTACAAGCGACCGACAACCAAAGTCGAGTGTTACAAAGCACTGTGCCTACATCCTTGCATAATAAACCAGCCTATCGGAGGCAATGCAAAGAAGCTTGCACACAGACTGACTTTGAAGCTAGCTTTATACAGACCTACAAACAGGGTAGCCAGTCCCAAACCTTAGGTCGTAATACAAACTCTACCATTTCTTATGAGCCCACTGTATCTTTGAATCCCACTGAATCTACTATATCTAATAAGAACGATGTATCTGCAAAACCCTCTGAATCTAAGCATCTCATCACATCTTCTAACCCCACTGTATCTCAAAATATCGCTGAATCTTATAAATCCACTGGTTCTCAAAAAATCGCTGAACCTTGTAAACCCGCTGTATCTCAAACTACTACTAAATCGCATTCAAAATACAATTATAAGAAAAATAAACGTAAGTCGAAATCGAACAATAAGAATATTCGATCGTTTTCTATTTCCGCTTTAAATGATGTATCTCCTGAAAATCTGCTACATGCTATATTCCACATAAATAATAAACATGTGACTCTTTTAAATAACACCAATGCCGACGCACTCTCTAGGCCCCCAGATCTCAACACAAATACTATTGACTTAACTTGTGACAAAAGTACTGATAAGAACGAAATCGATTCTCACAATGACTATTTACAATTAACCTACCAACACTTTACAGAAACCTCAGATTATAGTTTCGACACTTCAAATCGACATATATCACAAGATAAGCTGTTAAACGAACGACATAAAGACATATTTATTCCTTTTTCTTGTGACATTTCCAATAAAAATAACCTTAAATTAATAATTAAAACAATACTATTTTAAAAATTTCATACGATGAACATATAATGAACGAAAATTAATGAAAATTAATTCCTATATTAATTCCACAAATACTTTACTCTTTAATTTTAGTGTATATATTACAGATCTCAACTGTTTTAATAACAATAATTTTAGAAATTGTCACGTCTGTAGAAAAACAAATAGATAATATTGTTGAAAGCATTTTATTCAGCAGTTCATCCTTCGGTCTTATCTTTAGTAAGTCTTTACAAAGAATCATTAGCATCAAGTCAGCTAGAACATCAGGTAACCTAGTAGTAACCGTGACTTTTCAAAACATCAATAAAATTCTAAACTCTGCTACAATTACATCATACATTTACATGAACGAAATTATAAATATATATATATTAAATTTTCCTTTAGTCAAAAATGACATATATACCTTATACCATTTAATTTCAATTCCGACAATACATACTCCTTATATTCCACTACCCCACCTGAGCACATGTATCTTGCCACGAGCAAAAACAGTCAACGCTACCTGACGACGAACTCCGTGGACAAGTGTAAAGAATTTTCTTCAAACCTTCATGTATGCAGTAAGGTCACAGTCTACAACTCTAACGCACGACCTATCTGTGAAGTCTCCATCTTGCTGACGAATTCTAAAGACATACCTCAAAATTGCGAGGTATCCACATTCTCCGAGTACTTCAACAAATTTCATTAATTGAAAAATAACAAATGGATTTTCATACATTCGAAGAAAATTACATATGCTATAGAATGCAACAGAAAAACCACACATGGCGAAATATTTGGACATAGAATAATTCTGCTACAACCTGAATGCAAATTTTATACACCAATGGTTACACTCATCGCTGAAGACTCGACATCGAAGAACCTAAGTCATCCCAATGTTACTGTCGACGTGGAAAATACCTCATCGAAGGGACTCCAGATTGGTATAATCCAGAACTCATACCTATTCAAATCAACGATGTTTCTTTAGACTCGCTCAATACTATTAAAGACGAGATCAAACATCACTCTAAAATACTAAATCAAGAAAAAAATATCATTCAAGAACATCCATATAATTTCACTCAAATGAGTTTATCACCTGGCTCAATCTTTCTTATGTATACTCTTTACAAGTTTTCCCCACGCAGAAACTCTCACAAACAAGGATGCATTCAAATATTTAATAATTGTTTCGACCAATCCCGAAGACAACAACAAATTGAAATCCCGATGCCTGCATTCAATACGAAGACGACGACGACGACGGCTTCCATCAGCTCGAACGACGAAGAAGAAAACACCCTACAAAATTCCTCAAAAAGTTCACGCCAACAGGCGCAACCTTTATTTTAAGGGGGGAGGTGTTATGTAGTCCCCACTATATTATAAATATTTCTATTTAACTAATTACTATTTCTTTTAAACATATGTTTACGATATAAGTTAAGATTAATTAGTTTGTTCGACTTAATGTATCCCTATTCTTAAACGACAAGTTACTATTTCTTTTAAACATCTGTTTACGATAAGTTAAGATTTATTAGTTGTTCCATTTAATGTGTCCCTATTCTAAAACGACAATACCCAAACCTTTAAGTATCAAGTTACAATTTCTTTTAACCATCTGTTTACGATAAGTTAAGATTAATTACGTGTTCCACTTAATGTATCCCTACTCTTAAACGACAAGACCAAAACCTTTAAGTATCAAGCCCCGATCCTTTGAAAGACACTTCCAATTTGGCGCAAATTTGTTATGAGGCAGTGACAAAAACTTGTTTTTAAACTAACAAAAACTTTATTTAAAATTATGCTTACAAAACTAGAGTTAGAGTGAGAATATGGAATGGAAGTGTCTTTCAAAGGATCGGGGCTTGATACTTAAAGGTTTGGGTATTGTCGTTTAAGAGTAGGGATACATTTAGTGGAACAAACTAATTAATCTTAATTTATCGTAAACAGATGGTTAAAAGAAATTGTAACTTGATACTTAAAGGTTTGGGTATTGTCGTTTTAGAATAGGGACACAGTAAATGGAACAACTAATAAATCTTAACTTATCGTAAACAGATGTTTAAAAGAAATAGTAACTTGTCGTTTAAGAATAGGGATACATTAAGTCGAACTAACTAATTAATCTTAACTTATATCGTAAACATATGTTTAAAAGAAATAGTAATTAGTTAAATAGAAATATTTATAATATAGTGGGGACTACGTAACACAGCGCACTTAGAATTCCCGTTAGGGAGGGTCTTTTTTATGAATAAGCCGTAAACACAAGTATGTGTCTAAGTTGTGTTTATAGTTACATCAATTTGGATTTGTATAATTTTTATTATGTTCTATAACTTTATTTCTCGTTTCAAGAATACATTTTTATTTACGCGAAAAACTTAATATATACGAACGAGATACACGTCGCCATCAGCTGTTCTAATTTTAGTCTGCCAGCCTCATTCTGATATGTATGTTTTGAATTGGTAAAACACGCGAAAATTACGAATTTCAGACTATATAATCTATAAATAATAAATATTAGAAGAATGATTATATATTTTATACTTTCTATGTAAGTCTTTCACTCGCTGGATAGAAAACATTGTGAGGCATGCATCGACCCTAAAAATCGACGGCGTATGTTAAGCCCAGAGAGCTGATCGGAGGCCATTAGAAACACTCCAGATAACAGGTAGAGGGCCTAAGAGGTTATAGTAGCAGTGGTCGGTTATTATTATTATTTACTAATGAATTTTGTTTTATACCAGCTCCAATAAATATGATACAACGACTGACCACGCACCAAGAGGAGGATGTCACCCCATGACACACACTAATCCCCCCTATATATAATACATATATAGCAGAGTCTACAATTCTTATATTTTATGTTAGATATTGTTAAATGATATGATGGCGTAGTTTTGCTCTGTCGCGAATTTTGTAAACGTTTTTGACATTCATAAGCATGCGTTAAGTCGCATCTAAACTGAATAAATAAATTTTGATTTGATTTGATTTGATTTGATATCCTAAAAGGATTATTTAATCTCTGTAGATGTTGTATGTGACATAAGGTCACGGCTCAATTATAAAATAGTTTAGATTATTATGCATTTAATTTTGTAGTTACACCGTTTTTAAAATAAATAATATGCCCACGAAATAAATGACTTTTAATTGATAACCGTAATTTAAATGTTATATAGTTCATTCAATGTTATATAGATTCTATCTAAATTTAAATTTTCGCACAATTTAAATTAAGCCGATTTCACCCTACGCTATACGGACTACAGCATTTGTTAATTTCATCCTCGAGACGGTATTACGCTATTTATAATTGTTTGAAAGGCCAAAGAGTTTAATTTAATAAAGCTTACCTTCAAAGCCGGCAAACAGAACAGAGAACGAAACCATTGGGCCGTTAAAACGTTTTGCATAACAATGGTTCGGGCTAGCCGTTCCGCCAGTGACGTCATTAGTGCCACTTGTATTAGCAATGCCAGGAGGGTACCCCCCAAAACTGCTGTGTATAGAATCACTGGAAAGGTGGTGGGAAAACTCTTCAGGTTATTAGGTTAATTAGTACGTAATTTCTTATTCATTTGTTTTAATACTCCTTACTTATACTATAACTATTACGAATAGTAATTAGGCATTTAAAAACAATTGTTGGAAGGTCAACGACAAACCATCACTTTTATATTACCAAAACTAAAGCAAAGTAACACAGAAAACAAAAAGGTCCATATTCTCATTCGTATATCAAGGCACAATCTTGTTAGGACCGCTGTCAAATATGTTATAAATATTGATTTCTGATGTATGGATGGAGGTTCGCTCATGAAGGTCAGTTTCCCGGTGAAACTATTTAGATTGGACCACCTTATACATATATCCTTTGTTTTTGGGTGCATTATTAAAACGTTTTAAGCTCAAAGCTAAGCTTCCGGAGGTGTTAGATATTCGTACCGGTGAAATTCCAGTTATTTTGTAGTGCAAGTTGTATTTACTAATCAAACATAATTGTCTTTAAAGGTAATCTTAACAAACAATCATCAATCTAAAGAAAAACACTTTTTTACGGATTATGGTTATGTATTATTGTAAAAGTGTTTTTTTTTAAATGTAATTGATAATCATTAATCTAAACAATAACATCAAACTTAGGCGTGCAAATACGTTCACGGGCTGCGTTTAAAAGTACTTAGTGCATTTTACAGTATGTAGTGATAAAAAAAATTGCAATAGATACATACATGATATAAGACATGAAATAATACGACAATGTATAAATAACAGAATGAAATTTAAAAAATTACATTTAAATTAAATCGTTAAATTTGCAATTGATACAAACTACGAATATTAAATACACTGAAATTAATTAGACACTTGGGCTTGCATTTGGTAAACTAATCCTTGGATCCTAGTAATTGGATTAAATCCACTGAAACAAAGACTTAAATAATTTTCCAAATGATCGTCAGTCTAGCACGATGTTTTGATTTATTAATTAATTAAAATAAATATTTTGACTTAAACAAAACTACACGTATATAAAAAAAATCAACGAAGATAAACGAAAATACACGAAAAGACACGAAGATAAATGAAAATACCCGAAGATACACGGAAATAATCGAAAATGCACGAAGATAAACGGAAATACCCGAAGATAAACGGGAGTAATCGAAAATACACGAAGATAAACGGAAATAAATGAAAAAACGAAGATAAACGAAAATACACGAATATAAACGGAAATAAACGAAAAGAAGAAAACCCGAAGAAGAAGTTTTTTTTAAATATCTCGCGAGCCGGATCATATCTTACAGCGGGCCGGTGGTTCCGCATATATGCTCTATAATGTTAAGGTTATTAATATAAAAAACTTAACTTAACATTTTGGGGTTGTGTAGGGTGTATTAATATACTTACATATAGTCGGCACTGTATGGCATGGCACTAAAAAGTCGATGTAGCAAAGTCCCATACAAATAATAATAGAGCAGCCCGCATAGAACCATACTCTTGTCAAACATAGGGTCTCCGTCCAGAATGATAATAGCAGGAATGTTACTAATACTAAAAACAACACATGTGCATTAAATAAAATATGAAATATTGTTTATATTGATTAGACTTATAGATAATAAGTAGGTATTAAGATCATAGATATGTGAGTATTATTTTTATACAGAACTGGATAGCAATTTGGCCACAATCCCACCCGATGTCAAATGAGATTTGCCTATTGGAGGGACGCCTGTCCCAGAGATACATATTTTACCGCCGCTAAACCCATATTATACTGTATAGGGAAGATGGAAGTACTCGCCCCCTGCAAGGGAATCCTTAGCGGTTTTTACATGAAACCAAAAACCAAATAGTACAGTGCGGCACAACTTAACGAATGTGTGAAACTTCAGCGTGCTTCTGCGTGAGCGTTATTGAAGGGTAATAAACCAGAAATTAAAAGCGAGTAATGCTTTCGCGAGTTTTGGATTCTATCCTAAAAATCAGTCTTGTTCCAAAATCGTGTCTGGAAAAGCATTCAGATAGTTTATTTATGCCCTAACGTGTCGAATTCATAACTATTCCTCCTATGGTATTTTTGAAGTCGGTAAAATTATTGATAAATACCCTAATTACAGCATTAACATTGGCCAATATGGTCCCAGCCCTCATCTCTGAGGTCGTAGGTGCGATCCCAGGCTGTGCACCTACTATACTTTATGTCTATATGTGCATCTAACGCGCGGGGAGGAAATCATAGTAAGGAAACTGGCATGTCTCAAATACAAAAATCGATTACTTCAGTGATTTATGATTGAAGATGATTCTTTAAAATAATAATCAAAGTATTGTAATTAGGTATGTATATTTAGCGTTGTAGTTATCAGGCAACGTTGATCACCAATTCATAAAAAAAACATGTGTACACGCGTTTTAGAAATGAATTTAAATGATATTAAGAATTTATCTTTCGCCTTGTCCAACGTTTGTAGAAAAAACGACACTAACAAAAGAAAACATTTACTCTCCTCATTTTTCTATTACGCGCCAAAAGAGGTATAACTTCAAGAGAACTAAAATGTTGACTGTAGCTAACTTCAGGGAGTCGGTTTTTTGAGACGGTATTCGCGCGCATCGTAAAATTTACTCTCAATTTTACCTAACCCTCCAAAAGAAGTATAACTTCAAAAATATTAAAAACCTTACCCAACAATGGTGTGTAAAACACGATATTATAAGCAGTTGCTCGTCGCTTAAGACCCATTTTGATTGCAAATCTGTCACTACGGTGTGTTGTATTATCATCGGATGTGTACATTCGATTCCAAGACGCAGAGCTCACAATATGCTGACTAGACGACACTTCCCATATATTTAAAATAACATCGTCTAATTCGCTAAACTGAAAAAAAAACGTCAAGTACTGAACAACTGTTGGCAAAATGTGAATTAGTTTTTTTTATGAGATAATTCAATACATTTATGTATAAAAGGCCGGTAACGTATTCGCGAGCCCTGTGGCATTGAGAGTGTCCATGGGCACTTAACAGCTGCCCGTTTGCCCCTGTTCTATAAAAAAAAAGTAAAACAATTGACTGACGTGAGTATACGCTGCTATAACATGATTCCTGGTGAAATATTGGAACTGCATTTCAACAGATTCATAACACATTAAAAAAACAATAATGTGTAAAGATTACTACACAGTTAATGACTACCTAGAAGATAAAAACGCTTGGCAATAGTTCTAATTATATTGTTATAATTTGTTTTGTTATCTTGGAAGTGTTGTGAATATGTGTGTAATGGTGAATGTGGTAAATCACAGAACAGATTTTTATTTTATTTTTTACTTATGTAACTTTAACGACGTTGTGGTTTATGACATTTTCCTTTGAATAATTGTAATCTAGAGGGAGGGTAAAACTTGCTGAGTTTCTTGCCCATTCTTCTCAAAACAATGGCGGATGGCGTAGTTTTGCTCTTTCGCGAATTTTGTTTTTGACATTCATAAGCATGCCCTAAGTCGGACCTAAACTGAGTAATCGAATTTTGATTGATTTTGATTTGGTATTTTTTGATTGATGCGGTAAGACTTAATAAATAAAACATTTTTGGTACATATCCGAATCATTTGACATCTAAACTATCCAGATCAGTCCATGAACTTAAGTATTCTTTTTCAGTAAATAAATGACTGACAATGTTCCTTAAAGTTGTAGCGCCTCTAGATCTTTTTATCCTCAGGGTTCTTCAAGATAAGAGCATACCAATTCGTAAAAGGCTGGCAACGCAATTACGAACCCTTTGGCAGGGTGCGCGTCTCAGAGCGGCGGTATCAAGTATCCCCCTGTACTGTACAAAAAGAAAGTATCATAATATAAATTAGTTAATTTTATACTTACAACTTTCATGGCTGCAGTGTTTTGGTCTAGTTGTTTCAGAAGAATTTTTTCGTGAGCCTGCCATGGTTCTAATACGATAGCACAAGTGTATTCATCGTGCGGCCACCTGAAAAATAATAAGTTAAGTCTTAATAAGGTCTTTCTTAAGACCTAGAAACTTATTTGTTTATTTATTATTTTTAAGATTACATGAAAACATAAGTTAAGTACATTGATATTAAAATATAAAACTAAAATTTATTATGCAAACGATATTTAATACTTTATATATCTATAAAAAACTAAATTGTTACTGCCAAACTAAGTCAAAGTCTTCTCGCCTCTTCGAATGTTTCCTCACATTCACTTTGGTGAGCTAAACCACGTATCTATGTCTATACCAATCTATACTAACATTATAAAGAGGCAAGATTTATATGTTAATATGTTAGTAACAAATTGGCTCAAAAACTACCTAATCAATTGATTTTGAAAATTCTTTCACCATTTGAATGCTACATTACCACTTATAAATATAGGCTATTTTAATTGCAAGAAAAAATAAGGATCCCAACTAAAATTACAATAATGTTACCCAGGTGCGAAAAAATGCCTATACAATATCTTTCAGCGCTGCGTAAACGATTGATGATAGAACATAAAAACGTTCCACAATATTAAAGAACATATTTAACATGAACATGTTTAAAAATACGTGTCCACCCTTGCGAAGCCGGGACTAGCCGCTAGTAGTTTCACAGATAAAAGATTTATAATAATAAGATAGTTTCTCATATAAAAAAATATTAAGGTTTTATGTTCCAAAAATACTTGAACGACGACGTCGTACAATGACTTGCCTGTAATATGAAAATAAATCTAAGAAAAGAACTCAAAATTATTCTTCATGTACTCATCCATAAACGTTCTATTTATTTGTATGGATGATAATTTTCGATTGACCGTACCTGGTCCTAATGGTGGTATAGTCAAAGCACCAGGTGTTAACAGTCGTCTGCATATGATAAGTTGCTTCACCGGTGTTCACCATTGTTATCAACTCAGGGTTCTTTGCGTCTAGCATACTTACCGTGTCGGAGCTGAAAATATCAAGAAAAAAAATTCATAGGAAATTTATAATAGGTATATTGTGGGAATTCTTAAAAATATTTCAGCTATTTATATTCAATGAGCTATTTAATTAATGTTAAATTGACGATGATATTAAAAACTTCAGTAGCCTTGATCATTACTACTATGTGGATTTTTACTCCATTTTTACGGGTTTATGGTCATTCTGAATACATAATGTAATATATAATATAGAAGCGGATAAGGCCCTGCTGTAACCGCATCCCGCATAAGGCGATTGTTGGTGGCACCTTGGGGTTTTAGTGGGTATGCACAATGGCGAGTCCCACATAATCCTTCTGCACCAAGCAGTCGCGCCGCGGAAGGGTATGCGCAATGCATTTCCCCAAGTAAAAAAAAAAATATATATATAAGCTGCCTCAATATATTATTTAGTTTGTCATGTGGAACGTGGTTTTATGGTTGCAGCTCCTCACAAACGTTGTGTATAACAGAAAAAAACTTGATGATTAAAGAGTGGCGGAGAGTTTATTGTTAGTTCTTCTCTTCGTCTACGTCCTTGATTTGAGAAATATAAAATTAGAAGTGTACATTGTGTTAAGTATGATAATATATGACTTTGACTTTGTGTATTATGTAAGTTTGAGAAAATCATGTAGGATCAGTTATATCATTCTCTTAGATGGATGGAAATAAAAAAGTTGCAAATCAGGCAAAGAGTAGTGTCTGTAAGAAAGTTTGTATGGAAATCTAGTTTCTACCACTACCTTAAAGTCTGATCACAGAGAGTTCATTTCAATTAAATTTAGACCCTCAAAAATCAAGTTTGATGTTCATTATTCAGACTAGTCTACACCTCTAGACGTTTTAACAAGCGTGAAAGTCAAACTGAATAATCAAAGAAAAGTTTTCATAGATTACTTACTTGAAGGTGTGGAATGATGGACTCCATATTTGTCCTTGACGAAATTTTAGGGATGTTACATTGTTGAATTTGGCTAGGTCCCACGCCATACTTTGATCAGTCCAAGTCTGTCGAATACTTCAATTTTACGCTTATAAGAATTAAGAATTCAATGGAAGAAATGAGGATTATAAATAAAACAAAATTAAAGGCCACGACAAGAATTTTAACAACTAGAAAGTTATTTTACTAGATTATTAGCGTATATCTTAGCTCTGTTCAGACAACGAGGCCCAAAATCCATCGCTAAGTTGTATGTTTGGTTAATACATTCGGATTTCCATTTAGACAGCACTAAGTTAAGTAAATTTTCATAACACACCAATTAGGCTAATTGATATACTTTAAAAGATTACAAGCCCGAAATTGTGTCTGCAATTGAGGAATTAGTTTTTTTTTTAATAGAACAGGGGCAAACGGGCAGGAGGCTCACCTGATGCTAAGTGACACCGCCGCCCATGGACACTATCCATGCCAGAGGGCTCGCGAGTGCGTTGCCGGCCTTTTAAGATTTGGTACGCTCTTTTCTTGAATTTTCTAGTATTCTTCTAAACATCTTACCATAACCATTGAAAGACCAGTTGATAACTTCGACTCAAATGCGTCGTACGAAACACTGTTGATCCTAATACCAAGATTTACTACCACTTCAGAGCTTGGAGGTATCATTGGATCTCTATCAAGCAACAAGACCCTTTTCAGTTTATCCGAATTTGATAATTTTGGATCTAATGCTTCGGAATTTGGAGTTACTGCAATAAAAGTGATAACATGACAGATGGCTTTGATTTCTCGTTAATTTTAATAGCATTAATCACTGTATTTTTAAATTGATATCAATCAGTAGCGTATAGATGAAGCAAACAAAATTTAGATCAGAGTTACGTATTATTCATTACATGATGTATACCTTCGCTTGCGTCGCCTGGTATAGGGCAATCATACAAAAATTTGGCCTCAACGCCGTTCCATGCAGCAAAACTGAAGTATTTTACTGGTATTGGGTCCATATCCATATAAGTTAGGAGGGGAAGTGAATCACCTTCTTTACCAAATTCAATGAGACCATCTGAAACAAAAAACGCGGTTCAATAAAATTTAAGTAATAAGGAAATTTAAAATAAACAGAAAACTAGGACGTTAAATAAATTAATGGTTTGTTTTTGGTATACAATATTAGATACGTGTTGATATGGATTAACATATTGCCATGGTTACTGCAATAGAACATATTTAATTCCAGTAAGATCTAAAAAAAAGTTCTTAAATTTGAATAAAAAATTAATTTACCTTCTGATATTTTAATGTAGAAAGCCCGAAACTCTATAGGAGAAAGAACACCAACTGTCTTGGCTGATGCCTTTGCATTTCTTCGTAAATTGCGACGGAGTTCCGTAAATTTATTGGCGCCACCACCTATGACTGTAAAACATTGAAATGAAAAATAAAGTTTACATTACATAACTTTCAAACAAAATTTTCAAATTGATTAACTTTTTTTTAATTTGCCTCATCGTTGAGTTAATTTGACGTTACATTAGTAAGGAAAGTCTTAGCTAAAATATTATTATTTAGCACAAAAGAATTATATCTTAATAAGAATATTCATATCTACACGACACTGGCGAAGTACTTTGTGCCCAATTGCTACAAATTAAAGCCATACAAAAAAGAATATTTAAAAATTATTAAAAATTTGGTAATTGGAAGGTAGTTACCTATTTCATAAACTGGTTCGGTAGTAGGTGCCGATACAGACGACAGCAAAATATGTCCATTACTAGCTGCCAATATCGCGAGGTGCATCTCGAACACAATGCCGGAATCTGACTTCACTTGCTTACGATCGTATGCGTCCGTAAAGAAATAGTTTTTGTAACTGTAGCCATTTCGACATAGATATTCCTTGCATCGTTGTGCCACTAGAATAAAATGTTAATTTCAAAAAATATACAAACGAATTATATAACGCTGTAAACTAAATTCCACGAACCAAAATCAAAATTGCAAATTATTAAATGTTAAATTTTGCAATCGACAAGCGTTTTAAGTTGACGGGAAATAAACAATTTCAAGTCTATAACATTAATGGCGCATTTGTGATAATTATTTGTATCGGTCGCAATAGTCACAGAACAAAAGATTATACTGATTTGACATTTTATCAAATATTTATTTATGTTATATATTTTTGTTATATCAGATTTAAGTTAATAGAAATAATTTAATCTGCCATTTCAGCGCACGTGAAGAATATCGAGACATGACCGAACGTTCACCAAACGATTGATGAAACCATTATCTTTTAAAGCTTCTTGAAATATACGATTATTAAAATAAATTACTTTTTATACGAACGTTAACTTTGTCATTTGACTTCGTTTTGTCTATGGTTTATCTCTATCTAGACCAAAGCGCGGGAAATGCGCCAATCAAATTAAACATGTCAAAAAGGTGTCAACATGTTTAAGTCAATTTTACTTTTTATGTTCGTTGTCTACAATGTTTCCGTTCATTGAAATGTTTTAGCAACAAGGGAAAAAGTTACTCAAATGACGCCTTAGATTTTTTCGTTGTTGTCAGCGCATTTAAAATCTTCACACTTTTAAAAGCTTTTACAAATGTTATATGCAATTAATACTTTATGTGAAATCCTCTAACATTGTAGGAACGTTGTAGCATTACAAAATGTATATGTATATACAGTGGAATCAAAATCAGAAAGAAATGATCATAAGGTTAAATTTTTTACCGGATTGAATTTATGTATATTTATAAACTTATAATTATTTACCATAATTTTAAATTCTTCCGACGTTTCGCGTGCTTTACAATTGTTTGATAACAGCAGGTGTTTGATAAATTTAGGCCGTCTTCTCTATTGACTGTATTACTATTTAATGTTGCGTTGTTTTTTTATATGCATATTGATAATGTATTCTTTGGTATCTGTTATAAATGTAAATAGTTCTCTCTTTCAAGGAGTAATTAGTAGGTAATGGTAGATTGTTTTATTAGAAATAAATAAAAATATTGTATTTTGACATACGAGAGTCGTAGTTCCAAGTCACGTTCATGAATCTTACCATAAGGTAAAAACAAATGAAGCATCTAGGTATTGCAACAATGCGCCTGTGTGGTAACATCATACATACAGTATTGCATAAATTATTTTTATTTATTTTATTTATTCACACTTCGTTTCTAGAAAGAAACACAAATAACACAATACATAAAAATTACAAGGGATGCAACGGGCGGCCTTATCGCTAACAAGCGATCTCTTCCAGGCAATCCTAGTAAGAAAAGAAAACAATAAATAATAATGATGAGTGCAAGAAGTGCATAACCAGAAGTTATATAAAAAAATATATATTTATATTAATCTATAGAACTTTAATCTAGAGAAAATAAAAAAACAACAATATTAATAACTAACTATAAAATACTGTAAAATTACTTATTAAAGACTTGCTCATTTCACAAAAATGTATAACAATTCAGAACAAGTGTCTATTAAAGAATTCAGAAGGAAAGTTGAGAAAGTTCTAGAAACTCGCGTCAAAGTTGGAGTGGAATTGAGCGGTTAACATTTAAGATCGTTCCGGGATCGTCTCAATTATTTAAATTAAGGCGTGGATTAGTTTTATTGAAGCTTCATTTGGCGAGTAATACTTTATTAAAGAACTGTGCGATATCTATTACATCTGCTAGAATTTTACACATTCATTAAGAAGTCTACAAATGTTCATAAAATATCTATATGTCTCAATAACATTAACAAAATTTAAAGAGAGACGATTTATAAAAAAAAAATAAAAAAATAAATATATATATATATATATAATTTATGGTCTGTAACGGATACGAAATTAATAACACTAAATATTTTAAAATACTCACTGTTATATGTAAAAGTGAAATTATTTGAAAGTACATTTCCAAATAAAAAACACACATAAATATATAACAAACACTTCATTGTTTAAAGGTTCAAACGTATCACCGATCACCTACTGAGTTTTAGTACTGAAGAATCGCTGTGCGCGTCAAACAGGGCTTATTATTATGGAATTTTATTCGTAAACTTAAATAACTATTGCATGTTGTGTCCTTATCACCCTTGTATCACTTTGGCAACAAATGACAGTGACAAAACATGATAAAAAACCTTTTTTCTATACACGATTGGATATCTACGCTCGGTATATTTTAATAGTAAAAACCCTATGTTACTCAGAGCTAGTTAGTAGCAGAATAGGATTCTAATGCAGTGTATGTTTAGTTATCTAATGGTCTAGTTTATTCGTTAAGTAAAAAAATACATACTAAATTTTCCCCTGCATAACATTAGTTACTAATCAATTATAAACGTGAGGTCTGATCAGCCTTGGTTTTCTCTTACCCGAACTAAGTCAGGATGTAATAGACCAGTCAAAGATTCCGCGAAAGCGAAAGAGGTATAATACTCGTATATGGAGCACCGTACGACGTACCAAGTAAAGGTCTGTGGTCTTTGACTATCCATTTGAGAAGAAAAAGAACCAATTATAATAATTTAGTATAGTCTTTTAACTGGTGCACTGTTTCGTCTCATTTTGTCAAATTGTGTTCACGCTCCGATGAAATGAGACAGATGTTTTTATCGAGCTTTAAAAAGGTGTTTTTCAGAAAGCTTCTTAAATACGTAACTACAACAGCTGTTTTACGGTTAATATAGATTACTATCAAACTTAAATAAAAAATATTGTGTTTAGACATCTTTCAATAACAACAATTCTTAAAAACCACTCGTATTTACATTAACTAATTGCCACTAAAGTCGTTTATGAATAAGGTCTCTTTCAATTGTTATTCTTTATTTATTAATCTGACAATTAACATCCCTAGAGGAAACGCAGTTATCAGAACGGACGAGATAAACACGGGTTTGTTATATTGTAACTAAAAATGTTTAATTTATTATAACTATAGATCCCGTGTCGACAATTTTTCATATGAAACAACGATATTGCATGCGTATTCCTAGAGGACTTTATTATTATTAATACATTGAAATATGTACTCTAACTACACGGGGTAATAACTAGCATTATAAATGGGTCTATTATATGATAATTTATGAAATCGTTGCTTGGTGAAAGGGAACACGAAGTGATTTTTTATGGTAAGTTTTAAAACCTACTGTATAGTTTAATACTACCGTAGCTAAGATAATTGGGTTATTGGCTAATGCATCGTTTCTCAAGGGGGGGGGGGGGGGTCATCACCCTTAGGGGAGGTCAAGTTTGTTTTAAAAGCGGGTCGTAAACAAAAATAATAAATACAAACTACATATAGATACTAAAGATTCGTTTTAAATAGCGATCTATGTATCAGTATAATTTGACAGTGACGGGGTCGCAAGACTGTTGTCCTACAAATATTTGGCTTTTTCAAGGGTCACGAGGTACAAATGGTTGAGAAAGGATGGCCTTATGAATGTAATGTAATAAAAAAAATGGTGCCAAAACATCCTTGGCAAAATGGCTACAGATTGGTATAGATTTGAACGATATTTTAATAAAAGTAAGAAAATTAAAAATAATACGGTATTCACCTATATTTTTAAGTGACTATACAATTTTAATACCAAACAAATATACAAAATAATGTTTAATTGTTTGTGAAACCATAGTAGCTGAAGTTATTGACAGTCCATTCGAAGAAAAAAACATTTTTGTATTCTTTTTGTAAATTATCTAGTGTGGATAAGAATGCAGTGGAGTGACATTATCTACATATTTATTATTAACGTTATTCAAATATGCTTATAGTATTTACCTATTAAACGCGATAACTTGGTTTATTATTATTTTGAAGAGTTCAGTGATTCCAATATACAGAGTAGGTAATTCGTTTTGTAGTACTTTTCTTGAAGACTGAATTCGTTGCCTGTCGTGTTAATACGATAAATGTGCTATTAAAATGGATATATTGCGCATATACAATTCTTTAGGGAAATTTTGGTTTCTCAGTTCATAACTATATAGTTGTCTGGATTATGTAACACTTAAGCATTATACACCTCCAGTTATATAAAGGTATGTTTACTGAACTAAAATGAATAGGGGATTCTTTCTAATTAAACTCGTTCGTATCATTATCATAATTATTACTCCAGAAGTCACACTTTTAGACCTACTTCGTTTTTATATTTCCTAAATAATATAAGGCGATGATTGATCAGTGGAGTGATAAGCTATACAAAACCGAATAGTGGCAGTTTTATTGGTGATCTAAAATCTCGCAGATCCTCAAACAAAAATACTATGAAAGTAAGTCTAGATCATGTTTCTGAGTATTAGTTTTAAAACTCGCTCATTTCGAAACCGGTATGCCTGACACCTAAAGATGCGGGCTTGTGTCAGGTCAGGTTATGTAAGTACCTATTATACAAAAAAATAAACGAAACAGATATGGAGGGAGGGGGGGGGGGTTTATGAATTAATTAGGAGAAAGTGTACATTACTTGCTTCCAAGCATGCTTAGTGCAGGTACATATCTGTAGATTCCATGCTCTCCTGAGACAACTTCTGAGTAATGAGTATCTGTGTTGAAATCGAAATCGGAGTTACAGGGGTTAAATGTTATGTGCCGAACAATGAGATAATATGTACAAATGATTAGAAATATTTCAACATATTTCCTATACTTTCAATTCATAAAAGGTCGTGTACACGTGTATTAGTGCAGTGCCCTTTGCCCCCTGTTCTATAAAAAGCTTAGTATTTATTGGTATAATTAGTTTTTATATTGAAACGCCGAAAAATCTTCTTATTTAGAATAAATAATACGGAAATTGTTTTACCTTTCATAAAGGCACTCATGTTTATACAATGGCCTTTGTTTGCAAATGAAAGTACATTTGCCCAGGGCAATGATACGTTTCTAATTAAAATACGATGAAAGCTTATGTTTAGAGGAAAGGATTTAATTAGGTCAGACTCGATGACAAAGAGATTTATGTGACTTTATAGGCCTAATTGTAACACTGTTTACACTGTCTATAAACATTATTTGTACAATGTAATCTATACTTAATTTAATTGGTGAATTTATATGTAGATAGCAACGTACCAATAAAATTATTCTTTTTAATATTTTTATTTATTTCGTAAATTTTCGTGTTGATATAAGGAACGTAACAAAGCACGATTACGAGTCTGCTAGACAGGAACAAGGAAAAGCGTTTTTTTAAAGTTACCAATTAATTTTATTTGAGACGATGTTTTATAGTGGCAATAAATCGTATTGTTTTCGTCGAGAGGCAAAAGTACCAATTTTAAACTGTTCACACGTTTTTGTAGGTATTAAACTTAGTATAGGATCTTAATTATTTCTTTGTATAGTATCTATAGAACGACTTTCATACAGTTGACATCATGAAAATGTCTACTGACACGTCTTGCATAACCAAGCTGCTTATTGGCTACTGTGTGTGAATATGGTTTTTATTCGTCATTTTATTGTCTAGCTTTATACCTAAACCACAATATAATTTGTGTTACTACCATTACTATCGTTTACTCTAGTTACAAGGATGGTTAGGATGCTGTCGGATGTGACCAAGTTAATCGAGCTATGATATTACCTATCTTGCCAGCTGTTCTTCAAGTTATTACTCATATCTTTAATTATTCAGTTAAGGCTGGTAAATTTCCTACTTCCTGGAAAGATAGTTTAGTCATTCCTATTCCCAAACGGCCTGATCCTACTAACCTATCTGACTTCCGGCCCATTTCCATTCTACCATTCCTATCTAAAGCTCTAGAGCGCCTTATACACTCGCAGCTTAGCGGATTTCTGAATAAGAACTCCATTCTAGATCCTTTTCAATCGGGTTTCCGCCCGGGGCATAGCACGGCTACTGCATTGGTTAAGGTCTCTGACGACATTCGTCGGGGGATGGATGATGGGCAGCTCACTGTTCTCACTCTGCTTGACTTTAGCAATGCTTTCAATACTGTGAACTTTGAAATTCTGCTTGGGTTGCTTCGTTCTTTAAAAATCTCTCCATCCGCTGTTGCTTGGTTCGATAGCTATCTCAACGGTCGTCGCCAGCGTATTAAAATTAATGATACACACTCGCAGTGGAATAACGTAAGTACTGGTGTTCCGCAGGGTGGAGTACTTTCGCCTCTTCTATTTTCTATCTTTATTAACACATTGACAGCACGTCTTTTGGTTGATTATCACCTTTACGCTGATGACCTCCAAATTTACGTTCAGTCTTCACTGGATCGACTTCCTCTTGCGATTCAAACAATAAATGATGCTCTTCAAAATATAGCCAACTGGAGTAAAGACTTTGGTCTTAAAATTAATCCTACCAAGAGTCAAGTAATTATCATAGGAAGCCCTTTCTTTATTTCAAGAGTCAAATGGGCTCAGATCCCTGGCGTTTACCTTGACGGTGTGGCTTTGGCTCTTAATAAAAATGTTAAAAACCTTGGGGTCTTCTTCGACCAAACGCTATCCTGGGGTCATCACGTAAAGGAAATGAGCCGTAAACTATACGCCGCGTCAAATTCTCTGAGACGTCTTTCTAATTTTCTTCCTATCCGCACTAAAACTATGTTAGCGCAATCTCTTCTGCTTCCTATTCTCGACTATGCGGACTCGTGCACCTCTGATATGAATGAAGAGCTACTCAACAAGATCGAACGCCTGCAGAACTTCTGCATACGTTTTATAAAGGGTATTTCAACAAGAACTTTGTTTTCTAAAACAAAATAAAACAAAGAATTTAGAGGAAAATTAATAAAATTTTTATTGTATTACAAAGAGAAAAGTTTGGCAATTATGAATGAAAAATTATATCTGGCAAATGTCCACCACGACCACGCTGACAGATGTTGATTCTTTCATCAAAATTTTTAATCACTTTTTGGCAAAATGGAGGGTCTATTTCGTTAATGACATCACGGATTTTGAGTTTTAAGGCTGCAATCGATTCGATTGGCTCCGTATACACCCTGTCTTTAACATAGCCCCACAAAAAATAATCCAGTGGTGTTAAATCACACGATCTGGCTGGCCACTTAACAGCTGAATTTCGCGAAATTATGCGCTCGGGAAATTTGGTTTGCAATAAATTGATCGTTTCATTGGCTGTGTGACATGTGGCACCGTCCTGTTGAAACCACATTTCAGTGATATCCATGTCATCAATAAAGGGCAAAATTTAGTGGTTAACATCTCGCGATACCGTGATCCATTGACTGTTCCGCATTTCCAGCCTCATCTTCGAAAAAAAACGGCCCAATCACGCCTCCAGACCACATAGCGCACCACACAGTAACACGTTGAGTATGCAAAGCCTTCTCAATAGTTGCTTTAGGATTTTCAGAAGCCCAAATGCGACAATTTTGCTTGTTGACGTACCCTGATAAATGAAAATGGGCTTCGTCTGAAAAAATGATTTTTTCAGAAAAACTCGCAGGTTGTTCCTGAATGAACTGAGCGAATCTGCGGCGATTTGAATGGTCGATCAGCTTTAATTCCTGCACCTGTTGAATCTTGTAAGGCTTCAAAGCCTAATCCTTTCGCAAAATTCGCCATGTTGTGCTTTTGGATAACCCCAATTGTTGAGAACGTCGTGAAATTGACAAATTTTGATCTTCTTCAACACTGTGGCTCACGGCGGCGATGTTTTCTGTTGAACGACCCGGTCGAACACGTGTTTGTGTTGGCACATTTTGTACCGAGCCTGTCGACTCAAATTTCGCGACCAAATTCTTAACAGCGGTCTCAGAAGGACGATTATACTGGCCGAAAATATCACGAATTTTACGAAATGTAACTTTAACAGAACCACCATTTTTATAGTGGATTTGAATTATTTTAATGCGATTTTCGAGTGAAATTGAATTCATTGTAATAATTGCCAAAGCACCTACTACGAATACCGCCAAAAACTAAATGTCAAAACTATCACGTTCTCGGTGTTGCCACAATTGAAAAACAAACTTCTTAGTGAAATACCCTTTATTTGGTCTTAGGAAGTATGACCATGTGTCTAAGTTCCGCAGGCAGCTGGGGTGGCTACCTATTCGACTCAGACGTGAAGCTCATATTCTTCAACTTCTATATTCAATTCTTTTCAATCCCAAAACCCCTTCTTATCTCAAAAATCATTTCAAATTCTTAGGTCCTTCTAACTATACGCTACCCTCTTCCAATAGATGTCTATTGGAAATTCCATCCCACAGCTCATCCTTCATAGGCAATTCATTTAGGATTTCCGCCATTAGGCTGTGGAATAAGCTGCCTGAGTCTATACGATTGGCTTCCTCCCTATTGTCTTTTAAAACTCTTCTATATAAATATTTCCTTACCTTACATATCCTGATCAATCGTGACCTGTGTAATTCTTGTATCTCCTCTTCTTTTTGTATATTATGTAATTCACTATTTGTTGTTCATGAATCTGTAAGATTAGCTTTTTAGTTTTATTTAGTTATTAATTTTGTTTTTTTTTTTTTCTCTAGATTAAGGTTTTACAGATTAATATATATATTTTGTTTTTTTATATAACTTCTGGTTATGCACTTCTTGCACTCATCATTTTTTATTTATTGTTTTCTTTTCTTACTAGGGTTGCCTGGAAGAGATCGCTTGTTAGCGATAAGGCCGCCCGTTGCATCCCTTGTATTGCGTTATTTGTGTTTCTTTCTAGCAACGAAGTGTGAATAAATAAATAATAAATAAATACAATCGTTTAAGAAGAAAGATACTTTTATTATGTATCGTTCAAGTGTAGTGTAGTGTATGCGAAGTTAGGAAAGAAAAGAAAGTATTTATTTAATGATACTTTCTCCTTTTTTGTGATCTAAACTACGTAAATATTTAAATACTTGTTGTCCTTACAGATTAAAAAAAAATATTATTAATTCACAAATCCACATTTGTTTAATTATTTCATGTAATTTAAGTGTTTTTTATATTTACTTTATTAATTTATTTTATTGATAAACACTTTAAAGATAACTATTTAAAAAAATGATCTTTATTCCGAGTTATTGGACATTGTACAAGGGATAATGATGGCAGTAAGTTAAGCTTGTGGGTTTTGCGATTAAAAAGTGATATAGAGTTTCTTCTCGTCCGTCCTTATAAACTATATTTTGATTTAATGTAATAAGGTAACTACAATAGTGTAAAAAAAGTTGTTAAGATCAATTATTTTATTAAAAAAGACACACAATTATCAACCATATAAAATGTATGCATTAAACTTTTACGTCTATTCGGTTATCAATCTAAATCACAGTTAAAATTGGAGTAGACTTCAAATATAGACTCTCGAATGATCGCTGGGACAAAACAATTTCAATGAAATCCCTTACTATGAAATTGCGACAATTTTCCAAATTCTTCACTTTTTTAGTCACGGAAGCGTTTTAAATCTGGAAATACCAATGGGTTATTTGATTAAATTTTAGAAATTAGTTCAGATTATTTATTGGTGACTACACAAATTTAAATAAAATTCAAATTGAACATTCATAATTTCATGACCCGCCAACACGTTTGTTTAATCAAGATGGCGTCAGTCTCTAGGACCATATTACATTATACAAATAAACAAATATTTTTTCGATTAAAAACAGAAATAAAACTCCAATTAATTAGATAGGTAATGAAATACTAATGTGGTACGCTAGCGTCTATGCAATATGTACCGTTTTCGAGCCTTTTTTAAAGCTACAAATGGCCGATAAGGAAGGTGCTGCGCAAAATTGTCGAAGGTGGCTTTTTCTTGTTTCGGCCAAGGCTCTTATTGGGTCATATATGATATATATTACGAAGACGGAAGCCTTTGCATATACAAAATCGTGTGTGTATGTTGTTTGCCCACATTAAACATTAAAGTCATTTATTAAAAAGATTGTATGTTTCATTTGATTTGCTTCGCTTTGATAAAACGCGAATGAAAATCTGTGAATTTAAAACTGTCAAAACAAACGGTGACTCTGTGGGATTCAAAAACTAAACTTATCATTCGAATTAATATTTTTAAATATTTCGAAAATCGAACATAATAGTAGTAGCTGCTTTATTAAGTCCGATTGTAGAGCTAGGTTGAAATATTCCGCTATTTTTCACAGTGACAGTTACAGCTGTAATTTCATACTCTTTCAAATGCACGGTATTCATTCTCTGTGCGAATATGAGATAAGTATTAGAATCCTGGGTTCATTCACCTTGTCTCTTTGTTCCAACGATTATAGGATTGAAATGATCAAAAAGGGGAAAATTTCAGTTGAATAAGATAATATTTAAAAGCCAGAAAGGTCATTTGTTAAAACAGTGACAAAAATCATACATAAGAACTAGGTGAACTGAAGCTAGAATTTTAATTCAAATTGGGTTTTATATTGTGGCTGCATTTTGACAGTGGACATGTACAAATATACTGATTATTAAGACAGACCACTGCCCCATGATAGTTGGTGGTAATACCCGTTAATATAGTTGTATAATAGATTATAGATACATAGTTTTTTGTATTAAAATCCTTTTTTTAAATTATGATTTTGTAAAACATTTTTGACGTAAACTTTCTAGTACTGTATAGTAGTCGTGAGAGCACTGGCTTCATCATCTCAGAGGTTGTCGTTCTGTCAATGTGCGTATTTAACACTCGCTCGGTGAAGGATAACACCGGCATACTGAAGAACCATACAGGAAACAATAAAAGCTGATCATCTACTTGTTTATTAAAAAAAACAAATGAAGACGTAACAGATACAAACCTGAGGCTCAAAATTAAAATATTGTTGCAGTGACAGATATAATATGTTTTTGTGTATACTCGCTAATGATGTTTATCTTTAAACACAATGTTAAAAACAAGATGATCGTTATAATTTATAGTTTTTATGTCAAGTAACACCGACTGAATATGCAACAAAGATGAGTTGCCGGGTAAATTAACATGTTATTATAGGGCATCCCCATTTACATTAGCATCAAATGGAAATAAACCCTGGAACAATTCCAAGGATGCGATGATTTCGATTTCTCGACGTTTCAAAATGATCTCAGCGAAATGCAAATTACGCGGTCCTAACGTACCTTGCCTTGTTACTTGAGACGTAGTTTATAGCTTACGATTCTTTGGTATAAATTTTGTCTGTTAACGATTAATTTATATAAACTCAATATTATTTATTTCTTAACATCTTTACACATATAAATAATACATTTGAATTAAGGTGGTAATATAGTTTACTTTTTAATACATATAAATAAAATTGAATCGAATACAAATACCAGTAATTTTTTATTTCATCCTTGAACTTTGAGGACATGTTTAATAGAGAATATTTAAAAGGAAAAATCTAAAAACCAGTTTTTTCCGGAATAGTACATACACATGGAAAAGCACGCAATCCATATGGTTATGATTATCTTAGTAATAAAAGTATCCTAAATATTGTATTAGTTGTAAAATATAAAACAAAACAAGACAGTTTTTTTTACCATGTAGGCACATTGCAATGCACCAGACTGTAGGCCAATTAAAAAAAATATATTATCATCATAGGCGAAAAATAGCATTCGCCGCTAGTATAAAACATAACTTAATCCTCAGATACAAACCTTTTTCTAATTGTACATATATGTAATACGAAATGATAATAAACATGTACAACTGATTTTAATGGAGCAGTTAGCTTAAGGGCGTGGTGCTCGTGCTATCATAATTCATATAATATGTATAGATTTTTATATCTATTTATAAAAAACATCATATCATTATGGCTAAACCAAAAATGGTCTCCAAATTTTTTGGAAACTTATACATATTATTACAGATACGTAGCCCTCTATTTTCAGTTCAACTTCGCTTCAATACCAGATCAATTAAAATAGTTCAAGTGGGTTTTTTTCAAGTTGAAATAATATCCGGATAAACGCCGTTCTCTGACTTCCAGTAATTGTAATATAAACTAAAGACTACTACCATACATAAAAGATACCATTTTAATAATTTACCAATATAAGGAAGAAATACCATCACAAAACTCGACCGCTTTTTCTCGGATAGATATCGTAAAGAGAATAACAACGAATCGTATGTAATAAAATTCCCTTCGAAGTGCAATTTGAGATTCAATCAGCTTCTTCTGAACATTGTCTTCTCCGATTGATAAAAACTGTGTAAATTCATCGGCTTTGTATAAATAAGATTTTTCTTCGCCACGACTTCAATAAAGGTTCCTGGATTAATTGTCTTTTAATATTTCTTTGTCTTTGAAGAAACATATTTTGACTTTCTGTAACATAGTACTTTGTATGGTAATGTTTTTAATAACACATTATTTAACCGATTGACGACTATTTTAACTGACATATAGTAACAGCTTCTGTTCTCATTGAACCATGGTTAATGTCACTATGATTAGTATCTTCTATTGACATGACATAAATGAGAGATCTTGTACTCTTCCTTACATAAATCATAGGCTATGTCTCGATTTACAAGCAATTATATTTTTTAATACCACTTGGGCAAAACAGGGAAAAAGAAAGAGAGGTAGACGTGTGGCAAGCTGGGAAGCCAAAAAATAAAAATAAACAGCTGGTCCCAACTGGATCCAAGTAGCTCAATCGAGAGAAGACTGCCTATCTTTGGAGGCCTTCACCTATAGTGGAGTTTTTACAGAAGAATAATAGTTTAAAAGTAGGAAAAACTAACACAAAAAAATTTAGGATACAAATTAATTACTAACAAAACTAACACTAGTATGTAAGTAAACTTAATTAATCCAACTTCTTGTTTTGATGTATTGTGTGTGAATTAAATGGCTTTTTTATTTTATTTATTTATTTATATTTTTTAATATAAAACTATAAAAAGGGACCTCACCTATGTTAATAATCAAACGAATGGTACTCTCTAATCTTAAGTTTATTGGATCGGAAATACCTCGACGGGTAGCTAATCTCACATCTCAGCGAAGGGCGGAATTTCGCACTAAGTTTTTGCAACCCATTATTGTTTCGTCGGCAATCGAAATAAGATCGCGTTATACTAAAGCCCAAACCCAATAATTAATCCAAAATCTCAGATTGTTTTTAATCAAAGATTGTGGATTAATTATTATTTATTAGGTATATTTCCGTGACAGTCGATGGATCTCCGATCTTCCATAAACATACCTTACGAAGACAATACATTTTTGGCGCCGGATAGAATGCAATCTCTTCGCTCTTTACATGCATTGATAGTCAATATAAATAAAAAAAGTGAATAAAACAGTCTAAATAATATTAAAATATACATATCTATGTTTAAAACATATCAAATAGCATTTCAATTATTTAAAAAACTGGTGTAGGTAAGTTAAAATCTTAAGATAGGATATAGGCACAGTTGATCTGTAATTTTCATGCAAAGGTCCACATACACCGATCCGGCGTACGATGAATAGCTTCTATTGACAGATGGCTATCACAATCCGTCGATTGGTTATTGGCACTATTTTATCAATATTTGGATTAAGATGTCTATCTCAGATGGTCAAAAATGGATTGAGACAGCTAATTGGGTTTGGACGTCATTTGGTCAATTACTATACTATCTACTAATCGGATAGTCTTATATTTAGACAGTACTGTATTGACTACATAAAATATATAAATAAGTGAAGTTTACTATTAGATAAATTATACTCTATACGATGAAACACAAAGCCCTTTTAGCTGGGTTGTATCTATTTTAACGGACCATTAATTATTGTATGAAACGACGTCAACGCCGCACTGACACGTCACCACGATTAAATACCGATTTTCCATACATTTATCATATTCATAGTAAATAATTGTTTACGGGAACTGCAGTATGAAATGTTCAAAAACTTCACTGGTAGACACATTTCTGGGGCATATTTAATTACTAACTTTAGTTTTGATATATAACTTTTAAGGCATGGTTTAGAGGACATAACTATTAATTTTATATTTCATTATTTATCGAAGTATCTATAATAGAATTATAGAGTTGACGAAACTCATTTATACTAGAGCTTAGTCTTTTGAGTAATAAGCGATTTGGTTTGACAAATCAAACAATAAAACATAAACATGCGAGTAAATAGGGATTCAGAAATAACATTTAAACCTTCACTAATATAAACGAATGGAACACGTAAAATCGTGCAGTTACAAAAAACCGGGTTCCGCTATGTTTCATAAAAAAATCACATGTTCGCTTATGTATTCCGCTGTGTTATTGTTCCTCGCCTTATTTACGACTCTGAAACTATGAATAAATAATACCATCTTGTTACTCGAGTTATAAAAAAGTAAAACCAATTACCTTTCCAGCGTCTTTGCCGTAAGTTAATGAAAATAATATTTTGCATTGCGACGAGAGATATTAAATTATCTTGGTTGTTTTTTAAGCTATAAACTGAATGTTGTAAGGAATAAGGTTTACGCAGTTCTAGAATACATTTTAAGCTTTTGCAAGGACAGAACTATATGATTTCATGATCCATTGGAATTCCTGTCATAATTGAAACCTGCATATTGATAATAAGCATTGCCGTACAGCAAGGAAATGCTGGTTTTATACGTACAGGACCTTTGGGGCATCGGCGGCCTTATGGATGGAGAACAAGGCATTCGCCCGAAGCTTCGCTCTTGTAGGTTTGCTCAAGCAATTTAAAAATATATCGATTTTTTAACTATATTTTTTTACATTTTATTTTTTGTTTTTTTATCCTTAATTACTTATTAAAGTAACGTAGCGGTAAATTAAAATAAAATCAGTTAAGTAATTCATTCTTTCAAAATAATTAAACAATTAATTATGTAGAACATGATAAATATCTATACCAAACAACCAGACCTACTTAGGTTTAAAAGACATTTAATCTCATAAAAGACATTAGCCACTTACATGAGAACACTTATATGCTAACGTTACAATTGGTAAGTTGAGAAAAAAAAAGAGAAACTTGGTAGAACTTGGATGAACTTTCATTTCCGTAGATTTGCATCACTCAATAGATGGTCTTTTAATCTTGATTTAAATATTGCTAGGCTACCTGCACTTTTTATATTTTTTTACTTTACTTTCGCATCACATACTTTTCACAACAAATAATAAAAATAATTTATTAATGTAGGTAACATAATGTACACTTATGAACGTCAAAAAAGAAATATACGTTGAAAGCTTAAATGTAAATTAGACATTTACTGCTCAAATCAAGGGCGTAGAACGGTAGATAAGAACTGACAATGAACTCCCCACCTCTCTTTTTTCAATAGGGATAAGGACAATAGGGCATCGTAAAGACCAAAATCTGACCTCGCAATGTGTAAGGCTGCCTCTGCAGTTAGGACACCGTATTTTAATTTACTTTTCTATTTATATATTTATAATTATTAATTAAAATCGTATTATTTTACCATGGACGGCAAACATTCAAAATGTAAATTTGTGATAATTCTTTCTCAGATGTTAAAGATATTTTAAAGAACGCTATTAGTGTATTACTGTCATTTTCTGAAGATTTGAATAGTTAAAACTTTTATAGAACTTCGAGAAGTTATTAATTATCAATAGTTTCACAATTCTAAAATTCTATTATTTGAATAAGACTGTTTTCAAGAGAGTTAAAACCCTTCTCTAGTTAGTGTTTGAAGATGACTACAGTATTTTAGATCTAGGAATTTAAGCTAAGTATTTCATAGTTAACGAAGAGATATTGATTAGAATTTCATAGTTAAGTTACCGAATTAATTAATAGAAACCATCAACGTTTTTGGCTAGAAGTAGCGCTGCAAGATTAATACAACGACAAAGATTACATAATATTATTTGGTAAAAAAATACTTATGAGTAAACTGGTTTGTAAATGGTTTAAGCATTGCTTGTAAAGAAAATCTGCCGACGAGAAGTATTAAGTACGCTTTTTGTTATCATCAGTATGATTTGGAAATAATTTCAGCTCGTAAATTAGTAATTGGTGTATTTCAAAGAAAATACACTCGATATCGAAGAACTTGTAATATAAATAAATCAGTTATGCGTATGGCCATTCGAAAAAAAGAAAGTGTATATATACATATAAATACTATAAGAAATACACTTACATATTTTTGGTTTCTTCATATCTTTGTAGGCAGTGTCTACAGTAGTTATTTTATACGCCCTTGGCGTTTTCAAAACTAATATATGTAAATCTAAATAATTTGACACCTCTAGTACATATAAAATAAAATACACGTTTATCGCAACCCTTGTTTTGGTCTTTTGACGTCGACATTATGAATAAACTGTATGCTTATATTTTCTATGACCAAGTGGCTGTCTTCTTCTGTTTTTGTGAGATCCATTCTCATTCTTAGCAAATTTAGTGATTAGAAACGCAGCTATCGTCAAAAACAGGAGTACTAGAGTACATTCGAATCCTGAGATTACATAAAGCAACTCACCTACGATTAGCGTGAGCAGCACGTCTGAGTACGTTAAATAACTTAGTAACTTAGTCGCATATGGTGTTTAACTTAGCCCAGAGTTCTATTCCATCTCTATTTCAGGTTTGTAGTGAATTGATAAAACATCTTTTAAAAATGGAACAAAATGCGTAGGTATTCGCTATTGGCGGGAGTTCGGACAATGGCCATTGTTAGTTTATTCAATTGAATATAGATGATATTTTTAACATAATATATATGTAACTATTTTTGTCACCAACCCTTTAATTTGCATTGATATTTTCCATTTACCTTTGCCCTAGGGACGGAGAATAATATTCACACTTTAATATTACCTATTTACATATTTTCCATGAAGTTTTTGTTCGGGACAAGGGACAAATAAATGACTCTTAATCCTCGATTTGTTTGACATTATCTATGTTTTAGAAATTGTACTTTAATCTGGGTCTCAATAATAATTAATGTGAACATTATTAATAGGGTATTAGGCATACTATGTGTTGTACTCTCTGTGCCTGTCACACTAATTAACTAACTAAGACAATTGGCAGTTTCTTCATGATGTTTTCGTTCTGTATAATCAAGCGTTGTATGTGCACTTAATAATAATAGTCTATTTTAAAAGCGTTTCAAACTATCTAACTAATTATACTACATCTAACCAGCTACCAACATTTAATTACTTAACGAATTTGAATGTGTTTAATTGACCCCTGGTTTTAAATTACAGCTCAAACAACAGAGCAACTATTTGTCACAATTGTTTGGGATACGACATCAAATAAAAACGTTCCGTTTGACGTTAAAATTTGGTTTTGCTACTGACATTGGTGAGTACGATAAAATAATAATATAACTGTCACAATGGCGTTACGTTACGCCACTGTCATTATACGTCCTAGAACTTATAAATTAACGAGCTGTTTTGACTAAAGTCCTTTGCCTTTCCCATTAATTACTTAATGTGTTAATAAATAATATACGGGACGTTCGAATTTTAATAATTAGCCTAGCGATCGTGGGTCCTTCAAAGTCTTACCTTGAAAAAATACGTCATAATCAAGTATAAATAGAATATAGATGTTGTCTTTAGTCTGAAATAATCTGAGCCCATTACATTAGTATCAAGTAGGTCACAACACCTCGGAGTTAAAAGAAAGCATTAGTAAAGCGATGTTTTCTTTGTCCCCTTCCAGTTGACCCGTTTGCTCACTGCACTGTTATTTCAGCTTTCAATTAATATTGACACCTGGGACTTAGTTATTTTTAGTTTTCATCTTAACTAACATTGCCGTATAGATTTCATTGTACATAATATAAAAATTGAAATGAATAAACACAAGAATATATTTTCTGAAGAGTATACTACAAGAAATTTGGCCAGGAATGAGGTAAAACGGGTTCAGATAAAAACGTTTCAACTTAATTATCATAAAGAAATAAATGCCGTTAATTGGGTTATTATGAATCAGGAATAGAGGATGATAACCGGATTATTATTACCACGTTAATTAAGACGTAAGAGTCTTTTGAAGTATTAAACAGTTCGCAAAGTTATTTCAAAAATATATTAATAAGAACTGCTACAAGAAAAGACCATTATTTTTTTCTTAATAATAGAATATAATCTTTGTTCGTATTAAGTAGCCCATAGACCATTATGATAGTGCGATCAAACATTGTTAAGCATTTCCGTCAACAAGGATGTTTGATCTAATGATCGTTTATGAGGCTGAAGGGGCCATTGGGAATGGATTAGAAATATGTACTAGGACTATGTTCAGTAAAAAATAATTATTTTAATGAAAAAAACCCAATCATAGAATCAAGATTAACGACAGAATTTAATTAAATTCAGTATATAATAAGTTTTGTTTTTAACATATTTCTCTGAGTCTAATATTATAAAAATAACTTCGAACATATTTACCCAGGTACACATTATTACTAAAGAAAAGGACCTGAAAGAATCGCAGATCGACATTTCTTTCGGGATGTCAATACAATTAGGAAATGTCTGTTTTTTCATTGCTATAGGCCGGTAGTTCTCGAGCCATTTGTCAACGTGCCTTTTTATTGGGCTTGTTATAGGTTTTCCTTATTTTTTCACTTTCCGCTGACTCGATCTCGATTGAAGAAACAAAAATGAATGACTTCCGAAGTTTCCTCATTGCGGTGGGTCTTTGTGTTAGATTTACGATACATTGATATTGCTTGGTTCTAAATAGTTTGTTAGGTATGTTGTGTTATTCAGAAAAACGAGATGGTTTGGAAAGAGGAAAAGTCGATAATCAAAGTTAAGCAACGCCTCTCATGGTTCGAATCTTGATGGGTACTAAAACACCAACGTTCGATGATCAAAGTTAAACCAGGGTTGTCATATCTATTTAGATGAGCCTACGTTTTGAAAGACTTTTGTGTCTATTGGTCGAATCGAATCTAAGCTATAGAACAAATAAGTATACAATTTAATAGCAAAATTAAGAGTATTTAGTGTTGGTTCTATGAAAAACCTTAAAGGACAAGGACATATTTCAAGATTGAGGCAATCCCCTAGGAGTCCGGTTAAATAAAACTGACCAAGCGAATAATGTCACATTACAATGCATTGGCTGTCGGTGGAGGATTACTAGAATGTGTGTAATGGCCCGAAGACGAGAAATATATATGTGGACATGCCGTACGAAAAACAAATTTCAAAGTATTGAATATAAAATTAAAAAAATAGAGAATATTAAAAAAAACAAACTGATCATGATGTACCTGTCACAGCCAACTAGCTAAATCTGTTCCATTAACCATATATTAATAATGTGAATTTGACTCAAGCAGTTTAATTTTAAACGAAATATTATTTAATTCATATGTTCCATCATTTTCATTTCTGCCCAATAATGAGTCTATCGTACGTTTGGCCTAAGCATTAGACAACCAGTTTATTAAATGTTGTAACAAAAGCTACGGCTGAATATCTTTCGGGCTGTTTCAACGGCACCGTTTAGTTAAAATGTTAGGCTGTTAATTGAACGGCTAGCTAGTTAGCTACGATATTAAAACTATAACACTCGGCTCAGTACTTTAAAACCAAATCTATGGTGAGATAATAAATACTTCTAGTATTTACTATCGCAGTTAATTAATTGACTACCCGGTCAGTCACGAAATAAAAAAGACTACATTTTTTACGACGGCTTATACATAATTACTATAAACCACTGTGATTTTTAAATAGCGAAAAAATAGAGGAAATAAGCTAATATAAAAAAGTATATAATAATAATAATAAAAGCCCTTTATTCGCTGACCATTTCGCTTAAATGCTATTCTTATCAAACTATATAAATATTACTATATTCCTAAATCTATTTACATAGAAAAAACAATAATTTATTCTTAACCGCCCTGGTCAGGTTGTCCGTCGACATAGGCCTCCCCCAATTGTTTCCATGTCCTATCCTTGGCAGACCTTGGCAGAACAATTATTAAGCTGCCCAAAGTGCCAAAGAAAAAAAGGAAAAGACAGTAATGGAGAGATTTGGAGGAGTTTGCTAAAATAGGGCACACAGAAAACATGAAAATAATTTGATGATAGATAATAGAATATAAAATTGTTTTGTTGTCATTTTTTTTATATTACAGCGTACAAAAATACATATAACCCTTAAATTTCACCTTCTAAGATCTATCCCTATTTTTTATTTGTTACTTAAAACTTATGACTTGAACTCTGAGATTTATATAGAGACAAAAATTACAGTAAAACCTAAAAAGTTTTCTTCTCAGACTTTTGAGTAAGGTAAAAAAGGTAAGCTAAGTAAAATCACATAACGAAGTTCGCGGGGGCAGCTAGTCACATATAATTTTCTAGTTGTTTAAATAACCTGAAAATGTAAAGTGACTTCACGAGAATTACAGTGGTGGAATAATTGAAATAAGTTGCTCCTTTGACAACGTATCATCTGAAGAATGCTTTAACGAGAATAATTAATTATTCATGACATATAATAAAACGAATGTTACGAGGAATGTTACATTGGAATGAAAAAATACAATTTTTATTACAGTTTATTATATTTAGGAATTGGGAACATTGTTAGAGTTGCGGTTTAGCGAGCCTCTCTCAACTATTAGGTCGAGCGAATAAACCTCTGTTATTCACAAATGGATATGCATTTCAAAGAGCGCATTAACATTTTTTGGTTGACCATTTATATGCCTATAAAGATTTTTAATCAATACTGACATTTGAACACATACAATCTTTTGCGTAGACAAAAATTGCTCCATATTTCAAAATACATGAGTATCGGGACTGGCAGAGTAATAGATAAAAAAATTATTTCTAAGAAAACATAAGGTTATTTTAAAGGCTCAAGATATTTGTTCACTAATGGTTTTAACCTTAAGGTTAAAACCATTAGTGAACGATACGATCAATTGTTATTTAAATAACAATTGATCGTTCACACTCTCGTATCCTGACATGTCAATTAAGTGGAGTACAGATTTGTCAGTATTATGGTAGAGGTCCTAAAGAGAATATTATTTTTATATGAAGCTTTTTCTCTATTAATTTATGGTGAATAAATAACTTAACGGAATGGAATATGTAACCGTTAATTTGAAATAAACGGATGTAATTCTTGCCTAAGCAAATGAATATCGGAGTATCCTGTATGTCTAGCGTAGAAATCTCAATCGATCGGCCAATCACAAGGGATCTAATTGGATGAATAGCATATGAGGTTTTAATGTGACTCGTTGTTTTACTTTCTGTATATAACGAGATTTGACAGTTTTGCGTTTTAATACCTTATGTTATTAATTTTTAACGTGTTTTTAGAACTCTCTTAAAGAACGGGGGTGATTTTTGACACCGGGCTGAAACCATCACTCGTAGATGATTGATGATTTGACGTAAGTATATATTTTTTGATCCATCACTATAATTTCAACAGTTGACTCTAATTACAATCTCAATATAACATAAATTCCTCGTTAAAAAAATCACAATGTCACCTCTCAATTTTTTTTGAATTTCATTTTTATCAAATAACGGAGAGTATTATGGCATCAAAAAATAATTGAATAACATCACATTAGCTTGGCCGAAATCAGCTATTAGCAGTATTTTATGAAATATTGTATGTATTACGAGTTATTTATATAAAAAGCTGTGGTGTTGTGTACGTCTCATTTCCCAAGAACTTCGAGCATACGTTTCCAAAGTCGACCAGGAAATTTAATAAATAAATCGAACAATAAATTTTACACTTTAAAATATATAGTACGTAACAATTCATAAAAAATCATGTAAATTTAAATCAAACGTAGTTTAGCAACCAATTAGATGCTATGTTATGATTTTATTGAAAATGATGCTTAAATCAACAGATCAACGAATACTAACGATAGTTAACAATAAAACCACAATAATTACCATGAATATACATGAAAAGTTATTAAGCTCTATATATCTTTGTAGATAACCATGAAGCTTAAAGTTATTATTATTATTAGTCATAGTATTGAGCGGTCAGGGGGCAATCCTCAAACTTAAGTTCGTGTGTGAACCAGCTATAATATTTTTTTTAATCGAAAGAAGATCTAAAGTACGACATCGTAAGCAGGCCGACGAATATCGACAGATATCAAGAATGTATACTTTAATATATGTATAAAAAGGAAAAAAAATAATTACTCGCGACCTTTAAATTTTTACTGCCCGGCCTTTTGTGAAAAAGTACGTTCTTGAAAGTCCTACCTAAATATGTAATTTATTACAGAATATAGAATTCAACTATACCTGAAAATAAATCCTATACAAGTTAGGCCATAAGACAAAAGTTACTCCGAGCGCGAAGTTGTCTGAATAACTCAACAAATCTACGTTATGAAACTTTCTGAAATTTATGTTTAAAATTTTTAATTTATAACATCCTGTGTCAACATTAAAATATATCACAAACGTATTTTATTTTTTTTAATATTCTTATGGTTGTTATTACCACAGACTTCATAGCAAAGTAATAATTGATTTTAATATCAGGTTTTCTACGAGATTATTTCAAATTTTTCGGGATTCAATATATTCTGATTGATCGTAATAAGGTACAAACAAATATAAAATGTCTGGGAATGGTTATACCTAAGTGTAAACACAATACAAAATTTCCACATTTTTTGCCGTACTATAATTTACCTATCCGTAAGTAAGACACAAACAAACACAAACACACTAACACTCCAATTCCATGCTATAAACTCTAACACTATTTGTATAGTAATTTGTTTTCTTCGATAATATATTTTATTGAGTCATAAATATAGTCAATTAATCATAAATATATATTTTCTAGCGAAAACTATTATTTAACGATTATGCATTCCTCACTCAACGAATAAGTATCGTAATACAGCGAGGAAATGCCAGATATACATTGGATATGGTTTAATAATATTTTTTACTATCGATCTTAAGATTACTCTATATTTGTGTGTTATGAATTAAATAATAAAATAGATATTCAAATATCTAGTTCCCTATATCGATTCCGTAAATTCACACACCACGTACGTATCCCTATGAGACGAATAATAAGCATCGCGAAGATATTTACAGGGAAATAAAAATGTTTTTGACGCTATTTTTATAGTACTCCTTTGTGGTGTGAATATAAAGCCTCGAAGCCTACGTGTTTTCAGCATTTCTTTTCGCCAAATTGAAATTTTACGACGCGCCAAATGAAATGGGATTATTTGGTTTACCACTGTCATATTTAGAAAGTGATTTGTATTTTTCTCGAAAGGGATACATAATTAAGTATGTTATTCATAAAATGGTAGTTATATAAACCTGCTACGAAAAGAAGAACAAATTAATATAATATGATGACACGTTCGTCGCGTCCAAGCACCTGAGTGGAAAAAAAAGCAGATAGGTAGTCAGTATGCTATATCCCGTCGAGTCAACGTGACATCACGCCTATGTCCCTTCTCCTAAAAATAACATCAGGTTACCATGCAAAATTCCACTAACACGATGTGAAGTGTTAATTGGCATTAATAACAACTTGCAAAATCTTTTCCAACTATTAAAGATTCTTCTTCTTTGTAGTTATCTTATCGTATCTTCCGCTTAAATCAGCTTGGATTAATATATGTAGTATGGACTGAATTTCCGCACTATAAATGAAACAAACATTTTGTCCAGTGTGCATAAAGACCTGGTTAACTAAGCCTAACTCGTTCGAGCTCAGAAGTTTCCTAGGCACTTCGCAGGCTTCTCGGAGCTACCCCGACTTATACCTACCATAATCATTATCAAGACTCGGTCCTCTCCTAACAATATGGCCATAGTAGCTAAGTACCCGTTTTTATTTGATAGTCTTGTGGTGTGTGGTGATCTTAAGTTGGTTGCATGGTATTGGCAACATTCATCTTGTTAAAGATAATATACTAATTTATTGGTTAAGCTAAACCAACCATTCTTATTTAGCTCACACATTTCACAGAAAAAAGGCACTGATCACACACTACATGTATGTACTAATGTTTGCCGCCATTTGTATAAAACTCATGTTTAAAACTAATCATTAATTCGATAGCTTTCAGTGATTTTAAAATTAAAATGTTAAATACACAGATAAACAAACAGATCACGGAATAATTTGCAATAACAAACTAAGCCCTAACGCTGGATTTGAATCATTAAGCAGGGCCATTAGCGAATTAATCGTAATCACTGAGGTAATTATAAATTCAAATAATAATATTTCACGCGCGCCATACCTCGCTTGAGTTACAATTTATGAAGTGATCAGCTATGCTAGTGGCTCTCAACATTTCATTGGCCCAGTAATTAAAAAAAAATTAAACTGTCAAAATTACTTAAGCACCAAGAAGCTAATTATATTACGTATATAAAGCACACTTGAGTGCTTGCAGGGTGCGCTAGTTAAGCGTGTAATTTTCATGCTTAATGTCATGATTGGAACTTAAATTTAAGAAGTCGGCTTCTGTCAAAGATGATCCAGACTATTAAATAAAAACAAATATCACAAAACAGATACTGAGTTTTGGACTAAGGATTTTTATACTGAAACTTAAATGTAATTGTTAAATCATTTTTCGAATTAATATTAAACACAAATCATCATCGAGATTAATATAAAATTTCTTTAGAGGAAGGAAAACTGTCATACGCACTTAATTCTCCAGTAAATATTGGGTACAATAAAACTATGTATATAGGTTATGTGTTACAGAATACCAAAGTTGAGAAATGTACCCTGACATATCAAATGTACTCAAAGACCGAAAATAGGTGTTCTTGGAGATGCCTATTTTCTTCGTCCAGCTAGCCGTGGTAATCTATAATATTTTATTAATACATTTTTATACCTTTTTAAAAAAATTAACCGAGAAATCAATGCATCTACAGATATACAATTAAGATAGCCTAGGATCTACCCAATACCATCCAGTAAAACAAGAAACATTTGAGAAATCCTGTCCATCCGTAGCGGAAAGTTAAGGCCACAACTAACTCTAAAATATGGCCCTAATCTCCTCCCAATTAATACATCGAATCCTTGCATACTCAACTACGGTTGTGATCGGTTTAAATATTTAATCGAATGATATATTCCACCTACCACCACTATGTGGAACCAGCTTTCCTTTGAAGAATTACGTACCAATTTTTAATTCTTAAAAGGCCTGCAACGCACTCGCGAGCCATGGGCTGGCATCGCTTCATCAAATTAGACTCCTACCAGTTTACCTTTGCTTTATTAAATATAAATAACAATGTTTGCATTAGATAATATTGCTACGTAAAATCTTATAGCGTCGGTAAAATAAATTCTTCTCATATAAATATTTTACCAGTTGTCTCAAACTTAGTAATACCAAGAATGAAAAAAACTATGTAGGTTTTACATTTATAGAATTTAGATTCAGATTTTTACTTTTATTATTAACCTTCAAGCTTAAGCATCTTGCTAGCCATGAGATCTAAACTTTTAAGTGCTATAGACATTCAAATGAAGTATGGAGTTTCCTAAGAAACACTTGATTAGCCTATCTTGCGTTGGCAAGTACACTACGCGGAACCCGTACCACGTAAAAATCACTAACCTTATCCAGACTCATAGTTGTTTGAGACCACTATAAATTATACATATAATTTTTTTAATGAATTTTTTTTTGAAAATGAAAATTTTTAATGAATTTCTTTAATATTATATTTTGTATTTAAATGACTCGATATTTTGAGTACTAAAGTTGGTGTAAGAGGCATGGAATGGATGAGGAAATCGCAAGACTTATTTATTAGACTTATATATTAATAAAGTATAATAAATACCTACCACATACTGAAGAAGTACGAAGATCCAAAGAAACTTGTAAGATTGGCACGCGAAAACTTTGGCTTGAAATTCGCAAGTGCTGGTAGTAGGGCCTGCATTGTATCAGGATAACAAACACATCATACCATTTGCATTATAATCTCTGAACAAAGCGCCAAGATATTTGTACGAACAAATCGGAGATACAGTGCGCCAAAGGTGATTTGCATATATTACATGAATTTGAACTGTTACAGCAAAACAGTATATTGTCGAGATAGCGAAAAGCAAACAAATTCGGCATAAGTTTTTATTTCTATTTTTATCACTTTTGGGGTTATATCTATTTTGGATTGTGTGGTTTGAAAATGTGCTAGTCAACAATACTTTTATTACAATACGGTAATTGAAGTAACTCTTTTCTTGAAGGACCCATAGTTGCATTGGGTTGGAAATAATTCAGTGGGCAGCAGGTTTGTTTTTATTTTTGGTACTAAAATAGTTCTTTGAAAAGATAGTAAATTGTTTTTTTAATAATATAGGGTATAGAATATATACTGAAAATACTACTAGTACTATTTCGAGAGGGTTCCATCAACCCGCCAATAGACTATAGCTGAAACTGAAAGTATCGCAAAACAAGTTTTAAGCAAAAGAGATATCCTAAAAAGGCTAATTATATGAGTACTTGAATCAGAAAATGCACGTAACTTTCAAGATAAAAACCATCTTGAGGTGGAAATCAAATCAATCGGCCCGAGAGGCAAACATTTTCTAATATTTTCTCGGAAAATATTCCGATAGAATCGTCCCGTCGCTTCCCAGATTATTTAAGTAGGACAGGAGTAGTTGAATTATTTGAACGCTCCACTTGAAATTTTTAAAGGAAAATAAGAATTTGATTTATGAATCTCCTTAGACTTGCCTATATTCCGTCAAAGGTCGGAATTGCTTTTCGATATTTTGTTTTTGCAACTGATGTTATTAGTTGTGAACTTGGATGGGACTAGTTAAGTGTAGATGATTGGAAAATACATACATTTGACACTTGTCATGTTATGCATGTCCCATGTTATTTATATCCTATAAAATATTTAAACTCATTATTTAAACAATATACAAAACGACTGTAGGTCTATTTATGTTACATGTTAATAAAATAAATATTTATTACATCATTGTGACGCAGTAAAAATTAGCATAAAAACATTAGTACAAAAATACAAGAAAATTCGTTGGCAAAATCTTTTTTCACTATAAATTCTATCGGCTTAACATTATTTCAAAAACGTTCAATTCATTTTTCATAAAAAAATCCAATCCTCACAATCTATATTTTTACACAGAATAATAAGGAGCACATGCGTTACATTTTTCGCGGCTTATTTTATGTCATCGGCATTTATTATCTATGATATTGAAATATGCCGCGGGGTAAAAATACAGTGGGGAAGATTTAAGAACACAAATGGACTTACATGTGAATTAGTGACAGAAAATAAGACTGGCTTGGGTCTCGTGACCAGGCAATATAATTATTTAAAAAAAGTGACGCGGGGTTTGTTCACAGATGCAAAACGATTTTTTTATACTATAACTTCACTGTTGAAACAAAAATAAAAATAAAAACGTGTGCATTTTTATAAACGTATGCAATTATAATTATTTATTTAATTGTTATTTATGCAGTTTTTTTTTTTTATTCAAGTATTCTACTACTCTACCAGACTCAGACTAACACGCCTATATAGTCTGTCTTACCTTACGCTGCGTCACCGATTTCGTCAGTGAATATGCAGTTACCGATCACGCCAAACCGATGTGGGACGAAGAATGAGATCTGTCTCGCTTTAACGCCTATTGGCCGCACCTGTATTACGTCATCGTGTGTTAGGTTTATTTTCGATATGGTATTTCTTGATTTGGTCGCCGCACTCAAAGCCCACATAAAATCTGTGCAATAGCTTAACAATTTAAATAAAAAATAATATTCAAACATATTTAATTATATGTGAATGCTTTGTGCCCAATGACTTAAATACAGTTATATTACGGACTATAAATGTAAATCTTTGGTAGATTTACGTTTATAGTAACCAAACAGATAATTTATCCTAGTATAAATTATTTTTTTGTTTAGGTTGGTAGATTTCTATATAGAATTACACAATTTAAGTAGAGAGTCAAAATTTGTATATCTGTAATGTTGCTTATCTGTTGCAATTAGATAATGTTTGAAATTAAATTCAAAGCTGGCATTAGCGTAGCGGTGCTTAATGATTAACTATCATCCTATTACCAGTTGAAATTCGATAGACAGCGTGTTTCTATTATGTATTCATTCAAAATAATGCTATTAAGAACAGCCGAAAGTGATAAACGAATGTCTTATTTTACTTCCGATATTAAATTACTGGTATCCAAAACAGATTATTCAGCGCCATCTGTGTACTGTGACTGAATAATTAAAACTTCAACCTTTAGACTGTGCTCCTGCTTAGGGTGGTCTTGAATCTGTTTCGGATTGAATGCTTGATTTAAATTTACGTACGTATAAATTGTTAAGAAGTTTATTAATAAATAATTTATCAGAATAATCTTTTACTGTTATGACGTTTCATTTGTATTTAATAATATAATAATGTCAAAAAAGTCAAATGACACAATGTTATCTAATATTATATACATCCGAAGACGCTTAAATTAAAAAAAATGAACATTTCCCATGTCCTTTATACACATTTGTTTTTTACTTTATATTAAATCTTGCTATACCTAAACCCACGCTTCCTCTTATAACTTGATATAGGTTAACGACACTGTAATTGAGTTGCTCTCAAGATAGGCTCCTTTCACTGTGATACATATTAATTTGCTTTGTTGGTAATTACCGATACGATTTTCGCTGAATTGATGCTGTAGGTTGTATACATAAACAAAAGGATAAATATGATATACTGACACTAGTTAACTATTACAGATCATTCGAAGATGTTGAGTTTTTAACATAACGTGTGAACTCAAGCGAAATAATGTTAATCATTGTAAACGTTCGTTAACGTGCAAGTTCGATATTTGAATTCGAACTTTGAATATAAAATAGAATTCCAACATAAAACATATTTTGTTTTTTTCGAATTAACATTGTAACCGCCACATTCGATATTTGAATACCTATTTTGAAATATTAAAACTAGAATTTAAATAAAAGAACTCAAGTATCCAATATGTTTTATAAAATTTCTCTTTCAGTGTTGAATCGTAAAATTATATTTAACAATTTTTTTGACTACTTTTTCTCTGTGTACGAATTACTTGTAATTCAAAGGAGATTGTTGTCTAAAAATGCATGAACGTCATGCGAGGAATGCTCATAAAGGGTGTTCTTAAAATACAGGTGGTTTTCAAGAATATGTACAGGGACTTACAGTAAAAAATTGTATGATCAAACATTAGACTAGTCATGACAATTCGCGCATAGGTTGATGAACATGAAATCAATAAATATTACATTGATTAATTTTTATAATTCCCTAATATTATTTGTTACAAAGAGTTTAATTTAGTTAGTATTTTGCTGCGCACTACCACTATTTGCAACCAGCTGCCCACTATGTATTTCCACACCAAGAAAAAAGCGAACGTGCGAATTTTTATAAGGCAGGCAAAGCACTTGCAAGCCCTCTGGCAAAACGTATGACACCAGGTAAGCGTCTTGCCCCGTAAAATAAAAAAAACTCTTTAAAACAATAAACTCTCCATCTTGATTGGATTGGAGAGATTTACTGCCTTTTCTTCTGGTACATTCCACGCCCCTGATTTGGGTCCAAGCAGTTAATGTAAGTTGCATCAATTATTTTCTGACGTCATGTATATTAAGTTACCTAAAATATATTTTGATTTTAGTTTTTTATGACATATAATTAATAATTTCCTTTGTGTAGTATCGCGTCGACTATTGTACAAACTATTGTACCTTATGTATATACCAATACAAAGTCGGAGATATTGAATTTTACCAATCGCTAATTTATTGAGAACTGTAAAGCGGCTGTAGCACTGGAGTCCTCTAAACATGAGTTCACCCCTGTACTCGAGTGATAGACAATTCAAGATATATGAAGACCTTACTAAAGTATTCTATTTTCGTTCGCAAGGTACTGAATTATTAGACGCTCTTGTGGTTGGTGGAATATTAATGGTTTTGTTTGATGGTTTTTTACGGCGAATACGTGAAGGAAAGCATTTCCCTTTTATGGCACATCAGCTAATAAATGTATGCACTGTATTTTTCATTGTGTGCAGTCTTTCTCTCTTACCAATATGATTCTAAATCACACGTTACGTAAATATGATAATACTTACATAACATATGCAATACTTGTATAACAGGGTATACTATACCTGAAAATCGCATAGGTTTGAAAAGTATTATGTACAATTCCAGATTGTACATAATACTTTTGAAACGAAAAATTTGTGATTGCTTCGTTCAATAAATTTTAGTTAGAACATGTAACATGTACATGTAACACATGTATAGTATTTTTTTTTCTGCTTGATTATTCTATTGTTTATTTTTTTAACTACTTAGTGAGTTTTTGGTGTTTATATAAATACTAAAAAACACCCAATTTATAAATTACAAATTCTTTCAATTACTTTAATGATTCAGACTTTACACAACTTGTTGATTTAATTTCTAAGACATTTTTTGCATTTTATGAATTAAATCTGAAATTATACCAATTTAAGATTCTTCGATTATTCATGATTATGTCATGAACTATTATAATGTTACACTTTAAATTAATGGCTGTGGTTTGAAAAAATATGCCGTAAAAAGTTTGAATATTTGATTGTTTTGTAGGCATATACCTACATTTATTCAACAACCAGTGAAAATGCTATATTATGTGACCAATTACTTCCGTTAATTGATAAGTTCCGCTCACTATTTACAAGCCACGGCTGTAGAACATAGAACTATAGTATATTTTAGTAGGGTTCACACAAAAAATAAATTAAACAACACGTGTGGAAATGAGTCGATGGTTTCATTAGGTTTTAAATCTGTGTAATTCCTTACTAGTCTGCAATACAATACAAAAAAGTAACAATATCATGTGTTATTTGAATCAATAAACTTTCTTATCGAATTTAAGACTGTAAACGTAACGAAAATATAATATCTTTAAAGTGAAATTAAGTAAGGTGAGTACAGTAAAATGATACAATTAAATGAATTAAATGAAATCACATGTATTATGGGTATTTTACAAGAAGGTATTATTGTCTTAGGTTTACGGGAATACTAAAAAATAAAATGAAAATTGTTTAACGATAAAATGCGACGTGGCTAAGCGCGCAATTTATTATCTAGCATGTCCCAAACCGACGGCATCTGTTATGCACAGATGGTTGAAAAGTGCCAGATAAGAAGAGTTATCAAAAATCTTTAGCTAAACCAACCTATATGAATTTCAAGAGAAACACAGCTTTGATTGTCAGTTATAACACCGCATCAGTATTGAAATCTGGCAACCCTAACCACGATTCAACCGCACGCCCCGTGATCCGTCCGCGCCCCGACCAATTAGGCGACGGCATTAATGCATCCGATTTATTTGTCAACCATTCAATACCGATTTATGCAGATTTAATTGGTAGCGAACGTATAGGTCACTGGTTTCATTATTTTTTTGGACTAATTGTTGACTTTCAATGAATGTTTGTTAAGTATCGTATAACCTGTAAACGATTTCAAATTTGTTAGCGCGTCTAGCGCTAAAAAAACACCCCTTATCGCTTCTTTTCTTTTCAAAGACAGGCTTTCTTCTTAAAGCCACAGCGGAATCGGAATTCTTGGATTGACATATAGAACGACGTTCGGTTTCGCAGTCATTTGGAGGGAAAGGTTAATTTAGTCTCCAAAAAGCTTGGTGTGCTGAATAAGGCAAGACGGTACTTCACTCCAGGCTACCGCTTGCAGCTGTATAAAGCGGAAATTCGGCCCCACATGGAGTATACTGTTCTCACCGGATTCTCTCTTTCTCACTCAGAGGCGCTCCTTCCACTTGACCGTATTCAACAAAGAGTGATTCGAATCGTCGACGACCAGTCCTATTCCTATTCGGTTCTCTCCTGGCAACATGGCTAATGTTTGTAAGACAGTCTTGTGGTGATCTTTAGTTGAATGAGACTGGACTCATTGTGTCTTTTACCAGTCAATGGTATTCGCAACATTCTCCTGCAACACCACATCGAATGTCTTTTTTCGGTCTGATCCGTACAAAAATATGGAAAACACCAAAGTTCTGATAAGCCGGCTCTTGTTCGACACGGTTTTGTTTTTGCTATATTCTTGTCAGTTTGCTCATTGCTGCTGTGGCCAGCCATGACGGTTTTACCTGTCACATCCTCCCTGGTTACTTATGGGTTTTTCCAAATACACAAAGTCGCACATAACTTCCAAGTTCAGCAGTTCTCCAAACCGGGAGATGAGTCCAGCCCGATCCACCAAAATAGTATTTTGTCTTTACCCTTATAATAGAAAGAGCGAACAACTGCGAATCTGCTAAACAGTTCTGCCATTTCCTGTTCCGAGGAGGTAAATTACGTTGAATCTTGTGCATATCGGAGATTGCTGTTTTGTTGGTTCTAATCGAAACGCCTCTAATCGAGATATTCTCTTTAACCGACCTCAAAAAAAGAAGGGGAGATTAACGATTCTAGGCGTATTTTTATTTCTTCCTATTTCCGTTTCTCAGTCTTCCCGACGCCATAAATTGACTTAGTAAATACTTAAGATTAACATACAGTTCTTAATTACACTTAAAATATAAATGTCGTATGAATTGGACGTATGTTTATAAATCTGCAAGCATTTTAATGTGTGCTCCTTACCATGCTTTTTTGCATTATTACAAGCCTTTATAGTTTTATTTTAAAAAAATGAGTTAGTAATTAGCAAAATTCAATAATGAATTACGCGCAATCTTTTTCATATAATATTATTTTTCATAATAACAGCAAAAATATAAAAATACCACGTAGGTATAATATAGTATGCCCGTCCTTTAAAACTAAGTTAAATTTGATAATATTTATGACCTCATACGTAGCCATAGTTCGTTCATCCACGAAACCTAAGCCCGAATACATCTTAAAGCCATTGAAGTTACCCACATGCAATGTTCATTCCTCCTTACATATAATAAGGATTATTTTAGCATGGCATATCGTGATTTATTGAAGATAGGATGGTGTTCACTGTACACGTGAAATAGTCATCGTTCACACATAAGAGGCTATTTATCAAATTGATTTAGGTGAGAATATCTATGTTCGTAACTATTGACTTCAGTGCTCAGATGTATTGTTTTAAACTAAAGAGCTTGAATGTGTGAGACTTAGTTAATTATGCATGTATTTTTATATCATCAGATAAAAAATAAAGCGCTGCTAAAACATTTTAAGGCACTTAGATAGGTGTATTTGTTTCGTGAGTATTTGTTTTTTAATATCAGTAGGCCGTCTGTGCCTGATACAAAGCGTCTAACTGGCATATTTTGACCCACTTCTAAGTTATTTTTGGGTGTAAGACAAGCGCTTCCCTCATCGTACGAGTGCGTGTTAATGTCACACATCGAAAATCTCTTTGTTTTCACGAGGGAACCTATAACAAAAAAAAATACGTTTATTTTTGAACATAAGATCATCAAGGTATCACTTATTCCACGTCATTAAATTTGAACCTGTAGGCATCCCTACTCATCGGCAAAGATAACAGAGAATGTAGGCCGAGAGAAAAAGCCTAAAAAACTCTCGGTACGGATTCGATACTAATATTCAATATCTAGAGTACATTAATCTCAACTTCTCATTTGATTAACAAACCAACCGGATAGAACTTATTTTGGTATAACCCTAGGATATTAGGTATTTTATTATAAAAACGATATTTGAAATTATAATAAGTTTTCAGTTTGTTTATTGCAGTGTATTGTAAAGTTTAAATAAGAGTAAACAATTTCTATAGCAATAGCCAGGTTCAAATAAACTTGTGTACGACATGAAAACTCTTACGAGACCCGCTCTATTGGACGGAGGTGCAATGCAAGGCATAATAATTAGAACATATGATTCTTAATTTAATAATAATTTAGTTATTTCATAAATTGCGTTTGTGCGCCAATGGACTTTCTGTTTGTCTGTGACAAGTCGACGGCATGTGCCAGCTACATGCGGCTGATTTTCTTCATATTACATTGATACACGATCACGAAACAGAAGAAATCTGAGGGCCAGAAAGTTTTTTTAACATCAGAATTTATTTTATATTTGATACTTTACGTTTTTATGTTACAAGAGGCAAACTAGAAGGAGACTCATTGGATGTTAAGAGCGATTTAGATACGAGACATGTGTGAACTGTGACTCCCCGAACCTTTTGACGTCAGAAAGTCTCTTGTTTTTGAGTCTAACCCTTACATTAAAAGGAGTGAATTTCTTTCGTTCTCCAAAATGGGTCTCGCATTGCATGCCTTATATAAAGTATTGTACACAAGTAGTAATGGTCAGAGCTGATGTTTTCTTTCATAAAACGAACTTTTCCTCTAAAGACCTCGAAAACCTTTTGATAAAGACTTCTGTACTATTCACACATTAAATGCAGGTAAAAGTCTTTTAGGAAATACCTCTTATTTGAATGTATGAGATTTTAAAGTTTTCTTTATAATATTAAAATTGCAATGGTTTAATTTAAATTTCTTAAATTAAAAAATTCTTTAACGTTTCAAGTTACGGGAAATTAATAATTATTTATTATACATTGGATTCATCAGCTTAAAACCAAATGGTATGTGTATCAAATCATTTATGCCTCGTAAATTGAGTGTTGGCGGCGATAAAACGGGGACACTAATACAACATTAAAAAATGATTTAATGTAACAGCTCAGTACTACTAGGATAAAACAAATTGGAAGGAACTATATGTTCAATTAGTTGAATTTAAAGATTTTGTGTAATTTTTAAAGGACAAAATAATTAACACTGTAGATGTATTTAACCTCTCTGTGTTCTCAAAATGTACAGAAAAGAAATATAAGTACGAAGATATAGACTAAATAATATGTAATATAAAAAAGTAAGTTGCTGTACAATGTTATACACCGATCACAATCCGTACTAATAATGAAACTATGGTGAAGGCTGTATTTTAATGTAATCTCGTGAATGTGATGAATCCTGCAAAATACTTTGAGCATTGTCTACGGTTGTGGAAATACTATATTCGCGCCTTACGGGCTATTGTCTGGTGACATAAATTGTATTTTTAATTTTAATAGATGAAACCGTTAAGGGATTTAAATTCTAATTCTATAACAAAGCAGCAACCATAAGATATTTTGAAGTTATGAAAAATTGAAGAGAGTGAATTTTTACGATGCGCGCGCACACCTACAACTAAATTCGACATCGTAAAGTTAGGTTTAGGTGGCATGGAAATCGATAACTATGTTCAAGTTGTATATTCTAGTATTTTATATTTAAAACACGTGTTTCGTAACAGTACACTTAAACAGTGTGAATAAATAAATATTATTTTGGTGTTTTTAAATCAATTTCATATACGACGGTGATAGTATTTACTAATAATTTATTTATTTAACTAAAACCTTTTTTTAATTTCAATATTTCTCTTAGTAGTGATCATTTTTTCCATACGTCAAAGAATTATAACTTCTAACGCGTGTACATAAGTACTCAAACTCTTTTTTTAAAATAAATCATCAAGTGATAAATAGCATTCACTGTATATATTTTACAACTAACTAGACAGTTGGCAAAAGTAATGAGTGGATGCAAATATTATTGCGTTACAAACCAGCACTAGCAGTTAATGAAATAGATAGCTACGCTGTGTTCAACTGGCAACGACACTCAAATGTTATCATCGTAGGGCTGTCTCTATGGAATTGTAATAAAACCTTCACGGACTAAAGTGTGTTATCTAGTCTTTGGCATTTAGTAGAGATATAAAATTGATATTTATTCACTATCAGTAGTTTAGTAATTCCACAAAACAGAGTTTTTAAGTGCAATAATATTTTCGTGTACCAACGCTATGTGAAACCAGCTGCCCGCGGAAGTAATTCGGTACCAATTTGACCTAGGTTTCTTCAAGAAAAGAGCGATCTAATTCTTAAAAGGCCTGGAATACACTCCCTAGCTCCCTGAGAGAGTCCATAGGCAGTATCACTTTACATCAGGTGAGCCATTTGCCCCCTGGTCTAAAAAGATATCTCCGGTATCATATACCTTTTGTTCTTAAAACCTTATCACATATATATTTCTCTTTGTTTTTGGTTCCAGGCAAACGTTTTGTGATGACTGTTGGCGACGACGTAAAAATTAATAAACTATAATTTATCTGCAGTGGCAACCCTAGGGCCTCCCTTATTTATGGGCTGTTTCAAGAATGGCCCAATGTTTTAACGCTATTATGTGCAGTTATAGTTTTTGAGATGTGAGTTGTGGCCTTAGAATGAAGCCAAATGGCAAATATGCACTTATAACTTGTTTATTTGGAACCTGAGTTATGAACTTATTTTTGAGAGAAAATAATTGCACGAGCAGTTATATATGATATATAGAAATATATATTATTATTTAAAGCTGCCATTAGTTATAGTATTAAATCATAATACGTTTATTTGCCTGTTCACAATTTTTCAGTTCACAGGATTCTAAGTATTGACCATATTGGTGCCTATAATACGACTATGTAAGTCCAGTAACAGGTCATCAGCCTTCGCGAATAGAAATTTCAGCAAATAGACGACTTAACTGAAGTAACAAACAAAACACAACTACAGCATATTTAGTCGTGTGAATTAAACGTATATGAAAGAATTTAAATTAAGCGTTGCCTAGAGATGTGGGGTCACTGCATCTTTTGCGCATTTACCACAGAAAGCGTTTAGAGGACTTTTTTTGGATTAATATCGAAGGCTGAGTTTCATCACCGAACATACGAAAATACGAAATCAAACTCGTATTAACTCGACGTCGGTCGTTCGTCTGAACGTTTTTAAATGCAGTTTCTTCCGCGCAACGCCACTTTGTAGAATCAATCACTTTGTAGGCAGCTACTGCAGTATTTCTGAACCATTTCGACTTTGGGTCCTTCAAGGAATGAGCGTACCAATTCTTAAAACGCTGACTCATTTGCGCTATCTGGCAATGAGATGTCGGGGGTGGCGATTTAACGATGATGGTTCCCGTCGGTGCCCTCTCTTCTAAGAAAAAATATTAATACAAAGCCTTCACCATTGGCTATGGATAACAAATTTTCTGTTATTTTACAATTTCTTTTTGCTTTAAATGAAGAGATACTTAAGGAAGAATTAAGTTTGTTTTATAAAAATAGCTCAAGGAAGCAGTAAAAAATATGCGGTGCTTAGAATTAAATAGTTTGCTTTGCAAATTCTGTGCGCCGTTTGTTTGTTTGTGTGACGTCTCGAACGTTAGTTGGGAATGTTACCTTAAGATGGCATTTTAGATAAACGTTTGTCTTATTGGGAGGACATCCCACATTCTATAGAGTGCAACCATTGAATAGAGATAGGGGAGACCGGTGCCTTCGTTGAGGTGACTTTTGGAACCTCCCCATGTATCATTACAATAACTATCGAGTATGTTAATACAACAATTCGAGCATGTTTTTATAATTCGCCGTGATTCCTAATGATATAAATCAAAATGCACATCCTGTTGACAAGCGTTTCTAACTGAGGTTTCAAAGTTTTGATTGACTTGAACGCCCAAATACTTGACACTCTTAATTAATTATAGTTAAATATCAATTAGCATCTATCTCCAAATCGTTACGGCTGGCAATATTTTGTCCCTTTCTTTTTGGTAAGGAGACATTGTAATGAGGTACTCAGGAATTATTATTCTAGTATATGATTGTGTATCGGCCACTGAATCGTTTTTTGTGATATTTTCTTTCACATTTGTTTCACCTTACCTAATTTATTCGCTAGTTTGGAACAGTCGACATTAAATCAGCAATCATTCTTTATTCTTTTAATGGTAATGAATTTATGTAATATTTCATAATGATGCGTTTATTTAGAGTCTATTGTTATTCGCAAATCCTATTAAGAGTGTACAATGTGCGACCAAATTGGGTATTATGAATTAATTAAATTGAACCAAATATTATTTTGTTATATACAGTGTAATTTTGAATTAATTATAAATTAACACTTTACACACTATTGCAAGAGTTATTAAATAATATTAAGATTTATCTGTTTCAATATGTGTAATTCAATAATAGTAGTGTTGGGAAGGGTGCGATGTTCTTTCGCAACAAGCACTCTTTACCTTTAAGAAAACCGGCATATTTTAAGTTAAAAGAGGCGACGACATGTGTCAGCCTTCTGGCTGATCATACTTGTGTATAACATAAAAATGATCATCTGGGGCAAAGGTATACAGGGTTGCCAAAAACTCGTATATTAATTGCGTTTGATCTACGAAGTTTTGGGACAGATGGATGCAAAGAATTAATCTACGGGAGGTCCTTAAGCTCAAGGTTAACAGAGTAATAATTTATTTTGTGTTTTATAAGAAAACCGACTTTTCTTAATTATTCATATTGAACTTCGAAAAAATCTACAGCCTATATCTTTCTTATAGTACCAACTAGATTGGTACTGATGAGACCATGCGTTAGACGTGCTATTTATGGTTGTTTATGGGGTGTATTGAAGATAATATTAAGTTTTTTTTAGACATTTTGGCTACCTGTATAGCTAGGGTTGTAGCCGCACAGGGTTATATTTAATATTTTTTGGATAGCAATTTAGTTATTGTAGTAATAATAAGGTATTGTAGAACTGAGATCAAAGGGAAAGAAAAACCTCTTAAAAAGAGAATGCTTACTTACTTTTACCTAAGACCGAGTTTTTTATGTAGTCGTAAATAGTAAATATAATAACTGTAGCCACGCCTAAATTCTACAACTACAATCCTTTTATACCAGGATATACAAGGAGTGATTAAGAAGCGTGTATCAGGATACTAGCTTACCAAGTTATTCCGGCTGCTAAGGATATATACAAGTTTCGCCATGGGAACCTTCGGGCCGGCCAGTGGTTAAGCTGGTCTATAGTACCCTTCATTTAAAGTTTTAAATAAGTTCAAAACAGATGTTAATGTGTCGAATCGTACTCTTTGTATGCACTGATGGCTGCTAAATACTTTTTTTTATAGGACAGGGGGCACACTGGTAAGAGGCTCACCTCAAGTTCAGTGATACCGCCGCCAATGGACATTATCAATGCCAGAGTATTCGCAAGCGCGTTGCCGACCTAATCCTAGGTCAAATTGGTTCGGAAATACTTCAGCGGGCACCTGGTTCCACAAAGTACTAAACAGTTAAGGGCTGACTGCCCACTGAACCATGAATTTTCAAATAATATTATCGTTATTTTATGTATTATAAATAAATATAGTGAGTGTAAATCTTTAACCACACATTACTTGACTCCACTTGAATCCCGTCGTTTTTCTCTTATTAATTAATAGAATTCTCTCCACGTTTACTTTAAACCTCGCGAGCGCTGACAGGTGTAGTTGCAGAAAATAAAATAAACCATAGCTATTTCCCGAGCTTTGCGGACTGAAAATATACAGACTCGTAGTTTGTACACATTTTCAAGAAGCGTGTTTAATTAATTGACCGTTTTATATTGAATTTGACGTCTCTGAATAATAAGGAGATAGTTTATTTGAGCTCATACAAACTAATGGGGTTATTATAATTATCATTTATTGATATAAGTGATATGAGTTACTTAAACTCTGCATCACTCTCAATAGTAAATATACCAGGGTTTTAAAAATCAGTGTCCACCGCGAGAGTTATTATGAAATATTTAACTATTAGTTTTGCATAAAAATATGTTTGCCATAGCTTTATCAGATCTCCTGTGCGATTGTTTTACATGGAAAACTACTTCTGAGCATCTAATACTGGTCCACGTAATTGCCGGTAACTTTAAAGGAAAAATACAATTTATATCGTTACTATGACAGAATTGCAAATATTCTTACCTTATATACTCATAATAAGTTATAAATCGCAATTATTGCAATCACCATGGTGTTTAAGAACGTGATAATGAGAGATTTCCAAAGCCCTATTAAATCTTCCCGACTAAAAATCATTAGAAGCTAGGACCGGTGAATATGGAAGCCAGCTTCTTGAATGTCAGGCATCGCAAGTCTGAACTTGTCTGCGGGGGCGCTTCCAAGTCAGGGTCTGTTACTTCTCTCTCTCCATGGTAATTTTTTGAACAAATGCCTTAGTTTTAAAAATCCAAAGATGATTAATAAAAAATTATAATGTATATAAAGAAAACCTTGTAGTATTAAATTTTTCTTACCAAGGAGAACGTATTGCATATTGACCATTTATGGAAATTATTGACTTAAAAAACTCAAATAAAATTATAACAAGTGGCTCTATATTGAATGATTACCTAAACTTCTGCATTTTTTACTAAGCAACACATAAAAATGTAGCAAGTGTGACTGTGTTAGAATAGACATATCTTTGATGTTTCAAAAGACCTAGAAATACATACCAATATTATATTGATTCCATAGAAATACATGGAGATAACCTTACGTATATTTTCAAGGTAATTCCTGTAAAACGATTCAGTTGACAAATGGTTGGACGAGCGATTTTCAATCATATTCACTTTATAATAGGAGAAATTTTCAATTATCTGGCGAGAGATTTATGTTGTGAAGTTTTCTTTTACCTCTAAATAAGGACAATATTGTACACATGATACAATAATATAAGATGTGCGGAATTGAAAAATAAACTAGATATTCTAAAAATAATATTGTTTGTTCATTATATTTCCGTCGTATGCGATTCCTCTAAGATTCCATGTTACATTTTATTCAACTACCAATCTTTATGCTGGCAACGTTGGTCGTTACCGAGTAAACTTTGGATTTCATAGTTTTAACTACTACTGTACTTTTATTCGTATTAAACACTTATCACCAATATGGTTAATAATAAAACATTTATAATCCAATCCAAAGAAACGTAGTCCGTGATTCCAAATATACGATGATATATACGATGGCTTCACAAGTGACACGCCGTAAGCATTCTCAATATATTCGCACGGGCACCAAGTCCTGGGCGCTTGAGACAGACAATTTAATCCTAATATAATACTTTACGACGACATCCTAAATAAAAACTCTTCAGATTAAGAGTGTTGGCGTACCTTACTTCCTTGTATCATATTTCTACCGGTCTCTTTGTCAAGTTTTCTGTTTCATTACAAAATAGCTAGAGATATTGCAGACGCCAGTCTTTTACGGAAAACTTAAATGATTTTAAAATTTGCTTTAAGCGATTTAAAAAGATTGTTCTTTCCGTTTATTAAAAGAGGAAATTGCTCACCAGGACGCGGTAAAGGTTTTGCATAGTAATTATGAATTATTATAATTATTAATATCGCGATCTAAAATGATTTTGAATACAGCTTTTATCGGATTATATCTTCATAGATTTAAAAAAGGGAGTTCCAATAACGCAAGTAAATCTTTTCTGTTTACAATAAGACTAATATTAATATTTATTTTCAACCTACATAGTCAAATCGCTACGGTATTTAAAGGTTTTTTTACATAGAAACTTTATTAGTAAAATATTACAAGTATTACTGTAAAATATGGTCGAAGTTAGACCCTATATCTACGGTGGTCGACATTAGACTCTATTTCGAAGCTGGTCGATGTTAGACCCTATATCTACGGTGGTCGACATTAGACTCTATTTCTAAGCTGGTCGATGTTTGACCCTATAGCTACGGTGGTAGATATTAGACTGAAGTTATTCTAATTATATTCAGACATCTAAAATCCCTTACATCATAAAAAGCATACAAAGTTAAACAATCGGGGTGTTGTTTTTATTAACGCTTATGGTGCTTTCTGAGGGGTCCCATAGGGTCAGGGGGTGACAATGTAACTAAACATAGTATTAATAATAATAATAAATAGAAAATTAAATCAAAGTAGAAATGTTTGGTCCCTATGAGCAGTGTACCTTTAACGCTAGCAGCAATTCCTCGCTGTATTGCGATACCTATTCGTTGAGCGAGAAAAGTGGCAGCTCTGGGGTCACCGGTACAATCAGGCGCATGTTCAATTCTTTAATTAGCGCTGGTACACTTGAACCCCACGGCCAAGTGTTTTTTTTAATAAATAATTTAAAGATATTAAAATTAAGATGATATCTGTGACCATGGTAATTGCCTCTAATTTCTTTATGTTCCTGGAGGCAGACGAGCAGGAGGCTCATCGAATGGTAAGTGACACCGCCGCCCATGGACACTCGCACTGCCAGAAGGCTCGCAAGCGCGCTGCCGGCCTTTTAAGAATAGGTACGCTTTTTATTGAAATTATTCGAATTGGTTTGGAAATACTTCAGTGGGCAGCTGGTTCCACATAGTGGTGCTGCGTGGCAGAAATTGCCTTAAGAATCGCTTAGTTGTGGAACTAAACTCAGGCCCTTCATTCATTCATTAATGAATTAAAGAAGAGCCTGAGTTATTCGCGCGTTATTCTTATGACAAAGTATTACTTATGGAATAACGGAACAATAATAATTTAATCGTATATATTCATAAATCGAAGGCATAAAATAACGTTTATCGCTTGACGCACTCTAGGAATGAACCGTATGTGACCCGGGATCGATTTTTCAATATCAACATGATTCGTTATCATTGAAATTATTAAAATGTCAAATATTTTCTTGTGACGATAGGAAGCAAACATAATTTCTGTATCTGATTTTGGGCTAAAGAGCGATGGCTGATTTACAATTTTCTAGATGGTTTAGGCTGCAAAGGTTTTTCCGCCGTAGCCTCTGCAATTATCATGTCCTAGAATATTGTTAAATCAACACGATTTTGTTGAAAATGCATATAAAATAATTTTATTTGATTTCTATGTGGTTTCAAAAACAAAATCGGTCCCAAATTTACCACCCTAGACTCCACTACTGCTGGCAAATCCGCCTGCTAAAGAGTCCCAACAATGTTTAGCGTGTGGCAAAGATCTAGTCGCGTATAAAGAAAGACCTATACATGTCTTTGGAACTTGATTTAACATTTCGTGAGCTAAAATCCCGCTGGCGGTAACAGAGGAAAGACTGGATTGCTCTTAGATGGGTTATTGCAATTAGGACAATGTATTTACTAACACACGAATCATAATATTATGTTTGGCTTTTTTGTTATATGTCTGGGGGAAAACAGGAGGCTCACCTGAATAAATAAAAAAAATAATTTAGTGCTCAGCAAAGATTTTGAAATTCAGAACTTAGGGTTTGGAGTAGCACGACTATGGACTTGTTGAAGTGATAAATAATCTATTATTTACTAGATGTCAAAAATTAAGTCCAAAAGCAATTCAGAAGTTACTGACGATAAAGCGAGTTAACGTTACGGTGGTAGGGATTCATGGCCGATGTATATTTTATGTAATATTCGGCCGAAATGAATTTGAAGTGACTCTTATCAGCAAATAATTGATTTTTAAATATTTCATTGGATGTATGGAAAAAAATGCTTAGATATGGAAAAATTACGCAACAAAATAGAAAGACTAAGAAGATAGAAGTTGACCGTCGAGTTTATTATGTCTACCTAGTTACATTGTCACCACCATACTTAGAACGCACTGTCAGCATTAATACTAATAACACTTCAAGTGTTTAACTTTGTATGCTTTTGATGATGTAAGGCACTTTAGATGTAAGGAGCTTATTAAAATATAATCAGTCTAATATCGACCACCGTAGTTATAGGGTCTCACATCGACCACCGTAGGATTAAGGTCTAGCATCGACCATAGTAATTAAGAATACTTGTAATTCTCTTTAATAAAGTTTACATTTTTTAAAAAACCTTTTGAATACTGTCGCGATTAGACTACCTACATTTTTGTTGCTGTTTTTGTTTTGTAAATTTTATATAAGTACCTACATCTGTGCGTTCTAATAATTATTAATCTTAGTTTATAATGTTTTCTCAGTAAGCGAATTTTTGTACATAATTCATATGAGAAATAAAGTTATTCTAACCGTAAGACATAGTAAAATGTTTAATCGAGCGCCAATGACATGTAATTTATGCTTTTTACTAGAACAGCCTTCAAGCCAAACCTTATTAAACCTTATATTACTCAATGCCTTTTTTTCTAAGCATGGAACGTCAAGCAGATCCTTTCCCGCGTTGATTTGAATCCTAGATCGAACACTAGGCTATTAGGTTCCATTAAATATTATCTCTTTAAGTCAGGGATTTCCTCCCTTGATCCCTCCCCACCCCTCATTCCTCCTCTTGATCACCTAATCGAGACTGAGGTTCATTGGCCAATTACGTGTTTGAGACCTGTTATAGTAAAAAACATAAAAGTAATTTATTATGGGGGTCATAGTTTTTAATAAAAACAACGATACATTTTGTAGACAGAATTAAAACTGGCTTTGATTTTCGCAAAATCAGAATAGTTTTTAGTTAAAAATATAGTTTTACGAAAACCAAGAAAAGTAGAACATATGGAATAAAATCTATCACAGATCCAATACATCGTGCAAGCTTCTTCTAGTTTCCAATAAAGATCATTTCGTTTAATCTGATTGTCTTGGCTTCGAACCCATACTAAGTTAGAAAATATAGTCATCTTACAAACAGTTGTGATAAATGAGAATAAAATTTCAATATTAGTTGATACAATGTAATAATTATATGCATACATATTACAGTATTTGCACATGATTGGCGTTGTTTATGTAAAGTTATTGTTTTGTTTGCCACTAAAATGAAGAGTTAATAGAAAACTGTCAAAGTTCTTCACAAAGTCACGTTAATACCACTCATGTTTTCCGTTTTGGACAACTACACACTAGTAATAATTTGTTGTACCGCTGTATGCGCATTTATTATAAATTAAAAAAATACCTAAAACGACTTTTATCAATCTAATCAAATAGTATTTTCCCCACTGAATATTCACTCTGTGGTATAAGACTGCAGTCTAGCTGAAATCCGGGATTGGTAGAAGTTCGGACATCAATAAATTTATGTCTCAACTTTTAGTTTAGTGTCTTCAATACAGGTCACTACAATCGACTCCCATGAAATTTAAATCCCTAACTTTTGGGATAAACATGGGTTTTTGTGTTTTATTGCAACCTACCTCACGTTGCAATAAATCGACTTCTACTTTGGTGCCTCTCCATTACTGGAGATTGGTCGTCAGTCTCGTGAAGCGTGTCTTGTCTTGTGCCAAATGCAGCTTTTCTTTGCATTCGCATTACCTGTCCACTCCCTATCGTTACAAAACCACGATGTGTACTTCTACCAACACGCCGTTTGCGATCGATTTCACCTATTATATTTAATTGCAGGAGCTGGTAGAGGTTCTGGTGCAAGACGTGGCTCAGATATGCAACTTTTCGTGTCTTGATGTTTTGCATAAATTTATGACATTCCAACTCGATTAAGAATTTTCTCGTTAGAGACCTTTAGTACACATCCTTTACGAAGTATGAATCGATAACACCACATCACAGATGTTTCTGAGCGGTGTCCGTCACAGTGTTTGACAGTTGGCAGTAGACAGTCGACAATTGACAGTTCATAGTTCTGACAGTGAACAGTTCACTGTTGAAATACATTATTGTTAATTGCCGTACGTAACAATATAAAAATTATTCGTAAATAGAGGTATCAATGATATTATTCTCCTTTTGGTTTATTTATAATTCATTGGACAGCGGGATTTCGAATACATGGGTTGAGAATTATGATTCTCAACCCATGTATTGCAAGGGTATGCCCTTTATCAATAAACTATAACTGCTCTTGTATTGTTATATATTAATTATAATCTTTTATATATATAATTCTTCTGTGAGTGTGTATGTCACTGAACTTCTCTCAAACGACTGGACCGATTTTGATGAAATTTTTTGTGTGTGTTCAAGGGGATCTGGGAATGGTTTAGATTCACAATTTTGTCCGCTGGACAATGTTTTTTTTAATTTATTAGTAGTTGTTGATTTTCCAATGTTTTACATTGGATCCGACAGACGGCGCTACCATCGCAGTGTCAAATTTTAAATAATATTCGAATTTTAATTTTAGTCTGTCCCGACAGTTAGCGCTGCTATCAAATTAAAAAAAAAGTTTTGTTATCATTGTGTTATTGTAGACCATGTGCTGGATCAAATATTAAATTAAAAGGTACTGAGTGTTTTGAGAAGAGTTTTGAAGTGTGCGTAAAAAACTATACATTTTGCGAATTTAGTGCAGATCCCAATGATTCCTTCAGATTCGCCTATACAATACAAACGTTTACAATTTCCAATCCGCTTGGCATATGCTATGACTATAAATAAGTCACAAGGCCAAGCAATGACAATTTGTGGCTTAGATTTAGAAAACCCATGTTTTTCTCACGGCCAATTATATGTTGCGTGTTCCAGAGTTGGAAAACCACCGAAAAAAGTTTGAAATATTCAAATTAAAGACGTGTAGACAGGACAACGTCTGTCGGGTCCGCTAGTTAAAATATAAGCAATCAAATTGATAATAATAGGTCTTCAGTTATAAAAAAAAAATAAACCCACTTTCAAACAGTCGAACAATTTAATGCAGAAAATTCGTTATGACACTGTGTTAATGATTGAGATTAAGCACCCAGTATGAACTTATACAGATTTTACATCTCGCTTTAACTTGTAACGATTTAAGTAAGTACTTTGATGATTGGTTAAGTTTTTCGAAGAAAGGAGGCTAATTATTGTAATTTAAATAAATTGAGATTTTGGCGTTATGATAAATTATTTGATAATTGAACTAAATTATTTGCTTTATTTGCGGTGCTTTGTGGTCGGAGTGTAAATTACACCTTTTCTACCTTTCGATATTTACTTATATGATGCTAGGGGATGGTACAAATCATTTATTTTACATGAATAAGGGTGTATAACGATATTACCAAACATTCAGTCGCAAAAATATGTAACAAACAAATAAATATGGATAACTTTGTTATGACGAAATGTCAGCAGAGAATAATATTGACATGAATTGTAATGTATGGACCTATAATATTATGGTTACGGTCAGACATTAGGGAATATCTTACATTTGTTTTTTATCAATCTATTGGAAGCCATTGATTTTATCCCTACCATTGTAAACAATAATACAACTTTAACTTATACATTTGTATAATGGATAATGTTTATCAGTGTAATGTTTAATACTTGCTTTAAGGTGCGATGCTCATCATGTTATTAAAAGGCCGGCAACGCGAGCCCTCTGGCAGCGAGAGTGTCCATGGGCGGCGGTATCACTTAGCATCAGGTGAGCCTCCTGCCCGTTTGCCCCCTGTTCTATAAAAAAAGATCGGAGATTCGAGCCCCAGCTATGCACCAATGTCTAGTAAGGTGAAGGAGAACATCGAAAGCATGACTCAAATCAACACAAGCAAAATAAGTTTGATGAAAAAATCCTATCCTATAGAAGACAAAGAGTTACTTTCAATTTAGCCACATTATTTCGCAACAATTTAAAGCAATTTATTACCCATAGTGTGCAGTTAACTCAAAATAAAGGTTATCTCAAGTGGAGGGTTTAATTCTAGAGTGCGCCATAAATTTCCTCACAGAATTGATTCCCTGTGCTGGTCTCCGATGTGGAAACAATCTCAGTACTTGGATTGCCAACTATAAAAATAGCGATTTATTTTTATGCTCCGATTTACAATATTGTTACACTCTTGTATAACTCAATTTTTTACCGTTCAACAAGACATTTTGATTTGACTAAAACTATAAAAATGATTGGATGTTTAATTTTTTTTTAATTCAAAAATCCCGCTTTTTTTTCTTTATTACATATAAGGATCGATTCCAATTCAGTTCCGAGAATTCGTTCGGGTCCGTAGTTCATATGTGGATTTTCCATTTGTAAAAGGTCTTCGAAAGCCTAATACCAATACATATCCATACGTGTACGGGCTATGCCTTCCAATGACTTTTTGACATGGTATACAGATAAATGTTATTATATCTTTAAAAATGTCGCCAAATTAATGCAGTAGGAAATGTCAATGGCTTTTTGATGAGTTAACTCTGGATGTGAGAAACTGTTGTCTTAAACGTTAGTCGTAATGTTAAAGATAAGATATCATACCAAAGAAACAGATATAAATCAATTAAACCAAAAAAGTTAAGATAAAAGCGTTCTTAATTTGAATACTACAAGTATTTCCTATTTCAATTTCTCGTAAAATTTCAAAAATCGTCAAATGATTTACGCCGGTACAACCGTACAAAACTTTTGACACGTGAATATTTATACGATCTCTTGTTTTGGCAAAAATCTCATGTACCAAGACGCAGGAAGTCACGTTTCTAGATCGTTATGACAGAATTTCAAGTTGGAAACTTGAATCGTTTTCAATTTATTGCTCTTGTGACGTGTTCAAAACAACGTACTTATTTCATGGGGTTGGTGGCGTTCAAAATTGTTACCTGTGTGGAGTTCGCATCATAAAGTATTATCAGAGAAATCAACTGCTCTGACACACGAATATCTCTCGTATAATTACTCGACTTTATCTTCGCAATTGTAATAACTCTGAGTGGATTGTTTGTCAACATTATCAGATCTTTGTTGTACTTACTCATTCAAATAAATATAAAGAATAATTATTTTAGACGGAATTAAATGCAGTTTTAACAATTTAATCTACACTAATATTATAAAGAGGAAAATTTTGTTTGTTTGATTGTAATGAATAGGCTCATAAACTACTGGGCCGATTTTAAAAATTCTTTCACCATTCGAAAGCTATATTATCCACGAGTAATATAGGCTATATTTAATTTTGAACAAAAATAGGGTTTCGTAAGATATTAGGGTTTTTCGGACACAAGGTGTAAAAAATCAACCAAAAAAGTTACTTATTTTGCGTACCCTGCCTAAACTATTAAAATGTTCAAAGTAATTGTAGATCTTATAAATATCTACAAAAAAGTCCGCGACACACTATACCTATCTATGTCGAGTGAGGCACAATAACCATAAATGATATAAGTACATGGCAAAACGATGTTTGCCAGGTCAGCTAGTATACAATAAACTGACTTTGCTTGTAATCAAGGTACACTTGTATAAGTAAATGCCATGAATTTTTATGATAGTATTGTTTTCGTGTCAAGTTGTTTCATTAACTAAGTTCACTATAGACGCTAAATTAAAAAAGAAAATTGCCACAGGATAAAATTGAACTAATGGCTGTCAAATACGTTCTTTACTGGTGTCGTAATTAAACATCTTATCACTAAACCGATTAATTCACACCTGCTTGGAGTTTTCAGCATGTATGTAGCATAATAAAAAAGTAGGTACACAAATAGATACATTTCACTTAATCCAGTAAAATTTGCATTTCCCACAATCTAAGTTCGTCAAAACAAAATTAATTAAAAGTTTATTTTTAATTAAAACTTTTATTTAGCCACTCGCGCTCGAATACATTTTTAGTCTACCTCATATTTGCATAATGTTTCTGAAAAATCACAACTTGGCAGTTTCACTCATTTCGCTCGAAACAAAAGATTTTGCGAGATGCACAGTTAAAATACCGGGATTTGTTTAAAATTCAAATGAAGAAGTTTTTTCAAAATGTAAATTAATTTTTGGTCGATTTTTAGTTAGCGTTAACAAAACATTAAGGTTGCTTCAGATGTAATAATCTGTAGGAGGATGGCGAATGGTGTAGGGCGAAATTAGCTAAAATATATAATATATACATAAACATTTTACGAGTTAAGGTATGACATATCAGCAAACAGTTTCCTGAAAATATTTTTTTATTTATTATTTTATAAATTTTCATCTATAAAAATGCTTATATTTCAAAACTATTATTAATTATTATAACGAATATTTTTAATAGTTGCCGTTCAGTAGTTTAAACGGTTGTTATTTAAGGATTGACGATTGATTTACCTACATTTTATATATAGGTGAAATAACATGGCATAATATTTTTCAATTAACTTCGATTGGCGAGTAAATTGACTACAATAATTGTATTATGAAGCCGTCGATTCTTTTAAATACACTCATACTCGTACTTTACAGGTTAATATTCAATTACAAATATATCGCGTAATGTAAAGCGAAAATTTCAATAAAAATTGTCGTCGAATTAATTTGGATTAAACACGAAATCCTTTGCGCCGTGCATTTCCGTGCCTAGAGTTTTATATTAATTTCATTCATTTTAATTTATTACAGCACTCGAGATTTTAATCACGAAATATTAATGTTTTTAGCGCATTTAAACCGCTCCGTTTTACATAGCTTATAAAGTACCGAAATGTCGTGTTAGACGTGGAATGGTGGTAAAGGTTTTCTTTCGATGAACGAAATTTTATTTTGAAGGATTCATTCAAATAATTAAAAAAAATAATTACATCATACACCTGAAAGGTTTTAACTTTGTTAAATAAGCCCCTATATGAATTAAGGCTACATTATTAGTACATACCGACATCATTGCTTCAATATTGCTACATACATTTGCTCACACAGGTTTTATGAGTTTTATAAGAAAGGCCTTAAAAGACCTGATACGCCCCGAGAGAACCAGAGATAGGCACTTTTCGGTTTCATAAGCATTTCATTTAGCATTAAAAGACATAGCATTTAATCTTTTGTTTCACCGGAGTTAGTATTAGAGTGAATTTATATCCTATATTATTGAAATTCATGTTCACCTAGGAACCATACAGTCCTTAGCAGGAATTAAATTACGAAGCAGAATTCCATCATTCGTTGGTTATTATCAAATAATGTACACTATGATTATTTGATAGACGACTCATACTAAATAGTAAACACGATGAAATACTAAATATCTCCTCATTGGATTTATAAACATTGGAGTTATAAACAAAACACGTAATTTAAGATGTGCTAATAAATAAGCTTATTACTTACCTTTAAGCGGCCCCTTTTCCAGATGGATTTAACGGTCAATATCATCTTAACAATATTCATAATAGGTTATTATTGGCAAGACGTTTTTATGTTTACACTACATTAAACAAGTGTATTTATCTATTTTGAATTTAATCTAAGTCCCCCAAAAGATGTTGTTGTAAGTATTCTATTTTTTTTTTTCGAATAAAATAGTAAATATTTGTTTATAAGATGAAAATTTTGACAATAAACTCGATTTATAAATAAAATGGGTCAATTGTCACGATTTGCATAGACAACAACTTAGTATGTCATCTACCAACTCCCTTCACATACAAAAACGAAAAATGAAATTGCTTAACAGAATGCCGTGAGAATCCATAATAAAGTGAGTGACGAAGGTAGCGCTGATAGTGAAATGAGTTGCGGGTGGAAATCACGGTTTAACAGAATCGACAGGCAGCTGTAAGTCCTGAAATGAAAATAAAAATATTCAATTCTTTATGAGGCATTTGAGGTATATTTGGAGTTGTTTGTATTCGAGAAGTTGTCGTTTATTATGATTTTTTATAAGTTACAAAAGGCAGCCAGACAATACAAGTTAAAATAGAATATTAAGCAGAAAATATATTTGAGAACATTGAAAAGTTTCGACTTGGCACAATACACATCCAGTGCCGCGAATAAACTTTTACGAAAATCGTTTTTATTTACAGTTTTGTGGAAAACTGGGGAACTATTAAGTATTCTGGGTTATAAAGGAATGGTGTTTCGAGTTTTATCGCATAGTACTGAATTGACCCGGCTCTACGTATAAAAAACTATGATATGGTATTTCCAATTCCCACATAGCGGAAGCTATCAATGCGTATTTTTTAAGCTGGTTCCTTCGTTCTCGAAGTTATCGAGAATATAATTTGGATTCCACTGGAAATTTATTTTTGATATGAATTGGTAAACGATGGTGTATATACATTGTTATTAATATAATAATATTTTATTGGACCGTAAATGAACTATGAACGGCATTATGGTGGATTCAGACTTAGCAACTTCAAAAAGGCAGTAGGATGTTGACAACTAGAAGTAATCCTTTTTTAATGGATCTAATAGGAAATGTTCAATCTTCTAGTATAGTACGTAGCACACCAACAACCAATTTCTGCCACTAAAGCCCGAGCCCAATAATTAATCCACAATCTTAGATTGATTTCAAACTTTGATAGTCGATCGATGTCGACATTTTTGGTGAGGGTTTTTTTTAGGACAGTTTCGCCTTACGTGGTCCTATTTGTTGAAGTGTCCAGCAATTTCCCTCGTGAAAATTGGGTTTATAAAGGTTATTTGTATTAGCTGAAATTACTTACAATATAATTAAAACTTCGCTATAACGTTACCGCTTATAAACATATGCTTTATTTGAGAGATTTGAGTAGGTAGTGTTTGTAATATTTCACTTTTGGAGGAAATTTCAATTGGATAATTAATATTTTTTTATTCATAAGAAATATTTGTTAAAAAGTTCTTAGTTACTATCGTACATTTTATTTGTGTGATTTAAGTAAAAATAAGCTCAGTCATGACTCCATTTGCATTATTATTAAATCTTTTAAAAAGTTATGTGTCTACGTACGCTTTGAAATTAAAAACTTAGACAGTTGTAGTTTGTATGAGCATGAGAATAGAATCCAATTTAAATATCATAGATACAATCATTAAATATCATGCATACGAATTGTATGATTAAAACAACCCCATGTAATTAATATCGATACGTAATATACTTTTGAAACTATTTAAAATTCATATCGTGCTACCTCCATATAATTTCCAACCTAATGCGTCAAGAATTTTAATGTTCAGCTGAATATTTTATCCAAAATTTACATAGAAATGACACGGCTATCGTTTTGTAAAATCATTTTTCATATTACTCTCTCTAATAGAAAGACAAAGGATTTTTTCCTAAAGTTAAAATCCTATAATAATTCCTTCTGACTTAAAGCAGTGAAGTAGACTTTTCTAGATTCAAAGAGCACAGAACAGCACCCTCACTATGTATGTAAATAAATATATGCACTTTCAATTCAATACAAAACTTATAAATTTAAGTAGAATTTATACACTTATGCAAGTCAAATCTAGGCCAACCGTTTATTAGTCTACTAGGAGGCCTTGTTCTGAGTAGTACGGGCAAGAAACTCAGCAAGTTCGTTCCTACCTAAAGGTAAATAAACATTATTCATTTTTATAACGACTAAGGTCACAATTCGCGAGTACAATACGTCTAAACATAATAATAAATATATCAACGTCAACGTCAATAATAATAACAGAGAAAAAATATAATATATATGTATATTTAATGAAACCATGGTATTCCCTTACGATATCGTCAATATAATTAAATTTAGTGATACAAAATATTAATATCTCACGTTTCTAGCGGCTTTAGTGGCCACACTTTCTTATCATCTATATATTAGTAAACTTTGTAATACGTTTTTTTCATTAGAGTTTCTTTGTTATAAGTTGTTGTAAGTTTAATTTTATGTAACAGAACACTTGATAATACGACAGGCAAACAAATTGGTAAGAAGTAGGAGAAGAATCGGCTGCATCCCAACCAATTCGACTTAGGGTCCATCAAGAAATGAGCTTACCAATTCCTAAACGGCCGGCAACGCACTGACAAGTACCACTGAACATGAGATGAGCATTCTGCCCGTTTGTTACATAAAAAAAATATAAAAATGTACCTGGCCCAAGTCATTAATGGAGCCAAATCCTCTAATAACTCCTTAAATATTACCATGTTTAATGGCACCCGACTGACGGAAGTTTATTAATCAAACAAGCATGTAGAAAGGTTTTATTTAGAAAGCTGAATATTTGATGATAGTGCACGATACAGATGACGAAGCTAAACAATTGTACACATACAGAAAAATGTTCTAGAAACGAACGCCACTAAAAATGTCTAAGGGTTCGTTCAAGTATTTCGTAAGCACCATAGGGGGGTGGAGAGGTCTTTGATTCCTTCTTTGGTGATTACGTCAACAGTAATTATTAACATTATTACACATGGTATCCACACATTGAGTATGCTTGAAAAGGAAATGCATTTTTGACGGTTCCTGCAAAAATTAATATGTTTATGTATTTTTGCGAGCTTTGCATACTTTTGCTGACAAGAAAAAAAAGGGGGGGGGATAAATGAGAGGCAATCTACTTACGTAATACGGCTCCTAAAGCACATTAAATACGAAGTTTATATAATTTCATTAAAATTAGCTCTTAACTTTATAAGGAAAGACAACTTGTTAATTCAATTTTAAGCCAATTTTAGGTTGTGATAGTTAATAAATAGCCTAATAGTATCTACTCCAAATGGACCAAATTCTATTCTAGAACTAGATTTTTACGTCTCAACACATAGCCTTAAGACTAAGCAGCCTCAAAAGCGGTTTCTATAGAATAAACGTATGTTTACAATATCTCGCATGTTATCGTAGATGGACATCAATGTGGCTAATTGGGCGTATAATTTATGCGCTAGCAACACTGACTAATGGGCTACGACGTCGGCCAATCTTGCGGTGATTGGCGGATAAATGTTCAGAAAACTATCCAAGCTGTCATGATTTATGTTGCGCAATCAATAAACAATCAACCAACTACAATTTAGCTTTCACTAATAATAACAGTGGCGTTACAACCTTTTACTGGGTCTTAGGTTTGAGTATCTGTGACGTAATCATAAGTCTTCTCTAATTGCCTAAGCAGGTATTGAAACTTTTGTGCCCGACCAACGCAGTCGACAAATGTGCATAGAGAAAAAGTCTATTGGTGCGGGATATAAACCTCAGGGATTAGATTCGCTAAATCAACAATTGGTTTCACTAATAGTGGTGTACATATATTTTAATTTGTCTTGGCTTAGACCAACTAGATGATATATGTATTGAAGCCTTATACCACGTAGACTTGCATTTTGCCAGTTTAGTCGCATTTATAGTCCTTTGTTTATGAGCACGCAAATTGAAGCAATCAAGTAGATATTATAATATTGGCATTTAGTAAACGTACTTTCTAAAACGTTATTCGGCGGGAGCTCGACTCTCGATCCAAAAATAGTGCTGTAAGGATCTAAAAATTGGTCGACAAACTGAAGTGTGTAGGCATATTTTATTAAAAAAAAAAACATTTTTTTTCGTAATGAGAAACAAAGTTCTTTTATTTGTATTTAGGTAAATTAATAATTTAAATTACAAAGAATAAAATTTCTTCTTTATTCGTTTTGGTGGAGCAACACGGTTTTATAAATATTAAATCCTATTAGAACTTTTAACTAATTTAAACTTAAGGTATAACTGTTATATTGACAAAATGTCGGTAGTTTTTGGGAAAATTAAATGTGAATGAACTTTCCATTTCAATACATTCCGATCTTCCTGCGTTAAATGTCCATGTGCATAAATAAATATCAGATCAGTTTCTCGTCTGCTAAATAAAATTCATAATATACTGTTTCATAGACTGTTGTTTATTGTGTCATAGATAATAAAACCCCAAAAAGCAGTGGACAACTTAGATGTACATCTAAAACTTTATAAATAACGCTCAAGTATTCACAATTCCCCAACTTAAGTGTTTGCAGAATCCCAAATATCTTTTGAATAGCAACGTAGACCCTTTTTCATACAATTTAAAAACATCGACATCACAGCAGTTGCCAAGTAAAATGTACAAGAAATTCGCGAAGCATTAGTGCAACGTTAATAGCAGAGTGGGACAAAAACACAAATTACACGAGTGCAAAAGGGATGGAAAATGATTGAGCAAGAAATACACTATAACGAATGTATCTTGTTTATTCGGTTTAAAAGTTCTAGAGTATTGACTTATGAAGTTATTTCAAACTTTAACTGGGTTCAAATGTTTATTGAACGTTCATAGTTATAAAAGTTTGTGCAGGTTCAAAACAGATAAGTTTGAATTTAAATTCTCGAAACGAAGGCTTGTTAGTGAAAATTCTGGTACCCGCAATAAGACGTGAAGGCCTTCGCCCTCTACTGATGACGTATAGAATTATAGGCAGCCCTACGTGACTTATGTGCTTACAAAGCTAGCGAGCAGCGTCATGAGAAAATGTAACCTCTTAAAAATACTGTATAAATTCATAGTTTATTTGAGAGCTCCGTTACGTTGTACCTGTTCTTACCTTTAAAATGTTATTTAACAGATTAGTACTTTATTTTCTTAAGTCGCGTTTTTCATTACTGAAGATTGTGTTGATGTTGTATATCATCCTCCGTTCCCCCTGTCTTTGGGAAGCCTAAGCACCTGTGTCATACTAAAACGTACCACCACCGACCGCGTAAGGAACTTTGCGTGGTCGGTCCAGCTAGTGGGAAATCCACCTCGGGGTCCCGTGATTTCTACTCTCAAGTCACCACAAGATACATGTCCAAAGAAGGTCAGAATCCTTCATTAACACACTGAAGGAAGACAGGTCGGTACTTGTAGTAGTCTGAGAATTGACAGATGCTCTCACAGTCCCAGTTTCAGCGCCGTTTAAGAAAATGGACACTAGTGACTCAACTCTTCTTTCGTTTATAAGAAATAATAATCTTTAGATAGAAGATCAAAGAATTTACTTAGCGCTCAGAATAACTTTGTAAGCGCGTTTCAGAGTTTGTCATAATCGCATCGAATAATAGGCTCTCTAAAATAAGAATTTCCGCATCGTTGGCCTAGTTGCTTCTCCGTGCGAATTGTATTCCTAAGGCCGTAGGTTTAAACACAGGCTCCGTAGCTTGTAAGTTCATAGGTACTTTGTATGTGCGTTGTTCGAACGGTGAACGTAAATATCGTGACGAAACTGGCATGCCTTAGACAGTCGACGGCGTGTGTCACGAAAAGAGATCTAGAAATCTGAGGCTAAAGCTTTAAAGTTTGAAGCTCCACTGGTTGCATAAACGACGACGTGAGTAAAAACTAGTCATAATATGATTAACAAATGTTTACTTTCCTCATTGAGTTGAAATTAAAAACGTTAAAAATACCGAGCATGAAAAATATTACGCAAAATATATTACGTACAGTAAATCAGTTGTGAAAGGAAAAAAGTTAGAACTGCACCTAAAATGGAGTTTTCATTGCAGTAAGAGATTTTTCATAATGCGCGTGTATAGCGGTGTAAATCCAAACTAAGGCTTAAAATATGTAGGGTGCCTATGATTTTCGAATGAAATAAGTTTTGTCTACAGAACAAATTTTGTTCTAAACTGGATGACTTTTAAAGTACTCGTAATCTTTCCTGGTTAACCGACCTTTGTACGCTTGACTTTTTTATAGAACAGGGGGCAATGGGCAGGAGGCTTACCTGATGTTAAGTGCCATGGACACTCTCGATTCCAGAGATCTCGCGAGTCTGTTGCTGTCCTGTAGATATACATATGAATGAATGAATGAATTTTTGTTTCTTTAAAAACTTATCTTAAGTACATATTTTTATATGCAACAAAACATAATAAATATTTAAACATAGAAAAAATTACACCTGATGATTAAAACCTGCATTATGACGTTCGTTAATACAAGACCGTCACCTTGAAAGCCTGGTAGATTTTCTCATAAACCATCTAGCTCTGGCCATGCACTTATGCACCCGCCATAGAAAAGAACCTACGGCGGTTGTAACAACTATATTGAACTATTCGAGGAATCGCCGAGGAAACGGTCAAGAAGGTCCTCCATAAGAGGATCCACGAAACTGTTTATAGCCTCAAAATGTTATATTATTATTATTATTAAGGGAGTTTTAAATAAAATATTAAAATATTGTTACCCTAGCGTCTTTGTGAGTTACAACGCAAAAGCGAGCAGAGGAACTACTGCGGTTAAATTAAATAATGCGAATTTAATCTAGAGCTCGTTAATTCCTCTCAAACATATGAAGCTGGTTTCTTTTAAGAGCGCATCCTTACATACATGAAATTACCTAAATAAGCTATTTACTCGCTGAGAAATCTTGTGCTCAGCCTGTTTAATAAACTCAAAAATAAAAAATATGATAGCTCAGTTTTGTGTGGTGAGTTGTGAGTTAATAAAAATTAAATCAAAATAAATTATTACAGCGATTAAACAGCCTATATTTCGTGGTAAAGTTAATTTAGGTAATGAATAGAATCACAATACACCGAGAATGACCATACGGTGCCTTTGCCTATTCTAAAATTGTATTTACCTCGATAATTACTTAGAACTAACTAACTTAGATAAATATTTTTATGTAATCGTGATCTTAGTGATCTGGATCCAATAGGCAACCAATCAAATCATGAATAAACTTTTATTATGGTAAATTTTCGCGTTTCAACACGCTATTTTTTATATATGGGGTTAACTCACCTTCTTAAACGTAATGTGAAAACCAAATGAAAAAAAAATCATATGAGTTTTATGATGTTTACTCCAAAGATACTTGCTTTGAACTAGAGCTGTCGGCAATCAAAGAATTTGGGCATTATTCAAAAAAAAAAACCTATCACAACACAATCCATCTACATTATGATGCATGTACGACGATTATTTTTTGTATGGAAATTATTTCTATATGATGTACGTATACTTGTTAAATAAAATCTAATCTCATCTTTAGAACGAAATGCACTTTTGAATATTAGGGTTTTTGTAAGAAACTTACAGCTATTTTCGAGGAAGTTCTTACTGCTTTTTATTTAACGCTTTGCGACACTTTTCTTTAACAGATAATTTTTAGTCAGTTAATAGTTAGATATCAAAAAATAAGTACCTGGATGACTCGTTTTTTTTTATAAATTGTGTTTTTCGGAAATTATATTTAAGTACGAATAAAATAAAATGTTGAAATATGAATAATATTTTTCGATCATACCAACAGAATAATAAAAATATGAACTGGTTATTTAAGGAAAAAAAACCTTATTGATTCCTAGCTAGATCGATTTATCGCCCCCGAAACCCCCCGTATACTAAATTTCATGAAAGTCGTTGGAGCCGATTCCGTGATTTCAATTATATATACATGTATACAAGAATTGCTTTAAAGAAATAAGATTTATATTTTTTAATTCGTATTGGGTTATTACAAACTTTTTCATTTTTGGATCTTAGCAACAAATCGACTGAGAGGTCAAAAAATAACTAGGGCAGACAGGCAGGAAGGGCTCGCGTGGCATCTTATGTCTTATGTCTATAATTATATTTCTGTTCTTTTTTCAAAAGCGTCAACACAAAACGGAAAAGTTTCTTAAATTGTCAATAGCAACTGTTACTTTTTACTATTTTGTTTCTTGTAAAAACGAATAAACTGTATTGGGACTAAACAGGTCAACATATTTAATTCAACTTTGCAAAACGTAAAAGATCGTTAAACCCTTCTAATTTATCAAGGAAACGAAAACACCTACATTTTACATTGTGTTGTTTTGTGTGTTTGTCTTTATTACCTACTCGGTATTAGGTAAAAATTGAGATAAAATGCTTAAATTATTTACATTAACATAAAAATAGACAGGTAGATATAATTCTCTAAAGAAACGAAAACAACGAGTGCAAGTAATAGTTTATTTCTCGACTTCTTATATGATGTAAAAAAATCCATTATGTATTAACAGTACGAAAACTCCACCGACTTCAACGATTCAGGTTGTAAAAGCAATTCCAATCGTGCCAATTTTTTAGCCATTGATTAAAATAGCTTCACAAAATTCGCCATTTTTAAATACACAAAAGTTTCAGCTCTTAATTTAACTTTCCAAGTTTTTTCAACGTGATATAGGGGTAATTGTTTTATCAACTGTTTCAATTCGAAAAGTTTTGCAAAAGAGTTTAAAGAAAATCATGGAATTGCTTTTTCACTTGGCTTTTTTAACTTGGATCAATTATGCAATTTCATGGTTAAAAAATTACGCTGCAAACTTCAGGTCTGTGGCTCAGATTTTAGTAGCCATGCGTGATACGCCGTCAGATCTAAGGCAAACCGATTTACTCACAATATTGTGAGGAAGTTTAATAACCATTAATCGTAGAGGCGAGTATTAATTGTACACAAATGATCCATTGGCCCGCAGCCGTGTGTGGATCGCTCAACCCAGACGGTTCAGAAAGATTCTCTAAAGCTACTAGGCTAACACAGTGCAGAAGAATACTTGATACGTTTTGTAGGAAGAGGGGGATTGTAATATATTTTTGCTTTATAAGCCACTGCTTACACACTTATCAGGATAAAAAAATGATTTCGAAATGTCGAAAGTATAAAATTTGTTATTAAAAAAAGTTGTAACATTATTTAATATAAAATATACTAATTAATTAAGAATTTCGAGAAATATAATTTATTAATAACAAAATATGGCAGTGACAAAATTTATTTAACCCTGCACTCCCTAGTGTTGTAGGAGACAGATTACAGATCTTGCGTGGTGCACGGTGTATAAAACAAAATGAATATAAGTTCTATATGAAAATACTTGGAAGAAAAAGCCTTAATTTTAATTAAGTATTAATAACTCGTAATGTCAATGTACTTCGTGAAGAGAGTTTTTGAGAACAGAATAATATAAAAACATATTTAATCATGTGTGACATTTAAATTTAGATGCGAAATTTAAATTGCAAACAACTGCTATACAAAAAGGCTAATAACCTCAACGTTGTATAAATTAGATTCTGAACTACATTTTTTAAATATTTTTCACTGTCTACAAATTTCAATATTGTAGCTTAACTATATTGAAAATATTTATACCTCCATATTAATTTTAACAGAAATTCCACTGTGCATTCTATCCATACAAAATATGGCGCAAACAAAGGATCGTGTGTAGGTCACATTTTTATAAGAGCACCCGTCAAAATATATATTTTTCTTTTAAATTTTTAATAACAACAGAAATGTTCCAGATCAAATATAAGTCAGTATTATTATTATACGATTTGGTAATTTTTATTCAAATATAAATAATTTTTACCTTTAACCCCCTTTTAGAAGCTGGTCTTAATGCTTATCCTTCGCCAAACAGGGTCCAGGTGAATCACTATCGGCATCCGATTTGGAGTACTTGGTCACCGTGGAATCCATTGCTAAAAGAGTGCAGGTATTTTTTTTGCAACGCCGCGCTCAACGACATCTTACGCTCTTGTCTCCGTCAATGTATATGCCATTTTGGAGCCGAGATACGAGACGATGTCGGTTGGATGGGACGTCGTTGATCTCTTGAAAGACAAGACAGGCTTTGATATGGGATGCTACTTGCGTCTACTACGCAGCTGTAGAGCAGGCGGAAAGTAATAAATGGCTCAAATATAAGAAGAAGAGTCTTTGCTTCTTCGATTCTGTTCCCTTTTGAGTCGAGACTCTTGGGGTTCAAGTGCACAGGGGCTTATTAAAGAGTTAAGTTAATGCCTGGTAGATAGTACCGGTGACCCGTGCATTGATCGTTCAACATAATAAAAATATAAACATTTGAAAACTGTTTTAATTTTCATTCATTAATTTTTAACTATTATTATTATTACTATTAAGGTAAAGAAAACTGTAAATACTGTATATTTGAGTGTTGAAATTAATCAAAACTTGTCAACTTTATACCACTTAACTTTGTTATAAATGACAACTACCACAAACAACCTACTAAAAATGATTTTTGAATTTGAATTTGTTATAAACAAGTTAATATTGAAATAACACTCTTCGGAGTCCACCGTCGAGGAAACTCCGCGTAGCATGATGTGCGCCAACGCATATGTGGCGTTGGGTATGAATCAGATATAAAATGTAGCTTCCATGACTGTATAGTTAACTTGAATATAATAATATTACTATAAATATTATTTTATCCGAAGCAATTAGTGTCTTAATGTGTTGTTACATTGAACTTCTTATCAAAGAAGAAAGGCTGTAGAGAAAATTCGAAATTAGTCCCTAATCAGATCACTGTTCATTCATCAAACCTTTCGAGTATCGCTTAAGGGCATCCCTTATTCTACTAAAAGCTAAGATTCGCTGTAAGAAAACAGTCAAAGGTATCTTCATTCCCAACATATATCAAAGGGAATGTACAATAAATCACAAGAGGAAACTGTCTCTCACAACCATTCATAGTTTTGAACAATTCAGCGAAACCAAGGTAAGGACACTACAGTATGACTGTATTTTAAACAAACAATTGATTGTTAATAAAAACTAACCAACTTTTTTAACTAAAATACTCTTACGTCTGTTTCTGGCAAATTGTCTTTACGATGAATTGAAAAGAGATACGTGAGTTTTTATAACTAAAACTGGATTTACATAAATAAGGGCTCATTATACACTTAAAAATGTCATGCACACATAGCAGTTTTAAGTTATATTATTATTTTGACGTGATAACGTCTTTTAATTCGTCGCATGACGCATGCGGCGTTACCTCGCTCTGAGGCGTTCCATTTAAGAGGGCCCAACCCGACTATCTTTTCATACAAACGCTCTTACGTGATTATGGCGTTGTAACAGATTTTCCTTTGAAACTTTTGAACTAATAGGCATCTTTTGCACTATATCTAGGTTTCTATCAAAACGCGAAATTAAAATTTTAATAAACAAATTAAGTACAAACCTCCAAAAATCAGCTTTTTGCACCAATTTTATGTGAAGTTTGGGCGTTTATAACGTACTTAATAATTGAAGCCTGAAAAAAATATTTGCATAGAAACCTTGCAAATGTAATGGAGTTTCTGAATGTAAAACTTTTTTTTTCATAATTCTGTAAGGCTTACGAAAAAACACGTATTTCTTGGAACAAGTTTTATGAAATTTCCGCACACTACACATTTTCAATGTTATCGCGTTCTCACTTGCTTTTTAGCCATGTGCGGGAAGTAAGCGGGGCGGGCGGGGTGAGACGCGGGAGTTGAATGGCGCACGGCAGCTCGGCTCTCGTATCGGGCCTCTCGGAATTGTTAGTAGGTTATAGGTATTGAATTTGTTGACTGCGCGTACTACGACGATTTTGTGTTTTCATACCGGACACTGATTTTACTTGAGAAAGCATTATTGATTTATAATGTGAAACTAACCTGGCACTAGTGAATACGGACACCGATTTTGTCTGAATAAGGAATTTGAAGGAGAGTGATTTTATTACTCGTTTAATTATCGTTTTGCAAAATGGGTAAGTCGATTTTTTCACATAATAATAATATAAGAGCTAAAATAGATACCTAAGTATACCTATTACGTAAGTAACTATTTATACGACAGCCTACAGACATACCTACAAGACGAAACAGATAAAAGGCAATCTAATATTGAGCGAGTCAAATAGGTACACACAAATGCGAACGTGCAAAACCAGGATCCAGGGTTTAGACGAAAATAATTCCTGCCATTGCTACACAATGTTTCACTATTGTATAGGTACCTGTTTCATTGATACTTGTGTTACATTTTAATGTTATAAAGAGTACCTACCTACTTCAGAAATAGTTTTTTATGACCAATACTAAAAAAATATTGATCACAGTCTACCATGGTGAGTGATTTCATCACTACTGTGCCATACAAATAGTCATGTCATTTTTTTAATAATGGAGATCTAAAAATGTGTATGTTTTGTAGGCGACCCCTTCACCGAAATAACGATGAAGAACTAGCAGAACAAGAAATTAATTATTCGACCAACTCGAGCGCACCATCTTTATCAGACGATGAACAAATTATTACAGAAGAACAAGAAAATATCAATGTTATACCATTATTAGACCACACCATTACGTACATACCCTAACTTTTACACCATCACACAACACAGCCAAATAAGGCTTATTTAAATAAATTGAATCATATTAGTTAAATGTATTGTATACTTTTTGTTTGTTTGTTCCCTAATGTAAATCATTTTGTAGTAAAATGTATGATGTATCCCATCTTTGGCTATATTTATAGTGTATTTGTTTGTAATTATGTATATATAATTTATGTTACCTGTAGGATTACGAAATAAATAAATAAATAATAAATCCATTTTGTAAGCAAAATGCGTAATATCGAAAAGATAATTTATTCTCAAGAAACTAACAAAAAAGATTATATAAATCCCAGTGCAGTAGGTGTTTTCCAAACTGTGAATGGATATGCCCAATTGGAGGAAATATCTGCTTGTTTATTTTTTATTTATTTTATTTATTTAAGTATTCCTACAGCTAATCACTAAACAATTACATTACACACAAAAGCCAAAACGGAATACACATTAAAACAGAAACATAGTTAGTAACACACAAGCACAGTTGTAAGATTGATTGATTGGTAGATTAAAATATATATTTAATATGAAGGAAGAAACAAAGCCATTATTAGTAAAAGATACCTGAGTTTTTAAAATATTTTTTTAAGAATTTTTTAGTCACATTAAATATATCGATTTACTGGTAATTTATGTTGTTTAAATATGCTAATATGTCTGTGCGTTATTATATCAAAATATGTAGTAAGTTAGGTGATATACACACAGCTTTCGCTGTGCAACACATGCTTGAAGCAGGCAAAGAAGAAAAACAATTGGCGATAGATCAAGGGCATATCGACACGGACGAAATACCGTATATAACCGTAATATCAGACGGATCTTGGGGTAAATTGTAAAATGAAGCTTACAGCTCCTTGCACATCAATAATCAATGAAATACCAATGCTTTTTTCGACATATACTGGAAATTAAATTTGAAAAACTCGTGTTTGGAGGAAATCGGAATCTTCTCGACAGCCGATATGTTTTATGTATTTTTTTTAAAGTGTAACAAAGTTGTTCAGAAACAAATAAAAAATACCAACTGTATTCAGACTGTTTTATTTGATCTACCGCCTTTACTACGGTGCAAATTATTAAATTAAATTACACAAACATTTATTTGTAGATATCAATGATATTATAAATGAATCGATACGTTATTTACACGGCATTTTATCTTCAAATCGGCACATTAACGCACACATGAATAACTAAATATTGCAATACACACTACATCACGATGTGTGCTAAAATAGGATGGCATGACTCAAGTATCGCAAGTGAAAAAGAGATAAATATAATTTTACTAATTGATGTGTCGCCAAGTGAACTTACAGCGAATTGGCCGAATCTTAGTAGCGCAGTTTTTACTAGAAAGATTTTGCGAGAATCAGTCTGAGTTTCTTTGTTCGCCCATGAGGTAGGTACTTAGGTATATGCAAAAAATACGAAAATACTATGTTATAAATAATTTCCATGTTATCAAAATAGCACCTTTAGCCCAGTCGAATTGTTATTTTGACCCAGGAAAAATTATAAGTAGAATTTTTCCTTCGGAATTCGTTAGAGGGGGTCACTGGGAGTCTACATTTCGTTTTTCGAATTTCCAGTGGTCTTGGATTTTCCGCCATCTTGATTTTAAGGGTGTTTTTTTGTTTTGTAAATAACTCGTTCATTTTCAATTTTACACGAAAAATGGTCATCACCAAAGTTGTTTGAAATTGAATTTCCTACAATTTCTGTCCTTATCAATTTTTTCGTAGGATCGATATTTTCTCATTTAACACCCGGAAAAGAGGTGAGGCATGCATCGAAATATTTTACTTTAAGTTTATTAGTTATGTTTTCGTATAAATGGTAATTATCGTACTGGTTGAAGATTGAATTGGCTACAGATAATTTTTTAAAGATTAATATTTTTTGACCTTTGAAATTTCAATGATAATGCAAGTGATAATGCGCTAATACAATTCCACCCCTTCCTCTCGGATGTTAATCGAAAAATATCGATCCTACGGAAAAATTGATGAGGACAGAAATTGTAGGAAATTCAATTTCAAACAACTTTGGTGATGACCATTTTTCGTGTAAAATTGAAAATGAACGAGTTATTTACAAAACAAAAAAACACCCTTAAAATCAAGATGGCGGAAAATCCAAGACCACTGGGAATTCGAAAAACGAAATGTAGACTCCCAGTGACCCCCTCTAACGAATTCCGAAGGAAAAATTCTACTTATAATTTTTCCTGGGTTTGGTTCGTTTTTCGTCCAATTCCACTGGGCTACTTCGGTACCCAGATTGGTAAAAATACAAAACTGTGTGTGTTATTAAAAATATAAAATATTAATATTAAAAATAAAACACCTGCATTATTTTAGAGAAATGTTCAAAACTATAGTTAGTAACTGTGCGCGCGTAGCGAGGCACGTGCGCGATACGAGATTATGTTTATGAATCACTCGCTACCGCCCGAGCGCCCCCAAGTGCTCAGCAGCTTTCTATGTCTTTTCGCTTTACCTCTTGTTCTGACATTGCGCTGGATGAAAAAACAAGCTTTTTGACCATGCTCGCGTTGAAGTTCGTCGGATGGGGAAGGGCCCTCTTAAGGCTAGAAGTGCAAACGAGAGCGTGGAACGATCGACAAAGGGGCCTCCGGGTTCGGCAGCGTTCGGTCGTTAAAAATAATTGTATTTATGCGTACAAATAAATGAAACATGACATTCAACTGTGATATCCATTTACCTCCTTCTCTGTATCCATAGAAAATATCTATCAAACGAATTAAAATTTTCTTTTGAAAAAAAACTGTGTGTGTGTATGAATTATTTGCGTTGATGTGTTTGTTGGGGTTAATTTATATATTTTTTTTATTGAAAATACCTTAAAGCTAACTTACTAACATATAATAAATAAGATAATAATATAACTAATACCATATGGACTCATGATTTTCTGATTAAATAAAGATTTATTATTATTGTAAAATAAAAGAGAATATCGAATCCCGTAGCGTGGAAATGTCAGAACTTCAAAGGTCATTGCTCCATCGATAAATTAAAGCATTTGTTTCAATTTTCATGCAAAATACTAAACGTGACGAACTATGAATCGTGTCTGGACTCGTAATCGAAAATATGAATTCATTCTTTATAGCTATGAAATTAGTTATATTTCATTTTATATTAATTATATGTCTTGGAAAATTATACCTCAAACCAAAGATCAGGAAACAATCTTGCTATTAGGATTATAAAATTATTGTAATCGATGTGCACTTTATATTTTCAGGTGTCCTTTTGTAGTTTCGGTTTTTTGTTCGTGTTTTAATTTTGTCTAATTATATAATTTAATTTAAAAAACTATTAATTCTACATTTTATGTAGTCATGACTATAATTTTACACATTTTAAACTGCTTCGAAAACGGTATTTCAAAAACGCATCCCAAAGAGATATTTCACGTTGAGGTGCACGTTTGCATCCGCTCAAAGATGTATGGGCAAGTAATGTTCCTTTAATATTTCTGATGTTCTACGCGTATTGAATTTATTGTTGGAAATAAGCATGGTATGCTCATTTAAAAGCATGTTATATATGTTAGAATGTAATAATTGAGTATATTAAACATTGAGTTTTATTATTACTTTGGTATAACTGAGATTTATTCTATTACTTTTAAGAATGATAATTTAATTTGAAGCTAAAAGTATATTTAAATGAAATATTTATAATTATTTGTGTCTTTCGCGGTCTCACTAAACCCACAGGACGCCCAATAAACCCGCTAATGTCAATATCGATGGAGTGACGACGTCGACTACGATATTTTTTCGATATATAAATGTATATTACAGCTAATAAAAAGGCTGCTATACAATATACACTATACATAACTCTGTATTATGGTACTACTTTATATTGTTATTCCAGAACTTTGGATAAATCTGGTGTATTACCATAGATATTTAAAGTTCTATGTCATGTGGGTAGAAGGCATCCATCGTAGAAAACCGGTCTGATCGGTCCTGTGCAGCTCTCTAATTTCACTCGAAGTAATTCCAGCTTCCTTTACCTCTGCAATTATCCTTCGTTACCAGGTCTGTTTTGGGCGGCCACATTTCATTTTGCCTTGAGGATTCCAGTCGAGGGCTTGCTTGGTAATGCGACTTGGATCCCGGAGCGTATGGCCCATTTCCACATTCGGCGTTTTATGATTAATTGGTGTCTAATTGCATCCTATAACAGATGGTTGGAGATCCTTTCGGGTCAGAATATTACAACAGATGCCGTTGTAATACTGTGACGACAGCTTTACATACCTTAGTTGCTTGACTACTTAGTCAAAGTACTATAAAGCAAGCGAGACATCAGTATATACTATAAATATATTTTTTTTTATAGAACAGGGGAAAATGGGCAGGAGGCTCACCTGATGTTAAGTGATGCCGCCGCCCAAGGACACTCTCAATGCCTGTGGGCTCGCGAGTGCGTTGCCGGCCTTTTAAGAATTGGTACGCTCTTTTATTGAAGGACCATAAGTCGAATGGGTTCGGAAATAATTCAGTGGGCAGCTGGTTCCACAAAGTGGTGGTGCGCGGCAAAAACTGCCTTGAAAAACGCGCGGTTGTGGAACGGTGGACGTCGAGGTGATACGAATATATATAAATAAAGTTTATTATTTTATAACATTACTTTAATAAACTTCAACGACGATATTTTGTATTTTAAATTCACAAACCTACGCAAAGCTAAATTCAATTATATAAAATATCTTACCAGCGCTCAACATTTAATTCAAATTTAGCTTTAACTTTATAGCACTAAGTGTGTAGTTTCAATTTAATTTAATGAAATAAGAAATTAGGATAGGTCTCAGTTGAGGGTTTAAAGGGTTATGCGTAAAAGGGTACGAAATGACAACTTTTAATTACTAGAAATGTAGTGGTTGAACCAAGTACTAAAACATTAGTAAAGTTAAGTTTAAATGGATAACTAGAACGTTAAACTTATTATTAAATAGTAATAATAGCCGTGTTGATCTAGTGGATTGAGCCTGCACCTCTGAACCCTGAGATTGTGCGTTCGACGACTGTGCATCAATTGATATTTCATACTATGTGTGTATTTAACACTCGTGCTGTAAAGGAAAACGTCGTGAGAAAACTTGACTAGACATAGAAAAACAGATGATCACAAAACATCCAAATTATGCCCAGAGATAAAAGGTTGTGTACATATTGAGTTTCATACCGCTCTTGCCAAAAGGACACAGTTTACACAGAAGTAATGATGTTGAAATATTTAGATGATTTGAGTGAGGTTGTGTTAAACTACATCTGAGATTTTTGGTCTATAAAAGGCCATTGTCCTAATTAACTAGGCTGGCATATTCTCTCACCTTTGCCATTCGATATCAGTGTATTTTAAATATTTTGAAAGCTTGATTTAAGGAATTTAATTGAAATTAAATGAAGGCTTAAAGCATAAATATATTTTTAGTTACTGTCAAAAGATAATCTGGGTGAATTCAGTAATTCGTTTTAATCTCCTATAGAGTAATGCCAGATTCTTTTTTATCAGAACACCGTGGTAACACCATGGCAGTGTATGTACATACATTATGTTGTGATCAAATATTTCATTAAATACGGGACTTAAATTAGGTGTCAATGTAGTTAATTTAAAACCAGATAATGAAAAAGAGTACAAATGTACAGAGAGTTCGCAAACATTCTTACAAAGCTATTTACTCTCACTAGAGTTCCATTGTGTGACACGCACAAAGCTCTCATTAGTGAAGTTTTCACTACATTTTCTCCATGGCACACAAATATCAGGTATACCACCGAAATACTTGAACCATTTTCGTGTCAACTTGGACGATAACTATACAGTGAAGACGATAATTATTGTAATGATTAAAATAAATATTTTATTTTTTAATATTTGATACAGAATTCAAACAATAAAGTCTAGAAGTCCTCAATTTAATTGCCCGTGAACTATTTATTTTTAGTTAAAGGAACAGAAAGCTGATATGAATAGAGAAATGAATTAGGTAAGAACCCTTGTGTTTTCTGCCGTATCCCTTCGAGACAGTTTTGATAACTCAGTTGTTTTGAAAAGTTTCAAACATTTTCCCAGGCTTTTTGTACAAAGCGTTATCTATTTGTAATTCTTCTTTCAAAACTTTAGTATCTCCCATCGAGTTCGAAGTTTGTAAATGTTTTTTTAAAACGAATCAAATACTTGATTTAATACTAATCCTGTGAGAACGATGAACATTAAAAAGACAGCGTCATTTAAAAAAATGGGGTGTGTCATGCAAGCGACCGTGTGCTTAATGAAAATTTATTTAGCGAACGGATTAAAATCTATAGATATTGACGACATATGAACATCGGAGCTTGTTTGAGTTGAAAGTTATATAAATTGCAAATATCTATCAGTTATGCCAACTCATAAAATCCCCAGGAACAACCTTAAATATCGGTTAAAAAATTTTGTACCCTCATTTTGAGGTAATTTTCAACAAAGGAGAGTATACGATAGTATAAGTATAGAGTAGTATACCTTTTTGATATTTTATTTTATTATTTTGGTTTTGTTTGTTGTTTGGGTTCTGGGCTTGTATCCTGCGTTTTTTTAAATAAATCTTGAGAAAAGTAAAAATCCCTCTAAATAAAAACACCCCAGAAAATCTTGATTCCCCTTAATTTAGGGAGAAACCCTCAAAAGTGGCATCACTGATTTGGAATCAAAATAAAATAACCTCAAAATGGCGGCGCTTCCGCCTCCACCGAGCGAGATGCGTCACACTTATCGCTTATCGTAATGAATTCTGTTATCGTTTAGGTATTTAGTGGTATTAGTAATTTAATATGAAAGTAGATGGTAGAACACCAAATTTTAATGTATTGTAATATTAATATTATTGTGTTCCCCGATTCTGTTAACCGGGTTAATTCTGTTAACCTGATGCCCCGTATGGTAGCAATTTTAAAGAAGTATTCACATCAAAATTGTATAATACATTCCCTTAAATACTTCATCAATGTAATTAATAAATTCCCCAGTAGAAGCATATCGGAACACGAGCAATCATCTCGAAACTTCTGAATCGACAAGGGTTAAGACGCCTGAACTTTTCGTATTTATTCGCATTTGCAGAAATAATTAAACAGATCCGGTACAGTTGGAATATTTGTCTCTTTTTTAATTTCTAGAAAGTTCTGAGTTGGCTAATATTAAGATGTTTAATGCACTCTGTTTCATATCTCAACTATCGGTCCGGTGTCCGAAACTAGTGATGATAACCAAATCAGGCGAGGAAGAAACTATGTGTATTGAAATACCAATAAATTAGGACTATTGTGAAAAATAAAGCGCAATACCAAGTAATGATATTTTATAATATTATTATTTTATTTGTGTTTCTATCTAGCAACGAAGTGTGAATAAATAAATAAATAGTATCAGCATTTTATTTAAACCTAATACAATAAAACTTGCAAAATCAAATTAAATGTCATGCCATGTACAGGCAGAGGAATGTATTATTTATTTGACACAAAAAGACAGAACGAAAGAACGAAATGTAAGAAAAGTGTTTTAACTGCCGTCCAAGTCAAGAAAACAATATATTTTGTTATTTAAGTCAAAATATGTTCTTGGTTTTCATTAACAAGACGGTAAAACTAGCTAAAATGTGAGATAAAATGGTTAAGGAAAATCTTTTGAATATTGTCTACAATACCAAGGTTCTTAAAATAAGAAAAATATAACTTTGAAATCCATTGAACTTTCTTTGATTTTTCTATCTCTACCAGTTAGGAAGTTTCTTGAATCGTGAACTCGAAACTATACAACTTTTTGCTGTCTTATTGAAAAACTTAACACATCACTTCTCTCATAAACAGTTGTGCATTTATGTGCAATATCCTTTTAGACGTTTATATATCTACTACACTTATATTTAATATCTATTTTGATATTAGGTAAAATAAAAAAATCGCTTAATCAAAAAATATATTTATTTTATTTATTAACATTTCGTTGCATTACATAAAAGGAAAAAAATTAAACATAATTTAATGAAAAGCAACTGGCAGCCTTATCGCTTTAGAGCGATTTCTTCCAGACAACCACTGTGAGTAAAGGTAAAAACCACTGTGAGTAAATTACATAAGGTAGGCAAGAAGTGCAAAAATACATATTACAAATACAATAAGAAGGAAAAAACATATATTATAAAAGACGAGATTAAATTCCAACATCGTTACATGAAACTATAATTTAATTTATTTTATTTAAACATTTTCAACGTGCTTTTAAAATTGCATTACTTCTAGGTAGTCAATTATATTAAAAAAAACATATGTACAATTCACACGTGGTAGAAGTGAAACCTTCAAAAACAAAGTTTTTATAATGAATCGTACATAAATTATACATTTTTCACTATCTGAATGTATTAAAAACAGTATATTTTAATGATAAATTTTAATATAATTAAAGTTTAATATAAATCTTTAATTTGGCCAAAACTGAAACAACGAATGTTTGAAATTCGATAAAATCAAAAAGCGGCAGTAAAACGAGGTTGAATAATACATGTTATATATCTCATCACAACGATTCTAAAGAAGTTTATTTATCTATCTCATTTTCTCCCACGTTAAATCTTATGAATTTATGTTTCTGTCTCTTTTTACTGTCGCTTTTTCCGTTGCATCCGGTTTGAAATCACAACGATTCTAAAGAAGTTTCACTTCAAAAACAAAATTACTCTAACTTAGTCAATGCATGTGGCGTTTAAAGTCTCGTCTTAATTTCCGACGAATAATGGATTTTTCGAGTTGGTTGAAGAAGGCTTATCAACTATTTGCCTTAAAAAATTATTCATCAACAGAAACCTGGGCCATAATCATGCATTAGTTTTTGCTCTGTAATAAAATAGCACCGAAATATAAACGGCAACACATTCGCGTACAAAAGTGTAAAGTATGATGTCAAAGGTTGTTTACGCGTGTCAGTTCCCAACGCGATTTTGTGCTCGACAGTACGGGTGCGTTTTGTCTAAATGTATTTTTCCGACTATTCTTGACAGTTTTCGAGGGTTTTTGACTGCCTTTGTGTTATAAACATGATAATAAATGGCAACCTCTTGTTTTTTATAACGTAAACAAGACACGGCATTTTCTTATATATATGTATTATGTGGTAACGAAAACAACATTATTCGTTGTTGTGGTAATTCTTTTACCAAGAATTTAGACAATTATTTTTATTAAATCTTAATAAAATTCTATCTATAGGGCGTGGTGGGGGATTTCCTAAAGTCGCGGGCGTTGCTAATTATAAGTAATTGAAATTAGAAAATAATCCTGCCTTTATTTATGGCTTTTGATAGCCAAATCTGCTACAAAGCATATAAAATCAACAACAATACAGTGGGTGTTAGCTGCAATATTTGCGTGCCTCTGTGTTCGTTACAAAATAACAGTTTATGTGGATTGGCGGATCGCCAGCTGTACGACTTGTATCAGCCGAAATCGCACTTTGCAGAGAATAGTCCGTCAGCCATGAACGCAGAGCGAATATAAAGATATTGTAATTAAAACAAGTTTAGATAAAGGTTCCTTAATGTTTAAGATAAAATCGTAATTTTTTTAATATCAATTTGAGGTTTACGCGGAAGCAGTATTAGAACATTTTTCGCTTATTCTGTTATTAGTATTAACAAATAGAACCATTCATTTAGTTTTCTCACAAATATGAGAAATTAGAGAAAAAAATAGACTGTATTGCCATATTTAACAAATATTCTTTAGAAAAAGTGAAATGTACCTATCATTGCGGATTCCGATTGAATAAAGTTTAGTGTGAGGTTATTTCGAGTTACTCAACTAGTGTAGTTAATGCTACATCCTCCCTCGCGAGGGGGCCCGTTCGGGGCATATGCCCCCTTAGTGGTGTATTGGAACGCGCCCTGATGATACAGGGCGATACAGATGGGGGCTGTAGCGCGCGAGGAGGCTCAACTAATAGGGACTCCGTTTCCTCATATATTGATAGTGAGTGGAGAGACGGAGTTGGAGGGGTTTAGTGAGCTACACATATCATATATGACTCATATATGAGAAGTGTTAGCCTAAAGGTGGTTTTTATACCTGATTGTTTTATACCTGTGGTCGTAACTTCCTGCTTTCATCTATGTCCGTATTTTACCCCGCTCCTACGTTGAAGGAAAAATCAACAGTGTGTGTCAACGAAATAAGGCTAGTCAGCTACTTGCCTCCAAATGTATAAAAACAAATGTTCACCTAAAAGGTTCTAGTGCCACTGTATACGAGTATACAATGTATTGTATTGACTGCGACATTTAATGTCAGCCTAGCCTCTTAACTAAAAAGCGCCGATTAACTATCATCCTGAAAGATATTCAGCAAGTCGATCAAACAGCTAGGCAGATGAGTTAGATCGATGATATTTCATAAATTGCCTATTATGTTGACTGTTAATTTAAATTTAGTTCCACTTTCTGTCAGTGTCAAACTCGAAACGAAACTCTTCAAAGTGTCAATATGGCGTAGGCAAACCACAACATTGATGGTGTTTTCTAAAGTTAATTGAAAAACAAGTACTATGAATGAGTGTAGTGACAATAATAATCTGAATTTAGTTGTGCCCGACTGAAGCACATTAATTTTAAATATTTTTTTATGTTAGGTGATTTATCTTTTTTATTTTTGCTTTTTTTTCGCTCTTTCCTGCGAATGGCCGAAGCATTAGCCAGTCAGTTCATTAAATGTTGTTACAAACGCTATGGTATATCTCTCAGGCCGCTAGTTAAAATGCGCTATTTAGTTAAATGGCTAGGCTGTTAATTAAACGGCTTATTAAGCTTGTTGGCAGCGGCACATACAAACATATGTCGTTAGCGAGTCACTTTGTGAGTGTAGTACTGATTTTTCCGTAATGTACAACCACTAAATAAGTCTTCTATTCAACTCCTATACTTGTACCACACGTAAAAACTAACGCAGCCTAATTTGAGAGCTGGCTAGTGGAAAATTTATTTTTTCGGGCGCCCATACGCATCCTCCATATTTACTGCGCGCTTCCAAATCGAATGAGCGTTATAGATTTTAGGGTTTTGCGCTGTATTCAATTTCTAAGTAGACTATTTTTATTACAGCGTTTTGATTTACGAAGTCAATACTTGATAGGAAAGTTTCTGTGACGCCGTGTTACAGAAATTAAGCAAATAAATAAGAAATCACTACTGGTACAACATCTTGGAAACTACAATACCAATAAAAAAAAATACGTTTATTATGGAACGTAAGATAGACAGGTATCACTTATTCCACGTAATTAAATTTGAATCTGTAGGCATCCCTACTCATCGGAGAAGAAGACAGAGGGTGTAGGCCGAGAGAAAAAGCCGGCGTAAAAAACTCTCGGTACTCTTTTAAAAACAGCAAATCATCACACAGTGTAGATACATTAAAATGGGAAAATCATAAAAAACACTCAGAAACCTCTTTTAAAATAGATTTAATTCAAGCAAAACAACTTTGTGGTTTCACATTTTAATATAGTAGCAATTATACAACTTTTAATTAGAAAAGTGAATTCCTATTTTTTGTATTAAAACCTACTCAAATGAGACCGTTAAGTGATTTCAGCGACGATTTAAGTAATTGTTAGTTAAATTTGATTTTACTATTTGGATGAATCTTATTGCAGTTGCAATAGGACGGTAGACGTTTGATTATCAAGATTTTTACATGTCTAGCAAAAGTAGTATACTGCAATAAATAGTCCTTATGTTCAATTTTATTCGATACAATAACGTACAAATTTAACCTGAAATACATTATAAATTCGTACGTGAACACAACAGACAGATTTAGACACAAATCTGTGACTTATGTCTCGCTGACCACGGTTGCTCTGAAGTACTAACAAGCATGTAAAGTTTCTAAGTTTCAGACCCAAAGCAGTGATTCAATTATCTAACTTACACTTAGACATCGTACATTGACAAATATTAATAGCCTATATAGCGGTCTCATAACCCACAGCAAGCATTCACGTGCTTATCAAAAAGTTAACTGATACTTAACATATTGAACCATCAATGTAAATACTACCCTTTTAGCGTTGACCTCAATATCGTCTTATCAATCTAAGTGGCTCAGCTTCATTGGCGCCCGCCCAGTCTCTTCGTCTCATATTTTTATTTATCCGCCACTTATTTAATACCCAGTTAGGTGGAAAATGCATTGAATATTTATCAAACTTTATATCGTTTACTTACCGTATAACGCGTATAATAGCAGTGCTCCGATATCGTTGTTTGTTAATTTAAATTTGTTTTTTTCCAATAGGCAAGGCTGATCCTTCAGTGACACACCCATGTTTTTGGGTCTAAGGTATGCCGGTTTCATCACGATGTTTTTCTTTACCGTAAAAGCGAGTGTTAAATGCTCAATAGAAAGTTAAGTCTATTGGTACACAGCTGGGGTTTGAACATACAACCTCAGGGTTGAAGGCCGCATGTTCAAACTTCTAGACCCAAACTGCTCCTTCTGACTGCGTGTGCACCACATTTTCACAATGTTTTTGAATTAGTTATAAAACGTTATTGGCATTACGCTAGCTTTTGTTTCATATTCGCAAATTCAAATGAAATTTCACAGAGTAATTCATGACTGTGGTGTTATTAAATAGGAGTGCGTTATAATAATAACACTATATAGAAAGATGATGAGAGTGATTTTTGCGCGTGCACACCAACACCTAAATTTGACATCGTAAAGTTAGGTCTAGGTGGCATGACAATCGATAACTATGTTCATGTTGTGTATTCTAGTATTTTTATATTTAGAACACGTGTTTCGTAACAGTACAATTAAACAGTGTGAATAAATAAATATTACTACGGTGTTTTTAAATCAATTTCATATACGACGGTGATAGTATTTACTAATTATTTATTTATTTAAATAAAATCTTTTTCATTAATTTTAATATTTAACGTTAATCACTACTGCATTTTAGATATGTTTTTCGATACGCCAAAGAAGTATAAATTCTAACGCGTGTTTATAAGTACACACACTCTTTTTTACTTACACTAATTTTGCACTTGTTTTTAGTTCTTACAAGATTATGACTTGAATCACTACACGGAATTCGAACCACATTCATTTTCGAATCAACTAAGTAAATCTCAGGGGAATAGCTAGCATAAAGTGAGCACACGCTTTCACAGTTATGCATGAAATCCATTACCGATATTAAGGCTTTGTTCTAAATCTACGGATTTAGGGTTTTTCCAGTTCTTCTTTGGATACAAAAAACAGTGAAAAATTCGCTTTAACTCACATATAATTGTATTCAAATATAGCTTTTGAATACCTACAGTGGCGTTACATCTTTTGAAGTATCGGCCTAAGATTCCTGTAGTTTCGTGATCATTTGTTTTTTTATAATAGACAAGTAGGTTTGTTATTAGCATTATGTGCCTGACACACACCGTCGACTGTTTAGAAAAGCATACTGGTTTCCTCACAATGCTCTCCTTCATCTTACAACACACTATTAAGTGGACCCCAAGGAAGAAGAACTAAACTTGCAGATAAAAACTTTTTTTATATAATATGAAGACAGAGCATAAACAGTCAACAAGAAACAACAAGACAACACCAGAAATACAATCATTTACATTTAGTAATTCTCTTTAATGAAATATTAATGAACAATAAATTTACGAGGATCGATAAAACATTAAATTCTCAAATCTATTAAATATTAATAAACGAACAAAGTGATGTCAATCTTGCTTTTGCTGACACGGATTTACGTCACCTCCAAAGGCATTGCCGGAAACCAGCGTTACACGATTTCTGGTTCATGCTACATTTTGGTTTTGAGGAAATTATTTTGCCGGACGGTGAAATTTAAATTATATTTTACTCGTAGTGATAATTTTGGGTCAACAATATTATTTATTATACCAATAATATTCCAAATGTTTAAAAAAAAACTTTAAATTATACTGTTAACCGATTAAATCTTGCTTAGGAATCATATTTTTATTTGAGTAGTGATCAAACGTATTAATTATTATATGATTAGTTTATTTAATACACTCGTATATTAGGTAATGCAGCTATATTAATATATAATAGACAGTAAATCAGTTCATAGATTGACCATAACTTTTTTGGTCAATCTATGAACTGATTTACTGTTACGTCATCAAAACACGTCATAGATTGACCATAACTTTTATACTAATCATCTTAATATATATAAATCTCCTGTCACGATCTTTGTCCGTGATGGACTCCTAAACTACTTAATAGATTTTAAGTTAAATTGGCACACCGTGAGCAATCTGGTCCAACTTAAGGGATAGGATAGCTTAGATCTTTAATTATAGTCGCAATTTTATTTTATGGCAAATTATTTGTTTATTATTTGATACAATTCTAACAGATGGCGCTTTGTTAAAAGTACCAACGTTTCACATAAGCTATCTACCTTTCATAGCGTTTTCTTTGAATAGTTTACTACTATGTAATATAACAAAAACCTTAGCCACAGCAACGCTTGGCCAAGTCTGCTACTTAACTTATAATATTCTCGATAAATGTTTAACTGTAAAGAATTCCTATCTCGGTATAGGGTTGTAAAAGCCTTATTTAGTCACCAACATGCGAAGTCACAATAATTATTACATGAACATGGAAATATTTAATAAACGTTCGTAATTCAAGAGCGATTAATTAAATGCGTTAATTAAAAATTCTTAATTCGAATTGAAAAACAATGCAAGCATTTAAAACGCCGCCCAATTTAAGCGGAAAATTCGGAAAAGTTTTTCACGCAGTTGTTTAATGTTGCGAGGTCTTAACAAATGTATTCGTGGTTTTATATCGACTGCGACTTGTTCGGAGCCATTGCGGTTGGGAATGTGCTGGGCTTGTTTTGGCTTTACAAGAATTGTAGAACTAAAAAATTCAAATGTTGGAATGTTAAAGCAGTTAAAAAGTTTTTTGTACATTTTATAATTACTTTTTATAATAAGAATCAGTGGCGCTACAACCTCTTTAAATCCTGGCCTCAGATTTCTGAAACTGTTTCATGATCATTTTTTAAATCTAATAGGCAAGTAGGTGATCAGCCTCCAGTGCCTGACACACGTCGTCGACTTTTTGGGTCTAAGACATGTCAGTTCCTTCACGATGTTTTCCTTCACCGTTCGAGCAAATGTTAAATGCGCACATAGAAAGAAAGTCCATTGGTGCACAGCCCGGGATCGAACCTACGACCTCAGGTATGAGAGTCGCACGCTGAAGCCACTAGGCCAACACTGCTCATATACTTTTTATAGCGTAATAAATTGAAAACCATATTCGTTGTTATGAACGTTTTACTAAAGTTTATATGGATTAAATGTGTGACCAATTTTAATATGGTTTCTAAAAATTAAAGAGCTTTTAGGCAGGCAGACTCGGAAGTTGCTGAGTGGAATAACTTTCTTTAGACTGGGACTTAAACATTCAGCCAAATATTGTTTATGACATACCGATTACCACAGAAATTTCACTATGTGGTAGGAATGACTAAGTGGGGTCCTCATAACACACTATATTAGGCTAGATTTTTTGTTAACTTCCAGGTATTTAACCTTATACCATAGGTTAGTTCACGAAATATAGCTACGAGGCCCTGTTTAAAATAGTTCTAAAGTAATTTGTACTTATTTTAAATATATATGTTTCACGGTCTCTTTAAACGTTTAAACAAGTCATGTTAGTAGACAACAGTTGTTTAAATTTAAAAACACGATATTTCTAATGTATTTAAATTTCCATAAGTTATAAAACAGAACATGGAAATAATAGTTTTCAGAACCGCTTCTGAATATTTTATTTTATCGTAATCTGATCTTCAGCAATTATTGGAATTGGAAATGTCTTAGTATATTTTGTTATATTTGAATTTCTATGAAAAGCAAATGAAAAATATCGCAAATTTGTAAAATACATATCTTTTAAAGCAATAAAGTAGAGAATTGCATGTATGCGAGGGAAAATTGAAATCTTGTACTTTGGGTCGACATCTCATTCGATTGCATTACGGTGGTGGACATAAATTGCAACCAGCGCCATTTATTTAGTTTTCAATACGACTTACTAAAATATATGTTCTTTACTCAGGTGTCGTTGACAAAAGCTTGTCGTGTCATGTGGTTTATCACAAAGATTTTTTTATGCAACAGGAAACAAAAGGCTCATCTGCTGTTAAGTGATACCGCCCATGGGCACTCACATTGCCAGAAAGCTAGTGCGTTGCCGGCCTTTTAAGAATTGGTACGCTCTCCCGAAATTAAGTCGAAACGGTTCGGAATACTTTAGTGAGTATCTGGTTCCAAATAGTGGTGCCGTGCGACAAACACTGCCTTAAGAACGGATGTCGTCGGTTGTATTTTGTGGTCTACCTTGATACTTGAAGCTCAGTATTAGTCCGTACAACTTTTCTAAATATGGTCAATGCGGTAGAAGATGCAGAGACATCGCACATCTCTACGTCGTCGTCGATACGAATCGTAGAATACGGTCAACCGGCCAATCCGCTCAGAGGTGAGAACAGCAATCAATGTGGGCATAGACTGATAGAGAGTTCTGAGTTCTGACCGCTATAGGCTATTTATCAGGATGCGCCCCCTTATTTTTATTTTATTCAATTTTAATATTTTGCAAAAAATCACTATGCTTATTGCTGGCGGAGTGTGTAGCGCAAGTAAATTTTAACTCTATTGAGTGCTGAAAAAGACAGCAGTTGGTAGCAGTCATTGCCAAAAAAAATCTTTATATTATCTCATTAGGGATCATGCATGAAATATAACAACAATTTACTGCAACAAATCCTTTGGGGGTTCTGGCAAATAAGGCTCAGCCTCTGTATTTGATTTAAAAAAGTGCGCCAAATTTACGCATTCTTCTGCAGAGGTTTCTCCAAAATCAGTGGTCTATAGTGGTTCTGTTTTGGTCTCTTTACTTAGATTTGTTCAAATTTTTGACAGATTGTTAGTACCGTCGATTCTTCATCTAATTTGGATACTAAAATTTGTCTCTGACTAGTTGAAATATGCAGGATGAAGACGCGATTTCAGCGCACCTGCGCCCCTCTACGTCGTCGCGCCCTAGGCTGCAGCCTAATTAGCTTAAGGTTTAGACTTTAATTAGATCTTTAACTTTGGGATCATGCCTTGATATTGTTTGTTTGTAAATTACTAATAAATTCATATAACAATAAAAATGTATAATAGTAAATTGTTTTAAACTGAGATATTAATTAAGCCATTGTAGACATAAGTAGCTAAGTTGACTTTCGTACAAGATTCTCTTTAGCCGTAGTTTCATTATTTTATTGGAGAGTTTAATATATGTATAGATATTTTTGAAATACATTTTTTTTCCTGTACAGAACATACGTTGGTACTTTAGAAAACCTATCTGCTGCCAAATTAAAATAAAATTCTATCCCCAATATATAATACAGAAGACAAGAAATGTTTATGGCCCTTGTCCTTAATTTATGAGCCAAGTCTTTACATAAGCAACCCCTGGGCCAAAGTTTATGGCCCTCCGAAATTGTTTACGAGTACCTTACGTTGATGTTTTTATTTGCGAGATTTTTTATGATCCTCCTAGATGTGGACCTGATTAAAAAATCACTATCTAATTTGCATAAACTTAATTATTATTAGTGATTTTAAATAATTAAGTTTACGAAATGAACTTTTTTTACAATAATTTCATTACATGCGTGTAAAAGAAAGTATACTTTAGCCAGTTTTGCGCTAATGGAGTCGATACATTTCTGCGTATTAAACCATGATTGATTTCTTAGAATAGGATGGGCAAACCAGCCCAAGGACACCCATTTTAGTATTCGTTGCCGGCCTTTTCTTTGCCCGGAATCGAACAGAATATGTCGCGGAGGTTTTACCGTAAGTCTGCTTCGGTTTTAGAATTAAGTTTAGTATTTATTATTATTAACTTGGATGGTAACCAGAAGGCCGGCGATACTACGGCAATATTACGGTGGCTGGATGGTATTGAATACTATTTGTAAGGCATGAGAAACCGTTTGGAGGTTCTAACACGATCGGAACTTGCTCCGATGTGCTATAGCAGTATAATAATGGTAAGGTTTAGGACTATATACGTTTTGTGGTATTCACATGGTCCTCCTACAGTCGTACGCGAAGTTGTTAGATTTTTTTACTTATTTAATTATATATGTAAAGAAATTTACAACTCATCCAATTATTATTAATTATTATCTAAGTTAAAGACTGATTAAAGTAAGATAAGGCTGTAATAAACCTTTTTGGCTACTGATTGATCGAGTACTTACCTACTCTCAGAGTACGGCTGTAAGTACAAATCCCACATGGTTAAAAATTTTACGATCCCAGTAATTTATAAATTCACAGTTAAAATGACGGTAATATCGTCGTCTGTGGCGTTAAACCAGTTTTATGACACGCTATCCATATTTTGAAAAGATGTGTGATATGAATTTTATGACCGACTAGCGATATGCTTCGGGCATTATCTAAGTACATATAGTACTAACCGAAGTATGAAGATATATATTTTTAAAATTATACTTTTTTTGGCGCGATGGAGAAGAATGATGAGAGTGAATTTTTACGATGCACGCGCCTGCACCTAAATTCGACATCGTAAAGTTAGGTGTAGCTGCTATGGAAATCGATAACTATGTTCAAGTTGTATATTCTAGTATTTTTATATTTAAAACAAGTGTTTTGTAATAGTACAATTAAACAGTGTGAATAAATAAATATTATGTGTGTGTGTGTTTTTAATTCAATTTCATATACGACGGTGATAGTATTTACTTATAATTTATTTATTTAAATAAAATCTTTTTTATTGATTTTAATTTTTTTTTCCTTACGCCAAAGAAGCCACATCTAACGCGTGTACATAAGTACACACACTATTTATTTTAAATCATCTTAACTCTTTTAAAAAATTGAATTTATAATGATTCATGTAGTAAATGTTAATATGTATATATTATACTTTCAAATACCGCAAGTACAATTTTATTATATGTTTATTTTGACTTTATGGCTTCAACTATAGCTGGTCATAAAAATTTAATGTTCTTATCACTGCTCGCTTCAATTAAATCGCCGTTTGACGGCTCAGGCTTCTATGGAGGTTTTATTTTCTTACTGCCTTGGTCATTGATTTTATGGGTACTATCCTTACATAAGAATAATAGATACGATAAACGTCTGCCTTGGATCGCAACGACGATAAAACTTCGTATAGAGTTTATCGCATAAACGCTAGAGTTTAAATTATTATAAATATAATATTATCCAACTTTCTTTAAAGAGAGCCATTTACTTATAAAAATAAATAATTAAACACACTTATCATCTCAAATCACTTTAAACTGATCTTAGGGTTACAGATTATTTGTTTCTGTCACATTTTTTACAGAGATTCATTATTTATTAGTTTGCAGCGTCCTTTTACTATTACAAGTACATACAACACAAAAAATTAAAAGAAACAACTCAGCTAAAAAACTAAAAGTGGTTTAAAACTCCAATAATTAACTTAAAAAAATGGAGATATTGGAATAATAAATGTTGATTGTCAATAACTGAAACGACAAAGTATATGTAAATTTTCTGCCGATGATAAGACAAAACAGTAAAACTCTTTGTTTCAAATAGTACTATTAAAAAGTTTCTATTGACAGTCAAAAATACAAGTTTAAAAAAATTAAAAAAAAAAGAAGACTAGTTGCCTCCAAATGGTAGTTTCATATGGTAGAAGTATGGTCAAGAAACTCCATAATTACTCTTTTAATAGTTTTAACAATAGGTATACATGTTTTAAAATTATATCTGAAGAGTTAGAAAAAAAAACTATAATACTAAAATAATATAGGAGTGATAAAAATAATGCAGCAGGGAACTAAAATATTATATCTACATAACATGCTGCTCACATATTTACAAATATCGGAACTTCGCATTATTCATTAAATTTTTAATTAAAACTTTAGTTATTCATTGCTTATGAACTACTAGTAATAAAAATTATATCTGAAGAGTTAGAAAAAAAACTATAATACTAAAATAATATAGGAGTGATAAAAATAATGCAGCAGGGAACTAAAATATTATATCTACATAACATGCTGCTCACATATTTACAAATATCGGAACTTCGCATTATTCATTAAATTTTTAATTAAAACTTTAGTTATTCATTGCTTATGAACTACTAGTAATCAAAATTATATCTGAAGAGTTAGAAAAAAACTATTATACCAAAATAATATAGGAGTGATAAGAATAATGCAGCAGGGAACTAAAATAATATATCTACATAACATGCTGCTCACATATTTACAAATATCGAAACTTTACATTAATAAAAAATATTAGTTATTCATTGCTTATGAACTACTAGTAATATATTTTAATTTAATTGCAAACTTGCCCTGTAGCATTTTGGTTTAAAATTGAGTTATCCGTTTCGAATAACTTCTGAACACTAATAATTCATAACGAAACCGATCATTACTTATGCATTTTGTCATGAAATATCGTATTTGGTTATAGAATGACAGCTCTGATCGGAGGGTATAAATGATCACCATTACTGCTGGCTCGCGACGCGTTTGAGAAATAACCCTTTAGATGCAGCTGCAAGCGTTCAACTGGTAAATGTAATGGGGCTTTACGTACAACACGATTAGAATACATTGTACATACATTTAAATTGCTTTATTGGGTACTTTTATTTCTATAAAATCAGTTCAAGCCTTTTCTAAATCGCTTAGCGTATTTTACGAATACGAGACGGGCAACTTGTGTATGGACTTGCATCTTCATTATCAAAATTGCCAGTTAGTGTTTTAATTAATGTACCAATAGGATTCATAAATTGACGTTTAGATTATGACGGAACTAATTGATTATATTTTTCCACTGTTATGTTCATTGTGAAACTTGTTTGTAACTCTACTTCTTGCAGGTGTCTTCTCTTGTTAATATTCTGCCCCATCATTTTTCAAGGGCATCCTCTTCCTTCAATCTATAACTCGATTACTCCAAACCGAAATTGAAAGTTTTATTTTATTATTCATATTTCGTTTTCGGGCGAAAAAATATCCGCTGTCTTCTCGAGTTGCTCGTTACCGCAACATTCTTGTATGTTGTTATGATCAGTATCAGCCGCAATATATTTTATGCAAAATCAAATACAATTTTTCCCATCACTGTTTTACGGTTTAGAACGTGAAGTCAGTGTGTCCCCAAAGCTATTACGCCACGCCTGGATGGTGCTTAGAATTGTTGCTAATGTAAAACAACATTTTGTACTTTTATTTGTTTTTCGCCTTACGTTGAGTGTTTGTTTATTTTTATTTACATCCATTCACATCCTGGGGCGTTGCTTTCGTAAAACAAAGTGGTGAACTGTTAAAAATCCTACATAACTTCAAAAAAGAGTGTTAGTGTGTAAGCAGATTTTTTTGAGGTAGAGTTTTGGATGGGTAGTGTTAGCCTAGTTTCTCATCATTGTGCTAATAGATTTGAATACCGGCGCATTTAACACTCGCTTGTACGGAGAAGGCAAACATAGCGAGGGAACCGGCATTTCTTAGGTCTCATAACCCAGTGGTGTGTGTGTGACGACGACAAATGATCATGAAACAGACACAATAATATGAGGCCAATACCTAAAAAGTTGTAGCGCCATTGGTTTATATGAACAGTTTGGAACACTCACATAAAATGTTAGTAGGACTTGAAAAAACAATTATTGGTATGAAATACATTTTTTGTTATTTTTTTTGTTTTAAAATACTACAAACTTTAATTATTTTATTTCTATATTACACACTGTTTTACTATGTTATTTATTTATTTAATTATAAGTAATCTAACAGCTTACTTAGTACATATTATTATACAAAATACTAATACAATACAGAAACCCAAAACAGATTACATAAATTAACAAATTATGTATAAAAAACAGAAAACAAGCTAGCGCATTAAAAGACAATTTTGATGTGAAACATCTATAGCCGCACGTAAAACCGATTTCTGGCGTGGCGACGCATGCCGTGGCGACGCATCGCCACGCTATATGATGGTATATACATACAGTTTATATGCAGTAGTAAATTTTTGTATTTAATGAAAATAAATGTTTATTCAATAAATAGATCGTTATCTGGAAAACAAAATCGTAATATTTTATTTTATCATTATGACAAATTTAGTTCCTATGACAATCTGTTCTTTTCTGCATATTACTTCACAAAATAATTTCGATGTTTCACATCTGCCAGGCGTCCCGTGACGGCTCAATTTTTTTACATTAAAAAAAAAAACAACAAAATAATAAAATTAAAAAACTGAAATTTGACATTTATTATTCTTTAATGCATAACATTCTACGATCCCGATATTTGTGAAATGTGAGAAACATACAATACTAACAATACAATAGTAGATCTGTATAGTAGTTTTATTCAAGGAATACATTGTCTTCACATATAATTATAAAGTAAATTCTATTTTAATAGAGTATGTGTGGAGCTTCTTGCCCATTCTTTTCCACACGAAACTACCTTTGGAAGGGGCAACTAGAACCATCTTTACATTAACGTTTAAAAGTGCCATTTTAGGTGGTCCAATTGGAATAAATGACTGTATACAGATAGATAGACTTTATACATATAAATAACTTCTACTCGTTAATTCAATTTAAACAGAAACTGATAGAAGTTTAAATATTTTTTTAAATAATAAACAAAATGTAGATATTAAAACAAAGAGGTACTATGAACCTTAAAAATGGTCGGCTGTGATACATTTGCGCGGATGAAACTCGGTCTAAAATTTGGCACTACACAATCTATTTCATAATTCTAATCACCCGTTGGCTTATACTACCTACTTAATTTTAATACAAAGTTACCCAATCAACCTAAGTGTAGGTATTAGTGGCCGAAGTAACAATATTTTGGCACAAATTAGCGTATCCAAACACAGTATACAAAGTTCTATTAGAATATTCTAAGTTAAATTTGATAGCATATTTATATTTTCATTACCGTACCGAGCACCTAATCCCGAATTTGCCGTAAGCTAAATTCAACCCATATTTAGTTAATCCCAAGAGCAAAACATTCATTGTTATTATTATTACTACTAGTATTTATATTTGTTATAAGTTTGGACTTAAACCGTATTGCTCATTTGTTTTTATATTCTATTTTCTCTTAAACAATGACGATCGTGTTTCCTGGGTGATGAAAGCCCGGAAGCATTAATTAGCGATTTGGACATTATCACAATTTTATTTATAGCTGTCAAAATTTATTCTCGTGATGACTTTACCTTGATATCAATTAAAAGGTTAGAAATACATACAACATAAAAAATACTACTTATTAAATATACCACTTTAAAGTTATAGTTAAAAATGGATGTCAACATTAAATAAAATAAACGACTAAAGAGAATGTGTACTGATGCACTATCTCTCTAGAAAATTTAAATGGGCTGGAAACGTAGCCAGGTACAACGTAGATGCGTGGACACCAAGACTGATGAAATAGCTGAGGCTACGCAGAGATTGTGAAGAGGCAGAAGCCGAAGATTGTGAGGCCTTGTGATTATATATAGCGGACCTAAGATGCAGGTTGGAGACAGCAGCAGATTAAAATTGTGTAAATTCTTGGACTCGTATAGACTATTGCAATTAATGAGCATATGTATAACTATAAAATTAAGACACATAACATTAATACTGATGTAAGTGCGGTAGTCAGTAATTGGCGGGTAGACGAACTGCTCTTGTAATCCAAATGATAGTCGACGGTTTTCGTCGCCAAAAAAATCTTCAACGTGTTCGTTTATGCGATTAATGGCATCATGAGCTATGCAACTGACGTTTAGAATGTAACCATCGCAATGAAAGTAAATTGTCCTGTATAAAAAATATCCTCAATACAATAACAATTCAATCCAATTAACGCCGACATCATTTACACAACATATCGGAAACGGAAATCAAAGATCCAAAAGTTTTTACGACCTAATATGAGTAGCCTCTTTGATGTCGTTATTATAGATTTTGACAACAATATTATAAATTAAAATGACATCGTAATTTGTTGTAGCCCATAATATATTCCTGTATCCTGTTCCTGTATCCATATCCAATAGGAGATATTTGTAAAAAATATCAAGACACAACAAAAATCTAGCAACTGTTTATTGCTTCAACATCATATTGTTAATTTTACACTTTAGGTTTAGGTAAAAAAACTACTCCGCCCTATTTTGTAAGATAATTGTTAAATATACATCAAAATATTACTGAAGTATTTCCGAACCCATTCGACTTAGGGTCCTTCAAGAAAAGAGCGTACCAATTCTTAAAAGGCCGGCAACAAGTCCTCTGGCATTGAAAGTGTCCATGGGCGGCGGTATCACTTAACACCAGGTGAGCCTCCTGCCCGTTTGCCCCCTGTTCTATAAAAAACATATACTGGTTGCGCCAAATTCGCATTTTATCTTAATGGTTGCTCAATATACCTATCCATCCTTAATGTCCTATCCTTATAAGGCACTAGTACCGGAACAGGCCGTAGGTGACGTGCGATAATGCGTCGACATTTAAGAAAAAAGGGAGTTGAGCAGCGGGAAGTTTTAATTTGGTCGCCTCGCAATTAGTTTGATATTTGTTCGTACACCGCACGCTCGCACCGCTTTATTTAAACTTTATCTTATGAAGTAATCGTTTGTCATAACAATTATATACAGTGCTTAATATAATATAATAGTACAGTGTTTTAATATATATATCGTTACATACTTTTCGGTGTTTGTGATAAAAATTAGTGGGAAGAAGCCACATCCAGCCACAAGAAAGGAAGCCAAGAAGGTTGAAGGTACTGTGCCGTGTCCTTTCTTTCTTTCTCCAATATTTAACCCAAATATTGAGCAACCACATTTAAAAAATTATACAGTCCACTTAAAATTTCATTAAATATAAATATAATTAACAACCCACACCGCCATATACATATACATTTTTCTATATCACGCAAATCAATTACAAGTTCAAGAAGTTTTCCGGAAGCTATCGTCGTAATATCGCAGTAATAAAATCAAACTTCTTCATGGTTGAATGACAAAAACTAATTAGGAGATAAGTTTACGTTATGTTCCAAGTTATACGAGATATGCTTTTTGATATTTTATAAGTGATCACCTCGCAACAATTATTGCTCTTTCGTACATTATATCTGCAATGAACGATTACTTTTAGGAAAAAGCTAAAAACGAAGCGTTTACAATTCTATAGGAATTACTATCTTATTATTATATTATATTATTACTCGTAATTACCATTACTTACCCAGTGTTACTACACCAAGCTTACCACGGTACTTTTAAGAACGGCACTGATTTGGATTTTAAAAAAGCTGCGTAATTTTAGTATATTACCCATATCCTAGTCAAAATTGTTTTTATTATAAACGGTGATATGTGATGTTTCGTTAGACGCGAGAAAAATTTGGCACTTTGGATTCTGCTAAGACATAAAAATAAAAGTCTTATAATAAATCGCCTGTAGCTTAGGTGCAGTACAAAGTTTCATATGATCATGCTTCGGATAATTTACTATTTTATTTATCTTCGAATAGTGATAAATGTGTAACTGAAATATTAATTAAATTTATGAGACTTTAGCAGCTGAAGTAATACTTTCGTATTACTTCAGCTTGATACAATTTTTTTTAATGAATATATTAACGCTGTCGTTGTTTTGTTTCCTCTTTCCTCTACCAATCGAAACATAGTTTCAGTCGTATCAGTTGCATTTAGGGTCTGTTTCACAATGTCCGGATAAGTTCCAAATAAGCTATTTATTACTTATTGGTCGGATAAACAGTATTTTTGCGTTTCACGACTGTCAGATAGCGCTATACGTCGTATCTTATTCAAAACTTTTATCTTTCGAATAATTTTGTGTTGCATAGCTATTTAGCACTTTATCCGTACATTGTGATGTTTGGCCCTTAGTTATAGTAAAATATGTTGTCATATACAACAAACATGTAAGAAACCTTTCTTGTATATCCTAGATGCCAAAATATTCTGAAAAGCACTGTGAACCAGGATTTTTAGTATCTTGTATTGGACCTCATAAATAGGAAATGCTACCACTATAGGTCATTTTTTATTTATACATTTTTAATTATTTTTATTATTACCATGTTAAGAAAATCGTCAATACTGTACATTTGATTGTTATATTTAATAATTAAAATCAGTTATCAGTACAAAGATCTTTTAGTTATCCATTCTAAGTCCTTTAAGGTATAATAAAGTTATTTCTACGAGAAAATACAGCATCCAAGAAATTAAACCACAACGTGCACGTAGAATTATCTAAAACAATATATCAAGACAGTAAACAAGCTAGGTCAGGTCCAGTTTTCACTCGCTTCGTCACAGAGACGTGCTATGTCTCTTAAATTTATCGTTGTTTGTCCAGCATTCTGCGTCAAACTTCAACCATTAAGCAATTTTGATGTATGATAAGCTAACACAGTTCAATGGTCTGCGATTGTTTCTGTTATAAGATCAGCTTGTCTGCTATTAAAGGTTTCGTAAAAATATATTTGTTTCTAATGTGGTAGTTGGTTAACAAATCGTTACAAGACCTTTTATTCCCGGGGCTTGATTAAGGTTCTGCATAGCTTATACTAATCGAAAAGTTTGTGGTTGGTTTTTCATTATATTTAACAGGCTTTATGATTGCTTGCTGGGATTGCGTAGCTATGGACCTCGGGTAAAGGATATAGATTTACTATATTTAATTTTCTAGCAAAGTGCGTTTTGATTGACACATGGCAACATATACAGTAAAATATAAATCTCCTGTCATGATGTTTGTCCGCGATGGACTCCTACCCTACTACCTAACCGATTTTAAATTAAATTGGCTCACCGTTACCAGTCTGGTCCAACTTAAGAGATAGCTTATATCTTTAATTATTGTCTCAATTTTAATTTATTGCAAATATGTGTTTTAATTTGATTCAATTCTAACAGATGGCGCTGTGTTAAAAGTACAACGTTTCACATAAGTTATCCTATAGTTTCCCTTGAATAGCTTACTACTATGTAATATAACAAAAACTTAGCCACAGCAACGCCGAGTCTGCTAGTATACAATAATCAAGACAACCAAAGATAGACAAGTTAAAGAATGAAATAGTGAGGAATGATGTATGATTTTTTATTAATTTCCTTAAGCGTAAGTAATAGTAATACAAAAAAAGAGAAAGTACGAACAAAACGCGCTGGGACTATTCAAAAGTTTGCTTACAGTGTTAAGTCATTTTGTAAACGCACCATTCTATTTAGTTCATACCTTCAAATCAAGCGATGTGCCTGTCAACTCGAGTGATTAATGTTTCGTCGGGAATAGATACTGTTAGCAGTGTTTGTCAAGCGGCTTCTACGTGCGACTCTCATTTCTGAGGTCACAGATTCGATCCCCGACTGTACCAATGGATTTTGTTGTGCCATATTACTCTCGTTCGTACGGTGAACATCGTGAGAAAACAAGTAGGTCTTACACTCAAAAAGTCGATGGCGTGTATCAGACACAGAAGGTTGATCACTTATAAACAAAAAATATTGTGTGGTTTTATGAAACGACGGTAAAAGTGAAACTTTTTTTCACATTATAGACACTTAACTAAAAATTTTTGGAATAATATCCATTAAGGGTATAAAATCGCATTATCAATCTTAATTTTATACTTGGAAAATTGGAATGATAAAGGGACTAATAAGAGTAGACTAAGTCTCCAACTAATATTTTTATTGAATTCTGTATCTTAGACATAAATGAATACACTACACGGTCAGCTGCTGCGAAGTATGTGCGCCGCCATATTGGCCTTGGCTGCTATGACGAGCGCCTTTCACTTTATCCCTACTCCGCGACCGACCGCCACGGGACATGCGCCAAACAGACCGAACAGTTTGAGACGATGTAATAAAATTATCGTCTCAATAACTAACTGATTTTTGGTATTGGAGCCTCTTAACTCTCAGCCGCGTAGGCGAAAAAATAATTTTTGTGTTTATTTTTATGAACATATAATAAATAGTAGGTGATGTTTCTCAATATATAGAGGTCTTTTCAAACAAATGGATTATTCGTAGTAATTTCCAAAATAAAGCGTTTTAACTCATGGAACATTAAACTGCAAATATTATGTCCGATACACTGACTGCTATTTGTTATATCCGTGTTTTGTTAAAAAATGCGCACTCCATCAGCTCCATACAAAACCAGTTGAAAAGGACTCGAATTTAATATGCGAAATAAAAAACAAACCAATTTATACGTTCGACCTCCCTTTCGTAAACAATTGTTGAAATATTATCGTTCGTAACCAGGCACCTCCCATTCATACATACACTCGCGTGCATTTAATTCAGGTCACCATTTTTCTATCTAACCGACCGGAAAGCATTGATAATTCTATTTAGAGTTTCTGTTTACTTAAGAATTTGTGCATCATATAGTAACATACTTAGCTAAGAAGAAACAACGTTGACAATAGCTACATTTTTTATACTGCCATAGCTATCTAAATATAGATAGATAGAAAGAACATATTATCAATAAGCTATCTGATGCCTATTGGGTCTGAAGAGAAGACGAATCTTTAAACCAATATATATATATATATATATATATATATATAATTAATGGTGTTGGTTTTTTTTTTCAGATCTATAATATTTATCTATGTTTATAACTAAAAACCAAGTTTTTCCTTGTTTCAACGTTGTTATGATTTTCTATAATTATTCTTCAGCATCTATGTGCATCAATTTAAAAATGTGTTACTCTTCCAATTCCCAAGCCCATTCTATAATTAGCTATGTATCTTGAATCAAGTTCTACATACAGTATGTATTTTATCTAAAATCGTTAATTTACATTGTTCTAAAATTATTGTTCGTATATGTAAAGGAAATTTACCTGCTATTAATGCATTTGAATGAATAATTCATGGCTCGCGTGTGATTTGTTCAGCGGTTGGTACCTTTTTCCTTTGAATTAGACATTTGGCTTCGACGAGTTGTTATGAATAATTTTCAAATATCCTTTTGATCTTTTCAATTCAATTTAATTAACACTCCAACTTTTACAAGTCAAAACCCCAGTGTTTTTTAAGGTCCTAACCTAATCATTTATTATTATTTTATCACAAAAAAGAAAACTACATTTATTCACAATAATTAGTTTATTTTAGCCCTTACTATCATAATTTAAAACTAAAATCACTTCCGTATATCAGGCGAACATATAAAATTATCATTAATATGAATTTATTACCTATGTTAACAACATTATACTACTTATAGTTTATTCCTAATGTTCATCATATTTCAACGATATATGTACAATAAAATAAAACAATGATAACCATAGAATAGATAAATAAGAAAGAACATTATGCTTAAGCTATTATACTTAAACTGAGAGAAGAGATCAAGGTAGAGAGAAGAGACTAAGACTTTTCCAAGCTTATTTATCTGTTCCATGTAAAAGCTATGCTTGCTAATGCTTTCGTATTAGCGCTGTATAAAAAGTAAATGATTTTCTAACGAATATTTTTATTTATATTTAAATTTAGTGCCAGTTTAAAAAGGATTTATATACTACCCTTTGATTTGCTTGCAGATTTTGTTTCACATGTAAAGAGATTTTATCCTTGTTTATAATTTTAGATCTTACATTAATTATAATGTAAGATCCAAGTATATTAGTACTTGTAATGAGTAAATTAATCGCGAATAAATTACGTTTGTAATTGTAGAATGTCACGATTCAAAACAAAAAAATTTACAAAAAATGAGATTTTTATATTTAAATAAATAAAATATTTTAATTAGTCTGCATATAATTGTTTTAAATTTTACAACGAAATAAAGGATTTGTATTTTCACTACATATAGTAAATAAATAGGCACTTGAATTAAAATATTTTTTATTAATTTTAAATTTATTATTTACCTTTATTTGAGATATTTACATAATTTCAGTATCTAAGAATTATTTTAATCATAACCATTGCAGCACACTCGACTGTCACAAAGAAATTCCTTTTTTGAATTGTAAATTATTCATTGTCAGCCTAAAGCCTTAAAAATAAAATAGGTCTAGATAATAAACAGTTAAATTCGATGTCCAAAATTTTTAAGTCTGCATTTATTTTGGTCTATTTGATTTTGTAACTCAATCCATTTGATATTAAAAAAAACAATACGTACCGTATTACGCTGGGTTTTGAAAACGTCGCGTACATTATATTTAATACTTATTTCTAAATAACAAATCCACATACCATCAACTTCTTTATTTACAGTACACTTGTATACAAAAAAGATTTTCAGTAATCAGTCTATAATATAGATACTTTCTTTAATTAAAATAGAAGGCATACCCTGTAATCTAAATAGCAATTCCAATAATGATGACGATTGACTTTCCGTACTACATAATTCTAAGTTTTCGACATCAGTGGTATATTGAAACACTAATTAAATTTATAAAGGTAGGCGTTATAGTTATGGGCTTATGATTTAATTATTCTGCAAAGATGCAGGACTGGAGCTTGTTATTGGTATAACAGAGTAGCCTTGTAGGTATTAATAATTTTCTATAAATTAATATATAAACACTAACAACCTATAACATCAAAAAAGTTACAGATTTTAAGTATTTACAGACCTTACAATTTATTCTACTTACAAGCCCATTAAATCTAAGATAATTAGAAATATAATAATTACTATACTAGTACTAAACTGACGCCAAAAACGATAACCAAATGTATAAAATAACTCAGTCTGTTTTATTTATCAATGGCTTTTACAATTTAAATGTTAAGTTTTATCAATATAAAGTTATGACCTCCAACACTGACAATGAGAACTAATTTTGAAATTTGTTACAAACAGCAATACATACACATAAATCACGAAAAAAGTCAAGCGAAAACGGAGTATAAGTATATTGTGTAACAATTATTTTTATACCTTCTTACGTCTACGATCATCTTTTTTATTTTCACATACCTCAAGAATTGCTCATTTACATGTATGTTTTTGTAATGTTTCTAAACTTATACTGTCACCAAATCATCGTACATAATCAACATACTTAAATATTTTTACAAATCTACAAAACAAGCATTATGAACAAACAAATTACTTTAAACCCTGATTTCTACATTTATAACTAATTTGAAGCTACCTTATTGATGTTTCCGTGTAATTTTGTAATAAAAACTGTAAAAACGACTGCATAATTAGGACCAGTATACACGGTATACATGTTTCTGTGGCGCCACCTGTAAAATTTATTACACATATTAATTTGTTAACATAACATCGGGTACACAGTTGTAAAAACTTAAAGGAAAGTGACTTAATTATATATAAACCGATTTATTATATGATAAGAATGTCCGTAAACATTAATGCGTATAAGCAAACGAATAAATTTTATGATTATTTTAAATAAATTTAAAATTGGTGTCAAACAACCATCACTCTTGTAATCCATACCACGACTACGCGAGAAATCCTACGACGTAGCATGAGTCATGACTATCTTGTAGCACTTCTACGTCGCGAAGGCTCACATAAAATTCCAATATACCTGTCAAACTCCGTCCTAACGCTGAAACCGGGTTCGCGTTCCGTTCCCTCAGGACTACAGCGTGGCTTGCTGATTTCCACACGTCGAATATTGACGCTTCGCAACTGCAATAATATTATTCTATTCATATTGCATTCAAATTGGAACTCAGTGAAACATTTCACGCACGGCGATAGGTGTGCGCCGTGACTGAAATTATTTGAATTGAGATCAATAGGATTGAACTCTTATTGGTATTGTGTTGAATATTTGTTGTTTATTACTGACATAAATTCAAATTGGTGTTTTAGTTTTGTTATTTCTGTGATACTCACAATTTCCACACACTCACGGGTGTATGACAAAATTAACAATCAATAAAAAATCTCATTATATATTATATTATATATTATGGCATTAAGGCTTATACAAAAAAATATAAACAATCATTTTATGTCTAAAATAAAATATATTACTTGGTGATGGATCGTTAATTATAGTATTTTTAAATATACATATTAAGTGAATATTATGTGTTAAGACAAAAAGCTTAAAACCTATTCCATGGGTATAAATATGTGCATATTTTACAGATACATCCACGTAATTAGCTACTACATGTATAATTTGTGACTAAATTAACCATTGGATTATCATCTATTTTTTGTTTTTTTCTTTAGATTTCACTTTGTGTTAGTTATAGGTGGTGTTATTTGTTACTTTGAGGTTTTTGTAAATTAATTATAAACTTCTTTAACTTGAACCTCTGTAGGCGTTTTTTTATTGTTCCAAAGTAGAGTTGCCTGGAAGAAATCGCTAACGATAATCCTTCTTTTTATATGTATGTTTTTGTATAAGGTAACGAAGTGTAAATTTATAAAATAAATAAATATATTTCTATAAGGCTACGTTGAACAATACAATACTTATATACTAGTGATAAGAACTTACCGTATCATAAGCATAGGAAGAGGAGATAACACAGCTGTCTCGAGCTCCAAAGTAGACAAACTCGACGCATATCCGTTAGTAAAGTTCGTCACGTGGTTCGCCGTGAAACTCGGCACCTGCGGCAATTTACGCCAATTAGCTTAAGTTTGGAATATACACCACTTATAAACTCCTACAGTGCTTTAGCAAAGAGATTAGCAATCGAACATTTGGGATTGATAAGATAAATTCCCCTTACTAAAACTATTCAATGTATTTGGCGATTTTTTTCTCGATTTATTTAAAGAAGTTTAAATATTACGTAAAATAATTACTTGTAAGTTTTTTGACAAAATATATCGACTTTAACACAACTATTTTGTTGGTCCTAATAGATACGTATTTTGCACTATTCGTTTCCAAGTCTGTACATTTTGCTCACGAATGTTTTTTAGTTTTATTGACGCGGCGATTACCTAAATCGTCGTAGTTACGCCCCAAGAGTATAGCCAGACGCAAGCACTCTCTTTGTCATTTAACAGCATTTAATCAGTTATTTAATCTTTTGTTTTTCAATGCAATGGCAATTCTTCTCTTACATTCTACGCCCTTGATTTGAGAACTGGCAATAAATTAAAAAGTTTTTTTTTACTATGTAATTATTTTTGACGTTCAAAAGTGTACATATATAAATAAATACGTTGGTTGTTAATGTAGAGTGAAAATCCTCTATTATTTAAATTCCGTTAACCCAGAAATCGCGCAATCCTAAACTAAATAGTTTTAAATAATAAATAAAAAAACTGTTTATTCATTTAAGTAGGTACATTTTCATTCCCAGGTGTAAGATTTTGAAACCCTTTTAAGTAAAAAATACCTGTGTCAGGGTTCCCAGCTCTTCCATAAACAAACTTAATTCTTAATTATATTATATTATTTTACCTTATTTTATTTATCTTTTTTCGTTATCATCACGCCTGAGTGCATGAATAAGTGTGTGGGTGCAAATGTGTGAGTGAGTGAGTGGGTGAATGAGTAAAGTGTGTATTTACATATTAAGGTCTCAGAAGCAGCAATAACACTGCATAGGGCGTGTTCATAAGCAAGTCCATTATTCGGGTTTTTAGGTTGTAGACGGTGAGCGGGTAGATATTAAGCAGCCTATTTAATTTATTATAAATATAGTCTGCTTGCATATTGCGTCTAGCGAGGTCGGGCCGTACGGGCTGACCGACGACATCCCTATTTCTTTTTAAGTCCAGCCTACTATCAAACGGGAGCGCTGTGTGTTTTTAAATTTAGACTCAGGACATTCAGCTTTCTAACGGAAAGTAATTTGCTAAGATTATGATGATAGTAATTAAATTACGTAGCTGAGTTCCACCACTCTTTAGGTATCATAATCTATACTTTGATTATTTTGCCTCTGATGGCTCAGAAACCGTACGATAAGAGTTTTCATTGAAAGACTATAGTAAATTAAATTATTTTAAGAATATAAAAATTTACCAACTATAACTAAAGTATTCATAGAAACATCTCTGTACTTATTCGGGTGGAAGAGGGAACACAAAAAATCGTCAATGTGGTAAACGAAACAAACGTACCGGCTGAAAATTTAAAACCGCAGTTCGACCTTTGTTATACCTTACGTAACATTACGTTTCCATTTTATGACGTTAAAAGTGTGCCAAGTATCATTAATTGTTAGAGCCTTAATTATGAGTCAGCGTAATTTTAATGTGGAATAATTCTCGAAAACGCTAGTTTAATTACTCATGTCACATACATTGTCGTAATATTTCTTATTTTAGCTGTTATTTTGTTGACATTAGACGATAATAGTGTTTATTATCTGTTTAAATTACTTTGTTATTTTTGGTTTCTTTGTACATATTTTCTTAAAACATTAAATCGCGAATTTTTCATATAACACGGTTGAACCGGAACCATGTTTACTACCACCAATATCCGTTTAGTTAAATTTAAATTTTATTTTATTTTTTACACAAGTGATATTTTTTACCTGATAAGATAGTTCAAAACTTAGCGCTATAGTCATACATTATTATCGTAGACAATACAGTCATATACGTCAACAAAAATTACCGATTCTAAATTTAAGTACTGACTGTACTTTTGATATACAGAAGAAATTCTTAATATTGCCTCAGTAGCAACTAAATTAAGGTGGCGCACAGTACCGTAGATGCAGGTCTTGTACAATACGCACGTCGAGAATAAAGGAAACATATACATACAGGTTAATTTTTTATTACGAAAGTGTTTTATTATACGTTATTAACATCTGGCAGCTAAGGGTAAACATTGACTTAAATACAACTTAATGTAAATGGTAATAATAAACCTTAAAAGTGCCGGTGCCGGCCTCTTTGGGATTACCATGATACACTCACCATTTGCTCATTGACGTACCACGTGATATTAGCTGCAGGCAGTGAGGGTGGTGATGAGCAGTTCGCCTGAATGTGATCTCCTCCCACATATGTCATCCTATCCGATGTTATGTTCGGGCCGATTAACGGAGGCTCTATAAAAATATAATTAAAAGCTTTATTATGGTTCGAGATATACTCTCATACCTATTAATAGACTCAAATTACTGCCCATTGTCTTTTTCATATTGGTAACAAGTACATATATATATAAATAAAATTGCAAGATATATTGCTAAGCGCAAATTGGAAGGCGGCTGGACCCATTCGTTTTTACTGCGGAAAATTGAACTGCCTTTTGTGGGATAGTATTGCAAAATGAATATGTGTGTATGTACTTACAAGGTATGTTAAGTAAAATAAACATATTAAGGTGATACAAAGTTCCTAGTGGCAGTTTAAAATAGATAAACTTGACCTTTTAATGAAATTAATTGTGTGCTGCTGAATATACACATACATCAAATATGTGTATTATAAAGCTACCTTACATCCGTTATTTTTTTTTAATTTCATGTTCAAATAACCGCAATGGATGTTTAAATAATTAAATAATGTAGAGGAAGAACGTTGTACTGTTGCTCCAACCTTAGAATGGCTCTTTCAAGAGTCTAACCACTGTCTGGTCGGCGCTGGTAGGAGCTTAGCTCCAGTCCTACCGGCGCCGCGCCAGCGCAGCGCCAGTCGAGAATTTATATATGTATATATTATGCGTAGCGGCCGGAATAAGTTGGTTAGCTTATTTCAGAGTATGACAATATTTCAGTGTTTAAGCGCAGATTGTAGTTATTGCTACAATAATATTACCTTTATACAATTTTAATTAATGCCATTTATAAACCGTAATACTTTGTCAGACAGTTTTTTTGGGATGGGTACACAATCGTCTCTAGGTTCGTGGCTACTTCACAAAAAACTTGTTAAAACTATTGAAAAGCCGATTATTTCACCAATTATTTCAATCATGACCTAAACGAGGAAGCACAGAATCAGCACGTACAGTTTCATTCTAAAGGAAAATTTCAGTAAAAATCGTAAAATACAATGGCTTTAAACCTGGTTTAAACTTTGTAATCCCGTCGATTCGTTTATCTGGGAAGCACGTTTGCACGCAACTATATTTTTCTTGTTTTTAAAACGGTCATCCCATTGTCGATAAAGATAATGCCTTGAAGCTATACATTTAAGTTTTGCGATTCCGGTTTTGAATAAAATAAAGATGTTATAGGCAATGCTTTTTTATAGAAGTTCATGATATTTTCTAAGTATATAACATTCTTTTATTTATAGCTTCATTTGTTTCTTTATATTTTAGTGTAAACACTTTATGTCGAAAAGCGAGGAATGAGTAATAAAAATATGTTAAAAAATGTTGTTTTGGATGGTACCTATTACCCGTTTTGCAATTATTGTAGGAAAGGACCTTAAACCCCATTCTCAAGAGCGACATCTACTTAGCCACGGAATTGAAAAGTGTGTCTTCAAAAAATATTATATACTCGTATATCTCGCAGATTCGATGTGATTAATATTAGGAAGACAGTTATCACTATATTCGCCTGACACTTGGATTTTGTATTATTTAAAAATAAGTGCGCACATCCGGCGCACACCTGACGAATTGACTTTGATACATTTACAATATAAAACCTGTATGATGTCTTTTGTCTATGACATATAATGTGTTGACATTCTAATAATACAAATAACTTTTCTTATTATATTGTCTTTGACACGTATACCTTATGTACTGCCTATAAATTACCTAGGTATTTAATCATAAATGTTCCTACTACATTGTATTATTAATAACTGAATGTATAGCAGTGAACAAGAGAAAACCAAAAAGGTAATTCATTATTACCAAAGTCTGACCGAACTCATCCTTCTTTGGTTCAGAAAAACGAACAAAGTGTTTCTTCTAAAACAAAATAAAGTTTCCCTGAGCATTTTCTCAACAAAGAAAACGAATGATTTCCATTCAAGAGTGGGATGTATTGAGCGAATTGGCATGAATGAGTGGAATTGAATGAAATCGGACCTTTTAGTAAATTTGTGAACAAATAGGTTGGATATGAATTCAGTCGCGATAGTGTTTAATTAATTAGTAACAACATTGCGTATGGTTAAACACATGGATTAAAATTAGTTAACTGTAAAAGGATTATCTATCAAATAAAGTAAAAGATTGAAAAATACTGGGTATAAAACCAACATTATTTTAATGGTTTCCTCTATTTTTCTTTTAATCTGGTACAGATCCGTTTTCGACTAAATGGAATTTTTATATTTTTATTCTATTATGATGTGGTATATTAAAAATATATTTTAATAATTGAATTAAAACTTTCCAGCAATGGTACTCAGTGAGGAACTACCACTTGAAGTTTATAACTTTATGATATTTTGATTATAATTATAATTAATTTACAGTAAAATATTGCATGTTGAATACACGTTTCGAACACGTCCTTTAAAAAAAGAGCAATGGTCAAGGCTGGCTACTCAGGCCGTGACCTCTGTCATTGAGTGTCCATGGGTTACGTGTCATTCAACACCAAGTGAGCAAGTGAATCACCTGCCCATTTACCTTTTAATTAATGCCAACGATAGTATTGAAGTTGCAATATACAGCTGGAGTTTTATAAACTAACGTGTCGATGGAAAATTCATATAAAATCAGTGGCGCCACAACCTATTTAAATCTGGGCCTCAGAGTTTTGTATCTGTTTCATGATCATTTATCAACCTAAGAAACAAGTAAGTGATCAGCCTCCTGTGATTGACACACGCCGTCGAATTTTTGGGTCTAAGGCAGGTTTTCTCACGATGTTTTCCTTCACCGTTCGAGCGAATGTTAAATGCGCACATAGAAAGAAGTTCATTAGTGCTTATCCGGGGATTGAATCTACGACCTCAGGGATGAAAGTTGCACGCTGAAGGAACCAGGCCAACACTAGTTTCATTCAATGAAAAGACATGTAAGATAGGTCAATATATGAAATCGGAATTAAAAACCAATATTGGACACGACGCGGTTTTAAACAACACAATGTTCTATTCGAATTTTATATTCAATGTAGATCGGTCTAATAAAAAATATATAAAATCTAAAGCGTATCGCACTGCTTGTCAAACCCGACAAAGGCTAGTTGAAAAACAAAAACAGATTGAAATCGAGCCGGCCCGTTTGTTTTCGGAGGTTCGACAAAATGCCAGCTGCGTCTGAATATGCAATATTTCACTTTTCTAATAAAAATTTTAGGTAACGGCGATACTAGGAATTCAATAGTATGCAGTGAAATTCAGATTCTGTCGGACTTGTTCATTTATACAAATTCTTACTGATATACTTAAAATATGTTCTTATTATCCAAAGAGCCATATCCTTAATGAGACGTGTGGAGACTGAACTTGGCATATGATAGAGTTGTAAGTTAGAGGTTAGTCGTAGTTAGACGCGGTATTAAAGGGTTTATTTTCCTAAGAACGCAACTAGCATTTGTTCGTATTATGAAGATAACTTTCAGAAGAAAATGAATAAAAATCACGGCCACATCTTAACCCCAAAGATTGAGCGAAGCGTACATAAATATATATATATATATATATAGTATATAAATTATGAATGAAATTAACACATAAATGTATCAGCCTTATGCCTTCGGGATTTCAGGAATTTCAATATTACTTTCCTGCTAAAACTGAAATCGAAAACATAAAATAAAAAGTTGATAAAATTAATCATCTTGTACATGTTTCCTTTTCAATATAACAAAATTTAATAAGCGAGCGAACATGAAATCAAAGGAAAACAAACAAATCGCGAAGCCCATTAAATCGAAACAAAATGAAAACGATTTAGTATGCACAAGTCATTCCGAACGAACGTAGAGCCAAGTAATTATTCATGTAAACACTGTTGATTTTCTTACGTTTTTTTCACTCGCAAATAGATTAAAATTCTCGACGACGACAGGTGCCAGATTGTCACAGCATATAATTTCTTTTATAAACTTGTATTACTCAAAGTTTTGGACTCTCTCTTAATATTATGCAAATTGCATGCATTTTGAATAGCAAATTATTTCTTAGGATTTTTTGAACAATCCATGCAGTCAACCAGTTAGACGCTGGCCGAAGTCTAGCGTTGGCCATTGGAACCTTGTTAAAACAATTGTAATAAACCGTTACTTGGTACTTAGCGTTTATTTGCTATGTTAGTGGTATATAATAAGATACATTAATTAAAAAAAATTGCACAATCCGCCCTATATAAATAGTTGTTATATAATACAAACATTAATATGATGTCATAATAGGTAAGTTAAGTTATTTAGAAATGGTGTTAAACTTATAATCTAGATACTCGTCCACGCTGTAAAAGCACCTTGCCATTAGAAATTTAATCACCTTTCCCTTGAAATAATTGCACGTCAGTGATCTATAACTTCTAGGAAGGTGATTACATAGTTTAATAGCTATGGCGTAATAATTTTTTTAATTCATCGTGAGGCAGCATGTAGGTACAGCCGTGTTGGATTCCTCGATATATACAGGCTAGTTTTTGAATGTTTGAATTAAAAAAAAAGTTTCTACATACCAACAACGACCATTTCCGATGCTTTGATGTCTGTATGAAAAAGAGGTGCGTCAGCAGACACCTCACACTGGTACTCGCCAGTTAAGGTTCTATCGACTTCTGTTAGCACTACGCGATTTTGATCCGATCTTGCCACCTATAAACAATCAGAACAAATTACACACATATAATACTTTTTGATTAATACAGGGAGCTTTCTTAGTAATGCTTCAATTCATATGCGTTCTCCTTAAATAAGAAAGAAATACAAATATTGAAAACGGTGAAAAACGAAGATCCATCCATTGTTAATTAAATATCTGTATTTGAATGAAAATATTATTTTTTATAGAATTTGATACTTAACAGAAAGGTGGATAATGTACCAAAGGAATAGTGAATGTTAGCTCGTAGCGAGGCCTATGTCAAAAGACAGCCTGACAAAAAAAACCTATTGTAGCTAAACATTATAATATTTACCCTAAGAAAGATAAAGAGTTAAATATTAACGTTGAGTTTTTCTTTGAATTTTTCAGGGAACAAATGCTTATCGTAACTTGTACTGGAGATCCAGATTATGTACTTTAAAACTAAGACGTATCCCATAGCTAAAGTCGAACTCTATACTTTGGTTATAAACTGTTTTAGAATCCAAAAGTCGGCATCTTGATGTTATAGTGGAAACTAGCACAGTATTGTACATTTAAATATAGACATTGTATATTGTGTATATTATGTGTTTAATATAACTAACTAAAAAACTATATTACAACATAAGTTTTATAGTTTTTAGTTATAAGTTTCGCCAATGAGTCATGTACTTGATGCTAGAGTTTTTGTCTAATATATTTAAGGGGTTAGGCGCTGTATGCAGAAATACAGGTTCACACCTAGTTCAGCGTCAGATAAACCTGACTAATTCAGTTTATATAACTAGCGCAATTAGATATAAGTTTTTTCTGTGAAACAAATTTGAAATAAATTATTTTAATAATAATTATTATTATATATTATTAAATGATTCTCGACATGATCGTATCGGCATAGTCTGTAAGGATAATGAACGTATTTTTGTACTAAACAAATAAATAAATATATGTACTCACATCGACTTTGATCTCAGCAACGGGAAACACCTTAGTCGCAGGCGACTCCTTGGGCACGTACCGATAAAATTCTATCATATTTCTATACCACCGTATGGAGTAAAGCTGCGCCCCTTCTAACTCGTAAGTGCACATGAGTTCTACGTTCTGCCCCGTTAGTACTGCCTTCGGTACGTGAATTTGCAGGAACTTTAGCGTGCTGACTGTACCTATAACAAGAATTTTACGGCATGTTCATATTTGTTTGTCTAAGTGACGTGTTTATAGAACGTGATTTTTTATACAAATTAAAAAAAACTGTAATACAATCATTAGACATTTGTAAGTAATTGAATATTTAATAATAAAAAAATATTATTAAAAGGAGTCCCTTTAGGCAAGGTTCCAAAGAGGGATGGAGATGGCAGCGTTCCCCCTTTGAATAGCTAGACTAATTCTTTGTGCGAGGTAGCTGCCAGCTCTTCGTTCTCCTGTGATGTCGACTAACCTTTTTGATATTTCCCTAAAAAGCCTTATCGCGCTAGGACCCCACGGACCAAGGGTCTATTATATAAATTATATACTAAGGGTATATTTGAATTTTTTATTTAAAGGCAATGATTTTCGAGCCTAAGATATGTATGATTCTTTACTATCTTTAGCCTCACTGCTATAAACAGAAAACGGCATGATAACGCCACGCCAGTTTACTTTCATTGGACGACATTAAGTTTTAGAACTAAATACTTAACCACTAGGCTAACACTAATCTGAGCAAACGATAATGTATTTTAATTTAATAATAATGTGTTTATTTCATTTTATATATGGATTAAAAAGTTAAAATGAAATAAAAGACCGCGTTAAATAACAAATGTTCAAATTAAATTTCAACACAAAAACTTTCATTCATGAAATATAGAAAAGTTTGGAAACACATCGGTACATTTTCACGATAACAATCCGTAAAGCGTTGACAAAGAACTTAAATTCGTATCAAAAGTTTGACATTTTCGACTTGTTACACTTTACGATTTCGTGCTTCGAAAGGTAAAGTAAATATCGAGTTTATGATCCTCGTTAGAAGTTCGCTCGTAACGTTAAACGGCAGGTTATTATAGCTTCTCAAATCTTAATATTCTTTCCACTTATTATCGCCTTGTTCTTGTTCAAGTATCAATCCTCCCATACTTTTTTTCAAGAAAAATCACGAATAGAATAAATTTGTTATTCTAGTTTATAATAATTAAAACTTAATCAAATATAACATACTGGTTTTATTAGTTTTTAAATTAGGTGCAGAATAGAACTTAGACTTAGTTTAAAATACTATGATACTTATTAATTATCAATATTTTTTATTACCTAAATATTTATCAGTATAATAACTTTATAAATGGCACAAAGATATTCTTTATATCGCTTATAATACCAAACAATAATTAATCAACTATAAGCAATTGTTAATTATAATTAAATAGCTCATAATTATGTATGGTTTGTCTAATTATAGGTTATTTCAGTATAAGCTTGTTCATGTTACTTAATCATACACTTTAAGGATTATAGTATGTGCGAGTCTTCACTTAAGACAAACACGTAAGACTCTGTTGATCAGAAACCGAAAACGAAATGTATCGAAATAAATGAAATTATCCGATATAAAATAAAGGATACCTCGAATGTTCAATGACGCATTCAGAACGAAATAAATGTCACATTCAATTGTTTAATTCTTTCTCCTTTGTTCGACTTGTAATCCATCTTAAATGACGCCTTTGTAAGTCGATTCTGAGCCTTTATTTTATTTTATGCTTAAATTCTGACAATTAAGGATCACATTTAAGCTTGACGTGATCCATACATAAATACTCTCAAATCATCAGTGTTTGACCACGTAGATTTCAATAGGTTTTAAACACGAAACATTTCTAATTTAACATGCATATTTTTTTATTTAGTTGTTTTATTTACCTTAACGACGTTAAAAATCAGTTCTTTATAAATGTATAGTTTAAATCATTTTGAGCGTTCTTTGTCAAAGTCAAAAATCGTTTATTCATGTAGTGGTTGTCTGGAAGAAATCGCTCGTTGCTTTTCATTAAATTATGTTTAATATATATATTTTTTTTACCTTTTATGTAATGCAACGAAGTGTTAATAAATAAATAAGACAATGTACACTTAAGAATGTCAAAAAATAAATATAAATTCAATGCTTCTAATTTTACATTCACTGCCAGTTTAATGGCAATAAACTCTCCGCCACTCTTTTTAATCACCAAGTATTTCCTTAAGCAAATGTACCAGCAATACTACGTGTTTCAGTTGTCATAACACTTACAACACCCCATACACCTATAAAACTTCATTAAAACTCTGTCATTTAAGAGCGTAAGTGAACCAGTGCAAAGCAGTATAAAATGAAGCCAATATTCCGTAAAAACCCGTACTAGACCAATATTTCCAATACATTTGTCTTCATACTCATGTTTACGACGCTGTGGACAGCGCGGCCCACATTTTTATCGCATTAATACCAATAACACCCGGGAGATTAATTAATATGCCAACGAAAAACAGCTTTATGAAGATAATAATGGTTCAATTCCATACGGATATTACTGTTTATGTTTTTCGTTCTTTATGCTAGATTTTATCATGTATAATTTAAATAAATATATTTTTTTTTATAGAACAGGGGGCAAACGGGCAGAGGCTCACCTCATGTTAAGTGATACCGCCGCCCATGGACACTCTTAATGAGAGAGGCGAGGGCAGAGGGCTCTCGAGTGCTTGCTGGCCTTTTAAGAATTAAAATACCGGTAACGCACTATTTAATTAAATTATATAATGTATTATTTGTAGTGTAGTTAAGTTGTTGTGCACTTTTTTAATCTCTTTCGACTTGAGTTCCTGGATGAAATACTAGCTATATATGACTAGCAGGATGTTTAAATAATTCATCAGTGGTGCATCGGCTACGAACAAAAGCCTCCGTTATTAATCAATGAATGTGATATTTGTGTTTTCCGATGGTTATTTATTGCTATATTAAACTGTTCGATTACGTGAACAGCAAACGTTTTTATCAAGCTATATATCCAAAGAGACCCGATATTTTCAACAGTTTTCACGATTTCAACGCACTCAAAACAGTGTTGTTCTACGTCGCCAGATAAAAGCGTTTTAAATCTTCAAATTTATGGTTTGTTTGTTAAAACCGAATCGTATTTGTGTAGAGACGTTATTTAATATGGCGGAGCGGTTTATGCACGCTCACGGGCTTGGATCGGTAATGTTTACAGATTTCTTACATGAATAAATGTATCAGACTCGAGACGGTTATCATAGATGCCTGGTAATTTTATGCGACCACTTCTTAGATATTTTTATTATATTTACGAATAGATTTTTTATATATTTTTGTGCATAGATACAACTAGTGCAACTGCGCTTACACTACTGGTATATCAACTAATTTTCTTTGATTGTAAATTTATCTCGTTTTGATAAACGTAGATCAAGTAATCAAAGCAAAAATTTATTATTATTAATATTACACGAACTACGTTTTACGTGAATACAAACAAATTAATATAAACATCTAATCGATCAAAGACTTGTTCAAATTTGAGTTTTTAAGATCGCAGTCGGCTCGGTCGGTCGCGATTCTAGACTAAGTAAGCCTATACGGGCAAGGCACGCACACAGCAACAGCACATCATTTCGCCGCATCATCATTTTACACTTTAACCTAATTTCATTACTTTCAGTACGTTTGTAGACATCAATCACGTCGCGCGTCACTCATTATCATTTAGAAATAGTATCAAGTAATTATTTCTCCCAATAAACTCTTGTAAACTTATACATACAGTTTTATCATTTATCAACAATCTATCATCATCGGCTAGTACCCGAACAAAGCCTTAGTTTTAATTGTTTAAAGAAACAAATGAATTCACTAAAATATGGTCTAAATTAGTACACAGTAAAATCGTAATACTCTAAACCATGAACCTTTGAGCGCAAAACAAACGCATACAAACTGTGCAATGGAGTTACATATTAGTTTGGAAAGCAGAATTAAATCCCTCTATTCTCTTGGACAAGTACCTAATGCTTATCTATATGGAACAACAAAACTTTTGGCAATGGAAGTTGGTATCGATATACGAAACTTGCAACATCATTCTAAACAGACAATCTGTATAGTTTTACGAAAAAATCGTTTTTTTGGGCTAATGAACCCACAATACATTAATATACTTGTATTATTGACATTTATTCATATGTAAAACGTTTTCAATGGAACGCGAGGTAAAAAAATATTCAATAAATGATCGTTTTGCCTTTTTATACATATTATAAATAATATTGTTACTTTAGAAAAAATGCTAACATTTATATTCACAAAGAAATATTGAACACAAATCTTCAAGACTTACACAAAACTGGTTGAACGGAAAAATTAATTGAATGGACTTTTTCAATTAAAATAAATCACTAAATAAGCCTTTGACCGCATTTCACGGAGAAATTAAATACTTTATTGGCATAAAATGCTTCAAAGTAAGGACACTTTGAGGAATTTTCTTTCATATACTTTTTTATTGCGAATGTAAATTGTAGTGTAGACATTTGCAATTGACATAAATTCCAGAATGATTTGATATGTTATAATTACGAAGAGGACAAAATAGTGAATACAAAATTGACGAAGCGATGATCAGTTAATCGAACCTACTTATAACATCTTTGGCATATAATTTTATCTAAACTAATCTAAGTCTATAAACTCTTTCAAAGTCTAGAGTAGAGAAATTGTTGACTATTCACAAAGGATAAAGTGCTTCCTTTTCCGTTTTATCTTTCGCTTTACATTCCTACAAATTTTTATTAAATTTTTGACGAAATAATTGCGTAAAAGTTATAAATTATTTGCAGTGTAATTTAATTACTAAGCTAATTATTATTTTAACGTTAGTATTGAACTTGTAGATTCTGACCAGTAGCTTAGCGTGCAATTCTTTTCCCTGGGGTCGTACGTTCGATTCCTGGCAGTGCACCAATGGAGTTTATGCCTGTGTGCGCATTAAAAAATCGCTCGTACGGTCAAGGAAAATATCGTGTGATGCCTTAGAGACAAAAAATATTGATGCTGAGAATAGCGTATCAGAAGTGATCACTGAACCGATACATATACATTTATTTAAAAACATTAAATACCGGAATGCAATTATTTGTATAATAAATTTGTCGTGACGATTTTACTATTTTCTATGGTTCATCTTATATTGTGTAAGTGATTACTTTCTTTACGTTAATAAACAACACTGTATCATTTTACCATTGAGTAACATTAGCTTGGGCCAAATAGAACTTATATTAATACAATATCTCAAAAGGAAACGATTCCTTCGAAATAAAATAAATTATATATCCATCTCAGTATTCCAAGTCAGTGAGATAGCACATCCAAGTGTTAACAAACAACTAGTGAAGTTAGAACTTGTATCGGACGCAATAAATACCAGTTAATGCCAAGCTTTAGTGAAAGAGTTCAGGGCGAGCCCCGGTATAAGCTTTGATTTAGATTCGCAAGTCTTAAAATATAAACTTAAGCAATTGACGGAATTGTTTTTATTTTATGTACAATATGGATTTCTTTTACAAATTCTTAGTATTAACCGCATCGATATTCAGAGTGAAGGTAAATGAATTAAAGTCAGGATACATCGATTTTCGTTTCGCTTTTATAATTTAGTTCTTTTGTTCAGTTTTGTATTATCTCTTCTATGTTACGTTTGTCTTTAAGTGCTTGCCACCTAAAAAATGTATTTTATTGTTCTTGTACCTGTGTCAGTGTGCCGAGCGTTGGCAAGTTTTTTTTATAAATAAACTAGCGCCCCCCCACGGAGTTTGTTTCTCTTTATTGCCTAGCCTACCTTTTTAATACATAACAATATGGAACATTTTGCTATGCTTCCTCAGTTACTGTTCGGTTTTCCGGAATGAAAACTGTTCAAGTTGTTCTGTGAGATTTTCTATATATACACCTTAGAGTCCATACCATATTTTTTTAATTAACAAATAATATATTTTTGTTTGCTGTATCATAAAAAAATAATAACAAAAAATTTTGTCTAAAAAATAAAAAATAAACTTTTTTGGGGCTCTAAAGATAGATAATAGCTGATTCTCAGACTTATGAATAATACTGATATAATATGCATATTCTTACTGAATATGAGAAAAAAACATAAGGATAGGTCGAGCAATTTCGGAGGAGTATGGGAACGAACATTGTGACACGAGAATTTTAAGTAAATTGAGATTACCTATATATTTATGAAACATAATTGAACAATCGTCCAAACGACTGGTTGATAGGAATAAGTATCATTTATATAACGTATTTTCTTAGTTTAAGTATAAACTAAAACTAAGTTTCTTACTAAAATATATACAACTTTGTAGAAAGAAAGGATTACGAGGTTAAAATTGTTTAATCAATTTCTTTTTTTTTAATATATCTCCAGTTTTCTTGCTTTTTATATTTAAAATAATAATTGCAGAGCACGTCATTAGGTTAAAGAAACGCTTTTTTGTGCTTATTTTTATGTTATGTATATTGGAAGAAATATTCACCAAAGTCCTTTTAAACTTAAGAGTCATAAAAGTATTTAATAATTAAAGAACAGTACATAGTATCCAATTCCTTACTATTTATTTAAATAATAATCCTAAGTACGGCTGTTAATATTTTTTTAATTATACAGTAAAAAATGATTATTAAGTTATAAATATAGAATGCGTACGTTTGAGCTAAATTGATGTGGAAGGTATTAATATGATATTCAGTGAACTGAAAAAGATAACTCACGGGAAAATAACGTGATATTATTTTATTGGATAGGCAGTTTTCTATTCCTAATTATTATAGGCGTTTCCGTTGTTTTAGTGGTAGTCATACATCGCGCATACCTCAAACTTGACTCGAATCTGGGTTCCATTTACAGCAACAAACAGGTATTCGCTAGAAGGCAATACTGGCCTTGAAACATATGTATTAAACGAAAACAGTCTTGTTTGAAAACATAAATATTATTTTACAGTTTGCTCTGTTTCCACTTATGTGAATTTCGTAGACAAGTCTACTTGTAACAATGATAACTATGATATAAATTGAAGTCCAATTCTAGATATTAATATTAAGTATGGAATTAATGCTGGAAGTTAGCCAAAGGACAAAATAAAGTACTGCATAGGCGTGGCACACAAAACATAATATACGAGATGCGATAAGTTGTAACAACACACAAAAGTGTATGTAAAAATTACAGCACGGCTTCAATTAGGTGTATTTGTTCGGTATCATTTGTTTTTTCTAATATGAAGAATGTGATCATACTTATATACAAATACATACTGTCGACTTCTTTCGTTCGAAAACCTCCTTTTATACCTTTAACTCAAAAATGAATCAGTCTCTTCTATGTGTTAGTGAAACTCATTAGCCATTAAAATAACTTTACTGAGTTAGTAGAAAACTATCTACTTCAATTTTAACTGCTTGAAATCTAAAAGTGAATAATAGAGTGAATATAAAGCATCCAAGTTACTTTGAAAAAGATTCAAACTAAAAAATACTGAATAAAATTTGCATCATAGTAAGAAAAAGTTATGAAAATATAAGTGAGATTCTCTGTGCCGTATAGAAATTAGAGTTGTTTTTCGTCTTGGAGATCGATTACCGATTATCCTTTTCACAATTTTTGTAACAGTAAATCATATTAAAGAATTTTATTGTAACTTGCCAATCTAGCTTAATTTATTTAATTACAATCAAAATGAAGTAGGAATTTTGTTTATAGGTATGTAATAAATTATATCCTTTAATAGAAGTTCTATTTTGGTGTGAGTCTGATAAGTTTGTGCGTATTTTTGAAAATATACACACATCATACATATAATTTATAATTTCTATTTTTCAAATTTAAGAATATATTTAGCTACGGGATGGATTTCTTTTATGTTACGACATGTAGCAGGTATTTGTATATGTAGTAAATGACGCATATTTTTGCGTTTATTTAATTGATATTGTAGGCAAGAAGACTACCCTTCCGCCTGTATACGAAATTCAAGAATTCAATGTGAAACACTTAGTGCCAAAAAGTCAACGGCGTGTGTACGGCACACCTACTTGCCTATTAGATTGACAAATATCATGGAAGAGATTTAGAAATCTGAGACCAAAAAGAGATAGTAGCTCCGTAGTAGTATACTAAAAAATACAGAACTTTAAATAATTTCTTATTCTTCGTCAATATGAGCGACAAACTGAAAACAAAATTAATTATCTTATAGTTTCACTCAATATATATTGTAATAAAGATTTAAATCAAATTCTCGCCTTTGTTCCTCTCAATTATCGGTAATGAAAATTATTGGACGTGTTCAATATTCCGAAATCCACACTTGATTGGTTTATTCCAACTGTCAATTAATTACGATTAATCAGACAACAAGGGGAATACAATGGGCGAAATATGAAACGTATGGATGAGACTTCGTTTGAACAGAAATAATCTTATAAATTGACAAATTAAATATTGCTCGACAGCTCATAAATTCTAATTAAAGTTAACGTTTTAGGATTATCACATGTAATAGATATCTTAGCATCTCTCATTCCTGAGGTCCTGGGTTCGATTCCTCGCTATGCAGTTTTTTGTCTTTATGCGCATTAACCCTTGTTCGGTGAAGGGAAACATCGTACGAAAACCGGTATCTCTTAAATCGAAATACATATATATATACATATTATTATTTTTTATAGAACATGGGGAAAAGGAAAACGGGCAGGAGGCTCACCTGATGTTAAGTGATACCGCCCGCCCATTGACACTTCCAATGCCAGAGGGCTCGCGAGTGCGTTGCCGGTCTTCTAAGAATTGGTACGCTCTTTTCTTGAAGGACCATAAGTCTAATGTGTGTCCGATCATCTTGATTATAAAATAAAAATAGGATTGCCACTGGCTTAATTATATTAATATTAGGAAATTCTTTAGACATTATGAATTTAGTAAGAAATATACTAAATGTATATCACTTCCTATGCCTCAATGTCTGTTCTTTTTAATTACGTAACCGATACCGACGTTGATGATGTTAACCCAAGTCAGTGATTTGCACTAAATCACCAACCATTTATATTTTATATTACTAAAGGAGTGTTATTAGTACATAATATGGTGTTAACTCTATAACTTCTAATAGCGACAGCACAACCGATCCCTACCGCTAATGTCGTAGCTTTGAGATGGCACGGAACAAATGCTCATTATTAGGATCGGTATTGCTATTTAGTGTAATCCATGCAGCGTAAGTGATAGAGTAGCTAATGCTTAACATGCATTTAATTATGAAAATTATTAATTCTCGCTTTCAATGACGTAATGTTGCTGGTTGCATGAATAATACTAGATTTATATTACTTCAACTTTGATGAATACATTATCTACGTATGTCACCGTTGGTAACCGGACATGGTATCAGAGTGTTAGAAAGTGAAACAAAAACACATTGTGATCGAACTCTGTTGTCAATGACTTGTAAGCGAACGCACAATTGTTTCGACTTTTAATTTTGAACAAGCAAGTACGTTAGCAAATATCCAAGCATATTCAAAATATAAATCAGTTTTATTCGCATAATGGACAGACTAAGGATATGTTTCGCAAATTCTGGTGACAAAGAAAACAAGAAATTATATAAATTCGCTTTTCCGCGGTCGAATCGTAAATTTTATATTCCATTTGGTTTAGCGAGAAATAAAATTTCAACTTCTTTACAACATTCATCAAGCCGTCATGGGCAAAGCTTTTGAATAATAAAATCTTCACCGCTAGCCGGCAGCGAATCTCAAACCTGGACCACTTTTATACTTTTAACACAGGCTAACGAAATCAGTTTGTACAACTTAACCAAAGATTTTTTTTACACCAACGTCTATCTCATCCATAGGCACTCGTAGTCTATGAACTCTACATGATAGCGATACTGATCTGAATATTCAATTTTGTTCACCTGATCACAAGACTGCAATATCAACGCTGCGGATACTGAGAGAACTACTTCGAACTTTCACACAAAACGTCAGGATCGGTATCGCTGTAGCTATTGGAAGCTATGAAGCGTACGGGTGCAGGTTCGTGTTATAGTCTGTTAATAATACATAAATGCCTTACGATGAAAACGAAGAATGGAACACTACCTTTTATTAACAGTTAAAAACACTTCAACCTCAAACAAAATATTGCTCAGTACATTTTAAAAAAGAGAGCATTTTCCTATGTTACCTCATAAAACAAAGGAAGTCTTTTAGTAAGCTATATATGCAAATTGAAAGTTAAGAATCTAATACTGAAAGTCGAAATAGCTTGCGATGACATAAACCAAAAGTATAAAAAAAGAAGTAGCTTCTGGCAGTTCTAAGACTAGGAATCCTCATTATATATGTATGATTATTTTCTATATAATTCATATCAACTGTTTTGTTTATTCTGTGGTTTTGAAATTCTTTTACGATCTTAACTTTAAGCCCCATTCGAATTTACGTTTTCGGAAAACGTATTAGCTTTATTGAGAGTTTCGCTGTTTGTGACAAATTAAATAGATCATGATAAAAATGCATAGATAAATTGGATTAAAATTAGTGCCATGTTGGCACCTATGATGTTCTTTCAATACAGTAAATTATAACTATGGTAACGAATCCCACAAAAGAAATTATTTAGACCGTTCAAGAAGACAAGCTCCGCTGCAACCATCGTTGAACGATGGGCGGTGTTACCCAGCCCTGTTCAAGAACGACCATGTCCTCCACCTTGAAGTTTCAATGAGTAGGTCACGGTAACTGAATCCCAGATAACGCACATGCAATCGCGTCCTTAAGAGTATGCATAACAGCATTTCCCCAAGCTAAGAACGTGGTCATATATGTCTCAGAATTATGGACGTATAGTCCATTATTCAAGGCAAAATTTTGATTGTGTGATTACGTGGTGTAGTCCTAACCAAATAACATTATATTTTACATAGCTTTTTCTGTTTTTAGTATTGCTAGATAATTAAATGTAAATTAATCAGTGCTGATTTATGGTTCTCAAGCTTAGGCCCTAAGCAAGAAGGAAGAGTTGAATAGAGACGAGAAGAATTGTAGACGCCAACATCATCAAACGCAACGGGCTCAAGTGTTTTGGGCATGTGACGTTTAATGACGGACCCAATTTCCCCCCAATTAACCCCAATTTCTTTACTGAACTGAATCTGGAGGCAAGACGAAACTCGGTAGACCATTTCTGTAACTCTAAACAATAGACATTCGAAGTTGGACGCAAGAATCACTAAGGCAGAAATTTGAATAATTCTTTTCAATTTTCTACAATTTAAATTATTATCATATGATAGATAATTATAAAATAATATTTCAAGAATTTTTTTTATTCTTACGAAATTACTAATGCCTAGTAAGACTGACTTTTATAAGTTCGATTTCCAATGTAGTAAAATTTGTGTAGACACGTTAGTGGGTATTTATTGATACCATCCTAGATATGGAAATTGTATTCGTTTTTACAACAACCTCCCAAGCGAAATTAGAGAACTGTCACTAAATAAATTCAAAGCCCTTGTTAAAAGTAAATTAATTAATAAAGCCTTTTATAAATGTGACGAATACTTAAATGACCCTAATCCTTGGGATTGATTTGCTCCAGTTCAAACAATTTGTATTAAAAACTTGGCGATTGAAAAGAGTGGCGGAAAGTTTCTTGCCAGTTCTTCTTACCCGCTCTACGCCCTTGACTTGCGAACTGGTTGTAAATGTAAATTTACAGTTAATTTAATTTGTTTTTCTTGACGTTCATAAGTGTACATGTTTACCTATATGAATAAAGATATTTTGATTTGATTTTGATTAGAAGAAAACATATACAGCGTTAAGAAGCTCGTAACATATAAATTATAAGAATGACATTAGCACCCCAAAATATTCGGATCGTAAAAGTTGTTCAGTGTTCGCAACTCGTGAACAATAGTTAATCACTTAAGTTTTGATACTGTCTCTATGTATTATACCTTATATACATGCTTGGCGATAATATTTTAATACAAATAGTGGAAGTGGTGTTTTTTATTTTACAGGAGGCAAACGGGCAGGCTTTGACCTGATGTTAACTGAAGGCTCGTAAGTCAAATTTTGGTTATTCTAAATATTTTAAGTATAAATACAACATTGAAGATTCACAATCGTCTCACATTTCACCGTTATTAATAAAACCATATTGGAGACATCTAAGGGACTTTTAAGTGTCATTAGGCTCAACAACCCTTTGAATAACACAGATATTTAAAAACAAAATAGATTTAACATGTTGCATAAATTAAATTTCATGGATTATACAGAAGCAGAAATGGAAATGCCTTTTCAAAATCAAAATATTAAAGCGTTTCAGCTTAATTGAGGAGCGTATTCAATTTTCAACATTTTCCTTGTAAAAACATGAACTCAGTCCAGGAAGTGTATGTTTCTCTCGGAGTTTGCGACAATATTTTTATGTGAAACGTTAATTACACGCTCTGCAGGAAGCCACTGTCGCTTTTGCGCAATTTATTAGCACACACTGCGGCTTTTCGCTATTATTATGGTTATTTTTTTGATGTAAAACGCGTGACGTAATGAGGATTATGTGTCTGAGTTGAAAGGTTTTTCTGAACAATTTAAACGGATATAAAAGGATAAACGTTGTTGTATTTGTAAATATTTTAAGCAGTGTCGGCCAAGTACTCGTAGCCATACAATATACATACATACCATTAAAGTCGTAGTTTCAAACCTGTCTCTGAAATAGACTATTTATGTGCTCATTTTAGAGTTGCTGTGAAGCAAAACATCATGATGCTGTCATGCTTTAGTGGAACTAAGTTGTATTTGTGTAGGCTCAGATGTTCACCTACTTGCCTATTTGAAAAAACAAATATTATCCTAAAAAGGTTATTATCCTAAAAAGGTTACAATTGTTGGAATACTGTGATTAACCGTAACTTTAATTGTTCTGAATGCGAACAAATTGCTGCTCTGTGATATATAAACGCATGTAACGTATTGTGTGCGGGGTGATAGAACCAAATTATTAGTGACTTTAAATGTAAGTCCATGCTCATTGGAAAATTATAAAACCTCTATAATATAATGTAAAGAACATGAGTTATCCTATCGTCTGGAAAACGAGTAATTTTCTTCACTATATAACGTAAAATATGCTTTTTTGAATCGTGCCAATTTTTGAATCTAAACAACAATAATATTCCCAAAAATCTACACAGAATTAATCGAGCGAGCACATCAGCATTTAGCAACAAATAATCATACCATTAAAATTGAAAATTAATATTGAAAATGTTAATTTTATAATAAAAATGTTGCATTTATTTCTTATTTAAATATTGTCCTGTCAATTGAAGCTAAAATGTGCTATATGCAATTGTTCGAGAAAATTTTCAAAAATAGAAAATTGGTATAACTTTGTTAGCCGACTAAAACAGTTTTTCCCGCCATTTTATCGGCTTGTCTCTTTTGGATGCACGTTTTTAGAGCGAACATTTTTAAATAAAAATTGTGTCATGCAACAAAAACAAATGTTTTGAGTTTTTCGTTGGCTGGTTTTTATCTAAGGTGTCATAGAGTAAGTTGTCTATTTTTTAAATATTTGTGCAAAATAAACTCCCGTTTTTCGTTTTATAACATTATTATTAAAAATTTGATGTAATAAGTCTGGTTATTTGTGTACATAAACAAATAATTATTTAACACCTTATTAATCAAACATAATTAATAAAATATATGACAGAGTAGATATAGGGGAATAGTAATAGCCACAGGAACGAGGGTAGCACCTAAATAATGGTGCAGGTAGGCAAAGAATTCTGTAGGAACTGACAATGAACGACAGGACTATTGTAGTCTAACGACAGGAAGGCAAAGACAGGGACAGATTGTTGACAAAGGAACAAACTCTAATCTGATCAATAACTCGAAAGCACGACCTGAATTTTTACATAATAAAGCAAATACAATATTGAAGGGAATGACGTCAGTTGCTGATGTCAAAAATTTGTTTGTTGGCATCAGCTGTTTAATTTCAAAATAATAGTCTACTTCGATGGCAGTTTTTTATTTGTCATTGTCTACGGTGATTGCATCATCTGGATTCGTTAACGCGTATCGAAGCCTCCAACGGGCCTTTTTTGTTGGGAAGGGTAATTTTTGTTGATATGATTTTTAGCGTTATCGAAGTTGCACGTGGAGACACCAACCAAATCCGGTATTTATAGTAGGTACCTGAATTTGTGATACACAATTTTCGTGACATTTTGTGTAAAACCACAACTGATAACAGAGTCACGGCACTCGAAGAGAATAACGAGTATCAATGACATTAATATTTGACACTCATCATGAGTTATGAAATATTAAAGACTACGCAGACACTATTATTATCAACCATTGAATAGTAGATAGTTTATTCATCTATCAAGATTGAAAAATTAATTAAAACACTAGTATGAACGGTTTTTAACTAATAGGTGTGATGTTATTAAATAATAATGTCAATGGCAGCTTACAGAAACGCCATTGCTACGATATTAACAGTAACGATTATTATATTACCATTAGTAGACTATTCATATATTTGTTAATTAGTAGGTCTAGTTAATATTGGCAAGTATAATAAACCACTAGTATTAATGCTTATAAACTGTTTAGACTTTGACGATGTTAATTTACGAGCTCTGTGACATATAATGCCGATAGCAGCCGATAACAGCGCCATTGCTCCATTACTAGTTTATTATTCAATACTCAATCTAAAAATGACAAAACTTTCTAAACAATCTTAAATATTTCTTATATTTTATAAATTAAAAGTAGTTATTTGCTATATACCTACTCTAGTTCTTTTACATAAAAAAACGATTAAGATTTACGTTTATACCGAAATTTTAAATGTTTCATACCAAGATAATAAAACCTTGAGGATAAATTGTGTTAGCAAAATTCAAAGTATTAAGAACTGATCCAAGCCCCAAAGTTGAGGGCGGAACATTAATCATCCTGTAAACTGTCATAATCTCCATAAAACAAATAGCCCTTATACGTTATAGGAACGTATAAAGAACACGGTCTAAAGAATAAAATACTTACAAAATGGGACACGCTTTGAAAATCAAAGTCTAGGGTTATCAAAGAAGTAAGACGTAATTCTGACGTCTCCATCGTATTATCGAAGTATCGAAAAATGTATGCTTCACTTCATGTTTTCTTTTACTACTCTTTTTAACACCTTCAACATTCAACATGATTTTACCTTACACTTACTCAATTTTTTAAAGCTTATCACTCCCACTCAATTGTTACGTACAATAATTATTGATTAATTTATGTACGGTTTTAGTTTGTGCATTGTAACAAGTAATAGAAATTATTGAAACTCGAGGATTCAGTGCTGAGATTTGCATGTGATCTACATGATGTCTAAGTTATTCTGTGTTAAGGACGCTCATTCCAGAGGACACGCGAGTACGTTGCTGACCTTTATGACTTTATGCTCTTTTCTTAAAGGACCCTATGTCGAGTTGGTTTGGAAATACTTCAGTGGGTAGCTGGTTTTATTTAGAATTTTTTTACATACCACCGCTATGTGACAAAAAAATTCTAAATAACGCTCAGTAGCGAAAGCCTATTCCAGTCGGCCACTACCCGGTTTGGGAGAAAGTTCTTTAGAGAATTTGTGTATGTCTTAAGTTTTAAAGAACTACCCCTCAAATGTGTATTTTCACTTAAAATAAAGAGCTTCTCGATTCTTGGAACATAATAGTGGCCAGTGAGGATTTCATAGGTTTCAATGTGATTTCCTCTTAATAAGGTTCACCAGGGCTTTAGTATGTTTGCCACCACTGGGGTGGCATACTTAATGCATCCTGTTAGGCATAGCTACAACTGTACCCTGAATGTGTTGAAGACAAAATACTCGCATAGATAATTTGAATTCAAAAAAAGACGGAATTATAAAAGTAAAACAATTACCGACGGATCCAATCGGATTTGTCAAAAAAAATCAGAATCCCATTGTATGTTGCAAGTGGAAAAGCAATTTTACAATGTTCCAAACTCATTGGTTTTAAATAAACTAACAATAGACTGGGACATGTTGACGAATATCAATAACTTCGCTTTTTCAATATGCACTGATGTTGCGTTTGTGATATAGATTTCGATGTAATAAAAAACTGTTCACATATTTGGTGACTTTACGAATTCTTATAGGGTGTTGTAATATCATAACTTTTAATTGAATTTTCATAGTGCGATATCGGAGTTAACGTTTAATGATTGCTGTAATAAAACTTTAATAATTTCAGTATTTGTTTTGAATGTGATATTTATGCCTGTGCTCTTGACTAAAAAAAAAGAAAACTAGTGGCGCTACAACCTCTTTAGGTCTTGGCGTCAGATTACTAAATCTGTTTCATGATTATTATTTTTTTAAATCTAATAGGCACGTAGGTGATCAGCCTCTAGTGCCTGACACACGTCGTCGACTTTTTGGGTCTAAGACATGTTGGTTTCCTCACGATGTTTTCCTTCACCGTTCGAGAAAGAAACTATTGGTGCACAGCCGGGGATCGAACCTACGATCTCAGGTATGAGAGTTGCACGCTGAAGCCACTAGGCCAACATTGCTCTAGATTAAACGAGACATCAATACGTAGAAGTCGTTTCAAAAGTGCACCTTAGTCAGTACTATTATCTACAGTTCCTTTAGATTTCTTGAACCAAAAGCTATTCTCAGATGTCATGCCTAATGAGACGCCGACACCATTCTGAGCACGTATATGTGGCACAAATCTCCAAAATTCGATGCTACCAAAAGGCATACAGTTGTCCACATAAGCGAATTTAAGCAAATTTCCTCGTTCACCCGAACGGCTGAATGAATATGCAAAGTAACCTCTAACGTATGACATTCTGTAGCATGTTAAATTTACGACTCTATTTTAAACCGACGTGTAATGGTTTAACGAGTGTGGTGTTTCAAATTTAGAATTACATTTATTTTTAAATAAGAACTGACGAATTATGATATTTGAATTAAGAATTTGACACACAGTGTCACATGAGTTTTGTATGACCTATGAATAAAAATGTCTTAAATTGATAGAATATTCATACTATCTCTATTACGTAGCGTAAAATAAGTGGTAAATTTATTTTATTTAATTGTAATGAAATATGAACCCGTAGTTTCGTTGCTTTCTTCTATCTATACCAAGTAAAATATTTTGATATTATTTGATTATTTAGTATTATATTAAGATATTTTTATTTTCTGAGTACTTTGTTAGTCAATAGCTATCAGGTACAAATAATTATGTGTAATGAGTGTATATTTTTTTTAATATCCAGATGTAAGATTGAAACAGTCCGTTAAACAATCTTTTAAGCATTAACCATTTGTTACAATTACAAACAAACCTGTAAGTCCTGTGAGTCTTAAGCACTTATTAATTCTAGATAATATGTTGCCTTAAATTTTTATCTTATATAAGTGCATTTTAGTGACGGTGTAAGAGACGCCCACTTAAGCGTCCCGCATACATACGCTTTCATCCGAAGTGGGTTAAAAGCAAGTTGCATTAAGGTGCGAGGTGTGCTCAATACACGGATTATAAGCGGGAGATGTTCAAGACATGATATTTTTACTTGTAACACGATACAACCTTGTACGTGATACATGGTAACTAAATAACTATAATTTGACATGCTTACACGGAAGACGGCTTAGGTGTATATTTCAAATTGAAAAGGCAAGCACCAGTCTTCGTAAGCCAGCAAAATTAATCATAGTGTATTTCTTGACTTCAGGTAATTTATCTACTTTGGTTAACAAAGAAACAGTTTGGTTCCTAACATCACAATTATAAGATTAAAAAATAAATCAGTGGCGCTACAACCTCGTTAGGTCCTGGCCTCAGATTTCTGAATATGTTTCATGATCATTTTTAAATCTAATAGGCAAGTAGGTGATCAGCCTCCAGTGCCTGACACACGTCGTCGACTTTTTGGGTCTAAGACATGTCGGTTTCCTCACGATGTTTTCCTTCACCGTTCGAGCAAATGTTAAATGCGCAGCCGGGGCTCGAACCTACGACTTCAGGTATGAGAGTCGCACGCTGAAGCCACTAGGCTAACACTGCTCTATAACAACTATCAGATTAGTATTTTGAAAAACAGGCTAGGGGCCGTTCAAGTATTACTTAAGCACTATATTTTTCTTATATTCTTACTTGGTGATTACGTTCTTTATGCTTGATAACGAAATGCATATTCGAGGAATCCTACAAAAAATAATACGTTACTGTACTATTATTTTTGAGAGATTTGGTTAGATTTGCTGAGAAGAGGAAGGGGGAGGAGAGTACATTTCAGGAAATCTGCTTACAAAACATAACATTAGTAACATTCGCATGGCCCCTTATCTGATAGTTGCCAAAGCGAATACATATATTATTATCAATTTAAATGCAAAAAATATTTCATGCAGATGTTACAAAACAAAAGCTTGAAACACTTAAGGAAACGATTATCAAAAGGTTCCCCGTAATCCAGTAATGTTTATTCGTAAACTGTTCCCGAAACGGTGTGCAAAATTGTATAAGAATCTTTATCCTGGATTACAGGTGCCCATAAAACATCCTGAGCCTGTGTCAAGACTCAAGGCATTTCCATTCTATTTTCAGTCCAGTAAACAAGGACATTAATAATTTATTATTTGATACAATTTTATATTATTATACGACTTTATATCTGTGTTTATTCACTTCAGCGAATTGAAAAGGTATTCAATAATATACAAAAATTATAAGCCGTATAAAATTAGGATTTCTAAAAAAATATAATTTGAAATAACAATCAGAGCCCCGATTGCATTTGTTTTTTTAATACCTATTCTTTATAAAATCAAGATGACGCACTATCTTAGTCGGAGATCAGATCAGATCAGATTGCATTCTAAAAATACTACATAATAGAAATTCTACGCCATAAAACCGAAGATCGCCAAATCAGCTGATGTCTACCTTATTCCAAAATATCATTTAAGTTGAGATCTCTATACACGAGAACAGATTAAATACTTTATCAGATGATTTTGGCGTGTGTTTCCAGTTGTTTTCTGGTTCCTGCTGTTATTTTTTTATAAATAGCGACCTTAGTGTTGTTTGATTTGGTCATATTAGTTTAGTTTCAGTATTTTCCGATACAGATAAACCACAACTTGTACACAAGTTAAACATTTTAGATGACATAGATTATTAAATGACAATAATATACTTAGAAGGTTTCTAAGGGTCTTGCAATATATATACAATAGTCGCTCACACTTACGTAAAAAAATATAATTAAAATGACTGAAGAAAAATGTATTATTCGTAATCTTCTTCTTGAAAACGTACATTATTAAACAGGATGTATTTCCAAATATTTTATTTATACTAAATAAAGAAATTAAAAAGATGTCGACGTACGTTCCTTGTTACGCAATAATGTTGACGATACTTTATCATTTACGGCTATATCAAGCAAATAAATAAATTTGAATGTAAAAGCCGATTGAAATTAACCAAAAGCAATAACGAACAGTATGCATGCTAGTTTCTAAGCTCACGAAATTTAGCATTCAATGAATTCCCAGCAAAACAGTTTATCTTCGTATACAAAACCTCCGGGAGTGAAGATGAAATTATAGTAAATTAAGTTTTTGATCAGCTATTGTGCTGGCTTTTGTATTTGCGGATGACGTTATAATAGTTAAGCTTCGGGATTAAACAAAATACTCTCGCGTTGTCAGGCAAATTTGTGCTGTCAATCTGTCAAATGTGTAGATGTCATAACGATTTGTGGCGTCATGGAACTAACAATTTATGATTTGAAATCTTTGATCTTCATTGAAATAACATAAAGATATATTTATAGTTACTGCTATAATATAAAAAAAATTAGAGATAGATTTAGACATAATTACTGCTTATATAAAAAATAACAGTTGTTGCATAGAGACTGCCGCGTTGGACTGTCATCCTTGAGGGCGTACGTTCGCACACCAGCTTTGCACCAGTTGACGGTCTGCCTATGCGCTCTTAACACTTGCTAGTACGGTGAAGGAAAACAGTGTGATGCCAGTAACCCGCGCCATAGACTTAAAAATTCTGAAACATGTCAGGCACAAAATGTTAATCACCTAAATACCTATAAGAAAACCCAAATAGATCACGAAACAGATCTAAAAATCTGAGGCCCAAGGCGTAGCGAATGTAGTCAAACAAAAATGTATTGTTTCAGTAAAGAGTAGTTTGCTTAATAAATCATATGTATTCCATGGCATAAGTGGGTTTGGATCTGTGGTGCACGCATATCTCCCCATTTATTTGTTTATTACGTAATCCGTTAAGAAAATAGAAGTTGAGAAATAACTGGATCCTAATACTACTTTTTGCATTTTACTTGTTAAACATGTCAACACCTATCACATGCGTTAACCAAAAATCGGCAAAATATTCGTTAAATTTCTCTTTGATCGGTAAAGCTCGATAAATGCGACGCAGCTTTTATGTGGTGGTGTTCAAAATTTACTAAAATATTTGAATTTATTGTGACTGTTTGGATTGTATACTTATGAGAGTTTTGTTACCAAGACTGACAAATCTTTGATGATTGTATCACATTCCAGGCGCCCGAATAATCGATTTTGTAACAATGTTCAACGTAAGTTAGTAAACAAATTACCATAGTTGTAAGTGCCAATTCAGCGGTCACAAGTTCAGAACTTTGCCTCACTTGGGTTATATTTAATTTGACAACCATATTGTTACATCTATTCTCTGTGGTATTAAGGGAAATTTCGCTACTTTGCATAATTAAACATTAACTAAAACGAAAAAATATAAGAATAGATAAAATATAAAAAATTAAATTAAATTAAATTAATATTTTTTGGTTATATAGTTAAGTTATATACGTGAACAAAGAACAAAATTCTGATATCGTTTAATGATAAAATTACTAAATTTAAGTTGCTTTTCCGTTTTCTCTAACCCATACTAAATACTCATTAAAGTTGTAATTATTGCTTTTAAAATGGCCAAGAATGACGGTGACTGACCTCATCTTCTCATCAAAGAGTACGATTGTAGATGCGTTAAAAAAGTAAGTTGTCTCAAATGTCTGTTCAGTTCTACCGATTCTCTAAATTAAATTGACAGTGCGTAAAAGCTACCTCACTTTTGGTTTCCTATTGAGTGGCTTTGTTATATTTACGAAAGGCAAAATATGTGGCAAGGCAAAATATGTGGCAAGGCAAAATATGTGGCAAGGCAAAATTTTTGCCACCGGCCTACTAGCAAACGTTGGAACAGATATCACATATAACAGTTTTTAAATTAAAACAAATGATTGTGAAATTATGATAAGAAAGTTAATCAAAACTATTGTCTTTTGAATAAGGGACATATCATAGCAGAAGATTATCGCCCGCACGGAACCGCCACACACGATTAACTTTACTTCACAAGTCGTGGCCAATACCAGTATGATATAAATTGCTACTTAACAAAATGGAAGGTAAGATTACTATCCTATACAAACATGGATCATTCTAAAAAGGTTCCGATCACTGAACTTAACGGCATGGACCCTTCTAATCCTAAGTAAAGCTCTTTGCGAAAAGCCAGCCCTGCGAGGCATATTAATTTATAGAAACAGTTTTGTAAGGTATACTTTTATTTTAAAAAAAAATTCAAAGATAATATAGGACTCAGTATTGTCATTATATATAATACACACATGCACACTGACGCATATAATATCTTATTACCTAAATCACACATGTGTGTTATTATTGGTTCAGGTAATTCGAATACATTATTCATAGAACACAATATTACTTTATTTCAATTTGAATACTCGTTGTTTTTTAATATAAGCCATTTTCGCTATAACAATCCTTTTGGTCTAAGTCTCAGATATCAATTGCATGAGCATTTTTGAAAGGCATGTAAATGATTAAGTGTCCCTGACACACGTCATCGATATTTGCGTGTATGGCATGCCGGTTTCTACACGATGTCTTCACCGTGCCAGCAAGTGTTCAGTGCGCACATAGAAAGAAAAATTTATTATAAACCGTGATTTAAACTCACGACGTCATACCGAATAAAGAACCCAATACATAAATTACTTATGGTAGGGCCAAACAGCTACCAAGTAGGCTATATTTTATTCGTGAATTACAACACTAAATTCCCTTGAAATTCGGCAATTTTCACTGTGAATGGTAATTAGCAAACTGCCAAATTACACGGACACCTGATTAATTGCAGTTCAAATTAACAACGACAATAATACCTTTATTCTGAAAATTATCGAGTAATCTATAAATCCTGGGGAGAACATTGCGAAATATAATAAATATAAATCAACATAATTAAAAAAAAAACAAAGAAAATCTAGTAACTATCAAGACTACCAAGACTATCACTATATATTTCATCTTTCAAGTATTTCCATTTATGAAAGTATGGTTTAATTTTTAGAAAATGATAAATAAATGCCCTCTGGCATTGAGAGTGCCCATGGGCGGCGGTATCACTTAACATCGGGTGAGCCTCCTGCCCGTTTGTTGCCCTGTTCTATAAAAAAAAAAGTATAACATAAATAATTGTGAAATTTAATCGAGTAAAATGTGTGATACTCGTATATATTACCATAAAAACTTTGATTATAAATGCATTTCTCATAAGTTTAAAAATTTACCCAGTTAATTTAAGAATTGACCTTGCAACAATTTTCATATTTAAATTAAATTTTATTTACGCTACGTAAGCTTGGTTTTCAACGAATCGACAATACTAGAAATGCAACGAATATTAAAAGTTTTAAAATGTATTATTAACTACTGTATAAAAATTTGGATACACATAATATTTCTTGTTTATTTTAAATTGTCTCTCTCTGCGCGCGTCTTTTGTTATACAGACATTATATTCTCGATTGGATATTTACTTTTGCAAACCATAGAAATACAATTCGTATGTAACTAGTTTCCATCTCTCTAGAGTGAAAGTTTAACAAAGTGTAGTTATACTTAAATTGCATGCTGCATCTGACTTAATTTCGACTCACAGTGAGCTAATCCATAGAAGCTTACAAATGTAACGAATACAATTGAATACAGTAGCCGTGTTTGTGTAATGCGACTCTCATACCTGAGGTCGTAGGTTCGATCCCCGGCTGTGCACCAATGGACTTTCTTTCTATGTGCGCATTTAACATTTGCTCGAACGGTGAAGGAAAACATCGTGAGGAAACCGACATGTCTTAGACCCAAAAAGTGAACGACGTGTGTCAGGCACTGGAGGATTATCACCTACTTGCCTATTAGATTAAAAAAAATAGAAACAGATTCAGAAATCTGAGGCCAAGACCTAAAGAGGTTGTAGCGCCACTGATTTATTTTTTCATAGCAATTCCAATGAAGAAATCAATAGTTGACTTATCAATTGTCAATCAATATCCATTATCTTTATTGGAAAAAAAAAATTAATTGTACAAATTGTGCCTGCTTTACTTAATACACATTGGCGTCATCAAGCATGTAAGATTACGTTCTAATTTATACATTCTAAGAGTTATAGAGTACTAGTACTGATTTTGTGCATTATTTTCTTTATATATGCGTAGAGTATAGCTCTGTGCCAATGAGACGAAACTGGAATATCTGAAAGACAAAATACTTGTCATTCATCACTCCCGTACTGCAATGACAAAAAAAAATGATCTTGACTCTTAACTGTAGTCAATTCCATTCTAGAGAACTATTACTAGGGATACTGTTGATGTTATTAGAAAGTAAAGAAAACATATTTTGAATTATTACCCAACTTACAGAATATATAATCCATAACCGTTTTTTGTAGAAAGTTCGACGTATGTAGAACACGATGTATACGTATGCGTGCTTCCCAACAAACACGACTACACCGAATCAAACCCGGCACATTTACTGAATTACCGAATGTGGTCGTAAAATACAATATCTATATGTAGTGTTTGATTAATTCGTGTCATCCAATCTAAATAAAATATCTATAAATTATATATATAATGAGATATATTTAAATAATGGAATTAAGATTATGATCACAAAAAGTAAAGATGTAATAATTTGACGAGTTGATAATTATATCTTCATAAAAGCATTTACCGTTAATTAGTATTCAAAGTTAATTTCCCAAAATGTCTAAAACAAGCGTAAGTTACGGATAACACAATTATGTTTATGTTTAAAACTAACTTTGCCAGTTCCGAAGCGAGATTAGCTAAATACTCGTGGCGCACTCTTGTTAATTTGCAAGTAAGCCGGTATGATAAATTATCTGGTGCAAATGCTCCATTACGTAAACCAGTGCAATTTTTATCTATTTATAATATACGCTTAGATTAGTTAAATTATTTTATTTCTTCAATACTGAGGACCAAACTTAATAGCTTTGAGATTTCTAACATTAGATCTATGATAGTTTTAAATGAAGAACATAATAAACTCTTTAAGCAAACACTAATTATTCTCATTTCTATGTTCTTTTGGTGCCTCTTCATTACTGGAGGTATAGAGATATTATGAATATAGAGGTATTAATAGCTTTGATATATCTAACATTAGATCTATTATAGTTTTAAATGAAAGATAGAATAAACTTCTTAAGTAACACATATTCTCTAATGATTTATAATTCCGTAGAATTCTGACAACTATCATTTTTTGACATGTCACAGATTACAAACCTTTTTAGCCGTGCATATTTTTCAATTTCAATACGAGTCTGAAGATCTGAGTATATACATAAATTGTATTAATTGTTTGTGAATGTATCCATTTTATTAAGTGCTGCATTAAAAGTGGTTTTACGGCGAGTGATAATTACGTTTTTTTTCATCACAAACAGTTAAAAAGCTAACAATTTTTTTTAATTAAGAATAAAAAATAATAACTAAATTTAATTCGATATAATGGTCGTGATATTAAAATATTTGTTATTTTTGTATTAGGTCACGTGAATATAAACTTTTTACGGAAAGTAAAACACAAAAAAAAATGTAGCATTTTACTCTTTACTATCGTCAAGTGAGTCAAATTTGTCCCTTTTTCGGTAGAAGACTTTATTAACTCTATACTTATTAACACTGTATATATACATTATTCTACGGACAAGGCTTGATGCTTCTTTAGACACTGTATGTATGTACAACAACAAAACAACAACAATAAAGGTAATTTATTAAATACGTTAAAATCAAATAGTATAATTATGTGTTAATGGGATAAAAGGAAACGATTCGTCTGCATTTAAGCGGCTTACTTAATGGATTTATTGTGAATATAAAAACAAATTGATTAATTAAATTTACAAACAAATATATATTCAGATAACTATAGTTATTTACGGGTCTCTCTGATAGCATTTGTCAATCTAATAAGCAAATGATCATTTTCCCGTGCCTGACACCCGCCGTCGACTTTTTAACAAGCCGGCTTCCTCACGATGAATTCTTTCACCGTTCCAGCGATTGTTAAATGCGCACATAGAACGATGTCCATCGATGCACAGCTGTGGATCAAATCTATGACCCCAGGGAGGAGAATCGCACGCTGAAATCATTAGGCCGCTGCTTATATATAAGCAGCTATAGTTACTGTAATAACTGTCGATACTTATGAAGTCATCCTTTACACATTACACTGAATGAAGCGAAAACATGCATCCTCTTATTTCAATTACATCGGCAAAACCTCAGCACATTCAACAACCAATAAAGTAAAGTTTTCAAATGAAGATATTACACTAATGGAATGGCTGGAAAAAAGCACCAACGAAGTGAATGACTTACGTTAATGGAATTGCACTCTAGACACTGCTATAGTGTAGCAAGTAGACGTACTGAATAGGTTTCCTTAGCGCTAAGGATATATGACTAACATTAATAACATACGTACTAATTGTATTACCCATAGCTCTTAAGAAGAAAATATTTAACGTTGAATATGAATAAATTATGTTTAATGTTAATACTTTATTAATATGAGAATAAGTAATTTAATAATATTACGACAAATGTAGTAAAAAAGCTTTAGTCTATAGATTAAGGGACCTAGAGAATCATTTATATTTCACATTTTTAATCTAATATTTTATTTAGTTTTAAAATGTAATATATATATATATGAAACAAACATAGGAATGTATCTCTATAGGGATTTTGGTCTACACTACATATTAAACCAACATTACATCAAATTTAAATATAACAAACGAATTTAATAAACTATAAGCTATCTTTGGAGTGTATGTTACTGATTTATCTGGTAATTTATTTCATTCATTTAAAAGTCAATATACAGTCTAAAAAGCTTTTTTAGAATATTAATTACCAGTAGCCACATAATGTCAACAGAGATTTACACACAATAGGTGTACAAAGCAATCTAAACTGTCTTATAAAAGCCTAGTGGCCTTATCACGTTCGGGTAGAATCTCGGTGATGGCGTAATAGCGGAATTAATCGTATATAGTCTAGTATTAATTAAGAACCTGATTTTGTGATTTTTATAGTACAAATTCCTGTGTTAACAAATTCCTGTGTTAGCCTGTTCGGATAAATGAACATAGTGTCAAAATAATATAGAACACTAAGATAACATGTTAATGAACATTACCTTAGTTTAAGCTATTCGTTTTTATCGTAGAAAATTAGGTTAATATAATAGTACTTACCTATTAGCCATAATTATGTGAAGTTTATTAAAAGAAAAAAATCTATTACTTATTTCAAATGATAATTTTATTAATTATACGTCATAATCCCTTACGCAACGATCGTACAAAAATACAAGTACATCATTATCACATAACGTGTCATACACTAAAAACCTATTTACTATGTAACTAGAAAAAACTCTGAAGCTCAGTATAATTCTTAGAATTTTTAATAAACAAATCGAATAGGACATAGAAATACTTACATTGATAAAACGATTAGAAATCCTTCTTAATACAATTAAAATAATTCATAAATAATCCTAATCCAGTCCGCTATCGCTACCTTACCCGCTAAGTCAGCCGCGATTCCTGACCCTAAACTACCCTCGACCCGAATATTCAACTGAGTTATGAGTTAATTTATATGCGGAATATGGTGGGAGTTGGATATATATGCTGAAGAGGATTGTTTGCTGGTGCTGTTGACTTTGCATAACTTTATGTTGATTTTTTTGTTCGGAACTAAAGAATGGTTATACATTTCCGTCCATGAAAGTATTACGGTATAATATATTGTAGTGTTTTGTATGATGTGAGCTATGGTATAATAATAGTTAATTAGAAGTTTTACAAACGTGACAGTTGAAGAAGCGTTTGGATTTCCGAAGAAATGTTGTCAAAACTTTGAGCAAAGATGGGTTTAAGCGAGACTTAAATGTCACTTTATAATTCTGTAGGAGCCTGAGTAAGAAACATAATTAACTAATTTATGTAAGGTCCCCTGAAGGTACTTGTGATTAATTTCGCGACGTTTTGATACCTTAAAGTTTGTTATGTTTGTTTGGGAGTTCAAAGGAAGTCGCGATGTAACAATTAACCTGTAAATCTGCACGCAGAATAATTTATCCTACAAAAATACTTATGTGGTTGATTTTTGTATAGAATTGATTATACATATATATTAAATATTATGACAGTTATTATACGATGATTAACTTGACAGGATAGCGGCAATTAACAAAAACGCAACGAAGCTTCATTCCAATGGCAATTTCATAATTCAGAAGTTATTTTTGAGTTTGCGACAGGTTCTTAGTTATATTGTTTGTGAAACGCAACATAATTAAGACCTCGAAGGAGTACAATAAATTCAAGCAAGGCAAGACATACGAAAGTGACGATGAATTTTTAAATTTAGCAAAGAATTACATTCAGTCTCAGTGACAAAATTTAATTTTAAACTAGGTTAGTTGTGAACATCGTTAATTCAAATAATTTGAAAATAAGGTACATAAATAAAAATATTAGTTGCTCTGCAAATAGAAAAATATAAAGTATGTAATTTCGTGTTTTATTCGCTATTTGCGTGAACTTTTAACTAATGTAAAGAATACTCGCTAATGTATAGAAGCAAAAATAAATTGAATGTGTACAATAATTTTTACAAAACTGCAGGTTCCCCTAAATATTAGTGTGTTGTAGCATCAAAGACTCCATACTACGGGTTTTTCTCTCGGCCTACACCCTCTGCCTTCTTTGCCGATGAGTAGGGATTTTGTGACAAATTTAATGACATGGAATAAGTTACCTCTATCTTATATTCCAAAATAAACATATTTTATTTTATTTCATACTGGCTATAATTTCCAAATAATTAATTGTAATAAATTAATTGCAAGTCAAGTATACTTTATAAGAACGTAAACAACAAACATTGCTAGGCATTTTAATTTAAAATCATAGTTCATAGAATGAAAGCGGAAATGCAATAAGCCGATAACAGAGCAATAAGCTTTATTCTAAGTAAATTAGTTCGTATTCCGCATGGATATATTATTTATAAGTATAAGGTTATTAGGGGCAGGGCAAATAACAATTTCTGTATACTGATAAAAGTATCGTATAGTTTGACGACCACTCGTTTCAGAGAACAAACCAGTGCTCGAGCGCAATATTTGCAACATAGCTTACTCATTGTTCCTTTGAATAGAAGCGTTTTTATTCACAAGTGACCAGCAATGAATAGCGAACAAAATGGCTGACTGGATTTATGTTATAAAAGTATAATTATTTTTATTCTGAACGATAAGTGTGGTCGATTTCCAAAGAATGCTGTGTGTATTATTTGTGTATATAGACATACATATGTACTTATGTAGGGACTCTGTCTATCAGCTTTGCTAAGCAACGAGTATTTGTTGTTTATTTCATTACAAAATGCTGGCGCTCAGTTCATGATGAATGAAGAGCAACGTTGTCGTAGTGGTTTCCTGACATCGTAATTTCAGACCCCGGTGATGCACCAAAGGCTTTTTTGGCGATATGCACGTAACCAAACAGGCTTGCCTTAGACCCAAAAAGTCGACGGCATTTTTCGGGCATGGAAGGCTAGAAAAACCCAAATGATCACGAAACAGATACAGAAATCTGAGGCCCAGAACTAAAAGTTTGTAACGCTACATAATTTTTATAACAAATATTACAGTTTAGAAACCTATTTGTTTATTACGCAAACAATGAAAAACTAAGGTTTAAGTACTACTTTGATCAGTAAGTTTCAACTTTAAATCTTGCAAGTTTGTTAGAAATTAAGCAAAGTTCGGAGCAACTAATTGACTGAAATGAGTTGGTTTTCACTCAACAGAACGCCTCATTGGTATGAATAGCTTTAGGTTTCCGCTAGAAACATAAAATATTATTATTCATTCGCTATTATGTCCTAGTTCCAATCTGTGGCTTTGCTATGTAAACTTTTATAATTTACCTATTTGGATTTTTGTTTAAAGATTTGACGCCATTTGCTAATTAATAAGAAAATACTTATTCAAAAACAAACAATTAATTTTACTAACTATTCAGGTGAATAATTTCTTATCCGATAGCTAGGTAATCGTTCTTACAACGTTATAAAAATCCAAATCAACCGTTTTAAGAATTTTTAATAGGAAAGAAAGAATTTAATCTTGCTACTATCGGGTGAAGTAAAATGAAAAATTATTTAATACTACAGATAAAAATTTCAAAAATTCACAAGCATGAAGATTTTTTTATAGAATTGAAAAGAAGTGAAAAAGTCGGTGTTTTTATTGATTAACCTTTTCTGCGTGAGGGAAATTTTATTAAATGCTAATCTTTATGGACCTTTTTTTATAGAACAGGGGGCAAACGGGCAGAAGGCTCACCTGATGTTAAGTGATACCACCGCCCATGGACACTCTCGATGCCAGAGGGCGTTGCCGACCTTTTAAGAATTTGTACACTCTTTTCTTGAAGGACCCTAAGTCGAATTGGTTCGGAAATACTTCAGTGAGCAGCTGGTTCCACAAAGTGGTGGTGCGCGGCAAAAACTGCCTTGAAAACCGCGCAGTTATTGAACGGCGGACATCGAGGTGATACGGGTGGAATTTCGTATTCTGCCTCGACGTCCGATGGTGAAACTCAGCTGCAGGTATTAATCCGAACAACTCCTCTGAATATTGTTGCATAAAACTCCATTGCAATACTATTATTAACTTAGATACTTGCATTTATATAATTTAATAAATTTTGAACTTGTTATAATCATTGAAAATATATTAAATCAAAAAAGTTTATTTTTTTAGTTCTCACAAAAAGAGGCATCTTATTTAAATATAAAGATTTCTTAATATGCATATCCTTATGCAAATTCAAGAGTTTTAAAACGCTTCTTCATAATAATAAGAAACCGTCTCACTAATTAATTCTAAATCACACGATTTCTTATTTTTCTGTCAACTAAGTAAATGTTATGGTGGAAAGATTATAAAAGTAACAAAAAATTTAATATTAAAACATCATTGTTATTCTTACAAGTAAAGTGATATTTTTTTAAGTCAGGCGTGAAATATTAGATACAAGTTATACATTACGTTCAATATAAAATGAACCTTAAGAAAATTCAGTATCATTTTAATATGATCGGTTAAAGGAAAAAACGTTGAGAGCGATAAAAATGGATTCTCGTGTCTTGGAATTAATGAGGTTATTTGTCGGCAACGGAGTCGCTTTTAAAACTGAATGGATTTCTGTAATCGTTCGAATTTTATTACAGATCAACTATCCGTAGATCGTAAATAATTAACCACAATCGGATTGGGAATCGTAAATTTATTGCTAAAATTATTAGGCTTTTGTTTAGCGATTGTCATTTATTATTTTGTGGTTGTGACTGTCAACCAGAGCATTATGTGGCGTTAGCCTAGTAAGGATGCGATTCTCAGCCGAAGTACAGCCTTCAAATCACTGCTGTGGTTCAATTGTTTTTTTTTAACTAATACGGTCAAAAATTTGAGTAAATGTGTCTGTACAGACAAGTGCTAAAGTGTAATAAAATGTATGTTTACTACTCATTACTCTTTTGAGAGTAGGCTGTTTGTAACCACCTTACATATATTCTCAGTTTAATTTATACTTTTGCCTACATTGATTATACACTCTGGTCATACAATCGTTCTGTTACCACAGCGAAACTTGCGTAGGTTAAAATTTTAAAATTCCATAAAAAATCCATTCATCCATTAAAAATAGAAAACAATTGACATACTCCCTATCCTTTCGGGGCACAAATAATCCAATTATTTGAACACAAATTGTGCCATAAAGGCGGCTGACAAAAACTGTCAGCATATTTCTTTTGTGACATAAATCGCGGTCCGGTTAGATTAGTGAGGTAAAATTTGCGGTGCCATTATTCTTTCGAATTGAGTAAGGACCGCGCTCGACGATAAATACAATTTTTATGATGCCTTTTATTATTATTGGATCCGGAGTTTGAGCGCTTGTTTGTCGTTTCTCAGCCAGTGGATTAAAATGAAGCTGAATGGCGATTCAAAAAAAGGGTACTAACATACATTTATTTATTTCAATATTAGCTTCGCTTTTTCATATTTCTGTATACGTTACGAATATCGGAGTGTTGATTGTTCAAGAAATTTAATATAAAATTTCTCAAATCACGAATTAACAATGAATCGATCCATAAAATAAATAAAATGTCTCACTCAGTGATCACATCAGAAACATAGTTAAAAGGGCATATAAGTTTAAATGCCAATGGTAAACATTGCCCGAGGAACGGAGAGCCGATGGGGCAAAGAAGGTCCGGAGACCAGCCGAGGAAGCGTTAGATAGCCAATCACTAGGTGGACAAATGACCAGGTGAGGGTAGAGAGATGGCGTTGTAAGCAGGGCGCGGAGAACCGGTTGCACTGGAAATTTAAGGGAGAGGCCTCAACCAGTACAGTAGTGGACGTCAACAAGCTGAAACGAACGGTCCACCTCCGGATCCACCTCCATATTCATAACTAGCAGCCTGTCTCGACTTTGCTCTGCTGGCCTTTTTATTATTTATTGAAATATAAAAAATATAGCTTATGTTACTCATTGAGTATGTAGCCATCTAATAGTGAATACTACAAAATATTCTTAATAATATTAGTATAAAATACTTGATATAATTAAATCAATATTATTATATTGGGTAGTTCAACATACTACGAGACGAAAAAGCTGAATCTAATAAGACTGTATCTTATCAATAATATAAAAATAGGATTAAATTGCCTACCAGAGATTAAAACAAAGCAATAAGCGAATATTTACATCTAGCATGTATTAGAGGCACAAAGATCTCATTTTGCAACATATAATATCCTTAATATCCAAAGTAAATAAGATGTTTCTAATAAAGGGAAATTGGGCCGAGCTACCTCAGAAATAAACATCGTAAACAAAGTTTTCCCTTATGTAAGTTTGTTCCTTTTATGAATAACTTATGTACATTGAAGGTTTTTTGTTTTATGCCTGTTACTTATATATTTTTTATTATTTGATTACCTATTGAAGTATCTACACTGTTTTGTTTTTTAAGAACTTTGTTAAGTAGATTTACTATCAACACATAGGAAAGAGCGTTCATCCCTTACACAGTTTTTCGAACTTAAAAGGAATGTACTAAAATGTAGATTTAAGACTATTTACTTAATAAAGAAGTTTTTTTTTTATTCTTGTGTGAACAAATTGAACCAAGTTTAAATCTAAGCTTTATGTCTCCGTTTAATGATAAATTTGGGTAGGTATATTGTCATAGAAATTTGTCATTGGTGACTTTAGCAATAATAAGGCACATGCGTATACGTTCCGTGCAGATTCGTAATTCAAAATTGTTTACATTATTCGCGTGCAATCCTTGATGTTTATATAATGTTTTATAACTTTTATTTTACCCAAAAAGGGGAAACATACGCTGTCAAGGAGGTGGAATTATAATTGATAAAAATATGAATTATACAAATAGCCAATTAAACATAAAACCCATTTCTTTTATCAATCTAACAAAAATGCGACCGGTATTGTAGCAATTAGTAGCAACTGAACGTGAATAGACGGAATGATTGATGAATAGCCTTTCTGTGTTTTTTTTTGCACAATTTAAAAAAAAAAATTGAAATCAATTGAAATCTGTTACTTACTATATTTAGTATAGTTTATAAAATCATTGAAATAAAGACGATAATATATTATATTTTTTATTGCATACTACCACAAGGTGCAGGCTTTTATGATCGCAATGAAAACTTTTGTTTCGGTGACCTTTCAGCGAGCTTTACAAGTGCACGGTAAAAAGCACTGAATACATGAGATCTGCTTTAGGATGGTTGGTTAAACAGTCTCTTAATAATTGGTATTTAAAAAGATGTCATTTTAAATAGCAATTATTACCCAGGACTTAAATTAATTGAACTCCAGTCTAAGCTATATTATCAATAAGCCAGTGTCGTAAAACGCAACACTAGAGAATTCGCTCCGAGATGTGTGAAATACAAACAAGTCAAAAACCACAAAACCAATTAGAACGTTGAATTGTATTAGAAATTCATTAATGAGTGTTGTATCGTTTTCATATTCATGTCAGGATGATTGATGAATGTGTTGCTGTATAGTCATAATTTTCGCTTGTCATTACGCTTACTAACACGTAGCGTTAAAAATAGTTTCGACGTCGGATTATGTTTTTCAAATGGAAAATAATTTTCCGTGACATATATTTTCCATGCTTTTGTTTTCGCTGTTTCTATACAGTTTTAACGTGACAGAAATTTCATAGTTTCGATACAATAAAATAGTAGGTTGCTTTCCTGCTATCCAATTATCGAATTAAATCACATACATTAGTATACATTTTTTATATGTTGTTAATTTACTATGCTCGTGAACCGTTGAGTTAATTCTATAATCTCTAATAAATACTTTTACAAATTGTTCTAATATTACAATGTTGGTTTTATCTTTGGTTGGTTTGAGATGAAAAATTATTATTGGTTTGGATATACTCACGGCTATCCTACAAAGGCTATAGACAACATAGGGTTATGCCATAAAAATATTAAATACATGTCCGCAACGTAGGTGAACATATATTTAAGTCTCTTAAACCAAATTGATTTCTAAATAGTACATCAACCGTCAGCCAAATTGATTAACTGTTATACATAATCAAATCACCTGTCTATCCCTGCCGTTCCATCTCTCAATCCCGATAAGCCCCTCATTTGTCTTCGTCTAATGTACTTACGAAGAATCGTGAATTATTACTTGTATAGAATGTTTAGGTCAATATTTATAAGGATTTAAAAGATCACTCCAAGAACGAATAACGAAAAATATTTACTTTTCAGAATAATAACCGCGTTGTACGTGTTCAAATTTGCAGATTTTCAAGGAATTAATAAACTAACTAAGCAATCATGTAATTATGTATATAATTATTTATAGTTGTTCTATCGTTGTTGTTTTTTTTTGTTGACCTGTAACTGACTATCGCAATATGAACGTTACGAATGGAGAAGTGAAGACGAGTTTGCGTTTTTAATCTATTATAATTTTTATATATTACCTAAATTTTAACTATGGGTTTGTGAAACATGCACGTAGAAAAGTAAAGGTGTTCAGTAAGTCAGTGTTATAACTCATTGGGAAGTCCTTTCTATAATTTAGATTTAATAAGCATAGGATTGTGTTTTCCACACGTAGACTTGTGTACAAATAGTATAAGCATAACATCTATATTTTATATAATCCATGATAGATTTTGTATAAAAAAAAACATTGCTCAATAAAGCCTTTCATAGCATTGAACTTAAAAGAATATAATACTTTATATTTATGACCAACTAAGCTTATTCTCTTGTGATACAAAATAAATTGAAATAACTAGTGATGCGGATCGGATTCATGTCAGTATGCTGCTATTGCGTTATTTTGCTAAAAAAATAACAATGAATACATATGTGTTATAGAAAGATGTTTTAAGTTTCTATAAGGTGCTACAGTTAAGATACAAGTAAACAAAATACATCTAACGGCAAAACTTATCTAAAACTATCTTTCCATAGAAAAATATACTAAGAAAAATATCTTAATATGTATCAATCAAATTTGCACACCGTGTGCAGTTTGATCTAACTTAAAAGATAGGATATCATACATCTCAACTTATACCCACAATATTATTTTATTGCAAATATTTGTTTATTATTTGATACAATTCTAACAGATGGCGCTGGATTAAAAGTACCAACGTTTCACATGAGCTATCTATCTACCTTTCACATAAGTTCTCAAACCGTTTCCCTTGAATAGTTTACTACTATGTAATATAACAAAAACCTTAGGCACCGCAGCGCTTGGCTGAGTCTGCTAGTAATATATACAAACCTAAAATCTTGTGAATGTGTGTATAAAGCCTTATTTGCGAATTAATTTATTCCGCAAACCCTCCTTGTGTTCCAAGGAAATCAAGTAATTTGAGTATTAACTAATTGCTATATAAATAAAAGGAACATATTATTTCGATGTCGACTTTAACAAGTGCCTGTGGGAATTTACGAACCCATTTCTTTTGCTTCAAATAAGATAAATTAGAATTCCACGTTTTATGTATTTGTAGTATTTTCCTGTCAATTATTAGTGTGATTTTTCGATTTAAATATGTTTTGCGGTTTAATATTCAAATTAAAATTTGGACTGAATTATACAATGATTTTGATTTGATGATACAAAATATACAATATGGACTTTGTTTTAAAATAAAATGATATGAGTTTTTAATCTGCTTAAAAGTTTTAGAAGCTTGTTTTTTTATCTGAAAAATTACTTTGACAATTGACATGAAATGTTCTTAAATATACTGTTTCTATTTTACCTTTGAAATAGTACTGATGATTACCGTCATCTATCAATGTCATCTGTCAAGTAAAATGTACTGTATATCGTTCTATAAATTGCGTCTATTACGAAACTACGGTAAATCACTCACCTAGGATCTTAACAAACAAATTAAATATTTAAATAATCATACATTATTAAACTTTACTGCTATATGCGTCAACATATAAGGGAAATCTCGTGAATGCTAAAATTGTGTACCGACCCCGAATTTTACGACCCTCACACAAATATTCCGTGAATATTTATATCACTAGGCTTTCTACTTAATAAAACTGACGCAGGAATTCTGTAGGCATCTTTCATGTTAATATTGTTTAAGATAATCAAATCTCAGATAGTAATTTTGCTAAAATAGCTGACTTTTACGATTTTTTTTACATGGAAATTAATTCTTTTTATCGTGGGAAATACACACTTTTATTTTACATGGGAAGACAAACGACCTGGGTTATTGAATAAAATACTAACCCCTACACATGGACACCTGCAACGCCTGGGGTATTGTCGAAGTTTGAGGGATTGTTATTCTTTATTTCTGCAGGTCGCTAAATATGGAGCTGGCAACTGGTTCTACCAAGTACATTAAAGGCGCGAGTCTGTATAAATGTTAATGTTTTTTATGTATAAAATGTGATTGCATTTATACTATATAATTCATTTTAGAATATATTCACAATTTAATGTGAACATTTCACTAGTTAGGTATGTTCTCACATATTTTTAATTTGTGTAATGCAAAGAATTAGTAGCCAAAATACAAAGATTTAAAATACGACCTACTTTATTTGATCATATTTCTAATAATTTTCAAGTAACTCATATCATAGTAGATGACATTTCTACAGGCTTAAATAATGAAATTAAATCGTTATTATAATAAGCTGACTGTACATGCCTGCTGTAGATACGTCAAGATATATAAAAATCACCGCAAAGTCACTTAGCGTTTAAATACCACTTTGTTAAAATTCAATCATTTGCATTGCAATGCAATATATTTGTGAATCATATTTTAGTACTCCGTCTCTCATGTGTTTAGCCCAACAATTTTTCAGGGACTCATTACGCAATAATTTCATATAAAAATTTCGTAATAACGTCAAATTAGGGCGATGGTTATTTATTAGCGTGATGGCGTGCTATCGGGCATTACTTTGGAATTTATTAAAATCATACCTCATGATTACTGCCCTAATATAACATATAATTACACACCTAGCTTGCTACTTGCTGTTTGCTAGCTTAAAGCTTTGATTGGACTTTTTAGAAATAATTTCTAGATAACCAGACGTTTCGCGCTGTAATGTACTGGAAATCGTCATCGTAAACCCGTAAATTTTGAGGACATAAATAAATGTAAGAATTTTAGATGTCTCAGTTAAACACAGGTGATCAATACAAAAATAATAAAAACTATTTATATCCAAAAGGGCGACCGTAAGAGGTTATATGATACACATTTACAAATTTATTTAGGTTGGGTTCAGTTTACTGAAACACAATAATATCTTTAAATGCACAAATGTTCTCTCTACTTATCGTCGTCATTTCAAAGCGAGGCTGCAAAAAATATAAGGACGACATATACTCGTCAAATAAAATCTCCTGATGGTTCTTCATTGTTCCATCTATACAGCTGGTATACTCATTCAAAAATGGAAAGTGAATTTCAAAGAATTCGGTACAGAGATCAAAAGAATTCCGGGGATCGCATATATATAAAGGTTTACAAGTCACATTTTAGAGAAGGTATTACTGTCCAAAATGTGAATTATGCTTTATTTTGTTATTTATTGAATATGGGAATAAACATAGGGAAAACAGCAATAAAATTTAACTAAAATAGTTGCAGTAAAAATAATATGACGCAGTTTATTTATCGAAAGTTTTCAAATTAATCTTCTTCGGATGTCGAGGCAGGATGCGAATTTCTACTCACATCTGCTGCATTTTATCATGCTATATTACAAGTTGCCCAATTATCGAACAAATTTGACATAGCATCCTACATGAAAATACCGTACTAATTCTTGTTTGTATGAACAAAATATGTTTATAAACTTTAGTATAGACGTAATTTATCCAAACAAATAATATAGGTCTATATATTTTTGTCTGAGATAATTTTTGACTCGAAGCATTCTTATTTATAGGTCAGTTTTGATATTTTTTTTCTAATTTCAAAAAAATATAATTCTAATTAAAGTGATTACAATTTACATAACCCGCTACAATTAGTTTCGACAAAATTGATCTTACTACTTACCTATAAACTGGAACATTGTGCAGATACAAATAATCACTGCGTATAATGTCATTTTCACCATTTTCACTGTTCACATTGTATTTCACTTACAAGACTTCAACTAACAGTTAGTTAGCCTCAGGGTAGCAATGATTTGTGACATGTTTTGTTAAGTATTTCCTTGTAAGATGTAGGTTACTATAGGATATTTTTATATTTTATCTTCACTAACGACATCTCTGGATTATGTTGTGGTTTTCTGAAACAAAAAATCATTTATGTATGAAATTTTATCGAGTTAATTTATAAGTATATTATTAAGTTATTTTTGACTGTCAGTCAGCTAGCAAGGATACTCAGGCTAAAAATTATATTTGAAATTTAAGTAAATGTAGGTTATTACTGATTTGCAATATTTTTATTATATTATATATTATTTTTGATATTGGTTTAAATCTATATATGTTTGTAGGACGTCTAACATTGCAAACAAAGCAAACTGTGTCGAAGCGAAATAAAATTTTAATTTCTTAAACAATGCAAATCGTAAAATATCCTAACTAATAAGTGAGAGTTAATCTAATGTTAATTGTAACGATACATTGTCGAATTTTATTTACTTTTTTCATATAATGCATCTATTTATTTGAATATTTTATTATTATATTGAAGATATTTCTAGAACTTAATTAAATTTTATCAAAAACGACATGATTTGTTTGTTTTTTTTTTACTTTTATTTATAGTCGTAGCTATGCTCTGCGGTTCTACGCGGTCGCTTTTTTGTAAATTATATGATATACACTACTTTCTTATGTAAAGTCGTATGCTAAAGCAAAGTCCTGAAGTTATCACTTAATCCATATTATGACTCGAGGTATCAATAGTGTTTCAAAATATGAAAAAACATAATTTCACCGGCAATTGCTGTCAAAATTTTCTAGTTTACAACTACAACTAAAAAAATACAGAGACGCTACTAATCCATTTTTATGTCCTTCACAAGTGACAATTTCTCGCGGAGACATGAAAATTTAATCGACAATCTCGTACGAGGCCGAAATGTTTTGGAGACCATCCAAAATCTGGATTACATGTGATACGCTCTTTTGTCTACGGTTTACTGGGCGGTGGCGTATACGTGAGCAGAGTACAAATAATAAACTGTTAATTCAAGAAAATACTTATAATTATTAGACCGCGTAATCATAATATCTAAGTAAAAACTTAGATGTTTACTGTAATAATGATTACAATTGGTGTAGAAGCTTACATTTATTCATTGCAAACTTGAATAACGAGCTACAAACTTTTTGTACTATGCGCGAGCCTATATTTTTAAGCGCATTGTGAGCAACGATTTTAATAAAAATAATATTCATTTATTATTGATAATATTGAATAATTATAAATTTATAATCTTGAATCTAGATCATAGGTGTATCTGTGGACACTTTTTTTACAAACTGTCAAGAGTGCGCTTTGTATATTTATTTCTTTAAAATATGTAAGAATGTAATGCAAATTGTAATAAGTGAACATTGGTTTAGTAATAAATCTACCGCTTTTATTGAAATTTCCAACAGATAACATATTTGTCATTTGTTGTATTCAATAAGGATCCATTTTGGATTACCAAAATTAGTTCTTAGTTGCTAGGTTAGTATAGGTTAGCAAGCAAAAAAAAAACTAATGGTGGGGCTTAAGTGTAGGAAATTAAAATATTTAATTAATAACAATATTAATATAGAATAATAATATTTCTTTTGGCACGATGGAGAAAAATTATGACAGTAAATTTTTATTGATAACTAAGTTCAAGATGTATATTCTAGTATTTTTGTATTTAGAACACGTGTTTCCTAACAGTACAATTAAACAGTATGAATAAATAAATATTATTTTGGTGTTTTTAATCTATCATTAATCACTACTGCATTTTAGTCATTTTTTTCCATACGCCAAAGAAGTATAACTTCTAACTCATGTACATAAGTACACACACTCTTTTTTATTTCAATATTTGCTCGTTAGCTTACATATTTGGTTGTATCATAAGGGGTCAACGTTTTAAGTATTGAGAGAGATATTTATGTAGGTGGCACATCGAAAATTCTGACTTTTGAATGACGAGCCAACTTCTAATTTAATACTCTAAACTTTGAAAAAACCAAATCGTTTCAGCTGTTTCTAGCTACGGTTGAGATATCCTTATCGCAGAAATGAGAAAATAAAGTTACAGAGTTCGGGAAAATTCATTTAAATTTTTCCATACTGACAGAACGAGAATATGTTTGTTTATGAGTGGTTCAACGTGCTTTTTGATGTTAGGAAATCTAGTTTGTGGATAATTTATCAAACTAGAAATATAGTCTGTAGCGTAAATATTTGAATATAATGTGTTGGTCATTGATGTACCAACATACTTTATCATTTCGGAAGTGCCATGCATTTAATAAAGAAGTGTTATTCAAATTCCCGTTAAGAAAATGAAACTAAGTTTAACTATGACTTAAAAAGTGATCGGAGCAGTGTTGGCCTAGTGGACTCAGCGTGCGACTTTCATCCCTGAGATCGTAGGTTCGAACCGTGGCTGTGCACCAATGGACTTTCTTTCTATGTGCGAACTGTGAAGGAAAACATAGTGATCACTACATAGGCTGATCACCTGCTTGCCCATTATATTAGATTAATATATTTAAATGTACGTACCGTTCATAATTCTATAAAACTACTAGAAGCTAAATTATAGCATGATAACTAAAATGATTAATAATTATTATTTTATAAACTATTTATTAGTTTACAGTTTGATCTGTAACCATTGTCGCATTATTTAAACAACCTAAATAATATATGTCATTAGTTAATTTTTTTGTTTCAGAGATAAGAGAGGCACACAGTTTGACTGGTTCTTTATTTAATTATAATACAAGGTAAATTTCAATGAGTCTGAGAAATCTATTCTAGCCTTTATTTGACAAAAGAAAACTATTTCGAAGATTGACTACCGCACTAATATTGAAAAATCGTTTCTATTTAATACCTGAAGGCAATCTCGTTCAGCAAACAAGACCGTTGATTCATCAGGCTTCTATTCCATTCGTAACATTACCTTCGTTCATTCATACATTTATCGTTCAATACTCTTTGAACGATGTTTACGTAGATAAATTGAATCTAATATTCTTACTAAAAGAAATTGCGATTGTTTTCTGAAAAACATTATTGAATCAAAGTATTTTCCTTAAATAATATTTTCTAGCTTTTCTTTCGCTTTAACTGGATGGACTGTTTGTTGAAATATGCTTTCTTTTTTGGACTAAATTATAATAATAATAGAATTTCCAGTATTTATTGCACCCACAGCTGACAATGAAATAAAAAAAAAATAACTTAAGTTTCTGATATATATTTGATTAAGGACATTATAAAGACTGCTTCTTAGTAAATTTTAGTGCGAGTTTTGAATTTATTTTTTGGCCGTAATCGAACTCAAGAACGTCGTTTGTATATGTTTTAGTACGCCGACTGTGGAACTTGATAATATTAAATATTTTTTCTTGAGACAGACTACTACGCGAATAATAACTCTATTCTTCTTCACTTACTGTGAACTAACTGAAAAACTATCCTCAAACTCTTAATTATAAAAAATTCAAATTCGTTCTAGATCGTTCAAGTTTTAAAATACTTTTTTAACCTTAAGTTTATAACAAGTTGTATGGAGCCGTGGCACCTGCTTAAACAGGAAACAATGTCCTTTGAGGGTACCACGTTTGAGGAAAATTATACAGCACATTAGGAAAGTTATCTTGGAAGCTTTATACCTTTGATATAGGGGTCCCAGGTTGCTCTATTAGGGTGACGTACGTCAGATGTCACCCATTTATACATTTTCATTAATTTACAAATGGCCGTCTTTAAGATTATAACATATTGCCATTTAAATTCCTAATTTGTAATTGTAGACATAGTTTATATAAAACACTTACAGTACTTAAACTTAAGTAATTTGCTTTTCTTTTAAATTTCATTAATTCACACCCGTTTGTGGTTATTTACTTCTTTAATAAATCTTAATCAAACCGTGAGTCGATATAAAAACTAAACTGTTTTGATACGTGTAGACATTTATTTTATTGCAAATATTACCATTTAAAAACATTATAGATATGGTTATTTTGTTGTGTCCAGTAAAAGACAATCTTTATTATTAAAGTTCAGATAACAATGTTGCAGTAAAATGCACAGAGTATAAACAGCTTACAATAAATTGTCACAGAGCACCGCACAATAGTGCGAAACCAGAGATTATAGAGTTGGCTTTGTACACGTTAGTTCAGCTTCATATGGTTCATATGTTCTGGATATTGGTTATCAGCCTAATTATACTGTCTGGTTTGATACATTAGCAAAGGATGAATTAACATTTTCGATTTTTAATATTAAAAGGAACCATTAACAAAAACGATTACAATTTCAAAAAGCAGATCAAATTGTTATGAAATGTCGAAGTTTCAATCTTTAAAGTACTATTTTTACTGATTCGAACATATTTAATTGTTATAGTTATAATTAAAATAAACTATGAAATGAATTTGGATTCTTAAATTTAGTTATTGATTTTTTATTAGAAATATGAAGGTAGCTGTTTATTCACAATCAGCCATTTGTCATGTCCAAAAATCAATGTATTATAATATGGACAATCGTAAACCGTGAAATCTGGCTTGAAGGACAGTAGTCTGCGGAAACGATTAACGAAAATGATGAATACTGACCAAACCGACTGAACCCACATGCTCATCGACTTACTAAAATGTATTAATTTCTCATGGGTAACAATTCGTGAATAACCTCCAAAATATAACTAAATATTAAAAAAAAATATAGTCAAGTCAAATATAAAATGATTTAACAAACTGAAATTTATGTGACAAGCTGCCCACTTGTTGTTTCATTTAGTGGCAAGAATCAAATAAATCAAATCAAAAATATTTTTTTCATATAGGTAACATAATGTACACTTATGAACGTCAAAATATACTTTAAATGATTCTAATTTTACATTTACTGCCAGTTCTCAAATCAAGGGCGTAGAACGGAAGAGAAGAACTGGCAATAAACTCTCCGTCACTCTTTTTAATCGCCAAATTTTTTTTTACACAATGTTTGTAAGGAGCTGCCACCATTAAACCATGTTCCATATGACATATTGAGTAATAAAGAATAATAAAATAAATTAAAAACAAAGATTTGTCCTCTATCAGCAGGACGCATGGTGAAATAGGAGTACGCACTTACATACTCGTGAGAACAACACGCAAATACGTAGTATAAATAACTAATATCACCGCATACACGAATTGAAGTACGACCTACACGAACGACGCATACACGAATTCAAATAACACAGGGATATTTAAAATAATTCGTTACTCCAAGGCAAAATTACTAGTTAAATATATAATTTTATTCTTCAGAATCAAAGCTAGCATAAAACAGAAAGGCAAAAAACATTCAAACGAAATGAAAATTATTAAACGTTGAAATTATGACGCGATAATATTTTTATTTAATTAAAACTTCGGTGACAGTTATTATTTTTTCTAATAAAACTACTTGTTTATGATAGGTGGTTTTCATCATTTCATATTGTTATACACACACTTTTGTACACAAGATCGTAGAGGTCATATGTCTGAATCTTGACTGTTCAGTTTTTTTCTTAGCAATCATACGGTAAATATAAACATCGTGTGGAAACCGTCTCGTAAGTAGTGATATACATATGTGTGTACTCTAACTCACACTTGTCTAAAAAGATGTCCAAGAAATGATATCATAGTATAACGCTCTTGACGTATATATTGGAATAAAATAATATATGTATATTGATTATATTAATGCAACATTATTATGAATGATTTTAGATAAATAACCAACAAAATGAAATTGTATTCACGTTAAAAAGAACAATAGCAAGAGAAAAATGGCATCTCAAGCTAAACAGTAACATTAAATGTTATCTTTTCAAACGGAACATCGAAGAAGGCACAAAAGAGATTGAAGTTACCCCCTAGCTGTCAATCCAGTTGGAGTGACACTGTAGGTCAAACTTTTATTCTTCAATTAATGATTATTATATTTCAATTAGGTGGTAGCCAACTGCCTCATTATTACTTCACGCATTGCCAAGGCCCGAGCAACCTTTGCACAACTTCGGCCTGTATGGTAGTCACGGATGTTGACGCGTCGAATCAAGATTAAAATGTTCGGATCCAACGTCAAGTCTGTGCTGCTCTATGGGTGTGAAACGTGCAAGGTCACCAAAGACATCTCGCACCGACTCCAAGTCATCGTCAACCGCTATCTTCGCCATATTCTGGGCATCTACCGGCCTGAAAAAATCTCTAACGAGCAAGTTTGAGAGCGCTGCCGAGAAACTCCGATCAGTCAGCAGATCAAGAGACGCAAGTGGAATTGGATAGGTCATACGCTTCGAAGGGATCCCAATCATATTCCCAAGCAGGCGCTTGATTGGAACCCGCAAGGAAAGCGAAATCGTGGCCGTCCCAAGCAAAGCTGGCGCCGTACAGTAGTAGACGAGGCAAAGAGAGGCGGTAGGACTTGGAGCGAGGTGAAATACGAGGCTCAAGAGCGAACGCAATGGAGACTCACTGTGGACGCCCTCTGCCCCACCTAGGGGTTATAAGACATTAACTATTTTTCAATTATTATAATAATTTTGTTATACCAATTTTATGAAACCGTATCAAAGATCCCTCAGATGTTATCGGAATACGTGTGAGGTAATATGTCATATCATGTCGCATCTGGCACTTGTCATGTAAATAAGCCTTCAGTGTTAGAGCGATTTACATTTTCAAATATTCTGAAAGCAGTAGTGCAGCGTATATCTATGCTATGAACTAAAAGGCTCTTAAAATGCAAAAATGTATTGAACATATGGAGAGTATACTTAATTTAAAATTAAGTTGATTTGTTTTATTTGATAATTACGTTGGATGTATTAATGCATCTTTAATTTACCTTCCCAGGCGTACAAAAGTATATAAATCTGCCACATGTTTGCTAAGTTAAATAAATTTAGATTAAAACCACTGTATTTTTTTTTCTTTTTTTTTATGGAGCTGCGAACCCACCCCTGACTTTTGATTATCAGGGACCTTGTTTTGCATTATTTATTTGTTCATTCATTTTTTTTTCTAGTTTACTGTAGTAGTTTTGTTTATTTAAATTGTTTGACTTTACATACTTTCATTTATTTTAAAGATTTAACATTTTGGTCATTTTGAATTAATTACAGGGTTTAACAATATTAAACCACTGTATTGGAATTAATGTCAATATGTTAAAATCTATGAAAAGTTATTATATATATATAATTTCTCGGAATCTTTAGGTGTATATATAATTCTTCCATTCTTATTTTTCTATTCCGATGTGCCATATATAGAAAAACTAATTAATCTCGTTTAAAATTATTTTATTTAAATAAAATAGTTTAAATTAAAAATAAATTACGTGAAAGCAAAGAAAGCACTTAATTTCCGTACCGAGAGACTTCTAGAGCAGAATCAATAATTCTTAGGAGATAAATTTATACGTTCTTGCGTATATACAAATCATGTACGTTATCTCCGTTACGTATTAGTAAACAACATTTTTACGTATTTATATAATGTTTAAAATAGATTTTAATCCTATCCATAAATCTGTGGTCATGGTGAATATTAATAACACAATCAAATACAATAGAATGTACAATAACAAATTGATAAATAATTATTATCTTTTACCAAGTATATAATTATAGCTGGATTCATCCTTAATCATAGATTGACCAGCTGCTGACACGCTTACATAATCGGTAGATTAATACTACCTATAATAGCGCTATACATCGAACACATACATGAGCTATGTGTGTGTGTCAAATATGTTGAACATTTTGACTTAATAAATTAATTGCAATATAGCATTAATGTTTTCTAAGCTAGCCTTTATATAGAGAAACTGGAATGCTACATGTATCTGCCACGGGTCAAGTAAGTTTACTGTCCTCTTTGTACGATAGTAATTAAATTATATTTGTTCCGTCATCGAGGTAAGACTCAATCAAGGAACGTTCCTATCTGCTCTACGAATTCCATTTTCGTTAAATTTGCGTAACGTTATTAACCACCATGGGCGGATCATAAATATGTATATCGTATATGGGGCTATTACGGGGAAGTGCCCCGCGAAAAAGTACACCGACTGAAAACAAGAGACGGGGAATTTTGTTAGTGCCATGATAATATATCTTAACGATACCTCTCCGGTCTTAGCTACCCAATTTTTAATCGACTTCACACCGAAGGAGAAAGTTCACAGTTTCAGTGGTATGTATTTTGTTTATGCTCAAACATAGCTGCTGCGTTAGTGAACCGACGGGGTTTTTGTTTAAAAATCTTAGCCTTCGCAGCAAAGAGATTCCATGCTAGGTATTAAAACTTTTCACTTCATAATTCTATATAAATAAACTGTATATAATTAGTAACACTCACACAATATAAATTAATGCGTTGAATAAATTATAAGTCTGTTATTTAAAAAAATAGCTTGATTTTTTTCCATCGCGCTTGATAAAACTGTATTTACGTATCAAATAATAGTAAATGTGGTGTCAAAAAACGTAAGCCATATACAAAAAATCCATATAGCTGTTATTTGTTTTAACTTATTATTAAAGATCGAATGCTTTTAATTACTAGTTGTGCAGCAACATATCTTTTAATTAATATTAAGTATGAAAATCGGCATATCTTAGTAAAACGAGATGTAGCAGGCATATCATTAGAGGTTTGTTTGTGTGTATATATTACATTACTTTTTTAAAGATTATATTTAATTCATATTTGAATATTAGAACACATCCTGTAGTCGATTGAGAATTCTCGTCAAGAACAGGTTTCTTGCACCAGCTATCTATGAAGCGGCAATGTTTCAATTGGTTTATTACGTTGTTTGTGCAATTTTTGATGGTAAAAATGTTTAATTGTATATTATGTCAATGGTCTTAGTATGTATATAAATTAATTATCTAAATATTTTCGACGTCCTGGTGGACAGAGAAACTGTGTCCAGTTTGTGTTTCCACCACACAAACTCCTTCTATTTAAGATTATGTATACAATAAATAAATAAATAAAAAAAATATATATATTACTCGTAAATATAAATGCAAACTTTTCTCCACCTTGTACCTAATATTTCTGTGGTGTGATAAGTTTTTACTTAATAAGGATCGAAGCTTGTTTCAACTTTACCTCCATGTTTATATTGCCTGTATTGATTAATGCCTGAAAATGAGAATTCAAATTCAAGGCGTTTCTTGAGCTGAAGACCTGTTATTCAAGATAACAAGGCGTATACCCAACGTTACAACGCAGTTATCTAAGAATAACAGAGTAAATTAAGCGTTGTTATTCATTATATATGATAATTACTTACACCTGTTTTAATGTTTTAAAATAACATTTTTAAATAAAGGTCCTTATTTAGAAGTTAAAAAATGTGAAATCAAAATCAAATGTTGTGGTGAACAACATTTGTCCAATCTCAGACATTTTTCGTCACAATGTGGACCTCGTGTGTCAAAAAAACATTTATTATTCATTCTTAGACTCTTATGTCATTTAACTGGTAGAATCTAATGAAGTAAGGCATTACTTATGTTATTAATAAATAAGTATATCTTGCCATCCAAAACAATGGACATTATATAATATTTTAACGAACATTGTTGTTTGTTCCCTTTTATAAATCTTTTTGTTGTAAAGTGTATCATGTATTCCATCTTTGGCTATATTCTCAGTGTATTTTAGTTTAATTATATACAATTTATGTTAGCTGTAGGAGTACTAAATAAATAAATAAACATTAACGAAATGAAACATTTTTGTTCCTTGTATTGTTTGACTCTCTTGACATACGATGTAAGCCACAGCAACGATTTGACAATTGTGACAAGCAAAAAAAATTCTTTTTCGTTTTGAGCAACAAGGCTAAATATACTGTGTATAGGTTTAACCAGTTCTTTGGATTAGCTTACCGTCTTTATATGACGTAATAAGTTGATTCATTCTTACGGTTCATTAAAACGGTTACTACTTGGCTGAAGACGTTGAGTTATGATGAAACAGAAGATTTAATAACTGTTACTCTGTAACATACCCAATCGCCCACACATACACATTCATACACAGACACGCATACAGAAACACACGCGTGCACAAACACACACACACCAAATTTATTTTTACCACACCGTTTGCTATGTTTTCTTTTAGCATTTACTTATTTTCTTCTATTGTATCTTATGATAATGACCTGATTGTACGTGTTCCGGTCCGGTGGTGGCTATCTGTCACTCAGGTCTCCTGTTACAGAGATCAGTCTCTCACATATACTTCCTAATGTTATTAGTTTAATCATAATAACCTTCTGTGTATATGTGAGAGAAAAAATAAAGATTATTTATTATTATTATTTATGTCTTTGTTTCTTATTTAAACTGTACACTTAGAAGGAATTTTAGTAAAATACAATCTTGTAAGGATGTAAGTGTGTGCACGATTTAAACCTGAACTAATTACAATCACAATATATCTCAGCGATAGTTTTGATTTTGAAAGTAAACCAAAATGCAGATTCCAAGAAATAGGGCAGACGAGGAAGTCTGCTAACACCAAAGAAATATATTATGGCCTGAATAGAACCTTTGGCCATATCAGTTTACCCCTAAGCCTAGGCTTTAAGGCTAAGCTTAAACCTAGGCTTAAGCTTAGGCATTTTAAAACGCCAAATAGGCATTACATTTAGCATCACCTCAAATCACAATTTTTTTGACGTCCTTGCCACTTTATATAACACAGTAATTAATAACCTTCTTCAAACAGCACGTTAAATAGCAAATTCATATCAAATTTGTAAGGAGAAAAAACTTTTGATGAGAGCCATTTTTGGCTCCTTGGCACAAGTTTCATGAAACTTTACACATATTACACTAATCGCGCATCGAGAACTTCCAAGGGGCAACCGATCAAATATTTATATCACAATAATAATATATCAATCAACAAGGTATTTACATCAATATTTTCCAAATGAAATAAACAAGAGTTATAGAGGAGTAGAATTTAAGGAATAGAAGGTTAACGGAGGTTATAACCCGGGGATAGTTGGTTCGAGCCCCGTCTGTGCAATTTAATTTTCGTCTAAATACGCATCTAAATCCCGCTAGGTGACCGCACGTTAGACGCACATTATATTACTTTAATATGCTTTTTTGATGTCAATGTCTTAAGTTAACAATATCTTTAAGAAAAACTAGAACATTAACAAAAATAATTACTAAAGGTACCCCACCGCCCACAACAAAACCCTTATTTTCTTTTTAGCGTAAAAAATGAACTCATTGACCCCAGGATAATGGAGGTCCCTGACTCTCGTACAGTTCAAGAAGGTTTTATGTAGCTCAATACAACTTAAGTTTATACAATGCGTCGAACTACTCTGCAAAATATTTACGGTTAGAATAACTTTATTTCTCATATGTATTATGTACAAAAATTCGCTTACTAAGAAAACATTATAAACTAAGATTGATAATTATTATTAGAACGCACAGATGTAGGTACTTATATAAAATTTACAAAACAAAAACAGCAACAAAAATGTAGGTAGACATAATAAACTCGACGGTCAACCAAGCAAAAACATAGCAAAAACATATATACAACATTTCATTTAGAGCAAAATATATCTTTACTTCTGTTTGAATAAAAAAAAAAAACTGATAGAGATTTTTTTAAATTATATTCTATGTTTTTCATGGATGCTTAACTTACATAAATTTAAAATCATTTAACATCTTTTCCGTTGACGTTCATAAGTGTACTTGTTCAAGTATATGAATAAAGTTATTTTGAGTTTGAGTTTACCTTCATCTAAGGACCATACATATTGATTACTTAATTTATGCATTGTGCGAATGTGCGAAGCTGATGAAAAGCAGGTTTTTATAATGTATTGTTATTTCCGTCGCTGGAAAGCTCCGATAATATACGCGTTCGATCGCTGCTAAATAAGCTGTAATGGGCTGTATAGATCTATATTAAATGAACAATGTATTCAAGGTATTTAATTGGTTAAGGATTAATGCTGTATTGGTTAAAATCGCTTCGAAAATTAGCCATTATTTGTCGTAAAAAGTAAATGACAAAAAAAGTTATTGTGGGTTATCCATAAGAGATAGACATTTACCATCCAGGACTTTTCTGTAGACCTTTTCAATGTGTACAATATTTAGTACATTATTTTGATAAAACTCGTAGGGTTCAGCCTGCGTTTGCAATGTAAGCGGAGAAAATGTCATTATTTACGACATCACATTAGAAACCTCAAACATAACAGTACTTCTCCACTATTTAATGGATGTTATTATACATATAAACCTTTCTCTTGAATCACTCTATCTATTAAAAAAAACCGCATCAAAATCTGTTGGGTAGTTTCAAAGATTTAAGCATACAAAGGGATATAGGGACAGAGAAAGCGACTTTGTTTTATACTATGTAGTGATAATGTATAACATTTAGCAGGTTATAAAATGTTGCTAGTCATAATATATTTATATTAATAAACATGGGTTTATAAATAAATATTTAAAAGTGTTTAAAAAACATATTTTTTGTTAATTGTACGCATTTATTATTCGCTCGAACGGTGAAGGAAAATATGGCGAGGAAACCTACATGTCTTATACCCAAAAAGTCGAAGGCGTGTGTCAAGCGCTGAAAGCTGATCACCTACTTGTTATAAGATTTAAAAATAATCGTGAAATCGAAGTTTCTTGTGAATCTAATTCGAACTATTCACTTGATTTAGATAATCTATTATTTCTGATACAGTTTTTGATGCAGGCTACGCATTAAAAAGTACTAACAGATCCATTAAAAACTACATCATATTATCTATCTATGAGTTAAAAACGTAAAAACCATAGCACTAACCATACCATACCATAAACTCGTACTAAACGCAAAAATGTACCCGAGAAGGACTTAAAATTCAAAACATGCGGACGTTTTAATAAAAGAAATTCGCCCATAAATTAAGTTGACGTCAACTTGTTATTTTGTTGCGAGGAGTTTCTTAGCAAATTAAAGTTGTAAGAGGGATTTCAATTAGTTTTTTGCGGACTGAATCGATCTTCCCTAAAGTTTAAGTGATAAAGTATCTAGCATATAACTATACCTTATACTTTTATAGCTGTTTTTACTAACATCAAAACCTGCAAAGATTGAATTTTATACAAATTATAATCTGGACCAGAGGTTTCCAATTTTGTTTTCATAAACTATTATTAAAATCGTTCTGTTTTCCTGTCGACCTGCAACTGCATTTCTGACATATTCCCAGTCAAAAAATGTAAAGATTAGATCTAATGAAAAATTTGCGATGCAAATACTTCAAACCACGAATTTACAGTTTTTGAAAAATAAGTGCTAATTGATTTTGCTTTGAGTTTGATTTTACAAAAGCTTTCCAGGACACAGCACAATAAACAATGTCGTTTGTATAATTTACAATTCTCATTCGGAAAACAAAAATATAAACGTGTGTTATATTTACACAATTTTCGTAGACGAATATGAATGGTGACATCCCACTTTTTTCACGCTAACGTAGAACATAAAAGATTTTTTTTAGCATACTAGTTTTTTTATAATTATTACTAGCTGCCCCGCGAACTTCGTTTCTCCTTAATGAGATTTTACTTAGCCTACCTGTTTAGTACATACCAACATGGAACATTTTGCTATGCTATCCCAGAGACTGTTCGGTTTTCCGGAATGAAATATTTATAGGTTGTTGTTGCTGTGAAATTTTCTTTGTATAAACCTCAGATTTCACAACATAAATTTTTAATAATGAAATAAAAAATTGGGATTGATTATAAAGGGTTGAAAATTCAGGGTTTTATGTATTTACTAATGCTTTATTATAAAAAAATGAAAAAAAAAATTTTTAGGGGTGGATTACCCTTAACATTTAGGGGGATGAAAAATAGATATTGTCCGATTCTCAGACCTACCCAATATGCACACAAAATTTCGTGAGAATCTGGAAAGCCGTTTCGGAGGAGTTGAACAACAAACACCGCCGCACGAGAATTTTATATATAAGATTGTTTCATCTACGAATCTGTCTTATAGTCTTAGCATTTTGACAGATGGCAGTAAGTTCGTGCTTATATTTGTCTATGAAACTTACCCTTAGTGTTTTATCTGTGGCGACAGGTTCATGTCCCAAAAACTACAGTTGAATCATTAAAAAATATGTACCTTTGTGTACCAAAAACATAACAACAAAACGCTACAATTAATAATTAACTTCTTTAGGCTATTCCAATAGAAAAGTGTGGCACATTCTAATTAACATTATGTCCATTGCAGCATAATAATCCTTGTTATGATTAAAATTTATCCAAAACTTTCATAACAGCGTATGGATAGCAGCATAATATCGATTTTAGGAACTTTATAACTTTGTTGTTACAAAGCTACAATTACACGAACAAGCCACAAATTCAGAAAGTGCAAGTATGAAACTCAATCGTTTCGTACAGTATAAATAACCTATACCTTAGGGCATTTTGTATTTATAATTATTGCAATTTTGTTCATAATTCTCTGTTCAAAATTCTCATATACATAAAACTTCTGTAATATAAACGAATTTATTACATTATTTAATAACTACACGGATTGAGTGACGCAGTGTTGGCCTAGTGCCTTCACCTCGCGACTATCATTCCTAAGATTTGATCCCCGGCCGCGCACCGATGGACTTTCTATCCATCTATCTAATACACGTTAAAAACATCGTGAGGAAACCGGCTTGTCTTATTTATTTATATTAGTCTATAAAAACATTATTAAAGAAATATATGCAATTTGAGGCCAAGATCCATAAGGGTTGTAATGCTACTATATTATTTATATTTTAAGACGTTTTGAGTCATGTAAAATGAGAGGTGGATTCGCCGACAAGGACGACATTATCCGAAATTTCGAATAACCACAGTAATAGTAACGTTTTTAATATCACAAACAGTGACGATGTATAAACCGTTTTAAAGTAATAATTAATGTTAAATTCATGGCCTCACTGAATGTGAAATGGCTGGGCTATGTTAAAATAAATCAAAATACTACTAAGATGTATCAGTAAACCCTCATAAAATAAAAGTTGAACGAGCTCCGAACCATGGTTATGAACGCCATTATTTACATATCCAAAACCTTCCCAAGCCAAATACAATATTTCACAAATCCATTCCCGGTGCCACAAATCCAAAACGATATTCAATTAACGCTACCGAAATTTTTGTAACAACAAATCGACAGGAAACATTCGCAAATCGCCTCTTTTGTTACCTAATTCCGAGCTTATGTCCGTAGCACAGCTGCGACCGATTTATAGCTTAACCTTTCCTTTTCCATCGAATTGAAGATAATAAATTATACTTGAAACCCAAATAACGCCGCTAAGTTACAGAGGTCTGTCCGATCGACCGAGATAGATTAGATAGAAAAACAAACTTAATCCAACGACTTCACGTATCAAGGTAATAACGCTTTTCGTTGATTTTCCTTGCAGTATTTCACCAAAATGTTGAAACCAAATACATTTTGCGAAATGTATAATACGAAATTAATAATTTTAATTTTGTTTAAAGTATTCAATTTCATATTTAAAAAAAAAAAGAATCGATGGCCACGAATATATTCGTTGTATATTCTATTGATATAAATACATCGTGTCGTAACAATACATTGTTTCTACAGAAAAGTAATTTATTTTCAATAATTGCAAAATACATCTAAATATATTGTATAGTTCTTATATAATTGTTGTATTTTAATTAAGTTCGAGCAAAGCTATTAAAATTCCACCAATAACAAGTAATTACACGCAACTCCAAACTTTTGGTATATCACAATAAGAATATAACAAATACTCGTTTCACGTTCGGGCGAACTCGTTCTATTGTCTCTTACTGAATTGTTCTAACAGGCTTATACATTATCGTATTTGTGAGACCAGAATAATACTGTTTTTGATACACCCGGGAATGGGGTGGATTGAAGATCTTATATCTATGGGACTGTTGTAATTTTGAATTGGAATTTCTGTGGAAAAATATTAATATATTTTATGTCTTGGTTCGTCTATATACACTCTTATATTAAATACAGATATGTAATTTTAAATTTAAAACATTGATAAAATAACGAGACTTGATCTATATCTAAATAAAAGCCATATTACAAAATGTAAACGCAGTCGCAGATTACTATAGCTTATTCAATAAGTAATCTAAACATAGACGTATGCAAGCCATCGTTACGAAAGTAAGTGGGCTAATTGACCTATTTTTTCACTGGTACTAATGAAGTTTGCTCTACCGTATAGCATCTGTAATGAGAGGATGTTCGGATTGTTTTTGCATTTTTTTTTCAGAAGTACTTTGATTAAAGCCTGACTTTTAACTGTTTTTGAATTAACTTTGCGTTGTTTTAACTCGATTAACATTGAGATTTGGTGAAATACTGCATAAATATAAGGTTTTTGAGACTAAACTATTAAAACGTAATCATGTCGTTTAACTTTGACTGGTGTGGTTCATTATACCACCATTTTGTGGATACTGCTGCATTCTTAACTAATTGAGAATACATTCATGAGTTTAGTTTATTTAGATTTACTATAATAATGTAAGTTTAACTGATATTAACAACTAACTACTCCGTACGGTAGTTATTATGTACGTTTCCAAATAATTTGTTTTACTTTTAATTAATAAACTATGATTTAGAAAAACCTCAAACATTGGATGTGTGGTTCCAAATAACTTTATTTAGATGTGAAATATAATAAGTGTAAATTATATAATAACAACCCAGTGGTGCTAGCCCAAAAATATAGAAAAGGCAGTTTTCTTAGAAGATAATTAGTCCTCTGCGCCTGACCCATGTCGTTGGGTATAAGAAATTACGGCTTCCTCGCGATGCGTTTCCCTTATACGCAAGAGACGCAAGATGGTTGTGGTAACAAAGGGTAGCGTAATATATCTCAAATGTTAATTTGGTAAAAAAATCTAAATAGATAGTTAATATTTATTGGTACATTAAGAAGTTTTCATGAAAGTAAATATATGTTCAGTATGAGAAAAGCAAATTTGTATATGACGTCATAAAAGTAATTTATTACGTCGTTATCCAAATTTTTATTTTGTCAACAAGCCTTTTTGTCAGATTATATTTCTCTTTACTTTGCCTCGGTAGCATTATATTACGAAACTAAACATGGAATAATACAATAAGGTTTGACTGGTCACGATATAAATGTGAATATTAAACAAAACCAGTACGCTTTAGGCCTCACATTTTTGTATTTGCTATCATATATTTTTCTTGGGTATAAGTATTAGTAAGCGATTAGGCTTTTGTGTTTGATTTATGCCACCCCCATTTATGCCTAATTTCCTCATAATGTTCTCCTTCACCGACGAACATTCAGCAATGAAGAATACTTCAAAACATACTATTCCTGAGTAACAAGGCTTTATATTATACAGAATTTTGATTGAATATCCAGCTTGCAGCAGCTTGAATACAGCTGTTGTTTTAAATAATTAATTTATATTATTATTATATAATCAGTTATACAGAATTATAAATACACGTTTGCCGAACTTAAACGTATCATTACAATTTAGAATTAGAAGTCTTAATTAAAAAGCATTTAATATTATGATGATAATGATCTACGCGAGCTCCAAATGACTGAATGGCAAGCGTGCTACGAACAGCATAGGTGGCGGCCTCTAGTTTCGGAGGCCAAAGCTTGCTTAAAGAATGGAAGAAAACTGCAGAAAAGCTTTTTTTACCTTCTTAGCGCATATTTACGTAGCTAAATTTAAACGTAAAAATTTAAATAGCTGTGAATAAAAAGTAACAAAAATCGTTGAATCAGAGCTATCTGATGGTTGTCACAAGTGGCTCGGGACGGGACGTGCACGGAAACTAATATGGCTTTAAATGACATCCACTAAGATAACCGGACGCCAGGGACGGCTTATCACTCAATTTTCACAAAAATAAATCATAAATCATTTTGAATCATCAAATTTAATCGTTATTATTAAAATGTTTTTTTTTTAATTTAAATTTGGTTCACGCATGAATATTAACTTTTTTTTTATAGAACAGGGGCAAACGAGCAGCTCACCTGTTGTAAAGTGATACGGCCGCCCATGGACACTCAATGCCAGAGGGCTCGCGAGTGAGTTGGCGACCTTTTAAAGAATTGGTACACTCTTTACTTGAAGGACCCTAAGTCGAATTGGTTCGGAAATACATCATTATTAAATGACATAAGTTAATGGAATTGTTTCATGCTCACAAATAAGGATATTATTAAATTATTATTACTAAAAGGAATTATTATTATTAATTGATATACTCGGTAATCTTTCAATTAAATCTCAAGTTTTAGATACACATAAGCCTTACTTTTATGTTAGAAAAGTCGTGGCTCCAATATCACGGGGCCTCAGCCAGCATTCAATGAAGTCCATCCCTGACAGGAATACGGGGAACGCTTAACTTTTTGTTTCGCGGACGCAACTCCTGTTTGGACTTGTTCCAATGGCAATTTTTATATTTGTTACAAAAGCTGAACAAAACATATTGTATGTAATAGAAATAAAGTTATGCAATGAAATATTTTATGGTGATTAAAAAGTATTTGGAATGCCATTCTTAAATAATTAAAACGATTAACAAACGATTTAAATAAAAAATCCTTGATAGACGTTTTTGATAAATGTTCTTTGAATGGTGAAGTTTTGATCAGACCCCGAAATATTTTAAATAAGCCGTGGTGGGAAGACATAATTGGTCATACGAACGTTGTTTAATTATGGCGAAAGGATAAAAATACAAGGGTATTTCGCATATAAGTAACACTAGCTCATAGTTTATTTTATCTTAAAATTAACATACACGGCTGCAGTAGTCTTCTCCATTCATTACGTTTTACTTATATGAAACAAAGATTAAAATTTCTTCTTATACCAATTTATTTCTACCCCAACATAAACTATACGTATCTAGGAATTATCTAGGATTAATTCTCATTCACACCTGTATAGTCATATACATACCTAAATGTCCTTGTATTTTGTACGAGTGTGTTTATCCTAACAACTAATCCAAAGTACGAGACTTTCTGTTATTTCTGATGAACTAACTTTTAAAGCCACAAATAATAATGATTGAATACTACAGTTATATTGATTGTTATTCAATATATGTTTTGTGGTAGAAAATATAGTATACTAGCAGACTCGGCCAAGCGTTGCGGTGGCTAAGGTTTTTGTTATATTACATAGTAATAAACTATTCAAGGGAAACAGTAAAGGTAGATAGCTTATTTGAAACGTTTGTACTTTTAACACAGCGCCATCTGTTAGTATTGTATCAAATAATTAACAAATATTCGCCATAAAATAAAATTGCGGGTATAAATTGAAATGTTAGCTATCCTATCTTTGAAGTTAGATCAAACTGCACATGGTGTGCAAATTTGATTGATATCGGTTCGATAGTTTAGGAGTCCATCGCGGACAAACAATGTGACACGTGATTTATATATTTTAATATTTGTAGACCAATGCGTCAAATGAAAGCCCTTGTATCGAAATTCCAAAAATTATCATTACTTTTATAAAATGAAAATAACAATATGCCCACCTTTCCGTGTCCGAGAGATTTATAGGACAATTTTATCAACAAAAGGAAATATGTCCAACGCATTATGCGATATCATAACACACTTTTCTTGTGAAAAGGTTTCAGTCCGTTTCATACATGAGAAGTGAACATCTGTGTAGAAAAATTACCTTTTTAAATGAGATCTGTTGGATTTCTAGGTTTATTTGTGAAATATCTTCTGCAACTTCTCGGAACTGGGTCATTTACTGGGTTAAGAAGTTGTAGCTGGTATTTTAATTGTAATATTTGTAATATATATATTCATATTGCATATATAAAACGGGTTTGTTGTATATTAAATTAATTAATTTAAAAAAAACAACTTCATATACCTGTCAACTTGAATACCCCAAAAATGCGATGTTATCTCAATCCTGGGTCGGAATAATATACCTTTTTGTTTTTATGTTGTATAAAAACAAAAAGGTATTTCGATGATATCGTATGACTGGGCCAAAAATTTGTATACAAACATACTAACTTAACCTAACCTAAACATTGCTGAATACACAATACGATCTGTATCACCTCGACGTCCGTCGTTCCAAAACTGATCGTTTCTTAGGGCATCTTTTCCGCGCACCACCTACTACTATGTGGAATCAGCTGTATAAGTATTTCCGAATAAATTCAACTTAGGGTCCTTCCAGAAAAGGGCGTAACAATTATTAAAAGCCGGCAATGCACTTCCGACCAATAGCAATGTGAGCGTCATATAATACTTGAGATCTTTTACAACATTTACTTAAGATGTCATGGCGAACATGGTGTAATGGTTGCCTACAAACGTGTAAAACAAAAAAAAACTCTCTTCCGTTCTACGCCCTTGACTTGAGAACTGGCAGTAAATGTAAAATTAGAAGCATTTAATGTATGTTTATTTTTGTTACGTTTATGAATAAATTATTTTTTACTTTTGACTTTTGACTGCTGAGCCTTCCGCCCATTTGCCTCCTATTGCAAAAAAACCTCATACTCAAACACTACATCCACTTAACTTATATTATTATTACTAAACACTATACAACGCAAGAACGTATAAAATTCCTCTCAAATAAACATTAAAATTTGATACGTGCTAGCTCAACCGCAAAGCTCATTAAACTCATTTAAGATAATTGCTATAAAATCCTCGGTTCCTACTTTATAAGGATTTTTCGGATAACAACAGATTTACATTTTTCTGTAAACATTGCATGCTTGTTGTTTAAGGAGGTGGACGGTAAAGTTATTTTATTACTATTATGATAAGTTAAGTAATGATATAAAATAGTATGTGCTACGTACTCCAAAGCCTTTAGGGGATTATTAGCAAAGCTTTTTTTTGCCGCGATCCACCGCTCCCTGTAATCAGCTGACCGTTGAGGTATTTCCAAACCGATACGACTTAAGTGAGTTAAGGTCCTTTTAAATAAGAGGGTACCAATTTTTAGAATGTCGGCACGCCACTCGTCGCGAGCACTCTGATTGAGTGTCCATGGGTACTATGGGTCGAATCACTTAACATCACATGAGGCTCCTTCCCAAATACCTCCTGTTCTATAAAAAATGTATTGCTGTTTTATAAATTTACTAGAAATCAATTTTAGAATTTATAAAAAATAGTATTAAATTAAAAAAATAGGTATATATGAAATGAATTCAGAATATTAAATAGACTGTTACTAAAGAACGTACAAATTCTTAAAAGGGCGGCAACGCACTTGCGAGCCCTCTAGCATCGAGAGTGTCCATGGGCGACGGTATCACTTAACATAAGGTGAGCCTACTGCGCGTTTGCCCCCTGTTCTATAAAAAAAAAAACTTGCTTCTACTGCGCTTTGTTACAACGAAATTACAATTTTCCCATTCTATTTGTAAAAGTCCTAACCAGTTTTTAATAGAAAAATACATTTAAAATCTTATTTAAAGGCCGTTCAAATGAAAAACGTAGTGGAAGAGCTAGTACAAAAGTAATTAAGGATGTTAGTTCGTAGCCCATGAGGCACGTTTGTTCATTAATATGCTAATACCGTGGCGCATCGAGCGAATCGCTAAAAAGAACCGACATCCCCCGGGATTTCATTATTTGAGTTTATTTTGATACTTGAAATGGATCTAGGCTTATTCCGAAAAGTTGTTGTATTTATGGCATTAGTGTTACAGAGCTGTTTTCGACTGCTTAGCGTGCGACGTGAGGCTGTGGCCTCTAACACCGGTGCTGCAATGTTTTTTTTTTCGTCACCGTTCACATTAACTCAATAAGACCCGCAATTTGCCTACTCTGCTTATTTATAAATCTGATAAAATATATGAGATTGAGTTTCAAAGAAATTTGTATATACATTAATTTGTACTATACTTACCTTCTTAGATTATCTATCTATGTAGGCTAGATACACAAATATTATTACAGTCAAATTGTTAACCTCACTATGGTTCGGTTAAGTTCTTTTTAAGAAATGGACACAGATTGTCATGTAAGTATAATGTTATTATATTAAATTTTTGTAGTACAATGTGCTATATGATAGATAAATTCTTGTATCATTCACATTAAACATTGTTTTGCCTCTAGTCTTTATGTAGGTCTCATATTGAAAAGCAAAAGTGATGCATGTCACGACTTGGCATAAACTCTATGGCCACTTATGTCTGGTTTCGTATTTTTAAAAGATACCTACGGGACGCTCATTCTGAGCAGTCATCACAGCCCATGGACACATTTTAGTGGGTGAGTTGCCGCTTTTTAAGACGAGGGACGAGTATGATTTCTTTTTAAACATTTGGACGTCGTATCTCTCAGGAAAGACCTTTCCCGGGAGTCATTTCCACAGTTGGCTAGTTTGCAAAGAAAAATGCTTAGTGAACGACTTTTAGCTTTCACCATGATGCGGATATGAATTTTATATTTCGCATAAATTGTATGGTTTTTATACTACTGATGATTATTTCTACAAATTGTAGATTATATGAAATGACGCAGATATTCTGTACACCAAGGAAAATTCTAAAACAATATATTATTGAAAATACATCTTAAACATATTATAACACATATTAAATATATATATAATATCAAATTATGAAAATAATCTCAAACGATAAAACCAAAAATCATCGTTTTTAATTCTTCCTGATCTCAAAATTAATGTTTGTTTAAAAAGGACGGTACCCAGCTTAGCCCAGCTTAATCTCAAATTAACACCATAACCGCTGGTCCTCAGCAAATACAATGTGATTCAAAGTTATAACACTTAATTACGAGTACATTCTGTTTAAGACCCCCTGAATCGCGTAATCCGTTCTAATTTGCGACTTGTCCGGATAAGACCGTGATAAATTTCAACATATTCTTTATGGGATAAGCTCAGAGTAATTACATTTAAACTATTAAGTCTAATGTGTTTATTTGGTCTAATCTTTCGTTTTAATTGACTTTGCAATAATCGTGATTTCAACCCCGTAAGAGGTCAATTCGAGAGATATATTTAAATATATTTTTTATTTAAATAACACAATTTGGCCCTTATTAAGTAATAGTTAATTATTCTTGTTAATTATATTATATATTGTCAAGTCTTTGACCCGAACCTTTTCGGGTCCTAACTCTCGCTTTATCTACTTTCATGACATTCAATAAGGTTACTTTTAAGTTGTCCCTTCTCTATTACCTTCTGAATATGCTCCAGGTAGGTACAACAACGCTTACTACATGGCCATGCCACCGAGCAATCTCTTATTTATCCTTTTCAATACATCCTATTAATTATTCTTACTGTGATATAAATTATATGAAAATTTAGTGGCCGGATAATACAATTTTATCTGTATTTTCAACAAACGCTAAAAACAATGTTTCATTTTGAATAATGAGTAAAATTTTAAACTACTAATATGTTTTGTAGCATCTTCCTCATAATTGGTGCTATATAGGTCGCTTAGTATTAAGAGGCAACACACTATGTTATTTTTACTATGATTCATATTTTGTACATCGTTTTTTATATTTAGTTACTTATTTAGAAGTAAGGAAAAAAACTTGTCTATTAAAAGAGGTGCGGAGAGTTTATTGCCAGTTCTTCACTTCCGTTCTACGCCCTTGATTTGAGAACTGGCAGTAAATGTAAAATTAGAAGCATTCTATGTATATTTCTTTTTTGACGTTCATAAGTGTACATTATGTTACCTACATGAATAAATTATTTTGATTTGATTTTGTGTTTTGAGATGCGCACAGTAACATTGGTGCACGCCGGGATCAATCCTATGACCTCAGGAATAATAATTACAAGCTGACGTCACTAGGTCAACACTGCTCTCATCATACAAATGAATAAAGTTAATAAATATACGTATACGGTATACTTATATTCAGGCTAAAAGTTACTCATATCATCTCATATTATAATATTTTTTCTTATGGCAATCAATCGCTATATAAATTATTATTTATCTAGCTACTAGCTAATAACAAGCTAGAAAATAAGTCTTTTTTTAAACGGTTTTATTTAGCTCACCCCGTTTGTTTTATTCTTTTTTCTTGGGTCAAATTTAGTAATTCAAATTTCACCCTCGTCCTGTCAACCGATTAATCTGAAATTTTGTATACACTTTGGATTTTGGTGACAATACAATTATGTTTATTCATTATCATTATAAATTCAAGATGGCCGCCGCTACAAAATGGCGGATAATTTATGTTTTATTAATCCTATCAATATGGGTATCAAATGAAAGGGCTCAACAAGCAGAATGCAATATACTATAAAAAAAATTGAAATCCAAGATGGCAGCCGCTACAGAATGGCGGATAACGTAGGTTTTATCAATCCCATCAATATGGGTATCAAATGAAAGGGCTCAACAAGCAGAATACAATATACTATAAATAACGGGCAAGAATGAAGCACTAAATAAATTAAACAGAATGTGAAATAAAAACTAAAAACTAGAAAATAAAAATAGGTAAAAAAACTTTTTAAGTTAAACGGTTTTATGTTAAACATACATTGCAATGTTTAAGATAAATGTACTAAAAACCAAAAAATAATAAAATAGATACAGTCGTGGAAATTATAAACATATGCATAGACTAGACTAAAATAAAACCGTGGGGAATTTCCATGAGCAAGAAAATAGTAAGTAATTTCCTCACCGTCTGCGGGCCAACTGCCTATTTTAACGACGAATTAAACTATTCTTCTATAGCACATTAATTCGATAATTTGTAGACAATTGACGTGTCCCACGTTTTTTTTCAAGTTTTTTTACCTATTTTTATTTTCTAGTTTTTAGTTTTTATTTCACATTCTGTTTAATTTATTTAGTGCTTCATTATTGCAAGGTTTCTTGCCCGTTATTTTAAATTTAATTTAAAATTCAGAGTTGGCCTAGTGGCTTCAGCGACTCTCATACAAGAGGTCGAAGGTTCGATCCCCGCCTGTGCACCAATAGAGTTTCATTCTATGTGAGCATTTAACATTTGCTCGAACGGTGAAGGAAAACATCGTGAAGAAACCGGCACGTCTTAGACCCAAAAAAAAAGTCGACGGCGTGTGTCAGGCACTGGAGGCTGATCACTTACTTGCATTATGCTTCCATTAAAAACTAATCATGAAACAGATTCAGAAATCTGAGGCCAAGACCTAAAGAGGTTGTATCGCCACTGATTTTTTTTTCGCCACAAAATAAAGGTCAAAGCTTATCTTAATCCAATGCGGATAAAATAGCGGGCAACAGCTAGTGAGTCTATAAAAATGAAATGCCGTTAAACTCCTATTACGATTTAAGTCTGCAATTCTTTGTAAATCTTCACACTTGAAATCACCAGAATGGACAGATATTTTAGTATTAGAATTACGTGAGCAAAATACTGGCATTATTTCAAACGGACCGAGTACACATATAACGAAATAGCTGAACACGGTTTGGGTGGAAGATGACAAAGAGTACGGCGCGAAATAAAGCGGCGAGTTCTCTATATTGTATTGCGGGTTGAAACGGCATTTTGAATTAGGATAGAATCTAGATTAGACATTCTATGAGAGGAAATTTGCTTTATAGACATTGTAACCTAAGTGTTTAAGATTATTCATATTATCGTGTTGGATCTTACTTGAAGATGGTTTTTTACCATACTTTTTTACTCTCAAGTATACTTGAACAAAGGTAAAAATATTTTACTGTTCTATATTGATCTCGTGTCCTTTGGAGTAGAGACATGGACGTAGGGTTCCAGTACATAGGCATTAATTAAAGATTTAAATAGGCACCTGGTAGATAGTTCCGTTGACCTCAGAGCTGGTGCTCTCATCGCTCATCGAGTAGGTGTCACACTACAGAAGGGAAATGCACACTGCTATTAAAGAAACACTGCCATAGGGAACAAACCTAATAAATTTGTTATGAGTTATACAATACAATAATTAAAATGAGGTGAGGTCCTTCCAACGCTTCTGGTTAAAAAAAAACATGGAGCGAACTAAAACTATGCCATGACTTCGTTATAGAAATTTATAACCAAGCAATAAAAATGCTATAAAGATTATTTTTAATGAACTTCTTTAAATAGACTGAGCTGAATAAGGACTGTAAATATGTATTTCAGTACTGTCATTACGTAACACGCTACAACCTTGGTACCTTGTACTTAATAAAATTTCCTTACGGAGGTATATTTGATTTAGGCTGTGTTCATACGACAAACGATGTATTTGTGAATCGGGCACCGTGAGAATGAGCAAATAAACTTCACAGTTCGTTTACTGCCTTAGAGAAAGAAATATTTTAGCCCTCAACACATGAGACATATGTAAAGATATAGAAGACACTGCTCACATTGTTTTCTGCTCAACTTGAGAGACAAAAGAATTACGAGTAATAAACAATTTAAAAAAAATCATAACATTGGCATACGAAACCACCTCGTAAATATTAATCAATTAATTGTTCAAGTGAAACAATAATATACATTAAATTAAATTGCGTTAATAAAAGTTTTCAGCGTATTACTTTACAATAATCCTTTCATAAAATCCCTCCTTCAAAAGAACGGGGTGATTACTAAGAATAATGTGCTGACCGCCATCATAACACCTGCAACGCTAAGTCCTTGATAGTGATTACCTATTAGTTTTAATATGAACGGTCTTTTCTAGTAAGTTTTAGGATTAGTTAGTTTGAAAATACTTAGATTGAATTGACATAGAAGTATAGAAATTGCTTTAATACTGTCACTATTATTACTTATTAACTGTGACGTTTTACCTGAAAATTACATGTTAAGGCTTTATATTATGTATGACACGGTATTCTCTTGAGTGGGCACGTTCCTCCAATCTACTTAACAAAATGTATCCTTTATTATAAGACCTACTCGAAAACTTTCTTTTCCTTTAGTGTCCCTTAAGTATATTTTGTATGAATCTGAGATTTAAAAGGTCAGCGGTACCGTCAGTAAAATTTTATTCTCGTGTAAAAGCTGAATTAATGTTTTCTAGATAGTTTTATTGAATTCGTCCTAATCTAGAATTTATTGCTTGAACTTAAGATATCGTGGGATATCGAACAGTCAGGCTTATTTCATTGGGTCATTAAGATGTTGTTTATCGGTCTGAAAGAGATTACCAAGGGGAATTTCAATGAATTCAAATACTTTGCTCTTGCATAAACGGTACAATTATAAAAGTTTTATAATTACAACGTTTTGTTGGCCGTAATTGGTTTACAACACAGTTGTATAAGTCGATATTACAACACGAATTTAACTAAGTTTCGTCTGCGTAAGGTTTTTTCGATGTGATAAATAGAGAGTAAATCAGTTAGATGAAAAATAAACTCAATACACTGATTTAGTAATTTACATAAACAGCACAGTATTTGGTCCTTACTACTATGAAAATGGCGTTTTGTATTAAGGTATGTACCATTCCTATCTATGCAGTTTTACCATCTTATAGGTAGTTCATTGATCCCTTTACTATCAAAAACCATTGGGACAAAAATCAATAAAATCTATGAAGGCGGTTTTTTTTAATTAAGTAATTTTTCATTTTGCAAGAAGTTATCAATATTTCGGAATAAATTGGTAAGCTATTGGAGCAAGGGAAGTGCGGAGAGTTCGGGGGATGCTTTAGATATTCTAATTGAAGCTACTCTAATTTGGTAGCAGTGTGTGGTCTAGCGTAGTCGAGAAACAGCAGTGACAAGAGCCTAGAGCGATTGACTTGTCTTGGTTGTTAACCAGCTCGCTTTTCCACCATGGTTTGCAACTGCAAACAGTAAATGCTGGCAATAGGTATCTGCCAAAATCGTCTGGCCAGATCTAAATAAATTACCTCGTCTCTAGTCCACCACACGCTCACTAACAACTTTTACATAGTCTATTTTTGCTTGAGGCAAGATTTGGTTGGTTTGGCTGGGTACAACCATTGCGATGAGATTGTGCCGGTTGAGTAATGTAACGCAGCAGTTGACGTTTGTCGATTTGATTTACTAAATTGGTGAGGTACCTTTTAAATTTTTCAGCTTCCCAATTTGCTTCAAGTGCATTAATATAGTTTTATCACTAGCACTGCAGCTTATCCGCTTCCACAGTAGCCTTCAATTCTTGGTTATCAACCTTGGTCTCCGGCCGTTCACGGGGCTTGTTCTGCAGGCCGAAATTTTCAGATCGACACCGCCGCAATAATGAAACTAGAACTCGTAAATAACGCGAGTTACTCGTACTCATAATAAATTTATGTTTTCAATTTTATAAATTGTGTGTGAGTGTCGAATAAATAACTGTAATAAATTTAAATTGGAATACTTAACCAAAGAGGAAATATTAACGTTCAAAGTGGTCAGTACGATAAAACCCCAATTTTATATTACTTAATAATGTAGAAAAGGGGGAAACTCGAGGGGGGAGACTCGTCTGGTGATAATACCGCATCGCACTAGGTTTTGCCGTTGCCGTTAAACAAATATTTTCACAATTACAAGTTTGAAAAACTCATTAGGTTCTTTCACCTTATCATTTAAATTTGAATCGAGATATATTACTTCTGATTAAGGTATTTTTAATTTTATATTATGTACTGTATATGATCTTTTAATTAAACTTTTTGAAGGGACACCTAAGTTGCAAATAGCGAACCATTGAAAAATACTTTGAAAGACTACTTCTAAAGCATTCCGACGCATTGTAGCATGACATTATCAGCGTCCTGTCGCGAATTCTTTTTAAGTAATATTCAGGCGGAAAGCAGATGCTTGAGAATTTATTAGTTCAGACTTCAAATAAAAGTTACTTCACTTTCTCATTGAAGCAAACTGCAACTACTTGAGAACGATGTTACGTGCGCATTGTGCCCTGATTCGTTCATTATATCGCTTAATTTTTCATTTCATTAACAATAGCTTGAAAGTGTTACTTTTGTATTAATATTAGAATTATTTTATTTATATATACACTGTAAAGTTTGGGCGTGGGTTTGTTAGTAAATACAGAAGGCTACTGGTTTATTAAACTCATCTAAAAAGGAAATCACTTGTTAAAATTACTTGACGACTTGATGTCGTACTATGATTTTTTAAAGTTTGTTAAAAAAGACTAATTACAACTTAGTCCATTATGATTACTGAAGAATGTGTTATGATGTCGTTCTGACTTTTCTTCAGTACTTTCTATAAAGGCGGTTTTTTTAGTTAAGTAATTTTTCACCTTGGAAGAAGTTATCAATATTTCGAAATAAATTGGTAATCTGTTGGAGCAATTGAGGTGCGGGGAGTTCGGTGGATGTTTTATATATTTTAATTGAAGCTCCTCTAATTTGGTAGCAGTGTGTGGTCTAGCTTAGTCGAGAAGCAATAGTGACTAGAGCCTATAGCAATTTACTTGTCTTGCTTGTTAAGCTGCTCGCTTTTCCACCATGGTTTGCAACTGCAAACAGCAATTGCTGACAATAGATATCTGCCAAAATGGTCTGGCCAGATTTTAAAAAAACTCTTAGGGAAATACCTCGGTTCTAGTCAACCAAACGCTCACAAGTAACTTTTACGGAGTTCATTTTCCATCATCACTGATGAATGTGTTCTGATTTTTTAGCCTCCTCGTCATCAGGATACATTAAATGATTCTGCTTGAAATCTGATTATTTCAAGCAGTTTGAGATTTTGTAAAGATACTAAGCTCTATAAAATTCGTATAGATAGTTAGATCTCACCAAATATTTTTAAAACAGTATTTAAAATGGAACTAAATTAATTTCTTTATTGAGTTTTTAATTTAGCTTTCTTTTGGTCGTTGATGTTACAATTAAACGTTTATGAAATAAAAAACAAAGTCACTACAGGCACACAAAATATATATTTAATATTAAACTTGCATCCGTAAAAATAGGAGAAAGAGGAGGGAAAGGAAATTATTATTATTAATAGCGTATCTAATTAATGAAAACACAGTTTTGATATTCTGGAGATCAATAAAACGTAACATCGTCAAAATATTGCCACATCTACTGAACCAACACAATACCTTCCCTGAAAATTACATTGGATAGAGAAAAATATTCTCCAGAACACAAAGGAAATCCTTTACTGAGGTGCTTAAAATGAAGTCTCTTATTTATTACACTCCAGAAGGGCGTTACACACGGAAACGTCTTTGTTGTTTAAGAATGCTTAAAAGTAAGGAAAAAGTAGCCTTTTCAAGAATACCTCAAAATGGGGTATAAACTTTTTTCGACTTTTTGTTAAGAATTATCAACTTTTCATTATCAGGTAACTGTGAAATAGTTGACAGCTAAAAAATGTTTATGTTCTATCAAGTGTATTAATAATTTAATTTAAAGTTCCGCTCATTACATTTATACTTGTATAATTTGTCCTCCTTTGATTGTATCAGCTAACTTATGTAAGTATTTTCTTCGAGGCGAATGAATATTCAAAATATAAGGTTCGAAAAGTACATACAACTGAATACATACTGCAGTACTGAGCAAAACATTATTAAAATAAAATACTATTAAATTAATTGCCAAATATATTTGCAAATGGTAGTACCTACTTTATTACTTTAAAACATAATTTATGGTTACAACAATCTAGATCCTAGAATGTTACTGCATTTCCATCGGGGCATAAATGATCAGATCACTGGTTTGATGTAAAACGGAGCAAATGCACTCGATCGATATTGTAGTTGTGGTCAAAGTCATATAGATTAAGGAAATTTTTCCTTTTATTTCGATATAACTATACACCTTACTGGAACCACTATCCTTTTTAATCACAAAAAAAAATTCTTTAAAAATCAGTCCTTGGAACATTTAACAATTTTGAATACTGAATCCTCAAAACATGATATTTGATTAATTTACTACGAGGAATAAAATGAAATTAAAATTTTAAAAACTTCTACACAATTTAAAAAAAATATGATATTTAATTGCATTTACCTTATCATAAGATGAACATGGTTTAAATTTATGAATAAAGTTTTTTTTTTTTTTTGGTTAACGATCTAATCAGTCGTTATATGCACTATAGCGAATTTCATGCTAATTTTTTTCTTCAGAATAACTTTTAATTCAATAGTGACGACATAAAAGCACTACTCAAACACTGACAACGACATATTTTAATTAAATAATAATAATATAGAGTGCAAATTTATGACGTTTAGTTCTATTGTTAGTCTTTTGTCGACTGTTTCGAAAGATTCAAGTGAGTTCATAGCAAACAATTTACAACTTTAAAACTTCCATTCAAGTAAATATTGAATGTACTTTGAGTAGTTTAACATATTTATTCGCTTTCCATTCAATCAGAAATACAATTTAATACCATGTATATGAATAAAAATCGAATGCTATAAATATGAAATTCAATTCTCAAAATTTCTACACCGTTTGTTCGTATTTTACGTAACATTAAGCACTAAATTTGCCGATTCAAATGATTGCAAAAACTGCCGTCATAATTCATTTAGGTTTTTATCAATAAATACGAATAGTTCGTTATTCAGTGACGATTGCACTGAAACAATTAAAATACTGTTTGTAACGTTCTACTCAGCATTTACTTATAATGTAACATTGTTCTTATAAAGTTATATAATATTAAATTAATACTATTTTCAGTTTTAATGGAAGAGTTACGTTTTATTAAATATAAAACGATATTTTAATACGTGATACGTGCGTTTTTCCGGCAACGCACTCGCGAGCCCTCTAGCATCGAGAGTGTCCATGGGCGGCGGTATCACTTAACATCAGGTGAGCCTCCTGCCCGTTTGCCCCCTATTATATAAAAAAAAAATAAGTTTTATATGCTTTTAAAACGTATGGTTCCGGGCTCCTCTGTCATACATCAACTTATCGTTCATATACCAAGATTCAAATTATATAATATAAGTGAAAACTTTGTTAATTTAAATTTAATCTTCAAAAAGACCTTTACTGGCCTTTGGTAAAATATTATGCTGGTACAATCGTAAGTTCGCATATTCTGGCACACATGATGGCATGAAAATTTGTCTTTAAAGGAATTTTACATTATTAGTCATATCAATTAGTCTATTCTTTTATTATTTGTATCATATCATACGTTATCAAATAAATATTAAAAATAGTGTTTCATGCAAATAATATTGTTTTCCAAAAGTCGTATATTAAGTCAATTCGGAAGATCTTTTAATACTTTTGGTAAATTACTGTAAACCGTTCTATCCGTATAGCTCGCGTAAATAAATATTACGATTTTATCTACGCAAGCTTAAATCGTTTAAATCGTTGGTTTACAAGAAGATACCCAGAACGGATATCACTTTTTTTATAACAAGTCAAAGAAAGTTTCAATACTATTAATATATTATATACATGTTCAATAAAGCACAAATATAATTTTATGACAACAAAAGAGCGAGTAGGTAATTACTTTTGCTTAAACATCGCCAAATCACTTAAATGTGTTTGTTGATGTAAAACAAATGAAATGTACTTGCTAAAGCTACTTGTAAAAACCCGCAATAATAACTTTGACAGCACTCAAAACTAGATCACGAATTAATACCATTTGTAATATGGGTACCTATAAATTATTAATAGGCACCTTTATCACAAAGCAAAGGAAACCAATTCCTAAACCGAAATTTAAAGGGAATAAATTAATATTAGAACGAACAAATTAAATTCGAAACGTTCTCAAGTTATAATTCATTTACATAAAATTTAATATAATAATAAATTGAATTAGACAAAAACGAGGACGGAAAATCTATATTCTTCTTTTATTTTTAAAATAATTAATAAAAATGTGTTGATTCTTTATTTGTTTAATAATTATTAGGCGTAGTCCTTAACTTCTTATCAAAGTCGTTCCTTTCCTTAATTATAATTCATTTATTTTATTTTAATAAATTTAATAAATTAATGATAATTATATTCATAATACAAATCTTAATTAATTGAGCTTAAAAAAATATTTTTTTATTGGATTGATTCAAATAGTCTCTAAAACAAGTTTGTTTTAGAGACTATTTGAATCAATCAACATTTTGTACAAAATATAACAGTAGTTTGTCAAAAATATATTAATGTAGTGAAAAAGTCATATTTCAACATAAAAATACGCATTATAAACTTACCATAACAATGAATAAAAACTTTTCACATCACAAAAGTAATTTTCAATTAAAACAAAGCTATTTAGATGCAAATCAGTTTCACAATTCCCACCAACAAACACGTATTTAGATGACGTGTGACGTAACGTCCTTTCGCGGTGAAGTTAAAAGTACAACTGACGCTCACCGACACTCTAGGAGCGGAAATTCTCGCAACGTTCCAGCACTGTCATAGAATTCACTTTTGTATGTAAAAATTTGAATTTCTTTCTCGTAAAATAAAACTTTTTCGTCATTAATTCTCGATCATAATAAGTTTTAACTCTAGGTTATGTTTTAGTAATGTAATAAATAATAAGTGACGTTCAGACATAACGCAGACTATAAGTAAGCCGTCATTGAAACTAACAGTTTATGCTAATAACTTAGCGATAACTTATGATCTACAACTCATCAAATCCCCGTCCGCTAGTCTGACGTTCTTAGTAACCATTGTATCAGACGTCACAACGACCTAGAACTTTCCCATTCATCGCCAAAAATGTTATTCTTGTCATTTGACCCATTTCTATTAAAAAGTAAAGTGTTCCCTTTTTTTAATATAAAAAAAACTTTTTTCATAAATCGTATCGTAACAATACTTTATGATCATGACATACAATCTTTTAAAGTAATCCTCGTAAAAATGAAGTGATTAGACTACCGCTAAGAAGAGATTTGGTAAAAGCTTTTAAGAATAACTAAGTGACCAATTTGTTGTTGTTATTTTTATGTTTTGGTGTATTTTACTAAAGTAAACGTACTTTATATATTTAAAATATTTTACTGAAAAGAAAAGAAAAACAAGAAAATCTGTGGTTGATATGTAGAGTTACCATCAAAAGCGCGCCTATTTTGCAAGTAAAAAACCTTTGACTGTTTTTTGGATCAGGGTCAAGCTTAAATCTGGCTTCACAAAGAGCAAAATGAAGCTATTGTTTAAGGAAAGCAATAGAAATATTTTCATTATTGACTCATTGGTATGACTTATTGTAAAATTATTTTGTTTTAAAACATAGCCAAAATACTTTACCGTACAAATAATTTGATTTAACTAAACCATCAAGGTATAAGTACTTTTATCAATGGAAATATTTTAAAAATATTAATCATTTTCTCAGTCCTTTTCTATTCTCTATGGATTGCTACGACCTTACACTTTATTAGGAGCTCGTAGCACAGTCGTAGCACGTCCGTAGCGTACTGTAGAGTTCCTTCCGCGGTGATATTGTTTGCTATAGTAACTTTTTTAACTTATAATTTTAACAGTTAGATTTTTGTCTTGGATTTCACGTTATTTTTTAAATGCAATAGCCACAATATCTACCATAAATATAAAAATTGTCTCAGATCCTTTATATTTTAAATCACATTAATATATTAAAAACATAAATTATTATAATCTAATTGATATTAAAAATATATTATTTATAAAGAAGATAATGACATTATTGTATTAATATTATTACGAACTTTAATGTAAGTCATCTTAATTAAACAATTTAGACTTAACATGTAATCGAAAACATTCGTCATCTTATTGAGATATAATAGGCTTAAACATGGGTAAAATGTTATTAAATAATTTCACAGTCACTTCCAGTGGAGTGAGTGCCTCTGGCTTTGTGATCCAAAAAGTGTCTTTGCCACCAAAACGAGCCATCCCTTTCCCTGTCATTTTTATTGCTTAATTAAATTAAAACAATGTTTATTTTTACATCGCGCATGCATAGTTGTGTGATGTACCTTAACTTTGATCTTTTTTTTGTAGAACAGGGGGCAAACAGGCAGGAGTCTCATCTGATCTTAAGTGATAAAACTCTCAATGCCAGAGAGCTCGCGAGTGTGTTGCCGGCCGTTTAAATAAGTTATTGCTTAAACAATAAAACGTTGGATAGTAAATTTATATATTTTTCGTTCGATAGTGAATTTATTGACTACATAGATTATATAGTAATAATCAACATAAAGGTGATTTTAGAGCAAGATTTTATATAGGCGTTTTGTAACTTAGCATTAAAATTTTGCCTGATTTCGTTTAAATACTTTGGAAGGTGAAAATTCAAGCGGGCCTCGCAATTAGATTAATAACAAGAAAACGCCTTTGACCTGCTCTAAGTTCGCTAATTACTTAGAATTTATCCAATTTTTAAGTTAAGTTGCCTTAAAGATATTACGAATCTTGCTCGATCTCTTTTACCATAAATTTTAACTCATAAAATTTACATAATAACAGAATTCTATTTCTTTCCTTTTATAATACCGCGGCCTTTCGGGTTTTTAACAAGCTACTGAATTTTATAGAATTACATAATAAGGAAGTCTTTAACAGTAATACTTTATAATAGAGCATAGATTCCTATATATCTTATTTTTTCTTGTTATATTAAAATTCCTTCATAAACATGAAATGTAAAAATTAAGATAAGTCAGTGTTTTTACTAAAATACGAATGCTATATTAAATGAGAAATGAATGAATGATAAGATTGATTTGACACGGTTTTTTTTTATATAATAGGAGGCAAACGGGCAGGAGGCTCACCTGATGTTAAGTGATACCGCCGCCCATGGACACTCTCAATGCTAGAGAACTCGCGAGTGCGTTGCCATCCTTTTAAGAATTTGTACGCTCTTTTCTTGAAGGACCCTAAGTCGAATTGGTTCGGAAATACTTCCGTGGGCAGCTGGTCCACAAAGTGGTGGCGCGCGGCAAAAACTGCCTTGAAAATCGCGCAGTAGTGGAACGGCGGACGTCGAGGTGATACGGGTGGAGTTTCGTATTCTGCCTCGACGTCCGATGATAAAACTCAGCTGCAGATATTAATTCGAACAACTCCTCTGAACACTCTCCATGGTAAATGCGGTAGAAGATGCAGAGTGACCCCACATCTCTACCCAACGCCAAAGGATCAAGCCGCTCGGAGAGAGATTGGTCGTCGACGATTCGAACCACTCTTCGTTGAACTCGGTCACGTAGAAGGAGTTGGTACTGGGGAGCCCCCGCCCAGAGGTGAGAACAGTACTCCATGTGGGGCCGAATTTGCGCTTTATATAGTTGCAAGCGGTGGCCCGGAGTGAAATACCGTCTCGCCTTGTTGAGCACACCAACCTTTTTGGAGGCTTATTTAGCCTTTCCCTCCAAGTGACCGCGAAACTGAACATCGGTTATTACAAATTTAGGAAAACAATGTTTAGATATAAAAACGAAGTATGATAGAGACATTGGTTGTTGATACAAACCTATGCATATAAAAATACAAACATATCTCTCGCGTAGCCCAAAAAAGTAACAAAATATTACGTACTAAACCCTCAATCGAATTACGAAATATCGGCAATATTCAGTTACCGGTACGACACGAAGCAATCAGACAAAATTGGGCCGACAAGCGCCACGGGTTTCAACTTAATTGTTTTGTATTATTCACATCTCTTTCTACGCTTTCGGATGTACTGTTAGTATTACTTAACGTTAATTATGGTATTTTCTACACATAATTAACGTATATATATATAACTATAATTCCAATTACTTGAGCGTATTCATGGACCGAATATTAACCACGGAATTACTATGGTAAATTCACACGTCTGGTTGCGCTTGACTCAAGCGAATCTATACCTTAGGGATTAATAAGATTAGAGTGATCACCTCTGTAGCAGAAGCTGATATAAATTTTATTTTTCTTTAAACAAAGTAATTGATCTTCGGGGTGATTTAGGTGTCCAATGATTTAATTAAAGCCGTCTTTGTTCACGAGTCACTTGCTTACAATATTTTTATTTATCGTATTAGAGAGATATATATATATAGCGCATATAAAAGAGCAATTAGATGAGAAGCTTAAGCGTGGTGGTAAGGTCAAACGTCAGGGATGTAAAGCAAGAGATTTTTTTTATATGTGCGCTAGTGAAGGGCAGAATTCAATCCAGGAGAATGTTCACCTACTATTATTATTATTTTTTTATAGAACAGGGGGCAACCGGGCAAGAGGCTCACCTGACGACTCCAGTGGGGCCCACACATAGAGACTCTTTCGAATAGGCTGAGCTCTGCAGCATATGCAGTAAAGAAAATCCGACAGCTTACTGATAAGGACACGGCTAAAATTGTGTACCATAGCTACTTTCACAGCGTTATGTCGTACGGTATTCTACTGTAGGTTGCTGCTGCAGAGGTTCAATCCATATTTGTGTTGCAGAAGCGAGCTGTTCGGGGTATTTGTTGTGTTTCCCCGAGGGAGTCGGTACGGAATAGATTTAAGGAACTAAATATTATGACATTATCCGGTCAATATATTCTTGAAGCCTTGTTGTATGTACAAAAAAACTTAAACGATTTCAAAACAAATGGTGACTTTCACCAGTATAATACGCATAATAGAACTAATTTGAGTGTGCGACGACCAGGCTCCAGAAGATAAACCACTCCTTATATGGAAATTGTATTCGTTTTTACAACAAACTCCCAACCGAAATTAGAGAACTGTCACTAAATAAATTAAATAATAAAAGCCCTTGTTAAAAGTAAATTAATTAATAAAGCCTTTTATAAATGTGACGAATACTTAAATGACCCTAATCATTGGGATTGATTTGCTCCAGTTCAAACAATTTGTATTAAAAACTTGGCGATTGAAGAGAGTGGCGGAAAGTTTCTTGCCAGTTCTTCTTACCCGCTCTACGCCCTTGACTTGCGAACAGTTGTAAATGTAAATTTACAGTTAATTTAATTTGTTTTTCTTGACGCTCATAAGTGTACATGTTTAGCTAAATGAATAAAGATATTTTGATTTGATTTGATTTGATCTGATGTTAAATAATACCGCCGCCCATGGACACTCTCGATGCCAGAAGGCTCGCCAGTACGTTGCCAGCCTTTCAAGAATTTGTACGCTCTTTTCTTGAAGGACCCTAAGACCCTATTATAAAAGTCTTCTGATTTTTTATACGAAACGATTGGTGATATAGTTTGAAGGCTTTAAACTATAAATCGAAAGCGTAAAATGTGCGAATATTATAAACCGAATCGTGTGTCAACGATCAAAACATCTTGAAAGCTAATTGTATTAACGAGTGAATAGTTTGATTGGGGCATAGCAGGAATTCGGCTACAACACAATTGTAAGCCTGTTATTTGGCATTAAAATAGTGGAACGATAATTACCAGCTATTTTGTTAGTTGATGTCGAGTATACATCATTACGCTCCCATTTGAACACTCATATTATAAGAGACCAATATTTGTATTATTTTATCCAAATTTGTTTCTTTATGTGTGAAACAAATGTACAAGAATTTCCAGTCCCTATTGTTTTAGAGGCTTACTGTTATCAATTTTCAAATCTGATAAAAGAGTGAGGACCGAAACCTTTGTTGAGATATGGGCCTTAGATTTTGTATCTGTTTCATCATCGTTTTTTAATGTAATAGGCAAAGGTGGGAGCCTCCTGGGCCAGACACACGCCAATCGAATTTTTGGGTCTGTAGCAAGACGGTCTTTTCACGATGTTTCCTTCATCGTTCGAGCGAATGGTTAATGTGGCACAGCGGGAATTCGAACCTCAGGAACGAGAGTCGTACGTTGAAGCCACTACGCCCAAACTGCTCTAATTTTTTAATCGAATATTTTTTTTTTACAATACAATACCTTCAAAATAAAGAAGAACCATGTTTTATATCTATAATTGATTCTTTTGTAATCAATATATATTTCGCCCGTTCTTATTTGAATAAAAACAAAATTTACTTTTTGCCGTTACTGTTATGTGTATTGGATACAGGATAAGTTTTGCTAGCGACCAGTCTAAAAACGTTCTAAAAAGTATTCAATTCAAACTATCTAATATAGTTAATTAAAAAACCTAATATTTAAGTATACTATATCAACTGCTAGACTGCCTAAATTCGGCTCATTAGCGCAAATCCAGCGAATAATTATCCCGTAGCTTCAAAATACATGAATAATGAAAGGGGCTTATCTTCAGTGGATAATTTCATTAGAACTTACTTTACAGCGCCGACGTTGATTGATAACGAGGCTATAATATATAGGTATTGTTAGGAATAGTATAAGAGATGTCGAATAAAGTTTTATCCATTAAAATTTAGATTATCAATTAGCACTATTTACAAGTTTGGAAGAAGATTTAAAATAGATTAATGTAACTATCGCTAATATCAATTTGGTCAAAGAACAAAAGTTATAAAGTAAACGTAAAGTTAATCGAAATACTTAATAATTATAGAATTATCAAATTACTTGATATTAGAATACACACTTAATCTTTGGAAACTATTTAAGAAATAGGAAAGTAATTATATCATTGTGTTGGACGTTGAATTCGGTTAATGTACTAGATTCCTCTATCGCAGAATAATTACCAGTAGCATATTATTTCTACGAATCAAAGACAAGGATGAAAACCGCATGTACTATTCAATCATTAATTTTGCATATTGCAATACTAAGAAAAGGTGCGAAGGCATATATACAACACACAAATTGAATAATTAATAAAGTAAATATAGCCTTAAATAATTACAACTAAGATTCCTGGTGTTGTCCTTACTGTATTTCCATTAATACAATTACAATTAGTAAATTTTTTTTTATATTTTTTTCTTATAACGCTGATACAGCGATTTAATGTTACAGAGTAGTTTATATAATCCCAAAAAAAATTATAATAGTATCTACGAAGCAGACGCACCACAATTATTAAAGTTCAAAGTACTTTGTATCACATTCGAAAAATCATTTTTTTAAATGACACTACGCTTCTTAAAGAAGTCGTTCGATATGTCAACGCAAAGTATTCCAATGCTGGCTGTGGCTTTAAGGAGAGTGTTTTCGAAAAGAGGAATAGCGACAAAGGGTGTTTTTTTAGCGGAAAACGCGCAAACTTGTGTCTTTTTGGGGTTAAATTGGACTAGGTTTAGTCTGCCCCAGTCAGAGACTCCACGTAGTAGAGTTTCTACTTCGGACACAAGTTGGTTCCGGTACTCATCGACATCTGCCCGAGAAATACTTGCCCAGCCAGTGTTAAGAGTGTCCCCAGTGCTGTCCTCCGCATAGCAATGAATGTTGCTAAGTTGCAACATATCATTGATATGCAGAAGAAACAGGGTCGGGGATAAAACACAGCCTTGTGGGACCCCAGCGTTCACGGGTTTAAGGTCGGAACATGCTCCGTCGATGACGACCTTGATGCTCCGATCGGTCAGAAAGCTGGAGATCCAATCGCATAAGTTCTCGGGAAGGCCATAAGCTGGAAGCTTCGAGAGCAGTGCTCTGTGCCACACCCGATCGAAGGCTTTCGCTATGTCCAAACTAACCGCTAGAGCCTCCCCCTTGGACTCGATTGCCTCCGCCCATCTATGCGTAAGGTATACAAGAAGGTACGAACCGAACGACCACGACGAAAGCCGTACTGAGAGTCACTTATCAGCTGATGGCCCTCCAGATACCTCAAGAGCTGGCCATTAATAATGGATTCCATTATTTTGGAGAACAACGAGGTTATCGCTATTGGGCGATAGTTGGACGGATCAGAGCGATCGCCTTTTTTAGGGATCAGATGTATCGAAGCGATCTTCCAGCACTCCGGGACAGTGCCAAGCGAGTACAGGTACTGAAAAAGACGCGTTAAGACCGGAGTCAACTCAGGAGCACAAGTACGCAGCACAATTGGAGGAATACCATCCGGCCCGCTCGACTTATGTATGTCCAAGGAGGATAATGCTTTGCGGACAGCACGTTGCCGGAATGTAACTTCCGGCATCGAAGAATCACACCGTGAAATGGTCGGTGGTGATCTCCCCGAGTCATCCAAAGTCGAGTTGGACGGGAAGAGACAGCCTAAAAGGTCGGCCTTCTCCTTCGCAGTGTGGGCCAGCGAGTCATCCTCCCTGTGCAATGGTGGAATGAAGGGCTGACAAAAATTCCCTTGGACAGCTTTGGCGAGAGACCAGAAGGCTCGAGTCCCCGAAGGGAGTTGGGCCAATCTCTCGCAAAATCTGGCAATGTGCTCTGACTTTGCCTTAGTGATTTCCCGTTTGAAGGACCTGGAGTTATATGCTTTTTTGAGTTCGAGAGAGAGAGTCTAAGTGCAGAACTCCACCAACCAATACCAGTACCAAAAATGCAGCAAAATTTCTATGAAACACATATACTATTTAGTATTCTACGTCGAATAGGTATAAAATCTTTTACGTATATTACGTATTTTAATATATCATCTCTTGAACTATGGCTCAATTCTCTTGTTTTATGAAATATGGCTTTATTCATTGACACTGATGGTAATTTATCGAAATGTCAGCGACACCGGCCGCTCGCGGTTTTAACTCAACGTCTAGCTGATCGGTTTGAGCGAAATGTAGTGAGTATTGACCCCCAACGACCTTTAAAATTAATTATTGTAGAGATAAATAAGTGGGTGAAACCTTAAATTGTGTTATTAGAATGATGTGGAGCTTCAACACCGGCACCTAGCCAATTATGAACTTGTAATATAAAATGACTGGACATAGTAATTGAAACCGCCGCCCATGAGCAAAGCCAACACAGTCGTGTAGCTGGCCATTAAAGAAAATCTCCGCTACGTAGCTAGCTCTAGATATTTATTGATTTAATTCCTATTTTTATAATAACTTAATACATTAATACAATAGAAAACTAAACTTAAAACAAAATATAAACATAACAAGTTAAAAACCTATAATCTAAACCATTTTATAACTAATTATATATTGTATAGAAATATACCTAACAGACAAATCACAAATACAGGTTGTTTTTTTGTTTGAATTACACATACAAGTTATAATTGTAAAAGTGTCCTTAAATTGCTTCACAGATAAGGAAAAAATGTTATTAAAGTAAGAGTAAAAAAACTACTTATACCTACCAACTACTTATAAAAGTACTTATAGCAACACTCATCAGAATTTATTTATAAAGCAGCAATCATAAGACTACATACATACACATCTCTTAAAGGACCTTCATGTTGGTTCGGAAATTTCTCGCCTTACAGTTAGTTCGAGTGCATCTTGACCTCGAGGTGCTCTGGGAGAAACTTTGACGTGTTACCACATTATTAACTATGCGAAGAATTAATTTTAGAACTGTAACTACTAAAGATACATGTAAATATTTTCGCCAAAACCTTACCGAATTATGTTATTATTAAAATAATGAACACAAGTTCTTACGCATACTATTGAGATTCCTTGCGGAGTATGTGCAAAGTGAGTTTCTTTAGTATATGTCTCTCAGTCCACTACTTAGCGTAATATAGAGTGTTAGTAAATCTATTAACTTAAAAAAATAATCTTTTGTAAAGTAGGTTTACGGACAAAAGTTTAACCTCATAAGAAAATATTGACAAAAAATTCCATACTTTTATAAATTGATTCAAATAATTATCACTAAATTATCATTATTTAATATAATACATAAGTTCTTCCATTCACTTCACTTTCTAAACAGTTGATCAAACAGTTCATGTATAGGTTGTGCGCTGCTGCTGTCTCTTTTGCACTCCTCAGTTACCGCATCGTGTGGTCGCGCTCTTATGAGTGAAAGAGAAATATATGCGTTACAAGCCAAATGCTCAGTCCGATCGTACCTCTCTATCACTTGTTCCGCGCTCTCACTTACACGCTCAGCTCAGCAAGTGGAATGTGACAATGAGTTATGTTTTTTCGTGCGTGCAGTCAGTGTTCATAGATCACTTAAACGTTATAATGTCGAAAACCAAATGTCACAAACGTTCGTTGTAAAAAAATTATAATATGTCCAAGACGGTCCAAGATGAAAAAGAGTTGGATTGTGATAAAGTATTTAAGTTAAAATTTACAAATTTCTGGGTTTAGGATTTAATATAGCTTTTTATTTTACATTTAAAATAATATTGAGTATTACTTATGGAATGGTTAACAGTTGTTTTAGAAATGTTTACACTTCTACTATACCTTTTTGGTCATTAGATGCTGGTCATTGGAATAATTTCTCCCAGTATACAGACAGTGTTACGTACCTACTGTTAATATAGTGCTCATTTAGCGTGTATTCTGCGTGTTTAATATTGTTGACGCTGGATAATGAGAAACTTAGTGTGTATACGTAGATAGTGAACGTGTAGAAACGTCGAGAACGAACTGCCATAAAAAGTCGTAGAAGTACTTTAATTCCTTGGTTATCTTTTTCCTGGTCTGGTCATCTCTAATAATAATAATAATAAAGCCTTTATTGTTGTAACAAGCTTAATGTTTGTTACATAGAGTAATTTCGAGTGCCTAAAATTAATTTACTTATGACTACTAAAAACACATTTTGACTATTAACTAGTGTTCACGCCATCCAATTACCTAAGGTCCTCTCTGTCCACATTTTCTGTCCTAACCGCACCCGTTCCTTAAACACCACTCTGTCTCTTTTACAATATTAAAGTGTGGAAGGAGGGGGCCATTCTACATGCGCCCGCGCTTCAGAGAAGCCTAAACCGCCGACGCGAGGTCACGCGTGTGCTTACGCTTGCGCTCTGTGTGATTACGCTACCGCTTAGCTTACAATTCTATTTCTGGTCTTCTCCCACGGAGACTAGTGAAGAGACTGAGGACTATAGGTGAGTGGTGTTGCCAATATTTTTACACCGCATTCCACTTGCCCCTGGGCCTACTTTTCTTGGTCTCCGCCGCAACAATTAGAGTTGAACTAATGTACTAACAGTTTCAATATCTATTGATTATCGGCAAACTGTAGTTCAGTTACAACTTGTCTTCCGACAAAGGCCTCCTCTAAAGCTCTCCAGTCTTTCCTCATTTTTGTAGTGCGAGTCCATATTGAATCCGCTATGTTCTTAACGTCATCCTCCCATCTCTTAGCCTGACTTCCTCTATGTCTCTTTCCGTCCGAAGTATCATTCTGTGATAAGTTTTGTCCATTTTAGTTGCTTTTCTCTCATAATAAAGAATTTGCCCAGTTCTCTTTGGTTGAAACAAATAAACAAAGGAGATAAAGTTGTTCAAATAAATACCTACAATAACGACAAAAGAAGTGGAATGTTCAATACTAAACTTTTCTTTATATATCTAGATAAATGACAAGTATCCTTCCAATCTTAGTATGGATTCTGCCCGTGTAACGATGGTGGCGTAGAGGCATTCTAATGTAATAATACTAAAACTTAATTAATCAAACCTTATTCTATTGTTGCATTATTTAAGGATGCTGTAAATAATCCTTCTTTAAGAGTGTTTTTGCGACCACCTTGTTCACCTTCTGATTCCACATCGGCAATAAGCAAGTTTGACTATGTAAATAGTAAATGGCAACTGTAAATGACTCGGTCATAAATCTCAAAAAGAGTTCTGTGGTGAAAATTTGCCTCCAGTACAGTTTGATAAATTCACACGCTATTTCTATTTATATCCACAACAATACACGTTTTACAGTTAGTTTTCTTCTCAGATATCTAGAAAAAAGTCCACATAGTATAATATGTCAAGACAGATCTTAAAACTCTAATTTTATGTAAGAAAAAAAATAGAGAAGTTACACCGACTTTGAAAAAGTATTTTTATCGTGTTAGTCACGTTATTTTTTTGCATTAATATCACAAATTGGATATCGATGGGGATCCTTTAACATGCTTATTAAATGATTTTCAAAAGTCGTTATCAGGCTGTTGTCATGATGGCTTCGCATCGGACTATGTCACCATGACATCCAGCATAACTGCCAAATCCTGCCAGATCAAGTAAAGGTCTGCTCCTAGACGAAAAACCAGACAAAGTACTCTATACTCGGTTAGAAAAAAAAAGTTTTCATGATGATAGAATTTGCGCCAAAAACTGATACTGCGTATTTAAAAACTTTAAAACAAAAATTTTACAAAAAAATATCAGTAAGTGGTCAGACAGACTAACTCATACACACGTAAACACGTCACATACGTAAGCGTATGTACGTGTTACGTGTTACTTACCAATATTTACTTAGTATACAGGCCATCATGGCATTTCCTTCTTATTTTCATTTGGATACGTTTTTTTATAAAAACCGTATCTAAACAAATTCATTAAATAAATTATTACTGTGAAATCGAGAATTGTTGCTTGCAAAATATAAAAAGCAAAACGCCAATTCATGGTAGACAAAAAACACTCAATCAATCTCAACAAAGATATATTAGGCGAGAAATAAAGCCGTAACTTTGATACAGTGCCAAAATGCAGTGTTACTTAGATTAATTAGATTAGACAATTTATCAAAATATATTTAGTGAGCAAAAACTACTGGGGCTAAATCAATAGATTTTTCCTTAAAGGCGTGGGTTTGCAAGCGATTTATATGATATCAGAATTATTTATTAAATATTGAACATATAATCCCAACAAAAGTATTTAAATTTTTATATGCTCTTTTTAATTATCGCTTAGTATTGCGACAAAACAAACAATGCAATAACTTAACAGAAAAAATATTTTTTTGATCGATTTAACTAAGAATGGCAAAAACAAGGAAATTCTATTATTTATGTTTCTCGTTTCGTACCTACTTTTTACCATTAATGTATATATAGTTGTATATTTTTAAGGGAATAGCAAAAAAGTTAGTCAACGTCACAGAAGACCGAAAAACTGGCAGATAGGTATCTGCCAGTTTTTCTAAAGTTCTAAGTCTAAGTTTCTTTCTAGGACAAAGGATTAGTTTAGCTATTCAAAGGGGGAACCCTGCCAGTATTTTCAGTACTTTGTCTAAAGGGACTCCTTTTTAATAATGTATTTTTTTATGGTAGGTTATTGTTTTTTGTTATATGTATAAATTTATGTTAGAAGTGTTGTGGTATTTTTAATCTTAAAGATTGAATATGTAATTGATTTATGTTTATAAAGATTAAAGCTCTTTGACTTCATTGTGCTATTTTGACGTCATTTTAGCAAGGGTTGCCTGTCAGAGATCACGTAGCGCTAAAGCCCGTGGTACAGCTTTAATTAAACTGACGTGTATTATATTTATTGTTATCTTGTGTATAAAGAACTATAAAAGAATAAAACAATAAACAATGTTTGATTACGCTAACAGAAGGACCGCAAACTCTTATAACTAAGAGACTGCCTCATATGAAGATAATAAACAACGTAAGGCAAATAAGTGCGCACATAATGGAGTTACCTCTCCCTAATATTTGATAAATTCTTCAATAACAGGTAAAGGGAATAATATTATATTTATGCCTGATTGGTTCATGTAACTTAATAAATTAATAACTAATATTTTACTTTTGGAACAGTTATGTACTAGGCATTGTTATTTTCTAGTCAGTCTACTTTTGATTTATATACAAGTGTTATTTGTTTGCGACAAAATTAACTTAGTCTAGTAATCTAGACTATAATATAATCCGACGAAGTCCAAAAGCGGTGTTTTTGCTGAGCTACGAACAAAGGATATAAGCAATTTAATTATATTGGATTCTTTGTACGTTAGAAGCAGGTTCCTTTGAAAGGTCGCTCCGAGTTCCAATTTAAGGAAATTGCGTCTCCAAAGATGGCGGTTAAACGTCGCATCGTTTATTTGATTATCTTGTGGTAGTGTTTAAGTTTAGTCAATCGGATGCGATTGTATGACAATCTTTTTGTTTAGTGCATATCCGCTTTTCTCAGGAAGTAGGAAAAATATGAAAGACTTTATTTATAACTGTATGCGTACGGAATGTGTATTGACTGTATAGGCCTGGTAGCTGTGAGCAACTGTCCGCCAACAGTCACAAAACCCACGGATGGTTTGGTGGTATTACCGTTTCCACACTTCTGCACCACCGTTGGATATATCTGAGACATGTTTGGGAAAACTGAAGAATGAATGTAAGATTTCGTTTTTTCATAGCAATATAAATTGTTGGTAGATTAAGGTTTAATATTGAGGTTAAGCTTTTGTTATGTATTATAAATAAATTTCAAAAAATGGTTTGTACCATTAGAATATATAAACTATATTTTATCCGTTGTTTTGATCGATTGATGTTAGAAAAATTTATAAAGTTTTATCTAAAGGACGTCTTCGTCAAATATTTATATCAAAGCTTTTAGCTTTATGTTATTAAAAGCAACAAGCGTTTCACGTCAAAAACATTTATTTTCTTCTTCTTGCTAGTGAGTATTAAAGCACTAAAAAAACGTATTACAGTTGTGATTCACAATCTCAGATAGAAAACAATCTGAGATTGTGGATTGACAATCGATCGATCTCCTATCTGCATCCCAATAATGAAACCCTACAAAGACGATCCATTTTTGTCGACGAATAGAATGCTATCCCTTCCCTCTTTGTCGTTCCATTTTTCCGAGTTTACACTCATATTTGTAATCAATGTTAACCGAATAAAATTTAAGATAGGAATTGCACAGTTTAGAACTATTACTTTTATAGAAAGGTTTATCGGATATCGATATCGATCTGACCTACCACGGACAGCTTGTATCGACAGATGGCTATTACAATCCGTAGATTGGTTGTTGGCGCCTTTTTTTACAACATTTGGATTGAGATTACTATCTAAGATGGTGAAAAATGGATTGAGATATGTTATTGGGTTTGGGCATTAGCCATGGTGCACTTAAGTTTGACACTTGACAAACATTAAAGAGTGAATTCGGGAGGAGTTAAAAGACAAAATAGTGCAAATTCAGAAAGCGGCGGCTTTCAAGTGAAATGAATTAAGGAAAGGGCACAGCAGCTGTTTCCGTCGACAGATGTTGTCACACCTGTGTCAAATTGCAATGCGACTTGTTAGGTTTATACTGTTTTCACTACACGTCTCTCTTGGGCTTAGCAGAGCTTTAATACCCATTTGCACTAAACTAAAGGCATTAAGATCTTCGCTTTGAGTTCCTATTCAGACAGTACAATAAGGGAATAATTACTAATACATTACTGTCCTATTTCTAAATTAGGAGTGAAAGTGCGTATCCTGATAGGTTGGCAACGCACTCGCTAACTTCGGCGTTGCAGGGATCCATGGGCGGTCACTTCACTCTAAGTAATCCGCTTGCTTGTTTACCTCCTGTCATAAAACCTAAATTCTTTTAAATGTTAACATTAACACAGATTCACAAGAAATGTATTAGATTTTTATTTAAAATAGATATTTTAGTTATTAATAGTTATTTAGTTTTTCCTAGGACATTTAAATTAATATTATTAGAAAATTTCCCTCGCTAATGGTAAGACATATATTATATAATATTTTTTTCATTTCATTCCTTATATGCTAAACATAAAGTAAATATACCTTAAGTTATATTATAGTATTTAATCGCAATCTATGCTTAACATCTATCAATTACTTAGAAACAAAAACTATTTTTTTTTATAAATCTTGGCGTTCTCTAGCGATGACACATTGGACCCGCTATATTTTTTATATCGTCTTCTAACTGCCAAACTTTTTTTCGTTTCGTGGTTTACAGTTCTATTAATTTATTGCTTGTTTATTTTTAGTTGTCTATACATTATGGATGCGTTTTTAATTCTGTATTTAACACTGCTTAATTTTATTTAGATTTTTGGCTTTTTACTCCTGTTATAGTTACTTGCTTTAATATTGAATTTTTATCTGTTTCCCAGTTATTCTTTTAATGCCCTGGTCTAACGCCCGTATAACAAATATAGAAAAATACACATATTGATAACTTTAGTGTTTTCCTTCAATGTTATTTCCTTTTGTTTGATAACCTCACCCTGTGACCAGCTACGTTTCCAAATGATGGCTTTTCTTCTCTCTACTTCTGTGACGCGTCAATCGCGTGATTGGTAAATCAGTTGACGTTTGTTTCCCGCGCTGCGATGCGATGCGCTAACTTTCCCCAACTCACTTGTTTAACGCTCAAGAAGCCGGTATCTGTACCCGTCTTACCGTTTTCTACAGCTAACTATTACAAGTAAGACTTAGTCGTCTTCAAAACGCTAGTGGTTCATATACGTTTTGCGGACGTAACATTTAATCCTAGGTTAATCGAATTAAGTTCCTGAAGATAATTTCTATGATAGCAGAGAATACGGTCACCATGATATACAGCTCTTTTTATTATATGTGCATTCATATTTTATTTGTGGCGTACAAATGTATTTCTTAATAGTAATGTTCAAGGCGGCCACAAATTTTTTTAAAGTCTACAAACCTAAAGATATTTATTTACTTTTTTGGATAGTTTGTCGGTAGACATAGATGTCCACGTCGTTGAAAACGTCAGTATTAAAGACGTTATAAAGTGGATATAAAAATGTATAATTACTTCATTTAATATAATGAAAATAACTAGAATAAAAACCATGTATATAATAATGAAATTAACATACTCTATTCCTTACCGCACACTTAACTTCAACAGTACTACAAACTGATTGCAGGAATTTCATACAAAAACGACCGCTTATTACTAGACAAAGCCAATTATCCCGTTCACAACGAAAATAATTGTATGAATTATCAAAACCGTAGCACATTGTTACAATCCGGTACGTAGTTGCAAGAATTGCCACCATTAAAATAAGCTTTAAAATAATCCCCAGTAGTTCTAAAGAAATAGTACTCGGAACGCTTCTTGAATTTCGTTGCCAGATGTGCACTAGCAGTTGAATTCAAGTTGACTTTTTTAAGTTAGAATGTCGAATTGACGTTTATATTTTCACTAGTGTATTTAATGTAATATGCCGAAGGCTTACATTAGTTACTAGTAAGTGAAATAAGCGAAATGTATTAAATCACAATGTTGACAATCACAACTAAGTAATGAATAAATATGCTATCAAATGTTTGCCGTTTGAGTACTGAAGACCAACTACATACCCGATTGAGGATCTAAAACCTATACTCCGTAAACGCCGACACAATATACCTAGAATCAGACACCCGAGAGGCATATGCTCTTAAGTTGAATACCTAAAGTGAACTATGTCTACAGTCCTGTATCGGCATCTCTGCTTTTGATTGTTTTTCTTCGAAATCGCAATAAATCTACCCAAATGGTGCAACGGTTAACATCAATGGTAATCTTGAATACTGATTAATTCTTTTGAAATACAGATAAAGGTATCAGAATTGTACTCTCATATTTGGCACAATAAAGTGCGAAACCATGGACTCGTAGTTCACAAAGCAAAGACGCAATTTGCTAAAATGTTTATTATAAAGGAAGACCCGCAAATGCGGCGTACAAAGGGATCTGAAAGTTTGTTTATTATTTCCGCTTGAGGTCGCCCCCAAATATTGGTTCACAATTGTCAAGTGAAAATAAGCTTTGTTAATATTTTACAATCAATTCATTCCAATTCATTTTCTGAGACTTTGTATTGTTGATATTGTTATTCTTTAGACTCATAAAACGAAAGGAAAAATATGGGTAATATACATAATTCATGTCGCATATATGTGATTGTGTGGTCCTGTCGACCAATCTCAATCAAGCGCTCCATTCTTTCGTCCGTTGTTTTACACTCTCACCACCCAATACTTTATAACTAGTCTAGCCATATGTTCTGTTACAAATAAAAATGCGTTTTTTTTTTTCAAACTTTTTAATTATTTTAAATTTGAACGTAAATTATTTCAGAACTTCTTTCGCTTTTGCGCCATTTAACATATTTTTTAGTGTTCTTATCGAATATTTATATTAAATGGGTTGTTAAAGAAAATAGTATTGCAGCGATCGCCTTGCAAGACTAGTCTTGTAAAGAGTCTATGGACCAAGCAGTGGCGAAATTTCATTTGGAGACTGTGCGTTAATCCATAGATACGTGGCCTCTATAAAAATATATATAATATAATATAAATAGAAGGACTCTATAAAAGCCAAGGGTGGCCATTTCGAATAGGAAACACGACTTCATAAAAAATATTGCATATTAATTTATAACAGAACTTATAGCTGGTATGGTATTTAATGGGGTAAATAAAACACATATTATTGTAACAATTGTAATCCAAAATAGCTATATCTTGACTGTAAAGAACTTCTAGCGTATCGCCTCCTTACTTTCAATGAGTCGCTGTGTAGCATTCGTTCGGGACTTGTCCGTGGGGATATTAGATCTGGACACCTGGAAAAAAATACAATGTATACAGGTAATAAGTACTTTATTATTAAAGGTATCAGCTTTGCGTTTACCTTAAAGAGTAAAAATTAGAGTCATCTCAGTCAGAGTACGAGATTTTACGTTCCCGTACGTACGTATACTTAGCGCTAAATCCAACCTCTAAATCTCGCTACAAATAATATTTAAGGAATTCGTTCACAAAGTGTTTAAAGTTTTAAAAACTTCACTTTTTATTTTTAATTAAAGGACGTTTTCACTCAGAAAATAGCATCTTATTGTTTTTAATCATTAAAATAACAATGAGCACAGAGAAAAGCATTTGAATTTTTAATTGTATTTATCCAGAAGTTAAAAAGTCGACGAAGACTTTCTTATAAGAGTGTTGTACACTGTAGTGTACAATTAAAACTGTAATATATTATGTACTTCTCGTATGATATTGTGTCTGATTATTAAAATATTATGTTCTTAGAACTTATGAATATATGAAAGTAAAATTCATAATAAGAAATCAAGTGGCACTTAAAATGTTTTTTTTTTATATCAGAAATACGATAAAAGTGTGTCTATGCTGTAGACGTAACAAATAGTACAAAAAAAGCTTAAGTCAAAAGCTAACACAAATTAATATTGTTTTATCTGTGTTACCATATTTATAAGAAATTATGTATCTATTTATGTGTCATCAGCATACCAATTGTAAAAAAAACTATCATAAGTAGATATATATGTATAGTTTTAGTATTATGTGCACACGCCTTTATCCCTAGAGACAAAACATTTTCTTCTAATGAGAGCTAAAATGCAACCCATCAGCTTGATTCAATGTGACCCAAGGGCTGATTATGCAAATTGAAGATTTAACAAATGACTAACATAAGGATCTATGCATTTGGCAATTTTGTCTTAAGGTTTATTCATATTTATTTATACTTACTTCTCTAATACGATTCAATTAACATAAGTAACTCAGACACTCCACCTTATTCATGTTTTTTAGTCTGAAGTAATACATAAAACCTCAATAGTAATTATAAAAGTGTATTATATATGATACAAAGTATAATTAAAAGAATAATAATAATATTCATATTTACGACCTTCAGTGCTAGTCATTTGTCACGATTTTCTGTAATACTTTATTTACAACCTAAATTATTTAAAGAATAATACTTTCCAAATAACGGGTGAATCCAAGTTTAATAACTGTTTAAATTTTATAGGGCTCTTATTAAATATGATAATTTTCCGAAATAAAATGACGTACCACAAAAGATAGTACACATTAGTTAAAAAAAAAATTATTTGCAATAAAATTAGTAAATATTATTCTGGATGAATAAAAAAAACCCACAATTTATAAGTAAAAGTAATAAGTTATTTCTATGTTAGTTTTTCAAAAGTTATTAGAGGAATAAAATCTGATAACCAACTAACTTATTTCGTCGTAAGTAAAGTTCCGTATTAAAATACTAACTTATATATTTCCTTTGTTATAAAATTATCATTCTTGCATCGAGCTGACCACTGGGTCCAGTACTTGAAGCCTTCGCGATGGAAAATGTTCACTGCGCACGCTGTGTCATCCCGTATGTCATCGTCTAGCAAAGCTACAGAAAGAAAATAACAATTAATACGTTCTGTTTTACGTATTTCTATATATTCTTAATTTGGCAACACCATAATAGAGGAATTTAAAGGATTTCAATCAAGATTAATAAACAAATTCACATTGTATAAATTACAAAGTATATGAAAATGTTTTATATAAATACACGTATATTAAAATTCACGAATATCATTTTGCGACGGAACGACAAATAAAAGCCTTATTTGATCGCTATTCTACTTCATGGCACCTTGGAGCATTGTTGAGAAGTACCAATTGTTTTTACTTCGACACAATAGGAACGTAGGAGCTATTTTGGTAGTCATTATGAATGCTTGGAGTATTAGTAACACAAAAATTATTAATACTAAGATGACAGCATTTTGGTTAATGAGGTGCCCTGATGAAAGGTCAATGCTCTGTCGATATGAATACGTTCAAAAGGTATTGAAGCACAAAGAGCATTGGTTTCATTGAAGGTTAGGGACTGGACATTGATAATTTAATATATTTCACGTGATTACAAGTTTATTTATCTATACACAATTCAATTGCAAAATACTCGTGGCTGATTTTCAAAATTTTCTACAACTGAAAATTATGATTGCAATTATTAAACTTGTAATAAAAGTAATACAAGGTAACTTAAAAGTATACATTACATATTCAAAAACACAACTCTCTCATTTAAATGTGGTGACGTGAGTTATGTCACCTGTATGTTTTTAATAGATTCATAAATTGTAACAACATTCTGACAATGTCCAATAGGTCGACTTATATTCTTTGTAGGTGTACAGATGTGTCACATTTAAAACTCCAAAAATAAGTCAAGTTAGTTTTTTTTAAGTGAAACTTTTTTACGCACGCTTGACTTGGGGAATAAGCATGCGAACGCGTGACGTAATCGTTACGAAAAGTGTGATCGGGCAAGTCGAACGGAAGTTGAGTGGGGGATATAAGCAAGAGACAGCAGTGCACGCGCACATTTTCTTTCTCTCTTCCTCTCATAGCCAAATACGTTCCGTTTATCTAAGCACACTGCAGGCCTATTGTTTGTATCACAGTGTGGGAGCAAAAGAGAGCAGTGCGCGCGCACATTTTCTTTATCTCTTTCTCTTATAGATAGTAAATAAAAAAATAAAAATATATATATATATATATATATATATATATATATATATATATATATAAATATATATAAATATATATTTCAGTCAGTAGTTCGTTTGCGAGTTTACTAGCGTTACGCGAACGGTGGTTCTTTGGTTATTTTTCGTAATACTATTTCGTTTTGAACAATTTTATTAATTTATATTTTGTACAATACATTCAATATTCTACGTTTAAAGTGAATAAAACTCATTTCAGAGTTCATGTTTTGTGAATTTTCGGGTAAATAATAACAAATTATTATTGGAAAGAAGTAAGAAAGAAAGAAGTTTCACTTCAGTCGTGTGGTCATGAGCACACTCGTGTTTTTTAATCCAGCGTCGCAACTGTTAGTTATTAACGATTAAAGCCAGTTGACACCCAGCTCCAAGGAGTTTCAATTGTTTGAACATCCACAACCTAAGGGGGCTAAGTTATGGTAGGTAGTGTAAACACGCTTTGGTGTATCTCTGTGTTTTGTGTAAACTAAAAATAGTTTCTTAACTCAAATTATTTTACTTACATTGTTAGTGATGTACTAGTGTTGTTTTACATATGAATCGCTAATTTTTCCTCAATTATATCCTTCAGATACTAATAATTATCCCATTGTTGAATTTTATTTGTTGAAAACTACCTTCATCTTTTATTTCTCAATCAACATACATTATTATCATGGAAGAGCTAAAAAAGTCATTGATTGATGTGTCAGTAATGGTGTCCTCCAAAATGGATGAGTTCCAGCAGCGGCTTCTAGCAGCACAGGAGAGGTCTCCATCCCTGGAGCAAACACCGCTCACTAGGGAGTTTGAAGCTTTCAAAACTTCTGTTCTATTCTGCCTTAAGAATCTCCAGGGACAATTGGAAATTCTTTTTAAGGTGCAAGAGGAGCAGGAAATGCGCAGCAGACGTAAGTGCTTGTTGTTACATGGCATCAATGAAACAAAGGATGAGAACCCAGGTACAATAGCTAATATGTTATCCGTGCTGCTCAAATGTCCAAACATAAGTGAAGCTAGTTTTAGTAGATGTCACAGAATGGGCATAAGACGTGATGGCAAGCCTCGCCCAGTACTAATTAAGCTACGGGAACATTGTGACAAGGACAAGATTTGGTTGGCTAAGACTGGATTAAAGGGGACCGGTATCACCTTATCTGAGTTTCTGACCAAAACCAGGCATAATTTGTTTATGGCAGCAAGAAGGCGGTTCGGAATAAGCAAGTGTTGGACCAGGAATGGCCACATTTTTGTTATTGATGCTAACGGTGAGCGACGCCGTGTCAATTCAATAAAAGATGTTGATGCGGCTCCTGCAAGCACTCCACCCTCTACTAACGATACTAAGGCAGCATCCCCCAACTTAAAATCTCGAAACAGGAAGATTACAAAAAACTGATTTAAAGTGGGTTAGCTCAACTTCAAATTATGTTTCTGTTGCTAGCTGCACACTTAGCATAACTTTAAATTTGTGTCACATTTAGCAATTACCAACAACATTTAGTTTTAATAACTTGTATGGGTTATATTTGTATGTGATTTTCTTGTACTTCTATGTTCAATTTTGTTTATTTGTTAAGGCGATAATTGTTTGATTCTTTGACACTGTCACATTGGGATGTGTTCGTGGTACATGTAGAGAGTTTTATGTGTTAAACAGTTCTTTCTTTTAGTTTTCATTTTGTATTAATTTTTAAACTGATCATTGGTACATTGTAACCTTCAACTTTGTTTGCTTATTGTTTTTAAAGTCCTTAGCCCATTGACAGACTATAAGTATTAACATGAAACGTGACGTGACACTGTCAAAGGTTGTGATTGTCAGTTAATGACCGATTGTGTGTGTTTCCACAGATCATAAAATTATTTTTGTGATCTGTGGAAGTACATGATAGGAGATATCATTAGCTTTTACAATAAACTTTCAACTATAAACGATATATAAATTCGCTTGTTAAACTGTTTTTTTAGACATAGTTAAAATTAGTTTATTTAACCCTTTTAAGTTAAGTTAAGTTTGTTATTATTATTATTTTTTTTTTTAAGTGTGTGTCTATATTATCTTTTACGCTTCTAATATTAGCGGTTTATATAAGTTAAAAATTTATAAACTTAAGTACACCTATAGATAAATATAATTGTTAACACATGAATCACGATAGTGAAATTTCTGAATTTACATCGGTCTCTTCGTCAGATTACGATTCTTTTCATAGCGCTGAAATATCTCCCCCTCCCTTGCATTGTATCCTCACGGCTTTATTCAAAGACCAATCCAGACACTTTAATGTCGTCCATATCAATGCACAAAGCGTTCCTGCTCACCATTTGGACTTGTTGACAACCTTTGTATCCAACGAAATTCACGCTATCCTCATATCAGAGTCTTGGCTGTCTCCAGCCCTCTCCTCCATCAGCTATTCTATCCCCGGTTTTAACCTAATAAGAAATGACCGAGTTGTATGCGTGGAGGTGGCGTCGCTATTTACCTACGATCACACATCCCTTACACTATTGTCAATATGTCTACACAACCACCACCACCTAATGCATGCGAGCATCTTTTGATCGAGGTTATGCTCAGTAAAACAAAAATTCTCCTTGGAGTGTTCTACTCTCCTTCTCTCTTAGTCGACTATTTTGCAGGCTTTGATAATACTCTTGAAAGGTTTGCGCCTCTCTATAAAAACATAATAGTTATGGGTGATTTCAATACCTGCTTAATAAAAGACGACTGTCGATCGAAAAAGTTGCTCTCCATCACTGACTCTTATAATCTTCATAACCTGCCACTTAGCGCCACGCACAAAGTCCCAGGCTCCACTCCTTCCCTATTGGACCTTATATTTACCTCTTCTCCTGACCTAGTTACTAGTCATGGCCAACTTCCTGCTGTTGCCTTTTCTTACCACGATCTCCTTTATTTGTCCCTCAATCTTAAACCTCCCAAACTAAAACCCACCGTAGTTCTTAGGCGCAATTTTGCTGCGATCGACTCCGAGCGTCTGCTTACTGATGCAGCTAAAATCGACTTTAGCACGATTTACGAGTGTCCCACCCTCAATGGTAAAGTTGATCTTCTAAATGCCTCCATTACTAATCTTTTCGATATTCATGCCCCTTTGAGGCCAGTTAAACTCAAGCATTTACCTGCTCCTTGGCTCAATGATGAAATCAAAACTTTGATTAAACAAAAAAACCGGGCTAAAGCCAAGATGAGATCAGCCAAAACGGACAAGGATCGTGTATTTTACAAATCCTTGCGCAACCGTTGCAACACGCGTTGTCGGGATGCGCAGAGACGACACATTCACGACTCAGTGTCAAGTGGGGATCCCTCAAAAACATGGAAATTTCTAAAATCTCTGGGTGTCGGTAAGCCATCACGTACTTTCATATCTCCCGATATCGAAGTAAACAGCCTAAACGCCCATTTTACCTCTCATTCTACTTTAAGTAATATCGATCTGGATTTAACACTTGAGAATATATCATCTCTCCCTCGTCCTAGTTTTCCATCTTTCTCATTCGCTGAATTTTCTTGCCAGAACGTTGAATCTGGTATTTCGTCTATTCATTCCAATGCTGTTGGTTCTGACCTGATTGGTCGCGCTATGATCATACCTATTCTCTCTCTTTTACTTCCTGTAATCACACATATTTTTAATTTTTCCATTTCTACAGGTGAATTTCCTTCTTGCTGGAAGGATGGACTTATCATCCCTATCCCCAAAAAGGCTAATCCTAGTACTTTTTCTGATTTTCGACCCATCTCAATTCTGCCTTTTCTATCCAAGGTACTTGAACGCCTTATACATGATCAATTAAATGATTTCCTTAACAAAAATTCCATACTGAGTCCACTTCAGTCCGGGTTTCGATCTGGACATAGCACGACTACTGCTCTGGTCAGGGTGGCCGATGATATCCGCGAAGGCATGGACCACAAACAACTCACAATTCTCACACTACTAGATTTCAGCAACGCTTTTAATACTATTAATTTTGAAATTTTAATGGAGTTGCTTAGGTCTATAAATATTTCTTCACATGCTGTTAACTGGTTCTCTAACTATCTTAATGGGCGCCGCCAGTGCATTAAGACAAGCGATTGCGTATCTCAATGGAGTTTCATTAAATCTGGCGTACCGCAAGGTGGCGTACTTTCTCCTCTTCTTTTCGCTATTTATATTAACTCTTTAACGTCCCGTCTTTCAACTAATTTTCATTTATACGCTGACGATCTCCAAATCTACGTTCAATCAAGTCTCGATGATCTCCCGCAGGCCATACATTCCACAAACTATGAGCTGGCCAAGATAGTTGACTGGAGCAAAAATTTTGGTCTTCTAATCAATCCCAACAAGAGTAAAGTCATAATCATTGGCAGCCCCTATTTCACGACGAGAATTGATTGGGCCACTATACCACCTATACATATCAACGGTGTAACTTTAAATATTAGCCGTGCAGTTAAAAATTTGGGGGTCTTATTTGATCAAAACTTATCCTGGGAGCAGCATGTCAAAGAAGTTAGCCGCAAATTGTATGGTGCCTCTAGTATCCTCCGACGTCTCAGTAATTTCCTTCCCTTTAGTACTAAAACCTCACTGGCACAATCTCTCCTCCTGCCTTTACTGGACTACGCCGATTCTTGCTCCTCCGATATGAGCGAGGACTTGCTAAACAAACTGGATCGTCTCCAAAACTTCTGTATCCGATTTATTTTCGGTCTAAGAAAGTATGATCATATCTCTGCGTTCCGTAAGCGGCTAGGTTGGTTACCCATTCGACAGCGACGTGATGCTCATGTTCTCCATCTCCTATATTCCATCCTGTTCATTCCTAAAACTCCTTCTTATCTCAAAAATGATTTCAAATTTTTGGGTTCACATAACTATAGTTTACGCTCTTCCGAAAACTATATCCTTGAAATCCCATCTCACAACTCCTCTTTTCTTGGCGATTCCTTTAAGGTTTCAGCAGTTCGGCTATGGAATTCACTTCCCGTCACTATTCGCTTAGCTCCTTCTCTATCTTCCTTTAAATTTCTGCTGTATAAACATTACCTGTCCACGTCATATCACTAACTACTAACTGACGTAAGACCGATCTCGAATTGGATTGTCATGATTCATGTGCACTGTTTACTTTTTGTTTTGTTTTATGTAACTTGTATCAGTTTAGTTTATTTTTATTTCTTTTTGTTTCTGTTCAGTATGTTTCTTTTTTGTATTCCCTTTTCTATTTTTGCACTTCTTGCCTACCTTATCTAACATACTCATAGTGGTTTTTTCCTTTACTCACAGTGGTTGTCTGGAAGAAATCGCTCTAAAGCGATAAGGCCGCCAGTTGCTTGTTATTAAATAATGTTTAATATTTTCCTTTTATGTAATGCAACGAAGTGTTAATAAATAAATAAATAAACCTTTACTCGCACAAAACACATTTTTTGGATTCACATTTTATAGTAAACCAATTTCACTGTAGAAATTGTATGATTTTTAAACACAAATTATCATAAATACTACGACATATACTAGATTTTTAATAAAAGATAATATCTAGCTCAGCTTAAAGGAAATTAGTTTATCATCACAGTCTAGAAATTGTATTTGAACTACATTGTGGAAACCACTTCCCCCGTAATATAGTTAGCCTGGCTGCAATAGTTAGGCGACAGTTATTCTAACTATATTATATTATGCATAACGAGCAGTCGTTATTCATGCGATATTAGGTTTGAGGCACATCTTGGTACAGTGGCTAAATTATTCTGTAAGAACAAAACCGGTTCACCAATTAAGTTATTTATCTACTAAAGACATAATCTTCCATAACAGTCTCTGCCTTATTTCTTTTCGAAAGTGATTATAGCGAAAAAGTAATACTCTATAAACTACTATTTAAAAATAATTTCTTCTTACGGAAATATGGTTAATAAATAGGGAGTAAAAATAGGATGTCCTAAATTTTTTTCAGGGGTCAAACGGGCAGGAGGCTCACCTGATGTTAAGTGATACCGCGCCCAAGGACACTTTTGATGCTAGAGGGCTCGCGAGTGCGTACTGGCCTTTTAAGAATTTGTACGCTCTCTTCTTGAAGGACCCTAAGTCGAATTGATTCGGAAATACTTCAGTGGGCAGCTGGCTCATTTAGAGTATATAGTGTTCATATTGTGTTAGTTATATTTTAGTGGTGCATTTTATCCAATACATACTATAAATGCAGGTTGTTTATTTTTGACATGCCATCGCCGTTGAACATAATACAGTAACAGAAAAATGCCTCTAAAATAAAAAAAACCGACTTTTTAATAAGGCAAACAATATCTAGGTTAGATTAAGAATAACCTTATTTCTCATAAGAATTGCACACATAATTCAATTACTGAGAAACAATATATAAACTAAGATTAATAATTAGAGCGCACAGATGTACGTATATAAAATTACAAAACAAAACAGCAACAAAAATGTGGGTAGATATAACAAACTCGATCACTCAACCGAGCAAAACATGGATGTTCGGATGTTATGTTAGTAAACCTGAAAATAAAAAGATATTGTTTTCAATCCATTCCCAAATTTCATTTCAATAAACAGGCGACCTCAACTTGATTTTGAAAATAAAATACGACCAAAAAGCACTTGTTCACTTAGTATTTTACTAGTGGTACTTGACCGTTGTAAAATTGCCGCGAACGTAAAATGCGCTCCATAAAACTCTACAATAGACCTAGGAAAAGAAAGAGATTTTGTTTATACAAAATTGGCTCTTAAAATATCAAACTAAGGGCTAAATTCCTGTATGCCAGCAACTGTTGTCGAACCTTTATGCCTGAAGGAACTTACTTCGTTTATATTTTATTTGTTGCTTATAATATTACTATTTCGTACCAGGTTTTGATGTGCTAAGTTGCGTATGAATACAAAATTATATAATAAATAAAAAACCGCTAAACAAGCTTAGTCAAATAGCGACTTGGACATTGCAAAAGATGTGTGAAAGTTAAACGAAATAATATGGAACGTTTTGTTTCATTGTGTTTAGTGAAATGAAATTGTGTGCCGTGTCTATGATTGAACTTGAGGTGCTCAATGTCATTCAAACGTAACGTCCCATTGTTTTTTCTGTCGTTAAGTGTTGTGAGCAGTGTTGGCCTAGTGGCTTCAGCGTGCGACTCTCATACCTGAGGTCGTAGGTTCGATCGCGGGCTGTGCATCAATGGAAAGTCCATTGGTGCTTTCTAAGAGCGCATTAACATTTGCTCGATCGGTTAAGGAAAACATCGTTGAGGAAACCGACATGTCTTAGACCCAAAAAGTCGACGACGTGTGACTATTAGATTAAAAATGATCATTAAACAGATTCAGATTTCCGGAGACCTAAAGAGGTTGTAGCTCCACTGGTTTTTTTAGGGTTGTAATATTCGGCTTTTAGACGTCTTTGAATACAAAAACTCACATTCGCAAGCAACATTACACTCGCCACCTTTCTTTCCTTCACGACACCATCGGCTGGGAATCTGTAAACGAAAATTATAATTATGTAAATACTTAATTTGATAACGATATGATTTACTGTATTCCTTATGCATTTTCTAAGAAAAACATTCTTATTGTAAATTAAAAGATTATATCAATACTACTATGAATTAACTTGAAATACAATAAAACTCTTCGTATATGTATGAGACATGATTAATCGGTCATTGTAATCCCACTATCTAAATGTTATTATGAAAACTTATGTATAAGTTCTAGTATGTTTCAAGAAAACACTTTTTTACTGGTTTGACTTATATTTATTTAACATAATTTACACTTCCCACGATTGGAACGCGAAGCCATTGAAATCAAAAAACACGACAATTTCAATACAGAAGACGGCCTAAAATTATCAAACACCTGGGATCCAATAATATCCAAATTAAAATCTCAATACAAACAATCCGCGAAAATGGAGGACACCGTAAGCAATTTCTGCAGAAACCCTTCATCTTTTAGTCGATACCAAGTCCGGGAAAATAAATACAAATAATACATTTTTTTCTACAGCTGTGATACTTTTTTTGACATTCAACACCTTTTGTCTTCGGTTACCGTGACCACGCACACTGTAAAGTACTCGAAACGTCGGATAAATTAAAAATTATGTTAAATAATTATAAGTTTAGAATAATACATAGCTTCAATCCGATAAAAAAGTGTTTTCTTTAAATGTGTAAAAGCTATGTCAATAAAAGACAATACTATCTAGTATGTTTTCTACACTTGCACGTTCAATAACCTTCCACGGGGCAATATTTTAGCAACATTGTGCTCGCTTTTGTCAGTAATATTTTACATACGTATAATATATTCTTGGTTAGCCATGAGCTGGCTTCTGTAAATTAAACTTTATAATGTAACTTTTTCAGCAGGTTTAAAAAGAATAACCCAAAGCAATTGGATTCTAAGTCTAGACGTCGGCTTAGTTAGGAGCCGTCACTCGGCAGATAGAAATTAAAGGCCCGTGAAATGTCTGGCCTATTTTCACGGAGAAGCTTTACACGTCCCCTGAAGTATGTGAACAATATTCACTAAGATTCTCTCGCGGCCCAGATACATACACCTACGACCTAAAAACGCATTATGTTAAATGCAAGTACTTTTAAACAAGACCGACTGATAGACAAAAAACGTATTCTGGTACATTTAATACAGGAATCGTTATGCTGTATTATGGTTGGCCATAGGACAATCATAGAGCCTTGACAAAATTAATTAGTTGCTGATCTAATTTTACATATTTTTGTTTTTTTTTTTTGTTTTTTTAATTATACAAACTGTAACTACTACAACTATTATTTTATATTTATCTCACACACTGTTTTATTGTTTTTTTTATTATTCTTTAATGTATTAATTACAGTTTCGATATTTGTAAATATGTGAGGAACATGTATCTTTACTAACAATATAATATAGCTGTTTAATAGGTCTATTCTAGGAGTACATTGTCTTCACGTATAATTAATGTGTTACAAATATTGTAAATTCTATTTTAAAAGAGTAAGTGTGGAGTTTCTTGTCCATTCTTCTCCACCCGAACTAGAATCATCTTTTTATTTCATTTAACGTCAAAATTACCACTTAGGTGGTCTAATTGGAATAAATGATTTGATATCTGACAAACAATCTATAAAATACCGTTAAAATTGATGCAACAGTACAGTTTACCATTGAACTGTTGCATAACATAATTTGATAATCATAAAGTATATTTGGTTATAATACTGATTTTTATAATTGTGACCACACTTTGAATCAATTTCTTTTTAGTTTTTATAATTTAGGAATCGATGTATTTTATTCCTTAGTTTGTTATTCGTTATAAGAGCTTGTCACATTTTATCTTATATATTATTTTTCTTATGTACCAATGTATGAGCGTAGCGTTGGTAATAAATAAATAATATACCATGTATGATTATGATACCTGATATAATCCATAAAATTTCTTGCCACTCGGTGTAACGACAAAGGCTCTAGTATCTCGGTTACTGACCTTCTCAATCAGACATACCCCTGCAACATATAAAATCTGTTATCAAGTAACTATCTACCCGTAAAAGTTTTTCCGAAACGATAGGACTCAGGGGCCTTCAAGAAAAGGGCGCACCACTTCTCTAAGGGGCAACACACCCCCTAGCCCCCGACATTGCACCTGGGCGACGGTTTTAATTTTATTAAAAGTGACAACATGCTCGTTTTCCTATTAATTATAATAGGAGGCACTTTATTATTTAAAAAAAGCTTAAATATAAATAGACTTGGTGACAGGAATTTGCAAGTTATTATATTATATCGATTGTAACATTTTCTAATAATGTGATGAACAGGATAACATCTGAATTTATATGAAACTTCTATCACATAAATCCTTAATTTATAACTGATATAAACGCATGTATTTTATGTTCTAAAGTCGAGCGTATATAGCTTTATTTCAATGTATAATACGTTTTTACATTTAAATAAAGATTTTGAACACTAAATATTCATGGTTTTATTTTAATTTTATAAATTCATGCTTCGTTGCGTATATAGCTAGTCTATATATTTATATAATTCTACTGTGCGTGTGTATGTCACTGAACTTAAAAGATTTGAATGTATTTTAGTGTTTGTTTTTGTATTTAGATTCACAAATTATACCGGCAGATGGCGCTGCGGTCGGTAATAAGTTTATTTATCTATACAACAAATAAACAGTTGTTTTATATATAAATACTCTGTGCATGTGTTTGTCATTAAAGGCCAAACGGCGGGATAGATTTTGGAAATTCTTTGTGTATTTAAGTGGAGTTTACATTATTTGATTATTTCGTGTGTATGTAAGACGTGTGGACAGGACAGGTCTGTCAGATGCTGATATATAAATTTAGTATTTTGAAACAGATAAGAGGCGAACGATTTATAAAAAGATTATGAAATTTCCATTGAATTGTTTTCATAGATTGTTGAGTACCTTTCACAGAAACACATTTTCACTATATTACAATTTTGTACTTCCATATACCCAATAAATTATTTTTATTTAAAATTTGAAGTAATTAAGAAACGTATGCCAATTATATTAAAATGCATATATCGTTTGTAAATTTTAAAATCAATTCACTTTATATGAGTTATTTAAATGAGTTCGAGCCCGGCCTGACCTTTCTTGTGTTGTTTATTGTTTGACATTATGTATACCTACATTTGCCAGTATTGTATATATATTAGTGTAACAGGTATGACAAATATCACTTTTTCCTTGTATATTTTTTATCTAGACAAAATTTAAAAAGTGAGAATATGCACTATTACACTATACAGGAAGTACGTGTTAAACATTTATAATGAAAATTTGACCATGTTTGAATTCCAATAACGGGCCTAAGCATACATTTCTCCTCATTTTTCAATCATCCCTATAATGTGGGTAGCTTGCTGTACTTAAAACCGAAACAATTTATATTTACCCGGGACGCGAAACTTCGCCAGTACGCCATGCGCGTTAACACTAAGCTATAGAGGAGATATCAATACATACAATGGAATCTCATGACCAAAAAAACTTGTTAAATTCAAGGTAACTCGCAGCGGAACAAACTGAACTTTATACTGTGCATGTGATATATTATTAAACGTTATTTAATATGCTTACAATGTCCAAAAAATACATCAGTGGGCATTCCAACTTTGATTAATTCCCGCGCTAGCTTGCATCTTGTCTCAAATCGCTTAGCACTCACGCAAACAAACAAACAAATAATCACACATGCATACCGCATCACGATCGCTTACGTATTGACGTAAAAGTGCGCGCGCGAGGTAAATGTCAATGTCATATGACACGGAAGATTATAATTAGGGTAACAGTAGAATGTAATATTGTCAAACGGTTAATTCAAAACATTAACATATTTATTTTATAAACCCTATAATAACTTGCATTTACAAAGCGACTTATTGAATTAATTTTGTCTTAGAATATAAACGTACAATATACCTAACGTTTTTAAAATATATTTTTTTGTTATGATGACAATATTAAACCACAGATAATGACTATAAAATTAGTTTTTAATTAACTTCCCAGTATGGACGTGAGATAACAATCAAAACAATTTATGAAGTTATCACTATCTAGTAATCAAATTAATAAATTGTCTAAAATGTGTCTTGCAATATTGAATTGTTTTAGCAAAACTTATTTAATGAATCAGTTTTGATTTACAAAGAGGGGAATAAAATATCTATGTATAGGTAATGAAAATAAATGTCAAGACTCTGTAACCTTGAACTTATCAGATCTTCATTACCAATATATAACTGTAATAATCATCAAAGGCACTAATATTATCTATTTCATATATGTTCAATAACATGTATGAACAAGATTTTAAGAAACCCGTTGGCTGGCATATAAATAAATAAAAATGTTTGTAAAAGTAAATTATTTGTTCCTTCACAGAATATTTAGCTGTTCTGATGGATGAAGCAGCAAGAAACACACTATATGTTTCATTGTATGGAATTACTAAAGAAAAATATGTTTTATTATTTTAATGAATAATTTTAAACATTTATTATTTATGTCAAGGTTTTCTTTGAATTAGATATAGCATTAAAATATGATTAATATCTCAATCACGGAGTTCGGTGTGCCTCTTGGCAAAGGCCTCCTCCAACCCTTTCCACTGTTCTCTATCTTTTGCGACTCTATAGATATACTGGAGTGAAAAATAAAAAAAATTTAATTTAAACTTTATTTTATATATTATCAAAAAAATATATCTCAATAAAATCCAAGTGATTTATAATTAAAATGAAAGGGTATATTTTTTTTGCTGGTAGCCAATAATCTGTACTCCTTAATATTAGTAAGTTATTTTAATACTTACAATTACCAAGGAAAGTTTTATCGATTAGCGACGTTTTCATCAACTCAGTAGCAAGCCTACACCTTGTAAACCTCCGACATTCACAAATACCCAACAAGAGAAGCACTACGAATATTCTCATTGTTCAATTATCACGTATAATATGCATGAACATCGTGTTTCTTCTGTCTTATCATAGATGTATATACGAGTTATATAATTCATAGGTATTAATTGATACTTGTCGTAATCTTCGCATTATAAGTACTGCAATAATATTTATCTACCAACGCTATGATTGGAATATGATTTTAATCAATTCTAATAAGAAAATGTTTTTTTAAGATTATGTCTAGACTAACGTCAATACTATTAAAACAGTTAAATATCGTCCTATCGTTATCCGTTGGAGCAGCGATCCAAAGCATGCCTTGGTCTCCAAACGCCTCATGCCTTTGATCGCGCGCTACCTGTTGCCATTTGGCAACTAGGAATGCTCAGGACCCGATGAGTATGGCGAAATCTCCTCCTCCTAACTCTCCATTTATGTCCATCTTTATCGGGCCTAGAATCTTTCGCAGAGCTTTTCTTGTGGCTACCAACAAGTTCTATTAACATCTCATGAAATGTACGACAGATTATTTTTGAGTAGAAATTAAAGAAATGTACCAAAACGATAAATTTTACGATAAACTTAATACGCGCGTTATACCTGACAGATTCAACAAAATGTGTCAAAAGTTCACGTGTACTTTGAATGTAATAAATTAGCCAAATTTTTTTTCTTGCAACAAATTGCGAATATTTATGTAGGTGTAAATCTAAACAGTTTAAATTCTAAAGCAATGAAACTCGAATTTAGATTAGCAACAGCTATGCTCCTACGTAAGTGTGGCTAATGTGTTGCTACTTCTGATAAATTATTATTTTGCTAACAAATTTCGGTTTAAAGCTGATATAATATGTTGAAATATCCTTATTTATACATTAAATACCATTGCTACGTAGACGGGTTGAATGTTTCTCGATATTTTGACGAATTTCATCACTTTCTGGTCAGGCTCTCTAGAGACCAAACCAAAGTAAAGAGCATCTTCTTTCCATTCCGTGTTCAAAGCGATCCGAATCGTCGAGAACCTGTCACTTTCTTAACGGCGAAGGGATCACCATTGGTGTTGCGTAGAGTTGTGGAGTCTCTATGCATCTTCTGCTGTACCATGTATAGTGGAGTTGTTCAGATATCTGCAGCTGAGTTTTATCATGATCATCTCGACTCCGTTACACAATAAGGGTTTTTTAGGCAAATCTTGCCGCGCACTTCCTTTATTTGGAACCAGCTGTCAAGCGAAGGATTTCCAAGCCAATTTGACTTTGGGTCCTTCAAAAGAAGAATTAACCAATAGCTTTCTGACACTATATCTACAATAAATGTGTACCTATTACTTGACATCAGATGAGCCACCTACATTCGGGCCAAACGCACTTGTGAGCGTTTTCTTCAGAAAACAACTATTTATCTTAATGATGTGTTAAATTTAATATATGAATTTAATATATCTAGTTCAAGGTGTTTCTAAAAAAAATCCGTACCCAAAAGCTGAGAATTAATAAATCAAAGTCATCAAAAAAGACATCAAATAAAAGTAATATAAAGGTGTTTTACGAAAATGTAAAACGTGTCAATCATGTCTTATTATCGCAATTACGATACAAAAAGAAATATGAAAGAACATACTATTTTATCATTTCAAAATACAACCCTTAATTGTATTGTGTACAGTCGAGTAAGAAAGTGATATGCGTACTTTTAGGAAAAGAATATGTCCTTAGTGTAACAATTTTTTTTTAAATTACTGTCTTATCTTTATTAATTTATTAACACGTTACTTTACAATATAAAAATTGAACATATTTAAATGAAAAGGAGAGCAACTGGCGGTCTTTTCGCTTCCGAGCGATCTCTTCCAGGCAACCACTTATTCGGTCAGAGACATATTCATATATAAATAACACATATGGAGATATTAGATAGATTTAGGTATTTCATGATTGATGCGCTTATCTTTACTATACTTCTGGTCTTGTCGTTAACTAAATTCCTAAAAATACGTAAAACAAGCGTCCTTACTGATCCTACTAAGGAAAGGATATAAAATAAATATCAATGAAAACTATTATTTATAGCTGAGCAAACATTTCAGCTGCAATTTCTAACAACAAATAAAAGCACTTTTTCACGCGTAAGTACAACTTTATGTCTATTAAACTAATTTTCACGCGACTGTATCGCATGATACTCAAAATTTCGTATTACTCCAATAAATCACTTCTAAACACTCGACATGGATGAAACTTTCCAAGACTTCAATCGTGTTCTCTCTTTCGCGGGCATTTCGATTTTCGCAAAACCAAACTGGAATTCCAAAGGATGGCTGATAATCCAGACTTTTATTTTCCTTTTAGGTTTCTTAACATTTATTTTTACCTCGGTTTTTGTGATGTCGAATCTATCTGACTTGCTGGTATGTATTCAAGGAGCTTGCGTTTGGACAACCGGAGTCATAATGTTCATCTCTTTTGGTATTTGTTTGATATTTAAACAGGATTTTCAGGTATAATTATAATTATAACTTAATGTTTAAATATATATCATGAATGCAATTCACTAATTGCACAATGCTAGTTTAATATATTACATATGAATGTCTGGTTTTAGGCTTTCGTTGAAGAAATGGCGTTTTGTGATCGAGCTTTAGACATACCACTTGTAAGATCAGTTCTATCGTTACCTACTACGACGGGTAAGCTTCATGAGTTGAAGAACCTAGTACTCACTTCACAAGTAAGAGTTTTTAAGGTTACCAAAATATTATTGAACACATACGTCGCAAGTGTTTGGTTATGCGCTACATTATATCTTTGTGGACCAATTTACATGATGACTGTAAGGGAAGACGAAAATTTACGGCTTTTAGGTACGTATTAATAAATAAATAAATCGTGTATTTACAATGAAATTGATACATTCATTAATAAAAACCACATAATCAGTCATAGAAAAGTAAGCATGCAGATGTCATATTAATTATCATACGGTCATAATAACAACAGTTATTTATAATAATTATTTCTAATAGCTAAAGTGATCTATAACATTTGGAAAGATGATTAAATAGTTTGATGGCATAACAATTTTTATAAATAAATACAATAAGGTTATTTTATTTTTAATCTATGCATCAAAACTGTATTCGTACAATTGAATATAAAACAAATGACGATGCGTGTAAATGTGATTGCACAAGCGGAATGACGTGCCGTGTTGCATGGCGCGTGTACATGCTCTTGACCAATCACAATCAAACGGAATGCGAAACCGTTTCCTTTGACAACATTTTAAGCTCTATGGTTTATGTAGTTTGAAGAATTCGTTTGTAATTAACACGTTAGATTGGTTTTGATTATCCTCGACATTTCGATGCATTACCAACACATTTCATACACATTTACGTTTCGAATAAATAATATGTAAAAATGTATAACCCGTCTCATGACGATACTAATATTTAAATATACATTTGGCGAGTATGTATTGAAAATAAAAACATATCCATATTAAAGCTTCTGAGAAAACACTTACTGTTCAGAAGGTTCTTGATTCGTACTCGATTTAGTTCGGTTTGAGACTTATATATTATAAAATGAACTGGATGAACTTGGTTAAACGCGATTAACTCAAAATCGAATGTTTATTCATTTAAAGTTTTGGTAACATTTACTATAACGATTATTACTGAAAATTCTTGTCAATACACACATTCTACGCCCGCAAGGTTTTTTTTTTCATTTCTATTCACTGTTTGTCTTTGGATATGATTAACATTATGAAACTAGGTCAATTAAAGTACATCAATCGGAGCTATATCCGAAAAACCCAATAAACAGACTTAATAATACTGACGGTACACCTAAATCAGAACCAGTATAGTTTAGATGATAAACAATACTATAATCAAAAATAGTGATCTATTTTTTATATTTTTAGCGTTTGATATGTGGTTTCCATGGAGCTTGGATGATTTTAATGTATACATTGCGTCATTCATATTTCACGCATATGCTGGGTATTTATGTTGCATAGGTAGGATTTTCACACTTACTTTTAGGCATACATTGTAAAAAAAATTATCCTTTTTCCAAGATCTTACTAAAGTACCTTGTACTCGGAGTTTACAAAAACATTGTATAATATATTATAATCTTTTTGATATGTTTCTGTGGTACATCATACCTTTATACTTTGTTATATAAAAATATGAGATCGTCTTTTATAATATGCAAGTAAGTAATCAGCCTGTGCCCGACTCACGCCGTTGAAGTTTTTGAGTCACAGACATGTCTGCTTTCCTAACAATGTAATGCACCGTAAATGCTCACAGACAGAAAGTTTATTGGTGCACTGGGGATCGAACCTACAACCACAGTGATAAGAGTCGCATGCTGAAACTACTTTGCTACTTACCAATAAGATAAATACTAAGGTCAATACACGAAACAATTTTTGCAACCGGGCCGGCAACGTACTCGCGAGCCCTCTGGCATTGAGAGTGCCCATGGGCGGCGGTATCACTTAACATCAGGTGAGCCTCCTGCCCGATTCCCCCTGTTCTATAAAAAAAAACCGCTTGTGGTAGTGAAAAATAAAATTTAAGCAATGTTATTTCCAGCATATCCCGGTCTCCAGGCAATGATAATTTTGCTCGTCTGTCAAGTGATTCGACAATTACAAATAATAACATTCATAGTGACTTATCTAGATGACTTGGTTTTAGAAGTGATTGGTACTAGAAATGAGAGGTGGCAAGTCGCTTGCACTTCTGTTTTATCACAATGTATTCAGCATTATGTTAGAACGAAACGGTAAGTAACATATATGGGGATAGATTTAGGTATTTCATGATTGATGCGCTTACATTATATATGACAAAATTAATACATATATTTTCCATCATTTGTAATTAAAAATATAATTTAAATAAATATAATTATGCGATATTCCAGTAAATATACTACATCATACTTATATAGGGCAAATTCTAAGGGCTATTACCTATATGTGCATGAAATGGTTATATGATTCAACTATGATGATTTTGATAAATCTTGCATTAACTGCATTTAAAAAACATGAATATACATATGATCATTGCTACATGACTTTTAGTTTCTGAGATATTTGTTGACAATAAATATAATTACGCCTGATCAGACCTCACTCAAATACATATCATACTATTGCAAAAAGACTGGATTTTATAATAACTCTATACTCTTTGACATAAATAATAATTAAAATAAATAATATTATAAATGCAAGTGTTTATTGTGCTAGAAAGAAAATATTCTAAAACAGTCCTTCTCAGTAGGCTAACACTACCGTAGAAACAATTTACAAAAAGTTTTATTCCCAGGGGAATATACGTTTAAACTGTTAAGTATAGAAATAATATGGCCAAAAGTCTAATTTTAACCTTTAAAACATAGACTTGCATTCTCTGTACTAAATCCGATGTTAAATGAACGTCCAATCAATTTTTAAAATATCCATTTGAACAGATTCGCCAATCGGCTTAATGTTATTTGCCAGCCATTCTATTTGGCTTTGATACTGGTCGCTATCATGCTAGTCTGTGTATGTTCGGTGAAGATTGCAGTTTCTGTAAGTAATATTTTCAAATATCAATAGCAGACAGCTGACAATCCGAATATCAACTTCATCCAGTTTTACACTAGATCTATTTATTTTAATTTCAAAATATTAATTTTAAAATGCCACAAAAAAATCTTGAAAACTTGGCACTTGAAAAATCTATCCGATAACGATCAATTAAAACAAAAACTATACGACTTATAAAGGTTGTAATTTTATGGAGAAACTAAAAAATAATGCATAATGTGTGTCAATGTTATTTTTGCAGCCTAAACTAGCATTGGAGACGTTAAAGTACTATATTCATGAATTTTGTTTTATTCTTGTCGTATTCATGTTTTGTACGTTGGGACAGCAGGTTGAAAACCAGGTAATAAAATATTATAAATAACAGATAGAACTAATTAATGCTGTAGTTGAAACTTAAGTTAAAAGAACTAGACGAAATTTACTAAGGTATCATTATCCGTGATCCTTCTATTTTATTCCTCCATTTTAAAGTGGTCCTTTAATTATATTTCAATACGTTTCAGTGTGAAAAACTAGAATTAGCAGTGACTGAGAAATGGTACATATTTAATCGGAAACATAAAATCAACGTATTAGTATTCAATATGGCTCTCGGTCAAAGGATGCCTATTTTCGTATTTGGATCTATAACCCTATCTCTACCTACATTCACATGGGTAATATATTAGACATATTATTTAATATAGTTATTGTCTTCCAAGACCCATAAATAAATACATAAAAGTTCATATCTCCTAAAGCTGAACGCACAAACGTCAAACGTAATGTTACACTAAACTAAATTAATACACGCAGTGAAGTAATTAATGCAAATGAAAAAATAAACACTAAAACACAGCATATTTTAAGTGAAATTCAAAATAGCTCCTCACCCGCTCAACGCATGCGCGATTATGTACTGGGTATTTGACGCCATTTTGTTGTACTAAATTTGGCGGAAAAGTCTTAATAATTTTTGTTTGTGTATCAAGGCATTTATTGCGAGGAAAATACATTATCAGATATAAATGTGTGATATAATGTTTACTAAAATGATTAGATACAAAAATTTCATGTGAAAAATGTAATAGACATCAGGTTGCTGATTTTTTAATTTGAATTTTTTTTTCAGTTTATCAAAACGGGTATGTCATTTTTCACTTTAGTGATGTCAGTGTTAGAAACGTAGAAACTGAATCATCTCTCAAACATGAAATACAGTTTTAGTCAGATTATGTTTTTTTTTTAAATTTAATTCCCATCCATTATCAAAGGTATTGCAGAACTTATAAATAAAATTGCTTAGTTATTATTTAAGCAAGGATATTAAAAATGTTACCCTTAAAGAACTGACGTTACATAAAACCACTTGACAGGCACAATATACGTCTTCTTCTTAGATTATTATATATTCCAAAATACGTTAAAATGTTATAAGCGGCTATGTATAAAATCTTTGTTAACATCTTATATATAAAATTCTCGTGTCGCGATGTTTGACGTTAAACTCCTCCGAAACGGCTTTCCCGATTTTCATAAAATGTTAAGGGTAATCCACCCCAAAAAATTTTTTTTTTTTTCAATTTTAGATAAAAATAAAATATTTTTTTAATGATACAGCATTAGTAAATACATATAACCCTACATTTTCAACTCTTTACAATCAATCCTATTTCCAAAATCCCTATTTTTATTTCATTATTAAAAACTTATATTGTGAACTCTGAGGTTTATACAGAGAAAAATTCACAGAACAACCTAAAAAGATTTCATTCCGGAAAACCGAACAGTCTGTGGGATAGCACAGCGAAATGTTCCACGTTGGTATGTACTAATCAGGTAGGCTTAGTAAAAAAAAAGGAGAATCGAAGTTTGCGGGGGCAGCTAGTTTTATTATATTTTTTAATACACAAGTTAGTCATCAATAACATAATGCTTTTCCTATAAAGAGTAATGGCTTTTTCATAAGACATTATGTTTATAAGAACGCTCAAGAAAAGCGAGAGAAAATTTACCCAAATATAGAGTGAAACAAAAACATTGATCATTTCCTCATCTGTTTCTTCCATTTGTGTTAATGGGCCCGTAAATACTTTTTACCGCCTCAAATAAATCTTTATCAGATAAACGGTATTCATACTAGGCTCATTTCGGCTTTTGCCTGCAGGGTTATCTAAAATAATGTATTTATAATGAGACATCCGTTCATTGATTTAGATTATGTTGAAGAAGTAAGAAAAAACAATCATCGAGCGAGATGCTTAATTAATTAATTTAGATATCCTTAACAACGTGCATGATTAAAAAATACAAGAAATTATAACGTCACTAATTTTACACACATCAAGTATGTTAGAACATGATTGCGGTAATATCTGCTCTACGTGCTAACGAATCGTCCGATGTGCGGGGGGGTGCTCAAAAATTGCAAAACTTCTAAACCTTATTTAAATTTCTTTCTTTAAAATGAGAATATCTTACTGCTGGCCTAACCCGAGATTTCATGGTAACTAATGAAAATTTAATTCCCTGTATATGTTACTAGACAATTTAATTTCACGACAATAAAGTCACGGGCATATTTGCCACATAAAATATGCACAATTTGTTAAATGGTTGATTTGTTCAATTGTTTCGTTCATCAAAATAGCGTAATTGTGATATTTGGTATTAATTAGTTATTGTCTGCTAATAATCATGCTATTAACCATTAATAAAGTGGTATGAGTAAATAGTGAAATGTCTTTAATAAGCTCCATAGAATAATGTTTGAGAGGCCGAAATGGTCTCGCGAGCCCTCTGCATTTCGTGTGTCCATGGGCGGCGGTATCACTTAACATAAACCCTGTTCAATAACAAAACCTATAAACATGAATATATTTTTATATAGAACTTATATATTTTTTATTTATAACTAAATAAAGATTACATACATTTTTATTTCACAGGCTTCGACTAACCGTCTCTATATAAATATATAAAGAGACTATGTAGGTTTGTATAAATACCACAATATACTGGTTCAATGAAGATCTCGCTCAATTGTACTTACAAGTCCTGGGTTCAATTCTCCGTGATAGAATAATTGTTTCGGATTGAAAGACACAAAAGCCTACGTAAGAAACGCAATTTAATATATTTAGCTTTTTCTACCATAAAAATATATAACGTATATTCCCAGCTTTGCCGGTATGAATAGTTGCATATGAGTATTAAAAAAAAATCTTCATTCATGATGCCTTATATTTGTGAATGCAAAAGTGTATCCATATTTTCGTAGCTGAAGGCGTAGTTTTAAAATATATGCATATCTTAATTACTTTATATTTAATCTACTACATGCTGTATATATTGTATTGTTTTTGAGTATACTCCTTAGTCTTAGCGTAGGATATTCATATTTTAACCAAATCAAATCAAATCAAATCAAAATATCTTTATTCATTTAGGTAAACATGTACACTTATGAACGTCAAGAAAAACAAATTAAATTAACTGTAAATTTACATTTACAACCAGTTCGCAAGTCAAGGGCGTAGAGCGGGTAAGAAGAACTGGCAAGAAACTTTCCGCCACTCTTTTCAATCGCCAAGTTTTTAATACAAATTATTTGAACTGGAGCAAATCAATCCCAAGGATTAGGGTCATTTAAGTATTCGTCACATTTATAAAAGGCTTTATTAATTAATTTACTTTTAACAAGGGCTTTGAATTTATTTAGTGACAGTTCTCTAATTTCGCTTGGGAGTTTGTTGTAAAAACGAATACAATTTCCATATAAGGAGTAGTTTATCTTCTGGAGCCTGCTTGATCGCACACTCAAATTAGTTCTATTACGCGTATTATACTGGTGAAAGTTACCATTTGTTTTGAAATCGTTTAAGTTTTTTTGTACATACAACAAGGCTTCAAGAATATATTGACCGGATAATGTCATAATATTTAGTTCCTTAAATCTATTCCGATTTAAGATCGCATTCAACCTTCTTTTCAGAACTATTTGTTAAATTGTAATACAGTAGTTATATTGTTACAAAAGAAATTCATCATCAAAACAGTAACCACGACAGTATCACAAAATGTTAACGAGCGAAATAAGACATCGAATGAAACAGCTCATTCATTCGTTCTTTACGACTCACTTTTGTCTCGACCCCATTCAGTCACGATGTCATAGCATAATGTAATTTATTAAGGCGTTGGTTGCTCTTAAAATTCTTAAATGTACTACTATTGTTACTCGTTATTTTCTCGAATCTAAATTTATTCATCTTTAATTAAAAAAATACTATCGAAATATATTTACTTATGGTAGGATTTAGAGTCCAAGGAACATGACTTACCGCTAAGTCTGAATCCCTTATATCAAAACTGTATTAGATTTTGACAATCAGGCTTATATAATACTTACGTGTAATATTCAAAAACGACTCAGTGCGAAGTCTGACTCCCGAACGTTAAAAATGATTGGTATTAATTATAATTTGAGCAGTGTTGGCTTAGTGGCTTCAGCGTGCGATTCTCATACCTGAGGTCGTAGGTTCGATCCCGGGCTGTGCACCAATGGACTTTCTTTCTATGTGCGCATTTAACATTTGCTCGAACGGTGCAGGAAAACATCTTGAGGAAACCGACATGTCTTAGACCCAAAAAGTCGACGACGTGTGTCAGGCACTGGTGGCTGATCACCTACTTGCCTATTGGATTTAAAAATGATCATGTAACAGATTCAGAAATATGAGTCCAGGACCTAAAGAGGTTTTAGCGCCACTGATTATATTTATTATTAATTATAATTTATTAGTTTTGGAGTCACCTTTCAAAAAACTGTTTCAGAAGCTGTTAATAAAAAATCTTGATGCTCATTCTAAAATAATCTTGTACATTGTTTCTTGGTAACCTTCTTGAGATGTCAAGGTAATAAAAATATAGGTTTATTTATTGTGCACGAGAATGTCCGGCGTAACCTTTCGTAGGCTAAACAGTAACCGTTCCAATCATATAAAACAATTATGAAAAATGGTCCTTTATTTTATTGAAGGCCTTTCGAAAACCATTAGTACAGAGAGTTGTTAAGTAATAAGGTCATCGAGGAGTTACTAATTTTAAAGTTTGCTGCTGGTATTGTCGTAACAAATTAGTCTATTACGTAGTTTGATAATAAAGTTTCTTTTCTTACAGTCGTGCCTTATCTTTGTCATAAAATTGTTTCATTACGATTTAGTGCCGATTTAGTTAATCTGTAGTAGCATATTAAATAGTGCCTCCAAGAAGGGCGCCAAATCTTTGTCTATGACATTTAACTAGAAAATTATTCTAAATTTTCTAAGCAGAATTATCTTATTTTATGTTATTCATCGAACTTTGTCCTCTACATTTTTATATGAAACTAGCTGACTTGTTCCGTCTTAGACGCCATAAATGAGCAGATTTTTGATTTTATGAAGTTAATTGTTTTATTATATAAAGTTGTCAGGTTGATCTAGCTGACCCGATAGTTATGACTATGAATATTGAATTCGAATTGGTATAATTCATAAAAAGAGTGTTTTTTATTCTAATGTTTTATGGTATACATCAGTCTGTATGAATAATAATTCATTGAACTAACTTTTTTGTTAGTTTCAGAACCTGTAACTGGATTTATCATCTTCATTGAATAGTGATATCCATCTTCACCTTGCCAAAATAAGATAGGAAATTGTAACGCATCATATGATCGATGTGTTTCGGACACACGCTGCAGTTGATTGCTACGCCGATGTAAAACAATATCTTAGTTTTCTAAATTTTCACCCACGACAACAATAGCGACTTCGTCAATTGTTGGCGCATTAAAACGTCTCGCGTGTTGTCCTGCAGGCGTCTTATCAGCTTTGATGACAATTTTGTGATTATCAGACGGCATGCGGTCCAAAGCGGTCGTAAATGATGCAACCAATTCGTTATGTCGATGAAAAAACGTTTGGAGTTGTTCCACAATTGATCTTTTTACCTAATTGTTGTGTGCACAACGCTGATTGACTTGGCTTGCTGAATCGCCTATAAAATAAATCTGCAAAAATTTATAGTCATTATTCGGCGTTGGCAATAAGGAACCTGTTAGGTGACATATTTGGCCCTGAATCTTAAAAGTTGGCATAAAGTTTTCTTGAATAACTTTTGTTGCACCAAATGACGTCATTTGAAAACAATTGTTATATTGCTGGATATGAGTCAAAAAATGTTTAGAATCTGGCCCATTTCCGGAAACCAGTGAATGTAGTGGCTCTGGTGGCGGTTCCAATGGCGTCAATTTGACTTAACCGCTCGCACAACACAAACCAGGAGTTTCATTTTTAAATTTAAATGCCTTGCAATATTGACACACAACGTTCATTGTTCCAATAGTAACGATTTGCTGTGAACTGTAATCTATTTCCACGTTATAATTGAATGCAGCTCGATAGGGGTTAAACGCAACATTTCTATGTAGTTGATTTCGATTCCATCGATTCCTTTCTACTTCATTCCGCGCTTCGCGTTGCTCGTCATTTTGACTTGCTCTTGTATATCTTTGACTCGAATTTTTATAAATGAAAATTCATCTGTAAATTAAAATAAAACTATTGTATTCTTCTTTATAACCAAGTAGGTATATACCACTTGTTATGTTAGTAACGTGTATGTTAGTCTATCCAAACTTACCAAAATTCCATATTAAAATGAACTTTTAATATTAGGCCTGATGGCTCTAAAGTAACCGTCAGGTGAACTAAGAAAATCAGGTTTCTTAGATCCTTTAAATTAATTATTTTAAATGTATTGTTTATCAATAAAATAAGATTGACAGATGAATCCGTTTTAAACGTCTTTTTTTTTTCATTCTATATTTGCAGCACGCATTCAGTGAATTGTATGTCAAATGTCTTAAGGTTACATTAAAAAAGTTTAATAATTTTATATGGTGGTTAAGTAATTTTAAATTTTCTAGTTTTCTGCGCATTTCCTTATTTTTTTCTTTCATAAGAATAGATAATTCTTTGATAACGAACAGAACAAAAAAAGAATTAGCGAAATCGGTCCAGCCGTTCAGGCGTGATGCCGTGACCAAGGGAAATAGGGATTCATTTTTATATATATAGATTAAATGAATAAATTATTTGATAAATAATCTCTAATACTTCACAAACTCTATCATATTTTTTAATTGGCAGCATGTATACAAATTTACAAATTCTCGTAAAAACCTAACAAATGTTTTTTTCTACTTAAAAAAAACAACTTATTACTGTTATCTCTCAGTCTTCCCAAACTAGTCACAAATATATACAGTTCTGGTGCAGATCGGAGGAAAGGCTAAGGAGCGATCGATCACTAGCGGAATCGGTGACTGCTGGATGAGGACAGTTCTTATGCTCCATTAAAACAGCAGAGCTTTCCTCTCGGAGGCATCTGAAATACTTTTCAGGTATATGCAGTTGAAACAGATCTGGAAACTATTCATGCAGTCTGTTATCCCCCTCATTAAGTGCAAAGTTCATTGCCGAGTGCTCTCTCGGTAGTTCAAGTGATTCATACCCCAACGTGCCCAGCAAAAATGCAGATAGGTACTAGGGGTAATAGTAATATTTACACCGGTAAAGTTGCTTTAAGAAACGTTTTTGTACTTTTCCTAGTATTAGCTTCAATTTTATATCAATCAATCTTCAATCCATACTACTGAATTCGACACGAACATTAGGAGCATGTTCGAGAACATGCAGCGCCACATGAAGCGATATCGTTGCTCTTACTTAAGTATAATAAAGCATTAAATTGTTTAAACTATCGCATTGGTTATAACTGTTAGGATAGTTAGAAGTTAAAACTAATTGTTTTTATTTAATGGTCGTCAAACAATTGCAAGAAATCTATTTCTACGTTCTTCTCTGTTATATTTTCGATACATCATATAATTCAAAGAACGATAATAAAGCAATCTTCTTAATAGTGATGGTACAGGCAATAAGAAATTTTTAAACGGGAGAAACCTATAAGTCTCACAAAGTTGCAAAAATGTAGCGATTTTCTGTAAGCAGTTTACCTTTGGTGCAGAGTAATAGCATTATGTAAAAGATTTTAAGGCGATTATTTTAACATCGATAATTTCCGAGTCTTCCATCTTTTACTTCCGTGTTGAACACTTCTTTTACAAACGGCTTAGCATATTTAATAGAAATAACTTTGAAAATAGATAGAGATATATGTATTGAACCAACTTATCTATACTAAAATTAAAAAAGCCTCGTACCAAAACCGCCCAAAAGATCTGCTAATTTCCAATTAACATTCATAGTATCATAAAAAAGCCAGTTAGGCATCAGGAGCACAGTAAATGTAATTAACGTAATTATATAGTGCGTCCTTGTCCTTTTTAGCGTTTTTCAATCCTGAACACATTTGAAAATAGAACACAAAGCACTTGCTATTCAGACAACAGTTGTAAATAAGTTATTCCACATGAATCTAATCTTCATTGGTGGAAATATATAAAATATTGGAATTCCAGTAAACCGCTGATCCTATTACGCAACCCCTGAGAAATAGTGGTTTCGCTTTTGTTCTTATCATAGTTAAAATGGGGATGACTTATATTTTGTTTTCAATATGTTCTTTAGTTTAGGAGGTAAACACTGGCTTTGGGCCACTGCCCCTGCGGAGTAAGGATGTGTATGATTATTAAGTTGATTATAAAAAATAATAGAGGCACGGAACAATACATATAGAATATGCATCTTTGAATGGCTCTGGTAAGAAACCACATTCCTCAAATAATTCCCGGGACCAAATAGTCACGGATGATAATTGTTAAGAGCTTCAGATAGTCTGGAGGACGTGAGTGTCTAACGGAGACTCGAGTGAGATAAGGCGGTTTGAACGGTGACTTGGCAGGCATTGGCTTAAGAAGTAGAAATGCCTAGGCATAATAATATTGATTAAAACATATGTTTTAGTGTAATTATTATTTCCACTACTTACCTGTATAGTGCTTTCGTAGTTTAGCGCATTTTTTCGGAATTATATAACATATATAAACAAAAGTGTATACCTTGATAGATAAGTAGTGAAATAATATCAAACAATAGTATATACTCGTAATAATTTTCTCAAATACTTTACAGAACAAGAATTTGTTTTCCACTACTCTATCTGGACTGTACACTCTCACATATTCGAAAATAGAAATACCAATGTAAATATTCCAAGTCGTATTTACAGTCGAATGCAATTTGTTTGATTGTGACTCAGGAGACTGCACTTCATGTATTTTTCATACAATATTTATCTGTTCAAAGATTTCTATTTTAAGCGTAGTATCGTAACAGATACTCAATGGAAAGTTCTCAAATAGTATTGAAGTGAAAATCCTTGGTGGAGAATTTAAAGAATAGTATAGTATTGAGACAAAGGGACACGGAAGTGATAGTATCTCTCATCTCATGCTTTTTGTTATATATTACGATATGTTATAGACTATTTTTTTTTTTTTTTTTAAATAATATTTTCTACACAATTCCCCGACTATATAGTCGTCGGAGGCATTGAGTATCTATATTGTAATTTATTGTAAGTAAGTATATTGGTATCTATATTGTATTGTATTGTAATTTGTAAGTAAGTATATTGGTAACTCCGATGTTAATACCCTACTGCCTATTCCTTTTAACCACCCTTTGTATAACCACTACAGCGAATCTCAAAAATATGCCCCTCAATTTGACGTTGAACATTATTTCCCTTAAATTTGTCTCCGCTACTTTTATGCCCATAGCTTGCTCAGTGTTAAACCTGTCGTATCCATACATTGGACATTCGGTCAGAACATGTAACACCGTCTCCTCGTCTGCATCGCCACAAGGACAGGCAGCACTTTGTTTAATCCTGAATCTGTAAAGGTACGACAGGAATCCACCGTGACCTGTCAACATCTGGGTAATCAATCCCGTTGGTTTCATTTGTTTAACTATCAAAAAAGCCGAAACAACATTTGGAAAGAATAACTTTGTTATTGCCGCTGTTTCACCGTTCCGATATCTGTGATTCCATTTTTCTATCGTATTTCCGCGTAGACAGTCTTTCAAATGCGATATGGGGAATCTATTGTACACGGGTGCCTCTTCTAGGTGCGCAGCTTCTTTTGCCAGTTGGTCTGCTCTTTCATTCCCCTCCACGCCCGCATGCGCTTTGACCCATTGTTATAGACTATTAGTGATAAGTCTTTTCATAACTACAAGTAGACATGAAAATTTCTAAAGACAAACCTTTTATATCTGTTTGAAGCTTCAAACTCACTACGATAAGTTTATGATTTATTCGTACACTTTTGTAAATATAGTATATTCTTAGAAGGAAATTTCGTTATTTATAAAATAATATCCCTAATGCCCTGAGACTAGCTGATGATAGAGTGATGTTCAGTAATGAAGACTACGAAGAAGAAAAGGTCAAAAAGGCGGGAGGCTGATCAGGTGTTAAGAGATATAGCGGCCCATGGACACTCACATTGCGAGAGGGATCGCAAGTGCATTGCCTTTTAAGAATTGGGCTCTTAAACGCTCTTTTCGTAATACTACAGTGGGCTTCTGATTTTACATAAAAATAAATAAATCAGTACCGCTACAACCTCTTTTAGGTCTTGGCCTCAGATTTATGAATCTGTTTCATGATCAATTTTTTTAAATCTAATAGGCAAGTAGGTGATCAGCTTCCAGTGCCTGACACTCATCGTCGACTTTTTGGGTCTAAGACATGTCGGTTTCCTCACGATGTTTTCCTTCGCCGTTCGAGCAAATGTTATATGCGCACATAGAAAGAAAGTCCATTGGTGCACAGCCGGGGATCGAACGTACGACCTCAGGCATGAGAGTCGCACGCTGAAGTCCTAGGCCAACACAGCTCTTACATAGTGTCACCTTATGTCACCTTGACTGGACGGTACAATACGTGCTTATCAATGATTTGTTTTGTAAATAAAATACTCTACTGATCGTTAAGAATATGTATGTATGCAAAATTTCGTTGAAAATATTTATTAACAAATTATTATTACTTTTCGTAAATTACCATTATTATGTCACTGTAGGGTCCAGTCTTGTAAAATATCTTTAGATGTGAATTTAGGCAAAGACCACTTAAACTAATAAATGCTTTTCATATTCAAATATTTGAGCCTTCACCCTTTTCATCCTATTGAGTTTTTCAGCGTGAAAAGGGTTTACTCAATTTCCGCGTGTCTTTTGATTTCCGTCCTTTTCTTTCCTATACAATTTCGATATGGTAGACGGAGATAGTTAATATAGGTCGACAAGATAAGTTCCTGTCTCTAACATTCTCCATTAAAATAGTTTTCAACTTTGTGGAATTTACCTAAATTATTTTATAGGAGCTTTTGAACAGTTTGTTTTACGAGTCAGTCTTAAAGTTTAGAATATTAAATACCTCTAAATTCTAAGGAATTTTGAAGAGCATATAACTGTATGTCTTATAGAATTTCTGTTTTTTATCATCTCTTTTTTAAACCGCCGTGATCGTGTATAAAAAAATATTCTTGCTTTGCCTTCACTAAATAATACTACTAACAACTCTAGAAATATAGAGAAAACAGTATTAACAGAGTATTAATTCAAACTCTATCAAGAAGATGAAGATGATTGAAGATGGTATGTTGTGATTATTATTAAGACTAAGTGATAAAATCCCTTTTTTTATATATGAAAGTACACATCTATATTTTGCGACGATGACGTCCTTTATTTATTTTCTCATAATTGTTGCTACTAATACGATATAACTACACAATCATACCTACACCGATAATCCAAAACTTAAAATCTTTCAAAATACATACATGTATATATATATATCTTATATATTATATATATATATAAGATCGAGGTACATATATATATATACCTAAACCTTCTAACTAATAATACAGCAAGCAACTTTTGTGAACTTAGCCAAGGTACAAAATATATCGATAGAAATTCTATTTATTATATGTATCGCACGTTTAGTCATAGCCCGAATCGCGCAAAGGATTTGTTTACCCTCATCAGCTAAGGGCTGACTTTTGGCAGTCTAACATACTAAGAGTCTAACAAAAGCCACGTCAGGAGAGCCAGGTCACTCTTTAGATTGAAAGAATACAACTTCCTCTCTCCTCGAAATCCTTTCAGTTTTTTATCTTGTTACTATAATTCAATACAGCAGATCACTTATATGTATATTTAAGCTGTGACGTGACTGTTTCTCCCAGTGTCAGATGTCACAAGTAGGCGTTCTAAGTCATACCTATCTATGTTGTACCTACGTTTTATATTTCAGTACGTATTATATGTGTAATCTACTACAGCTAACTTCATACCGTTAGCACCAACCTCATTTCACAACAGAGGTTTTATTCAAACGCTAAAATTTTGAAAAGAGAATAAAACGGAAGATGGGAAGTTTCAATCCAGAATAGCCCGTCACGGGTCACAAATTGTTTTTGTGGCAGCCCTAATTATTTCCACTTGATGACTTTACACGGATGTTGAGTTTTACTGGATTTGCATTAATTGCTTGTTTAATTCGATTTAAATTAAAACGAAACAAATTTTCGAGAGAAATTTAATATCAAAATGTAATTCTATAGGGTTGTTACAATGATTCTATATTTAATGGGGTGAAAGACACTATATTTCTCAATTTATTCAATGATCAATAATATGTTACAATAGGCCGCAGACTAATCAATCAGTTCACATTGTAAATGTCTTTGCTGCCAGCAGTTGCTCAGCCTTCTAAAAGTAGCGTAGTGTGTAATTTTACACATTTTTTATTAAATTCCAGTTCATAATTTTTTCTGAGAATGTATGTAAAGGCTAATTACTAAATATTTATACTTTTATTTATTTTTAATAAAGTAACCTTTCACCCTTAAGTAATATATCCCGTGGAGGAAGGATGGTGAACATTCCATCCAACCTAAGGAGGATCCTCCAACAATAAAATTGCTGGCCTGAAAGTCCCAGTGGCTAAAGTCGATATATTGTACATAATATATCATTTACGGAAAAACTTTAGCAACGCGTTTCAGAGTTAGACGTCATCCTAATGAAAAGCAACATACCGATTTAATATTTTGAAAAAGCATTCATTCAGAGTTTTATATCTATGACCAAAACTACAGTAACAACAAAAATATAAGTCAACATTTATCATAACTGCACCTCTGTGGACTACAGAATATACTGCCTCAAACAATGAAACCATGTTAGTATTCAGAGTGCTTTAGACATTTTTGTAACCTCTTTTTTAATTACACTCGGCTTGTCACTTAGTATTTGCATATACTGCGTAGCGAATCAAAAAAGCCTTCTTGTTGCTCAGCCAATGCTAGGGCAATGAAGGCATCCATACCAAAGATGAGAAATGTATACAAAAAACTATAAGAAGCTATATTATTTCGTATATATGAGCTATGTTACCATACGTGTTCACTGTTTAACGCGTTAGGAAAAATGACGAGAGTAAATATTTACGATGCGCGCGCACACCGTCACAAAAAGCCGACACCCTGAAGCTATAGTTAACATTTTTTTACAAAATTTTTTTACAAACGTAGAATAAAAGAAGATAATATTTTTAAAAAGATTTTTGTCTTGTCACGCCAAAGAAATACTTCTAACGCGTGTACATAAGTACACATACTTTTTTTAAAGGTGTTTTTAGAAAATCTGCTACCTTTGTAAGACAAATATTGTTCATACTACATCGACTTTCATGTTTTGTATGATTCTATTGATACTCTACGATTTTGCCTTGAAAGCGACATGATTGACAATAAGACATATTGCCAAAAGCCACTACCGCCGTGTATTAGTTATAAAAGACAGTAGACACGAAGTACAAAAACCTTGCAAACTAAGAGCGCATTAAAGAAATTCCCTGTTAAAATGTAGAACAGAAAATCTAGCGAACATTTGAACCTTCGTAATTACTTTTCACTGGTATTTATTTGGCACCAATTTAATTTTACAATCCATTTACAGCGATCTCGCACAATATCGTCACGATTGCTTGTTGGAAATCTAATTAAAATGTCTTTACATCTACATTTGTCTAATATTCGTTTAAAACGCTTTCTAGTTGGAAAATCAAGCAGCAATATTAGACACATTCCTATTCCTACTAGAAGTGTTTTTATTCAGAAGATTCAAATATGCGTGGGCTAATGTATTAAATCGTTGCATTTAATTATATTTCTATTTAGAGCGCATATGGAACAACGGGTAGTAAAATTTATTACGCCTTTAATTCGATCCGGAGTATCCTGTTAGGTTTCAATATAAGTACTAAAGCACCGCAAAGCCTTAATACTATAAATAAGACGGTATCCTTTACAATATCGGTTACAATATATGAAGAAGCATAAATACAGCTCAAGCCATACAAAAGGCGCCGTCTCAGATTTATCCTCTTGCTTATTTAAACTTATATATTTTAAAAATTCAAATTTGAATTTAGAATATTTGTTGCAAAGTATAATTTCAGATTACGGGAATTATGCTAATTTAATAGGATCGAGTCAGAAGGCTGCTCTAATACCGTAAATTATTTTCGTAACGTAGATTTTACGGTCAGATTCAGAAACCTTAAGGACAGAACTAAACATTTTCTATTGCCACTGGTTGTTTTAGGTATTACGGTAGGATTACATTTGACATATAAAATAAATCAGTGGCACTACAACCTCTTTAGGTCTTGGCCTCAGATTTTTGAATCTGTTTCATGATCCATTTTTAAATCTAATAGGCAAGTAGGTGTAAAGCTTCCAGTGCCTGACACACGTCGTCGACTTTTTGGGTCTAAGACATGTCGGTTTCCTCACGATGTTTTCCTTCACCATTCGAGCAAACAATAAATGCGCACATGGAAAGAAAATCCATTGGTGCACAGCCGGGGATCGAACCTATGACCTCAGGTATGAGAGTCGCACGTTGGAACCACTAGGCCAACACTGCCCCAAATTTGAAATATGAAGCAGGTAATACTAGATGTTAGAGCTTGGCAGTTGTATAAAAACCTCTAGATGTTCTTTATCCAAATTTTTTTGGTGTATGTTCTTTACGTGAATATTCCCTATTAACTAGCAACAAACATTAAAGAGCCAAGTCACGAATCATAAATATATCATAAACATCAAGCCAAAACATTATAATATATCAGGCGCCATCGTGATTTATTGCGATGAATAAATATTGATTGATATAAGACAAATTTTTATCCATGCTTCATCTAGTTATACCTCATCCTTTACATTCACTATATTTGCCTATAAATACAGTAAACCAGAACTGCAAAAAAAAACTTGCATTAACATATTTGATTATAAAAAAAAATTAAACTGTTGAGTTCCAGTTTAAAAACAGTCCTCTTCTAAAATACTGTACTGATTATGGTCCAAAACCAGCTTACTCGTCATATTAACAATATGTTTAATATTTCTGATATTCTTATTCAATTTTTTTTTTTCATATCCGTCAAGCATCTATGGGGTAAATAGGTAACGAATATTTAAGCCGGTAGCTGCAACCGATAATGCGTGATTAATAAAAAAAATATAAGTCTTAAGTTAAACTGGCTAAGCTTTAATAATACATTCTTGGTTTTTCGCGGCATTTTAAAGGTGAGTGCGATATTAGTTGTCTGGCTCATACAGATTATATTTAGAATATACATTAAAGACAAATCAAAGGCACCCATAGCTAATGAGAGTGGCGAAAGCGGGAGAAGTATGTAAGGACCATAGCAAATGTACGTCCTCGTTGGAAAAAGGAAGGAAGGATAAATAAATAAACCTTCTATCTATAAAAAAAACAAGCCTTCATTGGCCCCGTACAAACACCATAGATATTCTTTTAATATCGGGCTTAAAACCCAACAAAAGTGGGCTAAAAGCTGCTGTCACGTTTTATGTGAGTCCGTTTTATGAGTAAGTAGCTGAAACGACAACTGTCACTTTATGACCACCCTAAAAAGGTCTATAGCGATATAACAATGAGTATATTGTAGTAAAAATGTCTTAAGGACCATATTATAACTTTTTTTATGGAACAGGGGGCAAACGGGCAGGTGGCTCATCAGATGTTAAGTGATACCGCCGCCCATGGACACTCTCGATTCCAGAGAGCTCGCGAGTGCGTTGCTGGCCAATTAAGAATTGTACTTAATTTAATGCCTTTTAAGCATTTTATAGGTCTGTCTAGACGATTAAAAATATAGCCATTTTTCCCAAAAATGTTACAATTACAATACAAATTCTAAATAGTTTTGAAGAATCCCAATGATAGAGCCTTGCAAACATTCAAAGTTTTCTTTCTTGGGCTTGTCTGGTACATGTGCCGCTCACTGGAAGAATTTGATTATTTTTGATTTAATCGGAACAACTATCATAAACTCTAGCTATTAAGCCGCTCCTTTTTAATTTAAACAAATCAGTGTTTTTGAATTTATAACCCGGAACCGGGACCAAAATTTTGTCTGAAGACGAATTTATTCATCAATAAGAAAGGATATATTATATATAACGGAGAGCCATACCATACATACATATAAATATCATGGCTATTACTCCCACATATATTTATTTTATATTTAAAATAAAACCATTGAATCATGATGGTATTTTAAATACAAAATAAATATTTCACTTCGTTATAATCTAATTGTAGTCATTTTATTAAATTGTGAGGTAAATGATTTCAGATTGGTTCAAAGGTAAAATTAATGCCAGATATATAGAGGATATATCAATGTAATGAAATATCTTACTACTATTGACTAGAGAGTTGAAGCTGGATTTTTTTCTATTAACTAAATAATTTCAGTGTGTCTAAAATCCACAACAAAAAATATTAGTTGAAAAATATCGATGTAATAAATATATAAAGATATAACCTCAAACTTCAAAACTCCCGGGCCGGCAATATACACGCAATCTATAGTGTGTGAGTGACCATGAGCACTATCAGTTAACATAAGGTGAACCTTTTCCTTTTGTTACCCTGACAAGAAAATACTGTGACCATGCTATAATAACTTTCATAGTTTAATTACAATTGTGATAAAATGCATTCCTTCGGATGCGTTTATTCCACTCACGTTAATAAAAGATACTATTAAGATTGTACGCGAAGCCATTGAAATCAAAAAACACGACAATTTCAATAGAGAAGACGGCCTAAAATTATCAAATACCTGGGATCCAATAATATCCAAATTTAAATCTCAATACAAACAATCCGCGAAAATGGAGTACACCGTGAGCAATTTCTGCAGAAACTCTTCATCTTCTAGTCGATACCAACTCCGGGGAAATAAACACATACAACTTTTTCTACAGCTGTGATACTTCTTTGACATTCAACACCTTTTGTCTGCAGTCACCGTGACCACGCACGCTGTAAAGCACGCGAAACGTCGGATAAATTTAAAAGTATGTTAAATAATTATATGTTTACAATAATAAAATAAAAAAATCATTTATTCATATAGGTAACATAATGTACACTTATGAACGTCAAAATATACTTTAAATGATTCTAATTTTACATTTACTGCCAGTTCTCAAATCAAGGGCGTAGAACGGAAGAAAAGAACTGGCAATAAACTCTCCGCCACTCTTTTTAATCGCCAAGTTTTTTACACAATGTTTGTAAGGAGCTGCAACCATTACACCATGTTCCATATGACATCGAGTAATAAAGAATAATAATAATAATACATAGCTTCAATCCGGTACAAAAGAGTTTTCTTTAGATACTATTAGTTATAATTAGGTATTATTCGTAGCAAATGTGCAAAGCATAACTTCAAATAATGCTTCGCCATTGTGTTACAATATGAATTATTAATCTCCATGGGCGATTATTTTCGGTCTCAAGTTAATAAAACATTATCAGATTTAATTAAGCCAAACATGAAGATAAATTTGCTTGGAAAATAATGACTAGTCCAGGTGTTGTCTTAATTTCCTGTTAATGTTACCTTTTTGCCGAGTCATTTCTATTAACTTGGATTTCTACCTTTTCATACTATACATATTATGATAAAGATAATAAAAAATAACCAATATATTTAAAAAAAACTTTTCAAAAAACATTAAACGCTATTTATTTTTTGGTTCTATAAAAAATATCATTTATATATCCATAAGGTATTTATGTACATATAAAGAGTATACATTTCAGATTAATTATTCTTGAACAAGTAGGTTTCCAAAATCCTACACCTGACAAACTTTGTTGAATTTATGGTTCTATGGATTCAGGAACGACACATAGTGTACTCTTCGCCTTCATGCCGCTTCTTACATGAAAGATTAAACTATTTGTGAACAGCGGGCTTGAGCGGGGTTAGACCTTAGTCCCCTGGTTACTTTTTTTTTATAGAAAAGGGGGCAAACGGGCAGGAGGCTCACCTGATGTTAAGTGATACCGCCGCCCACACTCTCGATGCTAGAGGGCGCGCGAGTGCGTTGCCGGCCTTTTAGGAATTTGTACGCTCTTTTCTTGAAGGACCCTAAGTCTAATTGGTTCGGAAATTCTTCAGTGGACAGCTGGTTCCACAAAGTGGTGGTGCGCGGCAAAAACTGCCTTGAAAAACGCGCAGTTGTGGAACGGCGGACGTCGAAGTGATACATAGGTTAGCGACTAAGCTAACAATGCTCTTACATTACATGTTTATCATCTAAATCATCATTGTTCACCTCATCTATATTGTAAAAATAACCTTATGTTTCATCAAAATGTCTTACTTAGGGCCTGTTTCACAATGTATGGATAAAGCGCCAAATAGCTATGCAACACATAAATTATTCGAAAGATTCAAATAAGATACTTCGTGTTTCATGACGTATAGCTCTATCTGACAGTCGTGAAACGCAAAAATACTGTTTATCCGACCAATAAGTAATAAATAGCTTATTTGGAACTTATCCGGACATTGTGAAACAGTCCCTAAGAATAGCGACTTCATTACAAGTTTATTTTACAGTATGCAAAGGTATGAACAGCTCTAATAAGTACAAAGTATTCCTTTAGGGCATTATTAATGAACAAAAATGTATTTTTTACAAATTTTTTTTTTTTTTTTTTTTTTTTTTTATATAATAGGGGGCAAACGGGCAGGAGGCTCACCTGATGTTAAGTGATACCGCCGCCCATGGACACTCTCGATGCTAGAGGGCTCGCGAGTGCGTTGCCGGCCTTTTAAGAATTTGTACGCTCTTTTCTTGAAGGACCCTAAGTCGAATTGGTTCGGAAATACTTCAGTGGGCAACTGGTTCCACAAAGTGGTGGTGCGCGGCAAAAACTGCCTTGAAAATCGCGCAGTTGTGGAACGGCGGACGTCGAGGTGATACGGATGGAATTTCGTATTCTGCCTCGACGTCTTCTTCTTCTTCTTTTATTTCTTTTATTCTTCTATTTTCTGGATCTTTTATTCGCTGGTTTATCTTGTAGCTTAATTAGCCCGTCTTTTTCTTTTCAACTTAATTATTTGGGATTTTAAGGTATTATCTGAATCTGAACGAGCATTAATGGAATAATTAATTATTAATTAGTGTATTAAACGTACTTGTATTTTCTCACAAGAAAATCAAAGATTAATTGCATTTCGTATAACTTAATATTTATTAACTTAAACGAAATGCTACATTACACTTTTGACAACTTATTTCACTATTTTTACTTTATTGCTAGAGTATTGTAAATTTTAAACTTAATTAAAATAGTGCCACAGACATTAAGTATATGTCATCTGTATAATTCAAGACGGTTTTAAAACTATATGCGGATCCAACAAAGCATATTGAAATTTGAAACAGGAAGAAAGTCAGGATTTCCTTTGAGACTCCAAGAAACGAGACTTGTAAAATCCTGATATTTCTGAACTTTCTGAAAACTTCCAAAAATATACACGCGAAGTTTATTTTATGTGGTTTACTTTCAAATTCAGACTGATTAAATGTTTAAAATATTCTCTCTTTTTTTTATATGTTCTAGAACTTTCTTAATGAAAAGATTTACAATACAACGAAGGCGGGAAACTAATTAAGTACTTTTCATAATTTTATTCAAAAGTAATTTAATTTGGAACACTTCCCATATTATTTAGCACAGTTATATATAGGTTCTTGAAAAACGAAAAGCGGGATAAAAATCACAGTTTTCCTTTGATTAGTAAAGTATTTGACTATCAACTAGATACATAATACACAAAAATGAAATATATAAACCGGTGTACTGAAAATCATTTATTAAATAGTATTATTAATTAACAAGAAAATTAATTAAAGAATAGTATGATATCACGTGTAAAAAGATTCAATTTTCATATTTCAAGAGTTCAGTTGCACCAGCAGCGTAAGTGCTGCCGACTGCCAAACGTGTGATAAAACTGCTGGCACTTGACACAAGGAATCCTATAGAGACTCTGCTACTTAACATTAATTTATTAAAATTCATACTTTGTCCTATACAAATATTTTAAACTCTGGTACTGTTGAAACTGTTTTTAAAAACATCGTAGCTACATTATATCTAAGGATATGTAGGTACATGTAGGTTCGGGTAGAATTTGTATATACCCGTTTTCATGCATGGATAAATTATTATTTAAAATATTTATTTAAAAGGGAAAAAATCAGGAGCCCAGTCCTTTATGGGTTTTGACTTCACCCGTATCCTTGATCATTTTATATCTATTTTATAGACAAGTAGGTGATGTCTGACACATGTCGATTTTTTATTTTGAGACCTGCCGGTTTCCTGGCGATGTCGTATACGTGCACCTACAACTTCAGGCATGAATGTCGCACGCTAAACCCACTAGGCCTACACAGCTTTAGGAAAATAATGTATTTGTAATTATACAACAAAAATTAAAAAATTTAAATTTTTACTCGACTCTATTCAACTCCTATTCCTTTTCGTCACCCAATATTACTTGAGGTCGAACATTCAAGTAGACGATTGCTGACTTTATTCCTTCAAACCCAAGGTACATTCTCTCTACATTTGCAAAACCTTTGTTCAAAGACGACAACGTCTCCTCGGAGTAGCGTGACAAAATTAAGACGGCCTCTCTACTCCGAATAAATGTAGGAGGGTGTGGTCCAATTACACTGGCTTCAAGGGTCTCTTTAATCTGGCAAACCGGTTCCGCTGGTAGTTAAACAAATACTAGTCGTTAACTTTTATGAACTATAACATGTATTTGGTATAATAGAGCCATGTTTGCATTTTGCGTCTCATATTTAATATTAACTTCTTCAGTTTCACAACTTCATACAATGTATACTTTCCTTCAAGATTTTTATGAGGGATTTATTTTCTTTGAAAATATATTGCTCTTAAAATTTTGTTGGTTTCTCTATATGATTGTTTTGTATTTAATCATCAGTAATAAAAACGTATGTCTCACCTTCCTTGGACAAGAAAGTAACCTGAAGCGGCGGCATAGCCAGACAAAAATAATAAGCGGCTCAAATAACATCAGGTGAGCCTCCTGCCCGTTTGCCCCCTGGTCTATAAAAAAAAAGAGTATCCTTCAACTTCGATTGTGTCCCCTTCACACTATTGGGCCGTGGCAATTATGCTAATTACTGATTGAAGTTGGCGCCTGATATATAGTATGGGTGACATCAGAGCTGGTGCATTCCTCGCTCAACGAGTGAGTATCGCAATACAGCGAATAAATGCTGACAGCGTTAAAGGTACACTGCCATAGTTAAAAAGTTAAAGTATCTTCAATTATGTTTTATTGAATTACCATAACTATATTTCAGGCTAACTGTCCCGAAATAAAGCAGTTTTTTTATTGCACTTTAAAGGTAATCCAAGAGCTCAAAGTGACAAGCGGTAGAACGCGTTCGGCAAAGGGTGCCTTCTAGTTTCGGGGGAAAAGGCTCACTCTAAGTTACTGCGCCAGAGGAGTAAGTGAGTTAGTATGGTGTGGTTAAAATGTTATACGGGAAAATAAAGAAGCTTAAATATCCTCCTAAGCAGAAACAACCCCCCTAACTAAATCTGTCTAAACACACTGCTTTAACAAAAGTACTCTTTTATCTCTGTCTGTTAAATTACATTTTCTTCGTCAATAAATGTGATAAATTCATGTTTCGATAAAAATTGAAATGTGTGTTAATATATGGTTTGGTAAAGAAAAATAAACTTTAAAGCTATTTTTATTATTGTTAACGAACTATATACATTAATTGTATATACTTACTTGAAAAACTCAATCATTCACAATATTGTCAACATTGACTCTGTTTATTTATCATTTAAATTTAATGACACTATGAATGTTGAAGCTACATTTTATATACTTATTAGTAATTTCCCTATTATATAATAATAATTAATAAAGTTTTACAACCACAGATTATTTCGTGAAGAGTATGAAATGTCTGACAAAAAATTATCAAAAATCAGAACATTTCCATCAAAGTAAGATAATAAACGGAACTTTATAAAACGTGATCGGTTGCCGCTAAGTGAAAAGCGAAAAAAACGAAACTTAGCTCTCAAAAGCATCAATATTTCACGTAGAAGTTAGGTGAAGTATAGCGAATTTCAAAGTTAAGCAATGCGAGGTCACGTATTGCACGGTTTTGCTCATAAACTGTATTATGCTCAAAGTTGCCGAGGTTTTACTGACTTATTTATTTAGAGTAATCCCTTACGCAGCCAACTCGGCGCTTGGATGCTGTTGTTGTGTTACGAATTTGTAGTTTTCAAAAGATCGCTGCTACTCTGGAACATTCATAGCGATATTTATACCGCTCCCGAAATTTTTCAATTTATAATAAATATTTGTTTCATTTTGTGACTCCAGATTAAAACGATTACGTCTTTAACACGTAATTTAATGAATTGACATACACCTGATTTTAAATAATACCACTGCACATCGCCGGACACACTAAGTAGGTTTATAAACGCGTTGCCGACTTTTTAAACACTCTCTGACAGTTTCCGCTCGCGTCACGAAGGGTAGGTGAGGTTGGAAGTATCAGCCGGAGATGATTTTGCGAACATATGTTTTATACTTTTATTAACTATATGCTTCTTTGTGGTGGAAAATAAGTAAACTTATTTAGTAGAGTGCCGTAAGGCATAAAAATGGTCAAACCTCGGAACCCAGGGCCAGTCAATGAATCTGTATATCAAGTATGAGAGTAGTTGGTATTTTATTTATATTTAAACATATTCTATAAAATACTTCAAAAAGTAATGCAGCTAAATAAAAACCGTGTCATATTCGCATATATATATTTTATTGTTCCTAACAATTACATGACGTGATTGCTTAACTACTACACATTTCTGTTCTTATCTATTTCAAAAATGTTTTAAAGAATGCATTGTCCATTAAGATTGCAAAGGGTTTTAGAGTGCCCTTTGTATTTCTTACGCACATTTTACTGATATACAAGTGGTATATTTTACCAAACAAAATCGATAAGTTACCTATAGGTCATTACACATTTTTTTGTATGTAATTAAGTTAATCATTAATAAATTCATAATCAATAAATTTTTATTTTACATGTATTATGTATATACGTATACATTAATATTGTGATATTACACTTACATTTTTCTGTATACACCATATAAATATCAACCATTTTTAAAATATCAACTTAGTTTTACTCCTTTCCCTGATGAAGACAGAAGTCAAAAAATAATGATTCATTTTATTCATCCCTTTGCTGCCATCGTAGCAGGACCGAGTGGGTGTGGAAAATCTAACTTTGTTGCAAATTTCATTAAGCATAAAAATAGTATATGTAATGAGATTTTTTTGGAAATTACATGGTGTTATGATGAAATGCAACCGCTATATAATATACCCGGTGTAAATTACCACCAAGGACTACCGGAATATCATATGTTTGATGGTAAAAATCCACATTTGATTATAATAGATGACTTAATGAGGGAATCTGATGGGCGAGTTGTTGATATATTTACAAAAGGCAGTCATCATAGAAATTTGAGTGTTTTTTACATAACCCAAAACTTATTTCATCAAGGAAGAGGACAGCGCGACATTTCACTTAATTCAAGTTATATTATTTATTTTAAAAATCCCCGTGACAAAACACAAATACGATTTCTAGCTAGACAAGTTTCCCCGGAAGACACGAAGTTTATCGAAGATTCATATACCGATGCTACTAAAGAAGCTCATGGTTATTTAATGATTGATTTGAAACAAAACACTGATGATGCTCGCCGCATAAAATCTAAAATATTTGAATCCCGTAATTTTTGTACAATATATGTTCCTATGAGAAGGTATAAATATCTTTGTAATCAGCCACTCTAAGTCAGTAATGAACCATGTATCAACGAATAACAACGCATAAGGAATTGTTATCAGCTTTACATAAATTAAAGCCCAAACATCGTAGGATATTATTGAAGTCTTGTAATAATCAAGAAATTAACTGTATTTGTGAATGTATTCACAATGTTTTACAAGGAAAAGTACCTTTAAAAGAGAATACAAAAACCAAATTAAAAAAAATTAAAAATATCTTACGTAATCTGATCAGTAAAGGTAAAAGTTTTGAATACAGGAAAAATATATTAATACAAAAAGGAGGGTCCTTTCTTCCAATAATTTTGGGTACAATTCTAAGCACCCTTGTAAGTTGTTTTAATAAATCACAATGAACACAAAAAAAATGCTTCTCGTTGAGCAAGACTTTATTGATAAACTGAAACATCAGAATGAAAATAAAGCAACACCGCAAAGTAGATTGGATTTAGAAATGGAAAAAATTATATCAAGTAAATTGGATGATCGCGAAAAATGGGCGCTTTATCTACAAATTTTACAAAGATACTTACATTACTCCAAGGAAGAACGTCAACCTCAAGAAATAACAATAACTGAAAAGGTAATAAATGATAATACTAACGAAAACCGTAACATCAATAATATAACTACTAGTGAAAATGAAAAAATGCTAAATGTTAAACAACCCTCAACGGGTGAAGACATCGCATATGGGTTACCACCTAAAGAAATATTAAAATTAATTCCTAAAACTTATATGAGGAGGGGTGAATTATTGATGGATACAATATTAAATAAAACAGATCAGTTGCAATGGAATAATAATGGAACAGTTGTCATTAGTGGACAAGAGATACCAGGAAGTAATATTATAGATTTAGTGAATGACATCTTAAGACCCTCGAAGAGATCCGATCCAATCGGTTGGGAAATATTCGCCAAGTTTTTAAATGATATAAATACCCCACTAACATACATTGGTAATCTGAAAAGAATCAAATATATATCTAACCTTAAAAGTATAGATAAAACATTGATTCAAGAACCACAAACTGAGGTTTCTTCAACGCCAACTCAATCTAAATACATCAATAAATTGAGAAACAAAAGTGATTGGGAGAAATGGACCCCGTATTAAAGTTACATCGCATCTATTATGATATTTCACATCCAGCCGGTTACAGCAGTGTCAATAAGTTAACAAAGGCAATGAATGGAAAAATCTCAAAAAGTGATGTTTTGAAATGATTGCAGTCTCAAGAAACATATACATTACATAAACCGGTTATAAAAAAATTCCCGCGTAATAAATATATTTTATCAAATATTAATGAATTGTGGCAAGCTGATTTAAGTGATTTAAGAACTTACATGCAATATAATGATGGATATAAATATATTTTGTGTGTTATTGACGCCTTTAGTAAGTATGCTTATGTTAGAGCAATGAAAAAGAAGGATTCATACACAATAAAAACGTGTTTTACTAGCATCTTTGATGAAGCTAAAACTGTTCCTAGACATATTCAATCAGATAAGGGCACGGAATTTGTATCTAAGGATGTCAAAACTTATTTAAAAAGTAAAAATATAAATTATTACACTACAAATAATCCAGATATAAAAGCAAGTATAGTAGAACGATTTCAGAGAACATTGAAAATGAAAATGTGGCGTTATTTTACACATAAGAATACTTATCGCTATACAGATATTTTACAAGATTTGGTTAGTTCTTATAATCACAGTGTACACTCTAGTATCAAGATGAGACCATGTGATGTTAAAATGGAAAACATAATGGAAGTTTGGCGAAATTTATATTATGATGAAAAGACTTATATTTCAAGTTTAAACAAAGTACCTAAGTTTAACGTTGGTGACTATGTAAGAATTACAAAATACAAACATGTATTTCAAAAAGGTTATGAAAGTAATTGGAGTAATGAAATTTTTATCATTACTTCGATTATAGATCGTTCCCCGTGGGTTGTATACACTTTAAACGATTTAGACAATGAATCAATAACAGGAACTTTTTATGAGAAAGAACTACAAAAAATAACTTTTTCCCCCACTTCCGAATTTAAAATTGATAAAATCATCAGATCACGTAAAAGCGGTATTAGAAAGGAAGTATTAGTTAAATGGAAAGGATATCCTAACAAGTTTAATTCTTGGGTCTTACTATCGAATATTAAAAATCTGCAATGAAGGAAAGTTTTTATTTAACTTTACTCAGCAATAGTTCTACACAATATTTTCCGGGAAATATGACATCAAATTTTTCTACAAAACTACCTAAAGCCATTACATTAGAAGGAGAATGGATGGTAGGTATAGTTGAGTTTCAATATCCTTCTACTATGTTTTCCGTGCAAGAACATGAAAATATTATGTACATAAGTAAAAAAACTACCATCAATAACGAAGAGACCACACTGATGTATAAGAACCATATACCAGCCACCAACTATGATAATATACAAAATATTCTTCTAGCTTTAAATTCGAAAGAGAAAGTTAGTTTTCGCCAGGACACCGTGTCAAAGTTTGTCTCTGCTACAGTAAAGGATCCATCAATAATTTCATTATCTCTTTCACCTAATTTGAGCTTTCAACTTGGATTTGAACCAGATACCAATTTAGTAAATCATAATATCGGTAAACGCCCTGCTAATCTACATTTGGGGTTACCATCACAATTATTTGTGTATTGTGATATTATAGAACCACAAATTGTTGGTGATGTAATGACACCCCTATTGAGAATTATACCCTTAGATCCTGCTAAATACATATATGGTTCAAATAAAATGCATATATTTTCACCACCACATTATTTGCCGGTAATGAGAAGAGAATTTGATGTTATTGAGATAGATATAAGAACAACCACGGGAAATGCGGTACCATTTCAATACGGAACATCGTGGTGTGAAACTTCATTTTAAAAAAATATAAACTATATTTCCTTTTTAAAATGTATACACCTCAAGATACATTTATATGTCCTTATGAACATTATTATTCGAAACAAGCTGGGTCTGGTATAAATGTAATCTACAAAGGAGCCTTACATCAACGTGGTCATGGTATCGGCAGTTTTCTTGGGGGGTTATTTCGAAGTGTGCTTTACTCACTAGTGGTGCTAAGGTAATTGGAAAAGAAGCACTTAACGGCGGAATTGGGCTTTTGTCAGATGTTGTGGCTAGTCGTCCTATCAAAGAATCTATTAAAAATCGTTTGAAAGAGGCTAGTTCTAACCTTAAACGCAAAGTTGATACCAAAATTGATAATCTTATGACTGGATCGGGTGTTAATAAAAGACGAAAATATTGTAATGAGCTCATTCGAGTTTCACCCCTCAACGTGAAAGGCGCTCTGAAGAAAACAAGGAACAAAAATATTAATAATTCCAAGGATATATTTTCAAACTAATCATAATGTCATTTATTCATAATCATTCATGTGAGTGCGTTAAATCTGAATTGGATCTGTTTGCTCTTCCTTCCACACAAACAAGTATCGAATATGGACACTGGATACACTATAAACCAATTTCTTCATTAAGTGATGATGGACCCGTCGAATTTCAAGTACCTGGTACTGGAGATGACTACATAGACCTTTCGCATACACTACTCCATCTCAAGGCTCAAATTAAAAATCAAGACGGTTCTGTAGTTAATGCAGCTAATGTAGTGGCACCAGTCAATAATTGGTTACATTCTTTATTTAACCAATTGGATGTTTACCTAAACCAAAAACTTGTGTCACCCCCAAATAATACTTATGCATATCGTGCTTTCATAGAAACTCTATTAAATTATTCATCATCCGCCAAAAAATCACATTTGACATGTGGTTTATGGTACGAGGATACAGCTGGAAAAATGAATGAAACTAATGAGGCAAACAAGGGCTTTTACAAAAGACAACAACTTTCAAAGGATGGTAAGGATGTTGAAATGATTGGGCATTTACATGGGGATATATTCAATCAAGATAAATTCCTCATTAACGGGGTCGAATTATCTATAAAATTAGTGAGATCGAGAGAATCATTTAACCTCATGTCACAGAATGCGGATAATAAGTACAAAGTCTGTATCACAGATGCAACTTTAATAATACGCAGAGCAAAAATTAATCCATCAATACTAATAGCCCATCAAAAGGTTCTTGCCACTACTACAGCTAAATATCCTATAACAAGAGGTGAAGTGAAAGTCCTGACCATACCGTCTGGTGTGCAGGGTAAAACACTGGACAATATATTTTTAGGGCAGGTTCCTAAGAGATGTATTATAGGTTTTGTGAATAATACAGCATTCAACGGTAGTTATGTTAAAAATCCTTTCAACTTTGAAAATTTTGGTATTTGCTCATTTAGCCTATATATAGATGGTCAACAGATACCTTCAAAATCGTTACAACCATCATTTCCAAACGATGTATTTACGAGCGCATACCACACCCTGTACTCAGGCACCGGTATACATTTTCTTAACGAAGGTAATGGAATATCGAGGGAGCAATATTCAAATGGATACTGTTTACTAGCTTTTGATTTAACACCTGACTTGTCGGCTAACTCTAATGTGCATTGGAATCTTGTTCGCCATGGTAGTGTAAGAATGGAAGTAAGATTCGAGAGCGCATTGACTGAAACTATTAACTGTGTAGTTTACGCAGAGTTTTCAAATATTATAGAAATGGATAATAACAGAAATGTATGTGTGGATTATAGTAGTTAAGCAATCACTTATGTAATTATGATATTAAGAATAATAAAATATAACCTAAACGAATATGACATGGTTTTTATTTACCTCATTACTTGTTTAACCCTTAACACCACACGTGGGGGACCTAGGTCCCCCACCGCACCGATTGTAGGAAATATTTTAAGTACTTTAATCCCGATGCGCTTGAGTTTTCGGGTATTCTCAGTGCCGCCCAAGTTCTCGCGGGGAGTTGATGCGTACCTGGCTACTGTTCTTTGTTTAAGAGGTATGAGTCGATGGGGGAGCCTAGTCCCCCACGAATGTAATTACGTTAGTTTATTTGTAGTTTCATTTTCTTATTTATTTGCCTCTTTTAAGGTTAGTTGCGCAATATGGATAAAAGTTTGAATCCCCAGCAGATAGAAAATCTCTTAAACGAGTTAGACTTAGATGAAAATGAGAATGAGGACATTTTTCCGGAACCATCATCGGATTTGAGTGACGCGTAGTCTGAAATCAGTGATCACGATACCGAGAGTAAAGAAGAAGCGGAAAGTATCTCTGAAAACGAAGACTCAAGTGACAACGATGAACAACGCCAAAACAGCAATGCTTATTATGGCAAAAACAGATATAAAGGGTAAAAAGTACCACCGTCACGATCACGGGTGCCAGCTCATAACATTATTGTTCATTTGCCTGGTCTGAGAGGCCCTGCACAAGCCAAGAATGAAATGTCTCCATTGGAAGCATGGTCTTGTCTATTTACTCAAGATATGATTGATTTGATTTTAGAACATACGCATGAAAAAATCACAAATTATTCAGAAAATCATACATCTGACTCAGCCTACACTTACCATGTCAATAGAGACGAAATTTTGGCATTTATTGGGTTGATGTTTCTTACGGGCATATTCAAATCTGCAAGAGAAGATGCTAGAGGCTTGTCGAATGTCAGAAAAAACATTAATTAGGCTATTATTATTATTTTCATAGAAAATATGGAGACTGAAATAATGTTCCTCAACTTGACTGATTTTTGATATTTGCTAGGTACTATGTTCATTCCTCTTGTGATTTTAGACGTTTGAGTATTTTCAAAAATTTTAAATGCTTGTTTTGTAATTAATAAGATTAGAGTAACTACATAAAAAGACTCAATTTATATTTTGTCCCTAATTTTAAGTCACAACTTCTTCCTAAAGTTACCTCTTAAAATTTTAAGTAGTTTTTGTAAGTTGTTTTGTATGACACTAGAAATGTCTATTTTTTTGTTTAAATTTATAAATAAATACTGTTATAATATTCAGTAAGTGCATTTTATTTATTTCGTTAAAAAGAAACTGGTCTTGTGATAAAAATTGCACTGATATATAATTTTTCTTTTTGGGGGACCACGCTCCCCCACATGTGTAGTTGCGTGGCCAGAAATAGCGTGTGGTGCTAAGGGTTAATAAAAAGACTCATTACTTCTGTTGAGATCATATTATGTGGGTTTAAATGAATTCATTGGTACAAATATGAATTGATAGTTAGAAATGTAGTCAGTTAAAGAGCAAAAGAGTAGCGGAGTAAACGCGTATTAAAGTATGAACACACTAGAAGTGCAAATGAGTCTTCGTATGATACATCCCAGCCTCCAAAGCAACGTATATCCTTCAAATCGATTGCCAATTTATGCTCAGGTGCCAGCATTTATCATATGCAATCTTGACCCTGATTCACAGCCGGGGTCTCACTGGGTGGCTATACATATAAGCGTCGAAAGAGTTGGTGAATATTTTGATTCATTTGGACGTAAACCTATTGAGGCAATAGATGGGTTTTTAAGGAGGAATTCTTGCATGTGGAGGTACAATAGCGTTACGGTTCAAGATTATCTATCAGCGGTGTGTGGAGAGTACTGTTTGGTATATTTATATTACAAGTTCAGGGGGATGAGATTAGAAGACTTCCTTAGAAATTTCACATGTGACTCAGTGAATAATGATATGGTGCTAGTAAATTTGTATAAAAATATAATGAACATATAAATAAAAAATAATACCTGGAATAAAAATGTTTTATTTTACCATGTAACCCTTACATCTAATTATATTTATAGGTAGTGGTGTTAAAGGTTAGGTATATTTATTATAATTTGTTTAGACCCGTACGTTAGGTTACTTAAAATATATATTTATTATTTTTCATTTAAAGCCATAGGTTGGGTTAGTGAATGTAGGAAAGTAGATAACGCGATGCATTAGTACTGAGGCATTCATTAGATAATGACTGGGAATTTCGTACAGGAAATAGGAGCTGATAAGGTGGTGATATGTTAATGAGCTACGGTTTTGCGAAAGCTAACTTTTAAACGGTTAGAGATATCAGTTCGGCTGTGAGTGCTTTCGGCTCCGCACGCCCTGTTTAGTGGGAATAGAGTTTTTTTTTTTTTTTTTTTTAGTTTTGGTCAGCCATGATTTTTAGGTTTGTCCCTTGGGCGGGACAAAATATTTCTACTATAACGGGAAATACCAACTACTTATGAGACTGCATTATTAAAACCTCAAATAAAAAAGTTAAAAAAAAAAATTGATCGATCTCGATTTACAACAATTTTTAACAACAATTTACTGAAAAATGAGAGGCGGAAGGGGGAAAAAGTGTTTATAGCGAAAAATTTAATTTTATTTGTAATAAATTATATGTGCAGAGTAACTTCAATGTTAATTTATTAGATTATCGTAAAAAATAAGTTACAAAAAAACAAAATCTTTAACTATACACATTGTTACATCATTGTACATTATTGTCGTCGTCGTCGATCTCGTTGATATAGATTGTAGGTGAAGGATTAGAGCAGCTGTCACCATTGCATTCTAAGCAAGCTGCAGTGCAGTTTAATCCACTTTTCCTGCACCCACAAGATGCTTCACATCCTGTTTTGCATGAGCAAAAAATAATTTTTAATAAAGATTCTGGAGCTGGTCGTTGCGTCATTGTTTGCGGTGTCAATATTCCGCATTCATATTTCCAGCCCCATTCTTCTGGTAATATTTCTCTTCCAAGCCATGTTTGAACTTGCAAAAATACTCTTTTAAAGTGTTCAAATGCGCTATCTGCAGTGGGTGGTAATGACGGCAGTTTAACGCAGGTATTTTTAGCAGTTGCTTTCAGAAAAGAGTTATATCTTAATGCATTAAGATCTTTTATTTTCTGGGGGGCACCGTATAAAGCAAGAGTGCATGTAACACCAGCCTTAAAAATGTCATCAGTATTTTCGCATTCATTTTTGAAGACTATCGCAGCATTTTGCAAGTCTGGTCGCTTTTCAAAATTTTTTGCAAATACGTTTTTGCCACGTTGGAAAAAAGCTGATGTCGTGTCACACCCAGTGAATGCATGTAAGAACAGAATATGCTCTTTACACTTAGGTAATATTCTCTCTAAGCATTTGGAAGAGTACGTTTTTTGCGGTATTTTGCCTTTGGATGGTTTTCGAAAATAAATTTCTCGGTCTGTTGGTGAGAGAGCAGTCAATAAAACTAAAACATCTATATCTTCGGACACTACAGCAACCTTTTCAGATTGCAGATTAACAGAAGTTTCGATTATTAGTTAATCGGCATCAGCTTCTGCTTGGCAAGAAAATATTTTATTTTCTGAGAGTGTTTCTCGTATCATATCTATGAGCCTACTCTTATTTTTGGCATTCGATAAAAAAAATTCCTGCGCTATTTTTAGAGGCATGGTTTTATCAAATATTATGTCATTACATGCATTTTTTTTAGAGCGACGTGTTCGTTCCATCGATTTTGTGCTGCTCTTCTTATAACCATCAAATACGACATAAATGTTGAGTCCATAATTGGTACGTAGATATCTGACATAATGTTGACAAATGGTACCGAAATTTTCATCTAATTGCCACTTGCACCGGTTTAATAACATTCCTCCATCAATTACGTACGAAAATTTTCGGACATCGTTCACATCCACTGATACTTCTGGAAATAGGTCATAAAACGTGGATTTTGTAGTTTTTCGTATTTCACCATCTTCAAAGAGAGCAAGAGGATAAGGAGCTAATTCATAAGTCATATAGTTTATTAGTTCTTCATTCGATTTTTTTAACACGCATATACGTTGAAATAATAATAGGGGATCAATTGGAATAATATCATCATCCACTTTGATTTTGCTAGTGGAAGCCAACAAAGGAATGATCTTGTCTTTTCTTGATAACTTTACTTCTTTAAAATTTTTCCCATTAATTTTCTCCATTATTTTTAGACCTTGCTCAAAAGCTGCGTAGCAATTCACGTTTCCTTGTCCAGTTATTCCAGTTGCGATAGACATAATGACACTAACATCTGGAAATGGAGAATGTTGAATAAAATATTCTTCCAATTTTTTCACGTCAACGTCGTCCCTTTTGATTCGTGCATCGGTTGAATCTGCGTGTTGATAACTTTTTTTAAAAGATATATTACAAAATTCTTCTATACCTTCTATTATATCTTTTGAAGAAATAACACCTTTTATCCATTTATACACGATACTGTCTGTTACACCACGTTTAAAAGGTCCTCCTTCAACACTCATCGATTTCATTAAAGTTTGTTCAATGGTTTGGTCTGTGGAAATTCCAGAAAAAAAAACATCGGAACGTCTAGCAGTAAAATATCCTTGTGTGAATTTTTGAAACTCTTCTGGGTCCACTTGGACAGATAATTCCTTCATGTCTTGCAAGTACAATTGCGCGGACTTTGCATACGGAAAGTGTCCTGATGCATGAAAGTATGGAATCATTCTCCCAATAGTCTGTAAATGCAGATTCCAATCACCCATACGTTCAGCTGCAATAAAATCTTTTAGCACTGATACCATTCGAAAATAGCTGATCCATAATCTGGACGTTTCATTTTTATTCTCTAAATCATGTAATTTTCTTTCGAAAATTTCATTTAAACTTTGAAATCCAATATTTTCCGTTATTTCGGTATAATTAAACATTTCAAAAATATTGGCATTCGTTTGATCAGCAATAACAGTTTTGAATTCCGAATTTTTTAATAGATCATCGAAAATTAATCTTGACAAAGCTAGCTGCAGAAGTATATGTGCGCGTACCGCTCTAGCATTTGCTCGTCCAGACATGATATGATCGATTGTATTTGTGGCATAAATCGTAGAAAGAACTTCTTTAATTCCACTTCCGGCCATTATATTATAACCAATAGATCCCATATAAGACATCAGCGTATGAAAAGAACCCAATCTGACTAATATAAATCAATGAAAACTCCAAAAAATTAATAATTGTTTATAATAATTTTTAAAAAATTGAGAGCGCGAAAAAATTTTTTTTTAACATTTTTCTAGATACTATTAAAAACATATTTTCAAGGTTTATATTAAGATTCATTGACTGGCCCTGGATTCCGAGGTATAAACCTTACGGCGCTCTACTAATTTGATATCTGTCATTGAAACCATTAAGAACTTTACGCATCGTGGAACATAATATCCACAATTTTATTCAGAAAAACGTTTCGCGTGCTTATCAACCAAACAGAATATCAATCATACATTAGCTGTACATAGTCGTTTCGTGAATATCCGATTTGTTCGACTTACAGTAACATGCTTATGATACTCAAGTTTATTTTAATTAAATTTGGCCATATCTCTCCACCTTTTTCTTATGATTGCGAAGAAAGTTTACTTTTAGCATCGTCAAGTTTATCGTGGGTCTGCAGGATTCTTTTGTTTTCGTACAAAATTATTTTATTAACACTAATACTTTTATTAACATTTAATAACATAAACATGTGTGTTTGTAATTTATATTCTGAAAAATTTTATAAGCACAGCCTAAGATTTATGTATCCGTTTCATGGACGTTTATCAAACTAATAGGCAAGTAGGTGATCAGCCTCCTGTGCCTGACACACGCCGTTGACTTTGAGTCTAAGGCAACCCGGTTTCCTCACGATGTTTTTCTTCACCGCTCGAGCGAATGTAATATGCGTACATAGATAGAAAATCCATTGTTTCATAGCCGGGTATCGAACGTAAGACCTCAGGGTCGAGAGTCGCATGATGAAACCACTGGGCCAACACTGCTCATTGCTGGAAGACTGACTGGGAGAGGTGTAATATGTACTACCTAACTACATACTTGACTGCTGATGAAATATATATAATATTTTGAAGGGTTAAAAGATTTTATTAAGGTTGATAAAAAAGGTTGTATAAAATTAAATATTGGTAAATTATTAAGCCTTAACTGGAATAATAATCCTACACACACACAATATTAATACAAGTTTAACACAGTTTATTTTTGTCTATAGAAGAAAATTAAATTACGAATGCCCAAGTGTTAAATTGAAATTTTCTATTTGCATCTGTTGTTCACAAAGAACTTCATGCATACTAAATTTTTTATGCTTGATTTATTCTTAATATTTGAGTTTTAAATAAGATCGCCTAAGTACGTAAGTGGTTCCCACTGACAAGCCTGGTTCGAAATTCAAACATAAAGAAAGATTATACGAGTTCTTACCAGCCAGGTATTTATAAGGTGCAACCTTACAGGTAGCATTTGTGTTCCAGGTTTCAATAGTCTTATTAAAAATACGAAATCGCCATAATGTGGCAAAGTTTATATTTATTCATTAAACTATTCAAGGGCACTTGAAATATAATTTTCTTATAGTATTTTTGACACCTTAGTCAAGACAAGTTTTTCTGACAAATTCAATGTCACTAATAGCTTTAATGGAATAGTAAAAAAATATACTTAAGTATTCACATAGTGGCATTTAATCCTTACAGATACGACCTTAAGATATATGGAACTGAAAAAAACCACAGCGGCAAAATCTGAATAAAACTTTATATAATTTCAAATGTTATATATAACATTTCTTTTTCCTGACTAGTTAGAGCAAGAGTAATTCTGGGAAATATACGACTAGCCATGTTCCTTAGAAATTTCTATTATACTTCTGAAAGCAAAAATTCACGGAATTATATCCAGATTCACAGGAACCATGAAGGGTGTTAATTCTCAATTAACCAATAACATACATCGCACAGTGAAATGGACTGATTTTGAATGCGAAAATACAGAATGTATAAGAAAGAATTACCTTTTTTTTTGTATAAAAAAGAAAGAATGCAATTTTTGAACTATTGACTTTAGGTTCTTTTTTATCTTATTTATTATCTACAAACTGTTTTAATAAGAAAATCCTAGGGCCCTAAAAACTAAGCTATTAACATCAAATAAGCATTCGATGTATTTGTCTCCAACTGAATTATATTTTGATTGTGTACGCCATAGGCCAATTACATTTTCACAGCATAAAAGCTACGTTAATTTTCAATTGGAAGGGCGTATGTTCCCGTCTTTTGTGCAAAATTCAATCGAACGCCAGTCATACGGCAATCTTGAGAGATTTAGACTTTAATCAAATAATTTTATAGTTAAGTCATGTGGTTAAATTTTTATGATTAATTTAAAAAAATCGGTAAATATATTAAGCTAAATAAATTTCGATAAAGGTAAAGTTTAAGAGACGTAATTTTCATGTTATTTATTTTTTCCTTAACTGTAGTCTTTTATATTTTAAGATATTTCTTGTTGGTACAAAATTAAATTGACGCGGATTTCTTTTGAAGCGGTCAGGGGATGCTCTTGGAGGGTACTGCCAATCTGGACACCTGGAAATGTAATTCTATAAGTACTGAAGATAACAAATATAGATACAAATTTATGATTATTATTTTTGAAAACTCGTTTTTATCACTTAATTAAAGTACAAGTTATACATACGTACCTAGTATTTATGTAATATATTTAATTTATATAAATATATAATGACAAATACTACATAACATCAAATGTAAATAACCAAATAAACACTCCGTGTAACAATTTTGCCGTGTTTGATTAAAATGTTATATATGAAATTGATTAAATTTTCCATCTTCGCACCTATTTTCTTAATACATACTTCTCAATATCAGGCAATCGTTCTCCTTTACATCTGTTCTCCCACTTTGTCCAATACTTAAAGCCTTCCTCTTCAAACACTTGCAGTGCACACGCGCAGTCATCTCTTATTTCTTCATCTAGCAACGCTGAAAATTTAATTATTTTATATTATATTATATATACTATATTATTTGATGTTGACTATATGTAATGTAGTGCAGGGCATCCTTATATCAAAATGTTATGCATGTTTTAATATTTCATTGACAAGCCAATCATTTTATCATTTGGTTACGTCTTAAAACCCGCTCATTGACTTACGTGTGATTGAGAATAACTGGAAAATTATCGACTATAACTTTAAATAGTTGTTTAGTAATGAAGTGATCAGTTATTAAAAACAAAAAATCACCTTCACAAGCGATGTTGCATTTTCCTCCTTTGCGGCCTTCCTTGCAATATTCGTTACCTATCTGTAATAATATAGACCAGAGTTAACCTACTCCAGCTGACCTATGACGTTACGTGTAAAATTTCCCCTAACTGTGAATCTACTATCACAAAACTAAGAGTCAAAACGACGTCAGCCACAGAAGGCAATCCAAACCTACGTTTCTATAAATACAAAGAAATTATTGAGAGCGTGCCCCATAAAGTTTCGCTGAGACATATTTAATTATCTGTAGATCCCTATATGAGAATAGATATTTGCTTTCATGACAATTTTGGTATTGCCCAGTAAACAGTACAGTAAAGATTAAAGTATTACACAGGTGACTTAAAATAAGTCTTTCAAATAAAAACGTTTTTTCCTTATACATACTTGAAATAATCCATAATACTGCTTTCTCGAAGACTTTACGTTAAGAGCCGATGTATTTCTGCCACTTTCTTGTTCTATTAAACAAACCCCTGGAATTCCAGAAAAAACATGAGACGAACACACAACTTGAAAGAAATATACTAATTTGGTTAACATTAGGTTTTGATTTGAATATTATTTCGTAGAAATACTGCTTTTCTTGAAATTTTTAACAAAAAAATATAAAAATCTTTGTAATATGTTTCACTATTCTTGTATTTATTTTTATACACCTTTTACTAGTGTTTATGCTTTCTTATTTAATACATATAAAACAACTCTTTATGCATTTTTTTTAAAGAATATTTAACTACATATTTATCAGAGATCCTTGACTAACTTCTAAATAGTTGACGATTCTAGTCGGAGACACACACATATAAGTCGTCTAAGGTATGTGCTATGTAGCTTATATCTAAAAATAAAATTGGATGGGCATGAACTTGAAGATTCTTTAAGAATGGAATCGTATTTAATATCGGAGACTTGCTTACAGTACGGTCACCTACCTCCCGACGTCAAATTCCGACAATGTTATTATGTGAATTTCATAATAATAATAACAATTTACTTTTCTTGTGATTAAAACTGATTTCGAGAGTACACAAAAATGTCTAAATATTTGATCGGGAGCACGATGGCAACATTACTTAATTATATTAAAGTAAACATGTCTGTTTATAAAGGCATTTAATTGTATGTACTTTAAGAACCACATTATTTGAACGTTTTATTCGTTGTTAGATGAATATTATTTTTGTATAAATATTACAATTTTATTATACATTGTTTGAACTAATATAGTATTTTCCCATGGTTTTATAAAAATGTAATTTATAGTATATAATACAGCCTTACTCCGAGTCATCTTTAAATTCGTCTGTATTACAATTACAAATATATATTTCAAGAATGGTTAAATCTAGCAAGGAAGCGTAGGGCGTAAAGTTCGCTTTTCTTGCTCTATTGGTTCTAAGGTAAACTTACTCAAATGCTTCTTAAAATTATGCTTTGATAACTGCGAATCCCAAGTTGACAAATTTGATTATGGTTGATTATATGATTGTTGCCGTAGCCAACTGATAACAATTTATTTAATATTTTGTTTGGAGATACAATTGGAATTAAAAAAGCCATACTTTAAAAGTCTGGTTACGATGGTTTAACCAAGGATTCTTAGTTATCTTCTCGTAGGTACTTTTTATAGCTGCTTAGTCTATCTAACAAACCAAATATAAATAAATTCGAAGTTTAAATAAAAACATTATATGTGTATAAAATAATAAATTAAAGAAACATCACGTGGTACGTGGCCGAAAGCGACACAGTGCAGACAGAAAAGGCGGGATTTGGAGGAGGCCTTTGCCCAAAAAGGACAGATTAAAAAATAAACGTGTTCAAATGTTAAAGTATCTAAAGTAAAAGGCTACAGTTGTTATATTAATAATTATTAGAATCATTATTTTACCATGGCTTTACATTTTAATAAAATTGAGGACAATATACATTTCAAACAATTAACATGACATGTAATAAATATTCCATTATATAACAATAATGTTTAAAGTTTATCAGGAAAAAAAAAACTTATTTGAAATAGCCGTGCAACATAACAATAGAGAATTACGCGTATATATTATTAAAATAATTATTTTAAAATTTACTTACAGTTGCTAAGGAAAGTTTTTTGATGAAAATTCGTTTTGAGAAACTCTCGTGTTAGTTGGCATCTCGTAAATACTTTCGCCTCTGCTACATATACAATTATTGAGATAATAAAAAAAACTCCCAGCACACATCTTTCCGCCATCACTGTTGGTTGACAACTGATAGTGTGACATTTTATCTTGCGCATACACCGTTGACATTTGACATCTGATTCGGGAAGTGATAATAAACATTTCAGATTATAATTCCCAAAGCATTTATTTTTTTTGGTTGGAAATGCTTGGCTTAAACGCAATATACAAATTATGACGATAATTATCAACGGATATGAGTTTATTATATGTTATGGTCAGAGAACTTGGAAGTAATAATAAAATGTATGAAGCATTAATTTACTCACGTAAACCTGGGTCTTACATTAAACGAAAGGATCAGTCGCAGTACGGAATAAAACACGGGTATGAAATTATCTATATTATGGCGACGCACACATTTTTAAAATGGCTCGACTTGTCAAATTTAATTAACGAGTTTCCCGCGCTCTTATCTTACTGAAAAACCAAAGGCTAGAAAGCCTTATAAGATATTTTAAATATTTAACATTTTGGGATTTATAGATAAAGAATACATTCTGCTTTTCATTATATACGTAATATGAATTATTCTATTTAAATTTTTCTTTTCGACAGGTAATAAAATAAAAAATAACTTGTATAAGGTAACATAAATGAATACTAGTAGTATATTACTACCATTTATAGGAATACATATGAGTGAAGGAATTTTTTGCATATTTGCCTATTTTTCTACTTAACAGCAGCGAAATAGGCAAATAATTTCATGATTGAAGTAATAAAAAAAAATAAGCCCATTGTTAATATTTTATTAAAAAAATAATATGTAATTTATAATTTAATTTGTACACTAATTACATTCTAATTAAAGCAGAACCAAAGTTCTTTTCAAACATATACAATCGCAGTTACAAATAATTAAAATCTACGTTAATACCACAAACAACAGAAGAAATTCATTAAGAGGAAAACCTGTATTAAATACAAAATCATCATCATTCAAGTTAAATATTACATAAAAACAGTTTAAGCAGATTAGTAGAAAAAAGTATTTATGCTAAACTAAAAACATAATGTGACCTTATCCAAGCTAACAAATCATATTATGTAGTTCAGAAATCTTCGTTATATAATTTATATAGCACATAATAAACGAATAAACATTATTGAAAACCATTCAAACTTAATAAAGTAACTACAATCTCGTAAGTATCACATATTTTACAGTTCAATTATCGTCAAATGACCCATATATTAATATTTTGACCTGCATTGTACCAGTGTAATGCGATTTAATTTACACGCAATTGTTTATTTAATCACGTGAGTCAATATCGAATGCTGCGACGTTGCCTCACTGACCAGGTAGGATTATCGTAAGTGTAACTATATACAGACCCGAATATTTACTCATAAGTTGTACAGGAATAAATTCACTCATACCATAAATTACCACTAATTTCAAGACATAAAAAAGCAAAATTATATGATTACTATTATAAGAGTAAAAGTTATACATAAAAATTATATAATCGAAAAATTATATATTGCGCCGCATATTCACAATATTTTACAATGATGTATTTTTCGTTTATTATTTAATCTCATTGAAGAGTTTCTCATTAGAAGTCTTTGAAATACCTGTTGTATAGTTTTGAACTTTTATTAAATACAAATATATTCTATGGTACCGACCACAGGATAAATAATACTTTTGATGGATCTGCAAGGTATTTTGGTCATGAATTGCGTGATGTATTTTTGGATTCAAATTTTTTTTTTTACAGAGTTTTAAATACGTATCATATATGTAGTTGTTATTACTGCAAATTAAATTGTCTTTTTGTAATAAAGTGAATATTTTATATTTCCAAGGACTTATTTTTTGTGAACTACATAAAGTAGTTTTACAAAAACATTTAAATGAAAGAAAATTTAATTTCCTATGTTGAGTTATTTGTTAAATGATCATATGGACAGGTTCATAGCCGCTCCACTGAATGACGGTTTTTAAACATTGATACAACATCATTATTAAATTTCGAAAAAAAATACGTATGTTAAAACCATAACATAATCATGTACGTAACGATAATATTGAACTAAAAAAAGGTTAATACAATAAAAAGGTAAATTACTCGATGCCTTGACGCCAATATAATTTCCTTTTCAATTCGTAATCATGTAATAAACGTATAAAATTAGGAATATAGACGAACAAACTCACAATCAAAACGTATAAGGACTCTTTGGAAGCCATTAATCTTCATGTTGTTTGAAATCCTGATCAATCGTAACCTGGTGACCTAGTTATTGATAAACGGCTTTTTAAAATTGAATAGCTTGAGCGAATGCTAATTTGGAAATTCTTTTAATACACATTTTTGAATTTGCTTAAATAAATTTATACGTACAGATAAAGAGCATCCTTGTAAGTTAAAGTCGGTGGCAGATAAAATTATAATATCTACTATCAATTTGAAGTATTTACGTGATAAGTTAGAAGACGCGCATGATACTCTACTCTCATATCTTTTTTAATTTTAATTGAACAAACAGTTGTAATATTAGGTCTAACCTCTCTGTTTATTTAAATACATTTAAAGGGTTCGGAACTCAGGGTTTACAGACGTATGTTTTAAAATATTCTGGACCTGTCACCTGGGCAAAACTCAGAGCTGAGGTGTGAATCAGAAAAATACGATTCATATAATTCAAGGCGAAGTCATAGATAGAGGAAGCCTTGCCGCAGAGGCACATGGTGAAAGAATCTTAATGGTTTGGTCAAGACACTCAGTCATTGTTCAGAAGAATGATTAAAAGTAGCCATTATGACCAACCGTGGAAAGAAGATGGTACTATGAGAAGATTTAAAGATTAAAACTCCAACGTTTACTAAGTTAAAATTTTTCCTCTAATATGCTTTTTTCACAATTATTTTTACTTGTATAAAATCAATATTTTTGGCTATATTCAATGAATAATTCAAGTTGAATCAAGTAAGGAAAAATAAATGATTAAACTTATTTCAATATGTTGCTATATTAGAATATTAAAACGGAAATTCCAAGAATTAATTACAACCATAAGGTTAATTATAATAACAGTTACAGGCGCTTATCAACAGTTAAATATAATTAATATATTCTTAGTCTAAACACAAATTAATTTAAATTTAAAGTATTTATATACAATTCATCATAACAAAAAAAATTATAACAGTCCCTTACATAAGTACCTGCGTTATACACAAATAAATACAACTATGCGTGTCAAAACTATTTATATTCTAAAAATCTATAAAAACTTCAACTGAAGTATTAAAATTTGAATTTATTAAATATACTTCGAGTATGCAGAACGTTAAAAACGTAGAAATAATTTAAGTTATATGAACAAGGTACTCCCTTTTCGTAAAGATTAATTCAGTCTAATTACACTATTTTAATTAAAGTCCTCTTTCGTCTCTATCTGTCTCATTGCGATGAACTAAGACGAATGCTTTAGTAAAAATAATGCAATTATATTATTATTCAATACTAACAATTGCTATCATATTAATATAAAAAGCCTGTATTACTGAAATTGTTCCTAAAGTTCACGCTTTCAGGCTTTCGATAATAAACACACTGCACATTTTTCATGCAAGACTAGTATCAAACCTTAGACGTAGCAGTCAACATCACATAACTAGCCCTTGTCTCTTCTTGCACCTGCTCAGATCTAAAGCATCTATGAGGCTGAAAGTCTACTGGCTTTTTCAGCATTTTCCTAACAAACCAGACCAGACCTACGACAATCACCATTAAACCCAACGCAACACCAATTAACGCCGTATTAAGACCTTTGACTCCAGATTTCATTTCAGACCCCAATGGTTCCAGCATTTGAGGTACGATGCATATAGGCTGGGACTTATCTTTCTTCTGAGATATTGTAGCGCAGACTTCATATGGCCCCGTAATGAATCCTTCCATGTAAATTGCTAAGGTCTCTTGACAAGGCGAATCTTTTTGCGCTACCAATGAGCCCCGGGATAGAACTGCTAATACGACATAGCAGTGGGGATAGTGGTCTGAGAGACGCTGGGACCGTAATGAACGTAAAGGGAGACCCATTACCGATATCAAGACTGTGAGAACTCCATCGCTTGTTACGTTGGATCGAACCTCAGAGACACTGAAAGAAAATATTGATTTTCAGTCAAGTGAACAGCTTATTGCAAACCAGACTTACATCGACCTTAAATAACTTTACCAGGTTTTTCTTTTAATCTGTTTACAAGTAAATATTCTAAGGATATTATAAACTCTAAAATTACTAAATATTACTATATTATTATTTAAATAACCTCCTTATCTCTAACTTCTTTTGTTTTGGTTTATTGTATACATGTATTGCAAATTCGTTTTGTTACTAATTTCGTGTTCTTAATACATATAAAAAAGACCTTGATGAAAATGTCTGAGCCGTTGATTCAACTTTAAAAACTTATTAATAATATTGTTTTGCTATGAATTAAATGGGGTATTTAAAGAAAAACACTTTTTTACTGATTATAGTTATGTATTATTGTATTTAAACTTATAATTATTTAGACATAATTTTAAATTTAAACCGACGTTTCGCGTGCTTTACAGCGTGCGTGGTCACGGTCAATGTGTAAAAGTTATGTTAATAAAAGACAATACTAAATGGGGTATTACCGTATATCAGGTTCGGGTTGTAGAGTAACTACAGTAGTCCTTACTGTAATGTAGCTCGCTCGTTGTCGTACCAATTGTGGAATACCACATCCTAGTACCAATGCCATTGGCACATCTTTATCATCCATCTCTTCGAGTGCAATGCAAAATCTATGAACAATACGAAATGTATTAAGAGTTGTGTGTTAAAAAAACTTTTTAAATTTAGAATAATGCTGTTAATGAGATGCATTATTTTACTAGATATACTCTATACAGCCAGTTTAATAAATATAAGAACTATTTACTTATAAAATGCCCATGCCAAATTGTTGTTGAATATGTTATTTTACAAGGAAAGCGATGGTTTTATTAGTAACGCCTTGAAAAATATACAGCTGAGTAGATGTCAAAGGGAATTGCGATTTCCATCGATCAAGTGACTGATCTCTTTATTGACATAGCGAATGCTTCGCAATATTTGTTTTTACTTTTTCGTTAATAATAGGCATAATCCTTAACTGGATTTTCATCAAACAGTCATAATAAAAGTTATACATAAACTTTTTAATTTTCACTTGTTTGAAACTGTAATGAATGTTACAAAAAATACAGTTAGGATGTGTTGAATGTATTATTTTACTTTTGTGAATCATACAATAAGCTTTAATGAAATTGAGTTTAGCTAGGAGCTTTTATAAACTAAACTAACCAACCTTTAACCGACATTTTACAAAATACTTACGTATACACCTCTAATGGATCAATTTTTAAACCCCGTAATATTACGTTAGTGGGTGGAGCTCGATGACAAGCAACGTGCTTCGCCAGACCACCTCCTTTAGACGCTGTGACCCCAGTACACCTGAAACGCCGAGTAGATGGAGGTTCTACTGCCCAAGATAGATGAATCTCTTCATCGTCATACCAGGCGTCTAGCAAATGTACCTAAAATAAGGAAATCTTCATAATCTGTATTTTGATTTAAACTTATGATTTTATTTCATAAAATGCCTTTTTAAAATAATATTTGTTTGTTTGACAAAAAATACTGTAGAACTAAAAGTAATCATATCAAAAAAAAAATATTTACGAAGCAACGTAAATGTTTTTTACGAAACTTCTTTTCATTAATTTTCAGCGAGAAACCACGGCTGCGAAGGTCTCAAAATCTCAATTTATGTACACATTGTAAGAATCACAATTTATTTATTACAAGTTGGTATAATGTATCCTTGTCAAATTATCAAAACTTTATTAATTTTACATTGAAACCTTATACCGTCACTGCAAAGCGAATTAGCTGTTCTTTTATCGAGTTTCTCCGTAATAATATTAAACGTCCCTATTGAACATTAATTAGTGATAACCAATATAAAACTCGATAAATTTTATATTACCAGGAAGCATTTCAAAGTTAAGCTTTCTTTCAAGACCGACTTGTTATTTTGTATCGTTTGTTTTCCATTCAAAACTGTGAAATATTTCGAAAGAAAACGCACAAATGTCAACAAATTTATGTATTTTCAAGGACATATTTTATTCATATCTAATTACTTTGATGTCAAGACGAAAAAACTGTTTTTCTAAGCGGTATGTGCTAAAGTACATAAAGAAAAATACCTGATCTGTCGAAATTGGCAAATCCTCTTCGCCTGGCACATCTAATTCTTCGTCGTAAACATCATCATCTAATCCATCGCGTTTATCACTGTACATTTCATCGTCTATCGAGTTTATCATCACCTTACTATAATCGTACACATCCTCCTTCGTACCCACGTGTTCGAAGTCGTCACATAATTTATTTTTCGACAGCCTTGCCAATAACGCTCCCTCCAAATGAGGTGGGGTCGCACAGACCACAGAAGCCTTATCGGTCTGAGAGACGTTTTTTGCTTCCCGTAACCACCGGGCAAAGCCAGCCATTAAGCAATCGCAATTAAGAGGATTATCTGAAAAAGAGAACGAATTTATCTTTATGAGTATAAATGGGATGGAATTAAAATTAACGATCATCAAACGATTGTAGCGAACTTTTTGCTTTTTGTTTCAGCGATGTGATTTCATCGGCATTAATGAAGGCTTCAATTGTGAATGGAAGTTGGGAATCCGTGAATTGTTCTGTTTAAAAATCGAGTGCTTTCCGCCGATAATCAAGTCAATGAGTGAATATAATTATATTTTTCCGTTTTAAATATTGCCTCCCGATTGTTGTTAAATTATATGGAGTGGATTTATTTTCTACGAGTAAACCAATTTTCAATAAATTGTGGTTTATAATTAATTGAGAGCATTCAAATATACGCTATGTTATACTGTTGTATTTGTTTTTTGAAAATTTATGATGTAAAGCAGTATTGGCCTAGTGCCTTCAGCGTGCGACTCTCATCCTTAAGGTTGTAGGTTCGATCCCCGGCTGTACACCGATAACCTTTCTTTCTAAGCGCATGTCTGTGTGCATTTATCCTTCGCTTGAACGGTGAAGGTAAACATCGTGATAATGTGCCTACGGCACAGAAGGCTGATCACCTACTTGATGAACAAATAATCATGAAGCAGATACAGATATACGGGGCCCAGACTATAAAAGGTTGTAGTGCCATTGATTATTTATTTTATGATGTAGAAAGAAGTAAAAGTATATATTGATCATAGTTTAATATTCCCAATTTAGAACTTTATTTACTCTTCATCAGTCTTCACAACTTTGTACGTTCAAATCCACTACTTAATATATTTGTAGTTTGAATATTATGGAATTTACTTTTATTAGACAAAATAGCTATGAATAATGGTTACTTGACGAAGATCACCGGGGTTATTGAAAATATTTACGTACAGGATGTAAAAGCTAGTAATCCCATAAGTTATGAAGGCCAGATAACAATGAGTCATGGGCGCCATGGCATAATACAGGGTGATACGCTGACAGCTCAACAAAGGGTTTGACATACCGACGCACAATGACCAGTATTGGATATACGGGAAATATTACTAGAAAACATTTCCTAAATTTTTAAAGTGAAACAATGATTTTTAGGTTCACATACGAAGTGTTTTGGCAATTCAGGAAATTAATGATACGCTACATAAACAGAGAAACATTTTTATTGGTAGCTAATTGGTAGAATCTTGATTGGCCTCGACAGCGCAGACCAGTTTTGGTGAGCGTAATGATACTGGAATGGTGCAAAATTAAGATTTTCCAAAAACTAATTATATCAGTAAGTGAAAGTATTTGAACCAAACTTAACATATAAACATTTTCACAAGAAAACAATTTGTAAACATGCGAATAATCCCTGTGGTAATTAATAATTTTCAATAGTTACATAAGCTAAATTAACAATGAAAAACATGGGTGTACCGGTAAAGTAGGTGTTTTAGAAATTGCATCTTTCGTCTTACTCTACGTTCGTAGAAAAAACGACACTAACAATAGATAAAAGGTATTTAAATACATTGAAAGTTTTATATTAACCAATTATATGGTTAAATAAAGTTTATTTAAATACAAAAAACTAAAATGTTGACTATAGCTAACTTCAGGGTGTCGATTTTTTGTGACGACGTGCGCGCGCATCGTAAAAATCTACTCTCATAGTTTTTCCCTAACGCGCCAAAGAAGTATAACTTCAAAAATTTTAAAGTTTTAATATTTTCTTTTTATATAGAACAGGGGGCAAACGGGCAGGAGGCTCGCCTGATGAGAAGTGATACCACCGCCCATGGACACTCTCAATACCAGAGGGCTCGAGAGTGCGTTACCCTAAGTCGAAATTATTAATAATACATATAGGTATAAAAGGCTTTAAAATTACGGTGTGCCAACATCATTGATTTTGTTTGATACACTTTCAGTCTGTATGTATCCCAATAAGATGCTTGTCACTGTATAGTCATTACAATAGAAGCCCAGATCATTGTGTAGCGTGCTAACATCATTGATAAATAATATTTCATTATTATTAATATCCCGTGCTTAACTTCATATTAGCGACGGATATATTTTCTTTGAAATATGTATTATAATTAAAAATTAATTTTTTATTAGGAAATATTCTAGTATAGGATTCAGATGTCAGACTTTGCTCATGTATGTCAAATAAGGTAGATTAGTAAGATAGAAGAGTATTGGATTTGACATAAGGGGGCTTTATTATGTTCTACACAGTATTATTTTTGAAAAATACTTTATTTGTGATATTCAAAATGATTAATCAGCCAGGAACAATAAATCGCGTCTGAATTACGAAAAAATATATAATAATTATTATTTATTTATTGCAAGAATATGGTACAAAATTTTAAGGTGGTACAATCGTAAGTCGTTCGCAAATTCTAGTATCACAGTATCACAGCATTCGCTGTTAATAATAAATAAATTGTAAATTATACCATACCTTCAATAGTAAACCGGCTAAGATTTTTATGTAGTCCTAGTGCCCCATCTTCAATAATCGAAATGTCATTATCATGTAACAGCAACTCGGTGAGATCGAAGAGCGACCTTAGAGGCTCCGCAGAGAGTGAACGTAAGAAATTGTGGGATAAATCCAGGTGAACCAGGTTCGTTAGCTGCGCTAGTGAGGCACCTGTTGAGAAAATAAATAAATAATTCTTCAAAATTCTTTTACATGGTACTAGGTAAATAAACTCATCGTTTAAGAGATTAATTGACGATTCTTATATTTTTTTTAGTCTTTGTAACTACGATAGTTACAGGATATACAGAGGATACATCGAACATTGTAATTTATATGTCTTTTATATAGTGCAAATAAGTTAAGAGAAGTATCGGTTATTTGTTACCGTAATTATAAACAAAACATACAGCCTCCATATCGTCTTATATAGTTAAGGTGCATTGCTATGCACCGAAAGACTTTTCTTTTGTTGGGCAAGAATTACTTGTTGGTACAGTAGAAAAATTTTAAGGAAATAAATATGGCATGCTAAATCGATGGTTTTGTCAGACATAGAAGGTTCTATCTGCCTATAAAATGATCAACGAAATATTTAGAATGTTAGGCCAAGACTGAAACACATGCAGGTAGACCTGGTAGAGGACAATAGTACTAATCTTTAGATAGAGGACAAATCTTTATTTTGTGTTTTTATTATTAATTATTTCAAAATTTCATGTGGAACTTGGCAATTAAAAAGATTGGTGGAGAGTTTATGGCCAGTTCTTTTCGTCCGCTCTACGCCCTTGATTTAAGAACTGGTAGTAAATGTAAAATTAGAAGGATTTAATATGTATATGTTTATTTATTGACGTTTGTTAGATACATTGTGTTACCTACATGAATAAATGAATTCAAATTTGAATTTGAATTATAACTAGTTGAAAATGTACTGAAATTGTTGAAATTACCAATTTAGAATGTTACTGTAATTCAACTACTGACAGTAGTCAGTTACTACATGACAAATCTAGACCGAGTTTATTAGATCCTGTACGATTTTCGAGACAGTGACAGGAAATTGCTTGTTTTTCTTGAGTCAATTATCACTTATAGATTTTAAAGAAAATTTTGAATTTTAACGCTAATAAAAGCAAAGATACTGTTCAATTAGTTTAACTTTTTGCTTTATTGATCAAATTCTTACTTTTTTATCAATTACAGAACAGTTCAACTATGTCTTGGGCCTGATCGAATATGTAACTTAACGTAAGAAACTTAATGAAGTATCACAGAGTTTAAAAAATATATAAATATAAATAATACACCCTCAATTTTCTAGCTCTATAACTTAAGGATAGTTAAAATTATAATACTAAATAATACATTACTATATCTTGTTAACTTAATTTTTATGAAAGCATAAAATATAATGACTAAAGCAAAATACGGCAATCTTTTCGCAATCCTTCAGCATTTTTTGCGGAAATTGAACCGTCAGGCTTCCTGAGCCCCATTTTATCACAATAAAGCTTATCTGGACCTAATCTGATTTAGGTCTTGGGAAATATTCTTGAATATCAATTCTATAATGTCTCGGAAATGATTTATTGTAATGTTATTAAATTAGAGCTTTATGTACCTTACTAAATTTTTAATATGCCTTTATAATGTTCATGATTCAGTTTCGTTTATCATTGGATTTTTCTTTCTATGTGCGCAATGAACACTTGTTCAATGGTGAATATCGTTAGGAATTGGCAACTACGGTCAAAAATTCGTTTCTTGGCCACAAAAAGCTGCGCAAGTGCAAAAATTAATTCCAATATATGCTGCACAAGTATTGTGCAGCATATATTGGTATTAATTAGAATTAATTTTGAATTAATTTTGTTATTTTATAGTAATATTTTTAGCCAGTCATACACAACTTTACTGATTAAAAATCACTACTTCCTTATAATTCACTGTTATCAATCATTTCTACGTATATAAGAATTGTAATTACAAAGCAAATAATTAATTAAACTTGAAGGATCTTTGTTTGTAACATTTATTTTCAATCATTAATAATGGTATGATGGTTTCAATAAACGAAATGCTTTATATTTTCGGCACACTTGCGCTGCCTTACTAGCTCGTTTTCTGTATGTTACAATGTAACACCAGTGTCGCCCATAAAGAGTGACAATTCTAAGTAATGTCAAAGGCCACCAACAATCCATTTGATTTTTCAGATTATACATTCTGTCTCATTAGTGTTTTTGAGATTTTTCGTCGTTTTGCTTTTAGACTTGTTAAATTGACTAGCGTTACGAAGTAAATTATATAGTAGTTAGCGACAGCTGCGCACTAATGAGCAGAACTATTACTGTCATTTGTCAAGTATTAGCTGTCAAATGTTATCTATGAACTATCATCTGTCCACTATCGTGTAAACGATTAAAATCGATCTATATTTTGGACATAACAGTACTAATAATTATACTAAATGTAATTATATGACATACCAGAAACGGAAACGATCTCATTATGTGATAAATCGAGATGTGTCAAGTTAATGAGTTGTCTAAATGCGTAGTCCTCCAATACGTCGATTTGATTGTTATGAAGATTTAGATGTGTAAGATTTGCGAGACCTGAAAAATAATTTAGGGTCCTGTCAAAATGTCAAACATTATAAAGGATTTAATAAATATTGAAACACGTTGTTAATTTGATTTACGTTTTAATACGGCTTCGCTACAAATACTACGAGTCGATTTACAAACACTACGCCAATTCGACGTTATTCACAATACGAGTCTAATTTAAAAATGATACATAGTTTATATAAAGGGTTTTTTTTATTCTCCATAGCTTCTAAACGTTAAAAAAAGACACGGCGAGCTATTATTGTCTATGCTAACAGTTACGTAAAGCTTTTAACTGTTAGCTAATATTTATAAAAAACAGCTCCAATACTGTAAATAATAAGAAAAACTTTTAATATTAATAAAATTATGTATTATATACACAAGGAAAGATAGAATTCATGGCTGAGAATACTTAATTCCCGTGACCACCAATAAAACCAGCAAAATACCTGCCAAAGCGCCACGTCGTATACTCGCGAATGTATTGTCAGACAGGTGAAGGGTCTCCAATACCCATAAGGTCGGCAGTGTTGTGGGTCCCACAGGCCCTTCCAAGGCATTGCTCGATATATCTAGCTCTTTCAACGATTTAGCCCCCTATGAATAGTTTAGATATATGTGTACGTTCAAAATTCAACCATTTGATCTTTGAGGTAAATCCACAAAACTATGTTCAACGATGATCATATATTTTTTTTAATTTTATAGCAATAATTTTAACTTTATGCCAGATTCAAGTAAAAGGTAGGGAAACTACAACCTTGATCATTTAGATCATGCAAGTGTTGAATTAGTCAATCAAATTTAAAGATAGGTAATAGGTATGTGGCCAAGAATTGCCACAGAATTTATAATAAAAAAATTCAATTTAGAACGTTTGAATTTAGAATTTTAGCTGAAGCGGATTTTTTTTAAATATTACAAAATATGGAATCTGACAGTACAATAAGTTGAAACATATTAAAGCTTAATCACCGTGCAGACTTTTGTGTATCTGTACTAACATTTACACAGTCCCATAGATTTAAAAAAAATATATCAACATCTTGCTAACCAGTTCAAAGTAACTATAGAGCTAATTTCGCTAATATTCTGGTTAATATTAATCCTTACCTTGAGCGAAGATAAGGCTGATACTTTAAGGAGGTTTCCTCTTAACCTCAAAACTGATAATTTGATTAGGGGTTTGAAAGCCTCGGGCGATATACTCGTCAGCTGATTGTCGTTTATGTCGAGATAAGTTAGATTTTGAAGACCCTGGAAACATTATCATAAAATACATCAGTCCCGTAACCTAGGCTTTTAATGGACTGGGTTGTTTTAAGAGATGTGGAGCGGATATATTTAAAACTTTAATTCAATTTTTTTTGTTACTCAAAAATTGTATGTTGATTGGTAGAATCGAATACAATGAATTGTGAAGCAATATATCGTCATAAAATAACAGCCACATAGATACAAAACATTTTTATTAACTATAAAAATAGGTAAATAATTAAATACAAAATGCATTAACAAATTAAAATTACTGAAACACTTTTCCATAATAAACGCCATTGAACCGCTTTAATCGATGATTTTGTAGGTCTTCTCATTATGAAGCGTAAAACTGATAGATGTCAGATGTGACCTATCAAATTAGCCCGTAGATAATAATTATTTTACTTTAAGAAAGTTTTCTGTATCTATTTCGATCAAAATTTAAATTATTGATCATATTATTCACGCTTTCACGTGTCCACAGTTCACTTCAAAACGTTAAATTAGATCGGATTTTTGTTATAAATTCAAAATATTACAAAATATATGTATACCTTAAATGAGTTTCCATCCAACGCGTGAATTTTGTTATTGGAAAGATCTAACCTGTCTAAATAACCTAAGTTTGATAAAGCTTCCGTAGGCACTGATGGCAGTTGGTTATTTGGAAGACCTGTCAACAAAAGAATTAAATTATTAAAGTGTAATATATATTTATATAAATAAATAGGAAGTAGTATTTAATTGTGCTATTACTCATAATTGTGTTGTCTGTGCTGTCTTTGAACTAACAATGGAATTTCAACAATTTTTTTTTGGTGCAAAATTATTATTTTCACCGATGAATCTCCTTCGTGCCTTCTCCATCTATACAACACTGGCGAAGTACCTTGCGCCTAGTTGGCACAAATTAAAACAATTAAATTTATTTTATTTATACTGTACTGTACTCACACAGTTACACTAACTAGAACCAACATATAGCTGCAATAATATGTGCAATAAGATGTACACAAACATAATGCTTTTTTATTATATTCTAATGTCTCATTTACAATGATATTTTAAATAATTATTGTAATTTGAATTCGGTTCCTCCATATTCTCTCGGTATAAAAATATATCTTAGACATGCTATATTTTGTGACAATTGATCAATTTTCTTATCTAAGACCCTCTAATTAAGCTGACGTAGGCCAGTTTAGAAAGAAATATGTGTGTTACCTAATGCCAATAATGTACTAGCGATACTCGTGAATGCCCCCTGTTGCACCCGTTTAATGTCCCCAGAAGATATCACTAAGCCGTGAAGTCCTACTCCTGCAAGTTCTGCCACTGAGGCAGAGGGGAGGGACGTCACGCCGCGCAGAGCACAGTCCAAGAGCGAGACAGCTGAATTCTTATTTCTCCCTCTTTTTTCGCGGAGATGTCGGCCTATTATCTGAAAAGAATGTCTAATTAACGTAATTCTTAAGAGTAGGTATACATTTATTTACTTAAAAATATAGTAGAACAAGTAAGTATATGTACGGTTCGATTTCCTTCCCTGGATTATGTCCACTGAGAAGCAATGTCCTATATTTGTAAATTTAAAACAATGCAAGTTACGTTCGTAAATACGTACATTCGTATTTCCTAAGTGTGTTTGTTAAAACAAAGGAATATTTGTGAAATGTTAGGATTATTTTTTTTTAATAGAACAGGAGTGAAACGGGCATGAGGTTCAGCTGATGTTAAGTGATACCGCCGCCCCTCAGACACCTAAATAAATCGCGAGTGCGTTGCCGGCCTTTTAAGAATCCGTCTTCAATCAGTCAGGCTCTTTCCTTGAGGGACTCTCCATCAAATTGGTTCCACATAGTGATGGTGCGTGTCAAAAACCGCCATAAAAACGCTCAGTTGTAAAGAAAGAACTAAGAACCTATTGTATTTCATTTAAAATATTTCAAATAAAATTTGCTTTTACAAATTCGATTCAGTTAAAATGAATGATTGGTACCGAATTCATTGGTTGGATTAATTCGTTTTGCTCTGAGGGCAATTTGCTCCTAGTCTGCAGCTCAGAGTAAATATAACATTTAATTAATGTTCTTCTAATACGAGAAAGCTGTTTTATCTGATTTATCGGTTAATGGGCGTGTGTTTCAATTTAAAGCTCTTTGAAGCCCTGGTCAATGTTGAACTTTTCATATCGTTTTATTATTGCCTAATTTTACGATTATTTGAACTGAATTTGTAACTTAATCATACAAGTCGAAATTATTGATTTACTAATAAATTTATAGACTCATAAAGCTATTTATTAAATTTAACATATTAAATATAAACATTTAACCATCCCTGTTGCTATATAAATCAAAAACAGGATCGAATATAAAAAGATAGTTTTAAAAAGCTACGTCAAAGCTCAATAAGCTCAGGTCACATAAAAATTAATAATGAAAACTGAACAATCGCTCTTCTCTTAATACATCTTTTGGTCTTTGCGAATTCAATTTTCCAACCATTGTTGTTCTCAATCCATATTTTTCCTTTAGTCTCTGGTCGTATTGAAAGATTTCTCATTAAATTCACAAAATTAAAAAAGAAATTTCCAATTTGTGGTCTGTTTGAAACAAATCACTGTACGTTTGTATACAAAAGTTAGGCACAAATTATATCGTTTCTATTATAAGTTGTTACTAAGCTTGTTAGAGATTTGTATTTGAACGACAAACACATTTTTGAATTCAAAATTGTTTAGTTTATTCTCTAATTTATTTTTAATAGACATATCTAACATTGCGTTGTTGCTTGCGTGTTTTACAGCAAGCGTGGTCATGATAGTTGAGTAAAGGTGACTGCTTAATTAAGTGATGCTTAATTTTGTATATTTTTATTTATTTATTTATATATTTATTTATTTCAGACATACACACATTATTTTCAGATAAAGGGTGCAAATTAAATTGTCTAACGGTCTTTGTAAATAATAATATATTTATGAATAGTCTGAGATATTTATACCTCTATAATATATACTTTAATGGATCGGCTTGACATTTAACAAAACTTCACACCAATCTAACACTATCAAAATGGCACCTAGCTTTTGAGATGTAGTGCTACCGTCACAGAGTCTCAAAAGTTTAGTAGCAGACTTTCGGAAAACCCCTCGGACACGACTAACATCGATTCGATTTATTGCAGCTCAAAATTATGGACAAATTTCAAGGGAAGAAGGAAGGTAGATGGAAGAAGTTGTGCCGCCTAGGAACTGTTTTACCTTGCGCCAGATACCCGGCAATTCAAGTTAACATACTTTAGTAATAACGTGACACCTGAAGCAGAAGAAGACATTAAGAATATAAGCAAAATCTATACATTTTAGAACTTTTCATTAAGTAGTACGTAATTTGGGCAAGCGTAACACATTGGGTAAGCATCTGGTGCAAAGATTGTTATCGAGATTTTATTTTGTTTCGAAAGCAAGGTTATTTATGTTCAGTTTATACATATTGAGATAATTTTTTGTTTTAAATAAAAAAAAAATTAATTAATAAGGTCAAAAAAAGGTTATCTATATATATATAATCACAATTGTACCTTAAAAATTAGAACGTTAATTAATTTACTATATACATTTATCATTATTAACATATATAAATGAATATAAAAATTGTATCCCTACATTATGTTTTGTATAAAATAAATAGACAAGATAGCGACCTAACGAAAACATTTGGCTCAATCCAAGAGTAATCCATAATGTCTATCTGTATTGTCACTCGAAGAAAAAATATGAAATATTTGCGGCCAGTGATAGAAATGTGTGTTTGTTTTGCTCTAGATTTAGTCGAAGAGGCATCTAATATAATATGCGGACACGATTTATTTGTCTTACTAAATTGCTTAGGGAAGGGAATCTTACATAAATAATTTTTGTCTATTTATGTACAATCTGCGCTGAACACCTACAATGGACCTAACAAACTGCGTTAACCTTTTGACCTTAGCCACTGGAGCCCTTGACAAGTGACTGGCTGAGGATCTTCTCATTAGGTCGGAGAAAGAGAAGGAGAAGAGAACCTTCGTTCCTCTACACTATTTACACAAACTTGCGAAACGTACCGACATACCTTGGGTGTCGATGTTAAGTTTATTCAATAAAATTAGGAAGTCGTATATAATTTTTATACTTCTAATAAAACTAACATTTTATCTCTTACGGTAGAGGCTATATTATTCCCGTGAATGTTCGTAAACACTGATGGGTTATAAGATACCGTTTATAAAAGGAAAAGTAATAATAGTCTGAGCTCGTGTGTGTTTTACGTGACAGGCGACAAAAGACATTATTAAGTTATTTGTTCATATTTTCACTCAACACAATGAAATATGTTTTGGAATAGGTTGAAACAAAATTTATTCTATTCAAAAAGCTTTAAAGCTGTTTGAGAAATAGGCACATGTATTTAGGCGTAATGAATGTTTAATATGTTACCTGCGGGTAAAGGACAGTCCAGAAAAATAAGTTTTAGGTTAAGTAAAAATTTCGGTTTTCGTTATAGTCGAAACTTTCGAAAATTCAATGAATTTACAACATTTGACACCCTCAATGACAAGACTTCAAAAGAAAAGGAATTCTTTCAATCTATTTTTTTGGATAGTATGATTTCGATTTGTTTATTATCTAGTTTTTACGCTGCTATTGGTGTTTAAAATAAATATTATATTGTTATATTTTTATATCGGTATGCATACTCTTAGAGAACGCAATATTTCCTATAAAATAACCTAAAAAACATTAAAAAAGTTAGCCTGTTAAATAATTATCGCATCACCATACAAATCGCCTGAGACATACAGAACATGTATCACAGGCTCCCGATATTATGAAAACAGTTTAGTATGTCTGTGAATGTCAGTAATATGCTGTGTAGGAATTTTATTTGAAAATAATCGTTTCATAGTCTATAGACATAATATTGTTAATTTACCTGTAGGGCGGTATGATCTCCTGCGCAGCGAAGTGTGTGAGGTAGATCGCACGAACACTCGGCCGATGGTCGCGCACTAAGTTCTGGACAACGCCATTCCGCCACCGAATTCGATACCAGACACAGTAACGCGGGAACCATTAGCCACATTCTGAAGAGGAATATACAAATTATTATGATGATTAACTTTAAAACACGGAGAATTTCTTGCCAGTTCTTCACATCTATGTGCTTTTTTTAAGAACTTGCAATAAATGTAAACCTTGACGTTTATTGGTGACATGAATAAATAAATTAATATCATAATCTGGTTATCGCTAAGTACGCGGCACTTTTTCATAGCTGTGAAATTTAGAATCTGGCTATGGTAATCACTTATTATCGGTGCAGCTCCCTTGCTATTCATAACAAGAATTTAAAATTAAATACAAGTAAACGTTTAAATAAATTAATAATGCGGAAAATGGAAATTTAAATTGAGTTTTACGAACTAAACTATATACTAAATTAAGCCATAGTGACGGCAGCGGAAACGGTTCACAGTCGAATAAAATATCACATAAATAAAAGAGGTTTTATGAATACTGTAGACACGTACTAGGAATGCTAGATTAAAAATTTTTGCTTAGTTTTTCTCTAGAGGATATATCAGATAACATTCACCCATTTAAACATAACCTATATATATTTATCATTTTATTCACATTTACAAATCATGAGAAACAACTAAAGGTTTAACTTTGTTGTCTGAAGAACTAGCACCACAGTACCAATTATAAATGCCTATAAGGCATGGCAACTAAATAGTTTTAAAAAACTATACAAAAAACGATACACAAACAAACAAAGAACTTTAGTAAAGTATATTTAAAAATGTATACTAACTGACTAAATTTATGACTAAAACTTAAATATATTATATTCAGATTTCGTAAAGCAATGAGCTATCATATATAAGCTTATTTGCAGTAAGCCAATTGAAAGAAACATATAAAGTTCGATTGATAACAAAGCGTCGAAAGAAAGAACCCGCTAAGGCATTAATTCAATAAGAAGTAGGTAAACATCGGTTATAGGACATCTCAAATCTGTTCCGGTCATATTATGTGGTACTTGTAAAAGAATTGCCACTGCATTGCGTGTGGTTGCGACATAATGGGATATTTCCACTGAGTGACGGCCGGACGAATATTGTATGGGATAAGATGGAGGAATATAGAGGTTTAATTTTTATTTTTTAAACGTGGTTTTTGTAATCTTCACAAAGGGCAGTATTTCGTATACAGAAACTTAATGTGATATTTTACTAGCACAAACATCATGATTTTACAAGGAATACATAATGGTTGTTATTTCAAAAACACCTCTCCCTCTCCCTTTGTGAATTATTTCTAAGTTCGCAACCAATTCTGACAGCGTACATGAAATTGGCCCTCTTGACTATCGCCAATTTTTTGTCATAGCTAAATAACAAAGGCGAGTCAATCGCTCAAGGCTGCTGCTGCTTCACGACAACTCAAGACTTCAATTATAATATCATACTCCCCGGACCAAATAGTAAAATTACTATTTTTTCGAAATTTGGAAAACTTGCAAGGTAAAAAATTCAACTGCGAAGGGCCAGTGGAAACTACTATCAAAGATTTTATTGATTCCCGGCCGAATGGTTTAAAAAAAAGGAACAATGAACTACCTATAAGATGTCAAAAGTGCTAAAATAGCAATGTAATACTTTGATTAGTTAAATCTATTCTATTTTTAAAAATCTAAATTTTCTTCCTCCCATACAATAATATGTAAGGACCTAATATGATGCGACGTAGGCTTGTAACTTACACTATACAAGATGTACGGTGGGAATAATAGCAAATTGCAGGACCATTGATAACGCACGGTGACGGACGGACAATGCTCCGTCTTCGATCTGCATCTTGATGTATGACCTACTTTCATAGTTAAATTCCCTGTCTCTGCAATTCGCAGAATATACTTAAAAATTAAAATTATAAAGAGCATGGCATTTTTATCCCTGTGTATTTTTTATATAATTAAGCTATCTGTAGTACTCTATAGTGTATATCTATGAATTAAGTATCTTTTATGGTAATTTCATTCTATAATTTGCATAAAGTACCTACTATTTGATAAATTATTTCTAACAATTTTAGATTCGCTTGGTTTGTATATTTATTTATTTAAGACATGAATGATAATAATTGCTTCTAGTTCTTAGTTTTTCAACAAAGAAGGCTGTCACACAATGTTCTTTACAGAGTAAAGGAGAGTTATATTGAAAAAAAGTTTTTTTTTAAATTATTTTATCAAAAACATCAATAACATCAAAAAATCGCTTATCTAGTGCGTTTGTATTTTTGAGAAGTTGAATACTTATTTAAAGTTACTGGCTATTACTATACAACTATTTTGTGTGTAAATAGTTTTTCTAGTCTTTGTGATAGCTTATTTTCCACTATGTTTTTAAAAAGAAAATCACGTGCAAAATTAACGATTAATAGGCTTCGAATAATCCTATTTTCTATGCCTACACTTAATATCTAGGCTACTTATCTGATATTATATTTACTTGTCGGCTTAATTCTTTATGGTATTACGTTGTTTAGGATACAAAAAAATAATATACGTAGGCTATATAAGGCAGTATTTTTTTTTAATTAACATTTAATTGCAATCAATCATACATTATGATGCCAAAACTGACCATTGGAGAAGTTTAGATATTCAATGGAATGTTCAAAATCATACCAATTTATATTATTATAATTTTTTTATTAATAAAACTACTGGCCGAAATAAAAAAGAAACAGAACCGAATCCCTCTATGTCTATGGCATATTCGAATTTTTATGTAATCTGTTTCTGAAGCTTATTTTTGGCAATTGATGTTTCGATTTTTTTTTGTGTATATAATATTTTTGTTTGAACTGAGACAGTAAATCTTAATCAAATAACGAAAATATTTGGACAATTTTTATATTCTATGAATTATTCAGAAGCAATCTAGCTACCTCATTTTCGACATATGTCTAGGCACTAAACTTGGCTAGATTGTGCGTGGCGTCAGGCTACCTTGTATTTTTATGTTTTTTTGGAAAAAACCTTAAACGGCATGTTCATTTGTAAACTTCGTTCATACATATACCTGTCGTTTTTACATAACGTTGCTGCAATACTCATCGAGCGACTTTGCTTATCTTGCCGAAGCCGCGTACAAAAAATATTTGAAGATGTCCATTAGGTATGATGTGCAATTATTAAATCAATTACCCTCCAAAATTAGCCATATTAGCGCGTTTACAAATTCAAAAAGGCATGTCAGAGTGAACATAGTAGACTTAAATTGGGACGGCTAATGGCGACGTGTATCTCGCTCGTATATACATATTAAGTTTCTCATGTGAATAAAATACATTTTTGTAATGAGAATAAATTTCTTTAAACATAAATAATATATAAAAATGATAACGTCTAAAATTTCACGAAGCAAAATTTAATCTCATCCTACCGAGTACAAAACATTTACCCTACAAGCTTTGCACAATTGAATAAACATAATCATATCACTACATACAAACCCTGCGAGTACAATTTAGTAACACAAAGCACCAGAAAGACTTAATATTCCCTTTTAAGGCGACGTTTTTGCACCATTATTCGGACCTACGAGAAACCCGCCTTTTCACACATTAAAACAATGTGAAAGGATTCATTTGAAATTGGAATCATTTATCAAAATAATATGAGTGTTTGTGACAGAGGCTCATGTTTAAAAATTACCTCAAATCCATTTTTAATGTAGAGCAATAGGAACCTGAGACTCGTATGAATATTCATCCTATGAATCTCGGGTTCCTAAAGAATTTGTCCTTCTAAAGTGACTATCTCTATCCGATTAATGAAGGTCATATTTATACATCCAAGAAAACCAACTTATTTATGAACACTTTAGATTACAACTGTATGTTAAATTATTTTTTTAACCAGATAGAAACGCATTTTAGTGGATAATTGACATGTATAATGATGGCTTATATACTCTGTACCTGACGCTTTTGACCCACCCCAAATGGACCCACAAAACAGGCCTTTAATTGCATAGAAAGATAGAGCCTGTGGAGGCGGGGCATGAACACATCACGTAATGCTGAGAGTCACACATTCTTCATCAGTTCTACATTTGTAAATATATGTTTTTTTTTCTTATTTATTATAATACTTCCCCTTAAGTCCGCACGCAATGCGTACAATTACCTAAATTGGTAATTGTCGACTCTTGCCCAGAGTTACTTGCATTTGCATCACGACCGCATCCACACACTAGGTAAATATCTCTTTTATTTAATATATTTACCCTTTACTTGATCTATATTTATTAGCAAATAATTTGTTTTATTCATAGGCGTTTATTATTCATACCTTGTTGTTTATTATTGAGAATTTCTCTAGATTTTTACGCTACTAAAAAATAATGCTACGAAATATACGGTACTGCCAGCTCTTAAATCTAGGGCGTAGGAGGAGAAGAGCTTATGAAAGCTATCGCTTTTAAATCGCCATGTTTTTTTTTTGCAAACGTCAAAGCAGTATATTGTTGTAACTAAATAATAAATAAAATAGAAAACCAAATCACGGTGAGAGAGAAGCACTACGTTTCTCTAGAAATAACACGTAAAAACGTACTGCGTGAATCATGACAGAATAAAATTAATACAAGGCCGCTAATTCGCTACTCAAAGCTTGAGTGAAAAATGGAATCATTTCGAATCTAATCAAAACTTGAGTTTTAATAATACTAATTTACTAATACTAATTTAAAAAATATAATTACTAATAAATCCCTTATATTGAAAGAAAAATTACTGTAATACAATGATAGTATAAATATTCAATGCTGTTATTAAATGCTCATTAATAATGAAATTGTATTACTTGAGCAAACAGAATTAAATCGCGGTTGTAAAAACGATGGACTAATCCATACATGTACACTTTGTTCATCGTAATTTAAATTAATCATAAATGATGGTCGTGTGATATAAAATGTTTTTCATTAAAATATAATATATAATATAATATAAGGGACTACTTTTAATAATTAAATTTTAAGGTTAGTTATTAGGTATATTTTTATGTATTATGTTATTTCTTAAGTTAATTATAGGATTTAGTTTAATATTTTATAATGGAATAAATTGGTAATTGTGGAACATATTATGTACCATACATCATATATGAAATATTTTATTAGTATGGCGTTTTATCCGCGGTCCGTAGCGTATACTCATAGTTCGTTGATTGGATTCCCGGCGAATCCAGTTCAGAAATTCCCGTGTGGTAGGTAGTGAGGTAGGTACTAACCTTAAAAATGTAAATTAAGCGAAGAATTTTGCATAACAAAACCTAGTTTTCATACTTACAAACATTATACCAGCTTCTACTTTATATTATGTTATATTGTGTATGTTATTTGGTGTTAGAAAATTCGTAGCAATAAATTTATCGTATGCCATAATTTATAAAAATCTCTTTTTTATTTTCGATACTAAAACTAGATAAATATTATAATAATTTCTCATTTGTTGGTACATATATAATGTATTAATCATTTTTAAATATATCATTACCGCTGCAACAACATGAATGAACTGTGAATGTGTTGATCTCTCGTTAAGAAATATATGTCCCGGAAAAACATATAAACCGATGTTTTTATATAGAGTAGCAATGTTTAGGATTCTATCCAGAATTTTAAACCTTATTACGGACCTGTTGTATCCATAACTGTGTTAAATGCTTTGTATATTAGGTATTTACACAATAACTGTAGTCGCACGACTTTGGAGGTGCTAATTTTTTTAATATTTATTTAATATTAATTGTGTAATTCATTAAAATAACTTTATTGTGTTTGAAAAAAACTAAAAAACTTTTGACTATTCAGGGAAATACATGAAATTACTTTTTCAAGAAAAATATTGTAATCGCTTGAATTCAATTTTTAACCATCAAATCTACACCACAGATTAAAACTAAATGATATGGCTCCTAAAGTGATTATTCAATGTTACACTCACAAAAATCATAGACAGTAAAGTCATTGATAATCTGTTGTCAATAAGATATGTCTATGTTAAATGACGGATACGCCTTAGTCGTTCGTGTATTACAGACCTTATCGCGTTCGTGGTCGCTGATTCCGCGTTTAATTGAGTTTCAAGTTTTTGCATCTCGAGCGGGCATTTTCATTATAGCTCAACAATGCTCTGACGAATATGTTAAATTTTGTGTCTGAATAGGTTTCATTACTTTAAAATTACAATGCTACGTAATTTCATAATTAAAAATGACGACGCAAACGATAAATCTTTCGCTTTTCATGTATAGTTTTTAAATAGTCTGTCTATGTGCGTATTTAACACCCGTTCGTACGTCGAAGGAAAAGTCAAAAAAGGTCGTGAAGAAACCGAAAAAAGCTTTATACAAAACAGTTTTTTAAAATCTCGCCCTTATTTATCAAATCGCTTACAGTACGTTTAATTCGTCTACCATTCCTTATTTATGTTCCCGCCAAAACGTAATTACGAATGCCGCAAACCATAGAATATCACAATCTATAGTTAATCTTAGTATTTTTAACATTGGTTGTCCATACTTGACGCTGGCTAATGCGCAAACCTTGTTAGAGCCAAAAAAATAATTGGTTGTGGTAGGAATAACGTTGGGTTCTTTGAGCTTAAATACAGAATTTATTTACTATATATTCAAAACATGCTTAACTTAGAATCTAGAATACATTTTACTTTAATAATAATAACATTATTGAATCGATTTTTACGTTAAAATTATAATTCATTATAGGAAAATATTTCTGAAATTCAAACTACAGAACACATCAAATATTCCTATTTCATTGTCTTCAGGTTAAGACATTAAGACTCGACGAAATTCAAATTAGCGTCACTGTGATTTTCTCTTAAATTGCAAAGGACGGAATCACAAAGTTGTATTGCAAATAATACTTTGGAAGTCTTTGCAACCTTATATTGTTGTTTCCTTTTGTATTCATGTTAATTTACAGTTGAAAGGTGAATTCGTAATTTCTTTTTATTCTATTGCTTTTTTGAGTTATAAAATGTTTTCCAATAGTGTAAGCCTAGAGGCTAGTCCATGAGACCTATGTACAAATGTACTTTCTATGTCAGAAAGATCACACAGTTACAGAAGAATCTCACAATACAGAAATCTAAGCTTAAAAAAATTAAAGTTAGCGGGTTCTACTATATTGTGTTTTATCTAAATAAATTAATATTATATTTTCAATTGCTAAGGAGCGTCAATACTTGCTCACTTTTTCATTACATAGGATAACCTACAGGACTTGTTCAAGAAATTCGTGATTTTTTAAACATTTGTAAAATGATTTGTTTTCAGATTTCCAAGATGAGATTACATCCAAAATTGCTGCTCCTAACCACCTTGGTACTGGTGTACAGCGCCCATGGGCATAAACGGACGTTTACTAGATGCCAGCTCTCGAGAGAACTACTGCGGTATAACTTCCCAAGAACATTGATACCCAATTGTAAGTTGTCTTTTACAACAATGTGCAACAATGGCGTTTCTGTCTACGTGCGCCTTTAACACTCTCTGAAACGGTAAAACTAGCATGCCATAGGCCCAAAAAGTCGACGACTTGTGTCACGCACAGTAGGCTAATCACAATCATACTACTAGAAGTTAAATAAATAAATTTACAATATAATTTATTACAATGAAAAAATACGCGTCTTTATGCTAATACTAGTATTATAAACAGGTAAAGTTAGTGAGTTTGCGAGGTTCTTTATGAAAAGTGATTTAGCCAATAGAATGCCGAGTTAGTTGTGAATGTCATGGGCTATATAAGATTTCGAAATGTAAAGACTTTTTCGTGGTAACTGGATTTGCATAGTAATTCGAGAAAATACTTTCCTCCATACCTTCGTACGCAAGTTTCATACGAACGCTGCCGTAACGATTATAGATTATAATTGAAATCTATAGTAAAGTTTGATAATGCCTAAAATTACAAGAGCTTTAACTCCAGCAAGCAATTTACTGCGATACTCAATAATATTTAGAAGGATACAATATTTTTAAGGCTCAGGTCACTTTGTGTATTATATTATGGCTGCATATGACATAGACGTTTAAACGTAAATCAACCGTAACTCGACCTGAATATCATTCTTGACTTAATTGATGCTGACACAACACAAAGCTGTCAAAGTTACTGATTTCCGTATCCCCAAAGTTAGTATGCAAATGCTATAAATTATTCAACATACCAAACAGATTGTGTATTGAACAGTTATACACGTTTATTTTAGTTTCAATACTTTCCCTGCCTTAGTTGTCGATTCAGCCGATTCCTCAAATTCGACAAAATTATGTTTCCGACTATCACAGAGTGTTTCGCTAAATTATAATTGTTTATAATAGAAATATAACTGCTAGAAGATCTTACGAGACTTTTCAAACAGCTGTATTCTTCCTATCCCTTGTAATGTATAAAATAATTGTTATAAATAAATTCCATCTGTGACGGATTATTCATCAAGATACCTCTTAAAACGATTGATGCACTCATCTCTATGCTTTCAGAGCGTAATCTATGACATTTTCTTTTTATATCGCGGAATTATATTTTTTTTATTTTAAATTCTGTCGAACATTGAAATTTCAAATTGAAAAATGAAAGTGTGAATTATTTATAAAGAATAGGGCAGTTTTTGAAATACGCCAATTACTTCCACACAATTGAACATTAAACAGTAAACATTGTTTAATAATCTGAATAGAATTGTTTGAGTTGCAAATTCAATTAACAGTCTAACCGAACGTAAATTAATATCTTATATTAATATTGACATTTCACTATGCATTTCCCTATTAATTCTGTCAACGAATCCCAATCCTGCTATAAATGTCTATAAATCTAATAATAGCTGTTTATTTTTGCTGGAGACACTTCAACTGCGCTTCGATACATCATCATTTTATAATAATAATTTTAGATCAATGATTACTTATGTTACATAATTCATTCAAAATATATGTTATTGAACACAAATTAATTTTGTTATGTTATATATTTAAAATATAGGTCTTGATAAATAAATTGTAATTTGTTAGACTTATATAATATATATATATATATATTATTAGGGATGCATCGATACACCCATTTGCCGATAAGACCGTTACTCTTATAGAAATATCGCCGATACCGATACCAACGCCCATTGAATTAAAATTAAATTAAGCTAAAATATATCAAGTTTGGTTTAGTTTTTAATTTTTATTATAAAATATAAACACACACAACCTTTAAATACAATAAAAGGTTTAGTAATTAAAATTCAGAATTTACAGTAATAATTGAATTAAAATAATAAAAACAACTGTTAATAATTAAAATTAACATTGATAAGATTTTTGTAACTCTGTATTTTATGTAATTTGGTATCAAATAACACTACGCACGATGGCAGCAATGATAGTTCGTGTCTCTTTTGCAACGCACTATATCAAATAAGATGCGCGTTTACATTAATTGAAAAGTATCGTTGTATCGGCAAAGCCAAAGTATTTATCGGTATCGGTATCGGTGCATCCCTAGTATATAATTAAAAGAATACAAAGTCCTGCGCGTTTGCTTGCGTTAAACTTAAAAACTAGTACAAGGATTTTCAACTAATAGTAAGGACACTTTTCTGCAATATGTTCTCAATTTTAATCGTATGTATATTTATATTACATCATTAAACCACTTTAAGGCGGCAATAAAGCACGAAGCTAAGACTAAATATATACAAAAAAAATGTAATAGGACGTTATGCGAAATGAAATTCAATTGTGCTGTCGAATAAAAATTATGATAAATTAAGACTTAACCTTTCCTGTACTTTCGGAAGTCGGTTACAATTTAAAGTAAATTGGCCTAAATAAGTAGAACAAAGTTGGGTAACTATTTGCATAAAAAGGTTTCGCTGAGGGAAAACATTTCTAGAGGCTTTCATTTAAGTTTAAAGTCGGAAAACGGGTTTAATTGACAATGTACAGGGAACCGTATCCAAATTAATTCTAATTAATACGAAACGCGTAAATCAAAAGCCACTGGTTTCTGATAATATCATCTCGAACAGTGGGATTGTCTGAAAACGCTTATTTCTAATGAAGGATTCTTCTACGTATAGTGCCATCTTCTTTCGAAGGTGATCATTATGACTATTCTATTATAGTATATTTTATTGCAACGTTATTTATTTAGTGTAAACAGGAGTAGAGCGTTTTATTTTTCTCAGTGCGTTTACAAAAAATATATGGCATTTTACTATCTAAGAATGCTCGCACTCTCAGTATAAACTGGGCTAGAGCGCAAGAAATTGTTCGCTCAGAACGTTCTTGTGTGTTCGGACGTGCTAGCGCCCCTGGCCGTTCTTCATTGTTCTAGCGTTATTTATTCATTTGATGTTAATTAACTTCAACATTCAAAATTCAACGTGACGCAGATCTCCTTCAATATACCACTTTGCCTTGAATTGATTAGTTGAAGGGTAATTTTTGGTATTTCGTAAGACGTCTCCAAAATATTTCAGTTTTCTTTAAATTGAATGATGTAGCATAGTAATGTTTTAAGTTCTTTTTCATAACCATATGTATATAGGTTCAGCAAAAAATACCGTCCCACTTTTGTTACTGTATAAAAACAGGTAAATTACTTGGATAGCAAGAGAGTAATGAGGACATTATTTAATAGCTATTTAAGCTTTAAAGTACGTGTCATGACTTTAAAAGCTCAAGTGAAGTAAATAAAAATTAATACATTATTGAGTATATATCGATATTTTTTACGCAAACAAATTTACACTATATTTACGTTTAAGTTACAGATTAAGCAAAATAAACATTTATTGTCTTTAAATATGAAAGTGTTATGCACGTAACATCACGAAAATAAGGTTTAAAATTACTTTTACCGGTGCCAGTTTGGGGCGGTTTTGAAGCCTATTGTTAATACTGTGTGGTAGAATATTGTAGAATTAGTTTGGATTAGATATACTGTGATGAGATGCGTGAAGGTTTAGAAATGAATTATTGATGGGATTGAAAGATTTATTATTATAGATCCCGTCGGTTTGCCGATATATAAATGCCAATAATAATTAGTACTTAGAGGAAGGACATAAGACGGACGGCGTTTTAGCATTTCAGTGATCTCTTACTAGCAAACGATTAATTTAATTAAATAAGCTGTGTGTAACACGTGCAAGTGCAGTGTGGTGTTTATACTGATGATTTTGGCAATTTTATTTAATAATTTGATGTATTAAAATGAAATTAGTTATTATAACAACTTAATATTTCAGTACAGTAAGGGTGTTTAGCAAAGCAGTCTATGATAATATATTATTTCTCGAATAGTTTCCAATTCAATTGCCTCTTATGTACGCTGAATTTAAATGGTAATTATTTCAGGGGTATGCCTGATCGAGCATGCAAGTGGCAGACAGACGGACAAACAAACGAACCACAACAACTCATATAGCAGCTATGGACTATTTCAGGTAACTGTACATAATAAATGAAAATTGTATATAATGCAAACTATAATTCAAAAAGTCAACTTTCTTAATATTTAATTACAAACATTAAAATGGAATATAAAATAACTATGACTGAAACATTTGACCAGTATGTTAAATATAAATTAATGCCTAACTATTAGTAGGTACAATTCATTTACTCGTTTATTTCACCAGAATATTGCTATACGTAATGCATATATAAATGCATATTTGTTATTTTTTTATTTCAGTAAGGCACCTTTGATGATTATCTTCCTTAACATGTTACCCAGCATAAATAGAAAAATAAACAATTAAAATCAAAAATTTGATGTGAAATTTTTTACAGCTATCACTAAAACGTTTGCAGTTCTAAATCTAGAATTACGATTTTTATACAGTCGATTTCTTTGTTTATTATTATTCGATTTATATAAGTCTTAATAATAAGTCAAAATTTTATAAGGATTTTGCGTCTAAGTGTGAGCAGTGTTGACCTTTAACTTGTGATTCTTATCCCTGAGCTCATAGGTTCGAACTCCGGCTGTGCGCCAATGGACTTATGGACAATACAATACAATGGACATTGGAATAAATAATATTATGGTCATTATCTTCAGTATCATTCAATCTGTCTAAGCTTTATTAACCATATGTGTTTTATAATACTGGTTTGCACATCTATACCTACGTCATGTCATGTTTAAGCTCGTCATACGTTAATTTCTATTGGGAGACGTCACTAGGGGCTTAGCGTTAAGCTAAATTAATGCTTGGTAAACCGATATCGTTTTGTCTATATAATATTAATTTGTTAAGATTTACTTGGTATTTATTAGAACAGTATTGTTTGTATCTATTTATTATAAGGTAAGTAAGTGATCAGCCTCGAGTGCCTGACACACATCGTCAACTTTTTGGGTCTAAGACATGTCTGTTTCCTCACCATGTTTTCTTTCACCGTTCGAGCAAATGTTAAATTCGCACATAGAAAGAAATTCCATTGGTACATAGCCCGGGATCGAACCTACGACCTCAGGCATGAAAGTCGCACGCTGAAGTCACTAGGCCAACACTGCTCAATAGTATTTATTAATAGCATCAAAAAACCAATTTTGTTTAATGGGCCCAAAGCTTCGGTCCTTACATAATTAATGCAACAATAGCATTTATCCATGTAGTACATTCAACCGTGTTCCATTACGTTTCACACAATATAATTGTGCCAGGCAAATCAGCTTGTGTAATTTCAATTTCAATGCTCAAACTAAGGTAAAGCACAGCCAAACCTCAACTGCAAACAGACAATGTATTTACATATTAATGATAGATTAGCAGGCTAATTGCAAACAATTTAAACTCGGCCAGTAAATGAGTTAGTATTAATTAAAGTATCGTTTTTATTGTTCACTTGGTCTGTTATTATAAGTCAGCTCAGGGGATTGAGAATCTAAAACAAGAGACGGTTAAGTAATCCAGAGAATACTTTCTACAAACTTACAATATTATTTTTCTATTATAGGGAAAAATTAAGTAAATGTATCAATTAATAAGTGTCAGTCTAATAACTTGGACGTGTGACTTTTATCCATGAGGTCCAAAGTTCAAACCCCGTCTGTGCCACAAGAGGCTTTTTATGTGCGCCTACCCTCGCATTTACGATAAACGAAATATTCAAAAAGTCAGCATGTCAGACACAGTTTATTAGAAACATACAGTGTCTATTAGAAAATCCAAATGATCACCAAAATAGATACAGAAATCTGAGGCCAAGGCTGTTTTTTTAAATATTATCTCTAAAACACAAGTTTACAGATGTTCAATAAAAGATTTTTACATTGATAATCGTTTCCAAGCGCAAAATATGAAACGATCTCAACGATTTTGTTATTAATTTTAAATTAATAAACAACGAATGATTTAAAGCCTGACTTTAAAATATAGGATCTATTTATATTAAGTTTACTTTTTAAAAATAAAGTCCTATAATTTGAAAAAGGAATATAGATTAAAGGTTAAATGAAAATTGAAAATTCCATTCGTGCTTTCAAAGGAGCTACTTTGAAACGTATACTGAAATAAGAATGAAACGCGATATAAATGGTAATTCTTTTGTCAAAACTTCTGATTATCGCATTATATCATTAGGAGGGAGAGGTTTATTGTGGATAATGTATGAATATCCATACGTAGGGGTCGTTTGTATAGGAATGATTACTGGAACCATTATTGAAATTTTCTTTCAATTTATTTGAAAAAATTAAAAACATTCGTTGGTAAATAACAATGGATTGCATTTGTACTAAAAGTAATTACTATAATTTTAAAGCTGAAATTGACTTCGACAATTGCTTTCGTTCATAAACACCGATTTGAATAGATGAGATCTACCAACGCAAACTATTGATGATCAATAGTTTCATCCCCTTCTAAGAACTATCACTCACAGAGCCAAACCAGCTCCTAATATCAAACAGCGGCGGGCCAGTGCAATGTATTTTCTCATCAAAATGTCCTAATTAATTTAAAAAAAACTCAATACTCGCGTTTTTGCATGATTCCACTCTAATCACCAATGCAGAACTCTAAACGAACTCCAGTCAATATTTATTTCCCCAATTGATTACTAACAAACATTTATTTTCAGTAATGGTATTATGTTAAAAATATACCGAAAACAAATTTAAAATTGTTTTAACTCTGATGTTAGGTATAAAGATTGAATCTATATTTCTACTGTATAGTTGAAATTAAAGGGTTTTAATGCCTTCTTAGATATTACAGCAAGATTGGAAAATAACAGAAAAGTGGAAGAATTAGTTTTTTTTAATTAAATGTATTACTAACATAAATACAATGTAATCTTAATAATATTACTAGAATACAGGATTTTTTCTAATGTACAGGTCTACGGTGTCCCGTGTGAGTTGTACATGTTACCACGTGTGTTTCAGTAGAATCTGACTAAGCCATATATTATGAAATATAGTAAATTACGAAAAATTTAAAAACTTCCTTATTATTCGCTGTAACATACAGTATGTATCTATGAAACTCATATGTTTGTATCTCTTCTATTCAATACATCGAATATCCGCTTTTCGTGTACAATGTGCGTTTTCAATAGCAATTTGTGTTATTATCGACGTGTTCACGTATGTCCCTCCACAATGTATTCTACACTGATTCGTCGTGTTAATTTAAGTGGAAGTGACAGGGCATCGAACCGCACAAAATATCAGGATTAGATGTGGTTAATAGGAGCTGTGTTTTGCTATGGCTTTGTCGGATTAAATGGATTTGAAAGAGAGCCTTAATTCCGTGTTTTATACGAGAATCGCTAACTGCTAACTGAATTTTAGTAATTATGTATACATTCAAAGAGATTGCACCCAATACAATTTAACATTTCAAGAAAATATTTGTTACAAATAAAACCCTATATATAAGTATTGCCTTTTATTAACATAACTTTTACACATTTAAAGATAAACACTTTTTTAACGGATTGAAGTTATGTATTATTGTAAACTTATAATTATTTTAACATAATTTTAAATTTAACCGACCACCAACTCCGGAGTTGGTATCGATTAAAAGATGTAGGGTTACTCCGGGGAATTAAATACAGATAATACAACATTTTCTACAGATGTGATACTTTTTTGACATTCAACAGCTTTTGTCTTCAGTTACCGTGACCATGCACGCTGTAAAGCACGCGAAACGTTGGTTAAATTTAAAATTATGTTTAAATAATTATAAGTTTACAATAATACATAACTTCAATCCGTTAAAAAGTGTTTTTCTTTAAACATTATATATTTTTACACTATTACAAATATTTTTACACTCTAAAACAAAATGTTCTATCTTCCTGTAGTTACTTTTCGTGTTAAAACTTTATTGGTTGAGATCAGTATAAAAATTATTAATTTTTATATCAATTTTATAATAGTTATCTCGTCCACATTAAATTTTTAATATGGGCGTGATAACGTCATTAAATGATGCTCTTTATGAAAATTTCAATCATTCTCTTAGCGATAGTTATTTTCTTACACCTAAACAAAATCGCCGTAATAACACACATACAATCTTCAATACAATACTATATTACTGTGTTGTGTAAGCGTGATTTGGGGTGTGATATTCTCCTAACTCAGACTCCAGACGAGCGGTGACTTCTCTATACCATCATTCGTCTGTGTCAGCTTCAACTTAAATAGGGTTGGGTTACAATATCGTATGCTTATCGATTATTATATATCTCTACAAATCTATAAATAACAATTAATCGCAATATAAGTTGCTTGGCTCAAAACACAAAGCTGGACCAATACGTATTATTTTGTTTCTAAAACTATCAGGAGAAAAATATAAAAACAAATTAACAATTTTGTATTTTTGCAAAAGTGAACACTCCCTATGGGTTAGTAACATATTCCATGGTGCGTAGCTGTTACAGAGGCAGGCTAAAAAATCATTTTACGATGTTAAATGCGCACATCATAAGAAAGTTCATTGGTGCACAGCCGAGGATCGAACCTACTATTTGAAAGATCAATATGCTGGAGCCAACACTGCTTTATTGTATTTAAGTATTTTCTGTTAAACATGGCTTACACAACACGTGAATAAAAAGTCGTATTTATGTTTTAAACATTATCGATAAACATATCGCCTCACTTACAAACGTAAGCTTCAATACATGAAGATAGTACTTACAGTTTCAATCACCGTGGAAATCTGAACCAAAATCGTTTACAAAGACCCTTTGATATGTATTTAGTAGCATAATTACATGCAATATGTCCTGGTTTCCAATTACGACATATTCAATTATATGATAAAATAATTATATATAATAAAATAATATGATAAATAAAAATTACTATAATAAATATACAAGTAGTAATCACGTATAGTGTTTAACAGTGTCAGTAAAGGGGCTACAGCCTGCGTCTCTCATCTCTCAGGTTCTAGATTCAGCTACCCACATTATGGTGAAATGCCTAATACTGAATAAGTGGCATTTTTTATTCATTTAGGTAACACAATTAATGTCAATAAAGAAATAAATATTCATAAAAAATATATAATGCTAAATGATTCTAATTTTACATTTACTGCCACTTCTCAAATTTCGTAGAACAGACGAGAAGAACTGGCACTAACCTCACCGCCACTGTTGGCTGAATTTTTTTTTTCACTAAAGTATGATCACCTACTTATGAAATAGAGAAAACAATTGATAACGAAACAGATACAAAAACGTGAGGTTCAGACCTAAATGGTTTTAGCGCCACTTTTTTTTAATATCAACGAATTAGCAACATTTTTGATTTACATACTTTAACTAGCGTTTAACAGCAGAGGGCTTCTACTTAAAACTTTACTAACTTATACACTAGTTAAACTATATTCAAGTATATACCTTTGAAGTCTGAAGCGTACACAAGTATTAAGTATCATCATTGAGCTATAATCCATCGGGGTTTTGCTAAGTCGAGTTAGAACCATAAAAAATAGAAGAAGGTTTAAATATGTACTAAAACAACTTGTATAAAGACCGTTACGATTGAGAGTTAAACGAACTTTACAAGAAAATAAATTCTTTATTAAGATCGACTACAATTGGAAAACAATTAAATCGTCTACTGCCACTACAATAGACAGATCACTGTTGTAGTGTGGCAATCAAGTCAATTGTTACAAAGCTCGACAGTTCTACAATCAAAGCGAATCTACAACCATTTCATATATAAAATTTCATTGATTGAACTGTATTGACTGAGAGTATTGTAAAAATTAATCGCTGAATATGAATGATAAGCTATACATCATTACATTTTTTTTCTTTCTTTCTTTCTTTGTGGACTCTGGCAGAATGACCAGTGCTGTAGCACATTCTGCTCCTCAGCATAATGCTGAGCCGGGGCCAATTACAGCTATGGCACACATTTGAAACGAGCCGAATGAGTTAGATATTTTATTATTATTATTTTTTTGATATCTCATTTTATTTTATTTTCTTTGATTATTGTTATTGTGTGTGTGTAATAAACATGTTATGTCTATCTGAATATTTCAATTAATAGAAATATGTGACTACATCATAATATCCCATAGTAGGAGAATTATTGTATATTGGGCGATTCCTTAATAATAAGATCCATCCTACTAATCTCAGACAGTCTCTATCAGTCAACGCACGTTCAAATTCTCTTAATTCTATATTTTACTGTAGGTAGGATTATCCTAGTGCAGTGCGTCCGCCCAAACATATAAACGGTTAATAAACTTTACATTTATATGAAAAAAGTTCTCGGGGCACTTCAATTATTTCAAAACAGATTAGCTGGTACTAACTAACTACTAACTAACCACTTCGGGCCCTGAACACCACTTGTGTGATGAAATTGTATTTGTATCCTAAGTCCCATTTATACCGTAATGAGTAGATTAGCTTTTTGTACGGCTCGCGGTTTACTAATAAACAATACTTACACGTAAAACTATCATAGTTAAGAAGCTCACAAACAATCACATTAATAACATCAATTGGTCCCTTATCCCTATACTTTACCTAAATCCTAATACCCTGTGAGCGTGAGTCTCATTTCGTGAAACCGTATTATTCCAGCCAACATGTGATTACTCAGAAAACCGTTTCTCAAGACTTAGTACACTAAATTGAAACCACTAAAGACGGTATCGACAAATCGAAGTCGTTGAATTCAGACGGGACAATGATAGGGTTGGCAATTTAGATCTGTAATTACATTTAGGGCATTTGAAAGTATGTGAGTACTAATGTTTTTAAAAATATTATTCTGATTTTTAACTCTTTAAAGCAATTGGCTGCCTACGTACATATAATAAATGTTATGCACTGGTAGTGCTTAAAGCATAAGATATATCATTTGAAAATAGAACATAATGTTATAATTCTCTCTCGACCTGTTTTGTCTGATCATAAGAAACTTAGGCTTTTTATTGCAAATAACTTATATTCTAATATAGGTCTAGGTCACTGAGTTCACCTTAACAGCACTAATTGTAAGGGTATATAATTCGAAATCCGTTCCTTATTATTAAGCAATAATCAACCATAAATATTCAATAAAAATACGGTAATTCGTAAATGATAGCAGTTACAGCCCTATACCAAAAGGTCAGAAGTCGCCGAGACGTGTCGGGGTCGGTAAATAACATAGTGAGCTAATACTTTCACGCGAGATTGCTAATCCCCAGCTTGTACCCTGCTCGATCACATTCACAATAACTGAGATCACTTGGAAGAATTCATTCATGCGTGCAAATTAATTGTATAGGTTAATAATTTAGGGTATGCTATTAAGACTTAATAACATTTGCCTTGACTTGACATTTGCACATGAGGGTAAAATTTTAACGGATGAAACGTCACGAAGATGTGCAGCGTTTTTGTCGAAGAAAAGATAGAGAGCGAATGAGATCGAATGAGAGAAGGTGAGAAAGGGAGATGGAGAGAAAATACACGCTATTGATTAATATATTCGTGTATGTGTGGTTGATGTATATTAGAACTTTAAATGGCAATTCTGTCGCATAACGTCTTGTGCAGTAAACGATATTTTACTATCATTATCACGTATACAGTGTGTGAATAGTGTGTGAACAGTGTGTGAACAGTGTGTGAACAGTGTGTGAACAGTGTGATTATTGATATACTCATACATGCATTGATCATATACTGATACATGATCATATATTGGGCTTTTACCTAATAATTAATTCAGACATGAATGACATGTGTACTTTGACGCACGCACTTTTTTCAAGCTGTGGTACATTGAATAACCTCCCTTATTGTATTAAACCATGAACTTGGTAAAGACCAATATCATTTTGTCATTCCGAAGTTGGCATATCTCTTAAGTATTCACGAGGTAACTATAACAAGTTTGAACTATTTACAATTTCATCACATGTCAAAGTCTAGACAGTGGTTACTAAACATCAAACTTCATAAATGATTGTCGTATGCATACTGAAATAGATTACATAATACTATCTAATAACAGAGTAGCAAAGTTTATACACAAACAAAATCATGTTTTGTTTTGTCAATTCAAAAAGATGGACATATTTGACAGATCTGAATAATTTGAACACAGACTTTACGCATTAATTAAAATATGGTTGTCACCAATAAAGCGTATAGCAACTCAATATGCTTAATATCCCGCAGCGCTATCAATACACGTTCAAATAAATAAGCGAATTAATTAAAAACGTGTTTGCTGACAAAATACAAAATGCAGCGCTGTGCCGCTGAAATTTACATTTTTATCGCGCTCCCCGCGAATATGTGCGTATCTGACGTTTTTCTACCGTTTACGGTTCAAATGTCGCTGTAATGGCTTTTATGATACGACTTGCATACAAATATGTTTAGCTTACACAAATATGGTAATACTTTGTAACTTAGATATATGACTCTGTAAATACCAGCTCATTCCAGCTTTGTACATACATATGAAGTTTTATTTTTAAAACTATCGTCTACGAAATATCGCTAATTATTCAGATGTGTTTAGGTTACATTTGATAGCGTGTTATATACATACAACAATATTAGTAGACAGACATACAACAATTCATCTGTAAATAATTTAAGAAAGGTATAGATGTGGTTTCAAGTACATAGTTGTCTCTATTTTATTATTTGAAATTGATCGTAAAACATGTACGAGAAAAGACAACTACTATGATTTTAACTAAACTATCATTAATATGCAGTACACTTGGAAATCTCTTAACAACCCATCGAACCTAACTTACATCAATTTAGAATACCCATTTGACTGAATGCAGTCATGGATTGCTTAAGTGCCTAGCCAAAAGCCACTGAACTGAGTTACTGATTGTAAGAGTAATCTGCGTTTTACCACGAATTAGTGTGAGTCCACGTATCCTTTATGTAATCAAATTTTATATTTCCTATAAATTTTGACTTTTTAACGATTTTTAAATCGTACGTATTAGAAAAGTGTGCTACGAGCTACGGAGGTAGCAAAATATATCAAGGTATCGTTAAATGCTTATAATTTATAATTACCCTCGAATAATCAGTTACGATTGTATTCAGTGCATTGAGGACAAACCAAAATAATGCATGTTCCGTGCGGTTATACGATTAATAATGCGGTCCAGCGATTTAATAAACGATTGTTATTTTTGCGATCCCAAATAATTTATGTGATTTATTTATATTATTTGGCAATATAACCCAAAAACACATGCATCTATTCTACATCGCCAAACAAGATAAGCATTGCTTTCGTACACTTGTCTTTCGTTCTCTTTTGACCCTCAATATTACTTATCCATTCCCGCAATGCTACACCACATACTTCTTATTCTCTGCCACCCAGCATTCACTAGCGAATTTTAACGTCGCAATAAGCACATTTGTACGTCCATCCGAATCGCGTATGAATTTTCTTGACATTCATCTACTCTATTCCCAGTATGTGCAGCATTCGTCTTTCTATATTATCGTCATACTGTCTCCTTGTTTCACTTTTACTCCATTTATATATATTTATTTGTGCTCTGACAAAACGTCCTTTGCCTTTATTAATAGATAATCGTAGTTTATAATGTCTTTCTCTGGTTTATTGCCTGTGTCTTCATAAGTGTACAATTGAATTCATTGATTACATTTCCTTTCAATACTGTTTATTGTAATAAATCTTAATACATGTCAAGTGGTCTTATAGCAATAACAAGAATTAAACTTTATTTATAAAAAACATATCACAGCTATAATATGCTGTTATAATGTAATCAAATATCAAATAAACGCAAATCGTTCATACAATTTTGTTAATGTAACTAATATTAAACATGAAAATTGTCATCAACGGTCTGCCTATTCACAATCAATCCGAACAGTAATTACGATATTTAATTAATAACTATTGATTATTGAACATAATGTGACTGAATAGTAAATCCAATTTCACTAAGCTTAATTGTGGTTGTGTTAGTATTTTAATTACGTATGGAACAATGCTTCTAAATAGTGCAGGAATTACGATGTAAATTCAATTACTAGGTAAATAGTACTAAAATAGAGCTAAACTTCAATGACAGTTTAACCTAACCTTGACGTATATATATATATATATGTATACATTTATTTTACATAACGAGATTACTTATGTGTAAAGTTTTAGTGTAAGTTATACACAAATTGGGAATATTTCATACAAATTCAGTCGTTTATACGTTAAGCCTAAAATAGTTACTGAATGTTTTGTCTTAATATGATTATTAACAAACTTATTTGAGCGTGAGGACAGAACATCAATTACATGTTTGAACTCAAATATACTATCAATATTAAAGACGAAACATTACGATTAAGTAATCGTTTTAAATATCTATATGCTTATTTTCCATTTATACTTTAATTTTCTATTTGTCCAACTACGTTTGAAGGGAAATACGAATATTTTAAAAGTCAATATCTTCTAACAGAAGCCGTAAAATATAAGAGACCCATGCTAAAGAAGTGATGCTATATTTTCCGCAAATTCAATTGGCCTGAAATCCTATAGATTGACGGAGCTCTATACAGACGGGCGGAGACAGCGAATAAACGTCACCATCGGATGGGGATTTCACTATTTTATATTTGAACCGTTTCAATGGAAAATCTTGAAAGTGTAAAACATTTTATTGAAATTATTGCTGTGCGTCAATGATGTATTTGAAATTTGAATCAAATTTAATAAAAATGTTGTTGATAATATTAGTTTAGAAGTAATGGATGTCACGTATCGATCGATGATGATACTTTAGACTTAGAAACTGTGACATAGGTATATTAGAATTAACTACAATTATATTTTTAACTTATTATATAAGTCAGAATTGTCATTAACTTAATAAAGTGATAAAACCTGTGATATAAATACATTAGAATAAATATGCGATGATATTGTTTTGAGTTTTATAATTTAACTTACTTCTTAAGGTGATAATCGCTTTTATATCACCAAAATTGATGTTTATTAATACATTTTCATCAAAAAAAAGGTAAAATATATAGTAATGTATTTTCTAAATTATTATCTTAATGTATTTAAAAATTCTTGAACGACGTTTGTCCGTTTCCGGTGATAACATACAAATTCTTAATTGCAAAATCTCTTACAGATAAACAACAAAGACTGGTGCAAAAAAGGTAGAAAAGGTGGCAACTGCAGTATGAAGTGTGAAGGTATTTTACGCCTTTTTAATCCCTTTATATCCTTTAGTTATTTTTGATATTAATAGCATAACAGCGATAAAACATATAATACATATTTGCTGAATAACAATGCATTATTATCAGCTTAATTTAAGCAACGCATTTAATCTATGATATATGTATAATTATACTTAGGGTCTATTACTTATTGATAAGATAAACAGTATTTTTGCGTTTCACGACTGTCAGATAGCGCTATTCGTCATGAAACGCGAAGTATCTTATTCGGAACTTTTATCTTTCGAATAATTTATGTGTTGCATAGCTATTTGGTACTTTAACTATACACTGTGAAACAGGCCCTTAATGTTAATAAGACACTTTTAAAATAACTTTACTTACTAATTAAGCAACGAAACAAATCATTTATTGTAGCTGTCATGATATTTTAATAATATTATGGTAAAAAAAGTTTAGTTCAACTTTTTATTTGTGAACTCAAATATGAAAATATGTATTTATAAAATTCAACAAAATTAAAACAATTCGTTTCTTGTACGTACCGCCAATGACATAATAATAAGTAAACAAGATCCAATTCATAATATAATTAAGAAGTACGTATAAAAATAGTTTTTATGTTTTATGTAGTGGTTTCTCGGCGTACGGAAATTTAATTAGCACATTTTCGTTCGTCTACAACTGCTAAATTCTAAAGGGTACTCTTAACATTGTAACATTTTATTAAACATTACAGTCAAAGCCAATGACTTGACTGAACATGGTAAGACTGCTGCATGAATAATTTATTTATTTATTAACACTTCGTTGCAAAGAAACACAAATAACACAATACAATACAAGGGATGCAACGGGCGGCCTAGGCAACCCTAGTAAGAAAAGAAAACAATAAATAAAAATGAGGAGTGCAAGAAGTGCATAACCGGAAGTTATATAAAAAAAATGTATTTATATTAATCTTAAGGAACCTTATAATCTAGAGAAAAAAAACACAATATTAATAACTAACTAAAACTAGAAAGCTAATCTTAAGGATTCAAGAATAGCTAATAGCGATTTAATACAAAAGAAGAGGTGATACAAGAATTATACAGGTCACGATTGATCAGGATATGATAAGGTTAGGAAATGTTTATGTAGAAGAGTTTTAAAAGACGATAGGGATGAAGCCAATCGTATAGAGTCGAGCAGCTTATTCCACAGCCTAAATTAGCTTAGGCTGAAATCCTAAATGAAGGATCCTATGAAGGATGAGCTGTGGGATGGAATTTCCAATAGACATCTATCAGCTGTGGGATAGAATCTCTGTATTTGGAACCCAACCGGAGCACGAACCCACACCAAACATTATTCGTGTAGCGAACATTATGATGTTTAGTATAGAGTACGTAGTATGTGATAAAACTATCGAAGGGTTTTTCTTATGGGTCTGACCAGGGTCGCGCCGCCTGTGTACACTTCGCACACAGACGCCATGAAATTAAGGGCGCCGCCATCTAAATAATTGCTGTCACATTTCCACGACAAACTATTATCTATATTCTTATAGATAAGTAAGTAATTACAATTTTCGAAAGGCGAACATAAAAACATACATATTTCGCTTATTGGACCCGTCCCCAAAGATAACATTTATGTTTGTTAAATTTTACTTTCTTTTTCTGTATTTAATTTAATATCATGCCGCAGAAGCTATATCCGTTCTTCTCCCTGAATAAGCAAGGAACCGAACTTTACCTATTTACTGTATACTTAATAAACTTAATATACTTAATAAACTGTAGAACATTTTATTTGGTCAAAATTAACAAATAATAAATGCGTTTAAATATGAAGATTTATGAAAAAGAGGCGTTTTATAGATTTTGCTCACAGGCTTTTTCCGAGAGTTCCGAGACGCGTCTCTGGGTCTGGCTAAAATGCATGTTTTAACACTATGTTTTTTTAGATCTCCTTAACGAAGATTTGGCTGATGATGTAAGGTGTGCCAAACGCATCTACGATCGAGTAGGATTCAAGGCCTGGCCCTCCTCCTACGCATACTGCAAGGAAAAGAGCCTTCCGGATCTATCTAGATGCTAAGAGGAATAATTTGCGCCTTTTACAAAATTAATGCAATGTCGCATATGCACGATAGCTCTATTTTAAATCGACTTTTAAAAGGTATGTTTTCCGCTTCGAATATTTTGAAGTCGATTTTTAAAAAAGTATCTATAGAAATATACATATATATTATTATTCATTAGTGTGTAAGCAATTATTAAATATAGTAATTTAATATTAGTAAATTCGTATTTTAAACGACTGATGTACTGTTTACGAAATTGAATATTTTATATTGATAATTTATAAATTAGCTTAGTTTGAATAAATAAAAAATATACGATGTAATTTACATTCTTATATACAAAAAAATATTATAAATTAGAGGAAAAATAGTTATACTGATTCCGAATTATATTACTTTAGTTTAAGTTAAAGTAAGTAACATTGTATTTTTTTTTTACATTTTAGCGCAAGATTATATCGTAATGTTTCTCTACATTTATTGTTTTTCAATATAAATCAGAATAAAACTATTGTTTTTATTACATTTTTTTTAATATGATCATAAGACCATCATAGTCTTTAGATCCAATTTTTTTCCCTTCTAACAGGAATTTAACAGTTTAAGCTTTATAAGTAAAGATTCGATAGACTATTTTTGTATTTATATTTTTACGTGTAATGCAAACTTAGATTATACTCTTCCTTCATACAGTTTCCCATGACAAAACCATGAGCTGTTAACACTCGCACGCTAAAGGAAAACATCGTGAGAAACCCGGGTTGCCGGCCTGAAAAGACAACGGCGTTATATAAACAATAGACTGAACACCTACTATTTATTTACGGGCCGCACGATCACCTACTTACCTATAAGAAAAAGCAAATCATCACTAAACAGATACAGAAAGCTGAGGCCCTGACGACAGGTTTTCGTTACAAAAACCAAATATCATAACTAGAACTAGATGATCAGATTCAAATATTAAATATTTTAAATTAAAAATTATTTACTGAGAATAAACAAAACATTAATTCAGGCTCGAATTAAATACCTATCATCAAACATAATTATGAAATATGGTGGAATAATATTGTGTCGAAATTTCATTATGCTGTTAAACTTTCATTAAAAGTTATCAGCTGCACATTACTGAGTTAATTAGAGCAATGATGCTTTAACTAGATAACGTGAATATAATTATAATATATAATATTACAATTAAGGCTTAAATTAAAATGTCTTAGGTTATAAATGTATATAGAGATAATATACACATATTAAATAACAATTATTAATTATATATAACTAACCTTAAAATTTAATAATTAAAAAAATATTATTAAAAGGATTCCCTTTAGGCAAGGTTCCGAAGATACTGGCAGCGTTCCCCCTTTGAATAGCTAGACTAATTCTTTGTGCGAGGTAGCTGCCAGCTCTTCGTTCTCCTGTGATGTCGACTAACCTTTTTGATAATTCCCTAAAAAGCCTTAACGCGCTAGGACCACAATGTATGTAATGTATGCCATATTCAAATGGAGCCGTAGGGATATAAACACAGACGGTTTAAGATACATTTCTGAGTCTGTTTCACTCATAGTTTTTAGTACGCAATTCCAACATCATATAAGCCTAGAAAGTTTTTCATTATAAGCTGTTTTTTAAAGAAATATACGTCGGGATATTACCGTCGGTTTGACAGTGACGACTGGCTTTGACCCGTTATGCAGGCAGACTAAATACATATACTATAGTAAATTAAATTAATTTATTTTATAATTAATTAATTAGAAGACTATAATAAATTAAATAGGCTGTATAACTTCTTCCCGCTCAGTGATAAAAATAGAGGAAGAATAAGTTGCAAACCATTTAAAAAAATAAAATTTTAATTACGTTTAAATAAAAATGGAAGAATCAATTTATATCTTGTATATATAATATACTAGCTGATTCGGCCAAGCGTTGCTGTGGCTAATGTTTTTGTTATATTACATAGTAGTAAACTATTCAAGGGAAACGGTAGGAGAACTTATGTGAAACGTTGGTACTTTTAACACAGCGCCATCTGTTAGAATTGTATCAAATAATAAACAAATATTTGCAATAAAATAATATTGCGGGTATAATTAAAGATCTAAGCTATCCAATATTTTAAGTTAAGTTTAACTGCACACGGTGTGCAAATTTGATTGATATCGGTTAAGTAGTTTAGGAGTCCATCGCGGACAAACATCGTGACAGGAGATTTATATATATTAAGATATAGATCTGCTGGGAGCTGGGGAGCTGACGCTGAGCTAACAGGTTTTTTCACTAAAACGCTTCCCAAATCTTACACATTTTCAGAATGTTCGCATATATACGGAGTAAAAACATTTTACTAAATCAAATAACAATTCTTTAAACATTTTAATTCCCCTACTAAGACCAGTATTCTGATATCTTAATCTGTAAAAAGCTTCAACTTTGATGTACCCAAAGCCAATCAAAAACCTTAGCTTGTAGCACATGACATGGCAAGACTGTCAAAAGATGGTATGAAACTGGATTTCACCTTAATTCAAGCCTAGTTTACGATAATCGGTAGATCATGCTTTTTTGTATCGATCTTTTATCTGTGATTAGTAAGATTTGCGACAGTGTAAGGTTAAATTATGTGTAAACAAAAACGGAAAAGGGTATTGAACAACATTCTGGTTTTTTTTTAAAACGGCAGCACTTATAGATAACGTCAGAATTTTATTTACCTATAGAGTTGCGATATTCTCATATGAATGTTTCCACTATTCGCAATTCCACGAAGGCTTATTGAAAAGAACAATGATTGTGAATTGATTGAAGCCATATACTAGTTACTGTTAGATATGTTTTGCATCAAAAAACGATCTACGGTAGTTAGAGAATACTTTAATGCCCTTAGTATCTTTAGAATTACATTTTAATAGTTGACAAAGTGGTGGGCTGAAATTACATTGTAATATGTAATTTCATTAAATTAGCCATCGCCATAAAAAAAACATTTTTTATATAAAGATTTTATTTTTAGGTTGTTTCTACTTTACAGATACGGTATCTGTGATATCGATATTGGTAAGAAATTTTAAATAAAAACTTTCGGAAAAATATAAAAAATAATTGCTTCCTGCACTCAAGTACTTGAAGTATTCAAATAAAGTTTAAACGGCACTTGTAAATCGAAAAGCTACAAATTGCATATCAAATATATTTCATATCTAAGTTATAACTGCAACTAATATTACGACTGTGGTAGGGTAGCCATATTTATAAATGTAGCCAAATATTTATTTAAGTAAATCTTCGAGTAAAAAATTTAATATCTCATTAAATACATATAAAAAAAATATTTACCATTAGATTTTTTATGACTTCTTTATTAATAAAAGTTATATTTTGGGGCAGAAATAAAAGTTATATTTTAACTTGCAGAAAACCCTAACGAATTATCCTAACCCTTTATCTATTTGTAACTGTGCAGAATCCAGTCGGTAGTTTTTGAATTTATCGCGTATAAAGAGTTAAATGTCGTATTAACAATATTTTATTTATTTACTTAGCTAACTTCAAACAAAAAAAAAATAATCAGAAACAATAATACTAAAGATAAAGCCAAAGATTGGGCATAATACAATATACAAAAAGGTTGAAACATTTACGAAAGGAACATTACATTTAACTAAGTAATACTTGTTGTGCAAAAGTCAGAGAATTTAGTCATAAATAATAATAATAAAGGATGCTAAAATGCATTATTTCATTTGTTCAGTCCTGCCACACGTCTAATAAAACCTAAACCATTGTTTACATACAGAGAAGACTAGTTTTTCGTTATTTAATGACAATAAACACCCATAAATTATCACTATAAAACGTTAAATTCTCTAAATAACAGTACGGTATTGCCAACTTTAAATGTATATTACAAAATATATTTGTTTTATGAGTATGGTGACCCTAATCCCAACATCTCGTTACAAATTTCAAAGGCCCGGATATTACTAACATGCGGTTAGTTTGCAGTTTTATTTTCAAAGCCTCGTAGTCTGATGAAACGGGATCTTGATGTTACGGAGCGAAATATGTACTCTGTGAAAGATTTAAATTGCACTACAGCTTACTTCTTATCACTAAATTGACATGTTAAGATTTCTTAAAAGCCTATATAATAACCGGAGATACGGACTTTGATATACAAATTAAAGTTGTTGAGTGAAATATACTCCTATGTAATATTCAAAGGCAATGTGTACGAATTAATTACAATAGACTTAAATATTATCTCAGGTGCTACTTGCAAGGTATCTTTTAACTAGGTGCCAGCATACTGTGCCGGGTTTCTAGCAATTAGTAGGAACCAATTTTAATGAATAAATATGCTATTTTTTTTTTATATACACATGTCTTCACAAAGACATCATGGAACATTACGATCTAGCCTAACTTAAGACTATTAAGTAATTTAAGTCTAACCTAATTTACTAAAAAGGATATTTATCATAAGAAAGTGTCCAATAACACTACTTACAGTCTCATTTAAAGGGAAGACACTCTGTTCTTGTTTTCTATTTTTTCACTAACTGTTTAGCACATAATATTAACGTACTCTAACACTAATTCACTAGTTCAAATGGTTTTGTCCTTTCCAGTCTACTCACTAGGACCGTGGTGTCAAGGAGTTGTATAGCTTTATTCAGGTGATGGTGGAGCCTGTCCATATAATGTAGCGACGTCCACATTATATGCTATTTAAGGAATTCTTACAAAAGAGTAAAAAATAGAAGATGCAATTATCAGTGCTTTCTCACAAGAAATAAAATGTTATTTACTCTTTAAACATGTTTCACATTTTACCACTGTCATTACAATGATTAATCGTAATTTAAGTAAATGGATCCGATTATTTTTAATCGATCGAATCAATTTCCGATGCCACACCGGATGTTTTTCATTACACTTATTCTACTGAATTTGGAACTCTATAAATGCCAAATTATTTAGTATGAAACACTGCCAATCTAAGAAGCGATCTGAACAAATCATTATTATTTGTTTAAAGTTTTTAAAATCGTTTTCAAACTAAATTAAATAATGGATGCATAAAGCTTTAAATAAATTAACCTCTATTCAATCACTCATTGCGTACACTCTTTATAGCCCAAAACATAATCTTATTCATTTAACAGCGTATCGGAAGCAATAAAATCACTAAGCACCATTAAAATCGTAAAATCGGCGCCGTTTACACAGTTTAATTTATTAACGAACTCCTCAATAAACTGATAAAGCCTACGCTTACGTAAATACCATAATATTGTTCGCTTTCTTTCATTCCGTTAGCTCTTACATCTCCAAATGGGTATAACTTATAGGGCTGTCTTGTAGTTGCTTATTACAAATACTCAAATATTAAGAAACAGTAAGAGGAACGAAAAATATTTTTGTTATAATCTACTATAATTATATAGTTTTAACCAGGAACGTTGAACACTTTTTGATATATTTATATCACAAAATTCAACACATCATTAGTTGTTTAATCTATAAATTAATACTTTGCTAACCTTATTACCTTAATCTGTGAGGTTCTTTAAGTTATCTATAGCTTGCTTGGTTATTTAAAAGAGTACCTACCGAGAATGTTTTACGCCGGCTTTTTCTCTCGGCCTACACCCTCTGTCTTCTTTGCCGATGAGTAGGGATGCCTACAGGTTCGAATGTAATGACGTGGAATAAGTGATACCTTGATGATCTTATGTTCCAAAATAAACTTATCTTATTTATTAATTGTATAATAAGTTTTCTACCACATTAGTGTAAAATTACTGCAAAAATAGAATACACCAAAAATTAATTTAATCATAATGTTTTAGTCGGTAAGACTAAATTTTTAATGCGTTACATTGCACTGGTTTAATTTCAGTGGCATTGATTATAATTAACATAATTATCACTTAATGCTTAAATCTAACAGAGGTTAAGCATTCACCGTATTAGAATTGTAAAACATTTAAGATAAAACCGAAGTGTCTCGTTTGAGATAATCTAACTTTATTTATTACGTCTTCATTAACTTCAACTTTAAAGTCAATTTTATTTATTAAAACATTTCTAGGAATTGCACCGTTAACTGAAGTACTCATAAATCTCTTTTCATCATTGTAAACAATATTTGAGAGAAAGTGTAGTGGCTAAGTTAGTTAATGTCCTATAACCCCTAGGTGGGGCAGAGGGCGTCCACAGTGAGTCTCAATCAAGATTAAAATGTTCGGATCCAACGTCAAGTCTGTGCTGCTCTATGGGTGTGAAACGTGGAAGTCACCAAAGACATCTCGCACCGACTCCAAGTCTTAGTCAACCGCTGTCTTCGCCACATTCTGGGCATCTACTGGCCTGAAAAAATCTCTAACGAGCAACTTAGGTTGCGCCGCCGAGAAACCCCGATCAGCCAGCAGATCCAGAGACGCAAGTGGAATTGGATAGGTCATACGCTTCGGAGGGATCCCAATCATATTCCCAAGCAGGCGCTTGATTGGAACCCGCAAAGAAAGCGTAGTAGCTAAGTATGTTAAGTTAATAGTATGTGACATTTTGTGACAAAAACATTTTTACCACTAAATTTCTTAAATCATAAAGAATATAACAAGTATAATTTGTCAAAATTATTATGGGTTTATTTGAAAACGCGTGATTGATTGACAGAAAATCAACTGTTTAGTGTAAACCAGTACCAGCTTAGATTTGAAAAAAAATCACGTACGTTTGACAATCTGATGCCAATGATCAAGGCTTTTTATATGTGTAAGTACCACTTCCAGGGTATGTATCTACTACATTAATATGTAATTGTCAATAGTTTTAACAAATTTATTTAAAATAGCATTCAATTCTTTAAATTAATAATATTTCATAGCAATTCCTTGCGCGTGCTTTAAGTATCGTCTTATGTACACCATTAAAATAAAAAATATTAATAATAAACGCATTTCAATTGTGCTTAATTTATCAGATAAATAGTGTTTTATATCTAATCCGATTCAACGAAATTAAGCGATGAGATTTTCGTGTGACTATGTATTGTAGCATAAGCACCTCTAACCGTTACCCTTTCCGGCTGAGCTAAGCTCGCCAAAACAGCCCGTGCTGAGCTGTAAAGGCCCTTAAGACCAACAGCGAGATTCCATTCTCAAAAAAAAAATTTAACCGTTACGTTAAAGTCCATTCTATTAATCACTCAAGTCTGGCAGTTTTAACGAGCGCCTCTAGCGGATACATGATAAAATTACCTTACGAATACTCGTTAAAACTCTAGGGCTCCTGAATTTGGCAACAAAAAGTGTACAATACGATGTCATCTCGGCCGGATTCCCACATTGAGCCGGTCATTGACACTGTATCGATAGGTTCTGATGCTTTTTGTTATCGAATGCGAACTGGTTGAATTCCAGCCCTAACGAGCATTGGATGCCTTGAAGGTCGGATGTGGAAAAAGTACTTGATTCGCCCAATGTCATTTGTTTTGTTTTATGGAATGACAGCACTTCACTTAAGCTAAAATCGAAGTTTTAACTACAGGACGTCGCATTAATTAATCGTAAAAAGACATACCAGTGATCATGCTGAAAAGTGTATAATTAAACTATAATTGTAATATAATGATTATCCTTTCCTTATTGGAGAGGTAGCTAATGGACCAATAAGAGAAAATTCACGATTCTAGGTTAATTATTACTAAATTTTTCAGGCGTTCATGGCGCAGGTACAGTCTCCTATTTTTGTGAAAAAAAAATCAGTGGCACTACAACCTAGATCTTGGCCTCATATTTCTGAATCTGTTACATGATCATTATTAAATCTAATAGGCAAGCAGGTGATCAGCCTCCAGTGCCTGACACTCGTCCTCGACTTTTTGGGTCTAAGACTTGTCGGTTTCCTCACGATGTTTTCCTTCACCGTTCGAGCGAATGTTAAATGCGCACATAGAAAGAAAGTCCATTGGTGCACAGCCGGGGATCGAACCTACGACCTCAGGTATGAGAGTCGCACGCTGAAGCCACTAGGGCAACACTCCACCTATTTTTGTAAACACAATTTAAATATAAGAATAAATTAAATTAGAAAAAAATAAGATTGACAAAATAATATTTTCATTTCTAGATTATTTGAATATTTGCGAAGTTTGGACGAGTAGAGAAGGACTCCAGGCTAGGATAGTTATTCCCCTGAAAATTGTTTCACTGTCGACAAAACGCCTCCTTTTAACACATACACAACAAATACCAAAACTCTATGTAACAAATATAACACGAACAAATATTCTATATGTCTCAGTAAAGTAGTCTACAAGTATTAACTGCTTTAAATTGGAATACGAGTTAAAACGTTGCCTTAAATTTTTTACATTAAATTCCACACTTTCAACTAATTCACAATAAGGCACCGGCTTTGTTTAAACGCTATTCAATTTTACTGCCTTAGATAAGATCAATCAATTAACATAGCTATTGATTTACAAATACAAGACAATAAAAGAAATGGACGTCCTTGTTGAAGGACATAGAAATTCTTCTCGGAAAGCCGTGCCTAATCTGGCATTCATACCACACAAAATGTCGCCCGCTGCGTCATCTTAATATTGAACTAGGTTTTGCCACTGGCTAATGCCGTCACATGTTTTACCATATGTATTTTTTGTGTTATATCTTACGGTATGCTTTTCTGAAAAATAATATTTATTTTATTTATTTATTTATTTAAAGTAATCTAACAGCTTACTAATGAATACATATTATTATACAAAATACTAATATAATACAAAAAGCCAAAACAGATTACATAGATTAACAAATTGTGTATAAAAAGCAGAAAACAAGTAAAGCGCATTAAAAGAAAATTTTACATTTAAAAAATAATAATAATAATAATAAAATTAAAAAACTGAAATTTGACATTTAAAAGCAAAACAAATAATACTAAGAATTTAAAACTACTACTTAAAAAAACTACTATTTAAAAAAATCAGAGTCTTGCCGCTTCTCCAAGTACTTCTAAAATAATAATTACTTAGTACTTATTTAAATAATAATATTTATTTTACCTACTTTTATATTGTTGTACAAAACAATATTTTATATTATCAGTATATTTTTGGAGTAAATATTATTTCGTTTAGCACTAGAGTAAGCTAGTTCCTACTTTGTAGATTTACTATATATTTATTGAATTCCCAATGAACCGTAAACGAAGCATCAGGGCTAAGCAAAAAAATGGGTTTGGTTAGTTAAACTATTTAAAAAAATAAACGTTTGAACCAGGTTTCAGTTATTTAATCTTCAGCACAAGCCTTCTGGATTTTTGCCATATATGGATTATAAATGCGTCGTTTATGGCAATGATAAATCAAGCATGTTCACATTGTCCCATGTCAGGAGTGGTCACAATCTAAAGGACTAACCAATTCAGTTATGGTTAAAAGTTTTTACGCACTTGGTTAGGGAATCAAGTTTAAAATGGGTTGAAATACATTTCAAGGGGTGATGAAGATTCTTAAAAAATGAAATTGTTATTGTATGGTATACTAAATAATGTAAGTATTTGTACTGCTCTGAGACCTGCACTGTTGTTAAAGCTCAATATTTTAATGAAAACAGTTATAAACACGACCTTTTTGTAAAGAACATGAAAGATAATAATAATATTTATTGATTAAACCCAAATTTTCCTTATCTTATTTATTTTTACGCCAATTCTACTGAATACCTGCCAAATTTGTACGTTTACTAGAGACATAGATAGCAAAATAAATGTTACCATCTTTGGTAACCATTTATTTTGCTACAGAGAGAAGTATGCTAAATATTAAACGTCCTGAAAGTAGACGAAACACAGATAAATAAGAAACTGGCAAACAACTATTATTTTTGTATTTTTATATGCAATCATGGGTCTTTAATGTCGCCGATTTTTGGGCCTTATAAATAATTTTGCATTAGCATTAGGTTCAGTGACGGATTTATACATTTTTAAGGTACTCTATGAAGTTTGTGCAGCCCTTGCCTCTACAATTGTCATGTCATAGATTATATTTACAATCCAAGAATTTCTTTGAAATCGCACTTTTTTGCGTTTATACACAAACTATCCAGTTCGCAGCCTCCAACCAGATGTAGTACTGAAATGTAAGGGTTGATAGGGCGAAGAGGAAAGAGGAAAATACATTTTTGCGCAGATGGAAGTTTGGTACACCGAATAAACAATGACAGTGACAAGAGAGAGGGGAAGGTCAACGGCAAAATTTGTTTTATCAGTAAAACATCAAAAACGGTCAGTATTTTTATTGACGTAGCAAAAAACGATTCCCAAATTTGCTGCCTTAGCTCTAGCCTACTCAGCCACTGTTGGAGTTAAATTTTTCACAGCTTTACTTGACGCTCATACTTTATCACACCCACACGATAGCCTAATACTCCAGATATTGGCCGTTAAATAAATACACAAACAAAATTGGAAAGCAATAATTTGTTGAATAAAAAATTCATTATGGAATTATCAGTCTTATTGTTTTAATGTAAAGGTGAAATTTGCGTAATAGTTTTAGATTGTGTTTAGTCAAGAGGTGTACCGCCTACAGACGCGTGGGTGCCGTGGAACCTCGCGATAATAGCGTGTACCTTTTGACAAGCGAGGCGATTCTTCGACCAACTATGTTCAAACAGTCTAAACTATAGTCTCTTACTAACGGATGGCTTGGCTTGGATTTTACAGTAGCAATAGTTTTATGCAAACAAAGTAGAACATTTTAAAACAGACTTAATTTCGTTGTTATTCAATTCATAAATACTCTTTTAATCAAATTCACAGCCATTTGTGTTATTGTTAAAATAATTTATTATGCATTTATAAAATCTATATAAATAAAATTACATCTAATTGACACTGCATTCAAATGATACTTAAGTTCTGCATAGAATACATAACAGAAACCTTACACTATGGCGATAATAATAATATTGTTATTATTTATATAATTATTACTGTATTCATTATCGCTGAATATTTATACATAATCGCTACTCCCTTCCGCTTATGCATATGAACCACTCTTAACCCATTATAATTTATCGCAGATTATTAAACATATGACAAGTTTTATATGAAACGTAAATAAAATATAAATTTTAGTGAGAACCTATTGTAATTTTAATATCAATGACCATTAAAGTCTCAAGACGGCTTTAATAAAACAGGTTTCGTGTTATATGTAATACATTTGCAAATACTATAAATTATATTAATTTTAACTAACAATAGTTTATCGAATTCAGACGTCTTAATTATTTATTATGACTTGTTTTATCAACCGGCTCCGTGGCGGTATAATAGTTTTGTGAACAAACCTATGAGTGAAACGGAAGCATAAATGTGTGTGTCCATACCCCATTCCCCCGTATTATTGTTATGGAGGTTCATACAAATGCAAATTATTTAATAACAATAGTGGCATCACCCAACTCAAAAAATGCGGAGTAAATGTTCATTGATCGGTTTCCATTCAGCGTAGGCTCACGCGCATTGTTGGCGCACGAGTGGGAGGTTTATAATGCGTGTGGCACCAAAACTTTATGGCAGTACGGGGCCGGTTTTATGGGGCACATGCTAAGGCTCCATACTAATAATTATACCAACACTACAAGTTATTATTATCTATGTAAAAAATTCAAGTTTTGAAATCTATTATAAAAAGTCGAATAAACTGCGTGTGTGTACTTAAGACAAAGAAATACCTACTAGATAATATCTAAAGGGTTTTTTCTAGCGGCCTTTGATTTTCTTTTCAATCTCTTTACTGTTCACAAATACACACAACTTTTAATTTGTTCCTATACTTTGTATTCTAAGTACTACTAGGAATAAATATTATATCTAACGGTATCGATAGGTAAGGAAAGTATTTTCATAAAATTAATGAATTAATGAACCATTTTACATTATTTATTATTATTATTTATTATTTTATAGAACAGGGGGCAAACGGGCAGGGGCTCACCTGATGTTAAGGGATACCGCCTCCCATGGACACTCTCGATGCTAGAGGGCTCGCGAGTGCGTTGCCGGCCTTTTAAGAACTTGTACGCTCTTTTCTTGAAGGACCCTAAGTCGAATTGGTTCATATTTATTTATAGCCAGAATCAATCAAAAATCGAAATTACCGGTATTTCTGTAGTTTTCGCTACCGAGGACTATACGGGTGAAAGATTTTTTTAAATAAATAGATCCAAACTCCATTTAGTAATAAATTTTGGTTTAATCTGTCGGACATAAGTTCTTTATATACATCTGATGATATCCCTACAATCTTGCTTGACCTCGATTTTAAAAAGCTATTGTGTCAAAGTATTTTCGTATCATAATTGAAATACAACATAGTCGATAAATAATGCCACAAAGTCATTTTTATCCAAGACACAAAATTATAATAAAACTAGCAGACTCGGCCAAGCATTGCTGTGGCTAAGGTTTTTCTTATATTAAATAGTAGTAAACTATTCAAGGGAAACGGTTGTAGAACTTATGTGAAACGTTGGTACTTTTAACACAGTGCCATCTGTTAGAATTGTATCAAATAATAAACAAATATTTGCAATAAAATAATATTGAGGGTCAAAATTGAGATGTTAGCTAATTTGATTGATATCGGTTTGGAATTTTGAGGGGTCCCTAGCGGACAAACAACGCAACGTGACACTGAATTTATATATATACTAGCAGACTCGGCCAAGCGTTGCTGTGGCTAAGGTTTTTGTTATATTACGTCTATATAGTATATATTCAAGGGAAACGGTAGGAGAACTTATGTGAAACGTTGGTACTTTTAACATAGCGCCATCTGTTAGAATTGTATCAAATAATAAATAAATATTTGTAATAAAATGAAATTGCGACTATAATTAAAAATCTAATCTATCCTACTCACGGTGTGTCAATTTAATTTAAAATCGGTTAAGTAGTCTGGGAGTTCATCGCGGACAAACATCGTGACAGGAGATTTATATATATTTATTAAGATTAAGATATTAAATTCAATCTATTAAGGATACGAAATATCCAATAGATTATTTGCCTTCATCTTTCCCATTCCTTTGAATTTGATAAAATTATATTTTGTTAACGAACCGTAATATGAATTAACTATTACGAAGTGTCAAAGATTAAAATTAAAAGTGTCATAATTATAAAATGTTGTTAGAAGCCAACCTAGTTAGTTACCTTCACGTTTCGTCAGACGCCTACACACTGTTGGTATTTCGGAACGGATTAACAAATTAATATACTATTATTATATGTTTGACAATTAATCATAGTTATGTAATAAAACGCGCAAATCGCATTTAATTTTCGCCAGTATCCTACAAATTTAAAATTAAATCTAGTCTCTGTACGAATATACCGGTAAGTACCGCGCCATTTATTTGAGGATCGATCATTTGGTCTAGATATTTCAATAAAGTTGATGTTTGGTTTTGTCCTAAATAACACTAAAGGATTCCGAACATCAAAAACAAAAATTGTATATTACAATATCCGCACGAGACGGAGCTTAGTATGAACGGTTGTATGAAGACCGCATTATGCGACGCATATGTTGCGTCTTGCGTGCTTACAAAAAATATTACTGTGTCTACTTTCCTCCAGTATCTCGTAAAAAAACATTGACATATCGTTTGCATTTCAGATATTAAAAATCAGGATAATTAACCCAACCTTTAAACTAAAGATGCGACCTACCTACACTTTTATAAAACATATCGTACCTTTCAACTAATATTTTATTTGATATAGCTTATTTTTAAATAGTTTCAAAACGATGTACATTACTAACCTCTAAAATTTCTCATTAAGTGAATGTAATTCTTTGAGAAATAAAGTATCTTTGAACTGAAATTTTAATTTTGTGTACCCTTTAGAAACCTCAAGCATCCCATCATCCCATTTGTCTCTCCTTTCAGAAGAAAGCGCAACAGACAAAACTCACCTATATCCTATTAATAAATTATAATAAATTAAATAGGCTGCTTAATACCTACCCGCTCACCGCCTACAACCTAAAAACCCTAATAAAAGACTGGCTTATGAACACGCCCTATGTAGTGTTAGAGCTGCTTTTGAGACCCACGATGTAAATACACTTTACTCACTCACTCACTCATTCACACACTTACTCATGCACTCAGGCGTATTGATAACGATTTAAAAATGAAAAATAAAAAGGAAACAGTTGAAAAAAATAGGTTAAATAATGTAATTATTTTAAGTAATTAAGTTTGTTTATGGAAGAGCTGGGAACCCTGACAGAGGTATTTTTTACTTAAAAGGGTTTCCAAATCTTACACTTAGAAAAAAAAATGTACTTAAAATGAATAAAGACTTTTTATTATTATTAAATCCAGATTGAGCGCTCTGACTCAGACTGACAGTCTCGGTCCACATACATTCCAATACATGCTTTAACCTTAAACCGTTAAGTAGACAAGCATTAATTATATCATTAATTTGTTAACTAGTATAATGGTTAATTTAAACTTTTTCGATGTATATTTAAAATACGGACTCAGTGTCGTAAAATTTTATTCGATTTTTATCGAATAGTTTTCTCCATTGCAACGTTTTAGGTAATAATTAAAATGCGAGCGTTATAATCAAAAATACTTATCTTTGGGGTTTGAGTCGTAAAGATACTAACAGTCGGAACCTGAAGAACTTTAAAGAATAAGTGCTAGCTAGCGCTAAGCCAGGTTACCCTGCGATAGAGCTCCCGACAGACGTTCCAGTTGTTTCTTTAAAAAAATTACAAGGGAATACGAAAGTTGTTGTAACATCAGCCTTTACCTACATAAGTTCTATCTAGACAATGTGCTGGAATGAAACCCAAGATCTTCCTCCCCATAATACCAACAGATAATAACATCGCGGATAGCGGGTTCGACACCTATAATCAATCATGATGTAACTACGTGGGCTCATAAGCCCACTTGATGTCAGATATGTTAACAAGCTCTTAAAATGCATCACCTACAATATAATGTTTTAAGATAAGTATTAATTTTAACATCTTTTCATGTCTGAGCGTTGATGCAGTTATATGTATAAAATTACGATGCCTGGGTTGTCTAATAAAATAATTATTTAAGCCACGAAATTATGCATATAATATTGCATAATGAAAAATATTGTTGTTTAAATGATTTAAAGTAGGTTTTATTTTTAACGTCTATTACACTATCATCCTTAAATATCTGTAGTAAGTTTAATTTAAATTCTTAACATATTTCATTGATTATAAAGACAAGATAAAATCAATAATCAATAATTAAAAATATAATGATAATCCAAAAACATTCTATATAATTAAAGTGATGACAGGTGCCAATACGTCTCGTAATTTGAAATTCCTAAAAAATTCCCAAATTTATTACTTTCCTAACATATGCACATATTGACCTGCATATAGTTAATAGCCCTTCGTTGAAAGTAACTTTCTAATGTCATCCGAAAACGTAAAACGGAAAACGTAAAACGATACTTATGACTTTGGCATTTGCAAAGGCTTCATGATTATTTATATATATATTCCTTACCCGGGAATTGAATACAGCACTTCTGCTAATCAAATAGAAGAAGGTGGGTCTTATGGAACTATGGTGTTTAATCAACCTTTCGCATTCATACACCATAAAATCCAACTCATAAAAACTACGCACTGTGGTTCGTACGAAATGTACAGAGAAATAAAAGAGTTTTTAAAATACTATCGTGAGTTTATCTATATAATAACGCAGCTCGGAAAACTGAGAACACTGCCAAAACTCTAAAAGAAATATAAAATCTACACGAACGATACGGCATTTTCATTATTTTTAAAAATATTCACGATGGCATGAAATAAGAATTCTTTCACACTATTTAACTTTAGTTTTTTGAGAGAAATGCCGAGATCGTGTTTAAGCTAAAGTTTTATAAGAATAGAAATTTAGACATTCCAAAATCCCAGTAAATTTTTACGTTAATTTTATTCGATTATAAGTTTCAAAATCAACATTATTATATCATATAATATGGAAATTAATTAAAGAAATTTTATAACAAACATATTATACATACTAACAAGTTCATTCTGAGTATTAGTGTAACCCGAAACTCCTTCATAGACACATTTTTATGCGATCGCTTGCGCAGGAGCATTTGTCGTAAATAATACTCATACAAGTTATTCCAAAACCAGCTAATTGACATTATGTACAAGGGCTACCCTCGGTGCAGTTTTAATAGCTAAATATAATATTTTTATTTATCTACGAAAAATTATTATAAATATCCTGTAGCTGTGATGGATTCATTGTCTCTTAAAAATATGCATTAAAAGCCTATTGTGGCTAATAGTAACGAGAGCATACAAGCACTCTTTTAAAAAACATTTGTAGAACAATGTGCAGTTTGCCTTTTGACCGCTGGCCTATTCTTGGGACAATGGGGTAACTCTGGGTGACCTGTATAGACTGATGTAAGGGTAAATGAGAAAGTATGAAAAGCGTTTTACCCGACAATGGAGCTAAGGGCTATTCAAACAAGAGGGGTATTGCTTTAATGTCAGTGTCCTTTTGCAATGATGCACTCAATAAAGGCAGTGCTAATATTGACATACATATATTTCTGAAGCGTTAGTTCAACGTAGCAATAAAAGAAGATTTTTCTTTCTAAATCAATATATTTTATTACACTATACAATCTTCAATATGCTATTTCTTTTTATTACAGAAGGCATGATTTAAAATAATAAGTTGCACATTAAAGACTTGGTGATCTCAAATCCCTTTTTTTACCATTTCCGTGTCATAATAAACGTATAGATGTCAAGGCATACCTAAAACCTATTACAGTATATTATGATATCATTTTTTATATTGCATTTTAAATATAAAATCTAAATCTGAAACTATCTTAGGAGGGTAAATAAACAGGATAGTACAGGTAACATACGCACCGATAATATTCCAGTTTTATGGAAATTAATTTGATTATATCAACTAATAAATGTATAGGTAGTCCAAGTATCTAAAATTCCAGTGCATTTCAGCTATTACTAAAGTGATTTTAAGACCTTTTACGATTTACATAATATTCACTCAGATAATTATGAACCAAAGCTTTTTGTCAACCGACGCTGTAAAACTAAAGTAATATGAAAATTAGCAAATAGCAGCCAGAGGATGTCCATTTATTTTGAACCTTATTGCATTAGGATAGAGTTCAAACTATTTCGTGTAAATGCCATAATTTCGAAATGTCGCGACATTACGTCTACTCACCCACGCGTCCATTCAAATATTCGTATGTGTTTGGTAAACTAGAATGATTACTATGAATACGGTGTTTCATCCGGATGGCTTAAACTTTTATTCTAGACTGCATGAAACTTATCTTTTTAATCATCACATTGTCGGCACGGCTTCAAATGAGGATCAATCAGTTTAGCTGGCATGACTTAAATTGTTACCTATACCTAGCGTTTTCTATGATTATTATAATTAGTATTTTGCAATTTAAATCTTACGACAAATGTGCATTTCAAAGTTGTTATTTCAATATAGATATGCATATCGCTAAATTGTTTCTCGTTATCTGGAACTAAACGAAAGATTTAAATCTAGTTCCCATTGAACTTATTTAATAAATTTGCAAGAGTGTAAATTTGCAGTAGTTATAAAATAATCTAATATAAAAATCAATGTTAACTGCTGGTCATGAATTTGATTTTTAGTAATAGAATGTGATAATGACAACCTATAACGATGGTTATAGGTTGTCATATTTTTAAGGGGTTAATTCGATCGAATGATACTAGAATTAGTATCAGATACAACTTGATCTTTAATAAGAAAATAAAAGAATATACTAAATCTTAAGCCGCACTTAATCTTAAGTCTTGTAAATACTAATCTACAGTCACCGTCACATATATATATAAAGATTTTTTTATTAGTAACGTTACACCATCGTTAGCGATAAGATATTAAAATTATGTTTTTTTGTTTGCTAAGTCTGTTTATGAGTATAACAAATTAGTGGAATATTTGCTACCATCGTTTTAATTTCGAAAACCTTCTCTCGTTGTAATTCATTAGGCCCATAAAATGAACGTTGGAGTATTTACGAAGGTTCTCCACAGGCAAACGTAGGTAGGTTGCGTGTAGGCGAATAGTCTGTAAGTAGCAATCTTAGATGTATACTGACGTTTACTGTTGGCCCAACAAATAGCATACTCATTACACTCACCTTTCCACTCTAATGACTGCGCATTGTCAACTATTTGCCGCCCACCGGACTAGAACCAGCCACAACACTATTCATATCGTCACAGTACACTCATTCATAAACATTCACTCAGTGTACAACACTATGCCATTCCAAATCCAAACAGATCGAGCACAGATAAAACCGGAATTGTCCATTCGATTTTTGAATTAAACTTATTGAACTACGTCTGTGACGAGCAACGCGCGCGCAGCTTTGAACGCAGAAGCCTCCGAACGATCGCCCCCGCGATTTTGAAGCGTGGGCGCAAGCCGGTACAGCCCAAAGTAAATTTGCGTAATATGAATAAAACACCTTTGATTACTACCTCCGCAAGACGACCGGCGACAGCAGGGGACCGCATCGAAATGGCGAGCTTTCTTTATATGCTCATGTTAGAATTTTAAATGAGTATCGAATAATGCATGGGACATAAAAAGCTATCGGCGACTAACAATATTATGTGAGCTGGTGCGTTGGAAAGCCAGTTGTGGAGTTCCTTGTATGGTGAAACAAGTTCGCCTGGAGTCCCACACGTTTCGACTTTTTGCGGTTCAGCTAAGTGCTAGGGGCATCTTCGGCTGTTGTAAGTTGAATTGCAGGGTGTAAAGAGTTTGTAGGCTTTATAGAGAGTATCGGGTGTCATCTTAGCCTGGTCTGGGGATGGTAAGGAAAGAGCATTGTACCTATAGGTCGTGTGCTTGCAAACCACGTCTGCTTCATGCATTCGTAATGGAATCGTCTTAGCACAGTTCTAATTACACATAGCTGCCGTTGCATTTACACCGACGTCGTCAACTGAACTGGGATTTGAAGTCTAAAAGCTTGTATATCATGTGATAACAAAGAAAATCTACTATAATATTCAATTAAACTTAAAATTTAATGTCGGGAAACAAAATGTTAGTATTATTTTTACCTTTATTGAAAATAATTAATTATTAATTAACCAATTAATCACCTAAAGAATAATTCACAAATTAAAATCAACATGGCATTAATTTATAAAACATTAGTTTTAAGGAAATAGTAAATTACGAAAAGCTTATTTTCTAAACCATAAATTTAGTATTACAAATACCTTAAGTAATTATAATGGATGTTAATTACGGCGCATTCCTTAATTATCTAATTAGATTTACGTTGCAATAGTGTGATTTATATTATTTGAGATCGTCTAATAAAAACAAAATCTTTTTTATCTGTGTAACCTAGTTGGTAAATACTTAGTATTTATTATTGTATACAGTAAAGAATTTTTCTTCAAACTATTTTAGTTTAAGGCGCGTAGTTTATCTCACCCCTTGTAGTTGAGTGGTAGGGGGACCGAAATAATTTTCTGTAATTTTTTGTTTTGGACCCACTTTCTGCGCCTAAAATATTTTTCTTTTTTCGGGTATTGCATTAAAGACTTCTAAAAAATTCCACGTTTAGTTGTTTATAATACATAAAACATACTCCTGAGACCTATTATGTAGTTATACACTCACTAACATGTACCCTCTTACTCCTTCAATCACGCACTCAGGCGTAAAAAAAGTTTTAATAAAAAATGTACTTTTTAAATAAAATTAGCTATTCAAAGATGGAACGCTGCCAGTATCTTCGGAACGTTGCCTAAAGGGACTCCATTTAATAATATATTCAACTAATTTGTTTGTTATATTAATTTATGTTAGCTCTAGAATTACTTTATTAATAAGAAATATATTATCCCTTTGTTTTTATTAATAAAATTTGCTATTAAGTTAAGTATATAAGTTAGTTATGGAAAAGCTAGGAACCCTGATACAAGTTATTTTCGCACTTAAAAAGGGTTCCTGAATCTTCTTACACTTTATAATTTATTGTTGTCAAATAATTAAATTAAATTGAACTAAATAAATAATAAAGCAAAGGTTGTTTTTATTGAAATGTCAAGATATGAAATCTATTTATTCATTTTCATTGCTTAAGAACAAGCGAAAATTTTAAACATATATAAAACATAAACATCTTTTTTATCTGCTCCTAAGTTATGGCTAAAAAGTAACAATGAAATACAAATACAAAGTTATTGAATGTCGCACGCACAAAAACCGTTATTTATAAGGTAAATAGTGTCAGAAATGTGTCGGCCTATGATCGATTCAGGGATTCTGGTATTTTATACAACGAATCATTAAAACGAATATAGAAATAAATCTACTGGAAAGTAGAGGAAATTCCATATCAGTAACCAGCAACAGACTTTTGCAGACTCAAAACCACCACGAAACAATTATTGTAAGTGGATCGGAAACAATTATTTAAATTGTGAGTGAATGAACTAGAGGTGATGAGTAAGGTTGGCTGTCGACCTTTAGTTATTGAAGGAACACTAGCACTAAAAAATTATTATATTTATCATATTTCACATATATTATCCTATGAAGTAAAAGAGTGTAAAGTCTCTTACCATGTTTACTTAAAATGTGATAATTTTACCGTATATACAGAATCGAAATGCTATATGTTTTCATTCTAGTACTTATATAGAGTAGACAAGAGCAGTGTTTCCCTAGTGGCTTCAGTGTGTGACTCTTATCCTCAGGTCTTAGGTTCGGTCCCCGGCTGTGCACTAATATACTTACTTTCTATGTGCGCATTTAACATGCTCGAACGGTAAAGGAAAACATATTGAGTAAACCGGCTTGCCTTACCGAAATATCGATAGGGTGTGTCAAGAGGCTGATCATCAAGTGGGTGATCAGCCTCCTGTGCCTATTAAATTGACAAATGATCATGAAACAGATACAGAAATGTAAGGCCTAGACATAGTAGGTTGTAGGATACATTTAGCTATAGGACTCTGATATATTTTATTTACTTATATAAATATATATTATATTTCTGATGAGAATAGGGCTTTGGCGCAACATATTATATGCCTCTCAAACACAGTAACAGAATTTTTCATCTGAGTCTGACGTCTGTAATTTAAATCTTTTCGAATAATAAAAATCCCTTACTTGACTCTGGCTAATGCACAAACCGTGCTGGAGCTAAAAGAAAAAAAAAACATAGTAATAACTCATTAAAATGGTGAAATTAGAAACAAATAATATAGCTCAGTAAATGAGAACAGTTTGTCTATACTAATAAACAGTTAGTGACGCTACTACAAATGACTACTCAGTACTAAATTACCTAGAATTGCAATCGCCCACCGTTACTGCTTTTAATTTGTATCGTTAATGTCTGTTTACTTACTGGTTCCTATATCAAGTTTATAACGGAACGTTAATTAGAATAAAGCAGTTCCTCCTAGTGGGAGGTGAAGAATATAATGTATATTGCCATAAATAATATACATACAATGTAGAATGATCAGTTGATAGCTAAAAGATCCTCGATTATAATATTTAAGATCATAAATAAATTATATTAAGGCATTTATATTGCAAGTACCTACCAAATACGCTTCAAATACAATATTATGCATCTCAAAACAATTACGAATGTGAGATATTGAACAATATTAGTAAATATTAAAAATTTGTGCCTTCTTTAATATTGTTAGCAATTATGAGAACTTAAGTATAAAGTATGAAGAAATCCTTATTTATTAAAATTAACCTGAAATAAATATCTAATACTTTTGATTTATTCAGTCCAGGTCTACCTGGAACTGGGTGGAAAAGAAAATTTCATTACAACTAAAATATTTGTGGCGGATCCTCCATACATTAAATGACCGAAACTATTATCTTAAGGGTGGGTCACACCGCTTCATCAGCGGGAATCAGATTTCTAATCAAATAAATCGATGTAGATTCCTTTCCTTTTCCTATTAATTTAGTAGGATGGTTTTTGGTCATTCTTCCTGCAGAGTTTATACGATATAAATGTCTCATACATAATCAACATTCTAAATTATATAAAAATATGCACTTTATTGGTATACATACATGTTCAACTTTTTAAAGTGCTTTAAGTTAATATGATGAACTATTGGCATTATTTATGTTTATGCTTACACTATATTTGCTAAATAATAAGCAAAATTAGGATTTAAAATCTAAATTATAGTTATGGAATATCTGTTTGGTAAAACAAATATTCTATATGGACTTTGTTACATCGTTGTTAGACTTTTTTCAATATTCAAAAAATATTGTACAGTGCTGAAATAATACCCTTATGAAATTTGAGGTTATTGTTGTAATGACAACAGAATAATAGTAAGACAGTAAAATGATACTTAATATGAAAAAATAAATATAGTTTTTTTTTTGTTAATAAAGAATGTTGCGTAGCTATATTAACGACTATATTAGTATAACTACCTAGCCAGTTATACTAATATAGTCGTTAATATAGCTACGCAACATATCCACTCAAAAATTAGTCCACTTTTGTTATTCAGGTATCTTTCTAATCTATCATAAAAATCAATAAAGTAAAATAATCGTCATTCCCACAAATCCTAGTTATTTACTTATCATCTTGAGTCAACTGAGAACCATACTGTAACTGTACGGTGTATAATGCATTATGTATTTCTAACGACTCCTCTGCGTGAGTGCAAGCTTAGCTTCGGTTTGACAGAGCCTTATGCATTGCGCACATTCATGAATATTGTAATGATACTAATTGTTGCATTAGTCGCAACATATGTAGTGAACATAATTATATTGTCTAATATAACAAATTTCAGACATAAGCTTTGTAGTAATGAGGCTTGAAATTAAGTCGTGATAATTTTTTGCATCATTGCATACACGAATTATGTAGGCGTTGAAATACACAATGTCTAATGTCTGTTGATATACAAGCGACAATATCTGTCAAATATGATATGTAGAAAAAGGTCATAAGAATAGATTGCTGTTGAATACACTAATTGTTTATGTTACAGGAGGCAGACGGGCAGGAGGCTCATCTGGTGTTAAGTGATACCGTCCATAGACACTCGCACTGCCACTCACAAGAGCGCTGCCAGCCTTTTAAGAATTGTAATTCTTTTCTTGAAGGACCCTAAGTCAAATTGGTTCGGAAATACTTCAGTTGGCAGCTGATTCTACATAATGTTGATGCGCTCTCAATACTCTCAAAACTCAATACTCGGCATATTGTGAACTTTATTACAGTAAGTATAGAATAAAAATTCAATACCGCAAGGCACTAATTCATTTATTAATACTTAATATTAATAAACCTAACGTTTTGAAAGCGCTAATTTCAGGTTATTTTGAGTAGTCATCGAAACAAAAGTGCATTATGCATGTTTAGTGACATTCTATCGCTGTGATTACATCTTATCCTGAAACGCGCTAAAAAATTTATTCCAGCTGCTATACATAACTTCTCGAACAGTCTTCTTGGCCTGTCAGTGATTAAACTGTTTGCCATCGTGCCTCTTGTATAATGAAATAAAGCGAAAAAAAATATTATAACCTACAGTTTGTATCATTTACTAAAAGTTTTAAAAACGATTTCCTTGTGAATACAGAAGTTCATTTTCAAACATAAATCATTTTGATTAGAAGTTGCTGTAATTCATAAATTCGTTTATGAATTCAGCTAAAGAAACCTATTAAGGGTCTTTAACTAATATAAAATTAATTAAAATATTTCGTCTGTAGAGGCAGTGATATTGTTCGGGGACCAATTTAAGCATCTAGGAATCTGTAAGCGATGACAGAGCGAGTCGCTAGTACGTAGTAAGATAATACAGAGCGTATTTCAAGACATTGACCTTATAACCCACAGATAAGTGAATTTTAAAGTCAACCATTCATCTCCGAATGGAAGCTAATAAAAAACTTGTGCAATACCTTATGCTAACACATTATAAGAATAACATATAAAAAAGATAACATACATTTAGACAAAAACAAATACACATTTAAGAGCTCCTAAACTTCCCTTCAGATAGATTTACCCATGTTAGTTAATAATATATTAATATTACTATCTAATTTGGATAAATTTATCTACATATTAAATGGTACGCTTTTATTACAAGGTTTCACATGTCCGAAATTATTATAAATTAATAACATCGACAATTATGGATTTGTTGAATTTGTAGAAAACTTTAGAGCCACGGGTTGAAGTGCCCAGGTGCTAATTTAATGGAAGATAGTACCGGTGTCCCCAGAGCTGCTGCCAACATTAAAGGTAAATTACCACAGGGCCTTTGGGCTCTTTTACAGTATTATATTTATCGATTTTAAAATCATTATTATGTTGATACATCTAACAATATGAAATTATTCCATATATCCGAAAACGCATTTCAATGAACTCGCGTAAAAAAAGCTAACGTAATAAGTCCAATTCAATAAAAAGAGTCAGGAAAGAAGCTAATCGTGTATATCACATTACATTCGACGCGTACGCAATTCGATCTCACTTCCCGCCAGTTGTCAGTACCCTCCCAATACTTATCATTGGTCGTTTACAAATTATTCTAATTAACTGATAATTTTATTTACACTACCCCTTTGACCCTAGATAAAAGTTTTGTCATTTCAATTGGTGTTCGGCTGTGAAAAGACGTGTACAATGATTTGATCATGTATTTTAGTGTGATAATTTTGTGGTTGTGTTTAAGTGCCGTGAGAGGATCGGGAAGTAAGTTGTTTCATTGAAATGCTGTAGACAAACTTAAGTCTCGCTAATTTAGGTACTTAAATTGACTTTAGTTCGTAGTTTTCATCATGTTGCAGTAACTGCGGAGCTTCGGGTCTTATAGAACTATAGTTTATTTAGTAAATTTGCAGTCATGCATCTTTTGTCACGTTGATATTAAACCAGCAAATCTGCTATTTACATGACATGTTAGCGTACTTAAAAATAAAATTTCTTAGACTTTCTATAGATGATTTTTTTATATAGAGGAGAATTTAAGATGTTTATTACTTTCAGTACCTACTAACCTCCACATTAAACAAAGTTTCATAATATATATTGTGCATAGAAAGGGAAATATATTACGTCTAAAAGAAATATGATATCATTTGGTTTCACAATTTATTAACCTGTAATGAAGTAGTAGATTTTTCCAAATGTCAAAGCATATTGTATTGATGTTTAAGGGACCTTGATCTTATTCTTAATCTATTGACGTCAACAGTACTCTCTACAGTTTTAAGAGTCAGTACGGACCTATTTATAGTTTTATTAAAGTTGATGTTTAATTAAATTATCTTAGTTTATCTCGGCAAAGTTATAGGGGAAAAAATCAATAAACTCACGACAATTTTCAAAGTTAGAAAACTTTCAAAGTTAGTCAATCAGTCAAAGTTGGGACACTTTGCATTATGCGAAGTTTCTCGTGTGTTAAATGTCTTTACCAGGGCAGCGACTAATGATAAGCGATAAACTAAAATTGAACTAAATCGACTAAACTTAACGATAACCTTATATTCGACTTATTAGAATAAAATGTTTAAAATGTCTTCAAACTGTTATGCGCCCATGGCTTACTTGGTAATGCACATGGTCCGTAACTCTGAGGTATAAAGGTTTTTGCGGTTAGATTCTGGTCACAATTTGATGGGTACAGATAGCTGACCATCCTTTCCAATTCATCAATCTAAATAACACAGAAACCTGTCTCTACCAGTGTGAGGTTGTACTGATACATTCTGTACATAGAATATTATAACTTTAGAATAAACGATTTTGATATTTTAAATTAATTAACAAAAAAGATTGTTGAATGTAATAACACTGTTTTTTCACTATTATACCTATATACCCAAAACATATGGTATAAAATTTGATTTTGTGTTGTACTTTTTATTATGAAACCGTTGTAATGTACTGATAGCGTTAAACGCCTAAAATAGTTTAGATGTTTGTATGTAGTTTTTTGCTTTTATAGCTATATTCAATATGCAATGTTAACGAAGTGAACCATATTTACAATTGAATGAAGAACATATTTTATTTACATATCATATTTTAACGTACTATTCGCTTTTTAAATTAGCGGCCATTGTGTATAGTAAAGCCATTCAAGTGTGTGAAAAGCATATTTTATGAGCAAAATACAAGTAATGTGTCTTCTAATAAAATAAATTTAAAATTGATTTTTCCTTCCTTGATTAATTGTTTCCTTGATTGGCCCCTATCCATTTGTATTGAAGATCTTGAACCCTTTTTTGAGACGAAGGGTCATTTCCTCAATTGGAAGGGACTCAATTTTTCTTTGTCTCTTCGCACAAGCCGTTTTTATCAATTTGCTCGGAATTTTATTATAATTTTATAAATAAGCGTTTACGACCAATTTAAACAACCATTGTTTTGTTTTACGTTTGTTTATAAAACGTAAAAAATATTCAATATTTATGACGCAATTTCATTTATTCAGACTATTTCTTTAAACAGAGAGTTTCTGTGGTTTGTGGAAATTGAAGGTAAAAGAGAAAAAACCTTTTGAAAAATGAGTTTAAAATAAAATAAAATACGTTTATTTTGGAACATAAGATCATCTAGGTATCACTTATTCCACGTCAATCAATTCGAACCTGTTCTCTTAAGTTTTATAAGGATAGAGAAAATAAGTAAGTTCTATATAGAATTACTAAATAAACTAGAACAATTAATAAGTCCAAAGAGAATTGCGAAGAAATCCCGGCATTTTATCGCTATTTTAATTTCCCTTAAATTTTTATATTCTTTAAAAGATAAAGAATAAGTTCAAATATTTTACGCTCAGTTTAATTAATGACTCTTTGTATCCTGGGGCATATTTTTAATTAATTTTTTAAGTAAATTTTCCGGGAATCCCCTTTTACCAATATTAGTAAATGGCTCGTTGGAGTTTTATTACAATGGCATTTTTTCATCTATTAAGCCAGATACAATCTGCAGTTCATTTAAGATCGTCAGGTCTGGATTCTGCTAAAAAGGTTAATGTGACGTATTCTTCGCGTTGTTCGCCGTTATCTGCGTTTAACACCAAGTACCAACATAATCTGACACATATTGAGCCTCTAAATTTATCTATTATTAATAAATCCTGAACAAGTTTTAATATTTATACATATATACTAAATCTACTGTACGTGTGTATGCCACTTAACTCCGCCTAAACGGCTGGACGTATTTGAATGAATTTTTTGTACGCGTTTGTGTAGATTCACAAATCAGCCCAGCAGATAGCGCTGCAGTCGGTATCTAGGTTATGTATCTATACAGCAAATAAACAGCAATATAGAATTTTGTGCATGTGTTCTTATGTAAACTGCTAAACGGCTGAACATATTTTGATGACATTTTTTGTGTTCAAGTGTAGTAGAAATTGATTTGTTTTTTTGTGTGTAAGACGTGTGAACAGGAAAACGTCTGTTGGATCCGCTTGTCATATATATAATATAAAGTGTTCGTGTTGGTTTTCGATAACAAAAGTTAGTATCTAAGTTTTACTCCTAATTAATATATTATTAAATATATGTATACAGTTTCTCACAACTGTTATATCAATAAATACCACAAAATTTCCAGGAATAGATAAATAATGTAATATTGTTATAACGTTATATTTTAATTTGTGTGTTTTTTGTAGATAAATTCAGATAGTATATGTTATTGTAATTAGTTAAGTGATATTAATCGATTATTTTTAAGTTTATTAAAATTTTGCAACGATATTGTTTACCTACATATTACTATGAACTAACAGTATCCGACTATGCGCATTAAATAACTGATTATATGTGACCATTCATGTTTAGATAGTAGTTTATCTTCTGGATTCCCATTGAAAAAAGAGTGGCGGAGAGTTAATTGCCTGTTTTTCTCTTCCGTTCTACGCCCATGATTTGAGAACTGGCAGTAAATGTAAAATTAGAAGCATTTAATGTATATTTCTTTTTTTAACGTTCATAAGTGTACATTATGTTAAAAAATAGAATTGCCATCGTGAATTTGTTTATTTTCTTAAATTAAGCAACATTATTTTTATATTTTCATCTGTTGCAGTCCCTCCAGAATACCGCCCACAGATTTATAAATTGACAAAATCTTTTATCTAAGTACCTACCAACTTTAATTATCTCGTATCAAAGTGTCGCTTTACGAAGAATTGATTGCTATTGTCGACAGGGATTAGTAATTGTTTTCATAATAAAAGTAAAAATATAAGATGCATACTGTTATATTAAAAAATCATTGTCCTTCGTATCTACTAATTTAAAACTGTTCTAGCATTGAGCAATAATAAAGAACGCTCACCATTTATCCTGTTAGTCTAATAGCGACAAACAAATGGAATATTATTGAGAGGTATTTTGAATTTTTCATTCCGAATAAGCATAGATAAATAATGTACATTTGAATATGAAAGGTTTAAACTTTTGTAAACTAAGATAATCTATTTAGTGCGCGGGAAAGCCTACTATTTTGATGTAAGAATTCGAATGAATTATTATTTGCACAAAGAGTAATTAGGATCTGCGATGGCTGATGCAATCTTAAGCCTGCTTGACGAAAGTGGTATTCATTTATTAATTTAGCCCATAGGTATCTCAAGTACTTATCTAACAAGTAACCTAGTTGAAACCGACTTTTTTCATCCAAGTATCAAGATCAGGCTCGCAAAGCTCAGGTCAAGAAGATATCACGTCAAGTGTTACTCGACATAGTTCATTGAAATACCTTCACCGAGGTATCAAAAATAATTATTTAACAAGTCATAAAATAATTTCTTTTTATTACAGAATATGTATTTTTTAACTGGTTAATTGGAATATTATATATAAAATATCATTACGAATGTCGAAGACACACACACTCGCACACATAAACATACCAAACAATTATGTGGTTATATATATATATATATATATTATTATTACTATTTATGTATAAATATTTTTTTCTTTTAGTTAAAGTTATAACCTCCTATAATCATAATTGTTTATTCTCTCCGTAGTGGTGGAGGTCTGATGACCTGTAAAACAGGTGCTCCTTTAGCAGGCATCAGTCTCACATAAACAATAATTTCCATTAAAAGAAGAATGACAATTATTTATTTATACTAATAAATGGTTGTAACTTATTATGTACATTTTTTGTGAGAAATAAAGATTATTATTATTATTTACCATAGACCATGAGCAAAACAATTTTTTTTGCGAATTCCGCAAATTTATATCTTGTGAAAAATCAAAGCAGATCATGCAAAATATTCGCAAAATATATGCAACATTTTATTCTGTGTTGCCAGTAGAGGCAGTTATTATTCCGTGTCGTCGGTTTTCAATACTCAATCGTTCCCATTTACGCTCGCATGGGATTTACAATCTCTCCCTAGTTATATCAGTGTATCTTCCTACATATTGCGTAATATTTGGCAATGCGTTAAAATATATATTTTAAAATATTCTAGAAAATTTTAAACAATTACGTTTCATGTCTGCATCGTTCAGGATTGTAGTAGTAGGACACTATTAATAAAGATTCATTTCATAAGCTATATATTTTCACACTAACAAAATGTATGTTGGCAGATAATGTTAAGGCCTGTATTCACTTTGATCAGTGCAGATTAGTGGTGATTTAGTGCAGGTGTGTAATCCAAATAGTGTTCAATTATTGTTTAGTGGCTCTGTTTCGTAAATTCAGTTATCATATAGTTTGGCAGGAACGTTGCGAGTGAGGGGGAAGGGAAGGCGCACGCGACGTCACTACTCGCACTTCACTCGCAAATAAATATTCACGCTTCTAATCACTTTACTACGCAGGCAACTATCACCTGCACTAATCAGTCGCCGTCCACACTTGTTTTCTACTAATCACTAATCAAAGTGAATACAGGCCTTTAGCCTAGTAGGCTTTTACTTCCGGTCGTGTGTTCGAAACACAGCTGTCTGCTATGGGGCCGTCCACAAATTACGTCATTCTAAATTAGGGGGGGGGGGGTTTGGTCTGCGGACGACGGTAAAATGATTGAGGGGGGGGGGGTGTTTCGAAATTGACGTCATTCTTATTTATTTACTTAAAGTTTATTTTTCACGTACAAAAAGATTATTTCTAACTAAAATAACTCATAATAAAAGAAATCGGCGCTGTTTAAAGTCGGCTTCCTTTGTCTTTGCCGCGCGCCGCCACCGCTGCGGACCTGCGGCTTGCGCTCGCTTCAATCTGAGTACGAACGTGAACGATGCAACACGTTTATCCGCGCAGATTTTTCCATCACGCGTTTAACGCAAATTCGTTAAATAACAAAATCAGAAAATTATTTTCACTGCTATTTATTGTATTTAGTATATTAGTGAGAAAAGCCCAGAACCTTATCACCAACTTGCCTATAAAATAAATTATTCACATAAACAGAAATCAACGACCAACGATTTTGGCACCACTGGTTTGCAGTTTAAATTATACAACGGTCTTTTTTCTTAAAATCTATCTATTTAAATTAAGGGACCTCGAAAGTCAAACGAAATCATTTCCATTTCTCAATTTTGATTTGTATAATTTTCTTTGACATACCTGGGGTCAAGATAAAATTGTCTATATCTGTGACGTTACCAGGTTTTCGTTGGCGAATACGTAGCCTGGGGGCTATGTCAAGATACCTTAACAGAAGTGTATGTAGAAAGTCGAAAACTTAATTTGATATAATCTTAACTAAGTGCCATGGCCACTTTATGAAAGTGCTTATTAATATAATATTTAAATTAGTCTTTGGACGGCTTGTTATTTTAGTTTCTATATCTAAAAGTGCGATAAGCCGCAAAAAATAAGATAAATTTCTTCTTTTAACTAAAAAATTTGACTTGTATTCGTATTTTATTTACTCAATTATATATTATACCAATTCAATTTCTCTTTAACATTTTTTTTTTCAGATTCATTAAAAGATCCTTACATTTGTGGATCGCCAACATGTACACGTAAGTAAATTTCATGAGTTAAGCATTGTAAATAATTAGGTGCCTAAATAATTTACTCAGGGTTACAAGAACCCATACCTTTCTAATTTATGTTTGACTGGATTTTTTTTCTCTCTCTCTTCTACTAAACTGTTAACATTAGGATCTTAGATTTTAATTTTTAAATATTAATTGGTCAAATTTTAGTAGGTACTTGAATTAGGTATATTTATTAATGTTCAAAAATTTTAAGCATCGTTAAGATTATCATTTTACTAAAGTTAATTTAGAAACCCTACCTGCATAATGTGTTATTCGTAAAATTACTGTTAAAAAAATGTTGAGGTACATTTTTGTAAATCGGAAGAGTTCTATAATCAGAGATGTACCGCATCTATTTTGATATTGGGACAAGAAATGTCAATTGTCAAAATGGTTTTTTGAATTCAAAAAGTTCCGAACAGAATTTAAAAGTAAACAGTATTATTTATTTACGATGTTGTGCTGGAATAATATTTTATTATAATTGAATACATAATATTTTTTAATTTTCAGAGTCTGAAAAGTTTAAATATTTAACGTCAGTAAGCTACCACTATGAATACAAAGTGAATGTGGAAACATTCTTTGCTGGATCTAGTAATAACCGATCAACACTTGATATCAAAACAGAGGTACCTAAGTTCTAATAAAAATACTTATTAACTTTACTGTATTAAGTGTAAATAATTTTAAAAAGTTCTGTTATACCTATATGTTTAAAGTGCTTAACCACTAAGTATTAAATAAATTTTGTATATTTATATACATAGGAACTAGGAATGATAGTACTTATTCTGATACCTATTCTTAACAATCCATTTCCGAAGTAGGCAGTTATTGCTTTTAATACTACAGTTGGTTAGCTAAAAAGATTATGTTAAGTTTTTGTCTCATACATTTTCAAATTAATCTAACAAATTATTTTTATGTTCCAGGCTGTAATACAATTTATCAGACCTTGTGAGGGTGTTATTCAATTAACTGATGTCACTCTTCTAGACCAGAATAAAGATTATCCAGTTGAAAGAGCTGAAAAATTTATTCATGCAGTGTCACTATATGATCTCAGGTTTTTACTTGTTGTATCTTAATTGTTTACAATTTTTGGCAATTTTCTTGCATAAAAATCAATTTGCTTCAAGTTTATAAATTAACCAATATATTTGATAATCTTGTTACATGAAAGCGAAACAAAGACTACCGTAATTATTTTAGTTTGGTAAAATTTTATTTAATACTTACAATATAACAGTTTAGTTACACTTCATAGTGGAGCTAGTAATGCCTCAATGAGGTGTACATTTGTTACAAAACAATTATTAATTTATTTGTTTTGTCTTGGCAAGCCACAAATTTAATTTCTTTTAAAAATAAACTTAAATAGATTGAGAGATGTAAGTAAATTTAGTTTAAAGTCTTAGTATTATGTTTATAATTTATAATCTTACAGATTTGCATTTCATGATGGTGTTATATCAGAATTATGTCCTCAAGAAAATGAAGAAGACTGGGTTCTTAACTTCAAACGAGGCATTTTGTCACTCTTTCAGAATAGCATGAAGCGATTTGACATTAATTTCAAAGGGATTGAAGTAAGTCCAACAGTAGAATAAAACTTTGTCATTTCTATTGTTTTAAAAAAACAGACACAATATTACATTAAGACTAAAGCTTTTGTATCTTTGAGCCTAAGCTAATATTTTTTTTGCTAAGAATAAAATTTAGGTCCATTGTATTATTATTTCTTATTAGCAAGACACCCATGGAACTTGCAATGTGGAGTACTCAGTACGAGGACAAGAAAACACCAGTTTGATACTGGTGAAGACACGTGATCTTTCACAATGCACAGACAGATACAAATATATGTCTATCTTACAGACTGTCAGATATGACTTTCAAAGTGTAAGTAATTAAAATATCTCTTTTTGTTATTGCTTGCTTTTTTGATATGTAATGTATGTTTGAATAGAGGAATAATATAATTCACAGATGGAAAATTTAAATATAGTTTATTAATAAAAAAAATATATATATTTAGAAATTACTTAATGTCTGTAATTACACACACAAACAACTTGAATTAAGCACCGCGCCATCTAGCGGAGAGCCTTGAAACTAATATGTTTCACTACAAATTTCAGAAATTCCAAACATGGCCAGTGCTTAAATCGGAAAGCAAGTGTCGCATCAACGTGGATCATCACATCTACAAGTCGGTTAACTGTCGAGAACGACATCTATTTGAGCCGTTCTCGGGAAAAAATTCTGGTGCTATGACCACTGTTATACAGGATTTGGAACTTATTAGAGAAGTTAATAAGACCGATGAGCTGACTGTCGATGATGATACAAAGGGTGAATAATTAGATTATTTATTTATTTATTTATTAACACTTTGTTGCATTACATAAAAGGAAAAAAAAATATATTAAACATAATTTAATGAAAAGCAACTGGCGGCCTTATCGCTTCAGAGCGATTTCTTCCAGACAACCACTGTGAGTAAATTACATAAGGTAGGCAAGAAGTGCAAAAATACATATTACAAATACAATAAGAAGGAAAAAACATACTTAACAGAAACAAAAATAATCTAAACTGATATAGGATACATTACATTTTTAAGGTAAAAAAAGTAATTAAAATAATAGAAAACTTAAGTGTGTATTGCACCTTAATAATATTGCATGTTAAACTGATCTTTTATAACACTGGCTGAATTCACAAGGGAATGTTATTTATAATTTGTTAGAAAAAGGCTTATGTTTTCTCGATTTGTTTTTCGGATACGTGATGTTATGTGCTCAGTAAAATGTTTGTTTTAATAATATTTCTATTAAATTAGTATTATGTCACTAATAAATTCAAAATAAGGAAATAAAAAAATAAATTTAAGGTTCCGTTGCTTGTGTTGACAATGTTGTGTTTAAAATATAACTTTTTGACAAATCTTTGTTTAGTTCAGAAAAATAACGATAGATAGTTTTAATCAAGCAAATCACACGTCATCACAATATTTGAGATAAAAAAATCGAATTTGTTACGATATTACATTTTGATATCTTTCTATCATAGCAATACTATTTTATTTATATATTTAACGATTATTTATTACTTTATTATTTTGTGTGTGCAATTGTATTTGCTAACATTACATACTTTTCAGGATGGACTGTGATACAGAGGCGTTCGAACCTTCTCCACCACCATCACCCGCAGTACATGAAGTCTGACAGCAATGAAGTGACATCGGCTAGAGATGTATTGAAACTACTTTGTCAGTGAGTAAATCCAAAAAAAAAAACTAGTGTTGAAACATAATTTATTTATAATCAGTTTATCACTGTAGTGGTTTTTAGTATTACCAAGGAAATAGATATGCATATGTGATGCACATTATTATGATTTTTACTCCAGAATCGAACCTAAAACATTATTATTTAACCTCAATAGCGTTTCAAATTCTGGATTTAATATAGGTGTTCAATGATTTTCGTTGATTGCCAAGATTCGTTTTATCTAGGCAAATTGAATAATTAACTAGTATTTCGGTTATAAAACACTTTTTTTATAAAACCCTGTGACTTAGTTTCATCTGTGCTAATATTATAAAAGGGTTAATTTGGGAAGTCGTAACATCTCTGAATCTATTAAACCAATTTTGAAAATATTTTACATCTATAGAAAGCCACGTTATTTGAAAGTATAAGGATTTGTAAAGTAATTCCGAGAAAAAAGTCTTGAACGTACACGTTTCTTACGAACACTGCCTATACGTTTAGAGATATATCATTGATCTAGAGAAAGTTGTAGATAATGCTTACAAATACTCAACGACAACAATATGTCTTAATTTTTAAATTATATAAAAAGAACCACTGCGTCTATATGTCTGTTCGTGATAAACTCAAAAACACTGTCCGTAATTTATTGCAGTAACCATCGCGATAAAACTCAAAAACATTATTAAAAATATTATTGCGGTAATCACTAATATAAATGAATCATTGGCGTGGAAAGCCGGGGTGAGTCGCTAGCGAAATGGAAATTACTCCGACACACATATTTTTACATTATGTTTTTCTCGTTACCACAGAGTAAAGCAAAATACAGATGAAGAGACCACAGTCGATGAGAACATGGATAGTGGTTCAACGGTTGGTTTGTGGGGGCAACTTGTACGATCTGCTCGTAAATTACATCACACTACGCTGGACTTGCTACTCACCAGAGCACATACTATGTGCAGTACTGCCCAGTAAGTGATATAATATATTTATTTTAGCCACTTCAAAAATGGTAGTAATAGAGACAAACTGTTCTAAAAATTGGTGTTACAAGAATAATACTATTGGAATACATGGAATTAAAATCATGTTTTTTATTTACTGAAAAACTTTTTTCTAATTTTCTATATATATAAAATGAATTGCTGTTCCTGTCTCGCGAATACTAAAAAAATGGCTGGATCGATTTGGTTAATTATGATCTGGAAATATTTGTGTAAGTTCTGGGAAGGTTTATACATTGAGAAACATAAATAGGTAAAGAAAGGTGTTAAAAATGACGACGAAGCGAAAAGACTAAGATGATTTTTCTTAAGAATTTTTTTTTAATAAACAATTAGCACTATGTTTTATATATATATTCACGTTTTATAAATGCCTTCAAATTGGTGTTTCGTAGGAGTAATATGAGGTCCGATCTCTTTGCTCTGTTATTAAAATGTTGTGTTATGTTTAGACACAAATATATGAAGGTGATACGAAATTCGACGGGTCATATAGTAAATTACTTATTTTTAGGAAACATATACTCGATGCCCTCCCATACATAGCTAGTACGGGCTCAGTGGAGCTGATAAAGGACAAAATTCTGAAAAACGAAGTAAACAATGACACGAGACATGAGTGGCTTATGTCTATGGCGATGATTCCCAGGTATAATTTTAATCTTTTAAAAGGTACCAAATCTTCATAAATGAAAAAAATAAAAATTCCTATTTCTTACAATTTGTACAGCAAACTCTTTTATTGAGCAGAAGAATTTCTGCGTCTATTATGTAAATTGATGCTTTCCCAAAAATTCTCCGAAAATTCAGACCAGGATTAAGGTCTAGGTCTGATATGTAAGGTATTTTAATTTGATAATTTCAGACCGAAAATCGAAATGTTAGAAAGTATGCTCGAACTACTCCGAGGTCAGAGGAATGATAAAGTGATCAGTTTCACCGTCTCTTCTATGGTGCATTCATATTGCAAACATAGTGGAAAGTCATGTAAGTGTTAAACTGTTTCATGATATTCTGTGATACAATAAATAATTCCATACTTCGAAGTCTTCATTGACTATTTTATTTTTTGGAAATTAAATTATTTAGTATGAACAAATATTAAGTGGAGAAGTAAAAGTAGTTTCAGCGTGCGATTCTAATCCCTGAGATCGAAGATTCGATCCCTGGCTGTGCACCAATAATTTTTTTTGTCTGTGTAAGTATTTACTACTCGCTCGTACGGTGAAGGATTGAAAAAATATCTGGGCTTACACCCAAAAAATTACCGCGAGTGTTATGCGAAGAAGGCTGATCACCTATTTTATAAGGAAAAACAAATGATCACAAAACAGATACAAAAATTACGTAATTGGTTAGGTTAAGGTTAACATTAAAATGCAATAAAAAATATCTCAATTATTTTAGAAAAATATGGCCTGTGTCCATTATATGTTTAGTGATAAAATAAATTTATTATAGTGCGCGAATGTTGCGAGGAAGACACTCCAAAAGCAATTGTGGAAGAATTCCAGAATATCGTCAAACAAATGATACATCAAGGAATTACCAGTCCCATGCGAAGTGATAAGGACACAGTAAGTAGACTTAATACAAACAACATTTCCTAGTTAATTTGGCCTTTTACCGTATTTATATCTTTTGGTTAAGGTATTGAGTCAGAGTTTTGAAATTATGGGAATAATAAGTATCTCTATTGATTATACTGTTTATTGGAGCTCTAAAAAAACAATGTATTGAACAAAAAAAAAACTAAGAACGACACGTGTTTACTCGTAATTTCGTTCATTTTTTTTTAATTTTTTCAGCTCATAATAACGATCAAAGCTCTAGGAAATATAGGCGGGTTCAACAAAGAATTTGCCGATTTATTAATGGGCATTATCAGTGATCCATACATTTCAGTCCCTATAAGATTAACAGCCATTGACGCGTTTAGGAGAACACCATGTACAGAGACCAGGTATTTTTTCTTATTGATAAAATAGAAGTTCAATTGTTTATTGGAAAAACATAAAACAAAATGAATTTTCATATTATATATCTCTTTGCCGGATCGTAGATGACATGACAAAAACTTATTTTCTACCTAGAAATAGCTAGTAGATCTAGCAATCAATCAATCTTAGAACTTAGAATTTAGTATGAATTTGTGCTTTGTACAACTGTGCTTTATGTTTCTGTTTCAATGTGTATTCCGTTTTGGCTTTTGTGTATTGTATAATTATTTGAATATAGTTTAATGATAAGCTGTAGGAATACTTTAATAATATAAAATAAATAAATTTCAACATAAGTAAATAAATTGTAAAATTACTATATCATAGCGGCATTTTGTATATACTTGTATATACTCGACGTAACGAGCTGTGTTGGCCTAGTGGCTTCAGCGTGCGACTCTCATACCTGAGGTCGTAGGTTCGATCCCCGGCTGTGCACCAATGGAATTTCTTTCTATGTGCGTATTTAACATTTGCTCGAATGGTGAAGGAAAACATCGTGAGGAAACCGACATGACTTAGACCCAAAAAGTCGACGACGTGTGTCAGGCACTGGAGGCTGATCACCTACTTGCCTATTAGATTTAAAAATGATCATGAAACAGATTCAGAAATCTGAAGCCAAGACCTAAAGAGGTTGTAGCGCCCCTGATTTATTTATTTTTCATACTGGACGTAATGGTATTGGAAAGACTTTTGTCCCAAATACTAATCATTTTAACGGTATTATTTTCTACTAGTTACAACCAACGATTGGAAGAATTTAACTTATAGTTTAATATACTTTTCTAGTGAATATTTTATGGAAACCTATCGCCAGGATCTGATTGATGTGGAAGTCCGTATTGCATCATATTTACAAGTGATGCGATGCCCTAATCTTAGTACTATCAGGAAGATCTTTCACTCGCTACGCCAGGAATCTGTTAATCAAGGTAAACATACTATATATATATATAATATTTTTATATTAGTTTATAATATAATTTTTAATGGCAGGGTTAAAAAAAATTAACACTTAGCAACTCCAAATACATGTGCACTTTTTCATATTGTGTCCATTTGTGTGTAATTTTTTTTTACGCTGGTTGCCCTCCTTTTAATTTAATTATGTCACTGGTATCATATTTCTGTATGCAACGAAGTGTTAATCAATAAATAAATAAATAAAAATACATTTTTGATCCCAGTTGCTCTCATTTGTTGTGATAATATAATTTGTTTTAGGGTTGCCTGGAAGAGATCGCTTGTTAGCGATAAGGCCGCCCGTTGCATCGCTTGTAATTTTTATGTATTGTGTTATTTGTGTTTCTTTCTAGCAACGAAGTGTGAATAAATAAATAAATAAATAACAGTTTAATAATAATTCAAGCTTCTTACATACCTAAAAATTTATAATTTTACATATTTAATCCAAACGAAGTATCATATCCGCCTCTATCCGCCTTTTCAATATTTAATACTCTGATACTTTATATACTCTTAAAACTTAACTGTTTTCTAGTTGCAACATTTGTATGGAGTCATCTGAACAATCTTGGGCAGTCATCATTGCCTTCCCGAGTGGAAATCCAAGGTTTATTATCGGGGCATGAGATGCCACAGTTAGAAGATATACCCGACTTTAGAATGTTTTCGAGGAATTATGAGCAGAGTGTATTCTTCGATCAGTATAATGCTGGTAAGATTATATTAATTTATAAAGACGTCAGTTATGCATGTTTTTATTACTCTGTTTGATTTGATACATAAAAGTTAAATAGTGAATACACAAAACACAAACAAAGACATAGTCAACAAATACATTTAATATTCAAAAGAAAACAAATTCTGTCTTCGATTTACACACGTACTTTTAAATGATAAAATTTGCGTTTTAATCATAAAAAAATGATAACTGTTTACTATTTTGTATAGTATTTATTTATTTCTATTATTTTATCTTCATGTATTTTATTGTATTTGAAAATTCTTACCGTCTTCTATCCTGTAACGTCGTGACATTTAATTTAATAAAACATTTGAGAAACCGCCCACGTACAATATGGAGTGACCATGGGATTTGGACCGATTCCCCCCGTTATATAAAAAAATTGGTTGCCTGTAAAGTCGGTATACGGGCGAAAGTTTTACGTGACAACGACTTTGACTGGTAAAATAATTTTAATGTGAATATTCATTCGTATAGTAGGAAGAAGGATGAAATAATAGTAACAATTTAAAACATTTATTTATACAAAGAATTATATTTAAAACATTAATTTATACAAACAACTTTTTATGTCTGTCTCTCTCGCTCTTAGGCGGGCTAACCATGCCCGAGTGGAAGGGACGCGTGCCTCTCACTCGCTCTCATTGTGAGCGCATAACGTGAGCGGAGCGTAACGCAGTTTCTTGAAGTGTCACCCGGCAAACCAATTTATAAGACGTTGTCACGTCAAAAAATATAATAATCCTTATATTTAGAATTATGTATATGATTATTTGATATTCTTCTTACTCAGAGTTCACTTATCGAAGTAACATTTTAATCATCATGTACTTTGTACTACATGTTGCTTACAATAATTATACTAAATTTGTTCACAGGTGGTAACTACGAGGCAAATGTTGTTTTTTCACCGGATTCCTACATTCCACGTTCTCTGGCTCTCAATTTAACAGTTGATATGTTCGGCGAATCAATCAATTTGTTAGAGGTACCGTGTTATTTTGTTATAAATAATCCAGTAGCGCGTGTGAGCAGTGTTGGCCTAGTGACGAAGCGTGCGACTCTCATACCTCAGGTCGTAGGTTCGATCCCGGGCTGTGCACCATTGGACTTTTCTTCTATGTGCGCATTTAACATTTGCTGGAACGGTGAAGGACAATATCGTGAGGAAACCGACATGTCTTAGACCCAAAAAGTCGACGACGTGTGTCAGGCACTGGAGGCTGATCACCTACTTGCCTATTAGATTTAAAAATGATCATGAAACAGATTTAGAAATCTGAGGCCAGGACCTAAAGAGGTTGTAGCGCCACTGATTAATTTTTGTTTTTAATCCAGTAGCGCTGCAACATTTTTCATTGTTGCATTTTTGTTTCTGGCTAGTGATAGCATTATATTGAGGTAATCAGCATTCTGTGTAGTCGTAGATTTTTAGATTTTAAAACATGCCGGTTTGAAAATGATACTTGTCCACTCTCTAGGAGCAAGTTTTAACTGCGCATTTTAAAATCTATAGCTGCACAACGAATTGATTGTGAGATTGAAATATACGATCTCGGTCTTGAAAGTTGCAGACTTAAGTGACTAGGCCAACACTTTTGCCATAAAATTTTGCAGAAAGATATATCTGAAATTGTAAAGTGTATAAGTACTACCGCGAAATGAGTGGTAATTTTTATTATTATAAATAACTTACAAACTGAACCTAACCTCTTGTTAATAATATACTTAGGGCCTGTTTCACAATGTATGGATAAAGTACCAAATAGCTATGCAACAAATAAATTATTCGAAAGAGAATAGTTCCGAATAAAATACGCATTTCATGATAGCGCTATCTGACAGTCGTGAAACGCAAAAATACTGTTTATACTACCAATAAGTAATATATAGCTTATTTTGAACTTATCCGGACACTGTGAAACAGGCCCTTAATATTGTTAAATTTTTTACGGTTTATCGCGTTTTCACTAACAAACACTTAGGTATTGGATACATGTACGTAATTTTAGTTAATATTTATTTGGATTATGCCTTTTTTAGATAAAAGCTAGAGGAGAAGGCTTCGAAAGATACATCGAGGGCCTGTTCGGTAAAAATGGTCCTTTAAATAAAAATAAAGTTGTTGAAAATATCAGTAAACTTAGATTCTTCCGCTCGGCAAATGAGGCGGATCAACTTCGGGATAAGATAGACGATATTGGTTACAAAAACAATGCTCTTAAACACCGATTTCCCATAGCAGAGTTGGGTTTTAAGGTGTTTGGTAATGAAATATCGTACTGGAGTGCTGAAGGCGATGAGGAAATTCGGAAATCTCTGGAAAGATTGGATCCAAAGTTGAGGATTTTGGAAATTTTGTCAGGAAAAGTAATTCGTTAATATTATAATTTTTTAATCATTCGTGCTATTAATATTTAAGAAGAAGACAGACATTTTTTGGGTGGCGGAGAGTTCTCTTCTGTTCTACGCCCTTGATTTAGGAACTACTAAATGTAAAATTAAAAAGCATTTAATATTCATTTCTTTTTGACGTTCATAAGTGTACATTGTGTAACCTAAATTAATAACTGATTTTGATTTCATTTGAAATATTTTTGTTTTTCAAAGAACAAGCACAGAATTCAAATTAAGATAAACTAACTAAAACTCAAATATCATTTGTTCATATAGGTACCGCATGAATGCAATGAGCATTTATGAAAATTGTTGTGAATTTATTTTAAATACTAATTCTTAAATCAACGCATACTATATTCTACTATACGCTTTTTAGGAAATTTCCTATAACAAAGCCTCTTTATTCCTGGATACAACCTTCTCTGTAGCGACGGGATGTGGTCTACCACTCAATATGAACCTAATGGGTACTAGTTACGTCGATACAAAAATGTCTGGTACGGTCGTCGATAAATATACACAGCACGGGAATTTGGATTTTGAAGGGAAAATACGGCCCAGGTAAACATGATTTTAATACGAGTGTATGATGCTTTAGTACATTTAACATCTCTTACATTTTGCAATGAGTAAAATCCTTAAAACTGTGATCAAGATAATGAAATAATTGTATAGGTAGATGACGTCATGCTGTCCTAATAAACATGCTTTAAGTTATTTTACTCTCTAATCTGTATCTTTTTATTTATTTACTCGTAAATTGATGGAAAATATAAAACATTATTTTCTATAAAGAGTTCGATTATAATAAGAGTTTTATTTGTTGTCATATTAATTGTTCTTTTTGAATACTTGATTACTACTTACAGTATGGCAGTAAATATAGCAGCAACAATGAGTGTTCCGGCCGGCTCTTTAGCTCTGAGTGGTATTCGGTTATCTTCACGACTGTACACTGCTACGGCAGTCGAGGCTAAACTTTCTGTACGTGGTTTGGGATTACTGAGATTAGATCTATCTTTACCGAGGGACAAACAGGAGATATTTGCTGCCAAGTAAGTTTGCAGAATTTTTATTCTAATTTAATTTTTAGTTTCTTCCAAGTTTCTTTAGGATATAAAATTTAATATGATTAACATTAATAACTGTTTAAGATTATATAAAAATTTGGTGGCGAGTAAATTGTTGCTTCATTGTGTATATTATAAACATAAGTGGACCAATAATACCGCCTTGCGAAACTCCTTCTTGAATTCTTAAAACAAAGTAATTTATTAAAACTTATATAATGAATTAGTTAAAAGTATTTTGTAATAATAACATTTATTTAATTTCATACAAAATACGTTACAAATATATGGTTTTAAATTCACAGATCTGAATTATTAATACTTCATGGTGACCAAGAATTACAGCAGCAAGGTCTGAATAAGAACAGAATAGAACAGAACACTTGCAGTTGGACGACCTTCGATAAAGCTATTGGTATTAAAGTCTGCGCTGCCTATCAGGTAGATTTTTTACTGTTATTGCTATTTTTTATAATTATCCCTAAAGTGTTAAACAGATTTTAGTTAAATTTTTATTTATATAAAAAATAGAAAGGAAGATATTCTGCTTTCTAATGATGTTTCAAAAATGAAAAAAATGGTCTCTCTGATATCCTATAATAATTCTCTTTAGTTCCCAAATATGACAAATCTTCGCGACGCTCCATATTTCATTATGAGCGGACCAGCGAAGTACATTGTTTCTTTGGAGAAAGCAGATCCGTCAGCAAAAACGTACGCCCTTCAATACAAATGGGATCGAAATGAAACTACTGATGTCTTAGAATTCTCTTACGATACACCTAATAGTAAAGTAAGTATTCAATTAGAAAAATATTTATTTTAAGTAAAATAAACAAAAGTTTATTCGAGGATTACTTTAGGGATGTAAATTTAATGATTTGGATAGAAGAGTTACAGTCAATACCAGGAAATTGTACTTCTGAAAATATTTCTTAGTAAATTATTTATGCACTTTTATCGATTTTTTTCGAAATAATTGCGTTAATTTGGAATTTTATCGTCGTTGCGACTTATTTAATGATACCAATGGTCTCTGCATAGAATTATACTCAGATTAGCAAAAGGGCGGTGGTTTGTGTTCAATAGATTATATTGGTATTATGAAACGTTTCAATATACTTGTATCCTTTCCAATAAGAACTTCGAAAGAAAACAAATGAACACGTATAAACCTCGAAAAACGCTTTTGCTTACAAACTATTATTTCTAGGAAAAACGAATGTTCAACGCAATCCTTAGTATATCAAACACAACCAGTACCGCTGGGGTCACCTTCCAATCATCTGAAAGTATCATGAAGGCTAAAGCGCTGTATCGAAACCTCGTCCATGATAAATCGATAGAGGCCAGTCTTGATGTAGATGGACGAAAACAGTTTGATACTGTGATGTCTTTGAAACGACATGATATAAAGTATGGGTTCGTTTGGATACCACATGCATATTGGGTTGTCAATGATGAGCGGATTGCTGAATTGTCTGGTAAGTTTTATTATTTGGAAAATGTTTCGTTACTTTTAATTGTTTAGTAACATGTTATTTATATATATAATATACAACAAGGGGCAAAGGAGCAGGTTGCTCATCTGATTTTAAGTGGTATCGCCGACCATGGACACTCACATTGCCAGAAGGCTCGCAAGTATGTTGCCTGCCTTTTAAGAATGGGTACGCTGTTTCTTGAATTCTCGAATTGGTTCGGAAATACTTGTGGGCAGCTGGTTGCACATAGGGGTGAGGCAAAAACTGTCTTAGAAAAAATTCAATTGCCCTCATTAATTGTCATAATGTTTTATTAACATTAACTCATTTGTAGGTACTCTGAAAGTGAAATCAAAGGGCGGCGTCACCCAGTGGGATATTACCGCCGATTTCCAAACAAAACAGCTGGCTAGTCGACTTTTAGGATATTACACCGTAAACGGTCCGACACAAGGCATGAAATTGCAGCTCGATTACCAATTTTACAAAAACACGAAGCAAACTATAAAATTAGAGGGCGTATACAGCGAAAGGTCATTGAACTTTAGGCACGATTTGTACGGGGATTTGGCCATGGAGTTCACCGCATACCCTGCATATAATTTCTATGCAGTCCTGAAGAATTTGGTGAGTTGTGCACTCAATTTACTGCTGCTTGGACATTTTTTCTTCCCTTTTTATTTATATTTTGATCCTCGTGGTTTTGTGAGAAAACCGTTCTACTTTCTTAGGCTTGCTTTGGTCAATTGCTAAAAATGCCTATGAAATTACTAAGACTAAAAGTTATTAAATAACGCGAACATTTTTTTAGCAACCTTGCATGAATGTAATATGCCGTTTTAAGTAGATAGTTGTCTGAAATTATAATCAATAATTCATCACCAAATAGATTAATGTAATCTTACAAAACAAAACAAATAATAAAAAAATATTTTATTTAATAATAAAGGGAAAATTCTGATAAAATAACGAGTCAATATATTTCAAATCATTTTTGTTTCCTGTGTCGATAATATGGCAGGAATTTAAAACTGCATTTTTTAAAACATTATTAGATAATTGAATATTTTTTTACAATTATTAAACTATGTGGCTATAACTATAAGAGTATTATTTTAAATATTGTCTTAAATAAACTTACCCATATAATTCAAACATGCCATACTTAACAGATTTTTCATCAAATCTGTAACAATTCAGTTTCGTTAGTTAGTTACCTTTTTTACCATGATTTTTTTTAATGATTCTCACCATATTTTTCAGCCGGAATTCTGCAAGACTCCTATACCGAATTCTCATTACTTATACAAAAATTACCCTTTTTCAGAGAACACAAAATCACGTAGACGTTTCCTTTAACGTCAGCGCGTCGAAAGACCTTAAACTAGATCCATCTTTCACGTTCTCGTTCAAGCGAGTCGAAAAAATGAATGGTATGAAATTGAGTACGGAGGTCAATTTGCATAGGCCGAGACCGATTTTAATGAAACTGCAGTTTGAAGAGGTATGCAATATTAAACATTAACAAATTAGTACAAAAAAATTCTTAATACTTGAATATGTAAAATTAAGAATTAGTTTTTCGGTCATTGCTAAACATTTTTCATGCTTTATGAGTTTAATTCGTAACACATCAAACAATGAAAATCCTCATTACCATTTCCCTGATCATTAAATCATTGAAATATTTTATTACATCATTTTTGAAGTTATACTTCTTTTGGCGCGATGGAGAAAAATGATGAGAGTGAATTTTTACGATGCGCGCGCACACCAACACCTAAATTCGACATCGTAAAGTTAGGTCTAGGTGGCATGGAAATCGATAACTATGTTCAAGTTGTGTATTCTAGTATTTTTATATTTAAAACAGGTGTTTCGTAACAGTACAATTAAACAGTGTGAATAAATAAATATTATTTTGGTGTTTTTAAAACAATTTCATATACGACGGTGATAATATTTACTAATTATTTATTTATTTAAATAAAATCTTTTTGATTAATTCTAATATTTATCGTAAATCACTACTGCATTTTAGTTATTTTTTCCATACGCCAAAGAAGTATTACTTCTAACGCGTGTACATAAGTGCACACACACTTTTTAATTCATGTTTATTTTTGGCTGGAAATAAAACCTGAACCTTGACCTTAAAATGTTAAAAATAAAATGATAAAATTTTCCGTTCCGCAACCAAAAAAGTGCACCGACTTAAAGTGAATCCTGTGTGTCATAACACTGAAACAGCAAATGACTTAGGAATCTAAAATAATTGCAGATAGGACCAAAATATTCAGCGCTCGCCGTACTAAACTTCAACCCTAAATCAAGGGAGATAATTGTATCTGGATTTTTATTCACGCCACCCGGAACGCAATTGTACGCGGACGCAGAATTAAACGTTACACTGCCGAATTTGCATCCTTGCATGTTGAAGGGAAAGCTATTCGAAAAGCGCCCTAATGAGTTCCAGGTAAAGTTTGTATTCCCAATTAATTTGATTTGAAAACTAATTATTTTACTACACAATTTAAAATTACGATCTATTCCAACATAAGATTAAAAAGTTATTTACTAAAAAGGATATTTAACATCAAATGTCCCTACTTACAGGCTCTATTACATGAAGACACTATTCTTGTGTTTTCTTCCACTTACCACTGTATAGAACTTAAGACTATCGTACATTCACACGAATTTGAATAGTTACGTCCTTTTCAATTTCCTACTAGGCTCGTCATCAAGAATAAAGACTATTTAATAAAGTATGATTAACACAATTGTTCGTTAGGTAAACGCGAATGGGATTTGGTTCACGGGTGTAGATTTCAACGTAGATGCAGTATATCAGGACCAATCAAAAACCAACATGGCGTCGCATCGTCTCAAATTACTCATTAACAGCAGCCACTTTAAGGACATCGCTGTGGATGCGAGATTTACACAGGACAATCGGCAGATCACTTTTATTGCTGAGGTAACGATATTAGTTACTATAGAGAAATGCCGTAAATATTTCCTGTATAGTAATGTTTTTCAAATACTAAAATGTTTGGGAAGGTTTTAGGTTATATTTCCACGTTTCTATTTATCTTTTGTTTTATCTTCAGTTCTACCCTGTTATGTGCGGCCATCATCCAATTGTGTCATACGGTGAATGAAATACACCTATCATATAAAAATCACATCAATACAAAATTTTATTTTATGAAGTTTGCCTATATATATAATATTTTATTTTTTATTTCAAAACTTCTGAAATTTCAAGCCAAAAACACATTCCTAGAGACGCTCCAATTTACTGATTTTGGCCAAATTTTGTATGAATATCAAATGTTTACCTATCAACCCTCCCCTCAAAAATGGTAATGTTTTAAAATCGTTTTTTTTTTCAGGGCGAATACAACGCGGATACATACAAAACATTAATCCGCTACATACTGCTGTCGGAGCAGAACTTCACTGCGTATGGTGAAGTTGACATTAGTGGGAAGGCGTACAGTGTCAACCTTAACGCTGATTTGAACAATAACACTGATCTCAATATGGACATACATTTCGACCAGTAAGACTTTATAATTCTTATATATATATATATATATAGCCTCTTAATTCCGACACTCCATTATATCTCGGAGATCGGTGTGCCTCTTGGCAAAGGCCTCCTCTAACCCTTTCCACTGTTCTCTATCTTTTTTTTGAGCGATGCTATATATATATATATCTTTTTTTTTCTGATAAGTCTTATATGATTTATCATAATTTACTAAAAGGCTTACTTGAACTTGAAAAAGCTCTTTGAGTAAAATTTGCAGTAGCGTTTCAGCGATAAGTACGACTCCCATATTTAATATATTTTTGTTACACTTAGTGCTTCCACTTAGTAGACAGATACTAAGACCAGCTTTAAAAATATATCTTTTTTCTTATCTAAGATCTAAAAATATAGGTATAGGTTTAAATCTCAGATAAATTTTCTCCGTGTTTATTAATAATATTTAAAAATACGTACGCTTTTGGAGACACGTCGGTTTCCTCTCGATGATTTCCTTCACCGTTCGAGCGAATGCTAAATACGCATAGAAAGAAAGTCCATTGGTGCACAGCCGGGGATTAAACACTGCTGCTTAAGGTTTTTACAGAAACAAAAATTTACAGATTACGAGACGTTCACATATCTTACATCCGAGTAACGACACCAACGCAGAAACGCCTTAGCGCCTCTTTCAACTGGGACGCGAACCGGGACCCTTCACAGAAGATAAGCATTGATGCTAAACTGGACCATAAAGGAAAATGGCACCATGCGGGACAAGCCACTATGCATTATCCGGGACAAGTCGTTAATGGGGAATTTGAATTTTTACTTAAAGGTATAAATATTATATTAACACAGCATTTTTTATGTTTCTTCGCGTTTCTCGCTTTCGAAAGGTGCGTCCACATCTGGCGAATATGCGCGAATGTGCAGCTCGCGAGCTGCGTGCGTGCAGTTGTGGCAATGGTTTGCCTTTTTAACGCAACCCATGCAAGGCTCGTAAAATGCGCACGCGCAGCTTGCAATCGGCTCACGAGCTGCACATTCGCGGCACACTCGCCAGATGTGGACGCACCCTAAGAGTGTTTTAATAATAAAATTATGTAACTACGTAATTAAAATCTACCATGTACCTCAAAATTATGGGAGATACCCTTGAATCGCTTATTTATTTTAATAAAACACTGTCCTTACTCGTGACCCTAAATCAACAAGAATGCACAACCAATAATAACGCAGGAAATAAAAAAATAAGGATTAACAAGGTAAAAAATTACATAATTAATACATTTCTAACTATTATATCCACTAGGAAATAGTAGAACTTTTGACACTTTAAACTACGGACTATTAAAAAAACAACAATAAAGTAGGTCCGTTAATCTGTATAATTAAAATTAAATACAAAACATAAGTGAATTTGTACCGACTGAGATAAGGACAATTGGCTCTTAATATATTTGAATGAAAATCATTAATTGTCACACTTAATGTATGCTAAATAATTAAAAGTATATAAATATAAGTCTAAGAAAATAATACATTTTATTTTTAGACTGGTACTGTGAATGGCTTGTCCGGGCTGGATGGACGGACCCTACATCTGTAGTGTGGAGGGTGAAGGCGTATTCTGAAGCTCACGAGCAGACAGTATATGCACTGCTGTCAAGTCTCCAAACTCCATTACCGGGCTGGAAGGATACTAGCTTTAATGTTATGTGAGTATTTTATAGGTTTTCTTTGAACACATGAAAAGTCCCGACAGTCCATAGATGCTTACCAAACTAAAAGAATTGTGTAAGAACTCAACTCTGGGTAGAACCATTTTTTCGTAACGTTACGGTGTAACGCTAAACTTAATACTGACTATTTACCAAATATAATGTTTCACTTAATATAATGCAGAAATCAACTTGGCATCTGCGTGGAATGTGCTTCCCCTCCCACCACACCGTCTACCGCTCACGCGACAGTTCGATCAGTAAATTAAAAACTACCGACATATTTATATTAATCTATGGATAAATATGTAGGTTATACCTACATTTATATGTATATATATATAAATAATCAATAGATACCTACTAACGCGAGTTGTACGGGGCTTTAAAGATACTTGATTTTTTATGCAGTTAGTACAGTACTATGACGTCATTACAGCGAAGTGCCTAGTTAACTTCTGCGTGTAGTATGTTTAAATTATTGAGTACCAGCATGGTTTTTTTACCTTAAAACATAGGTGGCGCTACCAGGACAACTTACAAGCCTTAAACGCCAGTATGAATTGGCAGGAAGACTATCTCGCTTTTAGTCTACTAGCAGACTATTTATTTACTACTACGAAATTCTATGGAGAAATAAATGCACTTGTCAACTCGACTATACCAACGTTGCCCAGAGCAGCTGCAATTGCCAAACATACAGTTATTTGGAAGAAGAGTGCAGACACTTTGTTAAGTTTTCAGGTAAAAAAATAATAATTTCTAAACGCTCTTTGTCCATAGAATAGATCAAAATAAAAAACATATATGAGCCTTTAGGTTTCCTACGAACTCTTTTAGAACAGAGTACCCTCATTAGTCTCTCTATATATTTCAGACATTCGTGAAATGCAGGCATATTTAGTGAAATATCAGAGTCCTCCTCCAAGGACAAATGATACCTTTTAGATCTGCCTTGTAAATAATTAAAAGTATATTTAAATAATTTAAATGTTTTTTTTTATATAATTGTGTACAAATTTATTTGATTTTATTTCAGTATAACGAAGATGGCCTGTTAATGATAAATTCCTCGTGGGTATTTGATAAGGGTCAAAACGAAAATAATATAACAGGCAATGTGACCATCTTGACTCCATTCCCAGTAAGTATTACATTTTCTGAACAGTTTAGGGACGTCTTAAAACCTGTAAAATACGAGTAATTAGAAGAAAATGCGTTTGAAACCATAGGCATAATTATAAATATTCAAATATCAAGTCAAGAGTTCATTAAATTTAAAAAGCAGGTACAGATTTCTGTATTTTATCATTTTCTTTATATGGGATCTCATGTCCCAATGATTCGCCAAAATCTATACGATGCACCGGTTTTTACGTAAAAAAACATAAAATCGGCAATTATTTGCCTTTTCTAATGCAAGTTATTAAACTACTGGAAGAACACCGATAAAAGCATTCAAGTGGGTCCTAAATATCGACGTTGAAATATATTTAAATATATTTGTTTAAACATTCACGGACGGACGAGTCAAATATTTATGTAATTTAAAAAGTAAAATTCAAGTTTTTGAACTTAAGGCACATTTGGGAAAAATGATGTGAGTAAAATTTTACGCTGCGCACGCACACCGTCACAAGAAACTGACAACCTGAAGTTAGCTATAGACCTATAGTCAACATTTTAGTTTTTTCGATTGTTAGTGTCGTTTCTTCCACAAACGTAGACTAAGGCGAAAGATAAAATTTTTGAACTTTTTTACCTTGTTACGCCAAAGAAGTATAACTTTTAACGCGTTACATACACGTTTCTCACTTAATCTTTGTTTATTAAAGGGTTATACAAAGGGTTACTTGGATACCAAATTTATATTCGGTCACAAGCGAGATATCAACGGAATAACCGTCATGGATCTAGAAGGAAAAGCTATAGAAATTCGTGTTGATGGTATGTTTAGTTGATAGTATATTTAAACATTCACTCACTCACACATTTGCACCCACACACTTACTAATGCACTCAGGCGTTTTTTATAACGGTTCAAAAAAAGATAAATAAAATAAGGTTAAAAAATGTAATTATTTTAAGACATTAAGAATTTAGTTTGTTTACGGGAACCCTGACACAGGTATTTTTTACTTAAAAGGGATTCCAAATCTTACACCTAGAAATTAAAATGTACAAACTTAAAATGCATAAACACCTTTTTATTATTATTATTATTTATTATCTCCATATAGTCAACAATTGTTTTGTCATTACATGAATAAAATGTATAATTTAGTGAGTATGTATGGGCCTAAATTTAATAAATAAAAAAACAAAAGTTAAATTACAATAACAGCCAGGACGAACCTGTTCGAATGAATTACGCTTCTTTAGAACACTACAAAAAAAAACATCAGAGGCAAAAGTAACATAAAAATCTTCTGAAATTCCTTAACGTTAAGAAATCATGTTATGGATTTCAGATTTAACTATTTTGACTTTAATGAAATAGACTAGTTATATGACCTCATAAATAACATTACAAAACAGTTCATTATTAATAATTATATACTTGCGGTGTTATTCTTTTTACCAAAAACGTGACTCGTTTCATCCTTGTCTTTCTACGTACAATTTTTCTAGGACACATGCGTCGTATAACGAACTGTATGCTCGTGGTGAATGTTACGAGTCCATTACCCCAATTCTCACAAACAACTGCTCGACTTGGTTTCATAGAGGCTGATAGACATCTTGTAGCCATGGTGGTCACGACTAACTCTACTACTGGTAAGTACTCTTAATATTGAATTAATTCTTGATTATCTTTTCTACACCTATCTACAAAATACTGCCCATAACAGAAAAAGTAAATAAATGACATTTAGTCGAGTACTTGGAGTTGAGCATGACGTACATACCCGAGCAGTAACACGAGCTCGCCTTTGTAAATCGAGAGCAAAGAACGTATATGGCGAGAGATATGAGTTTGCTAGCGCGGCTAATGAATGGGCTCCCGTTATATGATAGCCCTACGTTAATCAATATAGAAAGTAAATTGAAAAAAGTTTTTATTGTCGCGTTGTTAAACAAGGCTGCTGGTTACATTTATACAAATGTTATATGATTTTATTGTATTTTCTGTTATAAAAATAAATATAGCAAAAATTGAAAAAAAAAGCTTGCTAAAAAGAGGTCTTCGATATAGTTACAATATGTTAACTTCCTCGATATATGTTCATTATTAGATTTCGTGCAAATTTGATAATTTTTACAATAATGTAAACTAATCATATTTACAGGTATTGAAGTTTTACTAAAATTGGTGTCGCTCCAAGACTTCAACATATTGGGTCACGTGGCTTTGCCAATACAGTATTTGAACAGAGCTCTCATTACTGCCAAACGGGCTAAGGAAGAGGTAAGTAAACATAACCACGATATCAATATTCTGCTAGTAGCACCACAAACGTGACAATTATCCCAAACATCTAACGCCTTAAATAAATGAAATATAAACGCAATCTCGTTTGTTTCTGCCCGTCAGAACGGATTCTGAACATGCCTCAGCGCGGTGAAACATCATAAATGTGTATGGTATAATGTACACTTCCTTAAGGACCTATCCGGTCGCCAAACTCCTAAAAAGCACATTGTTTCTTTCCATATTGTTATCAATTCTTAAAGTAGGAATAAAAAATATATGGTTGAGTTAAGTAGTTTATGTATCCATTTTAAAAGATTGATACACGATTTAAATAATTTCGCTTGATAGAAAAAAAAACAAACAAAAAATTTAAAGTGTCAAAAATTGGCTAATTGTTGACACTTTAAATTCTTTTTATGACGAAAATTTATATAGTGTGTTTTTGAAATTAACATGATATATTTTAACGCTAGCCATTTCAAAAAAAAAATAGGTAAAATTACATTAATTTAATGTTTTACATAACTGTTATTACGGGCGTTCGCGACTTAGTGCTCCACCTATTCACTGCGTACACAGTCCACCCCTAGACACTGACACAGTAATTCGTGTTGGGATGGCCGTTAAGAATTTTCTTTCCTTCAATGTGATCAATTTTTTAATAATTTGTTTAGTCACTATCTATGTAGGTCCTCCTGTTGAAGTAGTCGTTATTGGAAGTTCTTCCTTGCTTGAACTCAGAACTTCAACTCGCTACTAGAATATGAAGAACATTTTGCTCTCAAGTCATGTAACAAAACCATCATTTTTTTTCTTTTAGGTAGACTTCAGAGTGGGTTGGGACTCCATGGACTTTGGTTTCACCGGAATTTGGCAATGGCGGTCCCTTTTAGACTTTACATACGTGTACAAATTATATACACCCCTTGATGGATTTGAGGAAAATGGTTTGGTACTGAAAAATGTGTATGGGAAGGGATTGGATACTGAACTGTCAGTGAGGTTGTCTAAACATAAGGTCAGTTCTCAAAATCAGGAAATGTTTTAACTATTATTAGCCTTTACACTTTGAACATATTTTTTTTCAGTTTATTTTCTATATCACCAAAAAAATCTATTTCTAGGTTTAATCGTAGATTAGAAGTACAAAAAAAGATGTATTAAAAATTGTATGATTTTTTAAAGTAATCAAATCATTCATAGTACTTAATCTATGGCATATTTTACAACCTCTTATCGTATATAAAGTTTATGACAATTTAACTATATATCAGTGTTACAAAAAAATATTTTAAAAAATATAATTAAGTATACAAGATAAAATAATAGTGTTGCCCAAATGCAAGACCAAGACGAGACTTAGACCAGTCTTGGTATTGGTCTTGCGTCAATACACCTGGTCTTGATCTTGGTATTGGTATTGCGCTCTCAGTCTTGGTCTTGGTCTTGATCTTGCAGCAAGAGTCTCGCAAGTCTCGCAAGACTTGTAAATACCTATTAGCCTATTGCTATTTATTCGTCACTCATGTCAAATTGTAAACATTCACTCCGAAAGCAATAAGAATTTAGAGTATCTAGCTAGGTAAATGGGCGAGAATAATAAATAAGATAGACTCGAACCGAAACTCAATTGGAAATGACTGAAATTGAAATAAAAACTCATATTTATAAGCACACAAGCCGAAGACCGACAAAGAAAAATGCGGCATTCTTTGATAGATAGAATAAATCTTTGAAAGATTAAAAAACAGAAGTATCAGAATCAAAATCTGATAGGTTTTGTGCCTACGCAAAAATAAAGTGTAGATAATTATGCAAATAATATTGTTTATTATGTTCCTTTTTTATTGGAACTATACGTTGCCTGCTGTTTTTATGGAGGTTACTAGCTACTAGAGTAGATACGATAGAAGTTGATAAACCGACACTGCAGATCTCGATTTTTGGAAATGTGTGATTTTAAAACTAAATGCGTAAAGCAATATGACGTCGCTCATATTTGGAGTTTTTCCACGTTTCAAGTTAATGTTTAAATCACCCACTTCCAAATTTGCAGTGCAATGTCCTTCAAAAAGGTATAATAGGTATTAATAATAATATAAACTAGGTATATTATTATAACTAAATTTTTTATAATATCCTTACGGCTACAATCTTCCTTGCGAGGACAACATAATCTACGCCCGTTCTGAGCACCCAAAAACCTATTTTATTCTTTGGAACCATTGGCAGTGACGGCGACCTTTGACATGAAAGCGACGGCAACACAAAGTCTCGGACTAAATTTTTACCTATTTTGGTAGGATTGTCAATGTTGGCATTAGCACAGAAAAATAAAATTAAGTAAACACAACGTTTATCACTTTTTTATTAACTAGGTATCCACGATAGAATATTTTTTCTACTAATTCCCTAAGTACTCAGTCTTAATATATTTTTCATAATTTTTTGTTTTTCAATAATTTATTGTGTGTAATTGAATAGTAAACTCTAAATCTTACTTGAGAGCTTTTTTAAAATAAACTTAAGTTAATAAAACGAAAGCACTGACATGGCATATACAATTTTCAATGTTGCTGCTCGCACTTTAGTACCTAGGTATATCACTCACTATCTATCATTTACCGATATTAACAATGATTATTTCGAAATCAAAATATTCGCAAATCAATAGATGCAATACCTACTTAGTTATTAATTATCATCTCGCCCGACAGCCAGTGTGAGAATGTATTTGTACAAGAAACTCAGAGCTTGTTCCTACCTACTGCTAGACATCTTCACGGTCATTTAATTTTATCCTCCTGTACCAACCCTACCAAAATAGGTACCTAACAATTTTGTGTGCCTCTGTCCGTACTCTTTGTCGGCGAATGCGGCGCTCAAACAGTGTCAAATGCTGTGATACACTTGTTGCAAACCGCGGTGTCTTTGTCGGTAAATTATCAAATATGTAGGTATATAATACACCGACCGACCAATAGTTTATTCGCAGAACGTCACATTTTCCCAATCAACCTTGAACCTTTAAACTCTAGGGATAAAGTTGAAAATCTGTTAAAGAAATTTGATAACGCCCAAATCTCAGTTTGTCCTAACTGCAAGACGCAAGAGTATTGCAGGCTTAAGTATTGTCTTGCTCAAGTCTTGCAGGGTTCAGTCTTGGTATTGGTATTGGTCTTGCAAAAATGCAAGAACAAGACCAAGACTGCAAGACCAAGACCGATTTTGGGCAACACTATAAAATAAGCATACAAAATAGCACAAATTATTGGTAAATGAACATGATAATTTTATCTTAACTTAAATAGTGGTATAATAATATATCTTGCCGAAGTACTTAGACTGTTATTTATTGCTAAACTTATCTTCTGTGATTTCAGTTCGGCGTGGCGATCCTCCTAGTAGACAACGGCAAAGGACTCATAGAAGTAATCAACGATCGCATTCAACGTAAGCCCAGCGACCCAGACATGATCGTAGAAAACTTCGACACGGCCGCAACTGTCACATTGGACACCCTGTATTTGCCGACTATCAAGTTCCACGGCCATATTATGAAGGTCTATAACAATACCTTTTTTTTTTCAATAAATCTTATACTAACATAACTAATATTAAGAAATGTAAACTAAGTAATTGTTGTATGGATTAATAAAGCTTTAATAATAATACTTATACTGTGCCTTGACTATTAATAACTTACGGTTATTAACTATTGTTATCGTGGGTATTTATTTGTGATGTCCTATCTTATCAGTTTTATCGAAAAAAAAATCCTACACAGTCGTGTAAATGTGTATTTGCATGGCCATTAGACAGCTTCCGATATATGCTATAATTTTTACAGTATGTGGGTCCTGATGAAGAAGATATAATTGAAGCGAACGCAACGCTACACTTACCGGACAAAACCCCGATAGTGCTGACAGATCTCTTCATACTTGAGGTACATCAAAATTATAAAAAAAAAACAAAATGTGACCTACTTTGTACTTGCATGCATCTGGGTGGTTTTATTCGCAATAAAAATAAAATAGCATTTTTACTACTTTGTAACTTTTGTTAAACGTGCAAAATGAAATATCATAAAAAAATTAAATTGCCTACTTGCCAGTTAACCAACGTGTCTGAAGCCATATCCAGCCAATATGTAGATAAACAAGTGCGTGCGTAAATTTTTACGTACGTATATTTTTTCTCGATCTCCCTTTCTCATTCTCTCTCAATCAGTCTTAATCACTCTGTCTGTCTGTCTAGAATTGACGCATACGCGTACCATATATATATGTATTTGGAACTTTGCTCTGAAATTGTAGAAGAGTTTTTTTACAGGAATATACGGTGTTCCGTAATACACTGAATTTAGTGACGCCATATCAAATGATGAAACAGGTTAAATCGGTATATACGGTGGACATTGCCATTGGGGAGAAATTCAATGTTACCTGTGTCGCCTTGTTATACAATGGAACATATTGGCATGAGGTACGATTTTTTAATAATTTAACGTATTAAAAAGGAGTGTTATTTAAGGAGTAAATCGTAGGTTCCGATGACAGATTAAATATATAAACAAAATTTATTATAATTTAAACATATATCGCACCATCACTTTTCGTCCATCTGTAGAGTAATATTAAATTAAAATTATTTGTATATATATTTTTGCCTATCTATATACTGAAACTTTCTTTTTCAAAACTGAAGAATAATATAAAGAAAACATTAAATAATTATTTAAGTTTGTGCTATGCTAGCTTTCATGTTTACTGATTCCAATAGTATTAATATTCAAATTTAATTTCTTTCAATCATATATTATAGAATTGTATGACCCAGTTGTCTATGCCAAAGGCCTTATTAAAGAACGACATTGAAGTTAATTCAGTTCATAAAGCGGTAATACCACTAGTATTATTCATTTACCAAAATAACCAGATAATGAATGACTATTCAATAGCCGCAAAGTTATTCCATAGTCATTATTATTACTAACTATGCGACCTATATTTACCTATATAATTATTCATAGTCAAAAAGTACATGTTACTTTTACTATCGATGTTTTTCTAGAATGAAATAAAAATATCATCACTTCATTTTAATTATTTCACTTAATTTATGCAGATATCGTACAAAGTCTACTATGAATACGAAAACGGCGAAGATGATGCTTACAAGTCGTATTTAGCATCTGTTGGTATAGCAACACCACTGGCTGTGTTGCCCGCTCTAGAAGCAAGAGTTTCCGCTAGATTGGAGGATGCTCTATGGAAAATGTCTGCTGATATTGCCATGCCATCGTTTACTGTCACTGCTCTTGCCCGACTAGAGGTAAAATTGTCATATTTAAAAATAATATTTTTTATGTGCCTTTTCTTAGAGAAAGTCAAACGTAAACAATAAATAATTTTCGTAATAACATTATATTTATTTTCAGTTAGATGACCCTTTCGTTGAAACATCTGGTAGTCTGAATTTATCGTCCGTATACCTAGAAGATTATTTCATAAAAATGGAGTTCAAAAAGGACTTTTCTGATGTGGAAAACGTTGTTAGCGGAGGCATCCAAGTCCTTCAGGGTGAACATAGTAATTATGTAAGTACGTCACCAAATCTGTAAGAAATTTTAATTATTATCAAGTATAATATTTTTTGTCATGTTTATTAATGAACGTATTCATTTACGTACACGTTCATTAACGTACATACTTGCCTTTAATTTTTGTATTTTAAATGATGATATTGTAGACTGCATTCTGTATATATATGTTTTACAAATGTCAGGATGTTTTAAAAAAATATTTTTTGCGGCAAGCGGGCCGAATTATTAGAATTTCGCTGTAAATCATTGCTAAAAATCCTAAAAAGATGCACGTTAGAGTAGATTTAGATAAAATTCCCCGTCTTCGGAATACATGTTTAATTCTGAACAATTATCTACATATTTACAAGAAGTTGGTGGTATTGGCAAAATTGCCAACCTCAAAATCATGGGTACCAACAATACGCGTTTAATCGCCCATACGTTCTAAATCTGTAGCTTCAACGTCTCTAGTCAATCTATGGATCTCTGGAGATGTTTTGTCTAATAGTCATAATGCTGAAACTCAGTAAAGTAAAAAGATGAGAGAGAGAACTTAACCAAGTTTTCTACTTCATCATAAACAATGAAAATGTTGTTATCATGTATATTTCATGATAGTAAAACATACGCTTCAATTAGTTTCTATTGTTTATTTCGTCATGATTCTATCGGAAATAAATAAGTTTTTGTTATTTTATATAATTTTACAAGCCGCCAGGAGATAACAAACACGGCTCATAATGGACCTCGAACGTCAAACGGAACACATATTTTTTTTTACCTAAAAATAAAATTTGTATTGTTTCCTAACGTCCGAGATTCAAACCATCTCTTCCTGTTTCACTTATTATAAGACAATGAACAAGAAGACGGCTTGGTTTATCTTGGTAAAAAGTAATTTCCAGTCTCAACCTCGGACGTCTTAGGAATCATAATACAAATTTTATTTGTACATAAATTGTTTGACTATATACAGTCTAGTAATTGTAGTATAATTATGATTAACCGAAACATTCTTGTTTGAAACATTACTTATTCTTACAATAACATTTATTATTTAATATTCTTTTCTAGATATTCGCAGACGTTGTGTGGCGTCCATCACCAAACATGAACGTCCGTTTTAAAGCGCGTGGAGCTTTATCACCTATTCTGTCTCCGGCAGACGTAGCATTACTTTATAGTGATGAAAATAATCAAAGATCCCTTACAGTGGATCTTAATAGTGAAGAGAATTATTATTCCTTGAAAGCTGACCAATGGCCGTCGTCTTTGAATGTGGCTTTGAGCAGTCCGCATAAAGGATTTAGGTGAGAAAATATCTCTCATAATACTCACTCATTCATAAATACTAAATCGATTTAGTTTTTAACTAAAGTTATCTTTCGTCTCTTTCTGTCGAATCCAGTTAACGCTGTAATGAAAAAGACAGAGTAGATACTTAAATTAAACCTTGTTATCAAACTGATTTAATTTGTATTATTGAGTGTCTTATGTTTCCAAATATTTTATATTTTTACATATTAACGTAATTGATAAATGTGTTAAACTGTTTAAAATAAATTTGACGTGAAAATGAAAAAAAAACTAATATTATTAATATCCTTTGTTCATTAGTTTCCGAAAGAAATTTCACTAAAATTATATTTTTTTTATTTTTTTTCGTTACTATTTTCAGGGCTGTGAAAATAGTTAGTGAATTTGATGGAGACAATATACGCGGTTCATTTGTGACGGACACATCCGAATATGGAATTACTGGCAAGATACTTAATAGACAACCACTTGAGGTGACTTAATATACAACAATATTATTTTTAAATTAAAATGTTTGGCTTGATTTTCTATTTCTAAGAGGAGTTATTGCTTCTCTATGCGTATTCTACTAAGTGTGTTATGGAAAGTGTTCTAAGAGTAGTTTGAATTAATCTCTACTGCCTTGTTTCATCACCGTTCGAGCCGTATTACCTCAAAATATCTTCCGCGTCAGAGGTCTTCCACAGTCCGCTTCACTAGACAGTTTCTTTTGCGAAGTTTTTTTTTCAATTGTTAAAAAGAGCATACTCATCCATCAAAAGCCGGCAACACACTCGCTATACTTTGAAAAATACACGTTTTTAATGATTTTGTTGACTATCATATGATTTGTTGCAAAATAAATACGTTATAGGCAAGTTTAAAATACACCTTAAGTCAAAGCTATAAAATCGACATTTCAATGAACCAGAATAATAGACAATACTGGCCAAATGTGTCCTACCTTTCGTTGGGTATTAATGGTTATATTTATTTCTAGGTAACCCTAACTCTAGTACCCAAAGGTCAAGGAACACCAATTACAATTCGAGCCAAATATGACACCAGTCCAACAGTATACGGCTTATCAGCGCATATCACGGGCCCCATACAGTCCACCGTACACGCCAAAGCAGAGTTCGAATCTAATTTCACAGACATATATTTTAAGGTAAGAAATCATACAAATCATTAGTTATTTAGTCTACAAACTCGTGTTTCTATGTCAATATATCAAAACGCGGAGTCGCTATAGAATTTTTGGTAAGACTCGGCCATTTATTGCATTTATTAATCATCTGCGTAAAGACGGTGCTAATTTGTTTAATTATATATCTTTAAAAGAGTCGTTGGCAGTTTTTTGGCCAGTTGTTCTCTGCTCGTCTCTTGATTTGAGAACTGGCAGTAAATATAAATAAAACATTTTATTTTCTTGAGTTTTTTGAAAATCATAATTTTACATTGTAAGCAACAGTCCAACAGGTTTATTGGAGATTACTTAATTATTGATTTGCAGTACGATAAGACTTATAGGTGTAGCTTGTATAAAAGTCAAAATTTAGTTATGTCCCTTCTGAAGTGAAACTAATTTAATATAAAAAAAACAATGATACATCTCAGGTGGACATACCACAAGTGAAAAGTCGCGAAGTGTACTTCAAGGCGCGAGTGGACAGTTACCCTGGATTACGGCGAGTATTGAGTGTACAGGCCGCCACGCCCATACAACGACTCAGCTATGTGAAGGGAGACACTGATTTTGTGTGAGTATACTTGCTTGAAATGTTCAGATAATTTATTATGAGGGTTATAAAATTTAGCATTTATTCATACTGGTCGCAAAGGAATACTAATCGATAAAAGGCTTACTAAAACAGAAAGCTATATATCAAATCAAATCAAATCAAAATATCTTTATTCATATAGGTAATAATTTACACTTATGAACGTCAAGAAAAACAAATTAAATTAACTGTAAATTTACATTTACAACCAGTTCGCAAGTCAAGGGCGTAGAGCGGGTAAGAAGAACTGGCAAGAAACTTTCCGCCACTCTTTTCAATCGCCATGTTTTTAATACAAATTGTTTGAACTGGAGCAAATCAATCCCAAGGATTAGGGTCATTTAAGTATTCGTCACATTTATAAAAGGCTTTATTAATTAATTTACTTTTAACAAGGGCTTTGAATTTATTTAGTGACAGTTCTCTAATTTCGCTTGGGAGTTTGTTGTAAAAACGAATACAATTTCCATATAAGGAGTGGTTTATCTTCTGGAGCCTGGTTGGTCGCACACTCAAATTAGTTCTATTGCGCGTATTATACTGGTGAAAGTCACCATTTGTTTTGAAATCGTTTAAGTTTTTTTGTACATACAACAAGGCTTCAAGAATATATTGACCGGATAATGTCATAATATTTAGTTCCTTAAATCTATTCCGTACCGACTCCCTCGGGGAAACACAACAAATACCCCGAACAGCCCGCTCCTGCAACACAAATATGGATTGAACCTCTGCAGCAGCACCCCACAGTAGAATACCGTACGACATTACGCTGTGAAAGTAGCTATGGTACACAATTTTAGCCGTATCCTTATCAGTAAGCTGTCGGATTTTCTTTACTGCATATGCTGCAGAGCTCAGCCTATTCGAAAGAGTCCCTATGTGTGGGCCCCACTGGAGTTTACTATCTATTGTTATGCCTAGGAAAACAGTTTTGTGTATAATTTATGCCTTCGCCTTAAGTTTCGATTTTAATTGTATATTTTATTCAATTGAGGCATTGTCTAAGTTATTTAATGTCCCGAATAGATAACATTGAGAGGAAAGAAGAATGCATCGTCAACGGGTCATTTTTATTTTTTTTAATTAGCCGGATACAAAGTCCATTGGCAATCAACGTGTCAGTAATCGTAGTACATATATACATAGATGGCATCACTGGGAAAGTAAAACATTCGACTAAAGACGCAACAATATTTTTATCATTGTGACGATGTTACCATAACAAAAAAAACTGTTTTATTATCTGTTACGTTTTGATTTGAAAAATGTATTCAATTTATTGTTTACAGTTTCGGTCCGAAATCGGGATATTTACTTGGGAAATATAAGCTGCCAGAAATAGAGGGAGATGGTGATTTAAAATGGAGTTTTATCCTAGACGATCTTTATATACGGGTACAGTAAAAATATTTTACGACTTGCGAAAGCTTTTTATTTACCAATTTGTCAGAAATATAATATTTGTCTAAACATTGGAATTTAGAAAATACCGCTTCACAAGGATCATTCATAGTTTCGAGAATATAATACTAATACTAAGGCTGTAGAGCAGTCACGCTTCTGAGTCTAGGAATGTGCCCTTGAAAATGTATTCTGGGTTACCAAACGAAATAATTATTTTTTCGTAAGGATTCTTTCGCTATCGAAAATTCGATCCTAGAAATTCTAATAGCATTCAAAACACTTGGTCCACTTTGTCTGAAATCACTTTTATACCATCAGGCACTTGGACATCAACTAGTAAAAGAAATACAGAGGAGCGTGGACCTTGATATCTTCTTTGGCAATAATACAGTGGAAGGCCTTCCGAAAACCAATGCTGGATTCAGAATGGATCTGGATAAAGTTTGGCAGTAAGTCATATTTATTGATGTAACAATTGCAGCTAATTTACGGTACACTCTAATTATACGTTCTTACAAGATTAGGGAACTACTCAAATTTTTGGTTTTTGGGTAGTCTATAAATAATTATTACTTATCTATATCTAAGGACCTGATCGAATGGAAAAGTCTATTTGAATAATTCTATAACATTAAAAGTAACATTACCTATACTCCCCGTTACTATTAAGACATTTATCCCTAATTCTTCTGGGAATAACCCGTGTAAAACAACTCTTGGTAATAGGATTTTTTTTTTAATTGAAGTAGTCTTAAAGAAATTCTGGATTCCAGAATCGGTGCAAATGCATCGTTCGGCTTTATAATGGACCGTCGTATTAATTTGATCATAAATGCGATACTTCCGAAGCCGAATGTAGATGTACACACCCTGTACATAGACGGAAATGGCGGTAAACAAAACGATCCGGGTTATGACGTTGACGCAAAATATATGACTGATGTGACTAAAATTATTGCTGGGATTCAAGGAAAGGTTGGTTTTTCTAATACTAATCCGATTGGAACGCAACTATAATCAGCTTCTGGTTTTGTTAAAATTTTCGCTTTATGGTTAAAAAAGTTAAATAAATAATCAAATGGTACGCAAGTAATCCTTTCTTAATATCTCTTCTGAATTTATCCAAATGTAAGGGTATATTGTGGCGAGCGATAACAGTCAATAAAATTTTTTGGGATTGATGTAACATGACGCTAATTACATACAAATCGATTGTATTAGAATACAACGTTAACCCTAAAAATAATAATACATCAATAATATAGCCTGTAGATCTGGGCCTCAGATTTCTGTGTCTGTGATAATCATTTGTCAACTTAATATACAAGTAGGTGATCAGCCTCCTGTGTCTGACACACGCCGTCGAATTTTTGGGTCTAAGCAAGCCGGTTTTCCTTCACCGTTCGAGCGGTTACGTACAAAGCTTTTGATCCCCAACCTTAAGGATGAGAGTCGCACGCTAAAGCCACTAGACCAAACTTGTCTCGTTACGTTAATCTCACGTAAGGTAATTTGGTTGTTTTGTTAATTTTCGGAATTTCAAGGTAATAAAACTCGAAGAAAGCTTCGACGGAAATGCAACTATCACTTGGACTTCCAATTCTGTATACAAAAACGTTGACAACATAGTGTCATATAAGTGGGACGTTAATGGATCTAAATATATAGACTATGTATTAAATACACCGATTTATGAAAAGGAACCTACCTTTACTCTGAAGGGTTCATATCAAAAGGATATGTTGCACGATTATCATGTTGTCAAGTAAGTTTTTTATTCATTTACTAATTGGAACTTTTTTTTAATGAACGTTGCCAATCATTTAGTGTTAAAGTTTAGCACTCAGAGTATCAGTAAGTCAAATTTTAAGTTAATTTTAACTACTCATTTATCCAAAGCTAATAAAAAAATATAATTTATATTTATAGATTTCAAAAAAATATTTCGTTAAATTTTTTTCTTAATTTTCAGAGGGCGTATGCATCAGCCAGGAAGTAGTCAAACCGGTGAAGTTGACATTAGATATGGAGGATTGAAGCATTCTGACGGACATTTTAATATGTCCACACCATTTTCGAGGTTGCCTTGGCTGAAGTCAATATTTAATGTAAATAGATTTTTAATTTAATTTATTAAACATACAACATAAAACTTTTATTTTAGATGATTCCTAATATTTTCTTCTGAAAATAAAAATGCTCAGAGACTGATAAGAAATAAAAGTATGATGTGTATTTAATTTAATATCTAAATCCTAGAGCATTTCAAATACTTTATTTAACCTTTGGAACCTACTACATACTTACACTAAAAACCACAATGTACAACATGGTTTTTTTTTAATATAAAATTATTTTACAGCAGGCAAAGTTTTCTCTATAAATACTTTCATGTCTTTCATACTAGAGCTGTCTCTTATATTGAAATCTTAATAATCGTCTATTCTGCTTAATTGTAAAGGGTATTTCAACAAGAACTTTGTTTTCTAAAACAAAATAAAACAAAGAAATTAGAGGAAAATGAATAAAATTTTTATTGTATTACAAAGGGAAAAGTTTGGCAATTATGAATGAAAAATGATATCTGGCAAATGTCCACCACGACCACGCTGACAGATGTTGATTCTTTCATCAAAATTTTTAATCACTTTTTGGCAAAATGGAGGGTTTATTTCGTTAATGACATCACGGATTTTGAGTTTTAAGGCTGCAATCGATTCGATTGGCTCCGTATAGACTCTGTCTTTAACATAGCCCCACAAAAAATAATCCAGTGGTGTTAAATCACACGATCTGGCTGGCCACTTAACAGCTGAATTTCGCGAAATTATGCGCTCGGGAAATTGTCGCGAGATGTTTACCACTAAATTTTGGCCTATTATTGATGACATGGATATCACTGAAATGTGGTTTCAACAGGACGGTGCCACATGTCACACAGCCAATGAAACGATCAATTTATTGCAAACCAAATTTCCCGAGCGCATAATTTCGCGAAATTCAGCTGTTAAGTGGCCAGCCAGATCGTGTGATTTAACACCACTGGATTATTTTTTGTGGGGCTATGTTAAAGACAGAGTCTATACGGAGCCAATCGAATCGATTGCAGCCTTAAAACTCAAAATCCGTGATGTCATTAACGAAATAAACCCTCCATTTTGCCAAAAAGTGATTAAAAATTTTGATGAAAGAATCAACATCTGTCAGCGTGGTCGTGGTGGACATTTGCCAGATATCATTTTTCATTCATAATTGCCAAACTTTTCCCTTTGTAATACAATAAAAATTTTATTCATTTTCCTCTAAATTCTTTGTTTTATTTTGTTTTAGAAAACAAAGTTCTTGTTGAAACACCCTTTATTTTGCTAGTAAATATCTGTGGTCTAGGGCGTAAGGGCGGTGCACAATCATTGCGAGAGTTATCTTAATATTATAGAAATTCCTAGATACAGTCCGAGTCACTTGAATAGCCTCACCCCCAAAATTAATATAAATTCTGTTGTGTATTCAATATTGCCTGTTTTACTTCATAAGTAAACTTCATTAGCGCCGTACTATAGCTTAATCATAAAAAGTAAAAATAAGATAAATAAATAGTACTAACTGTACACTAAAGTAGTGAAAATGGTGCGTCACTTGAATAGCATCAGTGAAATAAAACACAAATAAATAAGGCTATAATTTGTTTTTAATACTTTGTATACTTTCCATTGCTTTTAATAACTTCAAAAATACGTTCGGAAATAGACTTATATAATGAATGAATGTAATTTTGATCCAAATTATTCCAATTTTTATGAATTTCTTGTTCAAGATCTGCGCTGCTATTAAACTGGCGTCGACCGGCAAATATCTGGCGAGATAGATAGCCCCAAATATTTTCCATAATATTCAAGTCCGGAGAGTTCGATGGCCAATCTAAAACTTCTATTTTACTTTTTTGAAACCAAGCTTTTGTTTCCTGTGACGCATGTATAGAGGCATTATCGTGTTGGAAAATCCAGTTCCGGTGTTTTAAAATTTTACAAATATTTTTTTTCTTTTCTTCTAATAGATTAGTATACAATGCTGAATTTTGTTTGCCTCGGAGAATTGAAATTGGAATAGGCCCCTTATAAGAAACCGCCCCCATACCATTACTGAGCCACCTCCCGAATGACGACGTGATAACACCCGCTCTTCTTTTCTTAGATCGTGAAAATAATATGAATAGCCATCTGGACCATCTAAATTGAATTTTTTTTCATCACTAAAAACAACATTATGCCATTGATTTGTCCAAGACATATGTATTTTAGCAAATAACAATCGGGCTTTTTGATGTTGATCGCGCAAATGAGGTTTCGTCTTGATTTTCTGCCGTTTAAGGTATGGTGATGACTTTATAATGCGTCGCACGGTAGACAGTGATGCGCTGGTGTTTACTTCATTCGCAATTTGTCGCGCTGTCTTGGAAGAATTAGATGCTGCACGTAAAATAAGCCGACATTCACTTGACGAAGTAGCCAATTTTGTACGACCTTTATAGTTTTTTCCGTAGTTTTCTTAATTTTTCACATAATTATTAATTACTTTAGGACTGCGACCAATTTTTATTGCAATTTCACGGTGAGATAGTTTTTGATCCAAATAAAAATTCACTTTTTCTCTTTCGAATTCAGTTAATTTTCGACCACGACCCATGATAGCTAAACAATTGAATAAGACATCGAAAAAAATATATACGTAATATTCGACGCTTAAATAAAGAATTGCTACCAAAAAACCAACACAAACGCACGCGAGTAATGTTCGAATAGCACTGAGGCTAATCATGTGACGCGGACGAAATGTCGCACCGACGCGGGGCACGGTATACCAGTGCAGGTTCGTACGTGTTTTGTTTTGTATCGTAATGCACTGCGCGTGAAGTCAAATTAATACTATTATGAAAATAATATTCGTTCATATGTTTACAGAAATTGCAAAATTTAGGGGTGAGGCTATTCAAGTGACTCGGACTGTATAATTGCGATTCATTTATTGTCATACCATTTCAGATTAACAACCTAGAAGAGATATCAGACAATAAAGTGGACTTATTCTGGCCGAACCACACCACGTCAATAAATACGACTCATACTTACCAAAAACAACAGAACGGCTTCACACAAACGGGAACTATTGCCCTTTCAATTCCATTGAGTACTCAACACTTAGTTAGCACAGAGTACTTCTACATACAAGGAGACAAATGGAGCAATGGAAATACCACAATCGATTTCGACTCGGAAAGATTCGTTAAGGGAAGCTTTAATCAGATACTTAGTAAGAGCGACAGGAATTTGGACCTTGCTACCACAGATATAGAGGTCGAAAACGAACATACGCCTGTGGGAATTAAGTATATACATGAATATGATGATACAGGAGATACGGTAAATATACTCCGATATATATAAAGAGTACATTTTCTTTCATTTTATAATTTGTTGTGTTCTTCTAGTACTTAAATACATAAAACCTTATTAAGGTTGACATTGTTATATTTCAATAACCAAGGATTGCTCCGGCTTTCACCGACTTTAAAAACCAAGAAAGTTTTTATCTATTGATCTCGTTTGAATGGTTTTGGTAATTTTTTGAATTGAATAACTAAATATTTTAAATAAAATATAAAAAAAGTCAGTGGCGCTACAATTTTTAAATCTAATAGTCAAGTAGGTGATCAGCCGCCAGTGCCTGACACACGTCGTCGACTTTTTGGGTCTAAGACATCTCGGTTTCCTCACGATGTTTTCCTTCACCATTCGAGCAAATGTTAAATGCGCACATAGAAAGAAAGTCCATTGGTGCACAGCCCGGGATCGAACCTACGACCTCAGGTATGAGAGTCGCACAGTCGCCACTAGGCCAACACTGCTCAACTAAATATTTACAGGACGTAAAACAAGCTACAGTATTCCATTTACACAATGCCACAAAGTTCAACGTTACTGGGAAGTTAGATGTGCAGACATACGACATTGGCAAGAAGATGCAGTTCACGGCCATCCAGGGTAATCGAACCTGGACCTTCGACAATAAATATGAAGCTAAGGATCGCGAACTGACCCAGGGGAGCAAATTAACATGGGCGGAAGATGTATGGATTCAGTATAATATTCATGTTACTAATATGAGTGTGGTAAGTTTTTAAAGTTTTAAGAGTTTAATGTAAGATAAGTTTCATTAACATAAGCTTTCTGTTTCTAACATGGATAATCATTATTATGCGAGGTATCAAACCAAAAATTTAAACAAAGTATGCTATTTGCTATGCGAATTTTTCAGTAGGAAAGAAATACGTACGTGTAAATTCTGAGAGAAAAATATACACGTATACGTTTCGAAAACGTTTTAAGCCGTATTTCATGTAACATATCACTTTAGGAGAGTCTATTGCCAGTTCTTCTCTACCGTCCTACGCCCTTGATATAAGAACTGGCAGTAAATGTTAAATTAGAAGAATTAAATATGTATTTCTTTTATCACGTACATAAGTATAAATGAATAAACGATTTTGATTTTTGGTTATTAAAACCTTCTTACTCCTTACTTCCTTTAACAAAAGCATAACGATACTTTAAATCAATAAACAGTTTCAATATAACTTTATATTAACAGGATTATGGTTGTATCTTTACCCTAATTGCAAGGAAATTTATTTTTAACAGGACGAAACAGAATCGCAAGAAATTGTAATGGATGTTGAATATCCGATGCGTAATTTCCGTGTGGCTGCAATATACCATCTTCAAGACTCTTTGGTAGATGGTAAAGCAGATCTTCTATGGAATGTGAGGGCCGAGAACAAAACTGCCCAAATAAGTGGCAAATGGGAAAATCCCCCGAATCCAGAGGGAAATTTGCACAATGTGAACTTTGCGTTGTCCCATCCGTCATTTAAAAAGGTATTGTTTCTCTTTATTTACTCGAAATTTAAATATTGCTGTAATCAAAGACGAGTGAGTTACATAAATGAACAATATGTTTAAATCTTAAGTCCACATATCTGTCATTATGACAGTCATAAGAATTACTTAACAATAACTAACAATAAACCAGCTGCTGTGGTCTCTGGCAGAATGACCAAAATTACTATAAAGAGTCTGCTTCTCAGCATAATGCTGAGCCAGGGCTAATTACAACAACTGCACAAGAAAAAAGTTATCTCTCTTATTCTTTTCTTTTTTTTAAATTGTTGTTATTTTGTGTGCGTGTTTTGTTTGTAATATATCTAAGTCTCATGCCAATATGTGCCTTCTTGTATACCTTACGCATAGATGGGTAGAGGCAATCGAGTCCAAGGGGGAGGCTCTAGCGGTTAGTTTGGACATAGCGAAAGCCTTCGATCGGGTGTGGCACAGAGCACTGCTCTCGAAGCTTCCAGCTTATGGGCTTCCCGAGAAATTATGCGATTGGATCTCCAGCTTTCTGGCTGATCGGAGCATCAAGGTCGTCATCGATGGAGCATGTTCCGACCTTAAACCCGTGAACGCTGGGGTCCCACAAGGCTGTGTTTTATCCCCGACCCTGTTTCTTCTGCATATCAATGATATGTTGCAACTTAGCAACATTCATTGCTATGCGGATGACAGCACTGGGGATACTCTTTATATTGGCCGGGCAGATGTCAATGAGAACCGAAACAAACTTGTGTCTGAAGTAGAAACTCTACTACGTGGAGTCTCCGACTGGGGCAGACTAAACCTAGTCCAATTTAACCCCAAGAAGACACAAGTTTGCGCGTTTTCCGCTAAAAAAACACCCTTTGTCGCTGCTCCTCTTTTTGAAAACACTCTTCTTAAAGCCGCAGCCAGCATTGGAATACTTGGCGTTGACATATCGAACGAAGTTCAGTTTCGCGGTCACTTGGAGGGAAAGGCTAAATTAGCCTCCAAAAAGCTTGGTGTGCTCAACAAGGCGAGACGGTACTTCACTCCGGGCCACCGCTTGCAACTATATAAAGCGCAAATTCGGCCCCACATGGAGTACTGTTCTCACCTCTGGGCGGGGGCTCCCCAGTACCAACTCCTTCCACTTGACCGTATTCAATGAAGAGCGGTTCGAATCGTCGACGACCAATCTCTCTCCAAGCGGCTTGATCCTTTGGCGTTGCGTAGAGATGTGGGGTCACTCTGCATCTTCTACCGCATTTACCATGGAGAGTGTTCAGAGGCGTTGTTCGGATTAATACCTGCAGCTGAGTTTCATCATCAGACGTCGAGGCAGAATACGAAATTCCACCCGTATCACCTCGACGTCCGCCGTTCCACAACTGCGCGATTTTCAAGGCAGTTTTTGCCGCGCACCACCACTTTGTGGAACCAGCTGCCCACTGAAGTATTTCCGAACCAATTCGACTTAGGGTCCTTCAAGAAAATAGCGTACAAATTCTTAAAAGGCCGGCAACACACTCGCGAGCCCTCTAGCATCGAGAGTGTCCATGGGCGGCGGTATCACTTAACATCAAGTGAGCCTCCTGCCCCTTTGCCCCCTATTATATAAAAAAAAAGAGATATTCATCGCGTCGTAAGTATATACAATCTAGGTAACGTCAATTATCGTCATTAATATGGACCATAAAAGTCGGTTCACATAACCTCTCTGAGTAAAATACGTTAAAATTCCTAATCTATACACATTTATTTCTTCCAGGACGTAACCTTGAAAGGCCAGTACCTAAGTTCCCCAGTGGTCATGTCCAATATCTCACTAGAACTACAATACTCGGACTATGATAACGAATACCTTAAACTCAATTCGATATTAACTGACAATTCAAACGGACCCATACGTGACTACAAATTTTCATTGAAATGCACTCATCCTTCCACGAATTTGGATCTAGATATGAACAGTGATATATCCATACAAAGCAGATGGTATCACTTGAGCAATTTCTACAAGTTCCAAAAGTCATTATTCTATGAAAAACTTCGGAGTAACAAGCTGTTGGTGGATTTGAATAAAAGTGCTGTTAATTGGGAGGTTAGTGAGTTTTTATATTTTTCATTTAATCTCATAATTTTAAGAAAATTGGTCAGAATTAACATTAGTACAGATGCCGGCAAAATTCTTGAGCATTAGAAAGGGAGTGGTGGAAAGGAAAGTACACAATCGTCATCTGACCAATCACGCCATCGACAAGTCCCCCCCATAATGATACCTAAAAATCCCTTCTATCTGTAGTTATCATATATCCTCTTGTAAGTTTTTTTAAATTAACAAATAAGTATTGAATTTGATTTGTTGTTTCAGCGTGTAAATGAGACGTATTACTACAAAGTGAACGGTACATGGTCGTTAGTGTATCCTCTGTACCAAGTTCGAGGTTTTGTCGAGCGGCCAGATGCAAACGATACGACTGTCGCTCAACTCTCTATGATCGATAAGGCATTTATTGCTCACTATAATAGTACTGATGGTATGTAATTAGGATAATGTATTTTTACTTTAGATACACTTAACGCGTCAACACACGGACCTAAAGTCAAAAGCAATATCGGGCAAATGGTGGGGAGCATTCTAGATCACCTCGATATAGGCAAATCGTACCCTAATTTCATTATCAACCCTAGCTCAGAAATTGGTTCGGGTATGCTCACAATAGAGCCAATTATCGTCTAGGGATTTTAGGGCCGTGTGTAGCCCCTTTTAGGAAAACTGGTATACTTGTTATCATTGCCATGGAGCATATCTACTTAAAATTCTATATTAACTAAATTACCTTAAAAAATATTTAACATGTATCATAATTTCAACTAAAAACGTACGGGAACTTGGTACACAAAATGAAAATAAATGCATATTTGTTTTTATAAAATAATTTATTAGTTTTTCTACCGATTTTCAGATATTTCGTTCCACTTAATTGGCGAAATCATTGACACTAGATCCGCTCAACTTAACGCTTGGAGGAACTACGATGACGTCACAACCGTCGACATAGCCTCCTACATACGCCTTAACCATTCCCGATTACTGACCAGCTCTCTTGTATGGCGTCCACAAATTTTCGGGGAAATCAGATCACAAGCTCTATCTTCTTTAAAAATAATATATGCTCAAATCAATGAAACTCTACTTATTATAAAGGAAGCTCCTATGGAGGCACATTTAGCATTACGAAACATCTGGAGCGATGCAAAACCGAGGGTCAGGGATTTCCTTGACGATTTGAATGATTTGCACGTAATCAAGGATGACTTGGACGAATTCGAAAGATTTTTGAACGAATCGTACAACAAGAATGACTTTTACGTCAAGGATATAGTTGAATTCACCTATTTCGTGCTAGACGAGATGGCAATACGTAATCATTTGGAGAATTTGCCCGGTTTCGTGAATGATATGTGGGGAATGATGGGTAATACTAGTCAGTCGATCAAAGATAGTCTGACGTACGTGATTGAGTCTATAAAAAAGGCGTACGCGAACTTCTTGGAGTCGGTAAACAAAGTCCTGGAAGCCGATTTAATGGAACTAGTATCGGAGAGATTGGAAGCAATTATATTACAATACGATAACTTTGTTAGAGACTTGCATATGCGTTTCTTGGAGTATTGGGAGGAGACTTGGGTAAATGCGACTGCTCGATTGACGAAATACTGGCACGAGTTGTTGAAATCCATAGAGCCTTTGTTCTTCAAGATAGTGCATTACACAGAAGCCTTCGTGGTAGCTATTTGGAAAGAAGTCATGGACTTCTTCCACGAGAGGACACATGAATTAACGGACACGCCATATTTCAATTATGTATCTACGTTTGGACACGAAATGGACAAGTAAGTATCAAAAGCTTTATATATTTTTAATCAGAGAAGTATCACCTCATACTTTGCAATAAAAAGTACCTATAATGCAAAAATATGACGTCATAAATGCTTGTAGCGTTACTTTATTATATGTATGTAAATCGATTTTAAATAATATAGGGTCTGAGTAAATACAAAAGCAAAAGAAACTAAGAGTACACGTCACACAATTATCTATTCTTGTTTTTTCAGAATCTACAAAGATCTAATGAACAATGACATAATTACGAACGTAAAGAAATACACAAGAAAACTATGGAATGTCATTTGGAGTAAAATCGAAAAGTATATACCATTCACTGAAGAGTTCAAACAGTTGTACAACGAGTTTAAAACCGCTTGGGAGAACTTCTTGGAAACGCCACAAGTTGTTTACGTTAGAGAAAAGGTAATTAAACATTACGTAGTACGTACATGCATACGTACATACGTACGTACTTAGGTACGCAGAGTCGTAGATTCCAAAATCGTATTAAAAGGGTTCTTGTAAACTAAGTTATCTTACTTATTATACTTTCAAACACAACGATTTTAAAGTCAATTTTTCATTCTTTTAGTGTAAAGAAGCATATGTTAGATTAAAATGGTGGTACGATTACTTCTTGATCGGCGACGCCTTGGACTCTCTATGGGAGATTTTATATGAAAAAGCAACGGACTTCGCCAAAACTGCTCTTCAATATGAGGAACTGTAAGTAACAACCTAAGTAAAGATTATTTCTATTTAATAAATTCAAAATACGTTCAATAACAGTATTGTCTTCAAACTATACTACCCTACAATTATAGATATAATCCTCATCTAACATGTTAGTCACTCAAAGCCATTCATTTCTCCATCCCTAATAGTAGATTAACATAGTTGAATACCGATTCGCGTTACATTATTCGGGCAGTAAAATTAGATTAAGCAATAAACAAATTGTTTAAGATCTTTAAGAAATATTTGATTCATTTTATTTATTTATTTACACTTCGTTGCACAGAAACAAAAATAAAACAATACATAAAAATTACAAGGGATGCAACGGGCGGCCTTATCGCTAACAAGCGATCTCTTCCAGGCAACCTTTTAAGTCCTCTCGTTTGAACTAAAGAACACAATCTAGGTTTAATCGCTTATTATGTTAACAGTACAGATAATACAACTGTCAACAAACTAATTATATGGGTACATTACCATTTTATACTTTATGCAAACAATACAGAGGACTAAATTGACAGAAATACTTTAGCTCATCAAGAGTACAGGCTTCGTTCTATATCATATATTAAAAAAAAGAAAAAAATATTAAACAATTAAAAAGCTCGCAATTCCCGAAACTGTTTGTAATAATTCTTATCTAAAAAATACAACGATTTAATCGTTAGGCTTCTTTTTCTTGTATTTAATAACATCTGAACATCGTTGCCCGTTTCATAAACTTTTTTTTTTAATATTATAGACACCGCACACCGAAAACAAACTTCATATTCGACCCGCATAAGGGCAAAATCCTCCTCGAACAAAAACTACCGATGTCCTGGCACGCATTTAACCAAACTCCAGATTTCACTGAAATAGCTGAATATAAGGCAGTAAGAGACTTCCTTGATGAATGGGTCACAAGTAATAAAAGTATTTGGACGTATTACTATGAAATACGGCCATATTTGGATTTTAATAATATCCTACCACCATTTGCTGGTAAGTGTAAATAACTATAAATTATATAAATATATAACATTTAATTATTTAATAACTATTAAACACAAACATTTAATTATTTAATAACTTTATTATATAAATATATAACATTTAATTATTTAATAACTATTAAATACAAACATTTAATTATATAATAACTTTATTATATAAATATATAACATTTAATTATTTAATAACTATTAAACACAAACATTTAATTATATAATAACTTTATTATATAAATATATAACATTTAATTATTTAATAACTATTAAACACAAACATTTAATTATATAATAACTTTATTATATAAATATATAACATTTAATTATTTAATAACTATTAAACACAAACATTTAATTATTTAATAACTATTAAATAATTAAATGTTTTATTTTTTTTTTCTAAATTACGATGATTTATTTAATTAATCAACTCGCAGGTATGGCAATGATGACAGGTCAAGGTACATTGGTAACATTTGACAAGGAGGTCTTCACAATATCACAGCCTGGTACCTTCTTACTAACCAAAGACTACAGACAGAACAATTTCACAGTTCTTATGGAGAGCAACGAGCAGGGTCGATATGATTTGGTTGTTTTAACTAGACGTTCGCTGATTTACATCGATCTATATAAGGAGGTAATTATAACTCTCTAAAAAAAGTGTTGAAATGAACAACATTTCGAGATTGTTAATTTTAATGAAAATCACTTCTATTTCTTTTAAAATCAGTCCTAAATTAACTAAAAAATCTTCGTATTCAAATTTAAATAAGGAACATGTACATAGACAAACAAAGCTCCCTTTTTTCCATAGACTAACAAACAAATTAAATGAAACATCTCTTAACACAAAATAGATAATAATCTAAAGAATCTAATTCAAGAAATATAATTATTTTTGTATTCCCATCAAATATGTTAGCATAGATATCATCATAGTATATATGAGACAAGGTTGTCTCATCGCAAAAGTATTCCTCCCGTATGTCAAAACAATATTGAAATTTGACATACCCAAAGGCCTAGAGTCTGAACGACTCTGAACTAAGCCTAATTGTTTAAAAGGAAACTTAAAAAAATACTGTAAGGACACATAGAACATTGGCGCTACAACTCATGCTTTGTCTTGCATCTTTCTAATCATTTGTTCTTAATGGTCAAGAAGATAAGTTTTCTGTGTATGACTAGGCAATATTGTGGCATGCTGGTTTCTTTTCAATATATTCCTTCATCGTAACATACAGAAATGCGCAATTCATTTTAATTTTTACGCAATAATAAAAAAAATTGCAGCAAGTTTCACTCGGCCGTTCAAAGCCTCTAAACTTACCGGCGTCTATAGAAAACTTCATCATAGATAGGCAAGCCGATACAATTCATATAGAGACCAAGACTGGACTGGAGGTACATTGTGACCTTCTCTTTAAAACTTGCAAGCTTGAAGTTGATGGTGAGCATTTTTGTTGTTATTTACTGTAATTCAATGGATAGAAAGTAACATTTTCATGAATGTTGAAGAGATATTTTCCTATACATGAACGTAATTCTTATAAATTTTCCATTTTCATGAAAAAAAAACATCATAGGGACTGGAAGATAAAAGGCTCTTGATTTTATAATATGTGTTTAGTTTTTAGTGGACTATAATGTAAGCGATTTTTTTTTTGATACCGCTATAGGTTGGTACTACGCAAGTCTTGGCGGGTTACTAGGAACGTATAACAATGAACAATATGACGAATTACAACTACCCAATAGTACAATCCGAGCGAATATCGATCAAGTGGCCAATTCCTGGCTGCTGAGACAAATGTCCTCCTCGCAACCCACCTGGGGTCCAGTTAATGATACACAGTGTGCCAAATTCTTTATGAACAAAGTTTCTCCTCTGCATCCGTGTTTCACTGTGGTAAGTTAATCAATAATCGCCCTATCACTGTATTAAGAGGATATTCTGCCATTGTTTTACTCATAATAGATTTAGTTCAAGGCTTCTTTAAACTTCGAGACCAATCTTGTTCAACTCGGTCAACTTTTTATGACTAAAACACTTGCTTTTTAAAGTCCTGAAGTATTTAGAAAATGTATTTTAAATATTATTCCTTATAGATCGACGCTCTTCCATTCTACTCAGAATGCGTACGTGGCGTAGACGCTTGCGCGCTCGCTAACTCGTACTTAGAACTTTGTGGACAACAACATGTTCCTACCCATATACCGGATCATTGTGTGCAGTGAGTATTCAAGTTAAAAACTATTCTACTGCATTTCGTTTTAATAAGACTAGCGATCCCGCCCCGCATTCGCCCATTCAACCCTGGCCCGTTAACATTAAAAAAGTATATACTGTCTCATTCCGTGCAGTAGTTTAGACTTATTATGCTGCCACTGACTTTACATTTTTATTCATGAATATATATTTTTTTTCTCGGTAGGTATCACATCGGGCCTTTAACGATCACGTTTCAGTAGGCATAGAGATTACCATTATTATGTGTTCCGTTTGACGTCCGAGGTCCATTATGAGAGTACATCGTTTCCGTTTCCGCCCAAATCGCTAGTTTACCGACCTTTTTCCACCACGTGACACCGCCGCCAGCGCCCAGCGTTTGAAGCTGGAACTAACTTTTTATCGCGCTAAAGCAAGCCGCCAGAATTCTTGTTTTTCTCATAAGCATTGTTGCGTCGTTTTTCGTCTAGCACAGTCGCTAGTGCAAACTTAAAAACGAATCAGTATATTTAAAGTTATATCGACCTAAAATTTATTTTCAAAGTGGAAATATTTATATATACGTAAATTGGTGAACTCGGTTTTCACGTTATAGATACAAAATGGTTAATAAAAGTGCTAAAATCTATGAAAAATGGTTAATAAAAGTGCTAAAATCGGCGGTGTTGGCCACGCGGTCCAACGTGCCTAGCCCGCACTTTACAAAGCTTTCTCATAATGTCACGGAAGATTTTGTCTCTGCAAGTTCTAACAAGCCGAGTTCTTCGCATAGTTAGCACGAGTGAAGAGGATGAAGAACCGCCGCCAAAACAAAGACGAAATAACCACGTGCGCAGTAATTCACGTGATTCTTCTCCAGATTTGTTTTAAAGGTTTGAGTAATTGTCGCAAAAATTGGTGAGTCATCTTAATAATACTTTCTCCAATTATGCTGCGTCATCTGGCATGTTTAAAAAGTGCCTGAATCTAATAATGCGAACCTAAACGACCCGTTTTTGAACCATGCGGCTTAACACTTCTGATAGGAACTGTGTACGTTATATGATATACAAAAGAAATACGTTGCTTTTCCTGTTTTTACCGATTTCAAAATTAATAAAGACGTTTCCTAGAGGATTCTTTATAATTGTATATCATGGAACGAAGTTTTGCGGTCTTATCGAACACGTTCGTAGCTCAAAATGAGTTAGTCAATAAGGCGTTACGTAGCGTTTTATTCTCACTTGAACGTGACGCTTAATTAAATTCTATACATGATCAATTGTACGAAGGTTTTGGTCAAAGTATAAAGTGAGTAACGGGCTCACGATGTTTTACAAATTATTTGCGGCAAGCGGGCCGAAGTCTTAGAATCTCGCTGTAAATCATTGCTAAAATACCCAAAAAGAATTCCCCCTCTTCGGAATACATGTTCAATCCGGAACTATTATCTACATATTGACATAAAGTTGGTGGTATTGACAAATTTGGCAGAATTCGCGGGTACCAACCTAAAACAATACGCGTTAAATCACCTGTACGTTCTGAATAGCCTGTAGCTTCAACTTCTCAGGCCAGTCAAAAGCCCTTTCTTTGTAACCGATACAACTCAAAAAAGGACAAAAGAGTCACAACTTCGATGATCACGAAAAGAAAAAAGGGGGGTGCAAAAAATAACAGATTAAATAAATACAAGTTAAGTATAAGTGTATACTGGTAAGATTAAGTATAAGTGACTCGATAGGCTTTTCGGGCGGTTGTTTAAGGTACTATCACAAAAAATTGGGCGATATTAAAACCTCTTTCTATATAATAGTAATTTTTATTCTAAAAATTTTTTAAAATAAAAATTACCTCCGCTCGAATACCTTTCAATCGAAAACCGCCAGTAATAATGCCAACGCGGGAAATCCTAAAAAAGTTGCAAACACCTGTTTCAACTTCGATGTCGTTGGAAATCCATTTCATGATTCTAAACCATAATAAGTACTGGAGCCAGCCCTATTGACACAGTTGTTCATATCTGCTCTTTTATAATAACGAAAAAATAAATCAGATTTATTTTCAACCCAAGATCCTTATTTTCATGAAACCAGAACCTTTTCATCTGTTTCATCACCACCAAATGCCAAATTTCCTATAATAAAGCAATGGTGAAGGATCTCGGCCAAACCCAGTACCATGTACCGATTTTCCACGAACATTGTTTCTTTCTGTGTACCAGTTATGAGGGAAGGCTCATTCAAATGACATGTCTACCTCTTGGGTTGGCCATAGTTCCAAAAGTTTTTGCGTCGGCGACAACTTGGACAGCCGAGCTATTACGCCGTCAAGGCTTACTAGCAATCGTTTTCTTGGACGATTACTTACTGGTCCAACAGGACAGAACAATTCTGAACTCCCAGGTTCTCGTAGCCATGCCCTTTATCTTTAAGAACCTGGACTGGACCATAAATCTAGAGAAGTCGATATGCACTCCAATGAGGTCGATCGATTTTCCGGGTATCACGTGGGACACAATATCAAATGCAAAGTCCTCACCTGCAGAAAAAGTAATCAAAATTCGTCAGTGCCAGTTAACACGCCTGTCAGCCGGCAAATTGGACCCTCAAGCAGGCCCAACGCCACTTAGGGTATGTCAATTTTGCGACCTCCATCACCCACCGGGGGAGGTTGCATTGCCGAACGCTACAGCGATACAGGAATGAATTAAGGAAATCTCCTCTTTGCCCGAGTCCTTTTGCAGAGGAGGTGAATCAAGACATGGTATAGTGGATAACCTATCTCAATTTTTCGACCTTCATCACCCACCGGGGAAGGTTGCATTGTTAAACACTGCAGCGATAAAGCAATTCATTAAGGAAACCTCCTCTTTGCCCGAGTCCTTTTGCAGAGGAGGTCAATCAAGACATGGTATAATGGATAACCTATCTCAATTTTGCGACCTTCATCACCCACCGGGGAAGGTTGCATTGTTAAACACTGCAGCGACAAAGAGATTCATTAAGGAGACCTCCTCTTTGTCCGAGTCTTCTTGCAGTGGGGGTGAATCAAGACATGGTATGGTGGTTGCATAACCTCAGTCACAAGACCCCGATTCATTTCGAAACAAGGCATATGCGTTACATTGTCACCGATGATGAAAGGTTCTTGGACACAGTCAGATGGAGTGGCATTGTAATCTGAAGGAGATGCACGCTCTGGTAGCAGCAATCTCTTTGACACACTCCGAGGTCCTAAAGAACTCGACGTTAATCCTGCAAAGCGACAGCAAAATTGTTGTATAGTACATAAAAAACGAAGAAGGATCAAGTTTCCCAAATGCTGTTAAAATTGACAAAAGATCTTCTGGCACTGACGTACAGTTTGAATATTGTACTTATCCCTCACGACACTTGCCGGGAATGTACAACGTGGAAGCCAATTACCTCTCGCGCAATCGCAGGGGCGCCAAATGGCATCTTTTAAAATGGCAACCACGGATATATTCGAACCATGGGGAAACCCCCGATATAGATCTATTCGCTTCTGGAGAGGTTCATGTCGTAGCAAGTTGTGCCGCTAAACTATTAGACTCGAACGCTTGCTTTAACGACTCCTTCATTAAGCAAATACTGGAGATACGATCTAGTGTTGATATTTCCACCGCCAGCGCTTCTACCTCGAGTGCTGAACAATTTCATCTCATTCTAAGGGAAATAATAGCATAATAATAGCACCCAGATAGATGGAGGACGCATTTTTTGGCGCCCGGATTTGATAGTCCGAACACTTGCACCCTCGCTATCAGTACGGAATCTAAACAAAACCCTGATTTATACCGTAACTAGTTAACCTCCTCCTTAAGTGCAGAAATTACAGTTGGAAGCGTTTTTGTCTAGGAATCTTTAACAGACAACTGGACACGAGACGAAAAACTTCTTTCGTCGTGTTGAAGAACTTCAACAAGGAAAACATATGCCCCTATTTGGTATAAATAGGTAAATTGTTGTCAACAGAATATGTCGATTCCCGGCTCCTCCTGATGTAGTTAGATACTTAGCAAAACTATTTATCAAATGATCATCTGGCATATGGTTCAATTTGTGAGACTCTAAGCGATGTTAAGATTCCATCTAATAATAATTTATTAAAAACGTACATAGTAAAGCATTTCCTTTTCTCATATCGCTTATAGCTAAACCAATCACGCAGGAATTGCCCGTATGGGATGCACATCCATTATGATTTTATTGGCGTCTCGGCGCAGAGTTTATGATTTGACTCTTGCGTGGCGACCTTCATCATTTTATTATTAGCCGTAATTCCATCACTTTGCATCTGGTTTTCGGTTCTAAAACAGATACAGAAACGTATAGACAATCAAGTTGGACGTTTTTATCTTGCCCGAATAAGCATCTAAATCCGTCATTTGTCTTAGGACACTCATAACCATCTCTAATAATAGGCGTGGCTCCTTGACAAATTTATTTATTACAACCAGAGATCCTGTAAGACCAGCTACCCCCGCAATTATTGGGAGCTAGGTTAAGAAAACCCTTTGGAATCGGGTATCGAATCATCGCCGCGTAGTTGATTAGGTGTAGCGTCGCTAAAGTTTTTAGAAAGATTTCCCATAAATTAAATTATTGCCAAGGCAAAGTGGCGTCATGAAAGTACATAAGAAATATTATTGTCGAAATCTAGAAAATAAGTCTCTTTCTCAGTAGGATTTTCGGCCGCTTAATGAATAGCCAGGTTTTCTACTTCATTATAAACAATGAAAATTTATTTACCATATTTATTAAATGGTACTAAAGCTTAGGCTTTAATTAGATTGTATTGTTTATTTCATCATGATTCTATCGGAAAAAAATAATTCAAATCACATTGTTGCGTTTTTTAGTTATATTATATAACTTTACAAGCCACCAGGAGATAACAAACACGTCTCTCATAATGGACCTCGGACGTCAAACGGAACACATAATATATAAATTTTACCTAAAAATAAAATTTGTATTATGTTTCCTAAGACGTCCGAGGTCCAAACAAGCTCTTCCTGGTTCTCTAATTATGAGACAAACAATGCTTATGAGAAAAACAAGAATTCTGGCGGCTTGCTTTAGCGCGATAAAAAGTTAGTTCCAGCTTCAAACGCTGGGCGCTGGCGGCGGTGTCACGTGGTGGAAAAAGGTCGATAAACTAGCGATTTGGGCGGAAACGGAAACGATGTACTCTCATAATGGACCTCGGACGTCTTAGGAAACATAATACAAATTTTATTTTTAGGTAAAATTTATATATTATCCTCGTATAAGTATATATTAACAAATTACCCGTTGTTCCTTATATCATTGATTCTCATATTTTGTACTTTTATAAAATAATCCAATTGTATAGATGCACAACACCTCAAGGAGACATGGTGGAAGAAGGGTCCTTCCTGGAGTTACAAAGTCCGCCCAAATCCGCCGACATAGTATTTGTCGTCGAAGCTCAGTACTGTAACAAGAACGTGCGCAAACTAAAGAACATAGATCTCTTCATTGACACGTTTGATAGTAAATTGCAGGAGAATGGATTCTCTGATAACAGGTACGATTTTTAGCTTATAAAGTTAATAGGCTGTATATTGTTTCCTAACCGCTTCAGAATTATCGCTAATTTTACTAGTTATTTTTTTACCAAAACTATATCTCTAATCGAAAAGAGTACCTAAATCGGAATTAACATTTATTAATATCTATTTATATTTTAAAACTGTATTATGGAGAATTGAATGATTAATTTTAATAATTAGAATCATAAATTTTTAGATATGCTGTAGTGGTGTATGGAGGCAGCGGGGTTTACCGCAAGCCACGAGCTCTGTATCACCAGAATAAATTGTTCACGAATACGGTGGACATTCCGCGGCATTTCGACACATTTACTATAGGTGAGATTCCTTTTATCCTTTAAAACGAACAGTTTTAATAAGTGGTTTTTTTTTAAGTTTTTGCTAAGGAGATCAAGGATTCTAAACCTCGGGAAAAATAATTAAGTTTGAACAAAACAAATGGAATTGAATTTGGTACTAGAACGTGTTGTTACTTGATAACAAAATATCAATTTTTTATTTAGTTATAGCCGCAACAACAGTTACACATAAGAAAAAAAAGATGTTACATAAACTAGAACCAATGATATAATAAGGTTACATAAATTACAAATGCAAGAAATAAGACCAAAATTAAAAAAGGCTAAGAGTAAAGTGCTATCAGAATGCTCTTTCAGGTCGACGATCAGATGGGTCGTCCGAAAAATATCTAGAACATTCGGGCCTCTCACCCAAACATTACGCAACAGGATTGTTAAATCATGAAGCATTGTGCTGTCTGCATTACATAAATCCTTGTTTAGTTATTCTGTAATCCTATATATTTATATTATATATATATATTTCTTTTATAGAAAAAAGTGACTTAGTTCGTGGAAACCGTACGGTTCGTTCGGACGTGTTCGCGGCTGTACGATTCGCGAGCGGACTTCCGTTCCGAGCGGCAGCACCGCGCGCTCTTTTCCTTATGCCCTGTACTAAGTGCGACGCTAGCCGAAGTGAGGTAAGAGTATAAAAAGGCAATTTTCAGTGAAATAAATTAATAATAATAATAATGATAAGGCTTGCATTTTGGTAAAGAATTCTAAAATGTCCTAGGTTACGTTTAAATTGAATAAATTTAAGTACCTTAATAAATAGATGCCCTACTACAAGTAAATCTTCAGTTAGTATACGAGATTTTTTTTTCAGATGGATTATTCGACTATTTACCACCACCTGATGGAAAACTCCATCACTTTACACATACTAATGGATGAGGATTTCACGCTGTCCAAAAAACGAGTGGCAAAATATCTTTTTGGTAAGTGAACTTTTATGATTTGTTATAAAGGACGCTTCGGAGACTAGTAATTTTTACGTATGGAAAAAGTTGAAGGACCAAAAACTCATATGAAGTTGGATATAATGATATTTAAGGTTGAAAATCCATTTTCGTTCGGGATTTAGCACATTTGTTGAGCACACCGTAATACATACGATCAAAACGGTGAAATGTTTTCATATTTTTAGATACTTTCTTGAAAGATAAAAAAAACTAATCGCATAATGATTATACTTCTAGGTGTGGACAGTACTCTAGCGTACACAAACAAGGATTACGAAAGAGTCGTAGGCGACGCTGGATTGAGGAAACAAGTGAAGTTGCCTAAAGACAAACTGGGATTGTGCACCTCATTAGCACTTGAATCCAATGGTAAACTTAGTTATAAAATATTATCAACATAGATGGTTCTGTTTCCGGCAAATAAGCTGGCCAGTGTTATTAGATATATTATGTAACTTATTTTACTTTTCCTATCACGCAAAATCTGACTTGGTAAACTTTAATTAATTATTTAAATTAAAATTCTATCGCGTATACTTCACAGAAATTCGACTAGACCTAGAACCCGCCGGGTTGTACGCACCACAAAATGATTCATTTATTCAATTCGTAGCGAGTTACATACACATTATTAAACTATAATTGGTTGTCGCAGGTACAATTTGGGCGGGCGGCAAGTTACAAGGGGAGCGTGGGGCGGCGCGGCGCTTTGCCACCGTAGTAGGGGCCAGAGCAGCTCGTGCTTCCAGCGTGTGCGCGGCCCCACGCTGCGAGTGCCGAGCGGCCAGGCTCCACTGCCGACCATGCACTTCACATGACCCGGTAACTAAGTCTTTAATTGCTAATACTGTTTCAACTTTATACTGTTTATGTAGTTCATCCGAGATTGTGATCATTTGTAACTGAAAATTTTGAAATTGGTTGTTTGTTTTTGAAAGATTTAAGTTTGACATTCTCGAGTCTTCTTCAAACAAGGCTTGTTGTATTACTAGATAAAACCTTGCTGACATACAAAAATAATTTATTTATCGTTTAAATATTTAATTAATTACATAATCAACGGAATAATACTGTAAAGCACTTAAACCAATTGATATAAATATTGTAATAATCTTACGAGACACATTTAAAATATGAGTATGTTTTCAGTTGGAGCTATCATTTTGGAACACTGAAGACATTGACGAGCTAATAGATATGGCAATGGACCCACCCAGTCTGCCGTCATTTAGGTGATACTCTAGGTTATTATAACAATTGAAATATGTTTATGTGAACAAAAACCTTAGACTATATTTAGTGAAACACAGGATTTTAAATTCAGGTAAAAAAAAAACAATGCAAAATACATCACAAATCTTTTACAGATTTATATAAATATAAAAAAGATTTGTGTAGCTTCTATGCCCAGTATCTTTTTCAACATTCTTAATTTCATAATTTCCAAAATCTACAATAATTTACAATAACTGAATAAGATGTTTTATTATTGATAGAGAACAAAAATGTTAAATCTTTAAATTTCTCAAATTCAATTGTGACTACAATCCTGAAGTGTTACAATTGTAAATATATTGTGTAGGACTAGTATAATTCATAACTAAAGTAAGGATTATATCTTAAATGTATTTAATTTTATGACAATTACTTATTTAGTGTAATAATTTATTGTTTTATTTTAATGTCTGCAATAAATTATTTTTACATGTGGTTGCTTATTTTCTTAAGATTTAAATGTTACTAGCTGCCCCCACGAACATCGTTTCTCTGTAATGCCTATCTTTTGTATATAACAACATGGAACATTTTGTTATACTACCCCAGACTATTCGGTTTTACGAAATGAAAACTTTAGTTTCTTTTTGGGGTGGACATCCCCATATAACTTAGTGGTTTGAAGGATCAATCAATACACATAAAAATGTTGAGCCTTGGATGAGTATGGGAACCAACATTGTGACACAAGAATTTTATATATTAGATATATTCAATGTTATTTATTTATATATCGTTCTAATGAACTGTCCTCAGAAGTAGGTTGTCAACAGGGTGATCCCGTTGGGCCTGCAATTTTTAGTTTGGCTATAAATCCAATAATCAAACATTTCAATTCTAATTCTGAGAACATGACGCTGACTGCGAAACTTGCCCAATTTGACCAACTTTCCCGCGCAGCAAATATAGAAATTCAATGTGTCCCGGAACACAGAGGTGAAAACCTAACCAAAATTATCCAGCAAGTTGGGAATGTCATCGAGTGCCCTGTCAATGAACAAGATATCCACTACTGCTCCAGAGTCGCTAAACTAGACAGCAAATCTAATCGTCCTCGCTCCATTCTGGCTAAGTTTAGTAGCCCGCGTCTACGCGACGAATTTATCGCGGCTTCCATAAAGTTCAACAAAGCGAATAAGGACAATAAACTAAACTCTAGTCACTTGGGCATTGGTGGCATTGCGAAGTCTGCTGTCTATGTGGTGGAGCACTTAACGCCTGAAAATAAGGCATTACATGCCGCTGCTAGGCAGAAAGCAAAGGAACTAAAATACAGCTACGTATGGGTGCGCAACGGCCGTATTTTTATGCGAAAAAACGCAGAATCAAACTTCCTCCATGTAAAAAGCGTAGACATATTAAGTCGCTTATCATAAGTACGCTTAGCTTGTTTTATAAATATATATATATATATATATATATATGTTGAACAGTGGGCACCCCACACAATGTAAACAAAATCGATTGTAACTACCAAAAACCGAATATAACAAGTGTATTTAATCTAAGTATATATTACCAAAATGCTAGAGGTTTAAGAACTAAAACGCATTCTTTCTACTCCCAATTACTTTGTAACACTTATGATATTATAATTTTAACTGAATCATGGTTAAAAGACTCGATCTATAGCTCAGAGCTGTTTGATGAACGGTATGTGGTTTACAGGCGGGATCGGTCTGAGACCTTAAACTCCCACAAAAAAGATGGAGGTGGCACCATTATTGCGATCTCAAAGAAACTTAAATCCAAAAGAATGATTAGTTGGGAATCTGATTTAGAAGAAATCTGGGTTCGAGTGGAACTGCTGGCGCCACGTTACCTTCATCAAATTGATTTCTGTGTAGCTTACTTTCCTCCGCCCGTCAACTATTCTATGTTAAAAAAATTCACCACAAATTGCAATAAAATTTTCGAACACTCTGTACATCATTGTATTGTTGGTGACTTCAATTTAAGAGATATACGCTGGAGCAATTATAGTGGTGAATTTTATGTCCCTCCTTCTTGTCAACCATTTGTCGATTTCATAGACACTAATAATCTAAAGCAACATAATTCTATCCTTAATAATTGTAACAGAATTCTAGACCTTGTACTTACAAATTTGCCATCGTGTGAGGTGAGCAATTCGTGTGGTGTTTTAAGCGTTATTGATAAACTACATCCTCCCTTGGATATTGAAATTTCCCTGGCCAGAAATCCTGAATTACCTTTTAACATAGTCACGACTAAGCGTAATTTCCGTAAAGCTAACTATGACAATATCTTTATTGAGCTAACAAAATGCGATTGGGAGAAACTTTTCGCTGGGATTGACGACATAAACTTGATTGTAAATGTTTTTTATTTGAAGATACGAGATATAATCAATAATTACGTTCCTTTAAGCAAACCTAGTAAAAACCGCTATCCCCCATGGTTTGATCGAAGCTTAATTCGAACTTTAAAAGAGAAGAATAAAATAAGACTACGTTATAAAAAATATAAAAACGCAAGGGACGGGCTAGAATTGACTTTACTTAGTAAAAGATGCAAGAAAATGGCCAGTGATTACTATAAGCAGTATATCTCCGATATAGAAAATAAAATAGACGCAAATCCTAAATATTTTTGGTCATATGTAAAAAACAAACGCTGCGGCAATAGTTCTTACCCCTTGGCTATGTCTGATGGATACACTTCTGCCTCTGACGGTTACCGAGTCTGCGAACTTTTTTCCACTCATTTTAAAACTGTATATACTCCTAGTAATAACATTAATTTTAGGCAAAGCAAGGAACAGAAATCCTTATTTTCTAAACTTGATAATAGTGCTCTTTACTTGTGTCTGCCGGCTTTGAATTATGAAAATCTTCTTAAGAAACTAATACACTTGGACGAGTATAAGGGTGCTGGCCCAGACGATATTCCGCCCATTTTTATACGCAAATGTGCTAAGTATTTGGTGGAACCTCTACTAACAATTTATAATAAATCTCTTAACTTAGGAGTTTTTCCGGAAAAATGGAAAATGGCTAAAGTGGTACCTATCTATAAGTCGGGGGAAAAAGAGCTAGTAGCTAATTATAGACCCATTTCTATTCTTTCCTCCTTTGCTAAAATACTTGAGTCTCTAGTATGTCCCTATCTTTATAAACACTTTGAACAGTTAATTGCTTTATCACAACATGGGTTTATGCAACGTAGATCAACCACAACTAATCTAGTTGAGTATACTGAATTCCTAAGTGATGCTTTGGATCGTGGTCTCCAAGTTGATACGATTTATACAGACCTCAGCAAGGCTTTCGATCGAGTTCCTCACTCTATACTTTTAAATAAGTTGTCTAGCTATGGCGTATCACCACGTTTTCTTAAATGGATTGAATCTTATTTAAGTAATCGCAAATTTTTCGTTGTCGTTAACGGCTTTAGCTCCACTATACATGAAATATCTTCCGGTGTACCGCAGGGCTCTCATTTAGGGCCAATACTATTTAATATATTTGTAAATGATTTAACAACTTGTTTTAAGCATTCTAAGGAGTACATGTACGCAGATGATCTCAAGTTTTGCCGTGTTATCAGTAGCTCCGATGATTGCTCGATGCTCCAATCTGATCTGAATGAAGTGACCTCATGGTGTGTCTCCAATGGTATGGAGCTAAATGTCCGAAAGTGTCACTTTATTCGTTTTGCTAGAAAAAGGGATATTTTAATTCACAACTATCATATAGGTAGCGTAAGACTTCGAGAGGAAAGAGTGGTTCGTGACTTGGGGGTACTTTATGACAATAAGCTAACGTTCTCAGAACACCAAGACTTTATAGTTAAGAAAGCTTCTAGAATGCTTGGTTTTGTCATAAGAAATACGAAAGGATTTCGTAGCATCAAATCAAAAATACTATTATACAATAGTCTCGTGCGGAGCATTCTAGAATATGGTTCAGTTGTATGGAGGCCGCATTATGCGACGCACATGCTACGACTCGAGAGATTACAAAAGAGGTTACTGTGGCATCTGCTTTTTTCCAGTGGCATCTCGAAAAAAAAGTTGCCAACGTACGAAACCAGGCTGGCACACTTTAATATGATGTCATTGGAGAATCGCAGAAAAATTATTGATATATCGTTTGTAGCAAAGATATTCAATAATAAGATCGATTGTCCGAACCTTCTTACTAGATTTAAGATTCATGTACCCTCTCGATCCCCTAGGCATCCCGTTATTTCATTTGTCCCTCCTTTCCGTAGGACGCGTTTTGGTCAAAGCTCTCCGGTGTCCAGATTAAGCATTCTGATAAACAAGCTAGGTCTGGATATCCAGAGTTGCTCCCCTCACACTTTAAAATCGATTTTAGTTTAGTTTTTTGTAATTGTTTCTTTTTTGTAATGTTTGTTTTGTTTAAAAATTGTTTCTATTGATGTTTGTATGTGCTCTAAATGAATGTCATGTTTGCCTCTAATTGCTTATCACATTCAAAATTGTATTTAGTGTTTGTTTTTACCAATGTATCAGTGTGCCAAGCGTTGGCAATCTTTATCAATAAAAAAAAAAAAAAAAAAAAACCTTGCTGACATACAAAAATAATTTGTTTATCGTTTAAATATTTAATTAATTACATAATCAACGAAATACTACTGTAAAGCACTTAAACCAATTTATATAAATATTGTAATAATCTTACGAGACACATGAGTATGTTTTCAGTTGGAGCTATCATTTTGGAACACTGAAGACATTGACGAGCTAATAGATATGGCAATGGACCCACCCAGTCTGCCGTCATTTAGGTGATACTCTAGGTTATTATAACAATTGAAATATGTTTATGTGAACAAAAACCTTAGACTATATTTAGTGAAACACAGGATTTTAAATTCAGGTAAAAAAAAAAACAATGCAAAATACATCACAAATCTTTTACAGATTTATATATAAAAAAGATTTGTGTAGCTTCTATGCCCAGTATCTTTTTCAACATTCTTAATTTCATAATTTCCTAAAATCTACAATAATTTACAATAACTGAATAAGATGTTTTATTATTGATAGAGAACAGAAATGTTAAATCTTTAAATTTCTCAAATTCAATTGTGACTACAATCCTGAAGTGTTACAATTGTAAATATATTGTGTAGGACTAGTATAATTCATAACTAAAGTAAGGATTATATCTTAATTGTATTTAATTTTATGACAATTACTTAGTTAGTGTAATAATTTATTGTTTTATTTTAATGTCTGCAATAAATTATTTTTACATGTGGTTGCTTATTTTCTTAAGATTTAAATGTTACTAGCTGCCCCCACGAACATCGTTTCTCTGTAATGCCTATCTTTTGTATATAACAACATGGAACATTTTGTTATACTACCCCAGACTATTCGGTTTTACGAAATGAAAACTTTAGTTTCTTTTTGTGGTGGACATCCCCATCTTAGTGGTTTGAAGGATCAATGAATACACATAAAAATGTTGAGCCTTGGATGAGTATGGGAACCAACATTGTGACACAAGAATTTTATATATTAGATATATTCAATGTTATTTATTTATATATCGTTCTAATGAACTGTCCTCAGAAGTAGGTTGTCAACAGGGTGATCCCGTTGGGCCTGCAATTTTTAGTTTGGCTATAAACCCAATAATCAAACATTTCAATTCTAATTTCAACGTTTGGTATTTGGACGACGGCACACTTAGAGGTGATGTGGACGCTGTGTTTTCGGACCTATTTTTAATAAAAACTAAATTTGAAGCCATTGGTTTGGAGCTAAATCTCAGCAAATGTGAACTTTTCATAAATAACTGTGACTTAAATTTAAATACAGTAAAACAACAATTTCAGATTTTGGCTCCAAATATTAAAATAGTTAATAGTAATTCCCTTTACCTTTTAGGTTCTCCAATTTTTGATGAATCTATTTTTGAATATATTAATGATTCTATTAATACATTTAAAAATTCTGCTAATCGTCTCCTTGAAATTAGTCCGCATTATGCACTTTGCATCTTAAAAAACTGTCTTTTTGTCCCAAAATTTACGTATGTGCTCCGTTGCTGCTCCTTTTGGAATCACTCAGATTTTTTGACAGAAGTAGACGACGTAATCAAAATTAGCTTAGAATCGCTTCTTAATATACAGCTGAACGAGCAATCGTGGACCCAAGCATCATTACCAATCCGTTATGGTGGTTTGGGGATTCGCAAAATTTCAAGTGTCGCTTTACCAGCCTTCCTATCTTCTGTCCATAGTTCAGCAAATCTCATAAATAAAATTTTAAGGGCATCCCCTTCAAACTTTGAGATTGCTGGCTTGGAAGAAGCTAGAAACGCTTTCTTAACTGCATGCCCAGGTCAAAATTTTCCATTTTCTCTAAATTCACAGAGGAGCTGGGACGACATAGACAGTAAAATGACTTATGACAATCTTTTGAGCCGTAGTACAGGTTCAGCACGTGCTAGGCTTTTGGCCGTGGGTACGCATGAGGCCGGCTACTGGCTTCACGCTTACCCTTCGTCAAAATCAGGAACTTTTCTTGAACCTGACACGCTCCGAATCGCAACCTGTCTGCGGCTTGGGGTACCGGTTTGCGCTGCTCATACATGCCCCTGTGGCAGCGATGTCGACAAACTAGGACATCACGGACTATTATGTCAAAAAAGTGCTGGCCGCTTCTCGAGACATGCCGCACTCAACGATATCATACGTCGGTCCATTGCCACTGTCAACGTGCCAAGTCTATTTGAGCTGACTGGAATTGCTAGAGACGATGGCAAAAGACCGGACGGTATGAGTTTGATTCCATGGAAGATGGGTCGGGTTTTGGTATGGGACGCCACCTGTTCAGACACACTGGCCTCTTCCAATCTTCATGGAACCAACAACAGAGCTGGTGCGGCTTGTGATGCGGCTTAAAAAGCAAAAGCCAAGCAAATACAGGGGTCTAGGCTCTGAATATGATTTTGTCCTATTCGGTGTCGAGACCCTTGGTCCGTGGGGTCCTAGCGCGATAAGGCTTTTTAGGGAAATATCAAAAAGGTTAGTCGACATCACAGGAGAACGAAGAGCTAGCAGCTACCTCGCACAAAGAATTAGTCTAGCTATTCAAAGGGGGAACGCTGCCAGTATTTTCGGAACCTTGCCTAAAGGGACTCCTTTTAATAATATTTTTTAATAATTAAATTTTAAGGTTAGTTATTAGGTATATTTTTATGAATCAATAAATATATCTCTTTGTAATATATATGTAAAAATAAAGTTATATGTACACTTATGAACTTCAGATTATTGTCACATTAGCAAGTAACTACAATTAAAATTCCCAAAATAATTTCAGTCTTTATTAAAAAAATAACTACATAAAATATTTTTCTTATGTGTCAACTAAAACTTGTCATCACAAAGAGAGGAACTAATGTATATGTTAAGCGTCAGCATATACAAACCACAATATTGGAAATACTTAATATTAAATATCTTTCACATATTTCCTATTTGTATTGTGCATTATTGCTTAAAACTAATATAACATTGTCACTATACTTTAAAGTTTTAAAACTATAAAAAAAAACAGTGCTTGCAAGAAAATTCTACTTCCTATTTGTGTAATTTATAAACCATAACAACACTAATTACTACTGACAGAACAGCTGATGCCTTATACATTAAATTGCAGAGAACTTTATTCTGGCCCCCCACAGAGTTATTCATTAGAAACACTTGGTTGCTTTCCTCTATAAATGCGTATTTCTCCTCTTCAGTCATCTTTTCAGCAATTTCATTCATTTCAGCTCTGAAGTCATTCTTCAATTGGGCTATATCTACTCCAGTGAAATCTGTCACTTTATCATTGTATCCAGCTGTTGCATCACTTTCTAAAATATATGTACATATAAAAACATGTTTCTTATATTAGAATAGCCAAAACTTTTTATATATTTATTTACAATGAACGAACTAACTACAACTTAAATTATTAAATCAATAGCTTAACAAATTGTTAAATGTCAAGTTGAATAGTTGAGACACATCTTACTATGATTATACTACTATTTATAAATGAGTTCTTTATTCAACAATAATCCAAAACTAAAATGAGCAACTTACTGTCTCCAAACATTTTGCGTTTCTTTGAAAGGATCTGTCCACCACTAAGTAGGCCCAGATACAAATGATAGATATAAGCCATTAAAAGTTGCGGGTTTTCTTTTTCTAAGTTTTGCAGGTGTTCTAAATAATTTTCTAAAGCGTTAGACTTGGGCAGAGACTTCCAATCTGGACCCAGATAATGAGCAAGGTCTTCTTCAAAGGCCACTTTTCTGTCAAGTTAGAATACTGTATTTTTATAAACTAAACCAATTAAAAATTCAATAGTAAACCTTTATGAGCCATACCTGTATAAGAGTTTGTGAACAAATAATTTATCAAAGTCTGACGAGTTCAATCTTTTCTTCGCATCTTCCAGATATGCAAATATATGGTAAAATACATACAGTCCTCCACCCCATACTTTTTCATCACGTAATGCTAAAAAAATTTCATAAAATTTGATAGAGAAGAAGTATATAATTTAATGACGAAAAATAATAGCGAATATGCAATACCACTTACAAATAGCAAACTTTGCATTAACCAATGCATCGCTAACGGAATGAATTTTTCTTGTAGCTTTCCTCATGCGAGTAGTAAAAGGTTCACCACAAATTTGAGCCATTATTAAACACGAATGTACTCGAAAATTCTAAGCAAAGAAATAATCACGATTTCACCCGTCTTCGAGAATTACGCTTAATAAAATATATTTGCCATTTGTTATTTATATATGTAGATTATTTATGTTATACGGATGCTATGAAAGGTACTGTGGAAATGGGATATATCTACTAGATTACATAAATAATAATACAAACAATTAAATTTACATTTCGTTTAGTAATCCTATCATCAATCATTCATAAATAAATTATATCTGAAGGTTAAAACTACAGATATATTTAGTAAATGTTAAAAGCGAGAATTTGGCACGGTTTTACGTAAATATCAGGTGACATTTCTGGATTCTGGTTTGAGAGCAGTTGTTTAAAATAAATTCTACATTACACATTACGGCGTAGGGTGTATGTAAAACTATAAATATTCTCATACAAATTATAACATCCATTCCAAAGTAAAGTTCCGAATATGCCCCAGGTAGACTGGTGAGACAAATTTACATAAAATCTCAATTCATTCTCAAACCGCTTAATCGTAAAGGGTTGAGAATTAAGGGTTGCACGTATTTTTGTATTCTATATCATTAAAAAAATTGTTAATAAAATTTAGTACTGAACCACTATTAACATTAAGTGGAATAAAAAATAGATGTCCGATTCGCAGACCTAACCGAAATGCACACAAAACTTCACGAAAATCGGTCATGCTATTTCGAAGGAGTTTAATTACAAACACCGTGACACAAGAATTTTATATACCTATTAGATATATCCTACTACTACAAGAGACAAGGTCAAAAGAATGATAAAGGCAACTAAAGATAATTACTTCTCCAATGAATTTGTTAAACACGCTAATAACCCAAAAAAAAATGTGGAGTCTAATAAATAAATTGGCTAGTAACAAATTAAAAAAAGATTGCACACCTTCAAAACTTATAATAGACACCAAAGAGTTAACTCAAACAACCGATATTTGTGCAGCTTTTAATACATACTTTTCTACCATAGGGCTGAAACTAGCTAATGAAATACCAACACAATTTCACACTAATTTTACACTAGCACTTCCTCAAAGTCTTAATGCTGAATTATGTAACTTAAGTCCATGCACAACACTTGAAATAACAAATATAATAAAAACACTAGACACAAATTGCAGTACTGGAATAGATGGAATCAATACTAAATGCATAAAATGCATTATCAATGATCTCTCTGAATATCTCTCGGTCTGCTTTAATAAGCTGCTGCATAAAGGTGAATTTCCGGATTCTCTAAAGAAAGCCAAAGTTACTCCTATCTATAAATCAGGCTGTAAAACTGACCCCGGCAATAACAGACCAATATCCATTCTGCCTTCAATCTCAAAAATATTAGAAAAAAAATATTTATTCAAGACTTGATACTTACTTACAAACTAACAATTTTATTTTTTAACGCCAATACGGTTTTAGATCAAAAAGCAGCACTTTATCAGCTACATCCGATCTTATCAGTCATATAAAGGAAAACATTGACTCCAAAAAAATGGCGCTGGGTGTCTTTATAGATTTGAAAAAAGCGTTTGATACCGTAAGCCACAATCTATTGCTTAAAAAATTAGATCGCATAGGAATAAAAGGTTGTGCGCTAAAATTATTCAAATCTTATCTATCAAACACAACCCAGATAGTCAAAATAGGTAATGCACAAAGCTCAGAAATACCAGTAATATGCGGCGTTCCACAAGGGTCTATACTAGGTCCACTGTTATTTTTAATATATATTAATAATATTCACGAGCTCGGTTTACATGGCCAAATCACTCTCTACGCTGATGACACCTGCTTATTTTATTTCGGTATAAATATCCAGACTATGGTTTCTCAAGCTCAGTCAGACCTAAATTCTCTATATTCTTGGTTTCAACAAAATCTTCTAACCATAAATATCTCAAAAACATCTTATGTAATATTCAGAGCAAAAAATAAAATCATTCCTATCTTTCAACCGTTAAAAGTTCAAGACGTTGAAATCACTAACAAAAAATGGGAAAAATATCTGGGTCTTAGAATAGATACATATTACCAAACTAAAATCACTTATAGGCAGATTTTGGTCAATTTTTGTTTTTTTGCAACGAAGTGTAAATAAATAAAAAAAAATAAAATAAATAAAATAAAATAATATCAAAATGTATTCCTCAATCCGTACGTCATTTAATTTATAATTGTTTAGTCAAGCCACATTTCATATATCTAATTGAAATATGGGGTACGGCATGTAAAAACATAATTTCTAACTTACAAACACTACAGAATAAATTAATTAATTAATAAAATCATTATTTAGATACAATTGTTTAACACCGACTAATAAAATCTACCAAGAAACCAAAATTATGACAATTAAACAACTATATGTATGTAGCACCTGTATCTTGATAAAAAAAATTTTAAATAACTCTATCCATAGTTGCTTGACGTTTAAAAAAATCAAATACACAACGACACGCAATACTCGTCGAGCGAGTTTGCTTATCTTGCCGAAGCCGCGTACAAATTATTTGAAGAAATCTATTAGGTATGAGGGTGTGCAATTATTTAATCAATTACCATCTCAAATTCGGAATACTGGAGTGTTTGACAGATTCAAAAAGGCAGTAAAGATGCATGTTAGAATGAACACAGTTAACTAAAATTGTGACGTGTATCTCGGTCGTATTATATATACATATTAAGTTTCTCGTGTAAATAAAATATTTCTGTTTTGTAATGAGAAATAAAGTTCTTTAAACATTTATATTTTTTATTTATTTACATATACCCTTTTCCCCGAAGGGGTAGAAAATGTCCTATAAATAATTCATACATAAATGAATGTATGGATCTCCACTTGCTACGGTCCTGACATACAATCACCATGTATTGTCTTCTGTACTTTTAAATGAAGAATGGACATCTCTAGAACGTCCTAAGACTTATATGTATATATTAAGAAATAAATATATATTCAAGAGTTAATGAATAAAATATATATTACTTCTTTAATTCGGCTTTTATATAGAGCCAACAATACATGTACTATGTACCAATACAATTACGTAAGCTTACCATCCCAATTGTATTTGTGATTCCAATCAGACTCAACAACACTGCTCTTTCATCTTCTCCATATCGCCTGTGTACCATGTGCTCAGCGAGGTAGAAGTATGGTACAATGAACCATACAAATATTATAATCGTGCCAATACATAAAAGGTCGAATGTGACTTTCTTAAAGAGGTCCACGTTAAACATATCGGCGAGAACACTGACGCAGTCATCGTACCATTTCTGTTAAAAAAAGGTTTTTTTTATTTTACAAAACGATTTAGTTGTAAATGGATTAAAAGGATTTATTTTTAATTAATATTTTGTTGTTGCTTAATTTAATTAAATTAAATTTATCAGTGACGCTACAACCTCTTTAGGTCTGTGCCTCAGATTTCTGAATCTGTTTCATGATCATTTGTCAATGTCTTAGGCAGTAGGTGATCAGCCCCTGTGCCTGACACACGCCGTCGACTTTTGATCTATGGCAAGCCGGTTTTCTCACGATGTTGCTTTTTTAATTTTAAAAACAAATTTAAAATTAAACTAATATATGACCCAATACGTTTTCTCTAAATCTCGATTGTTTTACCTTAAACATACTTCCCAGATTGGTCAATTACACGTTATCAGCCACTCGCTGGGTACTAATACGAGTCGAAATTTAGTTTTCTGTTTATCGACTAACTCCATCGAAAATTAAAGCTTAGTTCTATATAAATAAGGTCCTATGTTAAATGACATTAAATAAATCTAGCAGAATAAGCTACTGAATTGTAGCCGCGTTAAAACGGTTTTGTCGAAAATTCGAGATCAAAGTTACTTCTTAGATTGAATAGTTGTTTAATTTATAAACCTTGTACTAAAACTTCAACTATTAACGTTACAATGGAGATAAAGATATAAAAATATGGACATATTACTATAATAATTGAAATAGAATATGTATAATACTTTTTACCTTGAAGAAGGAAAATTATAATAGGTATTAATGACTGATGAGTTTTATTTAACATGGCTAATATAAATATATTGAGCAATTTAGGAAGTATCGTCTATGAACACGTTTTATAACTAATTTAATTAGGCTAATTTTGAAGCAATCTTACCTCTTCATCCTCGTTGACTGTTACCATCGAGTTCTTAAATATATCAGGGCAAGATGACGCCTTCAATTTATACCGTTTTATATTCAATAACGCGTTCCTATGGCTTTTTGAGTTTAATGGCATCTTCAAGTCCCTTAGGTAATGATGGTTTATCGACAATTTTTTTTTATCCCTCTTGTTTTCCTTACTGTCTTGTTTTAGCAAGGGTCGTAAAACTTTTGCTTCTGACATTGACCTTTTAATTTCAGGCTTTTCATCATTTATTTTATCTTCATTAGCTTTTGTTTCGTTAGGATATAGTTGAATGGTTTTAGACGAGTTTTTTCTTCGTTCAAGATCACCGTCATTAATGTTGTTTGAAAATGAAACGAATTTCATACTGTCGTCACATTCCTTACTCGTATTAGTGAATGCATTAGGGATCTGAAATTTCAAGTAAAATATAAAAATTGGCATCTGCACATGTTCTTTAACTAAATTTTAAAGTCCAATGAATATTTTTAATATATTTAGTTTATTACCTTACTAATGCTCATCAAATGAGAGGGCAAGTCAATAAGAGAACTTGTCTTCTTTTCACTATTCTTCTTTCTCATTAACAACATGATCTCTCGACGGCGTATTGCCGCAACTTCATCTTTAATACCTTTCTCTGCAAGCACTCCCTTAGAAATTAAGCGCTTCATGTTTTTACCACGGGTAAATTCATCGTCAAAAGTAAAAGAATTGGCTATAGGCATATATTGAGGCAGAAGTAGAATTTTTAGATTTGGCATCATCTCTACCAGATTTCAAGTCCTCTTTTTCAGATTTTTCCTTTTTTTGTTCCAATATCCACCATTCTGGATCTCTCATAACGCAACCGCAAACGCACAAATTTAGAAGAGTACCAGCTAAAATCAAAATGGTTCCTCTCCATCCAAATTCTTTTATCAAATATTGGGTCATCGGTGCATAAATAAAAGTGCCAACGCCTGTTCCACACGCGTTCCACGTTGGCTTGGGGCAACAGCGATATTTCTTTTCTTTTCAAACCAGTAAGCAATAGAAACTACTGCAGTAACATAAACAAGTCCAAGGCCTAATCCAGCGATGACTCCAAATGTTAACATAATCAATTCTATTGAGTCGGGGGCTGGAAAATGTCGTGCCAATACTCGTTGTATCATCTTTGCCTTTCACAATTCCTGACGTTGATTCAGTTAAAAGAGATTCACGAACCGCATCTAGAGGTTTTGTTTTATCGCGTGGCGTGCGATTTCTTAGTACTATAGTTTTTTCATCTAATTCCATCTACAATTTAAGTTATTACTGGCAGTGAGAAGGTGGATTAGTCCGATTTATCGTCTTAATCTAGGGTCCCTGGCAGAGTATCGACTAGATTGTCTCGCCACGCTGTTAAGTTTAAGCGAGTTTGGCTTGTTTTCAACAAGAACCATCAAGATCTTTATCCAAGGGCTGAAGTCTGCAGTTTTAAAGTGACCCATGCAAGGTAGTCACTGTCGAATCGGAACAAAAATCTTACAGCTTTTTTTGCTTGTCGATGGCATGTATATGATGGTGCACCTGAAAATTTAAACAAAATTCTGTAATAAAAGTGGTCGTTTAAAAACTAACAAAGTGTTCTTCCTATTTCTAATAGAAATTGAGGTGAACTAGTCCCGTAGAATAAACATGATAAATTTAAGCTGTTTCGCTGACCTTGAGCGATCAACATAAAAAGTTACCTACTATACCTCATCGTACAAGAACTCTTAAACTTTATTTGTATCGATCGAATAGTAGTCAATAAATATATCACGTTTACAATGATGCTGAGTCGTCTATCTGGAGTAATATCTATACAACGAGAAAAAATCAGTAGCTCATCTAAGATTAGCACATGCAACCGAACAATCTTTTCAGCTTTATAATATTACTGGTGGTAATTTTAAGCTGATAATTTAACGACTGATTTAAGGATTCACAAGGCAACTGACCTGAACATAGAAGGTAATCTATAAATATTTACTGAATGGATTAAGTAATCCTTAACAATAAATTAAAAGTTTGGCATGTTCAAAAACTTACTATATCAAAAACACGAAATAGTGTTGTTTAGAAAAAAATATTTAAGTTTTTATAGAAATGTAAAGTATAGATACATAATTTAATAATATATGTATATCTAATTTCTTTAAAATGCCGTGTGTATGTGTAGGTAGTTATAAGTTTTAGAGCTACATACTATATTAGAGATAAGAGATTATATGCCTAAAAAATATATTAATTGCGAAATATAGTTTCCATTTTCTATATAATATCCTCTGACAAAGGCATGATGAAAAAATTACACAATGATAAAATGAAATGCATATTTATCTAAACAATTTGTAGTGAATTAAATAAAATAATAAGAAAAACATCTAGGGGATTTCATTTTAATAATACATATTATGTAGATGTTGTATCTATAAAATTATAAATATTGTCCAAAGTAAATTATATTTCTTAAAAAGTGGTTTCATTTAAAATCCATGTCTTTTTTCGTAAGTAAGTATTAGATTTTATTATTATTTCATTAAGAAACTCATTAAATAAATAGATACACAGCTCTAGAAAAAATAATTATAACTACATTTTTTTTATGTTGCCTATGTAATGATTTAGCAAAACTAATAACAGACCCATTGTAATATTTAAATAACTGTAGTACCCTAAGTTGTCCATAGATGGCGCTGGGATTTAAATAGAACGCGCTATCGTTGCCTCGACGTAGAATCTATATAAGCCCTATGTAAAATTTCAATCTTTGATCACCCCTAACGGACAAGCCATTCCCTGGCAAAAGTCCGTCAAATATCTAGGAGTCACGCTCGACAGCGGCATGCATTTTCGTAAGCATGTAGCCGCCGTTCGCAAGAAGGCCGCTTTTGTCCTCTCTCGCCTCCATTTCCTCCTAAATAAAAGGAGTCACATGTCCCTTAGACACAAGGTAACCTTGTACAAGGCCTGCGTCCGACCGTGCATGACCTACGCTAGCGTAGTCTTCGCGCACTGTGCCCCCTCGTATATCCACCGGTTGCAAGTGCTACAGTCGCGTTTCATGAGAATCGCGACCGGCGCACCCTTCTACGTGAGAAACGTCGATCTCCACTATGACCTGGAGCTCCCTACCATAGCCCAATGGATGAAGTTGGCGTCCAAACGCCACTTCGACAAGGCTAAACACCATCCCAACCCACTGGTGCGTAAAAGCATCAATTATCATCCCTTCCCGACTAAAAAGGCTCGCAGGAGGCCCCGACACATTCTAACGGATCCGGATGATCCAATCACAATAGATTAAAAGCCGCCCGCGCGGCCAATAATAATAACAGCAGTAGCAGTAAACAGATTAGGGTTAAAAACCGCTTTCTCCGGGGAAGGCGAGGACCTCTACTTCGCATTTCGCTCACTCCAGTGAGCTTCCGTCCTGCCCTTCAGGCGATTGACCCCCCCGCGACGGCCCAAGCCGAGGTTCGAGTCTCACAGGAGACGCCCTTGCGCGAGTCGCGGGAACCCCACCCATTCCGGCTGAGCTAAGCTCGCCAAAACAGCCCGTGCTGAGCTGTAAAGGCCCTTAAGGCCAACAGCGAGATTCCATTCTCAAAAAAAAAAAAAAAAAATCAATCTTTGACCAATGTCGGGAGCGAGTACTGTACTTGGTTGACTGCCTTCAAGCAATTGATCACCTTCCGCTGCAATCCTCGTAAAAAAATTCACTTGTCAAGTGGTAGTACAGTGTCTCTGTCGAAACGCCTGCTGGTGCTTAAGAGGTGCTTAATTTCAAGCCCAGAAAGCAGATGGTATGCGATGTCCTCCATCCAGGCAAGCCCACCGTCAGCAAAACTGAAATCCGTGAGTAGCTGGCGAAGATGTACAAATTGACACCCGATGTTGTTTTCGTGTTCGGTTTCAAGACAAACTTTGGAGGTGGCAAATCCACGTAAAGAGCGTAAGAACAGAATGAAGAAGGTGCGTGGTACTAAGAAATCTAAAGTAGGTGCGGCCGCTAAAAAGTGATGTGACGGTTTTTAGTGTAAGTAATAAAATACCCAAAAAAAAACTGCATTTTGTGTTTACATTTATACATCCTAATAAATGGCATAAGTGTTGTTGTATATAAGTCTCCAATACGTTAAATTATCAGAGAGCCTCTGTAAGACTAATTTTTTGTCTGATTGTAGTAAAAAGTGCAATTTCAAATACTATGAATTGTTTTTTCTACTATTATAATATACCTTATATTTCAAATATATAAATATTTGCTCTTTTAAGTATACAGCATTTAGATTTTATATAAATACATATTGAATTTTATAGTACATTTTTAGAGTTAAATAAGAAATTAACTAAAATAATTGTTCAAAAATAGTTTTTTATCGACTCGAGGACAATATCAGTAGAAGCGTGTTAAATTGCTTCTTTAGAGGCCTATCAGAGTTTTTGTCACAAATATGAAATATACTGGCTGTAAGCATTCACATTTTGAAAATCTTAGAACTATAAACCAAATTCTTCATTATACAATTGATATACCGAGGGGCAATATTTCTGTGCTAATTTAGAATACAAGGAATGTTTTGGAACTTTTAAATGATGAGTAAGTCTGTTCCAAATATGGTGCATATAAGCATCAGGATAATTCTCGGGATTACCATGGTCAAAGTACTGCTTTCTGTCATTATAATGAATTGGATACATATATTTTGGCTCTAAAACAGTAAATCCTGTGAACAATATATTTCTTTTTAAATTATTAATTCAAATAGAATATGTCATAAATGAAGTTTCTATTATTTAATATTTATTAAATAAAAAATATATCCATGCAGCATTTGTATGTCGATATTTATATATTGTTTTTAAACATCATAAAATTATGATTAATTCATCTTTAGAATTAAGACCCTGAAACTATGAAAAGATTTTTTCCTTAAGTTTAATCTGGTGACCACACTTAATTTGATGTTAATGCCATCCTTAAGCGCATTTTCAATAAAATTTTAAAATTATCTTAGTGATCTTATATGACTATTGAAATACCTTGGCATTTTGATTTAGTCTTTTTTGATAAGTTATCCGTTCCACAGTACCTGGTTAAGACCCTTGTGACAACACCTGGACCATTATGTGCCCAATTATCACTTTTGTAATGTTTTACTATTTCGCTGAAAGTAAATGGTATATTATTATGGTGTGCACAACTATTTGATATACAAAACATGTATTAAAAATATATTATTATAAAGTTTATTTTATGGACTTCATTTAGTTATCTTAACTATGCTTACTTGAGAAAATCATTTGCAACTTTTCGACCTAATGAATAATTATCCAAAGAGATTGCTGCTGAGTTTAATGTGATCATATCTTCTTTTGCTATCCAATTTTCTCCTAAAACATCAAATGGTTTTACCACAACTACATCTGTGTCTAGGTACACCCCACCCCACTTATACAGCGAGAGAAATCTTAACACATTTGATGTATTTTCAATTCCCCAGCTAGTGTTTTTCAATGTGCCATTTTTTATAAAAAATTGTATGGATGTGTTTGCAGAGTATTCGTCTATGTGTACTCTTGCTATCATCACGTTACTGAAGTTATACATTATAGCCATTTTTCCTAGCAATGCCGACTTTGAAACAGGACCGCTGAAAAAGACATAGATTTTTCTTTCTGGGTGAGTTATTGCCGCTGATTCTATTGCACACATTTGGCGGGAGTTTAAATTTCCTTTACAGCTTGTGTCGTGGAAAAAAATCGAAGATTGGGCAGGGGTGAACTTGCCATCGACGGTGGGGAGATAATCGTCACCATCGACATAATGACAGGATATATTATCACTTTTGTTGTTATGTATCAACTCGTACATAGTGAGTTCACGTGTGGTATGCGCAAGAGAGTATAAGCTCAAGCAGAATACACTTACAAAGACGAATATTTGAATGTTTCGTAAAACTCTTCTTCGAGGTTTAATTTTATTGAGCATTTTAATAATTTTGATAATAGTCTTGCTATCGCTGTCACTACACACTTTGTACTGCACTGTTGTTGGAACGGGTATCAGCACCTGCACTACCATTTTATAAAAAAATAGTCTGTTACGTATTTTAAAAGTCGTTGCTAGTATAATAAAGATGATATTTATTAAAATTTCACGCAGATGTGTTAGGTTTTTTGTATCAGTACGATGTTATCATAGTGTTTATAAATGTCTTTTTGTTGAACAAGCCTTCCTATTGTAACGAAACAATAAAGTAATTTTGATATGTTGTGTGTAGGAATAGGCAAATAAATGGAGCGTATATCAGATGTAGGATTTCCAATTCGACATTCTAGGTTCAACCTATTAAAGTAGGCCTTCCTGAAAAAGAGATACATAGATCAATGCCCGCAGAACTCGCTTGCATTCAAATTATTTATTGGTTTTCAGTGAATCGTGACAAAAATTCTACATTACTAATAAATACATGATTATTGTCATCGTTTTTATAATTAAAATGCTGTTACTCTAATATATAAGTGTTAATGTAAGGTAATAAATTAAAGATACTTATTAGTTATTTTATATTAATCGTGTATTTACGACAAATTCTAATTTACATAGTTTTTCTGTATTTTATAATTAAAAATATCGCTTATAACTTCTATTAGTCTTTCAAAAACAACTTGCAAAACTTTTCAACTCATTGTTTAGTAATAAATGTAAAAAATAGTTCTAAAATATTTAATTATACATATATTTCTTAAAATAACGTGAAACCACCGACCAGTCAACGAAGGTATTATTTACTTTTGGTGGTTAGTATATTTTTGTTTATATATCAAGCTTCACAAATATCACTTCGTAATAAGTATATAATATAATAGCCTTTTTATCGGACATGACAGCGTATTCTTGATTTTTATTTTTCGTAAATTGTTCCTTTTTTCCATTTTTGCTTGTCAGTTTGCCAGGTGGCAAATCCTTTCCCCTGATCATGTGACCTGCCCATTTCCATTTTTTGTCTTCTAATTTTCAGAGCCACGTCCTGTACCCCAGTCCTTCTGATGTTGCTACTCCTTACTTTGTCTTTTTTTTTTGATCCCAGTCATGCTCCTTTCCATGGCATGTTGACATATGGATAGTTTATTTGTTACGTTTTTTGTTAAAGCCCATGTTTCGCTCCCGTATGTCATCACTGGCAGGATGCATGTGTTAAATAATTTGCTTTTCGTTGAATTGTGTAGGGTCTTGTCTTTCATTATTTCTTTCAGGCCCCAATTATTTTTCCAGCTATACGCAGCTCTTCTTTCGACATCTTTGTTTTCGTCATCGACTGGAGACATCAGTTGACCGAGGTATATGTATTCTTCAACGTAGGAGATTTGGTTCTGTTCCACTATTACAGGGTCTTTGTTGCCATTGGTCATGATTTTTGTTTTTTCCGGGTTTAGCTTCAATCCGGCCTTTGCACTTTCCGATGCTAGATCATTTATCATCTTGCTTAGATCAGCTGGTATTTTTGCAAATACATATTACGATATCATCAGCGAATCGTAGGTGCGTTAGCGTGCGGCCATTTATAGCCATGCCCATGTCTCTCCATTCTAGATTCCTGAAGGTCGTTTCTAATACGGCCAGAAAGAGTGTTGGTGAAAGTGGGTCGCCCTGTCTCGCGCCTTTTTGTATTTGAAATTTATTTCCTTCTTTTTCTAGGCGGATACAAGCCGAACTGTGTTTATAAATATTTTTTATAATTCTTATATATTTGTGTTCTATACCCAGTTCCTTTAAGGCTTCCCAGATTTTTGAGTGTATCAAAGAATCGAAAGCTTTACTGTAATCAATAAAAGCTATGTAGTATACAAGTTGGTACTCATTGTATTTTTCTATAATTTGTCTTACAGTGTGGATGTGGTCTAGTACCGAGAAATCTTTACGGAATCCTGCCTGTTCTCTGGGTTGTTGTTCATCTAACTTCCTTCCTATTCTTTCCAAAAATTTTATAAATGTTAGACATAAGACTGATGGGTCTATAGTTTCCAATATCGCAGTGGTTCCCTTTCTTGAATATAAGGATTATGATGGATTCAGTCCACTGTTTTGGGATGGTTTCTGTGTTGATCACGTAGTTGAAAATTTCTGTAAGTATCGGGGCCACTGTTACTTTCGTTTGCTTTAGTATCTCATTGCTTATGCCGTCTGGCCCTGGACCTTTGTCATTTTTCTGTGTGTCAATAGCTTTTTCAGTTTCTTCCTGCATGATGTAAGGTACAGTTTCGTAGTCTGGTAAGTCTATTTCTCTTTTATTTGTGTTAATTTTGTATAGTTCGGTGTAATAGTCAGTAGCGATCTTGAGTATTTCTTGTCTACCAATTTTCTTCGTTCCACTTCTGTCTTCCATCTTCACAATCCATTCTTTCTTGTTAGTTAATTCTTTGTACGCCTTCTTTATTCCTCCTGTCTGTCTAATATGTCTCTCTATTGTTTCCATACGATGATGTCTCTTGTCTTTCCTCATGTTTTCTTTTATTTCTTTGCTAATTCTTGCAATTTCTTTTCTATTTTTATCTGTATTTTTCGCACTTATTAGAACAGCTCTTTGCTAAAGGAGGTTGACGGTTTTTTCTTTCATCCTGTTGTTTAGGTTCTCTTTCTTTTTGCTATGTTCTTTAATGATGGTTATAATTTTACTTTCCAACCAATTGTATTTCACCTGTGTGTCGGCGTCTTTTGTTTCGTTTTTGTAGTCTTTAAATTTCGAGTTTAGTGAGTTAGCTATTTCTCCCATCAGATGTTTGTTAAGTTTTATATTCTCACGACTTATTTTTGGTCTGGGTTTTTTGGGTTGGGATGAGTTTAATTCAGCTCTGACCATGCGGTGGTTGGTGTTAAAATTTAGATTATTGATGACATTTATGCTTGGAAAGAATTTATGTTTGTTAGTCAGTATAAAGTCGATTTGGTTTTTTTATTTTCCATCGGGTGACAACCAGGTCCACATTCTGCTTTTCTTTTCCTTGAAGACGGTGTTTAATATGGTCAAGTTGTTTTCCATTACAAAGTCCAGGAGCATTTTTCCATTCCTCTAGGTTTTGAGCTGTATGTATAGGGCCCTATAATTGCATCCTCGTCCCGTTGGCGTTCACCAATTTGACCATTGAAGTCACCCATCACGATGATATTTTTGTGGGCATATGTCTGCAGAGTTTTATTCAAATCTTGGTAAAACTGGCCAATTGTTTCCATATCTGCTTGTTCTGTAGGTGAATAGATCTGGATAATGGTCCATGGGTCCTTGTAATCTGGTAGTTTTAAATTCAATAATGCTTTGCGCTCTGATACACCATAAAATCCATCTATGTGATCTGCTAGGTATTTTTTTACTAAAAACCCCACACCATGTTTTCCTGGGGTTTCCCCTATATGATAAAGTATAAAGTCTGGGTGTGCGACAATGTTTTCTCCCATTCTTCGTGAACGGCGTCGTTTGTTGAACTACCGGAACGAAAACCAAATTGGGAACTAGAAATGAGATTCTTGGTCTCAAGATAGTTAACAAGGCGTTTATTTATAAGTTTCTCTATTACTTTAGAAATCGTGGGTAGTTTAGATATTGGTCTATAGTTATTGACATATCCTCTGTCACCACTCTTGAAAATTGGAACAATATCCGCCAGCTTAACCTGATCCGGAAAAACGCCTGTGGAAAATATCAAATTTACAATATATGTCAATGGTGGAACTATTATTTGATGATACCGTTTTAATATAGCACCTGAAATATTATGCCGTCCACTGCATTTGTCTTTTTTTAAGTTGAGAATATAGTTGCGAACTTCACTTTCATCGGTACTATCCAAAACAAAGGATGAAAATGGCTTGTCCATTTCGGATATACAACCCTTTCCAGAGGAATATGCCTTTTCAGCCAGATCTTTACCAATAGAAACAAAGAATTTATTAATATAATTGACCGAATTGAATAAAACCGTACAATTAATATTTAAATATAATGTGTATGTTTAAAACATATCAAACAGCTTTTTAATTATTTTAAACACTGGTATAAGTTAAAATCTTAAGATATTGGCTATTGGCACAATTGAACCGTCATTTTCATACAAAGGCCTATCCACATACACCGATTCGACCAACCATGGTAAACTTGTATTGTCAGATGGCTATTACAATCCTTCGATTGGTTATTGGCACACTTTTATCAATAAGGATCAAGGTGTCTCAGATGGTTAAAAATGGATTGAGATAGGTTATTGGGTTTGGGCGTTAGCTATATAATCTTAGATTTTTTACTTCTTCTGTAATTAAAAAGTACTAGGATAACATAGATCACTAGGTTACCTATATACATCACTAGTAGATTGCAGTGTGCCGCCGTGTGTTAGAAGAAGACGTCTTCCGGTAACAGGGGGAGGGGGGGCCCACCACGAGACAACTCTTCCTACAACTGGAACCCGACGTAATAACCCTTCTTGGGAGGCTTCCCGCTCCAACTCCTCTTGAGCAGCTTTTATACCTGGAATAAATTATTAGTGGCATTACGACCCTATATAAAATTATCTCTAAATATTATTTTTAATCCACTTATATAAAATAAATTTAAATTGCACTATTTTAAGTAGATCTGTCTCTTTTTATTACAGCGTTAAGCAGTTTTTCAGAAAGAGACAAAAGAGTACCTACTAGTTAATAATAATAGCACATTTAGCTCTTGGTTCGATTCCCGGCAACAGTGTTATTTATATTAAAAAAAAACTGTTTTTATTTATCATATATGCACGAAAAGTACAACATTATAGTATATTTAACTAGTGACCCGCCCCAGCTTCGCACGGGTGCAATGCTGATGAAAAGCAGGTTTTTATTATGTATTGTTATTTCCGTCGCTGGAAAGCTACGATAATATACGCGTTTGATCGCTGCTAAATAAGCTGTATATATCTATATTAAATGAACAATGTATTCAAGGTATTTAATTGGATAAGGATTAATGCTGTATTGGTTAAAATCGCTTCGAAAATTAGAAATTATTTGTCGTAAAAAGTAAATGACAAAAAAAAGTTATTGTGGGTTATCCATAAGAGATAGACATATACCATCCCGGACTTTTCTGTAGACCTTTTAATGTGTACAATACTTAGTACATTATTTTGATAAAACTCGTAGGGTTCAGCCTGCGTTTGCAATGTAAGCGGAAAAATGTAATTATTTACGACATCACATTAGAAACCTCGAAAATAACAATACTTCTCCACTATTTAATGGATGTTATTATACATATAAACCTTTCTCTTGAATCACTCTATCTATTAAAAATAACCGCATCAAAATCCGTTGCGTAGTTTCAAAGATTTAAGCATACAAAGGGACATAGGGACAGAGAAAGCTACTTTGTTTTATACTATGTAGTGATGATTTTAAACTTTCGTTATTTTGATTTTGCCAAATTAAAAATTTATTTTATCCTTTATCGCCTTATACAAAAACACACATAACAAAAATAAAAAAACAGTAACAAAAGTTATAAGGCAAAGGGTGGCCTTATCGCTTACAAGCGATTTCTTCCAATATACTGTTTTTAAAGAAATAAAAATACATTTAGATAGTGAAAAATGTTTAATTTATATATGATTTATTATAAAAACTTTGTTTTTGAAGGTTTCACTTCTACCACGTGTGAATCGCACATAATATGTTTTTTTATTGTTGATAGCATAATATAATTATAACATAGACCGTACGTTCTCTTTGCGGAAACAAAGGTAAGTTTTAACTGGCGGCCTGGTGTACACACGACTGGATCCAAATATATTGCATATATAGACTATGTTACTAAGGTTCTATGAGAATTCGAGAAGTGATTTTTTATAATCGATCCAATAGATTTGAAGCCTAAAAACAAAGAAGAAGTATTTATTAATACGCACACAAATAAATACACTAATTACGAAGAATGATAAAACTAAATATAAACAATATATATAGTAGATCGTCCACTTGAGCCTGTTGCACTTTATGAATTATAAAGTGCAACAGGCTCAAGTGGCTGGGACATGTGCACCGATTGACGAACACAACCCGGTGGCAAAAGGAAACACGGTAGACCAAGGCTGCGTTGGTGGGATGGAGTTGTCGAAACAATAAGGGTTCGCAATTGGACGCGGGAAGCACTAGATAGATCGCGATGGCGAAGTGTAATTGAGGAGGCTAAGGCCCACAAGGGGCTGTATAACCATTGATGATGATGATATATAGTAGTTCGCAGTGTTTATTTGGTCTCATTCATACGCTCGCTGAAGACAGTCTGCCTATCTTTTAGCATTAATAGATATTCAGTGAGGCCATTGAAATATTGGGAACGTACAAAAGGAGGAAGTCAAAGTCAAAAATCTATATTTAATTATTTTAGGTAACTCAATAGAATAAAGAAATATACATTAAATGCATCTTACATTACTGCCAGTTCTCAAATCAAGGGTGTAGAACGGAAGAGAAGAAGTTGGTGTGCGCGCGCATCTTAAAAATTCATATCATTTAAAAAAAAAATTAAATATATAATAGGTGAAATTAACGCTGGGTAAATCCGGGAACAGCCGTAATTGATATACAGTTTTTTTTATAATACAGTTGTATACGATATCAAAATTGAATTTGATATCGTATACAACTGTATTATAAATATACCAGATACTTCATTACAAGACGTTTATCGCTTTGAAAATAGGAAAAGTCTTTTTTTTATTTTATCAACATGACGTGGTTACACACATACATTACTGTTTAATTTGAAATAGATCATAATATTAGTTATACTTTCATTGTGGTGTAAATGATCGACTTTTAGCACTTTCAATAAGACTCAAACTTGACAGTTGACGTCCGTACGTCAAGAGAGTATGACAACTATGGATTTTGACAAACGGAAGCCGTTTTCCATACTGGCTTGTTTGTGAATTTAATCCTAAGTCATAAAAAATAAATAAATTCATTTATTTTATTTATTTATTTACACTTCGTTGCAAAGAAACACAAATAACACAATACATACAAATTACAAGGGATGCAACGGGCGGCCTTATCGCTAACAAGCGATCTCTTCCAGGCATGAAATGAAACCCTAGTATGAAAAGAAAACCATAAATAAAAATGATGAGTGCAAGAAATGCATAACCAGAAATTATATAAAAAAAATATATTTTTGTTAATCTTAAGAACCTTAATCTAGAGAAAAAAAAAACAATATTAATAACTAACTAAAACTAAAAAGCTAATCTTAAATCAGTCTCGCTACAACCTTATTTAGAACTGGGTCGCAGATATTTGTATCTATTTCATGATCATTTGTCAATCTAATTGGCAAGTGGGTGATCGGCCTCCCACACGCCGTCGTATTTTTTCTTTCAAAAATTTTTGATTAGCAACGTTTCTAATTAGCCAGTTCTAAACATTTTCAGTGTTACCCACGTATTAGATTGATCATGGAATGGATACAGAAATCTGAGGCCAGAATTTTTTTACTTATTTTTTAAAGCATCGCAGACTTGATTTTTTAATCGCAATTTCATTCTTTAACAATACAAAGCTATATAAATTATTGTACTGTCAAGAATCAACCCCCATGTGGTCACCATGGAGACTGTTCAGAGGAGTTGTTCGGATTAATACCTACAGCTGAGTTTCATCATCGGACGTCGAGGCAGAATACGAAATTCCACCCGTATCATCTCGACGACCGTTGTTCCACAACTGGCCTTTTCTAAGGCAGTTTTTGCTACTCACCACCACTATGTGGAACCAGCTGCCTACTGAAATATTTCCGAACCAATTTGACTCAGGGTCCTTCAAGAAATTAGAAAAGAGCGTACCAATTCTTAATAGGCCGCCGCCTCGTTTGCCTGTTCTATAAAAACATTCATAAGCAGAGACATGTTATATAACTGATAATTTCAGGTCATCAATGCATTCATACGAGGTCATAGTAGTTGGTCTCGGCTGCGCAGGCGTCACTGCAGCGACCACTCTTGTGAAAGCTGGGAAGAAAGTGCTGGCCCTCGAAGCCATGGATAGGGTCGGTGGTAGGATTCGGACTGTGCCGTTTGGTGACGGTGTTGTAGAAGTTGGTGCTGAATGGTAATATTAGTAGCTGGCAAGTTTTATAGTACCACTTTTGTCTAGAAATATGACTGAGAAAGATCGAGAGAGAGAGTGAGATAGAGGGAATATCGGATCACGCACAGTGCAGAGTGAGAGGTGGCAGACAGCTATAGTGAGAATGATTAAGAGATAGAGAGTTAGAGAGATCGAGAAAAAATACACGGTATTGGTTGATGTATTCGTTTAGTAGTATCATATTAGAACTTTAGATGACAATTCTATCGCATAACGTCTTGTGCAATTAACGCATATTTTTTATTTATTAATATTATCGTTAGCACAATGTTAGTCCCATGTATTTGTATATTCACAATGTGAATATAGATATACAAATACATGGAGTGATGATATACTTGTACATGATCATCTATTGTGGTTTTTACCTTAGTAATAATCAATTTACAAAGAAATTTCACTTCTGACCTGTGTACTTTATTCGCTCGTCCTTTTTTTAAATTCATGTATTGAACAATTGTTCCCTGTTTTCTTGTCTTTGATAGCTGTAAGCCTTCCACGGTTCGTTTCACTAGACATTTTCTTTTGCAAACTAGCAAAAAGCTTACTCTAACCTGGGCTGTATTGACCGCCTTTTATGGCTGTACCTGGGATTGTTTTCGCCGTGTCCGGATGTGATGATCCCATCGCCCACTGGTGAAATAATCTGTGTCATATCACCAGTGCAGTCTGTCAAACCCCTTACTAGTAGGAGTGTCGGCTTCATCCAAATGGTCAGACACGAATGGGACATTACCACTGTCTCACAGAAAACTGGCGTGAAGTGAAGATTCCTAGGACACCCCCCCCCCATAGCCTATAAGAAAAATATTACGTATTTTTTTTACTTGATTTCTTACATACTAATGATTTATGTTCATTTCAATATAATTCCAGGATTCACGGTACTATTAATAGCCGAATATACTCTACGGCCATTGAGAACAACATAACAGTTGTGCCACAGGATATAAACTTCAACGTGTTTAAATCAGATGGAACGCCAGCTGACAGTGAACTGTTGAATGATATAGTGGACTTTGTCTTTGAGAAGGTGGGGAAACCACCAAAGGATTTTACGGGAGGACTGGGAGAGTTAATTACTAGCAGGTGTGTTTTAGCTGTCAACTGAATAGAGGATTAGTAACATACTGTAGGAGCCAAGGCTGTCAATTTTGCTCACTAAGTTTTCTTCGTTTTATAAGCGTGGCTTTTTACTAAATCGAGTTACGCTCCGATTGTACTGCCTGACTCAGGCACTTTTATCAGCATATTTTGCAAATATTTCGTGTAGTTTCTATTTTTGTTTATTTATATAATCTATTGTTGTTGAGTGTTTAATACAGAATCAATTGAAACCTCCATTGTACAGATACAGACCCGTACAGATACATTTAATATAATTGTCTTACAAAACAGAGAATAGTATGTGCAGAAAGAGAACCGGCGTGGTAGTTTTTATCATTTATTTTACGATATTCTTCTATGTCAAACTATAATGACGTAATGTTGTCAATATATTAATAAGGTAACTTAGCAGCGCCCTCAAATCTATGACGGTTTTTTCACATCTCTCTTTTTTTAAACGTCATCTGTCTAAAATAATGTCATTTTATCATAATCTAACATTAATAACGGACTTTTATTTCTCTTGAATTCGTATGTATTAAAAATATATTTTTTGGTAGCAATAAGGAGTTATTTTACCTATGGCTTAAACGTGTAATGAGTGATATAAGATTATAAGACATACGTCAAATTGACAACCCGTTGACGTTTCAGATTAATGGAATACGTCAAAGTCAAATACCCCGATTTGAAGAAAGCTTTCCTGACAGAATTCCTGGAACTTATGAATCTGTATATAAACAATCATGAGTCTTCGAATGACTGGAATGACGTCAGTGCACAGAGTCGGTACACGGAGTTGGAAGGCCACCAACACATGAGCTGGCACAGGCATGGATATAAGACCTTTTTTGAATTGATGCTGGTGAGTTATATACACTTAAAATTACTACAGACTGAACAATACTTAAATTGAGCAGCTCTCGAGTCCGGTATACAAAATCCACAACTTTTGAATTGTCTAAAATATATCGCGAAGCTTCTTTTTAAAAGAGTACCGAGACTATTTACGCCGGCTTTTTCTCTCGGCCTACACACTCTGTCTTCTTTGCCGATGAGTACAGGTTCGAATTTAATGTGGAATAAGTTATACCTTGATGATCTTATAGTAGTTGGTATTTCCGGGTACTGCCTCAAAGGCAGAACCCGGAAATATTTTGTCCCGCCCATGGGACAAACCTAAAAATCATGGCTGACCAAAACTAAAAAAAAAAAAAAAAAAAAAAGGTTTGTACTCTATTCCCACTAAACAGGGCGTGCGGAGCCGAAAGCACTCACAGCCGAACTGATATCTCTAACCGTTTAAAAGTTAGCTTTCGCAAAACCGTAGCTCATTAACTTATCACCACCTTATCAGCTCCTATTTCCTGCACGAAATTCCCAGTCATTATCTAATGATCAGTGCATCGCGTTATCTACTTTCCTACATTCTCTAACCCAACCTATGGCTTTAAATGAAAAATAATAAATATATATTTAAAGTAACCTAACGTACGATTCTAAACAAATTATAATAAATATACCTAACCTTTAACACCACTACCTATAAATATAATTAGATGTAAGGGTTACATGGTAAAATAAAACATTTTTATTCCAGGTATTATTTTTTATTTATATGTTCATTATATTTCTATACAAATTTACTAGCACCATATCATTATTCACTGAGTCACATGTGAAATTTCTAAGCAAGTCTTCTAATGTCATCCCCCTGAACTTGTAATATAAATATACCAAACAGTACTCTCCACACACCGCTGATAGATAATCTTGAACCGTAACGCTATTGTACCTCCACATGCAAGAATTCCTCCTTAAAAACCCTTCTATTGCCTCAATAGGTTTACGTCCAAATGAATCAAAATATTCACCAACTCTTTCGACGCTTATATGTATAGCCACCCAATGAGACCCCGGCTGTGAATCAGGGTCAAGATTGCATATTATAAATGCTGGCACCTGAGCATAAATTGGCAATCGATTTGAAGGATATACGTTGCTTTGGAGGCTGGGATGTATCATACGAAGACTCATTTGCACTTCTAGTGTGTTCATACTTTAATACGCGTTTACTCCGCTACTCTTTTGCTCTTTAACTGACTACATTTCTAACTATCAATTCATATATGTACCAATTAATTCATTTAAACCCACATAATATGATCTCAACAGAAGTAATGAGTCTTTTTATTAAACAAGTAATGAGGTGAATAAAAACCATGTCATATTCGTTTAGGTTATATTTTATTATTCTTAATATCATAATTACATAAGTGATTGCTTAACTACTATAATCCACACATACATTTCTGTTCTTATCTATTTCTATAATATTTGAAAACTCTGCGTAAACTACACAGTTAATAGTTTCAGTCAATGCGCTATCGAATCTTACTTCCATTCTTACACTACCATGGCGAACAAGATTCCAATGCACATTAGAGTTAGCCGACAAGTCAGGTGTTAAATCAAAAGCTAGTAAACAGTATCCATTTGAATATTGCTCCCTCGATATTCCATTACCTTCGTTAAGAAAATGTATACCGGTGCCTGAGTACAGGGTGTGGTATGCGCTCGTAAATACATCGTTTGGAAATGATGGTTGTAACGATTTTGAAGGTATCTGTTGACCATCTATATATAGGCTAAATGAGCAAATACCAAAATTTTCAAAGTTGAAAGGATTTTTAACATAACTACCGTTGAATGCTGTATTATTCACAAAACCTATAATACATCTCTTAGGAACCTGCCCTAAAAATATATTGTCCAGTGTTTTACCCTGCACACCAGATGGTATGGTCAGGACTTTCACTTCACCTCTTGTTATAGGATATTTAGCTGTAGTAGTGGCAAGAACCTTTTGATGGGCTATTAGTATTGATGGATTAATTTTTGCTCTGCGTATTATTAAAGTTGCATCTGTGATACAGACTTTGTACTTATTATCTGCATTCTGTGACATGAGGTTAAATGTTTCTCTCGATCTCACTAATTTTATAGATAATTCGACCCCGTTAATGAGGAATTTATCTTGATTGAATATATCCCCATGTAAATGTCCAATCATTTCAACATCCTTACCATCCTTTGAAAGTTGTTGTCTTCTGTAAAAGCCCTTGTTTGCCTCATTAGTTTCATTCATTTTTCCAGCTGTATCCTCGTACCATAAACCACATGTCAAATGTGATTTTTTGGCGGATGATGAATAATTTAATAGAGTTTCTATGAAAGCACGATATGCATAAGTATTATTTGGGGGTGACACAAGTTTTTGGTTTAGGTAAACATCCAATTGGTTAAATAAAGAATGTAACCATTTATTGACTGGTGCCACTACATTAGCTGCATTAACTACAGAACCGTCTTGATTTTTAATTTGAGCCTTGAGATGGAGTAGTGTATGCGAAAGGTCTATGTAGTCATCTCCAGTACCAGGTACTTGAAATTCGATGGGTCCATCATCACTTAATGAAGAAATTGGTTTGTAGTGTATCCAGTGTCCATATTCGATACTTGTTTGTGTGGAAGGAAGAGCAAACAGATCCAATTCAGATTTAACGCACTCACATGAATGATTATGAATAAATGACATTATGATTAGTTTGAAAATATATCCTTGGAATTATTAATATTTTTGTTCCTTGTTTTCTTCAGAGTGCCTTTCACGTTGAGGGGTGAAACTCGAATGAGCTCATTACAATATTTTCGTCTTTTATTAACACCCGATCCAGTCATAAGGTTATCAATTTTGGTATCAACTTTGCGTTTAAGGTTAGAACTAGCCTCTTTCAATCGATTTTTAATGGATTCTTTAATAGGACGACTAGCCACAACATCTGACAAAAGCCCAATTCCGCCGTTAAGTGCTTCTTTTCCAATCACCTTAGCACCACTAGTGAGTAAAGGTAGCACACTTCGAAATAACCCCCCAAGAAAACTGCCGATACCATGACCACGTTGATGTAAGGCTCCTTTGTAGATTACATTTATACTAGACCCAGCTTGTTTCGAATAATAATGTTCATAAGGACATATAAATGTATCTTGAGGTGTATACATTTTAGAAAGGAAATATAGTTTATATTTTTTTTAAATGAAGTTTCACACACGATGTTCCGTATTGAAATGGTACCGCATTTCCCGTGGTTGTTCTTATATCTATCTCAATAACATCAAATTCTCTTCTCATTACCGGCAAATAATGTGGTGGTGAAAATATATGCATTTTATTTGAACCATATATGTATTTAGCAGGATCTAAGGGTATAATTCTCAATAGGGGTGTCATTACATCACCAACAATTTGTGGTTCTATAATATCACAATACACAAATAATTGTGATGGTAACCCCAAATGTAGATTAGCAGGGCGTTTACCGATATTATGATTAACTAAATTGGTATCTGGCTCAAATCCAAGTTGAAAGCTCAAATTAGGTGATAGAGATAATGAAATTATTGATGGATCCTTTACTGCAGCAGAGACAAACTTTGTCACGGTGTCCTGGCGAAAACTAACTTTCTCTTTCGAATTTAAAGCTAGAAGAATATTTTGTATATTATCATAGTTGGTGGCTGGTATATGGTTCTTATACATCAGTGTGGTCTCTTCGTTATTGATGGTAGTTTTTTTACTTATGTACATAATATTTTCATGTTCTTGCACGGAAAACATAGTAGAAGGATATTGAAACTCAACTATACCTACCATCCATTCTCCTTCTAATGTAATGGCTTTAGGTAGTTTAGTAGAAAAATTTGATGTCATATTTCCCGGAAAATATTGTGTAGAACTATTGCTGAGTAAAGTTAAATAAAAACTTTCCTTCATTGCAGATTTTTAATATTCGATAGTAAGACCCAAGAATTAAACTTGTTAGGATATCCTTTCCATTTAACTAATACTTCCTTTCTAATACCGCTTTTACGTGATCTGATGATTTTATCAATTTTAAATTCGGAAGTGGGGGAAAAAGTTATTTTTTGTAGTTCTTTCTCATAAAAAGTTCCTGTTATTGATTCATTGTCTAAATCGTTTAAAGTGTATACAACCCACGGGGAACGATCTATAATCGAATTAATGATAAAAATTTCATTACTCCAATTACTTTCATAACCTTTTTGAAATACATGTTTGTATTTTGTAATTCTTACATAGTCACCAACGTTAAACTTAGGTACTTTGTTTAAACTTGAAATATAAGTCTTTTCATCATAATATAAATTCCGCCAAACTTCCATTATGTTTTCCATTTTAACATCACATGGTCTCATCTTGATACTAGAGTGTACACTGTGATTATAAGAACTAACCAAATCTTGTAAAATATCTGTATAGCGATAAGTATTCTTATGGCTAAATAAAGCCACATTTTCATTTTCAATGTTCTCTGAAATCGTTCTACTATACTTGCTTTTATATCTGGATTATTTGTAGTGTAATAATTTATATTTTTACTTTTTAAATAAGTTTGGACATCCTTAGATACAAATTCCGTGCCCTTATCTGATTGAATATGTCTAGGAACAGTTTTAGCTTCATCAAAGATGCTAGTAAAACACGTTTTTATTGTGTATGAATCCTTCTTTTTCATTGCTCTAACATAAGCATACTTACTAAAGGCGTCAATAACACACAAAATATATTTATATCCATCATTATATTGCATGTAAGTTCTTAAAACACTTAAATCAGCTTGCCACAATTCATTAATATTTGATAAAATATATTTATTACGCGGGAATTTTTTTATAACCGGTTTATGTAATGTTTTGTTTGCTGTGTTTTATAAATGCTGTGTTTCTTGAGACTGCAACCATTTCAAAACATCACTTTTTGAGATTTTTCCATTCATTGCCTTTGTTAACTTATTGACACTGCTGTAACCGGCTGGATGTGAAATATCATAATAGATGCGATGTAACTCTAATACGGGGTCCATTTCTCCCAATCACTTTTGTTTCTCAATTTAGTGATGTATTTAGATTGAGTTGGAGTTGAAGAAACCTCAGTTTGTGGTTCTTGAATCAATGTTTTATCTTTACTATTAAGATTAGATATATATTTGATTCTTTTTAGATTACCAATGTATGTTAGCGGGGTATTTATATCATTTAAAAACTTGGCAAATATTTCCCAACCGATTGGATCGGATCTCTTCGAGGGTCTTAAGATGTCATTCACTAAATCTATAATATTACTCCCTGGTATCTCTTGTCCACTAATGATAACTGTTCCATTTTTATTCCATTGCAATTGATCTTTTTTATTTAATATTGTATCCATCAACAATTCACCCCTCCTCATATAAGTTTTAGGAATTAATTTTAATATTTCTTTTGGTGGTAACCCATATGCGATGTCTTCATCCGTTGGGGGTTGTTTAACATTTAGCATTTTTTCATTTTTACTAGTAGTTATATTATTGATGTTACGGGGTTCGTTGGGATTATCATTTAAAACCTTTTCAGTTATTGTTATTTCTTGAGGTTGGCGTTCTTCCATGGAGTAATGTAAGTATCTTTGTAAAATTTGTAGATAAAGTGCCCATTTTTCGCGATCATCCAATTTACTTGATATAATTTTTTCCATTTCTAAATCCAATCTACTTTGTGGTGTTGCTTTATTTTCATTCTGATGTTTCAGTTTATCAATAAAGTCTTGCTCAACAAGAAGCATTTTTTTTGTGTTCATTGTGATTTATTAAAACAACTTACAAGGGTGCTTAGAATTGTACCCAAAATTATTGGAAGAAAGGACCCTCCTTTTTGTATTAATATATTTTTCCTGTATTCAAAACTTTTACCTTTACTGATCAGATTACGTAAGATATTTTTAATTTTTTTTAATTTGGTTTTTGTATTCTCTTTTAAAGGTACTTTTCCTTGTAAAACATTGTGAATACATTCACAAATACAGTTAATTTCTTGATTATTACAAAACTTCAATAATATGCTACGATGTTTGGGCTTTAATTTATGTAAAGCTGATAACAATTCCTTATGCGTTGTTATTCGTTGATACATGGTTCATTACTGACTTAGAGTGGCTGATTACAAAGATATTTATACCTTTTCATAGGAACATATATTGTACAAAAATTACGGGATTCAAATATTTTAGATTTTATGCGGCGAGCATCATCAGTGTTTTGTTTCAAATCAATCATTAATTAATAACCATGAGCTTCTTTAGTAGCATCGGTATATGAATCTTCGATAAACTTCGTGTCTTCCGGGGAAACTTGTCTAGCTAGAAATCGTATTTGTGTTTTGTCACGGGGATTTTTAAAATAAATAATATAACTTGAATTAAGTGAAATGTCGCGCTGTCCTCTTCCTTGATGAAATAAGTTTTGGGTTATGTAAAAAACACTCAAATTTCTATGATGACTGCCTTTTGTAAATATATCAACAACTCGCCCATCAGATTCCCTCATTAAGTCATCTATTATAATCAAATGTGGATTTTTACCATCAAACATATGATATTCCGGTAGTCCTTGGTGGTAATTTACACCGGGTATATTATATAGCGGTTGCATTTCATCATAACACCATGTAATTTCCAAAAAAATCTCATTACATATACTATTTTTATGCTTAATGAAATTTGCAACAAAGTTAGATTTTCCACACCCACTCGGTCCTGCTACGATGGCAGCAAAGGGATGAATAAAATGAATCATTATTTTTTGACTTCTGTCTTCATCAGGGAAAGGAGTAAAACTAAGTTGATATTTTAAAAATGGTTGATATTTATATGGTATATACAGAAAAATGTAAGTGTAATATCACAATATTAATGTATACGTATATACATAATACATGTAAAATAAAAATTTACTGATTATGAATTTATTAATGATTAACTTAATAACATACAAAAAAATTTGTAATGACCTATAGGTAACTTATCGATTTTGTTTGGTAAAATATACCACTTGTATCCATGCCTATCAGTAAAATGTGCGTAAGAAATACAAAGGGCACTCTAAAACCCTTTGCAATCTTAATGGACAATGCATTCTTTAAAACATTTTTGAAATAGATAAGAACAGAAATGTGTAGTAGTTAAGCAATCACGTCATGTAATTGTTAGAAACAATAAAATATATATATGCGAATATGACACGGATTTTATTTAGCTGCATTACTTTTTGAAGTATTTTATAGAATATGTTTTGTGAATAATACAGCATTCAACGGTAGTTATGTTAAAAATCCTTTCAACTTTGAAAATTTTGGTATTTGCTCATTTAGCCTATATATAGATGGTCAACAGATACCTTCAAAATCGTTACAACCATCATTTCCAAACGATGTATTTACGAGCGCATACCACACCCTGTACTCAGGCACCGGTATACATTTTCTTAACGAAGGTAATGGAATATCGAGGGAGCAATATTCAAATGGATACTGTTTACTAGCTTTTGATTTAACACCTGACTTGTCGGCTAACTCTAATGTGCATTGGAATCTTGTTCGCCATGGTAGTGTAAGAATGGAAGTAAGATTCGAGAGCGCATTGACTGAAACTATTAACTGTGTAGTTTACGCAGAGTTTTCAAATATTATAGAAATAGATAAGAACAGAAATGTATGTGTGGATTATAGTAGTTAAGCAATCACTTATGTAATTATGATATTAAGAATAATAAAATATAACCTAAACGAATATGACATGGTTTTTATTCACCTCATTACTTGTTTAATAAAAAGACTCATTACTTCTGTTGAGATCATATTATGTGGGTTTAAATGAATTAATTGGTACATATATGAATTGATAGTTAGAAATGTAGTCAGTTAAAGAGCAAAAGAGTAGCGGAGTAAACGCGTATTAAAGTATGAACACACTAGAAGTGCAAATGAGTCTTCGTATGATACATCCCAGCCTCCAAAGCAACGTATATCCTTCAAATCGATTGCCAATTTATGCTCAGGTGCCAGCATTTATAATATGCAATCTTGACCCTGATTCACAGCCGGGGTCTCATTGGGTGGCTATACATATAAGCGTCGAAAGAGTTGGTGAATATTTTGATTCATTTGGACGTAAACCTATTGAGGCAATAGAAGGGTTTTTAAGGAGGAATTCTTGCATGTGGAGGTACAATAGCGTTACGGTTCAAGATTATCTATCAGCGGTGTGTGGAGAGTACTGTTTGGTATATTTATATTACAAGTTCAGGGGGATGACATTAGAAGACTTGCTTAGAAATTTCACATGTGACTCAGTGAATAATGATATGGTGCTAGTAAATTTGTATAGAAATATAATGAACATATAAATAAAAAATAATACCTGGAATAAAAATGTTTTATTTTACCATGTAACCCTTACATCTAATTATATTTATAGGTAGTGGTGTTAAAGGTTAGGTATATTTATTATAATTTGTTTAGAATCGTACGTTAGGTTACTTTAAATATATATTTATTATTTTTCATTTAAAGCCATAGGTTGGGTTAGAGAATGTAGGAAAGTAGATAACGCGATGCACTGATCATTAGATAATGACTGGGAATTTCGTGCAGGAAATAGGAGCTGATAAGGTGGTGATAAGTTAATGAGCTACGGTTTTGCGAAAGCTAACTTTTAAACGGTTAGAGATATCAGTTCGGCTGTGAGTGTTTCGCTCCGCACGCCCTGTTTAGTGGGAATAGAGTACAAACTTTTTTTTTTTTTTTTTTTTTTTTAGTTTTGGTCAGCCATGATTTTTAGGTTTGTCCCTTGGGCGGGACAAAATATTTCCGGGTTCTGCCTTTGAGGCAGTACCCGGAAATACCAACTACTTCTTATGTTCCAAAGTAAACGTATTTTTATGTTTTTCATTATTTATTTCTTTGATTTTTGTTATTTTGTGTCTTTCTGTATGTGTGTTTTGGTAGTAATAAATGTTATGTCTATGTCTATAACAAAATTGTATGTATTAGTAATAATTATTGTATTAATAATCCAATGTACACTTATGAACGTCAATAATGCTTTGAAATTTAAATTAATTGTTCTCGAATCAAGAGAAATTACTAATTTACCTATAAATTTATATTAATTAATTTCAGAATACATACAACAACGGACCGGGCTTACCAAACCTAGATATAAAACTGAACCCGGAGGTGGCGCAAATAATATGGCCAAAAGATGGCGCTGATGTACGAGTCGTCTGCGCAGATGGCAACACGTACACATCCCGTCACGTTATTGTAACGGTCTCTTTAGGGGTTTTGAAAGAACGGTAGGTAAATAACTGTGTGCGATTTATCTAGTCTGTGAATATTGTGATTCATAAGCATTTTGGTTTCATCATGTTTTAATTTATCGAGAAAATGTCATTATGTGCACGTACAGATAAAATTTAATATATCCAAGATTGTATGGGCCTCTGAAAATCGGCACCTTAAAACTGAGATTTTTGTTGTGACTTTTAAAAGAAAAATAATCAAAGATTTGATCTGGATGCAAGGGATAATTAACATTGGTTGTATAATTTTTTCAGATACAAAACTTTATTCAATCCAGGATTGCCACATGAAAAAATAGAAGCCATAGAATACGTCCATAGGCGTTATGGACAAAATAATATTCCAATTCGACAGACCCTGGTGGCCAAAACAAGGCACATTTTTTGGATTCTTCTGGAAAACTGAGGATAAGAAGGAAGTGCCGACAGATGATTATTGGATCACGAGGATTTTTGCAGCTAGCAACCTTATGGGATCCAGGAACGCATGGACTATGTGGACGAGTGAGATGTCGGCAAAATGGTACTTTTTTTGCTGTAAATAAAATACTTGATTATTGTATAACTTTATTGCGTTTGTATGAATAAATTCAGTCATCATTTCTATCCAATATACTGCCGAAATTAGTCCTCCATCTATTATAGAACATGTAAACCGCTGGACTACTGACTTTACTATCCTTTTTCAGTTGGAAACATTGCCAGAAGACATAGTAAAATGAAAATATATGGACCTGTTAAGGAAATTCATGGGTAAAACATGTGAAATACCAGAACCTATTGGAATTATCAGGTGAGTTCTAGAAAATGTTTTTTTTTTAATTTTTTCAAATGTCAATTGTTATCTGTATAAAGGGGAGAATTTTATGTCGATTGCGCAATGGCATCTGAATTAGTGAATTAACACAAGGATTTTTTGTTAAGCTGCCTTCTCCACTTATTCTTATCACGGTGATTTCATTTAAACAAGCATATCATCTCTGATATAGAGACGTTAAAAGCTTTAAAACTATTTTCAAACTTGTATTTACATAATAATAACAATGATGGGCTTTGTACTAAAGAAACTAAAGTTAATTGGTTAAGTCATAGGGGCTGTTCAACTAATACGTAAGCAGATTTATTGCAATTTATCCCCCCCCCCCCAGTTGTCAGTAAAAGTAAGAAAAGTTCTCAACGCTTGCTTTTTGTAGGAATCCTCGAAAATTTACAAGCATAGAATGTATAGGTAATACGTGTAATAAGTAAATAATTACTGTTGACGTAATCACCAAATAAGAAAATCAAAGATGGGGGATAGGGGGACAGCCTATAATAGCTTCACGTAATACTTGAACGTCCCCATACCGGCTCGAAGGACCAAAAGAGTATCGGGTCTAAAGATAGTTTTAAAACTTTATTTAATACATTTGTACATAGGACCAAGTCAGACAATGCTTTTCTTTTTAATGCTAATTGACAACCTTTTTATCAAAATTGGCTTTTTTCTTACTTATATTAATTGCCTACAGATGTCATATAGATCATGGTGTAATAAAAAAAATTGGCGACTATAAACAATGGCGGAGTTTTTGCCAATTTCTCCTCTGTTCTACCCATTCGATTCAAAAGCAGTAAATTTAAAAATCATGTAAATACAGACTATATTAAGTTTAACATAATACAGATATTGATATTAACGCTATACAATATAATGCTTATGGAATAAATACAAAAAAGAACAATAAAATCAATAACTAACCTTAAAATGTAATTATTAAATTATATTCTTAAAAGGAGTCCCTTTAGGCAAGGTTCCGAAGATACTCGCAAATGTTACCGATAAGATAAAACCTTATTTTTTCAGGTCTACCTGGTACTCAAACCCCTTCACCCGCGGTAGTTATTCCTATGACAATCGTCTGACGATACAGAACCCGAATGCACGAACATTGCTCGCTGAACATCTACGGGATACGCTCGGAGTTCCTCGCGTTTTGTTCGCGGGAGAGGCCACAGACCTCACACACTTTTCAGCGGCACATGGAGCCGTCGACTCGGGGTATAGGGAGGCCATGAGGCTTATCGGCAATAGTAAATTGTAAAATATGTATTCATTTATCAATAAATAGTGTGTGTGTTTTATTCTCAACTCTACAACCTTAACCCGAGTTTTTTCTAGTGCGCATGCGTAGACTGACTTCGTAAGAAACACTTCTTCAGAATCTTAAGGATCAATGAATGAATCTTGTTCTATAACTAAAATATAAACTATCAAGCGATGCTGAAAGGATGCATTTTCTGACGTACATTGTTGTATGGAAATTAGGAATATTTCAGAAATTTCGACTTTAGAAGATAAACCTAGATATGCCCCTTACTATGGCAACGCACTCGCGAGCCCTCTGGCATCGAGTGTCCATGGGCGGCGGTATCACTTAACATCAGGTAAGCGTCCTGCCCGGTTGCTCCTGTTCTATAAAAAAAGAAACTAACTGACTAATAGTACTTTTCGTACGGCAGAGTCTGTGTTGACACTGTTATGGAAAGGTATACTTTAGTTGAAGGTGCTTTAAGATATATTAATAACATGAGTATATTACAATCCAAAACATCTTTTAACTACGGGAGTGTTCGTTGTACGTTTGTGATGCTTCAAAAATCTTCAAATTTGTGGCTTAGTTTGAGAATCGTATTGTAGTACATATTTTCACGCTGAACTCTGATTAAGCAACACTGTACTCATTGTTACTATTGAAGACGAAGAAGGATTCATATCGTTAGCGCGTTCTTTATTTACATAGAGCGGCCGCAAATTTGAAGGCGGCTAAAACCCTTTTTTTTTATGCACTATATATTTTACTTACCAAAAGTATATTATTCATTGTGAACTTACATCTTTTGTAACTTAAAAGTTATAAATACGTGTATTTTACGAATGCTTGACTATGTGTGCGTTTGTGTGTGTATTCTTAACCTTAGGTTTTTCAGTTTATGTGTAAATGTCCTTGTTCTCAATAAATATAACTAAGTTTATAATATGTTTTTAGTAATTGTTTTTATTATTTATACGAAAATAAAATATTTACAAGTATTGCGAGTTTTTTTACGACACATTTAAACCTAGTTTTATTCGTACATTGCCTAAACTAATATATGTTTAATTAATTCTTGTTTACGTCAGTCTGTATTTTCGCAGTATATTAAACTTCAATTAATTTAAAAATTAAACATGTTTTGTCTGCGTGGGAAGTTAACGAATTAATCACATAAATAACTATTCTTAGATTTTTTTACAAACTGAGGTTTCCATTCATTCACAGTACCGGCCATTTAAAAATTATCAAAGGGACCTTAGCAAACTCTAGAAAAGTACATCGTTTCTTTCCACTTTTTATCGTCGTTTTAAGTAGGGCAAATGTAAAAAAATATATGGTGGAGTTGAGTAGTTTATGTATCCATTTCGAAAGATCGATACACGATTGATACATAATTCGCTCGAAAGAAAACAAATCCATTCATAACCAATTTTTACACTTTGAATTCATTTTCACGTTTAGAAATGCCGCACTCAGTTTGAAAAATAAACTTCTCATCTACAAAACAGTTATAAAACCAATATGGTTCTATCGAATACAGTGGGGGTCAGCAAGCCGCTCTAATATTGAAATCCTGCATCGGCTACAAAACAAAATACTAGGAAATTTAAGTGGTGCGCCGTGGTTCACACAAAGTGCTGAAGTCCATAAATATTTGGGAATTGCCACTGTCGAGGAAGACATTAAAAGATCAACCGTGCGTCACAAAAAGAGACTTCAGCAACACGTCAACCTAGCTTCAACCTCTTAGAAGCGACGGACACTGAGTGAAAAGGGCGAAACTTGCCGCAGTCTTACAATCTGCGGATTCTTACGGAGTGAATAAAAAAAATTGAATTTGCGTTCCTTCATTGTCATAACTTCAAATTAAATCTGATAAAAGACAAGAGGCTGATTGCAGATGGATTAAAATCACATTTAAATAGAACATGATTTTGAAATCAACACGATATATTTTTACCAAACCAAGTAATCTATTGCAGAAAAAAATATTGATTGATTGTGTATTTGCGTGTTGTTCTCACGAGTATGTAAGTGCGTGCTCCTATGTCACCATGCCTCCTGCTGATAGAGGACAAATCTTTGTTTTTAATTTATTTTATTATTCTTTATTACTCGATATGTCATATGGAACAAGGTGTAATTGTTGCAGCTCCTTACAAACATTGTGTAAAAAAAACTTGGCGATTAAAAAGAGTGGCGGAGAGTTTATTGCCAGTTCTTCTCTTCCGTTCTACGCCCTTGATTTGAGAACTGGCAGTAAATGTAAAATTAGAATAATTTAAAGTATATTTGACGTTCATAAGTGTACATTATGTTACCTATATGAATAAATTATTTTTGATTTGACAAAATTACATTAATTTAATACAATTTACATAATCATCTGTTATCATTACTTGCCTCAGTGCTCCAGCTGTTCACTACGCACCACAGTCCACCACCAGACACTGACACAGGGATAGGGCTCGGATAGGGGTGAAGTCGAATTGGTTAAAAAATACTTCCGTGGGTAGCTACATGTTGGTGGTGGTGGTCAGCAAAAATGTTTCAAAAATCAAGCAGTCATCAAATCATACGGATGAAATTTCCTATTCTAACATGTCCGTTAGTATCCTCTCCCTTTTGAAGTGAAACGTCTTTAGAATCGTTGTGATTTCAAACCTTTTGAAGTGAAACGTCTTTAGAATCGTTGTGATTTCAAACCTGACAAAAACGACAGTAAAAAGAGACAAAAATAGAAATTCTTAAGATTTTACGTGAGAGAAACTGAGATAGGAGTTCGTTTCTAAATCGTTCGTATCTTAAAAAAATAATAAATTTTATCGTTAAAATATACTGTTTTTAAAGAAAAGTTTAATACATTTAGATAGTGAAATTTTTTAATACATGATTAATTATAAAAACTTTTGTTTTTGAGGGTTTCGCTTCTACCACGTATGAATTACACATAAGTTTTTTTAATGTATAACTGGGTGCAAACGGGCAGGAAGCTCACCTGATGTTAAGGGATACCGCCGCCCATGGACACTCAATGCCAGAGGGCATAGAGTTAGATACCAAGCGTTTTAGAGCCTAATTCAGTCCCTATCAAATGACCGCGGCCAGTTAATCAATATGTCACCGCCCAGTATGTAATGCTATTTGAGGAAACTTTGTTTCGAATTGCATCAAAGGGTTTTAACGCGCGCGCATGCATCTTCTCCGGTTGGAATAAAACTTAAGTTAAGTTCGGTGGTTGTTCAAAACATGAGCTTATAACTAAGATAAAATGGGGTAGTGGGGTTGCGACGCTGGGTTAACAAAAAACTAACTTAACTTATTGAAGAGTTCGTAAATCTAAGTGAGGGTTATTGAATTGGTGGAGAATTTGAAGTTAAAATTTATGAGTGTGGTAAAGCGATCATGCTGGCTTCAAGTGTGCGATGATATAAATATATTACGTATGTAACTTTATTATTATGGATGTCTTCTCATAGAAATGTATTTCGTAAACCACGAATCATGATTGTTTAAGGCCAATAGTACAACTGTTTTGTTTAACTTAAAAAAATAATAATAATTTATTGCAGGAACATGCTTCAAAAATATTGTGGTTGGATAATCTAAACATCGCATACTCTACCACAATTTGTCTTACATAATTAAAAAGAAGACTTTTCCATAGTATTCGTTGTAACATATTACAATTATTATTATAGTCAATACTTATATTTTATTATCACTTTTTTAAAATATATAATATATACAGTATCAAATGAATATGATATATATTGATCTAGGTTGATCGTGGAAGGTTGAAAATTTAGGGTTGTATGTATTTTTTAATGCTGTTGATACAATTGATAAAAAAAATTATCTAAAAATTAAATAAAAAAATTAAGGGGTGGACCACCCTTAACATTTAGGGGGATGAAAAATAGATGTTGTCCGTTTCTCAGACCTACCCAATATGCACACAAAATTTATGAGAATCGGGAAAGCCGTTTCGGAGGAGTTTAACCACAAGCATCGCGACACGAGAATTTTATATATAAGATTAAATTATTTAATATATTTCATAATGTGGTCGAATTCTCTCGTTTATTTAAAAATATTATTAAAGTTAACACTGGTTACGATTTAAGAAATTACCTACTAAAAATATGCTGGAATACAGAATTTATTGTAATATATTATACTTATCTTGTTTTGTTTTGTAAGTAACGAATTTACATATTAAGTAATGTTATATTAATTTCCGATGTAATTAAAATTGTCATAATAAAGGAAAGTTTTAAGGTCATACCCATGTGGAACCTAATAAATTCGCCAACGAGTTTAGTTAGATAAATTTTATTATAAAATTACTAAGTTTCATTTTCACATTTCAGACTGGATAAAATGTTGAAGTTTTGTTTTTTTCTATTTCTAGTAATTAAGCAAGAGCAGTGTTGGTCAACTGTACAACTGAACAAACTTCCTATCTATGTTTGCATCGATGATGAAACTGGCATGTCTCAAACACTAAAATCTCAATATGTCATAGAGGAGGCTGATCAACGACTTGTGAAATGAATGCAACCTGAGCCAAGTATCGCCTGTGGCTTCTTATTAAGCGTACATCCATTAAACATTGTTATTAAAAAAATGCGTTTAAATTAAAAAAAAAACGAGGCAATTTCATTGTATCGCCTCAAAGAGAAACATGGATTTTGACCAAAAATTATGTTCCCTGTCAAGCACCGGTCATCATTTCTCCTGTTGTGAGAGAAGTCACACCTGCAAATATTAAATCATCATGTCCATCGGAACGAACCAGATATGTCACCGTAAGATTGTAAACATCGTTATATTACAATCTATCTAGTAAGATTGTAAACTATCGATAGATTGTGAACCGTATCATTATGATTGCAATTTAACGCATCATTTTTCGCTATTTTGTAATCTACCGAAGTGAAACCGTTAAATTACAACCTGTCCCGCGTCAAATTGTCAACTGTCTGCAAGTTCTTCCTGATTGGTCGGTCTCATTGTAGGAGCGACAATCACGACCAACCGTTCTATGTCCCCGTAGAGTTAGAAATGAAATAGATGTGTCACTTAAATAAAATAAATTTATTATTTAATAGGAAATTAGAAATCCTGACATATGTTAGAAACAAATTGTAACGAAATATTTATTCTTCAAACACAAATTCTAATTAAAAATTTCAAAAAAATCAACAATTATTATGTCTTTAAGCACAAATTATAATTTTTTATAGTCTCCAATAAACTTCTAATTATAATATTTTAATAATTATTCTAATTATAATAATTATTATAAAATTGTGAAAATTATTATTACCAAAATTATAAGAAACTCTTATAAAAAATAACAATTAGGTATTTTGTCCTAAAACACAAACAAATATTTTTAAAATCTCTTACAAAAACAATTATTTGGCTCTCAAACACATATTAAAATTCAAAAGTTATAAGAAACTCTTATAAAAAAGACAATATATCTCTCTAAACTAAAATAACGTTATAATTGAGTCTAAGAAAAAGCATGTAAATTTAATTAATAAATTTAAAAAATCACTTATTGTTGCACGTCAAAGAGCTGTGGCACCGGGAGTTGCAAAGAACATTAGCTTTTTTGCAATTGCACCTATTAGAAAGGCATTGTCCATTTTTTATTTTTTTACAATTGCATTGCTTCATGCCTTGACCGCCAAATGATGAAAACATCGATGCTATTGTTCTCAACGGCAATGTCACCTGAAATAAAAATGAGATAAATCTAATGTTCTGGTTTGAAGTGCAAGGTAATTATTACATAGTAACTATTTTGCTAAAACGTATTTAAAGGTGACTTTAAAAAGCAAAATAATACTGACCTCCGGAATGTCACTGGGTAGCTCTGCATTTGGAGAGGAAAGAATAGCATTTCGAGGTATCCAATCTTTGATGGTGCCAAACTCAGTGCCAACTTGATATAATTCGTTCTTTTTGAACAAAACCTTTCCAACCAGGTTTTTATTGTCCAAAGGTCAACTTTTGGGACTTCAACTAATACAGTTGAACCAGTACTGATATCTTTAAATTTCTTAGACGACGTAGAAAGCATTTTATCTGCCGCTCTTTTTAGATTTATGTGTGATTCTGTTCTTTCTTGTAAGATTTTACGTTCATTCAAACATAAATTGCAAAGCAATTGCGATCCATAGCCCTCCATTTCTTTAGGTGCAACTCCACATATGGCGTGAACATTTTGTTTGCAATCTGTACATGTATGGGCTCCAGATGATTCTGTATTGCATACGTGACACATATAATAATTTGGTCCTTCAATTATTACACCAATATCACCTACAGAAGTGAAGAAGAAGAAGATTTATCCGTAATCACAGGTAAATTCGCATGTAAAGCGGGAAGCAGTTCGGGATCGTTTGCAATGTTAATTTGTTCTTTTATTATTAATTCATAACTTGTTTTTGTTCCTTCTTGTCCATTTGTCAGAGTGTCAACGTTTGTAAAATTTATTGTATTATTTTCGTTTTCCGCTTGATATATTTCTGAATTTTTTTCTTTGTTGTTATTCATCTCTTCAAGCAATTTTTCTACATATTCTTCATTTTCTAATTTGGATATTATGTTTTTAGACAGGTAAGTAGATGAGAGTCCGATTTTTGGATCCTCACCAAACAAGGCTTTATACGGAGTTCGACCTATTGTTGAATGGTAGGATGAATTTTTCTGGAACTGAACGAAATAGCACCCAATGGACCAATTAGTAGATTTGTTGTCTGTCATCCATGCTCGAATCATATTTTTTACGTCTTGATTTGATCGTTCTATACTTCCTTGGCTTTGCGGATATCTTGGTCTTCCATTAACTATTTTACAAGCAGGCCACAAACTCACAATTTCTTTCAGCACAGATGCTGTGAACTCGCGTCCATTATCACTTTGGAGGATGTGAGGACAGCTAACTTCCAAAAAAATTTTAAGCATCTCATTGGCCACTTCTTTTTCTTGTTTGGTTTTAAGTGGTCGCAAAAAACAGAATTTTGTTAAATGATCCTGATATTGTAATAACCATTCATACTCTTGATCTGGAGATGTTTGGAAGTCCACCAAATCCATTTGTCCCCGTCGATTGAAGTCGTCCGAAACCAACGGTTTTACGACTATTCCTTTTTTTGGAAATTTTTTTCTTGAACGGCATGTTTTACACAAATTCAGAAATATTGAGAACGCAAATATTGGCACCACATATTTATCTTTCAAGGCGTGAACAATTTTGTCTCGACGTCCATGCCCAGTGGCAATATGTGCGTCAAATATCTTTTCATAATACTCTTCCGTTGGAATTATTTGCACTTCAGGATCCGAGATATTCTTTCTTTTCACTATCAAAACTTTCTGGTTGCCAATATTCATTGTATCGTACTTTCTTGCATGATGGTAATGCTTATTTGTTAGCCGCCTACCTTGAGATTTTATGATGCTGTACTCATCTAACAATTTTATTATACTTTGTATTCTTTGATTTGCACATTCAATTTTTTTACTATTTTCACTATGCCCACTGTAATATTTTTGCAACTCTATGGTAAATTCGTTTGGATTAAGAATGTCTGTTTTGTCTGAGGTATTTTGTGGACCAGGCTCAATTTCCGACATGGCAAATATTATTTAATGTGATCACTTAAGTTCACAAGCATCAAACACTAATTCGTTGATTTGTCATTCAAACTACTTTTCTTGGGTTTTCAAGACAAAATCAATTTATAATCACGAAAACATAGTTGTTTACATTCGACGACTAACGAAATAACAAAGAAATATGGCGTGTGGCCGGGGTGGCGGGGGCACATACCGTTCAACCAATCAGAGCGCGAGTTGCATTCCGTCCTACGCCGATTCACAATTTGACCGCTTCCCATCGGTAGATTACAATCAAGCGAAAAATGATGCGTTAAATTGCAATCATAATGATATGGTTCACAATCTATCGATAGTTTACAATCTTACTAGATAGATTGTAATATAACGATGTTTACAATCTTACGGTGACACATACATACGACATCATAGTAGTTGGGTTGGGATGCGCCGGTGTCTCTGCAGAAAGCTGGGAAGAAAGTTCTTGCACTCGAAGCCATGGACAGGATCGGTGGTCGAGTTCGGACTGTGCCCTTTGGTGATGGCGTTGTTGAAGTTGGTTCAGAATGGTAATTCACGAGCCAATCTTAAAATTAAAAAAAAAACTACAGTTTTAAGTCTTAATGAGTCAGAATATAGATATATATATAGATATATATATAATAGTCAGAATATATATATTCTGACTATTCTATCTATTAGGTTCTTAGGTTTAATTTATGTAATAAATAATGTTCCTATATAGATATATATATATATATATATAATAGTCAGAATATATATATTCTGACTATTCTATCTATTTATTTTACGAAGTTTAAACTTGAACTTCAACAGAATTTAGATATTTTTGCAATGGTTTGGTTTACCTTTGATATGTTCAATCAAGGGTAAAGTAATACACATTGAAGGATGAAGGATGTAATCTAATTTCACATTTGAAGCATAAAATAGTTATAATAAATAAAAAATTATAAATCTTAAATAAAAATATAATATTTATTGAAAGTGAGCTATGAGTCGCACTACCTCACCAGAAACCCGTTCAAATTAAATGAATTAATAATTGTTTCGTAAAATGATTTTCTCCGATCCATGTGATGGGTGCTTTCAGGATCCATGGTACAGTGAACAGCAGCCTCTACAGAACTGCTATGCAACACAACATTACAATTGTGCCCCAAGATCCCACTTTCAAGGTGTACCGTCCCAACGGAGACTGATAATGACTAGGGATTACAATTGCTGGATCCAGCATACAGCAATCCAGCTGGATCCAGCGCCTTTTTAAACATGCTGGATCCAGCATACATCTTGATCCAGCGATGCGGATCCGCAAACGTATCAATTTCTATTGTTTAGTTTTGAGTTGCCGCTATTTTCGAATCGGCGCGGCAACGTTGCCGTTCTGTCACCATAGCACGTGCCGCATGAAAGGCAACGCCGCCCGCCCCCTTTCCCCCTTACCAACTGTACCGCTTATGTTTGTTTATTTTACGTTAGTGTACATGAAAAATCCAAAAAAGTATGAAGAAGCAGTAAAAAACCTGGCTATTTTCCATTGCCCAAAAAGAATGCGATGCGGCAGGAGATAAAAACATTGTTAAAACGACTAAATAAACAATATATTGTAGAGCCGATGCAAGAAGATACCATGGAGATAGAAGAAGATCGTGTAGATGATGACGCAGAACCCGTTAAAATGACTTTAGAGCTAGAGCTTGAGATATAACTTAAAAGAGAGAAGGAGAACTTTAATAAACAAAAGCCAAGTGGTCAATTAGATTAGGAAAAGATCCTGAAAAAAGAAATGAGCGTTTATGAGAGCGAAGAAGTGTGAGGTGAACATTTATCTATGGTTTACGAGTATTTAATGACCTTAAAACCGACCTGTGTCGAGGCCGAAAGGGCATTCTCAGCAGCCGGCTACATATGCAGTTCTGTGCGAAGCAGGTTGGGAGATAAGACTATAGATAAAATTTGTTTTCTAAGGTCTTACTTTCAGAGAATTCAAAAAAAGAAGTAGTCTCTTATCGTCAGACTTTAAACTGCTTAATTATTAAGGATTAACGAGCGGAGAGAAGATTATTTCAAAGCTTTTTTTGTTTGATACAAAAATACTATTGAAAATTAAAATAGTGTTATTATTACGGTCCTTTTTTAAAAGAATGTTAATTAAGTTAATTTTAAAAGAATTTGTGAGAGTGATTGCTACTGATTAGCCGTCCTATCATTAAACATAAGCGTAATTAATAAGATAGTGCTTACTTAGAAACATTATCTTAAATGTTATATGAATATACGGTTATATGTCTGTTATTTAAATTTTAATTTTATGTTGATTATGTTGATCTCAAATTATTAAAAAAACCAAAGCAAATTAATATAAGATATCACCAAATGAGTGGAAGATTTCAAAGATTATCGTAAGAAGTACAAATTAATAAAAAAAGTCTTAAAAATGTCGTCTTTTTATTTTCTTTCCACGTTTTGCTGGATCCGCGCTGGATCCAGCTGGATTCGGGTCAATCCAGCAAAAATTCCACTGGATTGAAATCGCCACTGGATTGCAATCCCTAATAATGACTTGTTGAATGACCTCGTGAATTTTTGTTTTGTGATAGTTGGAGAAAAACGTATAAATTTTGATGGTGGCTTGGGAGAATTTATCACAAACAGGTATTTTCTAATACATTGATTACACAATGTATGTCTTAATAAGTTGAATTATTTGTCTAGTCTATGTCTGAGATGCCATATGAATATGGTGTAATGATTGCAGCTCCTTACAAACATTATAAAAAACAAAAATCTTAGCAATTGAAAAGAGTGTTCTGCAGTTCTTCTCATACGTTCTACGCTCTTGATTTGAGCACTGGCAGTAAATGTAAAATTAGAAGCATTTAAAATTTATATCTTTTTTGACGTTAATAAGTGTACATTGTGTGTTGAATAAATGATTTTGAATAAATTAAGGTTGCAGACCGCTATGCAACACAATATTAAGTATTGTATGGCGAGTGACTCATAATCTCGACACTTGCCATAGTCAACAGTCCGTTTTGCGGAGTGCATTGCAGTATCGTCCTGGCGAAGGAGGATACCGCTTCAAGGGCGCTGCTCTTGATTTTTTCCAAAACAACAGGCTAACAGCGATTGACATACCAGTCTGCAGTAACTGTCCTTTCGTCTTCTAGTACATCTGTCAGGATATGACGTTTCCGACCAAAGAATGAGGCAATCATCTTTTTTTTTTTCTTCCTTTCTTTACCTTAGTTGGCCGATCCTCGATAGAAAAAACTCACTAAGTCGGCTTTTGTTATGTTCGTATATATCCATCTTTTATCACCTGTGACGATGTCAAATACAGAATTTGAGTCATCGCCATTCAACTTATCTAACGTTTGGCGAAACCAGACCATGCGTAGGTGTTTCTGGTCGTCGGTTAAAGTATAGGGAACCCACCTGGTACCTACGCCAAAATGTTCGTGTAATATTTTTTGAATTTGACTCATACCAATGCCTAGGATTGCCGGTATCTGCTGAAAGGTCACTCTTTTGTCTCCTCTATCATGCATCGCAAAGCACTGATGTTATCTTGAGTAGTCTCTATATTATTATCTTCATAAAGAGATGCTAATCGCAGCCTATTATAGGTTTGTTTTTGAGTAAGCCCACAACGAAAGTCATGATAAATCATTCACCGAAAATTTTCTCGCGTTAGTACCAAGAGTAATAAAGCTGAAATTCAAAAAAATCAAGTTTTCATTAGCGATGTTTATGACTGGCCAGTTCTAAACATTTTCAGTGTAACCCACGTAGATCCCATATATTTCCAGAACGTGTGCCGAAACTTTAGGTCAATTTAAAGACGTTCCGATCTCAAATAGGATGCTTTCTCCACACAAGCTGGTATCCATACATTTTTCCCATTTCAGGCTACTGCTTTACGTAAAATCAAAGTACCCTGATTTGATTAAAGACACAGGTTTCCTAGAAGAGTTTGTAGGGCTAATGAACGCGTATATAAGCGTCCACGAGGCTTCAAATGACTGGAATGAGGTCAATGTTCTGAGTGAGTGCGAGGATTTAAAAGGCCACCAACACATAAGTTGGCACAGATACGGGTACAAGACGATGTTCGAGCTGATGCTAGTAAGTTTATATTATTAATTATGAAAATCTTTTCAAATATATTTATAGGTTTAATGTATACATCACGGGATATGTCACTCGGCTTCCTCTCCCTTTGTTTTGCTAAAACTTCTTTAGATAATGCTTCCCTTATTATACATCGCTCCATCGATCTTTGACTCACCAGTATCAGGTGCCCGAGTGTGAGATCTATATGTTAGTACACGTAGTATACAAGTATTGAAGAGCTAATCTTAATTACCATGCTCGTCTTCATCTTTTTCATGACTTCTTTTAGCGCCCAAAAACTCATCCATGATTTTGCTATTCTTATGAGTATTTACAAAGACTTATCTAAAATAAATTCCAGAATACATACAACAACGGACCGGGCTTACCACACCTAGATATAAAACTGAACACGGAGGTATTGCAAATAATATGGCCAAAAGATGGCGCTGATGTAAGAGTCGTTTGTGCAGATGGCAGCACATACACATCCCGACACGTTATTGTTACGGTCTCATTAGGTGTTTTGAAAGAACGGTAAGTCGTAGTTTCACGGGAAGGTCCAAGGTTTCCCTGCAGCTTTGATAAGGCAGCTAATCCCCGGTCACATAATATGGTCAAGTGTTGCGCAGACATGAGTGCACTCCATTCCACGAGGACACTTTTTCTTATTCATCTGAAGCACTGGTTAGTGGGCTTCCAACTTCCTAACATAAGGCTAATATTGAATTATTTTCAGACATAATTATTAGCAATTTCTGTTATTGAATTACTACGCCATTTTAGATATAATACATTATTCAAGCCGGGGTTGCCGCGGGAGAAAGTAGATGCCATAGAGAAGACATCTATAGGCACGGCTAGCAAAATAATTTTCAAATTTGACAAGGCTTGGTGGCAAGGACTAGAGACATATCACGGTTTCATATGGAAAGCTGAGGATATAGCAAAACTACCAAATGAGGATTATTGGATGACAAAGATTTTTGGAGCTAGCAAACCCATGGGATCCACAAATACGTTATCTTTGTGGGCTAGTAGGGAAGTGGGGATATTGGTATTAATCTTTTCAATGATAATATAATTGTTTCACTTATTATTAATATCGATAGATCTTCTGTAACAACCCCTTCATTTTACTGTATTAGGACTAGGTTTAAAAGAAATCAACCATTTTAGAGATAACGGATAGTTATATAAAAATTAGTTGAAAAGGCACTCAATTTAAATTGTCTCAACGTGATTCTAAATAAAGAATCTTTAGGATCATTTTTAGCAATTTAAAAAAAAACAATATTAACATAACTACTTAATGTTTTAAAATAAAGAAATGAAATAAAACAAATGTTTAAATATGTTTCTTGTAATCCAGTTAGTAAAAATGCCAGAGGACATTGTAAAGCGAAAATGCATGGAGCTTTTGAGTTCATGGGAAAATGTTATGATATACCGGAGCCGACTGGAATGTTAAGGTGCGTCTAAATGTAAAAATGTATCGCTAAATGAGTCCTTTCCGACAACGGCTCCAATACATTTTCAAACAAACAAACACGAACACAAAATCAAAAAACGACAAAAAAAGAAATATACATTGAATGCTTCTAATTTTACATTTACTGCCAGTTCCGAAATCAAGGGCGTAGAACGGAAGAGAAGAACTGGTAATAAGCTCTCCGCCACTCTTTTTAATCGCAAGTTTTTTCTTTTACGCAACGTTTATTAGGAGCTGCAATCATTACACCATGTATATGACATGTTGATTAATAAAGAATAATAAAATAAATTAAAAACAAAGATTTATCCTCTATCAGCAAGAGAACTCATGGGAACAGCACGCAAATATATTTAATGTGACAACCATTCTTTTTTAGCGTTTATATTCTACAATATAGAAATTCTAACTTTTCAGATCCACATGGAACTCAAACCCCTTCACCCGTGGTAACAAAACGCGAATAATCAAAGATTGCTTGCGCAGCCATTACTTGATACAGTCGGAGTTCCTCGCGTTTTATTCGCGGGAGAGGCCACAGATTCCCTTCACTTCTCAACAGTGCACGGCGCTGTCGATTCAGGGTACAGGGAAGCTATGAGACTTATAAACAATAGTAAATTGTAAAAATAAGAAATATGTATTAAAGAGTTTTTATTTAAATAATACAGAGTCCAAGTTAATCCCAAGTCAATGCCTTGGTTGCAAATCGGGTTTGAATGATACTCCGCGTCGATTGCAAGCTAGTACTGTCCTGGCTTGCTGACCTGGTTGAAACATGCTAGTTCTGTTTACATGAGGCTTGGATTATTTTAAGCAGTGACTGAGGTGATTCACGTCCAAAATGAGTTGCATGCGAAAAAGCTATTCAACTGAATGACTTACTTTGAAAACTGTGTCGATTCGCACTAGACTAACTAGAAGATGAGTTACCAAAACTGTCTCTCTATCTTTAATTCGACACAATTTTTTTGAAGTGCTAAATCACGTTTAGATTTGTCTTTAAACTTGGAAGGTTGGAATTCCACAGACATTCATGGTCACGGTACAGTTGTACAAACTTTAAATTAATATCCTACTTAGTTTGGATATCTTAAAATCTCAAAAACACGTCGCAGCAACAAACTGCTCCTAGCCTACTGAAAACTAGCTTCGCCGGCCACATGAAGCTAGTACACAAGCCAGAATAATAAAATCAGTGGTGGATGGCGCTTCTATCCTAAGAAATAGAACTTCTTCCTATTAAAAACTATCCTGGCTTCTAAACTAGCTTACTAGCTTAGAAATGAAGCTAGTGTTGTCTACACGAAGCCAGATGTACCAGCTTGCTATTTTACTAACATTAGCTTGATATCCTAGCTTGAAAAGCTAGCCTCGTGTAACTCGGGCATAACCGCTGATAGTCCATTGATATGGCTTGACGGAAAATGGCAAATTCTATGGCTTGGTAACAACATATGGCCAAAATTCCTTAGGAAACCATTGCTTAAATGTTTTTATGTGTGATTAAATGCATACACAATTAAAGGAATAAGGAAAATTTATATTCTCAGAGTATTCGTAATATTGATAAAATTCGAAAATCAATTACATTTTGTTAAACATTAATTCCAAGGTAACGTTTTTCAACAAATTCTAATTGTAATAGTGCTTTATATAGTACACATCGAAATATAACATTTTAATTAAAATATTTAATAAGATTCTTTATTGTTTTTTTTTATAGAACAGGGTGCAAACGGGCAGGAGGCTCACATGATGTTATCTGATACCGCCGCCCATGGACACTCTCAATGCCAGAGGGCTCGCGAGTGCGTTGCCGGCCTTTTAAGAATTGGTACGCTCTTTTCTTGAAGGACCCTAAGTCGAATTGGTTCGGAAAACTTCAGTCGGCAGCTGAAGTATTTCCGAATACATATTATAACTTCCATTGAATTTTGGTTTACGGTGCCAATAGTAGTGTATGTAGACAGAAAACTATGCCCTAATGCTTAAATAAAGATAGGCAAGGCATGTAGCAAGACTCTCTGACGATTGATGGACCATAAGGGCAGTGGCGTTGGGTGGCACCCGGTGCAGAAGTTGGTAATGTCACCCCTCCGAAAGTAAAAACAATTTAAATTTTATATGATAAAGGACATGGATCATTAAAAGATCGCGAGTACGGGAATAGTTCCCTATCATTTAATTCCAAAAGAAAAGTGTTAATTATAAAAAATATAAATAAACTTGTTCAGACTGAGAACTCCAAGTTTTATATTAGCTCTGTCATATATCTAACCGAAACAGTTAAAGCAGGCCAGAACTCTTCGCTTTCTCTCAGCAGAGCATACCTGATTGTTTGGTTGACAAATCCATTTTATGAAATAGTCACGCCATGACCATGCCAACGCTTGGAAAAACATTGATAGCGCGTTACAAAATGCCAAATTTATTAATTAAAAATAAATATCATAGAGAGAATTCTGTAGCCATTATCTTCGTAAATATACAATTTTTTGATATAAAATATAGAAATAAAATAGATACGTCTATAATTTTTATGGAGAAAATATTATCGAATTCGATAAAAGAGGTTGTCAACAAGGCATATTTTTAGATCTTTCTGGAAAACGAAACAAAGTAGAAATTTAAAATTCTGTTTTGTTTAGCTGTGTATATATTGAGCCATAATTTGTATTTCGATTCGCTATAATGATAATTATTTATTTATTTATAGCCTTATATCAGAATCAATATATCAATATTGTTTTTGTTGATCTACGATAACTGATTCTGTGTGCCCACGGGCAAAGGCCTCCCCCATTTTTTTGTGTTATAATTTAAATTTGAAAGGACATGACAATCTTTGAATGAAATGGCACTATTGGTAAGTATATAGTCGATCTCATTTTTAAAGCGCCCGGGGGATGACCATGTCCATCTTTTGTTTTGTTTTTTCTTGTGAATTTAAGAAAATTAAATTAAATTCTTAAATTCACTATAATGATAATAGTGCATTTTAATTTATGGTTCCATCCGGGATTTATACCCAGATTTGAGACCACATGATCTATTGTTAAATACACAAAACCGGAATACCAAGTTTACAATTATTTTTTTAATTGCATCTATAAACCCTAACAGAAGACATCGTGAACATAAATATATAATAGAAAATTCTTGAGATTTTTTTATTTTACTAAATCAAACGAGAAACTTCAATTATATATTTGATACGTATGTACTCATTTAAATGCTAATTGACATGAATTTTTATCTAATTTAGCTTTATAAGCAATTAATATGACTTATATTAATTGCTTCAAAACGTCATCGTACATGGTATGATGATTTTCACACATTTTATAAAACATGACAATTATAAACAGTGGCAGAGTTGTTGCAGGTTCTGCTCGTCGTTGACTTGAGAAAACCAAAATTCACTCAAACTCCTTCAGGCGTAGTAGTTATTGCTACGACAATTGCTTCATAATACAAAACCCGAATGCTCGAGCATTGCTCACTGAAGTAGGACTGAATGAAGTAGATTTGTACGCTGAAGTAGGATTGTTTGCGAGAGAGGCCACAGACCACATGGAACTGTCGACTCGTGGTACAGGGAAGCTATGAGAATTAACAAATTGGTCTGTACGGCTGTGATGCTTGGACAATAAAAGAAGATACCCGCCGGCACCTAGAAGCATTTGAGATGTGGTGTTTTCGTCACATGATTGGTATAGACTGTATCTACGTCTCTTAACGGGAAAGATCTTAATCGAGTTGGAATCTCGAAAAAACTTATGGAGCACATCAAACAACTCCTCCCTTAAAGGCCTTAAAGTTTCACTTCAAAACTAAAGAGTTTTACATCTTACAAGAAAAATTGAACATTAATAAATTTTTATAATAAATTTATAATAATATACAAACAATGGAAAACTGTAGAAATATATTTTAAGATGACTTCTAAATGGTACATAAAAAAATTAATACAAATCTAAAAATTATTTTATATTATTTGATAGATTATGTGCCACAATACATTTAATACATTACACAATAAAAATATAATTGTACATAAAATACTTAGTTGTCTAAATTAATGAAAAATAACATATTAATTGAAAGTAGGCTTTGAGTCCCACTAACACAGACACCCGCGTAAAAGTGTAAATGAATAAATAATTAATGGGTGCTTTCAGGATCCATGGCACAGCTAACAGCAGCCCCTACAGAACTGCTATGCAACACAACATTTCAATTATGCCCCAAGATCCCACCTTCAAGGTGTATCGATCTGATGGGACGGAGACCGACTATGAATTATTATTGAATGACCTCGTGATTTTTTGCTTTGTAATGGTTGGACAAAAACATATAAAATTTGTTGATGGCTTGGGAGAATTTATTACAAGCAGGTATTTTCTAATTCGTTGATTACACAGACTATATGTCTCAATTAGTTAAATAGTTTGTGTAGTTACTTGCTTGCAAAGATATATTGCTGCGTACGTTTCTTTGCTATATTTAAGTAATATAAAAAAATATGTTTTATCTATACTAATATTATAGAGCAGTGTTGGCCTAGTGGCTTCAGTGTGCTACTCTCATACCTGAGGTCGTAGGTTCGAGCCCATTTGGTGAAAAAAACATCGTGAGGAAACCGACATGTCTTAGACCCAAAAAGTCGACGACGTGTGTCAGGCGCTGGAGGCTGATCACCTACTTGCCTATTAGATTTATACATGATCATGAAACAGATTCAGAAATATAAAATAGTGACAATACACTAGAATAAAGAATTAAGTTTGTTTATAGAAGAGCTGGGAACCCTAACTCAGGTATTTTTTACTTAAAAGAGTTTCCAAATCTTACACCTAGGAATACAAATCTACTTAAAATGAATAAACAATTTTTTTTAATATAATTAAATGCAAAATATATTTGAAATGCCTGTTATATGCCGACACATAACGCTTTCTTAGAATTGATGTTAAAGTTTTAATAAACAAATCCAATTAAGCTTATCAGTTTTATAGGTAGTTTATAGTTTATTTTATAGTTATATAGTATATTATAGTTTTATAATTATATATTGTGTAATTTAAACCTTGCTTTAAGTCACAATGTTAAGATTTAACATTACTAATATTGAACGTATCAGCGTACACAATAGCGAACGTTTTAGTCAGTGAACATTTAAAATTTCAAAAAGTACGTGCAGTGTGTTCTAAAGTTGACGATATATGTAAAAGTAATTCAAGTAGGTAATGTGTGTGCGGTGCGATTCTTTCACGAAAATATGGATTACAAGGATTTTGAAAACACGTGCTATTTGTATATGACCAATATGTGTGATACTCCTGAGCATGGTATGATGAACTAATGTTAATACTTTGAAGGTTTATCCTGCAAACTTACAAAAAACAACGCGGTAAACCTATCTTTAGGTGTTTGAATAATTAAATGATAAACAACATTTTTTTAATTAAAAAATACAACAAAAATCTATTTATAGACAATGTTTTATTACTTTGTTGACCTATCAGAATCTAAAGCGTATTATTGCATTAGTTCTATCGTCTACTACTCAGTAAACAAATGGTTTAAACTAAATACAGCATTTGTGCTTAGTACTGCACTCTGTTCTAGCTTATTATTAAAACCGCATATTAATTTGTTACACATACATTATCCTTACAGACTATTAAATAAAATATAATAATGTACATAAATAATATTAAACACAATATACACAATATACACAATATCTCTACGGTGAATTCAGCCTGCGAACATACAAATACCTCGATAGTGTCAGAGACATCATTCAGTAGGGGCAACGCTGGATAACAAGGATCTGTGCAACAGACTGGTTCTTAACCTTGGTATCGGAAACAACCTAGGCCTTCGCCGTCTTACATATCCCATAGGAACTAAGAAACCCAGTTTGTAATCAGTTAGTATTACTACATATACTACTCCATATTAGTCTACTATTTGCTATAATCATGTTTTAGAATACGCCATCGTTGTATCTGGGTCATGTAACGAGTTCTTAAAGACTCGTAAAAGTAGTGTCCTGGCCGCCCCAATAGTTAAAAAGGCAGAACAAAACTCAACCAGCAAGTTTAAATCTAATACCACCCAAACTCGAAAGGCTTTGAAACGTGAGTAGTAACAACTGTTTGTGTTCATTAAGGCTCTATCCCCGTACGAATTGCTGTGTTGCAGTTACCAACAGCGAGATTCCATTCAAAAAAAAAAAAAGATAAAATATATTGGTTAATTTTCCAAATCATGTTCCGTATCAACATTCATCATAAGATTAATTCAAAGTGACACAAATTCGCTATTTTTGGATTTTTTTCTATCGAGGAAGAGGGACTAGGAGCACGCACTCTCATTCTCGTGGGAACAACACGCAAATATATTAGACGAATTCAAGTACGACCCGATTAAATAATTTAATATTCATGGCCGCCGCGCGTAGCCGTAGCCGTAACAATATCTATTCCGTTCCAAGTTTCAAGTATGCAAGCATAATCTGTAGACATGGTAACCCTAACATAATTCAGAAATTTTCGTGATTCATTTGTCATTATTATTTTTATTTATTCTACCTTCACCGTGCACTTGGTTTGGCAGTCGGCCCTCAGAGAACAGTAGACGGTGCACATTGGTAAAAACTCTGTGATCCGGATAGCGATCTGCATTAGGGTATCTCTCGCGATACCGTCTAGCGGCTTCACTGGCATTACATAAACATTCCCCATAAATGAGGTGCATGTTAGCATGTTCCTGTGTAGTGTACGTAGCCATGGTATGGTACAAATACACAATAACACGTAAGTCCAGGGAAAAGTAAAGGTCGTCGTAGATCACAAATGTAAAATCCAAATTACAAGCAAACAAGTCCGTAAACGAAGCCAAAGTAGTTAGAACACAAAATAACACCAGCGAATACGAAAAGATACGTAGTAAACGAAAGAGCGTTGCGTACTGACCTGTAGTGCGTGTGTCAATAGCAATAGCCAATAAGTAGCGTCACTATCTGTCTCCCTCACACTTTACGCCATCTTATTTGAACCACGTTGTGGTTATTAGGAACGCTTTGGGTACACTAGAATCGTTTTTTGTAAATCCAGAGAAATTTTTAAAAACAGATTTTGCTTAACAAAAAACTTTTTTATGGCCGATCTAAGAAATAATGAAGTAAGTGTTATACCACGTTACAATCCTTATTAAATGCGCGAACTTTTAAAGCTGCTTGCCAAACTGGACTAGTACATTTTTTTTTCAGAACGATCAGTTGAACTAGTGCGAAAAATTAATTTTGAAAACTTGGTACGGTATAAAATGACATTTTCCTACAAGTTGGAGTGGAGTGATCGGCACAGGGTTTAGGATCATAGGTTACATAAAGCACTATTCGGGATGACGTAAGAGAAAAAAATTGGCAAAAAGTAAATATTTGTAACAACAGGAATGAAAAACTGTCACATGGTGTACATTTTCTGGAATAAAAGGAAAATTTCCATAACTTCAAAAATACATGACTTAATTTTTTTTTTAATTTTTCTGATAACTGGTGTGGAACCTACCTATGAGAAAATTTCGACTTGACGTCGACTTTTGGGACAGAAAATACAGGCTGTATTTTTAATATCGTAACATAATTTACGTGAATATAAGTAAATTTAACTTTTATTTTTTATCAGTCCAGGAATTTTAGCTTGATTATTATAAATTGTTAAATATAAAAACAATCATTCAAAATGCAGTACGTTCTATAATATTAGACAAGAGATTTATTTCTAGAACTTCAATGTCTTAAAAATTCATGGGCATGAATATGGCAGAAAAATAATTTCATGTTTTCGAGTTCCGACGAATTGTCCATGTTAAAACATGCTTTTCATGCTTGTCCTACTTCTTCTCTCCACTACTGGAGGCTGGCTCTTCATGTCGGAAGAACGGGAAGCTACCGTCATAATACTCCCTAGTTTGATCAGCTCTCATCTATTCATGGATAGCTCCAATATTTTTTCTTAGAACAATAAATATTTGTATTTCAGAAAAATGGCGCTTTCAAATGTAACATTTGTACTCAATACTGTCCGAGTGCGGTCTCCTTAAGAGGGCATATGAAATCACATACAACTAAGTAAGTCGATATTTAACACTAATTAGTACTATTTACGTTTGTCAAATACGTTTTTTTGGCATATAAGAGCGTGCGTGCGCCTCTGAGGTCGCAGTTCCGATGTCGTATTGTTTATTTTCCAATATTCCAGTTCTGGTACTTATAAACGATAGAGGACAAATCTTTATTTTTTATTTATTTTATTATTATTTATTACTTAAGATGTCATGTGGAACATGGTGTAATGGTAGTATTGGAAATATTTTGTCCCGCCCAAGAGACAAACCTAAAAATCATGGCTGACCAAAACTAAAAAAAAAAAAAAAGAAAAAGTTTGTACTCTATTCCCACTAAACAGGGCGTGCGGAGCCGAAAGCACTCACAGCCGAACTGATATCTCTAACCGTTTAAAAGTTAGCTTTCGCAAAACCGTAGCTCATTAACTTATCACCACCTTATCAGCTCCTATTTCCTGCACGAAATTCCCAGTCATTATCTAATGAATGCCTCAGTACTAATGCATCGCGTTATCTACTTTCCTACATTCACTAACCCAACCTATGGCTTTAAATGAAAAATAATAAATATATATTTAAAGTAACCTAACGTACGGGTCTAAACAAATTATAATAAATATACCTAACCTTTAACACCACTACCTATAAATATAATTAGATGTAAGGGTTACATGGTAAAATAAAACATTTTTATTCCAGGTATTATTTTTTATTTATATGTTCATTATATTTTTATACAAATTTACTAGCACCATATGACCACTGAGTCACATGTGAAATTTCTAAGGAAGTCTTCTAATCTCATCCCCCTGAACTTGTAATATAAATATACCAAACAGTACTCTCCACACACCGCTGATAGATAATCTTGAACCGTAACGCTATTGTACCTCCACATGCAAGAATTCCTCCTTAAAAACCCTTCTATTGCCTCAATAGGTTTACGTCCAAATGAATCAAAATATTCACCAACTCTTTCGACGCTTATATGTACAGCCACCCAATGAGACCCCGGCTGTGAATCAGGGTCAAGATTGCATATTATAAATGCAGGCACCTGAGCATAAATTGGCAATCGATTTGAAGGATATACGTTGCTTTGGAGGCTGGGATGTATCATACGAAGACTCATTTGCACTTCTAGTGTGTTCATACTTTAATACGCGTTTACTCCGCTACTCTTTTGCTCTTTAACTGACTACATTTCTAACTATCAATTCATATATGTACCAATGAATTCATTTAAACCCACATAATATGATCTCAACAGAAGTAATGAGTCTTTTTATTAAACAAGTAATGAGGTAAATAAAAACCATGTCATATTCGTTTAGGTTATATTTTATTATTCTTAATATCATAATTACATAAGTGATTGCTTAACTACTATAATCCACACATACATTTCTGTTCTTATCTATTTCTATAATATTTGAAAACTCTGCGTAAACTACACAGTTAATAGTTTCAGTCAATGGGCTCTCGAATCTTACTTCCATTCTTACACTACCATGGCGAACAAGATTCCAATGCACATTAGAGTTAGCCGACAAGTCAGGTGTTAAATCAAAAGCTAGTAAACAGTATCCATTTGAATATTGCTCCCTCGATATTCCATTACCTTCGTTAAGAAAATGTATACCGGTGCCTGAGTACAGGGTGTGGTATGCGCTCGTAAATACATCGTTTGGAAATGATGGTTGTAACGATTTTGAAGGTATCTGTTGACCATCTATATATAGGCTAAATGAGCAAATACCAAAATTTTCAAAGTTGAAAGGATTTTTAACATAACTACCGTTGAATGCTGTATTATTCACAAAACCTATAATACATCTCTTAGGAACCTGCCCTAAAAATATATTGTCCAGTGTTTTACCCTGCACACCAGACGGTATGGTCAGGACTTTCACTTCACCTCTTGTTATAGGATATTTAGCTGTAGTAGTGGCAAGAACCTTTTGATGGGCTATTAGTATTGATGGATTAATTTTTGCTCTGCGTATTATTAAAGTTGCATCTGTGATACAGACTTTGTACTTATTATCCGCATTCTGTGACATGAGGTTAAATGTTTCTCTCGATCTCACTAATTTTATAGATAATTCGACCCCGTTAATGAGGAATTTATCTTGATTGAATATATCCCCATGTAAATGCCCAATCATTTCAACATCCTTACCATCCTTTGAAAGTTGTTGTCTTTTGTAAAAGCCCTTGTTTGCCTCATTAGTTTCATTCATTTTTCCAGCTGTATCCTCGTACCATAAACCACAATATGTCAAATGTGATTTTTTGGCGGATGATGAATAATTTAATAGAGTTTCTATGAAAGCACGATATGCATAAGTATTATTTGGGGGTGACACAAGTTTTTGGTTTAGGTAAACATCCAATTGGTTAAATAAAGAATGTAACCAATTATTGACTTGTGCCACTACATTAGCTGCATTAACTACAGAACCGTCTTGATTTTTAATTTGAGCCTTGAGATGGAGTAGTGTATGCGAAAGGTCTATGTAGTCATCTCCAGTACCAGGTACTTGAAATTCGATGGGTCCATCATCACTTAATGAAGAAATTGGTTTGTAGTGTATCCAGTGTCCATATTCGATACTTGTTTGTGTGGAAGGAAGAGCAAACAGATCCAATTCAGATTTAACGCACTCACATGAATGATTATGAATAAATGACATTATGATTAGTTTGAAAATATATCCATATAGCCACAACATCTGACAAAAGCCCAATTCCGCCGTTAAGTGCTTCTTTTCCAATCACCTTAGCACCACTAGTGAGTAAAGGTAGCACACTTCGAAATAACCCCCCAAGAAAACTGCCGATACCATGACCACGTTGATGTAAGGCTCCTTTGTAGATTACATTTATACTAGACCCAGCTTGTTTCGAATAATAATGTTCATAAGGACATATAAATGTATCTTGAGGTGTATACATTTTAGAAAGGAAATATAGTTTATATTTTTTTTAAATGAAGTTTCACACACGATGTTCCGTATTGAAATGGTACCGCATTTCCCGTGGTTGTTCTTATATCTATCTCAATAACATCAAATTCTCTTCTCATTACCGGCAAATAATGTGGTGGTGAAAATATATGCATTTTATTTGAACCATATATGTATTTAGCAGGATCTAAGGGTATAATTCTCAATAGGGGTGTCATTACATCACCAACAATTTGTGGTTCTATAATATCACAATACACAAATAATTGTGATGGTAACCCCAAATGTAGATTAGCAGGGCGTTTACCGATATTATGATTAACTAAATTGGTATCTGGCTCAAATCCAAGTTGAAAGCTCAAATTAGGTGATAGAGATAATGAAATTATTGATGGATCCTTTACTGCAGCAGAGACAAACTTTGTCACGGTGTCCTGGCGAAAACTAACTTTCTCTTTCGAATTTAAAGCTAGAAGAATATTTTGTATATTATCATAGTTGGTGGCTGGTATATGGTTCTTATACATCAGTGTGGTCTCTTCGTTATTGATGGTAGTTTTTTTACTTATGTACATAATATTTTCATGTTCTTGCACGGAAAACATAGTAGAAGGATATTGAAACTCAACTATACCTACCATCCATTCTCCTTCTAATGTAATGGCTTTAGGTAGTTTAGTAGAAAAATTTGATGTCATATTTCCCGGAAAATATTGTGTAGAACTATTGCTGAGTAAAGTTAAATAAAAACTTTCCTTCATTGCAGATTTTTAATATTCGATAGTAAGACCCAAGAATTAAACTTGTTAGGATATCCTTTCCATTTAACTAATACTTCCTTTCTAATACCGCTTTTACGTGATCTGATGATTTTATCAATTTTAAATTCTGAAGTGGGGGAAAAAGTTATTTTTTGTAGCTCTTTCTCATAAAAAGTTCCTGTTATTGATTCATTGTCTAAATCGTTTAAAGTGTATACAACCCACGGGGAACGATCTATAATCGAAGTAATGATAAAAATTTCATTACTCCAATTACTTTCATAACCTTTTTGAAATACATGTTTGTATTTTGTAATTCTTACATAGTCACCAACGTTAAACTTAGGTACTTTGTTTAAACTTGAAATATAAGTCTTTTCATCATAATATAAATTCCGCCAAACTTCCATTATGTTTTCCATTTTAACATCACATGGTCTCATCTTGATACTAGAGTGTAAACTGTGATTATAAGAACTAACCAAATCTTGTAAAATATCTGTATAGCGATAAGTATTCTTATGTGTAAAATAACGCCACATTTTCATTTTCAATGTTCTCTGAAATCGTTCTACTATACTTGCTTTTATATCTGGATTATTTGTAGTGTAATAATTTATATTTTTACTTTTTAAATAAGTTTTGACATCCTTAGATACAAATTCCGTGCCCTTATCTGATTGAATATGTCTAGGAACAGTTTTAGCTTCATCAAAGATGCTAGTAAAACACGTTTTTATTGTGTATGAATCCTTCTTTTTCATTGCTCTAACATAAGCATACTTACTAAAGGCGTCAATAACACACAAAATATATTTATATCCATCATTATATGCCACAATTCATTAATATTTGATAAAATATATTTATTACGCGGGAATTTTTTTACAACCGGTTTATGTAATGTATATGTTTCTTGAGACTGCAACCATTTCAAAACATCACTTTTTGAGATTTTTCCATTCATTGCCTTTGTTAACTTATTGACACTGCTGTAACCGGCTGGATGTGAAATATCATAATAGATGCGATGTAACTCTAATACGGGGTCCATTTCTCCCAATCACTTTTGTTTCTCAATTTTTTTGATGTATTTAGATTGAGTTGGCGTTGAAGAAACCTCAGTTTGTGGTTCTTGAATCAATGTTTTATCTATACTTTTAAGGTTAGATATATATTTGATTCTTTTCAGATTACCAATGTATGTTAGTGGGGTATTTATATCATTTAAAAACTTGGCGAATATTTCCCAACCGATTGGATCGGATCTCTTCGAGGGTCTTAAGATGTCATTCACTAAATCTATAATATTACTTCCTGGTATCTCTTGTCCACTAATAACAACTGTTCCATTATTATTCCATTGCAATTGATCTGTTTTATTTAATATTGTATCCATCAATAATTCACCCCTCCTCATATAAGTTTTAGGAATTAATTTTAATATTTCTTTAGGTGGTAACCCATATGCGATGTCTTCACCCGTTGAGGGTTGTTTAACATTTAGCATTTTTTCATTTTCACTAGTAGTTATATTATTGATGTTACGGTTTTCGTTAGTATTATCATTTATTACCTTTTCAGTTATTGTTATTTCTTGAGGTTGACGTTCTTCCTTGGAGTAATGTAAGTATCTTCGTAAAATTTGTAGATAAAGCGCCCATTTTTCGCGATCATCCAATTTACTTGATATAATTTTTTCCATTTCTAAATCCAATCTACTTTGCGGTGTTGCTTTATTTTCATTCTGATGTTTCAGTTTATCAATAAAGTCTTGCTCAACGAGAAGCATTTTTTTTGTGTTCATTGTGATTTATTAAAACAACTTACAAGGGTGCTTAGAATTGTTCCCAAAATTATTGGAAGAAAGGACCCTCCTTTTTGTATTAATATATTTTTCCTGTATTCAAAACTACCTTTACTGATCAGATTACGTAAGATATTTTTAATTTTTTTTAATTTGGTTTTTGTATTCTCTTTTAAAGGTACTTTTCCTTGTAAAACATTGTGAATACATTCACAAATACAGTTAATTTCTTGATTATTACAAGACTTCAGTAATATCCTACGATGTTTGGGCTTTAATTTATGTAAAGCTGATAACAATTCCTTATGCGTTGTTATTCGTTGATACATGGTTCATTACTGACTTAGAGTGGCTGATTACAAAGATATTTATACCTTTTCATAGGAACATATATTGTACAAAAATTACGGGATTCAAATATTTTAGATTTTATGCGGCGAGCATCATCAGTGTTTTGTTTCAAATCAATCATTAAATAACCATGAGCTTCTTTAGTAGCATCGGTATATGAATCTTCGATAAACTTCGTGTCTTCCGGGGAAACTTGTCTAGCTAGAAATCGTATTTGTGTTTTGTCACGGGGATTTTTAAAATAAATAATATAACTTGAATTAAGTGAAATGTCGCGCTGTCCTCTTCCTTGATGAAATAAATTTTGGGTTATGTAAAAAACACTCAAATTTCTATGATGACTGCCTTTTGTAAATATATCAACAACTCGCCCATCAGATTCCCTCATTAAGTCATCTATTATAATCAAATGTGGATTTTTACCATCAAACATATGATATTCCGGTAGGTGGTAATTTACCGGGTATATTATATAGCGGTTGCATTTCATCATAACACCATGTAATTTCCAAAAAAATCTCATTACATATACTATTTTTATGCTTAATGAAATTTGCAACAAAGTTAGATTTTCCACACCCACTCGGTCCTGCTACGATGGCAGCAAAGGGATGAATAAAATGAATCATTATTTTTTGACTTCTGTCTTCATCAGGGAAAGGAGTAAAACTAAGTTGATATTTTAAAAATAGTTGATATTTATATGGTATATACAGAAAAATGTAAGTGTAATATCACAATATTAATGTATACGTATATACATAATACATGTAAAATAAAAATTATTGATTATGAATTTATTAATGATTAACTTAATTACATACAAAAAAATGTGTAATGACCTATAGGTAACTTATCGATTTTGTTTGGTAAAATATACCACTTGTATCCATGCCTATCAGTAAAATGTGCGTAAGAAATACAAAGGGCACTCTAAAACCCTTTGCAATCTTAATGGACAATGCATTCTTTAAAACATTTTTGAAATAGATAAGAACAGAAATGTATGTGTGGATTATAGTAGTTAAGCAATCACTTATGTAATTATGATATTAAGAATAATAAAATATAACCTAAACGAATATGACATGGTTTTTATTTACCTCATTACTTGTTTAATAAAAAGACTCATTACTTCTGTTGAGATCATATTATGTGGGTTTAAATGAATTCATTGGTACATATATGAATTGATAGTTAGAAATGTAGTCAGTTAAAGAGCAAAAGAGTAGCGGAGTAAACGCGTATTAAAGTATGAACACACTAGAAGTGCAAATGAGTCTTCGTATGATACATCCCAGCCTCCAAAGCAACGTATATCCTTCAAATCGATTGCCAATTTATGCTCAGGTGCCTGCATTTATAATATGCAATCTTGACCCTGATTCACAGCCGGGGTCTCATTGGGTGGCTGTACATATAAGCGTCGAAAGAGTTGGTGAATATTTTGATTCATTTGGACGTAAACCTATTGAGGCAATAGAAGGGTTTTTAAGGAGGAATTCTTGCATGTGGAGGTACAATAGCGTTACGGTTCAAGATTATCTATCAGCGGTGTGTGGAGAGTACTGTTTGGTATATTTATATTACAAGTTCAGGGGGATGAGATTAGAAGACTTCCTTAGAAATTTCACATGTGACTCAGTGGTCATATGGTGCTAGTAAATTTGTATAAAAATATAATGAACATATAAATAAAAAATAATACCTGGAATAAAAATGTTTTATTTTACCATGTAACCCTTACATCTAATTATATTTATAGGTAGTGGTGTTAAAGGTTAGGTATATTTATTATAATTTGTTTAGACCCGTACGTTAGGTTACTTTAAATATATATTTATTATTTTTCATTTAAAGCCATAGGTTGGGTTAGTGAATGTAGGAAAGTAGATAACGCGATGCATTAGTACTGAGGCATTCATTAGATAATGACTGGGAATTTCGTGCAGGAAATAGGAGCTGATAAGGTGGTGATAAGTTAATGAGCTACGGTTTTGCGAAAGCTAACTTTTAAACGGTTAGAGATATCAGTTCGGCTGTGAGTGCTTTCGGCTCCGCACGCCCTGTTTAGTGGGAATAGAGTACAAACTTTTTCTTTTTTTTTTTTTTTAGTTTTGGTCAGCCATGATTTTTAGGTTTGTCCCTTGGGCGGGACAAAATATTTCCGGGTTCTGCCTTTGAGGCAGTACCCGGAAATACCAACTACTAATGGTTGCAGCTCCTTACAAACGTTGTGTAAAAGAAAAAACTTGGCGATTAAAAAGAGTGGCGGAGAGTTTATTGCTTGATCTTCTCTTCCGTTCTACGCCCTTGATTTGAGAACTGGCAGTAAATGTAAAATTAGAAGAATTTAATGTATAATATTTCTTTTTTGACGCATAAGTGTACATTGTATTACCTACATGAATAAATGATTTTTGAATTGAATTGATAATATCTTCGTAATTATACTCGAGCTTTGTCCTCGAGATTAGCATAGAACATATGTAGTAACACATATCGTGTTGCCATTCCGCACTTTGGTTGAGGGTAGATAAGACAACTATTTTAACATTTTCGCTCATTTTTTAAAATGAAGGTAATGTTGAAATGTTCCTGTTCTTTGCCTGCCCTACCGACGATCGTCATTCACATTTTAGTGCTCCGCCACTTCGCACATTTATTTCGTTGTGCAGCGCAGCGCATTTTTTCCTAATAAAATTTCAAGATGAGTAAGCGTAAACTCAAGTATAACGATTTTGACAATTTATGGAAAAAATTGAAAGATTTTGAAAATGAAATTACGCGTGCACAAGCACAACGTACTCGACATCTACAAGATCGAGGTGATACAAGATTGGAAGACATGCCGCTGATGCCACGAAGCAGATCACCCTCAGAGTCGCACAGCTCGTCACGTTCCAGCTCCGTCGCGTCGTCTTCGTCCTCGTCCTCGTCCTCCCGCTCGAGCCGCTCACAACGTGGCGGCGAGACACCATCGACGCGCTCGAGGTCGGCCGGCTTGCAGCCGCCCCATATACCGTCGCAGGAGCCGTCAAGATACGAAGGTTGGTTTGGTTATGTACCTACTTACATCGACCGACGTTTCTTTTTCATGTTCGTTATAAATCAATTCTGCGGGTAACCTCTGGGGTTATCACTTAATTGAAGAACATGTTACTAACCTACAATCTGTTGGTACTTTTCACGTAAATATTTAGTGCTGCGTCTTTGGGATTACCACTTCACTAATTACGTGATTTTAGGTATGGTAGATGTGTTGCGGGCCGTCTCTGGGATTGCCACTCACAATAAATTAGTAATGCGGATCGCTTTTGGGGTTATCACTTTACTAATACCTACCTACCTACCTATGTACTACCGGTACTGACGTGCGCAAACTGCCACAATAAATTGGTAATGCGGATCGCTTTTGGGGTTATCACTTTACCAATGCGTACCTATTATCTAGTACCACTATTGGCTATATTATATTACATCTACATAAGTAGATGTGTGCAAATTGCTACACAGTAAATGTAGTAATGCGGGTCGCCTCTCTTTACCCTATAATTTACCTGTGTAGACCTGTACACATGGGTGTATACAGTTGTAATGTATCATTTACCTTGCTATTCCAGATGTGCCCTCAAACGACGGTGAACATAACCAAGAGCGTAACGTAACGGGTAACGCTGCGCCGCCCGCGCCGCTGGAATCAGAGCCACAACAACCACTTGTCGTTAAATTAGATGACGAACTGCTGCAGGTACTGGGAGAGGATCCATCAAAGTCTAATACTCCAGGTAAAGACATACAGTCCGATCTTGCAGTACGCCTTCAACACATAGCTACATCTGGATTGTCTAAAGAAACAAGAAAAGAACTTTTATCTAAATACCTACTGCCAGGGAATTGCACTCTAATCAATGCACCTGATTTGAATGCAGAGGTAAAGGCCGCTATCTCAGACACGGTTTATAAAAGAGACCAAAGTATCAAAACTAGACAGAAACAAACTGCTACAGCTGCTTCTTGTTTAGCTGAGGCACTCACCGTTCTCTTGTCTGCGGAAACAAAAAATATGACCCTTATAAAATTACTTATGGATGCGAACAAGTTGTTATGTGACACCCAATACCAAGACTCAGTCACACGACGAAACTTTATTCTATATAACCTTAAAAAAGATCTAAAAGAACAACTTCAAGCAACAAGGGTGGACAAGTACCTATTCAGTCAGGGATTAGCTGACACTTTGAAAGCGGCGAAAGCCATATCAAAATCTGGCGCAGATTTAAAACAATCTACCAGTACACGACCTACTCAAAAAACGACAAATAAGGGAAAAAAGAATTTAAACTGGCGAGCGCCTCTCCCGAATCACTGGCAGAAAGGGTCATCGAGGATGAAGGAGCCTGCTCGCAGCACGCGGCCCGAGAACTACTACAGGCAGTCGTCGCGTCCAGCGCTGCCACCACCCCCGCCGCCGCTTGCCACGCCGGCTGCTCAGCGCGCGCCACCTCGCGCTCACCGCTAACACCCACACCGGTACTGTCCGCTGGTAGATTATCTAATTTTTATAAACAATGGTCACTTATTACTCGTGATACAACTCTATTATCGTGGATAAAATGTTATAAAATACCATTTTCTTGCCCAGTGGTCCAACGTGACCTTCCTAGATGCACAATATATTCAGAGGCTGAACAAACCCAGTTCGAACAATCAATAAATGAACTTCTTTCTATTGGCGCCATCTCAGAATGCCAGCCTTGCAGAGGACAGTTTATATCACCAGTTTTTTTTATTCCGAAACCAAATGGCAAGAATAGATTTATATTAAATCTTAAAGTTTTAAATAAATTTATAAATACAAAGCATTTCAAATTAGAGGATTTAAGAACGGCTTTAAAACTTGTATCTAAAGATTGCTTCATGAGTACTTTAGACCTCAAAGATGCCTATTTTTTAATTCGCATTCATGAGGATCACAGAAAATATCTGCGTTTTAGTTTCTTGGAAAAACTATATGAATTTAACGTCTTGCCGTTTGGTCTCAACACTGCGCCTTTGGTGTTCACAAAAATTATGAAGCCTGTGGACAGTTTACTCAGATCTTGTGGCTATATATCTACTAGATATTTGGATGATATTTTGTTAATGTCCTCCAGCTACAATGAATGTTTACAAAATATTCAGGACACGAGAACACTTCTCGAAGCTTTAGGATTTATTGTGAATACTGAAAAAAGTAATCTTATCCCATCAAATTCTTGTAAATTCTTGGGGTTTATAATCAACTCTACTTCTTTAGAAGTCAGTCTACCTCAGAAAAAAATTGAAAAACTTAAATCTGAATTAAACAGCTTTTTTAAAATCTCACGTTGTAAGATAAGAGATTTCGCACGATTTGTTGGCTTACTTACCTCTGCCTGTCCAGCAGTAGAATATGGCTGGCTTTACACAAAGGATCTAGAGAGATGTAAATATTTAAATCTTTTACATGGCGATAATTACAACAATTACATGAACATACCATCGACAGTTTTAACGGAATTACAATGATGGTATCGTGCGTTAGAGCAACCTAAAAATAAAATTAAACAAAATGACTTTTGTTTGGAAATTTATAGTGATTCTTCAACTACGGGGTGGGGCGTAGCATGTGGGAAGGAACGAGCGAGTGGAATATGGTCTCATTCAGAACGCTCATGTCACATTAATTATCTAGAAATGCTTGCTGCATTTTTTGGGTTGAAAATTTTTGCTAAATCATATCAAAATTGCCAAATACTCCTGCGAATTGATAATACCACAGCAGTTTCCTATATTAATCGGATGGGTGGTGTTAAGTTTCCCCATCTTACTAAAATTGCTAAAGAACTTTGGCAATGGTGCGAAACCCGCAATATTGTGGTATTTGCATCATATATTAGGTCGGCTGACAACTGTGTAGCAGACGCTGAGTCACGACGCGTTCACCCAGATATCGAATGGAAATTGTCAGACTATGCATTTCAAAAGATTGTACATCACTTTGGTTACCCACAGATCGACATTTTTGCCAGTAGATTAAATCGAAAATGTGAAAGATATATATCTTGGCACAGGGACCCAGATGCTTATGCGATTGACGCTTTCACGGTATCCTGGTCGAATTTCTTCTTGTATGGCTTTCCACCGTTTGCTGTCATATTAAAAACATTAAGAAAGATTATTAATGATAATGCGTCTGGTATTGTCGTTGTTCCCCTCTGGACTACGCAACCGTGGTATCCACTTTTCAGAAGCCTATTAGTTTCGGAACCCATAATTTTCAAACCTAATAAACATCTCATTATCTCTCATTCTAGCAACCGAGATGTACATCAACGGATTACCCTGGTTGCCGGATTATTATCGAAACGTCCCTCCTAAGAAGATGTGTGCCTCCGTCATCAGTCCCCATCATGTTGGCTTCGCTATCAGATAATTCTATAAAATAATACGACACTTGTTTTAAAAAATGGTTTAACTTCTGTAAGCACAATAACATTGACTTTTATGAAGCATCGACTCCGAATATTATATACTTTCTTACAAAACTATATGAAGCTGGTGCCCAGTATGGGACTTTAAACAGCTGTAGGTCAGCTCTCTCTTTAATTATAAGGCAAAATCTAGGTACTGATGACAGAATTAAACGGTTCTTTAAAGGCATATTTAGGTTGCGACCTCCTATGCCCAAATACAATTCCACTTGGGATACGACTAAGGTCCTCAATGTTATAGCTACCTGGTATCCAAATGATTCGTTAAATCTAGAAATAATATCTAAGAAGTTGGTAACACTACTTGCCTTAACCACTGCACACAGAGTACAGACCTTGTCAAAAATCAACATTTAAGATATAGAATTTTTGGATAATTTAGTAAACATTAAGATTACATCCTTAATCAAATATCTAGGGCTGGTGCAACGCAACCAGAACTTATATTACCCTGTTTTCATAACCGTCCAGAGTTGTGCCCGGGTTTAGAAAGCCTCATAAACCAGTAACCTCCCAGACTTTGAGTAGATGGATTAAGTCCACCTTGGATAGCTGTGGAATTAATATAAGTATTTTTAAAGCCCACAGTACCAGGCACGCTGCCACCTCTAAGGCATATAAATTAGGCGTTAATATAGATCTCATTCGGAAAACAGCTGGGTGGAGCGGAAGCTCAAATACATTTGGAAAATTTTACCATAGAGTAATAAATCAGCAAAATAACTCTGATGTGTTATTTGCAACAAGTATTATTAGTGATTCGATTCAATAAATATGAACTAGGTCCAGTTACCATATTATAATTAATTACTGTCCTGTGACAGAAAATAAATATGATAGTTAGAAGTAGCTAGCTAATTAGTTGATAAAAGGGCCTGGGACTAGTGCTGGGCAGGCTACTTCTAATTAATATGCTATATTTGTTTTAAATATTGTAGAATTGTTTGATGATTTGCTTTTTTTTTTTTTAAAAGAGTACCGAGAGTTTTTTACGCCGGCTTTTTCTCTCGGCCAACACCTTCTGTCTTCTTTGCCGATGAGTAGGGATGCCAACAGGCTTGAATTTAATGACGTGGAATAAGTGATACTCTTATGATCCTATGTTCCAAAATAAACGTATTTTTTTTTATTTTAATAGTATAGTGATTTATTTATATTTAAGTTTGTGTTTTTTACCATTTCATTTGTTGTCATCTTTAAAAAACACAATATATCCTTCTTTAAATCGAAAATGTATTTAATTTATCGTATACTCAGATAATTATTATATACGTTCTTAGTCCTGAGAAATAGGTACCTACATGCAACGTATCTAGCTCTCAACATCTACATATGTTCTATGCTAATCTCGAGGACAAAGCTCGAGTATAATTAATGATTAAACGAACTTACCTGTAAGTGAAGTTCTATCATAATTATACGAAGAGCTTTGTCCGAAGAGATTAGCATCCCACCCACCCTTTCCCATACCAGACATCTACAAGTAACTACCCTCACCAATAAAAAACAAATGTTTTTATTGTTGTGTTTATATTGTATGTGTATTATATGTAAAGAAATATGTTCTACGCTCTGAACTTAATGACGATCGTCGGTAGGGCAGGCAAAGAACAGGAACATTTCAACATTACCTTCATTTTAAAAAATGAGCGAAAATGTTAAAATAGTTGTCTTATCTACCCTCAACCACAGTGCGGAATGGCAACACGATATGTGTTACTACATATGTTCTATGCTAATCTTTTCGGACAAAGCTCTTCGTATAATTATGATAGAACTTCACTTACAGGTAAGTTCGTTTAATCATTAATAAAACAATCACATTGACAAGATTTTGCATATGCCTGAAACGTTGCAGATATATTTTTTATTCCATCCGTGGTAGAGTATAACATCTCGGTTGCAAATTCAAAAAATATTTATCAAGATAACCCTCCTCCTTGGAGGGTTATCTTTACAAGATTTGTACATACGTACAAAAGCTTCAACACCTACCCGCACTGAGTGGTTATTTTTTGAACAAACAGGGATGTAATTGCTTGGCTATGATTTTTATAGGTATATGGTATCAAAACTTTTTTCTCTCTATTTAGTTTCTTAGTACTTTTTGCAGTTTTAATGTCTAACCTGTATTGTATATTTTAATCATATATTACAGATACAAATGCAAAATATGTGGGATCGTCCGTCTGTCTCGTCAACACATATTGGAGCACTATATGTTAGATCACACAGAAGACATACCGGCATATAAGTGTAACGAGTGTGATTTTACAACCAAGTCAGTTGCCTTGCCTAAACCTTATTTTCATCATCCTCATCAACAACATATAACCTCTTGTGTCTAGACACTCGTTTTCCAGTGATCCTATTGTTTCGAGGTCCTTGACAACTCAATCCCACCATCGCAGCCACGGTCTCTTGGAACCGGGTTGTGAGTTCAGTAAGGACATGCACATGTCCCAGCCACTGCCTGTTGCACTTTAAGAATTGGATGATGTTATAAAGTTCTTTATTTTAGCGACTACGCCAAACACCGTCGTCGCACAGGACCAAAGATTCTTCGAAGATAAACCTAGTTTTAACCGAGTTAAAAACAAGATGTTGATCTTTGCGATATTGTTACAAATTTAGAAAATGAATGTTTCAGTCCATATTCCATGAAAATCGGTGTAGCAGTTTTTATGATATGAGTAGGTACATTAGAGAGGTGGATATGTCGCAGCCAACTAGCTTAATTAGCCGTTCAATTAACAGCCTAGCCTTTTAACAAACTGTGACACATATACATATGTATGTTTATGTGAACAAAAACCTTAGACTATATTTAGTGAAACACAGGATTTTAAATTCAGGTAAAGAAAAAAACAATGCAAAATACATCACAAATCTTTTACAGATTTATATAAATATAAAAAAGATTTGTGTAGCTTCTATGCCCAGTATCTTTTTCAACATTCTTAATTTCATAATTTCAAAAATCTACAATAATTTACAATAACTGAATAACATCTTTTATTATTGATAGAGAAAAAAAATGTTAAATCTTTAAATTTCTCAATTTCAATTGTGACTACAATCCTGAAGTGTTACAATTGTAAATATATTGTGTAGGACTAGTATAACTTATAACTAAAGTAAGGATTATATCTTAATTGTATTTAATTTTATGACAATTACTTAGTTAGTGTAATAATTTATTGTTTTATTTTAATGTCTGCAATAAATTATTTTTGGTTGCTTATTTTCTTAAGATTTAAATGTTGCCCCAGCAAACATCGTTTCTCTGTAATGCCTATCTTTTGTATATAACAACATGGAACATTTTGTTATACTACCCCAGACTATTCGGTTTTAAGAAATGAAAACTTTAGTTTCTTTTTGGGGTGGACATCCCCTTAGTGGTTTGAAGGATCAATCAATACACATAAAAATGTTGAGCCTTGGATGAGTATGGGAACCAACATTGTGACACAAGAATTTTATATATTAGATATATTCAATGTTATTTAACTTCAGATTGTTGTCACATTAGCAAATAAACTACAATTAAAATTCCCAAAATAATTTCAGTCTTTATTAACAAAAATAACTACATAAAGTATTTTTCTTATGTGTCAACTAAAACTAATCATCACAAAGAGAGGAACTAATGTATATGTTAAGCGTCAGCATATACAAACCACAATATTGGAAATACTTAATATTAAATATCTTTCACATATTTCCCATTTGTATTGTGCATTATTGCTAAAAATTAATATAACATTGTCACTATACTTTAAACTATAAAAAGATAAAAATGAGAAAGAGAACAGTGCTTGCAAGAAAATTCTACTTCCTATTTGTGTAATTTATAAACCATAACAACACTAATTACTACTAACAGAACAGCTGATGCCTTATACATTAAATTGCAGAGAACTTTATTCTGGCCCCCCACAGAGTTGACAATCAGATTATTCATTAGAAACACTTGGTTGCTTTCCTCTATAAATGCGTCTTTCTCCTCTTCAGTCATCTTTTCAGCAATTTCATTCATTGCAGCTCTGAAGTCATTCTTCAATTGGGCTATATCTACTCCAGTGAAATCTGTCACTTTATCATTGTATCCAGCTGTTGCATCACTTTCTAAAATATATGTACATATAAAAACATGTAACTTATATTAGAATAACCAAAACTTTTTATATATTTATTTACAATGAATTAACTAACTACAACTTAAATTGTTAAAACTATAGCTTAAGAAATTGTTAAATGTCAAGTTGAATAGTTGAGACACATCTTACTATGATTATACTACTATTTATAAATGATTTCTTTATTCAACAATAATCCAAAACTAAAATGAGCAACTTACTGTCTCCAAACATTTTGCGTTTCTTTGAAAGGATCTGTCCACCACTAAGTAGGCCCAGATACAAATGATAGATATAAGCCATTAAAAGGTGCGGGTTTTCTTTTTCTAAGTTTTGCAGGTGTTCTAAATAATTTTCTAAAGCGTTAGACTTGGGCAAAGACTTCCAATCTGGACCCAGATAATGAGCAAGGTCTTCTTCAAAGGCCACTTTTCTGTCAAGTTAGAATACTGTATATTTTATAAACTAAACCAATTAAAAATTCACTAGTAAACCTTTATGAGCCATACCTGTATAAGAGTTTGTGAACAAATAATTTATCAAAGTCTGACGAGTTCAATCTTTTCTTCGCATCTTCCAGATAGGCAAATATATGGTAAAATACATACAGTCCTCCACCCCATACTTTTTCATCACGTAATGCTAAAAAAATTTCATAAAATTTGATAGAGAAGAAGTATATAATTTAATGACGAAAAATAATAGCGAATATGCAATACCACTTACAAATAGCAAACTTTGCATTAACCAATGCATCGCTAACGGAATGAATTTTTCTTGTAGCTTTCCTCATGCGAGTAGTAAAAGGTTCACCACAAATTTGAGCCATTATTAAACACGAATGTACTCGAAAATTGCAAAGAAATAATCACGATTTCACAGCACTTACTTTTTTCTGTTATTTTTATTTTTTGTAAGTCTCGAGCACAGACTACAACGTTATCGGTTGTTAGTTTAATCTCTTATCACAGATGTTTCGATCTTTGTCACAGACTGCATTATACCTACATTGCAAGCTAGTTTGCTATCTTTAAAATAACACCATATCGTACAAAATAATCTTCGAGGACGTATACCATAAACGTCCCACATCGCTGTCTGACTGATAAAAATTATTTCCATGCGATTTATTTAAATTAATAGAATGTGTGGAAAACGTCCCTTGCTTCTGTGATAAAGCAATAGAGGATTATAAGAACAAAATATTAAAACGAAACTCCAATGTCAATTCAAATAAGGTGTCATTCTATTTTAAACATAAAATTTTCTTTCATCTTGAACTAGCATTTCATGAGAAATATAAAATGTTCCTGCAAGGCACTTCCTCAACAGAGGATGTATACATCCTTCTTTCTACTTTGTCTTCGAACGTATAACAATATAGGTAAAAGTTGTTTGCGATTAAAGGTAGCTTGTTGGTGAGCTAGGATAACTGCGTTACGTCCGTTGCGACGGGGTGACATATTTTTACTGATCGATTATTGTCGGATCGGATAAAGTGGAGAAGCGCAATCCGACCTTTCGATATTTTTCTCATGACTCATTCCGGCTTCCGACGCCGAACCGGAGCAATGGAGAAAGGGCCTTATGCAACATGGAGGATATGGATATACAGGGTGTCCCAAAAGTCGACGTCAAGTCGAAATTTTCTCACAGGTAATGCCACACCAGTTATCTGAAAAATTAAGTCATGTATTTTTGAAGTTATGGAAATTTTCCTTTTATTCCAGAAAATGTACACCATGTGACAGTTTTTTCATTCCTGTTGTTACAAATATTTACTTTTTGCCAATTTTTTTTCTCTTACGTCATCCCGAATAGTGCTTTATGTAACCTATGTTCCTAAACCCTGTGCCGATCACTCCAACTTGTAGGAAAATGTCATTTTATACCGTACCAAGTTTTCAAAATTAATTTTTTGCACTAGTTCAACTGATCGTCCTGAAAAAAAAATACGTACCACTCCAGTTTGGCAAGCAGCTTTAAAAGTTCGCGCATTTAATAAGGATTCTAGCGTGGTATAACACTTACTTCATTATTTCTTAGATCGGCCATAAAAAAATTTTTGTTAAACAAAGTCTGTTTTTAAAAATTTCTTTGGAATTACAAAAATCGATTCTAGTGTACCCAAAGCGTTCCTAAGCTGCTTGCCAAACTGGAGTGGTACATTTTTTTTCAGGACGATCAGTTGAACTAGTGCGAAAAATTAATTTTGAAAACTTGGTACGGTATAAAATGACATTTTCCTACAAGTTGGAGTAATCGGCACAGGGTTTAGGATCATAGGTTACATAAAGCACTATTCGGGATGACGTAAGAGAAAAAAAATTGGCAAAAAGTAAATATTTGTAACAACAGGAATTAAAAAACTGTCACCTGGTGTACATTTTCTGGAATAAAAGGAAAATTTCCATAACTTCAAAAATACATGACTTAATTTTTTTTTTAATTTTTCTGATAACTGGTGTGGCATTACCTATGAGAAAATTTCGACTTGACGTCGACTTTTGGGACACCCTGTTTATCTCGGATCCCAAATCTCAACGAGGGCGGATTGTCTTCTTAATAAAATCGGCATGGCTAAAGATGCTATGACACGTTTAAGCAACATCTGGAAGAAGTCTGTTTTTCATGGCAGTCAAAATGTTGCATGAAATTCTTAAAAACCAAATGTAGTTTTGTCTTTGTCGATCTTTTAAGTATGAGAACTACTGTGTATGGAGTGTACATCTTACGTGATCTTTTTAAAACAATAAAATAACTTAGTTTATTGAATTAATGTATGTAGGGTCAATTAATATAAGCGGCAACATCAATTTGGAACACAACTGTTTTTTTTTTAATTCTATATTTATAAACAAAAATCTTAAAACAAGTATAAGCCCCCCCGGCTGTTCTCTTGTTGTGTTGTTGCCGTTCTCTACGAAACAAATGTCGTTAATAATATTTTCGTAATAAATAATCAGGACAAAGGTTTATTAGAGTAGGGATGCCTACAGATTCAAATTTAATAACGTGAAATAAGTGATACCTGTCTAAGTATTTTATGTTCCACAATGAACATATTATGTTTTTTTATTAGAATCCAAAAATAAAGCTATAAAATATATAATATTAATTATGTAAATAAAATAACTAACATAACGTTTTAACGTTTATTACAAAAAAAAAATGAAACAACTGTGATAATATTTTTTACTTATATGGATTCAACGTCACTCCTTCAGCATTATGGCGGATGTTACCAATTCCTGAAATATAAATTAATTGTTACGCAATACGAAAATATAAAACAATATCGTACGCCAAATATTTATATAAAACAACTACTCTTAAATTTTGAACCTAAGCACATTCTAATACACTTGAAAGACTTCTAAAAAAAATGTCGAACACGCAATTTATAATATTTAAAATTGTTTCCTAAGCTCTGTGAAACAAGAAAGGCAAACGAAATCAATAACGTCGTTCTCATACAATGATGTGACCTAACGAAATCAGGATACTTACTATAAAATGAACGAATGTTTATATTTAAAGATTACCTTATGTGCTGTTAAATAGGGATGTTCTGTGGAAGCAGCAAGTATTTGAATAGCGTCCACTATCACGTCAGCCGCTTTCTTGACGTTCTTAGCGAATGCCTCTAGGACGTCACTAACACATACCTATTTATATTGTATATTATTAATTATTTTGTATAAAAGAACTATTTCCTTAATAATAGAGAAGTATCATTATACTTAATGTATAAAACACATTTAAGATGATTCGGCCTTAGCTATTTAAAATACAAAACATTAATACTCAGGGAACAAATCTAAAAATGTCTTCACATCCTTAAAATTATTTTTTATTTAAAACGAAAGGGCAGACAGTATCAAGTTTTTAAAACAAGTTGTTAATAGTATAAAAACTATGCATAGTTTTTCTCCATCTCATCCATCAGGACCGCGTCGATGTAATGTACAATTTAACAAATACCCTTTTATTGAAAAATTAATCAAAAACCACAAATTCCGTCAATACAATTTTTTACAGAATAATCTAAATCATGGTTTATTCTATTTGTGCTTTGTAATAATGTTGTAATCAAAATATTCATAGGAGCGTGACAATTTGCTTAATCGATCTAATAACTAACCAGGTAGTCTATTAGCTGCTGTGGCAAATACCTCAACGTTCTCCATGGACAAGACCTCTCTAGAAGTACAGAGCCGAACTTGCAATATAGCTCGGATGTGTACGTAATGCTTAATTAGTTTTTTATGTGATAAGGAATATCAGACATGTCAAATCCGCGACTTGTGATGTCAGTATAACCATTTTATGAATTAGTTACTTCATCAATTAGGCCGAATTGCTACTTTGACTAACCGATTTTTCGTTATCCCTCCAACAGTCATAATCTGTGACAAGAGCAACCGCAGCATAACTCAAACCAGCTTCTTTGGCTAACACAACCTGAGATGGACAGAAAATGTAAGAAATTATTAGTGGGGAAAGATAATCTCTAATAAGATAATCGAAACGCGTACTTTGGTACTTTGTTAGTTTAAGAAAAAAAAACGATGTAATGTTTTCTGTAAAATAATTAACATGGGGAAAATTAATAATCCGTCTTCGTCAGAAATTTTTAGATTAGCAGTGTAACACTGTATGAATAACTACGCATAAACGAAAACGATCACATCTTTAGTATCGTTCAATTATGCCTGAATTAACAAATATACAAAATACTTTAGTTTGTGAGCCACGAGTGTTATTGGTTGAAGTACCGTGACCACAAATGGGCTTGATTCAAACTTATGTACAAACTATTTTATTAATCTTTTAAAATGTAGTAATATTAATATTTCTAGACTACGTTATAACGAAGATATACAATACAAATAATCTAGATCTCCGTCTAAGAGATAAGTGTCATTTCATAATAGATATTAGAGTTATACGTATCTCGTGACACTGGCGTACCTTGTGCCCAGATGGCACATATAAAAGTCATATTTTTAAAAAAAGTACCTCTGGGACTGTAGTCATATTGACCAGATGACCTCCCCACTGACGATGCATAAGACTCTCAGCCCGGCTTGAAAATCTGAAGGATTTTAGCAGATTATATTATAAAAGAATTGGTATAAAAAATAACCTCTGTCGTAATTGTATCAATTGTATCAATGTACAATTATATGTACCTATTGCAAAGTATTATGAATTCCAATTGGTTTTGGTAATTTTAAAGCATGATATAATCGTGTGGAGTCCATAGGCCGGGATGAATGACAGGGCGGGAGGGATGGTAAGGGGTTGAGCTGGCCATGCGTCGTACTCGTGAACAGGTGCTAGTTGTGATGACTCAACAGACTTAAACCGTTGTATATATCTAGGCTATATATTTTGCGCCTTGATTCACGTCAAACGTTTGCGTATTGTTACTACCCACCTAAGTGGATTCTCCTATTCCACCATGATAGAGATAAAACGTTTGGTTTGAGAACTGGCAGTAAATGTACATTAATTAGCAGATTTGTTTCTTCGACCTTCATAAGTGTAATATATCACCTACATGAAAAAACGGCTTGGTTGTTTTTTTACCAAATTTATTTCAAAAACAATTAGGTCATTAGCATAATATGTAATTATGTATACGATACTATGCTATTTGGTAAAAGTAAGTAATTGCGAACATAATGAAGTTGTAAAACAGACCAATGCCGCTGGAAAGAATCGCGATCTGGCCTGAATATTGTATAAAATATTTTTTCCCAGATTAAATTTCGAAAAAAGAATTGCCAGCATAGGCAACTAGGTTAGAGGTATCCAATGGTAAGTTTAAGATCTTACCATTGGAGAATTGTAGTTTTTTTTGTATCATCTGCTTTTAAATACGAATGCTTCAACCGTTTAACTAAATTTAAATTCTTTTTACCCTCTAGATACCCATGTCATCCCATTATCTGATTTGTCCTTCCTTTCAGAAGAACGCGTAAACGCTTAAAGTTACCGATATCTAGATCGATCATTCTGATAAATAAGATAAGTCTAGGTATTCATAGTTGCTCCCCTAACACTTAAAAATATTTTTTTATGAATTAACGTAGTTTTTGTCCCATCCGTGTGTTTGCCTGTAAGTACTTGTCACAAAGCTACATATCCTGTTACTTAATGTACTAATGTATCAGTGTGCCGAGCGTCGACAACCAAAGTGAACAAGCAAAATAAGTTATCTTAACAAAGACATTAATTAATTAATTATATTACCTTGGTCCCTGTATAGTAACAACAGTTCCCTTGTGGTGACATAGATAATTCCGTGCGCGTGCGGCGGTCGATAGAGCACTGCGAGCTACTTCACAAAAAGCAGGGCTCATTGGAAGGTGGCAGACGCCTTTGGGCCCACCTTCGGTTCGATCGTAAAAAGTACATTTTCTACCCCAAGTCCTAGGCACAAGAAATATTCGAATTCAACGACATTTTAGACTCATCAACATTCATATACTTATAATTAAACAATTTTTTGAAGTTTGTTATGCAATAAGGACATTTTTATCATTTAAACTCTTTGAAGAATATACGAATTCTACCTATTTATCTACTTATCTACCTTTTTACAAGTCGGGCCATAAGTTTTATTACAAATAAAAATGCATTTTTTCAACATTTTAATTATTTTGAATTAGGAACACTAACTATTTAATTTCAAAAACTTGTAATAAATTACCGATCAATAAAGTCATCTACGATAACCAGCGAACCGGGCTGATAATCCTCGTGCAGACTGCCTGTGGCCGTAGTTGCCAACACGTGAGTACACCCCACTTCCTTCAACGCCCAAATATTCGCACGGTAATTCACGTCACTGCATTTGAAACAATTGACGATAAAAATTTGCTCTGGCTCAGTTTGATAACGATTCACGCCTGAGCCGTCAATCGAATCAAGGTAATAAACATGTAAAATAACATACGTAAAGTAAAAATAAAATAAATACAATATATTATTTTATGAATATACAAAGGATATGTTTTTCTGTCAATTATATATTCGATAGTATATAATCTATAAACAATAGATATTTAATAAAACATCTAATTGTAAATATGAACCATTCTTGGAGCCACTTAAACATTTAAAAAAAATTGGTAATCAAATCAAAAAAACATCAAATAATCAGATAAATTCTAAACGCACAGAACATTTATAGACATAAAGATATTGGCAATATTTTTTAAAATAAAATAAACAATACCAGTAACTAATGAGACATTTTTAATCAGTTCAAATATATAATTTTTAGTACCTTGGTTGAAACTGATGTTTCCGTCCATGTCTTGCCAAAATTACACAAGGAACTCCCTTAATAACTCCTTCAAGTAAAACATCTGAAGGGTTGCCGAAGGGCGTAGAAACCACGCGTTCCACGGGGTTTTCAAATAATCCTGGTTCATCAAAGCCTGACCCTCCAATTATGCCAATCTAAAGTAACAACAGTGTAACAGTGTAACAGTTAATGCAATTATTTACTGCTACAAATATAATCTCAGCATAAAACTCAACAAACATAACAAACCAGAGTAAAATATTTTTTTTACCTTAACATAGTTTCAAATAACAATTATTAAACAAGCGCAAAAAAGTAATAGAAATTTAATGATTATATTATGGACCATCTGTCAGATGAGAGCAATGTATAAGTAGATTTACTTAAATTGGGTGGGATTGATTTGCTCCAGTTCAAACAATTTGTATTAAAAACTTGGCGATTGAAAAGAGTGGCGGAAAGTTTCTTGCCAGTTCTTCTTACCCGCTCTACGCCCTTGACTTGTGAACTAGTTGTAAATGTAAATTAACAATTAATTTAATTTGTTTTTCTTGACATTCATAAGTGAACATGTTTACCTATATGAATAAAGATATTTTTGATTTGATTTGATTTGAAATGTTTCTAAAGTTTGAATGAATGAATTAACTACTGTAGACTACTACAGACTACTATAATCATAATGTTGGTTACTAGAGAAGGCACATCACCTTAAAAAATTGTATACATTCATTATGAATAACAAATACACCATTTATTGATAAATAATATTTTAATCTACCCTCTACACAACAACTAATGCATATAACAAACAACTATTTATCATCCATTTCACTTATTATCAAGGCCTTGTTGAAATTTGACTTCCTTTGTTTGTTCCTGAGCATTTTGAAGAGATTGTGCTATTGTGAAATATTTCTTTGCCTGTTCTAAGTCTTTTTCTACCCCATCTCCTTTTTTATACATAAGGCTAACATTAGCGCAAGCATAAACATGTCCTAGCTCACAACCTTTCAGAGCAAAGGAAAATGCTTGTTTCAAATCTGGTTTGATCAAAAAATCTAAGTTTTTATTCTTCTCAGGTTTGTGAGGGTTATACTCCTTTGGGTTTTTGGGTACTCCAGTTAAGTACATTCCTGAGAGATAGTGGCATGCCATGTTCTCTCTGTTATCACAAGCTTTCTTTAAGTAATTATAACCTAAAAAAATGGAAGAATTAGTGAAAATATATTCCTAATAAATTTAAATATCATTGTGTTTTATGATGTTTTAAAATATATATTTTTAAATGTATTTATTGTAACGTTAAAACATTGACAAGATTATTTATGTAGCAATGTTATGAAATAATGAACTCAAAATATAGAGCGGATCTACGTAAATTTAAATAACTTACCTTTCGGAACATCTCGTTCAACAGATCCATCAGGGCTTACGGCTGTCAAGAGTAAGCCAGCATGTAGACAAGATGTGGGATCATTATTTTCACAACCTTTCTCGAAATATTTTAGAGCTTCCGCAGGTTCGCTCTTATTACTGCCTTTACCGATTAATTTATAATTTCCATACTTCAGGCATGATTTACCGTAGTTGTAATCTAAACAATTGCTTTTAAACACTGTGGCAGCTTTTTCAAAATCCTTCTTTATCGCTTCTAAATAATCTCCTAAGAGATGGCATACTTCAGGCTTTTTCTCTTTATAACATCCAAATCTGTATTCAATACCGAGGTTTTCTACAAACTCCTTGACCTCTTCTTCTTTTTTTAAATCATAGCCCGACATTTCGTAACAATTTTGTGATATTAGATAAAAAACGACCCCTAAGAGGTTAGATGATACTATGATATTAGAACTTTTGAAATATGTCAAAATGATAACGCTTATCACTTCGTAAACATTTAGTTGAACAACTTTTCTTATTAAATTATTACAAATTCATTTTATATTAGAATTATATAATTCAAAATAAAATAGTTACACTGTATTAATGGATAAATAGTATATTATTAAAAGTTATTTACCTTAATCTTCTTAAAATCACCCATGCTTTTAATATTTATTATTACTGACTTGAATATTCGTATAACAGTATAATGAAAATTTTAAAGTAAATAAATATTTTATACAGGAGGTAGAACACGGAAGGTTACAGAAGCACTAATTGAATTAAAATAGAAACTTTATAACTACAACTTTATTGCCATTATTGACTATCGGCATTATTCAGTACAATATTCACAGAATACTATTTCATACATCGATATATTTTTTTGTTTATTTTCTGTAAGCCATTGTCAATGACTAACGCTCTTGTAGCCACAGATAAAAACTTACTTAGGACAATATAATAAATATTTTATACAGGAGGTAGGACACGGAAGGTTACAGAAGCACTAATTGAATTAAAATAGAAACTTTATAACTACAACTTTATTGCCATTATTGACTTTCGGCATTATTCAGTACAATATTCACAGAATACTATTTCATACATCGATATATGTTTTTTGTTTATTTTCTGTAAGCCATTGTCAATGACTAACGCTCTTGTAGCCACAGATAAAAACTTACTTAGGACAGATTATAATCATGGCCGAATGTTTAACATTACCATCGCAACTATTGTCAATAATAACTCAGTATTCAGAAAAAAATAAGATAGGTACGTTTCGCCTCTTTTAGACGCAAGAAGCTATTATTTCCATAATATATATATATAAACTATAATTTATTTTTCAACAAACCTATATTATTTACGTCTTTAAAAAACATTTATATGGGGTCCCCAAAACAGTTTCAATTCAATCTTTTAATCAATGTAATAAATAATATATGTCTAAACTTTATAACATTTACAACAAACGGGAAAACATTGAATATTAATTAATATTCAGTATATAAGTATTTAATTTCGAGCAAAACTTCAATGAACATTTTAGCACGGGTTTTAAATTAAAGAGGCTATTGTAGAGAAAGGATGGTGAACGGTTCCTCCAACCTAGAGGGACATGTGTAAACTGAATGGTCAGCTATTTTTTTTTAAGAATTGGATCTCGCTGTTGGCTTGAAGGATCTTGACAGCTCAGCTCGGTCGGTTTTGGCGAGATCGTTCGGAATTACTTTTCTATCAAATAGCGCAAGGCAATCTTCTGCGAGACTCAGACCTCTGCTTGGGTTGCCACGGTGACATGTCGAGGGTTCACCTTAAAAGCAGGGCTTCGTTCTTTGCCGTCATTAAAGTAAGCGAAGAACGAAGCAAGGGAATCATAAACAAGAAATCTCCGCCATCTCCGGTTTAAATTTAAAATTATGCCTAAATAATTATAAGTTTAAATACAATAATACATAACTATAATCCGTAAAAAAAGTGTTTTTCTTTAAATGTGTAAAAGTTATGTTAATAAAAGACAATACTATCTATTAATTTGTTGTAGCTAATGACGGAGCCACTAACACTGGATCATACGGATCCGTTAAAACGTGTCAGGGCATCCTAGGGGCCTTTTTATTGGCCTATTTCTAGTGGCTAAAATCGAGCAGTTTTATGTATCTATAGCGGCCGGAAAGAATTCATTAACATAAATAGAAATATCTATAGATATTTATAACAGGAATATATGTTACTTCATTCTATCGAATTCTAGTTTAATTAAATACCTTACCTTGTCACTTTTGCCTCCGTTTCCTGCCTACTTAAAATAAATGGCGGGAAATAAACCTATAATCATAATGCGCGATACTAACTTCATTGAAAACTTCATAAAAACTAACTATATGATTAAAAAACAAACTGTGTGTAATTATTTATTGAAAGTTCACATAAAAATGAAAAATTACACTTACTAAGTTTAAGTTTAACCTTATCTACTTAATAATTACGTATTTAAACTTTAATTGATGTTAAGTGTACTGTAATGTAATGTGTAATAATTTTTTTGTTTTGTTTTTAATCAAGGATTTTTTTTTAAATAATACATTGTGATATAGATAGTATCACTATCTATACTTGTTATTAACTCAAGAAGACTACCATTCACATTTGAAATTCCTTATAACTGCCCATAACTCAATCAACTAAACCTTGACTTAGCTTAACTATCTATCTAGCTTATTGTAAAATAAAAGATCAAATTTTACTCAAATGCCTTATGAATCTTCGATGCATCTGAAATTAAAATATAAAATTGTATGTTTGTTTTACATTTAAATTATATTTTAACAGCTAAGGATCAGATTTTTCCGATAACAATGTTCTTAGTAATCTAATAATGGCTGCATAAATCTGCAAACAATTGTTAAATTGTTATGCATACATTCTTGTCTAATAATACAGTCCTTTAGAATTATCGTTATATATATTTATAAATCTTTCTTGTAATTAAACTTAACAACAAGCCACTGGACCGATTTGCATGACTTTTTAAAGTGTATTTGAGAACAGTTTAGATTTGCAACATCAATTGGGTTTGCTAGTTTTTGTACAATTAAAATCTACAAAATCAGGATGGAAACTTAATAATTATTAGCCATATAATGGTAATGAAGACTTGTAATTTTAATACACTACAAGCTCTTAAAACAAAAGGTAGTGGGGAGTTGAACGTACTTACAGCGATCAATTCTTGGTCCAAGGATTGCGTGAATGTCCAGGGATCATATCCAACAAATATTGTCTTTGTGCTTCCGCTACGCGTTGCATTTCCGCCATTGCAGCGCTGCTGTTACCGCCTTTACCCGCTACAAACGAGACTAGCCTTAGATACAGAGCCGAGACACGCTAAGTATGACTCCAAAAACGTATTGGATTTTGCGATAGTCAGAAGGAGTCATAGTACGCGTTACTCGACTCTGAATCCCTAGTCTATGGCTTATTGTTTATTGTAATCCAGCGAAAAGTAATAAGCAATAATATTTAATAATTCCGCATTAATTAGCGGTCAACATAAACATATTCTAGATAATATTAAAGTAAAACCATAAATCAAACTAGTTTCAACAGCTGTCAAACGACATATTTTTGAAATGTGACAATATTTGACAGCGACTTAAATACTACACACTACACTATACTTTCAAAACGATACTAGCTCAAAAGAACTTTTGTCATTATTTCATGAAATTTAATATTTCTAGTTAAATTATTCACTTTCACAAATATTAAAGACATGTTTTTAAGGAACTCATTGTGGTAATCATGCAAAATGTAAAAAAAGTAAAGTGAATTACGAACAGTTACGTTTAGTATAGAAATAATTATTATTATTACCATACCAAACTAAATACGTATTTATTATATTAGTATTGGTGAAAACCAACAAATGCTATGGTGTATATAAAATTATTATAAGGGTTAATTCAATGAAATAAATGAAATGTAAAGATGGCGGTGATACGTACAACGCTTACCTAGCGCGCTGGCCTGAGCCATTGCGAGCTGGTAGGTGTAGAGCAGCGGAGAAAACTGCATCATGGCTGCTGCCGCTGCTGCTGGAGACATGCTGTTGTTGCCCCCGGCGCTGCTCAAGCCTATTTCAAAAGGGCGACAAAAAATGAATTTAGAACATTAAATCAATACACATATCCTAAATACGACAATATAATATGCATACAGGTCAAATTATGTAACACATTAATTAATTGAAGTTGGTAAAAATTATTAACATATAATATTAAATAATTTTTTTAGTTCAAGTATAAAAGTTAGTATCTAAACTTTTTTTATGAATTTTGACACTTGACAGCTATCAAATCAGGACCGTGATTGATCGCTGTCAAATCTCAAACTTCATTAAAAAAAGCTTATTGAAAATCGAATTAAAATACTATAAATGTTTTACATGTACAAATCACGCATGAATAGAGGGCAATAATAGTTTTAACAGTTATATTTGAATTACGGACCTCTGAGTAATTGGTGCTGCAAGGCCTGCATAGCAGCTGCGCTATGCTGTTCAAATGCCATCTGGGCCGCTGCAGCCGCTGCGAGTTGCTGCAAAACAAATTTCATTTACCTTTTACAAAACCATAAGTTATGTTTTTTTTTTTAGTAATTGTTTAATTTACCATAAATAATCCATTTGAATAAAATTTCCGTAACAGACTTAAGACAAAATTTCTTATCGACAGGCGAGACCCACTAACGCCAAACGAATTTGTATGGGAATGACATAAGATCACGTGACCATTTCATACAAATTCGTTAGTGCCTTTTTTAAGTATATAAATAATTATTAAACAGTTACTATGCTAAAAATACAACAATATATTTTACTATAACTATGTTAAAAGATAGAAGGTTTCGTTATTCTCAAGCAAGACTTGGTTATTTCTTGTGGAACACGTCCGTTGCTAACCCAATCAAAATTATTGCATCTCTTATCCTTTCAAAAAAAATGAACGCAGAAATAAGACGATCATTATTAACTGATTAGATGTTTGGATACAAAGATGAGTTCTTCTGATAACCAAGATAAATTAAGTTATACATATTTTATTTTTTTAGTAACATTTATAAATATATGTTACATATATAGTAGATATAGCATTATGTATGTGGTCAACTTTGCATTTTACTGAACCTCTCCTTTCATAAGACCTGTAAGTGGGAGCCAGACAGACAAATAAATATGATTTATAATCCTAAGCCTCAGTTCATAACGTGACGACTATAGTAGCTATGATTTTATGTAAAAGGTAAGTAGTACACAGAACAACATACCTGATGCTGTTTGCTGCTACTGCTGCTGCTACCACCCTGGCTTGTGCTGCTTGAGGATGATGCTGCAAATTTTGATTTGTATTCTATATTCAAATGTCTGAAGCGACATAAACATAACCTTACTAACTCTGTGAAACGAATTTTTGTTATTATGTTAATCGATGAATTAAAACAAAACGAATATATAAATATATTCCAATGGTAAAAACACATTAGATACATTTATGATATAAATTTGTATTAAAAACATGGCGATTGAAAAGAGTGGCGGAAAGTTTCTTGCCAGTTCTTCTTGTCCGCTCTACGCCCTTGACTTGCGAACTGGTAATGTAAATTTACAATTAATTTAATTTTTTGACGTCCATAAGTGTACTTTTGTTTACCTATATGAATAAATATATTTTGATTGATTATTGTAAATGTAAATTTACAGTTAATTTAATTTGTTTTTCTTGACGTTCATAAGTGTACATGTTTACCTAAATGAATAAAGATATTTTGATTTGATTCGATTGATTAAAATATAAGGTAGCTTCTTAATTATTTTCGTAAATAAAACTTATCTGCCTAAATAATATAACGCAGAATAAACATTGAAATTCTGACAATTCATGCATTTTTTTATTTTTATTAATCATACAATCAGTCTGCGACTATAAGTAGATATGTTGAGTGCTTCCTGTAATTAATGCATTCTGAGAGATCTAGTGTGGCGGTTCTGTTGATGTATTAAATTTTTTATCTCCGCGTCATATAATTGATTCACTATTTTTTAGATAAAGATGATTACTGTAGAACTATAATAATGTAAAGTAATTTTATGCATATTTAGAACGCGCTTTTAACACGTTAGCACAGTCATTGGCATTTATTACAACCTTACAAGAATAATCCAATAACTAACAAAGAAATCTCTTAACTTTTAAATAATATCAAATCAACTATAAACAAAAAATTTTAATACACTGAACAGAACTTCTCACACACAAAAGATAAAAACACACTACAAAAGATAACTCATAGTCAATTGTCAAATGTCATTACAGTGACCAGTAGTGTTACTATTTGCCATTTGGCCGATAGCCCAATAGAAAAATAAGCTCACCCTTTAGTACAATTTTAAGTTTTCTTTTCAGTGTATTTATTGTAAATACAATAAAAAAGTATAAAAATAAGAATAATAAATCGTTCGATAGGATTACCTTTACCTTTCTTGGCGGGCACTTCAGCGTCACGGGCACGATCACGTTCGCTCGACCCATGGTGACTGCGCAACGTATCTGAAGAGCTTACGCTGCGACTGGAATTTGAATTAAACTTATTAAGAACTGTTATTATATTTCTTATAATAATTTTAATTAAAATAATATTGGCGTGCTCCTATTTCACCATGCCTCCAGCTGATACAGGACAAATGTTTGTTTTTAATTTATTTTATTATTCTTTATTAGTCAAGATGTCATATGGAACATGGTGTAATGGTTGCAGCTCCTTACAAACGTTGTGTAAAAGAAAAAAGTTCGCGATTAAAAAGTTTATTGCCAGTTCTTCTCTTCCGTTCTACGCCTTTGATTTGAAAACTGGCAGTAAATGTAAAATTAGAATCATTTAATGTATATTTCTTTTTCTTTTTTTTTTGACGTTCATAAGTGTACATTATGTTACCAATATGAATAAATGATTTTTGATTGATTGATTGATTATTCTATTTGCTAATAATTTTTAATAAAATATGAAAATTATTTTAATAGTATTTTTAAAATATATTAATATTGTAAAAAAAAGTATATGTGGCGAGAAAATATATTATGTACACCTACCTATTGGCTTGTGGTGATGGTTTAGGCGGGGGCTGCGCTGGTGGTGTCGGAGGGGCCGGAGTGCCTCCGCCACGTGACATTCGCGATATCGGGGTTTGCTGTAAACAAATATTACTAGAAAGTATTTTTTAATTTATTACAATGAAAACATTAATTAAAAATATATGTTTCCACGTTATTATTTTCTTCACATAAAATAAAGAGCTTCCGAATTCCTGGAACATTATAGCGGCCAGGAAGGATTTTATAGCTTTCCTCATCTACTCGTCTACGTCTACTATCGTCTACTTCCTAAATCAGTATGATCAAGAACTTTCAGACGCTTCTTATAAGATTTGTTCCTAAGTGGTCTGACCATTTTTGTGGCGTTACTTTGAACCCTTTCAACACATTATACCCGTTCTGAAATAAAGATCCACTAAATATAATTGAAATTAGAGTTTTTTAATGTACAGTCTTCCCTTTTCAAATCATAACTGATTGTAACCAACTACCCAACCCAAGACTTTTTTTTTACATGCATACTGTCAGTAAATGTTGTTGACCTATGCGATAAGTATTGTGCGGATTTTTTTTGCCTATTTAAAGTAAATATCAGTAGTCACTGCATTAGCCAAAATATCATCTGACCCCCCTGTATTGTTTCAGATTGAGAGTTGATTTCTGAAAAATTTGGCGACGACGGCAAAATTCGAATGTGACATGTGTAGACTTCTTCAGATCTGTCATGCACAAAATAAAAAGTAAAGAGCCAAGTACTGATCTTTAAGGTTCGCTACTTGATACTTGTCGAGGCAAGGTGAACTTGAAAACACTTTCCGTTAATATAATAAAAGAATATAATCATTGCTATTCAAGTCATTTGTTTTCATATCGTATCGTTTCGACTCTATAAGACCTACCTGCGAAGTCCTATTATGATGAGAATGAGCCGGGGGCGGAGCAGGAGTGGGGGGTGGCGAAGTGGAGGGGGCAGCCAGGCGTCGCTCGATCTCTTGTTCCTGCTGAAGGGCGCGGACGAACGCCGTTTTCAAGCGAGCTGTGTGTTCCGCCTGCATCGAGTCCCATATAAGTAATTTGTGCATTTCAATAAATCGTATTTTGTAATCTGATTAATCAAAATATATTTTAGACGTTGAAATAGCAAAAAAAATCAGAGATTTTATAGCAATGTATACGGGGCTTTATTAAGTTGTAGATAATTATGTCTAAATAAAGGAATAAAGTAATGCTTATGAATACAATGTTTTATTGTTTGGCTATAAAGAGAACAAGAGCAGTGTTGGCCTTGGGGTTCAGCGTACGACTCTCATCCCTGAGGTCGTAGGTTCGATCCCGGCTGTGCACCAATGAAGTTTCTTTCTATGTGCGCATTTAACATAAGAACCTAGCTTTAGCCTGAACGGTGTAAACGGTGAAGTCAACGTCGCCGGCGTGTGTCAGGCACAGAAGGCTGATCATCTACTTGCCTATTAGATTAAAATGATCATGAAACTAATACCGAAATCCCAGACGTAAAAATGTTGTTGCATTGCGATACTTTTTTTTATAAAGAGAACTTTTAAAAACTTAAAAAAAATACGTTAGTGAAAAATAATGGTAAAAAATATGGATTTAATACTTTTATTAGTATTTAAAAATTATCAAATTAATATAATTAAACCCTTTATAATAAATTCACAATCTTACCTTGAGCGCTCGTTTAACATTGCCCGACACGCACAACTCGCAAAGACGTCTCGCAGAAGTAGCGGAAGTAGAAGCGGGCGTGAATGTTGCGTCTTGGCGACGCGAAGGCGCACGCTCCCAACGCCACACGGGCGTAAAGTCGCAACCGCACTGCGCGCACACGGCTGGTACTGACGAACGCGGGAAACTGAAATAGCTAGAAAATTTAGGATATCACGTCTTGGCTAGATTTTGCCTAGCAGGGATATGTTACAATTAACGTCATTGGCATGGCTCCATTAACCATCGATATCTAATAAAACAATAAATAAATGCAATATAACAGGTCTTAATATTAATGCATATTTCGAAGACCATTGCTGTGAGACCATTGTCGTAAAGAGTAATACGATGAGACAATTGCATTATTAATTGTAAATAAATACTTCGGCTAGATAAATAAGTAACATTGATGGTAGATTGTCAACATAAACCATGATTAATAAACGTATAACACCTCTTAAAATAATAAATAATCAGAAATTGTCAGACAAAGATTAAACGAACCGATCTTCATTAGTAAGGTAGTCGACGACATGCTCCAGGCCCACCAGGTACACGAAGTCCGTGTTGCTAGGTGACGGGATGAAGTTCATCTCTGGCGGTGGAGGTTTAGGCGGCGGGATCTTAAACAAAGTATATGCTGAGATTATAACATGTAGTAACACTTACTTGACAGCTACTGCGATGACGTCATACCATAAAACGCGCTATAGAAATTATTGCAGTAAGAACATTAAAACTTCTTGACCTTACCCACTGGGGCCTTCGAGCCGGCCAGTCCGTGGTCTGGTCATGGATCCTACCTTTAAGTTGAAACTGTATCCACAAATATTTTTCATCGCCAATAGCGAACAAATGAATATTTTTGCATGCATTTTCAATGTTCAGTTATATAAAGCATGTTCTCTTTTAGAAAAAATCATCATAACATACATACAACTTTCGTAGCTATAAATTTCACATATCAAATCGTAAAATTTATGATAATGCGCCAAAAATTTAATGCATACGATGGACAGAACAGTCGAGACAGAATTTAATAAAGATTATTTTCAATATTTGGACACTGTTTACAAATTAAATGACATTTAAATTGACAACAGAATGAACGCTACTCATTTAGATTCATATATTCGGTAATGGGTTGATCTATTTAAAAAGCGATAAGTATTTAAAATATTAAGTTACAGTCAATCTGTTTTGTTTGTTCTCGTTTCTGGAAATTTAATTTTCTCTTTTTATGTCTAAAAACTAATCTCTTCCCGCTCTACATCCTTGACTTGCGAACTGATAGTAAATGTGAATTAAGAACCAATTTAACATCTTTTCTGTTCATTTGTGAGGACACAAATAATCAAAATGACACAAAATCAAAATAGCTTCTTAATTAATAAGTTTAATACTGTTTTTTATTGTAAATTTTATAATCGCCGTAATTGTTACATGTTTTAAAACATTATCATGGAGGTATGGACAGCGATTGGCATGTTTTGTGTGTTGTATTACTAAATTAGATTGAAATTTGAGACGGTAGAAAATTTTAAATGGTACTCGAATAAATAAGTACCAAATACACGATATGCTAAACTTAATTGATTTATTTAATTTTGATAAAAGCTAATAAAGTTCGTTCTTTTAAAGATACACATATTTAAAACTTACCTGCAATAGCGTCTTCTCTAGCTGTTTCCTGAGCGCTAATTTAGCGGCAGCCTGTCGTTGGGCGGGTGTTTGTGTATCTTCCGAACTGCGGGTACTTGCCTATAACAACAAAATACCCTCTTTCAAACACTTAAAAACGAAATATTTCAGTATTACCAAAGTTATTATTTTTTCACATTTTGAACTGTTTACAAAAAGAACCGAGAAGACCAGTCGTTCATTCGAAATACAATTCGTTTAAATTAAATTGAGATTTTTTTGTAGAAGATTGTATAATTTGAATTATATAAAATATTAGTGGACATCACATTGCCATACTCACTGCATCGCTGGTACTGCTCGTCACTGACGAATTATCCTGAGCGGGCTTGCAATATTTATATTCAATTATGAGAAAGAAGTCAACGAATCTACATATGTTTATTATAACTAAAACATTTATATGAAATTTGTAACAATGCTATAGTTAATTCTTTAACCTTAATATAAATTCAATATTTATCTAATTAATGTAAAAAATAAATAAATCATTCTTTAAAAAATTTAGACTTGTTCGTTACTTGTTATGAAGACTAGTTTTGATTTTGCTGTAATCATCATAGCAGATGTATGGCGTGTTAATTATTTTTTGAAATTTTGAAGATTTACCTTAGGCGCAGACAGTTGTGAAGCTGGTGGCGGCGCAGGAGTGATCGTCACAGAAGGGGTAATACTTGCGCCTCCCGATGTTGACGACTGAAACATTTTTTAACTCTCTTTACTTCAAACGCATTCCTATAGAATATTTTCCCCGGGTATCATATCTTCATCTATTCTGATGTGATCAGGCAACATCCACACCCTTAATATGAGTAGCAGTAAGTTTTGTAACACATGTTGAATTTTGGTTTGAGACTATGGGTAAATTTTGCCATAAACAATATTTTAGAATATTGCAAGAACTATATCGCAATTTAATTTAATAAAAATTAAAAATAGACTTCAGTTATGAGCCGTGCGGCGTGCGCGTGTTTCTCTGTCTGTCTTTGACTCTCTCTCTCCCTCATAGAAAGCCAGCCATTTTCGTTTCGTGTTTCTATTTCACATTAAACAGTGTGGTATCGCGACGATTATTCAGAATCAACAAGAAAATATAATACTATCACCAATGCAGGTTTTCAAGACATTTAAATAAAATAGAATCCCAAACATACGTTTCCTACTTCAGTTACCACAAACCAATTATTACTAAAATTGGGCTGATTAAGTTTGTAAAACATTATATTTGTTAAATAAAAAATATTATTATTAATAACTTAAAAAAAAAATTACAATTCCTTCACTAATCGAAAAAACTTCATTCCATCTGAGTGTCCCTTGACACCTCTCATGTTTTTTTTTTCTGCTTAACAAAAATTACTATACTGAAACTTTTAACTCGATTCCAGATTTCACAATTTCAGTGTTGCAACGTTATGGCGAGTAAGAAATAGAGACGTTGCGAAATTATTCGATACGGAAATGGAATACTTCCGGTTCCAAAGTGTCATTTTTCACGTACGTTTTTGAGGACGTTTTTTCTTGGGGACAAGAAAACATCCACGTCTTTTTGTGATGTACTTGGCTGAGGATCCATTTTGATGGAAAACAAATAGATTTACTTAAAGTTCAAAAAAAAACTATAAACTATACTACAATAAAAAACATAAATATTACTTTTTATAAAATAAAGCAGATGTTTCTAATTAATAAATAATAATGTATTTATTTAAATAAAAATCTATAATTTAGTCGTTAATTGGTAAGAGGTAAGAACCAAGATTATAATTGAATGACAAACATACATTGTGATTGTTTGTAAATTTTTGTGTACATCACTACACTTTTATATGTGGTATCATTATTTTACGAAATGACAGTAGCTAATTTCAAATTCGGAATTGAATTAAAAGTCGTAGTATAGTATTTTTTGTAACATTTATGTTTACCAAAAATATCATATTTGACATTGAGATAGCATGTAACATATACTGTAGATATAATATAAATACCTGTGAACGATAAGGGCCGGGAGTGAGCGTGGCGCCACCCGGGAGATTGGCGGAGCGGCGGGAGGAGCTGCTAATCGAAGTACTGCAGTTACTTGCGGCGCTGTTGCTGCTAGTGCGCTACATAACAAATTTTACTTTAAAAAAAATTTGTTGCCTGTAAAGTCGGTATACGGGCGAAAGTTTTACGTGACAACGACTTTGAGTAGTAAAATAATTTTAATGTGAATATTCATTCGTATAGTTGAAAGAGGGATGAAATAATAGTAACAATTTAAAACATTTATTTATACAAAGAATTATATTTAAAACATTAATTTATACAAACAACTTTTTATGTCTGTCTCTCTCGCTCTTAGGCGGGCTAACCATGCCCGAGTGGAAGGGACGCGTGCCTCTCACTCGCTCTCATTGTGAGCGCATAACGTGAGCGGAGCGTAACGCAGTTTCTTGAAGTGTCACCCGGCAAACCAATTTATAAGACGTTGTCACGTCAAAAGAGCTTATCCGTTTGACTGGTTATGTGAATTAGCCTTTATTCCAAGCATGCGTGCTTTATTTCGTAAATACATCTGACCTGACATTTTTCAGCATAGGAAACTTCGGTGTCATAAAAATAAGTTTAGTGGTTTTTGAGATATTTTGATCCACATAAATCAGTATAATATAAGTACATAGGTAAGTTATATCGTTATAATTTTTTACTTTTCACTTAAAATCGTAGTTTGTGGTAAAGAAATAGATATATGATGTTGTATTTAACCTTGGTTTGCTGATGAGCCGGTGGCGGCGCCGGAGTAACAGTGACCCCGGGGGGTACGACGCACCCACTGCCGGCTAATGCTGTACCCGTTGTTGACTCCTGGAAACAATTTAATTAAATTGGATTCCACAATATTAAAACTTTTATGTGTCAACTTGTGGAAACAATTGATGTAAAGCACTCAATAAAACAATCTAATTAAAATACAAATATATATATTTGTTTTGAATATAGTATGTGTTAGCAAAACAGAGACATTTATGACATTTACTTTGATTTAAAAAAATTAGGCCTGTCTCAACTAGCTAATCTAAGTTTTTAAATGTTAAAGTGAGTGATGCAGAGTTTTCACTGTATATAAACAGCTAAGTATCAAAAAACTCACTTTTACTGGAGGCAAGGTAGTGGCCTGTTGGGATTGCCTCAGTTTCCGAAGTAACACAAGCCGGGTCTCCTCCGCTCTAAGCTGTTCGCGCAGCGTACGTAGACGACGCTCACGTTCCCATATCTCGGCACTGGACAATTCCTTAAATAAAAATCAATAATGTTTTATTTACTCTAGTTTCAAATCTAAATTTTGTTTGTTGAAGCGGAGAAATCATTTCAATTGCAGGTTATTGTCCATATTATCCGAAAAAAAGGTTTCTTATATATTAAAACTAAAATAATGTTACCGTAACACTAAAAAAAATTAAAAGACTTGTTTGTATCTTACCCTATGCCCAGGTATTGGCAGCGGTGGTTCATTTTCCTCCTCGGAGTCTTCTTCATCTCGAGGATCGCGTGGTGACTCCACATGTGCTGGAATAGCCTGCACTGCACTGGCTGTTATAGACACATTGACAGGTGCAGAGTTTAGCTTGCTGCTTACATCTGGAACAATTCCAGCAAAAAAATAAAGTAAAAATAAATAAATAAAGTAAAAATGACATTTATATCATAAATAACTTTGTACAGGAACCCATTTTTTTAATTTCACACATGCAAAGTCTTTTTAATATCATTGCTTAGAGTAGCGGCTTGTTTGTGGTGCCTACATTTTTAACTGTTTTTTCCCTCAATCAATCTCTGATAGACACTTTCTGCAGAGATAACAGATAATATTAGATTATTTTAATATCTAGGTGTTTTCTGTTTTATTGTTGAGCAAAAAAAAAATAAGAGCAAATGTTGGCCTAAGCATGCAAATATTAACCCTGAGTTATGTTGGATTTACTATACAGTACTGTATTTTTCTTACTATTACTACTAAAGGCAAACATCACGAGGACATCAACATGTCTTAAAATTTATGACATGTGTAAGGATGATCATATATTTGTCCATAAAAATGCATGCGGCCAAAACTCATATACTCATAGGGTTCTAGTGCCACTGGATCACTATATATGTAAATAATAATTACCAGTAAATGGAGCAGGTGTGGCTGGTGCTAGAGTAGGTTTTCTATGAGGCGGTGCTGCTGGCAGAAGCACAATGTCAGGACTTTCAGCATAGCTACGGGTTTCAGATCTAGGCCGAAGCACCCGTTTGCCACCTGCACCCTAAAGAATAAAGAGTATTTGTTTTTGTTATGCTTTGTTGTCTAAAATTATTCTATTTCTAATAATCTCATAATGTTTTACATAAATCTATTCTCCATGAAATAATCTGAATAAAAATGTAAAATATAGGAAATTATTTTCACAGTTCATAGATAGGATCATTTACTGGGAATTAAGGTTGAGATTGTCATAATATATAGAACAAAGCCTTGCCAAATGTTATACATTTTACATTATTTATACCCATTTTTTTTTAATAAAAATGTTGGATCATACACCATATAATAATTTAAATATATAATTACTTACTCTATCCACCTTGTATGCAGGAGGAAAATGTAAATTTATAATTAATAAACTCATAATAATTTTAGAATTACTAGTATGAGGTGGAAATTATTGTAGTGCTTAAATAATATTGACATTTATTTACAATTTTTACATTGTGTATTTTTAATTTTACTTCATATTTTTAATTAACTTTGTACATGAATTAAAACTAGGGAGATTCCCATGACCATCAAACAAGTATTTTTAATTTATTTTTTATACAGTAGGTATTGCCCAGTACAAATGTTTATTTTACATTTAAACCCAAATCATTTATAATGACAGTAACATTACAGAATACATATTCACAAACATACTAAATAATAACTAAACAATCAACCCAGCAATGGTCATGGTATACTTATGTGGTAGAAATTATTTAAGATTCATTTTTAAGTGAAAATGTATTTAAATTTGAAGGTTTCTGTTAAAAATACTTCACTGGCACTCAAATTTAAAGAAGCATAATATTACAAGTTTTGATTATACTTACATGTGGTGGAGGCTGTGCTGGTGTAATAGTTAGTCCACTTGCAGTTAGAGCTCTCAGCTCACTCAGCTCTGGTGGTAGGGACCTGCTAACCACCATAAACAGTATTTATTTTAAATTATAAAATTTTATTATAACAGATATTTTTGTTTCAATAAGTACGTATCTAATGACATTATATTATCTCGTTTTCCGCCATGTACACATGTATATATGATCCTCGTACATTATATAAAATCGATTACGAATACTTTTAACAAATTAATATAATCGTTGTAATGTATGAAAAATTCAGACAATTTCATAGTTATACTTTTTTTAATGTTACAAACAAAAGAATATTAAAAACTTAATTTTTCGAAATAATAAACACACTTAAATGTAAATTACCTCACGCTGAGATCCACAGCGGAATCGTCCACGTCCATTGTTCCCTAACTCACTAATTGCCGAAATTATACAATCCCCACAAAAATCAATAACTATGAAATTATGGATGACATAAAACACGCCGCGAAATTTTTATTTGCGTAATTACTTTTATTCTTATTGTAATGATAAAGGTAATTGATATTTACTAAGTATTTATGAAAGCGAAATAAGAAAGAAGTTATGAAATATTTTAGTTAGTAAACATAAAAAATTGGGTTCTTAGGATGATTGATGACACCGTACTTCAAAATTCAAGTGGCTATCATAGACGCATAGCTTACTAAATACACGCGATTACCATAACGAAATGAACATTTAACTCGTGGTACTATAATCTTCACATAAAAGCCTAATTTTTAGATAAATTTTCTAAGAATCATAATGTATAAAGTTTTATTAAAAACCACATATATATTATTTGACTACTGAAGACACTCAACGAGCAACAAATTTAAAGCCACAGAGTAGTTAATAGTTAATACTTAGAAACAGACAACCCATAGTAATGAAAAGGGAATGAGCTATGCCACAGGTTCAGAGCCCCCCCCCCCCCCCCCCATTACGAAAGCTCAAAGACGTAATCCTGAATCTTGCCCCCTATACATATAGCATATCTATGTTTGAAATACAAGGAATTAAAGGCGTTTTTTATCTATTAATTATTGGAAATACCATTGCAGAAGTAATAAAACTTAAAAATAAGTATGAAATAATTGAAACACCAATAGTGTGAAGCAAAACCCCGCACGGCGTTATTTTTAACCAGTTCAAATTAATATAATGTGTAGGAAATAATGAAAAGTTTTTCCAAAACTAGTTAGCTATAGAAATAGTAAACTTAAGATAAATATGAAACACATTTTTTACTATTATCAAAATCTACCTCTCTTCTATATCTTACTTTCGACATTAGAATTATAATTCAAAGAGAAAAAGACAACTATGTTTTAATAGTTACAATCGAACATGGAACACTTCTTTTATTATTTTGGTAAGTGTCAGATCCTTTATATTTAATGAATTTTGCTAATATTAAAAAATACTCATAATTTTTTATGTAGTATATAAGGAAAAAATGGTTAAATACCATTTCAACCTGACTGGAAAAAACTATATAGAAGCCTACATTTAGTAATGTTCTTTTTACACAGTTGTATTTAGTACATCATGAACCATTAATGTCTGTGAAGATACTTCAATTTGTTATCTTACGTCACTCTATATTTCACTAGCTACGACAACGTACTTGATAAATAATGAGCGTTGCGAAAACATGCCAAAGTAGAATTTATACAAATTAGACAGATCGTGACAACCCTGGGGGTCTAGTCAAGACAGCTTAACAGTAGTGAATGTAGAAAGTCGAAAACTAAATTTGTTTGAAAAAGACAGCTAGTGTTAACAGTTGGTAGCCTAGGCCCTAAAGGCGTTAGTCGGGATACAATAAGCGCCGCCATGACTGTTCTAGGACAAGAAATACATTAACGCTCACGCTTTTCGGTAGTCAACCAACAATTAATGTTTCAGCAGTGTAGAAAAAAACAGCGTTTTTCCGCCATGTTTTTGCGTGATCTCAAAGCTGCTGTTTGCACTTTGCAATAATTCAATACAGCTATCGCCATCTTGAATGGTTAAAGTTTCTAAAAACGTTGTCTAAACGCAAAATGTTAATATTTTGGAAGTTTTTACAAATTTTTTAGTTAAGATTTTCAGTTATGAAGTATTTTAATTTATGTTTAAACCAACTCGTATAATGATTTAAACTAGAGTTAATATTTTCAAGTTAAGGCTATTAGTTATAAATGAATCAATGCGGGAATAAAATAATAGACGCCGATAAATATGAATATATCAAGAATGTCAGTAATTTAGTACAGTATTTATTACTTCTACTTCGAAGTAGTTTTCTGAAGACTGAAATTCGAACATATTATTAATATTGGATATTTTATTGATACTAACATTACATGTAAGTTAGTGAAATTGTTCTTTAATTTGCAAAATACATTGTGACTTGTATCAAATCAAGTGGATTTATGCGTCATGATCTTTGGAAATATAAAATCTAGTGAAGAATGGTAGGTAGACATTTTCTTTAATTATACATTACCTACTAAGTTAATATTGAGAAATTTATTATAATATTGTAAGTGAATTAATGAAAAATAGGAATTATCGACATTATTTGGTTATACTTTTATTGATAAAAAGCAGCAAAGTGACAAATTAAGTAATGTTTAATATTCTAATATAAAAATTACCTACTGAATAAACCTTGGAGCTGTCTTACACGTGTTTGTCAGTTTTCAAATTGATCAAAGCATTAACAAAATAAATATTATATTTTCAGAAAAAGGGAAGTTAATAAGACAACTAAAAGTATTAACAGAAACCACCAATGGACAAGTTCTAATAAAGTCTTAGCTTTTAATTAATTCAAGTTTTTTATTATATAATTGAATTTGATAATGAGGGAAGTATTTTTAAAAATAATTTAAAAAATAAGAGGAGTTGAGTAAGAAATAGTGGTTGATTTGAAGTTATTTTACCTCAAGAACATAAAACAGTTACTCAAACTATGATTCTGCACATTTTATCTTAATATGTTCAGCAGTTTTAATTTGAATTTTATTTAATGAATTTCTATTTTTTTAACGTCCCAGAATGTATATCATTGTCACTGGAGACTTTATATGTTATGTATCAAATGTTGGTATACAATGTTACAAAGTACCTAAATAATTGTATGAAATCATCAAAACATCTAATGTTAGGTTTTATGAATTCAATAATATTTTTTACAGAAAGCCACACCAACAACATATTAAGTTTTATCGCTAGGTACATAATAAACAGAGATACCTTATTTAATTAAAAATAACTGTGGCAGAAACACTTCTTAATTTACTTACTGTATGTTTAATTTAATATTAATTAATTCTTAACTATTTCTATTTTTGATTTAAAGCAGGAACTAAATATGGTGCTTCTTAATTTTGCAGATCAGTTGTTGTTAGACCAAATCCTGAAAAATATAAATTATAAGTACTACTACTTATTGAATACCGTGATTATGCAGGTTCAAAATATTTTATTTAGTCATAACCTTAAATTTCTGAGAGAAAATAAAACGAACCAAAGTTAATTTTAACATACCTACCATTTAAATTCAAATATTATGACACTGCATCTTTCCATAACGTCTACGTACATCAAAAATTATTTCGATCTTACTGACATACTTAAGTCCATTTTGCAGCTTTTTATTTCAAATTTACAATAATATTGTAAAGTATTTACTTTTATCAGGTTTATTAAAGTGATATTAGAAATACATTTCTTCCAGAGACAATATGCCGTGCTACGAACAGCATCTCGTAGCTACGCTGTCGACTTTGCGGTAGTGTATTGACATGCCGCTTGGCTACGAACGAAGCGTTTTCGAATTTCGACAATACAATTACGCAAAAGCGGTAGTGTAAGTCGAAAACTTTTCGACGCTAATATGGCTAGACCCCCTAGTCATATTAAAGGTTTTAACCTAATTTGACTTCGATGTCATTAAATGATAATGACAGTGACAGCTGACACTAACACCATTGCTGGGTAGCCTTTTTTGACGTTTTTGTATTTCCTTTTATAACTTATTGTCATTTCCCACTTTCTATGTAAGCTGTGAGAAGAGAAAAACAATAAGTGTTTACGAAGGTTATGTTTTTAGATTGGTGATATCGTAAAAACTTTAACTAGATTGCATTTTGTTAATAAGTTAAACCTTTCATTTAATAAAAATATAATGCCCGGACCAGATTTATTGTCGAGCCAAGGTTTGCGCCTTGATGGTCGGAGACCTAATGAGTTACGTCGAATTCGATGTAAGTTAGGTGTTTTCACACAGCCGGATGGTAGCGCTTATTTAGAACAAGGAAACACGAAAGTTTTAGCAGCCGTGTATGGTCCACATCAGGTATATCATCAAATGTTGAAAAAAACATCAAAAATAAATAGCTAGCCATTTATATATATATAATTCTGAAACCAACCAACAAGAAATAACTCCATCCATAAACTGTTCAACTTTATAAACATTTTCATATATCCTGATCTTCTAGTATAGTAAATGTGATCTCACCTACCCCACCTAAAAATGGCTTGCACTTGAAAGTTGCAAAACCTTAATTAACTTTAAATTATTACAGTTTTATAAATTCATGCAGTTCAAACCTGTTTTTTTTTTTTAATTTTCTGTGACTTAGACATGGATTGAACCCCCTTTAACCAATGTGGAGAACTAAATTGTGTGTAAATTTGAATTTAAACTGCATAGTAGTCTTGTCCATTCACACATTACTGTAACTATCTAAAGTTAATAAAATTCAATATTCTAGGCAGCAAAATCAAAGATGTCTACTGAGGGAGTTGTAGTTAATTGCCAATATAGTATGGCGACATTTTCTACAGGTATATAAATATCATTTTCTACTATTGTATAGAATTAGTACTGCCTGTGAATGAAGGTCTGAAAAATTGTTACAATTCAAACAGCTGATTGATTAACTTGATCTAAACGGCTGAATGGATCTGCATGCCACTTAACTAGAAATAACTTCTATGTAATTAAAAAAGTTATAGAGCTTTTTATGCATCCTACAATGTTAATTTTTTATGCACAGTTACATTTTACATAATTTGCTTTGCATCAACTATTAACAGTAACAAATTCAAAGGGAAAACAATGTGTATTACCATTGAAATACAAACATTATTGACAGATTCAAGCAAGAGTATGAATTTTATAATTTTTTAAATTACACTTCATCCATGTTTACTTTTAGGTGAAAGGAAAAACAGACCTAGAGGTGATAGAAAATCACAAGAAATGTCACTACACCTTAGGCAAGCTTTGTCATCTGCTATAAAAACTGAACTGTATCCTCGCTCTCAGATTGATATCTACATTGAAGTATTACAGGTTTGTCTCATGCAATCTATGATTTTTGGCCACAAATTCAAGAAATTTATCTCAAAGAAATATATATGGCCTTATTCTGGCATATAAAACATGAGCATTGTAGTTGATAAAGAAAGAAATCTGAATATGTCTTATAATTATATGAAAAACAAAGTTCTAGGACTAATAATATTATATATAGCTATAGTTACATTTATTACTGCCACTGCCTTTTATATAATTAGATGAAGTTTTACAAGAATGAAAATATACCAACTAATAATAATTTGATAATATCAACAATATTAAATGAATATTAGGGAAGATTATTTGGCAATAAATGAGAGTCATTTTGCCAAAATAATTTAAAAAATTTGGCAATTACCTATAATTCATTTGTTGATATTTACTGCAATTATGTATACACATTTTTATTCAATGTTATTTTAAAAATATGAACACACTTGCGTCTACACTTCGTAAACCAGAGGATGTATAGTCTAATAGTTTATAGTAGTATGTTAGTATGTTTTAATATTATCATGTTTACGAAAGAATTGACCATCTTGTTTCTTGCGCTCACACTAACCTGGAACAACAATCGTTTATTGAATGCATGGCAACCTCAGTTGCGGCCAAATGTTTTCTGGTTTTCACGGATATTACACAGAAAATATAAATCAAATCTTTTTTTTTCTATTACAATTATTGAAAAAAATATGTATATCTGCTTAAACCAAGCGTTGCGGCTGACTTAGCGTTGGCAGTTGGCACCCAATTTTTTCCCCAAGTTCTCTACATCATTGACTTAAAAATTGCATAAAATTGATTAAAAAATATATATGTAGTTGCAATTTATATCAACAAATTAATTACAGGTAATTGTCCCAAATTTGTTTTTAGGCAACCTATCAACGCTTATGTATTTCAATCTCTCTCAGCATAAATTAAAAATTTAAAAATATTTAAAAAAAACGTATAGCCGCAGATCCCGGCTGAGAGATCTTTCAATATATTGGAACAATTCTTGAACTCTTGAATTCTTGTATTCCTTTACAATTCGGCGCGTATTTGACTATTCTTTTTTACAAGCTAAGATTTTCTACAATGAAAATTACAATATAGCATGTGATTGATAGAAATAATTTTTGTTAACATAAACATAATGTTTAAAACCATTTAAAATATGCGGCAACCCGCACTTCCGATTTTTTTTGCAATGATTTTAACAACATTATCGCAACATATAGCTTTATAGTCAAAATATAAAATGAAAGCTTAAGCTAGAAATTTATTTATGTAGGCAGACGGCGGTGCGTACTGTGCGAGTGTGAATGCAGCAACGCTCGCGCTGATAGACGCAGGCGTACCTTTACGAGCATACGCGTGTGCGTGCACGTCGTCAGTCGCATGGCGTGGCAGTCAGCCTGAGCCTCTACTTGACGTTGGACACGTTGAAGAGGCTGCTGGAGGAGTTTGTTTAACTGTAGCAGCACTGCCCAGTACAGGTAAGTTAATTCTAATAAATGTTCTGCGTAAAGTCCGTCGAAGCATTAAGACAGTTTTCACTCTACTTATGAATTTTTTAGCCAGGAGAGTACGATTACGGATAATATCGGTCGGTAATCGTATTAAAAGTTAAAATATTTCGCACATGTATTAATCTATAGACTATCCGGAATAACATGCCTAAATTTTGGTTATATCAAACTAAACCATTAATTTTATTTATTTATTTCCTTATTTCCTATTTTTACAGTAACTTAATACTACAATGAATAAAAATACAATAGAAAACTAAGCTTAAAATTTACAAGTAAAAACTTAAAACCTATACCATTTTAGAACTAATTATAAATATGTAATGCAATTCTTGTGAATTCAGCCAGTGTGCAACTAAATACATCTGTCTCACACGCAATAATATTTAAGGTGCGCAAGACATGTGTCATGGTGCTTCTTTGAGTAGGTTTGTACGCACCCGAGACACTGCCACTAATTGAGATCGCTTACCATGCTGAGTGTGGTTATTTGGCACGTCAGCCCCAGTCTCTCCAACATTTCTGCACTATAAACTTTACCTCTAAGAACTTAAAAAAAAATATAATGAGATAGTAAGGTCCCTCCTGTCCTCCTAAATGTTTCCCAATCTGGAAATGATCATAGATCTCAATCACATTCAGTTTTTATCTTGTTACCAAATTATTTGTAACATTTACTGACAATCAACTGGTTTCAATTTTAAATAATAATTGCAGGTAGCATAGCTTTATTGGAAATGTCTCATCGCTTACATATGGACTACTTTGAAGTTGTTATCAGTAGAGCTATGCAAGGGTGTCGAGATATTGAGGTAAATACATCTTTATATGTTGTGGTTATGCCTGTTATGCCTTAAAATTAATCAAAAACATTTTAGGTAATTTTGGATAAGGCAGTGAGGGAACATTTAGCTGAAGGATGGACAAAGCAAGATATTGTTACTATATGAAATAAATGTTTTCAATTAAGTAATATATTTCATTGTAATATAAGATGTTCTGAAAGTGATCAAAACTAATTCCACTGCTGTTTTCTTAGTGACCATCCTTATGCCGTGGATAATAAACAGATAATATTCGTTATAAAATTAGATATAACCTTTTTTTTTAATAAAAATAAAACAAAAAATTAGACTTACATATTTATTAGAGATCTCGAACAAAATAAGAAATTAAATTATATGTACAGTCTATGTTAAAACTAACTAAGTTAGATGTAAGTAAGGTACACACTTAGGTAATGTGTGGTAAAACTTACAACAAGAGTACATGCGACAGAATTAGTATAGCATTTGCAAATAAAATATAAAAAAAACAAAAGTGGATGTAAAAATCAGTCCATCCGTTTCTTAAGATTGCACGTTTTAAATAAATAAATGTTATCTCTATATAAATAAAGGCTTTCGAGTATGAATAAATAATTGTACTTCAAATAACAAAGCTAAGGAAAAGTATGTTTAAACAACCCCCACACATGTCATTAGACATCAGATCGCCAAAAAAATAGTAATTTTTTTGATTGGCTACATGTAAATTTTCCAATTTTACATCCTAAAAAACCGTGTGATGCTTGAAAAATCGGCATTTAAGAGGACAGGAAAAGTTTCTATTATTTTCAAACGTGTAGCCAAAAAAAATAAAGATATACACAATGAGTCAAAATTTCAGGTCACATGCGGTTTATTGCAGTTTTCTCAAACCCATTAAATAATTAAGATGTAAATTATCAAAATAATGGGCTAATATTGAAAACTATTGATTAACCAAGTTTTTATTAAAAAACCAGCTATCAAATAGCAACGAAAAATTTTGTCTCACCCTGTAGTACGTTACCTTATCATTACTGAGTTGCTAAGGCACTCATCACTACACATTACTAGTTTTCTAAGCATTGTAAAACGAAAACTGAAAACAGGCTAAAACTGATTTTTAACAAAAAAGGGAATGCTGTAAAAATGCATAAAAACCACTCTCGGGTACTTTCCTTTTTTTTAAATTATTATGAATAGGGGCATACTACAACTAAAATAATGAATATAGGATCTTAACTTGTCTTAGCCCTTTTAAATAAAATCAGTATAAAGCATTTAACTAGTATATTAAATAAATCACAGGGCTTGTACATGTATGCCACTGGTTCAACCACTAATTCATCTTATAGATGGCACATTCTTTACGATATAAATATTAGCTAATTGCTGACAAGTTAAGAATCTAAATTACTGAAAATTAGTAGTAGAGGACCCCAGGACTACCCATGCAAAACAAATAATCAATTCCGTTGTGGACTTAACCTAAGTGTATAATACGAATAAATGTAATTCACATCCGTATGGCCGATGCTAAATGATAATTTTAAAAGCTTTATTTTGTTAGTTTGCGACCACCGCCTCTTGTGGTTGATCCAAATTTGCAGTGGCATCTGAAATATAAATAGGAAATTCCTTTAGTATGGCCGTGTTTGCTATATTTTAAAGATTTATATTACATTTGATGGAAATATGTATTCATATCCAAGAAAATGTCAGACCCTGACAAAATTTCGAAATTTTTGCTAAATTATTCACAATATTAAACCATTATCTTACCATTAGTCTTGACTGGAGAGTTTTGCTCGGAGCTCTTTTGTGATTCGCTGGTGCTGCCCTCTGCCTCACCTGTTTCACCAGCTGAAGATGTTGTCTGTGCAAAACACATCACTTAATATTATGAATTATCTGACGCACAACAGACCGTATTTCGTATCGAAATTGCATAAAGACAATGATTAAATATATATTTTTTAAATACTAAGGGTTTAAGGGGTCCAATGAATTTGTTTAGCATTTGTTACCAGTATTTCAATTAATTTAATATCTTATATATTTTCTGAGTTATTATGCGTTATTTATATAATTACTGTCAAAGCTAGATTATTAAATGCATTGTTTAATACATACAGGAATAAATCAACCCTTATATTAAGATATGCATTAAGTGGTCAGACTGTATACAAGCATATAGGCTAATTACAAAGAACAGCTTTACTTAACAATATCTGTTATGTTATTAATGTAGCACATTTGTTTCAAAGTGTAATTTTCAATTAAAAGTGTTATACCAGAATATGAAAATTAAAATATTTGTTATATTTTTTTAACATCACTCAAATAACAATGTTTAAATAAAATAGATTAAATGTATAAATTTCTGCAATATCTTACTCTATTCTTGTTGACCCTGGGTTTAGGTGACTTGGGTTCTTTGGCTGGATCAAAGTGGCGATCAAATATATCTATCAGCTCCTTTATATCCTCTTCCTTTGCCGACACGGAAAGTGCTGACAATTGTGTTTCTAAACCTGAAGAAAAAAATCCACTTAGCAATAGTATAATGACCAAGTCGTGTTTTTACATATCAAAACTAACCTTCTTACCAAATATTCTATTTAATTAGGTATTTAATAATTCAATAACATCAACATCATAACTACAATAAAAATGGATTAAGTATAAGAAATATAATAAACTATATATTCTATTAGGCTTACCTGAAACCTGCTGGTCCTGCCATGCATCTTTGAGATGGTCATAGAGCAACCCGGCGTCGGCTAACAGCCGTCTTAGCTGAGTGACACGCTTGCGTTCGGGTCGCGCCAGACGTAGGAGTGGCGCAAATACCGGACGGAAAGTGTTCTGTCTGTATGTTATTTAATTGGAAACAATATTGTATATAAAACACAGTATGAATTGAAATGATCACTTGTAAAGTAGGAATTACAGATTTATCCAATAATCTAGCTTGTCCCTGAATGTACTGCATTTTTAAACTGCTTGTTAAATAAATTATTTCAGATAGAAGTATTGTTATTCCACATCAAGCTTAAGGCCTATTTTCTAAAATGTAAAATTCTTAAAACAGTTCTTGATTCACATATTGAAAAACACGTGATAATTGAGTATAGAATGAATTTAGAAAAATTCAGTTTAATCAGACGACTTACCTTTCCAGCAGCTTTTTAAGCTTATCAAGTGCCTCAAGCTCTGTATGTACAGGCCGTGCCCAAGCCCGAGCTGTCTCTACCATATCTTCACTGGCTGATATTCCCTCACCACCACCACCTACTTCTTGCTGTTCACCTAGTAAATTGTTTAAATGCTATAATAGACAATAATAATGTAAATTATAATAATTTAACTTTTCCAATAACCTAAATTTAGGTTCCATAAGTTTGTATATCACCTAAGAACTTAATAATCATTAATTGTGTTACTTACTTTGTGACAAATGCTCAACAATCCGATAGGCTGTTGAAGCTCTATCAAGTGCACTATCAACAGACAATGTATCTGCATCTAAAAGTACTCGAGCTAGTACCCGTAGAGAAACAGACTTCACTGTTGCCTTACATTTCTCAGCAGCCAAAGCATAACTGTCTGTAAAACCTGCTACTATGGTCTTGAAACGGTCCAACAGCTTGTAACTGTAATATTATAAAAAAAAAATACTATAAAGAAAAAGTAAATGGTCCCAATTTTTCTAAAAATCAGTATATATCCTACCGAGTTAAAGCCTCAAGCAACATTGTAGGACTGAGACGTCTAGGTTCATGGTATATTAGTATGACACTTCCATCCCCTTTCTCCTTCTCCAGCCAATCTAAGAAGTCTGTTAAGGCTGACACTTCTGACTTTGTCTTTAATATCTATAACCAAAATAAAACCTTACACATTTTTAATAACACTTCAATCTACTGTTAACCAAATAACAAGTATACAGATGTTGACCAGATGTATTTTAAGCTTACCTTATGAGTTATAGTATCTTTAAGCATCCGATACCGTCCAACAGTAACAACTCTTACATTGTGCCGACGTCTTGCTCCAGGATTCAAGTCACCATATGGCATTATATATTGAGAGTATGTTTGCTTAGGAGTATATGCTGCTATTTGGCATATCTAAAAAAAATCTCAGTTCATATTTTCAGGATAAACTCAACTCTTAATGGCAAAGCATAAATAAAAGTACAAAATCAGTAATAGCCTACCTCATCAATAAGTCTTCGGCCAGTAGTGTCCATGTCCCAACCCACAAGAGAGTACTTACCAGGTGGTAAGCCAACGGGCTTCTCAGCCAAAGCTGGCAGCACCTCAGAAGGTGCATCATTTCCATTAACCTTAGCTTCCGAAACCATTTCCATGAACACTACCTTTGAACAGAAATTATTAATTTTAGAACTAGATCACGTTTAAAAGTTGTAATAATAATATTAATAACAAAAATCCGTTTAAATGTACATAATGTTAGGTACCAATGTAGGTAGGTAAAAAACACTAGAAAATCACCTCATAATAAATTGCTAATAAAGAAATTGATCACAAAATAGTAAACACTAGGTGTAAATTTTTTTAATTTTATTACAAATATCTGTATTAAAATTAATTGTTGAAGGAATTGTATAGCGTAATTAACTAAACGGCCATTAGTTTATCCAATAAAATATAAAACCTATATTTTATTAGATTAATAATTTGTTCCAACCTATAATAATCGTACCGTCACAAGCACGCCGCTATAAAAACAAGAAGACGGCAAATCGATTAGCAAAGTAACTAGCGCAGACTTGTAGAGCCATAGTCATAGTAACCAAAATACATAGTCACCATACAAAAACATTAAGTCTTATCTATTTTTAATGTCCTTATAACGCGAATATCTATAACAATAAATAGAAAATAGGACACGTGGCGATCATTTCCGAGGACATTTTGCCCCACCCCATTATGTCAAAATAAAACAATAATTAACTCACTTTATTCTGATGATGTCTTTTAAAAAAATATTAGGTTATTTATCTCAACAACGAGACAAATATATATGCTGGAATAACGGCAAAAAGAAATATTTTTAAAAAATATCACAAATACCACAGCACGTGTGCCGCAATCGGAAAAACGCCAAAGATTTATTTTTTTTTATTTTTGGCTTTTGCAGTTTTGCTACGATAAACTTGTCAATATCATCTGGAGTCTTGTGTCTATGAATACGATAGATAAAAAATACTACCCATTTTTAGTTCTAGTCTATAGTTTTATATTATCTGACTTACTGGGGTCTAGTCAAGACAGCGTAAGAGCTAGCGCGCACCGGTGACTTTTGTCAACATGACAAAAAAGTTTTTGTCGCTGTCACGTCACGCCTCCAAAGCGAGGTGCGCTCACGAAAGGTGACAGTGACAATTTTTTTTTTAAAGCTTCATTTGTCGAAATGGATTTCGAAGAGACGGTCGTCATCTGTGAGCTTATAAGGAAACTCAAAAGAGAAAAAAGCGAAAAGAATACTGGGTACACCCCCTTTGGAGTGACAGGTTAATAAATGGAAAGTTCTACACCATGTTTCATAAACTTCGGGAACATCCAAAGAAATTTTTTGGGTATTTTCGAATGAGTGTTAGAAGTTTTGATGAATTACTTCGCAATTTAGGACCTGCGTTGACATACGAAAATACAAACATGAGATTGTCTGTTCCGGCTGAAAAAGACTCGCTGTTACTTTGAGGTAAATATTAGTAATTAGAATATTATGTAATTTTAAATTGTTTATTTTAATAAAAATACAAAAAGTTATACAAATTTAAATACGTTACATACTACGTATGTAACCTGCGACCTCAGGTACGAGAGTCGCACGCTGAAGCCACTAGGCCAACAATGCTCTTTACTCTCTTGGACATGAAGAACCAACATTAGAATAGAACGGAAGCAACTAGAAAAAGCCTGTTATGGGACATGCTGATTACCAAAACTGGCACATCATTCTGATGATCTTAACTTAAATTAAAACAAATGTTTATATTATACTACTAGGTAAAAATATGTTTATTTTGAAATATAAGATACAGTTATCACTTATTCCACGTCAATAAATTTGAATGGTGAAATTAAATTTTACCCACATGGAATCAATTGACTGAAACCTTCTAGTAAAATTTAAAATTCATGATTAGCCTTTTTGGGAATATTAGATATCGCTCGGTCGTTAAATTAAATTAATATCATTTATAGCATTCATTGTTTTTATGCGTTCTACTTATGTTAAACTGAAAATAAATATATCACTATACCATGATAAACCGAAAATAACCGAAAGTAGCCGAAAGAAAATAACCGTAATTAACAGAGAATAACCGAAACTAACCGTAGCTAACCGAATGTAGCCGAAGCTAACCGAACGTAGCCGAAAGTAACTGAAAATAGCCGATACTAACCGAGAATAACCAAAACTAACCGAAGCTAACCGAACGTAGCCGAAAGTAACTGAAAATAGCCGATACTAACCGAAACTAACCGTAGCTACCCGAATGTAGCCGAAGCTATCCGAATGTAGCCGAAGCTAACCGAACGTAGCCGAAAGTAACTGAAAATAGCCGATACTAACCGAAACTAACCGTAGCTAACCGAATGTAGCCGAAGCTAACCGAACGTAGCCGAAAGTAACTGAAAATAGCCGATGCTAACTGAAACTAACCGTAGCTAACCGAATGTAGCCGAAGCTAACCGATCGTAGCCGAAATTAACTGAAAATAGCCGATACTAACCGAGAATAACCGAAGCTAACCGAATGTAGCCGAAGCTAACCGAACGTAGCCATAACGTACATATACGTAATAAATTAGTTTTTAACTATAATCAAAAATCAAAAAAGTAATTGAAATGTAATATTCTTTAATTATTCTTCATGTTGGTTGATATTGTACTCCTGGCAGATGTCATACAATTCGGAATCTTCTATAAACTCTGTAATATAGGTTTGAATTGATGACGATGAGGCGGCTGAGGAGTTTTTCGGGTCTTGCTTAGGAGGCGATGATTGTGAAGATGAATTCGGTTGAGTGTGTGCAGAGGGTAGCAAATTTTGGGAACTTGTAGATGTATGAGTAGGAGAAGGAGATAAAACAAGTGGAGTGTTTCTTGCTAAGTGGAGCGGATTTTGAGGAATGTGCGATGGAAGAGAGACAGAAATATTTGGGTTTGATTTGTATATTTTGAGGGTGTAGATGGAATATATGTAGGAGAAGGAGATAAAATCAGTGGAGTGTTTCTTGCTAAGTGTAGTGGGCCTTGGGGACTTTGCGATGGTAGAGAGACAGAATATTTGGGTTTGATTTGCATATTTTGAGGGCTTGTAGATGGAATATATGTAGGAGAAGGAGATAAAATCAGTGGAGTGTTTCTTGCTAAGTGGAGTGGGCCTTGGGGACTTTGCAATGGTAGAGAGACAGAATATTTGGGTTTGATTTGCATATTTTGAGGGCTTGTAGATGGAATATATGTAGGAGAAGGAGATAAAATCAGTGGAGTGTTTCTTGCTAAGTGGAGTGGGCCTTGGGGACTTTGCGATGGTATAGAAACAGAATATTTGGGCTTGATTTGGAAATTTTGAGGACAACCTCTATAAATTGTGGATGGGCTATTCATAGGAGAATAATTATTGCGCTGAGTGTTTTGTTTCTGAACTTCCTGGAAAATTTGTAAAATATTTATCTATACGTCTGGTTTATTCTCCTCCGGGACTGCTTTTAACAACGGCACCAAAGACAGCGCAAAATGCTTTTCCTTGTCATCGTCAGTACAGTCACTTTTGTTATTTCTCATAGCCTCGATAAACCTGTTATCATCAACTCTTTTGTTGTTTAAAATTTCTAGAAGCCTTTCTTCGTAACATATTTTATTCTTATTTTTCTTTCGGGAATATTCTTCTCGCTGTAGTACTTCCACACTGGCATCCTGACTATCTTCTTCGCAAGCAATTTCCTCTACAGAATCAGCATTTCCTGAGTTTCTCGGGTATCCATGCTTGGGATAAGAAATAAAAGTTGGTCAAAATGTTTGTACTTTCTTCTTTTCTTGTAGCGGCCTGGCCAGACTTAGTACATTTTTGCTCACGTAGCTCACGTGAAAAACAAGCCCTAAAATTCTTCCATCGTTTTTGTACAAGTTTACCTGAAAATAAATATTTAACTAGTATAAAACAGTCAGTCATTTATTTAATTTATGTATTTTTAACTTTAATTTTGTATTATGTGTTTAATTTTCTTTTGTTTCAGATATCTTGCAACCGGCAACAGTTTTTACAGCATATCATTTGAATATTTGATAGATGCCACCACTGCACGAGAAAGTGTAAAATCTACATGTTCCGCGATCTGGAATTTACATACACTATACATGCCTGAAAAGTCTGAAGAGGATTGGTATACTATTTCAAATCAGTTTTACCAACGGACAAATTTTCCGAACATAATTGGCGCAATTGATGGCAAACATGTGAGAATAATTCAACCGGAAAACACCGGTTCGCAGTGTTTCAATTACAAAAAGTACTTTTCTACTGTTCTCATGGCATGGGTAGATGCAGATTATAAATTTGTATACATAGATGTTGGTGCTAATGGAGCAGCAAGCGACTCCAATGTATTTCAGAATTCTGGCATGGGCAAAAGATTGCAGCAAAATCAATTGAGCATACCAGATGATCGTAATTTGCCATATGATGAAAATGGAAAAAAAATGCCATTTTGTTTGGTCGCTGATGAGGCATTTGGCTTGTCAAGGCATATTTTGCGACCATATGCAAGAAAATCATTGTCTACTGTGAAAAAAATTTACAACTATCGCCACACTAGGGCACGACGCATGGTTGAATGCACTTTTGGTATACTTTGTAACAAATGGCGAATTTTGCACAGGCCCCTTGACGTCAATCTTGATTTTGCTGATATAATAGTAAAATCATGTTGTATTTTACATAATTTTGTACGGTGCAGAGATGGCATTCAATTTACTGACACTGTTTACGATTGTCCATTAAAAGGTATTGCAACAAATCCATCAGACAGAACCATATCAGCAGCAAATATTCGTAATTATTTTGCGAATTACTTTACTTCACCACAAGGTGCTGTGTCATGGCAATATGACAAAATCTGAATTTCACTTTTTTGTACAACTGTTGTTTTAGCTACAAATACTAAAAATAAAAAGATACCAGATTCAGTTTTTTCTTGTGACGACAACGTACCCCAAACTGTAGAAAATATTATACGACTGATTTCATCCCATGCTTTAATTTTTAAATTAGAATCTGAATACTCTTTCAGCTTTTTATCGTAAATTGCTGCTCTTTTTTCAACTTCTTCAATAAGTAAATCATTATCGATATCCTCTTCATGCACTTTCACGTTTTGCGTAGACGTTGACGCCATTTTGCGTGCGCTAAAGACGACGGTCCGAATGCAAATGGCGGAAGAACTACGTGTTGGGTGACAATTTTGTTGCCCGTGTGCGCGCTGCTATAAAAACCTAGCGGCGTTGTGACAGTTTCGTCACGGGCTTGTCCGCTGGTCGGCGGACAAAAATTTCACCCAATTGTCACGTCGTAACGTGCGCGCACCTCCATACATACTCATTGACTTGATGTGAGTGACGAAACAGTCACGGTGACAAATGTCACTAGTGCGCGCTAGCCCTAACAGTAGTGTATGTAGAAACTCGAAAACTAAATTTGTATGAAAATGACAGCTAGTGTTGACAGTTGGTACCAACTACTAGCTGTCATTTTCATACAAATTTAGTTTTCGACTTGCTACATACACTACTGTTAAGCCGTCTTGACTAGACCCCCTGGTGTCCTCTTTTAGAGTAAAATTCACTCTTACCCAATCTCATTCAGAGTCGAGACTTTAGAACTTAAACTGTAGTACGCCTCCCTTTGTATTAGACATATGAATAATATATAATATATACCTTTACCTTTTTAACATACAGGAGTCATGGTTATCCCTAAGTTAGAATCTGGATATTAACCGTTTTAAATGTGAAAGAAAATGCAACTTTAATATGAAAATGTTATTTAATGCAAACTTTTTTATGAATCAATACCAAAAATCGAAGTATATGATATTTAAAATTTATATTCCATAAATATTACTGAATACTTCTATTCTTCATAATCTGACTGTATTTTCTGTAATCTGTGACTATTCGATGTCCAAAACAAACTTATAAGTTATAAGTTACATTTTGTAAACTTTAATTTTTTTGTAAAACTTTGAATTGATGTACAGTAAATAATCAATTATTATGCCTAAGCCAATTTGTGTTCAATGCAGTACCAATGATTCTTTATTATGGCGTAGCGCAGAAAACGGTCAGATATGCAACGAATGCCATTTAGGTAATGCAGCTAGTAAAGAAATGGAACTAACAACAAATATAAAAACAGAAGTTGATGATAAAAAAGATGACAAGGAAGATATGGAGAGCCGGAATGGTAAGAGTGATGGGGATTCTACGCCAGCAAAAGCAACTGGAAAAGGTACACGGAAAAGTACTCGTGCTACTAGATACAAATCAAAAACTCCTGCTCCAACACCTGCAAAACCCTCTGCACCGCGAGGCCGAGGGCGCAGAAGTATTTTTAAGAGACAGCCTCTAAAAGCACCCACTGCAACAGCTACTGTGGTTACAAGTGATTCTATTTTTTATAAGGTACTCTATTTTTATTTATCAAATGCCTAAAGATTTAGTGATAAGTTTAAGAGTCAATATTTATAGCTAAGCATGACTCCGTAGGTCCTTTTTGCCACTAAATTATGACTGTGAATATTGTTGCACAATACTTCTATAAATCTTATATTGTATGCAATGTATTTTAATTAAATAAAATTCTGATACAACAGAAAAACAATATGATGGCCAACTAGGTGCATAAAAATATGTTGCAAAATATTCTTTGTAATATTTCCAATTGCTCATTATTATTATGCAAATTTTTATTTAAACTTACTATTTTAAACAAATTAAAATTTTTTTAGGGATCATACATGCAAGTGGGAGATATAGTATCCATGCTTGATGTAATGGGTGGGACATATTATGCTCAAATCAGAGGATTCCTTACAGATCAGTATTGTGAAAAGAGTGCTGTTGTAACCTGGCTTTTGCCAACTAAAGCAAGTCCACCACCTGAAAAAGGATTTGATCCAGCTACGTATATTATAGGTAATTGCTGTTTAACAGAGCATATACATATTACATAATTAAATAGATTTAAGCACTTTCATTTTGAGTTATTTTTTTTGCATAGTGGTTAAGCAGGCATAGGTTCATTCAAATAACACTTGATCATATATCACTCACTGGATCACTGGATCAATAAACATTTTCAGCCTGAATAATAGCATGCCTTTCACAACTTTGTGTCTTTAGACAAAAAAAAATCAGCAACACGTTTCAGGAATAGAAGGCTGATATTGTCTATAATAAGATAAATAAAACAGAATAGAAATGTGACTGCCTTCTGCCTTATTAGAAGGATAATACATAATAATTTAAAAAAAGGCGAAAGTCATAAGTTGTGGAAACATGTTATTAAAGTTGATGTGACTAGGTAGTAAGTTAGAGAAACCTTATAAAATTAGCTCTTAGTCAAATTACATTAAAATATAAGTTTATACAAATGTTACACTCCATTTTATTCTAAAGTCCACCTTTTTCAGGCCCAGAAGAAGATTTGCCCCGTAAATTGGACTACATGGAGTTTGTAATGCATGCACCATCTGACTATTACAAAGCCAGTAATACTCCATACCCATTAACAGAAAATGAATTAAATAACTATTCAGGATTTATATGGACAACATTAGAACCTAAAGAAAAAACTTAAGATTAATATAAATAAATTAATAACTTATGTAAGTGAAAATAAATGCATATAACTTCATGTTCTACATTTTTGGTAACCCTTTGTGTAAGGTACCCCTGTGTGTAATCTGTGTAGGTAGATCAATTATAATTACTCTTACCTAAATAAATTAGTATGTAACTTTTGCCATTCAAATTGCAGTTATTAGTATAAATTGAACTTCATTGTCCAGAACAGAGTTATAACTGCTTCCTCAGTGGCGCACTTCTGCAAGGTAGTATACTAATAAGGTTAGGTTAGTAATATAATTTGTATCATAACATATTAGTAGTCATAATATGTTATGATACAAATTATGGCGGAGTAGCCCCTTATCGAATTCGCGAAATCAGAATCAGAGCTACGTTGAGGGTACAAAATTGGTTGTATGTAGTGTGTATGTGTGTATGGTTGTATGTCCTAATGGACATTGAAGGACCACTCGGTACCACGATTATGAGACTGCCGGATGATTCCAAATTTTGGGTGGTCGAGCGCGGTATGTCGCCGGTTTATTTCAGGCATGGTTCAGGCAAATGTCATCTACCAATACGAGCTTCTCTGAGACAGCCGCAACAAGATAACTCAAAATAACTTTATTATATAAGTAAAAAAGTACAATTTCCATATAAGGAGTGTTTTATCTTCTGAAGGTTGGTCGCTTAAATTAGTTATGTTTCGAGTTTTATACTGGTGAAAATTGCCATTTGTTTTAAAATCATATATATTCTTGTTCATACAACAAGGCTTCAAGGATGTATTAACCAGATAGTGTAGTGAATATTTAATTCCTTAAACTTATTCCGTACAGACTCCGGGAAACAGACTTGGGGTGACAACAAATACCCCATATCCCGCAGCGAGCTTGTGCAACACAAATATGAATAATCATAAAAGGTGGAAAGACACATAGCTCTATTTTCAGACAAACAACAAACTAATACTGGAGTGTCACTTTGTACAGGAGGCAATAAGGCAAAAACTCTGACAAACATTGTTACTCTCCAGTGGATACAAAAAAAAACAACAAAGATCGGAGCTTACGAGGATCCGGAATACTTATAACTATAATATAGAATGCTCCATCGCAAGTAAGCTAAATTCGCCAAAAATTAACAGAACTTCAAAATCACCGTTGGTCGCAAAATGCGAATTGAAGAAAGCCTAAAATGGCACTGCCAGCGATATACCCGCAAAACAAGTTCTAAGTCTCAACAAATCAATCTCAAAGTAATTTTTCGGTTGCGATTTTTTTATCTTTAAGTAATTTAAAACATTTTTTTTCTTCACTTACAATGGTTGCCTGGAAGAGATCGCTCGAAAGCGATAAGGCCGCCAGTTGCTCTCCTTTTCATTTAACTATGTTCAATTTTTATATTGTAACTAGCAGACTCGGCCAAGCGTTGCTGTGGCTAAGGTTTTTGTTATATTACATAGTAATAAACTATTCAAACGGTAAAAGTACTTGAGTATGTGAATCGCTGTTACTTTTAACACAGTGCCATCTATTAGAAGTGTATCAAGTAATAAACAAATAATTTGCAATAAAATAAAATTGCGACTATAATTAAAGATCTAAGCTATCCTATCTCTTAAGTTGGACCAGACTGCTCACGTTGTTTTTTGATTTCATTTAAAATCGGTTTAGTAGTTTAGGAGTCCATCGCGGACAAACATCGTGACAGAAGATTTATATATATTAAGATTTAACGAAGTGTTAATAAATAAAATGTTTTCACAAATTGGACGTGACTGAGACATTGGCCGGCGGTGCTGCTACGGGAAGCGCACTTATTACCACGACTTAACGGTTTTACTGAACGAGGTACGCTTATTCAACGGCAAATATGCATAAAACTTTAACATCAACAACCTGTAAAAATAGTTATTATCGGCGCTACTAATCAACGAAACGCACTGTTTTTCATGACTTGAGGGTTTTGCTTGAAGCGGCACAAGGTTTCATTGGTCATATATGGCATTTCCTTTGCTGAGTTTTCTAATCTTTCCAGATGGAGTTGTAAAGTTTCAATAGTTTAAGACAAGCATTTTCAATAGTTTAAGCGTAGCGCACCTCAGCTTGTTGTACTATATAAACCTAAATGACCACGTTTTATTAATTCACGGATTGGATTAGATTAGACCAGACTTATCGAGGATTGATATTGACTACAAATTAGGAGATTGCCGCATGCAATATGCGGAAAATTTAAGTTTTATATTTCCTATTTACGAAAATCATGGTTGCCAGGTAAAAACTGGCCTCGAGCAGAGTTTGCTCTCAATAAACGTTTCTCGCTTCGGTAAGTGAGTGAGGCAAGCGCAACAGAACGTCGTGAGAGGCGACTGTTAAATGTTAATCGTAATTCGTGTGGCTAATATGCAGTGAATGTCATTTGTCAGTTCTCACTTCTCTTCTCTCAGTCTACAATTTCTACTTGACAGTTGACGGTTAAACTCAGATGATTGAGTTGTTTTTAATAATTATATATTAATCCTGCAAATAGATATTTTAAATAAAAATGAGTCGCAAAGAAGCTCTTTCATCTTTTATTCAGCAAATACATGGGCGACCAGTTGTCGTGAAATTAAACAGCGGTGTCGATTATAGAGGTAACATTTTACAGAAATTATTAAGGTTATGTTTACAAGTAAAGTTTGGTGTATCTTAGTACTTGCGTTCGACATACAAGCGTTAATTAATTTTAAAAATTTTGGTTATAAAGATCTTTAATGTATATGTTTAATATAGTGATATTTGTAGAAGATAAAATTTATTTCTGGTACGTCTTCAGTAAGACCTACGTTTACAAACAATTTTTATTTGCTATCTTAAAACATATATTTTCGGAATAAAAAATAAATCCTTAATTCTTTATTTTTTTTATAACGGAAAATGCTTGTTAATATGTTCAATGTCAAACTGAACATATTGGTTATTACTACTTATAACTATAATTTTTTTATTAAAGCTTATTTTTTCTGTGAAATAGAACACTTAACTACTTTTAAGTTTCTCTTAAAGAGTAAAGGATTTCTCCAACTTGCTCCATCTATCTCTTCTTGAGCAGAAATATGCCAATCTTCCAAAGCAAGTTTAAGCTGATGTCAGCTCATAGTGCAAGAGGCCTCATGCATGGTTGGCCAACCATCTAAGCATCAAAGCAATTTATCCATCTATTGTACCTAATGCGAGTTGTGTGACTGCTGTTCCACTTGAGTTTTTAAAATTTAGAATGTGGAACAAAATTTTTTTTGAAAACAAAATGTTTTCATTCTTATTTCTGTATTTATGCTGCCCTTTTGTTTCAGATTTAGTACACTATCCATTCCTTGCTCATCTTTTCCATTATCTTTTATTATTACAGGAGTACTTGCCTGCCTAGATGGTTACATGAATATTGCTTTGGAACAAACAGAAGAATATGTGAATGGACAGCTCAAAAACAAATATGGTGATGCATTTATAAGGGGAAATAATGTGCTTTATATTAGCACATCAAAAAGAAGAATGTAATTAGGCTTAAATATAATTTAACAAGTAACATAAGTACATACATAACTTATAAATATTTCTATATTACATTATTAACTCATGTATAAATTATACTTCATATTTTTCTATGGTTGAAAAAAAAACAGGTCAGGTTTATGAAGTGGTTGAATTTATCCATTTTATAAGTTTTTTGCTCCAGGATATGTATAATAAAACTTAACATCTTCACTGATCTGTAAATTTATTAAGAACTATTAGATTTTTTTTTTGTTTAGCTATAAATATTATATTTAAAAAAATTGCTTCAATGTCAAGTTCACCTCTGTCTTTTGTTTTAATTGTATTAAAGGCTTAATTACTTCTACAGACTTACAATTTGATCATTTTCACTTGGACCTTTACCATTACCCAGATCTCTAATTAAATTTTCGCCCCGGTAACCATATTTTCTAGTAAACTCCTCCTTTGCATTTTTACCTCCATTAGGATCATAATTTAAGTCAACACGATAATTTAAAATTCTGGGATTAAACAATGGTGCCCAAAAGCTTGAATATAACACACTTTCACACAGACCTAACATTGCCAGAATAAAAATAAATTTTAGCATTGTGCTTGACTTTATTCCAACAAGTCACTAGTAACAAATGATGAATAGAAGGAAATACTGGCAGTCTAGTGTACAGTAAATATAAACATGTAACTATAGTATGCAAATAATGTAGTTTTGTATGATGAGTTCACTGAATTCAAGGTTGACTTGTTAAGATGAAGCTTATAAATGGTTATTAATTTTGAGTTATTTGAGTAACTTGCAAGATAATATTAGTTTACATCTAGCATCTTGGTTTTCTAGAATAAGAATACATAGATACTTTATTTTTAGGCCTCAGATTTCGTTCATCATTTGTTTTCTAATATCCAAGTAGGTACTTAGATTATCAGTATTCAGTGCCTGACACACCCATTTTGGGTCTTAGCTCTTTCTTCATTCTTGGTTAATGTTATAGTTTCTTATTTGGCGTGCGTACATAGTTCCTCTGCCATAATCCTTTCAGTCAATATAGATTGTCAAACAAACTTCTTAATTTTAACTAATAGAAGTACTATAAAACTATAGCTTGTGTAATTATAGTATAGACTTGAGGATCTTCATGAAATAAACCAAACACTTGGCCACAAAGGCATTTTTAAGGTGATGAGTCTATTAACCAGGTAAATATAAATACGCAGCTAATGTGTCAAATATTTCCTCCAAAGAACAACCTTGGTCTTCACGTAAGTTTAAACAACATTATACAAACACGTTATATTTTATTTAAAAAATAAACAATAATTAATTATTTGTTTTAATATAGTTCAACATTATCTTAGATATATATTTATTGTCTTCAGAAAATAGGTTAATAAAGATTTTTAACAAACTTACAAAAAAGGAAAACTCATGACGGAAATTTAATAACTTCACGGGACACTTCTTTCCTTTAGGCATTGACTAACATAGGACCTCCATCGCTAACGCCATGGTAAACGATGGTTCCCTCCAACTTTAAAACCCAGTTTTATTATCTATCTACAAAAATACAGGCCACCACTCATATATTTTACATAGATCACAAGGTGAAGTAGAAGTGAAATCGATTTAGTGAATTCCTTCTAATGGTGTGTACGATTTATATTGATACAGCTCCGGTCCTCCATAGCCATATAATAGCTTTCCCTTACCATTCTCATCATAGTACGGGTATCGGTATTTTGGCCTGAAAAGAATAAAATACTCTTTAAGACTAAAAACTTGTAATTCTCGAATACTTTCGTGCTCAATCTCCAGATAAAATTTATCGCCTCTAACAAAAAGCTTATAACCGTGAAATACCAAGTTTCCAACAAAAAAAGGCACATCGTAATGGGATCATTTGTTGAGGACTATGCCACGGATAGGCATACAGACACGTCGAGAGTTTAACATTAACTAAATATGTGGAATAAGTTTTTTAATTCGAATCCTAAAATTAGCGTATTTTACTTAAAAAACTGTTCACTACCTTTTCGTTCCTATAAGTCGTCTTCACTATTGGATATAAAAATTATGTAAATATATCGTAAAAATGAGATAGGTACGTACCTTTCAAAATATTGAAAGTTAGGTGCTCTTGGTTGAGGTACAGTAGACTCTGTAGTGATAACCATTGATAACACTACTATGAGCTGAAAATTTTATAAATTTAATATAGATATAATCTTCGTTTACCAGAATCTTTATACAAGTATTAATCAAAAACTGTTCGGTAAATTATACTTAAAAGCTGAAACAATCAAATTAATTTTCATAGGTCCGCATCTTGCAAGCAGAGATACGATTTCAAATCCTGTGTGAAAAGTCACAACACAGTTAAGTTTGTTCTTGTGTGTGTGTTTTGTTTAAGCGCCTGTTCATTAATTTAACTTAATGAATACGTACGGCTGCCATAGCAGATTAAATTTTATACATATTTCAACATTAACATATTTACTTATTGCGATAACATACTATTCAGTTCAGATTACCTCATAAGTCCTGCGTATAAAACATCAGATATTACAATAGTCGACAAAGCCACAAAATACACTGTTATTGAAGATCAAAGCAAGATCTTGCTAGTTCAAACTTCAGGCTCATATTAAAATGACCTATTTTACGTTAGAATCTTGTACAGTTTAAAGCTTGAATAGCGTAGTGATCATTCCTCGTATATAGGTCTGACTATAATTTAGATGACGTAAAAGGGAAACCTAACTTTCACTATAATAAAATACTACAATACTTATACACTATTCCGTAAACTTACCGTGATCAAGTATAATTTCCAACACTTTTCCATTATTCACTACGATATTTCTCGTTATTATCTTGTACCGTATCTACGTGCGTTCTTCAACGTAGTAGTTACAAAACTGCTCGGGAGTAGAAAGTGTGTTGTGAATGTTAATGATCCCTCATAACTGTGTTACCTGTGCTTTCTGTCCTTGGAAATGATTAAGTAATGATGTACGGACTACGGTAATTAGGTGTTCTGTTCAACTTCTTCAATATCGACGACAACATTAAATAATGTGTAAAATTACTAAAAAATAAGAATATTATGACAAGCGCAAGTTATTTATTTACAGTCATACAGCCAAATATTAACATAAAATATTATTTGAATAACCAGAAAGCCTTTTGTTCTCGTTTCTAATTACGTTTTTAAATCACAGTATTTTACCCCCCCCCCCCCCCCCCCCCCCAACGCTTCACGAATAGGTCGCTCTCCGGCGAAGTCTACCAAGCTGCGAGAGCGAACGGGGAAAAGGAGCGTTAAACGCTGGACTGAACGAGTATATACTACTCGTTCAGTCAAAATATTTTTGCTATGTTTACATAAAATACAATAAATTCTACATGCATAATATAATTTGCTGCTGCCTCTATGAGCCATAAAAAATGATAAGAAATAGGTTATTAGAAATCTAATAAGTACATAAATATATGCATTGCATACCAAATACGTTTTGTGTTTTTATTTACGCATACAAAAACGTTCATTACCGCTTGGAATCAATTACTATTACTGTTTATTTACAAATTATTTTAATATTTCTATTTTGTTCGAGTTATAATATTACAGAAACAAAATGAAAATGTTTCTAACGATCCACACAGAAGATCCACATAGAAGTGAATCATGCTCTTTACAAGTGAAAGTGGCCGAGGTGCCGCATTATGTCATAAAACATTGAACAACACGGTTCTAGAATATTCTACCACTGCCGAGTTAAAATAAACGAAGCCAATGTTCTTTTCATTTCCTCTTTATGTTGATTTATTAAAATTTTAAGAAGCTAGCGAAGAAGAAAATAACCTATATGAGAAGAAGAATGAAAAGAAATTACATACTGACGGACTCATAAACCGCAAACTTCAGGATTACTTCACATGATTTTTTTAATAAGTATGCAAACTTTTTTGATTAAATTATATAAATAGGCCCAGTCTCTCCCCTTAATCTTAAAAAAAGCAATATTTAAAAATTGAACTGCAGTAAAACAAATGAATATAGCCGGAAAATTTACTCGTAGTATCAGATTTGCGTGTTTTTTAAAATCGATTCTTATTGATTTTTTTTGACAGTTGAATTATTGTTACCAGAATTGTTGGGTTAGATTGGATACTTCGTCCGAACAATCTGCTAAAATTGTAGCATTGGTGCGGGAGGGCTTGGATCAACGAAGGATTGGTAGAATTTTAAATTTAAACCACTCCACGGTTTCTAGAATATACAGAAGGATTGTGGAGACAGGTTCTTACAAAAGGAGCCGTGGTACAGGCAGAACTCGAGCCACCACCGGTCGTGCTGACCGATTTATTGTTACAACTTCCCTGCGAAATAGTTTCCGCTAGTAGCTTTAGTTTAGGTTTAGCGATGGAGTTTTTATGAACGTAATTTACGCTTGGTATTAGGGTTGAAAACCTGCATTTCTAGATACGGCGTGTGAGTGGCACAGAATAGTGATAAAGTCATAACCTCTTCCGGACACTATTCATAAATATCAAACATATTTGAAAAAATGCTTTCATAGCTCCTAAACTTAACGTAACGTAACTTGTTATTGAATAAAGAAATGTTGGAATACATCGCTAAGTGTCGTTTCGAAAACCAAGACGCATTTTGGGTGGAGTGAGTGAATTTTAATAAAACAAATGCTCGAATGTAAATTTTATTCATGAAATTACAAATGACTAGAATATTATCTACAACTACTTACACGCTAAAAATAAATTCTTTTTAATAACTAATAGAATATAAGTTAGGCTTATTTTTTAAGTGAACGTAATGCACAACCCACGGTAGACCCAAAAGAAGCCAATTAGCGAGTGAATATTCAAACTCTGCTTAAATAAAAAACGTGATAACAATGGGTGAGATCTGTCGACCCACAGATTCAGAACATAACGTATCGCCAAGTCTGTCTCCATCCAGGAAAATGTATTTGATTTTAACAAACGAGAGTCATACTCCCCGCTATATTTTGACTCTGTAGAACTTAGTTCTTTGTCCTGCATGTTGGATTATGTCTAAGTTCAATTTAAGGATCACATAATAGCGGATATTAAAACGTCTTTAAACGTCACAATAATCTAAATAACAATGTAATTATTAATTAATGAAATCTTTAAGATTTTATATTCGAACTTTGTATTTGTTGCTAGATTGGAAATGGTATATTTTTCGTCCGTATTCTAAAACGTATTTAACACTTTTTTGAGAATAAAATATACATACAGAATAGGCGAATGTTGTACTACAAAGCAAATTAATCATTATCTTCTCTAGCAACACTTATTTAAACAATTAATTATAATATCACAATTGATTCTCTACATGATTATTAGAAGCCATTTTATATTAACAATACAACAAATATAGGAATTATTAACAAAAGCTTAGCAGTATAAAAGCCTATATGGCGTAGCTTCGTTAAGTGAAGAAACCCATATAAAAGCTCTTAGACTGAGATAAAAAGCAAAAATAAAAATGGAATGTTCTAGAAAAATCTAGTATTCCAAAACAAGAAGCCGACTCCACCAACCTCATTTGTAAAAATAACCAGTTTAAAATCACGAAAATACAACGTTATATAATTTAAATTTAATTCAAGTAATGAAACGAATTACACATTGACCTCTCTCCAGGTACACTTAATTTGTTTTACGAAATTCGTAAGCCACTTCCGATTATTTTTCCTTCAACTTCGCTAAATCATCGCCGGCTTCAACAAGCTGATTGACAGGAAGCCTGTCAATTGTCTGTCAATTCGCCGGAATGATGCCCATCAACTGAGCTCTATGCTCAACAAAATCGAATACCCTTTGTACAACAGTACGTTTTCTCATCAACATTTCGGCGGCTTGTTCGAATTTGTGCTGGTTCCTGCGAATGTATGCGTTCGTATCTGTTATCATGTTTTTTAGTTTTTCCGGGTTGATTTCGTCCATCGCGCATTCCTCGTGAAGCGGTGGGTTGAAACGATAGTATGAACCCGGTGGAAGGAGATCGTTTAGGGCTAGGTGTACGCCTGCGAAGGAATGAATTACGTAAGATCATCAAAGTTAACAAATTATTAAAACCAGACATGTTAATTGACAGGTATGTCAAAATCCATCAATCTAAGAAATCTCCCGCTGTATAAAAATTACGTGCCTTCAAAGTTATAACCTAAGATTATTAAGATTTTTTATTCCGTAGAATTCTGACATTTTATTAGTGTTGCTACTAGTAAAGTTCTACACCGAAAAAGGGAAAAAAATGATTGATTAGAATTGTGATGAAAAGGGACATAATTGTAACTCGCCGTCAACCTACTTTTAATCTGTGGCACTGCACTTAATAAAATGGATACATTCACTAACAAATAAAATGTATGTATAGACTCAGATGTTCAGATGAGTATATACGATGATTGCTAACATTTGTTGTATGCTTCTAATAATAAAATATATGTATTTGTAACTTAACTAATATACCCTTTTTTATGTTAAGTTATGTAGGGTATATTATTATAATTATAATAATATACCCTACATAACTTAACATAAAATTTTTTTAATAAATATACCCTTTTTTTTATAACATAAAAAAGGGTATATTATTTAGTTATATTTTATAGTTAGTTAGTTATTTATATATCGAGTTTAAATCTTACAACAGCTGTCAGCGTGACAACAGTAAAACCTTTTATTCCGTTACTACTATGTGCATATAGACTATATTGATTTTTTGTATATGTATGTTTTTATAAAAGGTGACGTGCAAATAAATAAATATGAACAAATCACAAAACAGATATAGTAATCTGAGGACTCTAATGTTAATTGTTTTTTTTAAAAAAAAAACAAAAAATCTATTCCCTTGTCCAAAATTTACTAATTTGTTTATTATAATCAAGCCTACTGGTGGGCCATAAATACAACTACCGCAGCCTATTAAGAGCCATTATTAGTAAATGCGTTGTCGACCTTTCACATTGCACAAGAATTTAGTTTAATGCGTAAGAATTTTGCGCCTACCTTCAGTATCCGTCGCCGAGTCAAGAATTTTGTTAAATTTATTCTTCCAACTTGTTCCAGACGTGTCCTTCGCTAAGCCCTTACTAAGGAGTTGATAATCCAAATGTTTGTTTAACGCCTGGCCTGTCCCCACGGATATTACTGTACCATTTTTCATGGCATTTGCACCGAACAACAGTTTAGCTTCATGTAGGCCTACTGCTGTTGGATTGTTCACCATGATACCTCCGTCCTGTGAGCGATTGTATCATTTAAAATATTTGAAAAACACAAGGTTGTTATTTAGATACGCTAATAAATAATAGTTATTTAATATAATTTGATTTAAAAAAAAAAGCTAAACCGTTCTTATGCCTTACATTTGCAACTATACGAGATATACGTTTAATTTTGACTTACGGAAGTCAATGTTCGCTTCATACTAGAGATACTTAAATCCATTAGAAATTTTTCAAAAAATTGTAAGTAAATTATTTATACTGAATTATTTAAGATTACCTGATGCAATAATCCATCTAAGTTGAATTCAGTGAAATAAGTGGGTGCGGCGGCAGATGCTCTCACAGCCTGCCAGAGTTGAGCCCGACTCGTTCCAGGGAATACGGATCGTACGCGGAACCCGCACTCGTACGTACGGAATAGGAACGGGGCGAGACGGGATCCGGAGTTCACTACGCACGATACCACTGACATCTACGAGAGATTTTGCTACGTTAGTTAATTAATTAAATCAGACTTCACTATTAAACAGAAAGATGTTTATGATGGTAACATAAAAATAGGGTTATTTTTATATGGAACTGTCGTTAGAGAAATTAAATAAATTCATAGTGAAATATATATAACTATAATACGCGATAAATTAGTGTCGTAGTATGAATAGTATGTGTAGATAGGACGGTGTACTGTTCCTCCAATCCAAAGGAAGTATACTCGAGCAGTCTCACCAAGACTGGGCGGCCCGAAGGCCCTAGTTGCTTAGGTCGAGAAATTGTATATACATATGTGTCGCAGTAAAATAGTTAAATTAGAGAGTTAATTGAATCTCTAGACAGTTAATTAGAGACCGATATTCAATCAAAATGCTAGCGACTTGATTGAATATCGATCTTTAATATACTCTCTGATTTAACTACTTTACTGCGAAACCCATAGCGCAAGAACCTCGTTAGCGCGTTTCAGGGTATGAGGTCATCGCAGTGATTTGTAACCGCAGATTGTAGGTCGCTACTTTATATTTATATATTGCTTTTTAATTAATTTCGAAAATGAGAGATTAAATATAAATAAATATAATCTCTGAGACTCCAATATAAAAAAAAAACTATTCATAGATTTTAGAGTAAAACATATTAAGATACAGGTATTTGATAAAAGAAATATTTAAAAAGCTGATATAAACTGATTTTCAATGACCGATAAAATAAGGTGTGAAAAAAGTTTAGCAAATATTAACTCACTTTAGGCATATTGTAACGGTTACACTGAGTAAGAGTGATTCCTTTCAAATTATCTTGAAGCATTTTCTCCCACGCCTCTGTGTCGTAGTACGAGTGGGTCCATACTAATCTTGACGTACCTATTAATTATACGTTGAAAATGAATTGAAGTTTTCAAGTTTAAGTTATTAAAATTAAATCAAATATCAGACACTCATTATAAAAATGACTAAACATATTTTGATGAAAGTTGAAGTGTTCCCAAGTCAAAGAGAAAGAGAAATTTATATGTAACACAGAGTCAAATCAATAACTAAGAACTAAAAGAAAATTAATATTTTTATAACGGATTTAAAGTACTTTTTTATATAAATGTGTAGTATAAACCAAAAATATATACAATTCGAATAAGTTTAAATCAATTATTCCATGAATCGTAATTAATAAAAATATGTCTTACCGCCAATGAGTGATGTGTTTCCAAACATTTGTTTAGATAGAGTAACGTACATTTGATTGGCAGTCTCCAGGGTGCCTGCTCCACTTGCTGTAACAAATTTATTTGTATATTAATAATGATTAGGAATCCTTCCGTGATTTTTATTCTTACAAGTAGGTTATTCTAAGACAGGACATAAATTGGGTTTGAGAAATGCCAGTATCTTCACGATGTTTCCTTTCTAATAGCGCACATAGGAGTAGTGATAATATGATTCGCCCATTTAGCACTCCCACTGGGGCTTTAGGGGAAAAGAGGTCGCTTTATCACGTGACCATTTTCAAATTGGAGTTAGTTGGAAAACTGATTTTGTATCAAACTCCTCGTTTCGAATATATCTTTTAAAGAAAACACTTTTTTTCCGGATTGAAGCTATGTATTATTAACTAAACTTATTTAACATAATTTTAAATTTTTCCGACATTTAATATATATATTCTGGTTTTAGCAGTTTGAAAAGTTATCTAGCGGGTACGTCTAACTTTAATCCGGATATTTAAAAAAAAATATACACGTGTATTCATTAAGACATCCAGGAACATTACGATTTAGCCTAACTTAAGACTAATAAGTCATTTAAATCTTACCTAATTTACTAAAAAGGATTAAGGATAAAAATAATATAAATAAAGTAACGTATTTACTTTTATTTGACTTATAAATCTCTCAGAAGATTGCAGAACTATTGATTGAACTATTGATTAAAGAACTTTCTCTATTTCTCATTACAATGTATTTTATTGACATGAATATTTCTATTGCATTTAGATTTCAATTTACCGGAATGTACGCGGCTACTAAATGGACTACCCGGTCAGTTAAAAGATAGTTTATCGATAAGCAACATAAAAAACGAGATGAAGAATTATTTCGATACGTATTTGTTTCGACTATTTTTACATTAGTACAAATCACAATGGTTTTCATATGATTGATTTAATGGTTTTCACATGATTGATTTACAACCCATAATAATGTATTAATTATTTAATAAACCATAATCAAGTACTCTCGTATTGATTTTCATCAAATACACGAAGTCTGGTCTCGAAGTCTCGAAGCCACAGGTGCAATAAAAAAAATAGATATATTCGTGAAAATGCCTACACGTGATAACGAAATATTCATACCGATAGAGAAATGCATAATCTCTTGATTAGGCAGGCTATCTTGCCAAATAGATGGCCCCAAATATAACACGTATAAGACAAATTGGCAAGTACACTCGAACTTTCACTTTATGATAAGTATTTATAAAACTAGGACACAGAATCTAATCTAGTATTTATGTTATCGTAATCTTTTTGTGTATTGAGGCTTTTTCGTTACTAATTAGCATTGAACTGCACTAGACAAATAATTTGCGATTGTTTATACAAGCCACCTATGGCTAATCAAGTAACTTTTAACTCAAACGTAAATGACTTGGTTAGCAAATATGTCTTTTACTAACTAAATTATTCAGTAAAATAAATAAGGCCTGGCATCTGGAGTATAGGAACGAATATCTGTATTAAATGTCACAACAGTTTTACATATTATGCAATCAGAAATCTATTATTTAACTTGGAGGTAAAACGTTTTAGGTTCGCACTTCAGACCAGTACCTGTTTAATCTTTTTATTGGTGAACGTATATGTCTACGTCTAACGTCTGACAATTACATTGAATGCGTACCTATAACTGCGGCTATTATAGCGCCGGTGCTAACTCCCACAATATAGTCAAATAGTTCGTGCACTTTTTTCCCAGTCAATATTTCTAGATGCCGTAATATCTCAATCGCGATAATTCCTCGAATACCACCGCCATCTATTGACAATACATTGGGACCACGGCTCTTTGTCGGACCTGTGTAGCCCATCAGTGCTAATGCCTGAAAAATTTAATTCATTTATAAAATTGAGTTTGTATTATTACTTCTTATTTTTATTTGTACCCATTTAAAAAAATCTACTGTAAATGTGTTAGATTTATAATAAAAAACTGACCTCATTAACAATTCCTTTGACGTCATCACCAAAAGACACGTCACTAGACTTGAGCTTGTGTTGTACTCTTAATAATGCCCTCACAGCGCCCTCCTTGAAAGAAAATTTTTATAACTTAGTCACAACAATGGTATGAATTTCAAATATAAGCTATAGACAATATGCTACATATAAAATTGATACACATTTTCAACATACATATTTTATGTTTTAGTTTAATCAAAAATATTAATATTTTAGCTAATACTAATTACAATTAAAGTAATATACGCTAGACAAGTATATTTATCAGTGAACCCTACAAAATTTACGATTATTTCAAGAGGTCGGAAAAAAAATTATTATTGAAAAAAAGGAGGTTTGTGCAAGTAGTTTTATAAGATATATTACTTCTCTAAGGATACTTTCGTATATATACATATGTACATACATTTCATGTAGAGTGAAAGAAGTAGGGTACTTTTGAAGTAGGGTAAAAATAGTGAGAAATTAAAAAAAAATTGTGTTGGCTCAGCGTTTTCAGCGCTTTCAGCGTGCGACGCTCATCGCTCGTAGTTTTGAACCCCGGCTGTGCACAGAAGGATTTTGTTTATGTCAGATAAAGGAAAGTATCATAAGGAAAATGGTATGCCTTAGATACAAAAACTTAACGGCGTGAGTCAGGCATTTAAGACTAACACACCTACGTACCTATTAGAAAAATACATGATCACGAAATAGATCCAGAAATCTGAGAACCAGACCTCACAGGTTGTAGCGTCACTCGCTTCTTTAATAAATAAAATACTATAATATTATTACTATCCTACCTTTATAGCGTAATCCCTAGCTTCAGGGTATTGTTGCAAATGCTCGATAAAATGTTCAGTCCGTTTAAGAAGGCATTCTGAAGTTTCCGCTGTCACTAAGGCGGATATTACGTACGCTGTTCGCGAGTGGATTGATGTCTGAAAAAGAAATGAAATAATTATAATTTTTGTTTGGATTGTAGAGTAGTAAAAATTAGTACTATACTTATAAATTCTTTTAAAATTAGGCTAAAGGAGTCCAGTTAAAAGGACGAGTTCATAAAAAATGTTTAGCCTTAAACTCTACCAAAATATACCAAAAAAGAAACACGTTATTTTTAAAAGGAGAGCTCCTTTTTCAATAATATTATACTCATAAATATTATTTATAAGTAGCATACATGCTATGTATAAAATGGATATATTTTATTATTGTTTATATTTATTTAAACAATTTAGGAAAACTAAAATTGGTCACGTAATGACACAGCGCCTCCGATGATTAAAAAAAAATTGCGAACTGAGTCCCTATTAAAGCATACGCGTAGCCTGGCGCCTCGTTTATTTGTGCACGTAAATAACAGTCCTAGCTTAAAAACACCTCAAGGTCGACATCTTTACTAGCACTGTTGTTTATACAATCTAAACAGAGCTAAATAGGTTAGTAGGTTGTTCAATACTCATCTAAAATCAGAATTACTTAAGCCTAGAACCAATATTGAAGGCGCCTAGTTTCTGGGCTGTAAAAGTGTTGCAAATATTTTTAGCACCATAGTATTGAAATTTCAGAAATCTGTACGAATACTGTAATACAAAACGAATACGCGAAAAAACTTGAATCCATTCTAAGGAAATTGTATATCCAAGAACTTTCAAGGATTTATTAGGAATGCAATGACGTGGAGTTTTTTATTTGATAATAGGTACCTATACAGTATACACAAATACATATATTAAATTCTCGATTATTACATAAAGATTTAAGCAGTAAATAGTATAAACCCTGTTCGAATATTTTTTACGAGGATTTACAAAGTCGGAGATTACGAACAAATTCCTAGAGAAATAATGTAGAGCTTAATAATGCTTACAAAGGGAGTCAAGGACAGCATATGCAATAAGTTGGATAAGAGCAATCCATAGACAATAAGTTTTCCGCCCCGTCTGTTTGAGATAAATAGCTACTATTTATTGCGGTTTTCAAATATCTAAAATTTTTGAGGAAGGTTTAGGTATATAATTGTTCAAGATTGATGGGTCACGGCGGTGCACGCGAAGCTCACTAGATTGTAGAGTACCTATTAAAAGTTCACCAGTGTTTGGTCATGTCCAACGTTCTAGAATGGACCATAAGTCTCAATATGACACTCTAAAGTTTGCGAGATGTTAATTTTAAAAATTGAATCTTTTTTTTGATTCAGAAATATCGATTTGTATGCGATGTCGGTGGTAAGCGGTATTATATATTGGCAAGTTGAGAGATGAGTTCATAGTTATTTATATACTCAGCTATCACATCTTTCATATAACACAAACAATGCATATCAGGCGACAGCGCGGTTTTTACATATAAATGTGACATTAATACATTATCAATATTTAAATATTAATAACTAGTGACCCGCCCTAGCTTCGCACGGCTGCAATGCTGATGAAAAGCAGGTTTTTATTATGTATTGTTATTTTCGTCGCTGGAAAGCTCCGAAAATATACGCGACTTATACCATCACGGACTTTTCTGTAGACCTTTTCAATGTGTACAATACTAAGTACATTATTTTGGTAAAACTCGTAGGGTTCAGCCTGCGTTTGCAATGTAAGCGGAAAAAATGTAATTATTTACGATATCACATTAGAAACCTCAAAAATAACAGTACTTTTCCACTATTTAATGTTATTATACATATAAACCTTTCTCTTGAATCACTCTATCTATTAAAAAAAACTGCACATAGGGACAGAGAAAGCGACTTTGTTTTATACTATGTAGTGATGTATTGAATCACTGAATTATGTCAGCATGATAAAAGTTATAAAGTACACCATCTTAAAACTACTTAACAAAAAACTTAAAAAGTTGTTTGTTTCCTACAAACAGACAGCAAAAACATGTTTTTATCACCAAATATGAAATGAAATACGGAAATGGTCAGAAATCAAAGTTCTATTTTAGATTGGTTTAACAAATAATATATCAGTAAACATTTAAAAATTATAATACATGCAATATCAAATAAAATATTTAAATTAAAAACTAGCCTACCATATGTAATAAGAACATGATATATTACTTTAATAACATATTCTTTATTATCTGCTTTACTGGCATTATTTATATATAATCTATCATAATACTTGATAAGGTTTTCAAATGTAGCACAAATATTTAAGATGGAAAACATGTGATATATACTTATAGCATTTATTGATTTTTTTTTAAATAAAATAAGCAGGATGAATGCAATTTCATTAAAAATTTGTTAAGTAGCTTTTGTATGAATAAAATCTGATTCACAACAGTTCAATAAAGTAGTCATTCAACAACTTCAAGTAGGTTTGACAACTTTAACAGCTAGTATGGCTGTTAGAAAATTTACAAATCTTTTATGATCTATGTCATATCTCCAAACTAAGGTTATGCAGAACTTTGGTAGTCTTGTCTTTAACAAGGTCTTGGAAAAGTTTATTAAATTGCAAATATCCATTTCCGTATTTTTTATAAGGAAGATAGAACTTGTAAATTACCACAACAGTCATTATTAGTCAATATATTCTTATTTAAAGTTTATACTAACCATTACATAATGATTTGCATGGCCTTTCATAGTAAATGGCCATGATTTTCAATGAATTTTAAATTCGTACATTAATTAAATATGTTACTATATTCTTTAGCAAGAACTGAGTATTTAGTAATTGAAAAACTATAAAACTTCATGAAACTCTTGGTTATTGAAGTGTTAAAAAATAATAAACATAAAAACTAAAAAAAAACAAGATATATACAAACCTACCTTTGTTACAATTGGTTTGTTTGATTTCCAACTGGGCTCCGACATTTTCCCTAGTTGCAAATCCTTTTTTAATTTTATCCCTTCCCATATTCCTTCAAAAGTTATTTCCTTAGCTTCAGAACCTACAGTAAGAGCATCTTTCTCTTCAAGATTATCTGATTTTTCTTTACTTCCAATTTTACTTTCTTCTATAGATGTTGCGTTAACAGTATGTTTCATGAATTTTGTTTCGTTTGATTTAGCTTCAACTTGGGACAATCGTTGAGTGACACCATTTTCAAACTTTTTTATAAGTTCTGTAAGGGGTTTTAAATGTTTTTAAATAAGGCTGAATACTAGGTTAAGTTTAAAAAATAGCAAATGTTTATAATTATTTTAATATTACAAATTTATTTGTGTGTTAGCAGGAACCCTATTACCACTTACTTTCCCATTGTTCTGGTGTAGCAGGCTTTATTCTTTGGACTAATTTTTCTACTTCAGAATTCAAGTTTGTTATTGATAGATAGTGTCTTATGGCTCGCCACTGGCCCCCTAACGACGACATGATTGAAAAACTTTGTGTGACTAATGATTAATTTTTAAGTAAAAATAGTATTGCCGACTATAACAAAGATTTTTTGTACTGTACAAGTCACGTACGCGTAATTTTTTTTAAGTTCTCACACCTTAAGTTAACACTGAACATTCACTTCTTAATAAAGTTATTATACACTAGTGTTTACGTAAAACCTTGGCAAATAAATTAAAATAGCCAATATTATTAGATCGATGACAGAACAAGTACCCGTTGACGTAAAATCGCGCGATCAGTGCTGCCAATATTAGCGCATCAAAACAAACACTGAAAAATTTCACTTCCGGTTTCTTATTACGGGCAACGAGATACAAATTAGATTTAAAAAAACTAGATTTAAAAAATTTAGAATACAGTTGGAGTCACTTTTTACAATGTTTATCATTCAAGAACTGGTTTTCTACTGAGGCGGCGCATAAATTATCGCGGGTTTTATAGAATAATAACAAAAACATGTTTGCGCGATTAGAAATACAGCGCAGAATAATTCGTAACACGCCAGAATGCCACACCTCTGATTTGGCTCAATGAAAACGTCGCGATAGCAATATAAACAACAAGCATCGTATGATTTTCTCGCTAGTATTCCAAAATAGCATGTCTAGTTAGTACACAAACACAAATAATGACTACGACTTGGCAAATCTAGGTATTACGATTTAATTTTATTTGAATTGCTACTAACAAGCTTGTCACTATGCCTATAATATATTTATTATAAGTTATTTGCTGACAATATCTTCAGTACAAATGTAAGAATTATTTTTAAAAATAAAAGGTAATTCAGGATTTGTAATATAGTATTTCTAGTAATTCTTACTTTCTTTAAATGCAACTAATAGGTATTTCTTATTTAGGTACGAGACACAATGCGTATTTATAGAATTTTATGTATCAAAAACACAAGGTGCATCTGTAAATACATTTTGTGCTACGTGTTGAGAGAAGAAAAATTATTTTTATAATAAGATTATATTTGATACGCCACACTTTAATTATTCAAACTAGAATCGTATTAAAGGTGAATAATAACAATAAATGACGATTTACACTAACATGAAAACAACATTCATTTGTCCTTTATAATTAATGTTTATGTGCAGAGTCTAGTCATGTGTAATATTATTAATATTACAATATTATCTAACAGTCTATGCATGTATAAATTCATATATTTTAGGTTAGAGGCGTTTACAATTTATTACTCGTATTGTACACTGAATTACTAGACTTGTCCATGTGATAAGTATAGCTTTTTATTACTAATTATGTATGTGGTATTTTTGTAATTAAATAGATATTCATCATATTTTAGTAAATGTGCAAAATTTCATAAGTGTGTCTAGTTAATGTGTATGGAGATAATTCAGTAAAGATATGATATGAATTAGGTATATCCAATGTCTAACAAGAAATTTATTCCAAGTTTCGTCAAAACTCGTTATGTAATTTTGAGATCTCAGGAAATCCTATCCTAGTCAGTATATTTTTTCTTAATTAAGTTCACAATTGATATGCTTAATACGACAGATAAGTTAAATGTAGGAATTGTTGTTGGTAATAAACTTATCAAGGACTAGAATGCGCTCAATCATTCAATACTATCTGGAATCTAGATGACATGTAGTTTAATGTTTGTAGTAGGTTACGTTTTTAATAGTATGTATGTAAACTTGAAACTTCACATCGATATTTTATTTTTATTAATATTACTTTTTATTTACCTATGGATGGGGGATTTTGCACCATGCGAAACAAGGGCATCTAGTATCATGAAGCGTTATCAATTTAACACATACCTACGTAGCGAAATCAGTTTGATAAAGCAGTCAAGGTAAATTGCAAATATCAAGGACAAATTTTTACTACTACGCATTTTATGAAATATTTTTTTAGTAGTTACCTACTTCTAAGTCTTAATAAGTAGTAACTTTCTTTAACTCCTAACGCAAAAATCAGTTATCCTGTCTCTGGTTTTATAAATCTTGAAATCTCCTAATTTTATTTAAATCCCTTATTGTTTCTATTCGAAATTTCCAACACAAAATTATATTATGATGTTCACTTGTTATTAGATTTATTAGACATTTTTAATGGTCATTTTAATATTAACTTTAAAAATCGTGCTATTTGACCTATCCACACTGTTCAATTGTGTGGTGGCGTGACGCAAAGGTGTATAAATGAAAACCATTGCGTATTATAAAACAGCAGCATATATTTACTTAAACTTAACATGTTATAACAGCGTTTATTGAATATATGTCAGATAGGCCGTTTACATGACTATCAAGGTCTATTTGTTGTTATAAAGTAGCTTCTACTACTAATCGGTACCTACTAAGGAGTTACAAAAAAGTATATCTTTTTATTCCGAAAGTTCCACCAATTTTGGCGATAACAGAATCGAAATCATTAAAAGGTATCGATTTGTTTAATTAATTTTTAATATGCAGATTCCAGACTTAATCGAGTAGAATTCTTAGAGGTATATTATGCATGGTTCTCTAAATTGAGAATTTAATTAAGCAAGTTCAGAGATATGAATAATATCGTGAATTAATTCTTTAGTACCGAACACATTGTTTAGTATAATAAATAGGTACAAACTACATATTAAAAACCTATTTAATTGTCTACTAAATAACAACAACTATTAATAAGAGAAACTATATTTCTATCGTGTAATATGGGGAACTAAATATACGTAGACGAGAAACAGATTGCATATAAAAACTTATTACATTTTATTTATTAGAAAAATCACATTGGCACATTGTTTATTGTTAAATGAGTATTATGTTACTTGTGGTATAGGTGAATTTCATTATAAGACAATAATAAATAACAAAGAGTTTTTAGACTCATTAACATTTACCCATTAATATTTCTTAAGTATGCTGATATTAATACAAAGTTCTGTAGAATTTAACTGGTTGTCTTTGAATTTTGCTTGCTCCTAAATTTCATATCCGCCTAAAATATGATAAATAAGTTTATATTTCCCATTACATACCTAAGCCACGTTCATACATTAATCAGTCTTTCGTCAATTGATACAATGTGCGCTTGCTTTAGTGCTACAAGTGATAGGCAATTTAGGCTTAGTTTGTAATTAATATGCAAATTATCTTATAGTATTCATATTAATGAATAAACAGGAAATCATAGAAAATATTGTCTTTGATAATTCATAGATCATAAACACCGTTACATTCCGCTGTCAAAGCGTCATTCACTTTTTTTTCTACATCCTGATACAACCAAAGAAAGGAATGACAATGTAAATAAATTTTCTATGTCCAATCAGACATATTCAACGAAAGCGAAATAAAAATGGTAATATCGCGAAATATATTTACAACCAAAAAAAATGCAGCATATCTAATCAACAATCTATTTTGTTTGTAACATTATATCATTCAATGTTAATAATGGCAGACTCATGCGATATTAAATTTAACGTAAAGATATAACAATTACTTTACTACGTAACATTCGTTAATTCGCAAATATTTAATGCTTATCAGTGAGATACCTTTGAAACTGTTAAAACTTAAACTGTGTTAAAACTGCTCAAACGACAATATGTGATATTACCTAAATCACTGCTATTTTTTTCCTATCTTTCTAAGTAGTTAAGTCTGCACAATATTCAGATAACGTTTTCAAGCCATGCCTGCCAACTACACGTGTATTAAGGCCTGACACAGCGGGATTTATGTGAGCATTGTGTAATTCTGCTATTTGTGTTGAGCACGCTGCAGCAGGGTCGCCTGACCCTTGCAAGCTGCCTAACCTGTATATAAAAAAATATTTAAAAATCAGGCAAACTAAATAAAACAACATTATAGTCAACACATTGTTTTATATATATATCATGTCTTAAGATAAGATTTGCTCCATACAAAATTCTATTATATCTTCAGCTAGTTTTGTCAGACATTCACGTTTAATATGGCTATAAAATGTATGAATCATAATAAAAAATGGAGCATATTGCTTACCAGAATTCGTTCCCCGGATGGGCATTCCCATCCCAAGGGTAAGTCATAACTAGCAGTTTTCCCTCGTGCTCGCCTATCAACTTGGCGGATGGCTCGCGCTTTTCTAATTGCACATTTATGCCGCCTGCAAAAATATTTTTTTATTCAAAGAGTAAAATTTATCATGTGTGCAATTCACACGAGGTAGAAGTGAAACCTTCAGAAAACTAAATTTTATGTAAATTAGACTTTTTTCACTATCTAAATGTAGGATTTCTTAAAAAAATATATTTTAATGTTACATTTTATTTTCATATCTTAATTTAGGTAAAAACTAAAATACCTAATGAAAGTTTGAAATGAAAAAGCGGCTGTAAAAAGAGACACATAAATTCATAAGACAACGTGGAAGAAAATTAGATAGAAAGCACTATTATACTGTCGCTTTTTCCGCACTGGTTTGAAATCACAACGATTCTAAAGAAGTTTCACTTCAAACTAGTAATAAATTTATTTATGTAGGTAACTTAATGTACACTTATGTCAATAATAAAATTAATGCATCTTAATGTAATTTTATTGTCAATTCTTCAAGTCAAACGTGGAGAAGAACTGGCAACTCTTCGTCTCTCTTTTGAATCGCCAATTCCGCGTTAGTCCGTCGATTGTTAATTTTCTATATTTGACCTAAGCCTATTTCCTAGAATAATATCAGCTACTTTAATCAATAAAAACATTAAATAAACAAGAGGCGATAAATAACTGTAGTAAATCTGCTGCATCGTTAATAATAAGTTAATTAATTTATTTGACAAATTAAACTGAATTATTATAGCTTATTAAAATCCATTTAAAAGTATATTATGTAAAAAGACTTGAGTTTCAACACGTTTTGGGAGTATCAAGACTGATACACAAAGTACTTTTGTGAAAATACACCTTATGTAAAAGCAAAAGCCACTATCACATGTTAAAAAAACAAAGTTATGTTGAAACAATATTGAAGTCATGGTTCTGCTACTTAAATTAAAGCTAAACTTTTTTTTAATTGAAAGAATTTTTGAAGTTATACTTCTTTATGCGCGTTATGAAGTGATGAGAGTGAAATTTTACGATGCGTGCGCACCGTGACACAAAATTAACAGAATGAAGTTAGTGGCGCATGTTGGCACTCCGCCTCTGTTCACTGATTATTAATATTTATTGACATGCTGTGAGTTTCTACATTTAAGTTTTTATTATACAAGTGCGAATATTATATGTGCGTCTGAATTATAATCAGAAGTGTTTAAAATTGAATATTTAAATCAATACAAATTAATATTAGAAAATATTTGTAAAAAAAGTGTGCTCATCAACCTTTCTAAGTGCTTCAATACAATTGAGGTTAACTATCCGTATGTATTATTTAGTAATATAAATGACAAAATTATTATTTAATATAATTCATACTAAATATTATTAAATTATTAACGTTAAATATTTATTATTATTTAAAAAAAAAAAAACATAAATTGAAAAATTTGTGATAAAAAGCTTAGATAAGATTTTAAATCGATCATCAAATTTAAATATTAACTTTTAATATTTATTATTAAATTGATTGAATAATATAATATTTATTTTTCATACGCCAAAGAAGTATAACTTCTAACGCGTTTGCATAAGTACACACATACACACTTTTTTTTACTTACCGCTTGGATGCCGCTTGCATTCAAAGAATATCCGTTTTTCTGTTGGTGATTCGCCTGGGGACGATTTGTTACTGAATAGATCTAAAAATATAAAATTAATTGTATTCTATTGACAAGATTAAGCTATCGGCAAGTTTTTCCTGTACTTTTAGGAAGAAAAAATCAATTCGATCTCTTCTAGAGGCTTTTGGGAGGAAAAGGAAAAATATATTTATTAATAATTAAATAGTCATTGGTAAAAAGCAAATTAAAAATTATGAAGGCTCTTAAATCTTAATGTGGTTTACGTTGTCATTTTGTTTGTTTATTAATGTTATTTTTATCTTTTAGTTATTATTTTTATTATTAGTTATTATTAATATTTTGTTTTGTTCTATTTTTGTTTATTTTATGGTCGATTCTTTAGTATTTTTCTTTGATATATTGCTTAAGTTCTAATGTAATTGATGTGTATGTGCAAGTGTGTCAAATTTGTGATGTCATATTTTCTTGTATTTTTAGGCATACACATTGTTTTACAATGTATATATAAATAAATAAATAAAATGTCTAAGTAACAATGTTTTGCTTCAAAATAATTTACTTAGACATAATTCTTATTCCTATTAAAAAAAAGACTGATTTTTATTGACCTTACCTAATATCGGCTTACTAGGTTTAATATATGAGAAATTAACATCCGAGACGTGATTCAGTAAATCCTTCTTCAAAAAAGCACGTATCCGCTCCAAAAATGTCAAAATATAAACGTCATTCTGATGCGGACTCATCTTCCAAACGCCTAGACCTAAAATTATATAAATAAAAATCGATATTTTTAAAACAGACGGCACTAGCAAGTTATATATCTACACTCTAAATATTTACAAAATTGTACATATTATATTATATAAAAAAATGGATAATCATAGATAATAATGGCGATTCAAAATACATAGATTACAGAATAGAAAGAATTTAAAGACTCTTTCATCAAAATCCTATGACCACGTGACATGTTATGTTTATGGTATTAGTAATAGGTAATAGATTAATAGAGAGAGATTCAGAACGAATATATAATTGGCGTTGGCAGACTTGGGACAATATGTTTCTTTAAATGAAAACCCTAAAAATGAACTTACCACATCCAATAACATTTAAAAACGCCATACGATCCGCTTCTCGACCTCTCCATTCGGCCTCAAACAAGGCGGTCTCGGCTAAAACACTGACCCGCTTGTAGTATACCTCATTGTCAAAAATACCCCGAGATGTCTTAACATATCGTTCAAGATATTTTTTATCTTCGGGTTTGTCTGTAATATTGACGTATGAGGTCAGCTCCTGGTGGGTGTAGCTGTGAACCTGAAATAAACTTTGTATTAACTGAATATAATTTGATTAAAAATAACTTTTTGCCGAACCACCACTATGTGGAAGCTGTTAACTAAAGTAATATCAAACCAATTAGACTTAAGATCCTTCAAGAAACGAGCGTACCAATTCTAAAAAAACCGGCAACGCACACGCGAGCCCCCTGGGAATGTGAGTGACTATGGGCCGATATTACTTAACATCTGTTAAGTCTTCGGCCCCCTGTTACACATAAATAAATAAATCAGTGGCGCTACAACCTCTTTAGGTCTTGGCCTCAGATTTCTGAATCTGTTTCATGATCATTTTTAAATCTAACAGGCAAGTAAGTGATCAGTCTCCAGTCTTAGTCTCAGACACGTCGTCGACTTTTTGGGTCTAAGACTCGTCCATTTCCGTTCAGGCTAATGTTAAATGCGCACAAATAGAAAGAAAGTTAATTTGTGCACAGCCGGGATCAAACCTACGACCTCAGTGATGAGAGTCGCACGCTGAACCCACTAGGCCAACACTGCTCTAGTTCTCTTTATAGCTAAACAATTAAAATTAGTTAGTATCCATAAGCATTACTTTATTCCTTTATTTAGACATATTTATCAACAACTTTACACATATTTAAAAAAATGTCTTTCAGAAAAATCAAATCTCTCGTTGTGAACTGTTTTAAGATAAGAACTTAGTTAAAACATTGCAATTTATTATTACCGAGTTAAAATCCGAAGGTGAGGTTATCAATTTATCATACTCAGGTTATCTTAATTAGCACTGTATTATTTAAACGTTGCAGACTTCTCAAGAATGTGTTTCGTATTTTAACGGAATCATTATTGTAAAAGTTTAAGATAATAATAACATTAACTTTATTAACAAATCCATAAAAACCAAATCATCAATGTTTAATAAAATTTTCTGATACCTGATAAAACTCCGACCAAATCTGCCTCCACATATGTTTAGCTGACTGGTTGTTCTTCACATATGTTGTTTTAAGTACGTTGAGACAAGTTGTCGGTGTGACCTCTTCACCATATCCATTTTCAGATGTATTCTGTTGTTCAGTTATTAATATATCTTCGTACTCCATTCTTTCTGGTCGATCGAATCGAGGGCCTATGAGACCTATAATTTATGGTAAGGTAATTAAAAACGTTGTTCCAAACAACGTCAGTGACGTGCTACAAAAAATAAGAAAGCTTAAATGGAACTGGACTGGACATATAATGAGGACTAACAAAGAAAAATGGACTAAGGATGCAATAGAGTGGTATCCGAGGAACGGGAGAAGAAAACGAGGAGGTCAAATTAAAAGATGGGAGGACGATCTACCAAAAGGAATGGAGAAGGTCGGCCAAGGACATGGAAACAATTGGGGGAGGCCTATGTCGACCATTCTTGATGCGGGCCTGCATTAGTGCATTTCCACCTCATTAAAAAAACAAAAACAAAACAAAACAAAATTTATTTATTCATGTAGGTAACAATGTACACTTATGAACGTCAAAAAATTTAAAAATTGTGAATTTACATTTACTGCCAGTTCTCAAATCAAGGGCGTAGAACGGAAGAGAAGAACTGGCAATAAACTCTCCGCCACTCTTTTTAATCGCCAAGTTTTTTTTTTTTTACACAATGCTTGTAAGGAGCTGCGACCACTACACCATGTTCCATATGACATATTGAGTAATAAAGAATAAAAAAACAAATTAAAAACAAAGATTTGTCCTCTATCAGCAGGAGGCATGGTGAAATAGGAGCACGCACTTACACACTCGTGAGAACAACACGCAAATACGTAGTATAAACAACTAATATCACCGCATACACGAATTCAAGTACGACCAGTCACCACAAGTAGCACCCGTTCACGAGTATGACGCATGGCCAGCCATCGGCCCCCTCGCCATATTTTAGGGAGAGAGACAACCCGACGCATGGACGCCGCCACAAGCAATGACATTTGAGTGAGCATGACGATCCTTGAAATGTGCACTTGGTTACACAAGAAAATAGTAATAATACTAATTATACTGAAATAATTTGATACCACATGAATCACGGTTTGTTCCCACCGACGATGTCGACGATCGCCCCATAGTCTGAAAATGCAGCCGAGAGATTCTGTCGCGTTACCTATTTATACTGAAGCAATTCATATCCAAGCACTATGATCGTTTAAGTATTCATTTATATTATAATAGGCCTTAGCAAGCAGTTTTACTTTAATGTACGATTTAAATTTATTTATTGACAATATTTGTATCTCACTAGGGATTTTGTTGAAAAAACGTATGCAATTGCCTTGGAAAGAATTACTCGTTTTATGCAGCCTCGTGGTTGGTTAAAAGGCCTATGTCTACAGACAACCTGAGCAAAGCGGTTGAGAATTAATTATTATTTTCGCTATATAACTAGATTTAAGAATATTACTGTTTGATAAGAATAGCATGTAAGGTAAAATGGTCAGTGAATAAAGGGTTTTATTATTATTACTATTATTATTAAAAACGTTGTTTGATGTCCCGTTACTGATGAATGCAGCAATTATTATTTCACTATTATGTTTTAAACTGCTAAAGTGAAAGACGAAAAAATAACTAATAATATATATAAAAAAATAGTGACTTTCACGAGTCTAATACTCAAAACAGAACGAATTTAATCGTTTTAGCAACCAGGCTCCAGAAGATAAACCACTCCTTACATGGAAACTGTATTCGGTTATACGTAAATTAATCAATAAAGGCAAGATTATATAAAGATCCTAATCCTTACGAAAGATTTGCTCCTGTTCAAACAATTTGTATGATTCAGGCGATTTTAAAAAAAGGGTGGCGGAAAGTTTCCTGCCAGTTCTTCTTGCCCGCTCTTGACTTGCGAAAGTGTTAATTAGTAATCAATTTAACATCTTTTCTGTTCTTTTCATAAGTGTACGTGATACCTTTATGAATAAAGGTACCTAATTTGAGTTTGAGTTTATACGCATAGGAATTTTACGTAAATTAAAGTAAATTCTATTATGTAACTTATTTCTATATTATATGTATAAGAATTTTCTATTGAATCGGTAAGAAAATATATATTTGTACAGAGGTAAGTAGCTAGGTAAGTGTCATGTGTAAACTCTAAATCCTAGAGGATACAGTCTGGAACATATCCATGATATTGTTTAAAATACAAAACGCTGATAGTTTTGTATATGTCCCGGCTGTGATGTATTCTTATCTATTAGGGATACTGGCCTTCCGTTTACTGCGGGTAATTGATAAGCATATAAACCAAATAGAATCGAAAATAGTTATGTTGGCAACATTTACGTCAAAAATAATAATGAACACTGATAATTCATCACTAATCATACTAAATGTCAAAAAAATATTAAAGCAATAAATTATTATAAAAGTTTGAATAACCGCAGGCTAAACGGTGGCGACTGACATTAAATTTTCGCTCGATTTGAATATATGCATGAATCGCTGTGAGCATGCTCACAACACCTGAATATTCGCGATTCGCCTGTGCTCCTTCCCATCCACAGTTGCAGTCAAAATGGCGGACGTTGAGGTGGTGGCGACTTGTAATGTAACATTCAAAGGGATTCGCCAAAAAACCGACGCCGAGTGGAGCTCGTGTCTGCTCGGCTCGATGTACTGACATGCCGAGTATTATACTTACCAATAATTATAGCGTCCTCTTCCACATTTTTCTCATTAATAATTGCCTGATTGTACCGATTCCCATCATTAATACACTCAGTGTATCCACTCACATAGACCATTGCGCTTATTTTAATCTCATCATAACTCAAACAGTTATCTAACTCTAGTGGTGGCTTTTGGTGCAGAGTACCTACTTGTTCCCAACCTCCGTTTCTGTAATAATTTATTAATAATACAAAAAAATCATGGCATTTTTTTCAAACATAACACAGAGCATTGTACTCTTAATGTTAAGCCTGTATCGTAGAATGTCAAGCAAAGTTAAATCTAGTTTTAAGATGAATAAATTTAATATGGACCTAATGTCTTCGTATAACGTGACCTTAAAGTAGACCCATAAAGAAGCAGTCTGACCACAATCACAATACCAGCAATCTTACCCAGTCTCTCCTGTCAATAGTTTATAAGTGTCCTTTTTAGTCATAAATGTAACGGCGCGCTTTTTTAACAATCTATCAATAAACTCAGGCACTGTCATATTACAATATAATGTTTTTTCAATTGAAGATCCAAATTCCCTGAAAAAATAATTACTCACCTTTATTATTATTTTATAATTACTAGTAGCATATTTGGAAAATGAATTCTAAATTCAGTACCCAATTGACCGATTGAGAGGCATAAATTAGATTTGCTATCAATAAAATCTAAGAAATCAATGATTAAGTATATAAGTACATTTTTTATAGTATTTGAATGATGTTATATGTATATATATATATAATATTATATCTTAAAACAAGCAATTCTTGTATATATAATCTCGGAATTGGCTCCAACGATTTTCATGAAATTTAGTATATGGGGGGTTTCGGGGGCAATAAACTGATCTAGCTAGGAATTATTTCTAGAAAATGTCATTTTATTCTGTTGGTAAGATCAAAAATATTATTCATATTTCATCATTGTATTAGTTTGTAATTCTTACTTAAATATAATTTCCTAAAAACACAATTAAAAAAAAATACTGAGCAAAGCTCGGTCATCCTGATACTATAATATTTATATAACAAATGAGATGGTATGATATAACTAATGTGCTATATGCTACCTCTTATAGATAAGAAAATGAGTAATCAATAATAGAACTCGTTCATGAATTATTGGATATGTTGACACAATGTTTCTTTTTAATCTCTCAATTGGTTTTCTCTCTCTCAATGGTTCTAATCTGAAAAAAAAATATGTTTAAGAGGTATAAATTACCACACATAGTCCCATGAACAGTCTCTATCAGATTTTAATTTGTAAATTAAAAACAATTCTGTAAATTTTACTTTATACCCTAATATATAAATTGCTTTAAAGTAGTTCTAAGTTCATAGCTATAAGTTTAGGGGTAGAGACATCTCAATCTATGTTTTACTTTTGGGACAAATTTTAATAACAGGTATTTTAATAATAGAGTTATAATTAAAGGTAATTGATTATAATTATTTTAATTAAGAGTTTATAATTAGTTCCATTCAACTTTTCTATGAGAAAATGTATTTTCTAACTTACCTGGTTTTATTTACGGGAAATGGTATAGGAAAGGCCTGACTTTTCTGTATTATGTGATCAACATCATCATTTACTTTTATTTGAGGCAAATCAATGCACTGTTTGAGTAAATCATTCATCTCTTTACCCATACTTGGATAGCACCAGTCTGGTTTGCACCTTTAATAAAATAGAATGATAGGTCAGAATTCTATTCAATTCCAATATAGAAATAAACTTGACAAAATAGACTATACGATTGATCAGACACTAACATAATGTTTATTTTTCACATATTTATTTTGGGTTCGTGGGTTTATCTATATATCCATATAAGCATTAAAATTATAAAATATATTCATATTTTAATACAGACAAGGATTTTATTGTTTAGTTAATAAATTTCAATTAAGAACATTTAATACAATGTGAAATTATCTGAACAAGATGAGGTTGATCTTTTTAAGAACTTATGACTCTGTAATTATAACAATAATCAAATCAGGCAACAGTTACAAATGTTTACAGTATTGATATGGCTTCATTATTAGAAATCCTATACAAATCTAAATCTAATTAACTAGATTTGCAATGGAAAAGCTATATCAAGAAATTGACTGTGTGTCACTTTGCAATTTGTTGCATAATGATAGATGAATTAACCTTTAGATAATAAATATATTTCTAGACCCTTCATTCCATTTTTCATGTAAGCTATTGCTGTGTTATATTAAATTAATGAATGAGCTAAAACTTCTAGCAAAGCTTAGTCAGAATGTTTGTTTAATTTTTAAATTAATTTTGTATTCTGTTTTACATCAACAAACTAGCCAACTGCATGGGTATGGTGCATGGAAGTAAACAAATATCCCCCTAAAGTCTCATCTTTATCTATAAAAAACAAATTTTTAAATAAAAATTTACTTAGTAGGCATGAAATCATAAAGGTATTGTGCAACATATTTGGTTCATCATTGTTAAAATCAGGACAAACTTGAGGAAAAAATTACAAATAATAGCTTTGAGGATCCACCTATTGCGGTCTTGGCCGCTATAATTAATAACATAGGTGTTATTTAAAAACAATTGAACTTACCACGGTATACTTTGAAATTGACGAAGAATATCCATTTTGGATTTATTTATCTAAAAGCAACAATGAATCTCAATCAATACTCAGTTTTTTATTTAACGTTTTTTGTCAGGGTTTTAACTTACACTTGAAATACGGTTAGGAATATTACGCGACAAGAAACAAATTATTCTCATGTAGTTTATTAATTAATTCACATAACTTTTTACTTTACGTTTTTCACCATACTTAAGAAATACTATATTATAATGTAAATGTATGGTAATTAATTCACTGCGATGTAAATTTTTAAATTACATGAAAATGTTATTTAAACAATTAAATTTATACAACTATTTATTAATATCAGTAAGTTTTATGAGATTGTGCTTTAAATTTTCCCAGATCGCATTTCTTAAAAATAATCGCTTTCATTGATAATAGAAGAATAAGTTGTCAGTTGTCACTGTCATGAAACAGTTTTGATGTAAACTTCTTGCTTGAAACTATCAACCAGATTCAGATCGTACTTTGGTTGAGTATGGACTCAATTAAATTAACATAACATTGCGTCGAAAAGCGCGGGAAACTTCGTTTATGGTAGACGTATTTTTCACGGTGGTGTAAATTTAATTTAATTTTAATAGTTAAAACGCAGAGGATAAGCTGGTAGTTTTAATTTTTGTATTATATGTAATCTTTATATTATATTTGTGTATAGTGTCACCGTGTAGTCGGTAAGTTTTGTAATTTTTGTAAATATTGTATGAACGAGCCCCCCGATTTAGGTCGGGGGGATGATGGCCATGTTGGCCTGAATCTCCCTGTGGGATCTAATGTATCTATTTATTCGCAAGATGAAATTGATAAAATTGATACGGATTGTTCGTTATCATCTCAGACAGGTGAAGGAAGTCGTAAACGAACACGTTATTTGCGCCTTTGTCGGCAGTGTACAAAAATAAAGAAAAAGAAAGGTGGTGGTTTAAGCGGTGATTACTGTCAGTGCGAGAGATTATGCAATGTGGAAGATGAGTCAATATTAAAAAAAAAGGTTACTCCTAAACCTATATCTCAATCCACGTTATCTCTACACTCGCAAAATAATAATATTTCACATAATTCATCCTCTCAACCATCAACATTATCAACATCAATAACTTACAAGGAAAATTCAAATAACACGAAACCTACAGTAATCAATACAGACTCCAATATGATTGGCCGTAATGAATATGTTCCTACTGATGTTTCCCCTTATTTAATACATGTTCAACGTATACAAAGTTCACCTGACGACGGGACCGTTCTCCATCCTATAACTTTTGGGAATTTCTTAAAATTGAATAAATTTGATAATATTATTCCGGGAAGTGTAAAGCGTATAGGAAGAAACAGGTGCGTAGTAGGTTTTTCCGATTATAAAGACGCCAATAATTTTCTTAGCAGTAGTAATCTTTTGGCAGCAAAAAAGTTAAAAGCCTTCATTCCGACTTTCAGCGTAACAAGAATGGGGCTAGTTCGCGGGGTCCCTGTTGATTGGAGTGTTGAGGAAGTTCAACAAAATATATCCGTACCTATAGGCTGCGGCAATATACTAAAAATAAGACGTTTGAACCGTAAGGTGAAAACTAATGACTCGGTTTCTTGGAAACCATCTGAAACAGTAGTAATAACATTTGACGGTCAAGTTCTACCAAAAAGGGTTTTTATGTGTTATAATGCGCTTCCAGTAGATTTATATATATATCCAACCATCCAATGTTATAAATGTTGCCGTTACGGCCATACCCAAATGCAATGTCGATCCAAGACTCCAATATGTTACAAGTGTGGAGGTCAACATGCCGGTACGGCATGTGACAGGTCTCATGAAGATCCTCTATACTGTGTAATGTGTGAAGTCGAAGGGTCACATTCAGCAATAGATAAAGCATGTCCAGAGTTTGTGAGACAGACAGAAATTAAAGTAAAAATGGCTCAGAGCTGCATGTCTTATACCGAAGCCACTAAATATTTTCCTTCTATTAAACCTTCATACGCAGATGCATTAAATTCAACAACTCCAAAAGTACCAAAACCCGCATATTCTTCCACAATTAAGTCTCGTCATAGTTCCATTAATACCTCATATAAAAAAACAGTACTCTTAAAACCTCCATCTCCTCCTAAACCTCGGAATGGTTATGATTGCGTCGCTCATAAAAATATTATTAAAGACTTTCAATTTCCAGAGTCTAAAAATGGCTGTGCTCTGGTTGACAATAATAAAGAGGAAGAAAAATCAGATTTGTTAGAAATGATACTTGTATTATTAAGTACTTTAATAAATTCAAACTTACTGAAACCGTCCCACGTTGCCTCTATTCATGAAAAAGTAAAATCAATTAATGTTATTAAAAATAATGGATTGCAAGATAATTCAGTGGAATTGCAGGAGTGTTATTCCAAAGAAACATGATTTAATATACTTGATTAACAAACATTCTCCTGTTGTTATCGCATTATCTGAGACATGGTTGAAGCCAGGATACCTATTTAGGATCCCTGGATATACTTGCTTGCGTGATGATAGATTTGATGGCCATGGTGGCGTAGCAATACTTGTCAAGAACTCGATTAATTTTTCTGAAATCGATTTTTCTTCATTAATCTCTAATGATGCCATTAATATTGTTGGCATCAAAATTGATAATGTTACTATAGTTTCCATTTATCTCGCTCGTTCTTCTTTTGTTATTCTCAATAGTGTTAATAATTTTCTCAATTCATTTGGTCGTCCATTCCTTCTATTAGGTGACTTTAACTATCATCACCAAATGTTTGGTTGTGGCACCACTGACTCCAATGGTGTACGTTTAGTTGAAATATTAGATTTACATAATTTATGTTTACTTAACACTGGCTCACCAACCAGACGGACAAAGCCTAATGAAAAGCTTAGCGCAGTTGACTTATCAATTTGTACACCAGATCTGGCTTCTTCTCATTCTTGGTACACCTCATCATCCACTTTTGGCAGTGATTATTTCCCGATTATCATATCCTCGTCTATTAGACGCATTCCCTATCAAAAACGACAACCCCGTGTAAAATATAAATTAAATAATGTTGATTGGCTTGCATTTAAAAACCTTGTCGAATCTAAAATAGAAGATTTGCCTGAATTAGTTAGCGGTAGTGAGACCAATTCTTCTAGAGCTTTGGCTGCATGTTTAATAGAATCTGCCGATCAGATTTTTTCTGTCAAACGAAATACACCTAATAAGATTCCTTTTCCTCCATGGTGGGATAAAGAATGTATAAGTGCTGTAAGAAGAAGAAAGGAAGCTGAGAGAGTTTATGCTGAGGACATGTCTAGTGAAAATTTAGATATTCTCAATGAAGTTGTTAGTACCACACATAAATTCCTTAGAGATAAAAAGCAGGAAGGCTGGAAAATTTTTTGTACTTCTTTGTCTCCTTCTACGTGCCCTTCAGAAGTTTGGCACAGTATCAAACGTTTTCGATCTGCTTTCAAAGAATCTTTGTCTTCATCTTCACTTCCCTTTTTTTTAACAAATGCCTTTTTAGACAGATTAGCGCCTCCAACAGCTGCAGAATCGATCTACTTTCCTTTGGAATCGCCGTTGACGGATGACCCATCCTCTTTAAACTCACCATTTTCATTACAGGAATTGAAAGGTGTGCTTTTACATGTTAAAGATTCATCTCCTGGTTCGGATGGTATTATGTACTCATTTTTATCTCATCTTGGTGATAGTGCTTTAATGTATTTTTTAAATTTAATAAACTCAGTCATCGTCACAGGTAATATTCCTGAAACATGGAAGTCTCAAGAAGTTATAGCGATTAAAAAACCTAACAAACCTACCAATGATGTTGCCTCATATAGGCCTATTGCGTTGTCCTCTGTTTTAACCAAAATTGCTGAACATCTTGTGAAGAATCGATTAGAATGGTTTATTGAAAACAATAATTTAATAGCCAACAGTCAATATGGTTTCCGTAAGTCAAAATCTACAATTTACAATTTAGCTATATTAACCACCGATATTCGAATAGCTTTTTCACGTGATGAAGATATTGTAGCTGCCTTTTTGGACATCGCTGCCGCCTATGATAATGTGAACATTTCTATACTACAACGCAAATTATTAGAGCTGCAAGTTCCTACGTTATTAATACATTTCATCATCAATTTACTATCCTGCAGATACATATCATTAATTGTTCAAAAGGAAGGTAATAGTACTGAGTTAAAGCGTACAGTTTTTAAAGGCCTTCCCCAAGGTTCTGTACTTAGCCCACTTTTATATAACATTTACACATATGATTTAGAATCATCTGTAAATTCCCATGTAAATGTGCTGCAATATGCAGATGATCTTCTTTTTTATTCCGTAAAGAAATCTATTGATAAGGCTTGCAAGTCTATGTCTAGTTCATTTAATTGTCTTAATATCTGGTTGGTTAAAAATGGCTTAGATCTCTCAGTGTCCAAAAGTTCAATTGTCGTATTTTCCAAAAAACGTACAACTCCTGTCATAAATGTGACCTTCAATGGTGAACCTTTGCCACTACAAACAAAAATTAAATTTTTAGGAGTAATATTAGATTCAAAACTGCGTGGACTTGCCCATTATGAACATGTTGATATGAAATGTGCTCAGCTGCTTAATATCATGAAATGCCTCTCAGGTGTATGGTGGGGTGCTCATCCGTTTTCTATGAAACTTGTGTATAACGCTCTTGTAAGATCTGTCCTAGATTATGGAACATTTCTATTAGACGGTGGAAGTGTCTTGGGAAGCCAAAAACTTGATGTCATTCAGTCAAAAGCTTTAAGAATTGTGACAGGAGTGATGAAATCTAGCCCAACCAATGCTTTACAAGTAGAATGCTGTGATCCTCCTTTAAAATTAAGAAGACAATTTCTAAGTGATCGATTCTTGTTCAAATCAATGCAGTTTTCTAACCATCCTCTACATGAAAAACTGCATAAATTGAACAATATTATTTATACATCCCGTTACTGGCGTCACAAATCGTTACCATGTCTAATAATAAGTTTTCGTAAATTTTTAACAATACACAGCCGCATTTATCGATCTCCATCATTACCCATTTTTATGACACAGTACAATTCTTTAATTTTAGCTCCGGATATAAGATATAATATAGGCGTCAGTAAGCAAGATATTCTGGAGACAAATATTCGTTTTATGAGTAGAGTTGAGGAACAAAATTGGAATGGCTGGGATTATATTTTTACAGACGCCTCTAAAATCTCTGTTGATGATTGTGTTGGAGTAGGCCTAGTTCATTGGCAACATAAAATAGTACAAAAAATTAAACTTCCTCCTGAAGCCTCGGTTTTTACCGGAGAATGTTTTTCTCTTTTAAAAGCTTTAGAACTAATTATTTTATTGAAATCTAAAAGAACAATCATATTCTCAGACTCAAAAAGTGCACTTCAAACTATTGAAAAGTTTCCTTTTCATATGAAACCTTGTTATCCTATTATTTGCGAAATACGTGACAAGCTTTTCATATGTTCTCAAAGAAATTACGCCATTATCTTTGCATGGATTCCAAGTCACTGTGGTATCAAAGGAAATGAGAAAGCCGATCAGCTTGCCAAGGAAGCTATAAAGGACGGAGATATAGTCCCATACATGAATTATTGTCATGATTTAGCTGCTCTTCCCAAAACCCATCTTTGGGAGTCATGGAATAATGTTTGGTTGAAAAGCAGCGAGATCAAAGGCAAATATTATGCTGAAATTCAACCCAGGATCCCCAGTAAACCATGGTTTTTTAAAGTTAAAAGTTCTAAAATTGTCACTTCTATCATTTCCAGAATGCGTTTAGGACATGTTTGTACTCCTCATCATTTAGCAAGGATTCGTGTTATTGACAGTAATATTTGTGAGTGTGGAGAAGATATTGGTGACCTCGACCATATTTTCTTTTCTTGTTCCCAGTATGACCGCACCTCCTTTCTGAATTCCTTACAATTACTACACGTTCCGTTTCCGACTAAAATCTCCTGCCTTTTACTTTATCCTTTATTGTATTATAATGCATTATCTTCTTTCATAATCAATAATAATATTAAGATTTAAATAATTATTATAATATATATTTAAACAAGTAAATATTATCCTTTTAACTAGCTTATCCCTTTGGTTTTTTGATGTATTTCTTAATTTTTTCTCGCGTTTAGTTTCCCTAGCTTTTACTTGAAACTGGCATAAAGTTATAACTATTGCCATATATACAAAAAGAAAAAAAAAAAAAAAACTATCAACCATAAAATGATGACATTGTCAATATGTTTTGCTAGTGACTTTGTCAATGTATCTAATGTAGCCAAAGCAATTTTTACTGTTAATTTTAGCTTATTAAAACCTTATATTCATAAAAGGTTTTGTCTTATTTCAATTTAATAAGCTAAAATTTAAAAAAAACAACATGGATAAATATCTTCGCCCTGAAAGATTTGATATTGACCCGTCAGACAGGTCTAGCACGAGGGCTTGGATACACTGGCGTAACACTTTCGAAAACTTCATTTCCGTGCAGAAACCGACCGCTCCAGAAACAGATGCACAGTCGGAAAAATGGGACATCATAAAATTTCAACTTTTGATAAATCATATATCGCCAAATATCTACACATATATAAGCGAAGCCACAAACTACGAAGATGCAATAACAATACTCCAAAAACTGTACGTAAAACCTAAAAATCTGATTTTTTCTAGACATATATTAGCAACAAGAAAGCAAAGACCTGAAGAAAATATTGACACATACTTACAAGCTTTAAAACTTCTTTCTAAAGATTGTGGTTTTGCGGCTGTTAATGCGGAAACGAACAAAAATGATAGCGTGCGTGATGCTTTCATATCCGGTATATCATCGCACAAAATCAGACAAAGGCTATTAGAAAACCTAACTCTAACTCTGGATCAAGCGTACAATCAAGCTCTCTCTCTAGAAACTGCAGAGATCAACTCTCAAAGCTTCAATACTGTGTCGTTAAATGCTGTTGCCCCAAAAGAGCCAACTTTAGTCTTTCCGAACCCACAAATTGTGAACGACGAGATCTGCTCATCTGTAAATAACTCTCGAGGACGAAAATGTTTCTTTTGTGGCGGACAAATACATCCACGTAAGAACTGCCCCGCAATTGAAAGCACTTGCCAGCTCTGCAACAAGAAGGGTCACTTTGCCACCGTTTGCAGAAGCTCTTCCAAACCTACAAACTCTGTGGTAGTAGGTAGTGCAAATGTATCCGCTTGTATCACAGCAGCGTCACCTTTTTCATTACGTAAAGCTAGTGTACCCGCTTATATTCGAGGAATAAGAGCAGAAGCACTTCTCGACACAGGCAGCTCCATAAGTTTTATTAATGACAGCTTTGCGAGACTATGCGATTTAAAAAGAAAACCCTGCAGTCAGACTATATCTATGGCCTCTCTAAATTTTAGTTCAGAAGTAGAAGGGCAAACTTTACAAACCCTGAATATCGGAAATCATAAATATGATGTAAATTTTCTTATCGTGAAAAATCTTTGTGCTGACATAATTATCGGTCATGATGTCCTCGAAGAACATTAATCGCTAGAGTTTTCTTTCGGTGGGTCAAAACGTCCACTACAAGTTTGTAACGTAGCTGAAGCATCAGTACCAGCTGTACCGCTTTTTGCAAATGTATCGCCTTACTGCAAACCTATTGCTATTAAGTCTCGAAGGCATAGCAAAGAGGATAATGAATTCATTAAAGAGGAGATCAGAAAACTTATAGCAGAGGGCGTGATTGAAGAAAGTAAATCACCGTGGAGGGCCCAATATTAGTACTAATAACAAAAAGCGAAACTCATAAAAGACGCCTTGTGATTGATTACTCTCAGACAATTAATCGTTACACAGAACTCGACGCGTATCCTTTACCAAACATTGAGGATTTAGTTTCGAAAGTGGCAAAGAATACATTTTTCAGCCTAATAGACCTGAAAAGCGCGTACCATCAAGTACCTATACTACCCGAAGAAAGGAAATTTACCGCTTTTGAAGCGCTGGGAAATTTGTACCAATTTAGGCGTATTCCTTTTGGAGTAACAAATGGTGTTTCAAGCTTCCAACGAACAATCGATTGGATTATAAGAAAAGAAAAGCTTCAAAACACTTATGCGTATCTTGATGATATAACCATTTCTGGCCGTACTCTTGAAGAACACGATCTTAACTTAAAAAGTTTTATGAATGCCGCAAAGAAATACGGCTTAACAATGAATATACAAAAATGCAAATTTTCTCAAGAGTCAATTAACATTCTAGACTATACTATTCATAATCACATTATTAAACCTGACAGTGAACGACTCAAGCCACTGATGAATTTACCTCCACCGAACGATTTACCGACCTTAAGAAGGACACTCGGCATGTTCGCACATTATTCTAAGTGGATTCCAAACTTTTCTGAACGGATCCACTCACTTGCTAATACGTCAACTTTTCCGCTCACAAGCGAGCAAATTACATGTTTTGAAGGTCTGAAAAATAATATCGCAAAGTCCTCTATACATGCAATTCATGAAAATATACCTTTTACAGTTGAAACCGACGCTTCCGATCATTCCATTGCAGCAGTACTTACGCAAAATTCCAGACCAGTTGCGTTTTTCTCAAGAACTTTAAATTCAAGCGAACAAAACTATTCCGCCATTGAAAAAGAAGCGTACGCAATAGTGGAATCATTAAAGAAATGGAGACATTTCCTTATTGGTAGACACTTTAAGTTAGTAACTGACCAACGTTCGGTTTCTTTTATGTTTAATATGAAGCATTCAAGTAAAATAAAGAATGAAAAGATTCAAAGATGGCGACTGGAACTTGCTGTTTTTAAATACGATATTATATACAGACCGGGGAAAGAGAACTATACTGCTGATGCACTATCTCGAGTTTGTGCCATGGTAGAAACACATACTGCAAAACTTTTCTCGCTGCATGAGGCTCTTTGTCATCCAGGGGTAACGAGAATGTTTCACTGGGTTCGCTCTAAAAATCTACCCTATTCCATTGAAGAAATCAGAGCAATGACAAAATCTTGTCGAACCTGCTCCGAAGTAAAACCTAGATTCTTCCGAAATACCTCTGATGACCAGAAGAAACTTGTTAAAGCAACGGCTGCTTTTGAACGCCTTAGCATAGATTTTAAAGGACCAGTTCCAACAAACAATAATAACAAATTCATACTTACTATGATCGACGAATTTTCTCGTTTCCCGTTTGCTTTCCCATGCTCAGATGTAAGCTCGAAAACAGTGATTAAACACCTTAACAACTTGTTTATGATATTCGGCATGCCTTCTTACGTTCCCTCAGCGTTTCTTTTCGAACAGCATTTCTTTCTGCCGAAGTACAGGAATTTTTACATGTCCGAGGTATTGCCACGAGTAGAACTACAGCTTATAACCCTCAAGGTAACGGTCAAGTAGAAAAATTGAATTCTACTCTTTGGAGAACGATTCTTTTAGCACTGAAAACGAAGAATCTTTCGGTAGAAAATTGGGAACAAGTATTACCACAAGCCTTACATTCAATTCGATCATTACTTTGTACATCCATCAATTGCACTCCACATGAAAGAATGTTTAGACACCCACGAAGATCTACTAACGGCATTTCTGTTCCATCGTGGCTTACAAATTCTGGACAAGTCTTGATGAAGAAATTTAATCGTACAAATAAATATCAGCCATTAGTAGAAGAGGTTGAATTGATACATAGCAATCCTGATTTTTCATACATTCGGTTCCCAGATGGCCGAGAAACAACGGTGTCGAACCGTCATCTAGCACCACTGGGTTCAGAAGGGGTAGATCTGCGAATAGATAATGAACACACTACTGATTATCATAACGTCGCAGAACCACTTCCCGAAACAGAAGATCAAAACTTGGAGACGGAACCTCTTCCAGAAACAGAAGAACAAAACATGGAGATTCCTTCATCGCCACCGCTGGAGCCAACACTTCGTAGATCTGGCCGCGTCCGTAAAACACCAGAATTTCTAAAAGATTATATTCTAAAATAGATTTTGAGTACCACGACGAGAACGCTACTACGGCAGTTATAATTAAATAGTGCGGGAGAATGATGTAAACTTCTTGCTTGAAACTATCAACCATAAAATGATGACATTGTCAATATGTTTTGCTAGTGACTTTGTCAATGTATCTAATGTAGCCAAAGCAATTTTTACTGTTAATTTAGCTTATTAAAACCTTATATTCATAAAAGGTTTTGTCTTATTTCAAGTTTATATATAGGTTTCATATAAATACAATGAAATATCATTCTCGGTATTTCTTCGCGTAATTAGACTCAAAACTAATCTAGAACTTCATTTAAACTTAAATCTAGTTTCAAGACTTGACAAACCACTTTTGACATGACCCCTTACACGTCTATTAAATTGATGATCGCCGGCTGCACACACGTAAAAGCATGACTCATTGTCACATTACGCTGATCGCCCCGTTTACGTTGCATGTACATATTATATCTCTTCCAGTTGATGACTTAGTACTAAGACGACATTGTGATATAATAATATGATGATAGGCGATTCGTCCGTTAATTCTGCAATATTTTTTTTAGTTTCTTGTTATTAACCTGTTTTCTATAACAATACTGATAAAAAAAAATAATTCAAGTTTTTCCTATGATATTAATTCAATCCACCACTCTACCACACTAATAGACTAACAAGTGTTAGACCTCTCCCAGCTATTAATGCAGGATAACGTTTTTAAAGAAAAGAACAGTAGAATTGATAAATACTTTATATTTCCATACTGGTATATAATTAACAAGTTTTATGACCTCTAATAGCTCCCGAAACAAAGAATGCCCCGCCGAAATTTCAAACTCCCGACGGGCCGGTGGGCCCTCGCCTCGCTTGGTTGTTTTTTCTCTTAACCAATCCACGCCCGATATTTTCCCGCCACACTACTCGAGAAAAAACCACCAACTGTGGGCCTTGTCAATGGAACTATTATTTAAAAAATCACATTAAATATACATCATTGTATCTATTTTAAGAACTAATAATTTAAGATAATAATAATTATACAAATCATCTATTTATTAAATAACCTGAATTATAACATTGTATTATTTGTAAAAACCACCGGATATTGCTGTAAAAAGTATTATGGTCCGTGATCCGTTACTATGATTGGCTAGTCTCGGCAGGAACATTCGAGGACAAATGTAAGGCATACAATAGTAGAGTTATTTATATTCTAATTATTAAATGCAATAAGTATATATCAACTACTTCGATACACCCATGCTACATCTGCGTTGCGTCGATGCACGACGTCCCGACGCAAGAGGGTATAGACTATAGACTATAGATGCCGTCGCATCTGCGTCAGCCTTCGCAATGGACAGACACAACTGAGTTCTTTTGTTACTTTTATTATGCCACCGCCAAATTAAACTTGGAAACCCGAGTAGATTCCGGGTATCTTCTCTGTTATCAGTATTTTGATATTTTTTTGTTTATAAAAAACAGGCACTACTAGAACAATATTTCTTCCACTACTTTCATTTCTCTTTGGCATTTATCTTATAATTAAATAGCAATTGCTATACAAATTTATACAATATAAAATCACAAGAAGCTTCGCAGTTCGCACGGTAACTGGACAGCAATGTCAAGATGGTCAACTTATAGAAAAAAAACCTCCAGTATCATTTCTTAGAGGTAATACAACTATGGTGTGAACCGAGTATCTCTGTTTTTAATCTGTGGTTTGTCTGTTGATACTTTTAAATTAAACTCAACACAACAAATATGGCCATCGGAGTTGATAGTTCGAGATGGAAACCTAGAAGGTTACAGGGTACACCAGCGGCTACATTTAGAAACCTTGTAGGAATAGGTATTTTAACCTTTGGAGTTGTTTGTGGACTGATATTTCAGTAAGTATTTGTCAATCAACTTTGATTTTTCTACTACAAATTGAGGTTAAAATGTTCGCTATTTTTATTTCAGTAATATAGACGCTACAAAAAATCTGAGAAAAGCTGTTGAAGTCCTTTACGAAGACCCAATAGAAGAAGTCGAAAGAAAACAAATGATTGCGGCAGGGTTACCAAATCGAACCGGAGATCAAATAAGGAAGGCTATGAAAGAAGCTGATAGGCCTGATTTACCATTTAAATAACATGAATGTAAATAATTTTAGTCATAGGTAGGTACTGAAAGTTGTTATTTTTATTTAATTAAAATAAATATGTAGTTACTAAACTTTGTTTTAATTCCCTCAGTGCAAGCACATCTAAAACTCAAGTGACAAGTAAATATTTCTCAAATGCAGCCGTGTTGGATGAAAGCCTAAATGAATTTCAGGAGAAAAGAAAAATTGTTGGTCCTAAAAATCCACCAAAACAAGCACCCAAGAGAAAATGTCAAAAGCGTATTAAGGGGCAGAAGGATATACGTACCCTTATCAAGAAAGAAAATGATTTAATTGAGTATTCTAAAAGTTTTAATAATATTTGTAAGAAATCTGGCATAGACATTGACTCTGAACAATTGCAACTAGCAATAGCATTGTCAAAGTCCTTACATGATTCAAAACAATGTCCAAATGACACAGATGTTGCAAAAACTTTAACTTCTCGTGAGCAAACTATTAAAATTAGAACCACACTTCAAGAATATGGTTTTCAAGTGCCAAAAGTGAAGGCTACTAATTTGAATAAAATAAAACAAAAAAGATATAAATTACTGACAACTTCAGATGAAGAAAAACAACAAATAATATCTGCAAAATATTTGAAAATTATTTCTTCAAATAGTAAAAATGTAACTTTTGAAACCAATTTACAAAAGGAGTCTATTTTTTACAAGTCTACTAGTATATTATTTGAAGAAATGAAAAATGGTGATGTGTTTTATGTGAATGGTTTAATTGAGAAATCTTTAAACACAAAATTTTTTTTAAGAGATTGGTCTGACATACCAGGCAGGTGTCAGAGTCCAGTGTTTGAAGGACCTTATATTGGCTTTAATGATGTAATGTGCTCACAAGATGAACTTGATATATTTCTTAGTGGTTCTATTGCTATTACTCAGAATATATGTCATGTAAAACTAAGAAATTATAGTTCTGCTGGAATTGTAGAACAAGGAATGTCAAGTAAAATACTTTCAAATGAAACTCTATCATTATCAATGTCTGAAAAAAATAATAATTTTGATGAAGATATTGAAATATTAAATAATGATGATAAAGAAAATTATATAGTTAATGAAACACTTTCTCAACCGCTTTCAATGGTGACTGAATACATAGATTCAGAAACTGATTTACATCACAAAGCAGTTGCAGTTTGCGTTTCAAAAAGCTTCAATGAAACAACAGTTTCACGCTACAGATGTAAATCACCTGATTTGTTTGATGAAGAAGTTTCAACTATATTGAATATGTCTCCTGAATTTTCAAAACCCATAATTAAGTATGATACAATAGATCTTACACAATGTGTGCCTAGTAATATAAAACCAAAAGTTTCTAATGTATCAAAAAGACTTTCAAATGATGTTATGGAACTAACAGAATGTGTTGGGAGGGGTTTTAGTTCTGAGGATAAAATTGATTTGACACAAGAATTAAATGATGATGATACCATTGTCTATGTAGAAGAGAATGTGAATTTCAGAAAAACTATGAGTTCTTCAGAAATTATTCAATTAGATCAAGTTATTATTTTAGGTGAAATCAATACAGTTTCAATATTGCCTGATTCAGTTGCAGATGTAATTAAAGAGAACATACAAACAGTAGATTCCAAGAATTTAACAGAATCTTCTGACACATGTGATAGCTTGCCAGATATAAAAGTCAGGGGTGAAGGTAAAAAATGTACAACGGAAAACATAAATAATACTTTGTATGACAAAGTAGTAACTGAAGTACCTAATTTGACTTCTAGGGTTATTGAAAGTAATAACATATCTAATGAATTAAACAGAAGCAATATAAGTTCTTTTGTTGAAGATAATAGTACTAATGAGAATATTGATCTAACCCCATCAAAAGATTCTAATTATTCTACTGTAAGTTCTGATTTAAATAAAATTTATAATCCTGACAAGATAGATAATTTGTCTATTGATTATGATGACATGTTTGATCAGATCATTAGAAATACTACTAATGCATCCAAATTAACTAATAATTCAAAGATATACATTACTCAAAACAGTAACTTGAGTTTTTTAAACAGTGAAGAGCTTGCAAGTGAGTCAGAAACTTGCAGATTATCAGATCAAAAATTAAACTACTCTGTAAACATTTCTGTTGACAATAGTAAAAATAATTTTGAAGAATTGCCTTCCATCAATATGAATTGTCAGAAGGATTCAGTAGAGTGCAAAATACTTACACCCATTAAAGAAAAAAACTTTGAGATTATCAAAACACCCAGCAATAATGAATACATTATTAAAACCGTTGATGTGACACCAATGCAAAATTTTGAAGCAATGTCGTCTCCAGAACGAAATAAGGAACTCGAGAAATATGGCTTGAAACCATTTAAAAGAAAAAGAGGTAATATTTCATAACCAGTCTGAAACAGTGCTGTTTTATGTTTAAAAATTCTAATGTTCTTGTAGCAGCATAAGTTAATGAATCAAATATTTCCTAGTTTCATTTAATAATTAGTATGTCAAAAATATTATTTCACATATTAAATTCAAGTACAGTATTCCCGAAGTAATAATGCGCATACAGAAGTATTCCTGGAAACACCCAAACCATAAGAAGCCTGAACAATGCACTTTCAGTTGCACCTTTTTTGAAAGAAATAGTAATGAATATTATGTATATACAATCGAAAAAAATTTCGGCGGTCAGCGGCGGTCGCCCGAATTGTTATTTGACAAATTTAAAAAAATAGAATAATATTATGTTATCAGAATTAATTTTATCTTCATTTTAGCAATACAACTTCTGACATACATTTACAATCAAACTCATCCAGTAGTTGAGTCATGTGAGGATGAGTCTCCTACAAAAAAGCCAAAACTCGATTCTCCTCAAAAGATTATACCAGGAAACTTGACCCAGTCTCCTAGAAAATCACAGAAATCACCAAGAAAAGCTAATTTTTCTGTTAAAAAACCGCCTGCAATATGTCAGGATGTGAGTGATAAAGATAATATTTTCATCCAAACTGATGATACACCAACTATAAAAAATATTGCTTGTGAACCAGAGGATTGGGTGTTCCAGAAGAGAGAGAAAGCTAAGGTAATATTGAGAGATTTCAAATTTTAACAGAAACAAAAATTTTATAAAAAAAAAGGTTCCCAAACTGTTTACGAAATTTAACACTTACAATAAACAATTGAGTTTAATTAACGCAAGTATCCAATATTGTAACATGCTTTTAATTAAGTACTTGCACAACCCATAAACAATAATAATATAAATAAAACGTTTTACTAAAGTGATAAATGTTTTGGCATAATTTAGAAATTATTATTAACATACATTGATAATTTGTTTCATGTCTTTTATAATTCTGTTACTCTCCTCATTATTTCATTATAATTTGTACAGATTTTGCAATGAAGTATTACATATATAAATAAAAATATGAATAATATTCTCTTTTCTAGGTACATTCTTGTAGTGTTCCGTTACATATAGCATTCCACAATTATGTATCATGTCGCAGACGGCTGAGGGAAGCTATTTTATGTTATGAACCAATCAATATAGATACAGTACACAAGGATTTGGTTGCTGCTGGCTATAGATATAATCCCAAGGTAAGATGGTTGAACCATATTAAAGAACTCCATTCATATTTTATTTCCATAATATTAGTAGTGTCGTCGTTGACAGACTCCTGACTTTGCTAGGCGGATGGTTTCGGAAATGGCTCGTCCAAATAAATCCTGAGAAGAGCAAGTAGTTTTTGTCAGTGCTCTTGGTCAGTCTCGGGAAAATTGCCTATACGGGCAAGACATCCTGTGGTAAAAGTCCGTCCATTAACTAGGAGTCACGCTCGATAGCGGCATGCACTTACGTATATAGACGCCGTTCGCATAGAGGCCTCGTCTGGCCTTTCTCGCCTCTACTTTCTCCCGAATAAAAGGAGCCAGATGTGCCATAGACACAGGGTGGCACTGTACAATTCCTGTACCTGACCATGCATGACCTACGCTTGCGTAATTTTCGGACATTGCGCCCCTTCCCTTCCCATTCCATCGGCTACATGCGTTCCAGTCACGATTCATGAGGTTAAACATCCCAACCATGATTGCCCCCTTTCTGACAAAAATGCCAATCTACGCTCGCTAAAATAGCCTGAGCTGATCAGTAAAGGCCCTTAAACCTAACAGCTATTCTCAAAAATAACTGCATGTGCATTTTATAGGCTTAATAATTTTTTTTATATTTAATTAATGATATTGTTTCAGGACCTGTTGAAATTCATGGATAAGAAATGTATTACCGTGAAGACTGCCGATAATAATGCGCGTAATAAAAGATGATATATAGTTTTTTTAATTATTTAACCCATAGCATATACTTGTAGAAATAAGAATTCTTAGGTAGTAGTAGTAGCTAAGACTTATGTTTGAACTTTTACAATTGATATTGTAAAAGTTCTTTTTGTGTCTGAATGCTCTGTATTATTAAAATTAAAAAATAGTACAATCGTGGAGAAAGTATTAAATAAATTTTAGGTATGGGTAATTTATTAAATGTTAAACTACCAATATGTTGTTTTTTTTTACATTACCTGATAAATGAAACAGCTTTATTTACAGTTACATACATTTATACAGGGTGTCCCAAAAGTCGACGTCAAGTCGAAATTTTCTCATAGGTAATGCCACACCAGTTATCATAAAAATTAAAAAAAAAATTAAGTCATGTATTTTTGAAGTTATGGAAATTTTTCTTTTATTCCAGAAAATGTACACCATGTGACAGTTTTTTCATTCCTGTTGTTACAAAAAATTTACTTTTTGCCAATTTTTTTCTCTTACGTCATCCCGAATAGTGCTTTATGTTACCTATGATCCTAAACCCTGTGCCGATCACTCCAACTTGTAGGAAAATGTCATTTTATACCGTACCAAGTTTTCAAAAGTAATTTTTCGCACTATAGTCCAGGCGCCAAAGGTAGTTGAGTATGCAAAATGTGAGGACCGGCAACTATGCTCAAATTCTTTTACCTGAGACCCTAAATAATAGAAAATCACATGTTGCCGGCAGCTGTACTGGTCCCTTTCCCTTTTCCCCACCCCTCTCTCCGCTCGGCGCGGTGCTGAGTCATAGCACTCGGAAACGTCAGTAAAAGAGAATTCGTAGCCCATAACGGTTTATTTTTACGTATCTAAGTAATATTATTTAAGTTTTTTTGCAGTTGAGTGTCTTATTAGTGTGTTTTATTTAAATAAAAGGGCGGAAAATGTCACTACAAGTGATAAATCTAAAGAAGCGAAAAGTAAGTGAATTGTCGTGTTTGTTTTGTGATAAAACGGGTGATTTAGTGAAAAATCCAAAATTACAAACGTTTACTACTATTCAAAGAGCAGCAGATCGCAGAAAAGATGACATTAGTAAGAAATTAGAAAGTGATACAGACTTTATTGCCCACAATTGTTCTTGGCATCGAGCTTGTATTGCAACTTATATTAGTGAAGAGAAAATCAGGCGTCGAGAATTAGCATTACTAAAGCAGGAGAATGCCTCTGTTCCCACTTCCTCTACAGAAGCAAATGTTTCAGGTAGCCAAAGTGTTCGTCGGTCATCAAGAAGTGAATTAAAAATTGATACAAGTAATAAATGTTTAATTTGTGGTAAACAATCAAGAAATAAGAACAAAACTCTTCTTTTATGTTCTGAAATTTCAGCAGCGGAACAAATTTTAAATATTGCTCGAAAAAAACAAGATGATGTTTTCACTAAAATTAGCATTTGCGAACATCCAGCTGATTTATTTGCAATGGAAGTGAGTATCATAAACATTGTTATCGTGATTATCTACGGCAACCAAGAAACTCTGAAAATCCAGCAGGCAGACCTTCAAGTCAAATACCACATGGCATCCTTATGGAGGCATTTGAAAAGCTAATCGATGAAATGAAAGATAAATTAACATCTCACTCTTTTGAAGTGTCATTCTTGGGCAAGCGACTAGCTGAACTCACTGAAATAGAAGATGCAATTGTAGAAAATCGCGTTATGAAATCACTGCTCATTGATAAGTATGGTGAAAATGTTTTATTTTCATATCCGAGCGATAGATCAAAATCATCATTGGTGTTTATGGGCAATATACCACTGGATGAAGTCATTGAACATATTCGTACCGTAAATTCAACAAACTACACTGTTCAAGTAGCTAAACAACTTCGAAAAGAAATACTAAATACCAAAGTAATGCCAGATGGGTATTTATGTGATGAAATTTTAATTGAACAGTTTTTACAAAAAGGTCAATTACCGAATAACTGGCTAATGTTTATGCAAGCATTGTTCAGTTCAAAGAATAACAAATTAAGTGAGAATTATAATCGACGAGCGTTATCAGTGTTTTATGATATGTATTTCACGATTACTGAGAAACACACTCCAAAGCATATCTTTAGCATAGCTTTAGCTCAATCTATACATCATTTGACTCGATCGAAACAATTAATCGTTATATTGAATAAATGTGGGCATAGCATTAGTTACAAAGCATTAAAAAACCTCGATAATGAAGTAACAACGTCAATTGTGTGTGAAGATATAGACAAGAAATTGCTTATTCCTAAAAATATAGTTCGAGATTCATCGTTATTTCTTCATGGAGCTATAGATAACAATGATTTCAATGAAGAAACATTAAGTGGGAAAGGCTCGACCCATGTTACAGCTATGGTGATATATAAAGAAAAAAAATCCACTGACAATGAAGTTAATCTAATTAAAATGAAACCTACAGTAGAGTTGAACGAATTGGATTTAAAATTTTTAAACTGTCAAGCAATTCTTCATTTTCAAGAAAATATGCAGCCTTCAATACCGGACTATAAGGACAGTAGCTGCTTATTAAATAATAATCAAAACAATTTACAATTTGATAATTTGCTCTGGGTCTTGTGTAGACTGCAATATAGTCTATCAATAAATAATTTCTGCCGATCATCTACAAATTCGGTACCAGGATGGACTCCATTTCAACAAATACTATCGTCTGAAACCGCACCTGTTTCTACTGTTGGATTTAGCCCGGTTATACCTCAGCCACCGACTTCCAAAGACGTTGTGTATACCGCTATGAAAAATTATGTCAACGTAAGTCTTGCACTCGGTAAAAAAATAGCAGTACTCTCGTGTGACATGGCTATATATCTTATCGCTAAAAATATTCAGCTAACAAATAAAGAATTTGACAATTTAATATTGAGAATTGGATCATTTCATTTACAAAAAAATTATTTGCGGTGCTTGGGCCAATATGTAGAAGAGAGTGGACTCGACGGTATTCTTATTGAAGCCGATATTTATGGTGAGAATACTTTGGCATCAATTCTGAAAGGTACTCATTATAACAGAGGTATTAGAGCACATAAGCTCTTATACGAAGCCTTAAGAAGCATACAAATTGCCGAATTTATAGAATGCATGAATTATTCTCTAGATTTTTTACAACAGCTAAATATTTGTCTTCAGGAGATAAGAGAAAGTACAGTAGATAAAGATCATTCTGGCGTAATCGAAAAACATGATCAATACAAAAGAATAATTACAGATTTTTTAATGAATTTTTCACATTTTTTGCGCACCATGAGCACTGAAAATCAAGTATTCAAATATTTAAACAACTACTGCGAAATGGTAGAAATTTTGTTAAATTCAGTTATGGCTGATAGAAATAGTAATTATGAATTACATTTGTTAACTACTCGACAAATGTTACCGTTCTTTTTCTCCATGAATCACACGAACTACATTCGTGGAGTCACTCTTTATTTACAAGATATGATAAAACTACCTTTAGAAGTTGAACATGATATGAAGAGAGGAATGGTGTCCGTCAAACGAACGGAAGGTAAATTTAATGCAGTAAGCCCCGACTTAGCATTAGAACAGTCTCAAATCCGATCTTCAGCAGTTACTGGAGGATTGATTGGCATTACTAAAAATGAAGAAGCGATGCAGAGATGGCTGCTCCTTTATCCGTTCAAAAACAGTATTCACGAGGCTTTTTCTTCATATCTCGAAATACAAGCAGACTCTACAAGTGACATTAATTATCATAATGAATGGACACAATCCAGGATCAATAAAGACGAAAAAGATATTCAAAATATAATAAAGTATATTATTGCCTGCAACCCTTATAATGATAACGCGAATTGTGCGCTTCGAAATATTTACACTGGTGAACTTGCTGAAGAATCTTCTGTGCAATGTTTGCTAAATATACAGGAAAATGGAGAGGCTCTGTTAAGAACGTACGAAGATGAGCGATTCGTACTCAAAAGCAAAAAGTTATCTGATCCTATTAAAAAAAAAAAATTTAGCAATTTTGTAACTCATTCACAAAAACAAAACAAGAGTACTTCTAATAAAAAGTTACAAGATGCAACAGATGTAAGTCTCATTCAGAAAATATTTTTGTTGGCTAATCAACGTGGATTTGATGCAAAAATTTTAGCATCTTTCGAAATTTTGAATTACTCCAAGTACCTTTTTGACGCTGAAGGGTTTTACAGGAAATCTCCAAAATCACAACTCGCCCTTGAAATTGAAAATAATCATAAGTGTGGTACTAACACGCGGCAGGATATTTTAAATCTACCTTTTTCAAAAATTTACATTGTTGATGGTATGGCACTTGTTCATTGAATCCAATTAAAAATTTCAGCACATTTGGCGATTTTGCTCAAGCTTTTTTCAATAGAATTCAGAATCTTTTTTCGCAACCAAATGTAAAACGAGTTGATATTGTATTTGACAGATATGATGATGTTTCAATAAAATACTTGGAATCAACGTTACGGAGTAAAGGTCAAATGATGAAAAATTTCATAATTTCAAATGAGCACACCAAAATTCCAGCTAATTGTAATAATTTCTTTTCAAGCACTGAAAATAAGTTACAGCTTGTTCGATTTCTATGTACTGCTGCCCCTAGATATGCACAAGTAAATGAAGATTGCGAGTTATATATTTGTGGAGGATTTGAAGATCCAACAAAATGTTTCAAACTGCAAGGTTCTTCATTTTTTGAAGTACCTGACTTGAATTCTAACCATTTAGAAGCGGATTCACGGATGTTTGGTCATATATTTCACGCAGTGAAAATCAAACTTGGCCATATCATAATCATTTGCGCTGATACAGATGTTTTCATTCTCGGAATTTACTTCTGGAACAAGCTTGCACGTCTAGGCTGTTTAGGTCTATGGTTCGACGGTTCCTATAAGAAAAAATTCATTTCAGGATGTCATCTGGCTGCTCAATCCCTTGGAGAAAATATTTGTGGTATTTTGCCAGCATTACAGCATTAGTGGTTGCGATTCGACTAGCAGATTCGGCTCGAAAAAAAATGCTTTAAACGCTGCATCGTTGGATTTTGTACAAGAAGCTTTAAAGCATTTGGGAAATCCGTACCTAAGTGTCGAACAGCTAAAAGAATTGGAAAACATTTGCACCTATCTTTTTTCAAAAAAAAATTCAACGGCTGATGAACTTCGGTATAAATTAATTTCCCAAAATATCGGTTTCGGCTTAATTTAAATTTATTAAAAGTTATTTGCACATCAGATGCTCTACATTTACATCTATTGAGAGCTTCAGCACAAACATATGTATGGGTGAATGCTGACCAAACTTTACTACAGCCTATTGATTACACCTTCTTAGGCTATGAAAGGAAAGATGAAAAATTATACCCACGACAAATGACTAAGCAACCACTGCCGGAATTGTTGATTCAACCCTGTAAATGTACATCCAATTGTAAAACAATGGCTTGCTCTTGTAAAAAATTACAGATTGATTGTATTGCGTTATGCAAATGCATAAATAACGATTGTCAAAATAAAAAAGATTGATGATTATACTTATTTTTATGATATGTTTTAATTTGCTTTTTTGTATTAAATAATTTTTTTAACAATAATTTTTGTTTTTATTATTAATTTTTCTGTTCTTTTTCCACTTGACTAGCTATAAGTATCTTTAATTATAAAAAAAAAATTGATATTGCCGTTAATACAATTATTTTAATGATACCAAAGCATATGTTCAGTCCATTTACTTGATGTCTAAGGGGGTGGGGTGTAAAAAAAAATTGGACCAATACAACTCCTGGCAACATTCGAAATCATAATTTGCATGCTTTTCTGAGTTCAAAACTATAAACCGAATGCGGTCCTCACATTTTGCATACTCAACTCCATCCAGCGCCCGGTCTACTAGTTCAACTGATCGGTTGCATAAAGCACTATTCGGGATGACGTAAGAGAAAAAAAATTGGCAAAAAGTAAGTAAGTAGAAGTTGGTACGTCTGACATCCCTGGTCACGTCCAACTAAATTTATATCTAAATATGTATTGGCTCGCGGCTCGCGCGGCAAATGAACGTCAACTCTGGTCGAACATTGGATCGCGCGGCTGGCGGCTGCCGCGCTTAATGTATACGCAGCTTTATATTATTGCAACACTACTTAATAGCAGTGTTCACAACCGTACGATAATTTCGTAGCTACGTACGATGTGCGATGGTACGCGATTGTACGATAATTTCCATTCTCATGAAAAATTTGATGATTACACAGATAGCCCAATAGTAATTACAGTTTTTTAATGTTAGTGCAATCTATTGGATCATTGTTTTATTAGGATCACATGCCGTTGCTTCATGGCGCAATCCTTTCATTGGTTGTTACTGTTGTTCAATTCGAATTTCGAATTATAAATTCGAAAATCGAAATGTTGGCACGCTCATCACACTCGAAGTGCCCTTTTCCAACATATAATTGTCACGATTCATATGATTTTCAAGAGTATTTTATCAATTTTCCTGACTTGTACGATAATTTTTCGGCCCTGGTACGATAGTTGCCTGGCTTCAGGTTGTGAACACTGCTTACTAGTGCCAATGCTATGTAGAAACAATGGTGAAATCACTATTTCTATTAACGGGAATAAAAAAAACTGTTAAACAATAAAAATTTATTTACAATCCAAGTATAATATAAAAAGTCGATTTTCATTAAGCAAATTTTCTATAAAAATAGATGCATGAGTTTATTGCCAATAATATTCGCATTTATATTTGGATTTATGTGCTATAGAATATTATTTGTCATTTTTTAAGCAAGCCTGCTTGTTGTATGACTTGTCTAGTTGCATTGTTAATGTGCCGAAATCGGTCTGGACCTAATTGTATTCCACCATACCTGAAGAACAAATTCTGCATTAAATGTATAAACTTACTTTGCAAACGTATGTGGCACACGCACAACAAGTGAAAAATTCTTCGCTTGTTGTGCGTGTTTGTTAACTTACTAATAATCAGATAAGCACTAATATTAGTAAACAGTTGACAAATGTTTACTTGCTGCATAGGTAATATATATTTTATTAATATATATTTAACAAATTGTTAATACATGTATTACTTTAAGATGATATTAACTGATTGAAATGTCAGTACTAACTAGCTTTAAAAAAAAATAAGTTTTAAATATGTACAATGTTCATGTAAAGCTATAAAATATATTAAGTAAAGCCACTATTTTGCATCCCAACAAAACTACCAATTGAGAACAAAATATATTTATTTATTGTAGGTAAACATACTTACCACCTTGAAACCACCACAAGTGTATTCTTCTGGTCTAGAATCTGCAATAAATGCAGCATTCTTCCTCCAGCATGAGACTCCCCATCATCGTCACAATCTTGAATTATTGTTGTGCCCTTGGTTGCTTGTCTTTCTATTCTGTATGCATACATGTTATGTGTTGCATTTTGAATCTTTTTATTTTGTTTCAACTTAAAGAGGACTGCCCTGAAAATCAGATTTTTTTAAAATGTTGATTTTAAAACAAGAAATCTTTAATTATATTTATTAAAAATATAAACAAAGGTGATATAGGAGAGCGGCACATATTTTTACATTAAAAAAATATCAAATACTTACGTAACATCATCCAAGCTGTGTACTTCAGCTGCATGACCTTGAAAGGAGCTTTTCCTATCAATTATAACTTCACCATGTGTTATTTCTGGGCAGTTTATTTCCAGCTACAATTGGAAAACATTTATATTTTAGTGGATGGTTTGATTCAACACATAAAAGTAAAAAAAACTTATATAAATTATTATTCATAAACGAGATTTGCTATAAAAATTATTATAAAATAGATCATTAGCAGTAGTCCTTTTTAATTTATTTCCTTTAAGACCATTATTACCACGAAAATAAATTTATTATTACAAAGGAACTGAAAAAGATGTATAAATAAAAAATAAAAAACAATCTATGATTAAGATGTGTGTTTTAGAATGAGAAATTACTTGAAAATACCTGTGACATATCTAATGTTTCTACTACAATGGTCTTTTCCTTTTTATCTTCTTTCTGTGGCTTTATTTTTTGTAATGTTTCTCTTATTTTTTCAACCCATTGAAATATAACAGTCTCACCAATATTTTCCCTGTAACAGTTTTTTTATTATTATCTATTATACCTGCATTAAGAAGTCTTCAAAGTTTATTGAAAAAGAATTTCCATAAACAATTACCCTACTATTTAATAGCAGTGCCTACTTACTCAATTTTTACTAATAAATATACTGTTAAAAATATAGTTTCAAGTTTAAACAGGAAGACTAAAACATATTTCTGTAATTAATCTAGGTTTGTAGTACAATCTAAAAATCAATACCAATATAAGGCATTAAATTATGAACATTTTACTCCTAGACACTATCTACCAATAAGTGATAATTTAGATGCTACTATTAGTTACATAAAATGTAGGAAAGCAATAACTTACAAATAAACTTCCTCTAAAGTATACCGAAGATTTTCTTTTGCTTTTCTATCCATCCAAGGAGCAGAGAACTCATACTTGGGAGGTGCTTGAAGTGGATAGTTTGATGGCATAGTCACACTCAATATCACTTCATTATTATTGTCCTTAATTTTAATGCTATACGACCTATGTGTTTCACTGTCAATTATAAAATCATCACTGTAGATTGATGTGAGAGCCTCAACTTCTTCAATCTGTAGCAAAGTAGGAGAAATATGTATTGATGTTAATGTACATAAAGCTGCAAGTATAAACTGTATATGGTAGGCAGCCCTTACCTGCTTTGTGAGATTATCATCTGTATCCATTGCAGTATAAAAAATATGTAGAGTAGAGACTGCAAAAACTGCTTAAAATTAAATACAACATATGTCTGTATGATTTATTGTTGCATACTCACAATAACTGTAAATTTAAAAACAACATAATTTGTTAACATGAATTAAACACTAAAGTTCTATAGCAATGTCATAATAGCGAACTTATACTCTTGGTGATATTAAGACTTTCTTTAGTTCTTAAATATAAAGCTTTAAAAAAGTAGTCACAATATAACACATTATTTTAATATTCAGACAGTGAACAGAGTTAAATATATAATAAAGCTATTTTTAGAAAAAAACGACTTATATAATTAACAACCTTTAAGATAAAATATATATTATCAATTTAAATACAAAACACCACAATACAACAATTTAACACTTTACACTTCACATGTATTCACTTCACATGAATGAAGAATTCTATCACTTTTGACACTTTTGGCACTTTGTTTTTTATTTTTGACAATTGATAATTGACATCAATTTACTGACAAGTCAAGACAAAGTTACTGAGTCGTGACAAAATAAGCGATGAAAGGTTATGTTTGGTTCTTTTCGTTCACTATAGCTTTTACAGCCAATTATGCATCAATTCACCATGACTTACACTTTAAATACACCTCTTATAATGATAAAGTCTTAAAATGTGGGTTTGAATTGGGTATCATAGATTTATCAGTAAGCGGAGAAAACTTGTTTACCACCAAGGGCTCGGTAGTCGGTGGTAAACAAATAAAACCCGATACGCAAATAGAGACAAAAAAACTGATACTCTGTTTCGCTCGCACTTAAGTATTTCACGTTAATGTCTTCTCTCTTTAGTTATTATTGTTATTTTACAAGCTTATCTAGTTCTATACTCTATCTACGTTGTTAAGCAACTACAAGTTGGAGTCAATACTTTGACTGTAGATCTATTTTAAATTCAAATATAAAACCACTTCCACCATTCCTTTAGTCTTAAGAGCAATAGAATTAAATAATATGTAGAGTAAAGCACATAGAGTAGAGTACATCTTCGCACGTAGACAGCTGTCCCGTTGTAGCACCGTGTTTGCGCCTTTTAGTATTATTCCAAAGCTAAGGATAAATTAATAGTACGAACTTGTTATGAATAAATAATTCGTATAAACTTTTTTGGAATCTAAAAATATTACCTTCCTTCTTCAGATAGAAAATTAAGCATAGTCACAATTTTAGTCAGGTTTGTCGAAATTAATATCTTAATCGCCTTATATAACAACGTGGGTTCACAAATTTGGGTTCTTAAGCGGCTCTATAAGACAAAACCACTTTACTACTTCTGTATCGACATGATATTAACTCTGACGTGGCCATTTGTCGTTTAACTACACTACAACAAAATAGCAGTTATTAAATTAGTCCGTACTCAATACCGTAGCATGCTAATTAAATAGAAATAGACGAACTTGTAATATTTGTGTATATTTCGTTTCATAAAAATCCGCGGGCGCTATAAAAGGCGCCATTAAATATACCAGAGAATACGAAAAAACTACCTGGTGAATTGTATTATTTCATTTCAATAAATGATTAATATTGCGCTTTATAATTTACCTAGACATTAGTTTTGCATGAAATTACGGAGGTTCTATATAAATTAGCATTTTTCTTGCGCATTGCAATAGAATTTACATACAAATCTTGTAATTATGCGACGTAAAATTATACTAACACTCTATTAATATGGCTTTTGACTTGATCATATTTTTTTTCTTTAAAAAAAAACAATAATTTTGATATTTGGTTTATTGTGCTACTAAAATACATTTATACACCTAATTGTATTATGTACATAAGATTTTTATACAGAAGACAATTACTAATTGTATGTGCGTGTGTTTGATGTAGGTATTTATTACAAAAAGTAACATTAACGTTATGGAAAATAGGTTATCAAACACGAAACTAAGTTTTTTTAAAGTGTGTTATAATACATACTGCAATAATTATTTACGTGTATATTATATCAGTCGTCAACATTTCATTATTTAAATCTTAAACATATTTAAATATTGGAATGTTTATTGATCACTTTTATTTAAAATATTTTGTTAAATACTTAACATTTAACCAGTATTATGATTAAACTCTCGATATATTTACAGATATACTAATAATCTCTAAAACTAGACTAACATACATTAAAAACTTTCTTATAAATAAAATAATAATAAGTTACATATAAATAAATTACCTAAATATTTTTATAGCTATACAATGCTAATGAACGCATACATTATGGCAAAGATACATAATTAATATGGCTACACTCAGTGTTTTTAAGTTAAAAATTTAATGTCTTGAAAAATTGATTTTACAACTGGCAACATCGACTAGTTCTTTTCGGAACTCGTTTCCACAGAGAAATCATTCGAACCTCCACTTTGAACAGAGCAATAACTTGCTGGCGAGCTTCGATTACTTAAGGTCTTTTCGCACTCTATAAAACTGCCGCTCGGTTGCCGAAGAAAATTTTGGAACCCTATAGGATTAGTATTGACAATTTTATCTGGTTTTTTCAGGAGCTCCTCGATTGAATATGGATTTTTCTTTTTCTCCTTAACTTTTGATTCTCGGTCGTCGGTATCAGGCCTATCAGTGCTGTCGTCACTGGCTTCGACTGATATTTGTTCCGACGTTTCAGATTTGACTTCGTCTGGCCTTTCTTGAATATTTAGAGAGTAGGGGGAGAAGGTTTTAGTGTCTGGGTAGGGCATCATGACTCTCTGCCAGGGGGATATAGGGTATGGCTTGAGGAGTTGCGCCTGCTGGTTGGCTAGAAGCCAAGTGGTAGCTAGACGTCTGTCGTAATCAGTTTGCGGTGGCGGCACTCTTACTGCTGTGTGAGGGAAGTAAGGTGTTTGTTGCGGGAGAGCATGGGGCATATTCTTCATGTAGTCCATCATGTTTTGTGTTATTTCTGGTTGTGCGTACGTTTCTAGAAAATAAAAGACATTTGTTATTTTTGGGTACTTAACAAACAAATCACTACACGTATAAGAACGCCTAGTATACATATCTACAATGTTATTTATAGTGTTCAAACAAGTTTTGTTGCCCCATGAGCAGAAATAAAATAGGATACAGGAAGATATTATATATGTCTACCCCATTAAAATAGGTGATTGCTTTTACTAAGATTTTAAACATTATAACATATTACACGTTGCCTTGATGTAACCAGAAGTTAAAAACAAAAATTTAATAAACAAGCATAAGCCAACCAGCATTTACGTAAGAGATGCAAAACAAATCATTCGTTCTATCCGAGGTGTCTTTAAACTCATTATTTATACTTAAAACGAAATTGCAAATATAATTAAATTTACGACAGCCATAACCACTGGACGACAATGTTGTCAATAAATATGACATCGAAATTTAAACACGCTCATAAAATGGACAACGTTATGATCTAAAACAAATGCCAAGCGCTGTCAATAGCCCTTAATAAAAGAAAATGTTAAATAATTTACGGGTTGACACGTGAGGTGAATTATTGGATGTTCTACATGTCAGACGGTATGATTAATTTCAAAAATGACATTTAAAAGCTATGAGTTATTTACAAAAATAACACAATCTGTCAGATTTTGATTAATATGTTTATTGCTTATAAAATAAAAAAAAAACAAATGAAGAAATCAAAATATTTTCCATCTCTTTTGTTTTGAAATTTTTTGAAATATGAGCAGTGTTAGCCTAGTGGCTTCAGCATGCGACTCTCATCCCTGAGGTCGTAGGTTCGATCCCCGGCTCCAATGCACCAGTGGAGTTTTTTTCAATGTGCGCATTTAACATTTGCTGAAACGGTGAAGGACAACATCCGAACCAAAAACCAAAACCGACATGTCGTAGACCCAAAAGTCGTGTAGTCTAGTAGTAGTAGTGTAGTAGTGCATAGTGTGTCAGGCTGATCACCTACTTGCCTATTAGATTTAAAAAATGATCATGAAACAGATTCAAAAATCTGAGGCCAAGACCTAAAAGAGGTTGTAGCGCCACTGATTTCTTTTTCTTTTTTTTTGTTTTGAAATGGTAAGATGCAACATTACATAACAGCATGGGGCAGGAAACACTTCATTACATACAAATCAAATTTAACCCGAAATTTAAGACTATTTCTGCATCTGTTTTAATGATCAAGCAGCCTTGAAGGCAATAACTGCATCTAATAATTAATAATCATAAATTGAATTAAGTACCAAATATTCTAAAGCCGCACACGACTTAAATAACATTAATTAATTAGTAATTAATTTATAGTGAATAACGCGACATAATTGGAATTAATTAATGTATTTGAATATAAAATGTACCTTTAGACATCGCCTAGTTTATTTACACCTGTCTATGTTTCAAAATATTTTACGAGTTAAGTTTACGAGTTTTGTTTCAAGGTGCTTAATGCCTTTCACAGTGTAAATAAACTCACGGGCAATTAATTAAGGCTGTTATAATTAATATTCTTTTCCTTTTTTGCACCGAATCCAGAAACGATTCGCCTTTTATGCGCTGTGATTTTAATTATTTTTAAACAGCATTTATTATAATTAATTGCAAAGTTAATGTTGTTCTGTGACAGTTCCTTGCTTAATTAACATATCAATCAAGTTTTGACAGATAAGAAGAATATAAATAATGAACATCCTGGACCAATATAGCAATGAACTTCATTTTAATAACGGCGAAATGTATTTTGTCATATGGTGTTTCTTAGTTAATAAGCAGCTTTATTTCTCGTACCTTTTAATAATATTTTTATCAATCATTACTTCTATCGTGTTAACTGAAAGTAATCGTTTTTAGCGATAACATCACAATTCATTACGTTTTTTTAGTTGTGTCTTTTATTATGTTTCAATTGAAATAATTGTAGTATAGTATTCCATAAGATAATTTCGACTTATTATCTCTTGTTATGTACTGCTTCTAACTAACTGTGAGAGACACAATGTTTTTACCGTTACAGTAAACGTTTTTTTTTAAAATAGTATTCTAACTAATATTTTGCTATTATACTTATTTTGGTTTCAAACACATATTATGATTATTTACAATACCATTGTTAATAATCCTTACATATGAAATTGGCGTATTTCGTACTGGCCACTTTCCAAATTCAAATTTGTACAGCTATTTACTCATGTATTTGTGCTTCGATGACCGTCATTTATTTGTTTTTTTCTTCTGTTTTTTTCTGTTTGCGTCACTCATTTTATAAAATGGAAAACTTAAAGTATCGCATTATTTACGAGTACGAGTTCCGCCGTGGCACTAGTGCTGCGGAAACGACTCGAAGGGTGAATGATGTGTATGGCGGTCATGTTGCAAAAGAAAACACAGTTCGTTTTTGGTTCCAACGTTTTCGTTCTGGAAATTTCGGCCTGTAGAACAAGCCCCGTGGACAGCCTGAGACCCAAGTTGATAATGAAGTATTGAAGGCTATTGTGGAAGCGGATCCATCGCAAACCCGTCCGAGTTAGCTGCAGGCTGCGGTGTTAGTGATAAAACTGTTTTAATTCACTTGAAACAAATTGGGAAGATTAAAAAGCTTGAAAGATGGGTACCTCACGAATTGACTAAAGCAAACCGGCAAACGCGCGTCGACTGCTGCGTTACATTACTCAACCGGCAAAATAATAAAGGTATTTTAAACCGAATCATTACCTGTGATGAAAAATGGATTCTTTACGATAATCGGAAGCGCTCAGCGGAATGGTTGGATCCTGGCCAGTCCTGCTCCAAGCGAAAATTAACCCCAAAAAAGTTACTTGTAAGCGTTTGGTGGACTAGTGCCGGTATTGTTCGTTGCAGTTTTCTCAAATCTGGCCAGACTATTCCGGCTGATGTCTATTGTCAGCAATTGCAAACCATGGTGGAAAAGCTAGCGGCTAAACAACCTAGTCTGGTCAATCGCTCCACGCCACTGCTACTTCACGACAACGCTAGACCACACACTGCATAACCGACGGCGACAAAATTAGAAGAGCTTCAATTGGAAGGTCTAAACATCCTCCGTACTCCCCGACCTTGCTCCAACAGATTACCATTTTTTCGAAATTTGGACAACTTTTTGCAAGGGAAAAATTTAAACATTTAACTCTGATGGGGCAGTCCAAATCGCCTTCCTGTGAAGATTTTATTGATTCTCGTCCGACTGGTTTCTTTAGTAAAGAGATCAATGAACTACCTATGAAATGGCAAAAGTGCATAGAAAACAATGGGTCATACTTTGATTAATTAAATATATTATATTTAAAAACATTCGACTTTTTGTTCCTCCCATACAAAACGCTAATTTCATATGTAAGGACCTAATATTATGAAATGTTGCAGTAAATACTAGTGTTTTTTTAACAGAAATTGAGTTGATAGATGCTTGTCTTAGTATATGTCCACGAGTGTAAATAAGTGTAACATATTACACATATTAGATTACATTAGCGGAACTATGTCACGTGTTTTTATATAATTATTTAAATAGCGACAAGAAAGGTGTAAGTCCAAGTAATTAATACAAAAATTTATAATAGAGTGTTAAGCGATTGGTATTCGTACTCAGCTTTAGATTTTTATAATAATTTAGATTTTATTATCGTAATTTATGTATTGTTAATAATTTTTCATTAAATTTGTTTCTTTTTGGTTTATTTTAATTAGTACATTAATTTAATTTCACTATGTACATATGTGTTAATTTAACGATATAAAAAAGAAGTATCTCTGTCTGTATTTCATCATAATACAAATAAGTCAATTTTGATATACGGGTCAAAGATGTAAACCTAAGACATTAAACGTACCATGAGGGTTCCTAGGTTCATCGTCACTCCAGGCCAGGCCACTGTTCCTTAAAATCCGATTAACAGAAGACACTGATGGTATAGAATGTGGCTCACACACTCTCGCGCTAAGAAGTCTTTCGCGAATTTCCCATGCAAACATACCAGGGTTTTCTTGCTTAAGACGTAGTATCTTTTTCACGACGGTCGGTGTTGCCACTTGCTGGAAATAAAGATTTTGTATTGTTAATTTGTGTCTCAAGGTCAACCTAAAATACCTACATAACATTAATGAATACACAAAAAGTTTAGTATTTCAAAAAACCTATGATATAATTAAGTGTACTATTTACGCCAGTTTGACTGAAACCTAGACTGGACACCTAACGGGCCACGGCCCGAGCCCCTGAAAAATATTTCTAGGCACACCAATGCATTTTGATCTAAAAAATGAATCATAATTCAGCCTACCTAAGAAAGTGAGAATCCAGAAACACCTCGCCATAACTAGCATAGATTACTTAAATAGTAACTCCTCAATCGTATCTATAATCTTTATATCATTAACAAAGTGTTGCAGATGCGGCATTCCGCAGACGCGTGAACTTAATGGCTGTTTAATAGTGACATACATCGATACGTTGTTTGTTTTACCGAGAAACGTCTCATTCACTACAGGGAAGTACGTGTAATTTGTTTTTTCAACCCGCCCACAGCAAAAACGGCAAGTAATTGTTTAAAAACCCATTTGTTCCATGCAAGTGATATTACAAGTCTTAATATCGAACCTATAATTATATTTAAAATTAATTTTACACATTTACTCTGAATCTGGTCATACAACAAATGTATTCCATTCTTTACTTATGGTATTTTACGATATAAAACGTTTCGATGTGTTGATGTTGATGAATGTTTTAATGTATTATCAAGTTCAAAAAAATTTGATTATGATAGTTACATAAGTATTGTTCTGATTTCAATAGAAATAGCATATCTTGGAAGCCCAATGAGAAATAAACGAATACTTTCAAGTCGGAGGAATATTTTAATAGACAGATGTTTGAAATGTTAACAGAATGCACGGAAACCACATGTTATGAAATCCATTACGATTATCCAAAACGCAACTTCTAAAAAATTAATTTTAACCTTTATGGTCTGTCAAAGATAATGTGTAAATAGTAGCCCAGTTGAATTTCGAGGCGTTAATTTTGGCGGGAAGCTAGTAATTACGCCATTAGACGCTCAATCGATATTCTATAGTTTTTTTACTGAAAGGCCAGTGGACCCTTAGAGGGTTTGTCTAATGCCGACTTTTTAATATGGCAATGACTACTTTGTAATCTGAAAATCGAAGGATACTACAATTTGGTTAATCTATGATTATATTGGTTGATGCGCAAGATGTTACGTGTCAAAATATTTGATGGTTTGTAGATTTTTTTAGTGTTCCAATTTTGAAATTTTTCGTATTATGATTTCTTTAGGTATGCAAAAAATGAAAGACTTAGATAAATCTTTATCCTAATGGTCAGAGTCCACGTAGATATTATTATAAATGACCCTGAAATTGAAAACCTTCTAGTAGGTACTTACACCAAGTGTGAGATTATTTTTAATATTTATTCAAATAAATTGTCAAGTAAAATTTATAATTTCATGATCCATGTTATCTTTTGTTCTGGTGTAATACCGTACTATGGTAGTGTAATTTTTTTTGATTTTATTTCTTAAAAATTTATTAATACATATCCTATTTTCTTTATTTGTGATAGTAAATTGAATACATATTTTTAAGATCAAAAGCTTTGTCGGCTACTTCTATGTATTATAAGCACAAGAGATAAGAGTTCAAGGAATAATAGGTAAATATAACAGTGCATGTTGTTCAACAATATCAAACATTGGAATTTTTCATTACGCTGTATCTTTAGTAGGTAATAAATGAAATGAAAGTCCGTGCGAACAGCCAGGTGGAAGTAATGACTTGCTTAGTTCCCCGGCTTTCCTCATTAGTTCATATTCAAGTGTTGCCATATCAGAAAATTGACTAGTGATGGCTCTATCTTTTAATTTGATGGTCACTTATTTTTAGGTAAGTGGTTGGGGCGCACTTTGATTGAGTATATACAAGATAAAATACCTAATAATTTATATATATTAATGAACATTCTCTTTTTTTTAGGTGTATTTAGCAAGTTTATTGGAAAAACAGAAATACCATATTTTTTGGTGTAGGATAAGTATATTGTGTCCGTTACATTACATACATATTTGAATATCGTATGAAATACATATTTCCTCGTTTGGCATTTATGAAATAAATTTAAATTGTTTTGATGTATGATGACGGCAGCGCATCAAATCAATTTCATTATTTATTAATTTTAATATATTTTTTAATTTATTGCCTCGATCACCATTAAAAAGTACAAAAAGAACCTTTAAAATAAACAAAAGCAAGAGAATCAAAATGATCCGTTAGCATCAACGATATTACGGTACGAAAGATCGATTATGAAAGCGGTAACGCAGTAGCATTCCGTGACGATCGGTTCCGTACGCGACGCTTTTTGCGCGCCAACATCCATCATACCTTGACACATCCAATATAAGTTTTTGCCGCTCGCAACAAGATGGCGCTCTAACTGTCCACAGACGCGTGCACGATTAGCGTTTCTTATTACCGATTTCTATTAGACTTTCCACCTTCCTGATGGGGTGAAAGATAATTTGCCGGGGCGTGAGACCGTTGCTTTAATGGCGGATTGATTCGATATTAATTCGAGGGAGGAAGAGATTCTCCGCAGTTAATATTGGCTTAATGGTATTGCAGGTGCATTGCTTGTCTAGGTGACTTTTTTTAATGATTGCGACACCGTTATGTCAAATATCAAAGGTGATAGAGCATTGAGGATAATAATCAAAAGGTAATTTCTAGATTAGTTTTTAATAAAAGTTTTTACTATAGATCATTTTAATTGCAATAAAAAATCATAAGTATCTAAATACGAAGTGCTTATACACATTTATTCTTCTTTTGTAAAAATCCTAAACTCTATCCAGAATATTTGAATTGTATCTAAAATAGTACTTATTGCAGGCAGTTCTAGTTTAATATAAAATAGTTCTTATTCCGCTAGTTCCTAGCAGCGATCGTTTTGCATTAATCCTGACAAACATGATGTTTTTATGGACCGTAAGTCTATATTATCCTGCACTTCCTAGTGCTGCGAAGATGACTCATAAAACTTAGGTACATAAGTGTAAAGAGAGCCTGATGCGTATAAGTTGGTTGTAAAACTATGTGTTAAAAACATGCTGTTTCCTCTATTATATTTGCTCTAGAATTTTTATGTGGCGTCACAGATAATTACAGTATATAACAGATATTTAGCTTTGAATTGGAAACAGAGTAAGCATTTATAATTTTATTTAGTGAATTTTTCTACAGCGATAGGCAACATAAGTCGGATTTACACAGATAATATTCACTTTATGGTGGCTCACCTAGATTATATTGTCAATATTATTACTCGCCTCTTAATACCGTAAAGCTGCTTCATAAAACATATTGGAAATATTATATGATATAGGGTTTATCTATCGCTTTGGATAAGCTCACTATTTATTTGAGTAATATGTTTTTAGATACACGAAGGGGTCGTCGTATTTCAAGGAGACATTATTGTGTCTATCTAAAAACATTATTCTACGTATACACTACACATTTTAAAGCGGAAGAAAGTCTTTATCTAAGTCAAAAAAGACTTGAAGTTTATATAAAATCATAAGTTTATGGTATATACAAACAAGAAAAGATAAGTTAAAATTAAATTAATTATTATCAATTATTGTCCTCTGTTGTTGTTACCTATTATAATTTATAACAAGAAAGCTGTATTTTATATCGAGATGTTTTTTTAATACCACATCGTAATCGTTGTTATTAAGGCATAGATAACCACTCCGGTTGACAATTGACAACGGTTGACAGGTGCCCGCTCCCATGTCCTGCTCAGACCAATCGCTGTTACAAATTACTCGATCAACAGATTACAAAAGGAACCTAATTATTCGAAATGGACATTTTGATCGAATCACATATTACAATAGATTAAAGATATTTAGAATTTATCTAAATAAATCTAATGAATGTTTTATTTTACAGTAGCAAGAATTTATGCAGTGTTGGCTTAGTGGCTTCAGTGTGCGACTCTCATACCTGAAGGTCGTAGGTTCGATCCCCGGCTGTGCACCAATGGAGTTTCTTTATATGTGCGCATTTAACATTTGCTCGAACGGTGAAAGAAAACATCGTGAGGAAACCGACATGTTCTTAGGCCTAAAAAGTCGACGGCGTGTGTCAAGCACTGAAGACTGATCACCTCCTTGCCTATTAGATTTAAAAAATGATCATGAAACAGATTCAAAAATCTGAGGCCAAGACCTAAAGAGGTTGTAGCGCCTCTGATTTATTTATTTTTTTAGCTGGAATTTATCAATGAGGCTTGAAATCGACTACTTGTTTTGATAACCGTATTTTTTTTTATATTAGCCGCATATAATCGGATGAGTAGCTCTCAAATCAAATATGTTATTCGACATACGTAGGGGTACCAATTTAGATTAGTTTAGGTTTTGAGGTACACCTCATAAACCATATAATTAATATATCGTATAATAATTGTTATACAGTTATATACATAACTAGAAATCATAGAAATATGCAGTTTTTTCTTCCAACTGTAAAACTTTAAAATATTTTTTATGCCAAGTTAATTTTTATTATTAAAAAACCATTTTAAAACTTGATACTGAGCAGCGGCCGGTAGAACATAAAACGTTTATGCCTTATTAGCCAATTACTGTGTTCAAAATGCCTCCTTGATCAAAGTGTGACTAGATTCTAGTACAAACTCATCATAATTCCATTAATATGAGTTATTTAAGATTTGTCATGCATAGAGTTTATTAGCAAAGTGATTTATGTAATTCATGTATTGTTTTTTAGATGATTATATAATAATTTTACTTTATTTCTTATGTAAATTATCATTTACTTTGCATTAGCGGTGGCGAGATGTTATGTGAGGATTATGTAATAGCAATCAAGACATCCTTATATACTTACAGTACACTTAATATTTGCTTTATTTTATTTGTTCTTATATTATAAATCTTCTAGAGCTTATACTAATTCTTCCTAGAGTTGGGAATATTATGAATGTTATTTCTCGGATACGTATGTAAGAATCCAATACCTTTTTATACATACCAGACACTTAGAGATACGTTTTGTTCCTGAATTTGTCGAATTGTTTTAACAATTGATATTTTAGCCAGCCTTCATCATTTCACTTCTGATATGGCGTGATTAAGTAAATTTAAAAACATAACCTAGCTTTTATTATATAAGTTTAAAAAATAATTAATCTCATTTCTCAGTCGTACCCGTAATGGAAATTTATAGCTAGCAATAATATAGCTAAACTCTTGAAATGACGCTGTGTTGTTTATATAGGTCCAGATATGATTTCAGGACAAAGCTCTCTTTAAAAAATTAAAGGTCTCAATTGATTGTTATACCTAATTTTGATTCGTATTTCACTGATGGAAAACAATTAATATTATATATTGCCATATGAAAATTAATCTCGAATTACGCTTCGGTGTTGCTTGCGCAATTAAACATGGCTAACACGCTGGCTACACTAAATATTCACGTTATTCTGTTTGTCAAAGCTGTTAATGTGGCTTTGGCATGTTATTGGACTCTCGATGTTTATCAAACTTTTCAATAATATACGAATATGTTTTAAATTCATGGGAATTGTATCTATTTGTCATCCCTTGCTATAATTAAGGCCTTAACTCCAGTTATAATATTGATTGACGGTTTTATGTAATTACAGCTTTATCATGAAACATCGAAACACAGGTTAATGTGTAATATTGTAATTGCATATAAATCACACAAAATAACAAAATTTTAAATAACTTTACATGGTATTTTATTTATTTATAGCAACACGACTTTTCTCGAACGGGTAGGCAGGGACGGATCTTCACTTGCTACGGTTCTAACATGCCCCTCTCGGATGTGAAGTGATATTCCACTTGCAGTCTTTTCTCGTCGGTTAGTGGCTACTTTTAACTCTTCTTTAGTACCTCCAGCTATGTACGACAACCTACTCAACTCGATTCTACCATCCACGGTTGCCTTCTATATCTAACTTGATGATCGCTTCTCATTCATCCGTTCTACATGGCCAAACCACTAAGCATTCCCTTTCATATCCTTGTCATTACGTCCTCTTTTATTCTCTGCGCACGTATCTGAGTATTACTTTTCCTATCAGTGTTACACCACACATATTTCTTAATGCTCTTTTCTTTCTTTGCAATACCATTCACTATTTTAACGTCGGTTAGTCACTATAGACACTCCCCTGTTTACGGCCAGTCGAAATTTAAGACTTCTTGGCTTACAATACAACGTATCATCTTCATACTTTCCTTCCCGAGTTGATAGGAAGCCGAAGTACACGAACTAATACACTTATTCCACTTTTTTCCATCTATCAAAGTATCGCATACGGCCCTATTAAATATTGATAGATATCAATTAATAATCCCCCGAATAAGATTACATGCTATCATTGGGTATTTGAAAATACAAGTTTTATGTACTGGATTTTCATTTTTAGGTATAATATTTTCAACTTCTGTATACTCTTTTAAACTTAAGCACGCGGTGTTATAATATATACGTTTTAGTGCTAACTCGTCCTGACAAAAGTCGTACTTAGAGTTAAGAATTAACGGTTATTTGAGCCATTTAGATATAAATAATAAAGATTATGTTTTTTGAAAACAGATGATCCATGAGAGAAGACATAGGAATATTTTATCCTTTGTTTATATGTATAACTATAATTGTCTAGGTATTCAAAGAGATAATTTAATTATCATCATTAAATACGGCTTTATAGTCAGAAAGACTTTAAAAAACAATTTAAAACATATCAAAGTGAGATATGACAAAATGTTTTAACCCCCTATTACCGTTTTATTAATATAATCGCCGGAAATAGGCAGTCAGGGGTAAGTTCAAATATAGGTTAGGTAGTGATTTTATTATGTGATAACTAAAACAAGGGTTACGCATCCCTTGGAAATGCGTGATGCGGGTGAGTAGTAATAATGAAAAACAATATAGAAGATATTCTTGTAATGAGGTGACGTTTGTTACACCCTAAAAATATAGCAAAAAGGTTATATTTTTAAGGTTTAACAAATATAACCTTTTTGCTATATTTTAAAGGTGTTTTTAGGTCTATACTTACGGACGAATTCAATCAAACTGTGGAGACTATTGTATACATAAAAGATGTTCAAAATATAAAATATCATGCATAATATATAATGCGATGCTTAAGATTTTAAATAGAAAGTATGATTCCAATTATTAGGTTTTATATATTACCATTACATTTATTGTGTTAGTTTATTAAAGCAGCATCTGAGTTTTGTATGATTGTCATATAATATTTTTTGTAAATGTTTTAATTTTCATTCCTATATTATTTTTTTATCTCCTCCATACTAACTGGTTCATTTAAAATGGCCGCCCGTTGCACAAAATAATGTTTATTTCTCATGAAAATGTTGATATAAAATGTAGATAAATTAATATTTAAAAAAATAAAATATTGTTAAATTTATTTCACCCCGTAGAATCCTGATGCATCAATGTAAGAACTACCGTTAATATTTGACATCGTTCGGACCAGGTATAAACAAAGCAAGTACTTGTCAACTTGCTAATTGAGAATATAATATTTAAGTACTTAATATCCCGGAACTGTACTTGTAATTTCCACTGAATACTTAACTAAGCTACGCTAAAATTCGTTGAAATCAAGGAGTATTGGGCGTGAAGGCGTTCGTATGTAACTAAACTGATAAAACTTTGGAAATTCTAATTCATTTTAAAGAAATTTGTATGCAGTGGCTTTAAAATTCTGTTTCCTTGCTTGCTTCAGATGGCTGCATAGTAAATAACATAATGTTATGTATAAGTATTTCATAATGTTCGATGTAATCTGCAAAAAGGGCTGGGCCTAAAGATTTAAATTAATAGACAGGTAGAAATAATAATTATGATTTATTTTATATGCTACAAAACAAGAAATCGCAATTACAACCTATTAAAATTTATATTTCGAGAACATTAGTGTTATAACAATCAAATTTAGTGTGAAAGTGTTCAATATGGGCACACCATAAAGCCGAGAGCGCTGTGATCTCTAATTATGGTCATTTCGTCGTAAATAGTGGCCATCGATCATAAAAAGCATAACTTCTGCTCGTAAAAGCAAAGGCGAGTCGGTGTGGTCGATTGAGTTGTGCGAAACGTGGCTATTTTTAAGTATTTTATCGCTCTAGAAATCAAGTAAATAATTTTGGTAGATATTTACGGTGTATACAACCAAATGGAAAATAGCCTTTTCAATAAACTTACATTATTAGAGGCGTTATAACCCTTAAATATCAAAAAAATTAAATGGCCTAATACATAGTTTGAAACTTTACACTGTTGATTATCATTTGTTTTACAGCCCTTGGTTCTGGAGCTGATTTAATAACATCATGCTCTTTAATTAATTATTATTTTTACTAAAATTTATTTATTTATTCCACTATTATTTTACCTCAGTTACTACTATTTCGATAGACCGGCAACAATGAGCAATACACGACTTAAATTTTGACTGCAGCATTGATGCGTTTCATTCCTTCATGTATGACATTAACCTTACCGCTAATTGTTCGATAGCAACCGTAAAAAATGTAACCTAATAATAAACGGACGATTAATCGATTTAACGGGTCGATTGAGAATAACTGGAAACATAAGTCGGGATTATAATCGATTCGTATTTAATAGGTTTTTCGTTAAATGCCTTTGTGAAGTACTGGGAATGCCAAGTTCAATTATTCGAATGGAAGCCATATCAAGCGGTAAACGCTTCTGTCGATCACGGGTAAATAAATGCGTGACGTATGTGAATCTTATATGAATTTATTATTTATTATATTATATGAATTTATTATTTATTATATTATATGAATTTATCGGCTTCTTTTCCATCACTGATGAATCGAACAATCGTAATCCTAACTGTGCTCATAGATGATAAATGTTTGAAAGATGTTTGTTACACAGGTACATTTTAGGTACACTTGCGATGTTTAATACTTAACCGATGTTTCGTAGGTACTACTGCGATGTTTGGTACTTTTCCGATGTTTGTACAACGGGATAAAATTTTTTAAGTCAAAGCATTTGCCAGCAAATATGATTATTTTCAATCATCTTCTATCTAGTTCAATACCTAAGGTAAAATAGATAAGTCTAGAAAATCGATTATATCTTAAAAGTACGTAACTGATTTTGATGGAACTTAGACTGTTCTCTAAGTTAGAATATACCTTATTAAAATGATTTTCTAGATATATGGCTTTTAGTAATCAGGAAAGAAAATTAGTGGACTAAAATAATATTTACGCGTAGTAGTAAAATATTATCTAATTACTACAATTTAACATACATTAATCTTCTTTTTTGCATATAACTTGTATAGGCATTTTCCATTCTTTCATTTAAGTTTATAGATCATCTCTCAAATAATTTCCATGTCCAATCACAAACACGGCCCGATTTTTCGCTGCACCAATCACAATCAAACGGAACGCGCTATTGTTTCGTCTTTTGTTTTACTTACCAAAAAAGTTTTTATAATATCTAAAGACACTGATTATATTAACCGTTTTACTTAATTACTACCTGTCCAGCTCTTATATAAAATACACAATGCACACGTTTAATAAGGTCCATGAACCGCGAAAGCCTTAAAAGAAATATTATTTATACTTCGTACATGTAAACAAAGAACTTTGTTTATCTTTTAATTAGCATGAGTTTTCTTAAGCGAAATTAGTAACGGTGGCCATTTGTTACAGAAACCACAGACTTGCGTGTTTTCCCACACTCGCGATTTGATTTGGACGAAATCGAAGTTATAATTGGGAGTTAGTGTATTTATCGAAACAACTGTATTCCATGTCAATAAAATTTCATATTTTATGATATTTTTAATTTTTGTTGACACTCATTATTTGAAATTTATATTTATAAAAATCAAGAAAAAGAGCAGTGTTGTTGGTAGTGGCTTCAGCATGCGACTCTCATACCTGAGGTCGTAGGTTCGATCCCGGGCTGTGCACCAATGGACTTTCTTTCTATGTGCGCATTTAACATTTGCTCGAATGGTGAAGGAAAACATCGTGAGGAAATGGACATGTCTTAGACCCAAAAAAAAAGTTGAGGACGTGTGTCAGACACTGGAGGCTGATCACTATTTAAAAATGATCATGAAACAAATTCCGAAATCTGAGGCCAGGACCTAAAAAGGTTGGAGCACCACTGATTTATTATTTTTTTATTTATAAAAATATAGCATATATTTTATTATGAAAATGTTGCATATATTTTATTATAAAAATGTTGCATATATTTTTTTGTACTTTCAAATACCGTCTTGCCTTGCTAAGCACACCAAGCTTCTAGGAGGCGAATTAAGCCGACTCTAAATGACCGCGAAATGTCAACAGCCAGTATTCTGATACTGACTGGTGCTTTAAGAACAGTGTCTTCGAAGAGAGGAGTACAAACGGAAATTTTAGCGGAAATCTGGTAGTTATTGGACTATATTTTATTGATCTAATTCCGATTTAAACACATCAAATATTTAGTACCTACACAATAAAACGCATAATAAAATTAATTTCCATTTCGCTACATCAATATTTTCTCTGATGGCCCGAGTTCGTTTCTCGGGCAGCTTGATTAGTAGTCAATTAAACATTTCCATAAAGGCAATAAAATCTCGGTGATTCGGTACATTTTGTTATAATCAATTTTTTGGCGGCGGCATTCGTTTGTGGATACAAAATGTATGGTTTATTGGCGTACCGAATTTAGGAAGGCCGATGCGTTCACCGCTGCTCAGTGTTCACGGGTTTTGGGGGCATGATGTGAGAGAAATATAGATAAAGAATATCTTTAATCGAAATACATGTGTATGTAGAAACGTTAACATACAACTACATATTTTAAAAAGAAGAATAATTTGATATTGTGTGCGACTTCATAGTTTTAGAAGTTTCTTCAATTACGATTCTTTATATTTTTTAATAATCTTCTAAATTAAAATAATCGTTTTGGTTAGGTTAAGTTTATTGTAATTTTAATATTAAATTAAATAATTCATTTAGTTTCTACCTTTACATTTTTAATTGTTATTATTAATATGTAGGTAAAGAATATTGTTATTTGTAAATACCGTAGAATATGTGTGTATTTAAAATTGCTTTTGGATGTTTGAGTTCGCCCTTAATGAATGCGCTGTAGTATTATTACAAAGAGTTGTAATGCAATATAAAAGACTATTACAAAGACCCGAGTTTTTAAATAAATAATGCTTCAAGCACACAGAACCCGGGACCGAAAAATAAAACCAGCGTGACTAAAGCTCACCTGAAGAAGCCGAAAGTGGAGTGATTTTATAGTTTATAATTACATGTGATTGCCGCCGTGACCCCTTCACTCGGTTTATTGAGCCGCCTACAGTCGTTTTGTTTATTATTTTTGTGTGAGCATTTTCGTATATTGTGACAGTCAGTTATTTTTTTATAAAGACACTTTGCAACATTATTAACCTATGTAGTAATAATAATAATAAATAGAACATTCAAACTAATTAAAATTAGTAATGATTGGTCCCTGTAGCAGTGTACTGTATTGCGATAGTTATTCGTAAGGAAAACACCAGCTCTGGGTACCATTACTATCTACCAGGCAACTTAAATCTTTAATTACCTCCAGTGCACTTTAACCCGACGGCTCAAAAGTCTACTGTCTACTACCTTTATTGTCGACATTAATAATTTAAATAGCAATCTTACTTAATTTTATTTTTAAACTTATTAATTTTAACTGGATTCGTTGTTGTAACTGTTTTACATAAAATATGACAACATTTATTATGAGTGGATAACACTGACCAGTTAGAAACATTGCTAATAAACTTTTTTTTAATTTCAATTTTAGAACTTGCATTCATTTGTTTGCATGTATTGTTTTTGTGAATTGGCGGCAAAGAAAACTCTTGTTACACGTGAAACTGAACCTAACGCAGAAAATTTTCGGTCACTGAATTATTATGACTCTCGCTGATGGGCTTACTCAACAATAAAGCTATATGAAACATTCTTGCCAATATTTACAATAGGTTTAACGTGTTTAAGCGTGGACGTAGAAATGTCAATGATGATCCGCGTGGGGGACGTCCTTTAATAGCGAAGATAACATCAGTGCTGGGTGTGAGACTGACCTATCAGCAGTTACGGACAAGTCTAGGCATTGGTATGAGTCAAGTTCCAAAAATATTAAACGAACATTTACGGGTTAGCTTTGTACCAGATCGTACCAGTCGTACCCATACATTTGAGTGATCACCATACTTTTCCGACGACCAGAAACACCTTCGCACGGACTGTTGTCGCCAAAGATTAGATAAATTGAACGGTGGTTACTTTAATGCTGTATAATATGACGTCGTCACAGGTGATGAAAGATGGAAATTTTGGTATAACAATTGCTTTTTTGCCTTTTGTCTTGGAAAAAATTCGACAGCAGCAACCTCGACGCAGGATCCTAATTCACCACGACAATCCTTCAGCGCACTCCGCAAAACGGACTGTTGAATATCTCAGCCATACAGTCCTGACCTGGCACCCTGTAACTTTCATTTCTTCCCAAGATTTAGATTAAATTCGAGGTATTGGCTTTACGAGCCCTGAAGATGCGGTAAAACCGTACGATAATGCTCTGCTTTCCAAAATCAAAATCAATAACAGTATTGGCAACTTTCTACACTAAGCCGTTTTTCGTTTTCTAAAAATGTTGAGTGTTACCTAGGTATTGCTAAATTATTCTTACGGCACCTATCTTAAGAAACATATACTTTATGCTTAGATTTTTCTAGAATTAGTTTTATTACGATTTTATGCAATCGCCTATTTTTATTCAATAGCTAGCTAAGCCGACGGACAAACTGACACTGATTAATTTACGCCATAACAGCAGTATTGCTAACATACCTTCGTCTTACTCCCGCCGATAGAACCAGGTCTAATAGACCCAGTCTCGTAGAACCTGGTTAAGATCTTGGAGACGCAGCCATGCGACACAAGTAGCTGTCGACTAATGTCACAGGGTCGAACACCAAGTATGGCCAGCTCGACGATCCTCTTTCGTACCATGTCAGGGAGGGGCCTGCCGTTGACAAAAACACCTCCCAGCTGGTTGACACCCGCCTGGCCTGAAAAACAACGTGCATTTGGGTAACTTATCAGTAATAAGCAGTATGTGGCTAAAAATTCATTATACATTCATGGGGCATTCCTAAGAATTTTGACGGAGTAATCAATAAAAAACAAGGTTTTAGTATTAAATACCTGTAGGGTTTAGATGTATATTCTAAGGATCTACTAAAGTTAATCTATTTATGCGTAGGAGTATAATCTGATGTAAATAATAGGCCATATATTAATTACCTTATACATATGCGCTCTAATAATTTTTCCAAACATACAATGTTGTAGAAAAAACAATATTAAACATCATCAAAATGAGTTCGCTTTATGAAGACATCAAATAACACTTATTTATGGGGTTCTTATCAAGATCTTGAAAACGGTCAGGAGCGAATTTTTGTTCATTTTATAAAACATGGCAGCTAAGATATGGGTAGGGTTTTGACTTTTGGGCTACCAACACTATATGCAGTGGAAATACGCACCTAGTAACTTAAACAATAAATCTTGATAATTTTTTCAAAAGTCGCTTACAAAGTTTGAATCAACACCAAACACAAAAAATAGCACTACATAACCGGCAAATACCTACAAAATATAATTATATATTTTTTTCGAGTCTAAAAAATTATACAAATCACTTGTTCAAAAGTCGTACATCGGACCCCTAAAACCTTTTCGACAATTGGTCATACAGGTAGATGCGGGAATAGGAAATTTGGCAATCAAATAAATATTAACTCAAATGAGACAGGTGAACTCACCGTCCGAAAAATAACAACCTTTTGTTTCTTTACATTATTGTCTTGTTAATGAGTATTATTTTTTTATGTATTTTTTGTATTGGTAGAAGAAACATTTTTATCCGTGTAATTTATGAGCTAAGAAATTCATGCGAAATATAAATGTAAAGGAAATCCCCTGCCTAATCGTATGAATTGGCTTGGATAAAAATTATTCCCGATATATAATATTACTATACTGTATACTAAAGATATAATATTACTTCATCTAAATAATTCAACTTTTGAATTAATGTTCACTTGTTCTAGAAAAGAGCAAAATAATGTCATTCGTACTATTGAAGGATAATTAAAGTCTATCCTTTATATCATTTAGTGGAACGGCTCCCGGTGCGAGGAATCGTAAAACTCGAAGTAATTTGCGACTTAACTCGGAGGCGTCGGTATCGGATAGCCGTGAAATACCGCTACGGCTAAAGGTTGTACACATTGCATTTTTTAACCATTGACGCAAATTTTTAAATAACTCTCTTGTTTTTGAGCTTATAACGATTTATTGTCTGTAGATGCTGATTTTATTTGATGCGAAATTGAAAATGTTTATAAGTTACATAGACTATATAAAAGCAACAATGCGCGGTTGCGGCTTCGTTGGTTTATTACTGTTACTTATATTATTAAAAAAATAGGCAGTTTATTAAATACGAAAAATTTTAATATTTTATTCTAATTTAGAAACTTAAAAATATGTTTAAGTTCCGCGTGTTTGGCAACCCATTACGTTATTATATCACAAATAAAAAAGCCGAGTTATTGTAGTTGTAATTTTTAGTTGTTAATTTGTTTATATACTAGATGACCCGGTGAACATCGTATCAACTACATATATTTGTGACAAAACAATACAACATTTCTAAAACACGAAAGAGATCGGGGCTTACACATGCATGACAACCAAGTGACATTTTTTTATTTCTTATGGGGCTTCTAAACGGGCCATGTTTTGCTGCAATTGATGGCTGCACTATTGGCAACTAATTGCCCGGCCATCACAAAAATGTTTTAATGCAGCTGATGGCCGAGCAATCTATGGCCGGGCCATGTGTTGCAATATGACAGCAATTGTATGGCCCATGATGCAGACTCCTAAACGGGCTACACATACCGGCAACAGTGGCTGTCGTAATCACACTTGTCGCAACAGCTTATATTGTTTAAAAAAAACAAACAGAAAAAGAAGAGATTGTGGATTCGACCTTACTTAAATAGGCGTGAAACTGTAGACAATTTGAGTCTAGAAATAAGCCTTGATAATAAATTATTCAAGAATTATTATTATTATTTTTACGTAGTTGTCAAATCGCAAAACACAGAATAGAGCAACATTTCGCGTAGAAAAGGATGCACTGTGCCATAACAAAGAGAGTGACTGAAACAACAATAAAACTGGCTGTGCAATATTGCAGTTGAATTCGATAGCCTAGCGATCGTCCGGCAACCCGTTGGGGCAATACCGGCCATAAGTGGCTATACAAAACATGTTGGGCTATATGGCCGGTACATTACTGCAATATTGCATAGTGTGGCTGCTATTGTTTGCATTGTTGCCGGGCAACTGTATTGCAGCCATCATTGCAGCAAAACATGGCCCGTTTAGAAGCCCCATTATTAAAGACATACATCAAATATTTTACAGCTAGGAACAGTTCTAATTGGAAATAGTTTTCTTTTATTTATCGTTTTTATTATTTTTCCATTTAAACCATTTAAACCTTCCGTAAACTTAAACACTTTCAAGATAATAATTAGGCATATCTGTGCAGCCACATATTTTTATCTATATTTATTATTTATACATTATGCCTAAGCACAATCTACACGATCCCTTACAATAACGCCGATGTTTGAAGTATCGTGTTAAAAATTACACAACATAACTTCATGTGGTTATCGACTTTAAGAGATAATAAAAATTAAATTGCTAAGAACAAATTAGTAGGTTAATTTTATTGCATTAAGATAATAAATTGTGCCACTGCAATTGATGACTTTTACAATGGCTGCAGCAGTTAAATCTAGATGGTTGAGACCATTATGTGCGAATAGTCGAATTAAAAATAATTGATTCTGTTCGCAGCTTTGGTTACAGCTGAACGTTAATTGAATAGTGCGTTGGATTAAAATTAATTGAATTTTTTAACAGATTTATCTACTTTTAAAGACTGAATGTATAAAATATTTGGCATATCTGTTTTTATTCTATAGATAATATTATATAGTATATCCAGAAGGCTCTAAAACTCTGAAGTTATTTACGATCTAATCCTATGCTAGCCAGTTTTGATGATTAAAAGGGGGTTTTTAGTATCTACGAACATATTATTTATATTAGTTTCTGGTAAAAAATTAAATCCTTAAAACAATTTACTTATGGATAGTTCAATATTTTTCCTGTAAAATTATTGCTATTAAGTTGTTATTAAGAAAATCTCAGAACACAATGTGATACTAACACTTTATGATATAACTTACAAGAAGCCTTAAAAACTGGGATTGCACGTGATCTCAGTTTTACAATCCGATCGTAAAACGTTATTTAAACTTTTTCTTAGCGAATTGCTCGTATATACCGCAAGTTATGGTGATGTTTATGACTTGTGACTGATTTTATGCCGCCGGTCGGTTAACACGGGTGCTGACTTTTTTTGCAATTCAATCTCCGTTTTTTACGCACTAATACGTGTGGTTGTCTCTAGATGGCGCTGATATATCCATATTTCTATATCCACAATAATTACAAAGGAACGCTAACACTTAAGTTTCGTACGTCTCAGCCAAATATATGTATGAAACGCACGCATATGTCAATGGAATTTGTATGTCACGTGTGAGGTGATTCCATTCTGTAGTAGCGGTATACCAACTGATTAAATTATAATACACGTAGTATTATGGAGGTTATACTCTCAAGACATTACAGAAAATTTTGAGTTATGTCAAATATCAATTTGGCATTGTAAACAATTGTTTTAGAAGTTTGTAAATTGGTCAGCCATTTTAAGGAAGATTGTAAAAGCAACTTTGTATCTAATAATTAAAAAAAGGTTTTATATCTGTAACCTGTCATCTTCTTACAAAATTATATTTTTAAATTAACTTTTTGACTTTAATGTTTATTTTTTTTCAGTAATGGATCGTTGTAGATGTGAAGAATACCAGGATGCTGTGAAAAAGCTTAGATTCTACACAGTTGGAACATTCCGGCCGGATATAATAGACAATTATGATAGTGAGTATTTATTTCTTAGTATCGAAATACTTGGACTCGCTTCGACTTAGATTCTTTTAAAACCTGACTTAAAAAGGGACTAATTAAAAAAAATAAACTAACACTATTTCTTGCATTGCCTCTCTGATGAAGCTTTGATAAAATCTTTATAAAACCATTTTATATATCTACCATAAGTTATACATATCAAAATAAATTCAGGTGGACATGGACGCGGTTAAAAATAAAGTAACATAATTTTGCTGTTGTAAGGGTCTGGCTTTATAACAACCTGGGTTCGTCATGGAGTAGACTACGAAGATATGAAGTTCTCTAAACCAAAAGCTTATAGAGTGCTTGATCCTAGTGAGTTACCAGAAAACAAGATGGCGCCAGCTGTCAGGAAAGTGGAACAAATGTGGTGTCCTTACCTTATTACTAGACGCAAGTGGTAGAACACACTTCTAACATTTTGATTTTACAAAGTAATAAATTTATTTTCAAAAATTTGAGTGCCAATACAAGAGCCGATAAAATTAGGCAAACCTTCAAAATTACTATTGCTTGTATGTCAATTTTATTGTTGTATTTTTACTTCATATTACAGTAGTTTTTTTTTATTAAATAATATTTCCTTATACATATTTTAAATATATCCTGTTTAACAAAAAATTTAGTTTTATTATTCAAATATTATTTTTGGTAAATAATTTACTAAAAAGTTAATTTGAATGAATAAAAACGGCATATTTCGCATAACAACTTTACCTTAGACTAGAAACACTTTGTTTTATTTCTTTATAGAAAAGCAAATGACCGTAATTGCAAGCTTCCTAGTTTGAGAAGCGTCCGTGCGTCCGTATTTCACATTGTCTTCGTATCTCCTTCAGACCTCTAAGCCGTATCAAGCCCTTCTTCCAAAGATATTACGTATTGGTACGACAGTCATGCTATGTTTATAATACTACTTATTAGCTCAAACTCAAGGTACCTTATTGTTGCCGTACCATATATAGGTTTTATTCGTGAACCTAATTCTAATTACGCGTTAAAATTCTCGCATCTATTCCATATGTGTCAAATCCGGAAAAATACTAGTTTCTTATCACAATACACGACTACAATCTGTATCTTGAACCAAATCATTTCGCGCCATTGCCTAATCTGTGGAGCGGAGCATAGATTATAATTTAATTGACAATATAAGTTTATGATATAAAATTGTAACACAGTTGTAAACAGCCAAGTAGAAAATCGAATTTGATGTTAAAGCGTTTGATGTGCCGTCCAAGTTTTTTTTTATATTTTGTACTATAAAAGCTGTTCTCTGCATACAATAAAAAAAATGGTTTTTGATTAGTATACAATCGTGACAAGATTTTAAATTTTATGTGAATCTTAAGGAAGAGATAACGTCCTTTTGCAAATAAATAATATCTTTGGTAATTTTAAGACTTTTTATGAGTATTGGAATTTTTTTAATATTACATCACATCAAAATAACAACGTCAGTGTATTAAATATGCTGTCACTTGTAAGTTAGAAACAGAAATCTTTAACAGAGACATTTGGCTTGGCTTCACATTTAATTGAGCATGAACTTGTCACGTCGTTTAAAGATTGTCACACTAATACAACTAAAAAAATATACGCATTTACTTAAGCTTAATTTTATTTAGATTATTTAAAAATAATTTAAACATATAATTATCGTCTGGAAATTATATAAGTGGAAACTTCAATAAAATTCTTGTTCTTTGTTAATAACGAAATTACAAATAGATCAATTAAGAAACATAAAAATATATGCAGCATGTTTTGTAAAATCTATTTATTTGACGTTCAAAAAACAAATTGCTCAGATACCATATGGACCATTAAGCAAGGTATTAATATAGTATATATATTTAATTTAATTACAAATTAAATTCGCAACTAAATTAAGCGAAATTAATTCATTCGAACCGGAAACGTCGTGTGTGATCTCACTATTCGGAAAGTTATCAAAGAGATCTAATATTTCTCGGCTTCTGATATTATCATGCTAATGAATTCGATATCTTGATAAATTCTATACTTTATTACTAAAGTAGGCGACGTCTTCCAAACCAGAAGTAAAATGAGAGTTTGGAAACAAACGAAAAATCCTATTTTACACTTGTACGGCCACAAAGCTTTGTTTAAATTTGCTTGGCAATTTTATAATGCAAATGTCATCTAAACCTGTATCTTTTTAATGGTTTAGCAAATTAAGCGATTGGCTTAGACACAAAAAGGGCGGGAAGGACTTGTTTGCTTACTGAGAGGCCTTTTCGTACAATACTGCGATATCTTTTGATTATGTAACATTTGCATAATATAGGTATAAACTATATGGGATTATTTATTTGCGACTTCGGATGGAAGTTTGCTTTTTCAAGCGCGTTGGAGGAAGGCAGGAGTTAAACAGTTCAAGTAAAGTTGTGGGTTAAAAATTAAATGTTAGTGTCTATGTATGGCATCGCAGCTTCTGAACGGATAAACCAATTATGTTGCATTTTTTGTTAAATGCAGATGTAATCGAGATGGTTCTTAGGTACAATCTATGAAGATCTGTTAAAGTTCTTTGTGTTATCTGTGGCAGAAATCTTGTGTTTGAACTTTGGGGCGAGCTACTCTGCTGATGGAGCTCGGAGCCTGTCGGCGTCTACTTACTTCAAGGGCAACTGTACTTTTACATTAATTTGTTTTTTAATTAAGAACTTGGCTATTGACTTACTAGACTGTGTTTTAATAAGGATAATAAGTGTATTTTATCAAGATAATAAGTATTTTATCTTGATAAAAAGTTTTATATAACATATAAATTTAATTAATAACGATTTTTAATATAAAACGCACCACATCTGGCCACGAAATTTTTAGCATTTTTAACAAAATTAAGGTAATGTTATGCAAATAGTATTCTTTTGAAAATAAGCTTGAATGGATTTTAATTCTGGATTAACATCTAAATGTTTTATATAGAAAATATTAAATATTTCTTAATCTGCGGTATATTACATAATGTTTTGAATAAACAATTTTGGAAATATGATATGGGCGGTACTAACAAACCTATTTACTAACCAAATAATTTAGATAAAGATCTTTAAAATGATATTAGTACAAAAATGTTATTTTGTAAAATTATTTATTATATTGTTCGTTTCTTATATGTATTAATTAACGAATGTATTTTAAAATATTGTTATAATAATTCTTTAATGAATTAGACCACTTAATTAAAAAAAAAATAGTTCCTGCGGCAGTGTTTTAATGCTGACAGCATTTCCTCCCTGTATTGCGATACTTATTATAGGCATCTAAGTGATAAAGACATATTAGGATAGCCTTCAAGTCGATACAGTCGCGATAAAAAGTTTGTTTTTAGCTTTTTTTAGCAGTTTGACACTTGATCAATGAAATTTCGTTATGTTTCGTGATATTTTTATTTCTAATAGCAGAATGCTATGTTTGTATTGTATGTTGTATATGTTTATCCTACTTGGATAAACATTCTGCGTCTGACACGCTATTTTTAAGTCCTACGCGTTTCTTCAACGATAAATGTGAAATGAGTGAGTACCGGGGTTCAAACCTTCGGACGAGAGTGATGACACTATTGCTGCAGCGACGTGACCAACGTCACTGAATGTACAATATTTAATCCTTCATAAACCAACAAATTATTCAATACAGTCACATCGAAAAGTAAATATCCACAACGCACCTAAGCATGTATAATGGATTAGAAAAGTCGTTTTTGAGCGGGTGGGCCGATACAGATACTATCTCGATATTCACCGATTCCCTTAATTACCCGTAATGGAGCCGCGAGATAAGACTTCTTTGAAACGCTTATGATTTCAATGCGTGAGGTAAACTGTTGGCTGATACGTCGGGGAATAAATGAATATGGTATGATTACCACAGAAAATAAATAGGCTTTAGATAAATTTTATATCATCGCAGCATCTTACAATATCCAGGGGCGCTACAGTCCCTATGCAATGCCGGATTTCGAGGTCTCTGGAGTGGAAGACACTGGCTCCAAATGAATAAGTAGTCAGTTCAGTTTTCCAATAAATCATTTATTGTAAAACCTATTATGATTTCGGCGATCAAACGAATGTTGCGAAAGCAATAAATAAAGGTGTGTAAGCTTATGTATATTACATAAATTGAAAGAACGCAAATGAACGCGATACACGGAATCGAATACCTAACCTTCGAGACTGCGGTCGAGTACACTCAGTGAGCCATTGAGATTCTCAGCTCCTACATCAAGACGGGTAAGCATATTGCAAGTGCTTATCAAGCCAGGGCCTGACTGGAGGGAATTATAGTTAATTAAATATTTAATACTGCAGGTCAAATATCAAAGAAAAAGTTCTGTAATATAGTTTACAAAGTGGCGGTCACTCTTTTGCGGAGGCCTCGGCGCTGCCTCGCTGGTAGATTTTACTGGGCTTTCCCTTTTTTTGGAGCTGGTGCTTTCCTCGATCAAAAAATAAGCATGGCAAAACAGCAAGGAAATGCTGCCAGCGTTAATAGTACACCGCCTTGGGGACAAAAGTTATTAAATTTGTTTTAATTTTCTTTTCTAAGTAAAACTGTATTAATTTTAATTAGTTTTAGGGTCTGTTTTTCAATGTATGGATAAAGTACCAAATAGCTATGCAACACATAAATTATTCGGAAGATAAAAGTTCCGAAGAAAACCAACCCAACTGCTCCTGTGTGCCACTGCAACGAGTCCACACCATAAAATACTTAGGAATTATTATAGATAGTAAACTTAGCTTTAAACAACATATTGAGTCACTTTGCACTCGAATACGCAAATTGATATATTTTTTTAAAACCATTAGACATATCGTCGAACCTAAAATTCTAAGAGAGATATACTTAGCAGTATGCCAATCCATTATATAAATAAAGTGAATAAAGTATTAAATATATATGGTTATAACAGAGTCTTATGTAAAAAGGAAGTCACTAAATGGTTACAAAGCCTCAATTACGATAAAACAGAGGAACTCTTGGTGATAAATAAATAGATAGAACTACTTGTAGAAAGAAAAAAAAAATAATAAAAAAAAGCGACATGTTTAATGTATAAAAACTGAAAGGCATTTTTTTTAAATTTATTTATTATATTATTTATGTACTGGTATAATATATAAATTGTTGAGTAATAAACTATTTAACATACCACACACACACACACCCTCTCACCTTACTTACAGGGAGAACATTTGAACACTTCACAGCATAATAGAATAACTTATTAAATTTATTGTAAATTACAACATATGTGATATAGTTTTTTTTTTTAGATATAAGTTTCGCCAATGAGTCATGTACTTGATGCTAGTTTTTGTCTATTATATTAAAGGGGTTAGGCGCTGTATGCGGAAATACAGGTTCACACCTAGTTCAGCGTCAGATAAACCTGACTAATTTTGTAAATATAACTAGCGCAATTAGATATAAGTTTTATCCGTGAAACAAATATGAAATAAATTATTATTATTATTAATTACGCGCTGACAGTAGTGAAACGCAACAATAGTGTTTATCCTACCAATAAGTAATAAACAGCTTATTTGCTAATAATTTTATTATTAAATAATACATTTAATAGCTTATTTATATAAACTTATCCGTATATTGTGAAACAGTTCTTTACGAGCCAAGGCATTTTGCTCACTCAGGCTTTCTTTGTCTTATAATTATTTTGCTTAGTTTAAAGTTTTAAATAAGTATGTAGGTTTAAAAAATCTCTCCTTATATTATTATCTGATAAGCAACTGAGTTCTAAGTAGTCGCCGCTCCAGCGCATTTAATTTTGCATCGGCTTTATTCAGTGTTACCATATTTCTTTCTTCCATACGATTACTTAAATCTTGTTAATGGTACTTAATTAAGACTTTTAAATTCGCCGGTCGAGTGGGCGGCGTTATTTTTTAGAAATAAATGCGCGGGAGTCGACTATTGATTGTAATGTCACATTATTTAGGACTCCAAGTCGGTTTTTGTGGAAAATAACGTTTTTAAAGCCAAATAAACGATATAAAAAAATTGTTCGCTTGTCTCGCTAAAACTTGAAAATGGCTGGATCAATTTGGGTAATTATGAGGAAGGTTTTAACGGTGAGGACCATGAATAATTTTTTATATGTTTTTCTGTCAAATATATAATTGATTTTTAAAATTCCTTGTTGAGATTTCATATTAAACAATTTTTTTAAAACATATCAAGTCAATAATAACTTGATATTAAAACCCTTACAGATTGGGTCTAATCTCGTTTTGCATAATAACCATGTATTAAAATTGTACTTTATATATAGTTTTGTATAACTGTTATTGATATATATTAATTTTAACAGTACCGTGTCTACTATACGATTGGTATTTTTATAGCTTAATTACGGTTTAATAAATTATATAAAGCCCTTTATTCGAGCTTAAATGCTAAATTAATAAAGTATTATAGATATATATATATACTTATCGGCACATATTTACAAACAACTTTCAAAATTTAGTTTGTTGTTGGCGTTCCACCGGCGTTACACTAACTTTATACATACAAATAGAAAGGGTTATATTAAAAACACAGAACATTCATTAGATCTAGAATCAGAAAAATACATAAAAAAATGTCTGCAGTGTTTAACTGTTGAAGAAAATTTTTTATAATATTACATATTGTATATTTATAATAAATTACATACCAGTGTGCGGCATGATGGCGCCAATGTTCCTGAAAAAATCAAGATAAAACAATTTATTGTGTTTATTTTTGAATTTTAAACTGATCTCGTGTCAGTTATCGTATTAATTTAATTTCTAAGTTTTCACGCAATTGGTCTAACATTTTAGGGCTTATGCCTAATCTAACAATCTTTGTGGCGCCCAAAATACTGCTTCTGACATCTATATCACCTGTATTTTGTTTTGGTAGTTACCTTACTTAAATAATAATAATGAAAATCTTTCATCCATAACAAAATATGGATGTTGCAATAATTTAGTGCTGGCACATTTATTATATACACCTGTCTTATGGGATGTGGGTATAAGAGCAATGTTGGCCTAGTGGTGTGAGAACCCTGAAATCGTCTGTCCGAATAATGAATAAGTATGTCTAAATTCAACGACAGGAGTCACAGAAGGGAGCACTAGATAGATTTGTTTATTTACGTACATTTATACGTAAAGACAAGAGAGGAATATATATTAAAGATTTATTTACTTTATTATACACTTAGTTGCATTAAAAGTACAAATAACTAAATTAGGAATGAAACGGCTTTATCCCCAAGCGATATTCTACGAAATCCTAGTAAGGAAAAACAAGATTCCTAGGACACGAATCTCTCGTGCGTTTTCGAACAAAATGTACCTAAGTTGACAAAAATTTCAAATAACAATATAGAATAGATTTCTTTAATCAACAGCTATTTGAAGAAAACAGTTATGAATAACAGGACGTTTATATAAAGACGCCTAACTAAAAAACAATCCTAATTATTCTTAGTCATGATGTATTTTAGTTTGCTCCTTGATCATTTCATCTAAACTCAGAAAATCTTTTTCGTGAATTTGTCAAGACCAAGTCTTATAACTCTTAAGCTATTCCGTGTGCGACGCATTTTGTGTGACATTTGAGCATGAAACCACAACGTCTATGATTAAACCCGCCATTACGCGCCGATAACACGCTTAAAACATAATTTATTCAAATTAAAAATACTTATCAAAATATGATGCGGTGATAAATCAGAAATTAAGTGAGTAGGTGCGTGAGGAAAGTGGAAAATCGATGGTATCTCGCTGTTCGATCACCGTGAAAATCAAGAAATTACGAATGAAAATTGTTGCTACACGCAATATTAGTCTTATGGTAATGCTTTAATTATTTTGGGTCATCAAGGTCATAGTACAATGGAGGATTTATTACGCATTTTCCGTAAGCACTAAGGGTGATATTTAGAAACGAGACTTCTCGTATACAAAACTGATGACAAAGAAGAAGAAGGCATTATGGCGTATCCTTGCAAGCAACGTCACCCCCAGCCCTACATATCAGGACGAATTGGCCGATGTGAGTATGGCCATTGCTGTGCCAAGGTCTATTCAATATCATTCATGGTCAATTCCGAGCCCCTAGCGGAAAGGGGTAATTACCTACGTATATATCATTGTTTTTGTGTATTATCTTATTTTTATTATAAATTTGTGGTTCAAAGGATATCTATTCATTATGTATCATATGTGTTGTGAAAAGTAACAAAATTACTTAATCTACTAGTATAGATCTGAAAGTTAGACATAGAAGAAGCGGGAACTACCTATTTATTTCTTCTGGAAGTGATAAACATGAAATGACAATATGTTTCTGGAAGTTTTTATATTTTATGTATGAAATAAATTTCTTGTGGTTAAAGTGTGTAATACAACGTCAGAAACTTAAAAAAACATATGTGTTACAAAATCTCATTGTAATTTCACACGAAATCACGAAATAAAATACTGTTTAATGAAACGACCAACCCAATGAGGTTGCGTTTTTAAGATTCTTCAACTTCTTGAGGCTTCCAATCGTTTTTCAAAACCTATATCGAACTAAATGCGATATTTAAAGCATCAATTTTGCCAAGCAATTATCTTTCGTCTATATATAAAACCTTTGTAGAGAGTTAGTTAGTTGTATACTCTGTGCTTAGATTTCTATTTGTTGTTTATATTTAAATTATCTTTTAATACTTCAGAACTCCGAGAAGAAGTTCATAATTTTACTTTTTTATGCAACAAAAAACCCAAAGCTTAGATATGAAAATGTATAGAGTTGCGTGCTTTAGTGACCTAACGATTTGTATAATATTATGCTAATCACGATGTAATTGTGATACGCTCGCGTTAATACAAGGGCCGCGTTATGCTTAAATTGAATTATACATTTACACGGCAATATCGCGGACCGTTAGTGTCTCTACATTAACCAAAATTATACACAGATTGGAAGATTCTGTTGAAATTTGATACTAATATCATCCAATTGACTCATCTATGGGTTGAAATAAAAAAAAACGGACCTAAACGAACAGCCCTTTTTGGATAAAGGATTGCAGTAGTGTTGCTGACCTTTGAGGAAGTGGTACACGCTTTTCTTAAAGTCATGTCTCTATTACCATCTGGGTCCATAAGAGGTGATGCACACCAGAAAGTGATTGATGGTAAGAAGCTGTGTTGTGGAACTCCACGCGTCCAGGTGTAAGTAAAGTAAAGTTTTATTGATTTATCATGCGACATGCTGTAAGCTTGTTTATTCTCCCCTTTCTCTATTTATCTATTCCGTGAATATATAATAAAGATCAGGTTTTAATCTTTTCAACTATCTATTCAACTATCAAATCTTCAACCTTTAACATCTGTGTTTAAGCCTTATGTCAATTTCTTTTGACAATTGAAGATGATGTCATAAAATATATAAGAAACAAAAATTAAGAACTGTATAATCGTTCTGCTTCAACGTTGTGTTATTTTGCCTAATTAACTGTTAGAAATAGAAATAAAAGGTTAATCTATCGGCAGACCACCGGGAAACGGATGACAGAACTAAATTATACGCTCAAAAGATTCATTAGTTAAAAGGGTTCTGTATGTTTGTATACGTAAGCTAAACTTACGTATTCATAAATGGTTGCAATATTAACTTATACACAAACAAATATAAGTAGCAGTTGTTTGGGTATTTGCTCCAAATAATTTATACTAAGGATAAAATGCAAAGACTTGTGTGAAGCCTAAGGAAAATTCTAGCAATAATAATTTTTTTCACCAACGAAAGCAACGGTACAAAATATGTACATGAGTTTATTTAACAATTGTATTTTTTTATATAAAAAGTCGTGGCTTCCTCGCAATGACACAAGAAAACGAGGAAGACATGAAACGATGGGAAGATGATTAAATTAAAAATTAAAATCAACCGGCCTGCCGATTAATTATTAGTAGTTATTTTTTTTATTTTTTTTTGTATTTCACACTTTTATGTACCTAATATGTAAATACAGCAGTAAAGGCTTTATTATTATTATATAAAAAACGTCGTAAAATAGCTTTTAATATTCCTCATTTTCGGTTGTGGTGTAAGATCCTAAAACTGTTAAGAAATCTCATACAAAATATAAGCTATTGAATAAAGCTCATGTAAATTTAAGCTACAGTTCCCGTTGACATCTCTATTCTACAAAGTTACCCCGTAATTACGTCACTCAAAACAAGCACGGATCTCGAAAAAGAGTGTTGGGAAAAAAAAAAACAAGTGAATTGATTAGCATACGACACCTCCAGACCTCCCAGGGTTCAATTAAAGCCCTTGTAGTTTCGCGTGCGCCTCCATTATCGCGATTGAGACTTTACTAGGCCTTGTGCGATTTAGACGCGATTCCTATGCGATTTTTAAATTGATCCGATCTTTACAAGATAAAAAGTTAATGAATATCAATAATTATCCAAATTAATAGTCTCTTATACTTTTCGATACAGAAAAAATGTATCACGTCGAACTAACTGAAGTATAAAAAACGAATTTATGTAAATGACATTTCAACACGAGCACTTAAGAATTTTGTGCGTTTTTTAATGTTTCCGTGTATTTAATGTAAATATGTATATCAAGTGTCTGGGTGAATTAATATTACGATATTTAGATTACCACTCTTCATATCTCCCTCTATAGTCGCTTTACTGATATCATTTCCGAAAATACTTTGTACTAGTGGACTAATATTTTGAAAAAAAAAAAAACAAGTTTGTATATGTCTTAGGAAACGTATTATTTTTTTTATAGTTCAATTCAAAGTTCCTATACATATATAGAATGTACACAGAATTCTATGTGTATTTTGCAAATATTTTCCTTAAACATGCAATAATTTTGGGCCGAGTAAGCAACCTTGACTGAGGTTGGCTATCGAGTTTTTTTTCTCAAAGTTATTAACGGTCTATAAAATATTTCACATTTGATAACATCAATGATAAATTTAAATTACGAACACTAGTGAATAGAATTTATGCATAAATATTTCAAACATTAATTTTAATTAAGATAAATGAATGGGCGTTTACGCACTACGGCAACGCCTATTTGATAAAAAATATAATTGAAGGAATCAGAAGCTTTTATGAGTATTATATGTATATTCTGTCAAAACAGAACATAAATTAAACGAAATAAATGTATCCATATTATGTGCTAATCAACATTTTAATATATAGAAAGAAAATTTGAATGATAGTGGAATTGATTTAAATTTTTACGATGAAACAGGTGATTTACTAAATTGTGTGTGAAAAAAGCGGAAATTGGATTCATAATTTATATGAAGAATAAATAATATTTTCTGAATATAAAAACGTAATTCATTCATAATTTATCTGGGTTTAGAAGACAAGGTTTAACGGTCATCGCCCTATATCTTTTTTAATCATATAGAAGTAGGTATTGCACATATATAATGAATAGAAAATTTTATTCCAATCGAAAGATAGAATCCAAATTTTTTTGGGAAAAACTAAGATAGGTGTACATATTAGGAAGGTGCCATGAAACACTAAATAATCTTGGCAGCAATAAAGAAATTACATATTACTCAATCAAAAAAGATATATATATCATTTAAATACAATTCGCACAGTAGCTATATTTTTCACTGTCACGTGTTTATATTAAGTTATTTATCTAGTTGAGAGTTAAATTAATAATTGGGTTTCTCTGATAACAGGTCTGAACGCCATTTAAACACATTAATGGTTGAATATATCTTCATTTAACTCGAGTTGTGCGACTAAATTTAACAGTGCGTGCACTCACACCGAAGTGTAACGGACATAAACTTCACAAAATGTATAAACGTAAAATATATTAATGAGTAATGTGATGTAATTATGTTTCGAGAAACAAAAGACTACATCTATATAAGTGTTTAATTAGACGGGGCTAGCTTATATAACCTTGCCAATTTAAGGGTAGTGAGTAGAAAATTTGTAAATAAGTTATCTCATCACCAAGTGCCAATTAAATGGTGCGGTACGGTGCAGTGTAATTGAGGACCGTTTGCATGTCAAGATAAAGATAGCAACACCGAGCCAAAGATTTGCATGTATGCGCCACACAGCGCGACCACCACGGACGTATTAGCCAATAGAATTCCAGTTCAGATTGGCTTTGTTAAGATAATCAATAAATTAAATTTGAACTGTACTATATATAACTGCAATATCTATCTTTTTATAACCATATATAAAGACACTAAACATTATTATTGAACAATTTTGATCTTATACAAAATCGGAGGCGAAGAAATTAATCCGATCAAATTAGTGATGAAGTCATCTTGCTATTGGAAGTGCCAATTAAACGGTACGGTACAGTGTAATTGAGGATTCGCATGTCGAGATAAAGATAGCAACACCGCACTGAAGATTTGCATTTATGCGCCACACAGAGCGACCACCTCACAGAAATGTTAGCCAATAAGGATCCGGCTCTTCTTAGTTTTGCTAACAATGTACTTTAAGTACTGTTTTAAGTCTTATTGTATATATTGTGGTCTAAACTCGGAATATATCTTATTTATAAGTAAAATAGGGATTGTTATTATATTTCCTAACTGATCCCTTTCTCCACTTCTAATATCTATATATATATTACTAGCTGCACTCGCGAGCTTCGTTTCGCTTTGATATGATTTTACTTAGGCTACTTACTTAGAAGCTACATACAAACATATTAATTATTTATTATAATTGAAGAACTACATTTTAAATTTTCAGTCTTCAAGTAATTAATAAAAAAACATACCCAAAATATGTTCAGCCATCTTTGAGTTTAGCGATTCAGTTTCATTCACACCTGTTATATTTATTTTGTTTCATACTGTGAATTTTTAATATACACACTGACATTGTCTTTGCCATTTCTTCCATTGTAGAGGATCTCATTTTGGTAAATAAAAATTACATGTTATCTTTTATTAATATTATACAATGTTTATTAATAAAAAAAATAGAATAACTAACCTTAAAATGTAATTACTAAAATATATTATTAAAAGTCCCTGTAGGTTCCGAAGATACTGGCAGCGTTCCCCCTTTGAATAGCTAGCTAATTCTTTATCCGAGGTAGCTGCCAGCTCATCGGTCTCCTGTGATGTCGATTAACCTTTTTGATATTACCTTTTTTACAAAGTTTAAATGTAAATCTTTCCAAATATCACCATAGAACTAATTGCAGTCAAAAACCTCATAATATAAAAGAGGTGTTAAAACCTCGCGTGTCTGCAATAATGAGATGTTGATGAGTGAGTTGAATTTTACACCCAATTTTCGCACCTTACAACCGACGCCCTATAATTGTGTAATTACTTTTTTATATCAACGTGTATTTTGTCTTCGTCCCACCTAAGCTAAAAGAGTGAGATAAAATTCTCTGTAAAATTTCTAGATTTTCAATATATTGGTCAAATACTGTATTTTGGAGCCTACTTTGTAGGCAATAAGGGCTTCGATGTTTCGATGGTATGGTTTGCCCGCGGCTTTGGTCGGGTTTCTCTGTCAACAGCGCAATTGAGCTAATTTGAATAAATTAAGTGAAGAGGTGTTAATGAACCGTATTTAGGGATACTCAAGGTTGCAGAAAAATTAGTAAGAATGGTCAGAAATTGTTTGAAAATATTACTTGGAAGTGTAAGTGGTACAAATTACGAGGTAATTGAGAATTATTGGCAAAGCAAAATTTGCGGTTTTTACAATTTTTCATATAGGTTCCATAAGAATGTATCGCCCTTAAAAGTTCTTAATTAAAGAATATTGTTTAAGACGTGGGTAAAATCAAAAGCAAATCCACCAATCAAACATATGAAATAGTAAATTATATATATGGTGAAGTGTTATTTAAATTGTGTAAGCAAACTGCATGAATAAAAAAGAGTTAAAATATTTCTCATTTCTTTGTGCGTAAAAGATTTAATACGTTTTTATGTTTATCAGCACCGAAATCATTAACCATATGCAATTAACTTTTAAGTACTGCTTAATTTGACAAAGTATCAACAAAAAAAATTAAAAATAAATTGTTCATTAATTATTAAGTACATATGCATTACAATGGGTGTGTAAGGTTAAAATAGCATTTATAACCTTAAATGAAATTTAATATATTCGAATGCCACATGCAACCAAACGCATCTAGAAATTTCCTAATTAGCTGAACTTTTTTAAATTCCTTTAAACATCGGAATATGTGTGAAGGGGTGGTATTTACATATTCGTGCCACATGAAAGTTGATACACCTTGTTTAGGCTAAATTTTAATGAATTCGCACTAAATTTATACGGTGACTTTGATTTTCTGTTGTTTTTACGTCAAAAGTATGTAAACAATGGCTTTATAACATGCTCAGTGATCGCTGGCTTAATCGTGGTACACGTTTTTAGAATTCCCTTTAGTGTTTTAATAAATATCGTTTATAAAGCTGAGAATAGGAGAAAAATATGTGTAGCACATAGATTATAATGGCTGAGATGGTATTAAAAGTAATTTTCGCTTATAATTTTTTTAAATAAAATGAAAGCTGTGTTTCAAATAATGACCATAGTCGAAATATCACGGTCAGATCAGATATATTGATAAAAAATAAAAGCTGAGTTACATCATAAAACCTACTTGGATTATTTTAATTCGATTCGATAATATCTTTTGTTTTATGGATAGCAATAAAATGCATTGCATAAGTTGAATCAGATTAACTGTATCTTATTAATATAAAGAGCACAATAAAAGGACTTTACGTAATTCTGAGAATAGAGAATAGTTCTAGAAGGTTGGATATAAGACCTTTTTAAAGTCATTAATTTTGTTTTTAGAACAGTAAAGAATAGAAGCAATTGCTACAAATGAATTTTTTGCAGAACTTTATTATTATTAATTATAAATCCTTCTATAGAAACCTTGGTATATCAAGACAAAAAAAAACAATGGTGTCTGCTCAAGCAATGGTTTTTCCTGATATTTGTAAAGGAACAACAGATCACCGCTAAACGTGGCTGGCATTTGACATTTCCGTAACCAAAGTAAAAGTAGCTTTGTCGAATTAATATATAAGGACGTCACCTAGCGATTTTTGCGGGATAACAATTTAAAAAAAACAGTGGATATTTATAGTGGATTTTACCTTTCATTATTGTCTTAATTATTAAGGTGTACTACCATTTTAATGATTACTATTTACAGTTTAGGTAGAACCCAAGCGTACGACTTGTGTAGGTAATCTTTTTTATACTTTATATTTAAATTATGAAACGCCTAAACGTAAACAAAGTTTAAAATTTTAACAGAACATGTAAATGGGGATAATATTTCAACTTTTGATTGCACAATAAAACAGTTGACGTCATTTCTTATCAACTTAAAATTTAATTTAGGCTTTACTTAAAACTGGGATCATGCAATGTTTAATCTATATTTATAAGTTTTTAACACGAAAGGTTTATAAAAAAATAAGTCGATTCCGTTATGCCGTATTTATTATGAAATCACGAATAAAATGTTTTTTATTTCTATTCTTCCAGCTATGAATGCTAATTGCTAATCCAAGAGGTTGTATGTAAGTAATTCTTAGAGCGGTCTTGGCCTAGTGTCAAAAGCGCGTCTTTTTATGTGCGCCTTAAACAGTTTGCTTGTACGGTAAAGGAAACAATTATCGTCGTCAATTTTTTTTACATAAATTAATAATAAAATAACTTTAATTAAAAGCTATTTTATATTTTTGTTTCTAAACACATATTGCACTATGTACCTATCTGTACAAAATAACTTCACATCTGGTTTATCTATATAAAACAAATCAAAATAATTTATTCATGTAGGTAACATAATGCACACGTACGTCAAAAAAGAAATATACATTGATATACATAGAAGTAAAATCACCTAATATAATCTAACCTAACCCTACAACACATAGATTTTCCTATTCATTAAATTTCATTTATTTTAAATAATATAAAATAAATTCTATCTATCCGGGTTGTTACTAAATTTAATTTCACTAAAATCATTAAAAACTCCCTTAGGTGACAATTAACAAACATTTCTTTGTCTTATGCAACAAAGAACTATTTAAAAATATGCCCATTCATATCATTTTTGATGCAGGTTGATAAAATATCCGCGAAATGACGTGAGAAAATATGATAAAAGGAATTTTTCATCCTTATTACGACGAAAATGACAAAGAAATTGTTTTTATCTCCTGATAATTATGTTTGATTAAGACAAGGCTTTCAGTTTTAAACTATAGGCCTGCCCCTAACAACTCTTACTTTAATCAGCGTATTGCAAAAATAACAAGAGGCGATTCATCCTTTAGGTCTATTGCTCCTCCATGAAACCGATTTTCCTTTTTTTCTTATAAATTATAATTGTTTCGTTAATTTTCTTTATTATCCCTTCGTGTAAGATATGTTATGATTGCGTATAAGTGCTTGTCTCATTGAAAAATATATATTATTAATCTTGTAGCAAGCGGTGTGCCTAGTGTTGGTAAGCTATTAACGAAAGAGAAATAAAATAGATAAATAAATAAATTTCTGTATCTGTTTTTTGATATTTTTTTCCGAAAAAGTTTATAGGTGTCTGAGACAAGCCGTGGTGGTTTCCTCGCGATGTTTTCCTTCACTGTACGAGTGAATGTTAAATGCTCAAATAGACTGAAAGTCCGTTGGTGCAAAGCCGGGTTCCAACCCACGACCTCAAGAACGAATGCTGAGGCCACTGCTTCTGTTGCAAGGCAAGATTATTAAAATTGTAATATTCGTGCAATGCGCATAAAACTATTATTATTAATATATATATCGTATTACATTTTAACTTTGGCTGGACCCAATAAAAGACTTGAGTGGAGCTTTGGTGTAATATGTTTGACGTTAGCTTATTCAATGAAGTTTGAAATAATGAATATTTTATATTAAGTATTGATTGGTGTGCTTATAAATTTTTTAATTAATTAGAAATGCGAAACCTAAGGAAAGCTTTTTCTAATTTATTACTGCAGTTTATTTTTATACAGGACCTATGATTGTACCTCCACAGACCATGGTAATAATATTTGCCAAGTACTCCATACCTTATAAAAAGCTCACTATTTTAGGATATATCCGCTGTCAAACCAACAAGTTTATTACGTGTTACCATTTATAAACCAGGCCGTATTAGGTGTCCACACATCTTTAATTTCTTGCTTGTTAGCGTTGTAATTAAAATGATTAGCTTAGTTCATAAAAAATCGACTCGTTATTGCGACTGGGGTGCTTTTTGGAATGACTAGAAATTAATTCCGATTTTTTTTTCTCTTTTATCTTCATCTCCCGAGGCAATCTTTTATTGCTATTTTATATGTTTTCGGGGTTAAGCGTTCTTTTAAAAGTTTATTTATAAGTGTACATGTGTTACTTAATTGTTTTAAAGGCAAGCTTTATGTATCTCACACGTATCGTAGATTTTTGGTTTTAAGACTTGCAATACCGGTGTTACGTTATTCCTTTATTGAGAAAAAATCCATATAAGGGTTTGGAACGGACAACTCAAAGGATTTTGAGTCCCACACTTTACCACTAGACCTCTGAACTAAACGTTTATTTGAAACACATTTATTGATGTGCTTTGGTTGGAGACGTTCTTATTAAATTATGGCCTAAGTAGAAGAAAACAAAATGAAAGGATAATGAATGTTAGGAATTATCACAATTATTTTCAAAATGGTTTACTTTTAACCACTAATATTTTTTTAATTACAATTAGGTTTATGTTACAGAAGGTGAACATATTTCATTAGATATATTTAATTAAAATAATACTTTTTTAAAACTTAATTAGTATAGCCACAATATTCGGCTATACATAACGGCTTTGAAACATCCAAAGTGCTATCTAAAGTGCGTTGATGTCTTTTCTTACGGGATTTCAACGAATAATAATTATAGTGTGTTTGACATGTTTATTTGATTAATAAATATATTATTTGTACTACATATATTAATGATTATTAACCTAACTTCAAACACGTGTTTACATAATTGTGTAAGGTAATTAATAAAAATTTAAATCTGATTTAACAATTTGTTTATAATAAATCTTAAAGAAAGAAAAAGTATAGAAAAAATGTTTTTTTATATTAATTAGTAAAATTATATAATACTGTTGTAACAAAAAAATTATATATAATTGTTAAAATCTTACCTTATTCAGCTGAAGATTCTAAAAAGCTCTAAGATAACTTTCATTACATAAAAGTCTTAAGTCACTACACGACACTCCACAGTATAAAACAATGTACGTAAAAATAGAATAAAATTTTGGCTGATTTAAATTAAATCGAATTCAATGTAAAACCTCTTTTCATCTAGTGATCAATTGAAACGTAAAATTCGAAAATGGGATTCGAATTTCAAAACTTGGAAAATCAATCCATACGCGTGATCGTGACGAAGCGCGGAACGCTTGTAACGGTAGAACCGTATCTGAGCCCCGCCTACGGAACGGAGGGGACCGATACACCTCTTAGCTTCTTCACACTTCCCCGTAATAGAATAACCAATCTTATTGACCTCCCCTTCTGCCCCTACAAGTACAGAAACAGACACCCACAGTGCGTTTACTTCGTACATCATAGATCTAGATATTTTGGACGCTTCAAAAGCTTTTATTCGCGTTGTATTGAGTTTGTATCTTTATGTTAACGGCATAAGGTATATATTTCATAATGAGTTTAAGAGGAGTGCATCTGGGCGGGATGATAGACCCTTATAAAATTTAATCCGGTAGGTATGTTTGGTTTTCTATTAGGGTGTAGGGTGGATTGAGAAATTCGTCAGGCTTATTAAAAGGAAGTTTACCTATCTTTTCGAGAAGGAAGTAATTTATATGTTGCCTTAAGTTGAAAACTGATAATGTATGTTACGTACGATACTTAAATAGTTCCGAGTACGATTTTTATAAAAATTCTTGTTTTGTGTAAAGAAAAAACATATAATAGATAAAAAAACATCTTGCAATTCTTAATATTCTATATTTAGGAATTGTATACGAAACAGTTACCTATTCTGAAGATAACTTCCTACATGCTAAAAACGAGTGGATCGATTAATTATTTGCTAAATAAATGGGAACCAGCTATATTTACGCATCGTAACAGCGCAACTCGTCCCTTGGTAAATGTTCATAGTATATTATGTTAATATTGTCTGTCTTCATCAGAACACAGATTTATTTCATTTTGGATTTCCTCTTTTCATAATTGGAACAATCCTTGACCGGATGTGCATTTTCGATCTCCCCATTTTCGCAAAGGCACGAAACAATGACTCATTAGAACTAATTTTTGGGATGCTATTACAATTCTTACAAGATGTTATGCGAGAAAGTTGTTAAAATTGAGTAAATTTTTGTTATTTTCAAGTGTAATTGCTATGTGCTGGACGGAAGGCAGATGCGTGTGACTTTTTTTCAAATTTTACGTGCACAATTATTAGAGTGACCACGAAAGTTAAGAACGTGATCTACATTTCAGTAAAAATTAAAAATAATTATATATTTGACTAAATGGCTTATTCACACACATAAGACATCAAAACAGCAAAAAAGATTAAAATATTAAAATATGAATAAATGATTAAAATATTTATAAAATGGTTATTACTAGGGTCACGGCAGTGCGCCCGTCATAAGAAATTTCAGTTCACTTAAACAGTTAAAAAGTCAGTTATCCGAGTTTGTTCAATATCTGGCATTGTTTATTGCTCTTTTGGAAGGTTTTTGGGGAGGGTATGAATAGCAGCAGCGGTCGATATCGTTTCTTGAAGCTTTGGCGCCGGAGTACTGCCGGATATCATTGCATGCCAGTTATCAACTTAATGAGGTATACCGCAAATTTACCCCGTGCCGAGTTTGTTGAGATTGTTACAGAATCTATAGTGAGAATCGGATACTTGAGGGGGTAAAATAGGTACTTAAGGGGGTGAATATAAAAAATTACACACGTCTATATACTACAAATTAGATCAAAGATATGCATGCATCTTACTAATTATATACACACTTAATTACGTAGGTAAGGTCTCGTTAGTGAATTTATGTCTAGGTATCAATTCATGTTCTCAAGACCTCTTGGTAATTAAGTTGGGCAACACAAATGTAAAAATATCGTAATGTAACCGAAGTTCAAACTACTCATAGTTTTCAAAAGCGTAATAGCAGGGTGCTCGGTCGGGTGCGAAGGCAGATTGTACGCGCGATACACAACGGACGACGTTGACATATAATTCCTCTAATAAAATTTTATCTGCCGAGATATCGGTTAAACATAGCTTGCGTTTTGATAATCGATTATTTTGTTAGTGTTGGCAAACCAATTTATATGATAAAACTGTATAGTGGGAAGGGTTTAAACTTTAACTAATGAAATATAAATTTATTAAGTCTTGAATTATTTTATTGTAATAAATTATAATGTACTCGTTAAAATATATGTTGTCTTTAATTTATCCTGTATATTATTAATTTTATTATAATTATTATTATTAACCATAGGGTTAATTTCGCAACAGTCTCTGCTCTATGACATATTAAAATACAGTTCGTTGTACTCGATAACTTTTATTACCCAAAAGCAAATCCACCATTGTAACAGTACTTGTAGGGACGTGGGATCTCTCATCATCTTCTACCGCATTTACCATGTTCAGAGGAGTTAGGGGATAATGCCTGCAGTTGAGTTTCTCATCAGACGTCAAGGCAGAATACAGAATACCATTCGTGTTACCTTGCCGTCCGTCGTTCCTCAACTCGTTTATTAAGGCAATTATTACCGTGAACCACCACTATCAGGAACCATATGCCACTGACTATCTCTGCAGCAATTCGAATTAATCTCCTTCAAGAAAAGAGCATACCATTTCTTAAAAGGCTGGCAGCACACTTTCGAGCCTCTGGCATTGTGGTGGGTTCCATGGGCGGCGGTATTACTTAACATCAAGAGCGCCTCCCCCCCGTTTGCCCCCTGTCACATAAAATAAAACTTTTAATAATGCCATATCCTTAATTTACATTTCCAATGTTCTTAGTCGTATTTTTAAGAAGAAGACAGTGGTCCTTAATTGTCCCTATCATTTTGTTACCTAGCGCAAGAGGTGTTGTCCCAGTGGCTTGTGTGGCCCTCATCCACGATCATACCTTCGAGCCCAGGATGTGCACCAATGATCATTTTTTCCTTCAAGAGAAGAGCGTACCAATTCTTAAAAGGCCGGTCAAGCACTGGCGAGCCCTCTGGCATCGAGAGTGTCCATGGGCGGCGATATCACTTAACATCAAGTGAGCCTCCTGCCCGTTTACCCCTGTTCTATAAAAAAAAATATGGGCATAACTTAAGACCAAAAAGTCGACCTCGTGTCAAGAACTCTTATCACCTACTTGCTTATTAAAAAAAAAACTCGAAACGGATACAAAAAAATTGAGGCCCGACCCAAAAGGTAGCCACTAGTTATTTTTTATCGTACAAGTCCTATACTTTTTGCCTTAAATTTTTAATACTAAAAATAAAGATAGTTAAAGTGAATATAATTTTCTAGTAAAACATCTGCTTACATAAAGCGTCGCCATTAAATCTTTTACGAGATACTTATCAAGGAAAATTAAAAGTATCATATTACTAGTTATTTGAATACAAGCTGTAATCTAATTGTTTTATTATTTATAAAGTATGGTTTATTTTAAGGTAATAAATTTCTAGTACAGTTTTTAATAATATAGACGTATTGTGTTTTAATATGTGAAATGACTGGAAACAGTAGATACCTTTACTGAACAACTACTTATAAGTACAACTTAGATGTTTAATTAAGAAGTCTTAAATACAAAATAACTGTAGCATGTTCATATAAAGGTTGTTAGAATTATACATTTTTACGATGTAGGATTCATGGGTAGAAAATTACAATTAGCTTTGGAAAGTATAAAAGCAAAAATACAATACCTACTAATTATAAGCTTATATTGTTAAAAAAACGTTAATAACCGTTATATATAAATATAAATGTATTCAAAGAAAATCATATAGTGTTTAAAAATTAATCGCAAAATATGTTAATAAGCAAAAAAAAAGTCAAAATTAAAACATAAATGCAAAAAGCCTTTTTGTTAGCATTGCATAGCAAAATGTTCCATATAATGTTGGTATGTAGCTACTATAAATATAGGCTAAGTAAAAAAATCATATTAAGGCATTAAACAAAGTTTGCTGGGGCAGCTAATAAATTCAATAGATTAAACGGGAAATCCCTCGTAAATCATAAAGCACTAAACTTGAATTTTTTCATACGACTGAAAGAGACAGCTATACCCATGTCAGTCGCTGCGAGGGCGTGGTCGCATAGACAACGCATCCTATTCTGTCTTTATTAATTCAGTTTAACAAAAAGTTTTTAATTGGTGTCAGGATTCCATTCCACTTATTGAGTTATTATTTGTTCTCGTTCAATGTTGTTTGCATTTTTCTTTATGAGAACTGTTGACTAAATGAAATTAAGACTTTTATTAAATTGTAATAAAAGATTTTAAATCGTTGAACTATATTTGTTTTACGATTTTTAATGCTCTAGAATAGGAATACAAATTACTACACAATATCATATTTACGAATTTTTATAAAACATTCTTAGAATAAAATTAACTAAGAGTCCTTTATTTAAATTTATTTAGTGATTATTCATGTAGGTAACATAATGTACACTTATGAACGTCAAAAAAAAAAGAAATATAATTTAATGCTTCTAATTTTACATTTACTGCCAGTTCTCAAATCAAGGGCATAAAACAGAAGAGAAGAACTGGCAATAAATTCTCCGCCACTCCTTTAATCGCCAAGTTTTTTCTTTTACACAACGTTTGTAAGGAGCTGCAACCATTACACCATGTTCCATATGATATCTTGAGTAATAATGAATAATAAAATAAATTAAAAACAAAGATTTGTCCACTATCAGCAGTAGGCATGGTGAAATAGGAGCATGCACTTACATACTCGTGTGAACAACACACAAATACGTAGTAGAAACAACTAATATCACCGCATACACGAATTCAAATACGAGTAATCACCACAAGTAGCACTCGTTCACGAGTATGACGCATGGCCAGCCATCGGCCCCCTCGCCATATTTATCTATCTATATCAGACGACGACTAATATAGCCATTAGTAGGTTTGTATATACCCGCTGTTGAGGTGGTTTAACGCTACACGCTTCATACCTTTACCCATATACACCATATCCTTGTTTCGATTCCTTGGAAAACATATTTATTTCTAGGCAAAGAATCCTGAATCATAATCCTGTCGAAAGGTAATTAATAGCATAGTTGAGCCTTCACCATAAGGGAGTTGACTTCACACATAAATATAAGTGTATGTGTTCATCGGTTAAATTTATAAGGGCTTATAAGAAAGTCCTAAGTAAGACCTCTCTCATCTCTCTCTTCTCTTTGTCTTAAGAAGTCTGGGCCTCAAATTTTTGTATCTGTTTCATGGTCATTTGTCTTTCTAACATGCTAGTAGCGAATCAGCCTTCTGTACCTGGCACACATCTAAGGCACTTCGGTTTCCTCAGGTGATATCCTTCACCGTAGGAGCGACTGTTTGATGCGCATATAGAAGGACCTCTAGAGCCTGATTTTCCACAAAAGAATTCATAACCGAGCTACGTTACCAATGTAAAATTTTAGGTCTTAACTTTTATACATTTAAACTGTTTGTAATCGTTAAGCATTTAACGATTACAAAAAATTTTAGTACCTTATTATGAAAGCCTAATTGTAGCATCCGCAGTGCACATTTCTAATTACAAAGCCATTACGACAAATATCAGCGTTTTTGCTTAAAATATTTTCCTTATAGGGGCACAGCTTATCACTTGCTTTTCTGACACCTTTTGCTTGAAAAACCATTGAACACTTCACTTTGTGACTATTAGTTCCGCGAACTATTGATGGAAATGAACGTGTATAAAAAAATAACATCGTATAGGATTCTATAGTTAAAAATTCGAAGTTTGCTGGCGTCTTCTTTCATGGGTACCACAAAGACAGTAGGTTTAATGGATATTATGTGTTTAAGTTTTGAATTAAAGATTTCCTAACAATCGCTCTTCGTCATATTGGAAAAAGAATTCTTTATAATCTGTATATTTAAAATGTAAGCGAAGTGTGGAGTATTGCGTAAAATTTGAGAGAGAGCGTGTGCAAAATGTTTCTATGTATTTTATCAATAGCAAGGAGAAAAACTTAAAAGCAAGTAAGGGCAAATTAAGCAGATGTGACTGACGTAATCGAGCGCCAAGAATACTTGACAAGACACGCGCCGTGTGCGCTTTATATGGACATTCCTTCTTATTTAACTTAAGATTATACAACAACAATATATAATAAATATATTGCTTACCAAAACATTTATTATTCTTATGTATTAAGATCCTTGCCTAAGACAAAATAATAATACTTCATCATCACCGCACCGAAAAGGTTACAGCGACGATGGCATATCAACAGAAGGAAAAGTGGTTTTAAGTTGGATTAATAATAATAAAATCAACAATCAACATATATTTAAAAGCGAAAAACCAAATAATAAAACTGTGGAACGTGTAACGAAATTTTATGTCAGAAATATTTTCCCAATCACCATCTGAGTGATGCGTAACTATATATTTGTGTGCCTTAAACTACTGTGCCTAACACCAAAATAATAACTTTGATTAGCATATTGATTGGCATATTGTGTATACGGACGCTATAGATTTAGTTTTCTACATCTTCTACTCGATCTCTCTCTCTCTTTAGTCGGCTCATGACTGAGCGTCGTGGTCAGCAACGAAGCATCTAGATACTTCTACCCGACAACTGCAATACTATTCAATCAATACAATTCAATTATTTTCTAAGTAAGTCTTGTTCGTGGTTTATACAGCCCAGCCCAGGCCAGCTTATTAACAAGAAAGACTGACGCTGCAATATGCTTTGCGGCATGCATCATGGGTGTATCCTCTTTTGATGTCGCTTTGATTTTCGACGCCTGCTTTCTGCAACCAAAAGAATTTACGATAATGCCTGCACATCAAATTATGATCAAAAATTTTGTGTGGACAAATTAGTCTCATTACTTATTAACATTTTATTATACCACTGCATTTCCCGCGGGACGTGTATAAACTTAATTTTATTTGTGTTTAAAATTGCGGTCATTAGGGAAGCTTATATTCCTAACGTTTAACTTTTTTTGTTACTGATCATTCGCAATAATCAATGTTACTATTTTTTTATTGTCTCCCTAAAACAAATTTCTTTAGATTATAGTAGATACGATTTAATAGAACGCCGTAACCCTTGAGTAGGACATATTTTATTTCGCCCATATCACGGACTACGTCAATCAAATTTATTTATGTACTTTGTAAATGAAATGGTTTAAAAAGTGTCTTATTGACCCATGATGTTAACTTTACCTTACGAATAAGGAGTAGATTTAAAATAATCATCTCAGAGCTTTATATACCAAGTGGAAACTGTGTCTAATATTCTCCAATAAGAAAAAAAATTATTGTATTGTCGTTAGCACCTAGTATCTTATCGGAAACTGAGAGTAAGCGCAACCGCTAGTTAATTCTTTGTTGACACTGATGTCTTTGATGATATACTTGAGTAGTTTTCCATACTTCCAACGCTTTTGCCCCCTCAGTCTTATAATATTGACAGCGAAACAAATACCGACGTTTTTGTATGCAATTGTCGCAAGTCGCATTCGCGCGGTAGAAAAACTTACACAATTTAAAGTAAGAGCCCTCAGAATTGAGACAGTCGCTAATGCTAAATTAATTTGTATAATAATGGTCACATGGTAAAGCGTGAGCAATACATATTCGTTTCGCGTTAGGGTCATGCCTATCGAAACGTCTTTTTGTCTCAAACCCCTGGTTTCTATAAAGATTCGTCGTTTATTCGTCTGCGTCATTTAGACCAAAGATGAAGAACGACAAAGTAATTAATGTTGTCAAACCTATTTAACAACACGAAGATAGCTCTTTCAATTTAAAATCTTAATTCGACTGATAAATTGGTTTTATTCATCATTTATCACCTTGTGATTAAGTGTTTTAAAAAACGATTATTAAAACTTTCATTACAATGTTAATTTATGCGTGAGTTTTGACATGACTGTCGTCTCATCCGTCACTTTTGAAGATTCACTTTACAGAGGTTGAAAACATTTGGCGTACGAATTAGTTAACATTTAGGCTTGATAAAAATTTAACTGTTAATCTTCTTATCCCGCTCTTCATTTTGGTTTCCTCCACTCTGCCTTCGTCTATGGCAAGCCTCAGCATCTGGGTGATGATCAGACCCGTGAGGGCATTTGCTTAACCTATTCAGCGAACTGGACAGTCATTTGGCCACACTCCCACCTGATATTATGTGAGTTTTGGACGCCTGGCCGTTAAATGTTCTGAAATGGAAATAACTAAGATACGATATAAAATCAAAAGTCTGCAAATTTTAACAGCTGATAATTGCATAACTAGACAGATCCTTTGCAAGCTTATATTTACATTAACTATAGATCTTTTATATTTTGTTTGTAACAATTTGGGATCAAATAGCACTTGCCTAATGGGCAAGAAACTAAACATCGCGCTGTTAACGGTACATCGCGTAGAACTCGGATGTATTATGCTTCGCAGTTTAATTCTTGTTAACTGCTGTTCTGACTGAAGAGATTAAACGTAGTAAAAACATTAATAATTACAAATTAATTTTTCATTAATTCGTATTCGGAAATACAGCAATATTAAATATTAACTAAATGAATTGTGTATCCCTGACGAGCGATTAATAAATAACGCGCACCCTAAAACGACGGCATCTGTAAAGTAATTTGTTATAAATTATAGTTATTTGGTGAATGCGCCCGCGCCGCATTCGGCAGGTGCAGTCCACTTTACGTCCCAATCACTGGGTGTTTGGATAGTATTTTTATACTTTTATGTCAACCGTCGTTATGTTGATTTGTCAGTTGTATTTGATTACTTTCATGAACTTTGCTTGCCAAAGGTTACCAAGACGAAATTTTATTCGTCACTTCCCTATTTTACACCATGAAATCCATGAATATATCAAATGTCTAGGAATAAAATATGCTTGATCGTTGGCGTTGCATAGAGATGTGGGGTCAGCTGCCCACTGAAGTATTTCCGAACCAACTTCACTTGGAAAAGAGCGTACAAATTTTTAAAAGACCGGCAACGCACTCGCGTGCCTATGATATGGTATAGTCGACACACCATGGGCACCAGTATCACTTAACATGAGATGAGTCTCCTATTTCATAAAAAAATCCTGTATTTGCTTGTTGGGTGTTAACGTTACGTCGTGCATGTATCGACACAAGTATGTCGTTTTTGACTAAGGGAACTATAGTCACGACTGGTATTTAGATATTAAACCACAGTGTTCTAACAGCGGTCAGCAGACGCAGAACTTACATGATGTGATGCCAACTCCCACAGTATATCGATTAAAACGATTGGAAAGTAATTTCAAATAAGAATAGAATACAATATTATATTTTTTTATTTTAGTTATAGACACGCTTGGAGTTTATTTTGGTGGTTGCGGCTTAGTATCGATTCTGTAGAATTGTGCGTTTTTAATGATATTTTTTATTATAAAGTACATAAAATACTGTTTAGTCGCTAGGCGTATTTTTTATTTTTAGCCACATAATGGAAAAAACTAAGATCTGATTGATACTCGATATGCCTCAACGCCTAACGGAAAGCCAACTTGTAATTAGTAGACATCAGTCAGCCCGCATTGCCCAAATGACATAATGTCCATCATTAGGTAATATCCCTGTCATATTTACACCTGGACACGGGTTCCTTGTCAATAATTAGGCAAGAATAGATAGGTATTAGATTATCCAGACTTTGTAATTTTCTCTTGTTTTTTTTTGTTATTGTTAAATGACTAGATTTGTGGTAGCTGTATCTAACGTATTTCATATATAGACACATATCCCAATGTGTCTATAGTTTTTGGAAATAGCTTTCTGGCTCCCGTGTTCAATGATTTTGAATCGCTGGCATTGCGAACAAAAAAGTGTCCTGGCCTTCGAAATAAGAAACTGTCAGCGCCTGATGACGGCCATTGCCGGATTTCAGCTCTGGCAGATCCTTTCTGTCGATCAATCAGCACCAGGTGTTGGTATTAAACATAATAAAACAAATAAATTTTGAACATTAATTACGCACGTGTATGAGACTGATGCAGCCATCGACTATACAATTAATGAGTAAATTATTTCGTAATAATTCATGATAATTTTAACGGACTAAAAAGGATGTAATAGGAGACTAACGGGCACGAGATTCATGTGATGTTTGGTGATATCGGCGCCCATGGACACTCACAATGCCAGAAGGCTCACAAGTGCGTTGCCGGTCTTTCAAGAATTGGACTTTAAGAACCCTTATTTTCCCTCTATAGGTATCGTTGGAATTGTATGTTTAAGAATAGTTTTTAACTATAATCTATTTAGCTTTATTTTTATACAGCAAGAGCCCGCACTTAAATGCGTCTGGCAAGATGATGGAACCGTCGAATCTGTCCGGCTATTGTCCCAAAAAATTATATATAAAATTTAGGTTTTATAATATAACGTAAGTATAATTATAAATTTTAATAGTTTAAGGGTATCCGGCAGAGGGTTGCAACCATACTAACTGTCTGGCAATGAGCAAATGAAATTTAAAAAAAAAACAGTATTATTTTATGATAAATTTGAGATGGAATTTTATATACCTTTGTTACCTGTTACCTGCCAAAGTCACCGCTGCCTCAGCTTCATGGGTGGGGATCATTCTTACCTTTACTAGGGACACACATAGAAAAATTTTCAGCTGTAATTAAAATCCGAAGGTCTGGCACTCATGGGATCTTGGAACATTATTTAAATATGTTTCTTTTTCAAATTTCTCGAAAACTTTTATCAAGATTATCCATTATGATACATAGGTCACAGTTCAGTTCTTAATACATGGGTAATGTTCTTAAGGGAAAAAAATAATATAATAAATGTCGCTGACAACTAATGAAACAAATAGTTTAATTTTGTAAAATTACTCCAATACCTCTTTATATCCGGAGAGCCACTTAAAATATACCCAACAGTTTAGTAATCTGTGGTTCTTAATAGATTAGGGTAATCAGCCGTACCTGATTCACACCATCAACTTTTTGGGTTGGTTAGTTGGGCTTGCTGGTTTCCACAAGATGTTTTTCTTCATTGTGCAAGCGAGTGTTAAATGCGCACATAAGTCCATTGGTTTACAGCCGGGTATCGAACTTACGACCTCTGAGATCTGTCTATCTGTAAGTCTATATCTAGGTATGTATACGTACAGGCCGGCTGCGTGTTCTATCTCAGAACAGGGAACACAGAAAATAATTAATACGATGAAATAAATTATTTATTTCTAACAAGAAAAACAATAAAAATACTGCGCTTCACTCGCCCTTTTGAATTCTGAATATGGGCGTGCTAATGTCAAGATGCTACAATAATGCGATTATGTGTCACCGCCCCTTGTTATGATGCTCGTGTGAACTGTCACGGATTTTACACTTCACTGGATGCGCACACTACTTTGCGCAATCTAAAAATCATAAACTGATGTTGTACAAGCGGATTAAAAATATTTATCATAAACTTAATTGAAAATTGTTAGTATCACTGTTACTTCTGTTCTGAAACAAACCAAGCGAAACACGTACTTAACCAATTTTTTCATAGATATTTAACATTATTTGATATCATAAAACTCTGTTTACAAATTATAATTGATTTTTTATACGTTCCTCTATTTATATTAAAAACTTTGAAACTTAAAAAAAACAATGAAATGAAAAATAAATACATAATTCCATTCTTTAAATTTATTTAAATAACTTAAGAAATAACATAATACATAAAAATATACCTAATAACTAACCTTAAAATTTAATTATTAAAAAATATTATTAAAAGGCAGGTTCCGAAGATACTGGCAGCGTTCCCCCTTTGAATAGCCAGACTAATTCTTTGTCCAAGGTAGCTGCCAGCTCTTCGTTCTCCTGTGATGTCGACTAACCTTTTTGATAATTCCCTAAAAAGCCTTAACGCGCTAGGACCCCACGGACCAAGGGTCTCGACACTGAATGGGACAAAATCATATTCAGAGCCTAGACCCCTGTATTTACAGGTTTTAGCTTTTTCAGCCGCATCACAAGCCGCACCAGCTCTGTTGTTGGTTCCATGAAGATTGGAAGGGGCCAGTGTGTCTGAACAGTTCCCATACCAAAACCCGACCCATCCTCCATGGAATCAAACTCATACCATCCGGTCTCTTGCCATCGTCTCTAGCAATTCCAGTCGGCTCAAGTAGACTTGGCACGTTGACGGTGGCAAGGGACCGACGTATAATATCGTTGAGTGCGGCATGTCTCGAGAAGCGGCCAGCACTTTTTTGACATGATAGTCCGTGATGTCCTAGTTTGTCGACATCACTGCCACAGGGACATGTATGAGCAGCGCAGACCGGTACCCCAAGCCGCAGACAGGTTGCGATTCGGAGCGTGTCAGGTTCAAGAAAAGTTCCTGTATTTGACGAAGGGTAGGCGTGAAGCCAGTAGCCGGCCTCATGCGTACCCACGGCCAAAAGCCTAGCACGTGCTGAACCTGTACTACGGCTCAAAAGATTGTCATAAGTCATTTTACTGTCTATGTCGTCCCAGCTCCTCTGTGAATTTAGAGAAAATGGAAAATTTTGACCTGGGCATGCAATTAAGAAAGCGTTTCTAGCTTCTTCCAAGCCAGCAATCTCAAAGTTTGAAGGGGATGCTCTTAAAATTTTACTTATGAGATTTGCTGAACTATGGACAGAAGATAGAAAGGCTGGTAAAGCGACACTGGAAATTTTGCGAATCCCCAAACCACCATAACGGATTGGTAATGATGCTTGGGTCCACGATTGCTCGTTCAGCTGTATATTAAGAAGCGATTCTAAGCTAATTTTGATTACGTCGTCTACTTGTGTCAAAAGATCTGGGTGATTCCAAAAGGAGCAGCAACGGAGCACATACGTAAATTTTGGGACAAAAAGACAGTTTTTTAAGATGCAAAGTGCATAATGCGGACTAATTTCAAGTAGACGATCAGCAGAATTTTTAAATTTATTAATAGAATTATTAATATATTCTAAAATAGATTCATCAAAAATTGGAGAACCTAAAAGGTAAAGGGAATTACTATTAACTATTTTAATATTTGGAGCCAAAATCTGAAATTTTTGTTTTACTGTATTTAAATTTAAGTCGCAGTTATTTATGAAAAGTTCGCATTTGCTGAGATTTAGCTCCAAACCAATGGCTTCAAATTTAGTTTTTATTAAAAATAGGCCCGAAAACACAGTGTCCACATCACCTCCTAGTGTGCCGTCGTCCAAATACCAAACGTTGAAATTAGATTTTAAATTTTTGATTATTGGGTTTATAGCCAAACTAAAAATTGCAGGCCCAAGGGGATCACCCTGTTGACAACCTACTTCTGAGGACAGTTCATTAGAACGATATAACAGTTTTGTTGGATCAGCGTAACTGAGAAGAAGATAATTGTATATTTCCGGTATATGTTGTTTTATTTCCGTCAACAGGGTATCCCTATTAACTGAATTAAAAGCATTTTTTACATCAATTTTTAGCAACACGTCAGGCTTTCCGTAAGTTAGGTAAGAGCGTAGGGCATGGACGGCTGCCTCACACCCTCCTTTTACCCCGAAACCCAACTGTACGGGTTCAAATTCTGAATTTAATTTTGGTAAAATATGTCGAACAGCAATTTTTGAAGCCAGACGTCTTAGTGTTGAACCAACAGCAATTGGTCTCACACCTCCATCCTTTTTGGTGAGGGCAATGAGGTTCGCGCCGAAAAGAATCGGAACAATTTCTGTATTGAGTTTACCTGAATACATAAAATTGATTAATTTTGATAACGAATTTACTAGTTGCTCGCCTGCATCACCCACAGAATGCGATGTTAAGTCTTTTAAATGTTGGGGTGATATTCCATCCAATCCTGATGCCGAACCAGGTTTAAATGATAAAATGGCATAATTAACATCTTTATTTTGAATATGAAGGCATGCTTGACCTGCTGTTGGTGGGTCGAGAAAATATGGGTTTACTGGAGCTGAGGGATGTTTTGTCCGTAAAGCCTGAAGGGTGTCACGGGTATCTGGTGATAGCACGTCGTTGGAGAACAAAAGGCGAGCGGCACCTTTAAGATCTCCGTCACAAATTTTGTTTTCTATGAGTTTGTTGCGATTACGAGGGGCATCATGCTTGATTAAGGGTGCAAGAGAAGGCAAGGAGCTTACAGCACAGTTATTTTTAATTTTTTGTGTCAATGTTAAATTCTGTTCATCAGTTTTTATTGTATGTAATGTGCTGTATGTAAATAAAAATAGGTTCTGCCAGTCTTGAGTACAATTGCTAATGTAACATTTCTTGATTAAATTTGTCAAATGTGTAGCAACGGTTATTCGTGCTCCTCGAGGATTCTTTTAATTATTGGTATACTATTTTTCAAATGGCTAAGATATGTATGAAAAGGACTTGGATCGTTGGCTACATAAGTGGGCGCACTCGCAATAATGGGATGGATTTTAGAAATTGAACCGGTTTGACTAAGACATTTCCTGTGTGTTTTGGTAGTGTGAATGTTGAGGCCTTTTAATGATTTAAATGACTTATTGCACTGTGTATGGGTTGCGTTCGACGTGGCATCATATGAAAGAGTCTCGGTCTGCATTCAAAAAATAAATAACTTACATCTAAATTAAAAACAATAAAGAAACTTAAAATAAACACTCAAAAAATATAAAACACAAAGTCAATATCACTGCTTGTTATGGTAGCTTGCAAGGAAGGCAGCCTTAGCAACCACGTAGGCAACAGCGAAGAGCCAGAGCAAAAACATATGCATACATGCGGAAGCGAATGCGGAAGCACAAACATAAATAAATGCAAAAGCACAGAGAAAAAAGGAGAGATCGCTATTAAAATTTTTCCATTTTTTCACTCACATTTTTCCCCACCTCAAATTTTATGTGTTTTAAATTTTTGTTTATTTCCAGGCATTATATTTCATTCGTTTGTTACTTATTCAATTTTATTTCATTAAATTATATTTATAAATTCTCAAAAATATTTTTTTTGATGTTCATAATACATAATTGTATCTAAATGTTACGCCTACTAATGTTTGGATATGAACCTCATAACAGCGTTATTTATCGTTTATATAATTGTTTGGTATTGAAACCCATGAAAAACATTACTACATTGCTAATACATTGATGCCTCCTGCCCGTTTACCCCCTGTTCTTAAAAAAAATACATATAGAAGAATGGGAGAATCTTTGTGCAGTGCAGTGGCTAGCGGTATAACATCTCATCAGTATGATATTATCGCAGTGATTGCCTCAAATAGTACGTGGGATTTTATATAGAATATGTGGCAATCAAAAACAGCCATAGACGCTGCCAGATATGCAAGTGGGCGGCCTTTTAAGAATTGGTACGCCCCTTCTTGAAGGATATTAAATCGAATTGTTTTGGAAGCAGACAGGAAATGGCAGAGGTTACTTTAATGTATCAATTATTATTGCAAACTATCAATAATAAATAATGTGAAAATTAGTTAATCCCTTCGAAACTATCACTATGAATAAATACGTACTTATTAAAGACAGATTTCGCAATTAATGTAGTTACATATAAGTTGTAAATAAAGAAAACATTGTAAAAACCTGTACGAGCTCTTATTATGTCCACTAGGTGTTTGGCTGCCGAACGATTCAATTTTGTTTACTTATGAATTAATTTAAATTTATAACAACGCTTATTAAATTAAGTTATTCTCCGCGTAATGTAGCGCTCGTTTCGTCAAATGAATTAGGTACAGATATTCAGGTACGAAGACAATTATTTTTTCTTTAACGGAAATCGAATCTTTATGTACACACGGTTTAACTCGGGATAACGAATTAACGCAATGATTATAGTATTTTTATAGACGTTTTATTATTACAAAATGAAATGTATGTATGAAAAATACTTAGGTAAACTTCACACACACACTCGATCAGTCCTTTATTCTGAACACAAAAGTCCACTTGGCATTAACGTTACGCACTATCAACTTGTCGCCAGCAACTCATTTATTTATTTATTTTTTTATAGAACAGGGGGCAAACGGGCAGGAGGTTCACCTGATGTTAAGTGATACCGCCGCCCATGGACATTCTCAATCCCAGAGGGCTCGCGAGTGCGTTGCCGGCCTTTTAAGAATTGGTACGCTCTTTTCTTTTCTTTTCATTCCCATTGAGACCCTTGGAAGAAAACTTAGGCAACTAGGGCCAAAAAACCAAGCCAAGCGTCAGTATTCTAAGTAAATTCTAACAGAATGGACCTCGAATAAGTTGCAATAGTAGTTACTAATTTAAATCTATCAGCTAAACTGATTTAACAATAATTTAAATAAGTTCACCGTAGAGCCTTCGCAGTCCTCTCCTGTTAAATACGACAATTAATTGAACAATATTGTTATTGCTTTTATTAGAGTTATTTTACTGTACTTAGCACTCTTTCGTCCAGCTGAAAAAGTCATTTATGATATTTTAAGGTAATCTTAAAAAAAATTGATGCAATTATACCTATCTAATTTTTATAAACATTTATAATGTACAATGACTGTATTTTCAGTGAACCATTAAATTGGATGTTTTAGGCTGGCCACCCTGTGTGATTAGTCAGTAATTTGATCGCTGGCAACATTTACCCGGAGGCACCTAACTGCTACAGAATGCACACAATTATCATTATGCAATCGATTTTGCTTGTGATTTCGACCCTAATTTAAATAATTTACAAGGCACCTTTCTCTCATTAGGTGCTTGTTTATGGTAAATATTGTAGCCTACGTTCTGTGTCACATCCTCCATCAATTGTTTTTTTAATCAAACATTTATTGTCACGTAAATTTTTGGCTGTTATAATTATGAAATTGACAACACTCTAGGATAAGAGTGATAATTAGAATAAACCTTCTGGTAAATAAGTATTACATGCTCAATGTTTTTTACAAGCGGGGAAAAGCGACCACGCCCCTCCATTACATGTGAAAAACGAGGAACAGGAAAATAAGATACGTAAGAAACAAAACAATTGATCCGAACAATGCATTAAGAATAATCAGAAAAAAAGGACGAATGGGAAAATATAAAGTTTTTACCCGAAAAGAGACCACAATAAAAAATTAACTTAAATGAAAAAATAATTGTACGGATTCATTAATAAAGCTCTAATAATAATAATACTTTTTACTTTAATATATTTGTTAGTAGTTAGCAATCTGTGGATATCAATAACGAATGTTGATATTTCTACGGACTTAGACTTTTTACATCTATATTAAATAAAAATCCATTCTAACCTACACATAGCCATTCTACCTATTATTAAATGTAATAAGAAATTATACCTACAACTAAGTTTCATCATTGGACGTCGAGGTAGAAAACAAAACTATCGGTATCAGCTCACATTCGGTCCACAACTTTTCAGGCGTCTTTTAAGGCAGTTTTTCAGTAAGCAGCGCATCACCACTAATTAAGTATATTAAGTAAGAACATATTCAATTCTATAAAAGAGTAGAGATTAGTTAAAGGCCGACACCGCAATCCGAGCCCTCTGGATTTAGAGTGTTCATGTGTGGCGGCTTTACAAATGATGAGCCTCTTTCCCGTTTGCCCCCGATTCTATAAAAAACGAATTATTAATTAAATAAAGTAGACTTGTTAATTTATTTAATGTTCTACTTTTAACACACACCCCATTATCCTGGAATCATAATTATACAGTATCTCAGATAGATGATAATTGAAAAAGAATTTTGTTCGCGTGATCTTGACCGCTGCGTTTAATTTTTGCTTCCCGTTTTAATTTTTCTTTTTAATTTAAAATTTCTACAAGGGTGACGGCAAGGACTAAATTGTACATTTTGTTGAAACGTCTACTGTATTTAATATTAGCCCAATTTGGATTTGGTATCTTCGATACCTTAAAAAGCTGAACGATAGTTGTTGTTACAAAAATAACTCGTTTCCGAAGTAATAAGTCTTCTATTTGAGCATTCTTAAAATGTTTGTATTCAAGGTATGCACTACTTAACAAAAAAACGTTAAGGAATGAAGAATTCATGTAAACACTAATGAATAATCTTAATTAAGCAATCCATGTCCAAATAAGACAATACGTGCGCCAGCGCAGGTAAGCTTCGTTTTGCAAAAAGCGCCTATTTAACATTCTAATGCATTTTCCGCCGTTTTCGAACTTTATGCTCAGTAAGCACGTTTTGATTTGATGTTCCAAATTATTATAGAAATGTTTAATGTAAATTTTACATGTTACAGTTGATAGGATTAAATTCGATACTCATCAAAAGGTATAAATCAGGTATGTCAAAGATATTTTGAAAGATTTGAGCATCGCCGGTCTTACAGCACTAACACTACCACACAAATGGATCAGTAGGAGATCTAGTACTAATACATACACTTATAATTATCATTTATTGACGCACGTATTGAATATTTTATAGAACATATGTATAAGTTATGTATAAGTGAAATTGAATTAAGAACACGAGTGTGGACGTGCGTGTATCCGCGCGTAGTCCTAAACAGAAATAAGCAATAATTTAATTATCCTATATTTTACGCCATTAAGCTTATATACATATTTTGAATTTCTTTTGCAGCTGACGAGAAAAATATACATTTTGAACTCCATCATTCAGAGAGAAATCAATTTCAAATTAAATCATGTTTTTAATATAAGAGATTGATCCCAGGTCAAAGGCAAGCCTGCTAAAAATATCTCTTTTTCTTTCATCTCATCCACACAAAAGTTTTTGACATAATTAATCTTGCTTGCATTCTTAATCTCCAGTCTGATTAATAACCATACATAAGGCACTCAAAATAAATAAATTTGCCGCTTATTAAAACACTTAAAGTTTCACAACTAAAACCTATTTTACGCTGAACGATTTAATTGATGCTACACCAATCCGACTCCGATATTTGCCGTAGGAACACTTGTTCATTGTTCTAAATTCTACCTGCATGGTATTTATATAATGCAATATTGAAATGGCGGTTAAAGGCTCACTTGCACTAGTCTGTACGTACATTGTGTATACCCAAGACAGCAATTACGATCACAACTTCAAACTTTAATTTTCGTACTGTCATCATTGGGATAAGCTATATCAGAATTATGCAAAAACATCGGAATGCCGTGTCTGTTGTTATAGGAACTGGCGCTGGTGTTAAGTAATACTAACGCCTAAGTATACTTCGCGCGTCGCAGGCTAAGGCTTTTAGCCAAAGAAAATGTACTAAAACCTTTGTGTCCGTTTTCTTTTAAATCCAAATCTAAAACGTTTGGTGCCTGTGGCAATGTACCTTTAACGCTAGCAGCATTATCTTGCTGTATTGCGAAACTTATTCGTTGACCGAGGAAATTATCAGCTCTGGGGTCACCGGTACTATAAACTAGGCGCCAACTTAACTCTTTAACCAGTGCCTGTGCATTTGAACCCCACGGCCCAAAAGTCTCTACTCCAAAGGGAACAAAATAGAAGTTGGAGGAATGACCCTTGTATTTCACCCGTTTATTATTTTACCAACACTTTTAGAAGTTGTTATTTAAAGTCGTACGCTATAAATACCCTCCCATAAATCTCCAACCTCAGTTGACACCACGTTCCTTTCTCAATCCAGCATAGTGCATGTTTTTGTTCACCACCTCACTCGGTATTCATTTCGCAAAAACACCGAATCAAAATTCTCAGATAGCCCCATCTTTTATTTATGCCCACCGTTTCGGCTAACAGCCGTAATTTTTTCCGGTAAACAATCAGTTTTGTCCAAAAATTCGAATTGAAGAAGACATAAAAAGGTAGGAGACGATTTCTGTTCTTGCCTTACAGCGGGTTATGATCGGAAATTTTCAATTATAGAAAAACTTCTATTGTTTTCACGTTTGTCTGTATCTGGTTGACAAGAGGCATTGTACTATCAGCAAACGACCAGATTTTTTAGTAAAACTGTTTTATGTGTATTGTGTAATGTTTTTATTAAGTTATTTTTTATTACACTTTTATGTAAAATATTATATATCTCTATTTTGTCTGTTTATACTAGGTACTGGTATATAATCTTCGGCAAAACTATTTCCTTGGTAGGCCTCGGCCTGAACCGTAACTGTAGCAACTTACCGACAGTGGTATCGTTTCCGAACGTTTTTATTCAAGTTTGTTGTAGCCCTTTATTTATGAAATATTAGATCGCTCTCAGTATCGCATCTCAAATTTGTTACAGCCTGCTTTGTGAGTATAGGGTTAAAAAATTAAACATTTTGAGTATTTTACTCCACAGACACACAGCTGATTTTGCTGATAGTACTTTATTCATAATTCGTCACCGCTCTCACGGTTCGGTGTTTGCTTTAAATATTGTAAATTCTTGTTTATTTCTTGCTGCCATGTATTGTATAAGGCGTTTGTTTTGACTCGTTTTTGGTAATTTTATATATAGTTATATAAAGTATTTATATAGCATTATTACGCAAAATACCTTCATACACAGTTTCCATATCTAGTCTTGATTTTGTTTGGTTAGGTATGAAAAGTACCACTTATTCTGATAGTGCGACATGCATAACATGTAGCAACTACTTCTCATGGCAAAGTAAAAGTAGATTAGAAAGGATTGCATTTTGATACTTCTTACGGGGCTGTCTATATTATAATCTATTTCCGCCAGAGAAGATCCATTTCCTTTTTTAATTTTACTACAAAATAAGAGAGAAAATTGCAAACGCACTTCCGGTAGCAAAGAGTTCGCTCTGTTCGATCTTCTTTATGCTCTTTTCTCTTTATACAGAGTAAAGAAAATTATATCTTTATTCGGAGAAAAGTTAATTTGGAAGTATATTTTGAAAATACTTATAAGTATAATAATTAATGCATGCAATTAAATTTTACAAAAATATACACAAATAATTTTAATACCAAAACTGTATATTGCCAGCAATAAAAAACCTTACCTCTTCCGTGGGAGTTCGTTAGCTACCAATTAACTGATGAGGATATGCTCCGAAATCAATTATAATTTCATAAATAGTTTTTATCCAATCTGATCTGCAGCTAAACGACAATTTCTTGCAAGATAAAAATCTCATAACAACAATATGTTTAATACATTGGTAATAATATTGATCGATGCGGCTACTAACTTGACTGATCTTATTGAAAATCGTTTGAGACTGATAAGTGTCATTAGCTGAGGGAGAGCCATCATTACCGCAATCTACGATCTTTAGAAAACCTTTTTATGTCGGTAAGTGACATAAATAACTAACGTAAAAACCTTTCCTTAACTCTTTTATCTGCCTCAGCTATCACAATTTAATAAACGTCTCACCAAATATGAAGCCATAATAAAATTGCTAGGATTTCATCAAAATGCCAATCGACCGATCATATTACAATGGAATCGGTTACGGTATCTCGATGAAAATGACTTCCATGTTTACACACCGCTTACATTGCACCGTCATCTCTATTCGCTTTACAGGACTATAGTCTTTACAACCTAGGTATTGGATATAGAATTGCATGCATCATTAAATAGATGAGAGATAAATATGAGATGATCACTGCAGCCACCGGTTTACCAGCAAGAAACACCGTGGAATATTGCCGTGTGCGCTAATGATGTGCGTTTCTGCGCTTTAATTGCGTTCAAACAGACGAACATATCATCGAAAACGATCTGGAACGCCTTTATCCAAAGAGGATAAGGTCTAAAATAAATATTTGCGAAGATAGTGTTAAGAATGTTGAATGGAGCTGGTCGCATTGTCGATATGAAAAATGTATGACGTTCCATCGTGAAGTAAAAAGCATCCATATCGCTGTCTTTGATTGGTGTTCAGTTCTGTATTATATTACACTAAGAAACTCTTTGATGAGTAGTTCAGATCGTTTTATGACAGGTATTCGTGTAATAAACTTACGAGAATACTTGCTGTTTTTGCACGGATAGTTAGCAAAATGTTAGACATTTTCAATTCGAATCGTGTGCGCATAGGTGGGTGGCAAAGGATACGCAAAGCAATTTAAGCACAGATTTTTCTTCGAACTTAATGGCGGTGGGGGGCGATATGTTTGGGTTTTTATTGTCGATGTATTACGCCGAGATATGGCCTTATTGTTTGGCTAATCGATAATTTCGTGTGCAATCTGGACAAAACATTAATTATTGTAACAGACAAAACACTTTAATTGAGACATCATACACTACTGTTTGTTATGCAGTTATCTCTTCATTCTAAATTTTATCTTCATTGTAACTTGTTGTTATTGAACTTGACACAAATTTGTAAAAGTGAAAATGGAATCTGTGTAGATACTATATATATTAGGCGAGGATAATCTTATAACTTACTAGCGGCCGACCCAGTTTCGCAAGAGTGAACATTAATTTTTTAAACATTTTTTGTAGATATCAATATTTTCTTTATTATTATGGATCATTTATTTTTTCTAACAACTACAGTTTACGCAGTGCAGGCGATGAAAGATAAATATCTCTCACCATGCCATCATCATCGCATAAAATTATAGGTATTTTTAACACCTTGGGTTTTTCTTTCACCACCAACATTTTTCTTGTCATGAAATAGCTTATTAATCAGTGATAGTGTAGCATTCCAACGATGAACGAATTTTTAAAATCGGTCCACAACTTTTTAAGCCCATTCGTTACAAACATACTGACATACAAATATTTCCTCTTTATAATATTAGTATAGATATTGTACTGTACAGGAAACGTAGGCTGTATAAAATTTGTACTGTTAGCACGGTGATTCGCTATGCCGGTTACAAAAGAGGGTTTTTCACTCAGAGTTGAGATATAGAGATAAGAATGTCTCCCGTATGTTAAAAATATATTGTATTTACATACAGAAGTACATACTCAAGACTGTTTGTCCATAGAGACAGCCTGTTTAAGCCATATAACTATATAACGAGTCTGAAGATGCAACTTTAAATAACGAAGCAAGAAGTTATATTTTTAAAATATTAATCCTGCGCAGACAAAGTCGCAAGTATCAGTCCTTATAATTACAATGGATAAAACTCAACAGCTTCAATTCATCAGACCGCATTCGTACCGGTAATAAATTATAAAACAATGTCACATAACGATTTCATATCATTACAACTGCCCATTTTCTTATTAAAATGTCCCTAGGGATCTCATTACGAGCCAGTCTTTCAACGCCAGCCTTTAATTTTCACTCCGACAAGGAGTTGTATAGAATTATGTCCATATTAAGCAGATCCTGTTTCATATTGATTTATTATTCTTTAAAATTATGCAGAAATATTTTACGTCAATTTCAAGAGCGATTAGTTACGGATTGTTGGAAATGTTAGGGATGACTACACATTGGCACGTGCTGTTTCGTACAACATTTGAAAAAGGTTTTATACTATTTCCATAAAACCGTGTGTTTTGTATGGATAGAAGTTTTTTTATTCTTTGACGATTAAGTTCTTACCTAACAACGATTTTAAAATATTGTCAAAGGATTTGGATACTTCGGCTGGTCATTATTCAACTCCTAGCATTATCCTATTATCAGGTGAGCTACCAACCCGTTTACCCCCTGTTCTTAAAAAAAATCCCGAATAAAAAGTGGAGCCGCATAACTTTTTCCACTTACCGCTATCTTCAGCAAGTCTTTGCACCTGGGTGTTGGTAAGACCTTACACGAAAAAGATCAAGGATTGTGTTTAATAACTTAGATAAAACTATTAAATAACCACACGACCTTAATCACAGCATACTATGTAAGCATTATTTATAATAAAGAGCCGAAAGTGGCCTGTTAGCTTAATAAGGGGTCATTGACAAATTTTACTGGTACCCAGTGATATCTGCCCTGTAATAAAATGCCGACGCAGCCTGACCAATTTATATTGCTTAAACATCCTTAAGTAACTTAAAGTACAGGTGTAAGCCTACTTAGCTGAAACTTTTTCTAAAAATGTATAATAACTAATATATATATTTAAGTATTTAATAAAGGCTAAAAATATGAAATATCTGCGAATATTGTTAATATATTTCTAAGTGTTTTATCTATATATGCCAGTCTTAAAATGTTATACATTATTTGTATTATATATAAGTGAGGACAGCATTGGCTAGAAAAAGCCAAGTATCCATCTACTATATTAACTATGGTATGGCTATATAGTCCGCGTCATCCACGCCACAGTTGTTCCTCCTGGAAACTGTTAACCTGTGAACTTCCAGCCTACCTAAGGACGTGGGGCTAAAGGCGAAATTTCTGTACCTCAAAATAGAATCCAAAGATCGCATAAAACCAAGCTTGTCTGGAAGTTAACTGGTAAATACTAGGGCACAGTGGGTGAAGTTGCTGCTTGTCTGAAAATAAAACGATTAAAGAAACCGAAACAGTAGTAGTAGAAAAATACCATACAAAAAACATAAATTTTCAACGAAGAATGTCATCGTTATTTTTCACGTTACGCGGCTAATCTAAATCAAAATCCTGCCAATAATTTATATCGATAACTCATTGTATGAATATGAATAGAGGCGTACAAAAATTCGTTCATTGTATACAATAAACTTCGGACTTGTTTTTTGTCACTCACATTGTATTGGAGGACATATTTTTATCGGTTTTTGAACTTGAAATTTACGAAAACCGATATATATCTTACGAGATATTACAAAGCGTTATCAAAAGGTTTACTATAATTACATTTTATTAAGTTTTACATGCGAGTCGATGCTTGGCGTGGTATACATTTATTTTTATGTTAACGTACACGGTAATACAGGTTAAAAGCACAAAAATAACAATAATTGTTCATGACAATTACAGTGCACATAAATGTTACATTTCCACTCCTATTTCTCATTTTTTGTAAGTTTTACAGTCATTGCGCTATCGTAATTCAGTCCATGACATTTAAAGTATTTTTTTTATAAAAACAACACACGACCCAATATCCATACAGTAGGACTGTGTCTGTAAAAGTGTCTTTACTACTGAACTACATAATAATGCTATCATACTGAGGAATTCTAACGGATACTTGGAAAACCTTGAGATACTGTTAAGTATTTAACAATGTCGGAAGAAAGTTGTGCTAATTCTAATGTTCTAGTAGAAAATCTCTCTGTTATCCGTAACTAGCACTGCACAACTAGCACAACTGTCGCGAAATCACCTTTCCTACCAAAAAATGAGGAAATCATCATTTTTCCTTGATTTCTTTCTTTCTTTACCTTAGTTGGTAGAAGGTAGTAGATCCTCAGAAGGAAACACCCACAGAGCTAATTGAATTTTGGTATCGGGTTCGTAGCAATATATCCAGCTTTCATCACCTGTGGCGATGTCAAATACAACATTTGGGTCACCGCCGTTAAAATTATCTCACATTTGGCGATACCAGTCGTTGTGGAGGTGTTTCTGGTCGTCGCTTAAAGTATGGGGAAATCATCTATAAAAATTCATCATCACAAATCAAATTACAAATAAATGCAATATGTTACCATTATGCATTAGGTTACCAAGGAGTTCTAAAATTGAAATTTAAGAAAAAAGTTTTCATAAGCAATATTTCTAATGGTCTAAGCGTCGCATAGCCAGCAACCGCTTTCCTTGTCTGACAAATGACGTTACGCGCTAACTCTCTTTCACTCTACCTTAAATATTTATCATTTTTAACCGCCAGCAACCCTTATTTGCGGCCAGATTTAATAAGGCAGCCTTATATGAAAATTAATAGAAAAAAAAATAGCTTCAATTTGACATATAAAATAATAAATATCCGTTATAAACGTATAAATTTATCGAAATCATACCTGTTTACACTTGGCTGCAAAGAGGTGCGTCCAGGTGCGCAATGGCAACCGTGATTTTTTAGAATCTTCATATTAATTACCGTGATGTAGACGTTATTTTATTTAAAAATGAAATGAACGAAATTTTTTACCAAAAATCAATTAAAAATAATGGCTGCCAAATTTTGATAGGCAACCTAGTGAATATACATATATTCTCCTAATTATAAATAAACATAAAAATTTGGTTTTAAACAAAAACTCGATGAACGCACCAATCCTGCAGCGGGATCTCGTACTATAACTCACCAGTTCTGAACATTTTCAGTACCCACTTATATGAGGTTATTCACTGTAAAATCATATCATATTTCCACGAAGCAGGTGTCGAGTTATATCTGACTTAACTATTAAAGCCTACTTAACTATTGATAACGATAAACCAATAAACGTTTCCCATCACAATAATTCAGAGCCCTCAACCTGTCTTCAAGCACCCCTCGAACTTCGACCACCCATGGGAATTTATTGTTACGTACCCTTTACACTTTCCGCCGTAGTTAAGTAGATATATTACGTACTGTATTCACTTATTCAACTACATATATCTGTTATCATTCAAACAGGTATATCAAAAAACAATTAATACAATTTGATATGTAGGAATTTTAATATCGAATTCTATCAACAAAATATATCTAGTAATCTGCAGTTAAAATAACTTCGATTTTGGTTTCATGCTAAGGTACTGACGAAAACAAGATAGCAATATTAATTATTATTTTGCCAGACCTTATAAAAATGTGTACCCAAGATACAATTCGACCCCAATGAATAGGAACCCTAATACTAACCCTCAAACGCTCTGCACCCAGAGATAACACTACTATCACCGGGGATTACACAAAGTTAATTTGGTCGCGTGGCAGCTTTGACCCTAATCCATTTTTTGTAAGAGCTTGTCAATCAAACCATAGAGTGGAAGATGTGAATTCTATATTAGACTGTTAAATTCATTTAAGTGATATAATCTGCGATTTGTTTTGGGGATGAAGGTTTAATATTATTAATACTAGCGCGACTTTAGTTTGCATTTTGGGATAAAATAAAAATAATGCCAGCAAATGTGTTTCTATTACCTAATTTCTTTTATTATCAATCCTTAGTTCGAACACTCTAATCCCAGCCATGGGCTAATGGTTTTTAATTATATTTACGCAATTATTACTTGCTGGTATGGGATAAAATGAGGAAAACTTTTATAAATGCGACTTGTCGACATGTGAAAAGCACCTATAATAGAACTATCAAGAGAAGTTATAGATGATACAAATGAACATAGGCCATAAGATGGAATATCCATTATCCTTTGGACTAACAACACATTTCCCGGTGGCGTTGATCCGACGATGTGGTGCAGGTAGCCGAATATGCACTCGGCAAGCCCAAGAACGGGAACTTCGGAAGTAGTGGGAGAAAACCTATGCCCACCTATTAGTATTCTACATGTCCTAACTATACTGAAAAACTAGAGTTAAGAATTTGTATTATAATTATTTATTTGTAACATTAGACATTGGCTTTATAATGGATAATAAACGTTCTCTTGCAAAAAGAGGTTGTACCATTTTATCAATTATTTAGACCAGTGGTGGTAAAACTTTTTTAATGGCGAGTCACAAAGTTAAAGAAATTCTGGAAGAGGGCTAGAATTATAAAAATAAATGCATTGTGTGTTAAAGCTTTCAAGTATAACACAACAAGTAGAATCTACGTTTTCTTCATCGTTTTTCATCTATCGATGGATCCTCGGCGGGCCAGATTAAACACTTTCGCGGGCTTGAGTTTGTCCGCAAGTCGTACTTTTCCCATCACTGATTTAGGTCTGTTTCACAATGTCCCGATAAGTTCCAAATAAGCTAATTATTACTTATTGGTAGGATACACAATATTTTTGCGTTTCATGACTGTCAGATAGCGCTATTTGTCATGAAATGCGAAGTATCTTATTCCGAACTTTTATCTTTCGCATTATTTCTGTGTTACATAGTTATTTGCTACTTTATCCATACATTGTGAAACAGGCCCTTAGACTAATGTTTTTATAAACAAATGAAAATAAAACATTTAAAAATAATACCAAACAAAGATTAGCTCCAACTAATAACATAGAATAGATGTTTTAAATATGAACAGTAAGATATTTCGTTCATTATCAAATAAGTTAAGCAATAAAATGAAAATAGAAACATGTAAACCAGTGTCGAGCCATTCACATTTAAATGTTGCTCCCCTAGCCACCCTTCTAGTGTATAGTGAAACACTTGATTACACGCACATTTGGGGAGCCAATAAACAGATTATTATACAATTTGGGACAATAGACTTGTTATCGCATCTGTGTATATTACAGAAAAATACATTATCGTTTTTTTTAATACAGATACGAAGAACGACTTCATGTAAGTATGAGCTTAGTACTATTGGGATTTACTTGTTAGTGCCGTATAGTAAGCAACCTAATGTTTAGTATATAATTATTATGAACTGATGTCTATATTAATATAGCATAATATAATAACTAACCTTAAAATGTAATAACTAAAATATATTACTAAGAGAGTCCCTATAGGCAAGGCTCCGAAGTTACTGACAGTGTTCCCTCTTTGAATAGCTAGACGAATTCTTTGTCCGAGGTAGCTGCCAGCTCTTCGGTCTCCAATGATGTTGACTAACCTTTTTGATATTTTCCTAAAAAGCCTTATAGCGGGCATGCAATTAAGAAAACGTTTCTAGCTTCTTCCAATCCAGCAATGTCAAAAAAAATATATATATTACTAATATATATTATATTGATTATATATATTATATTATATTGATTAGATGTAGGCAAAATAAGTCTTATAAATGTTGATTTGGTATTCTTAACAACCAAAACACTGCATTTGTTCTCTTCCGTCTCTAACAGTTGTATAACGCGGTGATAAAAAGGGATATATAAGTTACTTTCTCACTTATGACATACTTTATAATCTACATCTAAGACTTTAATATGGAGTCAAATATTAAAACCATTCGTATCGATTACTATTGTTATGTATTTACTTTCAAGCAAAGCGGTTAATCAGTAAATTCAAGTATCATTTTGATTTTGGGGTCGAAGAGACCAGTTGGTATAACAAGTGTTGAACGCGATGAACGGTCATAAATAACCAAATAATTGGGACGTATGGGGTCAAAATATTGCGGTTTGGGACCCTACGTGTTACAATTATGGCGCCATAATATGGATAAGTCACAAGAATGAAGAAACTTACGAATTTTAGTCAGTTTTATAGTTAGTTTTTGGTTTATAGCAAAAACGACGTTTAATTAAAATAAGGGCAATTGTTATTCTATTGCATTATTACTTGCTGTAATGAATACAAATTCAAGTTATTTACAGTGTTTTGCAGCAAGTAGGTAATCGAATGTTCGTTCCTTTTAATAATTACATTTTAAGGTTAGTAATTATATTTTGAATTTGAATTTTGAATAACAAAAATACATAATTGCAGTCGTTAGGCCCATTTGGATACTAGACCTGTTGTTCAAATGCATTTTTATTTATTTTTTAAATATCTCATATAATCGTGTATTGGTACATTATATTATGTACCATAAATATATTAATAATGGATTTTTATTAAGAACACGGACACTTTCAATGCCAGAGGACTCGCGAGTTGCCATCCCTTAAATATATATCTTCTTATCCTTACAATTCTTTCCACTAATGGGATAATGCGTAAATAACAACATTTTGATGACGCGAGCGTTGTGTAAACATCTAATAGGGTGGCATATGGTATGTTACTTCAAGTTTATGGTTAATATAATAATACTTTGGATAAGGCAATATAACCGCGGTGTTGATGCATAAAATATATATCTTATAAGAAGTTTTCTTTTATTTATTTTCATTTCAAATGTATGGTGAATTTAAACTTAATGCACTAAATGTGAATGAGGTATTACTATTAATTACACAAGGTATATTAATCTGCTCTTTGTTAATTTATTTAAAAAATTATAAAGTTTTGGTCCATCATGGACTAATATATTCCATATGTATAATTGTATATACATAGGTTGACTGATAACCTAAGAAACATTTAGACGAAACAAACCAACTTCATTCATTTGTAAATTCATCCCAAAATCTTATACGTTCATCGTTGTAACTAATAGTTACCGGTACTTAAAGAAGTATTAGTAGCGCCTGAAAGCAGACTACATGCATTTTGATCAGCCTGCGACTCTATCTTCGAAGAATTTATAATAAAACATATCTGTATAACAATTTATGTCTGTATTCATATTGAATAAAATAACTTAGTAACAGAATTAACAACGCTTGGACTAATATTTTCTAACCAATAAATATTTTTTTAACTCTGGAGGAGTCATGATATCTCAAATCAAAGGTGTGTCCATTTTATCTCGGGCGATGACAACTTTATCATAAAAACTATAAATTATGAACAAACAACCGTTTAACTAAATTAAGATGGAACAAAAAGTTGACAGTAGCGATCCAGCTGTGATTGGAATTTCTTTAAGGAAATGGTGTTTGACTTGAATAAAACCAATTTTAAGCCTTTTATTTTGGTCCTGCTTCTGTTCTTTCTAAGCTCTTTCTATATTACCATTGAAAAAGTTAAATGTAAGATTATGTATGGCAATGGTTTAGTATATACTACTATAAAAAGCTATTGCAATATAGCCGCACATAGTTGTGATTAGAATTGCTAACTATATCTCAACAGGCGTTCAATTAAATCTATAATTTATAGTTTTCAAATTTCAATGACATACTTAATTTCTTTGTACTTAGATTTTTTATCAAATTAATATCGTAGACAAAATCTTAATATTGGCTACTAGGCCACCCTCAACGTTAGAAAAAAACATGAGTTATTCCGACCCCCGGGAGCCATCAACGTCACAAGAGAATTGTCACAGAGTTTCAGCAAGGGTCACGATTATGTTTGCTTTTGCTCATACAATATACTTAAAATGCAAATCTCACCCTTATTCTTGTTCCATAAAGCATCATATTTCCTTAAATAGACATATGCGCTTTAACACGATTATGGTCACAAAATTTCAGCGGGGGGTATTTTACGGGGTTCCGCTGATAAATATTTTAAGCTAATTTGATCTTTATTACATTATCCGAGAGCTAATAATTCTTTACGGACATTTTGTTTGATGTTTAATCTTTTAGCAATCATCACGTCTTTGTTATGGTAATGTCAAACTATTGGTGGTCTGCTACTTAATGTTTTTGCGTTTTTATAACTCAATTAAGCGATCTAAAACAGCTGTTTTATTAGTTTTTGGTTATCTTTTGAGTTAGGTTTGTATTTTTTTTAAGTAAAAAATATTCATCATGACATATTTCTCTCTGGCTATTAAAAGATCGTTAGGCAAGTTAATACTGCAGAGTTAGACATTATGTAGGACAAATTTCTGCCTACCCAGATTTTTTCTAAATCTCTTATTGCAATCGCCTATGTAATTATTATTTAATCCATAGTTAACATAGTTTTGGACGTAATGAAAGGTTATCGGGTGTGATAGATAGCACCTATTTTATACTATAGGTTGGAACCTAAGGCCTCCGCGAGTAATAATGTACAAGATGTCGAGCTTTCTGGCCGTTGGGAGCATCAACGTTTGCATAGTACTGACGAAGTATGTTCCAACTCCGCTCCGTGTTCACAGATTTGAGATTAGCGTTTATGGCTGTACGTCCTTATCCCGATCATATTTATTGTGTATATAAATGTGTAGCATCATAGCAATAGTGATTGATATGCAGCCCATAGCGCAGGAGATATCTACATACTGGCCAAATAGGTATATCACCGTAGATGTGTAGAATTTAACCCCAACAAGACATCTTGTTGGTGTTGTCTTAACGAAAGTCGCGCAAATAGACGTTTGCTTCAGACTCTTCTTTTCAAATACTGGGTTTTGATATATCTGCACTGAGATGGATTTTCTTGCAAACACAATTACAATTCCTTCTTTCATTCCAGCAAGTATCCAAGTACCATGGGCGTATCCTTGCCACCGAGATTTACTTCCTAAATCACAAATATACCTGAATTTTAAAATCTCATCGACATTTCTGTTATCACAAAGGCGATCGCCCATCGGCGCCTTTTAATTTTCTGCCCCATTAGACTGCATCCGATACGTTTGACATTTTTTGCGGTACTTTGAGATAACTTTTTTAACATACCACGATGACCAATTTAATTAGAGGTATTTTTAACAATACTGATTAATCGGAACTTAGAAACGTAATATTATATGTGATACTGTTACGCCTTGTATATTTTTTGAGGCATTACTATCGTGGCAGGTTTTATATATATATATGTATGAGCTGGGCAATTTCTGTGAGGCCGTTAAATAGACTTTCAAGATTGACTTACATAAGTAAATACGTATAAACACGACAAGTATATTAAAAAAAAATTGTTTTATTTATTACTTTGACCAGGAAATATCTTCCATTGTTGCAGAACACACATTTCGTTAGCATGGCACAATTATGGTTTAAACCAAATCACTATTATGTTATTTAAAGCATAAAAATGCCAAAAAAATATTATGATGTATTTACTTAAAAAAAACCTGATTTTACAAAAAATATTTAAGTCAAAAACCTCCTACGTTAAATGTTAGTGACACTATTATGTATCTATTGTAACTTTCGTCAAATTGCTCATAGCAGATCTCAGTTGGGAAAACATCACATTTTTCTGTGAATGTAGAGGCCTAATAAAACTTTAGTCACACGATGATGCTATGCCACAATCGTTTCACCTGTACCTGTGATAGATTCTCATCACTTTTAAGTCGAAGTTGACATTTCAAAACCCACAGAAGCGCATTCCAAAAATGTTCAATTCCCTCGTGTTTTGATTAGTTTAGATTTTATCTGACAAGTATGTGATCCGTGAAAATGTATGTATGTCTATCGAATATTTTGATCAACGAATATTTAAATATTTTTAAAAGGGGATACATTTTTTGGCTTAAATAACCTTTCGGCCCGCCTTTGATCCAATTATGTCAAGTATAAAAATTGCCTTGAATTCTTCTTGGATATTTGAAATTAGAATTTTAGTTCCTCGATTATGTCAGCGACGACGACGTATTTTATTCAGAATATAGTACCTACTTTATCTGGTCATAAAAAACAAATAAGCGAGATATAAAATATACTTAATGTTAGTTAATCTAATATTTGCATTATTTTTTGTGACAATTCCGTTTTACTTTTATTAACATATTAAGAGTCGATATAACAAAAGTACAAACTTATTATTAATGTGAAGCGCCTTTTAACTATTAAAGGCAATATTGCTTTCATGCTTTATTCGTACGAACATAATATAAAAAAAAATTGTCTGTTCGTCAGTTCATAAATCAGAGTTGAAACGGCAGAAACAATTTTAGGTAAAAAACCCTTATAGAAAATGATAAAACAATACGCAGCTTAAGGGAAACAAATATCTGTCACTGACACAAAACGTAAAACAAAACTAAAATGTTCTAAAATTGTGATAAAAGTACCTCTATCAATATATTAATCATTGAGATTGTTAGACCGCTAACAATTTTGTTTAGATAAAGTTCCAAATGAAATGTATCATGTGTCATTGTTTCTTTTTTTATATGTAAGGAGTTAGATAAGCTTTTGACAATTGATAGAATTGTTTAAAAAGCGACTAAGGAGGCTGATGTTCCAAATTTATCTTGGCAGAACCATAGATAAGACATTCCTATTCAACAAATAGCGGCTTTTATTTTTTTTAAGGTTTAGGTTTTATATAGTCTAAATAATAATAAAATTGTTGACGTTTATTATTGTATGATATTATTAAATTAGGGATTGTGACCTTGAACTTGTGTCATTTAAAGGTGCTTGAACTTGAGGTTTTTATGACCTCAAGTTCACCTACGACCTGAAAATTTTCTTAGAAAAAAAAATAGTTCGTGAAACGGACTAATATATGTGGATAAACAGCCGGGGAAACCGTGCTACCTCTAACTTGTAGATTTTTACAGAATATTTTCGGATAAGTGGCGCGCCGTGTATCCCACAGCACCGTCAAATATTGTTGGCTTTAAAATATCTTTAACTTAGGCTAGGAGAATAAATTATTTGAAACGTAAAATTAATCATTTCCGTCACCGTGGCATAATTATTAATGTACGTATAACACGAAGCGAAAGGTTAAACAACAAAGGTTTTTTAACAGTTTTATAACTATTGAATACGAAATATATACAACAATAAAACGTATAATATCAACAAAAACATATAAATTATTACAAATTGATTTATTTGTTTGACCTACAGGTGAATTCTATTAATGGCTGTTTATTCCTTGTTAGCAGCCCTCACCCAAAAACAACCCCAATCTATTTGATTAACAGATGCGATAACAGTTTATATATGTTATTGATATTTCGATAATATCTCTACTCTAATTAAGATGTTCTTATTAGGATGAAATTATCTTTAAATTGAAAGACATTTCTATAAGTTAAAACGCGTAATTTTTCAATAATTTGACCGGAAATTTTAATATTGTCACCTTTTCCGACGCTTGCAGGCTAAAATTGTCTTTGGTACACGATTCGATTATTATTTTCGATTACTGTAAAGTAAATTATCAATTAATTTTGCATTTGTATCAGTTAACTGATCTTTAAACAAGTTTTATTGTTTAAGAGCAAAAGCTAGTGTATCTTGATTAAGATTAAAAACGCAATTCAACCGAGAAACTAATCATAGTTTACTGTGGATTAGGGTAAATGTATGCGATGAAAAGAATGTTTCTAGGTGTAATGATGTTGAACTTCTACTATGGTCTGAAAATCTATTATTGCGTCATCGGCAGACAATGTTGTAGCAGTACTGAGCATTAAACACCACAAGGAAGTACTAGTAATTCGATAATTATAGTTTATATTAAATGTGTGATGTAAGTATGTAAATAGTAGGAAGTGTGTTAGCGGGCTATAGTAACGTCTAACGACACATTTTAAGGCGGTTTACTTGCAAGCGATTTTGCGACCGGATTTACATTGAACCGTCAATGTTAATTTTAAATGCTCTCAATTACAAACCGAATGAAGTGTAAAAAGTAAATGTAGTGTTTGTCTTAATGGAGAAATGGATCGTGTCACGTGTTTGTGATTAAACAAGAGATTCTGACCAATCAAACCAAATGAGCCTTCGTTCTGTCTTTCACTTTACATTCTAGCACTTTGTTGGAATGAGTCCCGAACTATATAAAACTAATTTCTTCGTCGTAGTTATTTTCACGTCACCAAAAACACTATTATTGATTATGATTTTAAAAATAGAACCTTCAAAGTATGACATAATTGAATACAGCTGTAGCGACACCTACATTCTACGGCTGCAGTATTCGCATTTAAAAAAAAAACATTTCAACTTCGAAGAAGCGACGTAGTAGTCGTGTTGGTTCGTGAGTAATCTATAACATATAATATTAACGGTACTTGGCGATCTCTTCCACATATTACGAGTACATTACGTCATAGACACATGGAAGTATACTAACAAGAATCTGCGGACTCATCGAGAAATTTTATGAGCTTTATTTCGAGTGGTTTAATGTATAATCTGACTATACCAATAAAAGCTAAAAAGACCTAATTTTTATATAGAATATTGCTTTCTCTACTTATCGAATAGTATAAATTGAACCTTTTTAGTAGAGTTTGATGGATGAAAACGCTAACCACATGGGAGGGTCCACAGGGAAAAAGAAAGAGAGGTATACCTGTGGCTAGCTGAAGACGAAAAAACAGCTGGTCCCAACTGGATCCAAGTAGCCCAATCGAGAGAGAACTGGCTGTCTTTGTAGGTGGCCTTCACCTTATAGAGGAGTTTTTACAGAAGAATAATAGTTTAAAAGTAGGAAAAACTAACACAACTAAATTTAGAATACAAATTTAATTAGTAACAAAACTGACACTAGTATGTAAGTAAACTTAATTAATCTAACTTCTTGTTCTGCTGTAAGAAATAAAAGGCTTTTTTATTTTTTATTAGTAGATTTAGGCTATCCGCCTATAATTTAAGAAAAAATATTGTTCATTTAGGTCAAGCCTAGGATAGGTTACATGCCTGTGTCCATTATTAAGAAAGAGGTAAGCAACGCCAATAAAATGTGTTTAATGGATATTGCAGAAACAATGTTATACTTTCAAACGTCGTTAAACAAGTGTGATTTTGTAATTATTTCAACACTCCTTCATACCGTTACAAAATATATGGTTTTACGCATTTAAGAAAAATACAAGGTTCTACGTGCGTTAATAATTGCACTTGCGTACTCAAATGTAGCTGGCTATATTCTGAATTTAAATGAATATTTTTTCTCATTGCATATCACTTTTGAAAAGTCTTTAAAGAGGCTTGTTTTAGATTTGAAAATGCCGAACGTTGTAATAAAGAGACTTTGTAATTCGATTTTCCGATTTATTGATTTCATCAGACAATAATCAAACCCAAAGTTAACCCAGTAATGTGCGCATAGTGTCGATAAATATTAATCGTATTATGAAATTTCATAGTTATGTGTGATTAGTTGACGTTGAGGCCATGTGGAGTTTCGGAACCACTGTTCTGGTTCAAATGCTAATGAATAAAATAGGAGTTGTTAATTTTACTATATTGTTAACATCCCCATCCACCCATCCTTAGGCGAACAGCCAACCTCTATCATTCAACTGCAAAACGCACTATAAGCTGAGGTCATGATATATGTTAAATCGGGTTAGACGTAGAGATATCTACAACTGGTATTTTTGATGTTGCACACACAGCTGCAACGGTGACCTTTAAGGTGTTACTCAAATGCATCTATTGCCTAAACAGCCTCATTATCTGTGGTTGTTAAATCAAATGCAATATATGTTTTTTATTATAGCCCACTCAAAGTATTCAAAATACCTAACATATGTAGTGTGGACTCAGTTCCCGCACTTTGGTTGGCCATTTGGTCAATTGTGCGTAACCGTGCAATTACGCAATACTTCCAGAAGCTAAGAAGTTTGTTGGGCACGTCGCAGGCTGCACGAAGCGACCATCACTGCTCCGAGTATTTCTATTCGTTGGGAAGCCACAGATACGCATTCCAGGACTACGAGAGTGACTGATTCCCCTGACAGGTACTGTCTGTTGCGCCAAGGACGAAGATATGTTTATTGACAGTGGCCCGATACTTTCCCTATTAGTACCTAATACAACATAAGTAAAAAATCTATTTCATCAAATATCAGTGTAATTATTCTTTATTTAAATCATCGTATTCAAACTTTTAACGGAATGAGACAAAAATCGAGTTTAAATTTATTATCGTTTTCGTTTCATTTAGTATTCTATTCATAGAACTAGGTGCACCAAATCTCTCTTATCAACGACGATGTCATTTTAAGTAGCTGTTAAGTAGATACCGTAGGCGGATAATGTATGAAAATTTACATTTTTATTACATTACAAAAATCATATAGAATTTTAGTACCAAATTTGATATACGTTATTTCTATATTTTCTATTAATTTGGTATCGTATATAGAGATCGCTATCTTTAGAAAATATAATGGAGGATGTGTTCAATTTTTTTACATTACATTACGGATGTCGCGCTCGCCTCCTTGTAACAGTTTCAGATTGAATTAATTGCAACATCTTACAAATGCAAATGTATGTTATATTTATAACACGTTACACATAATTGTATGTCGGAATCAGTAAATGGTTTTAGCCAATACCTTGGCTAAAATGTTTTGAAATCATTACGAACTGGTGCATCGCGAGATAAGGCATTGTAAGACTACGGCCCACTGAGGCTAGCTATTATATGTTTAATATAGTTTACAAATAGTTTTATATTTGATTAAAACCGAATCTTTGTACAGATAAAAATATAGTATAAACTTCCCATTCACAAAGATTTTTTATTCCTGCGACAAATACCTGCTGTTGCGATTCATCGGAGGCAGAATACGAAACTTCAGCCGTATCGCTTCGACGTCCGTTATTCCACTCAGCGTTTTTGAGGCAGTTTTTGCCACGCTCCATGAGTATGTGGAGCCAGCTTCCCACTAAAATATTTCCGAACCAATTTGATTTAGTGTCCTTCAAGACAGGATCGTACCAATTACTGAAAGTTCCTGCAACGCTCTCACATGCCCTCTGCCATTGAGTGTCCATTGATGTCGGTATTACTGAACTTTAGGTGAGCCTCCAGCGCGATTACCACTTTTTACAGCAAAAAAATCTGTATGTATGGTGTGACGCGAATTATTATCCTATACCTCCTAGATGAGGCAGAGCCTCACGATCGCTGTTTATGGTTAGCCACACACTTGCTTGAAGAATTAATTGATATTGATACACGAGAGATCACTCCAGCCACATTTCTTTTGTCCAGTCTGGTCTAGTACCGTAGACGTGGTCGGGCTGCCTTCAAACTACCAGTACCTAGCCTTTCGTGTCTGATCTATATTTACTTGTGACGTGAGTTTTTCTCTGTATTTCCCTGGAGTTGTTTTTTTAGAAAGGAATAGGTGAGAAGACGTCTAGATTCCGTCGCAGGCACTCGTTAACAAAACCCTGGATTGGCGTAGTGATGTGTGGTATATTGAACAATTTTCGAATATAATTCCTACGTCGCAAATTGCATGCTAAATCTTAGTTAAAATTATTCTGTCATGTTCTGTGCGAAACCACTTTGCATGAGATGTATTACAAAATGGCTGTTAGTTTATGCAATACATTCCTTACTTTCAAATGTGTTTGAGTTTAGAATAATATATCGTATAATAGCGGCTAAAATAGGCTATTCGATAACAATCATTTCAAATTCATTTCCATGTAATCAATTGTAATAATTCTGTAAAAACATTGCAAATGTTACTTATATTATATGGAACATTATTTAAGTAGTGAATCGTTCATTCTTAATAGTTTTTATTGTATTTGTGAAATATCTTTAGCGCAGGTATAGCTGATACGTATTTACAGTGGTCGTCTTGCCATATAAAAGTAACTTAAAAATGGAAAGGTATGTAAAATTATAATTTTAAAAAATCTACAAAGTTTCACTTCACGTTTTAGAAATATTAATATGTATAGAGAAATTAAATTAAAGCAACATATTTTTCATTTTTTATTATCAGCCTCAACATAGTATTTGTAGACTACAAACACATAAAACAAAGCATAAACAATTAATAACAGATCATTCTTTTCACACACAAGTTGAATACATTTTTATCAAACTCATCAAATTAATTTTTATTTTGCAAAACATTAATGTTTGAAGAATAAAAATTATTTGACTCTAAATACTACGAATACTAAATGATCACAATTCGACTTAGCCTATAAGGTACTGGAGTGAGACCTATTAGTATTTCAATCAATGCCAGCCGTGGTGCTGATGCTCTTCTTGAACCTTTAAATGCACGGGAACGTGTTGCTTTACTGGGTAAGGGACTTCCTTTACCAATGGGACAGGTACTTCCTTGTAAACTGGGTATGGTTTGTCGATGGGCACTTTAACTTCGTAAGGAACATGCTTCTCAACGGTGTAAGGGAATTTCTTGTAAACGTCGTAAGGTTTTGGTACTGGCACCTTGATTGGTACTGGGTAAGGTTTCTCAACTTCAACCTTGTAAGGTCTGTCAACTGGGACCTTAACTTCGTATGGGACTGGTTTGTGGACGGTCACTGGGTATGGTTTCTCAACTGGCACTGGGTATGGTTTGGGAACGTAGACGTGGTAGGGTTTGTCCACGGGGACCTTGACTTCATAGGGCACTTTCTTAACTACTTCATAGGGTTGGGGTACCTTCACTTCATATTTGACGGGGACTGGGACTTTCTTTTCAACAGTGTAGGGTTGGGGTACGGGTACTTTAACTTCGTAGGGGACCTTCTTGATAACTTCGTAGGGTTGGGGTACTTGTATCTTAACTTCATAAGGCTTGTCGACATGTACTTTAACTTCGTAAGGCACTTTCTTCTCTACTGTGTAAGGCTCTGGTACGTAGACTGGGTACTTGACGTACTCCTTGACAGTGACTGGAACTTTCTTCTCAACTGTGTAGGGCTGGGGGTAGGGTACTTTGACCTCATAAGGGACTTTCTTCTCCACTGTGTATGGGACGTGTTTTTCTACGGTGTAGGGTACGGGGACCTTTTTGATGACTTCTACGTGCTTTACATGATGGTGTTCGGTCTGAATGGGTTTCCAAGAGTCGGAGCCGCCTCCAAACTCGGCATGGCCTCCATCGTAGTGACCTTCGAAGTTTCCGCCGCCAAAGCCGTGACTATCGCTGTAGCCACCATAACCTCCATGTCCACCATCACCAATTTGATAACCACCCCCATATGAACCAGTGTCGTAGATGCCACGCTTGTCCTGTTTTTTCTCATCGGTGGCTACCGATTTGGTGTCCTTCTCCTCACTGGCAAGGGCCACCACGGCCAGGGATGCAACGAATACAACCTGTGAACATGACAAATTCCTTAATACAATAGGATGAAAGCTTTCTTGAACTAATTTTAAAATGATATAATTTTTTACACGAACAGAATCATTAAAATTTATTTTCTTCAATTCAATTTCAAGATAATAAGGTGCAGCCATTATAAATAAGTGCTTCAGTTCCGAAAGCATATATTGCAAAGTTAAAAAGCGAAGTAATGCAAACTTGTATTGCGAGTCAACTTTTACTTTTATCGAAACATGAAGACGTAAACATTGAACTAATAGTAAATTCTAAACGACAAGTCTTGGATCGTTACCGGATTATATCTTGCTATAAATCAATGTTGCTTTCTATTTCATTGAAATCCGCTGTTTCGCTTTAAATGTAAGCACAGTATGTTTATGTAAGGAAAGTAAAGAAAATTCTATTGAAAAAACGAACGGTTGCTAACTCTACCAACATGGTTCGGTACGGCTATTATTGAAGAGAAAAAATACTGTCGAGAAATTACAACAGATTAAAAATATAAAACTAAAACCGATCATGAACAGCATCCATAGATATTCAATTATTTTTTCATTGCAAAAGTTAGTATAGATGTAACAATATAGGCCATGTTTAATTTATATATGATATTGAAATCGGAAGTATAACAATACACAATAAGTTGTAATTAGATAGATAAGATCAACACGGCTGCCCACCGCGTCGTATGAAATAGTTGCATAATTTGCCTATTAAGGTCATAATAGATTGTCTAATTTATCCAGATTAACTGCATTTATTTGGCACTAATATTACTATTAAGAATAAAAATATAATCATAATTACGTATATAGAATGGTACTATTATGAAATTATAACGAAATTTGTTTAAAATCCTATATTTTTTCTTGAATCAACACTAAAAGTGAAAGTAATTTTTTTTTTAATCGTAGTTATGAAATAATAATTTTATGATAAAGTGTTCAATGTATAAATGAGAAATTTGGACATCATCGATTCTCATTAAAATATTTTCCATATTAATCATTTTGTAATTGGCTTTAAATTACAGTTATGTTTTTGAATTATACTAAAAAGATATAAACTGAGGGCCAGCTCATTCTAAGGTATTCTAAAATAAAATCTAAGAGTAACATTTACGAACAAATGGTTTTAATGTAGAGCAAGATATAAAAGACAATGTGATTGTGTTAAACTTAAAACAAAAAATATAAATACACAATTATCATTCATTTAATAACATCAATCAAATTCTTCTCACAATAGAATTAGGCTTTGTTTTTATCGCAATGGACTTTCTACGATTTCTATTATAGGTAATAAATGTACTTGTTTGCTAAAGTAAATGAAAAGGTTTAAATACTACATTCTTTAAACTTATCCAATTATAAGGGATGCGAAGCGCCGTTTTAATAAACAATGTGAAAGATATCGTTATAGAAAAGTTCTTCTTTGAGTTTTCAAGTAAATTTAATCAAATATAATTTAAAATCTTATTTAACACTAACACACAATAATTTAACTATAACAAGTACTTCCGACATACTGAATACATACTGTAATCAAAAGTTTAGTTACGTCAAGATAAAAGAAAGTGAAGTAGATGTGATCACGCGTGCGCCAAGAAAAAAACATTAAAGGCCAGTAACCAGTAAAAGTTTTGCGCGGGAAAACGTGAAAAACAAGATAAAGCTATATCATCTATAGTTGTAAGCACAGATAATGTCGCATTTGAGACTGTTTTATATTAATTATAGGCTTGCAATTGGTTTTCTTTAGATGATTTTCCATAATAAAATATTTATTTCTAAACGTAACAACCACTAGTTAGATATTTATGTACAACTTAAAGGTTATTTAATGTCTATGTTATTTCATACCACTAATCAATATTACATAGTTATTTAATTATTATTACGTTATGGTTAGAGTCATTAACTACAAATCACTAATCCAGCCGTCACACATCATAACATTTACATCCCACTATTACGTCGGGTTTTTTTAATTTTTATTATGTTACTTGTAGCTAATTTATAGTCTTGAAAAGCATTTTAGTAAATTAATTATGTACCTACTATCAATGTAGAATAAACTAAGACATATTTTGAACTTAATGCTACATAGTTTCGAGAGTAGCCAAAAATAGGCGAAAAATAGGCTAAAGCAAACAGCAGAATCTACCTAGAAAGCTCTATGCATTGCTAATGGAAAACTAGAATACAGTTTCTAGGGAAAAATTATATCTTGTATAATAGACGTCATAGAGGCTAGACTTATTGCGGCCTTAAAACATATATATGTATTAAAAGGAAACAAGTATTAACTGTTTTATACATTTTACGATTTTTTTAATTGAATCCTAACATCACACACATCTTTAATGGTTTGATTTCGGCTTGTTATGTTTATAAAAAGAACCTAGAAGTTTAATAAATTACTGCGGTAAATTAAACAGTTGGTCTAAATTAACATAACAGTTTGCTTTAATAAGTTAAATTGATTGTCTTGAAATTTTGCATTTTATTAGTTTGGAAGTCGGGTGGATAAGTATTAAAATTGTGACAATTGTACACTATAATATCCCCCCCTACAACATACATTCCTATCAAATTTCACATACTATGTATTTAAAAAGCTTTTTAACTATTACATATGCCATTGTTAGATATTTATATAATAACGAAACTTCATGGTAAGGGCATGAAAGTGAAAAGAAAATTACATACAACATGCAGCATAAGGAAATCAGCTATTTCTGACCTGTTATTAAGTAAATCGCTTTGTAATAGCTCAATAGACCGTGGGAAAATGGCATAATTTAAAGGGAATTTATTTTTTGAACGTCTCTATTTACTTATGTTGCTATTTAATACGTTCTCTATAGTGGAGAATGTTGATAAGCGTGGTAATCAGAAAAATCGGATATTTTTTTTTAATTTTTAGACTTTTTCAATTTACGTAAGTTATTAAGCGTATGTTTTGATGGATTTTTAATTATTTAAATATACTTGTGTTTCGAAAGTACTAAAGCGAAAATATATTTCTTTAAAGTTTTTAGATAAATTAATTATTATTTTTATTAAATTTGTATTATTTATTTAAATAGTAAGTTTTAAAGAGAATAATCATGAATTATTTTTAATAAATATTACTATTATTGCCCAAAATTTCCCTATATTCGATACAATAAAACCTTTGATCCTCAAGGACCATAGACAATCCAATCCCGTTCGAAATTCAAAATCACTTCACACACTGCACTGGACTCACCGTAAATTTCATGTTGTCGTCTTCGTCGACGAAGACCGGTTGGTGCTTGTAACTTCAACTGGCCACACTTTATACTGTCCCTCCCACTTCGGCATAGAAGGGTGAACGCTTAGGCTCGATTTATGTATTAATTGTTAAACTATTTGTAAATTAGAGCGATCTTTTGTTCGATTTTCAAATGTAGATATGATAAACGTAATAAGTTTTTGTAATTAATTTCTGTTTACTTATCGTTAAACAAGCCTAGCTATTTTTAGTAACAGTAGATTTTATAATAGACGTTTTTTATTATTGTATGTTTTAACATACAGATTTGATGAAAATGTGCAATCTTTTGAATAATCCAGAACAATACTTGCAAATCATAGGAATCAAATCATAGGACCTCAAATTATAGGAAGGAATCAAATTATGGCATAAGATTTAAAACACTGTACAGGAAATCCCTAACAAAACCAGTTTTCAGAACTATCGAAATGCTTAGAACGTATTTGGCTGTTATTTTGTGTATATGTTTTGAGAACAAAACGTCATAGGTATTTAGAAAATATAATTAGGAAATGTAACAAGTGTTTTTTTAAAGATTATATAACAAAAGATTAGACTATTACAATCATAATTTTAAATAAAGAATGATGTAACTTTAATACTGATTAAGAAAATAGAGCATAGAATTAACTTTTTTAAATTTTGATTGAATCAATAATATAAGTGAATCTTACAAATTATTTATTACTATAGTAACTCCTGTGAGTGAACGATAGGCTATTAGTGATATACATTGAGTATAGAAAAGAGACTTTGCGCTAAGTCTGGCTTTCGTTCGTCAAAATTGTCTTGGATTTGACATACCGATGTTTGCCCTAAGTCGCGTTTCTAAATATCACGCGGTAAACAAAGCATAGCAATTTCTACCACAGATTAAATAGACCCCATAAGAACCTCGTTCCTTACCAAGCTTAGGTCTATAGCATTGATGTTGTGTTACATTAAGTGATCAAATTTTAATCTATGAATCTAATCCGTTGTCAATGCCATTGTAAAAAAAATATGGTAAAACATGGGTCACATGTTCCTCTTACTGCATTTAGAAACTATGGGAAACCGAATTAAATTAATCTTTTTTTCACTTTCATTAAAAACATACGCAAAGATTACATAACAACAAATTATCAGATAGGTGTTACTTAAATTTACGCCTAGTTGGAGCGGCAGATATTTAAGTTAGTTCCGTACAGGAAAAATGGTAATTTTTTGTTTCTATCTCTTGTCAACTTTTTCCCATAAAGTTGATGTTACAGTCGTTCATTGAGAGTTAAGTGATTTATTAGGACGATGTTTACAAGAGGTCCAAATACAAAATTATTTGCGCATTATTTTCCCAGTATTCCTTATCAATATTGCAATTTTGAAAAACGGGATTCATTACACTGATTGGTTTCCAACTCTAAGCTACATTAAACTTTGAACTTATTAAAATCGATTTCTAAGTTTAGTTTTCAGTTTTTAATTATAATATGTACTCATAAGAGTATCTATAAACTTTTTCACAAATAATTTCTATCATTTTTTAGATCTTATTGACTTGTAATTTCTTACTAATGGAATAAATTCCATTTGACAGTGGGGTTTGCTAGGTAAAATGGTTTTTATAGTATCGTAGAGAGAATTTAAAATTTTAAGCGTTTAGTTTATTCATATGTATTCAAGAGGAATAAACATTACTCAATTTTGGTCGGTGTCTATAATGTATATTTCGAAAAGAATCTTGTACCTCATTATTTAAAAAAATAAAAGAAAAAAAAGGATCAACATATTTATACCAAGCAACCCTAAAAAATAAACTTGCGATCAATGTAATTTTAATATATTTTTTGGTACAAAAATTGGCGAATATTCTTGCTCTAAATAATTGTGAGGCAATTAAGATGAGTTAAATAACAGTACAGTGTTTAATTGTGAAGCGTTATGTACACACTTAAAATTACTTTATTGTACATATGTTAATTTTAAATTATTTTAAAGGAAACATGCAAATGTGTGAAGAAATATTTACTATGTAGTAAAGTAAATTGAATGTAAAATTTATTAAAATATTATTTATAGAGTTATAGAATTACTAAAGTGGTTCTTCATTTATGATGCCTCAGATTTCATCCCTAACTTTCATCACTTTTATTTCATAGACCAGTAGGCGATCAGGCTTCTATCTGACTGTCGTTTTTTGATTTGAGATATATTAGCTTCCTTTAGCGTTCGAGTGAGTGATAGATGTACATTTTGAAAAAAAGTCAAGCTGGAAATCGAACCTAAGGGAGTGTTCAAGGATTACGTCACGGAATTTTTGGAGATTCTTGAATGAATTTAAGGTAAAAAACTACAACATTTTGTATATTTTAGAGATAAGTGTTGTTATAAGTGACAATTACGAGATTAGACGAAGTAAATAAACGTTATTATGTAATCTCAATGGTGCGTTAGAGCAATTTTATTCATTTAGATAACACAATATACAATAATAGGTAACCTTAAAATTTAATTATTAAAAAATATTATTAAAAGTAGTCCCTTTAGGCAAGGTTCCGAAGATACTGGCAGCGTTCCCCCTTTGAATAGCCAGACTAATTCTTTGTCCAAGGTAGCTGCCAGCTCTTCGTTCTCCTGTGATGTCGACTAACCTTTTTGATAATTCCCTAAAAAGCCTTAACGCGCTAGGACCCCACGGACCAAGGGTCTCGACACCGAATGGGACAAAATCATATTCAGTGCCTAGACCCCTGTATTTACAGGCTTTAGCTTTTTCAGCCGCATCACAAGCCGCACCAGCTCTGTTGTTGGTTCCATGAAGATTGGAAGGGGCCAGTGTGTCTGAACAGGTGGCATCCCATACCAAAACCCGACCCATCCTCCATGGAATCAAACTCATACCGTCCGGTCTCTTGCCATCGTCTCTAGCAATTCCAGTCGGCTCAAGTAGACTTGGCACGTTGACGGTGGCAAGGGACCGACGTATTATATCGTTGAGTGCGGCATGTCTCAAGAAGCGGCCAGCACTTTTTTGACATGATAGTCCGTGATGGTTTAAATTTAAATTTAAATTCTTCGTTGCGTTGTCATGACAACGTGGTATCATTTGTGATGTAAGGTATAATTTCGAATTTGGTGCTAATGGACTTAAATACGAATATAAATCGATGTAAAAAAAGTATTAAAACGTAAATAGAATCCGCAGACATACAATTATAGATAGATATTCTTCTTCTTCGTCGTCTTGTAGCACCTACACCTCTGTGTACATCTGTGACAGCATCTATTCTAAACAATAAATGAATTAAAACTTTTTGAAATTAAACTGTTTTTTAAATAAAATCAAATAAATGTAGTTTAACGCATTCGTTTTAAGCGCCTTATGTAAAATTTTAAGCACAAAATATACGTTTGTAGCATCGAGTCGATCGAGTGTTACCTACACTCGATTGATTGAGTAGGAAACTTCACGGATAGAATTATTTGCCATAGGCAGTACTATTACTACAAAAATATAGATAAAACTATCTTTTATTAACCTATGAAATGTTTGTACGCATCTATTAAGTCTTTAATACAATATTTAACGACAAATTTTAAAGCAAGGATGTACGAGAGGATCTCCGACACTTTTTGATTGGTATTGAAATTGTTATATGTAAGTAATATTTATCTATTATCATTACACACATTAATTATTACAACTATTTATTTAGAACGATGCTTTACAGTAAACGATTGCCGCAAGTCTAGTATCGCAAGTCAAAGCATGCCGCGCCTGAAAAATGATAATGTTTGTCTTTTCTTTCTGTATTTTCTTAATTTCGTGAACCAAGCGTAAATAAATAGATGAATTGAACGTATTGGATATTATTAAAGTTTAGACCTTGGGCGATTGAGACATGATGTGTCAGATTACAGTAGACATGACAGAGAATGTGGACATGTCTAGATTCGGTTACGACACGCCAGAATACATTTCTCAGATCTTAAAATCTATACAATAAAACCGTGTTAGGGTTGTAAAACTATAATATAGCGTTAAATAATCTGGTACAATACATATCTTTTGTGCCGGATTAATTGAAGTTTCCGTGGAATGAACTGCGTTTCGTCTCCACAAACAACTAAGTGTACGTTGAAATATTGTATTCACTGTATAATATATAATACTGATATTATAAAAATCATCAAATGACTCAAAAATATTAAATATTTTCTACTAATTCACGCGTATGCGCTTATTTATCCCAGCAAAGCATTTCAATATATTTTTGCAGACCTTATATTCTTGAACTCTGAAGTTACATCCATACCGTAACATATTGCTTATTTGATACAGTAACGCGATCTTGTGACGCTGTGGTCCAATCTTTGTAATTAATATTTCCAGTGCCACATTCTTATTTGTCAATCTAAACGAAAGATATCACACTTCTTACAAGCTTAAACAACTAGATCTTTTAATTAAAGTTTTTGAAGGGTTTTTAAAGGTTTATGTATTTCAAAAAACCCAATGTAACATATTTTTAATTACGGTAAAAAACAAATTTAGGCGTTGCCTCATTAACTTTCATTTGAAAATAAAAGCTCATTTACGATACTCTTTTGTCGTGTTCACTTCCGCGGTAATACACGTAATACATTGCCAATAATACTTATACGATCTTACACAAGTGAAATACTTAATAACTAAAGTATGGTGACAGAAAAAACTAAGCAAAGTTTGCAATTACTTTGCTTTATAAAGCAATGGATCTAAGCGATTATATGAAGTTTGCGTTAGAGGCCTAGGCGTAAACCAATACATTTTTTCTACGTTCATCGGATCCGTCGAAAATCAGCGCTGAGGTATTTGACAAACGTCAGGCCTACTTGCCTGTATTGAAACATATGCTGACGTATTTCTGGAAGACCCATCGAAGATGTTGCACAACTCCTGACGTATTTAGACAAAGTAAGACAAAGTTGTATTTCCAATCCTACTTATAAAGTTGCTTTTAAACAAAAAAGAATACCTGAATTTTTTTGTATAGATTCAATCAAATTTTGTAGCGAACGAATAATGTGTTAAAGCCGTTTTTGTATCGTGGTAAGGCGTTTTCGGATTAATTTTGTAATAAGGGACTTCTAATGTATCTCTAGATATAATAAAAATATTACCCATGACACATGTACATGTGGTACATGGCAAATAATGGAACAGGCGTTCAACAACAAAATAGGCGTCGGGACGTGACGATCCCATCGCCCACTGGTGAAATAACCTGTGGCAGAGGTTATTTCATTAGCGCAATCAGTCAACCCCTTCCTAGTGGGAGTGCCATACTGTTGCCTTCGGGCTTCAGCCAAATGGGCAGGCACGACCGGGGCAATGGGTTCGCCTTATTGTACTCGCGTTTCGTCCGGTGAGAGAGATTCCCGGAGCCCATCCCCCCCATCCCTCTTCCCCCCCTCCCCCTAAAAAAAAAAATGAAGGTGCAGAAAAAAAAGAATCTACCCCAGGGGGGTACCACACGCGCCCGCGGTGGAGAATCCCCCTCTGGGCGTCAGTCACCGGGGCACTCTGCACCCGGTGGTGGACGCACAGGCTGCCCTTCGTATTCTGGGGGGGGGGGGGGGCAATTCTGCGTTCTATAAAAATAATTGTCCTCGGGGCAAACGGAAGAACTTACCGAAGGCAACCCCTTCCACGCTCACAGTAGACTTCACCAATGTTAGGGGGCTCAATTCTAATCTAAACGCGGTTCACTTTCACCTTGAAACTGCGAAGCCGGCCTTATTCTTCCTTACTGAGACTCAGATATCCTCCCCGGCTGATACTTCTTACCTCACCTACCCGGGGTACAAATTGGAACATTCATTTGTGCCGCGGGCGGGAGTTTGCGTGTACGTCAGAGAGGATATCTGTTCTCGTCGCCTTGGGACGCTTGAAGGAAGGGACCTATCTAACCTTTGGCTCCGCGTAGACTGCGATGACCATCCGCGATTCTATGCGTGCCTGTATAGGTCCCATAGCGGAAATGATGAAACTGACCGACTCATCGAGCACATCCAAATGGCTACAGATTCCCTGCTCGAAAGGGTTCCTACCGCTGAAATCGTGATACTTGGCGATTTTAACGCCCACCATGCCGATTGGCTCGGCTCTGAAACCACCGATCACCCGGGAAGATCCTTTTACGATTTTGCTTTAGCCTACGACCTGACACAAATGGTCCCTGCGATTACGCGAATACCAGATGTGGTTGGTCATAAACCCTCTTTGTTGGACCTTCTGCTGACTTCGCATCCGGAGAACTATGAAGTCTCTGTTGACCCGCCATTGAGTTCATCGGATCATTGTGTGGTCCGGAGTACTGTGCCATCTACGCACCCTTCGCAGCCCCGCTTTTTGGGTTGTCGTCGTATTTGGCACTATAAGTCAGCAGATTGGGACGGGATGCGGTCTTTCTTTGCGTCCTACCTATATTATTATATGCGATTGGATCTCCAGCTTTCTGGCCGATCGGAGCATCAAGGTCGTCATTGACGGAGCATGTTCCGACCTTAAACCCGTGAACGCTGGGGTCCCACAAGGCTGTGTTTTATCCCCGACCCTGTTTCTTCTGCATATCAATGATATGTTGCAACTTAGCAACATTCATTGCTATGCGGATGACAGCACTGGGGATACTCTTTACATTGGCCGGGCAGGTATTTCTCGGGCAGATGTCGATGAGTACCGGAACAAACTTGTGTCTGAAGTAGAAACTCTACTACGTGGAGTCTCCGACTGGGGCAGACTAAACCTAGTCCAATTTAACCCCAAGAAGACACAAGTTTGCGCGTTTTCCGCTAAAAAAACACCCTTTGTCGCTACTCCTCTTTTCGAAAACACTCTTCTTAAAGCCGCAGCCAGCATTGGAATACTTGGCGTTGACATATCGAACGACGTTCAGTTTCGGTCACTTGGAGGGAAAGGCTAAATTAGCCTCCAAAAAGCTTGGTGTGCTCAACAAGGCGAGACGGTACTTCACTCCGGGCCACCACTTGCAACTATATAAAGCGCAAATTCGGCCCCACATGGAGTACTGTTCTTACCTCTGGGCGGGGGCTCCCCAGTACCAACTCCTTCCACTTGACCGTGTTCAACGAAGAGCGGTTCGAATCGTCGACGACCAATCTTTCTCCGAGCGGCTTGATCCTTTGGCGTTGCGTAGAGATGTGGGGTCACTCTGCATCTTCTACCGCATTTACCATGGAGAGTGTTCAGAGGAGTTGTTCGGATTAATACCTGCAGCTGAGTTTCATCATCGGACGTCGAGGCAGACTACGAAATTCCACCCGTATCACCTCGACGTCCGCCGTTCCACAACTGCGCAACTTTTCAAGGCAGTTTTTGCCGCGCACCACCACTTTGTGGAACCAGCTGCCCACTGAAGTATTTCCGAACCAATTCGACTTAGGGTCCTTCAAGAAAAGAGCATACAAATTCTTAAAAGGTCGGCAATGCACTCGCGAGCCTTCTAGCATCGAGTGTCCATGGGCGGCGTATCACTTAACATCAGGTGAGCCTCCTGCCCGTTTGCCCCCTATTATATGAAAAAAAAAAACAGTGCAGAGAGCAATGGAGGCATTTGGAGGAGACCTTTGCCAAAAATGGACACACAAATACCTAAAAAGTATCTGAATTAAAAGGCTACTATTATTATTATCATGCAACAATGAAATATGTAATTATATAAAATCTCTACTCACTAAAGTAGGTCGAACATAATACTATTAAATTATAAATTGTGAGTAAAAAAGTCGTTGTATAATATGTAAAGTTGGGCGTGCGTTCGCAAATAAAACAATAGACTGACACACATACCGGATCAAATCTAAGTGTATCGCGGACTATTGTATGGGCCATTCAAATACAGATAGTGCCACTATTGAACTGGTAGCCGGTCAAGCGCTTTAATAATAATAATATTGTATTTAATTAAGACAATCATAGGTCCACATGGTTATTATTGTGTTAGGTACAAACATTATCATCCATGGCTTCACAGCCCTATGTAGGCCTCCTAAAGTATATTTCGCCTTCGCAAAAGATTTAGTGTTTCTGCTTCTAACTACGAACACATATTATTTCGAGGTTCTTGACAAACCCATCCCACCAACGCAGCCTCCATCTACCGCGTTTTCTCGTGCCACCAGGCTGTAAGTTTAGAAAAAATCATGGTGTTCTGTCGTCCTATATTTGGTGCACTTGAGAATCCCAATCCCTTGATACTATTAATGAATTCGACGATATTGGCTTCGTCAACGATGTTATAAAATTCTTTATTGTAGCGAATACCCCAAACACGATCGTCGCAAGCAGGGCCAAAGATTGTTCAACGAAACTTAACTTTAACTTCGAACCTGTAGGAATGCCTACAGGTTCGAAGTTAATTTAATGACGTGGAATAAGTGATACCTTGATGATGTTCCAAAATAAACGTATTTTATTTATTTTATTTTTATTTTTCAATATATTGGCAAAATCTTTTTTCTTACACGCATAATTTTTATCGATTTATTACCCATTTATATTTTCCATGTTCAATTTTAAAGTTACGCTAGTTTCATCCAAACACGTTGAGGTGGTCTCTATAAGGCTGTTGTATGTCGCACGGACTTTAGTCGAACGTACTACATAGATACATAATTAGAGTAGAAAGTAAGGCTTTGTCCGGAACTGTGATGGATCAGTTGATTACCGACTACTTGAATTATTGATGTACACTCTGCACATAACAATTTAGTTATATATTATATCTTATAAATAAACAAATTCCTATAGTATTTAGGAGGAAATTGTGGATTTCATATGAAACGGTCCTATTCACCCATTAGGCATGAGGCAGACTCATTAGAGTTTGTTTCATTCGTATTGTTTTTCTGAAGTCTGAAAACAAAACACAATAGACACGTCACGTCACCCCTAAAAGTGAAGTCAGGACATTATGCTTATATGCATAACAAACTTCAATCAAATTATGTTACGAAAGCTGTGGCCAATGGCCTGGCTTATGGAGCACACGAGTGCGTTTGTTTTACTAACAATTTTTATTTACCCATAGATAATTACTGCGTCACGAAGGCTGTCAAATCAAGAAGTATTGTACAGGTATACGGCATTGTACAGCCAAATGGAATAATATGATGTAATTTTAAGTTCGGTATTGTATGTTTTTAATGTTAATATTATTATTGGGCCGTCGTCGCCTTTAAAGGCTAAGTGAGCTCTTCCTAAGTGAAGTGTAACTTAAGTTAGCAGTAAGACCGCCCGTTTACATCTTATGTCTTCATTTCTTTCATTGTATTATTCTCCGGTTTTGTGTAATTTTGATCTAAAAAATTACACTTACAGCTACACCACCTTCATGAATTTTAAAAATCGTTAAGTCAAATGACGACATGTTCAAAATAGTTCTTTGGAACTTGTAATGTCAGCGTTCAGACACTACCGCTATATTAGTGTAATATTTTGACAGCTACACAGTATCATAATATTTGTTTTATCAAAAATTGCAAAAGACGAGGTCAGCATGAGGAAATGTTGTAATGAGCTCTTACAATTTACAAGAAAAGTTACATTAAAACATTTCGACCATACTTATACTATAAAGATCGTAAAGTTTTTATTTCCTTCTGACAAAAACACCCTACTACGGGCCATATAATCCCTAATACAATTGATTCAGTTTACTAATAAATAGGAAATGGAATACATCGTGCTCTACTTTCACGATTACTCATTATTACGTGGTGCAATGAAATGTTATCTGTTATTGATATAGACTGTGCTAATGTCCGCGTTAGATTTCATTCTTCTATTATCTATGACTCATGACAGAACAAAGTAAGATTTTATTATAATTATAAACACCTATACATTAAACTGTCAAAAAAAGGCGCTTGCTTCATATTTACGTGTTTGTTGCAGTTAATAGATAAGTACCTGGATGACCGAGCCTTGCTCGGGATTTTTTTTTATAAGTTGTGTTTTTTGGAAATTATATTTAAGTACGAATAACATACTAACAAAATGATAAAATATGAATATAGTTATCGAATAAAGATAATTATATTCATAATTAAGTTTTTATTTGATTGACATCTTTAAACGAGCAATTCTATGTTTAAGTTGATAAAACACGAATAAAATTTCATTTTTTTTTATTTATTTATTTTGTCTAGAAATGATTCCTTTGCTAGATCGATTTATCGCCCCCGAAACCCCCCGTATACTAAATTTCAGGACAATCGTTGGAGCCGATTCCGAGATTCCAATTATATATACATGTATACAAGAATTGCTCGTTTAAAGATATAAGATAACTAGGTTAGACAGAGTCTATAAAATATAAAGATTGACCGAAGGCAATTTAGTAAAATTATTTAACTCTCGAGCAGTTCTCTATACGAATAAGCACGACAGGTTTTTAATAATATGCTTAAACCTATTTTACGCTGAACAAATTATGTCCACCAACTACATGTTTCAATTAGAATCAACATTACTATAATGATTTGGTTTAATTTAATGTATTTACCCGTATTCAATATCGCTTAACATTATTCTACATACCGAATTCTTTTTCCTCCATTCCCATTAATATAATCCAATTTCTGAAAAATAAACGAATTGGATTTGGAAAAGAACCGACACAATTTTCGTGCGCTGTCATAACGCCACCGACCTCGTTCGTTAATTGAACTTGTGGGGCCAATATGGCGGCTTTCTTTTTAATTTTTCACTCATCCGCGACTCTGCAGGCTATTGATATTCACTTAGGGCTACCAAAATTTTCTAATAATACATTTACATACATTTCAACAAATTCAATAATTATACCTCTCTAATTACGCTTACGCGTCACAGTTTTCCGTTACGCACCATATTTATCTTATCCCGACCACGGTTCATTAGAAGCCATTAATTAATAACAAAAATATATAATTATGATAAAAATGATAGTAATAGTTCTATTAATGACATTCTGTAGTAATCTTAGTAGTATTAAGGTAAAATGAAATAATTGTATTATTTGTATTCATGTCTATGATAATAAAAGTCATGTAGGTATGTCAAACATTAGCTCATTTAACTTTATTTAACCAATTTCTGTAAAGTTAAAAGCATATAGTAGATCATTTTTCGAAAAATAAGGTCATAAAGAAGTTTCACTTCCTACGAGTGTACACTAGTACACGCACTATTTTTTTTATACCTGCTTATGTTCTTAAAACCTTATGTTCATAACTCTTTAGGTTTACATATAATATATAACGAATCAATATCCCCAATTTCATAGATGTAATCATTAAGTACATACTGTGAGCAGTGTTGGCTGGTTCGACCCCCGGCTGTGCACCAATGGAATTTCTTTCTATGTAACATTTTGCTCGAACGGTGAAGGAAAACATCGTGAAGAAACCGAGATGTCTAAGACCCAAAAAGTCGACGACGTGTGTCAGGCACTGGAGGCTGATCACCTACTTGCTTATTAGATTTAAATGATCATGAAACAGATTCAAAAAAAATCTGAGGCCAAGACCTAAAGAGGTTGTAGCGCCACTGATTTTTTTTTAAAGTACAGACTAAATAAAAAGAATAAAGCAACCCTACTACTCTTTTGTAGCGTTATCACGCTTTTCAGCCCTGTCATCGGTTCAAATTTTTCCCGCCAATACAAAACGCAAACCTGAAATTACGAAAAATATTTCAATTCGTTTAAAAATCGACCTAAAATCTATTAACATTATGGTTACTTTTACTTTGGCGTAACATCATTTATGTGGCGTTTCAATTAACAAGCCTTGTGGTTTTTCAAATCAAATCCAGTTTTGTGGATGACATCGGGAATTTAATATCGGTTGAATAAATAAAATTCGTTTAACTATTATCATATCGCATTCTGATAGCTCTGCAGCTGTGGTTAACAGATACATTATAAAAGGTATTATCTTATTTTATTCACGTTAATATCTACAGGATACCTATTGTATCCGAAAATGTATAAAAATTATTATTTTAATCTGTATTTGTTCCATTGTTCTAAAAGGATATGATGTTATATTATTTATACAGATCACTAAATAGATGTTCAAACTTAGTAAGGGTGCTCCACAGATTAAATAAGGTGGTAGGTGGCGAGAAAGCCCGAGGGTGTGGCTTCAGGGTGACACGGCTTATCGGAGCGGAGCACTCGGCCCGTCTTACAACGGTTTAAGTCAGTAATGCCATGAAATTATTAACTGAGCAAATCTTGCTATTCTTTTGTAATATATTCTTATAAATAATCATATTTGACATAGTATATAAAATTGATTTTCACAGTTTGAAGGACAGCCTTGAAGATGTAATTTTAGGTATTTTGGAACTATTTATATTCAACACATTCACATACGGGTTTTGGTTTTTTAATTTACTCCGTAATATAAGATTCTTTATTCTATAAAATATATCTTTATAGATTAATAGGTTTTCCGTAGGTACCTACATAATAAAGCGATAGCAGATAAAGTGACAGGTGGAAGCTTAGCGGTTAAAGGACGCTTGACGCTTCGCTTTACAGAGTTGGGGATTTACATTAAAGCCTCAAGATGTAGGGTTGCCATCAGATAGATTTTGTCATTTCTTATAAACTTTAGATTATATAATATCTTAATAGTAGTAAACGCTATATACTAAGTAAAGTGCGTCACATTGAAAGACATTAAAATATAACAAACTACTTAATGTTGAATGTTGTAGATACTGCTATTACTTTTCGTATTAATTCAATAGAACACTGAAAAAAGCAGTTGATCAGTTTGTTGATCCTTGTATGACATTTTTAACGCCCTCACCATATTTTCGAGGTTCGTAAAGCCGTAACCTTAATGTTTATTCTTGGTTCTGGGGAATAAAAGAAAGTTGCCATGTCAGGCTAACATGGCGTATGACCCAACGATTCCAAAGTTAAATGTTCAAACATTCGTTTCGCGGTGTGCGATAACCTTTCAGGTAATTGTATTGGTCCATTGTCCTTCGTCGACTGCTGTCCAACATTTTCCAAGACGACATGTTAGTACGTAGTAGTACAATATATACTTGTGAGTACGTCAAATAGAGCATTTGAGTTTCCTATTGAACTTTTCTAACAAATTGCAACAATGGACTGGCCACGCGAAGGCGTTTCTGGTCTTAGAATGTTATGGACATGCTATCTAGTGGCGAACTCCCTAACGCCTATATATACGTGTAATGTTTTATGTACTTGAGTCATATTTAAACCTAGGTTTTCCGACATCTTCCTTGGTTAGGTCATAACACTTATCTTCAAATGACGTGTGAAAGGACGTCCCTGGTACATATCGTCATCTCATTAAAATTTAATTTAATTTTAGTTTATTAAACAGTTACGCTAGATGAGTGTAATAATTACGAGTTTACAAAGGGAAAGTCGTAATAATAATTTCGTGTTAAGTTATTTTGAGGTGTAACAAACTAAAACAAATTAATACAATATACTAAGTAAAAATTTTATTTGACCAGTGTATTGCATTTCTAATGACTAAAATAATAATTATTTCATATGAATTGAATCCGCCGATTAAAATAATTCTGTAATTTGAAGTTATTGAATTAAGTATCCTATCTACGGTGCAAGAATTGAAATCACTTAATTCAGTCTAAAAAAAATATCAAAAAGTGTTTAAAAGTATAGTATTGCGTTCAGCCCTGCTTTTCTCGTTACATAGCCTCCACGGAGTCATCAGATAAGGGCTGGCGCTCAAGTTTAATTGAATTCCCGCAAAGTTTCCGCCACCCCACCCGAGCGCTGATTGGTCCTTCCACCAAAGATATTGTTCCGTATACAGCCACAGAGTATCTATGGAGCATAGGCTATTGAAAACTAAACTCCTTGCTTGATGCTTCAATGACGTTCGATTAAAATGACCGCTATTCATCTCTTACTTCATTTGGATTGAATTTTTTTAAATATTTTAACATAGGAACTGAGCCTTTCCTATGGCAGTTTTTGCCACGCACCGCCATGTGGAACCATCTGCCAACTGAAGTATTTCGAAATTTCACTTAGGGTCCTTCAATAAAAGAGCGTACCAAGTCTTGAAAGGCCGGCAACGTACTCGCGAGCCCTCTGGCAATGTGAGTGACCATGGGCGGCGGTGTTACTTAACATCATGTGAGCCCCCTGCCCGTTTCCTATTACATTATAAAAAACAAGGGATAACGAATTTTCGTAATTTTTGTTTAATTAAGATTCATTCCGAAGCTTCCTGGGCACTTCGCAGGCTTCACGGAGCGACCTCACTGTTCCGAGGATTTCTGTAGGTACGCTGTTTAGCCACAGCCTCGCATTCCAGGACTAAGTGGGTTTCCTCTGCGCTATTAGCGCTCCTTATGAAACTAAGTATGTTGGAGCGGGTACAAAACAAATTTATGTATGTGGCATGTCTTTCTTAGAATGTATGGTATGTACCGATTCTATTTTACTCACTTATATATCCGAACTTATTTATTCTTGGTACTGTGGGCTAAGAGTTACTGAAACTTAGAATCCGCGCTAGCAATGTACATAATAAAATTGGTGGTGAGGTCTGTCTGTGGTCCGCGACTATCCGGCCACTTTTATAGTCGGCGTCTAATCGGCAACTATTCAGCAATGAGCGCCGACTATCCGGCTACTTTTTGTTTGTTCTTATATTCACAATAAATTAATATCATATAGGTTTTACTGTTCCAAATCGATACGTTTTTTTATTTTACAACATTTGATGCATAGTATTTTAACTCTGCTGATCGGCACACTTAATTTATCAACTTTTTGTTGCGCTAATTTTATTTGTTAGTTACGCCCTCAATTTTACACTTTTTAGTAAGTGTTGTGTGCGTATTATGAACTAATTACGATTTCATCCTTATCCTTACGACTGACTATCGTGTACCTTCCTTCGTGTTAAGAATATAGCGAAGAGTACGAAGTCAGAAGGAGTTACGATTTCCGGGTTCTGCCTTTTGTCCCTAACCTAAAAAATTTTTTGGACTGTTTTTCCATGAAAGCGAATACGCTGAATCGCATCCAGAATCGATATCTCTTACCGTTTCAAAGGTAGCTTTTTCTATATCGTATTATTTACCTCCCAATGAGGGTTTTCAAAAAGGTTAAAAATTCCGGAGGACCGACTGTCTAACTACAGTCAGTTTAATTAACTACAATCTTCATTCACGTTTTTATGCTTCAAGAAAGATCGGTTAAGGGTTATGTCATAATAAAACGTATCAATTCGGTGTATAGTTTATTTATTCACATCTGCATTACACTGTTATACATTTTTAGCGATATCACATCGTTTGAGCATCATTAATTTACTTACATTGTATTTTGTTTATCAAAACAACTTGACTTATCTAGTGTTAATTTTTTGTAACACATTTATTTCGCAATAGTAAGAACTCTTAAAGAAAGCTATAATTTTTAATAATTATAGGAAAAATAAAACATGTCTATATATATATTTAGCCACGAACCACTGTCAGATTATTATAGTATTATAGTTGTACCTACATGGGTATTTTTCAAATTAGATAAGTTGAGCGCTAGAAGTGCATATGCATAAGATATACAATTACTTAAACAAAGAGAATGGAAATAAAACAAAGCAATTAAAACATACGTAGAAAATGAAAAGGCACAATAAAAAAGGAGACATGAAGAAGCATGCACATTAATAACGATAATTTCAGTTAGATCGGTTAGTACCTACCGAATTTAGGGATGTGGACAGGTAATGCGTGTACAGTGGATAATTATAATTTAAATAAGCTTTTTCTGGGTAACTTAAGACATATTTTGAAGTTAATTAAAAAAATCTTAGAATCTAGTGAAGAGGTATAACAATAACCATTATTACCAAACACGTGGATTTCACAAATTACTACAAATTATTTATAAGCGTTGCCAATGAATTTCAACTTTATGGTAGTGATATTAAGAATTTAGGTTTAGAATGCACAAGGTTTTCTGACGACATGGAATTAGTTCCAGCTAAAAACTAGAGCGGATGTAGAAGATGCGTAACATTAGTAAAATGTTTTTTTACAATCAGTAATTGTAAATGCCTTTCGTTAGATGTCCCTCATATGGGATGTTTTAGTTAATTTAACAATCTGGTAAAATAAAATGTAAATAAAATAAAAAGGTGACAGGTATACAGTCGTTGCTCGCGCAAAGTCAATGTTCCTATAATCAAAGTTTGTGCCGTGATGCCAACTTCTATAGAATGTTTCCCTTAGAACCAACTATCCCTGAATATCGATTAAAGATATCTAAAGTGTTTCTTGTATACTGGGTTTGAGAGGTAATTTTAAATATGCAACAAAAATCCATTCAAGTAATACAACATTTGGATCGAAAATTATTATCTTTTTGATATTGCTGTAATAGCCAAGCCTTTATTTTATTGATTTGGTTCCAGGCTTCACCCGCAGTTTTGGAAAAAATTATATCTTTTTCTATAACTTACGCTAAGCTCTCTCGCTAAAAACTAAATTTGGGGGAAAAATTCCATGTTGGCGTCACTGAATTTCTGCCCTAGTGATGCCAATACAAAGACTTTTTCCTAAGTTTAGGTAGTAAGTTTTATTGACAGATGTTCTAACGTGGCTTCACCGTAAATTAAATATTGTAGATTAAAATTTTATGGTAAATACCACATATACACACCGACAAAACTACCGTAAACGTACCCAATACGTTTAAACTGATGATTTTTAAAACTGTAATTTTCCTCGAACTTTTGTTTTTAATTTTAGCTACAACTGTTTTAAATTTACTTTTTACCTTTATTTTAAGAATTCCTAATATAAATCATCATCAAATTAAGTTTGTCATAGTTTTATACAAACAGGACAAATAACTTTTTGAAGTGAAACTTCTTGATCGGCGTTGGAACAAAAATTATTTTTCGGTTACGTGGTATTTTTTGCTTGTCCCTACCACGGTTGGTTCGAAGAGATTCGAAGTCATTAATTACAAGAATATATACTAACGATAACAAAAAAAAAACATCTACTTAGTAATCTTAGTAGTAATAAAGTAAAATGAAATAATTGTATTATTTGTATTCATGTCTATGATAATAAAAGCCTGTTGTTAAACTTTATTTAACCAATTTCTGTAAAGTTGCATATTATAGTAGATAATTTTACGAAAAATAAGGTCACAAAGAAGTTTCACTTCTTAGTTCTTACGTGTGTACTCTAGTACACGCACACATTTTTATAAGCTTCAACGTTTATTTTTAGTTATATTGTTGTTTTTATAGAAGACAAGTATATTATTTTTTAAGATATTTGTCATAATATGGGGAAATATTTTTTTAGAGTTGGTTACACAAAGGCGGCAATCCAAATTCTAATTCCTAACAATTGATTAAATATTACAATATATAATATAAGAATTGATTGTCGAGTGTCAACAAGTGTCTACTCGTTAGAATTTATCTAATTTTATTAACGTGTCACATTTAAAGGTCTTATTTCTAAAACAATGGCAGAGAGAAACAAAAGACAAAATGTGCCGGTAAAACGAAACAGAACTTTGGTATGTCGATAGAACTTGGGACTGTTTTCAATTATTATTATATATTATTGATTATAGCATATAAATATAAAGAGGAACTCTTTACTGGAGGTGACTCTCTAGTTTTTACTTTATCTTATAAATAAGCAAATGAATTCAAAACCCTTGAAAACACTTGATACCATTATCAAATAAATTCGATGTATTAAACTTAAGAAGCCTATGTTGATAGAGTGTAACGTTGGGGAATGTACGATGATTTAATAAGTGTTTAATAATTTAATTTATGTACCAAGAAAAAGTATTAATAACTGTATTTTTTACTCATAACCACAAATCTCAAAATGGCTGTGTGTAATTTCAGGCTGTTCCCTTGCTTATAACATCTTTATTATCTCTTGGAGTATCATACTATGTTTATTACTTGATAAATACTCCACCTGAAATGCCTAAAGTGAATCTAGAAGCTTATTGGGGTCCATATCCTATGAAATCAAATCTTGATAAGACTATCAGGAGCTATTCTGTTGACTTTTCAGAGGTGGTAAGTGATAATTATTATATTATATCATCATCATCATCACATAGATCTTGTGTGCATGAAATAGGTCAACAACTTCTTGTATAAACATTCTGTTAAATAGGTTTATCATAATTTCTACACCAAAAGCTTTAGGATTTGGTATATAAATGTAGCAATTTACATAATTATGTTTAAAGAAAAAACTGACTAGCTAGTAAATTGCACAAAACTTTATAAAATGGAATTGGAGCTATAATTATACATTCTTTTTACACTGTTAGAATTTAGCAAAATTACAATACATACAACCTTTTTAACAAATAATTTAACAACTTACAGATGGTGAATGAGTTGCAAAACCTCCTTCTACATAGAAGACCATTCCAACCACCTCTAGAAGATACAGGTTTTACATATGGTTTCAATTCCAATTTTCTTACACGAGTTCTAGACTATTGGCAAAATAAATACAATTTTGCAGATAGGCAAAATTTCTTAAACAAATATGATCAATATGTTACTAATATCCAGGGACTTGATATACATTTTGTACATGTGAGGCCAAATGTAGGACTTGATGTTGATGTAAGTTCTTTAATATTAATTGTTCTGAAAAGAAAATTTTTTGCTATTTCTAATACAGACTTTTGATCTTGAAAATGATATAGTTTTGTTTAATGAATGTAATGTATTTTCTTAGTAAATTACAATTATTTAATTATAATTATATTGAATTTAATTATAAAATTTTAATAATAGTACTTAAACTTTATTCATATTTTTAGTGATTTTCTTTTTACTTCATCTGCAGATAGTTCCTCTATTACTTCTACATGGCTGGCCCGGCTCCTTTAGAGAGTTCTATGAACTCATACCAGAGTTGGCTTATAAACCAGGAAATGATTTTGCAGTGGAACTTATAATACCTAGTTTACCTGGTTTTGGATTTTCACAGGTTTTGATTCATTCTTTTTTATTAATTAGGATATCTAGCTTTCTACCAGTTGTTCATATGAACAAAGAGCTTAAACTTGATGTCTGTTTAACTTAGTGTTGGATTCAAATTATTTCTTTTTTATTTTATTAATGTTCTTGTTAACAATTTTGCTTGCAACTTGTGATTCGGAAATTAAGTTAATAATTATTTATTTATTAACACTTTGTTGCATTACATAAAAGGTTAAAAAAATAATATGTATTAAACATAATTTAATGAAAAGCAACTGGCGGCCTTATCGCTTTAGAGCGATTTCTTCCAGACAACCACTTAATTAACTTTTTTTTTAATTTAGTGTTTTTTCTAAATGACTGAAACAATCAATTAATATTTTCTGTATTTGAGGAGCATTTTTTTGACGATTTGACCATTTCTTAGCTAATCATGAAAATAAATTTTTGCTCACATAATACTCTAAAACTGGATTGATTAATATTGTTTTGTTGTAATGTTTTTTTATAATTTATTACAAGTAGGCATACTTTGGCCGGGTTATATTATTAAGTGTTTTTTTATATAATTTTTTTTTACTATTGTCTACAGGCCCCTGCTCGACCAGGAATGGGTCCATTAGAAATGGCTGTAGTTATGCGAAATTTGATGGAACACATTGGGCATGAAAAATACTATATACAGGGTGGTGATTTTGGTCATGGAATTGGTTCAATAATGGCAACCCTGTTTCCTGATAAAGTCTTGGGTTTCCATACTAATATGCCGGTTGTCGGACATCCTATGGGGACTATTTATACACTTTTAGGTAAGATTGTATTAGCAGTTAATAAACTATATAAAGTTACTTATTGTTTTAATTCTCATATTAGAGAAAACATGTGACTAATTATGTATGATTTTTATATATTATGAAAATATATTTCCTAACCTCCAAGTACAAAAACAATAATTGTTAATAATATTTTTTCAGGTTCAATTTTCCCAAGTTTAATAGTGGAACCGGAAATACAAGACCGGATCTACCCTCTCACTAAACAGATATCGTTTTTATTAGAAGAAACTGGTTATATGCATCTGCATGCAACCAAACCGGATACAATAGGTGAGACAAAGTTTTTCTGATCATAGAACTTCACTGTAAAGAGTTGTCTATCTCAGACATGCCAGTTATATACAACATTACATTATTTCAGTCTGCTCACATGGGCAAAAATTTATAAGATAGAAAATTCATTAAAGTTTTGAATATGCCCAAAATATTTACATTTTGAATTATATGTTCTGATAAATTTGTTAAAAAAAATAAAACCTTGTTATTTATTTTAAAAAAAAGATTTTTTCCAGTACCATACAATACAGCAATTACGGTCAGTGTAGTGGTCGTCAGTGAAGACATTTGTTCACCTTTTAAACCGCCAAAACATTTTTTATTTCAGGCATAGCCCTAACAGACTCTCCAGCGGGTTTGGCAGCTTATATTCTAGAGAAATTCTCGACATGGGCAGACCCTAATAATAGAAAAGCAAGTGATGGAAACCTTTTGTCAAACTATATGTTAACACATCTACTGGATAATGTGATGGTATATTGGGCTAGTAATTCTATCACGACGTCAATACGACTGTATGCAGAGGCCTTTAGTAAGAAACAATTAGCATATGGGATGGATATGTAAGTATTTGTCCTACCCACACTTTCAATAGACGCTCTACACTTTTTTTTTAAATTTCAGTTCTATATTTTACCTCAATTTTATTTTTAAATTTTATCAAAGACTATGACTAAATTTATACTAACGCAGTTTGGGTTAGTAAAGGTGAAAAATAGTAGTGATATGCTTATAGAATCTTTGACAGTCATTCTATAACTACCAATATTTTGAATTTAGAATATGGTGAGAATGTAAAATATAAGGAATAAGGCGAGTTACGTATAAATGTGATTTGTAAGTGAAGCGGATGTTCTACTTGTGTATGAGTAAACTAGACGTACTGTTGACCAATCACAATCGTCGACATGCTGTCATTTTTACCTTTTTCTCTGACGTTTTGTAAATAACATCAGCGCAGTGTTGGCCTAGTGGCTTCAGCGTGCGACTCTCATACCTGAGGTCGCAGGTTCGATCCCAGGCTGTGTACCAATGGACTTTCTATGTGTGCATTTAACATTTGCTCGAACGGTGAAGGAAAACATCGTGAGGAAACCGACATGTCTTGACCCAAAAAGTCGACGACGTGTGTCAGGCACTAGAGGCTGATCACCTACTTGCCTATTAGATTTAAAAAATGATTATGAAACAGATTAGGAATTCTGAGGCCAAGACCTAAAGTGGTTGTAGCGCCACTGATTTTTTTTGTAAATAACATTAATGAATGTCAATTGATCCTTAATATTGGCAGGTGTTTTATATACTACAAAAATTATTTAATTTAACGATATTATTTATAATTAAATATATTACGGTATTTTCAGGATACCAACAAGCACTCCAACTTGGGGTATAAAATTTAAGCACGAAATTTTCACTCAACCCGATATAGTTCTAAAGCTGAAATATAAGAACTACTTACATACAACAATAGTGGACGGAGGAGGTCATTTCGCCGCGTTTGAGTCGCCTAAAATCCTGGCCAAAGATGTGTTGCAAGCTATTATTACTTTTAGGGAATTCTGGGGTGTTAGGTACGTATTTTTTATATACTTAAATGGTAATATTTTTTAGAATGTGGCAAACGGGCAGAAGGCTCACCAGATGTTATTGATACCATCGTATCATCATATCATCCGCCCAGGGATACACACATTGCTAAAAGGCTCGCTAGTGCATTGCAGGCTTTATAAGATTTGGTACGCTCTCTTCATAAGGTACCATAAGTCCTTATTGGTTCGGAGATACTTCAGTGGCCAGCTGGTTCCATATTTTTGTGGAACGACGGATGTCGAGTAAGGGTGGTATTGTGTATTCTGCCTAGACGTCCCGTGATGAATCTCAGCTGTAGGTGCTAATTTGAACAACTCCTATGAATGTGGCAGAGACCCCCGCGTCTCTACGCAATGCCAAGGGATCAGGCTGCTCGGAATGTGACTGGTCCTCGGCGAAACTACCGTTGAATACTGCCAAGTGATGGGGTAATGGGGAGCTCCCGCCCAGAGAACAGTATTCCATGAACAGTCCTACCGAATTTGCGCGTTATAGAGATGCAAGTGGTGGCTTGGAGTGAAGGACCGTCTCTTGTTGATGAGCACACTAAGCTTCTAAGCCCATATGGCCATGAACGTCATGGCATTGATATTCACCGCCGAGCACTCCGATGCTAGCTGAGGCTTTAAGGATAGAATCTTCAAAGAGAGGTGTAGCGATGAAGAGTGCTTTTTTGCGGAAAAAAGCGAACTTGTTTAATTGAGGGTTACCTTCGACTAAATTTTTGTCACTTTGCTTCATGGAAGTTTTGACCTCAGACACAAGATACTTGATACTGAGCGAAAGCTGTCCTAGAAATACCTACATAGCCAGTGTAAAGAGTATCACCCAGTGTCGTCCGCATAGCAATGAACAATGCTAAGTTGCAACATATCATCAAGATGCAGAAGAGGGTGGGATAGGACACAAGCTTGTTGGAGCGGAAAGTTCACGGGCTTAGATAACTACTGATTTGAGCAGTCGCCAATCAGTAGGAAAGCTGGAAAGCCAGTTCCATAATTTCTCGGGGAGTTTTCAGGGTCTATAATAGTCGCAGTTTCAAAAGTAGATCTCCACACCCGATCAAAAGCTTTAGCTAAGTCTAAACTTACCGTCAGCGCCTCTGCTCAAGGTAAACGTTCACCAGCTGAGTGACTAAAGCCGTCATTTTCTATGCAACTGTATCAATATCAGTCTTAGGCGCCGCAACACATCTCCTTTTTCCGTTGTGTAAAAACTTTTTAATGATCTCATTTCTATGTTTTCAGCAAAATGAATCAAATCCCTCAACCAGAACCAATAAAAGCCACATCAGTCCACGAATTCACCGTCACGGACATATATGGCAGAAATATAAAACTTGAAAAATATAAGGGATATGTCCTTTTAATAGTGAACGTAGCCTCACAATGCGGCTTAACCGACAAAAATTACGATCAATTAAACGAATTATACGACAAATATTCTAAAAGCAGGGATTTCAGAATTTTAGCGTTTCCCTGCAATCAATTTAACAGCCAAGAGCCAGGTTCAGAGCAAGATATAATTAAATTTATTAATAAAAGAAATGTTGAATTTGATGTCTTCGCAAAAATCGAAGTGAATGGTGACAATGCTCATCCCTTGTGGAAGTTTTTGAAAAGGGTTCGAAGTGGTACATTAGGAGATTTCATTAAATGGAACTTCTCTAAGTTTATAGTTGATAAGAATGGGGTCCCAGTTGAACGGTTTGGGCCTAATGTGGATCCCATTGATTTAGAGCCATATTTGGCTAAATATTGGTAACTACAGTTTATTAGTGATATACTTAACCAATTGCCCTATATTAAAAATACATACATTGGTGATATAAATATCAGTGATTTGACAAAGCTCAATTATAAAAATTGGTGGCAAAATCCAAGAATGTCTAATAAAAAAAGTAACGGATTTTTACAAAAATAAAAAGATAGCTGATTGATTTGATTTAAGTTGGTCAAATATAAAAAAAACTTATAATTAATTTTTCTTGAATTTGGTACTTGTTCATTGTTGAAATGAAGTTTTTAAAAATTTAACTATTCAGTTACAACCAAAATATGCTACAAATATATAAATTATGTATTCTCATGTTTTGTTGAATTTATACTTTTTGTATAAATGCATATTTTAAATATAAGTTACTATTTTTAAAACTGTGCTCAAGGTTTGATTACTTTTTATTAATATAAATAAATACATTTTAAATGTTTTAGTCATTTCTATATTAACTGTCCAAGAATGTTGTAGACCTACTCAAATTCATGTTATAAATTTCTACAAAATTATAAGCTTTACCACAACAGCCTGTTTTTCGTAACTGATTATTTTTGTTTTGGTTACTCTAACTTTATTTTAATTCTATAACAGTGCATTATAAATTATTTGATACAACTGATGTGGCATAGGTCCAAAGTTTAGAAGAAACTATGACATAGTTAATCCTATTTAATTAGATATATTAAACTATTTATTATTGCATTATTAGGGGGAATACACATAGAAATAACTAAATTTAACTTCAGAAATCTTTATTGACAAGTTAAAAATAAAAGTGTAGTTTGAAGCAAATTTATACAGTTTGCCCTGAAAGTCTTAGACGGGAGAAGTCTTGCAAAGTATTTCTAGAACTTGACTCACTCCATTGGAGATCAGGATTTGCAGCAATCATCTATAATTATTTATATTTATAATGACCACCTACTGAATGGAGATGATTTGTTTTGGGTGCTCATCAATAACCGCCTCATTCAACCTCTGTTCAGATTCAAAATAAAATAATACTTTATATAAACTATATAGTCTTTAAATATTGTATAGGCAGTGAAGTGAAAATAACATTTGGAACCGAAAATTAATCCCTATCCCATCCCGTGTTATTAATTACATATAAATTTTTTATCACTATAGTTCATGTCCCCTGAAGCAAATAAACATTGATAGAGACATGTATCAAAATTTACAGAATCTGTAACATTATTTGTATTGAATTAAATTAATGATTAGTGAAATATTATCTAAAATTGAAATTTTAAATAAAATAACTTAATAGTCCTATCTTACCTGACTTCCTGCTAATTCCATTGAACAAAATACTACTTAAATTGTTACTAAACACAATACTATGTTGAAATATATTTTCTAGATTTGTATACAAGCAACAATGAATTTGTTAATTTATGCACTAATTTCTCTACATGGAGAAGATTCTTCAATTTAATACAATTCAAAAGTGTTACTACAACATCTATGGTGTACTAATATTTATGGGTCTGGATAATAAAAATAATCTATCACTCAGATTTATACACTACATTATATAAATAAATACACAACAAATGAAATATATTTCCTTTATTTAAAAACACATTTAATCATGTTCTTGAAACCACCCAAAATAATATTTTTAATCAATGATTTTCCTAAATGTGAGACAAAATAAATACAGCAAAAACAAGCTATAATAAAATACAATCTAACTTTCTATGATACCACTGTGATACATAAAGTTCCAACATGTAAAAAATACTGAAAAATTATTAATTCAAAATATTACTTTGCTATACAAATTATCAACTAGACTTAATGTAGTTGAGTTTATTGGTAATAATTTTAATCAGATACAAAGTTGGGCACTTAACAATAAAAGGAGGAAAGCTTTGAAGAAAAATAGTGCCAAGTAGAGCAGACTGCTTTTTTTTAACGTGTCACTGCAATCTCAAGTTATATATAACTTGAGATTATTATAAATAGGCCAATCTAGTTTATCCCTTTTGCACAATTTTTCTCTAAAATTAATTAATAAACTCAACCACTCATCTATTCTACTTAAGGTATATCCTTAATAACCTCAGCCAGTTGTTCCCTGGAGAACATGTGGAACATTGACCCTGGAGTCATAGTGACAACCTCCACATTACTCTCTGACAATTTCTCTTCCATTACTTGCTTTAGAATTGTCAATGCAGACTTAATTGCCTCCTTAAGTGTCATGGACTTGTGGTACACCTCCTACAAATATAAAAGGATAATATATTTATAAGATTATTAGATATCTTACTAGAAATAAAGTAATATCACTGTAAATAAGTAAATAAATAAAATATATTATTATTATAAACACTGAAAAACTATTAGTTTAAAATAAAATTTCTGATTTTGATTTTTACATTCCTTATGAGAGGTTATGGCAGTCCACTGATAAATTTGAAACATAAAATAACCTTTAAACTCTGCTGAGCTCCTTCACTTCCTGAGCCGATGGCCTTAGCATCATACTGCACAAATGTACCACTTGGATCCATATGGAATAATTGTGGTCCTTTCTCATCAATGCCTATAATAAATATCAGTGTTGGTGAGATTTTTGGGGAAATTCTTACTTTCATTAAGAAATATTCTTGACAATGAATGTTGCTTTAAATACCTGCAAACATAACAGCTACACCAAATGGTCGAGACATGGCTGTACCACTATCATCATCACTATCTCCAAATTGAATAGCCAGGTTGGAAACAGCTTGAGCACATGACTCAACACTCATCCTTTCATTGTATACAAACCAATGGTTCTGGCATTCTACGCGAGCTCGTTCAATTAATGTTCTAAAACAATCAAATAAAAAAAAAACTAAGTATGTTGCAAGTAAATAACAAAAAATGTAAGTTTTTCCTTCTGTATTACCTTGAATCCGCCATAAGCCCGGAAACAGCACATGCGATATGCCGGTCTACTTCAACGATCTTTTCAATTGTTGTCGGCTCCATCAAAGGTGATGTGATTCTTTTTTCAACCGCCAATACTACACCCTCAGATGTGCAAATGCCGATTGCAGTGGAACCCAACTTAATTGCTTCTATAGCATATTCAACTTGAAACAGCCTACCTTCAGGGCTGAAGGTATTAACACCGCGGTCGTACTCTGAACGCGTTAGAAACATCTGCAAAACGGTATTAGTAACCTGTACTAAGAGTTATAATTATTCATTTTAGAAGTAAAAATATGTACTTACATTGGTTTAGTTTTTATATTATGTTAGAAGACTTTTGATTTAGGCTTTTTACTTTTTCGTCAGCGACTCATAAAATTTCAAGTTTTCTATTCACAAGAATGACAAACAAAAATGCAAAACTACTGATTGAGCAAGTTGATATTGACAACTGACAGCTACCAACTACAGAGTACAGCCAACAAAAAAACATTGAGCGTTGGGTGAGTACTGCGGTATTATAGACTCCCACAAAATATAAAAAGTGTAGGCAGCCATGCAATATTTAAATTAAGATTAAAAGACCATCTATTGAGTGATACCAATCTACGGAAATGAAAGTTCTACCAAGTTTCTTTTTTTTTCAAATTTTAACGTTAGCATATGAGTGTTCTCATGTAAGTGACATGTCTATTATGAGAATTAAATGTCTTTTAAACCTAACAAATGGCAAGTCTATTTATAACACAGACAATTTTATTCCTGGTAACAATGTAAAAACTTCATACTGTACTCTTTAAATAGAAAGATATTCAACGGGTTTAATTTTAATTATTACTTAAATGATGATGTTAAGTTCGTCGCAAATTATAATTGTATACATTCTCTATAATTTTAGGTTTATTTTTTTAAAACACACACACATCGATTTTGTAAATTTCTTAGTAAATTCATAAGCGTCGATTCGTCGTAAGTACGCGAAGTATCACGTTTACACACTCGTGCTGCCCACTTCTCTGTTCACTACGGCTGAATGTAAATGAGGTGATATAGCTTTAACCACCAGTATAATAATAATAATAAGTATATCTATATATATATATATATGTAGACCTAGTTCTTCAATTTTCATATTAAATATTTAAAAAAATACTTTAATCTCTCTTTTCTTATCGATAATGAGTATGTACGTATAAATGCTTTATAAGTATTATTAAGTAGGTAAATAAATACATAGAATATTTTAGATTTGTACATTGTGATGCAGTAAATTTAGGCCACTCTAATTAGTTTTTACAATAACAATTATAGTACATACAATGAAAAAAAGAGGACATAGATAATACATTTATGCTTGCTAAAACAGTATATAGCACTTCTAGTGATAAAAATTTAATAAAAATAGGTAACGAACTGCTGAATGCCAGTAAAAATCTTGTTCTTCTAACAAAAAATCTATTGTCTATTTAAGTTATATGTCATGGTCTATAAATCATAAAAATCTCTTTATTATAGTGTATCACATCATTAAATATTGTGTGTTACATGTAAACATCGCAAGAAAATATAGGTTAAGAGATACGTTCTAGAGAGATAAAAAATCGACTGCTTGGATAATGAATTGCAATTTACAAGACTATCTTAAACAACAAGACACTCTTGTTGCATACTTATTGAAAATTACAGCGACAACCATTGGCCTGTTTCATTTTATTTGCAACGTCATGACCTTGGCTTACCAATAAAAAAACTAATCTGATGTGCAACGGTCTGTATGGCTGTTATAACGTATGTGTCCATAGACTGTGATTATTTATACGTCTAACATATTATGTACATTGTACAATAGTAGGTATAATAAAAGTAGACACGCTTCATCAATAGCACATATGTTTTGTCGGTCGCTTTAAGACGTTCATTGTTTCCAGACGATGATGTCTTAAAAGTAGTTTTTACGATTGTGGCCTGAATTTATCAAGTAGGTAAGTTAAGTAGAACTTCTTTAAAAATATTTTAACTAAGAAATTATATTATATTTTTATATAATATAATTTTTAAGGCCTGTCCTGGCTGGACATTTATATTAAAAATGTTATGGAAATAGAGTTATTACAGCCTTTATTTCTGAATCGGTCCTGTAGTTTGAAGTTCATTCGTTACAAACTTACAAAATTTAAAAGCGATTAGGTGCAAAATGTTCCAATTATTTTTGATAAAAAATAAAATTGCTTAAATATATTTTATATAATAATAGGATCTATATAATTTGTGCCAGTTGATTTCCTTTAAAATAATTGGCTATTTTAGACTGATAGAATATTTAGCTGTTTGAGCAAAAATGAAAAACAAACAAAATGCTATTATAATATATGTGAACAATGTAAAAAAATTACTTTTGACGCATAGATATCTAGGGGTAATTTTCGCAAGACTTCATGTTTAACTGCTAATTGATAAAAAAATATTTTACAGTTACATCAACAAATTTTCAAAATAATATGGCGGGCACGAGTGGAGGTCCCTTACCTAAAACAATACAAGGTATTGATATTATAGAAAAACAGAACAAATTTTATTCTTTAAAGTACTCATCTGGAGAATGTGGCAGGTTGTATATTCTTAATGATCACGTGTTTCGATATTATATGTCGCCCACCGGAGAGTTCTTAGATTATCCAAAACCTCATAACCCAGACGACAAAGCAAATATTGTTCAAAAGAATGAGGAAAGCTATGGGTATGACGCATTTAAAAACTCGACATTACGGGATGCAAAAACACATTACATTGTAGAAACCGAAGATATTAATATTATTTTTGATAAGATAAGGGGAACAATGGCAATACACGACTCTCGGAAAAGTAAAGATGTTTTTAATGAATTCAATTCTTTATCGTATGAGGATCATAGTTGTACACAAACAATAACACAAAGCCCTGATGAGTATTTCTTTGGAGGAGGTATGCAGAACGGTCGTTTCACTCATAAAGAAGAAGTAATAGATATTGTAAATACTAATAATTGGGTCGATGGAGGAGTAACTTCTCCGTGCCCTTTCTATTGGTCTACGCATGGTTACGGTATCCTAAGAAACACTTGGCAACCCGGTTTGTACGATTTCGGAGCATATTCCAATGAAATCATACAAACAAGTCACACAGGAATTGATTATGATGCATATTTCTTTATCAACTCTACACCTAGAGACATTTTAAGAGATTATTATGAGCTAACAGGAAATCCACTAATGATGCCCGAGTATGCCTTTTACGAGGCACATCTAAATGCTTTTAATCGAGATTATTGGGTGGAGGTTACATCTACCACCCGTGGCGCTATTTTGTTTGAAGATGGAAAATATTATAAATGTTATCAGCCTAAAGACATGGATGGTAAACAAGGAATTTTGGAATCACTTAATGGTGAAAAAGACAACTATCAGTTTTCAGCGCGAGCTATGGTAGACAGATACAAGAGGCATGATATGCCTCTCGGTTGGTTTATACCGAATGATGGTTATGGATCTGGTTATGGACAAAGTGATAGTTTAGAAGGTGATATTGATAATTTGAAAAAATTCTCAGATTATGCAACAATAAATGGTGTTGAGGTTGCGCTTTGGACCGAGTCCAATTTGGAACCTATTGATCTTCTCAATCCCAAAAAAGGTGATAGAGATTTAGCTAAAGAAGTCAGTGTAGCGAACATAGTTGCTCTCAAATGTGATGTTGCATGGATAGGTAGCGGGTACTCGTTTGCATTTAGCGCTGTAGAGAACGCCTCTCGTATATTTGTTAGGAATACAACACGACGTCCCCTTATCATCATGGTAGATGGTTGGGCTGGGACACAAAGACATTCAGGAATCTGGAGTGGGGACCAAACTGGAGGGCAATGGGAATATATTCGATTTCATATACCAACTTATGTTGGTTCAGGCCTATCTGGGATGCCGATTGTTGGCTCTGACATGGATGGTATTTATGGAGGAGATTTAAGGGAAGTTAATATACGAGACTACCAATGGAAGTCCTTTACACCCCTTCAGTTGAATATGGATGGTTGGGGTCGGGTTCCTAAAACTCCTTTTAGTTTTGACGAAGAAGCAACCTCTATTAATCGAGCATACCTAAAGTTTAAAACAAGGCTTTTACCATATAACTATTCAATAGCGTATGAAGCAACACAGGGGTTACCCATGGTACGAGCTATGTTTTTGGAATACCCCAATGAAAATTCAGCATATACAAATGACTCAAAATATCAGTTTATGTGGGGTTCAAATATTCTTGTCGCTCCCATTTACAATAGCAAAAAACTCGGAGATTTTTCAGTGCGTGATGGTGTATATCTACCGAAGGATGGACAGATATGGATTGATCTTTTTACGGGTGAGAGGTTTCAAGGTGGAAAAATTTACAACAACATACTCACGCCATTATGGAAAATACCAGTATTTATCAAAGATGGATCAATTATTCCAATGACGAATCCAAATAATAATCCTTATGAGGTAGAAAGAGAAAACAGGATATATACCATTTATCCTAACGGTAAATCTAGTTATGTAACATATGAGGACGATGGCATATCAACACAGTATTTAAAAGGACAAAATGCAAGCACAGAAATTACAGTAAGTGGCCCTAAATCAAATTCAGTTGGTGATTTGTTAATAAAAATAGGAAAAACCAATGGCGATTATAATGGTATGATAAAGAAACGAACAACCATATTGCAAATAATGTCCTCTAATAATGTAAACAATATGAAGATCGCTGTAAATGGAAAAAATTTAACAATTGAAAAAGTACACACAGAAGAAATGTTTAATAAGGGCGTAAATTGCTTTTGTTTCACAGAAAACTTTTTTTTGAATGCATTCATGAAAGAATTTAGCAATATTGGACAAAAGTTTCTGCTGATAAAAATAGGAATGGTAGATATTGTTACTGCTGAAATAATTGTCAAAATTAGAGATTATTCATGTGGGGATTTCAAACACATATTTGGCAAAATAGATGAAATTAATTCAAATCTAGAAACTCCATGCTTGAGAATAGATAATGACGACACAACGCCAACAAGTATCACTATGGAATGGGATTTAGTTGAACATATTGACTATTATGAAGTATTAAGAGATGATGTAATTTTTACAAATATTACAGATACAAAATTTACTTTTGATTCATTTACAAGTGATACAGAACATGCTTTCAAAATTAGGTCAGTTAAAATCAATAAAGCATCAAATTGGAGTGAATTAGTCAAAGCAAAAACTCGGGAGGACCCATTTAAACATATTATTTCAGGAGTGAAGGTAACTTGCAATTTGCCATGTCAACCAAATCAGGAAGTATTTAATTTAGTTAATACAAATTCAGCTAAGATCTGGCATACACATTGGACTGACAGAGGCCAAGCAAAATCTGAGCCATTGAAGCTAAAGTTTGATTTAAATGAAGTGTATGATGTTGCAAAAGTTGATTATTTTCCAAGAGGTGATGCAGGAAATGGTACATTCCTTGAACTGCAATATAAATTTTCTATTAATAATGAGGAATGGTCATCTCTCTCAGAAATTATAAGATTTAATCACAGCAGTAAAACTAAAACCATTGATCTGAATGCTCGATTCAGATACATTGAATTTATTGCAACAAAAACTGTTGGGGATTTTGGTTCAGGAAAACATATGTTATTTTATAAAAAGTAATGCCTTAGATATCTATCCCTTAAAATAATTATTTAGGTTTTATTAATTTGTAACATCTTATTCATAAGTAACAATAAGTAACATTCCCAAAGCTTAATTGGGAATACTGGAATTGAAATATGGACAAGTATCATACATTTTTATCAAATTTATTTAACTTTTTTTAATTGATTAACTAATATAAATATTTAGTAAGTATTATGTTAAAAACAAATCTCATATGAAAGATCAATTTATTTATAAAACACGAGTTGTAAATGTTCAATTCTGCAAATCTTCAGCATTCCTTACCGCTACTATAGTACACACAGATGTATTAGAATCAAACACACAACTTATAGACAAATCTTCTAGGACACAGCTGTATTCATGGTCAGGGTATTTAGTTTTTACATACAAAGACCTTGGATCATCTGAAAGTAAATGTTCAATACTAGTCTTAAAACTCACTGCCCTATCTCCAATCAATGTATTAAGTCTTTGTAACGCATCATCTGTGAATCGGACATTATACGTTTGAGATGGAGGATTTGTTATCCAATTTGGTACTCTGATACCATCACCAAGGTACATGATTCTTTGAGGAGGAGTGAACCGTTCTTGGCCATCTGGATTTCCTCTATGAACAGGAGATTGATCAATTTGATTTGTGCTTAATGGTGAAACAGCACCTGATATACTTTGAATGGGTGAGGGTATTTCATCATCAAATGGTGAATCAAGAGAATTAGTATCAACACCTATGGGGTTTTCGACATGGGGGCTTGGTCTGGAAATTAAATAATTAATAAATGTTAAATGTACTGAAAATTCAAGAATGTCAAATAAATATATAAGTACTGAAATACCAAGTTATAACAAATCAATAATAAAATTGAATAAATCTGATTAAAAAAGTCTTGCATTTATTAATAACCTACTTATATGTAATTACGTTTATGGTATCATTTAAGGACTTTTAGAATTCTAGGGAAATACAGAATTTATTTTTTAATGACCAAAATAAAAGAATTTTACATTTTTATAATTACCTCACACTATTAATCTGTAAATTATTTAAATCCAAAGTATCACTTGTCCCTTCAGTGGGTGGTCGGTCCAAGGAGATGGATGTAAATGTTTGTATTGGATAATCATATTGTGGAATGTATGGTTTTACATCAAGAACTGGTGTGCCATTAATCATGTCCACACCATGGAAAGTAATTTTGTTTCCTGAAAAATACATAAAGTATAAGCACAAAAACACATGTATATTTAGATATTAGTGCCAGCAAAGTAGCCATCAACAGATAGGATTTGTTAGGAACAGATCATAATCTTTTTTACTATATCAGATTTGAGAACCAGGTTTGTGAAGTAATGCACAGTAGGGTGGGCGAGACAAGTAATATCTACCTTCAATATTATGTATCTTGACCAATGAAAGACCTATAGGGCAAGGCCTATGTGGGGACCTGGTGGAAAATACCCCCCTTTTCTCACCAGCAAGACGTGGTGGCGAGATTTTAGGTGGCGGACTAGTACTTGCAGTTGAATGGAAGTGGAATAGTATCCTGTAATATATAATAAATTTGTTAGTCCCACAAAGGTAATTTTTAATATATTACCATATAGCAGTATATATTTCAGGAAACATTTTATAACATACATATAAATTTATTGCATGGAATACAATAAAGAGAAGAGAGACATTTAAAATTCCTTCCATAAATGTCACAGAGCATCCCCAAAATTGCATCATTTTATATTATATAGTGTGTGAGTTTGTTTCTAGGATGTAGTAACTGATATTGAAATTTCTTTGAATAGTAAGCTACTTTATTCTTGAGTGACATTCGACTTAGATTTTTAAACAAATATATTTGATGTTTATCCATTACACACAAAGAAAATGTTATATTAGTATTTATAAAAAATATTAATATAACATAACATAACTATTACGTTAGGGTAGAACTTTTGTTTTTGTAGGATTTACTCAAAATTGGATAAGTATCTAAGAAATAAAATGTGGCTATTAAAAAATGAGACATACATTTTAAGGGAATTTATCTACAATATCTTACTTTCCCACTAACAATTACCTTGTTTTAAGATTTTTAATTAAAGAAATGTGCATATACAAAATCCAGATATATCACAAACATAGCATTTAGGAGTTATAAAATTAAATGAATTTATAAAATATAATAATTAGAATTTACATTATGCAGTATTAAGTATATTTTATTCTAATGTATATTCATTATCAACATCTCTGGTGTTGACCAGAAAAATTATAAAACTTATTTAGACTATATTAACATAAAACATACCACATATGTGAAAATTCTTCTAATCCACTCAATGCATGTTCAGGGTTATTAAATGTGTCAGTATTTATAACAACCACACCTTTAGCATTGGATAAAACTGAGGGCTGTCGAGGTACTGCACGTTTATTCTCAAAGGTTGTTTCTATATATCCTATTGGAGAATAAGAGATGTCTTCTGATGGTGATGGTGTATCTTGGCTTTGTTGATTAGAAATGTATGTTGCTGCTGAAATGTAATATATTTTGATTATTTCATTACTATTATATGATATGTATTTAAGGATCCCAACATATGAAGAACATAAAAGTAATAATTAATCTACCTGCTTCTATACAATTGGAACATCGAAATCCACTCAACATAGTTTTTACAGTTTTGATTTCTTTACTGTGTTCATGTTTAAGTGCCGCCAGCTTTTGCCTGTAAATTCACACAAAGTTTTTCAAAGTAAACATAGATTTATTTCTGATACCAAATATTTAAAATATGTGTATCCGACGCTTCTAAAAGTTTAGTCATGATTGCTATTAATTTATGACATAAACAAAAGTTATAAAATAACATATTATACTTGTTATTTGAAGATAAGACCCGCCAATTTTGTAGCTAATATTAGAATCCACTTCTTATTATAATTCAATGACAATGATGCCTCAGGCATCTGAATCCAAAGTAAATTCCATTACAGTAGAATATAAAGAACTTACCTGAGATTTTTTAATTCTGTTCTAGCCAAGAGAATTTGGTTTTGATAGTATTCAAGACTTTCAGACATTTTTCTTTATAATAATCAACTCAAACGTGTTTAATCCTAACCAATTATTTATCGTTAAACGAAAGATTACCACAGCATTTTAAAAATAGAAGACAAAAATAATAAGATAGTAGATATATAAAATGCCAATTGTCAAGTTTAAATTTTTTTTTTTTTTTTCAATTTATCCCTAATGGGAAAGGCAAAGGACTTAAGTCCATACAGCCAGGTCTTATTTTTGGTAATAATTGGAAAATTTTGGTAGTTTTAAAGGCCGAAGCCACGTCTTCATTGTTCTTCATCGTAAGGCCGAAGCCATGTCTTGTCATATTGTTGTCATGTCTTATTAATCTCGATCTTATAAGCCTAAATCACTTTTTCGACGTTTTGAATTGGTCGAAGTCAAATCCATAAGCAATAATAGTAGAATCCAAGTAAAAATTATTGAATTTTCAGGTGCTTGTTTCAAATCCGATCTTAAGATAAATCCAAAAATATGTCCATTCAAACCAATTAGTCAATCCTAGGAGTACAATCCTTTTAAATTTCTTGAACCGTATTAGAAATAAATTCATAAATAGTATCATATATATCATGGTTCATAAGCAAGTCTTGAATACAGCGCGGAATATTTTCAGGTCTTATGTGATAGTTTAACAGATTAGATGACAAACATAGGCGTTGGATATGGAATTCAGAGCATTCGAAGAATATATGGTCTAAAGTTTGATCGACGTCTGAATTGCAATACGAACAGGAGGGAGACATAATAATGCGCATGCGGTGTAAATGTGAATTAAATCTGCAATGTCCGAATCTAAGGCGGCATAGTGTTGTATAAAATCTTCTGCTTTTGTAATTGCTGGATTTACAAAACCATGGTATTCCAATATCTTGGTTGATTGCAGCGTACCAAGTGCCTTTTCTCGCTAAACTTTCTTGCCAAAGATCTTTCCAATCCTGATTAAGTTTTGACTTTAGAAGTGGTAGTAAATCTGTGTACGGAATGGCAACATTGTCAGCAGCGCTGCCGCTGTCACTGTCGACAATCGCACGTGCAAGGAAATCCACATGCTCGTTGCCTGCGACTCCTACATGCGAGGGCGTCCATAAGAATTCCACACTGTAATTTCTTTTAAATAACATATACAATAAGTATCTTATTTCGGTGATAATATAGCTTGACTTAGCACTGAATTGATGATTTTGCAGAGCTTTTAGAACACTCATGCTGTCTGTGATGATTAACCAATATCTTTCCGAACGATCTTCAATGAATTTTAATGCAGAAACAATAGCAAGAGCTTCTGCAGAAAATATGCTCAAATTTTCATTTAGTTTAGTACCTCGTCCAAACTTCAAACTTGGTATATAGAATGCCATTGAAACCTTATCCTCCTTTTTTGAGCCATCTGTGTAAATGTGTTTATAATTGGGATATTGAGATATAACATTATAGATTTCGTGTCGATCTCTCAGTTTATTGTCTATAACTATGCTGATGTTATGCATAATACTTTCATAGCTCTTAGTATAGCAAACCCAGTTATCTGATTTAAAGATGTTGTGCTGATTGACCAAATTTAACAAGAAGGGGAGCTCATGCAAAAGAAAGGGATAGTTGCTTGATAGAGGGGAATTCATATGCAAACTATTGTTAAGATGAGTAAGTTTGTTAATAAGGGAGTGATTATTAATAGAAAGTAATTTTAGCAAAAATCTCCTTTTTAGATATTGAAACCTTAAGTATAGTGGAGGAGTGTTGCATTCAACTTGGAGTGAATTTATGGGAGTTGTTCTCATTGCCCCAGTGATAAGTCGAAGACTATGATTTTGAATGACATCCAATTTGTGAAGCAGTTGGTTATTTGAAGCAAAACAAAAGAAACTGTATTCAAAGTGGCTACGAACAAGAGATTTGTATAGAGTTAAAAGAATTTTAGGATCAGAGCCCCAGTATGTTCCAGCAAGAGACCTCAAAATATTCAGTGCCTTTGTAGCTCTGTCAGTTACACAATCAACATATTTACCCCAGGATACATTGTTAAGAAACAACACACCCAAGAACTTAGCTTCGGTTACAGCTGGGAGTTCTGTACTATCATAATATAATTTGACCTGAAAAGGCCTTCCTTTATTGAATACTAATACTTTGGATTTCTCTATACTTATGTCTAAGGCAAGATAATTAAAATAGGTATGTAAATTTTTTAAACTAGAATTTAATATGGAAGCTATATTCTTAGAGTTGGCATCAGAGTAATATACCACTAAATCATCTGCAAATTGTAAGTTAGTTACTTTGGGACCTAAATTTAAGTTAAGTTTGTGAATATACAGTGTAAAGATTAAAGGACTTAAAATACTGCCTTGGCAGGTGCCTTTATAGGAGAAACGTGGGCCTATAAGGCTGTTATGATATTTAACATAAACTTTTCTACCATGTAAGAACTCAAATATCCATTGCACAACCTTTACAGGCAGACCAATGGAAACAAGCTCTGAAGACAGAATATGATGATTTACGTTATTGAAAGCCCCTACTACATCAAAAAATACACTGGCCAAAACATTATTGGATTTGAATGCTTGAAAGATGTCCAAATGTAAATGGGCAATACTCTCTCTAGAAGATCTGCCCTTTCTAAACCCAAATTGATTAGAAGGTAATATTTTATTTAATTCTATGAAATGTTCTAATCTTTGTTTCAATAGTTGTTCAAATATTTTCCCCACACAAGAAGTCAAAGCAATAGGTCTATATGAATTAAAATGAAATTTCTCTTTATTAGGTTTTAATATGGGCACTAAACAATCAATCTTCCAATCGTCTGGGATCAAAGTTTGTTCCCAAAGACGATTAAAAACTTTTAAAAGTACTGATTTGGATTGAATTGATAAGTGCTTTAGCATTTTATATGGAATACCATCTAAACCGGCTGTTGTGTCTCTTCTAGATGATATTGCTGTCATTAATTCGGCAAATGAAAATGGTTCCAAAAAGTATCTGTGATTAGGGCAAGACCAATCTTGATTGTCAAAGTGGGATGCTGGCTCAACAGTATCTGGAGTGTATTTTTTGAGGAAATGAATAATCCAATCATAATTGTTATCAAACACAGACGAAGGTGAGTAAGTTTTGTTAAATTTACGCATATGTGACCAAATAATTGAAATAGGTGTAGTTCTGTTAAAGGATTCACATAATTGGTTCCAACTTAATCTTCTTTCAGATCTAATTATGTATTTCTTCTTAGCTTGAAGCTTTTTAAAGTTTATATAATTCTCTTCAGTTGGGTCTTCTTTGAATTGTAAGTATGCATTTTTACTATCTGTGAGAGCTTTAAAACAATTTGAATTCCACCATGGAAGTGGATTTCTTTTTGTTTTTGTGTTTGGTTTTAAACGAGAATTATTATGACCAGATGAAGAGAAAGGAAGAGATTCCGATAGAGCCCTGTTTAAGCATTTAATAAGATTGTTGTATGTTAAAATAGGATCTTGAGTATTAAGGGATAAATTATGTAATAACAAATCAACTTTAGTGGAATATAGATCCCAATCAACTAATTTTAAATTACAAGAAGAAGGGAGAGGATTACTATCAGGTATATCTATAGAATAAGAATTATTAAAACTGAGTAGAATTTTTGTTATTACAGGGAGGTGATAGCTGCCTAATGGATCGTCATAGACCATCCAGTCACATTGTAAAGAGATGGAAGGAGAGACTATGGTTAAATCCAAGACATTAGGTCTCCATATGTGAGAGCCGACTGTAGTAACATGGCCATCATTAAGTAGGACTAAATTGTTTTTATGAATGACATCTAAAATGTCTTTGCCCCTGCAATCAGAGGTTTGGCTGCCCCAAACTATATTATGGCAGTTAAAATCCCCCGCCAAGAAAATTGGTTCAGGGAGGCTTTTAATTAAATTATTCAGTTTATGTGGTGAAAAAGGAGGGCTGCAATTACCTGGGCTGTAAAGGCTTACAATAGTTAATTCCTTGCAATTTGAATATTTAATTTTAATAGCTATATTTTGAAGAGAATTATCATAAACAGTATTTACATTAGAGTAAGAGATAGATCTATGTACAAGTATGGCTACACCATTGTGAGAGTTTCCTGAGTCTAGTCTTACTACATCGAAATTACGCAATTTAAATTTATGATGAGGTTTAAGCCAAGTCTCGCAAAGAATGGCCACATGAATATTGTTATCCAATAGAAAATGATTGAAAATATGTTGATTGTGCAATATACTCTGAGCATTCCACTGTACTATATTTAAAGTATCCATTAGGATATAATTAAAGATTGTTTACTATTCTGCTTTTTGAAAGAATCTTTTAAAACATCTTTTATGGTTTCAGAGCAAATTTTGGATTCATTGGTCCTGTTGAGGGTGATTAATTTAACAAGTGATTCAGTAATGGTTTTAAGTATTATTTCTGAATTGAGTAATGAAAGGAATTGGTCTGTTTTACTATGTGAGGGAAAATTAGTGCTATTAAGAGCTTGTGCATAACTTTTATTTTGAAATTTATCTTTATTTTGCTGAATTTTTTCTTTTTTGATAGGGCATATAGAAGATATTGAAATATGGTTCCCTTTACAATGGCAACAAGAGGCCTCTTTGGGGTTAACATTGCAAGATTTAAAGTTGTGACCTTCTCCACAGATGGAGCATCTTTCAGCGTTTTTACAAAATTTGGCAATGTGACCATATCTCAAGCAACGGAGGCACTGTTTTACTGGAGGTATGTAGGCACGAACTTCAAATCTCCAACTATTTAAGTCAACACTCTCAGGTAAGTTTGGACAAGAGAATGTGATGGACACAGTTTTTGTAGGTTCATATTTGATGTTACTGTTCTCGTTAGTCCTACGCATGAAGCGTCTGATCGAGACTATATTTTTTGTGCTGGTCAAAGCGCTGTAAATCTGTTTGTTTGATAGATCTATAGGCACGTGACTAATAACGCCAGTTGTTTCAGTTGCGGCAGCTGGTATACTAGCGTAAAGTTTGTGGTTATCCAGAAATTTTTTATTGCTAAGAGCTGCATTAGCCAAAGCTGGTCTCTCGAAAATCACTCCTACTTTTGTTTTATTTATCCTTTTTAATTGTTTTACGCCTTTGTTGTATCTTTTTATTGCGTTGGCGAGAGACATCATGTCTCTCGAGCCAATTGGTTTGTCTCTGTCAGAACTTTCTAGAAATACAATATATTCAAAATTGCCACCATCTTCAGGATAGTAACGGACGTAGTTAGGTATTTTAAATGGGATATACTTATCTACATCTTCCTCGGAAATTATGGAGTCAGACTCAGAGTCCCGCACCGCAGCGCTTTCCTCGGAGTCTCCCTCGACATCTTCCTTTTTTTTACGCCTTTTTCTACCGCGGGACATCGCGGCACACAATCACACTTTTTGAGTAAATAAAACTTACAACAATAACAATTTGTATTATTTTAACTTAATTTTTTTAAAAAAAGGCGCCCTTGTTGTTCGAACTTTCCCGCGCTTTCTGTCAAGTTTAAACTTTATATGACAGTTCACGGATATGCATGAACTGTCAATTTATGTGGCATTATAATCTGGGAAAGTTGTCAGGCCAGTGGCCGGTCCTCCTGGTAGGGCTGAAAGAAGGTTTAAAGTCACTAAACGGCGGGATCCCGAAACTATGAACAAGTTTAGGCCTGAACTTCGTAAATGCTTCACCAGACTTCACGTTGACTATGACTCAATAGAATCTCCAACTGAAAGTGCTAGGAACCAACGACGAGCTACTACAAGCTGATTTCAAGCAGCAGTATCGTCAGATTCCTTAGAAAATCAATTAGAGCTCTCGAAATTACAGAATATTGTGGGTTGGTGGTATTGCTGACCACGCTTAACTAGCTGCCAACACCGGCAACATAAGAGAGCTATATAAAACGACTAAATTCTTGGCAGGGAAGAGTAAATAGGGTAAGAAACCCCTAAAATCGAAAAAAAAAACGGTTAGCTTATTGTAACTTCATAAGGGCATCAACGAGGCTGGCGTGAGCACTTTGAGGAAACTTTTCATCCCTCAGCATTTTCCACGCCTGGTGCCCCGCAAAACACATCTCCACCACCATGAAATCTCTGCTCTCCGTCCGACATAACTGTTTACTATCGCCACTACTTTTACTGGTTTTTCTCGATGTGATTATGCTTCACACACATAAGAACAAGCGCTAAGGAATAGAGTGGGAATTAACATAAACATCGTAGGAAATTTATATTATGCCGGTGCCTATGTCACACGCACCGCGACATTCAACCCAAGTTGGACGACCTAGAACGCGATGCGGGAGCTGATGGTAAGTCCAGCCACCAACAATAAATAAAAAAAAACTAAAATCTAAATCTGGAAATCAAAAGGAATGCGTGTTGGAGCTGAGAACCGCACCCATTGGGTGTAGAGGATGTATAATGCGTTCATAAATTTGTTTATCTCGGTACCGGCATGTCTAAAACGGGAGGTATAGAAGAAGACATTTCTTCAGGCATTACCAAGGCCCGAGCAACCTTTGCACAACTTCAGACTATAATGTATGGCAGTCACGGATGTTGACATCGAATCAAGCTTAAAATATTCGGATCTAACGTCGATTCTGTGCTGCTCTATGTCACTAAAGACATCACCCGACTTCAAGTCTTCGTCAATCGAGTCTTCGCCGTATCTGGGTATCTACTGGCTCGGGAGTATCTTTAACAAGAAACCTTGGGAGTACTGCCGCGAAACTCCGATTTGCCAGCAGATTAAGTGACGCAAGTGGAATATACTCCGAAGAGATTCCAATCATATCCCCAAGCTGGTGCTTGATTGGAACCGGCAAAAAAAGAGCGAAAGCGTGGCCGTCCTAAGCAAACCTGGCGTCGTACAGTTGCAGATGAGATGTAGAGAGCTGAAAAGACTTAGATCTAAGTGAAATATGAGCGAAATACGAACGCGATGGAGACTCACAAGAGACAAGACGATGACAAGATTTTTTTGAACTTTACTTTTGTAATTATTAATTATCGTTTTGGGTAGATCGTATTATAAATTAAATTAATAACAGGTATTCTGTTAGATGACATTTTGTATTAATGACTTTTACTAGTTTACATTTTTATTGTTTTCCACATACAAATTATCGTAAATTCTATTCGAAAGTAATTCTTTCAAACCATTTTTTATTATTAAACTTTTAACCATATATTTTTTGACTGATATTCACTTTTCATAGTTATGAAAATAAGAAAGTAGTTACTTTGTTCCATTTTTGTGAAGTAAGGGAAGTAAGGGCTTGTTAGGCAAAAGGTACACGACGATACTCAACAAGGACTTTAATGATTGATTTATGTAAAGAACGGGTTACAGCTTGATGATCTTATCAAGCCAGCATTGCGGGACACATTCACTAATTACCAATCGAAGATTTGCATGGAATAGCCATTTACTGTGAATTACTGCTGATAGGATAACTCAGCATACGGTGACTTGTTGCTGTCTGAATTTATTTTATCCAATAATTTATGCCTCATGTCTACTTTAATTTATTGTTTACCACATCTGACCGTATATTGGAAATTGGAGACCCGATAATCAGAGTGTATAATAAAATTGCCATACTTTTGCTAAAACTATCATAAAACATATCCTTATACATAAGGAAGTTATAATATTATTATTACTCTTACTTTGTGATGAAAGTAATAAATGTAAAAAATAATATCGTATTACATAGTATTTGCTGGTGGCTACGATTCTTATTCAAATGATTGTTTTAATACGCATTGGAACTTTATCTTGAGTATTATTAAACAGCAGTGAAAATAATGTTATTTGATTTGATAATGAGAGATAAACGTTTTCCTAAAGTTAATTCCAAACTAGCTCCAATCGAATTTGGCGCTGCAACCTAAAATAATAAATAATAAAAAAGCCTTTATTCATTTTAATACATTTTCCTTTCAAAGTGTAAGATTTGGAAACCCTTTTAAGTAAAAAATACCTGTGGTAGGGTTCCCAGCTCTTCCATAAACAAACTTAAAAATTGTCATTATTTATCTAAAATAATGACATTATTTAACCTATTTTTTTGAACCGTTTCCTTTTTATTTTTCTTTTTTGAACCTTATTACACCTCTATAGTAACGTCTCAGAGTATTTGTTTCGTGATATTTTTAGATATATTAGAGAAATACCTAATTGTGTAGGTGTCAGCATACCAGGTAGCTTTCAGCGTATAACAGACGCTGTGGATGGGTCTAAGGCATGTTAGTTTCCGCACGATGCTTTCCATTTTTCTATTTCACCCTACGAGTGAAATAGAAAAACGACCTTGGAGTTGACACATCAACGCTTATGTCACTAGGCCAACCCTGATTTAAAAATGGAGTAAGATACAACAACAATACTTATGGTGCTTTGTTTTTATTTAGTAAATGAAACATACAGATACTACTTGTGAAAATTTTATTACAATTTAGGTGGTTTAAATAAATTAGGTCTTACGTTATGGAATGCGTTAATATTAAGCACTTGGCGCGAATAATGGCTAGGTACGACTGAGTAGTAGTTTAATAGAAGAAGTGCTGTCAGAAGCTGAGTAAATAGAATTTAGCCAATATTCTGTAATTATATTTGTTTTAGAGATTTTTAATGCAGCTGAGTCTATACAAACGCGTTAAATGTATATAAAGAAAAATACTGGTGGCATATTTACATTAGTACTAGAAGTTACATTTTAAATAGTTACTAAATTCTAAATTCTTAGTGATGTTTAAATTCAGAATAAATAGAAAATTGTAAAGAACGTTGAAATTTAAAAATATTACATCACAATAATTTAAGTAATCTTTGAAAATATGTTGCAAAATATTTAATTACTAAAAAAACATTCTGCGATTTATGAACTAAATTCTTTTGTCTCTTTCTCACTATTTGTGTTTACGTTGTGACGAAAAGAGATAAACGAGTACTTGAGTTAAAACGGTGTCATTAGAATTAAGTTTTTATAAAGAACGATAGTGTAATAGGTATTAATGTTTTAATCATCGTCATCAAAAACCTGAGGATTAAACTACTGAATGTATAAATGTGAAAAATCCATCTTATTATGTATCGATATATAACACTTAAATATTTAAGGTACCAATAATATTATAAATTATATTTTACAATCAAATCTACGGAGCTACATGTAATTAGTAAACACACTTAATACAAATCATCGTGTTAAGTACCAAAACGTGCACAATTTCGATATTCGAAAAATATGTTGCCATCGTTAAAAATGTTTGTGTTCACTTGCACACGTGAATTTCCGTGCGCGTTACACACTTTTCGCACGAAACTCGACAACACCAGTGAAATTTACATCGACATTTTGTTTCTTCCACAGATTGTATCGTGTTGTAACCCCTTCCGCAACAGAGAGTTTCACATCCGTCTTCACCTGTTAAATATTATTTGATTAATACTTTTCCTAAGTCGATTTTTACGTCTTATTGGAAAAGATCTAAATATTATTATTAATCATAAGATTAACTGTTAAAGCTATTTATGGAAATTATCACTAAATAAATGAGAATAAATAAATAAAAAAATAAAAAATCTGTTGACGTAAATTAATCAATAAAGATTGTTATGAATTTGACGGTTATTTAAATCTTTCTAATCGTTGGGATGGATTTGCTCTAGTTTAAATATTTATATTGCTGCTCTGCCTTACAAACAATTTGTATGACTCAAAACTTGGCGATTAAATAGAGCGGTGTCGATTTTCTTGTCTCTCGCTTTACGCTCTTGACTTGCAAACTGGTAGTTAATGTAAATTTAAAATAAATTTTCAACCATCTTTTCTGTTGACGTTCATATACCTACTTGATTATCTATATGAATAAAGTTATTTTGAATTTGAGTACATATATACTCGTACATGAATGATACATAGGTAGGTTATATTATATTTACTCAATATTTTTTACACATCAGAAATAACCATTTACCCCGAGATGTTCTATTGCAGTGTCTCCCGTGTGTCCCAAAGGAGCCTGTCATTGGTTCCGCTTCACAGTAGGAAGGAGATGGTTCCAGAAAAACCAGTTCAGATTTTCTTGGTTGCCTGCCAATGCCTGCGTTCTGTCTTGGTCTGGAAAATATAAAATCTTATAGGCTAGTAGGAGATTGTCTTCTGTGGCTGACATACACCGACCAAATGAGCAAATACTATATGCACAGCCGGGATTCGAACGCACGTATTTTAATATATACTGGGATTACACTGCTCAAATAGCAGTGACAAGTAGGTGAACATACTATACTATATTTGACTATAAATAATTATTATCGAGGAAACAAATGGTATAAAGTAATATTTACTTGTTTGATTTCGCTCACAGATCCGTACCGGCAACATTTTTTTTCCATTGCCTCTAATCCGTTATATATTAGTTTGAGTAGAACTTCCGAAGAAATTACCTTCGTATCACCAAATGCGTTTGTGGTGCATGTGTGGCAGGCGGAGGGTGGGGTGTTACCAGTCTCGCGCGGTGATATTTTTCCCTCAGCGCAGCGCCAACAGCGCGAAATGGCGGCAATGCGCGCCAACATGTGCGCAGGGCACACGATCCAGACACACCGTGACATTTGCACTCGCGTCTAACTAAGTCCTTTACTATCTGTAAATAAAACTGTTTAAATTGAAATTGTTTCATTACTTTTTTTTAAGTTATACTTCTTTTGGCGCGATGGAGAAAAATTATGGGAGTGAATTTTTACGATGCCCGCGCACACAATCGTTTCGCAACAGTAAACAGTGTGAATAAATAAATGTTATTTTGGTGTTTTTAAATCAATTTCATATACGACGGTGATAGGATTTGCTACTAATTCATTTATTTAAATAAAATATTTTTGATTAATTTTAATATATTTATCGTTATCATATCATCACTACTGCATTTTAGTTATTTTTTTTTCCATACGCCAAAGAAGTATAACTTCTAACGCATGTACATAAAAGTACACACACACTCTTTTTTTTAAATTTTCTTTTGCTTTTTTTAAATTTATTTATTAGCCGGATACAAAGTCCATTGGTACATTTTAATTTTCTATTGTCTTGGTATTGCCCGCGTCACTAGATATTTGGGTGGACATAGGAAAACTAGTATGTGATTAAAGCATAGAGACGTTGGTTTTTATATTATCTAAACATAAAAATGACTGTAACTGTTTAATTATATTTTTCCATATTGAACAAAATAAGTACAGCGGATATATGTAAGTTTTTTTTGTACCTAATTGTAAAATGTAGACGATTGCAACGCAGAAGGAGTCGGTAATAGTGTACATATTTAAAGTAATACTTTTATTTTTTACACGATTGCCATCCATAAAATATAAGAACCAGTAATTCACTTTACAAGACACATCTATAAATTGCTTTCAAACGTGCTCATTAAAATTACATTCGCTTACAATCTACATGTTCATTACAAGTAAAAGTAACAAAAGCCCTCTAAGTGTTAAGCATTAATAAAATTGAATTACACATGATTAAAGTGCACCTTAATGTGTGTACACCTTTATTTTGTTTTTACATTTTTGTAGATAAAAACAAAATACATTAACATCTGTAGAAGCGAGTCGCAGTTGGCGCGAAAAAAGACGACATTGACGTTTTCATGTTATGGTAATCGGTTATTTATAAATACCTTATTAACCTTATTACTGACAATATAGTAAAGGATTGTTATTTATGTGCAGTTGAGTATACTATAAACTCATTTTTAAGTAAATATTTTTTTGAGAGAGCGCTTAGTCAGTTTCAATTTAGTAAATATAGCGAATACTTTTCGTAGTAAGTATTTAGTATAAGACTGAATGTTTTCCGAGTTACCCACGAGTAACTAGCGTATGACAGTTTTCTGAGTTTAAGAATAATATTAGGTTATTAGTTTTATAACACTTAGATAAAAACATTAGCCTCAATACAATGAGAATTATAAATAAAATGAGTCCAGTTCATTTAATCGTGCCAAAGCCAAATCGAAACATAATGACCGTATTCCAAGCTTTACAAAATATAAGTCTTAATCATATATCTAATAAGAAACGATTACGCATATTATAAACACGAAACTTTAGGGGAGGTCCATAATAAAATTAAATCATCCATGTAGTTTGCTCTCTTGTATCGCTGCAGGGTAATTGCCCCCTCGATACACGGTACATCGTTTCGCACAATAATGTAATTAGACCCTGTGGCTACGAATTACGATATTAGGACCACGACTATACAAATTACAATACAAATGGGAAATTATAACCATAATGTTGAAACTATAATATAATTAAGAACCAGATTATGATTAAATAAAATAAATATTAATATAAAGTTTTCAATAGTCTTGACACGTTTAAAAACTGCGTTGCGTTTTGATATGTAAAGATGTACCTTTAATCTCTATTAAAATATAAATTTATTTCACAGTACATTACTTGAAAAATCGTAATTGAAACAAATCAAATAGCATTTATGCATATGCATACTTATGTCGAAACAACTTACTTATTACAATTTCTACATTATTTGTTCTTTAATTTTTTGATAAATCTGTTTATAATGATTCTTAAACAAAAAAATTCATGTTATGAAAACGGAATAGCCAAGTGGTTATTGCGTCTAGTACCTCATCAAAGTTGAATTGATTGAAAGCTCTCATATAATTTATAACATGGAACGTCTAAAGAAATTGCTGTAACATTTCAAAATTATACGCTCGCACGTTTCGTTGAAGAGTTTATCGGACTCCGATTCTCGATAAATACTAAACCAATGCATATAGAGGGTGCATCAGAACAATAAATAATTACCAGGAATATATCTATATTGCTTATAAATGCAGTGGAAAATTTCAGCAACTATATTGCACCTTTTCTGAATTCTTTTAGCAAACTTTTATTCTAATTTTTTTATTCTCTACCTATGAATGATTATATTCCATGACACTCTGTACTATTCTATATTACTCTGCGATTCTCTATGATATTCTGAATTTAAAATGATAATCGTGTGAACACGATAAACAAAAAAATTGATATAAACTGAATTAACTATACAATTTTTAAGTGAGGTTAATTCATACATTAGATTAGGCAATTAATAATAATTTTGAAAAGGGTAATAACACATACATACATTATTGTGTATTAATTAAACAAAAAAGTGTTTTTTATGGTACAAAGACGTTTACAAGCCTTTGTATGTTTTGAAATTGGTTAAAAATATATTCAGTTAATATTACATTTTTGTATTGAATAAGTCACGTATTTAGTAACATAATATCGATCTGTCATCGTACTGTAGATATAAATTGTAAAAGAATTACTGTTTTACTAACTGCATTTGAGAAATTACGCTCATTGCATTAAGATGCACTCAAACGCATTTAATAAATTATATGTTTGCGTATATATTTCCTGTTGGCAATACTAATGGATCTTAGTTGTGGAGTAAATCTTTGTAACTGGATAACATCTTGATATGATCATTTTAAATGAGCTTTAATGTTTAAAAAATACCAAGGAAGACGTTCTGCGTTTGGGTGGGACTTTTATATTATGGTTTATCGACTTTATTAAAAAATTAAATCAGTCTAATTGCACCGATTTTACTAGGGTACTATTTCGTCTTTGTCTATCAAATTGTATTTAAGCTGTGATGAAAAAAAACAGACTGGTATTTAAGATAAAACGAGGCAATAAGGGGTTTGAAAAGTTTTTAAGATTTGCTTTTTTAAAAGAGTAGCGAGAGTTTTTACGCCGGCTTTTTCTCTCGGCCTACACCCTCTGTCTTCTTTGCCGATGAGTAGGGATGTCTACAGGTTCGAATTTAATGCCGAGGAATAAGTTATACCTTGATGATTATATGTTCCAAAATAAATGTATTTTTTTTGGTGTTCGCAAGGTACCTAACCTAAAACTTGTAGTAAATAATCTCAGTGCATTTGACGCTTCTCATAGCATTTGTTGTGTTGTGAGAAATGTATTTTTCTTTATTCACACAAATTTCACCTACCTACCTTTACAGAATTAAAACATTTATTTGTAATAAATAAAAAACAGAGCTACTATTCTGCTTACAGCAAGCTTCGCTGAATAAAATACTTATATATTTGTAAAAAAAAGCCGTTATAATCTCGTAAAGTGTATTTTTTTTACTTTGGAGAATACCTGTGAACGCATGTTCTTTATAAAAGCTAAGTGCAACGTAAAATCTAACCTCCCCTACCTTCCTTCCAACTCGGTTGTTGTGGAGGTTCATGAGGCTCCTAGCATCGGCTTCTATTTCACGTGAATCCAGGAATCGTCGTGCGAACCGGGCACCGTACGCTGATTCGCCACAGCCGCCCCAGTGGAACTGATCTGACGGACTTGGAGCTCGTCTCCTAAAAGTATTATAATGTTGTATTATTAAGGGACAAATGCACGGTTCTTTGTAGATCCATGATATTATATCTTCTTTATTATATTACCTCATACATTAAGTTTTTGGTTTAAGTCATATCTTGTATATAAATGACAAATTCGTTAATCAATAAATATGTATGGCGTATGAGCTCGTAGGTTCGATGCCTTTCTATGTGCGCATTTAATATTCTCTCGAATGGCGAAAGAAAACGTGAGGAAACCAACTTGCCTAAGACCCAAAAAGTCGACGGCGTGTGACAGAGGCACAGGAGGCTGATCACCTACTTGCCTATTAGATTGACAAAAAACAGATGAACAGAGATGTGAGCAGTTTGCAGTGCCACTGACTTATTTTACAGGTATAGTTCGGATGTAACATAAAAAAACTACTTGGTGGGGGAAAATTTGTTCTTGTACTAGAAATCATTTTGCTGGCAACGCACAATATTTTTGAGAGAAGTGCAACTGACATATTTTTAGTAGACCTGATCTACCTACCCTTCCCTTCCACTAAATAAGGTTCAGGTATGTCCTAATTTTTTTTTCCTTTTTAGAATCAGTCAGGATAAAGGAGTATTTTTACCTATTTGATGAGCATCCGCAAGCCGGTAGATCCCCTCTCGCGCAGGCTGTACTGAGTGCGTGCGTCACGCCAGCTGATGTTATCGCATATGTAAATGCTGCCTCACGAGTTGCTAAAACAGTAAAATCTTATGTTTTGATAAAAAGTTATTAACAAGCTTTAGGGTCAACTGGCATCCAGCTACGGGAGCATGACTGTGCAAGAATAATATTGTTTTATGTGTTTTTATTTATTGTAGATAAAAATATTTCTTTATTCGAGAAAATAAAACAAATGTCTTCTTGCTCTTAGAACAGAAAGCTTTTGGACTGGGTCAACGAACCACCAAATGCACATACATAAGCATGTGTAGGTAAACATAAATGAAAACGGTTCAAACTCTTCAGTCAGAAAATACCTACCATAAAAAAAATACATATAAAATATTTTGTTGGTAGCTTTACTTAGTATTAATCAAATGTAAATGTGTAACACCTATATCATGAAAACTTGAAGTCATTGGTTGCTCAATGTGAGAGGTATTAAGACGTGAATCCATAAATAAATCAACGCTAGTCGTGAGAACTGTTTGTATGATATTTATCGAGAAGCTGTCATCTTTGGCCGAGCTAATGAGTCAATTAGTAGGCGATTGTCATTTGTTTACTATGCATCGAATTTTGATTGAAGCTGAACGAGAGGTTGAAAATGGAAACGGTTTTGAATTTGGAATTTGAATATATCTAAATAACATCTGACTATTGACATGTGACTGACGTATAGAAACCAATTTATTTATGTTTTTTTATATAATTTAATGATTATTTACAAGTTGTGTAGCTCTATAAGGCGTTTTAAAGCGACGTGTTATGCAGTATTGTTACTCTTAATTCCACTTTTACACAGTAATTTATTGTAATTTACCGTGAGTGCTTTGAATATTGAATATATCGGAGCTGTATAGTATGTTAAAGCATTCACACCTCGAACATCTACTGGCTACTAGATTTTGTTAATATTTTATTTATTCACTTTCATAAGAAGTTATCAACAGTTGCTCGTAGTGGTATATAATTACAGACATTAATACAGATAAAAATCTATCCTTTCAAAATAAAATTTTGTATTTTTTAGGGACATCAAGTGTATTTGGTTCCGTTTACCCATACGGAAGTAGCGGCTCGTTCTCAAACGTCGTTGGTCGAATAACTTAAGCTTCATACAGAAAGATAGTTTGACAGCTGCTGAAAGTAGATTTGTGTTCTGGAATATAGGTCTTAAATCTTCAGGTATAGTGCAAAGTGTTCCTGTTCTAGGATCGGCACTTAAAACCTCAAGTCATCATAACCATTAAGGCCTGTCAATTAAAATGTATGTATATGGCAATTACATCGACAATCGTGAACGAATCATAATTATTGACAGATTTATGGCAATACCATTCAATTGTTGTGAATAAATGAATTTTGTATGCAATCAAGATACCATTAGAAATCTTAATTACATTAGAAACAATGAGGGGCGATTTCTATATATAATTAAGAAAATATCTAATCTAATGTTCAATATAATAAATAAATTTGTATTTTACCTCAGCAAACATTTTGCCATCATAATAAGCTTCAGCACTTAGACCGGAGGGACAAAGTAGAAATGTGAAAAAGATTTAAAATGGTTTTGAAAACAAAAACTAAATTTGATTAATTTTCTTCGCGTAAATACATAAAGAAAATATCTTAACACAAACCGTATTTTTATCGTCCCTATCACACCTTAACTTAGAAAGTTCCATTAACTTCATCGAACAAAAAAAACGTTTGTCAAGAAAATCCATTACTTTGTAATTAACATTTGGAATTGGTTTTAAATTAAAAGCTCGTAAAGTTATACCTACGATTTATGTTAATGATATCTATGTTTACACAGATTCATAATAATTTCACGTTTGTAGATAAATTACTTACCATAAAGAACTAGATGCGTCACGACTGGTAAAACTTCTGCCAGACTATGTGAAACTGTTACGGATTTGTATTTTTTTGATATTTTCCTTGAGCCGATGGGACAAGATCGGGAGGATAAGGAAGTATCTCTGATCCAGCTTAGTGGTTGGATACTAGTATTGGTATTGCTATAATGACAGAGTGAAGAGGAACCTGCTTCAACTGACGGCTACTTATTGGTGGAAAATGGCACAAGAGGAGCGGTGACAGTCTCTCTTTTAGGAGGCTAAGACAAGTTTTACTAGCATTCAACAGCGGACTGAGTGAGTTTGTGAGTGAATGAATGAGTTTGCGAGTGATTCTCTAAGTGCTCTCTTAAATAAATGCACACAACATGAGAACTCAATATTGAACTTAAAAAGAACGTTGCCTACTATTTATACTTTTATGTATAAAGCTATATAGTTATGCCAAAGTTAGAGTAAGCCGTAAATCTTTTAAAAGTTTTTTTGATGTTGCCAATTCTACTTACCATTCTACTAATCAATACAACAAGGTGAGATTAAAAAAATAAATACAAACAAACAAACAACAATACACAATATTTTAGGTGCTGAACCATTTTAATTAATGTGGTGAGAAATGTGGTGCAAAAATGTACTAAAGTGGTACCCAAGATACAGCAAACGAAAAGATTGCGACAAATAAAAAGGTGGATAGACGAAGATAAAATATATAATAAAAAGGTGCATGGCAGAGACTGGCATAGTGCTTAAACAAATGGTAATGGAAAAACGGGCACACAGATCGCTCGCCTAAATGAAGATTGATATTGAGACGTGTTTAAATGTAAAAGTATCTGAATTAAAAGGCTATTATTATTAAACATTCCCTTTAAATGTGCAATATACTTATAGGTACGGGTATTTTAGAAATACTAAATCATATCCAGTTCTTTATCTATGAACATGTTTCATAGCAAGGTTATAAAGTTGACATAGATATTGCTTCGCTATCATAATCATAATTTATCATTCTGTATTCATTTACATAAATATTTCATTACGATTTCGTGCCGCCTTCAGCCTTTGTTTAGGGAAATTATGTGTTGTTTACTTTATTGCATTATTTTAAAAGTGTATTTGAACATAAAATGTAATACTTGAAAGTGTTTAAAGTTAAAACAGGCCCATGGACACCCTCAATGCCAGAGGGTTGGCGAGTGTCTCTTTAATTAAGGCCATATTAATATAATCATGATTATGAATAAGATTTTACAGATTATTTGATATTTAGTTCAGATAAAAGAAACAGTAAAGTCAAAACCCACACATGTTGGTAAGTCATTGAATCAAGATTCCTTCCAGGATATTGAGGAGAAGAGCTCTATATTCCACAGATTATAACAAAGTAGGTACAACTGAAGTAGGTCCCCTCTAAACGTCTGCGTTTACGAAAATAAACTAGAAGAAAGAATAAGTCATTTAATAGAAAAAAAGCATTTTCAAAATTAACTTTGAAGATATTTCCCGACAAGATGACAATAAACTTGTTTGTTTATCGTTTCATAAAGAACTGAAAAATACTAGAAAATAGACGTTTAGCAATTAAAATTTAATTGATTCAGGTCCCTGTCAGGACAAGGTTTACCGGCTTGTGTTTTCATCAATACTAATCTAACACACTATATTGGCAAAATTTCAGTTTACTTTGTAGTATATAGAATAGTAAAGTAAGTATACTTTAATAGTGTTACAGAGTAGAAGGCCGAATTATCAAATGGAAATTCGTAGGATCGGCTACGTACGCACTAGCAGGCGGCTGGTCTAGACAGCGCATCGCCTTTATTTTCGTAGCTTAGAGGTTTTGACCAAGGTAATAACTACGAATTGATACTGCATGTGACCATTACTATTTTCTTGTGTCAAGAAAATTGTATTGTTGTCAAGGATCGTCATGTTAACTTAAATGTCATTGCTTGTGGCGGCGTCCGTGCATCGGGTTGTCTCTCTCCCTACAATATGGCGAGGGGGCCGATGGCTGGCCATGCGTCATACGCGTGAACGGGTGCTACTTGTCGTACTTGAATTCGTGTATGCGGTGATATAAGTTGTTTCTACTACGTATTTGCGTGTGGTTCCCACGAGTATGTAAGTGCGTGCTCCTATTTCACCATGCCTCCTGCTGATAGAGGATAAATCTTTGTTTTTAATTTATTTTATTATTCCTGATTACTCAAGATGTCATATGGAACATGGTTTAATGGTTGCAGTTCCTTACAAATGTTGTGTAAACCAAAAAAACTTCGGCGATTAAAAAGAGTGGCGGAGAGTTAATTGCCAGTTCTTCTCATCCGTTCTACGCCCTTGATTTGAAGTTTTCAAATCAAGGGCGTAGAACGCAGTAAATCTAAATTTACAATTAACGTAATTTTTTGACGTTCATAAGTGTACTTGTTTAGTTATATGAATAAAGATATTTTCATTTTTATTAGGTAAGTATCGTTTAACTAAGATACTCGCTAGAATCCGCTGATTAGCCTGGCACTAAGAAAGCTGCCTTCTAGTGCTGATGTAACGATATGGAATCACAGTCGAGACATTTAATACAAAATGTATAATTAATATATAAATTAATTAAAATTAAAAAAAAATCCGAATTACGAGAATTTATTGATAATTTTGTTTATTGTTATAAACTATTCCGTAGTCATTATTTATATACAAATAACCTAACAATAAGTATCTATGACATACATGTGTCAAAATAGTATGTCTCCGCCAAGCTGTGTGGCACCAATTGAAATAATTTGAGCTTGTCCGTCAATTAATGTCGGAACTAATAAAGCAAAGTAAAATATTGACCAGCCGACTTAATCTTATCGGTGTCGGATGGTATAAATGCTTTTATAATAATTAGTTCGGTATTATACAATTTGTATGTATTACTGTGAATTAGTAAATACAGTTATTATAGAATAAAAAATGATCCGTTATGCTAGAAAATATTTAATTAAATTCAGAATTAAAAGCGGTTATTGCGCAACATTTAAAAATCTGTTTAGGTGATATTTATGACAGTATCTTTAACATTAAATGTTTATACGTCCTTAAAATAATACGTCTATGTTTAGGAGAACCACAGACTAGCTATAGAAGAATAAAAATCACGATATTTTTAAGATAAGTGTTGTTACTGTTTGATATTTTTTCAATGTATAAGAAATGGTAACCATGGTAACGAACGCCATGTTGTCTAAAGTTGTCGTTTATTTATTTATTAACATTTCGTTACATCACAATATCAAAATTGAACATAACTAAATGAAAAGGAGAGCAACTGGCGGCCTTATCGCTATTATTGTGTTTAATTTGTAAAAATAAAATTGTGCTATTCTTGATAATGATAGTCTGAGGCTGGCAAGGACTAGCGTACGTTATTATCGGCCTTGTTAAACGATTGGTAGTAAAAAACAGGATTACGATAATCTTCCGTGGTAACATTTCTTAACCAAACATATAATTATTACTTACAGATCTTACGGAACATACTATGTCATTAAATTAAACACAGCGACAAATTATATGTTACAAGGTAGTGCGTAAGAACCTATCAATTTTGATTGATAACATTCTAAAGATTGATTAAGTTTTTTGTGAGTGTTTCACGTTAAAGTAGATTAATCATATTTTAATCAAGTGTTCGCGTGATGTCAATGTCTTTTTGTTTAGGAAGTTACAAAACGATGCCGGTTTCTTTTTAAAATTCCATATGTTAAAAATTAAAACAATTAGCAATTTAAATATGAAATGCTCTTCGGTACCTACAATCTTTATCTTAAATCATTGACGATGACGTCATAACTTTAATTACGTTAATAAAGCTATAACTACCGCTAAGCATATGTACAACTTCTCAAAGTTACCAACTAAGATTCTTCCTTTCAATTGGAGGAGCTGAACACGGTCCTTTCTCCACATGCGGAATTCTCCATAGAGGAACAAGAACATAACCTGAACTGCTTAAATAAAAATATTCGAAAGTTCTTTGCTACAAAATTTAAGGAAGTATTCTGAAGAATATAAAGATGTATTTACCTATATTTAAGAAACAATAACACATGCCTGTATATATTTATATTAATTATATTTGGGGTATATGGAAGAACATGCTTTTAGCAGTAACCACCCTAAATCGTTTGTCTTCGTTTATTTTATTATTCTCCTATTTTGTGTTATACAAAAATCGCGCAACCGATACGACAAATCGTATAGCTTAAAAAGCTTTAACAAACACAAGTCAATTAGCCGTGTGGTATAAATCAACGGTGTCAATGTGGGTGTGATATCGTACGTTTGCTTTCGAGGTAGTCTTTTTATTCAACTCATTTGTTCGATTGTATAATAGGTATATAAATTTTAACAATTGGAGATATCCTTTTAATCGATCTATGTTATAGAAGAGATGTCCTAGTCAGAGCAAGACACGTTTATAGTGGAAAATAATAATAATCTAATCGAAACAAGAGCATACGATAGATACGACATAGAAGTTTTACTTCCGTACGTCCAAACGTATTAGATTTGGACATACGAGAGTCATTCTTCGCGCTAAGTCTAATTTCTGAATATCAATCTAAGATTAAAATGAGGGCGTGTCTCGGAAACAAATTATGGTCTAGTTAATTGGCCTTAAAAGACAAAACATTTAGGAACGGTTCCAGAAATTTTAAAAGAAATTTTAACCAATTTTTTAATGATATGTTACGAATTAGATCAGAGGATGAAATTGAGACCGTAAATTGTTTGTAAGAATGCAAATATATGTTTGGTTGTGCTTAAAACGCTATAGGATAGAAATTTTATATTTACATAAAACTGGAATTTCTGCAAGTAATGTATTTTAAATAAAATCCCACAATATCCCAGAATAAGGATACATTTTCCCATTGTTATATTCATTTCTGTAATGTCTGATTGTTTGAATTGGTATAGGCATAATATAATTAATTGATAATATATTTATACAGTTGTGAGTTTTAGTTTCTACGTTATTTTCTTATTACATAAATAAGTCCTGAATTTATTTATTGTTAATTAAATAATAAGTAACTTTATTCCTCTTAGCTATATATATTGTTTGACTCATTTTTATTTTTACCCATACATTTGGTCACAGACAATCAAAAAACACTAAAACCTTTTTTGTATCCTATAATCTGCCTAGCGTTATAGGTCACTGACCGTCGGTAGTCGCAAAACTATTGCAATATAAAATGTCAGTTTGAAAAATTTATAGCTATACTTAAAATAGTTTTTGCTATTTTAATCAATTTTTAAATTTAATTTTACATTTAACGCTGAATATGAATTGTATTGTTTAAAAAGTATATGATTGTGAAAATTACAGGACACACCACAGATAATAAACGTTTTATCTAAAATACAATTTAAAAACACTATACATAATATTTTGTACATAAGATCAACATTATTTCCAAGCAGATCCATCTTATTCGGTACGCGAACAGTGAGTCTTTTACTTCAATTTTTATAATAATTAAATAATGTATTAGTTATGCCATTGGTAAAGCACAAAAAATATCGATTAGTTCTTTAATTTTAAAGTGAACACACGCTATAGTTATAAACGCAATTATAATTGAAATACGGCATTTTTTAAATTTATCCAAAAAATACAAACCTATTAAATTATTTTAACTTAATGTACGTAGTAGTTTCTATAAAATGTTAGTTCTGATATGCGATTGGCGTTTAAAATTAATATACAATTGATAAAAATTATATATTAAATTAACAACAAAACAGTTACAAAAAGTATTTTGGGAAGTATTTTACGACAGGAAATTACAGTTACCGCTAATTCGGCTTAATTGTTTATCTGTGGGAGGTACACGCCACAAGGGGTAGACATTAATTACTGTTTATTTTACTACCAGTCTTTTTACTAAATCAAGAAAGTTTTAAATTGCCTTTAAGTGGTCTATTACTGGTTTTGTTAAAAACGTGAGATTTTTAAAAGAGTAGGTAATATTTGCGCGTTCTCTATTTGAATGCAAGTATTTTTTTTTCATTTTACAAGGTCATTAAACTATAATGTAAAGATTGGTAGATAAATATAATAATCCTATATGATTTATGCATGCCTCGCTTAAGTCAAAGTAAATGAGCAATCTACAAATGTAGACCTGCTTATAGACTCAAGAAGTTTAACGAAGCCCTAAACAAGTCCTAAATTAATAAAACAAAACAAATGTTATACCTAAAGGCATGACGTGGCCGAAGTCATTCCCATCGCCGATGCCGGTGCAGTTCCACCTATAGCCTCCAAGTTGGTTTCGACATTCTGCATACGCCATCCTGCAATTATAGAAGTAAAAGTATTCGCAAACAAATAAAAATTACAAACTTTATTCATAATTACATAAACATGGGAATAAGAAATATTTACATGAGGAACAGGACATACAGTGTATATTCGAAATAACAAGTGGAGATGGACAGGACACAGCTTGCAACAAGCTGGGAAGTGGAGTAAAACAATGACTTGGTACCCAAAAATTTAAAAGAAGGCGGACCGTATCAAAGATGGAAAGATAAAATAAAACTGGTTGCAGGAATGGAATGGTTTGGGCGGCATCTATCGGAATTGGCAAACTAACTTTTGTTGTATGGAAAAGAAACTTCTCCAAAATAGATGCAATTTTTTTATCTTATTAATAATTTAGGCATAGTTTATAAATATATAGGACAGTATTGAAATAAAATTTTCAACAAGTTTTTACTTGTTACCTCTACAAGGGCTTGGGAAAAGGGAATTCGTCTTTTTACCTAAGGAAAATCTAAAACAAAAGACGACATGAAGGCGAAATCAAAAGGCTTTGACTATTTTATTTAGACATTTAGACTTTATTTAACAATCTCATAAAATGTGTTCAGTCTTTCACATTATGAGAACATACTTTCTAGTTGTTAGGTGCTATTGTACATTCATGGTCTTACCTCAACCCGTCACCAACAGCTGCAATGGCGGCGGGGGAAGATCGACACATGGCGCGTTGCTTGTCTGTTAATCCCGCCACTCTCGCGCACACCAAATGTGCGCCTAGCGATACACCGCCTGGTAGTGCTGGTCTGGAAAGAATATACAATCATATTTATTAAAAAGGCATAGAGATTAACCTTACCTTTAGGGTAAGGGGTAACGTATGGCAACTTCGTCCGGTCAAAGGTGATTATCGAGTTAAAGCTTCAAGATTTTAAAATAAGATAAGGATGGAAGTGCTTGCAATGTACTCTACTTCTACAGTCCCGCATCATCAGGCTCCTATACCCCGAATGCTCTCGCAGCTTAATAGGTTATTAGATTATTTACGGAATAGCAACTTATTGGTGACTCGGATGCGGGTAGTACTGAGTGATTTAAAAAGGTACTTACAGAAGATAAATGTAAAGCAGAATATTGCTTATTAATTGCCTACATAGTAATAATAAAAATACTATAATATTGCAATACAGCGAGAAAATGCTGCCAGCGTTAAAGGTACACTGCCACAGTAACTAAACTTTTCAAATTTATTTAAATTTTATTTAATTTTTTAATTTTTAACGACGTTTTTATAGGAAAATTATAAAATAATTCTGTAATTTGGCTCTAAACGATGTAAAATACCTAATGTTGGATAACAGGTAACACAGCTTAATTACTTAGATTATGGGTATTTGTGTTACAGTTTACTAGTATAATATTTCTATTTATACTTCCAAGAAATTTTTCATTAACTCTAAATAAATAAACACGATTATGGACACTATATCTATTTTATTTCGAAGAGTGAAATTTGCGTGTGGCCAGTTTAGCTGTAACATTCATTAATACATCTTCGTTAATACGTCCAATTAACGTTTAGCCGTGACACGGCCAATTCACACAACGCCTACTGAAACTATGAACAAATTGAGGATGCAGTTAACTTAAATGTACAACATGCAAAATACGATATGTTGTATTAAATTGGAATTGTATTTAAACAAAATTAATTTACATGTCTATTCTAAAAGATAAAGCAGTGTTGGCCTAGTGGCTTCAGCGTGCGACTCTCATCCCTGAGGCCGTAGGTTCAATCCCCGGCTGTGCACCAATCGACTTTCCTTCTATGTGCGCATTTAATATTTGCTCGAACAGTAAAGGAAACCATCGTGAGCAAACCGGCTTGCCTTAGACCCAAAAACTCGACGGCGTGTGTCAGGCACGGGAAGATGATCTAACCTACCTACTTGCCTATTATATCGACAAATGATCGTGAAATATGACATAGATACAGAAATGACGCCCAGATGGTCTAAAAAGGTTTTAGCGCCACTGATTGATTTATTTATTCTTATACCAAGATTCTTCATTTATTGTTATACTTTCATTATAATCGGTTTAGCGTTTCATTAAAATCCTATGATTTTAATGATACCTATCCTTATTTGGATGTACCAAACGTAATATTATACACATTGTGAAGAATCATATTTCTCAATTATTTAGTCCATGATGTATATCAGAACTACATAGTTAGAATATATAATAGTAAAAACATAATTCGAGGGCAATTTTCAACAACCGGAAGTTACAATTGAAATTTTTAACAGTATCAAACAACGGAACTGCGCGTATTGTCTTCGTAATGAGATTTGTGCGCATGCACCGCGAAATATAACATATTCAGCATATAGTCCAGGGATTGCCAGTTATTTATACGGCTAACCGCTATTCATATTTCGGTGTTATAGCGTTCAATCTACAAATAAATAGTCTATAACTTCATGTGCCCTGTTTCCGAAGTGATTCGTCAACTGATAACCGTCATTATGACAGTGGCATAGCAATAGTTTATTAAAACCGATGCCCAATAAGTATTCTTGTTACGAAAATGTAAGTTAATAGTGCATGGTGGTAGAAATAATGAGTATTTTTAATTCCTTTTGACAATATAACATCTTTACGCCATGTAGTTAATAATAACACTATAATAGTGTAGTATAATTATTACAACCAAAATATTATGTATTGTCAAGCCGGCAACGCACTTGCGAGGCAATGAGAGTGTCCATGGGCGGCGGTATATCTTCATGACCTTTTTAAAAAAGTTTCATTTTAGTCGCACAAATGTGGCGGCAGTGAATAAGATTAGAAGATTTTTTTTGAACCGGTTCTCTAACTTGAGGTCCATAGGAAAAACAAGAGTTTCCTCCTTATTTGGTGTACTTACATATAGTCAACATATTGTCATATATAAATAGTCATAGCGAATATTACGATTTAAGGATTTAAAAACATTTTTGATATGGCAACTCCTATGCTAAACGATGGTCATTGTAGGTTCTATTTAGTTCAAGTCACAACTAATGAATGTCACATTTGTGAATGAGAGCACATGTATTCAAATGGACTACCGTTTGCATTGTTCTGTGGAATATTTGAATTTAGAATTACATTAAATCAAGTATTGCAAGCATTTTGTCTGTAATTGAGCGAATCATACTCATTTGTCGTAAGACGTCTAGGATAAAATTTGTTCAAACTAGCAACTTATAGTTTTAGTTAAATTAATATTTAAATATATACTGGATTCTAAATGTAATAAAAAAAATGATCTCAAAATAGTTTTAATCAACCTAACAATATAATATCGATGTTTTTGTTATTTTAATAGTTATTCTAACAATGTGAATAATAAATAAATTATTAAATGTTACTTTCAAGCCATTCAGACGTAAGCAGTAACTTACAAAAAATAAACAATTACATTTAAATTGATAACCTCCGCCCCCTAGTTTCTGATAATCGGTGAAAAATAGGCTTCAAACATACTAGTCCAAATAGTATTAACATTATGCTCACCAAGTTTAAAATGGTTAATAGTGATTAATGGCTTGAACATAATTGCTCATATTCAATGTAGGTTAATGATTTATATGTAATGAGAACCTAATAGATACTTTCTCTAAGCTGTCAAAATATATTTTCAATATTTTATTGTTAAATAATAATATGATCATTTTGATAATACATTTATAAATTGACCTCAATGTATACCCATGATGAGAATCAAACAACTGACAGGCCAGCCTGAAGTACCCAGTGGTCATAGCCACAAAAAAAAAACATATTTTTTTTGCCTTGGATTGGGCTGTTGCGGTGGTAAATCGCCAATTATGGGCATTTTCCTCCTTTGCTACGGTGATTGGATTCATCGGGATCCGTTAAAACGGGGCCTTCTATGGTTTTTTTCTTGGGAAGGGGGCCAGTGGCTAAGGTAGGTTGTATACCCTTACCTTACCCTATACCCTTACCAACCGGAACAACTTAGAGCGTTTCAGGTTTGTAGTGACTTATCGCCGTAGAATGTAGGCGCCAGAACATACATATACCTTTTGAAATTCAAGTTTTTGGTTGGACACGCATACAAAAAAGTTTCTTTGGTACTATAAATGATTTGATTTGATTTATTAGAAGTCGAATGTCGGACCATTACATTACAATTGATTATTGAAGCGCAACTAGATGAAACATGAGTCTGTGGTGCTGCTCTTCCTCCGACCTGATGGATCGTCGACCAGTTTAACCACTGACTATCCCGAAGAAATGATATGCTCTTAGCTGTCGGAATAACTTTGTTAGGGATATTCAGGGTATATCATCGTAGCCGCTACAAGCCCTGCTAAACTTCAGTAGCGATTTCCTAGTAGTAGTATTCCGCCAATATGGCCTAAACATCAACTACTGCGCATGTCACGTGACGCGGTCTACTTTCATGGTGAGTTGTACAAGAAGGTTTATCGCCTTGCATTTTGTATAGCGCAAATCGAGGGAGTTGATCTTAAAACTGGATTTAACTTTGATTCACATTCATTCAAAGATGGAGAGGTATTATCAGCTACATTATTCTTACAATTATTAGAAATTGACAGACTCGTGGGTAATACCGGTTTAATGAGTTCGAGATTGAGTGAAAATTATGTTTCCTGTTACTTTATCAAGTTAAAAGGAAATTCACAATAATATACAAAGTGCAAAATTATTTGTCTATAACGGTTTAGGTAAGTGAAGAAATTAGGGTTAAATAGAACCTCCTTATTTAAAGACAATAGACAAATTTCTAATCTTTTTATTTTCTTAGATTTTAGATTACTTTGGTTTTGGCTAGTATATTTATAGTGTTACATGTATTTTTATGTTCCTTGTTAATGAGTTATATACTTCGTACTTTACAGTAAGTTTTTTTGCTTTATATAAGTTATTTAGTAAACTGTTTTTATATGTACGCTTAAAGTAACGATGTGTTAATATAAAGAATAAATTACTCTTTAGTCTCTGTCTGTTAATTTGTGTTTACGCTGTGATGAAAGACGTCTATGTTAGTTAGAACGGTGCAATTGGATTTATAGTAATTATAAAGAGATGTCTTATATAGATCTTCTTCCTAAAGCATTACGTAATTAATAAGAAAAAGATTATATTTCAGCGCTGATATCGCTTAAAGATTGTATCTATAAACTTTATTTATTATTAAGCCAAAATTGAAAAATACATACATTTTCAAAGTAAATAAGTTAATTAAACAATCAATAAGACAGGTAGCTTACGTAATAAAAACCACTTGTGGTTCGGCGATCTTCTATCAACCACTAACGATGTAATAATAGCACTCATAGTAATATTCTATTTTTATTTGATATAATTTTAATTAATTTATATAAGATCCTAATGCTAATTCCATAACTACTTAACAAAATACAAATTAGTCAATAAGTAAATGATTTTATGTATAGATAAGAATTTACTATAACTACTATTGTTTTTTTTTAGAACGCAGGGCAAATTGGCAGTAAACACATCTCGCGACACGCTTAGGCGCGGCAGTACGCTCGCGAGTGCTTGCCGGTTTTAATAATTAATACGATTCCTTGAAGGACCCTTTGTCGAATTATTTCGGAAATACTTAAGAGAGTAGCTGGTCGTGGTTCGGTAAAAACTGCCTTAAGGACCTATTCGGTAGTCAAGCTCCAAAATAGTACATTGTTTCTTTCCATCATTGTTTCTTAAAGTAGATGAAAAAATCAATAATGGAGTTGAGTATTTTATGTATCCATTCAAGATTGAAAGATGGATACACGATTTAAATAACTTCGCTCGAAAGAAAAAAAGTCCAAACATAGCCAATTTTTGACGCTTTCAATTCATTTTATGACGAAAATTATATAGAACATGATTTTGAAATAATATAAAAAAATATATGATATAATAAAAAAAATACATAACTAATTGTTATCACAGGCCGGAGCGCTTCGGTGCTCCAGCACTCCATTGCGTACCACAGACAGATTGGACTCCGTGACACTGACACAGCAATTCGTGCTGGGATAGGGCCTTAAATAACGACGGAAGTCAAGGAAACGGGAGGGATATCATATTCTGCGTCGAGTGCGATGATGAAACTCAGCAGGTAATCCGAACAACTTCTCTGAACATTCTCATTTAATTTAAAACTATTCCGTCGCGTAATTTTAAAGCTATACACACATTTTGCTTAATGAGGGTATTCCAATGCATCTTTACTCCTATGCTTATCTGACAAGAGTGTTTAAATAACATAACCAATATTGGCAAAGTAATTTTACGAGACCAAATAAATTTTAATTAAAACCCTGACCAATAGATTATCAAATCACTTTTCGGATCGTAAATCACAAACGAGCGTGGGCCCTTCTACATTTATCTTAGAAATTAATTTAACTATTAATAGTTCTCGTTAATTACAGCCGCAATCATTAATCAATTCATCTGCCTTGCAAAATATCGACAGGCAAATTTGTGATGGAATTAATCACCTATTTTATGACACATTAATACAAACCTGTCCTCTACAACATTTAAGATCTGGGCCTCAGATTTCTGTATCTGTTCCGTGATCATTTCTAATAGGTAAGTAGGTGATCAGCTGTGCCTGACACATCCGGGGATGATGTTTAGACTTTTAGGTCAAAGGTTCCGCTTACGTTACGACGTTTTACTTCACTGTACGAGCGAGTTTTGAGAGATGCGATCGTAGAAACTTAGTGCACGGGAATCGCACCGACGAACCCGACGAACACCGACGAAAACAGTCGCACGCTAAAGCCACTACTGCTACAATCCAAACAAAGACTTTAATTTGCTACTAAGATAAACCCATATTAATAACTATTATCTAATCTGATGCCCAGACCATTCGTTGTAGCGCCACTAGCATTTTACCTTAGTAAGCAAGGCGCTTTTATGGTCATGGCGCGGGCGCCGACACCGAAATAATTTTTGTAACACTTATACAACAAAATATTCTTTGTTTGTTCTTATAGATAAGTAACTATATTTCGCTTATTCTACATGTCTCCCAAGATAATATTTACGTATGTCATTTAATTTTACTTAGTTTGTCTTAATTTCATTTAATATGCCCTGATGCCAACGGATGTAGACGTACGTCCGCCCCTGAATAAGCAAGGAAACGAGCTTAACCTATTTAGGAAAATAAAATCCTCCGTTGCTAAAGTCGGTTAAAATTACAGTTTTCATCCGATTTTATTTACAGTCCACTTAAAGTAATTGATTGAACATTGAATAGAAGAGCCAAGTAAACACATTTTATTACTTTACATTAATTTAAGATAAAATAAGAGTACACATTAAAACTTTACGATTCGAAATAAATTCGATAAAAGGCTTTTATGGTGAGTGATCATTGTACTAACCAAAAATATTTTTTTTATCAGAATATTATCAAAGTTCCGCAACTGGATTATTATTATTATTGGTAACTCTTTGTTTTAGCTCATGATCGATTCATGACTCTGGTACACTGTTGCACACGGGCCTAGTCAAGTGGACAGAGTGTTTTATTGGCTATACACGATCTTCTAGAAATTAGCGGGTTTAATTGGTTTCTGGAGGTCTAACAATTTGAGAGATTCGTGTAACTGTTTTCGGATTTTAATTGATAATTCAAAACTAAAATTGTTGGTCTATTCCCAAAGCGGCCTCTTTGAAACATCAAAGACTAGAGAAACACAGTTTTATGTCACCAAGAACATTACTGTATCTTCAAAACAATCACTAACTAACCGTTATCAATAAATTAAACTTAAACCGTAGCCGAAACATATTGCCGACAGTCGTAAATTATATCATCAGATATATAGAAACATTTTTGTGTAGCTTAAAATACTAACAAATAAGAAAATCATAATATGGAAATGATGACTTTAAATTTAATGTTTCGTGTTAGTCTGGGTTTTCAGAAAGAACCTTTTACTCCATTTCTACTTTTATTTGTTATATTATATGCTTTGGGATATAAATAAAGTGTTTATTATTCATAATTTACATAAATACAATCGCATCATTACCGAGGACACATATTGCTTCTAGTTTGAGTATTTTTTTTCTGTGACATTCCTGGTTCTGCTACGAATAAATATATACTAAAGAAATTATTTACATTAAATAATTTTATCTATTAACTTGAATTTTACACTATAATAAGATAAATAAAATTATACACAATGATTATCGGATTAGAGGTGAGAATAAGCACTTTCATTAGGACACTTAACAAGCTTCTCATTTGTTTTTACTATACTCGAACCAATGTATCTCCAGTAATTTGTACACTATTACACGTTGCATGTTTTTACATAAATCAATGAAGAGTTATTTTAATGAGATTCGATAGTTCCTCTATTCCTGATGTTAATATATCTATTCGGGAATTTGTGCCGTAAACTATTTTATTCCACTTGGGACTAACACGGCGAATTCCTTATTCAAATATTCCAAATATCATCATACTGTGACTTTAATTGATTTTTTTATTGGATTTATCTAAACTTAATATTACTATTATAAGTCAAGTTAAAATAAATAAATACAGCCTTATTTCGCTGACCGTTAGTTACAGCGAAAAAAAAACAATTAAATGCTACTTGTATGAACAATTTTTGTATAGGACAAGTTTTATGGTCAAGTTGTCCTCTGATATTAGCCCTATATCATAGCCTGTTCTGCGTTATATTCTTTATGCAGTCACGGGGTACGGGGTTGTCCGTCTGCAGGTTAGATTCGATGTTTAATTGTTTTTGTTAATAATATAAATAAATTCTTATTCATAATGTATAACTACTATGTAATAACTACTCATTCTCAGTTTATTTAAATGACTCAAGTAGCTTTAGTTTTCAAAATCTTGAATTTCGCTAATATGGCGAGGCTTTATTTTGTATAATTTTCTTAAAGTAGAATTTCGTACTTTTAATAAAAATACCTCTTATAAATATCACAAAAAGGATCAAAGTGGCGCATTCTTATTTAGAATTGGAATTTGTGGACCACCAAGATTCCTTACTAGCTTTCTTCCATTTTCAAATTCCTTGTCTATTCTATTCCGTTGTCTTTGAATTCTTTTACGAAGTCGAACAAAGGAATATAGATTTTGGCATTTTTGTGAATCCGATATAAAACGTCCTCAACTGGTTTTAATATCGACTGGGACGCGAAGAAAAGAATATGATTACGATTTTAGATTATTATATAAACTATGCAAACAAAAGTTGCCTAAAAGTACTATGAAGCGTATGTCTATTTAAATAAATTAAAATCAACATTTTTCTGAACAGATTTTTTAAATTATTGCTGGCCTGTACGTATTTAACGTATTCTATTTTCAAATTTCAAAGTCTTCCTCCTGCCTCTTTGTTTCCGTTGTTCTATAATAACCAAAAATTAAAGTAACACAAGTACAAGGACATAATAGAGCCTCTAGAGCGTATCGTATTGTATGTGTGTTCATCCGGTGAGTGGACAGTGGACAGACGGTCGTTAGTAAATGATATACTATTAATGTGTATTGAGTTTCGCATTTTTTGTTCTCTAATGAGGTCTCGACTTGACTTTGTGGGAGCTCGCTTTTTATCTTCATGTTTTAATACTCAACGTGTGAAGAAATAATCGTATAGTAGTCTATGAAGGCATTTAGACTGATGTATGTGTATATTTTTGAAGACACAAAAAGCTGTTTATTTTGATATAAATGAATAAAAATATACAGTTTTTTGTTGAATTTGAAAATTTATAGATGATTTATTACGCTAAATTACAACTGAATTTAGATAAAATATTGCGATGTCGGAATAATACTATTTATAGTTCCTATTTCAAAATACGGGTCTACGTGATTTGTTAGTTTGTTTGAAACTATAGTTAGACTATACATCCCTTTCTAAATGTGTATAATAGAGAGTGACAACTCATAAACTAATAATAGTGTAATAATATCGTGTGATAATAACTAGAATGTATTACGGGGTAATTTATCTATAAGAACATTTTATTACTTTCAAATATGACTGGTAATAACATAATCTGTACGGATAATGCGTTTCTAAAAGCCAAAATTATAATTATACCTTTTTTATCACAAGCAAACAAGTCTATGGGAGGCCCAATTATCACAGCCCATGGAGACCCATTTTAATGGCTTTGTGTTGTTTCAGTGGATTGCCGACCTTTGGGGCTGCAATATACTCTTTCTTAAAACTATTACATGTCGTATCTGGGAGGGAGTCACACGGGAGTCGATTTCACAATTCGACATCCTGTTTTAATTATTTATTTATTTTATTTATTTACACTTCGCTGCAAAGAAACACAATACATAAAAATTATAAGGGATGCAACGGGCGGCCTTATCGCTAACAAGCGATCTCTTCCAGACAACCCTAGTAAGAATAGAAAACAACAAATAAAAATGATGAGTGCAAGAAGTGCATAATTATATTATGAACATTAGAGTATTGTCTGGATTAATACCTCCAGCTCATCTACAGACGTCGAGGCAGAATACGATATACTACCCGTAGCCGTATCACCTAGACGCCCAGCGTTCCATAACTCTTTTTAAACGCAGTTTAAACCACATAGTGGTAGTGCGTGGCACCAGCTGCCCACTGAAGTATTTCTGTACGAGTTCGACTGAGGGTCTTTCGAGAAAAGAGCGTTTTCCGCTTGTTTGTATCTGTAACAGTTATATAGAGTGGTTACTATATATACTACATTAAACATTTTTACTAACATTACTACCTATAATACATTTCTACTAATCGATATTTTACTGACGTTGACTAAAGATTCTTTTGACTAATCTTTCCTTCAAGTCTTCACTTTAGTTAGTTAGTTAGTTTAGTTGAATTTATTCAATTTTGAAATGTTAAAACCTAAACCAATTTAACTTATAAACCACTGTTAAATGTGAAGATTATTAAAAAATTTTTATTAACATTCACAGAAAAAGGTTGTCAACCCCTGATCAAGAGATTGTATTAAGTTCTCAGTTTCTGTATAGAACCAATTACTTGTGAAGTAAATTTATTAAGGATTAAAAGGGCATCTATTCATAATCCTATTAATAATACTTCTCACTTTATGATTTTGGTGGTGATAAGTCGCTCATTTTCACGCAAGCTTTAATGACTAACTTTCTCACTTATGAAGCTTTTTTGTATATTCATTTGTCTATACTTTTACCACTACATACTTGGAACCAGCTGCCCACTATTTCCGAGCCAATTCAACTGAGGAAAGATCGTACGAATTCTTAAAATGCCGGAGCTTTCTGGCTGTGTTTATGGGTGGTATCACTTAACCTCAGACGAGCCTCCTGCCACTTTGACTTTTGTAAAAAAAAAAATAGGAAAGGAAAAATATTTTGTTTGTTTGCATTGAATTGGCTCTGAAACTGGACTAGCCACCGCCCGGGACCGAGCTACTACCCCAAAAAGTCTGGGCGAATCGGACTCAGCTTCACCCCTGCTATATGTAAAATTAAAAAAAAAACCGATGCCACGGGTAGGGAGCGGTCGAGCGTTTAGATTATTTAAATTAAATAAACTAATAATTATCAGTTTTATAGTTGATCATTTTTATTGTCACCCGCACCTAGCCCGAGTTTGTATATACATCGGAGTCAACAATGTTGAGTTAATACCCCTACAGGATCAGAGATTATATAATATTTTGATTATGTTTATGAATGTACTAGTGGAATTGCTAGTAGGTACCACCTACTGACAAAAGCGCTCAAAATGTTATATAAATTACAATATCCTACGTAGGCTTAGCATTATACAAATAAACATGTTTATATTATTGCCCAGATTACTGTTATCATGTTTTTGCAGAATCCTTTGAATTCGATGCCAAGCTAAACATTGTATTTTATGACTAGAAACGCTTGAGGCGTGAAGTTTTTGATAAGTTGTTTGTATTTATTGCAGTAACATAGGAATATAGGAAGACAATCTCTTCATAAACGTATAGATCTAAAGAGAATTGATTTTTTTAAATGACTACAAATATAAAGCGTGTTTTATTGATTTCTAACTCACCCCTCGAAGTACAATGACTCATGATAAATGACACTATGGTAAACGGTGAACACATTTTTAAGTGTAGAGCATAAATATTATAATTTAAAATCAAAAAATTGTCCAAAGTAAAAAATCCAATACTAAATAATTTCGTAACTATTAATTGAATGTTTATCCCGTCATCTCTCCTTTTATTAAATTCAAGAACGTATTTAAATAAAGGCTTCGAATTAATAGGGCATTGACTGTTAGGGGGACGGAAGAAATATTTTATTGTATAAATAAATTTGTAGCAATATGCTCACGACCTGGTGGCAAGAGAAAACCTGGTAGACGATAGCTGCGTTGGTGGGATAAAGTTGTCAAGGACCTCGTAACATTAGGGACTTCGAACAAGTCGGATGCAAATAGATTGCTAGGGCAAAATATACTTGAGGTGAAACATTGTGAAAAAAATTTACACACACTATTTAAAATATAAACCTCAATTCCTCACTAATCACTTGCACTTGCGCGATGCGAACCTCAGTTTTGTATCGCGCAGCCCGGACATACGACGACCAATATTGGCCTAATTTGTTTAAGCTATCGTGGTTAAAATGAGTTATTAAGAATATTCATAGCCCAAAATCACCTGCCTCATAAGTATCTACATACCTTTATGTACATACCCTCACTTTTAAAACATCACACATTCCAGCCGAATTAGGTATTATTTAATTAAATCTATTGAATATTTTTTAGTTTTCCTATGGAGGCAACCCATATGGCAGTATGAGTGGTAACTTTGCAGAATACTTCAGACAACGTTCGTCTTTGTAATATCTATGTCTAAACCAACATAAATGAAATTAAGCACTACAGACAAATTTATTTTATTTTTTATTTTGTAAATGTTTATTTGTTTTGTTAACATATTTTTTTTTGCTGTAAGTTTACGAAATAAAGAGGTAAAACTATAAACTGTTTCTCTTTTCAAACAAAAAAAAATCATTTATTCATATAGGTAACATAATGTACATTTATCAATGTCAAAAAAAAGAAATATTCATTAAATGATTCTAATTTTACATTTACTGCCAGTTACAAATCAAGGGCGTAGAACGGAAGAGAAGAACTGGCAATAAACTCTCCGCCACTCTTTTTAATCGCCAAGTTTTTTTTACATAAAGTTTGTAAGGAGCTGCAACCATTACACCATGTTCCATATGACATCTTTCATGACCTTTACGGAACGAAGAATAAATAATGGAGCCTATTTTTATAACATCTACTTGAAGTAAAGGTAGATCACGATTTAAAGTCATGAAGCTTGACCTTACTTTTACAGTAGTTACGTTGTTTGACTTATCGTATCCTTATGAATTCTTTACATAGTGTTACTAAGGAATAGGTCAGAGGAGATGACTAGAAGAGATTGACAATTTAATGCCTTAATTATACCAAAACATAACCTTGAAATAAACTAATATATATATATATATATATATTTAAACAAATTTTGTCCATAAAACATACCTTAAATTTCCACTATTCTTATCTATATTCATAGATAAAACGCATTCGAAATATAAATATTACCGATTGGATTCATAAACTTCTGCTATGATCCGAGACAGCTTCAACCGTTTAACGCCTGCCATTCGTCGCGGCTTAACAAGTTTTACGCTTTAAGACACTCAATTTATATTTAACGCGTTTTAATTTAACTTAAATAGCCTATAAAACGTCAGAACAGCCGCTTACCGTTTTAATAGGATGAATCTGTTCACGGTTCACGAACGATTCATATAGGTACTTCTTTACTTAGAATTTGCAAATGAATTGTTCCGACTGGTTGATTATGGTAAAATTTGATTGACCTTTACTTAATAAATCAGATATTGATAAGCTATTGACGTAACGTGATAGAAACAATAGAAATCTCAATGTCAAGGCTAGGATGGTTGCTCCGTAACTGGGGCGGTTTAATTATTATTAAAGGCTGTAAGCACTATAGGGGGAGGGGTTAATTTTTTATTTAGTGATTACGTCAATAGTTACGTTTACTTTTTATACACTATGCTTTTTATACGTCTATGCTTGAAAACAAAATTGAGGACTCCTACAAAAAATAATGTACTATTATTTTTGAGATCTTTGCTTACTTTTGCTGACAAGAGGAAGGGGGAGGTTAGGGGACCTATTGGGGTGAAGCTAAGTCTAAAATAATCACTATTTCTAATTTTTATTACTTACTATTATTCCCTACCAAAGGAATAAACGATACCATTTTCTGGACTATGTATTTTGAGCCAAATTCACCATTGTTATTATGTCAAATGGAAGAGACTAGCTGCCGATGACACAGGGAATCCTAGTGCACTTTCTTTTTTAATTAAAAATCTTTTTTTATTATGTATAACAATTGTTTTTTCTCTGAAATCGTTAGCATAAAAATGAGCCTCTAGCACATACTGGCACAAATTTTCCAATTGCAAAGTCAGCATCATTGGTATTTGTAAAATTTTATAGGTTCTAAGAAGATACGCAAGCGAGGAGATATAATCTAAATCGTTACCTCATTAAAATATTTTGCCGTTCTTAGAAATAAAATGTATGAGGAAAATTAACATAAAACTTCGAACAAACGATTGTAATTAATTAAATTATTTTAAGACCCCATATAAGATTTTAAAATCAATATTCAGGATTCATTATTTTAAATTTAAAAAAGTTTAAGAGCAGTGTTGGCCTTGTGGCTTCGGCGTGCGACTCACATCCCTGAGGTCGTAGGTACTATTCCCAGTTGTGCACCAATAGACTATGTGCCCATTTGATATTCGCTCGAACGGTGAAGGAAAACATTGAACAGAAACTGACATGTCTTAGACTCAAAAAGCGGCGTGTGACAGACATAGGAGGCTGATCACATACTTGCCTATTAGACTGAAAAACGATGAAACTAATTATTTTTTAAAAACTATTTTGATACCGGTACATCTAGAGATATATCCGTGTTATTACAGTGATATATAAAAAAGCCAGCTGACTGGCTGAATTGATCGAAATGCAGTGCTACCTTTTCATAAAAGGATGTGTTCGTCTCCCTTACCATAAAATTAAATACATGGCGCTAATTTTAAGGGTGAGATTCAGCGGCGATACTTAACGTGAATTATGTCAAAATATCATACATTTTTGACGTGTTCGTTATCATACGTTTTTTTAGTTGCCAATCTCCACGCATTTCCTATTCTGTCTACTATTTTAGAATTAAGATTTGCGGAGGAAATGATCTTTACCAGGTATGTATGTTCTTGGACATATGCAATCATTTCCGTTTCCGGTAAGTTCATAATATGGAGTTTGTCAAGGCGTTAGTTTTCAGACCATTTGTAGTCCATTATTCATATCTCACGATATCCAGATTCAGCATTTTGATAAACGAGCTGAGTCTGGATATCCATAGTTGCTCCTCTCCCACTTTGAAATTTGCCTATAGTTTTCATAATTTATGAAACGATTTTCTCTTCGGGTTTGTTTGTATATATATATATAAGTGCTTGTCACATTAAATCTTCTATTTTATTTTTCTTATATACGAATGTATCATTGCGACGCAAGTTGGCAGGCTTTTGTAAATAAATAAATCATGGATACAGTCACCATTATTTTAACCTTGAAATATTTCATTGCATAATTCGTCATGCGTGTTTAATTTAAGTGTATTATTACTACGCTATTTATCGTGATTTATCAATTTTATTAACGAGTGGTCACGTCACGAAAACTCTTCAAAGGAAAAACCTTTTTGGTAAAGAAAGGAGTTATTAGAAGAGCAGCAAAGCAGACATTGAACCGAGATTTGGAGGAGTTCATTACAAAAAAGCTACGTAGGAATTAGATAGAAAGAATCTGAAATAAAATGCTTTATTAGTATCCCGCTTAGTTGATGAATCTAATTAGTTTAGGTTTCATCAAATCAATTATGTAGTTTTTAAGGAAATTATGGATTTTGGGAAAAAATAGTGGCAAGTATTTTTTTCCAATATGTACATATGTCTTTTATAACATACATACATATAGACATAATGTCTTTTATAAGATAATATTATATTTTGTAGAATTAATTATTGTTTAAGTTAGTCAGTTTAATTTAATACAAATAAAGGTGCTGAAATTTAACTATAACTTTCATTACAAGATAGTAAGAAAAGTAACTCGATCCACGCCAGGCTAACTACAAAGCTAGTAAAAAATTACTACCTTACCTTACTGTTAAAAAGTCTAAGCAATCAGTTGTTTCCTTACACAAACAATACATTACTCTAGTACATTGTAAAAAAGGTCTTTTTGAATTGTACGGACATGATAATTACACATAAAATCAGAATAGGTCGACGCAGGCGCAGAGATTGACAGTAATGATATGTTGAGCAATAATATGAAGAGGAATTCGTGGTTTGAGAGTTTCATAATACCTTCTCGTCAATTAATATTAGTTAAAGTTTTCATTCAGCATTCGTAATGTATTAGACGTAGTGTACGTATGTAAAAAATACTATAAAAAATGCCGACAATTTTAATTATCAAATTTAATAGATATGTTATATTTGAATTTCGAATTTGTTTCTGAAAGAAACGCTCCGAAGTTATTTGTCAAAACCTACTTACGTAAGTTAAAATTCGAACATTCAAAATTATCAAAATTTTAAATTTCGAACAAAACATTCCGAACATCATAAACACAACTTTAATTTCACAGATCATATTTCGATTTCTTTTCACCCTTCAGTGTATCATTCATCATTTCGTCTTATTAAGGCATCACAAAAGACCTTCAACGAGACGGCACCCTATAATTATGGTCCTATAAATCGGCTGAGCCAATTTCGATAGCAAAAAATAAACACATCCTCTGATTATATTCTGTGAATGGATATAGCCTTGTTAGCAATAAAGCCAGCTGTATACGTAAATGTAATAACTTAATAGACTAAACCCAGCTGAGTCATATATACTCGAAGCTCCATGAAGTATTTTTATACTAATTCTAAAAGTCCGTGGTACGGTAAATACAAAGCAAGTAAACAGTTTCTGCATATGTCAGAGATTCTTTGCGAAATAAATTCTCTGTGATGAATTACAGTAGAAGTTATAATAAATATTATTAATAGTTAATAATTTACAGCGGGAACAAGGCCTCATAAACCACGGGCTTTAATTTTTTTTAGTTATGGTGAATGGTATCTTAGAGATATATGTTCTTCTTCGTACTACCGTAAATTTTGTATTTTAAGGTCTTGCCTCTTCAGCGTATGCCAATAGACATATGACTATGATAAATAACATTTAAATCACTTACCTTACGCATAAAAGCACAATGGTCAGCAAAAACAGCAGCTTAAAACAGTAACATCCGTTGTCCGTCGCGTGTACCACTGAGCCATCGCGACGCACGCATTCCAACATGGTTTCACATCCTAATTATTTGCGATGATTATCTTTTTAAACACATTTTTTGAACTTACATTCACAGTTGAACACTGGCTTATTGTCATCACGAATACACTATTGAATGTTTTTCATTTGTTAAAAGTACTGCGTTTTATACACTCATGCTCTAAGCATTAAACTTACTAATCGAAGGTTTTTTTTGGATTATTTGTAAAATACAATCCCTAGAAAGAACGACTTGTACCTCGATTTTGTGTAGAGGTTGCAAGCTATTGAAGTTTAGAAAATTTATTCCATTTGTATACGTAATGCTGCATGTATATATAATATTACACATACAAATGGCCCTTCAAACTTTTAGGTTTGGGCCTCAGAATTCTGTATATGTTCCATTTTAATTTCTAATAGGTTTTGGGTATAGGCATGCCGGTTTCCTCACAATGTTTTCTTTCACCAACGAGTGTTAATCTCTGTTAATCTGAAGTCCATTGGTGCATATGAAAGTCGATCGCTGAGGCTATTAGGCCAACATTGCTCTTGCATGCCTCCAACAAAAAACAATTCTTAAAATTCGTGCGTGTATGTAATATAATGATGAAATAAGGCTGAAGAGTTGTTCAATTAGACTAAAAAAATATACCGCAAATATGTTATTTATTACTTAAACTTCACTTATTATTTATATTATAAAACATGACTTCTACCATTCAGATAGTAACTACCCGCATCTTATATCATATAACGATATATTTTAATAATTTTAAATCTACGAGTTATAATGAAAATACGAAACTTAAATAATTAAAACATCAAACAGCATATCTCAATACAGTTTTATAACGTATTTTGCTTTCATTTTCAATACGCTATGGATCGTGAGACTGCAATATTTGTACAATATTTAGCACCGATTGTTGCGTGAGCTCAAGTGTTACAAAGATTACAACTATATGAATAGACGTAGATAAATTCTTGAAATACTAATATTTTATGTTATTCATATAACTCCTACATACAAATGTTCCAATATGATTTTACAGACCACTATGTGTTGTTCCATGAACGCTGCCACCCACAGACAATTATGATGGATGCAAGGCAAAAGTGACGAGAATTTGGCCAAAGTAGTCGTGGTAATTTTGCGGCCATTTAAGGAGCTGTACCGATCAAGTTAAAAAGTCGTATAGTCACAATTCTACCCGAAATAAGAAAGGTCACACCGACGATCAGATATGAGCTTCATAGAAGAGAGAGAAGATCCAGTTCAAAAGGCGTGCTGTTATTTTTTTTAGAACAGGGGCCAAACTGGCAAACTGGTTATATATGTTTAAACTGTTAAACATAGGTGATAAATAAATAAATAAACTGAGTAATAAAATTGTGATTAAAGCATTGTAATCTGTTGCTAATGACACATAAACAAAAACAACTAAACTAACTACCGGAACTATTTTTTTAATAATTCATTAAAAAAATAGTTCTTTAACCCGCGCGCAGTGCACGCTTTCTGAAAAGCGCGAAGCATCAGAACTATTATAACAGTCGAAACTATAAAAACGTAATAAAGATAAATATGTGTTTAAGTCACACAAGTACATCAATCTTAACAACAGAAATTGCGTGGGCTGTATACCAATAACTTCGACATTATAGTATAATATTAGTTAATAAATATGTTTCGGAAGTATCGTGACAGATAGAGGCTTAATTATGCTATTTCGATAAGAGGAGACGTTTTCCATGTTTTCTTATCGGATGATGTTGGACATCGAATTTACAAGATGAACAAGATGATTCCGGATACCTCAGGCAGGATGGCCTTGTGTAACTTAGACAATTTATTTAATTAACTATCTTTATTTGTAGCATTTTGATCTCCTTGAGAACATAAAACGATTATCCTCTTTTAAATGACATCTTCATATTGACACCTCTCTTCACAGTCGCGACGCCATTACAGTGACACACGTAAAGTGTCATTTGTCACTTTGATAACTAACTTTTGTAAGTACATTCTTTTGAGATTTTATGAGTGGAAATTGCATACATAGGTTTATTAGAGTTTATAATATATTAATCACTCAAGGCACTTTGTCTACCATGCTAGAAGCATAGACAATGCCTTAGGCGCCAGTAATGATAAGGTTTTATACTTTGCGGCCATAAATTGATTTGCTCCAGTTTTTCGTGACTACCAATATCAGATATACGTTTATCAATGCACCAACTGCCATTACCCGACAGTTCATAAGTCATTCTTAACAATTGCTTGTCATATTTCATAGGAAATGGTACATTTAGATTTTACAACGACAAGTCCAGGTGCTTAGGTGAATAGTCCAATTGAATAAATTATAGCTTCAGTTAGTGCTATAAGGTGGCAAATAAGAATAAACAGTTTAAAGTGGTTTTTACTTGATGTGGCAACGAATTAAATAACTTTTATTTGTAATGTTTTTTTATAGTGCAAACGGGCAGGAGGCTCACCTGATGTTATGTGATACCGCCGCCCATGGACACTCTCGATGCTAGAGGGCTCGCGAGTGCGTTGCCGGCCCTATTACCTTGTTTTATGGTACTGATCTAGTATTCCAATGGGTTTGGTGGAAATCCATAGAAATATATAGAAGATTCTACCACAGTACTTCGTTTAAGCCAGTTTAAAATACATTTGTTACATATTGTACTGAATGTAAGTATCTATCAGTATCATTAATCTATCTACGAAGTATTAAATATCTATTTTCTCGGAAGTTTGCGATAAGACATTTTAGACTCTTCACAATTAAGTATGACCAGGTGTTAAATGTATATAGGCAGAAAAATGATTTGTATACGTTATGTATACGTTTAGCAGGTTAAGAGGCGAATTCCCTTGTTTTCTTATCTTTATATGTAGTAATAAATAAGATAGCGTATTTGTTCATAGCATCACATTTACACTGGAGAAACAAAATAATGCTAAAGTTAAGGTAATGAATTGTATTGCCGTTACGAGTAACTAGATTTCGTGTATCACCTTGTAAAATCTTATTATTTAGTATCTGCTAAAGTAAATTATTTTATTTAGAAGCAATTTATTACAATGTCCATATTTTGTTTTGTTTTTTAATTTATGAATTGCAGATAATGAAATATATATGCTTTTGTCTTAACCTAGTTTATTAAACTCTTTTATCATTGTATTTTTTCCTTTAAACATAATGTTTTAATTCTTTACAAGTACAAATAACAAGAATGCGATTTTCATTAAATTTCAGATTCGAGTTGAGACCCTAAAATAAACATTAGTTATCAACATCAAACGTGTTTCATATATTTTTGGTTAAATATAGGGTTGTCGATTTGTTGGTTTTAGATAACTATAAGATATAATAATAACACTTTTCTTCAAAAAGGCAATATCCTAATTAATATATATTATACTTAATTACTCAAATATATACATTATATATATATATATATATAATGCATATATTTACGATACGATTTTATTTATAATATATATATATATATATATATATATAATGCATATATTTACGATACGATTTTATTTATAATATATATTTAATAATATATATACGTTTCCAATAGTCTTGTATCGCATGTATCGAAAAATCCAAAGAAGCATGCACGGCATTCAAAAGCTACACTCGGCGTTTAAAATACAGGTGAAAATATTTTGAAAAATCACGAAATACAAGGTATTAAAACCACTTTTAGCTTCTGATAAAAGGGCGTTTACACTCTCAGATATTTTTGTAAAATAATTATTCAGTACAGCAACCTTAAATTTACCGTGTCCTCTTTGTTTCGCGCCATATAAGCTAAAGAAATCTTTTGACAATTCCGCGCGCGCACCTTATAAATTTTTATCAAAACCAAAAGTAGTTTTGAGAGACAAAAAGTGAGACAATTTGTAATACATACATGTTTTTGTGAGTTATTACAAGTTTGTGACTCACTTTTGAATTTAAAGCGCATGAGTACCTACATAAACCTTTTGATTTTAAACATCAATGATATAAGTAATAAAATACTTCTTAAGGTTCTATAAGGTTACGTACTAACGAGTTTGTAATTGATAATGACAACTTTAACAACTAACCATTCAATAATCAATAAAAAACACAAAGCGAAATATTTAAGAAGGAAAAGTAGACTAAGTTATTTTACATACATGATTGTGATCATGACTAATCACAATTATTTATTTTAAGTTGACCTATAGCTACAAGTTTTAAACAGGAATTTTTAATGTCTTACTGAAAAGCACTCAACACGTGAAAAGTAGTATCGCCATAAAAAAGTTTAATTTAAATGTGTTAAATTAACACGTTTTAATATTAAAATACTATGCAAGTCGCAATATTTAACGACTCAAGAAGCCTTGCATTTACGTACATTTTCATACAATAAAGGTAATAAAATTTAACGTCCATTCGCCTACTTGCTAGATAATTGTGTGACGTAGGAGGCGTCATTACACAGTAATAGGCAATGTTCCGCAGCTCATCACTTATTGCTTCAACCTACTCGCTTGTGTATTGAGGGCGTAAAGAAAGCTAAACAACATAAAGAATCCTTTTGTAAAGTTCAGACCTATTTTTCGCATAAACAATTTTACAAAAAATATAATTTAGGTTTAAGTGCTAAACATTGGTAAATAAATAAATAAATCGTTGAATTAATATACAAGTCGAAACAATGCAAATTTCATATAATAAGAACATTAACATTAGTTAATGTTCTTGTTATATGACATTCTTTAAAGGCCGGCAACGCACTCGCGAGTCCTCTGGCATTGAGAGTGTCCATGGGCGGCGGTATCACTTAACATCAGGTGAGCCTCCTGCCCGTTTGCCTCCTGTTCTATAAAAAAAATTAACATTAGTTAAGTTATTTATAATTGTTATCAAACTCACATATTTATATATGCTTGCTGCACCTTGTTTTTAAAAAAATAATCACCTTCCTTGAAAGTATAACATGTAGAAAGGTGGTAACAAGTTTTTGAATATACCGTGGTACAATTTTGATTAGTTTTCATAATTGGTTCAAACTTAATTCCATTATATTGTTAAATTATCTCAAGACATGTTGGATTAAATTAAAAAAAATTGTGTATTAGATTTAGTCAACTTATCTATGTATGTCCAAACCTAATTTCGTACAATCCTGTATACACTCATATAATATATAAACGCATACAAAGCCTTTAGGTAAAACTAAGCTAGTTCCATATTTTAAACAGTTGAATATTATCGTAAGCTACACCACTTTCTTTTGCCTAAACGTTTAATTGACGGACTGAGGTGTAAAATTAAATTTATCGGAACATAACATGCCTTGTTAACACGGTGATGTGCGTTGTAAATATCAAGCGAATTCGACGCCTGTAGAGAACCTTCGTTATGCTATGGACACAATAACCGCGTTTTTATGAGCGATACCACGCTTAGTTATTAACTTTTTATATATGGGCCTGTTTATGGCCCTATGTAAGAGTAATACGTAAGTATGCCCAGAGTAAGACGTTTATATTGGCTTGTTATCTGGCTTGCTGAAAAACAACGATAAGAGCTACCAGTTTTATTCTCTTGCTAAGCCTACTCGTTATACGTGCTGCCAAGTCCACCATCTTTATTATCCTATATTATCTTTATACTATATAAATAGTAATAATGTAGTAATATATTTATAAATATACACACACACACAGTAGTAGTATTTATACTTAAAGAAGGTTACGAGTTCAAGTAACATGGAAACTGAGTTGCGGGCATTTGATGTTAATTCATGAAATAAAAAGGACATACTTTCCTTTCTTCAGGTTAGAATTTTATATTACGTACATCGAGGTAGTTAGTAAAGTACCTTAGAATTATATCCATAAACTTTTACTTTTATTAAATAGTATCATTTCTGGCTTATAATCTCTTTAGCTTTAATGAAACCGTAATTATTAAAAATAATTCTTACTGGATTTTATCATAAAATGCTTTCAATATTACAGTATTACTTCTCCATGAAAATGGTACGCATGCAACAAAGTAAAACGAAATTACGACTTCAAGGATACGATTCATACTCGAGTAGAGTTATACTCGCCTCAAGAGATACGAAGAGAAAATTTACCCGCTCCCGCTCTAGCCGTGCCCACAACTGTTAGATTTAACAAGATTCGATACAATTGAGACTAATTTGACGGACGTTTCTGATTACTCAACCGTAATCTAACTTTTCATTTAACGATTTCTAACTTTACAAATTGCAATAAAATGTTAACGGCGTACTATTTGCCACGTATGATATGATTTGTTTATTTATTATTAGAATTTGTACTTGAATCATTGTATATACTTGAATCATTATATAGTTTTACCGATTGTAGTATTTAGTCACATACAAATAAATGTTTCTGTATATATGTGTTGTCGGTGTTTAATTCACCCACTATACCTACTTGCAATTGGTAGAGGATTTTTATGCACAAACTCATACTCTCATCTTTTTAGAAATAATAACTGAATTAAAAGGAGTTAGTTATATTTTTATATTAGAAATAATTGTTTAATTTTTTTTAATATTTCGCATTGCGTTTCGAATAGATTTATTATCTTGCTACACAGAAATGTTGCGCTGATGTCGAGGTTTCTGCCAAAACTTAAGCCTATTTTAAGGGCAAATAATATAAAGGCAAATCGAACTATAGAAATGGTATCGACAAATTGTATGGCCGCTATACCTAATCGTTGTATAACTCTCGAAGGCGATATTTAATAATCAAATGAATTCTATTAAAACTTTTTTTTTCTATTTCAGCCTACGAACTTTTAAGCCTCATACATTCTTCATTGTCGTGTAATTTTGAATTTCCTTATTAACACTCGAGTATGTCAAACAAATTATTAAACACAATTTGTATTATTTTAGGCGTATGATTTTTTAATACTATTATCAACATGAGCCTTCCAACACAAAATATAACCTTTTCAAGGACTCGACTTCAGGTCACATGTGTATAAGCTGAGCCACCGAGTCGGAATGAAACGCGTAGATTAAATTTAACAGTTTAACCCAATTAGTAAATTGGTACGAGCTATCCTAGATTGAGAATAATGATCATCGAATATATTGTCTAAATTTGATGGTCTGTGACGGATGTTTTTTTTTTACTTTTAAAGTACGTAGTAACTGTGGGGCACAACATCCTTCAATAGTTTAGATTAATCAGCTTTCACTACCAATTTGTATTTACCATTTCTATTCAAAAACTCTTCTTTTTGTATATGTAATTCACTATTTGCTATTCTTGAATCTGACAGATTAGCTTTTTAGTTTTATTTAGTTGTTAATATTGTTTTTTTTATTTTCTCTAGATTAAGGTTTTATAGATTAATATAAATATATTTTGTTTTTTATATAACTTTTGGTTATGCACTTCTTGCACTCATCATTTTTTATTGTTTTATTTTCTTACTAGGGTTGCCTGGAAGAGATCGCTTGTTAGCGATAGGGCCGCCCGTTGCATCCCTTGTAATTTATATGTATTATGTTATTTGTGTTTCTTTCTAGCAACGAAGTGTGTGTAAAAGCAAAATCACTGTGATTTTTATGACGCGTTAGAACTTCGTAGCGTGCATAACTATTTAAGAAAATTCAGTTTTTTATGTAATATAATATTGCGCCCAGCGAAGCCTTCCGATCAGCCATTATAGGCAGCTACTGCAGTCCATGGACACCCATAATAGGCAACGCAATTTGCCGAGTTTGAAGAACGAACGTACGTAGAGTATGTGTCCTCTTTTTTTTAAATTTGGAAAGACCTTCAATGGAAGAAGATTCCACAGCATCCAAGTCCTTTATATAGTTGTCCTTGGGATTGGTGAGTCTAAGGTTTCATGTTAAGTAACATAAACTAAAGAACAAAATTTGTTTTATTATTATATTGATAAATGGTTTTAATTAGATTAGAGGGTATCATTTAATTAATTTATATACCTGGAAATAGACGTAAATTAGAGACAAACAGACATACTAGCCAACCTCATGGTATTCCGTTTATCTTTTTAATATAACAGCAATAATTTATTTGCTTACGTAAAGAAATGTTCCCACGATATTACAAAGTGTTTACAATTTTCAACATCAATTAACAACTTCAATTAAGTTATTTTTTATGTAAGATACTACAGTGGAAACTTGTTACAGTGGTGAATAAATCTCTTATATTTGGAATATTAATGGAAGACAAGTTGCATGGTTGTTGGTTACATGGTTATAAGGAAGGAGTACCTAGTAATAGCCATATCAATTATTTTGTATTATAAAGACGAACATTTTTTTGTAAGTTTAATATGAAACGAATTTGTCAGAATAAGACTCAGTCAGCCGTAAGCGCTGTTTTAGATAATCTGTTTCGCGATCATTTGTTTTTTCTAATAGGCCAGACAGATCAGCCTTCTGTACTCGAAACACGCCATCGTCTTTTTGAGTCTAAGCCATGCCGGTTTCCTCATGATGTTTTCCTTCACCTCGCATAGATAGAAGGTCCATTGTGCACGGCCCAGAATGTAACCTCTGGGATGGGAATTATTACACCCACTTCCACTGGAGCCACTAGACAAACCCAGCTTTGTTGCACAGACAAAGATGGAAGACATAAAAAGGTGTAGCTTCAAAAATATAAGATGCATTTTCACAATTACATATTAGTCAAATCATTAGATCTAATTAGTGAGTATAAAATTAAAGTATTAATGTTACTTAAAAAAATCAATTTTCATAGAGTTCTGAAAACAATAATCGAAGCAAGAAACATCGTCACTTACAAATCAAACCACTGCAAATTCTAAAAACTGTAGATAAACTTTCATTAGTTCTTAATTATCTCGGTCGTCTTGTTAAATGCTCGGGAATCGAACCCGTAATGCGTTAGTAAAAACTCGCTCCACCATAACAGTCATACTTAACTGGATTGTAAATGTATGCGAAAATCACTTCTATTTCTTAGAAGTTATGGATTAAAATCACTTTGATGTGTAATAATGAATTATTGCGGAAAGCAGTAGTATTATCTTGTAAGGTTCGACGCTCAATAAACGATAGAAAAAACTGCACTAAATATAAAAATGGAGGATGAAATATTTGTGGAGCGTAGTGAGTGATGAAGGGTGAGGAGGGATGTAGTGATAGTAAATATAATATAAAATACTTAGAGAAGAAATCAATGATTCATTTTAAATTCTACAGGAGGTTAAATAATAATGCTCTTTGTTAAAAATAACGTATTTAAGTTTTATAATTTTTAACCAATAATATTTTATAATTTTTGTTATTGTTCCTTCAGTCAAGCCATACAAAATTTTCTGCTTTTGAGAGATCGGTGAGACCTAACCATTACATAAATATTTTATTTATTTACACTTGATTGCACAATAATTCAAAAATAATGGCAACAATAAAAAATAAAACAACTATAATTTAATTTGTGTGTTAAGTTTGATATAAATAATATGTTTATGTCTATGTCTATAAACATATCTTGTGTAAAAAAATTGCAAGAACCTAATTGTAAAATATAATCAATTGAATATTGGACATTAAAAACAACGAATACCTTATAAAAACTTATCAAACAGAGAAAAAAGAAACAGCAAATCTCCAGATATAAACGTGATTATTAAAAAATCATTTGATAACTATAATAACCTTTATCTAAATTTTGTTAATCGGGCATCGCTTACGAAACGTGCACGCCTCTCAGTGTACGACCAACCTATTGGTGTTGAAAAGTAGCAAAAGAAATGCACAATAATAACTATAAATGAAAACCAGTACGGTAGGCCATCATAAAGCATCGAGTAATGAACATGATTTAAAATCAGAATCCATATGTTTACTTTTCTTTTGACTTTTTAACTTCGCCAATTCTAATTTTGAATTGATTTGTCTCCCTAAACCTTGACTCAATGTCGTACGACCACTAGATGGAAAAAGGGCGTCCTGCGTGCCTCTCTAAACCTAGGTTTCCAAAATTAAATAAAATCGCTCCCTTTTTAAATATACAGTTTATTTAAATTCATCATAAAAAGGATTGCTCAAAGAAATTGTCACTTAATCTTAAATAATGTATTTACCTACATATTATATACATTCTTGAATAACGTGTAATGGGTTGTTAAAATGTGTCAAAATTTGTCAGACATCATAAATAACGTGAAAGCGAAATTAGCCAGTTTACGACTGACCAAAGCTTTTAGAATAATACTGGGAAGTGACATAAATGCGCACGATTCTGTTAATTTTCTATTTTAGTTTATTTGTAATGGGTCAAATAGTTTGTATGTCCTTTAAAACATAAATAAAATAAAATCTATTTTATTTTGCCTATTTTGCCCTCTTAATTTTTTTGTTTACTTGATGAGAGGTCCACCTAAATGTCTTGACACAGTGATGGAAAGAGAAGACAATACACATGAAATATTTAAGAAACCTTAATCGCTTTAATAAAATCTTAAAAGAAAGTTTGTTTATATGGAACTTTAACATTATACATAAAGCCTAAAATAAAACTCATGTTTTCTACATAAATTTTTCATAGTTAACAGTTAATGATAAAAGTTAGTGCACAGTTAGCCAACGCACAAATTATCAACGTCAAAATATACTATAGATACGCGGAGCCAATTATAAAACATGAAAAGATAGACCCTTAATTTATAACTTAAGTACTGGTTTCTACAAGAAAAAAATATATAGTATTATTTTTTTAAACATGATTACAATGAAATATCGCTTAATATTGGCGGCAATACTTTAAGGAATGATTAAAATCGATAAAGTATTATATAGGCGTTACCTTCTTGATGTCTCAACACAATGACACATGATATATTAAACTTATTACTAAAATTAATTACGACTAAACGAAAAGCCACTTGTTGAAAGCTATTTATTCAAGATCTTGCGATAACGATTTAAATGGGTATTCTAGCATTTGACCTTTATGTTTCATGATTTTAAAGTTTTTTTTATGCATAATTGAGCTGTGTTGGCCTAGTGGCTTAAGCGTACGACTCTCATATCTGAGGTCGTAGGTTCGATCCCCGGCTGTGCACCAATGGACTTTCTTTCTATGTGCGCATTTAACATTTGAACGGTGAAGGAAAACATCGTGAGGAAACCGACTTGTCTTAGACCTAAAAAGTCGACGACGTCTGTCAGGCTCTGGAGGCTGATCACCTACTTGCCTATTAGGTTTAAAAAAAATGATCACTAAACAGATTCAGAAATCTGAGGCCAAGACCTAAAGAGGTTGTAGCGCCATTTATTTATTTATTTTTGTGACGTTTCCACATCCACCCTTAATATTTAAAATTTAACTCGGAATAAAGGCTGGCGTTTAGCAAGCAACTGTACTAAAATTATACAAACTTTAGTATGCCCCAATATTTACAATACACGTAATGTAAATATGTTATGGGTATTGAGATATATGCTGCCTGAGCTTTCTTTAAGTTCCGTGAATAGTATCGAGGAATGTATTGGGTAATAAAACCTCTTACAGTGTTTCTTCGTAATTTTAGATGCCTACTTGTAATTTAGAAAAAAAAAGTTCACCTTCTCAAGAGTTCAAGAATCACATATTCAGAATTAACACTGAAAACCCCCGTTCATTTGCATAGACACACAAAGGTTTACCCAAAAATCTTTTCAGCGTACATTGAAAAACCTTCGCAGAATTTTGGTCTCAATTAGTGATAACGAATTGCGACTTCATTTGTAGAATTCCTTGACATATGCAATGGAATTAAAAAATCTTATCTTTCTTTCTGAATACACTTTGTTTTACATGAAATTTGGCTGAATATATATATATATATATCAGTGGCGCTACAACCACTTTAGGTCTTGGCCTCAGATTTCTGAATCTGTTTCATGATCATTTTTAAATCTAATATGCAAGTAGGTGATCAGCGATGTTTTCTTTCTCCGTTCGAGCAAATGTATAATGCGCATATAGAAAGAAACTCCATTAGTGGACAGCCGGGGATCGAACCTAAGACCTCAGGTATGCGAGTTGCACGTTGAAGCCACAAGGCCAACACTGCTCTAAAAAAGAAACGCGTTTAATCTGGTAAATTTTCTTTAATTTATCGAAAAATCTGCATGAATATTCATTCAACTATTCGGTTTCCGTCCTGCATAAAATACAGTCGTAAAGTTATTTACATTATAAATGTGGTAGCCGTCATTAGGGATTATTATAATAATTTTTAAATTGCATACCATTTAATACCAAGTCCGTAGATTACTACGATAGAGCCTAATGATTGAGCTTTGCGTTAGAGATTTTATCATTTTAATACCTTGATTGATATTTGTTTGTCTTGTTCCTGATAACAGTTTAATTATAGGAATATATTGAGAAAAATAATACGTGTGTAAGCCAAGGCTACACATTTCTGCTTACATATACATAAGTTGCGTTTAATAAAACTCTGGCAGTTACGTACCTACAGGTGAGATTTTTTTGAGACAGTGCGAGTATGCGGTGATATTAGTTGTTTCTACTACGTATTTGCGTGTTGTTCCCACGAGTATGTAAGTGCGTGCTCCTATTTCACCATGCCTCCTCTTGATAGAGGACAAATCTTTGTTTTAATTTATTTTATTATTCTTGATTACTCAAGATGTCATATGGATATGGTGTAATAATTGCAGTTCCTTACAAATGTTGTGTAAAAAAATGGCGATTAAAGAGTGGCGGAGAGTTTATTGCTAGTTCTTCTCTTCCGTTCTACGCCTTTGATTAGAGAACTGGCAGTAAATGTAAAATCACAATTAATTTAATGTTTTGACGTTCATAAGTGTACTTGTTTACCTATATGAATAAAGATATTTTTGTTTGTTTGTTTGTTCAACTCTAAATACTGAGGCCCGGCGTTCTAACCCAATCAATAAATAGCTTATTCTATGTTAGCAATTAGCACATGCTCGTACAGTGAAAATAACAATTGTGAGGAAATTGCCTATAGGTAAAGAGGGATGATCTATTATATTGTCACGTAACGCAGAAAATATCCCAAGCCTCACAGTTATGGGACTTCATGTGCTATCCTGGTTTTATATAATCAATATTTATCATAAGAAACTATTCCAACAAATGAGCGTTCTTACATGATACAAACTAACTATTATCTGTGTAGATGAATTATGATATTAGTGTTGCCCAGACGCAGTAAGCGTTTAACTACTCATTGTCAAAGACAGTCATTGAAGACGACCTCTGTCTTTTGGTACGAAAATATGGAAAGACCCTATATCATGCGTTATATTGTAAATTGTTAATTGGAATCGAAACGAATTTAATAATTCATTGTGCAACTGAGTCACGGAAGCGGATTTTTAATCATACTTCAATTTATAACACTTTACTAATCCCAATTAATGTCAGTTACGCGCTTTTTGTGACTAATCCATTCGATTAATCACGTGATCTGTCATATTGTAATTAGAAATTGTATTTATTTAAGGTTTTGGTGAACTTAATTATGTTACGATTTACACCAGCTCAAAAAAATATTTTATATAATAATACAATCTAAGTGATATTTTAAATTTGAAAACTATGGTTTGTTTTAATGTAACATAGCAGTCTTATCAGGAGCGCGACAAATGCGTATGAAAATATTTCTCGACTTGTTTATTATAACTACGAATATTTTTCGCTTTTAAATATTAACAAACGTGCGAGTTATATCTTAACTTAAAGTTATTCGATTGTTTTAACACTTAAACTTTCAAGATCAGATCAATAGTGAGTGACCTTTGACGTCACGGGGTTGAAAAAGTTAAAATTTGTCGGATATTTTATGAATCCTTATATTATAAAAATAAAATAAATAGAAAATTTATTATACATTTCCTTAAAAGAGTATACTTATAAAAATTTGAACGTCACATAACCGAGAAGAAAATCGTTTAACACATTCTATGAAATGTTTGGTTTAACACACTTATTTGTAATATATAAATATTAAGACCGTTACATGAAATCCTTTTGCTATTTGATGTTAACCATATAATCATGGCTACGATTAAGATATCTCAATTTAGTAATTATTAAATCTACTCCGCGCCCACATTATATTCCTCTATTATTATAATTATATTTAAATGCAGTTCGTAGGTTTCTGATATAATATAATCAGATTAGAAATTTATGGATGACTCTCGGATTTATGAGATTAGAAATTTAACCCCGTCCGAGTTAAAAGTAAAACGTGAGTCAGATTTGTTTAAATTCCTCTAGATTGGATGGTTGTTATATTTGAACAATTAAATAAAAATTATTCAAATAAAAGATACAAATTATATATCTGTCCCAAACTGCATCAGAGATTTAACTTTTCGATTTATTCTACTATTATAACTAAACACTCATTATAACTAATACTTACAATGATGTAAGTATTTCCGCCCACGAAGCGTACCTAAGCTTTTATCTTTTAGCGTCACCATTAGATTTTTCGTTTCATTCGCAATTCAAAAAAAAAAACTTGACCGTTCATAGTCCAATTATTTGTTTTTGAATTGATTGATTGTCTACTGACCCATTCCATATTAAAACCTATGAAAACTTCAATAACTAATTGTATATAACAAATTATTTTTTTATCTTAAGTGCATATACAAAATTAAGACCAAATTCTGTGATATAGCGAAAATTAAGTTACTTTTAGCCTACAATTTATAGATATTATTTAATTCTCGTGGAGATAATCATAGTTTGCAAATTTCTTTTTCAAAAACAAAATAAATATAATGCAATATTTCTCAATCAAAACCTTTGAAGCTCTGAAACATATTATATTAATATTTTATTTCGAAATTTATATCGTCTAAAATCTAAATAAAGGATGACAAGGCGAAATAAACAAAATTTTAATTCATTCAAATATTAAAACTAAAATATTGTGTCTGACTACATAATTATGATAACATATTAGGAAGAAGGCAATATAAATAATTCCAATTAAACCATAAATAAATCAAGTTTACAAATTAATTATCTATACAAATAATTTAAAACGATTCTCTAATTGGTTATAAAGCTATAAATAAAAATATTTGCTACTCCGCAATTAACTTATAAATCATTATAAATTCAGTAATAAAATTGTAATTTTAAGTTGTGGTAGAGTAGCTTTATAACAAGTCCTCAGGTTGTCATTCATTCCAGAAAAGAATAATTGTATTGGCCGTACTCAAAACTAGGACTGTTTATGAAAAAAAATACTGTTATTTTGGAACATAAGATCATCTAGGTATCGCTTATTCCACGTCATTAAATTTGAACCTGTAGGCATCCCTACTCATCGTCAAAGAAGACAGAGGGTGCAGGCCGAGAGAAAAAGCCAGCGTAAAAAACTCTCGGTACTCTTTTAAAAAAGCAAATCATCAAACAATACTTATTTAAAACAAATATAGCAAATTAATTAGAAGTAGCCTGCCACTAGTCTCAAGCCCTTTTATAAATTAGATAATCGCTAACTTTATAGTAAGCCTTTTTACGCAGCTTTTCTTTAATACATTTCTTTAATTTGTAAAAATGCAGAGATAAAAGTACCTCTGAGATTTTATTAAAGAAGAGTATCCCATTTCCCAAAAAAGATTTACTAACTTTAGATATTCTAGTACGGGGAAATTGCAGCCTGCGTTTGTTCCGAGTATAAATCGGGTAATGTTGACTACTCTAAGGGCCTGTTTCACAATGTATGGATAAACTGTCAAATAGCTATGCAACACATAAATTATTCGAAATATGAAATTCCGAATAAGATACTTCGCATTTCATGACAAATAGCGCTATATGACAGTCGTGAAACGCAAAAATACTGTTTATCCTACCAATAAGTAATAAATACCTTATTTGGAACTTATCCGGACATTGTGAAACAGACCCTTAGAGTAGTCAACATTACCCGATTTAATAAAGTTACAAGTATTTGGAGTAATAGACTGTATCACTTAATCGTTACAGCCAAAAAACAACTTTAAATAAAATATTTAAATACACAATACTACAATATTTAAATAAAAAAAAAACAAAACCGTTTTGCCAACATAAATGTCAGATAGGACGCATTTTCAACAACTAACAAGTCTTTAATCGTGTTATTTTTTTACCAGATGACCTATTTAAATATTGCTTTTAAGACATTATTTAAAATGTATACTTGACTAAATTAAGATAACATTGTGTCAAAAATGACCAGTTTTTCTTCGGATATATAATTAGTTATATAGATAAAAATCACACTAGTTTTTTACGGAAGATAATATTTCAAGTGTACGCCTTTATCCTTATTAATGATTAGGAAACGTATATATACTGAACGCAAATCAATATTGGTAGGTATCATATCAAATCTCCATACACAAAGTCTTTCCTCTTCATCCGAATATAGACAGGAAGCCAATGGCATACATTAAAAGAGTAAAAAATAAGTTCAATTTAACACAACAAAATCGTATGAAGTTATAAAGAAATGATTACAAATTACTACTAGAACTAGTACTACAAGTTGAAATGATAATATCAAGTTCATATAAATTCCTACCCTTTACATAGGAATACTTGATGGTTATGTTCAAAAAACGTTATTACATTTTGTTTAATAAAGTCTACATTGAGACCTTGGTATTTGACGTACCATGAACTGCGAAGCACATTAATCCATGGATACTGACCACCTCCGTAACGGCTTGCCTGTCAACCATATGCCAACAGCGAATTGTACCTTATTTTGGCCGTACAGGGCGCAGAGGCGCTGAGAAATTGGAGAAACAGATCGTGGTTTGTAACACAGAAGGCAAAATATCACGGGGCCGTTCACCAACCATATGGATCGATCAAGTAAAAGACTCATCATCCTCGAAATTGTACACTGTCATAAGAGAGGTGCTGGACCAACACATGTGGAAACAGCAGGTCCCCATCAGACGCTTTCTTGCTGACCACGACGTTCAGACATGAGCTGCCGATTCAAGAGAGATAAATATTGGTAAAATAAAGAAATAGTCCTTGTTTTCCGATAAGTTAATAATCAGTTTCAAAATAACTATAGGATTACCCTTAAAACAGAAAGCTTGTTTCTGTCGTATACGGGAAGCTTATTTTCTGTAAAGCCAGTATGGTAGACTTGCGCACGATTTGGTCAGTATTAGAATTTCAAATCTAAAAGCAGGCATCGCGGACAAATGTCTTATTTGGTAGAGGTGAATGATCCTAGCACATATTTCATTGCATTCCACATATATGTAAAAGTTTTACAAATATATCTGGCTTATAATTTTATTATACACATATAATTTTGTTGGTATATTGTTATTCCTAAGGTTTTGTAATGTCCCAATTTCAGAAATTGGTGTCTTACAAAAAATTGCTTTGGGAAAATTAGAAAATATGTTTATCTTTTAATTAAGCATAATATTTACTGCAGTCAGTATAACGATTAATACTACACGATAGCAGCATTTACTTTTACTTCTTTCTATGAATTACAAAATTATAGTATTTTAAAATTGGCTTATTTTGTAATCGTAAGAAATAAACCGAAGAAACTAATTAATTTTCGTTTTTTATTAATTATTATCACATTTATTATGTACACCTTAGTTTAAGATAATTTAAATCTCATCTAATATGTAAGAGCTCTTTGTCATAAATACGGTATTATACTATAAGCTTGCCTAAGATATCAAAAGGGTAAAATAAATCTAAAATAATATACATTAATTTTTATTTGTTCAGGTAAATTAATTAATCTATTAAATTAAGAATTTTAAGTGAAACATTATCCTTACGATAAAATATGTATTAATTCGAACCAATATAAATTACGTTTAATAAATTTGAACGACTTACCTGTGCCAAATGAATGTTTATTTTATATATTTCAAATGATTAATTCAGTTTAATTTGATTAAATTTCATTTTTAAAACCTATCTAATATACTAATACATGTTGTATAGTTTGTTATATACAGGTGTTTATCTATTAACAAAACCTAACGATGCATCAGCCTCAAACATACCAAGAACTTTTAATTTTATTTGTCAGTCGAAATATTTTAAAATTAATTTAATTTATTTATTTGAAAACTACATTTTACGCTTTTTTTTAATTATTGCTTCCAATATACTATTTCTACATTTTACGCTTATAAAATTTATATTTAGACAGTTCTGCATAATACTAACTTGTTTTAACTATAAATGCAAATCATTTGATAAGGTGTCGTCTTTAACATCGATAGGCACCTGTTTTAAAGAGGTTCTGCCACTACACAGTATTTTATTGATGTTATTCATATAAAGTGCTTTTTAATAATATGTAGACATTTTACCCTAAATAAATTTTTCATATCAAATAGTAGAGAAGCATTTAGAGTATTTGTTTATAAATTTATGTACAAAAAAATATATAATAAATTAAGAAATGAAAAAGAAACATTTAAAAGTTTCTAGATTTCAACTTACAGTGCATTTACGCAGTACTTTTAACCACGATTACAAAATTTTCTTTATGAATTTAGAATGTTCTATTTTCAAATTTCTATTGTACACTATTCACGCACATCACATTTCGTCTTTCGCGTGAACATCACAGAGTGTATGCGACAGACGTGCTCTCTGCTTGACACCTCAGCATCAACTGTCCTCTCTGGACCATACCTTTACCTATCCGTGAGATAAGCACCTCTTGCACTATATTATGACCGCTCAAGCGCGATCCTATTTGTAAAACGTAACCGTCTGACCATTTGATTTTCCGGGCGGATTCTTGTCTATATTCACTTAACCAGTAGGCTAGATTAGACATTCAAAATATTACTATAACTGATTAGAAACGCTGTATTATGCGTTATAGTTTTGGAACGTGATATATATTTATCCTATACTCCGACACAGGGTGTTTTTATTGATTTTAGTTTTACATTAGCAAATTTGCAGCATCCCATTTTTTACTAAATATTTAAATTTCTCCATGGACAGCTAAAGCTTTAGAATAAAAGATTATCATAATTTAATCCGTTGAGTATCTAGTTCACGCATTTTTTTCCTTTAATTTCATTCATATATTTTATTTATTTATTTATGGCACCAGATGATAATCATTAAATGTTTTATTATGAGTACTTATTCATTGAGCAAAGAATTAAACTAAAATCTCATACGAAATATTTTGCGGTAGAATAATGACTTATGTAATTTGCCGCTCACGAACAACTAATATTGTTAATGAAAGACGTCTACATGTATTAATATTTAAACATTCAATAATGAGTATTTAACCTAATGCAACAATTTGCGTCAATCTGATTTCTATTTTCACGTTCAAAACTGATACTGCACTGTACAATATTAAAACTCCTTATACAAAAACTATAGTGTGGAAATCGTTCCACACTATACGTTTTGTTATGTCAAAAAGTTTTTAAAAATTAAGTCTACGTTTAGAGCTTAGATGAGATATTTTAAACTTCATCCTATAATACCAAAAGTGAGACAAATTAATGAAAAATGAAATGAAAAAATGTAAAAAAATGCAAAAAACTGTCCTCTTATATACTTATATAAAATCCAGCGATGTCATCTATAATAATTTATTGTTGTAGCAACCTTTGACACTCCTTCAGTGGATACGACCAGGACTCTGTCTAATAACAGCTATTCGGAAGTTGTCTTCAACTCCAATTCGGTTGTAAAGTTCTGTTAGAGTTTAAGCATACGAGTTCAGTTGTCTCAATGTGGATAACTCTAATAAAGTTAAGCGTTAAAAATGTCATTTACTATTGCGTTGCAGTACGTGATTGGAGTGTAATTTAATAATTATTTGATATAATTGCTGTGAAATGTTTGGTATGTTAGCTGTTTCATCATGTGGTTTACGTTTCTATCACGTTCCAGATTGCATCATTCAATAACGTATTTTCATGTTAAAAAGTGATGTTTTTGTATCATTTTTAGAGTTGTAACTTAAAAATTAATAGATAAATAAAAACTTTATATTTTCTAAGAATTAATGTTAATTTTTATCTTTTGATGACAGATAAAAGAGATTAGACATGATTGTGTGTCGTACTAAACTATTATCGAAGCAAATGTACTCTACATAAAATACATGTTATTTTATTTTATAAATCACACTTAAAACATATCAGTCTAGCTTTTATTGAAATTATCTTTTGATAAGAAACTTGTTTGTGGAAAATATCACAAATCAAAACCCGTCCAAGAAAAGACATCAACGCGTGCGAAGTCATTTAAATAAAATATTAATCTAATAATCAATGAACGGTTTGCTCCCAGCAATATAAATTTAACTTACTGTTAAAACCAGTTTTACGGTAAATATTAAGAACATATCAATTTCATATTATTTCGTTTGTTTTCTTTCTAGTGGTTTTGCAGTTCAATGGTGTTGTAATAGCTTCACTCATTTGTAGCTGACTGTTTTATATAATTTTTAATCTACATACTCAAAAGAAATTTACTCTTTTAATGTCCACATGTAATCAAAATATTTACTTAATGTGTAGATTATTTTAGAGATTGTGTCAGATTTACAAAATAAACTGTTAAAAGAACTCGGTGGATAATTGCAGCAACTCCATGGAGACTTTTCGCCGAGTCTTTTGAGCCTGCTTTGTTTATTATTTGCTATCTTATTTATTTGTTTATTCCTACATAATTACTACGCACTAAGGACCTATTGAGACTCTTAGTTCGGGAACTGAGTCCACAAACCTACATAATTATGTATTAACAGTGTATATTCGGGGATCCATACGACTTCTTTATACGTAAGTTGTGTACATCGAGCGGGCTACTAGTTTGTGAGGAAGTTGCATGGACTTGGTTAGCGGTGCGCCGTCTTACGCTTTCATGTCATTTTCACAAATGTAAATGTTTCTATTATGATGTTTTAGAGCAAAAATAAAAGATATAAAATTCACCAATACCAATATTAATATTCTGTTATGATAATTTAATGAATTAATTTACGCACGTAACATTAATAAAAAATACCCTTAATTAATCTGTTATCGGTGATTGTAATTTGTACGAAGCACACTTTGTATATAGTGACACGTTACTTTAATAAGTGAATTCATATTGTGTACTTAATTAATATGAACAAATGTTTTGCTAGTCTTGCAGTACCGTTAACATGTCTTTGTTACAGCCGCAGACCACAGCTTTCCCTAATACGGTAGAGATAGCATATAAAATTATATCTCTTATAATTTATATAAATTTAATGTTAATTAATAATGTTCATTGTTTGTTTTAATAATTACAATTATTACGACTATTAACTCTTCAAAATTCTTTTTACCTGGATTAGATGTTTTTATAAAAAAATAAAAAAAAAATTTAATGTTATTCTACCGTGTTATTACATTTGACATCTTAATATTATATTAATAATTTAATGCTTAGGACGAAACAATACAAAGTATATGCATAAAAAACACAATCAACGGTATCGTTTCAAAATTAAATTTTTAATTCTTTGGTTTCATCATCATCATCATCAATGGTTATATAGCCCCTTGTGGGCCTTAGCCTCCTCAATTACACTTCGCCATCGCGATCTATCTAGTGCTTCCCGCGTCCAATTGCGTACCCCTATTGTTTCGAGGTCTTTGACAACTTCATCCCAATCTCCATTCATTGGTTTGGGTTGGGTAAAATTGCTCTCTTAACCCAACACTCATATTATCCTAGTAACAAAACAATTGTAAAATGACACCTTATAAAGACTTGAACATAAATATATTTAATTTATTACTGACTGTATCTAATAAATCAAATCTCAAAGAGTATGTGTAATCTGATGCGACCGCTCACTTTGTCTCTACTGGATTTTTATGATTACGAAATAAACAGTGTATTGCAAATACTAGTTATAGTAAATGCTTTATAAGAAAGAGAGCGGTGTTTGTCTAGACTCTAGAGGCTTCACCGTGTGACACTCATCTATGAGGACGGTTCGATACCCAGCATCAATACCAAAGTCGTGACCTTCTGTCGAATGCCCTAAAAGATTTTACACCCACAGTTTTTTAATGATTTTATATTCAATAAAAAGTTCTTTTTATGTACAATCAAAACTTTAAAACGAATCCCATTTCATATATGAGAGTAACTCTAGCATTATTAAAAAGACAAATTAAGGTATCGAACAACGTACAACGTTAATCATTATGTAGGAATTAGACACATAACCTCAGAATAAAAAGAATTCTTTTATCAAATTGTCAGTCAAGTCGTGGGCACATTATTTAAATAAATCATAAGCAAATCGAAGCCTACGCTTTTATCTTCATGTAAATGTAAAAACAGGTTAATTTACTTTTTATGTATAAAAATAGTCACGGACTCGGTACACCAAGTTTGATTTTAAACTGGTTTCAGACATGCTTGTTTTGTCACAAAATAAATATAATTTATGAGATTTTTACTAAGCGGAAATAAAGTTTGTGAAATTGTGGTGGTCTTTGGGAAAGGGCGTGGGTCGCATTGAACTTATTATGTGGATCTAGTGATTTTATTAATGAAAGAAAAGATGGATTTAAATCGCGTCTAAACACTAGATTGATAGACTGAGGACTTACTAATACGCTTTATGTTCTAAAATATATAGAACAAAGTATTTAAATCGATCCACATTTTACAGTCCAAACTTAAATAAATGAATATTTGTTCACAAACACAAAAATAATAACATAATAATTATGGCCGACGGCATTCTTCGTTCTCTATCTGTCTACCAACGGATGATTTATATAATTTTAATAATTGTTTATGAATTATTAAAATTAAAGTTTTGGTGATTGCAATGATTACAATAATTACATTGTTAGATATCAAAATTGGTTTCTTTTATGAAAAAAAAACAGATCGTGCAACAGAATCAATCAAGCACGATTGGAATGAAATATAGAGTACTAAACTCTTCTCCAGAAAGTAAAATTAATTAATGAATTTGCGTTTTTTTTAATCCTCTGAATATAACTTCATACAAGACTAAGCAATACATAGAAAGCCACAGGCTAGAAACTATGTATAAACTCAATATTCTGAATAGTAATCTACATTAAGATAAGTTAAACCATTAACTCGGAACGCAGTTAAACTGTAATCGGTCGTCTCTTGTTCAATTAAATTAACTTGAAAATAATTTGCTTCAAGTACAACACTCGAATGATACCGTTATAGTTTTGAGGGACAGTTACTTAAACACTAAACTTAGCTTTATATGATTCTTGACTTATATATTATTGATTAAGTAGACATCGGACACATTTATGCGTCTGTTTCATAAAGTTTTAAAGGCAAATATAGTGGTTGCCTGGAAGAAATTTGCCTCTTTGTCAAAATGCCTTTTGACGTTCATAAATGATTTTTGATTGTTTGTTTGTTTGAAAGGCCGCCAGATGTCTTTTTCATTAAATTATGTTCAATATTTATATTGTAATGTAACGAAGTGTTAATAAATAAATATATTCTTAATGATTTCCTCACTTGTTACGTATTAATTAATTTTCATACACGACTTTTAATTAACCTACAGTTAATAGTTTACCTACTTAATAACATTTCTGTGCCCAAAAAGATTCTTAAGATCAATCATCTGCTAGTTTTTATTAATATTGTTTCAATATATTTTAAATAATCTCAGTGATACATAACTCAAACTTAAAGTATTGTTGTTCATAGTGAATCATATGGCGATGTATATTTTACAATTATTACCAGTTAAAGTCTAAAAACATGAATGAAAATCACCTGGTTTGTAGTATACGTTTGTATTTTAATGTACCCGAGTATAACTAAAATATTTTTAAGGTTTATTTTGTGACTCCTTTTAAGGCATACATACCAGACATCAGATCGCAAGAAAGTATCAATATATAATCTCAACTCTATATAAGTTGAAAATTGCGACCTATTTATCATTACCATTCACTGATTTGCATACAATAAGGCTAGATTCTATTAAAAATGGATGAACGATATTCCCAGAATTCACAGATTAGTTTATCTTTCCTCACTTGTTACCAATTAATTTGTTAACAAATGAAGGGTCCAGACAATCAAGCGCAGAAAAAACTTAAGTGTTTTTGACCGGTGTCAAATCTTATACGGGGGTTCCGTCTGAAGGCTGTATTTTTACCTGATAATGCAATCTTAAAATGCCTGTAATCTCTTCAGTAAAATATCTATACAGATAAGAGTAATTCCGAGGGTATTTCTTCTGGGTACTATGCAGTGCCTCCAATAGGGAAACTTAAATACGCTAGAAGTATAATGGCTATAAGGTACCCCAAAAAGGTGTCAATCCGTACGTCACAGTAGCAATTTGTCGTCGATTTTATTGCGCTAGATGCAGGTGATAAGGCTTTGACATATTTATAGTTTTCGACGCAGCTAATTCGCTTTAAACAAAGTGACTTTTTGTCAACGGCACGTAGTTTGACTATGGTTCATAGAACATAAGCGAGCGAGTTTATTCTTAAAAACGAAAATGCTTCTAATGTGTTTTTAAACGTCATCAGAAACGTCTGTAATTGTATACAGTTCATATGTAGATAGTTTTTAGGATCTATTGTATTATGCTACTAAGTTTTAGTATCAAAAATGTGATACATGTACGTGAACGAATAAGGTCATATACGTTAAAAGTATTACAAGAAACAAAAAACTGTTAAAAGTTTAAAGAACGCCCTTTTTAATAACGTACGTATTGAAAACTGTGTGAAGCTAGTGCGTATAGAAAGATAAATTAACAAAACGATCGCTTATGAAATCGCGTATCGCTTCTGGTTCAGATGCATTTAGTGCATAATTAATTACTGACGTCTTAGAACAAATGGTGTAACGTTTCTATCGCAAATTAATTTAAATATTTTTTGCAAATGTCGACGTGTATAAGTTAATGGATATATAAAATTTACTTATTATAAAAGCATAATAATAATTGTAATTTTAGAGTTTTCAGAATAGAAGATATAGCAAACATTTGCACCTTGAAAATTCGAGAAAATAGGAACTTGGGTAACAAAATCTATTTTTTAACAAATTACAAGTAAAGTCACATTTGCAACCATATTGGTCCTTAGACTTGTCCAGATGGTCAGTATGTTAAATTACAGATTAATCATACTTGTGTCGTGTTTCTAACTCATTAAGAAAACACGCTTAGTTAGTTTCACGTATATAATTTTTTCTATCAAAAATAACAATATAAGGGAGATTTCCTAATTTGGCTCGTTATAATTAAAATTATAGCATTTCATCTGAGCATTGCGATAGTGATCTTTAAACGATTAAATTAAGTGATTTCTTAGAATGATGATAAAAATAGTGTATTTTAATATATTGATCAGGTTATTATAATTTATTATATTGAAGTAAGTTTAATAAGGTCGCTATTGTTTATCTTTTCCAAATAAATGCAATTATAATTAGTATTTATCGACCGTAATGTGATTCTTATTATTAAGTATTAAAGTATACAAGAACTCATACATCTTTATTTTAATATAATAAACTTAGGGTTTATTGTTTTTTTTATATAGAATCCGTAATAACCTACCAATGCGATCATGATTATTTGTGGCCTACAAGCTAAATAGTAGGGTAGTTTTAATTCTCCCCTCTTCAAAGAAGATAATTAATTACTATAACTAGGTTTGTAATTTGACGTCTCCCGCCGGGTCCGGTCATCTACTCCATTATTCTTCACTTTATTATAAAAAATTGATATAATGATATGTAAGGGAGAGACATAAAGTGCAAAAAACACACGAGATCGAATGGGTAGCCAAGGGAAAAACTGGATTATGAGAGCAAAAGATTCAACTAGGATTCGAGTCACCTTTCACATAAATTTCAAATTTTACACAGAAAATCCTTTGACATATTATTACAAGACCAGATTTAATGAATTCGAACTTACAAAATGTTATTTCGTTATTTGTTTGACTAATATAGATACTATTCGCTGATACTAAACTTGCGAGATAGATTCAAGAATTACTATCGCTGACTTTGCAATAATTAATTAGCGAAAGTCTGCGTACCTCTGAATTTATAGATCTATAGATCATTCTAGCACGGACGATAATTTGTTTTATATTGCGATGCTTAATGAATAAATTATTATTATTATTATTATATTTATTGATATTATAATTATACTTATTTATTGATACTTTGTTTTTCCTCCGATTAGTTGGCAGTACCTTGGATTTTAAATGCGTTTGAGCCGGAGTGTGGTGAAGGAAACCCACATGTCTCAAAACCGTCTGTCTCAAAATCGACGACATGTGTCAAACAGAAGACCTCTCTCTATGTTGTCTATGAAATAAAAATGATGTAAATAACAGATGCAGCACCACTACGTTATGTATTATTGTTATATAAATGTTGGTAAGAGTTGCTAGGTTAAATAAATAAATAATATATTTTTAGTCCGTAATGAACCAAATACACTGCAAGATTGGTGACACAATTAATAGCGCAAATTGTTGGGTATTATCAAGCTCATACATTTGCGAATGCTGTAAGTAGAAGAACTTTAATTAAAGCTGTATTTATATTGGTATATATCGATTAAAAAATAACAAGAATATTCCAATGTTTGAATGAACAAAAAAGTTACGTTACGCTTTGTCAACTGTCACGTTACGTGTAAGTACGGTGTAAAAGTTATTTAATATAGATTTAATAACGATTATTTAATTTATACTCACGTCGTACGTTATATAACGAAAACAGTAGCGTTAAAAGCTTCAGATTTTTGTATATGTTTTGTGATCATTTGTTTTTCTAAAAGGCAAGTAGATTAGTTTTCTGTGACTGATACTGAGTTCGGACCTACGACCTCAGGGATGAGAGTCGAACGTAACCATTTGGCTAACATTACTCTTGCTACTACTTTATATCACGTTAAAAAAACTGAGAAGAGACCAGTTCTTGATTGGACTAAAAATCACAATAAAACGATTCGCTTTGCGTCTATGGTTTCTAATTTTCATTTTATTTTCTTAATTATTTTAAGTAATACAATATTAATGTTTTATAGTTTACGTTATCAAAGTAGACATTAATTAATATTTACCACTAGCAATACCACTACAAACCACTTGGAGGGGAAAAAAATGATTCAATAAATTGTCCTTTACGTAAAATTCTATTTATGTCCCTCATTTTCAATGCTTTTCCGGGTAGCCGTCGCGGTCTTAAAATTTTATCATTAATAACATAATATAGGTATATTTTATAACACTCTTTCCACTTAGCATTATCATGTTTAATCTGTGAATAAGGTTTAGGTTTATGCTTGGTTTTAATATTGCGTTTATTGCTTGTTTGCCCTATATTTTGTAGCATGATTTAGTGTTTTCCATCTTTTTGTCTAAATTATATAAGTTCTATGTTCTAACATAATGTTAATGTGTGTAAAATTTGTAATGTCATATTTTCTAGTTATTTAGTTAGTACTTATAAATAAATCACCTGTTTTATTGTGTATTTACTTTGTAACTGTTTACCAATATACATAACTCATATTTACTTTTCAATTTATTACTACTACTAAATAATTTTTCCCGAATTTCTGCTGTCTGTACTATTGATATCGCATGAGTGTATCGAATTCAACGTCAGATAAACACACACATATTGTATATTTCAAGTTGTAAAGCATTCTAAAAGATCGTTATAATGGATCACCTAGAGTCATACTAATAATAATAAAGCCCGTTTATTTCCAATCTACTAATTCCTTTTTTTTATTTTACTTGTTATCCTAACTTCAGCAACATTGATCGGAACCCTTCCCGTTTCCATATTTTTCTATCAATCGATATCTTTTTCAATTCGCTTCCACGTATATGCCTTGCCCATTGTTACTTTTGTTTTAGATTTTGATTTTTGCCTTATTTTTTCGAATTTTCTTTTTTGTATACTTCATTTTTATTACATTACCATTGATTTCTGGCATGCTACTAGTTCAATTTTCTAAACGACCTCCGTATTATGTATATTGTACATATTTGAACTGTATAGAAAATATTTCAAGGTAGGCACAGAAGACTGCTATATGATTTCACATCATAATTACGCAGAGAAAACTGCGGAATTCAGATAATATTCGTTATTCCTCTTATTCCCAGCCATTTTAAAATAGCAGTAATAAACCAGTATTAATATAGCAGGCCAATACGTTGGCTAAACACTGCCTATTATCGCCTTAAGACTTAACTTTAATCTATTTTAAACTTTTTGTACTATGTCTTTATTAGCAGGTATTCGTATTAAATTACACTAACCAATAATATATTCTTTCAACGATAAAGTAAAAGATCTCCGATCCCATATTAGCCAACACACCAACGTCTTCTAAATAAACACCTCTTAACCGTATCCTTTTCATCCCTTCATGAGTTAGGTAATTATATTAGTTTTATTGTAATTTAGTAGCCAGCAATAATATTGATTCATAATTCTTAACATTCGCTTTTAGTTTTTTAATTGTATAAGTCGATATTATAACTTTTAATAAACATTGTGTTTATGTACTTTTTACACTACATCCTTAGTATTTCTTGGGTTCCTCGAGATCACTTGCTGCACGCTGCCTGTTTAATAAGTTATGTTATTTGATGTTATTTGAACAATAAATGCAACAGTGTTAACAAATAAATACAGTTTTAATCAAATCAATGAAACTATAGGTGAATATTTTTAACATTCAATATTTTAATTAATTAAGTTACGATTTGGAAAGAATTTGGAACATACTCTAAGACATATAAAAGTTAACGTTCTGTAATATTGAGATACACTGCAATTGAGATGACGTTAATTCAGCGAAATATAATTGTTCAGTACACGATATAAAATAGCGATTTCTTGCCAAATAGGACATCTGGTAATATTTCATCCACCCACCTCAATAGACGCATTGGTTGAGCGCTAAATAAGTAGTTTCAAGTTTATGAGCCTTTCACAATTGCGGATTTCATTAATTAAATATTTATTTGAATGGATTTTTATTGATTAAGTTAAATATACTGCAACGTAAGTCAAATACCGTTAGATAATTAACGCCAAAGAAAATTTTTATTTTAAAAAATTACACTAAAAGCTTTTAGATGTCTATATTTTTATGGTTTTTATATAGGACCACTAATAGCCTATCACGCTGGCGATGAGACAGAGTTTTGGCATTATTTAGAGATCCGATGAGCACTTTCGAAGAATCACTGTTTGGTTGCCTCTTTCGCCACAGTCGCACGCAGAGCTCGTCTTTAGTTAGAATCTTTGTAAATAGTGTTCAAAAGAAGTGGATTATGTTATGTAGAAATGTAATTTGCAAATGATTGTAGGGTGCAAGTATATTAAGGTGCAAGAGTAAACCTCATAAGCGAAGATGGATGGCGGACACGACTGGAGCTTCGTGAGGCAACGTTTGCGTGCCCTTTTGAGGCAAATTCCTAATTCGTAGCAAACATGATGAAACATAGTGGTGATTTGATTTTTCAACATGGGTTTAGGTTCAAAACCCTAAACTCATGTTTTCAAACGTTCGAATAAATGTAGACATCTTTTAGTCGATACCAACTCCGGGGAAATAAATACAGATAATACAACATTTTCTACAGCTGTGATACTTTTTGACATTTAACATCTTTGTCTTCAGTCACCGTGACCACACACGCTGTAAAGCACGCGAAACGTCGGTTAAATTTAAAATTATGTTTAAATAATTATAAGTTTAAATACATAACTATAATCCGTAAAAGTGTTTTTCTTTAAATGTGTAAAAGTTATGTTAATAAAAGACAATACTAAATGTAGACATATACAAGAATTAATCGGTCGGTTATTAAGAGTTGTTCAGATTAATACATGTATGCTGCATGCAGCATATGCGATGCAGGATACAAAAATGACGTTCTATAATTGCTTTATGGCAGGGCTATTTGTCAGGATGCATCACTTAAAATCAGGTGAACATCCGGCCCGTGTCTTTAAAATAAAAAAGTCTATATATATTTTTGAATTTAAAAGTTGTAGCTTCTGTATATATAGGATAATTTTAAGGCTCTCAGACTGACTTGTATGATTGCTAACACCAAGTATCATCACTTAAGCATTGCACAAACCTCCAATCATAAGATTGTACAAATACCTCAAAACTTAAATACCGTCGTAGAATTTAACGATATTCGTGATTTCAGGATTATTATGAAAGGCGTTAAATAGTTGGTTAAAGTTGTTTTTATGGGTATTGAAATCGTTAAATATTAGATAAATCGTGCCGAGTTATTTGCAAATTAATTATAAGATTAAACATCTGTGTACTGGTTTCTGCATGCGACTTCTACTTCAGCTTGTGCGTTTTGGTTCAAATAGGATACTGAGAAGAAATCTTCAATTAGTTTCATTCAGCTTGAGCCAAAAACAAGTCTATGAAAATGCCAATCGCGAAACATGCCATGATTGATTCAAAGATTTTTTAACCAAATGCAATATAAATAAAAGGAAGAAATCTATTTAAAAAGATTTTATTATACTTATAGTCATATCAAAAATATGAACCGTAAAAATACTTAGTTAAATGTGTACAATCAAAGCTATCACTGACTCATTTCTTAGTATTAATAGTATTAAAATAATCCAATGCAATTTATCACCAGTGTGCGCAATAAAATACGAATAATGATACGTAGTTTAGAAATTATGATCACGTTGACTCGATGACGCTTTAATGATCTATAGATCGATAATTTTGAAATGATCTATTGACGTAATGATCTAGTGCATGTTTTATTGAATATAACCTTAGGGATAAGTTGTTCCTGTGTCTTATCACGACATGTTTTGAAGACTACAATCACACCAACATGGGAGAACAGTAATGATACTGATTTCGCTTTTTTAGGGGACAAGAGGCAAACGAGCTGACGAGACACCTACGACGGGGCTAGCGGATGTGTTGCCAACTTATCTGGTAATGTAACGCTCTTTTCTTGAAGGCTCCTAAATGAAGGCACGAAAATAATTCTACAGGCAGCTGGCGCCACAAAGAGTTGGTGTAAAGTAGAAAGTGGTATTATAGCATAGTGTTGTGGGACGCCAGAAGTCGAGATGGAAAGTACGGAACTTCGCATTTTGCCATGATGGAATTCTGCTGAGGGTATTAGTTTGAACAAATCTTCAGAGAACTCCCCATGATAAATACGGTAGAAGACCGACATCTTTACATAAAGCTAGAGATCTTGAAAATAACTTTGGTTTTGAATAAATAAACAAAACAAAGTCAATATATTACGGAAATAGCTTGATAGCGATGTTGCAATATTGATTCAAAATCGATCAGACAATTTGCTTGACACATGGATCATTAAAGAAAGCTTAGGATGGAATGTTATAGATTCCATTTTGTATTAAATGTACATAATGAAAATGAACTTACGAAGGATATGTTATTTATTCCAATTACTAAAATTTGTTAGGAATCTTAGATAATGGGGTGGTAAAATATATGGATTGCACGTTTTCTATATCATTGTTGGGATTTTACCTTTTGCTTAACATTATCTAGTGTATTCGAGGGTAGCTACAAAATATATTAAATTTCGAAAACCACTTATTTTCGTTCCTGCATTATTGGACACATAAACAGTCATGGATTTTTTGGACCTTTTGTCATTAATTTTGCTTGTATTGTTAAATGCAGGTTAATAAGGCATTAATACAATGAATTGTATGAAATCTTCTGATTGTAATATCTTAGCAAAATCCTCGAAAATAAAATACGTTGAGCGTGTAGCCTCAATAAATCACGGTTAACAATATCGAAGGGTTTAACATGATCTCTAGCCTAATTAGCCTAAGAGCCAACTATAGATTCCTTAATATACTACTTAAAAAAAAAATTAAAGATTTAAGTCAAAGATTCTAATTAATATTAATTTGATAAATTATATTTTAATGTTATGATATTACTTATAATTTAATGTTAAATATAACTTGTATGTAAAATTATATATTATTTTTAGCCACTTTGGCTTGCGTGGGCAGAATATGCTAAGTTTAGATTTAGCCACCATCATATTTTTGTAACATATTCTTGTAAATACATGATTATTATAATTATTAAATGAAATATATAAATATTCAATACAAATCTTTCTCGAGTGTCAAAAGAGTCAAATAATTACGTTTCAAAATGCAAAACCAAGTAAGCAAATGATTCATATTTTGATGACATTTCAGAGTACTTTAACTGCAAATTCAAACTTGTCTAATCTAGTACTAACTACTAATCTAGTTTGGTCAACGATCGATGTTGTCGCTGTGCCATACTTCATAGATTTTGCAATTTGTATAAGCAGCGAAACTAAATATATATAAATGTAATAAAATTGATGAATCGTTGTAATAAAAAAAACAATTATTTTATTTTAGTGTGTTAATTTAATTGTAAGACTTTAATTACTTACTGAATGAAAATATTTATCAATTAAATGTCTGAATGTTTTATCTACCAGAATCTTGATTACTGTATTTTTTTCTCTAACCAAATTACTGAAAAGAGAAGCTCCTAGACTCCAAAGTTCCACGGAATTCTATAATCGTCCCGATGACATGTTTACGACATCTACCCACAGGACATAATGGATACAAAAAACATTGAAGATACAAAAGAATCATTACTAGAATAAAACGGGTCAAAATTTTATCGACATCGTGTTGAAAAATCGATACAGTCTTTTAGAGATAATACCGCATTTTGTTGACTAACCTTTCCCCAGTGGAAAGCCTTGTTTAAATGTTAAAGCAAACTTTATTAAATAAGCTTTTATAAAGACGTTTTGATTCGTATATACACGAGTCCTTTAGGGTAAGATTCAGAAACATGATTAAGACTGAGAATAAGTCTGACTACCTACTGACTGGATTTTTTAATACAAGAGATATATAGTTCATAAATCTCGTTTTTAAACCTTAGACTAAGTGTAACAGTAAAAGTTCCAAATAAAGTAAGTTCTACCAAAACGAAAAACCGAGTGGCATTTGTTTTTGATCGCAACAGTATCTATAATTCAATGACAGATACTGGATACGATGTGTCTAATCGTTTGACTATTCACAAACAAGCGAACACCTTTGCTATGCTAAATGACCGCGACTATTTCACGACACTTCAATATAATCGTAGCAGTTTTAGTGTTTAGAATTTTTATTACTGAGTTTATTATACTCTTTGAAAAAATATTTTTATTGTATATTAGACTTAAAGAAAACAAAGATGTAAATTTGTTAAAGACCAGGAAGTCACTGCTCAAGGTTGGTATATACATCCTTCCCTTTGATTACCTAGCTATATAGGCAAAAGTTATTAATATAGCTTACATACTATGGGTATAACTGAACGCACAGTATATTTTTTTATGTAACAGGGGGCTAATGGGCAGGAGGATCACATTGCATAGGCTTGCATGTGCATGCGCCCGTATTTTATGGATTTGTACGTTCGTTTCTTGATGGATTTGGTCGGAAACTATTTTAGTGGTAGCAGGTTATGCATATTGGCGGCCTAGTGATACCTATACCTTCAGTTCTGAAGATAGTACTAATAAGGCATTCTTACTCATATCTCTTTCAAACATACCAGTAAAACATACACAACTAATTCCTATCAAAGTGAGTCCATTTCTATTACGGATAGACCTTTCAATCGGTTTTAAAATATCTCTTTAAATTCATTCAGAAATTCCGAAGTTGTTCATCCAGCTTTACTCATAATCACACTTGAAGCTTGATGGAGATATTCAATGATAATCTAGAGCAGGTACATTGTAAGTGGTGATTAGATTTTGAAGGGGACAGGACACCCATGTTGGTCTTGGAGTATATTTCAATGACCTATTGTTGTAAGTGTATGTTTTCATTACACTACGGCTTTTGATGGTAATCGTATATGTAAGCTGTTTGTAGGTTCTTCAAGAAATTCCGAAAACAGTCGAAGTTATATCCTTTAGATTACATTTTCATAGATTTTAGGTATAGTGTGTTTACATTAATACGTATTTCGGTAAATTTTGGGTCTAAATTAACGGTAAATAATCTCATGCCCATATTTATCTATTAACAAATTAATAACTATTTTGTCTTCTTTAATTCTACTAAGCCCTATATAACAGAAACAGACATTATAAACAAGTCTATATAGGTAAAATACTAGAGCAAGTGTATGTTATATTATATATATGTAATATGTTTAATATGTAGGGCCCCTAATAGCCAAACAACCACGCATTCAGGTAAATCTGTGGCCGAGAAGCTAAGTAGCAGGGGAGTGTCTAATCTTAAACTTAATGTCCTATAACCCCTAGATGGACGGGGGTCCACAGTGAGTCTTTATCGCGTTTGATCTTGAGCCATGTATTTACCTCACTCCAAGTCTTTCCGGCTGTCTTATCTACTACTGTACGGCGCCAGGTTTGCTTGGGATGGCCACCATTGCGGGTTCCAATCAAGTGCCTACTTAGGAGTGTCTAATCTACTCTTTTCTAAAAAGGAATTTACTTACTTATGTTTCGCTTCAACTCCGGAAATATCTTAATGAAACTTCTGTGTGCTTCGGAGCCCACTGTTGCGTCACCTGTTGTGCTTTTTTTCTTTATTTCACATTATTTTTAAACTAATAATTATTTTTTTACATAAATAAATATTAACAATATTCATAACCTACATAGTATTGAAAAAATGGTAATTTGTTTAATTGAAAAAATGACGTGTCGTGATTTAATGGACGCACGCACAGCACCCAAACTCGTAACTAATATGTTTGACACTTAATACTTCCTTTGAGGGCTGAGATTTTGAATAATGTGGTAATAATACGATCTATTTGTATGAATTATTTTTATTTATCTCCGGCCTCAGAGACCCGCCTTTGATTTTAACGATTTAATACTATTGTAGGGTTGATGTATGATATCATAATTAACGTGGTTGAACACAACCATTCAGTTTTGTTTGTTCGATATTTTTGAAATTCGATTCTTGATGTTCCATTGTTCGTTTTTTGTGAGTATAAATTTATTTTTATTACCTTACTAGCTGCCTCCGCGAACTTAGTTTCGTTATATGATTTTAAGCTACGTACAAAAATGTTTCATATTTTATAAGTTTATTAAGTTACAGCTTATACGTTTACGTATTATAAGACAAAACATTGAGACAATACAGAAAGCCATAACAGATTACATAGATAAACAATATACGGTTAGAATAACTTTATTTCTCATATGAATTATGTACAAAAATTCGCTTACTGAGAAAACATTATAAACTAAGATTAATAATTATTATTAGAACGCACAGATGTAGGTACTTATATAAAATTATGTATATGAAACAGGAAACAAGCAAATACATTAATAGATAAAGATTCATAAAAAAACTAAAGTAAACTGAAATTGAACATTTGAAACAACAAATAATACATAGAATTTAAAATTACTACTTAAACAAAATCAGTGTCTTCCCGCTCCTTCAAGTACTTCTTGTCATCTTTTTTTGACTTAACTTGTTTTTACGTTTTCCCGTACAGTTATTATGTTCATAAATAAAGTTCAGAAATAAATTTAAAATATACCACTGTTCCGATTCGATTTTTTGCGCATAGCAACATATTTCGCAATCCATGTTCATTTATATAATATTATCTAAATCTAAACAAAATTCAGTGAAATAATAATCATAAACCTGGCTTAAAGAAAGTTAGTTTTAAAGTTAGTAAGCTAGCACCAGTGTGGTCTAAGCTAATAAATATTAATGATTCCACATACATTTATGTCAAATTAAGTCAAGTAAGGAAATTGTTTAATAAGCTTTTACACAACTAAGAGTTTTTAGTCGCAAAACAAAACCATTTAAAAACTCATACTATTATGTTAGTTTAATGGTACATCAACGAATTTTCAATGTAATTTGGTAGCGCGCATACCGTATTTCATTTAATTGATACTAGATGTTGAGGTGAGACGATCTACCGTTTTTATTTCTAATAAACAAAAAATCCACAGGGACCAAACTTTTTAATTTGTTTTGATTTTGATTTGAATTTTTCCTATTGTTACTTTGTAGATTAATAAAACTATAAATACGTTAATTAAATAAATTTTATCGAAGAATAAAAATTTAAGTCGTATAACCAGAGAAATTATAATATTTTAGGTTAGTGACACGCTAAAGAAGAATATACCGTTTATGATGATACTGATGGACGTGATTCGGAAAGATTGTCCGTATTTCTTAGCACTACGAGGATTTTAGCTTTAAGATTTTAACCCTAGCTTAAACTAACTAAACCAAAATTCATTCAAGGTAAATGCTGTCTCAGATGTTTTAAACAAATACCACAGCTATCATGAAAATATGATATAACTTTAAAATGAGCTACTAAGCGCACGCGTAAAAATAGCTTTAAGCCAGATAGACACAACAATATGCAATTTAGTTAAGAATCTAGACATTTAGGTTCAGCAGGGCCATGATCGCTATCTGCCCTTGGTCTGGGCGAATGCTTTAGAATGCAAATTGTTGATACGTTGACATAACGAAAAAAATAACGTTGAACATGTAGTAGTATTAAGACAAAATAATTTTTTGGTTAGGTTAGCCATTGTTTAACGAGTCCCTCTTTTTAGTTTTTTAGTTTAAACCCTGAGGCTTTTTAAATGTAACATGAGGTGTTTGTGACCGATGTAACTGATGGACACTTTGCCAGAGGTCTCGAAAGTGCCTTGCCGTCCTTTTATGAATTTGTATATCGAACCCCGGATGTGTGCCGGATTCTTTATCCGCGTAATTAATAGATCCAGAAAAGTATAATGAACCTACAATCTGCGCCTACAAATTACGATGACGTCACACCTTGAATCTCGCTAACAGTTATAAAAGTTATACCCACCAATAAGGAAATATGTAATTGGGGTCTTCGGGAAAGTCTGGAGTTAAACTGGTCTGGAAAGAAGGAAGGAATGCTGGTCTTCCTCCTTTAGGCGGAAGACCAGCATTCCTTCCTTCCTTCGCAACCTAATGACCACTAAACAACAAAAACGCGACGACGTGTGTTGCAGAAGAATGCATATTAAGCCATCTTCGACCAAGATTCTGAGTAGCAATCTGAGCCACTTGTAGCGCCACTGGGATGTTAATAAACCATTGTTTTTTTTTTTCTACTTTTATTCATTTAGCGTATATTGTCATAGATTCAAATCCTCAAAACATTTGTGGCTGATATGCAAAAAGCTATTCCTCACTGAAGGATTGAGACTAAATCTTTATTGTTTACTTAGGATACACAGATAGACAGTGATTTATGCTCAGAATGTGTGAAACCTAATTTAATTTATTAGGGATAAATTACTATACTTTATTTCAGTACCGGCTAGCATAGGCAATAATTCACGATGTAATCACCAGTTTATGGTATGTTCACATATAAATAACCATTATATGCTATTAGTTAGCCACAGAATAACACCATCAGTAGAATAAATAGGGAATAAGAAGAAATCACTAAGCCAGTGGCATTTTGGTGTTCTTGGAGGATAGGTACAACGCAGTGATCAAGAATTTTTTTCTATTCTAATTCTGAAATGACGAAAACTAAAATTAGTGAATTGGTGTCAATGAACGTTAGTCTTCAGTGCTAAACCACTATTTACCACTGTAAGTGTATAAAAAATAGTACACAAGAACAGTGTGTCTTTCCTTTACTAAAGAGTGTGAATAGTGTTATTGGACACTTTCTTATACTAAATATAACGTTTAAAGAACTTTATTTCTCATTACAAAAAAAAATATTTTATTTACATGAGAAATTGAATATTAATATATAAACGAGCGAGTTTCGCCATTAGCCGTCTAAATTTTAGTCAACTATGTTCATATAGTCAAATATCTTTTTTAGTAAAAATTATTATATATATTAAATTAACCTAAAATTTACAATTATATAAAAATATACGTCTAGTTTGCTCTGCTAATTTATAGTTAATAAATTATATATATTCAATTAAAATGCGTTAGAACAAACTAAATATTAGCCATACTGAGTTTAAGCTATACCCGAAGTTGGACTTAGAACTATATTACATAGTTTTCAGTGCGATTATCTTATTAGTTAAGATACATCCTTGAGACACGAAACGAGTCCGGAGATACCCGTGCAATAGCTAGGCAGACAGACAAACATTTAATAAAACTGTTGAGTCTATAATTTAGTATAACTTTTATAAGTACAGTCACGCACAATTCAAGTTTCGTAATATAAGTCTTGTTAAAAATCGCGTATATGGTTACTATAACACCTGCTGTGATGTGCATTCTAATTTTAAAATTTCCTCAAATCAAAAGTTGTCGGGGTAATGACCTCGAATAACAGTAAGATATCAATGTCTCATCTTTTAAAGAATAGTTGATTTAATCTATTATTTTTTATTTAAAATAAAATTTCACACATTTATCACAATATAATTCAAAGTTATCAGGAACCAAGTATTGTAACGAATTATTCTAATAATACTATGTATGAGAGTACTATTATCGATTCAGGAACTGTACAGTAGTTCCCCGTATAGTTATAATTAGACCTACTAGTGAAATTATTCGCGTGTGTAGAATAAACATAATTGAGTGATTTTCTTCTTAGATATTTTTTAAATAGAGTGTATAACAAAATTCCTTGTTTTTAAATATTTTACCATTCTTTTATATTTCATACAATCGCATACATTGTTCGCATTAATTTTTATTTAAAACATACAGGCATTGAATAAAAATAAAAAGCCCGTTTCGTTACAATTTTCAAAACTGTTAACAATATCTTTTGTATAATTATACTGAACGTGTGTATGTCACAGAGCTCCTCTTAAACGACGGACCGATTTGAATGAATGTTTTGTATGCAGTTAGGTTTCGATTCACGAATCAGCCCGTCAGATGGCGCTGCAATCGGTACTTTCATACTTTGTTTAATATCGTAATTGCTTGAAATATCATGCAGGACAATATCTATCAGGTCCGCTAGTACAGTAGAAATATATTCTTTACTTTTTTCCTTGCTGCTCGTTATTTTAACTCCTATACCATACCTGCTTCAAAAAGCCTTCTGCTAACGCTTCTTCTAACAACATTTTTCTAGTTGGCAATGTAAGGTATGAGTATATTTTCTACGATTTGACATAATACGAATGATATAAAGGTTCTTCAAAAGGTTTCTTGTTCGTGGCAAGTAACAAGTTTCGTGAAACAAAAGCAAGTGTTCGAGTAACGAGGACCGCACTGACTATCGCTTGCACGTCTACTAAATTAGGGACTATCTTGCACTTTGTACTTTAATATGCGCCTAACTAAATGTAAAATAAAAGTACCCGATAAATTGGACACCGCCTTCGTTCGTTGGGCTACATCTTAAATAGTGTGAAACTTTATATTTTGTGTCTACCTTATTCTAAAAAATATTTTAATTACCTAGATACATCCTATCACTACGTTAGGTGACATATGACCACACTCGGCGTGAGAGAGACTGATTTTTAATTGCACACTGTCTGGATTCACAAGGATCAATTTATTCTAAAATTTGTTTTAAGAACGTTTGCATTTTATGTGTCCTAGTTTTGTTTATGTGTGTGTAGTTTACTTTTATGTATTTTTTGTAGAAAAATAAATAAATAAATCTGGTTCTGTATGTGCTAAAACTATGGCAATTATATAATCATTTCTGTGTGATATTTATGGAATATCTTACAGTAATCGATTAAATATTTAAAAGCTCACAAAAAGTTAACACATTTTACTTGAAATTATATATAACAAGCCTTCTGTGCTTGATACACGCCATTTTAAGGCCGGTGTCTTCACGATGTTTTCCTCCACCTTACCATCGAGTGTTAACTGGGCACATATAAAGTCCATTAGTGCACAACTAGGGTTCGAACCTGTGACCTCAAGGATGAAAGTCGCACGCTAAAGCCACTATACCAACATTGCTACAGAGAATACTATAATAGATATTAAAAAATATAGTGGTTCCAAGTGGAATAACACAGCTGTCTCCAAGTCAAGTAATCCGAGCCCGTCTAGTATTCTGTTTTCTTTTAAATTCATCACCGATAACAAACACTATTTACGATCGCTATAAATCGACGTGAATTCAATCGCAGCATAATAACATTAAATTTTTCGCTAACTAAAAACATAAAGTGAAACAATTATGCACAATACAGAAAGAAACTACACTACGACTATATTGTTAATATTGTACGGTGTACCATGTACAATGTCATTCAATTATTCTTTAGACTTTTTACAAAAGTTTGTATATAATTTTAGTTATTAAATGGTATAAATAAACAAAGGGCCTCATAGCCTAGCGGTCTTTGTATGTGGCCGCTATGGTGAGGGGTACTGGGTTCGATTCCCGGTTCGAGAGTAAGTTTTAAAAATTTATTCTCGGCCTTTGGTAGGGTTGTACGGTACCGGGCGAGTGCTTAAACCGTACATGGAGGGCACGGTTGAATTTCTATAGTATGCAGAGGGCATCGAACTGTAGAAAGGAGACTGTGTAGGTTTAGAACGTAGCAATACGTCCTAGGCCGAGGATGGTAATTACAGTGCTCAGTAATTCAACATTCCTTTCCTACCCCTCTGAATAGCAGAGGGATTTGAGTGTAGATCCAGCCCCACAGTCCCCGCGTCAAGTTCGACATTTTTGATGCGGGCATGCATTAGTGCATTTCCACCTCATTAAAAAAAAAATGGTATAAATAAACAATCTTGAATTTGAAAGACTGAAACAAATATTAAAGCATATAAATTGGGTTTCTACGTAAATATTATAATATGTACACTGCAGTTTTTATTCATTTATATATTTATGTTGTCTCAGAGACTAGGTGGCGCTATTCAAATTACACGTACGGTCGGTAAAACGGTCAGGGAGCGCCTTCTTTAGAAGTTTAAATAATAATAATAAAAGCCCTTTATTCGCTGACCATTTAGCTTAAATGCTATTCTTATTAAACTATATAAATATTACTATATTCCTAATCTAATTACAAAATGCAAAAACAATAATTTATTCTTCACCACCCTGGTCAGGTTGTCCGTCGACATAGGCCTCCCCCAATTGTTTCCATGTCTCTCTATCCTTGGGAGACCTTCTCCATCCTTTTGGTAGATCGTCCTCCCATCTTTTAATTTGACCTCCTCGTATTCTTTTCCCGTTCCTCGGATACCACTCTACATCCTTGGAAGGATGTAATAAATAATAATGAAAAAGCAATGTTCATGATAAAAATAAACAATCTAGTCGTAAGCAACCTTACTTAAATACGCGTCATAAAATTTTTAATCTTTACACAATGAAATTGAACTTCATTTTCGTTTATTTCTTGAGTGATTTCGGTACAAATAATTTTTATTTAATTTTTTAAATGTAAATTGTAAATATTTAATTTTATCTTATGATCTAGCTATTTCAAAATGTGATACAAGCTGTGACAAGTCTAATGTTGCCTTAAACGAAGGAAATATTGGCGAAAATGGCAACTTGCCCTGGCTGGGAGTTCTACGAGTACATATACGTTAGTTGTTTATAAAAATCTAAAATAAAAGATATTAAAATGCTTTGTATTGTAACGGCATAAATAGGACATTCACAAGATAGTGCCCAACGAAGGCACAATTCGGTTTCCCAAAATAATCTTAGCGATTCAGTGACGTTACTGTAAGACGGTGACCAGGCTTAACTGAGTCGCGAAAAAGACGCTTAAAGATGTGTATTAAGCAAAGAAATACTAATCTGTGATAAAATCGTAATCATGCATTCATGAAAAAGAGATAGCTAGTAAAATATAACTGAGAAATTATTTAATTGACGCAGTACTTTGAAGTTTTGTTTGTGTAACGCGTTTAACATTTAAACAAATACTTTATTACTCTGTTTTTTAATTACATTGTCCATTTGGTGCACCTTTTCTATTAGATCTATTTCATATGTGGGCAAAACAATTAAAATTCAACCCATTCTCGAAATAATAAAATTTTGAGTTCAGAAGTAATCATATTGCCAAATTTGATCAAACAATATTTATCTAGTATTACTCCGTAGTAGTACTCCGAGTTCTGGCCGAAGCTTTGATTGTTTTGAAATAGATCTAATATATAAAACGTAGTTGATGTTTTCTGATGCACGATTTGGACATTACAAAACGACGATACTATTGATTTATTTACAGATAAAGGTACATTATTCCAAACGGCTGTAACTGGTATACTATTAGTAAAGACCAACTTCGCTATCGCCAATTCGGGGGATGTCAACAGAGTGTCTAAACACGTTCTTAAGTAAGTTATAATTGTTTCTACACACATATATACCGATACCTATACCAAAACAAACAGTGCTATCCCTCTTGAGACTTTATGCACAAATGACTAGGTGTCATGACCCATCACTCATGATTCACTTGAGTCATGATTGTTAACGATCAATGTAATGGATATATAAGAGCTGAAATTAATATTGTTATCATTATTTGGCAAGAATGGTTCAGTCCAAACTTGGCTCTTACGTGATTAAAAACTCTATCGAAGTTGCCTTCAAAAACGTCGGCATAGATATCGCTATCGCTATTGGAAGTAATAGAGTAAGAATAGTGTTCATTCTACAGGAGTACAATTAAAAATAGATAACGTGAGAACTAAATAAATAAATAATAATTTATAAATAAATAAACTGAATATTCTGGAAGGTTCTCTGACAGGTGAAGATAAACGCAAAAAATAAGAACAAATCAAAACCAGGGACTGCTGAACTTGTATATAACAAAAAAAAAGAAACAGTTAAACTGTCTGTTTATTACTAACTTGAAATACACAGAAAAATAAATTGGCTCAGAGAGTAAAAATTTAAATTCTCTATCTTCTGAATGAAATACGGCTGAATATTATTTTTGCCCACTAATTAAACGGCGCTGATTAGTTGAGAGGCTAGGCTAGTTGGCTGCGATGTTCAGTGACAAAACGAGACGAATATATTTCTATAAATTCTTAAAAAGGAATACCTTCTGTTACATACACATACTTAAAGGTACTTAATGATTTAACATCTTTTATATTCTCTTATAGGACAGATAGCAAAGCGATGTTTATAACAACGAATAAAACACCGGTCTACTATAGAATCAACGACGTGATGACACATCCAGAGTACGAATTTGAAACATATAATTCATTAGCGTTATTGGAATTAATTATAAATATTTTTCATGGTAAGGTTAAAACTTTGTCTTTATCCAATGATAGCAAAAAAAGGTTCAGGTTTTCTGTTAGAGATCCCTTCGCCTTTTCCTGCTTTAAAGCTATTTATCAAAAGACATAATAATGCATCATAACTTTCACACGATATTCGGTCGCTAAGAATGATGCTAGAAAATGCAATTAAATATTGAAATGGAAATGGTAAATTAAAAAAGATAAAAGTGTTTATAAAAAAAAGTTCGACAAATCATCGAAGCGAGAAAAGTATTACTCTGAGAGGCTTTCCCAATAATGAAAACCTGATATTAAAGTAAGATTGTGATGCTCTTTAATATTTTCAGACAAAAATCGAAATTTAAAACCAATATGTTGGCCAAACTATATGTACAATACGTCAACGGATTTGTATGCGCTCGGTTATACCGACGGTATGTTCATATGTTAATTATCTATTTAAAAAAGTAATACATAATTGTAAAATATGATGCTAAAAGCAAAACTCGAAGGTTCGACCAATTCGAAATTTTTATTTATTCCTTGAACTTCTAAGAAGGTTTTTATAGAACGAATATTGGAAGAAAATTAAAGATTTAGCTTTATTTAGTACTTAAAATAGAATTCCAAACGAACAGTCTCTATGGGATAGTATAGGTAAATGTTCCATATATATTGGTATGTAAGTTACCAAAACGTAGGTAGGTAAAAAAATCTCATTAAGGCGAAACGAATTTTGCTTTTATTTGCGTAAATTATTTGACAAAAGTATTAAGAGATTCATGTCTTCCGACTGCTCAACCCTCCCCAATCACCCCTACGTCATAAAACCTAACTACAGGTGATTATATTGATATTTTATAGTTAATGTGTATTTAGTCACATTGATTCTTAAAGTGAATTCCGAGAGAAGATGAGAAAACATTTAATATTGAAGGATAGAGTGATTATAAATTCCTAAATATTGTTTCAGAAAAAAAATTATTGGAGAAAGTTGTATACAAAATGCAATATGTCACCCGACCACTATGTGAAGAGTTTTACAATAGGGCCAATGTGTGTATAATAACACAGAAAATAGTTATAATTTACACTTTATCGAGACTAATATTATAGTACAATGCTTGATATTTATTGAAGCAGCACCTTGCGGTTCTTTATTGTGCAGTAGCGACAGCCATTACATTCATAGTAAAATTTCAGTTAGCGCAAGAATCCTTGCCGCAATATCAATGTGGCTTTGCATTGAATAATACTAAAAATTGTGATTGGGAGAATGGAATGGTCTTCGCCTCGAATTCAACCGGTACATGGACTTTGGTGTGTAATCTTGAGTCACAGTATCTACGTTTTAGCGTATTGGCTCATTCAAAACGAACATAGCCTACTTGTACTAAACAATTTTTATTTCGTACATATTAATAGTTTTTGCTACATAATAATACAGTATAGAACTTGCGTGCCACAGGTCAATACTCATATAACCAAGTAGTAGGTAAATAAATACCTAACTAGGACCTCAAGAACAGTTTTTTTCAATTTTTTTCGTTATTGCCGGCTAAGGTTATCTATTTTTTATTTTAAAGATTTTTAAAATAAGTACTTATAAGTAATCTTTCAGAAACTGTCTTTTTTTTTGTTAAATGTTTTTTAAATTATGGTAAAATCACACTAACCTAACCCACTATCGCATGATATATATAAGGCCAACACCCTGTCTTCTTTGTCGATGAGTAGGGATGCCAACAGGTTCGAATTTAATGACGTGGAATAAGTGATACCATGATGATCTTATGTTCCAAAAAATACGTTTATATTTTTTTTTAAATATTTATTTACAGGTTGGCTTTGGTTTACGTGGCGCAAGTTGCAGAGGACCAGTTAGATTTCTGGATATCTATCCATACCTTAATTGGTTTAAAGCTGCTACAGATCTAATTGTGGCCAGATACGAAAAATAAATTAAAAATGTGTCGGTCAAAATAGTTTTTTCACGCATTACAAATTCCTACAACAATCCTATTATCATAAGTAAAATACGTTAACTAAGGTAACATATACTCAACTCTTGCTCATAATTAGGCGCGGGATATACACATGACCAAATTTTAATACAAATTCTTATTTAACTCCTTATCTAACCTAAGCAACGTAGCACTACATACATTATCTGTAAAACCCACGATAATAATTTCTTGAAGATCAGAAGGTATTTTATTTATAAAACAATTCAATAGAAGATAACATCATACGACCGTCGCGTCCCCGCGTGGAAAAGGAAGCAGATAAGGTAGTCAGCACGAAATATCCCGTCGTGTGAATTTACATCAAGCTAAGTATTCTGCGCGCTAATGTCCCATCAAAAGTCACGTAGGTGTTGTCAGTACGCAAAACTCCTCTTCTAATGAAATAATTCGGGGCTGTAAAATATTATGTGATAATATTTCAAACTTTAAGTGTACATTTGAATCTAATAAGCTCAGTTTTAATTAAATCTTCAACGATCCCCTTTTCGTATAACGGTTAGAGTTTTCCATATATATTTTTTTGTTTTTATAGAACAGGGGGCAAATGCAGGAGGCTCACTGCCGCCCATGGACACTCTCAATGCCAGAGGGCTCGCGAGTGCGTTGCCGGCCTTTAAAGAATTGGTACGCTCTTTTCTTGGAGGACCCTAAGTCGAATTGGTTCGGAAATACTTCAGTGGCAGCTGGTTCCACAAAGTGGCGGTGCGCGGCAAAAACTGCCTAGAAAAAGGCGCAGTTGTGGAACGGTGGACAGGTGATACGGGTGGAATTTCGTATTCTGCCTCGACGTCCGATTATGAAACTCAGCTGCAGGTATTAATCCAAACAACTTCTCTGAACACTCTCCATGGTAAATGCGGTAGAGGATGCAGAGTGACCCCACATCTCTACGCTATATAAATCCTCAGTGATAATTATTTTGACAGCATTTAATTACTTTAGTTTCTAACCGACTGTAAGCACAAAGGAATCTTTTCAAGCATAGCTCCACCGAACATCCTACATCTGGACTGAACTGACTGAACGAGGTGTAAAATGATTCCAATTTGCAGTGATTGAGCATATGTATATATATAAGCAATTAAATTTTTGAAACATAGTTCAAGTACAATAAATACAAAAAATATATATTATATAAGTTTCCCAGTATAATTAAATTCATTAAATTTGTGGGTATAGGGTTCAAATAACAACTCAGAGTTAAAGTACCTCATAAGCCAAATTTATTAAAATGAAATCGTTTTCAAAACGGTTATTTTCAGCCTCCCAATTAACTCTTAGATTGGGTAATTAAGTTTTATCTGAATTGGTGTGGTTATATTGTCTGTGACCTTATCGTCTTTGAGGGACATTAACCTGTGTATTTCAAAATTATAGAGTCTGTCTCTGTAGTAAGTGTGATAGTATCGATTTCATAGAGGTCGCTTATGTTTATACTATGTATATGGTGTGGAAATGTCTTTGTTTTGATATCGCGATTTCCGCATGAATGATCTGCGATGATTTTTGATCATAGTCTATGCAATAAGCACTTATAGTTGAGGTTCTCACTAAATACGGCAGCTGGTACACATATGTAATCAGTTTATGGCAAAAATAACTTAAATAAGTTTTTAAAAAATTTGACTTCTTTTCAATATTCAAATAATTTAATCTATGCAGAAATGATAATAATGAAAATGATTAATTACATTGATAATAAAGAATATTATTTACATTTAAATTAACTTTCACAGGAAAGCTAAAGGTTTATTTCAGAACCTTTACAAAACAAAAGAAACACTGATCAAACTAACTCGATGGATTTATCTTTATCAAAGCATCCTTTTACAAACTCGATCGCTTGTCGAAGTTTCGCTCGAGGCACTTATTTAAGTATCCTAGTCGTGGGTGTTCCCTGTATCGCCATTGTATTTTATACAATATGTACATTATGTGCAAAAGAACTTATTCATATAAGCTGTTTTAAAATTTTAAATGATAATTCACTGCCGTTGGGTTTTTAAATAACTTAAAGAGACATGTCAAAAAATAGGACAAGAGCGATTTTAACGTAATGACCACAGATAAAGCGCTATCTGATGTAATTGCGCTATAATTGCGTGAACTTGACTTGTTTAAATATGTTTATACATTTACAAAACAACAGGTTACTTACCTGATGTTCAGAGATTTGTAACTGTTTTTTTATTATATGAGACGAAGGAACCAAAAGATTCGGGCTTACTATTTCTGACCCTATTATAATAAGTTAATTTTGAACTGAGAACTGGCTTTACATTTGATCAAGTAATCGTTTACAATATACCAAAGATAATTAATTACTTTTAGGGCCTGTTTCACAATGTATGGATAAAGTGCCAAATGCAACACATTAATTATTCGAAAGATAAAAGTTCCGAATAAGATACTTGGCATTTCATGACAAATAGCGCTATCTGACAGTCGTGAAACGCAAAAATAGTTTTTTGTAGGATAAAAATAGTTATCCTACAAATAAGTAAGAAATAGCTTATTTGGAACTCATCCGGACATTGTGAAACAGACCCTTAATGGGTTAAATTTAGCTAATAAGCCTTAGGTAGTAGCTAATGTATAACTTGTGTTTACGTCCAACTGCGATCACGCTATAGTATGAAAAAATCCAATGTGCTTACAGAGAAAACACAAAAATTTAAATGTAAAATAAGTTACCCCGTAACTTTTTTCATCTTGCTATAATTATGTTCGAACACAAATTGTGTTAGCATAGTTATGACTCGTTGATGTATATCAATCGAGCTTTTAAAATATCTTCGTAACATTGTAGTTAAAATTTAAATTGGAACAATAAATATTTTACCTTATTATGTGCCAGTAGGTTGGAATAGAATTAGTATATTTAAATAATAGCTAAAGCTATTAGCACAACGATTAATCAAAACATGGTGTATTGATTGCAAATATTTTCTATATTCTAGAAGTAAATACATAAAATACCAACTGCCATCAGACATTAAAAAAAAAACATACGCGGATCATATCTTGTCATTAACATTTCGTGTATCCAAGCAACGAGCCACACTTCAAGACTAGTATTGCATTACACCTGGGCCCTAATGAGCTCCTAGGCTCAAGGTATTGGCCACTTTTGTATGGCCACTCAAAGCCAGCAGATTTAAGGCAGTTGAATATATTATCACCTCTCGAAAGCTAAGTTGCAAAAGCATACTTATTTCAAATCAAATCAAAAATATCTTTATTCATATAGGTATACATGTACACTTATGAACGTCAAGAAAAACAAATTAAATTAATTGTAAATTTATATTTACAACCAGTTCGCAAGTCAAGGGCGTAGAGCGAGTAAGAAGAACTGGCAAGAAACTTTCCGCCACTCTTTTCAATCGGCAAGTTTTTAATACAAATTGTTTGAACTGGAGCAAATCAATCCCAAGGATTAGGATCATTTAAGTATTCGTCATATTTATAAAAGGCTTTATTAATTAATTTACTTTTAACAAGGGCTTTGAATTTATTTAGTGATAGTTCTCTAATTTCGCTTGGGAGTTTGTTGTAAAAACGAATACAATTTCCATATAAGGAGTGGTTTATCTTCTGGAGCCTGGTTGGTCGCACACTCAAATTAGTTCTATTACGCGTATCATACTGGTGAAAGTCACCATTTGTTTTAAAATCGTTTAAGTTTTTTGAACTATCAGTACTATCAGTACTATTGATTATTATGAGACACAACTGTAGGAATATATATATATATGAATTTAATCCAGGTAATCCGGTATAGGTATCATTGTTGTAGTGGACCTTCTAGCGTAAAAATCAATGAAAATCTTCGCTTTATTTGTAAACTCAAACTTGAAAATTACGTTCACTGTGCTGTATTTCTCGTGTTTTGCGTACGAGTCTATTTTATAAATGATTTTTGGGGGTACGGTTTGGTTCCATTTTAATATGGGGACCGTTTTTATGAGCGGGTCTACGTCTTCCTGGTGAAAACCGGTGTCGTACCACAGTTTGCTTGGCGTACGTTTGCTGCAGGAGACACGGATCATTACACACGTGATTTTATTGTAAAATGTGTCGTACAGCGAAAGCTGGAAAATTAAATAAACATTTAGTATTTCCTATCGCCCTTGTGCTATTAATACACATATAAAAACAGTTTTAAGTCTGAAAGCAGTTTAGTGAGACTGATAAAAATTTAAATGGATTGCTTTTATTAAGCGACTTCAAAAAATTTGAACTTGGGGGAACCGAAAATATGTTGCATGTATGTATTATCTTAATATGTATATATAAATTACGACTCCTAAGCTACTGAACCGATATCAATCAAATTTGCACACCGTATGGAGTTTGATCTAACTTGAAAGATAGGATAGCTTACATTTCAAATTATACCCGCAATATGATTTGATTGCAAATATTTGATAGAATTCTAACAGATGGCGCTGTGTTAAAAGTACCAACCTTTCACATAAGCTATCTACCTATTACATAAGTTCTCCTACCCTTGAATAGTTTACTACTATGTAATATAACAAAAACCTTAGCCAAAGCAACGCTTGGCCGAGTCTGCTAGTATATTATATGTATGTATGTAAATTTGTTCCGAATCTTTATTTCATTTTAAGTTATATGTTTTAATCAGATATTAAAGACTTGCAATTAACGTTAAATAATTAAAAAAGAGCAAAAAATAGTGTTTACTGCATAGGTCCCAGTTGCAGTGTATCCAGTAGCTTCAACGCGTCCCTCTTCCCTGTACATGACCTCACCATCAATACTAGTACATTCTCCATGTTTATCTACCACATTGGATAAATCTATAAATCAGAATTGGTATTATTATTGATTTATTTAGACGAGTTTGATGATTAAAAATGTCTTGTACTGAGACATAACGGCGTAGTACGTTTTAAGTCGACCTCTAAATCACCAAGCATCACTTCATGTACGTATCATAATGTACACTTAAAAACGTCAAAAAAGAAATATACAATAAATGCTTCTAATTTTACATTTACTGCCAGTTCTCAAATCAAGGGCGTAGAACGGAAGAGAAGAACTGGCAATAAACTCTCCGCCACTCTTTTTAATCGCCAAGTTTTTTCTATTACACAACGTTTGTAAGGAGCTGCAATCATTACACCATGTTCCATATAACATCTTCAGTAATTAAGTATAATAAAATAAATTAAAAACAAAGATTTGTCCTCTATCAGCAGGAGGCATGGTGAAATAGGAGCACGCACTTACATACTCGAGTGAACAACAAGCAAATACGTAGTAGAAACAACTAATATCACCGCATACACGAATTCAAGTAACACCAAATATTTTACATGATTTTTATATAAATAAATAAAAATAATAATACGCGATTTTAATACGTACTTGTTCGCATAACCATGCTCGAGTCACTTAACTTTGATATAACAAAGTCATCTTGTTTGTCAATTGTTTCACTTAAAAACGGGTCTTCAGTTACTGTATCGCTTTTGTTTAGCTCCTCGTTACGCCGACTTGCGAAAGTAAATAGGTTTCTCTCTATCCAGGGAACATACGGGGAGAGCAGGATGAATCGGGATGGTATAGAACAACCAGGACCAAGTGTGCTTATGCCAACCTAAAATCAGAAATTAGAAAGTTATGAACCGAAAATAAATTAAATGTTGTGCAAAATTTATATTCTACTTTGAAGTATGAATAAAACAATATATTTGTTTGAATAAAAGCAATATTGGTTATTTTTATAATTTAAAACTTATATCATTTGTGCTCATATTAGTTAATTACTATTTGGCCAGAGCCTAGCTCTTCCGTAACTGAAAGTAACTTTAAAGGTATCAGGGGCGTTCATAATGAACATTCGTTCGTAATGCATATTGGCTGGCAGCACTTCTCAAAGTATTGCGATGCTAATAAGCCGCGCTACGCAATAAAAGAGCAAGCTTTGGGATCGACAGATATTCTACAAGGCGTTAATAATCCCTATTAACAGGATATTTCACTCGGCCATAGAAAGAATTTGGGTATTTTTTATATATTAAATATTACCAGAGTCCAAATAGGTCCATTCTTGTGAACAAGAGGCATCCCTGCTTCAAAAACGCACTGTTGTTCCATAACGGCTTTCACACATATAATATTACTTGGCCATAGTGAGTGGTAATCTAACTGCAATGTAAAGACATCTATATTTTTTTGCAAATACATACAACAATACTAAATCAACATTCGTGGGTTATATTCAATTCAATTCTATTCAAAATCATTCATTCATTTAGGCTACTTAATTTACACGTATGAACGTAAAAAAAAAGAATTATACATTTAATGCTTCTAATTTTACATTTACTGCCAGTTCTTAAATCAAGGGCGTTGAACGGATGAGAAGAACTGGCAATAAACTCTCCACCACTTTAAAATCGTCATGTTTTTTCTTGTACACAACGTTTGTAAGGAGCTAATATTACACCATGTTCCATATGACATCTTGAGTAATAAAAAATAATAAATTAAATAAATTAAGATATAAGTGTAAGTCAATCAAATGATAATAAAATGTTCAATTAAATATAAACATATATAATCCATTTCGATAATTTATTTTCTGAACTTGTAATAAAAAACATTGTTTTTTTTCTAAATTAGATTTTATTATTTAAATAATATTTTTGATTTGATGACTTACCTCTTCGTTTACATAAAATTGTTCGCAAGTAATTTTATCGACTGTTTCAACATTATAACTAATTTGACTGAACCCATATTTATCTGAAATAAACAAACTAAAATTTAAAAACCGCTTCTAACTATAACTTTGATTAAAACATACATACTATCATTTAATCCAATTGCAAAGAGGTTTCTGTCATATACCATATTTTCTTGTGGCCAAAGTATATAGGTCCCTGTAAATAATAATATTTACTTAACAGCAGGTCACTCTTTGATAACTAATGAAACCTAAAGATTTTAACCTTTCCATTAGGGATAAATTTTTTTTATTTTTTTTTTATGGCTTTAATTTGTGCCAACTGGGCACAAGGTACTTCGCCAGTGTCCTGTAGATGGAGAAGGCACGAAGGAGATTGATCGGTAAAAATAATTAAAACCTAAAAAAAATAGTTGGAATTTGATTGCTAGTTTAAAGACAGCACAGACAACACAAATATGAGTAAAAACAGGATTAAATACTATTTGCTATTTATGAATAATTTATATACATATATATTACACTTTAATTTTATTACTTGCTATATATTTACATAAAAATCTGCAATATGGACTAAACACAAACATTAACAAACATTTAACACTTAAAGGACGGGGGACTTTTGGGGGAAGAACGTCATAGAGAGGATAGGTTAGTTTAGGACAGTTGAATAGTATGTGAGATACAGTGCCTTCATCTACGCCACACTCACAGATAGAGTGATCCCTTATCCGAAGCTTGGCTAGATGAACAGGAGTGCAAGCATGACCAAGACGCAGACGTAAGATTGTGGACGTAATCGAGCGATTTGCATTCCGATAATGACAAAACCAGGGTTGTCTTGGTATGTTTGGTTGGATGGATGCATAAAACTTACCCTTAACCGATTTGGAGTCATTCCAAAAAGTATTCCAGGTTCTGTCCAAATATGTCTTTGCAAGAGCACAAAGATCCTGTGCTGAATTTTTAAAATAATCTAGAGAACCTGACTCAACAGCTGCTTTGGCAGATGAATCAGCAGCCTCGTTTCCAGGGATACCCGAGTGACTAGGAATCCAAACTAGAATGATAGAAAATCCCTTTTGATTACAAGAGAGAAGAATCTCCCTGATTTTTAGAATAGTGGGAAAACGTGATTTGCTGCGAAATGGGTTTTCTTTAATAGACATTAAACAACTTAAAGAGTCTGTCAAAATAGCTGTTTGTTGTATGTTATGGGAGTATGCAAACAGGATTGCTTCCAATAGAGCAGTGGCCTCTCCTGTGAACACTGAAGACTCGGGAGGACATTTAAATTGCAGGATAATTCTATAGCCAGGAACCCAACAGGCAACACCAACACAGCCATCTGGAGACAGCTTTGATGCGTCAGTATAAATAAGAAGATGATTTGACAAATTTTGATTTATGTAACTTTGTAATTTTATGTTGGTATCTGGAGCACCTTTGATCAGACCAAGGTCTGTGATAATGGGAGGTTTGTATACCAGGGCTTTATAAGAAGTAGAATATAGGGGATTTTTTGGAAAAGATATCAGGGGGTTAGGGAGGCTGGTGTACTTTAAATAACTATCTAGCAGATAGGAAGAGGAGTTGCGGGTGCAAGGAGCACGTGATAGTAGGGATAATCGATGCCATAGAGGGTGGGATGATAGCTGTAACATCTTGCTAACAAAGCGGTCACATAAATACTGCCGGCGTATGTGTAGAGGAGGATCAACGCACTCAACCTGCAAAGCATTAGTGGGGGAGGATTTCATTGCACCTAGAATAATTCTAAGGCACCTATACTGAATTTTGTTTAATTTTTCAGAAGCTGATTTGTTAAATGGATCCAGAACAAACATACCATAATCCATATGACTACGAACTAAGGCATTATATAATAACCTTAAAGAATAGGGGTGAGCACCCCACCAAACTCCCGCTACTGCTCTTAGTACGTTAATACCTTTTTCACATTTTTTGATGATGTGTTCAGAATGGGCAATTCCATTCAGTCGGCTGTCTAAATAAATACCTAAAAATTTTGCTTTATCTGACAGGTTGATTGCTTGATTATCAAATGAAATAAGAAGGGTGGGAATATATCTTTTCCTTGTAGACACCCTGCCTGAGATTTGCCCACTGACAGGGACAAGCCATGGTCAAACAACCACTGGTCTAGATAATACAAAGCAGAATTGATACGACAGGATACTTCCCCTATACTGACTGAGCTGTGATAGAGGACAATATCATCAGCATATTCTAAAATGTTATAAAAACTGGTAACAGACAGTTCAAGGTCATAGGCATAAATGCTATAGAGTAGAGGGCTGAGAACTGAGCCTTGAGGGAGACATTTCCAGACTAGTCTGGGGGGAAGAGTGGTATTCTGATGCTTTATAAGAATAGATCTGCAAAATAGCAGTTTACATATGAGATGAACCATCCTCGAAGGTACACTCAGCTTAAGTAGTTTCTGCCTGAGCACCGGAAGTAAGACATTGTCATATGCAGAAGCAATATCAAGATGAACACCCACAAGGTACTCCCCTTTTGTAAAAGCCAGGCGAATGTCTGTTGTCAGTATACTTAGGCTGTCTGTGGTACCAATACCCTTCCGGAATCCAAATTGGGAGGAGGGGAGAATATTTCAACTTTCCATTAACCATTCCAGTCGGTTTTTAAGAAGGTGTTCAGTTACTTTAGCTAAAGTAGATGACAAAGCTATGGGTCGATATGAATTTGAATCTGAAGGGTTTTTTCCAGGTTTGAGAATGGGAATGACTATTTGAGTTGTCCAAGATTTCGGTATAATACCAGTTACAAAACATTTGTTGATTATTTTTAAGTAGTAAAGTTTAGCTTTGTCATTTAGTTTAGTCAGGAAGGAATATGGAACGCCATCTTCCCCTGGAGTTGAATCTTTGAGCCCATTAAGAGCGGTTTGAAGCTCAGGAAAGGAAAAGGGAGCATCCATTTCATCGGTAGCTGGAACTGGCAACTTAGAAATGAGTCAACATAGGGAACGAAAGGAGGACCCAGTTTGTCTGCAAAGTTGTTAAGCCAGCCAGAAGGGCTATTGGAAGAAGGATCAACATGGTTAAGGGAACGACGGAATCTCCTCACACTTGACCACACAATGGTGGATGGAGAACGAGGGCTAAGGGACTCACAAAATTGTATCCAGCTTGACTTTTTCTTTTTGGATACTATCCTTTTAATTTTAGCATCAACCTTTTGATAATTATTAAAGTTCTCCTGAGACATACAGGCTGAGTAAGCCTTCTCTGCAGCTTTTCTCTTACGAAACAAATCACTGCATTCATCATCCCACCAGGGAGAGGAAAGCAGATGATTTTTAGGAGAGTGTTTTTTGGGTATCTCAGAATCGGCCGAAGATATGAGGGAATTCAAAAATTGATCATAGCAAGACAAGACATTTTCCTCATATTCCAAATCCGGCAGAGTGTCCACCATGCAATCAACGGATTGAGCATAATCTTCCCAGTTTGCTTTCTTGAGATTATGTTTTAATAGGGAGTTGTGATGAGAGGGGGGTAAGGATTTGCCGTTTAATGAAATAATTATAGGAAAATGATCACAGCCATAGGTGAACTCAAGGGCGATGCAAGTTAATTGCGAGGCTAGATTAGGGGAGCAGAGGGTGAGATCCACTGCAGATTTGGGATTCTGATTGGGGTATACCCTGCGAGTTGGAGAGCCATCATTGAGGATGCAGAGATTGATATCATCAACTAAGTCAATTAACAGTGGAGCAAACCTATCACTAGCGTGGCACCCCCACATAGTGTGATGGATGTTAAAGTCACCCATGGCTATGATAGGGCTGGGAAGGGATGATAAAATTAATTGTAACTCGGGAAGAAGAAGGGTGAGGAATATACAAAGATACAAAAGAAATGTCTAAGGTACGAACAGCAACAGCATTAATCTGTTCACTGTGGGAAGGAAGAGGAATTTGAGAGAAAAGGAGGGAATGCCGTACGAAGACAGCACTGCCCGCATACCCATCATTCCTGTCATCCCTCAGACAGGAGAAACCAGGCACCCGAAATCGGGAACCAGGGCTCAGCCAAGTCTCCGAGATGGCAACAATTGAAGGTTTATGGAGGTTTATGAGGGAGATCAATTCGTGTTTTTTCAGACGTAAACTTTTACAATTCCATTGCATTACGGTTATTGGGACCATTTTGTAACAATTTAAAGAGTTGGGATAAGTTTTTGGCAACGTTGGGCGGTAAGGGAATTTCGCTACATGGGGTAACAATACTTAGAAGGAATTCAGAAATAAATTCTAACATTTTGCCTTGAGAGGGAAGGGAGTCAACATTACTGTTGAGAGCACAACCATTTGGGAGGGATGAGGAGCACGGACCAACAATATCCTGGTGAGCTGTTCTATCGTACCCCTTTGTTAGAGGAGCTTGTGGACGAGGAGAGCGATTAATTGTTTGGCGATAGGATGTTTTATTTATTTATTTATTATTTATTTATTTAAAGTAATCTAACAGCTTACTAATTAATACATATTATTATACAAAATACTAATATAATACAAAAAGCCAAAACAGATTACATAGATTAACATGTATAAAAAGCAGAAAACAAGTAACGCGCATTAAAAGAAAATTTTACATTAAGAAAAAAAAAATAATAATAATAAAATTAAAAGACTGAAATTTGACATTTAAAAGCAAAACAAATAATACTAAGAATTTAAAACTACTTAAAAAAACTACTATTTAAAAAAAATCAGAGTCTTCTCGCTTCTCCAAGTACTTTTTGACATCTCTCTTTTTGTGGAAGAAAAGATCAATGTCTTGACAATGGCTGTCATAGTTCGATAAAACCCGAAACATTGGAGAATTACGCAGGTAATTCGACTTCGTACGAGGCACACTGAACAATTTTGAGTATCTTGTCGCATACGCAGGAGGAATTTTAAATGAAATTAATGATAGCAAATAGGGACTATCTATCCGCCCATTAAGAATAGCATGTAAAAAGAACAAATCTTGCTGACTCCGTCGATATTCTAGTGAGTCTAAATTAAAATATGAGCAAGAACCTGAATAACTATCGAAACTTTTGTATTTTTTGAAACAAAGAAATTTGATAAACTTTTTTTGTATATTTTCCACAGCTTTTTTGTATTTTACATAATATGGAGACCAAATAATACTTCCGTACTCCAGCACGCTTCTGACATATGCAAAATAAAGGGTTTTTATGCATTTTATATTTTGAAATGTCTTGCATGACCGCTTGACAAACCCTAACTGTTTATACGCTTTGCCTGTTATGTTATCGATATGTTCTGATAGGCCCATTTTTTCATCTAATAATATTCCAAGGTCTTTAACTAATTTTACTTGTTTTATGGGGATGTTATTGATTTTGTAAATATATTGTATTTTTTTGTTTTTACGTGAAAAAGTTATCTTGTTACATTTGTTTATATTTATTGTAAGTTTATTTTGTTTGTAATATATTTCTAGTCTATTAAGATCTAGTTGAATTTGATTGCAGTTATCTATAGATTTTATTCTTAAGAAAATTTTTTTGTCATCCGCGAACATAAGATGTTTGGAAAAGCGAAAGCAGTATTTTATATCGTATAAATAAGCATTAAATAATAACGGGCCAAGTATTGACCCTTGGGGTACTCCTGATGTGATGTTAGTGAACATGCTTTTGTACCCGCATATTACTGTTGCTTGTCGTCTGTTAGTTATGTATGACTTTATCCATCTGTAAAGATCGCCACGTATTCCCAGGGAGAAAAGCTTATGTAAAAGGATAATGTGATCAACACGATCAAAAGCTTTTTCTATATCCGTGTAGATAGCATCAATTTGTTCTCCCTCATCCATACCTCGCAGTATATAGTCAGTGAAAATAGTTAAGTTAGAAATAGTTGAACGATTTTTAGTAAAGCCGTGTTGTTGTTCCGGTAGTTGTTTAGAGATTAATGGACTCATAACATTATGGACTAGTTTTTCGAACAGTTTTTAAACTTTTGGTAGAAGTTTGGGCTTTTTGAGATGATCTTAGGGAATAGGCAGGAGGGGTAAACATTTCTTTTGTTATCTCAGCATATGAACGTCGGACAGATGGAAACTGAATTGCTGCTTCAAAGTATGAGATATTGTCCTGGGACATCACCATTTTTATGGATTGCTGTCGAGAAAATTCTGGACAGCTCTTGTCAGAAGCAAAATGTTTACCGGAAAAATGTAAACATGTGGATGTTTCTATGGTGACTTCACACGTTTCACCTGCATGAGGCTGAGCACACCGGTAACATCTGGGCTGAGATCGGCAGGCCGATTTGATATGACCAAAACGGCAGCAGTTCAGGCACTGTATGATAGGAAGTCTGTAGGTTTCAACAGGGAGGGTAGTGTGGTAAGAGTAAACCTTATCAGGGAGCATTTGCCCCCTGAAGGTAAGAACGACAGATTGGGTAGGCACCCAGGTGGTGACACCCTCAGTAACTAATTTTCGGTTCAGTCGCCTTGACTTTGCTACCTCACCACATCCAGGAGGAAGCTCTAATGAATCCACAAGCTCGTCCATTGACCAGTCCACCGGTACACCCCTGACTAACCCCATTCTGGTTATGTTATAAGTAGGGATAATAGCTTTAAACTTGCACATACCGAGAATCGGGCTGACCAGAAAGTTGTTGGCAGCTTCAGTAGAAGAGAATTCAACTGTAATTTTGTTACGGCCTACGTTTTTTACGCCATCGTGTATGACAGAGCTTATTTTGTGTTTGTGCATAAACTGACCAAATGTAATAGCACGTAAAGAGGCTCCGGAAGATGGATCCTCTACTTCCCGGGAGACTTGGATAATGAACGGACCTTTATCATCATTAGAGTAAGACCGAGGGCCATCGGAGATGGAGGGGTGGACATAAAGGTGTTGAACAGATGGGTTCGCCTGAGTGGGATCCGTAATTCTTTTTTTAGAGGAAGGCACATTTCTCTCTTCTCCTTGTCGTTTGCGAGACGTAGAAATGGTACCCGGGTCGGGGGGCTTGGGGTCAGGATCTAGATCTATTTTACTGCAACTACACCGACTATATTAGTTTAAATTTTATACTTTACCAGCACCAATAACGTTAGTTTTATCTATATAACAACAATAACAACTATTTCAGATTTGAAAAATCACAGAAACACCGAGATCTCACGAACACGTGCGTCAACCAAAGCTAACGCGAGCACCTTCTAGGGACAAATTAATACTATCATGACTAGTGACTACATATGTAATGTCAAACCCAAACTCAAAATAAATTTCTTATAAGTAACCAAATACTCGCAAGTCTATGGCGTAGAGAAGGCATGAATAACTGGCAAGAAACTTTCCGCCACTCTTTTTAATCGCCGACTTTTGACTTCCTATAATTGTCGTTGCATAACAGGGCTAATGTACTTACATAAATTGCTTAAACACTTAACAAATATTAAAGTAATTGTGTTAAGAACGTTTTTGTAATACTCTGGATGCGTCTTCATATCTACTATGTAACATGTGGACAATCCGTGATTATAAAAATAAATTCTGGCTGACAGTCTGAAAAAACACTTATCTAGATAACTTTGTCGTACCTTCTTGTCTAGAGCTGAATATTTATTGATGAAACCACATTCATTTAAAAAAGATGTGTTGAATGGCCAACGCAGAATGAATCGCGCCAGTGAGTTGATTGAAGTGAGTAAGCTCAATTTTGCAGTCTAACAATTATAAGTAAAAAAATAAAAATATTATTATTAGAACAAATCTTTTATTACTTTCATCATTAAACATTTCCCGAAACCTATTCAATGTACTGATTAACAAAACTGTTCACCAAGAACTAGCGAGGTTCACTCGATTTTCGTGCACAACACATTTTTGCTGTTCTGGATGTGTGTGAGTTTTTGTAATTTTGGGTGCGCGTGAAGGGTGACTGGGCCACATATAGTAATTTAAGTAAAGAGCCAATCAATTACATTTTTCTTATAGCCGGTATAGTTATTTTTCTTGTAATTAACCCGCGATCTTGTGCAGGCGCTCCTATATCGCATCAAACCATTCAAATAATATTAAAGTATACATTTCTATGTTTAAGATATGTCAAAGCTTTTTAATTATTTTAAAAACTGGTGTAATTAAACTCTTAAGATAGGATATTGGTACAGTTGAACTATCATTTTCATACAAAGTTCTATCCACATACACCAATCCGACCTACATACCACGGAGAGAATGTATCGACAGACGACTATTCCAATCCGTCGAATGGTGATTGGCACAGGTTTATCAATATTTGGATTAAGATGTCTATCTCAGATGATCGAAAATGGATTGAGATAGATAGCTATTAGGTTTGGGCGTTAGTGGGTCGTTTTCAAAAGGTACTGCTTTGCTATATCATATGTAAAATGTGTTTACTAACGGAGTGGAGCAAGTGAAGTAAATATTTAAAAATAAACAAATGTGAGCCGTCACGGGACGCCTGGCAGATGTGAAACATCGAAATTATTCTGTGAAGTAATATGTAGAAAAGAACAGATTGTGATAGGAACTAAATATGTCATGATGATAAAATAAAATATTACGATTTTGTTTTCCAGATAACGATGACTATTTATTGAACAAACATTTATTTTCATTAAATACAAAAATTTACTACTGCATATAGATTGTATGTATATACCGATGGTATATCGCCACGCTATATGATGATATAGCGTGGCGATGCGTCGCCAAGGCATGCGTCGCCACGCCAGAAATCGGTTTTACGTGCGGCTATAGATGTTTCACATCAATAAATTCGATTTTACTGATTAAATAAAATAAATAAATACATTTCTAAATAAAATAGGGCTGCACTTAAGTTGTGACTTAACGATGCATTTAAAACAATATAGTGTCAATCTACCTTAAATCGTCACTTAACTTTGAAACTTCATTGGAAACTGCAATAGCGACATTTTCCTTTATCAAAACAATACCAGTCCCCGCGTCTACTTTGCCTAGAATTACAAATATCATTAGTTTTTTTTTCACTTAACCACTGCTTAAATTTATGGTAGCATTGTCTGTGTTCTATCTATGGGCTTTAATTTGACGCGAGTCTACAAACAATCATAAATAATAAACAATCTTGCAAAAAGGCGACTTAATTTTGCAACAAACTTACCCAAACTCACTTTTAGTATTCCGACCCATGGCACCTTTCCAATTGAATTACCTGATATAAGTCCATATGTATGAATTGTTATTAAATATTATTTAGTATATTTTATATTTTAATCTAAAGAATATGCCTAGACTTAGCCTGGACCCCTCGGAAAACTTAGCTATTGTATTAAATAACTACTCACAAAGAAACAGTCTACAAAGAAACGGAACTATACCTGTAAGTATAATGAACACAAGAGCACCGTATTCCTTCATGGATAACAACTAAATGACTTTCATTTCTTCATATTTATAAATAATTACATTTATAAACAATAACAATCAGATGAAAATATAAACTAAAATGCACTACGTCAGTGTAACTGCGTAATTTCTTATAATATTAGCAGTTTGTATCGATGAAGACTGTTTCAATCCAGTAGCTGCGGTAACAATATTCACGATTTTGGTATAGCTAACTAATTTGGCAAGAGGATGAATGGCCTGGTAGATGTTATATCATTAGCATAAAAAATTATATTGTAAATACGGACGTCAGCAAAGTAAGTATAGAAGTCATGGACCTTCGTGGTTCGAATGGAAAGGTGGAATGGAAATAAAAGTCGGACACTCGTCACACTTTGGACACTCGTAGGAAATACTTCAAGAAACGCTCAGTGGTGGAACGCCGGACGTCGAGGTGATTACAAATAAAATATCGTATTCTGCCTTGACGTCCGATGATGATATATAGCTGTAGGTATTAATGCGAACAACTCCTCTCAGTAGCGGCGTTACGGTGGGGCGCGGTTGGGTAACCGCCCAGGGCGCCGGATATAAAGGGGCACCACAGGCAAGAACTGTATCCAAATGTATGGTTAGCAATGCACATATTGTTAACTATACCTGTAACGGTTGCTAGTTAGTGGGGAGAGGAGCTTTTCTAAACTTAAGCTGACAAAAACCTATCTGCGATCAAAAATATCGCAATCCCGATGAATGAAATTGCTGAAAACCTCGATTTTGATAAAATAATAAAAGAGTTCGCCGACAGAAAGGCTAGAAAAGTCAAATTTTATTAGTTTTTTCTTAGTAAATGGTAATTTCATTATGTCTTTTTCCTTTTTTAATAAGGGTTTGAATGGCAGATAGGGGGCGCCGTATAAATGTCGCCAATGGCGCTGGTAGTACTAATACCGGCACTGTCTCCTCTATACACTTTCTGTTTGCATGTACGAAACTTTGTGTGTTAAAAGGAGAGCAAGGAAGTTGTAGCTATTGTGCAATAATTATCATGGTAAAGGAAGAAGCAAAGCCGCAAAGGACTGTACGTCGACGATCATACAGGACTTTAGAAACAAAGGTTAGTATGAGTCACTTTTAGCTAAAGTATTTTTATTCCTGTGTGAATACTGATCTTGTTAAAGTGAAGGTAGTAATTAACAGGGGCAAAATAAAGCAGAAATATTGCTTGAACACAATCGCGAATAAATCTATTTTGTATTTGCAGTTGGCGTTGGCAAATGTACGGATAGAAGAAAATTTCAAACATAACGAGATTTGTCTCGACATCAGTTCTGCTTTTATTTTTAATTTAAAACAATTAATTTACGTCATGTCTGAGTTAATACTTAACATATTATATATGTTATACGATTTAAAAAGAATTAACTTTACTTTAATTAAATGCTTATACTGAACATAAATATATTGAGTTTTTTATCATTTATTTTATATATACAACTATGTTAAAAAGTGTCTAGGAAAGTGCATGAACTGTATGAAAGAAAACTATCATTAATACACGGCATACAAAATTGAAATGAATTATTGACGAAAGTATACTTGAGTACTGTAAAGTAGCAAGGGTCGTAACTCAAACTAAAATAGCACAACTTATATTAATTGCTAATTGGACCCAAAAGATATGAATCCTACAACTTGCTAGTAAAATCTCTTCAATGTCGTCCAGAAATTATTAGCATTTGCTGACTATACATCATAATTTGTTGGTAAAAGGAAGCTGTGGGTGTAACTATTTCTGATGTTATTGTTTTAACACTTAAAATTATGAGCAACAAATAAAACTATACAAGGTTTTTGTTTCTTTCCTTATACATGGGTATTTTAATTTATATCAATTTCTCCCGCCAAAACCTGCAAACAATTGTCAAATTTACTCTGCGTCACAAAAACATAAATCATCTGTCAAGCTGTCAAGTCAGGTACGAATATAATAATTACGTCATTCGCAAAAAATGCAATTTCTCTCGAGTCACGCTATTTCCAAATTAAGGGTAATTTTGTTTTTTAATGTGTATTTTGTCTTCTTTTCACATGATATGATTGCATTAAGCCAGAACGAGGCAAGTTTAAATTGAAAATGTTTAAAACATTCCAATGAAGCTTGATGTGTTTTTGAAATCTTCGAAGACGCAATAACAAATCGTTAACGCTCATAAACAAAGTAAATCTGTACATTTTTGCTGCAAATATATCTCAAATATATGAGACTTTTTGAAGATGATACAAATGGTGTACCGCCAATGTAACCTTGTATTAGTTTACGAACCAATATAAGTAGAACCGTTTATATTATAATAGAGACTTCTGTTTATACCGGCAAGCAGATTAAAAAGGATCATGTTATAATGGTTTTTCACACGCCGCAATCCTTATCGGATTATCATAAGAAAACTAAAACACTAACAACGTAATAAAAACTCTGAACATTTCTGAATAAGGTTCAATATTATTTGTTAACTGAAAGATAATCTCTCGATTTTAACACCGATTGGTTTTCTTCGATAACTGTTAAAGTATAAATTTTAACTTTATTAGTGAAGGATAAAGTTGAAATCAGATTATTTTGCTTATCTTAATAAACACAACAATATTGTTTAGTAGTTTTAAGTGGCAGTACAAAATTATTAGTTAAAATGTATTTAACTGTTCAAGAGATATATTTTTTGGCGTGTTTCGTTGCTATACTGTTTTTGATATTAATATATTTGCAAGTGTGTGACTATGTTATCGGAATATACATCGTCAACATTTTTCGTAAGTACATTGTGTAGTAGTCATTCTACTTATAGTTCTTTGTGATTTTCTTTTAGTACACCAGTAAGATCAGTCTTTTTAGTTTGACTCCTCATCGGTAAAAGACAGAAAAATAAGCGTTTGTCTGAATGACTTACGTATTGTATATATATTAAGCCTTCCATTGTTACTACATAATATAAAAAGGACACACCTGGTTAGATCCTGTGACTCTCAATTATAATCACTAGTTCTAACGCCCATCAAAATAAATCTGCAATTTCTTTTTTTGTAAATACTGTTGTTCATACGTGTACACTGTACTTTGTAACCAAAATTATCAAATAAATGTCATCATGTCAAATATCAAAAAAAAGGGTTTGATTTGACAAACAGCAGTCTTGGCCTAGTGGCTTCACGTGCGACTCTCATACCTGAGGTCGTAGGTTCGATCCCGGGCTGTGCACCAATGGCCTTTCTTTCTATGTGCGCATTTAACATTTGGACGGTGAAGGAAAACATTGTGAGAAAACCGACTTGTCTTAGACCCAAAAAGTCGACGACGTGTGCCAGCCACTGGAGGCTGATCACCTACTTGCCTATTAGATTTAAAAATGATCTTGAAATAGATTCAGAAATCTGAGGCCAGGACCTAAAGAGGTTGTAGCGCCACTGATTTATTTATTTGATTTGACAAATAACAGAAGACCTACCATTAGCTTTTATTGCGAGTCTATTGAAAACATACAACTGAGATTCATCGCTTATACGTATCATGACTACGAAAAAATCAGCCCGTTTATTGTTCCAGTAGACCTTAGTGGTATGACTTTTGTTTTTACCGATTTTGTTCATTCAATTTATATGAAAATTCGTACGACCTCAAAACTGAACCAAATTTTACTGTTTACATTTTCAATTATACCAGTCGTTCTTGTTGGCAATTATCGAACAAATTTAGCTAATTATGAAATACGTAAAGTAAGGATCGCTGACCATTCGTTCCGTCGAATTAAACGATAAATGTCGAGTCAAAAACCCAATGGCGTTAATACATTAACGAAAATGATGTTAATAATAAATTCGGTTCAAATACCTCACAAATTGAGGATAAAACTTGTAAGTTTTGTATGTTTTATTTATTCACATATGGGGAAATATATAATGTATGATTGTTAGTGAAGCACCAAGTCTACGTCGACGTATATGTTGTATCCAGTCGATTAGAACGGGTTATATCCATATTTTTTTTGCCATCAGAAACCTAATCTATGTAAAGAGAAATCCATCAAATCTTATTATTACATTACCTTACATAAGGCTAGTCACCGATAGGTATTAGTTATCAAAAACTTATGTAAAATCAGCAAAAAACATTACAGCTGTACAGAATTATAAAGGACTGTATCAAAATAATGTATGGATTCGATATTTCTTTCTATTAAATTAAATCTAGAAATTGGTGTTAGGCCCTACTATTGAACCATCCTTGGAAATCGAGAGTTGCTAAAAGACGTGATGTGTAGAAGTAATGGTACATTATTAAGTCATTAGAAATTTTCTTTTGATAATTTAAATACTAAGGGGAAATTTGTTTTAAGCTTTAAAAACAAATGAATTAAAAAAAATAAACAATTTGAATTACCATAATTGACTAAATATTATTTATACCTTCAACATTCTCAGCTGATAATTATTTTTGACCTAATCTGATGAGTAACCGTAACGTCGATCGATTTATTAATTATTCTTTATCAAATCTGTACCGATAACTACTATCATTCGCCGTTGTTCTTTCGCAGCGTTTTTGTTCAATAAAAATAAAAAAATGGATTATTTAATGCTCTTGGCCCCTTTTTTCTTGTTAATTTTTGTTTATGGACTCACTTGTGCGTGTTTGCATTGCTGTGAATTTATTGGTAAGTTTATTTCAGTTACTAAGGGGAATCACGTAGTTTTAATTATAATTTGTACATTTTGCTCAAGAATGTTGTCGGTAACCTCGGCTTTATATACACCAATTTCTTGAGCATGTTTGATTATTATCTACTTCAATAGGAAATAAAATATGGGTTCTTATATCATAGGTTTTTGAAAAAACACTGCATATGTAGAAAAAATATGTTTTAGTATTGATAGCGTATCTATCCTGTTATGTTATTTGCTTTTGATTGTGATAATCTTGTTGCTTTTATTGAGTATTGAATTAACTATATATGTATACTTATATAAATTCTATTAAATATTATCGAAGATTATTTTTATTTTATAAAGCAAAAAAATATGCAATATGTATTCCATTAAAATTCTGGTAATTAGATGTAATTTTCTTTAAAAGCTTTAAAAAAATGCTTCATGTTAATTAGTATGAATAAAAGGAAGTGAAATTTATATAAGCGCCATCTATATTTAAGTAATAAAGTAACATAAACAATCGCACACTTGGTTACATTTCAGTGTACATTGTTTTCTCTATATTAACGTAGTTGAAAAATAAATCAAAAGATGGCTCTGCACAACCGTTAAGTCAACATCGGCAAGTAGTTAACATCGGCTTCAACAGATGGCCTACCCTATTTGCAAACAAATTAGACAAGTCCAGAAAGCTTTTTATCAATGACAAATAATTTGCTTAAATTTATCTATAATTATATGAATTAATAGATTTTATTTATTCCATATATATTTTATTCTTCAAAAACTTAAAAATCTGACGACAATAATTACTTTATATGCAAATAATAATATTTTGTACATTTAATGAACATAGAGAATGAACTTATTTATGCCAATCATGTGCCAACGGACCTTTATCTGTCAATTGCATTTAAGATAATTAATGAATACAGTCTGAGACTTAGTAACAATCAAGATGACTATCGCTTGCCCCATAATTTTATACATATAGCAACAATGTAATTTGTGTTTAATTAGCATTTTTATACCTAAAATATGATTGCACAAATTAATTCATTAGTAATAAATTTGTTTAATTTTAACTTCAACTTTAGTGATAAAATAGATAATAGGTGAGATGGTGATCAAGGCTCCATGACAGTTGTGCTTATTCTAATCACGGATTAGTCTGCTCAAAGGAATTGTCTTTGGTCAGCTGTAGGTATTTTTCTTAGTACTTATTAACCACGAGTTACCTAATACGAAACCTTGAAATGTCAAAATCTAATCCGTGGTCACGAAATCCACTTATAATGGATTGAGATAGGTTATTGGGTTTGGGCGTTAAACGGCTTTACGAATTAACGCTACAAGACTTCGTAAAGTAAGAATATTTAATCTAGCAAGAGGTGAAAGGAAGAAGTTGCGTGTCACGGTACCACTTTGATTACGGTTGATGAATTTGGAAATGTACTTAATTGTATACATACACGATCTACTTAATTAAAACTCTCGGATCACATATTATATATGTACAATTGTACATTGTACATATTTAATATTTTGAGAGCCCCAAACCTTTATAGATATGTTTTATCTTATGAAGGTTTCTTTTTCAAGTTACTTATCGAAATTTGGAGCAACTAAAACTCTTTGTGGTAAAAATAAGCCTGTTCTAAATGGCAAGGACATTGAGAATTACACTTAACCAGTATGTAAATACTTTTCTTATATTTAAAAAGTTTTTTTATAAAACAGAGCAACCAGAGAGGGTTACCACCGCCGATCGACACTTCCATTTCTAGAGGGCTTACGAGTACATACGTTGCCGGCCTTTCAGGAATGGGAACACTCTTTTCTTGAAGGACCTTAAGTCGAATTGGTTAGAAAAATACTTCAGGACGTAGCTAGTTCCATAACTGATATCAAGGTGATGTGGGTGGAAATTCGTAATCTCCCTGACGACCGATGATGAAACTCAGCATTTAGTAATCCGAAATCTTCTCTGAACACTTTCTATCGTAAATTCAAACTTGTGTTTTCTTGGGGTTAAACAAGGAGAACATAGCCATTGGACGATAGTTGGATGGATCAGACCAATCACCTATTTTAGGGATCGGGTATATTGAAGCGATCTTCCAGCACTTTAGGACAAAGCGAGCGAGTACAGGTACCGGAAAAGGCGTGTTAGAACCGGAACCAACTCCAGACCACGAGTAGTCAACACGATTGGGGGGATGCTATTAAGACCGCTCAACATATTAATGTCGAAGTAAAATAGAATTTACGAACAGCACATTGCCTTCACACATTACATTGCCCTGTGCAGAGGTGGCACGGAGGGCTCACAGAAATAGCCTTGGGCAGCTTTGGCGAGAGACCAGAAGGCTAAAGTCCCTGAAGGGAGGATGAAATGAGGATGATGCACGCAAAGAAAATAAATGGTAACACTCCTAAATAAAAAGACGGCTTAATAATGCAGTCAAGATCGTGAGCTATAAACATGTTGGATTAATTAGATCTTACCTTGAAAATTCGCTTATTTCCTGAAGGTACGAAATACGACACTCGATTATAATATGTTAATTAATTTTAGTAAGGTAATATAACAGCCCTGTGGCCGTATGATAGTAAGATTGTGTCATTAGAAAGAAATTCAGTTCGTTATTAACTTTAACAATAACGTAGAAAAAAACGCGACTAATTAAAAGAATTTCATCGCTATTTCATGAGAAATTACAAAATACAATAATTTAAATCTATAGTGATTTAACATATCTAGATTTTAGACAAATAAATCAGTATAGTAATATATGTATAGTTATAACTCAAGGACGTATAGTTCATTTTTATATTTAAAGTAAAACATCCGAAATTTAAATATAGGAATAAATATGTTTTACCAATTTCAGTTTTTTTGTTCGTACTTAAAAATTGATTAAAACCATATTAATTTCCAAATTACATATTTATCATCAGTTAGCAAATTCAAGATAAAAAATGTGTAAAAATATCTTATCATTTGATGTAGGCAAAAACCAATTCTATTGTTATTAACATAGCAAACAAAACTGCGTGACAGGTTCTATGTAATATATCCTAATATCTCGAAGGCTTTGCTATTCACGCACGCTTTACTTTGTAGTTCGGCAAAAGCCCGCGAAGTAATCAAATGTCTCTTGACAATTAACATATTTCATTTTGCCGCTATTTTCAAATTCAAATATAGAAGATTAAAATTACGCGAGCGAATACAATTTATGTTTCAATTAAATACTGCGATTTGTTAAATTTTGTTGTTTACGCAAATTTGATTTTTTGGAAAATGAACGCTATAAGTGAAACCTTTTTAAATCACAGTTCAAAGGAGACAACAGTGTCGCATTCCACAGAATCAGATACCGGGAAGATATTGGGACTTCTTCCAGTATTTGTATTAATGTTACTCATATTTACTCGATTAGTCTATCTTATTTACAATGGAAGGGGTGAGTGATTTGTCATATAGTACTCAAATAAAATATTAAAAAAGAAATTTGTATAATATCGCGCTTTAAACATAAATTACATTATCTATTATCTTTTAATTTATGGCTTATGTTTAACGGTAAACTTGTGCGTAAAATTATTAAAAAAGACAGTATAAAGTTTATTCAGAATCTAGACTTAGTGCGAAGCATAACTCGTGTATATCAAAATACAATGCACTTTTGACATACGCGAGTCCAGCGCTAAGTAACGTTTCTGAATTTTACTGACTACCGATTACAACGAAACTTCGATTTTCACAATATTGTATAAATCTTAATAGTTTTTATACTGTTTTAAGAACAGTAACAGAATCTGTTGTGTAAAATTAATATCACAATCACTTTTTTCTTTAATTAGGAAAATTTTTGGTATGGTTTTGGATTTTGCCTCTCGCTGATGTTTATTTAGCATTTCTTAAACAGTATATTTTATGCCCACCAACTTTTATTAATATAAATCTTTGTGTGTACAACTGTTTTTCTCCTTAATACATTTTTATAATAAATCAAAATAAAAAAAACCATAAGCGTAGTTAAACGATTAGAAAAGTACTCTTATTGGGGTTAATTTGATTGTCTCGAAGTGATACCGTTCTCACAACAACAAATATAAATTAAATAATTTCCCAAAATAGAATAGATAATACAATAGGTAATACGCCACACATACATTATATAAACTCTGTAAAGGTACAAAAATAATTAGTCAAAATATATAAAGTTGCTTCCAAATAAATACTTATAATTTTCATTGTTTTTTCGTTTACCTGGGTATTATGAAAATATTTTGGAATTATTGATTTGTCCATTTACCTTTTCTTTATAGCATTATGATTATATCTACTTATTATATATTTTTTAAATGAAAATTTAAAATATAGAATATTCATTTCTAAACACAAAAACACAGAGCGATAAATATTTTATAGATGTAATTAAGCCAGTCGAATAACTTCTATGCTTTAAATAAACATTAAATATTAAAACACTAGTTTTTTTTAAAATTAGTTTTGATAATATATACTATCATAATTGAATATAACGCTAAGAGTAGGTTACCACAGGATAAATATTTTTTATAGATCAAAATTATTTTTGACTAAATTCAAAAAGTTATATTGATCGGTTTTATTGATAGGTTTCTAAAGTCGAGGTGAATCATTATTTTTGGCATCCTAAGCGATTTTTCAACATTGTGAAATCGAGCCTATGATTACCACATATTTAATTAAACTCATTATTATTCTAACAAGCTATATTAATGACAAAATACTTTAAGATCTTTTCATAATATTAATTCTTTTTATATTCCTAATATGAATTTCACCGGTAAAATAACCTTGAGTGCTGAGTCCTTGACATAGAATGTTAGTGCCGAATTGTGTAATGTAAACTTGGAGCATGGAAATGTCAAAGACAAAACTAGTTTCAAACCATTGATATCGTCGACAATAGAGTGTTTAATATGGGCACATATGAGTCTGTTCAAACTAGAGATTTTAAGACAAAGATAACTGTTCTTAAATAATAATTAAATATAGTTTATATAAATTTGTTCTTAACAAACGCAATTTAAAATTTGTTCTTAAGAAAATTAAAGCAGCAATTTATCTCGAATATTATTTTTACATTTTCAGAACAATGTCCAATTTCAAGACGCTAGTTTTTTCAATTAAATGTGGCGAAAATCATTGGCGCCATTTTTATGTATTCAAAATTTAACATGTGTTGCAGCGTTCTAATTCGCCGAAAACTAAATAAATGCGTATACTTTTGGAGTCATTCATTGAGTTTTTCTGAATTCCAAGAACTTAGTACAACTCTATGCAAGGCAAAATGCAAATGGATTCTTTTTAATTATGACACCTTATTGAAAACAATATGAACAAATACTTAGATTTAAAAAAAATCGTCGGATTGCTACTTGCATTTAGTAGCTATCCGACGATTTTATCTATTTTATAGTTTTATCAACATTATGTGGTATGACTAATAGTATTCAATTAGTCATATCACAAAATCTTGGATAAAGTTTTTGAAGATAAATATTTTATTAAATGAAAGTTTGGTAAAACTGTAGTATTGTCATCGTTTTTTTTTATACTATCAGAGGACAGGAAGCACACCTGATGTAAATGATACGACCGTGGACACTATCAATACCAGCTCGCGGATGCGTTACCGGCCTTAAATACATTTTTTGTTGTTTCAACATAACGTTGGTAATAAATATTTGCAGTTAATATTACTGTACTATTAAACGTCATCCGATCTACACAATAATTTTTGGAGACATCGAAAACGATGAATACATACTTGGCGATTACAGACTAGTACCGTAGGGATAAGGTATAAAACCTTATGCATAAATTAATGTTTAAAACATTTAATTCTCTTGGACCAGACCATAAGAAATATTGTTATTTCATACTTTTTACTGCATTTTGGAATAGGTTCTATTTTATAGGAATTTATACGTTTACGCACTCGCGAGCCCTCTGGCATTGAGAGTGTCCATGGGCGGCGGTATCAGTTGACTGTTAAAGCCAAAGCCAAAAACGCTTCCAACTGTAATTTCTGCACTTAAGGAGGAGGTTAACTAGTTACAGTATGTATCAGGGTTTGGTTTAGATTCCGTACTGATAGCGAGGGTGCAAGTGTTCGGGCTATCTAATCCGGGCGCAAAAAATGCTTCCTCCACCTGGGTGCTATTATTTCCCTTAGAATGAGATGAAATGGTGCAGCACTCGAGGTAGAAGCGCTGACGATGGAAATATCAACACTAGATCGTATCTCCAGTATTTGCTTAATGAAGGAGTCGTTAAAGCAAGCGTTCGAGTCTAATAGTCTACTAGCGACACATAACTTGCTACGCTTACATGAACCTCTCCAGAAGCGAAGAGATCTATTTCGGGGGTTCCCCATGGTTAGAATATGCCTGTGATTGCCTTTTTAAGAGATGCCATTTGGCGCCCCTGCGATTGCGCGAGAGGTAATTTGCTTCCAAGTTGTACATTCCCGGCAAGTGTCGTGAGGGATAAGTACAATATTCAAACTGTACGTCAGTGCCAGAAGATCTTTTGACAATTTTAACAGCATTTGGAACCTTGCTCTTTCTTCGTTTTTTATATACAACAGTTTTGCTGTCGCTTTGCAGGATTAACGTCGAGTTCTTTAGGACCTCGGATGTCAAATCTCTTTGACTTGCTGCTATCAGAGCGTGCATCTCCTTCAGATTACAATGCTACTGCATCTGACTGTGTCCAAAAACCTTTCAGGGGTTTGTTGTTGACCTGCGCTCCCTATTCTAGATCCGAGGCATCTGTGACAATGTAATGCAAATGCCTTGTTTCGAAGTGAATCGGGGTCTTGTGACTGAGGTTGTGCAACCACCATACAATGTCTTGATTCACCCCCTATGCAAGAAGACTCGGGCAAAGAGGAGGTCTCCTTAATGAATTTCTTTGTCGCTGCAGTGTTTAACAATGCAACCTTCCCCGGTGGGTTATAAAGGTCGCAAAATTGAGATAGGTTATCCACTATACCATGTCGTGATTCACCTCCTCTGCAAAAGGACTTGGACAAAGAGGAGATGTCCTTAATTCATTCCTGTATCGCTGTAGCGTTCGGTAATGCAACCTCCCCCGGTGGGTGATGGAGGTCGCAAAATTGACATACCCTAAGAGGCGTTGGGCCTGCTTGAGGGTCCAATTTGCCGGCTGACAAGCGTGTTAACTGGCACTGACGAATTTTGATTACTTTCTCTGCAGGCGAGGACTTTGCATTTGATATTGTGTCCCACGTGATACCCGGAAAATCGACCGACCTCATTGGAGTGCATATCGACTTCTATAGATTTTTGGTCCAGTCCAGGTTCTTAAAGATAAAGGGCATGGCTACGAGAACCTGGGAGTTCAGAATTGTTCTGTCCTGGTGGACCACTAAGTAATCGTCCAAGAAAACGATTACCCTTGACGGCGTAATCGCTAGGCTGCCCAATTTGTCGCCGACGCAAAAATTTTCGGAGCTATGGCCAACCCAAGAGGTAGACATGTCATTTGAAGGAGCCTTCCCTCATAACTGGTACACAGAAAGAAACGATGTTCGAGGAACATCGGTACATGGAACTGGGTTTGGAAATTTAATTGAATTTAATTGGAAATTTGGCATTTGGTGGTGATGAAACAGATGAAAAGGTTCTGGTTTCATGAAAATAAGGATTTTGGGTTAAAAATAAATCGGATTTATTTATTTATTTTACTTTTTCGTTATTAAAAAGAGGAGATATGAACAACGGGGTCAGTAGGGCTGGATCCAGTATTTATTATGGTCTAGAATCATGGAATGGATTTCCAACGACATCGAAGTTGAAACAGGTGTTTGCAACTTTTTTAAGATTTCCCGCGTTGGCAGTATAATGGCGGTTTTCGATTGTAAGGTATTCGAGCGGAGGTAATTATTTTTAGAATGGAAGAAGGAGGTTTTAATTTCGCCTAATTTTTGTGATAGTATTGCATATCCTTACAAACATTTTGTAAACAAAAACAATTGGCGATTAGCAAGAGTAGCGGAGAGTTTATTGCCAGTTCTTCTCAACCGTTCCAAGCTCTTGACTGACGTTCGTAAGTGTACATTGTATTAGTTATGAATGAATAAATTTGAATTTAAATAAATCTACCGCATTTTGAACCAAATTTTAATGTATGTAATAAACATGCTATATTGTATAAAATTGGTGGTTTAGTTACATAATATCAAAAACATGAAAAAATATTCTTATCAGCTGTCGCCCTAACCTTGCTGCTTGTTAACAAATTTCACCTCTCCATCTTTGTTTTAAAGGTGACGAAAATATTTAATTACGTAAAATATGTTACGCATACTATGGCAAATAGAAAAATTCCGACAAACAGTGTCTCCGACAACGAGTACAGATTCATTTAGTTATATATAAAGCAGAAATAAGCAATTAATTGTTTTCTGAGATAAATAAGGAAGATAAAAATAGCTAAGCAGCTGATAGTTATTATGATTTGGAAGGTACATAATGATGAGCCTTTACGATAGTTTTTCGTTAGTTCGCAGTTTAGTTTTCCCTTGTTTCTTTTTCCATTTGGACCAATCCAGGCATACGTCGGTACGAAGCAATTTTTGACAGCACAAAATATCTTCGATACAAATTTGTTATGGTTATTGTTACTATGATAACTTTTCGTTCTATTATTATATTTTGTATTCGTACTAAGGGTACCGATATCACCCAACTACTAGAACAGAAAAAAATATTAGTGACAAAATATATAATTAGTAGCATAAGTCAGTAATAAACGATAAGAAAGAGCCGCTGTCAGTGCAGAGGAATCTGTCACGTGGTCCTGAAATGCGAGGCTGTGGCTAAACAACGTACAGAAATCCTCGGAACAGTGAGGTCGCTCCGTGAAGCCTGCGAAGTACCCAGGAAGCTTCTGTACATTTGGAAGGAGTTAGTCTGGCTTAGTTAGCCAGGAATTCACCTATTGAGCGTTTAAGTGCGGAAACAGAGTCCACATACATGCAACCGAAACATGCAAACGAAAAGAAATAGATTAAAGAATATTCACATTAAGTTCACAATACATTTAACTCGGTTATCAGAATTAATCTTTATTGGCAAAAGAATCGAAAACATTTTATCTAGTGTTTGCTTATGTGTTAGGTTCTAGGCTTAACTTTATAGCTCTATTATTTGAGTTGACGTAATTTAGGTGGTATTTTTTCTGCGCTGCTCATTTCTATTTGATTGTTAACTTAAATGTGTATTTTACCTTTAAAGTACCTGTGGCGAAGTATTTATTTAATATAATCTGACAGTTGCAGGAATGAGCAACAACTCTTTATTACACAGGCTTTTAAAAACATTTGACCAAGACCTGAAGTGCCACTAAAGAATTGTGTATAGGGCTGAAGAAATTTTATTAGTACGTCCTCATTATCCCTTTGACTAGAAGATATCTTTGAGTGCAGGTTCAGCTACGTAGACCATAGCGACAAGTCTGACATCCGTAACGAAAAATCTCAGAAGCAGTGTTATAAAAGTATCTATATGTCATATTGTCTTGAGCACTGACAAATGTCATAAATCAGAGAGAGAATAGTACCTATAATATAGAAGTTATAAAGATAATGTTATGTTCCATATAGAGCTAATTATTCTTAGATGTTATCACATATAAACAAATCAGAATAATTGTATCCTTAATCTTTATCATTTGATAACCTACAGAAAATTATGGTGCTATCTAGGTACGATGATCTTTTCTGAGTTTAAATAAAAATATGACGTGTATAATAACTAAAAATAAATCTTTTCGACGCCATTCTTGTTTCGGTATTAACTATGACATGTTTTAATTAAAATGACGACATAATCTTGCGCGTATAAATGTGAATATTATATTAAAGCTTTTTTTGGCTCCACATACTCTATCTACCGTTGCATTGTGTTCAACTTATCAATAGTAGGCTAAATTTTCAACTTATAATCGGTCGTCTCTATGAGTCTATCATGCATGTGAGGTTATCGCTGATACAATTTGCTTCGGGTCTACGCAACCAAACTACCAAACAGCTTAATCTTCTTAATCGAAGTTGTATGAAAGGTGTTCATTTAAAATTATAGATAAAATCTTAAGACTACCCCTCTTTTTTTAAAGCTTAGATTATAGGACCCCCCCCCCCGAAATGCGGGGCCCTGATTCACGTGGCTCTACAAAAGCTACGCCTCTGTTATTGTACCTCGTAATCTCAAGATTGCAACATCTGATAAATAGTACTATAGTACACGCGTTATAACGCATGATATTTTTTAGGGTCTTTGTAGTTTTTAGATTCGAAATCTCTTTGTAGTTTTAAAGACAAAACAATACATTTAATAACTAATAAAGTCGATAATCCAGACAATAAGGAATATTATTATCAGATGCTTATCTTTCCATTGAACTTAGCCTGAAAGCTATGACTTGAAGAATACTTCAGTTTATTAGTTTTCCGAACGTCAAAATAGAATGATGTTTGCAATCTTCTTAATATTCTGTGTGGTGACTACCCTAATTGTAGTGTATGGAGGCAGGATTATTTATATAGCACGTGAGTTTCTTTACAATAACTAAACTATTTTGCCTATAAATTGATAAAGTTAAACAACATAGGTTACACGTTAATTTACGTCAAACTTTTTTTAGTTAACATTTCTCCACGCTGGTAGTAATAAATGTTGTATTCATATACCGTTATTTGTGATAAAAGCACGAATGTATTACTGCTTTCAAGTTGAAAATGAACTGCTATAGGCCGGTTTCAAACATGCACTGATAGGTTTATGTATCAATTGTACATAGCGCTATATTAATTAATATTTTTCTATGTTGTTCCACATAATTAAACCAATACTATTTACTGACTGTTTACTATATTATGTTAATAAATCAGTGGCACTACAACCTTTTTAGATGACTAAGATAGGCTAAGTATGTGATTAGCCACACGCCGTCGACTTTTTGAGTCTATGGCAAGTCAGTTTCCTCACGTTGTTTTCGCTGAATGCTGAATGCACTCATAGACAGAAAGTCATTGCATTGGTGCACAGCCGGGGATCGAACCTACGACCTCAGGGTTGAAAGTCGCACGCTGAAGCTATCAGGTCCACACTGCTCATGATTACGGTATGTACGTTTTATAAAGTACTTATGTATTTCTATTTTTTGAATATCTGTAATATTAATAAACTATTATTTATGCGAATTAAATTGCGCTATTGAAAATCTTCAAAGTATAAAATTCTTTATAGTTAAAGTACAGTACAGTGTAGGTAGAGTTCAATGATGTAATAACTGGGGTCAGATGTCAATTGAATAAGTGCATCCTGCTATGTAGCATTAGCATACAAAGTAAATATCCAAAAAAATGTATAACTAAATAAACGTAAATATTTTACGTAGGTTTTATTTAGTATTCATACTTTTGATATGATGATATAATTTTTAAGAGACGAATGTCGCATGTCCTCTAAAACTTACCATAAGTCTAAAGGGTTAATGTCTGGGCTAGATGAGGGCCAGTCTTCAGCTCATACAAATTCCAGAATGTTGTTTCAAACCGGGCATGGAATCAGGTACAGAATCCTGCTGAGAAGTCCACGGTATATTTTTAAAAAGTGTATTGCTGGAGGTTTCTCAACATGATCCAAGATGGTATCTTGAAACACTTTGGCTGAAGTTTTCACTCCTACCACTTGAGCATCTTCATACATTTTATCATTTTACTTATTGTAGTGTTATTTAATCGTGAAAATTTCTTCGGTTGAGAGGATATTTCTGTGTATCACCTGTGTATCGCAACAGGAGTCGTTTCGATCGATTCACTGTTTAATTGTAAGGATTGATTTAGGGCAAGTCCTGTATATCCACGATAAGCACCGAGCTTCAGGCCTCGCGACAGAGACCTCACGGAAATCTGAATTTCTCGCAATAAGATTTTTTGCTTCCTAGTGGGATTTCGACAAATATTTACTTTAACAGCGTTAACAGCCTTTGTAGTTTTAACAGTATACGACGGCCCTGATCTTTATTGATCTTCGACAGACGAAGTTTTGTTGTATCTGTTGATAGACGAACATGCGGCTGATTCCAAGATCTTGAAGTGTCTGGAATATGACGGACAGACCACTTTGTGCAAGGCGATTACTGCAATCCTATTTTCTTTGATATGATGATATAATTTGATAACGAACACGAAAAAATATCAGAAATGGTCCAAAATCGAAAGAAGTTTTTCAATAATTTTCGTTTTCCAAATTCAAAATAGTTAAAAAGTTGAAAATAAGAAAAGTTAATTAATAAGAAAATAGGAAAAATTAAGATAAGACCTGTATTAAGTACAACGTATAAATATGATTAAATAAATCTTGATTTGATTTTCTATTATATATTATTATATAATAGGAATTATATATTAAATAAGTAGTCGTGGATACGATGCGGAAACCGAACTTAGTTCCAATTCCTAATCAATTGATCTGACTGTACCTCACTAGAACATTATCTTCTTTTGTCACTTGTAAGGAAGCAACAAATTAACAATAATATAAATATATTTAGAGTATCATTTTTCAACCATAAAGGGTAATTTTTGTTATATCATAAGTTTAGTTTTTTTATTCTTGGTAATAAGTAATTTTGTTCTCTGCTTCTTTTATTGCATAAATAGTTGATATTCTACAAGCATTCTTAGACTCAAAGGACAAAGTTCCCAAAAGACACTTTGTTCTTTGGCAATGTTCTCGTTAATTATACATGCCTATTTCTTTGAATGATTAGCATAATAATAATAAAAATAAAATAAAACGATTTATTTATTTCTAAAATGGCGAATCAGAAACAGATCAAGATAGAAAAAAAAAGTGCGATCTTAAATGCATGTCGGTATTCAATTTTTTAATGTCTGACCTTCATATAAATTCCCCTGATAAGAGATAGACAATAAACAAGAACAAATAAATAAAAAAAACTTCCGCGCCTACGTACTATTATGATTAGAATTATGTTGGTAAAAGCTACAGCACCTAGGTTAATGACCAGGCGAATAATAAGTTATTTAATTTATCTTTTTATTATCAGTACAATTTCGTATAAAGTAAGTTGCTTTCAGCTCGCGTTCGCCTGTGTGTCTCACAGTGTGTTTTTGTCTAAAGCCCAAGGACTGTAAGGACTCGGATTCGTATCAGTCATATCGTTCATTCTCATTCTTCGTTCATTAGGCCACGACGCGTTTGATAATCCGATATTCGTTAAAAATAAGATAATGAAGATTAGATAATGCGATCGCTACCAAACTTCATATACAGAATACTGTATTTGTGAAAATGGATATATTTACAACTGTTATGGTCGGAGTGTTTATTTTTATGTGCTTGTATTTATTTTGGTTGTGGTTCTGTTTCGGTGGTTTGGTGAAAAGACGTAAGTATTACAACTTATATATATCATAAAACCTATGTGTACGTCGTCTAATAACACAATGATTACAAAAACATGAGGTTTTCGAGATTTTGTAAAGAAAATGATTTTCCCTTGTTGTTGCAGATTGCTAGACTTGCAATCTGTAATGCAAACTTTACGGGATTATTTATTTGCCTACAATGAAGTCAAATTTGACACAAAAAAGTATCTATAATGTATAACAAAACACAAATAAAAGTATAGATAGCTTAAAAGAATTTCAAACAAAGAAAAATACATTTAACTCATTAAGATAAACGTAGTGACGTTTTCTTTATAAATGGTCCCATATATATTTATCACAAAAATTGTCTATTTTAAACTACTTTTATTCTAGTTTTAACTGCTTAAATACAGGTTTTTTTTATTTGTTCAGGGGGCTTTTTTGAAGTAAGTCTAATGATGGAAACGAACTGCCATCTATTTAAAAAATTCTGAATACCTTGGTAGGCAGCTGCTGAAAATTGAGCATATACTGAAAGGCCGGTAACACACCCTTGAACCGCCTCCCTCCATCGGAGGTACTAGTTTAAGGGCTTATTCTCAAAATAGAAAGACTTTGTTTGACAAAGACATTTTCTTTTCAAACCTGTCAAAATTTACTAAAAATTGTTTAATCTTTCTAGCGTAATAGAAGACTATCGTAACAAATTTTAATTCATCAGTAGAACAGTTTGGTAATATTTGTCTCGAAAAAGATATTTTTTGAACTTACAATTATTATTGGATCATTTTCAAATAAAATAAGCGCCTGTCGAAAAAAGTTCAGAAAAATTGCTCGTTTAATATCCCAAGGTGAATTTATAAAAGTAATAAATTATTTTTCCTTAATGTAATTCTTTTCGGAATCATTTGACAAATAAAATCATAATTAAAAAAGTCAATACTAATAATGTTTTTAATATACGTTATTACTACAACTTACCTGTTTGACTAGACTTATCGTAATATTTGATAGTTTTTACAATACGATAATAACAAGTAAAGACTTGTGCTACGTCTAATTTTAAAATAGAGAATTGTTTAATACACCTTCAAGAAGAAAGAAGCTACTATTCAATTTCAACTTCAATTTCAAAGCCTTTATTTCAACGAATACAAGAGAAAATTTACATACATGTATATATAACTGTAAGAAGATTTGGTTGCCCAGCTGTCCTTGTACAGCTTGTCTTGTTCCAGTGCTTCAAATCCCTGGCAAGTCTTTGCTACAGGCGACCAGTGATTTTTTTTATTAATCTGCCCACCGCGCGCATGGTCCTCCTATACACGCTTAGTGTTGTAGTTGTCCATTGAGTGACTTTTTTCGACCACTTTGCTCTCTGGCCTGTGATCATATCCATCTCCTTTTTGACTAAAAAAGGCTTAGAAGAAGGTACTAAAGGTATAACTATCTAACTCATAGAAACCTAAAATGTAGGTTGTACTGTTATTTAAATAATTTGGAGTGCTTAAATTACAATGCCCAAAATATTTTTGTATTGTATGTGTTGTCACACTTATAGAAAAAACACCATCGAAGAAATATTTAAAACAAATTTACTTCATCGTGACATCTCACGATCATCATCTATATAGCTAGAACTATAATCACTGCTTATTAATAACACTGAACGCCTCCATTCATTTTAAATTTTACACTGTTTCACTTATTTCTCGATTATCCAGATCAATTCACAGACGTCGGAGATATGATTGAACATACACAAAATAAAAAATCATGATAATCCTTCGGTTTGTTTGAAGTCGGTTAATAAAGGAACACTGACAACTCTCGTGGTGTTTTATCATTGATACTGTTTTCAAATATTCATATGGTGAATTTTGAGATTTTTGCTAATACCGGTATAAGTCTTATCAGATTTTTTTTATAAACACAAAGAGAATAAGATATAAACATTAATACTGAACATGTCGGACTTAGAGACGTTTTATTTGTTTATGGGTTGTAATACAGTTATAGTTATTATTTTGTATTATGTTATACGGCATATTTTAGGTGAGTTGAAACTGCATTTTGAAAGTTAATAAATCTAGATAAAAGATAGGTCAAAAGTGTGTATATGTCATGACTAATTGAAGAGAAGAATGGTAGCAATTAATTTTTATATTGATGACTTGATGGTTTATTATTATCTTGATGACGTATAATCATATAATATTGCGGTTGCGATGTGCCGAACGTGTGGAGTATGGAACTAGACAATAACTAAAAGTCTTATGTATTTAAAGCCAGGATTAATGAAATTAGAATTTACTTGCCTATATTTTATAATAAATAAACGTTGAAGACTATACAGTTACAAAATATTTTGGACGGAACCCAAGATGACAAAATTCTCTAATGGCACTTTAATGACATTAGATATTGTATTTATTAATTAGATAAAAATATAGTATAATTTGTTTAGTATGCGTTTAACAGTATCGTAGTGATAATGAATTTTATTCACGAATTAGCGATTACTCTTTTAGTTGTAACTGCACCTTGTGTCATTTTGATAATTTGTTGTTATTGTGTGCTCAATTCTTTGCAATTCTTTGCTTATATAAGTGAGTATTTTTTGACGGAAAATCTTTTTGGAGTAAGTTAAGGGGTATGCTATTCTTTTGAATGCCCCTTACTCGTAATGGTTACGCAATACCTAGAATGGCAGCCCATAAAGCTATTTGTTTTTAATAAGTGCATGTGTTAATTTGCCACAATATTGATGGTTAATTTTAAAGCGTACGACCGTAATTTTTAAACGACGACATCAATTGTGGGTTCAAATCCAACCCGGATAAATGTGACAATTGGTTTATAAAGTTTATATTCCCAGTCTTTTTAAATACGTCTGAGGCACCGGATTGCTAATATTACAAACATTTTTTTTAGAATGCGGACGCAAACTGTGGCCTAGGTTTTGTAGCACCGGTTCATGAAGAAAATAAAGAAGTTACAAGCTCTAATACTTTATGTTCATCTTGTTAACTGTCATGACAACTAATTATCATGACTTGACTCGTATAGATACGAACGAAACGAAGTAAATGTCTCATAGCCTTGTTACAATTATAAGTTAATAAATTATCAAAATATGCCATGACAATCCGACCACACTTGTCATGTGCTAAATAAAAATCAACATTTATGTACATAGCAAGATTCAGTTATGAACGTAAGGATAAAAATGGATCTAAAATTCCTTTAATACTGCTACGTTGTGAGCAGTATTAAAGAGCTTTGTTTATTTGTATCAAACTGTTAATTGTGGCGGCGGAAACGATGATACTATCAGTCCGAATTTGTGACACCAGGCTGCCTAAACGAAGGCGTTGATAGTGTTAATACTATCTCCAAACGCTCGATATTTTCAATGTTCTTAGAGTGAATTCGGAAATACTACGTTCAATATTCTATGTTACGATAATTAACTTACTCGACTATCGCCTTGAAGAGTATAAAGCCAGTCTGGATTTTTTACAAAATATATGTAAGCACCTCCAATTACTACATTTCGTGAGGCCTCTAGACCATTTAAACTCACTTCGAAAGACACATGTATGTAAAATATAATTTTTTTGTTTTTATTTTTTATAATTTTTTATATACACATACACCACTACCCTATAATTTTATATTCAAGTACAAGTAAAAGTGGTATTACCACTTGTCTCCAACATGTATTTGATTAGAACAATAAACACTTCAATTGATTAGATCTAAATTTGAATTATTTTATGTTTCAGGAGTAGTGACATACTAGGATTAATAAAAATTAAATTAAAAATATTTTTTCTAACCATATAAGTTTTCCTGCTATATACATTATTAACAATATTAAAATTATTGTCAAAATATCATGTACCACGGAAGAGCTGCAACATAGGGTTTTTATTTGTAACAACTATGTTGTTAAAAAAATATCTCTTGTTATCGTTATATATATATATATATATAGTATAAGTTCACATGATATTAATGTTTATCAAAACCATAGTTTAGCATAAAATTCCGACGTTGTGAATTGTGATACATTTTTAAATTTCGCGGTTTTTTTGTATTTTATGCTTAGTGTGATTCCTATATGTACAATATATGTATTAAAATTATTTTTCATAAATTTTTAATATGGTATTTAAAAATCGAATGCTACTCGCACTTCAATTTATTTTCCCAGGAAACCGGATACTCGAACGTATAAATAATAAATTAAAGCAGAGTGTCGTTTCGCTATATTTGTATTGTATTTTATTATTGTGTTGTAGTATCACGAAGTATTCTAAGCGTGTATCGGTATGCAATTAAAAACCACAAGCCACACAGTTGTCGTCATTGTCTTCCATTATTTTCACGCGTTTTTGGTTGTGTTCGATTTTCAAATAAACACCGGTTATTGACTGCGCACGAGTTAATACGAATATTAAAACAATATTTCAGTGTATTTTTTTTGGAGTTGGTTGGAAAATGTCTTCAATAACGACTTTCCTTATTGGAGTCGTCATGTTTATGACTTTTTACATGATATGGCTGTGGTTTTGCTTTGGGAAATATGTGACAGAGCGTAAGTTTTAATCCAAAACGATGTGATGCTTTCTTTTTAATTTTCAAATTGAATTAAATTGCAATTCAAATATTTTTTAAACTGGATTTTGGTTTTACTTGTATAATTGTATATTGTTTTATGGTGTTCTAGTTACCGAGAGGATTAAGTTAATTAATAAATATTATTTTCTTATAATATTATCACTATTTACTAAATCGATACTCGTAAAACCCGTAACCTTGTTTGCACTTAATAATATAATACATTTAAATCATGTATTTATCTAAAGGCTAACGGAATTAGTGATTTTAAAAAGTGGAAAATTTTGAAGCATTAGATAGCATTTACTAATTGACTTATCTCTTTTCAACGCATAGGAAAAACAATTTGAAGAAAAGAGACGACAAGATTTGATATTAAGTAATTAGAAACTAATTGAGCATAGATTAATATGAGGCAAAAGCATTACCCTCGCCAACCCTAGTCAACTTTTTAGTACAACAGTAAAAAGAAGCGAATAAGTTTTATATATGATAAATAGGACCTTGAAAAAAACGTTAGCTACGTTAATTGCTTTTAAGTGGTAACAATGATTAGCGAGGTATATTTTCATTACTATTTTCTCAATCTTACCTTACCTTGTGGTATAATTAGTTTTGAAATGTATTTTTATATATTTCTTTTCAATATGAACGATATATATGAAACGAAAAATCTATTTTGAATGTAATAATCATTGTTCAACTAAAAAAACACATAAAAATAATAATGGCAATCACCTTTTTTTAATCATAGCAACACTGATAATGGCTTTTTTTTAAATACAGTTGCCTGTTGTAAAATAAGAGCAAATACGCATAAATTATACTTTTGCTTATATTTTTGACAGGCGAAACTTATTACAATAAATTATCGTTCAAATTTGTTATGTGTGTCGCTATGTTTATTGTTGTCTATAGATTCTTTGTAAAGACTTTGCAAATTTTTTTATTATTATTAATTGCGAAGGCTTCTCGTGTCAATTTACATCCGTTATATTCATATATTTCAATAAATATTAAAGTTGTGACACAGCGTTACAGAGTTTCAAATATACCTTGCAATATACTATATGAATTTTAATCGATGAATTATCTCTAATTATTTATGGTAGATAGCGAGTGATAAAATGAGTACCTGCTAATATTTTGTTTTCGATAGCGAAACGATAATGTCGAACTTGTCCTCTTTATTGATTTTTATAAGCTTTAATATTCTAATTTTTTGGATTCTCTATGGGGTTTTGATACGATATTTTGGTGAGTATTTTTGGATTATCTAAATGTTTCCATCGACTAGTTGAATGTATACTAGTGTAACCCAGCTCGTGAGTGGAAATCTTAGACGTAATTTCCTTATTTACCTAACTAACATATGCGCGAACTTTCAAACTAAGTAACATCATACAAGCTATCGAACAAATAAAAAGTAAACATAATATAGCTTAAATAGCTTAACTGCTTAAATGTCCCATTTTTGAAGTATTGATAGATGTATAAGTAAACTGTGGAACGGCTAACATAGTTTATAGTGCGCTAATAAATTCTTAATAATTTCAGAAATCTTCTAGAAACGTATATCAAATCATATATGTATTATAATAATCATTCGTTAATTAAAATTCCTTATAATATAACGTCATCGATACAATTGAATTTCGAATCTAAACATGTTTCCGTTTTAATTATTATCCACTAAATTTATCGAAATTATCGAGTCATATTTTTATACAATAATATCCTGATAAGATTAATTAACTATCTATGTCCAAGAAAATATATGAAAAATTGCCGATAGATTAGTATTTCGTTGCGAGTTGCGACAAATTGCGTGAAAAATGTACCTACTTTTAACTCTCTGGATTGTAGTTTTATTAGTTATATTATGCCTTATTGTGATACGGATATACAGTAAGTTTTTTTTATAAACATATACCAGCCCTGATACGTCTTCAGTAAACTGTTGGTGTGACGTCATTAGAAATGACTTTGTATGGTGTATTTAATATTGCATATACCAATCCCATATTATCTCAAAAACTGACAATTGACAAGTCGTGAATGCTTACCACTATAATATTTTTTACAAACTCGTTTTCTATCTCTATTCTACCTACAGGTGGTTTTATTAAAATTCATCAATAATTTAATCATTTTTATGTATGTATCGTATAATATAATTATATAATCTATGATGTGATTGAATATATATGGAGACATAAATACCTCTTTTATTGAGAGTCACAAGACAAGGCACTGGTGCAAACTTCGCCAGTACGATATGCAGGTTTTCAACGACTTCGCGTTATGATAAATATCTTGTTATGTTTAGATGTTCACATGCATTATTATCCAGTGCTATTCGTAATTTACTTCAATAGATAAATAACTGTCAGATAACTCTTGAAAAATGCCCTACAGTACATAAACGATATACCAGAGATTGTATAAGATAGACCAGATTTAGCATTCAATTTGCATTCTGAATACAGAAGAGCAATGTAAAAAAACAGTTTTTTTTTTAATTTCGGCTCCAATTAGTTTTTATTAACGAATTAGTGACGCCTTTTATAGTAACATATCTCACTAAATTTCTTGTTAGTGTTTGATAATAAATTTTTAAAGTGAAGTGTAATCATGATTGTTCCAAGTGAGATAACGTCTAGTCAGAATGAAATTACAACTGGTTCACTTATTTATATATCAGTATTTTCGACGCTTCTTATTATGTCCTTTGTTATTCTGTGCATAAAAATATCTTCACTAGGTAATTATTAACCCTACCTAATTACTTAAGAAATCCAGTGACTACAACGGGTAATGGGCTTTTTTACATTCATTTTTAATAATATAAAACCTACTTGTCCAAGTTTAGCATTCTGTGCTATATAGTAATATTGAGGACTGAGACATGCTATTACGATGTAACTATTCACAGTGCATCCAGGATCCAATGTTCAACCGGGATTCGAGCACATGAGTTCAGGATCACACGCAGACAGCGTGCTGTCTTCTGTCTGCTTTAACCTTATCGAATTGTTTTCTACAAGATCTATATAACTATATCTAAGGCAATGTAATTCAACTAACTCTTAGTAATATGAAGGTAAATTATTTGTACATTTGGAAAATTTATCTGCAAGTACAGGTTTCTCGGACGTACTGCCCATATACAAATATATAAATTTTCATTCAAATTGTCGATACAAAAATAAAAGTTAAATATGCGTAACTGTACATCTAAATCCAATAGTTTAAATACCCATAGTTAATTTATTTAGAAATGATGTAACATTTTGGCTTCGAAAAAATTGGTCACGAGATAATATGATATAAAAATCACATTTATCTTACCATTTTATATCAATACTTAGCTGTGGAAATACTTAGAATTGTTCATTGTTATTTTAAAGGATGATGTGCCACCTTGTGCAACTCAGTTTTTCAATTTTTTGTTATAAGGATACAATTCTATTTTTTATACTGTTTTCTAAACTCTTTAATACCATTCAAATAATATGTGCACCAATTATTCTGTATTATGACAGTTTCTTATTTGTTTTTTATTCAATTTCCCTCACCGAAACTGTATTCCACGATATTGATCAAATTCAAAAATATCTGTAGAAAACGCGATAGTGTCAATCAGATAAATCTTTTTATCACACCACTCAACAATATAACGAATAGCTCAGTAATAAAGCGTTCTTACTGTGAAAATGCCATTAATTTAAAATTGTATTTTGATCACTTAAATTGTTTGTTACGCAAACATTTGAAAGTGTAAAATGCCGCCCCAATATGGGATTCCGGATTATGATTTTCCGAAGGAAACTCATCCGGACAATCCGATGGGAAACGACGACGTCAGTACAACTCAGATGGCGATGTGGTACTTATTGGTGCTAATCATAATCATAGTTATTTGGCTCATTTTGTACTTCATGTTACGGCTGCTGACTTTGCGTATGTATTTCTTTCGTTAATATATAATTAAGTGCAATATTCACTATTAATGTGGTTTGGTCCAAAAACATGTTGTATGTAATTTAGAAAGTGTACTTATTGATCAACCTTAATTTTGTAGATCATGAGGTCTATAGATTTTTAAAAATACTCAGACCTCGCACATATATTTAAACTTCTCGAAACCGCGCGATCTTGCGAAAGCCTATTCGTATAGGCTAGCCTTTAAAACTGAAACAGTAATTGGAGGATTTAAATAAAACTAAACAGGTATAAGTAAATTTATTTTATCATAGATTTTTATTTATCATAAACATCGGACTACATGCGTTACGAACACCTTAATACAATTGTTAAATTTCACTGTAAATAATATTGGAGAAGTTGCAAAAACAGGTATGAGAATAATACAATAATAATAATAAGTAGGAAAGAAAAAAGTTTTAAGAAAATCTAAAATTTTGAATACTTGCACGGCGCAATACACTGGAGGCTAAACAAATGATGTAGGTTTAATTGTCTTAAATTTAAAATCGCACAAGCTTTATACCATCTCAGTGACGATAATACTTTTGACGTAAATGATAGTCTCTTTATCACATTTTATAAAAACAATAATATAGTTAATTTAATCACATGACTTATGTAAAACTACCTGATTATATTGATAATATCCTAAAGTTTGATATTTTATTGTTTATCTGCGCATAACACATGATTACTAGCGTCTTTTTCCTAACATAACAAATTTGTATTAAAATTGTCTACTAACCATATTAACTGTTTACGAGTCTCTGAAACTCCATTCTAATAACAAATCATGTGATCATATATATATTGTGGGAAAAGTTAACTAATTGGCTATAAAACATAAAATAAAATATTATCATGAAAACTGAAGATAACATTTTAATAAAGAGAACACACACTGCGACACAACTCTTCATGAATTTTGGCGTTAGGTTTCTTTTGTTTATTCTTTGACCATTCTTTTAAAGGTCGTCCTTCTATGCCTCACATATAACGCCACATATCACATCACATATAATTCTTATGGATCAAGTGATATGTCAGTATCAGTCGTATTAAGCTGAAACCACTAGACATACGATTTTCTTAATAGCAAATTTCACAATTTATTGTTAATATGATATAGGTACAATAATTATCTATATTAGTGCATATAAATACTCACATGAGTAATAAAGATTTGGGAATTAACTTTTAACGGTTTTACAGAAAATATTGCTTCTAGATAACGCTAGTTGAACATGGATGAACATGAACGATATATTTACATTCGATAACAATTGATACATAACCTGAATTATAAATCTAGAACCGATTTGGGCTGTCCTCAGTACCTATATTGTGCATAACCTACTTGATTATTTTAATCTCAATGATAAAATCCCTATCATATATAAGAACGCTACCTCTTATTTTGTGTTTATTCTACATAAATCGTTGTCTATGAAACTCTAAAAAGATTTTTAATAAAAAGTATTTTTTAATATAACCTGTGAACAAAAGTTAAAATACGTTTGCGGGTAGCTTCTATCACAGTCTGTGCGGGTCAGAAGTGAATCTCATCTTTGATCTTTATTTTCTATAATATAACTTAAAATGTGTGATAGTTCGAATATTAACTGCACAAACATATTTGCTGATGTTGTTAATGAAGACATGTTTCAAACGCAATTTCAACGATTCATCTTCTGTGTCGTCATTTTAATTGTAACGATGGCGATTGCTATTCTCTTCTCCATATTGCTACGAATGTTAGAAAAAGGTAATTATTACATTTATTAAATTTCACCAAAATACCAATTATGTGATTAGCTTGACCGATACAGTACAAACCTAAATGTAATTTCCCGATAGCAGTCCGCAGGTATTTTCTTGCTACAATAGATACAATATAAAAGTTCATTGTACACCCGCCATTTAAAGGAAAAAAACTAACCCTCGCTCACTAAACTCGGATTGTGCGTAAATTGTTAAATATGTCTTAGGAAATTTGTTTTAAACAAAATTATTTATATGATGTTTTCTGATATTCACTTCTTAAAATCCGACTTGTTTCAAAAGAACGAAAGAGAAATTTTAGAGGTTAGTAATGTATATCGTTTTGAACTATTTAAAAATAAACTAAATAAAATAAAATAAATAGTTGCTAAGAATGTTTATTAAACGATATTTAATATGAAACTGTTTGGCACCTTAAAAATCGTTTATCGATTGACTGTTTACCATTAGCTACTATGAATAGTATTCAAATTAAAGAACTAACATAATTATTAAATACTTTGAATTTTGAAGAATATTATTTTTTCTTTGTATATTTTACAAATTTTAAAATATTTTTGTATCACTTATACGTAGAAGGTTTCCTTGGAATGCAGGCAGATATCCCCTGTAGACTGCGGCTGCGCGTGAGCAATTCGTAATAAATTTGGAAAGACCGTATCTTACCTGGCTAGTAGTGTCCGCAGATATTTGTTATATTCTAATTTTTTGTAGTATGTACAATAGATTAGAATATAACAGGTCATTGTACTCCGTATTGAGATAAATGCCTTTTTAGAATTGACTTAGGAAATTTAAGATAATGTCACTATACGATCGGAGATCTTTAGTAGGTGTTACGTTCTTATACAGATTGCTAAATGGCTGAATTAAGAACAGTAACAGAGTCGTCCCGTAGTATCCCTTGTGACACAATCACAATCGCAGCAGAATTTTTCAAATTTCGTCTGCATAAACCAAGCTAGCATGAACTATGCACCCCTCATACGAATTCCTCATGATTAAACGGATTAAACAGTACCTATTTATTATATTCGGAATTGGGCTGATAATGATAATGATTTTCGTGATATTTTTGCTGCATTTTCGATGCTAGATATAATTGTATTCGGGTAATCAATTTTAAAGAAAGCAGTATTGAGTAACTATTTCATACTAATTCCGCTGTTTATTATTATTTTATTTTTTGTTATAATTATGTTTAGCAAAATTATCATATATTCTAGAAAATATATATTGTAATATAATTTGGATGGATGATGTGGTAAACTTTAATAAATAAATATATATGTTTTGCTAGCAGAAGATACGAATCGTTATTGTAATTGTATATAGATTTCATGTTATCATTTTATACTATCATATTTCTAATTAATAATTATGATAATTCTATTCATGTTTCCTTAAATGATAACCAATTATTACTAATGGGTATTTTAATAAAAAGAGAATTAAAGTTAGTAGTAGTAAGTTTCGTCGGCATAGAATATGTTTGAATTATTTGAATGTTGTGTTATTCGTTGTGTAATACAAAAATTTCTTTGGTATTGTTTTTGTTTAATATCCTCAAAGCCAGGATTTATCTTATCTGAAGCGTGCACTAAAATTCACAGCATTATGTGAATCCTAATAACAAGTAAGACATTTATCAATATTAATCACAGATACTCAACAATTCTTGTGTTTATGACGTCTTTACTCCAAAATGATTCATAATACTAGATATCAATTATATTGAAATGTCAAAATATAAGCCACGAGCGATCCAATTAATTTAGTATGAAAAGAAAACATATATTCAATTAATAGGTGCTTAGATTATGGAGACTTTACATATGATGAAAACTGGGTTTATCAATTTGTGAATACGTCAGTAATTGTACTGTGAGCTCTAATAGCGAGTGAAAATAAATCCTGAAAACTACTGTCTTGGTATTTATTATTGTAAATTGGTATAATACCTGTTTCTTGTTTGTTGTTGCCAGAAATTTCAGTCCTTAAAACAGATCATAGAATTTCTGGTTTCCTTTTCAAATGCTGCAATCAAATTCTTATTATTTCTTTATTCTTTCCAGGACAAAAGACGCGAAATCCACAACAGAGACGAGCGTATATGGGCTCCCGATCCCAGACCACTGTTCCAGCAGCGGAGCCTACAATCTACGTCAGTCCAGCCAATCTACCTCCACCACCAAAATATGGTAAATATTATTTATTTTTACTAAACACATTTTTGGCTCAGTAAGTAAAATTTAAAAAATTGGCCGACATGAATGTCACGTTCGTCTAATTGTTGAGTTCTCTTGACGACTACGATTATTAAAAATCACTTCAATTGTCGACTTATATAAACTTATTACAATATGAAGTCTATATAATGCTTTAAAGTCGTGTGGTTTTTAATATAACCTTGTATGAGATATAGAAGACAGCGACGTCCGACGTTAAGTAAAAATCACAACTTGAAGCCCGCGTCGCTTCTGACTTGATAACTGCAATAGGGCATTAAATTATCCCTAACTTTACAGAGGCGATGGCACCACCGAGCTACGAAGAAGTAGTTGGTATTCACTACCCGGGCTACCAGCCTCCTGGCCAACCCATCAATCAACCCATCAATCAACCCATTACTGCAGCACTAGCAACACAAAGCAATACCAATACATCAGCTACGTCAAATATTCCTAACGTTGATACTAGGGTCGCAATTGACTCAAATAACCCTACGAATGTTTCACATACCGTCATTAACAGCACAACAACGATAACTACTGTTGATGAAACACGTCCAGTAGCCGCCTCCTTGTGATTATGGAAATATTTTTATATGGATAAGGTAAAATTCACCAAGATTATGTTATAATTTTGCAATGTTTTTTAACCTTGCGCAAATCTCTTTAGATTTGATTATTGTTAATTACTGCATTGACCCAAAAATTGTATCCTATTGTCAGATAATCTTGGTATTATTTTACCTAGAGGCTATGTAAACCTCACTTCGTGATATTTAAGAGGTTTACTGTATTATGTATTTGTTTAAATGTGGTATTGATTTTAATACAATACAATTGAAATTTCAATACCTACTACCTCTTATGTATGGCATTAATGATTCATTTTGATAGATGAACTTTTTAAAATGTAATTTATGAATGCCGTAGTGCATAAGTTTGGCTTTGAAGTTGCTGTCTTTTCGGGTTATACTCAGAGTCAAGACTTAGAGCTTACTTAGACTTAGGTACCCATGTCAAAAACGTAATGGCATTAATGTTTGACATTAAATGTTACCCTAGCAAGTATTTAAGTCAATGTTAACCATTTTGAGGCTTATACAATTATGGTATATAAATATTCACTACGTTTGAGAGAACAATAATAACTTTCAGTCTATGAGGACGCAAGACTGATTTTTATTAATTTCCCAAGTATTATTCGTATACCAATAAGGGACGACGTTTTGCAATATTTAAATATAGTAATTTAAGGTCTAGATGTATATTTTGTAAAATATCGATTATATATAAAATATATTAGAAATAAGGAAGCTGTGTTTTTTTATTTAATATTTATTACATAGACTGTGTGATATAGAATGTGTATCTCCAATTAATTGATAGCATCTTGACTTTCGACTTGAATTCCATGTCTGCAACATTAGCACCAAAGAACTATCAATTGACATTCACCAATGATATCATAGTTATTGGAACACGCACTTTATAGATTGCCAATTGGAGCTGATTATTGTATGATTTTTTTTCTGAATAGTCAAGCTGGCGTTAAAATAATGGTCCTCTCCGCGTCGCGAATCAACCAATTTCTTTTTTTATTTTATAAGCCATATATGTTATGATTAAGTCAGCATCAACCAAAATGTTTTTTTTTTAAATATAAAACCCTTGCACTATAATATGTAACCCCAAAACATATAAATTTATATTGTATTCTCATATCAATTTGGTACAAAACGAATTTAGTTTTTATCCAATATCAATATATAAAAACAAGAAATTTCCATATTTCCATACGCAATGGTCACCTCCACAGTACAATACATAATAATTTATCACCTTTCTTATTACTCAGTTAAAGGAAGGAAGTGTTTTTTGAGTCATTCCTATGGCAGTTCCGCGTAGTAAATGTGTAATTTATATGAAAACATTCGAGAAATGTCGTTCATACATTGATCACAATTAATGTTAATAGGTTTATACAAAGTTGTTTTAAAGGATTGCTTAAGAGCACTGACTCAAAGCTCACAGACCGGCTTTTATATGAAATTTTCGTTTATTAAATTAGGTTTTTTAAAAACCCATTTTTTAAATGGACTTTTAACTAATATCCATGATATTAAGTATCCCTTTTTCAAATTGTAGCTTACTTCAAAAAGAAAATTTTAAATATTTCACGCGATTTTTTTCCAGCGGTAGGGTTTTTTTTTGATAAAAATCATTATAACTAATTATATATTTTAAGCAAGGCATTTCTAATTTGACCCGATACAGCTTTATTTTTAACACCCAAGGTATAAGTTTATAATGAACCAAAACATCTTATGAAAAACGAGTATGTTAAAAATAAAAAGCAAGCAAGCTTTATCTTTTATATAACTCATTTACTTACTCTGCTGGCACATTGACCCAAAGGCAGTCTTGGCCTCCGGCTTTTTTATTGGCATCCAAGACAAGAGAACGTCACTATGCGTCGCCACTTGCCAGTCGGTCACATGCTAGCGTAAATCTCTCTCAACGGCGTACTCTGAATGCTGACTTTGTCGTCGAGGTTGTCTGTGAGGTATGGTACTTTTTATTCCATTTCCTGTGGTGCCGATCGATCGAAAATCCCAGCCTTGGTTAAAGGCGATAGGACAGGACAGGACAAGACTTAAATTTTAAATTATGAGTTTGATTCTTCCCAATTTCATTATAAATCGAATTCAGCACCGTAAAGTCTAGAGACGAATATGGAATTACATAGTACTTACTATTTTACACCGAACTTGACTGTAACTTGTAATCTAGCGCATAAAATGTGTAGCCATATAAAATTTAGATCGATTAATTAAAACATTTAAAAAATCTTTAATTACATGTATCTTATGTAAATAAGACATGTTAGTAATTTATATGTCATTGACAGTTCTATACATAGATAATTAGTAAAAAAAAAATTACGTATGCAATGTTTTTTTTTCTTTTTGCTATTTATTAGTCGACTTATTTGGCACATATCCCTTTGCTGGAACAGAGTGCATTGAACCTTTTTGGTAATGCCTTGGTATAAAATAATTATATTGCTTACGGCTTTGATACGGCTAATTACATACAGGGCTTAATACTGTTTAAAGGTGTTCTCCACGTTAGTCCCAGTTTAAAAGTTGCCCCGTCCCACAATCAAATTATCTTAAGAGCTTTCTCAGTATCTAGCGAAACATAAGTTATACATTTAAAAGCCGTGCTGCTGCATTGTAATTGCATTACAAATCTTACAAATAATACTTAATCTGTTATAAATTAAATCAAATCAAAAAATCATTTATTCATATAGGTAACATAATGTACACTTATGATCGTCAAAATATACTTTAAATGATTTTAATTTCACAGTTACTGCTAGTTCTCAAATCAAGGGCGTAGAACGGAAGAAAAGAACTGGCAATAAACTCTCCGCCACTCTTTTAAACAAAAGTATACCCCAAAAGGTTTACGCCTGAGTGGCCGTATGGTTAATGTCAACAGTAAAATGAAAAATACCTACCAACGTAATATAAAAATCAAATGTGGTACAAAACTGATTACTAATTAAAATTTACGTACGCAATATTAAACACTATCAAACTGCAAATTTATCAAAAACTTACACCCAGTTCTGTAATTTATGTCAGCAAGTGTTAATTACACTTGACAGAGCATATTTTACAGTGTATTTTCTCTGTTTGTTTGTTAAGTATGCATGGTGTGATGGTTTCAGTTCCATACAGTTCTTGTATACAAAAACTTGGTGATTAAAAAGAGTGCTGGACTGATTCTTTTCGACCGCTCTACGTCCTTAATTTAGGAAGTGTAGGTTTATAAGTACTATAACTGGATAAAGTACAAATACGATTAAATAAATTTTAATTACAATATAACATGTGTAGTTTCTAGCGTCGATATTTTTTATTACGCTCAATATTCATCATCAAAGCAGAGTGTGACAATTGATTGTTTGAGCAACAATTTATATTCAATTCTTAAGAGTATATTTATGTATCTATTTGCGTTTGCGCATCAAAATGGAAAAACGTTAAAAAGTATTGATTATATTAACTATTATTATATTTCTATTGAAGTTAAAGCTTGATACAATGCGTTGTAGTTTTTTTAATCAGTTGTCAGTACCAACGTGATGATCATTATGTCTGACCGTGAAATTTGTGCTGAATTGTCTTACAAATTCGTCTCGCATCGACAACCATTTATTATAGTTAAAACCTGTTTTTTATCGGTTTTTACAACTAAATACTAACTTGGCGTGTCGCTTGAAAAATAGTCCAGAAAAATACAAGAAAATAAATTAAGAAAATCAAGATAACAGCGTTTCTAATATAGAATATGATAGAAATCAAAACTATTTATAAATTCATTTAATATTTATGTTGAATGCAAGTATTGCATCTGGCCAAGGATAACTTTAAACGCAATTTTCTTGAACAGTTTATTTAACACTAAATAATTCAATCACCACCCTAATATTATTTTATAAACATTCGGTATTTTTGTTTATTTCAGCAAATACTTATTATAAGCGCAACGATGGAGTAAATATTTTATGAAAAATAAAATAATCCGGATTTATGGTCATAGCCCCCGTGACTAAGTAGTAAACGCAAATCGCGTATAACAGGTACGTTTATAGCGAAATAAAGGTTTCTGAATAGTAGACAGATTTTGATTATCTTTAGGTCTAAAAATACAAATAAAATAAGTAAACATGTGTCTATTCGTTTTTCCAATAAACAGACATAAAACTGCATTGTCATTTGATTCATTTTCCCTTCTCAGTTACACTAGTCAGGAGTTGAAACAATTTTCTTCTAATCCATCTCAACATTTTTCATTAAAATCGAATAGTAATAAACGGATCAATACGATTATTAAAGGTCCGATAAAAATCACATTATTTAGGTTTATAAAAGATTCCAAATTTAAATACGATACAAATCTCTATGATTATAGCTAATCTACATTTAGTCTAGTCTATACTTCACGTGATATTAATCTTGCAAAATATTAAGCATCAGTTCTTTACCGGTGTATGCCTTGATCGCACGTTGATTTGGTGCCGATTAAACTTAGATATAGAACATTTGTTTCAACAGTGTAATCGATAATAAGGATTTATTTGTAAAATAAAGGTGAGTTCAGATTAAAAGCAGTTGTTTCTTAGGACTGGATGTAACTTTCGTAATATTTAGAGCTATATAGTAGTGGTATATGGGTGATGCTGTAACGCGAATTTCACGTTTAAAATACTATAATAATAGTTTTTAATTAAAAAGAAAATACTTGTGATTGTGATAATTAAACGCGTTTTTATAAATTTTATTTTTGTTAAATATATGAAGAATATTCTTGTATATTCTTATCCCTTCAGTTTTGAATGGTAGTAAGTAGTAAATCAGTGGTATTTGTATGTAATTTACTCACATGACACTACGAATAAATAATATGCCTGTTTACCCAACCACAAACCATAGAGTGGTGGAGCCACTGAGTTATTAATTAATAATAAGAGATAGTGTAACGATATCAATATACTGCAATTGGGACAATTATTTTCCGTATACAAAGAATAACAATATTAATATAACGTAATTTTTCTGCTCAACACTAAATATAAGCCAACAAATAATATAAATAGTGTCTGAAATAGTGATTAATTAATAAAATAAATTACGGAACTGAATAGATTCAGACGGAGTTTTATCACTGAATGTATAGAAAAATAAAATTGCCAACTGTTACCACGTTTTACGTTAATATTTGAAAATTTTACGAAAACTTAATTCGCCTATAATACAAAATAATATACAGCTAATATTTGCGGAACATGAAAAGATTTGTGTTTACTGTTTACTCAGTCTCAATGCATAATCACATGCATTATGAAATGCACGTAATAACTTGTAACCTGACTGACCAGAGTAGTTCTAATAGTAAAGACTAGTGAAAGTGTCCAAGTCTTCCGTGAAAGACTGCATGCTCTACATACCAACAAATATATCTATATTCTAGAATATTCGCTGTACCCGGCATTTACTTTAAATAGCTAACAAGAATTAAATATTGCCGACATGCCATTTTCATTAGTGCATATTAAAATAAGTTAAATATTTAATCGGATGTTATATATCCAATGGCATAAAAATCGTATTTCATTACATTTGCTTGATCAGTTACATATATATATATACTATTTAATTAATATAGGACAACCTATCTCTCATCCTACGTTTCAACTTACTGTACGTGTGTATGCTACTGAACTCCTCTTAAACGGCTGGACCAATTTGAATGAATTTTTCTGTACGCGTCTGGGTAGCGTCCTGGATTGTTTAGATTCACAAATCAAGACGGCGCTGCTTGTTATCTAGGTTATATAACCATACACAAAAAGAAACAGCTGGTATATATATATAAATCCTCTGTGTATGTGTTCGTATTTAAACTCCTAAACGGATGGACAGATTTTCATGTAATTTTTTGTGTGTTCAAGTGTGGTTGAGAATAATTTAATTTTGTATGTAATACGTGTGTACATGTATGTCTAAAGGTTTTTTCTTTAGAAAGGTAATATATTCATTACTTCATGTCACTTTGGAAATACATAAATGGGAAAAAATTATTGGTCTTTTTTATAAAGGCTAAGGTGTAGATACTTTTAATTAGCTAGTAATTATAAGTTGAATTTCTTTTTTATTATTTATTATAAAAATTTTAATTAGTTAGTAAAGAAAACAATTTAACATTCTTAACATTTCTTTAAAACTTTTTAAATTTTAATTGTATATTAGTTTTCACTAAAAACGGCAAGATATATTTCATCCTGTTACAAATTTATCCTTTTACGAAGTTTTAGCTTTAAATTCATCTCCAGTAACGTACATAAAAAGGTTATAATTTAATTTTACTGCTCGGTATATTGACCTTCAATGGATGGCCTCTATATTTTCCTATTATTGATTCAATGCTATAAACAATTTCTTGTCATTGCGCTGAATTAGTCAAACATAAATTGCCACGAATGACAAACATTTAGTTATAATTATTAGTGTAACATATTTTTGTAGAAATCATATTTTATTAATGTTTAGAATCACAAATTTTTAGCCTAGTATGTATTATACAATGTCCTTTCAAGTTGGAGGTTTCATTAGTTGATGTCTAAGGGGTTCTATGTGTATGCATCCCAGCCTCATAAACCTCTTTGTTGACAATATTGGCTGTTGAAGCTAGGTTCTCGATTAATAAAGCAGATTTTCTGATCGTATAAATTAATATTTAAAAACGATAGATACGTAAATAAAATCATTGATAACGTAGATGATAAACGATAAAATTTATTCTCGTACGGTGATTTAACAATAATAAATTGTTATTAAATAAAATGATCTTAAATCGCTAACCTTCATGAATTTCAGATCTGCCTTTAATATGAAATAGAATTTGTTCTAAAAATTTCTCATACTTTCGGTGAAATGTATGCGCAAAATATTATTATAAAGAAAATTTAACCTACTTTGTTAAAACCAAGCTGACAGAACATAAAGATATGAAGTAAAAAATATTAAAAATTGAAATCATAACTGAGGATCGCAATGTGTCAATTAATTAATTGAGGTTTACTGATATTTGTATTATCTTTTGAAATGAATTTGTAGACTTAAGTATTTTAACAATTTTTTTTTAATTTTAACTTAATTTTAATTTTACCAAACCAGTGGTTTTATATCAACAGGGCAGTTGTGATATGTATGTTTATTAAAAATAAATATTTGTAGTCTTATATAAGTTATATAAGCTAGTATAGTATAGTTAGTTTAAAACGAGCATATACATATGTAGACCGATGCATGGAAAACTTACGTAGAAAGTTAAAAATTCTCGTACTTCATGGAGCTGCGAAGAAAACGGCGCCGCGTCACGGTGTCTTTATAGGTGCGGCGGAAATTGTGGGCTCATACACACCAAAAGATCAACCCTTAGAATGTGAATTTAAACGTTCCAACGCACATCACAGAAAAATATAAGCACTGGGAAGTCTGACGCATAATATTATCAGTAAGAAATTCATGACTAAAAAGTTATTAGATAAATTATTTATCAATATCATCTCGTCACAATGTCTTGGCAAATGTCACGCTTTGTCGGTCAAATAACTGTTCTGAACGCTATTGTTATCATCGGTCGTTACTAACATTAAATGAAAAGGTGAATGGATTGAAAGACGTTTAAGTTAACTTTAGGTCCATCAAATTAAAAAATAAATATTAAAAACCCTATACTTAAGCTTTTGTTTTATACGCCTAAATAGTAAACATTTAACCGTCAGAACTATCTGAATATTATTTTTTTCAACTTAAAGAGTTAATTTGAAGAAGGTACATTTCTTGTGTATATTATATTTTTTGCTTTCCAAAAGAGAAATTATGTAGTTTAATTATATTATTTATAACGTAAAATTTGCATTTGTTGAAACACATTATACTTAATTCTCCTATTGGTGTTTTAATGTTTCTATAGAATTATAAATTTTTGTACTATGCATTACAGTTATATTTTTAACATATACTAATATTTTCTATGCGTTAGTTATACCGCCGACCATGAACACTCACATTACCAGGTGACAATGTCGGCCTATTAAGAATTGGTGCCTTCTTATCTTCGAGGACTCTAAGCCGAATTGATTCGGAAATACCAAGTAGTGGCAAATTTTATACAGCGTAGAAAAGTACCTTGAAAAGGCTCCGTCGGGAACCACAAACATCGTTTAAATGGTTTTGTAGAAAATCGTATGAAAATACTCGGCTTGGTAGAAGTAAGAAAGATGCAACAAGCACTGTTCAAATCACAATGATCTCGTGATTTCGGTGATTGATACAGACTCCATTTTATGGACACGCTTTTACAGACAGAAGATCTTACTGCTTAAATTTTCTTATCAGCCTTTGTAGATGTTTTATTTCCCGGTTAGGTTTTATAGATTTTGTAATAATCAATACGAAATTGGGCATACTATATAATTACCTGAAATCCCCATAAATGAAAAATGATGATGATCTTATAATCCCCATAAGAGTAAAACAGAACTAAAATTGAAAATAAATCGTCAACCAAAACAGTATTCGTTAACTTTGCAGATAATATTACCTTGTTACCATTAATCTTATGTGAACTAGAATTACATTTAATACACATAAGTACTTATCTATGCAATTAACTATGTGCATTTAAGTCTAGAAAATAGCTCATATGAAAGCACGGCTTATGTCTTTGGTAATAAGATCGAGTGATGTTAAGTTATAAAATATAATTGCCTGTTACATATTTTATACAAGACATTTTCTTGGTATAATTGGACATGTGACATGTCACATGGCGATTACTTTGCAAAGTTATTTAAGACATTATGTTTAAGGTCAAATATCTTGAAATAGTTTCTATTTAGACTGCTGGCATCCAGGCCTGCATGCACCTTCGAAACACGCGTGGTATCTTCCTCCTAGCAAGCCTCTGAGATTAGATAGCCCAAGCAATAGACAATTTTTAATTTACTGAAAATTATTAAGAGGTATTTTTTTTCTTATAAACTTTGTTTACATAATATTATTAAGTTCTATGTATGTGGTACGGACACGGCCGTGGGTTTCATTCTATTAATTAATACAATAATGTAATATTGTTACTTGCTAATTTTAATTCATTTAAACTACGATTCTTTATTGATGTTAGATTTGATATGGATGTCATCAGAGACTCGATTGATTTAAGCATTGTTTGTTTTAGGGTAGGTATATATGATTCGTGATTTTTAATATGTTGTGTTGTGTTGAACTAGTTATCTGAATCATGGATATTGTTCTAGCCGTTCTTTATCACCAGGAGCATAAAGCTCGTACTTCAAATACGGCAGCACGTTATTTGTGAATCCATTTCCAACATAGTTCGTGTTAGAAATGTAACATCATAATTGTTGTACTATATTATGTACCTATATATTTGTAATAATTTTTATTACAGTCAGCCACTGACGAAGTATTTACGAGTTGGTTAATATGGAAATGATTCGCTAGTTTTCACATTGATTTATTTGTTTCAAAACGATTTCCTTTTTGGTATGTCAAAGGCCATCGACCATTTCGATATCACGGCCGATACTTTACGCAACGCCCTTGAAGGTGCAACATAAAGCTTGTCGTACACTGAAAATTTTACCTAAAATATTTAGTGTTACACTACACGTGCTTACACGGTTCAATGCTTACAAGTTTTCTTGAAAAAATATTGTATACAATAAACTTCTTTGTTACAACAAATACATCATTCATTATCACTAAAACTTTGAAAATTATAATAATTCAGTTAAGCCACCCACAAAGTAGAATTTCTTTTTCCTTGTCATTAACACACAAAGTCTTCTTGTATATAATAACTAAATAATAAGGAAAATACATATGGTTAGTAACAAAACATTTGCAAAAACGTCACGGTACCTTATCGGCTGATAGTGTCAGAGATCCATCATCTTCACCAAGAATGATTTTCATAAATATTTACACAAGTTGTCAAGATTTGAGACGTAGATGAGACATGCTACTATATCGTGAAATATTTGAAAGATAATTCCGTAATACGAAACGAAAAGAGTTCACGATATTATAGTTGTTTGGCTTAGTGTCATTATTATTTAAGGAGAAGGCAACGGGAAACCTCTGCTCAATATTTTTCCCAAGTAATCATTCTTATTTAACAGTTAAAAACATTTATTGAATTGTCTACTCGAACAATCAGATGACAGCGGACAACGACCACACGGTATGACACTCGAACGTATGATTTAAATAAAATATAATATCTATCAAGTCTATGGTAGATAAAAGCGACTGAATTATACTACAGCCTTGTGATTGGTCGATTACTCGCCTCTGGCCAATGAAAGAGCCGGGGCGAGTTTGTAAGTAAAGATTGTGACCAGTTATAGGTAAGAAAAACTACAATTATTATAATAATTTTAGCATAAATGTTTTTCTTTTTTATTTATTTTCGAGTTAAGTAAATCTTAACTATTGTATAATATTTAAAAGAAAAATATATAGAAAATATTTAAATTCTATGTTTACATAGAACAAATTATTATAACATAGGATTATTGTTTAACATTTATTTATTTTTGAGACATCAAGTAAATAATCAGCCTTATTTTTCGCATGCTACCTTCTCCATGACTGAGTCGAATTTATTGTCAATTTACACTTGTTATTTTAATGGAGACACTTATTTTTATTCATTTATACCATATTATCATATTTCTTTGGTATACAATATAAAGAAGCTACTAAAATAAAGGTTTATTTTTAGACTTAGTTGTTAATACAATAATTAACATAATGAATATATGTATATTCAAGTAGGATAGGGAAATATAAAATAGGCTGCATATAAATTTTGTAATAAATAAATTAGGTCCGTAGATGGAGCTATGTAAAATTTGTATAAAATCCATGACCTGTTCGTTGCATGCACACTCAGAAATCCTATGCGCAAGGAATTTCAATTTATCGGTTAAACCAAGGTATATATATTAAATACTTCGTTTCTTTCTGTTGATTTCAGAGAAACTGCTTTCCTAGTAACTATATTTAAATCATATTTCAAAGTTTTTAAATAAAATAAATGTTTATTAAATATTAGCAATTATATTGAGTAGAAACATTGTTTCTTTTTTTAATTACATTTTTGTTAGTTTTGCAGTTCCTACACTTTACCTTTAGTATTTCTTTTTATTTTTCCGTATTAGGGTAGTACGGAAGAGATCGCTCGTTCGCGATAAGATTGCCCGGTGCGTCCATAATAATTATATTAAATAAATAATATTTGTCCTTTAATCACAAATAACGATTTTGACAGAACGCACTATCGTTATAAAGTCGGTTCTGTCAACAGACGAAGATCTGAAGTACGTAATATGTTTAATAATCATTATAATGTAAAATGAATTCTATTTTTGTGAAATCATAAGTTTGACAAATATAATTAAATTGGTTACCAAAATATTATACGTCACCGAAAAACACGCCCGAGTCAGGCGTCATTGGTACTCGAAATTAATTTGTATATTGTCGCGTAGTGTAAGTTATAAGCATATGTTATTAAACTTCATTTATATCTTTATTCCTAGTTTTTAAAATTAACATATACGTCAATTCCTTCTGAACGCGTAGCACAGTGTAATTAAAAATTTCAACGACTAATGAAATGAATGTGCATATTTAATAGCTTCAAAAAAGAGCGCGTGAATAATTAGAAAGTTGTAACGCATAACTGTGAAAGATATAAATTATAGCCATATATAATATTGCCAAAGGGCATTGGCAATATTATATATGGAAAAAATTAATTGTTTGTTTTATATAAATAAATCATACTATATATATATACCAATGCATAATATTACTAAGGCAAAGGGCATATTATGATTTTAATAAAATTAATTGGATATTACAAAATGTTTTGATTATTATAGTATTATCTTGCCAGATATATAGTATGATTCATTTATAAACCAATTCGCACTAATTCATTAGCATAAATGCAACATCATAATATTTTTATATTAACTAAAATGTCATTAGTAAATTAGAAAATATTGCCACAAGGATTAAAATAATTATTTTTACTATTTAGATAATTATAATTATTAAAAGACCAGTAAATACTTTTCTTAATACAATTTACGGGATTTTCCTTTCTTGAATCTACCTGCATCATCTTTGACTACTTCTCTCTATAGCTTTGTTCAAAATCCAGGTATAGTTTATTATTTCCTTATTATCCTGTAATAGTATGATGATTAGTATTATACTAGGGAATGCAAGGAGGAACTTAATAAATAGGAAAAGATACATTTAAATCGTGACTAACATTAGCGATTCAAATTACCCGCTATCGCCTGTTATATACAATGCACTCCAATGAATCACCTGCTCAAGTCACGTCAACACAGTTTCACTATAGACTCGATGGAATACACTCATCGCTTATCCGTTTAATTACGATATAAAAACTACTCGTTCGAAAAATTTGAATTTGAGATTAGTGAAAGTGCTGTGTTTTTTAAATGTCTTGTAATGTGATGGAAATATAATAAGTGATAAATTTAATTTATGGTAAGTTTTTTAAGTTAAACTTTTTACGTTAGTTAAGGAAGAAATAAATTTATTTGTTATTTTAATGTTTGCCGTTAAATTTAGAACGGTTAGACACTAATTATAATAAATTAACGTTGTATTACTTTTAGTCTTTTCAGCTTTAACTATAAAGTAAAACCACTTATTATTTAAAGCCGAAAAAGGGTTAAAATTTAGGATTGGATTGTTGTTATATGATTTTTTTGTTCTAAACACATATATAAACGTAGATAATACAATGCAAATCCACTAAATGTTAAGTAAAAAAATACATACAACCAAACCATAGATTAATATCAAAAAAACATATCCGTCAGGTCAAAACATAAAAAAAGCAAATATCTGACGGTAATTGGTGATGACTGTTGATCACGAGGTTTAAACCAGTTTGTTTTTAATCTATATTCACGGTCACACACCTGAACCTATAGTTTTTGGCAAATTACTTTTAAAACCTGTAAATTTATATTTCGTGTTTTTTTGTACTGCCGACAGTCAGGGCTTTTTTATAATACTTTCTAGCCAATTCCCAAACGGAGGTATTAAATAATTTACCTATATACAACTTTAGTATCATTGGAAACCAGTTTAAAAGACATAGGTAGCTTAATATATATTTATATTAACAACTTTTTCTATAACATTTACAGCATATTCCAGGAAGTTTCTTCTTATCCTATTGTTAAAGATTTTAAGTTCGTCTCTTACTTTTATTCCCATAGTTTCTTCAGCGTTGTACTGGTATTAATACATTGGACAGGATATGTAAAACCTTTTATTCAGCTGTATTGCTACAGTAGTACTTTAACTCAGAGTTCAATTTCAAAGCCTTTATTACAACTAATACAAGAGAAAGTTAAAAAAATATATATGTATATAAAAAATCTTTAAGGCTTTTGCTTTTGCTCTTGTATAGCTTGCCTTTGTGGCACAAAGGCCTCCTCCAGCTGTTTCCAGTGCTTCCTATCCCTGGCAAGTCTTTGCCACAGAGGACCGGTAGCTTTATAAAGTCATCAGCCCACCGCGCACATGGTCTTCCTCTCCATCGCTTGGTATTGTAGCGAGGTGACTCTGAGTTACTGAACCTTTAAAGATTCGACAAGCATGCACAGTGGCCTGTCAACATCTGGGTTATCAATCCCGTTGGTCTCATATTTAATTATAGAAAAGGCTGTAACAACATTTGTGAGGAATAACTTACTGCTTCTTCTTTTAGTTTTTGAATCGCGGTACAAAGGAAACTTAAACTTAATGAAGGCAATGCTTAAATATGATAAGTGATTGTCTTTTTTAATGATCACTTCATATTAGTTTAACATAATGATTGAAATTGCTATTTTGATTCTATATAATGAACTTCAAAGAAACTAAAAAGTACAAGAAATGTAAACAAATTTAGAGCCTTCGATCGGTTAAATATGTAAGTAAGTAAAAAATATCTTGGAGAATGTTTAGCTTCTTGCTATTATTTAGATTTTTATACTGTCTACCAACAAAACCTACCATTATTATAAAGGCTTATAATTTTAATTTATTCCACGTTCGAGGCATTCTTCTTCAAGACGGTTCGTCATTTTGCGCATAATAAAAATTCTATGTAATTGTTTACTTGTGGTTATTCAAAGGTAAAATAGGGAAGGTTACTGCGTTATAACTCAACAATAATAAGTGTTTTATCACATTTTCCCTAGAATTATGGCTAATTATTTTTTAAACATTAATGTTTTATACGAAACGGCGAGCTCACATGCGGGTTTGGTATTATTTTTATATAATTATTATGTAGTAGTCATTTGTTTTATTTAAAATCTCTTCCTTCAATCTTTCCAAGTTTTAAGTGTTTGCAAATCTCAAGTACCAATGTGAAGTATTCTTATATGATAACGATCGTATTGTATGGTAATACATTATATTGTCCTACATCTAAGAGAACCAAGGTTGTTTTAGAGAAATCATTCATAGTTATGAACCATTATTCTATTTTACGACTTCGGTATCGCTTCAGTAAAATTATATTTTTATCTGAATTTTCATAACTGATAAAATTCTTTTGAAACAGATTGAATGATGATTTTAGCCACGTATAAAAGCAATATCAGTCTACTGGCTTGAGCGTGCGACTTTCAACGCTAGGGTCGTATGTTCCAATCCGACTGTACATGAAGGGACTATTTTCTATGTGGTTATTTAGCACGTGTACGGTTAAGAAAATCGTAAGGGACCCGGCATGTCAAACCCAAAATGTAGTCAGCGTGTATCAGGCACAGAATTCTGCTTGTAGGTAAGCCACAGAATAATAAAATCACGAAACACACCTGACAACTAGACTAGGGTAATAACACCCTTTTTTTACCTAAGCGCCAATAGAGAATTGTAACAAAGGGACCTAGTTCATAGTCACGTAGGTTTGCCACACAATTAAAATTTTAATAAAACCTATATTACCTTCTATGGCCGGCCAAACAAGTCTTACTCTTGCATCTTAATACGATCAAATTTTGTCAGCGTATCAGATGTTATTATAAATTCCCGGCACACCACGTAATACCATTGTATGTAAATATCAGCCTTTAAATTGACCTACATCTAATTCGTTTCCTGATCTTAACAACGCCTATGGAACATGCCGTTTTTCGTATTTGAAAGGTAAATGGAAAATATTTGCACATGAAAAGTTCGTTTTTTTTCAATATTTTTGCCAGTAACTGGATCTAGAAGGTTAGGCACAGAACGCGGTTAAGGCCGTATCCGGAAGCTAATTTAAAAACTTTTTAAGCTAATATTATTTTCACAAATATCCGATGTTACAATGTGTCAAAAATTAATGTTTTTGTGACTTAAATAATGTTTTATCGAATTATAATATACATAATAAGTTTTGAAATATTCTAGATGTTAAGTAAAATGTAACTCGTAGCTAAGATGATACAAAGTATAGAACATAAAATCAAGGATGTTTTAAAAATAATATTATTTTGTCACGAATATTCTCGTTAACAATAAAACGGTGAGAGAACAATTGTCAATTGTTACATTCATACATATTTCACTTCATACTTGCCATGAGTCAAACGCTGATTTATGGTCAAACGTTATATGACCATACAATAATACAACCTGGATCGGTTGAAAACGGAAATCATGCAGAAGTTTTTATTCCTGACAAAAAACGGGTTTCTGGTTAGTGTTGGAAGGTGCTGTCCACATATCTATGATGTCTATGATGTCTATGATGTACTACGTTTGAATTTGGAATTATGTTTTCTTTACTTTCGATGTGCGTTTGTGTCATTTATAGATTAATTATATATTTTCTCTTATACTATAGCCACTAGTCCTATCAGTTAGATCGTACGATATCACTAGTTACATATAAATAAAGAAAATATTATAGGAACAGTAATAGCACATTTTGACTACGATTTAGAAATATGTACACCAGTTCAAGAATATTATGTTGTAGTAATAATTGTAAGTAACGAAAGTAAAAACTTTTTTCTTTATTCCAGATTAAGAAAAAAACAAATATATGTACGAACTGTAAAAGTATAATGTGAAGATGTAAAGATGCTGTTTACATTGTGCAAGTCTTGTCAATAGTAAGTGTATTTATTTTAATTAAACTTATCTAATACGAGTAGTTAATCTAACTTTTAATTCTCTTATTTCGTTCTGACCGTAACATATCTAATAATTTAGAATTGCCTGTATAATAATTATTTTTATGCATCTGTTTTACTCCAAGTACTCCACGTAGCGCATCTCTCTTATCTTAATTATTAACAAGAAAAATTTTCAAGAGGATATGATGTTCTTATAATGTCGCGTCTCCGTCTGAACATCAACTTGAAAACTAACGGACGCATTTTAAATATAATTAAAGATATGTGTTTTACCAGTTATTCCAGCTGATTGTAAACTTTACTCGTTAATCGTAATACAGTGACTATTTGTAAAATAATTTATTTTAAATGGTCTTGGTAATTAGACAACAACAAGTATATCCTGGTGAACAATTAGATTTTTATGTGTGTGTGCAATCAACGAACTTTCTCGAACTTAAATTTGATAGCCTGAGTGCGAATTAGATGTCTGACCATCTATTTGCCATCTTCATAAAATAATTACAGAAACAACTTAATCTCATTTGACAGTGATGAAATTGCAAAACCGTTTTTTTAGTTCACTAATTTTCTAGAACTTTCTAGAGTTCGTAAAAAAGGAAGGAAAGAAAATAAATGGCAACTACGTGAAGTTGCCTAGATTAGATTTGCTAAAGTTAATACTTCAAGGTGAATCTGAAACTGATAAGCGCCATCTGTCAAGATTAACTTGGCAGTTCATTACCCTTGTACAATAAAATTAATGCATAAATAAATGTATCTATAAATATTTACTCTCGTAGCAATTCAGTGGGTTAAACCCAATATTGTGTTTCTTTCATTTATCTATTTAATATAATTTCCTGTAAAATAGTATTACTCCTTTAATAAACATGAAAAGGGATTTTAACCGATTCATTGATTTATTGGTTCGCCTATATCTGTATATCGTCCAGGTAACCTAACCAACTCCTAAAGTTCCAAAAAAAATAGTTTTCTTATGGAATTAAACTCTAAACCAACGAACTCTAAACACTAAATGAAATATTGATGTGTCTAGACTCTAGAGAGACTAGATAATCTCTTATAAAACAGGACGTACTTTAAGAATAAACCTAATTATATCCTTTCTTTTCAGCTGCTTGGAGACACTATATTGGAAATGTTGCGAAGAAAGATTTTGCTTTGATAAAAAAATAGCTACATATACGTAAGTATAAATACCATAATATAATAAATATTGTTCCTTTAGTCATAGTATATGCAGTACTTACAAAGTTAATTTATTTATAACGTTAAGCAATAATCCTTTGTTTCTTAATTCTTGTTCCAAATAAGTAACTACGATATTTCAACCATTCATGCTGTGACGTTGTGTGGCAATTGATTGTTATATATGTAATAGACAAATAGACGACCAAGGCCTATATTGTAACGATAGCGTCATGATTATATAGCACTTCCTATATAAATAAGATAGTATTACGAGTAAATAAGTATCTAATCAAAAGTGCATGCCGGTAAAACCTAGATAAATATGTGTTATTGATAACAGCGATGTATACGTAATATAGAGGTCGTATGTGTATACTAATAATAACTATTTCCGTTTCAACTTGTAAACGCTTTTTATAGAAATTGAAGACCTCCCTCATAATATTCTAGTTTTTGGCCACGAGAATAAGCGATTTATATATAAAATAATGTACAACATATATACCAATTCTCATATATTTTGCAATAATTATATTAATAATATCTACATAAAAGGTCTCAGCCATGATTTCCTTCTAGCGATAATCTCTTAGGCAACAAATATTTTTTGTTTTATTTATTGCACAAAATCTTAAAAAGAGGCAAAACAGGCAAGAATTTGTATTTGGCTTTTTTGTATAGTTTTTGCAACCCTAGATTTGGTTAACGAATTTATCTTGTTATTTTACCTGGAGGCAGGCTTACGGAAACCGTAAATATTGCCGTAAATATCGAGCACAGTGTGGATCCCACAACACTTATTTTAACACATATAAACATTTCAGACTAGAAGACAACACTCTCTACACCAATGGCTATTCTAATATGGGTGCAAGTTTAGATAGTGTTGTTACCCAACAACCGATTAACAACAATCATTTACCCCATACTGCTATTATTGGAAGAGAAATCAAGGAATTACCCTTGCACGCTGATAAGTTGTACGAGGTACGTGATTCTATGATCATTAATATTAGAAGTTTTTGTATTCAATTTTGAATGCGTAATCTTTTTTTTCTTTTTAACGTGATCGGTATCAGGTCAAAACTACTTATGCCAGCGCTTGTACTGGTCCAAGATGTAATATGGTTTTTTGAAACACTAATCTATTTAAGTTTTGTTATAATTCATTTCATATTTTCCAGGTCTTTTCAAAATCTTTAATATTTAGAGATGAACAAGAGCTGAAAACAGGTAGCACCAATACATTAGATGAAATGGAAACTAAATCTGAACCAGACTACTTATCTGATAAACCAAATCGAACGAAAGTGTATTTCGAAGATGAAGTTGATTCACCCGTTACAGATTTTGAAATAATGTTTAAAGATGAGCTATTGGCATCATATGATATGTTTAAAATAGAAGAGGAAGAAGAAGACACGAAAAGTCAAGACACCGAAGAAGGATTAACTATGATAGCCATTAAAAAGCAGGATGTAATCAAACCAAGCACGTTAACCTTGAAAGACGAGGTAAAAATCAAAAACCAGCATCCGGTTTATGAGTACGACCCAGTTTCAGTTATTACCCTTCCATCAACCCTTGTGTTACCCAGAATAGAAAGTGTTAAAGGAATTCTTAGAACGAACAGTGCAAAAACTTTAGATAGAATTGATAGTTCCAGCAAACTTAGACCAATGTTAAACAGAGTGGAAAGTCTTAAAAGTATTGATCCAAATAAAATTAATAAGGTTTTATCAAGGGTGCCACATAGGAGTGCATCATTTTTGAATATCCCAGCTTACCTCACACCAGAGAAACCACCCCTTGTTAAAAGCAAATCGACAGTCGGAGTGCCCTCCCTTACTGAGAGTGAACTAAAATTAAGTTCTTTGCCAGACACTCCTATAATTAAAAGTAATAATTTACCAAGATTCTTTGCGGATACACCACCTACTATGCCAGAGTTTAAGGGAGAAAATAGTTTACAAAGCATTAAACAAAAAACCGCCCTCATGTTTAAGGAAAATGATTACAGTATGCCTAGGTATTATGGTACGGTTAAATCTGCAGAATTGTCTGAAAGCAAATCAATGCCTGATTTACGAATTCCTAATGCCACTGATAAATCAAGTAAGCGGCTAGTTAAGTTAAGAAGTAGGTTGAAGCCTTTGGTTATAAGAAAAAGCTCTGAAGAAAGACTGTAGTTTATTTAAAAAATAAGTATTCGCGAAGAACCAACAGATACTAGGAATTCAAGTACCTTAATTTTTGACAGTATTACTCTTTCACACGATATTTTGTAATTAGTATTTCATTTGAATATTTAATAGTGACGTATATTTAATTTGTTGACGTTAGTTACATTTAATAATTGACATGGTATTAGTAAGTTGATGAAAAATGAATGCAGTTTCATTAAAATGTTTCTATGACAAAACTAAATTATTCGATGCATTATCGAATTTGACCCCTTTAATGACTCTAGACTTTAATATAATATGTATTAAAATATTCGCGGGCTTGTATTGTGATAAAAAATTCATTAACTTGTTATATTATTACTATGTACGTGAAAATTTTCGTATGTTTATTTGGCCAAAAGTGTTGTTTTATACAAGTTCTCAAAAACAGTATTGATGAATTACTTTAAGAACGTAGGTCCCATTTAGGTAATAGGTTATCCCTTTACATATTGTGTGCTAACGTACTGTTTGATTTTGGTAAACTTTAATTAAGCCTTTCTTATTTTGCCTAAAATGCAGTTGCCTAAATTGTAATTTTTGTGAATGACCAATCTTTCCGTTAATTATTATTAGACAAATATATAATTGTTCCAATAATTTAGTGAGCGGCCATTATACTTAATTTTATTTCTCTAGTCACGTGTCATAATCATAACGTATTAATAAGATATATTAATCTTTTGTGGTAAGTAAATTATTTGAAAAATTAAATATCTCTAATTACGTGATTGAATCACAATTGATCTGTTACAAAGTGATGTCAATAAAGGATTTTTTCATCGAAATGTATTTTTTTTTTGTTCCAAATATATTATTTTATTTAGACCCCTTCCTTGAGCTTAAATAGGACAAGATTTCGTCGACCCCAGTCCAAAACTCCACTCACAGAGATACACCATACATAATTTTTGGCAGGAACTCTTCAAAAGAAAGGCTGATTAAAATTTAAATTGGATTTCACGTTCGGGTTAAAAAAAATGAATCAGTGGCGCTACAACCTTATGATCATGAAACAGATTTCTGAATCTGATTCATGTTTCTAAATCTAAAAGACAAGTAGGACTGATTAGCCGCCAGTGCCTGACACACGTCGTCGACTTTTTGGGTCTAAGACATGTCGGTTTCCTCACGGTGTTTTCCTTTACCGTTCGAGCAAATGTAAAATGCGCACGTAGAAAGAAACCCCATTGGTGCACAGCCGGGGATCGAACCTACGACCTCAGGTATGAGAGTCGCATGCTGCAGCCACTAGGCCAACACTCCTCAGGGTTAAGAATCCCTGTTAATAACGGAAATAAAAAAGGTTTTGAAAAAGCGCACAATATATTATGATCTATTTCATACATTTTATTTAGTACAATAATAATTGGTAATCCATCGCAACTTTATTTTACAATCACTAGAAAAATTGAAGACCTACTAATACTAATAAGATCTTAATATTTATACGTTATTTTACCGATACTGCCTACCTATCTGACCCGAAGAATGCGGGGCTTTATATTTATTATTTACCACTAGCGATAGAAGTAACGCCAGGTCAGATATTGAAGGCATTTTATACCTTACAAAGCATGTCCTAACTTAATTTTAAAGGGGCAATAACACATATTATAGTGGTAAAAATAATAGTTTATAATTTTTGTATAAATTCTCTTCTATACCACGACTTTTAATTCAATTCCACATTTGACATTAGCTACTGTCATTTTGTAAAATAATGATACCACATATAAAAGTATAGTGATGTACAGTCTTTTAATAAGTACGCTGTAGATCAAATGGCAGCACAACATGGGATCACGGTTTTAAGACTGCTACATTACCATTGCGAGCTGAACCCTATCGAATTGATATGGGCGCAGGTGAAAGGGCATGTAGCTCAAAATAATAAAACCTTCAAATTGACAGACGTGCGAATTAATTTGAGGAAGGCATTCAAAATGATCTAAGAATGATCTAAATGCGTATCCCATGTTGTCAAAGAAGAGGAAAAAATGAGTAGGTAGTAGATATGTTAATTGACAATATCACAGACACATTAATAATAAATGTTACAGAAAGTGACAGTTTTAGCCATAGCGATGACGGCGACGATTGATAAAATTATACGTCTATTTGTTTTATTTCTCACGTCTCATGTCTCATTCTTCATGATTACTAATAATACACAATTATTTAAGAAAACTCTCAAATCCTTAATAAAATTAACCAGAGGAATCGATCCGGAAATATTCCGTTTCCGTCAATAATTTCGCAACGTCACTATTTCTTACTCGTCATAACGTTGCAACACTGAAATTGTCAAATCTGGAATCGAATTAAAAGTTTAAGTATAGTTTACAGAATTTATTGGTCGAATATCTAAAATCGGTGTCAGAAACAAACTGTTTAGTAATACAACGAAGTAGGGATGAAACACGATCTCATATTACTGTTCAATTAATGTATTTCGACTTGACAGACGATGAAAGAACGAACAAACCTCAATTGTACAGAATTCGCCGTACAAAATGAAATAAATTGCATGGAATCAAAAACCGACCTCTATAAGATTGTTTCATTGTTTCCTAATACTGGAGATTTGATATAGCATTTCTTGCTTTGTATTCAATTATATCTATATCAGAAAATAATTTGACGGTCATACTATAGTACTTTACAGTGGCACATACTTTTCTTGGCAGATGGCAGAAATTAATACCGTCATCATTTTGAAATGTCAGAACTGACATTGTTTATTTTCTGTCATTACTTGGTGCGTACAATAAATAGTTACTTACTACCAACATCTAAAATGTATTTATTTTTATTCTTTGCATTATTAAATAAAATAACACAGTTTAAATTATCAAACGGTTCTGATTGCTAAGTATCTAATAAATAAAATAAAAATAAATAAATATCTTAGAAGATATTATATGATTTGTACAGGTACTTATCAAATCCGTTCTTCCTAAATTTGTGTTACGTTTATTTAAGTCTAGAACTGTATTTTCTAGAAAACAACGTGTACTAGACACATTATTTTATTAAGAAATTTCAATAAAGTATTAAAATACGCTGCATGACTTCAAATTAATCCCTATAGAATGGTAATTTTTTATGTACTGGCAATACTATACTCAATCCATGACAGCATGCCAATGGACTTTGTATCCGGCTAATAAATAAATAAAAATAAAAAATAAAAAAAAAACCATGACAGCGACGCTCTTGCTGGCCAAGAAAATAACAGTATATGTGGCACTGTAGGTAAGTTGAAAACATTAATTATAATTAAACAAGATTTGAGGCTAGTTTGTTTACGAATAAGGGAATAAGTCGTCGAAATGACTCCGTAGCAACTTAAAGCAACGCCATCTATATGTGGAAACTATCACCCCTCACTATTTACTAATACCTAAACTAATTTTGGCGATAAAATTAAGCAATATTTTATTTAGAATTAGATTTTTACAATTTACAATGATTTAGAATACTACGCATTTGGCATTGAATTTTCAATGTCAATATTTTATTATTTAGAACTGAATTTGATTCTTAGTATATGGTAGATAATTTTTCACTATATTGCCCATTGCTTATAATTTAAGTAATATGCTAAATCGAAATGATTACTATCCGATATTATGAATCCACTAAGAATTGAGACTAGATTGTTAGCATTAGTCTAAAACTTTAAAACAAATTCCATTCCATTGGCAAGTTAATATTAAAAATATATGCCGTGCAAATTATATTTTATTTATGAATGAAAATTATTTGTACCTAAAGTTGCCTAAAGTATTCAAATAAACTAAAGGTGGTTATTTCAAAAACCTTTTACTGACCCTGTCCCATTTAGACCTAAAATACTCTCGATAGATGACACAAATGAATATGAATTCCAGATCGTGTTAGTTCTAATAACAAAAAGTTATACAGTTTTTTGGGGTTTTAACCAACTTAACCGCTAATTTTCTTTAGAAATCAACGAACAGATAATCTTTATAAATATAATTATATTGCACGTGTGTCACTGAACTGCTCTTAAACAGCCGAATTGAATGAAGTTTTTGTATGCGTTTGCACAAATCAGCCCGACAGATGGCGCTGCAGCCGGTATCTACGTTATGTATCTATACAGCAAATAAAGAGCTCGTATACATAGAAATCTTCTGTGCATGTGTTCGTAATTAAACATCTAAGAAACTGGACAGATTTTATGACATGTGTGTGTGTTCAAGTGGAGTCGAGAATGGTTTACATTATTCGATTTTTGTACGCGTGCAAACGCGTGCGTGCCTGTACACACGTCACACAACGTATGTTGAATCCGCTAGAATATATAATCAGAAATGTGTTTAAAATGTTTCACAACTGTGACGTGCTGAACTAATACAAAATCATCAAATACGAACGTACGCGAATTTTTGAAATAACCATTTTAAATCTTAGCACAAATAATTTACATCCTATTAATAAAGGGTTTTATCGGCCCATGTATTTAAACGGTTAATATGAAACTACATTTATTTTTTACATACTTATACAATTTAATATACGAAATACTGAATTATAGAATTATTATATTTGGGTTGTTAATTATGGAGGAGACAATTTTTGTGTAAAGTATAGCTAAACGACAAATTAGGGCAAAAAATACCTACTGGTAATTACCAATTTTGCTGCAAAATTTACATCAACCTGATTTCTTATTTACAAGACCATGACTGCAATGTTGATGTGCCCATTTTTTGGACTTTGCCCTTTTATAAACTTGCATAAACAAATACACAAATTTGAGTTTTAGTTCAAGTATAAGGTAACGTAATTAATGGAGATATTTACAACCCGGTTAAATTTGAAAGGTATTTAAAACATTTTAAACACAAAAATTTTTAATGAATTTCTCTAGATCTACAGAGGAGGATCAAATATAATATAAAGATAGTTTTAGTGTAAAAGCTCTAAATGACTTTAATTACGCTTCCCAGTTTTATACTAGACTTCAGAACAGTTCAAATATAATCATCGTTTGCGTTTATTTTACACTATATAGTGACATCTAAACTATTTGCTTTTGTGACATTACTCCGACATAAAACACAATTATAAAAGTTCTCAGGTACAGAGACAGAAGCCCAACAATAAAACAATTGCCAAAGAAACAAATGACTGCATTAAAACGCACTGAAACATTACGCAATATCGAATGCAATGCTAAATCGTTTTATCAAACCGCACTAAGCACTGATTGTTCACTTAATTTTGAATCTCTTCACTTTGATGGGAACCTTGTTGGAGCACAGTTTGAGCGCCGTGGCGGCAGTTGTGGCGTCTGCTGACGTCATATCCTTGCCGTCCACAGATGCTAGGAAGTCACCGCGCTGTAGACGCCCGTCAACTTCCGCTGGTGAACCGGCAAGCTAGAAAGAAATTAAATTAACTTGTTTTAAAAAATTGTTACCACAGACTTATTAAGTAGTTTGTACTTAAACCATATGAAAACTAAAATTTAACCTCTTTATGACTCTTGTATGACGTAAGTATGTTATTGCATTATCTTCTTTCATAATCAATAATAATATTAAGATTTAAATAATTATTATAATATATATTTAAACAAGTAAATATTATCCTTTTAACTAGCTTATCCCTTTGGTTTTTTTGATGTATTTCTTAAATTTTTCTCGCGTTTCGTTTCCCTAGCTTTTACTTGAAACTGGCATAAAGTTATAACTATTGCAATATAAACAAAAAAAAAAGTATGTTATATTTGTTCTTATTTTGAAGTTAAATAAGTTGAGCGTTAAATAATTTTACAAGCTGCCTTGATTTGATTTTTTATTTTCACTAAATATATATATTACATTGAAAACTATAATTTTATTATTTTATTATTTTTTATAGCGACTGTGATGAGCATGACTGTACTGAATTTTGGTCCCAGAAATAAAGTGTTTCAATTGTGATTTTTATTCACAAATTCCGCATTCAACAGTAAATATATTCTTCGTTGTTAGATATATATATTATGATTGAAAAAAAGTTATTATAAATGCGTCATCTCTATTCAGTTTGTGTAACTAAATTAAAATTCTCATAAGTTTCTCAGTATGAAAAAATATATTTTTGATAAATAAATAGTAAACTCACCAGTTCGCCTAAGTAGACCCCCGTTCCCTGGACAGGTTGTATACACGCCAGCCCTAGAGCTTTGCCCCCCTTTTTAGTCAATTCCACATCAATCTCATCGTACACTATGGGCTCTGGCCGGTACACGTTCATTTTTAACTGGAATATATAAATATAAATATATACATAAAACACTCTCTAAGGCAGTGACTCCCAACGTGGCGCTCTTGCCCCACAGAATCAAAATGAGCTGGATATAACAAAACATGCAGACATGAGACTGAAGCTAACCGAAGCACAACACAATTTAAAATGTCTGTGCAAGGATCTAAATCAATATAGAAAAATCTTTATTAAAATTATTTGGAATTTCAGTTATTCATGTTTTGAAATTTTGCTTATGTTTTAACGGTTTCTTAGTAATTTCTTCCGAAAACCGATCATTTAAATTCCTTAAGTCAATCAATTGTGTAATATATGTATATATTATCTATGTTACATAGGGAGGCATAAGATTTTTATGTAGGTTAGGGGCTGTACAATGATCACGTGATGTTTTTATTACATTTTTTAACCCCTCCCTCCCCACGGTGAAACGTGATTAAATGTGATTAAAATGTATCTCTTACCATATTACGTAACTCAAATACGTGAGCTACATTTTTATATCTTACATATAATATTATACCTACTCAAGAATTATCAATTTCCAACAATATTATATACGTAGAAATCAAACTGGATAACTCATTTTTTTAAAGTCGGTTATTTATTGAACATCAGCATACCTTGGGGGCCTTCTGTTTAATAGAAAGGCAAATCCTCTCGTGTGTCATCTCTTTGGTGATGGTGATCCCATTGCAGTCCTTGATCTGGTCTCCGGGTCGCAATCTCCCGTCTTTAGCGATGCACCCGTTCTTATAAATGTCTAGTACTACAGCCGCTGCCCCCTGTCGATGCAAAAAGAAATAATTTGTTTACAATGTATGCCACAAATGTAAAAATAACACGGTTCAATCGCTTAAAACCATTGACAGGAATAAAGAATTGCGAAGAAGTGATAACCCTAATGATAGCACACGTAACATAATAATGAAGCCACTTTAAGGTCCTGGCTCTGAAAGTTCGTAGGTCCAGTGGACGTAAAATCTAAATATGAATTATGACAACTTATTTAATTATAATTATTATAAAATTTAAGTTATATAACAAACGAAGGGTGTCTTTTCATATCGTCTTCATTTGTTTATTTCAATGATGTAATAATAATTTTTATAAATTTACTATTTACGTGCATTATGCACGATTATTAAGTTATGCATTTATTAATTTTATCTTTTATATTTAAATTGTAAAAATTATTTTTTTAAGTTGGTCAGCTCGTTTTTGAGTTTATTTGTTTGAAACATACAAAATAACATCTAAAAAACTGAAAACTTCTTTGGAAAAAAATAACTAAAATGCAGTAGTGATTTACGATAAATATTAGAATTAATCAAAAAGATTATATATAAGAATAATATTTATTTATTTACACTTTTATTTTTATTTATTTATTTACGCGTTTAATTGTACTGTTACGAAATACGTGTTCTAAATATAAAAATACAACAATATACAACTTGAACATAGTTATCGATTTCCATGCCACCTAGACCTAACTTTACGATGTGGAATTTAGGTGTTGTTGTGCGCATCGTAAAAATTCACTCTCATCATTTTTCTCCATCGCGCCAAAAGAAGTATAACTTCTTCTTAATAGTTTAGATAAAAACTTACGTTAATTAAAGTGTCGCTGCCTCCAAGTAGCAATATGCCTAACACTTCGTTGTTAGAGTTGATTTCTATCACAGTATCTTGATTGGCTCTCAGCTGAGCTGTTGCAGGGTCAGCGGGTGGCTCAGCTGAAAATGTATGGAGAAGTGGATTATTGTTGCTTCATAAATGTAATAATAACCTAACGAAATGGGTTGTAACTAGTTTTGATAAGTATGTATACATAATAGAATATTTATAATAATTTACAAATCTAAGTATATATTAATTAGCTTAAATAATTAATGCTTATAGAATTAGTTTATGTTGTTCGGTTAGTCTTAAAACGTTTGCCTTAGTATCAATAATTCTAAAATCTAAATAACAGTAATCATAAAAATATAAATTGTGATATAAAAATTTACGTTTGGCTGGAGAAGGTGCCGGCTTCGCAGCTTGACCGTCTTGGTTGGGCGTTTGACTCCCGCTGACACCTGGAAGAATTTTAATCCCAGATTTAGCTTAAATTGCATGAATACTTTCTGCTGGTACACTCAAATTATGATCCAAAAATGTATTCTTAATATAACATTAAATAAAACAGTTAATTATTTTTACGTATTAAATAACATTGGAAAGGAACAAAACAGTGTGAATACACTTTAATTTATATTTTCGAATAGATTTATTAAAAATAAATAATTACCGGAAGTTCCTGACTCATCGGGATCCTTCATATTGGGACTGCATACCGTCAGTATGACCACACCTTCTGTCTGCTTCAGCTTTGCAGCGGCCTAAAAACATTGTGGATTAAAATTAATTCACATTTAAAAAAAAAATACAGAGGCCCCTTACTCGTAAGAGCAGTTAAAGGAGTGTGATATATGTTATTGTAATTATTGTAATGTGATATGTGTGATTTAAATTAATTAATTTTAGTTAATGTTCAGTCAGATAAGGAAGAAAACTACAGACTATATATGCATGCTTTGTAATTTTTCTGTTATTTGCGTTGTAGATTTATAATTCTGACATTATAAAAAAATAAAATACGTTTATTTTGGAACATAGGATCATAACAGTATCACTTATTCCACGTCATTAAATTCGAGCCTGTTGGCATCCCTACTCATCGGCAAAGAAGACAGAAGGTGTTGGCCGAGAGAAAAAGCCGGTGTAAAAAACTCTCGGTACTCTTTTTAAAAAAAAAGCAAATCATCAAACAATTCTACAATATTTAAAACAAATTAATTAGAAGTAGCCTGCTCAACACTAGTCCCAGGCCCTTTTATCATTTGGGCAGTACTTAATTTTTAGACATTTACGGCTACACAAAAAGATCAATAATTTATTATTTATTTATTGATCTTTTTTAAGACTTATATCAGAATACAAAATATATACATTATAGCTATTGTTTTTGTTAATCTAAGATAACTGCTTCTGTGTGCCCACGGGCAAAGGCCTCCCCCAATTTTTTTAGTGTTAAAATTTAAATTTGAAAGGACACGACAATCTTCGAATGATCTGGCACTATTGGTATATAGTCTATATATAGTATAGTAAGTATATAGTCGATCTCATTTTTAAAGCGCCCGTCATGGGATGACCATGTCCATCTTCTGTTTTGTTTTTTCTTGTATAGTGAATTTAAGATGACTAAGTGTTGTTCGAAAGCTAAATCTTATTAATGAAAAGATCAATAATAATTTGAAATAAATAACAAAAATTGTTTTAAATTCGTATATAAAATTAACTAAAATCAGCATATATAACTTAAATATATATTATTCTAAAATTACTTACAGCATCATAACTGCAGGTGAGAAGAGACTCCCTGTTAACAGCGAGGATCATGTCACCTATATTCATACCGGCCTGAAAAATGTATTGTTATTTTAAAAATATACAAGTTCAGCTCTAAGACGAGCGCACCAATTCTTCAAAGGCCGGCAAGACACTTGCGAGCCTTCTGACAATGTGAGGGTCCATGGGCGGCGGAATCATTAACATAAGGTGAGCATTCGGCCCGTTTGTCTCCTATTACTTAAAAAAAAATAGATTTTGCGTGTGTTGTAAGAACACAGGTCGGTCGAATGTTTAATAATAACTTTTGCGTACGCTAATTCTGAATGCGAACAAAAAATAATTTTAAATTTAAAACAAAAAATATATAACTATAGCGGTACAACCCTATATGTATTGGCCGTTATCGATTCTTTGATCATTAAATTATTTGGTGATAAGCATTCTATGCCTATCACACATCGTAGATATTTTTCGGCCTAATTTGGATTCCTCACGATGTTAGCTTGTCACCGTATGATTTATTTGCACATAGAAACGACGACGTCAGAGTTGAGAGAGGCCCGCTTAATACACAATGCTGCTGCTCTTATAAGAATAATTATATCTAACACAAAATTTATCAGATTAATAACAGTACGACATACGTTGCAGTTCAAAACAGCTAATTAAAATCTGGATAAACTTTCAGTTATATATTTTATTAAGAATATCATTCTTTATCAGTTGTAAGGTTTGAGAAATGTGGTGTTTTAGTAATTCATTTGTTTTACTCACTTGCTCTGCTGCGCTGCCCTCTTGCAGATCGGAAATGAATATACCGCGGCCTGCCTCTGTGTGTCTGCCTTCTATGATCATAATACCCAATCCCGATGGGCCCTGAAAATTTAAAACACTTTATTTACTTGAAGTATTATAAAAACCGTCGGCCAATCATAAAATTATCGATACATTTTCGTATTGTTTCGTTTGTTTATTTTTAAACGGGCATTTTTATATGTTGAGACATATATACATTACCTTCTTTATAGTGACGTCCCGAACTCCTTTGTAGTTTGCGAACCGGTCGTCCGGCTGAAAAAGTAAGTTTCAAATAAACAAAATGTTTATACAATTGATAACGAAAAAATAAATCAAGTTTAATTGCCCTCTTTAACTTAATGCGACTCTTAATTGTGACAGGACTGATTTGGTTTTTTTTGTTTCTAAATAAAAATCTTACGCCCAGGAGCTACCCTCGTTATATATAATAAATCTTGTCAAAGGCTTCTTTTCATAAAGGTTTCTGCAGTCATTAAATCGTCTCGTGCCCATGTTTATACAGCTTATCTGCAGCTAATATTTGAGATAATTTCTCACGAAGTATAGTATATATACATACTCTATACTCATACATAAAGCTGTGATTTAAATAAGGTTTGCGTCGAAAACATGAATCACGTGAGACATGTTTTTGAATAGTCTAAAACACTACTTTAGCGTGGAACCTTAGTAAATCAGATGTAGGATCTTCTAAATCTAGAAGATCCTATATCAGATTTATGCGTATTTTCAAAGAGGAAATATTTTTTCCAGGAATAGAACAGGTTGCCTACTAAAACAACCTCCAATTTACACAAAGCAAAGTATAATAAATATATATGTAAATGTCTAATAGATAATTTTACTATAAATATTTATAAATTAGTTAATAAATAAACAACGGAAGTATCTTACTCATGACTATAAAAATAAATAATTTTACGACTTAATAATTATCTTTTAAAGTCAAGAAATAATTTATAACCGGAATTGAAAAAACACGGTCTAATAAACTAAGTCCGGCTTTTTCTAACATAAATTAATTTTAATATTTTGATTTCAAAAAGAATCGTTTATTATTTATTACATAATATCTATTATTTTGGATGTTATTGGTTATGTGATGTATTAAAGAAATCTTTAGTATAAATACAAAATATCGGCGAAAGGATGTGTGCTGTTCTACGGCTAGCTTTATATGTATTTGCAAAACTTAGACAATTATTTCGTCAGGAAAAATACGAGGACTTTGCATAAAGAAGCAAGACGTCCCGCGATGAAATAGTTATGCATTTCTTGTAAATTAATTCAGTCGCAGTTAGAATAATGAAGCAATGTAATCTGCATAAAAGCATCGCAACTGATTAACATCTGACTTTGATGCTTTTGAAACAACTTGTGTTTTAAAACGATTTTTACAACTGTAATATTTATTTAAGTAAATTGTCTAAAGTTGTATTGAAATGTACATTACAATCGAGTTGGCTGTAAGGTTCGTAACAAATCCCCCCAGTAGCCGATAAAGTGCTGAATAAAGTCTGTGCCTAATAATTGTATGAGAAATCGGGTAATGTTTCGAAAAAAATAAAAAATCAAGTGGTATCATATTCAGATCGTAGAGCGGCAGGGAAATCTTTTTAATCGTTTTTTTTAAATATTAAAATACTTTAAATATATCGCTATATTAAACGCTATCGTTTAATACTTTGCTTAGCTGTGGTGGCCAGTTCATTATCAAGTTTCTCTATGAAAGTTAAATTGTTTAGTGCCAACGTTGTGAAAATAGAATAATTGATTCACATAATAGACTATGTAATATGTATGTATTAAACTAATATTGTTAATACCTATACCCAAGTGAGTTTAAAAAGTCATCAAACTTGGGTTTTGGTAAATCCATGATCATAGCTAAACTACTGAAGCCAACAAAACCCATGCTTTCCCGCGTAAGATACGTTGAAAAAACGTCTAACTAATTTAAATACCTACCTTCAAAATTTAATCTCTTATTACTTTATGAAACGTACAAAATTTTTACATTTCTAAACTACGTAGAATCTATTAATAGTTGTTAATACATTTATATTTAAACATTTTGTAAAATTAACAATCATATAACGTTAATAATGTTGATAACTTACCCTTTTCTTTTTTAAAGAAAATGTGCGTTTCCATATTGCCCTAAACAACGCGACTGGTTTATAATAATGTTCTGGATCCAAGCGTTCGTTCATTACAGTCATTTTACACTTCACTAAACATCACTCTACGTTTTCCACTTCACTTTAAATTGTTTATCCATTTGTCTATTTTTCATACATTAACTGACGTATCCAAATCACGATAACTGTTGTAATAGTGATAATTTAAATCAATATTTTAATAAGAGATGGTGATTTTTATAGGTTCCTAAGACGGGCCGTTAAACTAACAGATACAGAGACAGGCCACAAATAACTAACGAATATATTGTCCTTAAGCTCTCTTGTAAAATACTTTTTATACTACTTTTAAAATACTTGTTACGTCAAAAATACGAAAGGGCAAGGACAAAAGCGGCAAAAAATAATTTGACTAATTTAGGTTTATAGAACGTTGCTGAAGAAGGCCGCATTTATAAACACACATTACACGTTTACACAGTCAATAGCTCTATAGCTCAGATCTCTAGTTAGCTAGCCTTAATTAGTAAGTTAGTACAGTTATATAATCAAAGTTCACTAATTCTTGAAATAATGAAGAAATGATTTCAGGCGTTAGAAGATTCTATTTTTAAATTTTTTAACAACGAGAGTACCTATCCAAATTTGTCAGTATTCCAAATTTAAAATGATATTCTGATTAAAGTCGTCCACTGCAACGCATTATATGAGACTTTAAAAAGAGAACGCTCTATTGTACATACTTAAATATAAACAGTGCCTGTATGACGTATTACTAACGGTGGTAAAAGCCATTGATAAATCTGTTTACACAACTCGAGTTACTAAGTGCAATATAAAAGGTGCTCTGATAGCCCTACTTAAAGATAATTTTATGATTATATATATCCAAGTTTTTTAATTGTGGATCTTAAGCACATATTATGTTACTGAGAAAAGCATTAAATATTTGGAATTTTACAAAATAGTAGGAACTTAAACCATCCCAAAAAAGACATTGAGTAGAAATAAGGTTGTAATCGATAGATATACGAGTACATAGTAAATATATACAATTATTTATTTATAATAAAGGGGTAAGATTTGTTTTGTTGAATGTAAGCAACCAATTAAATCAACAACTACTGGTCCAATTTCCTGAATTTCTTTCACCATACGAATGCTAAAGTATCTCTGAGTAACATATATTTTATAATCAATAATAAGTATATGATAACGAGGCGTGTGAAGCCAGGGTTGATCACCTGTATTTTATAAAAGTTTTTTGACTGAATTAAAAGTAATGACCTCGTTATTGTAATATCAATTTAGTAAATTAATCAATCACTCAATGAGCTTAATGAGTTGCGGTTATAGTCTATAAGAACTTACATATTTTAAGTTACCTTTTAGTTAAAGTTTAATATTTTTTTTGCCTATATATTTGTTCCTTACTTTTATGTTTATTTTCTAAATCCTTTACTAAGCATATTTTTATTTACCGCCACAACGTGTCCTATCAGCAGTTTCTATTATGTAAAATTATTCATATTAAACAAAATATAAAAAAAAATTATAGTTTAATGTGTAACATCCTAATATTGTGAGTCGAATTTATGACGCTAGATTTATTATGGACCTAGCTTTTACCTAAAGGATTTAAAAAATGTTATGCATATGCATTTAAAACAAATAAAAAAATTATATTGAAGAACGAGAAAAAACGTCGCTAGATTTAGAATAACCTAAAATATAAGTAGGTATTAAAATAAGGGAAGCCTTAATTATAATTTTTTTACCACTAATTAAAATAAAATATTTTATTTATCTTACTATATTAAATTATGTTGCCTAATCTACCAGAGATTTAAAACATATATTCGTCAACAAGTCTTCAGATAAAGTTATATGAATTATTTAATTGAAAAAAAAAATGGGTTTAATAAATTTGAACAACATAAACAACTTTAAATTTATAATTAATGACCAATTATAACGTGTTTGCGAATTAAGATACTCTTCTATACGACCTTAAGAACTTGCTAATGAACGCTAAATTAAAGATACAATTATTTTCAATGAGTCATATAATATGATCGCATCTAACTTGGAATTAATTAAATTTCTTATTAAAACATTCAAAGACTGCGTGAAAAGTATTTCTTAATTTTATTACGAATTCTCGACATTTAGAATTAAATTTACCATTTGATACTAATTAGTACCTTAAAATTATGATTAATGTATAATTTGGACCTGAATTGGGTATGTGTTCTATAACCATCGTAAGACTCCGTAACATTACAATCCAAATTTAATAATAAATTTAAGGTAAGATTGAATCTGATAATACATGAATATTTATTATCGATTATCAGAAATTTTTGACAAATACAACTTTTCAATGTTCTTAAAATGTACATTTATATTTCGGTGGATTTATCGTATTATTATTTCCTTTTATAAATTATAAATATATATATATATATATTCCCACCCACTTGCATACTAGTTAAATCTAAATTTGTCAAATGCAACTGTGATACTAATTAACAGATAATATAATAATGATTTTATTTTAATGAATATGTTTTATATTTATCTGATGAATTAATAATTCAAACCATGAATAATTCAGGCTTCTTAATTCAATTTAGCTGAAGGCACCGCCGTGTCATTAATATAATGCATTTAATTTTATTTGAGAAAACCACGGCAATTTAATTATTTGCTAAGACTTATAACTTATCTACATAATTTACCGGTTTATGTATAGAAACATAAGTCAAGACAAACCTCAAACACTTTTACACACATAACGTGGGAAAAACTATGAAATGACCACGATACATTGTAATTGGAAAGAAAATACTCTTTTAAATTTTGTGTTAAGACAAACCAACTCAAATACCATTAGAACATTTTGTTAAATTCTTTGTCTCGTTTTTCTAATGTAACGGTAAGTCGAATAGTTGTCGTAGTAGAAAAGTAAAGATAGACCTTTTATTGGAACTCTAAGGAAGCGATTCGTGGCCATATTTCTAAAACTTAGACATCGTATAGATTCATGTAGACATTGTATGGATGCTTTTGGAGATTATCTATCATGGTCGTATAGGTATACCGGAATATATCATATTATAGATGGTTAGAATATATTTCACGTTGTATATAATTTAACTAGATAAGGAAATTCATTTAAAGAGTGGGTGTTTTTGTAGCCAGAACACAAATGTATTTTTGTAGTTTACAGGAAATAAATAAAAATATATTTGTAAAGCAATGACATACAAATTGTATTTCAGTTTTGGTTAAAAATATTATTTCCGGTATTTACCTTTTCATAATGAATCGCTACATTATGCTTTATAAATAAACAATATGTAATTGATTTTTTAATCCCCCAAGGATGGGGTTTCAATGTTATTTTTGGTCAAAATTCCAAACTATAGACAAGAATTGTTTTAATTAAATTTTTCAAGTTTTTAATGACGCTAATTATGATTTTTTATAACCTTTTTGGGCCAATGTTTATTGTATAACCCAATTGGTTTAAATATTAAAACACAAAATATTTTTGATCAGTGAACGTAGATTTAATATGTTTTTGGTAGAATGGCGCTACTACTGAATGCATCATTCTTAATTATACAAGATTCTTGAATTGGCAATCTTTATACCAACGAATATCAAATTACCGATGTTACATTACATCATGTTTTAAAGTGTCAACAAATCACTAATAATCACTTTATACACTATGCACTAAACGTATACACACATAGCAGAGCGTCTCATTACTAAGTACCTACTTATATATTTGTACGATTTGCTAAAAGTAAGATAACATAAAGATTTAACTTAATTTATTACATAAATCAATTTCAATAAACGTGCAATTGCCAACACTACACTGTTATAATAAAGTGTAAATTCGCTAAAACGCAAAATATCACATACAACGCTTTTCACACACGCGGTAAGATAAACACTAAAAGTGTGAGTGTCGTTGTAAATTAAGTTTTATCACATGCAAGTAAAGTTTAAATTAAATCCTTCTGTAGCGTAGGAAAATTGTATGGAAATCAGCAGCGTTTTAATAAATGTAACCGATAGAGAAGGAAGATAACGTTTAATATACAAAAGAGCGAGAGGTTGACAAGGTCAGCGTATTAGTATGAGATCCTATGGTATAAACAGATAATCTTAATTCAGCTACTGTCGAATAGGATAGATTAATTATAAGTAATTTCTTATTAATACAAATATGTTAACTAGAAAGTTAATAATATTAATGTATATATTGTAAATTAACTCTTTGTAATAGCTTAAATATATTGCATTTAATAATTTTAAGTAGATTTAACTTTTTTCTTGTAAATATTACGGCGTTAGTTGTGATTGTCCAAAACAGAAGCAAGCCGACGCAGATACATTTTGTTTTTTGTTTCAATATTCTTCGTGGTATTAGATTTTAATTAGCTACATTGGCTCAGGGACTATAAATATTACATACATAGAATATAAAGTTATAATAATACATTTAAATATTTTTAATTAATGTACAATAAAAATATATTATTTCATATGATTTGATTGATGTGTTTGATATTATTAAATCTTTTGTGGCCTACCAAAAATATAGAGCAAAAGTTAAGGCTTACGGTTTTGCTACTTCTGTCTTAATATAATTGATCTAAATAATTGGTATGATATCTGGGTAATGTGGAGCCCGAGTATAGACTATAACTAAAGATTTATCTATCGTTTTTGAAGTTTGTCAAAACGGATATCTGTTTTTTTTATTTTTTTTTATTGAATGGAATCTCGCTGTTGGCCTTTAGGGCCTTCGGATATCTGAGCTGTCTGAGCCCGATGTCGTCGGCGTCTGGATGTGACGACCCCATCGTCCAATAGTGAAATAATCTCTGTTACAGGTTATTTCACCAGTGCAATCAGTTAACCCCTTCCTAATGGGAGTGCTATCCTGTTGCCTTCAAGCTTCAGCCAAATAGGCTGGCACGACCAGGACCACGTTATCTCAGAAAACCGGCGTGAAGTCTCGCGTTTAGTGCGGTGAAAAGGTTCCCGGAAGATAGTAGAGTATAATAGTAAAGTATAAGAACCTAATTTAACCCTAAGAAGGCACAAGTTTTCGCGTTATCGCTCAAACATCACCCTTGGTCGCTCATCACTTCGATAGCAGATTCCATAAAGCCTCACCTAGCACCGGAATACTGGGCGATGACGACGTGAAAGGCCAGATCTTTTACTGTGACAAACAGAGGAGGTCTCATTGTACCTATTAATAGCCCGGAACTCAAATATTTTACTAATACCAAGCTTATGGAGAGTTTTAAAAATTGCATTTGGCTCCATACCTACTTTGTGTAATGCAATCACAGCGATTCGGTTCTCTTCATCACCCCAGTCCATTTTAATATCGCAAAATATTATACAAGGTATTGGCGCCAAAATGAGAAAACTCCATAAGCAATCATATAAAAACAACAGATTCCAAATTCAAATGTAATATTTTGTTTTTTTTTAATTGTATCAGTATTTATGGCCAGACTAAGTATATACGAGCTAATTATTTGTATTATACTAATATTTGTCATATAGGTATTTTCTTTGACAAGAATATGATAAATGTGTGTTAAGTATTTGAGCAATTTGGTGACATTGCAGAAACCATATATTAATATCCTTGAAAAAGCTTTGCAAGATTTGTCAGGCGTTTTAGAAATGTTTATTATAGTTATGATATCAGAATTTAGTATAAAAAATGCATGATAGCACCATCTGTTATCCCGGATTGCAAGTAAAGGGTATAAGTAATATCCCATACTAGAACTAAAAGATGACATCAGTGTCCTAGGAATTATATAAAGTGTCTTCTCACAATAATCATATCGGTTTCAACTAAGATAAAAAACATACCTCTTCTTCGAGTGCTGTTGGGAACTGCGTAAGTGGCTTTACAGCTACATCTTCTAAAGCAGCTTTGCGTCTAAAAGAAATAATGTATTAATACACAATTATTTGTGCGTTTCGGAGTTAATTCAAAACTAATATATATTTTCTTGTGTATAGTTGAACATTGTACTTTAGACTTTTTGTTTTGGAAAACTTTAATAACGTGACCAGACGCCCCGTTTTGAACGGGACTGTCCCTTTTTCCAATTATGAGTCCCAGTGTCCCCAAAATGAACTGTGGGAAGAAAATTTGAGCAGCAGAATATAAAAAATTATGCCTACAGTTTAATTGTTATTTGAAATCGTCACAATCTAAAAAAAAAATATTCTTCTGATAAATATAACAAAACATTTGGGTACCTATATCTTGTGAGTTGTAACTTTCAATCCAACCAACTTTTTCTAAATAAATAAATTTAAGTGTTTTTTTTTCATTTACTATTGGTAATTATATTGATTGACCAAAATTAAACCAATGTGCCGTTTTGAGTCAACATTATAATAAATTAAATTATTAATAAATACATTTTAGTTTAATTATAGTCTTAAGTTAGGCTAGATCGAAATGTTCCATGATGTCTCACACTCACTTACACAATAAATAAAAAAACTTGACTAAAAAGTTCGCTAAATATGAAGATATATTTGGAAATTAGGTACAAAATCGTTAAGTTATTATAATTTAATTAAGGCTTTCACTCATAACCTATGGTGGAAATGTATAAATTATTCTATCGTATTAATTTAACTGTAAAACATTGTAATTTACATTGTTAGTAAAAACCACATCATAATGTACTCTGAATTTTGCGAACATTTTTATAATAAATCTAAAATGTGCTCACAATCTGAATTGTGAGGTAAGCCATTACTTTCTTCCAGTGCGAGGGATATCTTTTCAAACCAGAAATGCAATCTTTCAATGAGTACCGCTCAGGAGCTTTGTATTCAACGTTTGAATACCCTCTCATTACAAGATTATCGGATCTTATAGAATACTAGCGGAACCGACAGACGTTGTCCTGTCTACACGTCTTTAATTTGAAAATTTCAAACTTTTTTTAATAAGCTAAATTAACATTCTGGACCATTTTGATGAAAATTATTATTCAAATGTTATGACAATATCTAACGATCCAGCACATGGTCTACAATAACACAATGATAACAAAACTTTTTTTTTAATTTGATCGCAGCGCTAACTGTCGGGATAGACTAAAATTAAAATTCGAATATTATTTAAAATTTGACACTGCGATGGTAGCGCCGTCTGTCGCATCTAATGTAAAACATTCCAAAATCAACAACTACAAATAAAATTAAAAAATAATTAAAAAAACATTGTCCAGCGGACAAAATTGTGAATCTAAACCATTCCCAGATCCCCTTGAACACACACAAAAAATTTCGTCAAAATTGGTCCAGTCGTTTGAGAGGAGTTCAGTCACATACACACGCACAGAAGAAATATATATATTAAGATAGGCTAGATTGTGAGGAAATATTATAGTGACCCTAAACCAACTATTAGCTATTACAGATCTGCTAAATGGCTTAATTCGATCGTAGACATTAATAAAAAAATTGCGTTCTAAAGAAAAATCGATGTAGGTAAAACATCATAGGAACGCAGGCATAAAGGAGTCTGCTAGTCTTGTATGGTGTGACAGTAACATAACTTCTAGATAACTTAATCTATATTCCATTACACCCCCTCTTTCACCCTCTCCCCCAGGTAAATTTATGATAATGTTTATTTTTAGCGCACCACCAACAATTTTTCCATAGATTTAGTAGTTACTGGAATTTATGCCTGCCTTAGTTCATAGTTCATAATTGGATTTTATAAACCAATTTCTATATCCATAATAAAATGTTATATTAGAATTCAAGATTTGTGTTTTTCAACTGTTTTGTGTACTATAAAAATAATCTTAACGCAAATAATAATACATTTTCCAAGACGTGTGTTATAGTGAAGATATGTGTGATAATTACCTCAAGAGGATGAATTTGTAAACAGGTCCAAGGAGTCCCTTTATAATAGCAGAAGCGTTGAGGTGACATCTTCCGTGTAGAACTAGGCCGTTTACCTGGAGAAAAAATGTATTTAATTCTACTATAATTTTTAGTTTTCTCAATAAATAAAGCTATGGATTTAATTAATGGAGTAAAAAATAAAAGTCACTTTTAACCATTTTATAAAATTAGGCTAAGATGATAATATGTTTTTGGGGACTGGACTATATATTTATAACAAGATTCTCTTTGATATAAGAACATGAAATACTCTAAGCTTAAGTATTTGTTAAATTACATTATTTATTATCAGAACAAAGCACTGTCGATTCATAATATTAAGCTGATTGTTATCTATGGTTTGACTTTATGCTAGAAATACTAAGTAAATTTATCATAGACTGATAAAAGAAAACACTGTCAATGTTACATGTTATACATTTTCATCAATGAATAATGTTTCAATCAAATTGCTTCAACAAGAATAGTATCGGATTCCAAGCCAATTTTGGATAAGGTTCTTAACTTTACTCTGAGGGATATGTTGTAGGTTATTAGCGATTTTAAATTTATTTAAAGATTTGCTTGTATATTATTTATGATTCATTATATTGTTAGAATTAGTTTCTTTTTTATCACTCCTGACAACACTAAATAAGCCTAATATAACACTTGTCATTAAAGACGCCCGCGCTTGCTAATCTACCAATGGCGCCAAAAACAGATTTGTTAAGGACTTACCCAACTTTTATTCTATACTTAAATATAAATAAATCGAAAAATTAGTTGCTAAGCGAAAAACTCGTCGACGTCTGGACAAATTTATGTATTTTTTTTAATTATTCCTTAAACTCTGACGAGTAGGAAGGTATGGAGATAAAATTAAAGAATATGGAAAAGTAAAAATATTACGGCGAAACCAAGTTCATAGCTAGAATAGTATCTGTAGTAGGCAGCTAGTATTCAATAAAGTTCAATCAACATTAAGCGAGACTCCCTTGACGTTGTAGGCTACGAAACGCGTGGGTCGAATTTTATACGTACGAAAGTTTTACCTAATTTACTCATAAGGGTCGTTACTGAAGGACCTTATCATAATTAAACTGTTATCCGTACATACTGAGCAACGGTTAATGCTTTTTAATATAGTTTGTTTAGTAATTTATAAATAGAAGCAATAGTCGAAATTTACCTATTCCATCATCACCTCTATTAGTTTTATTCATTTAGAGTTTGATAGAGAAATTATTAAACAATGAACAAGCTTATTTACTTGTACCACACCTCCTATATTTGGCTTTGATCCAAACATCGTGGTTCGTGTGCATTTCTCGAGATCCGTGTTAATGTATGTGAATGCACGTAATTATTCAATTGTAAGTCTTCCTTTGAACAGTAAAACATTATTATATTAAGGATGGTAAATCGAAGTTCTGTAAGTGTTACGAATCGCTGTTTCGGAAATACGTAAGCCACAGTGTAGCGAGCGTTTACACATAACTCTGAAGTTTATGAAAATCAATAATACGATACTAGCAGTTACACTATGTTTTCTGTACTGTGGAAACAATTATTACGTGCAGACCTAATTATATAAATCTTGGACTAAAGAAAATTATTTTCGTACAAAAGATTATATAGATAATAATTTGAAAAGTCTAAAGGTTTTGTGGTACACTTTACAGACGAAGTAGCAGACTCATAAATTACATTAAGTTCTGACAACTACGGAACGTACTGAATCAACAAAAGACAGTAGACGAGTCTGAAAAATTTGGCCAATCATTCGGTCATTACTCCTGAGCCATTGACTCATTTGTCTTATTCGCGCGTTTATTTTCATTCAATTTGGATACATGCCAAATTATAGTCAAGGTCATTTTTTGTTCACACTGAAAAAAAAAATACCTTTACTTCCTAAAATCAATTTCGACCAGCTTTTTCCATTTTGCATCTCGTTACATACATGTTATTGCTATTTTGCTCATATAGGCACGCTGTAAAAAGCATATAATAATTTTGGCGCAACAATAAAACATGAATTAGCACTATTTCACAAAGCTTCATAAATGGTGATTAAATGATACGTATACACGCCAAAGAGGGCAAGTTCCCATTATTAATTTCAACTTACTCATTTACTCCATATGTTTAATACTAAGCAAATCAAATTCTCAAAGTTACTCATCATTCAAAAGTATTGTACGTTATTGAAGTTAGAATAAAAATAACATATTCCGAACAACAAAACATAAAAATGGCGGGAAACCCGGCAGTCGGCACATCATGGCGCTGTCATGCGCTTGCACTGTCACAGATAAGTAATAATTGGAATTGACTATGGAGATGGCGCGAATGAGAATCTTACATGCATGCCAATTATTAAAAATAATTTATAGAAAATATCTCTCTTTCAATTTTGCATGTATTTAAAAAGTTTAAGTTTTAATAACCGTTTTGTTTTTGTAACCTTAATATAAAATGAACATATAAAGTATGCCATTATGGTAATACCATATATTATTATCTTCGTTTGAAGTTTCTAATTCACTCGCAACTGCGAGAGTATGAGGGTAAATAAATTATGTTTTTGCACCCATAAATTGTATTGTCTTTGAATGAAGCGTGAACTTTAGGCGCCCAACTTTAAGATACGATGTAACAATGTGTGTGAATACTGTGCCTTTGAGATGCCCTAATTACATAGGCGTGATAAAAGTTAGACAATCAAAATGTCCTATATATTCGTACAAATCTGAAGTTATACATGTTATAACAGTATTGTCAGTTGCAGATTTAGTACTGTAACATCTTCTTTATTTGAATTCTTTATTTGAAATAATGAATTTTAAAAAAAATAATGTTTAAAGTTCTGTATCAAGGAATTCCAAAAGAGCTTGTGGTAATGAGAATGAGAAGTAACATTACCTTGTGGCATGGTAATGAGGTTTAGTCATAAATAGTATTTTTTTAATTTTTATCATAGTTTTGTTAACCCGAATTGAAGCTGATCTTCGATACAATGAACGTCTTTGAACTACTGTGTAACAACGTTTCTATTTCCGTACACGTGGCTGCGCGTGCCATAGCTATTTATATACTTGTACAATTGTTCAATGCCTTAATATTCTACTATCCACAGAGTGTATAACAAATATATGGCAGATTATAAAACGTCATATTTATTGTCTATGAAGAATTAATAATTTGTAGTAGTGCGTTTACGGAAAACTCACCTAATCAAACTGATATAATTAACGAAATTTAATTTTTCTTATTTTGATGAAATTTCGTGCCATTTTATGTATGTCAAAATTGTGCCATAGTGCACTTTTAACTGACCTTAGTTGTTAGACCGTTGAAGTTAGAGCAACTTTAACATTTCAATTTTTAAAGTAAAACATCCTTTAAGCCTTACTTGAAAAAAATACGATACCTCGATATTTGTTTATTGTAGCGAACCCTACTGGGCATACGAATCACTAAGATAAGGTCATATGACGCCTGAACATGGATCCTCTATTTATGTTCGAGAAACAGTGCCACATCCACAAAACCGTGTATGAAAAAATAGAATCGCGCGACATTTTGGACGCTTCATAATTTGTAATATTGTGTTGCCTATTAACTAGTTGACGACCAGTTCTCTTTTTTTTTTAAATTAGGAACTCAACTTTATAAATTTAAACATTTATATCGAGTGACCGTACAAACTCTATGAGATATTCGAAAATACATGTCGAATTTTTATGCGATTTTCATAGCTTATTTTCAGAATTAATGTACCGTAAAAATCCGTTCATATATTTGCTTCTGTGCGATGAATCAGACCATCGATAACAATAGAAAATGGGGTAAAGCAGAATAAAGGACTATGTGTAGCGAAGAAACTAGTAACTGTACGTTTGAAAATTAAGATGGATTATTAATGGATTGAATTACATAATACTTTGTGTATAAAGGCAAATTTTTACTATATTTTTTTAACTTACGCTGTGACTAAATCCGGAAATGTGGGGAAAAGTAAGCAGGCTTATACCCTAGTGGAGTCCAATTTAATATTAACAGTAGTAACATTACTAATACAAACTAAAACTTAAGTATGCTTAAAAATGACATGTTATAAATTTAATTAAAAGCTTTAATTATGATTATGTATTCCAAACCACCCGATCATAGTACAAAAAGACCTCTCGACGCATCTCCTGAGTTGCAATTTGGTGGTGTCTCAGTAATCATAAGCTACACTATGTCCTTTACCGTACGGTGCCTGTTCGTCTCAATTAGATTGTTTACACAAAGTCTACCTACAAACTCGCTATTCTTGATTTATTCCTACAATAACACATAACTTTGTATTTACCAAGCTACTAGCTATATCGTGAAATTAATGTATTATAGTTGGACAGGATCCTTTGACGAATTAATTTCTTTAATTTAGATATTTAGAATTATTGGAGAATATATTTTTGTTCAATATTAATAGCTGTGGATGCATTATTTTGAATATTTTGGAAGATACTTATTTTATATTAAACAAATTTTTTCAAAACGAATTGGCTTTCTGTTTAAATTATACTATATAAAAAATGTAGTAGAATTGATATTAACGATAAGTTTATTTTCTAGGTAAATACGTAATTTAAACTCATTTTTATTTAAATACTCAACTCCATACCTCCAAGATCTCGTCTCCAACTTTAACAGGTGGTGAAGATTTAGCAGCAGACCCAGCTGGGTGTATCCCGCAGATGAAGACCGCCATCTTACTTCTGTCCCTGTGGCCGGCAAGACTGAGACCCAGGCCGTGTTTGGCAGATTTCTCCAGTTTGCACACAACGATACTCTCGCCGAGCGGGCCATACTTCTTTTTGATTTTGTCTGTAATTAAGAATTTCCGTTAGTCATTTATCTTATAAAATATTATTTATTTCTCGTCAGCCAAAAAGACCGAGTTGAGTTTTAAACTTTATGAAAATCAAATTTTGAGCGTATGTTAAATGCCCACATATAAAAAAAGTCCATTGGTGCACAGCCGGGAATCGAACCTACGACTTCAGAGATGCTCGCTGAAGTCACTAGGCCAACACTGCACTGTTGCTTTAAACAAGACAGTTTATGAGGTCAAATAAAAAATAATATCAATTTCAAGACGAGATCAGTCCTCGGTTCCTGAACAAATTCTAATTATAAATAATAAGATGTATTATTTATATCAAACAAGTGTATTATCCTTATACAGCGAAAAATTATAGCAAGACAGTGATGAAATTATTTTAAAATCAAAGGAACACTGCCGCAGATAACAAACATTACAAATTTATTTTAGTTTACTATTCCCATTATTAATTATTTTTATTATTACTAAGAAGTGTGTTGATAAACTGTATCCGTGTGAGATTAGACGTAGAGATATTATCCTTGACATAAATGGTGTGTGGTGTCCAAAACGCGACACAATTTTTGGGATATTAACAATTAACAAAAGCAATAAAAAATTTGGAGTATTTTCTTTATAAGGTTATTGTTAATATTTCTGAGGCAGTTTATAGGCATTGTCAACGCGCACATTGCACGCGAAATTATTTTGTTTGAAGATTTTGGAGAAAGTTCGAGTACAAGACTGATTAACTTTATGTTTTAATCCGTGTACTTAGTTTTTGCGAATTTATGTGGTTCTTTGATTATCTTATATATATATATAATTGTTATTATTCTTACCTTATGTCTAAAATTATCTAAGTATATGACCAATCCCTAATTGAAAAATTAGTATTATTAAAAAAAACAATTCCTTGCCAATACGATCAAAAATAGAAACTACATTTGTTAATATATTGTATAGGTACTGCAAATCATATTACTACGAAATCGCTTGGTCAAGAAAATAGTCCATTATCTCCAATTTTCTTCAGAAAATGTAATTTTCTTGGTTGAGTACATTTTGTTCGGATAAACTAGTTGATACTTCGTAACCTTTATTTTCCCAAGTACATGTTATTTATTATTAGATCTTAATATGATCTCTGGGCTTAGCGTAGGATCTCAGAGCTTCATAAGACGATTCTATAATAATATGTTATTAATACATATACAATCAAGCACAGACATAAAAATACATAATAAGTTCATTTCCGTTATGTGTATTCATTTTAACAAACAACTCAATTAAAGTGAATACTAAAAAATTAAATAATCTATAAATATTGACGTCTTTAATAAGGATTACATTAAGTTTATGCTATTAATGTAATTAATATTAATACACGACCTCCGAGGGGTGAAGGCCTAATTCAAATTCTATCAATTGTTTTTTTTATCATCGCTACTATTTTCCAATCCTTAGCAAATAAATTTTTATACTTAAAATATTCTAATAATATATTCATATAAACGAGTGATTTGAATTTAAAATGCATTGTCATCATTAACATTATCTAAATATCTATATATTCTTGTACCAAATAGGCCATCGTTAGTATGGAAGAGTAGTGGTCATTTTTAAAAGCATGAGAGTGGAGTTTTGAATTTCAAAGCTATTTAACATATGAACAACATTTATCAGAATAATGCAGTAACGGCTAAAGTAGCATGACAGAATCAAATGACTACATATTCAAGAAATAGTTGAATCGGCAAAAAACACAATGTTTGACCACAATCTCTTGACCCGACCCTGTCATTGAAGATTGTCAATATTTGAAAACTTTGGAAGACGATATAACACGATCAAACTTTGATTTATTCTATAAAAGTCCTCATATAAGTTTATATGAAGAAAATCCGTCATTGGCACCCGCTACCTGACTTCATACTGTTGATATTTTTATTATAACAAGTGTTATATTAAATGTATGTTAGAAATATAGCACCATTGCACATGGTGGTGTCATTTTAGGCCTGGGCCTCAGATTTATATATCTATTTCATAATCATTTTTCAATGCAAAAGAAAGATTGATACTCGCCCTCGACTTGTTGCTTTCGAGCTAATGGTTAATTCGCACAAATACAGAAAGTTCATTGGCGCATAGCCGGTGATCGAACACACGATGTGCTCCGTGATCCGATGGACTTGATGGACGCACGAGTGGGCCGGTCTAAAGCCAAACTGCTCATCGGGAATGAGCCCCTTTTCTAGGGCATAATCTAGGAGGCGCTTTTTCACTACCTTCTCGTACAGCTTGCTCAGCGTGTTGAGAAGGCTGATAGGGCGGTAACTGGTGGCGAACACACGAAATAATAATCGCTTCGGTTAAACAAGATATGTTTAGTCATAGATGTAACAAGGGCATCACTAAGGGCTTCCAGGGAAACTTCCCTGTGGTGTGTGGTGATGAAGTCAATTGCACTATCTAATGTTTTTAATTTGTTAAATCGATTTTAATAACGTTTCAATAAATAAGCATAAAATAATTTAAAAAGCGAATTTATTAATGTCATAAAAAGGCTTATTCCAAAAGTGATTTCTAAATTTATAGATCAAATTTTTCGTTATAAAAGGGTAAGATTCGGTTAGGTTATTGGATAATGAGAATTAAGTTTCAAAACATCTATCATTTCCATAAGCGACATACCTATTGGACGCAAACTTAGATAAATCCTACGCTTTCAGCCAGGATATTTCTCAGTCAATTATCTCTTGCAATATCGTATGACCTATAAGCTTACATATTACACGTGCCATGTCTGGCCCATATAACTTAATTATATTAATACACACCACGAGGCGTAATAGCTAATCTGAGCATATTTCGTGGCAGTTAAAGCAATAAAGTGAAGGACAAGTCAGGACAAAACCTAAAGACCTCTTAAGTGTGTAATAAACTTCTATATTTAATTAATCACTTAGCACTTTATTCGTGGATTATTCAAATCTCTAAGTCTTAGAGTTAAGACCTCAATGTTACGATTTGGAGATGGAAAACGGTCCTTTTCGTAAGACGTAAATATTTTTTGTAGTCTAAACTGTCAAATTGCTAAACAAAATGTTCGCTATAAATTACTTACATAAAACTATATAAAAGACAAATAAGTGAGGTTTTTGGGTGCGTGTCAAGTACGTATGTTTAAAAAAAAGATAGTATTTCCTTTCAATATCTTATAACAAACATAATTCTTTGTTTTCGAGAACAACTCATGCTATAGTACGAAAATGTTCTTGAAAACAAAAAAGTTGGTGCGTAAAAGTGTCCAAACTCCACTTTATCATTGAGAATGGGAAATATAAAACCTTGGTGGTCTACAAAAAATATTTATTCAAAATAAGGCTGTGGTATTGTTTATTATTATTTTACAGATATTCGATTCTTAATTCAAATATTTGAATTAAGATTCGATTCTTCATTCCAAAAGTGGGTTTTTGACTTGAATCATGCAATCATCAATTTCATGATTCAAGTTTATACAAAATAAATTTTACTAGAGAGATTCTAATGCAAATAACGAAGCATTGTAATTACTTTGTAAGTTATATGTAATCTCATATTGTAATGGTCGAATTACAAAACGTATAGTGATGTAATTCGTAAAATAAAAAAGTTAATTCCACACATTTTGTGTTGTTAGTTTCCCTTACTGTGTGGAACCAGCAATTTGTCAATCATATTTTTTTGTTTAATATAAAATTTCGAGCATAGCTCATAGTTAGGAGTGGCCGCGCCCGAATTTCCGTTTAGTGCGTATACGTAATGCTACTATTGACCTTTTATTTATTAGGTTTAATTCTAGTCATTAATGTAAATAGTTCGATCGAGTACTGTCTGGAAGCGAATTAAATTAAAGGTTTATTAACGATAGATAGAAAGACTAGAGAAGAATTGGAGGTAATGTGTATATATTCGAATTGCACCACAACTTTTTAGGTCTTGGCCTCAGATTTCTGTATCAGCGAGGCAAATGGGTGATCAACCTCATGTGCCTGATACACAACGTCGACATTTTGGGCCTAAGACATGCTGGTTACCTCACGAAGTTTTGCTTCGCCGTACGAGCTAGTGTTAAAAGCGCACAAAGGCGGAAAGCCGATTGGTACACAGCTGGGAATCGAACCTACTCACTTGAGGATGAGAGTCGCAAGTTGAAACCACTAAGCCAAATTAGCTGAATTTGTTTATGTGCTCCGGCTTCAAAATAGGGATAATTTTGATATTTAACATGCTCTTTGAAAACAGCCATTTAATTTACGAAAATACCAGCAAAGGAGGGCTATTATCGAAGGTCGATTCACGATCACTCTTGACCCGATGCACTCTTGTGCTCTCATGAGATTTTTAATTATGGATTTTTTAATTCTAGGGTTTTGGTAGTTTTCATACATTTTAATTCATTAAGAAAATTACAGGTCCCAACAAAATAGTTCTTATGTTGCAGTAAGTAACTTACAATGCAGTAAGTTTAGATAAATCTAGAAAGTAGTTAGAGGCCCATGGATGTCATAACTGTTGCGAAACCTACCATCACTCGAATCGAATTTTTAACTTAATGTAGTAATAGGAGTTACGAAGGAGTAACTGTCTTGCCAGTTCCTCTGATTCTTTCTAAATTAGAGAGCAAAAAAAATTATAATCTAAAGTGTTTTTTTTTTCATATTCATGTACAAATGTGTTTTGTGTTTAACTTTATTACTCTGAAGGCATATAACTTAAGCAGTAACGACTTTTCTTCCGAATAAACTTTATGAAATGAAGTATATAGAAAGCAATGTATTTTTTGGCCAGGCGTTTAAATCAAGAATGTATTGTGCATTTGATACCATTAAGTGTATCTTCGGACAGGAATTACAACTGCCTTCAAATAAAATTCGCTTTTGTTTTACTTTCCTTTTCGAGAAATTCAGAATGTTTTACATAAGTAATACATAAACTTAAGGCTGGCTTTGACGTCAAGTTCAGAGAAATGCACTTTATGTTGAGTCCGCACTATGGTTATTACTTATTTATTTTCAGGTCTATGAAACCTGAAAATAAATAAGTGCATGTCGTTTGTATGTTGTATAGAAGCTTTTAAAAAGGTTAAGCTAACGAAATGTAGTTTTTACAATTTTTCAGGTTCAAAGTAAAGTGGTATACGTTTCGCAAGATACTGCCTGAAACTACTTTAGTGTCCTTCCCTACACTTTTCATTTGCTAAAACATATGTCTGTTCCGCAACTTCGTGTTTCTACCCTAAAATGTTGTGAGATCCATGTAATCCCTAATTAGTTAATTTATTCAATCCCTACTTAAGGGACTTTCTGCCTTAAGTTATTACTTAAGTAGCTAACCTAACAGCATCTTATAATGATCATATCAATATAAAAACTTTTGTTTTAAATAAATAGATTGACTTTGGCAATGTCACTAAATAATATAATTTACAAACTAACATTGTGTTTTCATTCGATGTATTCTAAATTTGAATAATTTGTGTTTTAGAGGTGCCTTACACTTTCGATGATTAGTCAGTCAGAGTCAGTGATTGAGTGAAAAACTTAAGAAAGCTTGACTAGTTATAATTATTAAGCTACTTAAAATTGTCATATACTGTGGTCATTCAAGGCTTTCTTGGTTACTTATGTTTATTATCGGGGTTAGAAAGTGGCCTGAACTGTTTCCAGAAAAGGATGGTAAGGATGAAGAAGCATGTAAGAGTTGAGAGTGTTTTTTAAAAGAACATTTTATAAGTAGACTAGCCTATCCGGAATAGTTTGTTTTGCCATGTGCTTCTAGAAAACATTTTTTTAGTTTAATAAAAATAACTAACTTCTGTAATAAAAATAGGGGTTCATGGTAGAGGGATGGAAATTAAGGGTTGTATTAAAAAAACATTTTTAATCCAAAAATAAAAATAAAAATTAGGGACGATCCTTAACATTTAGGGAGATTAAAAGATGATGTCCGATTCTCAGACATACCTAATACGCACACAAAATTTAATGAGAATCGGTGAAGCCGTTTCGGAGGAGTTTAACTACATACACCGCCACAGAAGATTTTTATATATTAGAAGTATTGGAGCAATTTTTTTTTAATGAGTTGGAAATGCACTAATGCAGGCCTGCATCAAGAAGGTCGAACTTGACGCGGGGACTGTGGGGCTGGATCTACACTCAAATCCCTCTGGTATTGAGAGGGGTAGCGAGATCTCACCCACTAAAAACACCTCAGCCCATCACACGCCCTGAAGATGGGCCCTCGGGGTTCGCTAGGCATTCTACGCAAGGGACCCGGGCTTATATCCGACATAGAGAGCTCATCGTGATGTGCGGTTCCGGGCCACTCGAGGTCGAGCCCCCAACCTTGAACTACCGGTCCTTCTACAGTCATCCAAAGACATCTCCCTCAGGCTCAGCTGCCTCCTTCTGCAGCATTACATGCTCACAGAAGGAGACCAGAAGTATTGGAGCAAATCGACCGATTACAGTGCTGGTTGGATACTAGTGAAACTGAAATTTACAGAACAGCCCTATATAATTCTTACAAAATATGCATACTGTTTAGAGCATATAACTACAAGTTCAGCTATTAATGATTAACCCAACAGCAACACTATCGGAACAATATAATATGTATATGACGTTAATAAACTACCGAAGTAGGTCACAGATAATTTCGCAGTGCGCGTATTCCCTAAGGTTAGCTTTATTGAATATCGTCCAAACGTAGCAATAACAATATTGGAATCGCGTAACGCATATTATAATAATTGAAACGTGCCAATTAATTATACACATTCAGACATATCACGATAATCCGTACGGTGAATCATTCGTCACTTATTAAAGTTATACTTCTTTTGGCGCGATGGAGAAAAATGATGAGAGTGAATTTTTACGATGCGCGCGCACACCATCTAAATTCGACATCGTAAAGTTAGGTCTAGGTGGCATGGAAATCGATAACCATGTTCAAGTTGTATATTATTCTAGTATTATTATATTTAGAATACGTGTTTCGTAACAGTACAATTAAACAGTGTGAATAAATAAATATTATTTTGGTATATATATGACGGCGATAGTATTTACTAATATTTTATTTATTTAAATAAAATTGTTTTGATTAATTTTAATATTTATCGTTAATCACTACTGTGTTTTAGTTAAGTCTTCCATACGCCAAAGAAGTATAACTTCTAACGCGTGTGATATCTCCACGTCACAATGTACTTTCATAGGTTAAAATAAACATTGTGGTAATAATGCATTATTATTCGATTATTCTTGTTAGTATGAACTTTATACTAATAATCGTGTAAATTAATCCACGTGAAGTGGATTCTGGCAATTTTTAAATTTATTTTTATGGAATTCTTCAGAACTAATGTACAATAGGAAGTGGTCAGCAATAAAGACATAAAGATTTTTTTACTTTTTTTATTAAGTAACAAATGTAAATGATGAGTGTGATCTCTTTCCAAAAATACATCTTGAATCTTTTTGCGCATGCTTTCGACAATGTTTTGATAACGTTTAGAGGAACAAGTTCCTACTCTTCTACCTCTGTGATGAATGACTCTTTTAAGCTTTCTGCTGTTTTGTTCAGACACACATAGCATGTCACATATCTCTTTAGAATATTTCAAATTATATATATATAATATGGAATATTCTAAAGAGATGTGTGACATGCTAAACGATGGATCCCAACATTCACCAGAACGGTGGAACGAGCATTGTTGCCCATAAAAATGGAATTAAAAATGTGTACGTTACACAGTGAAATCTAGTATTGTCTTTTATTAACATAACTTTTACACATTTAAAGAAAAACACTTTTTTACGGATTATAGTTATGTATTATTGTATTTAAACTTATAATTATTTAGACATAATTTTAAATTTAAACCGACGTTTCGCGTGCTTTACAGCGTGCGTGGTCACGGTGACTGAAGACAAAGGTGTTAAATGTCAAAAAATATTACAGCTGTAGAAAATGTTGTGTTATCTGTATTTATTTCTCCGGGTTTAAATTTAAAATTATGTCTAAATAATTATAAGTTTAAATACAATAATACATAACTATAATCCGTAAAAAAGTGTTTTTCTTTAAACAGTGAAATCTTTTAAATGGTCAATACACATCAAATGGTCACCGTTATTTCCGTTCGATCTAAAACCTACCATTATAGCAGAGATATTTCTACGTCTATTAAATGTATGGTTTGTTAGCGTAAGATGGACTAATCTGCTAAAATAAAAACTGAAGCTTATTAAACAAATGCTTATCACGCAGGTAATAAATGTGATAAAAGCTAGTATAAAAGTAAGTATACGAAAGAATCCCTCGAGGAGCAAGAATAACCGTTGCTACACATTTGACAAATTTAATCAAGAAATGTTACATTAGCAATTGTGCTCAAGACTGGCAGAACCTATTTTTATTTACATACAGCACACTACATACAATAAAAACTGATGAACAGAATTTATCATTGACACAAAAAATTAAAAATAACTGTGCTGTAAGCTCCTTGCCTTCTCTTGCACCCTTAATCAAGCATGATACCCCTCGTAATCGCAACAAACTAATAGAAAACAAAATTTGTGACGGAGATCTTAAAGGTGCCGCTCGCCTTTTGTTCTCCAACGACGTGCTATCACCAGATACCCCTGACACCCTTCAGGCTTTACGGACAAAACATCCCTCAGCTCCAGTTAACCCATATTTTCTCGACCCACCAACAGCAGGTCAAGCATGCCTTCATATTCAAAATAAAGATTTTAATTATGCCATTTTATCATTTAAACCTGGTTCGGCATCAGGATTGGATGGAATATCACCCCAACATTTAAAAGACTTAACATCGCATTCTGTGGGTGATGCAGGCGAGCAACTAGTAAATTCGTTATCAAAATTAATCAATTTTATGTATTCAGGTAAAGTCAATACAGAAATTGTTCCTATTCTTTTCGGCGCGAACCTCATTGCTCTCACCAAAAAGGATGGAGGTGTGAGACCAATTGCTGTTGGTTCAACACTAAGACGTCTGGCTTCAAAAATTGCTGTTCGACATATTTTACCAAAATTAAATTCAGAATTTGAACCCGTACAGTTGGGTTTCGGTGTAAAAGGAGGGTGTGAGGCAGCCGTCCATGCCCTACGCTCTTTCCTAACTTACGAAAAGCCTGACGTGTTGCTAAAAATTGATGTAAAAAATGCTTTTAATTCAGTTAATAGGGATACTCTGTTGACGGAAATAAAACAACATATACCGGAAATATACAATTATCTTCTTCTCAGTTACGCTGATCCAACAAAACTGTTATATCGTTCTAATGAACTGTCCTCAGAAGTAGGTTGTCAACAGGGTGATCCCCTTGGGCCTGCAATTTTTAGTTTGGCTATAAACCCAATAATCAAAAATTTAAATTCTAATTTCAACGTTTGGTATTTGGACGACGGCACACTAGGAGGTGATGTGGACACTGTGTTTTCAGACCTATTTTTAATAAAAACTAAATTTGAAGCCATTGGTTTGGAGCTAAATCTCAGCAAATGCGAACTTTTTATAAATAACTGCGACTTAAATTTAAATACAGTAAAACAAAAATTTCAGATTTTGGCTCCAAATATTAAAATAGTTAATAGTAATTCCCTTTACCTTTTAGGTTCTCCAATTTTTGATGAATCTATTTTTGAATATATTAATAATCCCTACTATCCCTATCCCTATCCCTATCCCTATTCCCTACTATATAATATTATAAATGCGAAAGTAACTCTGTCTGTCTGTCTGTCTGTTACCTTTTCACGCCTAAACCGCTGAACCGATTTTGATGAATTTTGGTATAGAGATAGATGGAACCTTGGGAAAGGACATAGGGTACTTTTTATCCAGATCCCGATCCCGATCCCGGAATTATACGGGTGGAAACGCAGAGTGCAGTTGTGTATCGTATATCCCTACTAAATGAATTTTGGTATAGAGATAGATGGAACCTTGGAAAAGGACAAAGGCAACCTTTTATCCCGATCCCGATCCCGATCCCGTAATTATGCGAGTGATAGATAACGCAGGGTGCAGTTATGTATCGTATATGCCTACTAAATGAATTTTGGTATAGAGATAGATGGAACCTTGGGGAAAGACATAGACAGTCTGTCTGTTTCGTTTTCACGCCTAAACCGCTGAACCGATTTTGATGAATTTTGGTATAGAGATAGATGGAACCTTGGGAAAGGACATCTTTACTTTTTATCCCGATCCCGATCCCGGAATTATGCGGGTGAAAACGCGGGGTGCAGTTATGTATCGCATAATTCAAATACTCCTAGCCAGCTTTTAGAATACTTTCTGCCTGACATGTCCATCAGGCCCATCGGCCTATACACTATGAATGTGTGAGTGTGACGATGCATGGTGTGGTGTGGCGGGGCTGGCGGGCGCGGGCGCGCTGCGCGGCGGCAAAGACGTGCGGGGGACGCGGATGGCTCGGTGGGAGGAGTGTAGATCACAAAGTATGCTTACCCGAACGGACAGACACGTGAGGGCAGACGTCGTTGGCGGACGCATGCGATATCTACAATTTTGAGCTGCAACGTATTCGCTTTCTTTACGTTTTCATTGGTGTTTAGGGTTTCTTGGATAAGCATTTTGTGTTATTTACTTAGTTGTTTTGGTTGTTATTATTAATGAATTATAGTTAATAGGTAAAATAAATACTTTAATTCATTTTTTAGGATAGGTATAAAATTGTAGTAGATTAGTAGGCAGGTTTTTTTAAGTTTTTTCACATTTAGTAAGTAGTTACGGTACCTAAGAAGGTCAGCATAGTTTTTATTGAGTATTAATTGGTAAGTAATGTTGTTTTGTGAATAAAATAGTTCCAGTAGTTTCGCATATAATTTTATCGATTCATTTTGTTTTTATTCCATGTGGATAGTATTTTTTTTTTAACATTTAGTTTTAGTTTAGCAATTCGTTTTGTTTTTGTTTTATTTCATGTGTATAAGTACCTACCTTAAGTATAGTTTCGTACTCAGTACCTTTAACTAAATTTTTTTGTCAGCTAAAGAATTTTTTTTTGCATAAGTAACCTGTTTTTATTACTTTAGGTAGGTAACTGGTTAAGTAATATGCCTCGCAAGCGTAAATCTAATTTAGCGCGTAGCTCTAAAAGAGCTCGAACTGCGCAAGTAGCTAGATCCCAAGAATCTGAGGAGCAGACTCAGGCCCGGCAGATTTTAGATGCTGAGCGACACGCAACGCAAAGAGCTGCCGAGACCTATGAACAAACTCAGGCCCGGCAGATTTTAGATGCTGAGCGACACGCAACGCAAAGAGCTGCCGAGACCTATGAACAAACTCAGGCCCGGCAGATTTTAGATGCTGAGCGACACGCAACGCAAAGAGCTGCCGAAACCTATGAACAGACTCAGGCCCGGCAGATTATAGATGCTGAGCGACACGCAACGCAAAGAGCTGCCGAGACCTATGAACAGACTCAGGCCCGGCAGATTTTAGATGCTGAGCGACACGCATCATTGATAGCTGCAGAGATGCCAGAAGAATCCCAAAGACGACGTGTGTTAAATGCTGAACGGCAGTCAGAAAGGAGAAATGCGTTTACAATGTATACATGGGGAGCATTCCACAATGCTGCTTTTGATTATGACCCATCGATTGAGTATAATAACCATCGATTACTTCTCATATGTGGAATGGATAAAAAATGTATACATTGTGAAGCACTCAAGTGGAAAGAAGAAACTCCGGGTATGTGTTGTTCTGGTGGCAAGGTTTCAATTCCAATACTTGGAGAACCAGAGGAACCATTGAAGTCTTTACTTTTAGGTGATAACAACGAATCGCGGCGTTTTTTAATCAAAATAAGGAAATATAATTCATGCTTTCAAATGACGTCATTTGGTGTAGAAAATGAGGTGGTTATGCCTGGGTTTTCATCTACTTTTACAATCCAAGGTCAAATCTATCATAGGATTGGTTCTTTGCTTCCTACAAATAATGAGCAACCAAAATTTTTACAGATTTATTTTATGGGAAATGAAAACGACGAGGTTGACCGCAGGTGTCAAAACATTCAATTAGTAGAAAAGGATATTGTCTTAAAGATTCAGAGAATGTTGCATGAACATAACCGCCTAATAAACACTTTCACAACAGTCTTAGAAAGAATGCCGGGAGATGATTATAAGTTGGTGATTCACCCAGATCGTACACCAAGTGGGGAACACGAAAGACGATATAATGCACCTTTAATAAATGAAGTCGCAGCCATGGTTTGTGGTGAACAGTTTGCTTCCCGTGATATAGTTTTACATGCCCGTGATAACACACTAACTAGGGTGCCGGATACACATAAATTTTACGATGCGTTACAATATCCGCTAATATTTAGCAAAGGGCAAGAAGGGTATCACTTTCAAATTCCACAAGTCGATCCTGTAACTGGCCTGCCCTTGCCTAACAAAAAGGTATCATGTATGGACTTTTATGCCTTTCATATCATGATTAGAGAAAATGATTTTAATATTATATCACGATGCAGGCAACTGGCCAATCAGTTTTATGTTGATATGTACGTTAAGGTAGAAAGTGAACGATTACGATACATAACATTAAATCAAACTAAATTAAGAGCCGAAAATTATATCCACCTTCAAGACGCAGTAGCGAATGACGTTAATCTAAATCCAAATGATATTGGTAGAATGATAATTTTACCGTCTTCATTTGTAAATAGTCCGAGGTACTTACACGAATATACTCAGGATGCATTTGCTTATGTACGTACATATGGTCGCCCTGACTTATTCGTTACGTTTACTTGCAACCCAGCATGGCCGGAAATAGTAAATGAATTAATGCCGGGTCAAAGCGCGATTGATAGGCATGATGTAGTCGCAAGAGTTTTTAGGTTGAAAGTTAAAAAACTTATGTCTGTTATTTCCAAAGGCAGAATATTTGGAGAAGTGATCTGCTTTATGTATTCCATAGAGTGGCAGAAGCGTGGCCTACCACATGTCCACATATTATTGTGGTTAAAAGACAAGTTGAGACCCGATCAAATTGATAATATTATCAGCGCAGAAATACCCGATCCAAGCACTGACAAGACACTTCATGATATTATAGTTAAAAACATGATTCATGGTCCATGTGGACCTGAAAATCCTCAGTGCCCTTGCATGAAAGATGGAAAATGCACAAAGAAATTTCCTCGCAAATTACACAAAGACACTGTCCACAGTGAAAACGGATACCCACTCTATCGTAGAAGAGCACCAGCAGACGGAGGTCGAACGGCATCTGTGAAACTACGAAATGGGAGTTACGTCACTATTGATAATAGTTGGGTGGTCCCTTATTCCGCTATTCTATTAAAAATATTTAACGCCCATATAAATGTTGAGGCTTGCAGTTCAGTGCGCGCTATCAAATATATCTGCAAATATATTAACAAAGGCAGTGACCAAGCTATTTTCAATTTTAGGAGCACAGAGCTTGCAAATCGCGTAAATGAAGTACATACATATCAATCTGGTCGTTATGTTAGCAGCAACGAAGCCGTGTGGCGGTTATTAGGGTTCCCGTTGCACGAAAGGCACCCCACCGTTACACATCTAAGTGTACACTTAGAGAACGGTGAACGAGTTTATTTTACAGAAGATAATTTCCACGAGCGACTATCTACTCGACCAAAAACCACCCTTACAGCTTTTTTTGAACTTTGCATAAGAGATGAGTTTGCAAGAACTCTTATGTATGCTGAGGTACCGAGATATTACACATGGGACGCAACCAGAAAAACTTGGAAACGCCGAATTCAAGGAACTTCGGTTCAGAACTGGCCTGGTGTCAAATCTGGAGATGCCTTAGGACGGGTTTACACAGTCCATGTTACTAACATGGAATGTTTTTGTTTAAGGATGCTTCTACACCATGTGCGTGGGCCAACCTCTTTCAATGATCTCAAAAAATACAACAATCAAGAATTTTCAACATTTCGAGAGGCATGTGAGACAAGAGGATTATTGGAGGATGACAATCATTGGAATATAACACTGGAAGAGGCTGCACAATGTAGATCAGCGGCCAAGGTGAGAATGCTTTTTGCTATACTAATAGCGACATGTGGGCTTTCAAACCCTCAACAACTGTGGGAAAGGTACAAAATTCAAATGGCCGACGATATTTTACACAGAGTACAACATCATAATCCAAACGTTACATACAATGATTTCATTTTTAATGAAGCCCTAACAAAGATAGAAGACCAAGTCATAACTATAACTGGGAAAGATTTGTCAGATTTTGGGTTGAGCAGGCCGCAAAGAACTGGGGAAGTTTGCAGTGATATAATAAGAGAATTGAGTTACGATGCTGCTTCTTTACAACAACAAATAACTGAGTCTGTTCCGCGTCTAAACCCAGAACAAAGATTAGTTTTTGAGAATGTTGTGCAAAAAATCGAAAGTGGCGAAGGTGGTTTATTCTTTTTGGATGCGCCAGGAGGCACGGGTAAAACATTTCTTTTAAATTTACTTTTAGCCCAAATTCGTAAAGATAAAGGAGTTGCTGTTGCTGTAGCTTCTTCTGGAATAGCAGCTACGTTACTTAATGGTGGCCGAACGGCACATTCAGTACTTAAACTGCCATTGAACTTAGCTCATGAGGAAATGCCAGTTTGTAACATTACTAAAAATAGTGACCGTGGACGAATGTTACAGCAATGTAAGCTGTTGGTTTGGGATGAATGTACCATGTCCCACAAAAGAGCGATAGAAGCACTAGATCGGACCATAAAAGATATTAAGAGTAACCAAAGTATCATGGGTGGTATGGTGGTACTTTTAGCTGGCGATTTTAGACAGACTCTGCCGGTAATTACTAGAGGCACGCCGGCAGATGAAATAAATGCATGTTTAAAAGCGTCTCCATTATGGGTGCATGTAAAAAAATTTTGTCTGACTACAAATATGCGAGTACAACTGCACAGTGATACACAATTGGTGCAATATGCGGATGCTCTTCTGAAAATCGGAGAAGACCGTATGGAAACAAATAGTGACGGAATGATTACATTGAATCGTGAATTTTGTAATGTTGTCTGTAACATGGATGACTTAAAGAACAACGTCTATCCCGATCTTGCAACCAATATGAAGAACAGACAATGGCTGTGCGAAAGGGCAATTTTAGCACCGACAAACGAAGTAGTGGGGCAGATCAACGAACAAATCATGTCAGATGTGGAAGGTGATTTTGTTGAGTATCTGTCCGTAGACAATGTCATGGACACTGAGCAAGTGACATCGTTCCCTGTAGAATTTCTTAACTCCTTAGAATTATCGGGGGTGCCTTCCCATAAGTTGAGGCTAAAAGTAGGTGTCCCGGTCCTGTTGATGCGAAATCTTGACGCACCAAGAATGTGTAATGGCACACGTCTACAAATTACACACCTGGGACGCAATATTGTGAGAGCAATAATTATGACAGGAACAGCAAAGGGAGAAGAAGTGTTAATTCCCCGTATTCCAATAATCCCTACCGATTTGCCATTCCAATTCAAAAGAGTACAATTTCCCCTGAAAGCAGCATTCGCTATGACGATAAACAAAGCTCAAGGACAGACACTCAAAGTAGCTGGTGTTCATTTAGAAAAAAACTGTTTCTCCCATGGGCAACTGTATGTGGCGTGCTCACGAGTATCGAGTCCACAAAACCTACATGTTTTGACCAAAGAAGGAAAAACAAAAAATGTCGTATACAAAAACGTATTAAACTAAGTTAAGTCAGGGATCAGGGTCAGGAAAAGTCTACCTATGTTAATCTCAATAATTCAATGTGCCGGCTTCATTAGAATCGTTTCATTATAGTTTCAGAGCCTATTCAGTCCAAACAAATTTACACGAAGTAGTAGTTCTACGCAGACGAAGTCGCGGGTAACAGCTAGTTCTATTAATAAATTTAAAAATTCTGCTGATCGTCTACTTGAAATTAGTCCGCATTATGCACTTTGCATCTTAAAAAACTGTCTTTTTGTCCCAAAATTTACGTATGTGCTCCGTTGCTGCTCCTTTTGGAATCACCCAGATCTTTTGACACAAGTAGACGACGTAATCAAAATTAGTTTAGAATCACTTCTTAATATACAGCTGAACGAGCAATCGTGGACCCAAGCATCATTACCAATCCGTTATGGTGGTTTGGGGATTCGCAAAATTTCCAGTGTCGCTTTACCAGCCTTTCTATCTTCTGTCCATAGTTCAGCAAATCTCATAAGTAAAATTTTAAGGGCATCCCCTTCAAACTTTGAGATTGCTGGCTTGGAAGAAGCTAGAAACGCTTTCTTAATTGCATGCCCAGGTCAAAATTTTCCATTTTCTCTAAATTCACAGAGGAGCTGGGACGACATAGACAGTAAAATGACTTATGACAATCTTTTGAGCCGTAGTACAGGTTCAGCACGTGCTAGGCTTTTGGCCGTGGGTACGCATGAGGCCGGCTACTGGCTTCACGCTTACCCTTCGTCAAATACAGGAACTTTTCTTGAACCTGACACGCTCCGAATCGCAACCTGTCTGCGGCTTGGGGTACCGGTCTGCGCTGCTCATACATGTCCCTGTGGCAGTGATGTCGACAAACTAGGACATCACGGACTATCATGTCAAAAAAGTGCTGGCCGCTTCTCGAGACATGCCGCTCTCAACGATATAATACGTCGGTCCCTTGCCACCGTCAACGTGCCAAGTCTACTTGAGCCGACTGGAATTGCTAGAGACGATGGCAAGAGACCGGACGGTATGAGTTTGATTCCATGGAGGATGGGTCGGGTTTTGGTATGGGATGCCACCTGTTCAGACACACTAGCCCCTTCCAATCTTCATGGAACCAACAACAGAGCTGGTGCGGCTTGTGATGCGGCTGAAAAAGCTAAAGCCTGTAAATACAGGGGTCTAGGCTCTGAATATGATTTTGTCCCATTCGGTGTCGAGACCCTTGGTCCGTGGGGTCCTAGCGCGTTAAGGCTTTTTAGGGAATTATCAAAAAGGTTAGTCGACATCACAGGAGAACGAAGAGCTGGCAGCTACCTTGGACAAAGAATTAGTCTGGCTATTCAAAGGGGGAACGCTGCCAGTATCTTCGGAACCTTGCCTAAAGGGACTACTTTTAATAATATTTTTTAATAATTAAATTTTAAGGTTAGTTATTAGGTATATTTTGATGTATTATGTTATTTCTTAGGTTTAATTTATGTAATAAATAATATTCATTAGTATACGAAATATCATTGAAACATATGAAGGTTAATTTGAAACGAGTAATATCAACGAAGAAAGTGAAAAAAAAGCATAAAAATTCGGGGCATGTGGCTTTGAAAGCAACGTAAATAATACGTGAAACTCGGCTAGATAAGTCAATCGAGTGCGGCGCTTATCTCGACTCCATTACGTGATGTAAAACAGTACAGACGGGTAGACAATTCGCTTGAACTTAATTTGATATTTAAAGGTATTTTGTAGCAAAACAAATTATTTTGGTCACAGAACCACCACGTCAAACAGCTTCTTGTGTTCTTCATAGAAATTACCAAAGTTATTTGTAGCACAATGAAAAAGAAAAAAACTTTAAAGAACAAAAAAAAACTTTACGGGATAAGAACTAAGATATCTTTAGTGTTCGTAGTATGCATAAGGTTTCAAAGTTAGCTTCTATAAACACGTCTATATATAAGGTAACTTGTGCTTTTCTATATAGAACAGAGGCAAACGGGCAGGAAGCTTATGTTAAGTGATATCTTTATACACCCTCAATCAAATCAAATCAAAATTCATTCATTCAATTTAGATGCGTCTTAGGGCATGCTTATGAATGTCAAAAACGTTTACAAAATTCGCGAAAGAGCAAAACTACGCCATCCGTTCGCAAAACTACCAGGAGGCCTTGTTCTGAGAAGAACGGGCAAGAAAATCAGCAAGTTTTACCCTCCTCAATGCCTCAAAATTCTTGAAGGGCTCTAAATCGTGTTCTGTTAAATGCGATAATAAACTTAGTGTTGTAGTCTAATACAAAATTCATTCCGTTCCAGACATTTCCTAATCAACTTATCACTACATAGTATAAAACAAAGTCGCTTTCTCTGTCCCTATGTCCCTTTGTATGTTTAAATCTTTGAAACTACGCAACGGATTTTGATGCGGTTTTTTTTAATAGATAGAGTGATTCAAGAGTTTATATGTATAAGAACATCCATTAAATAGTGGAGAAGTACTGTTATTTTTGAGGTTTCTAATGTGATGTCGTAAATAATTACATTTTTTCCGCTTACATTGCAAACGCAGGCTGAACCCTACGAGTTTTATCAAAATAATGTACTAAGTATTGTACACATTGAAAAGGTCTACAGACAAATCCGTGATGGTATATGTCTATCTCTTATGGATAACCCACAATAACTTTTTTTTGTCATTTACTTTTTACGACAATAAATGGCTAATTTTCGAAGCGATTTTAACCAATACAGCATTAATCCTTAACCAATTAAATACCTTGAATACATTGTTCATTTAATATAGATCTATACAGCCCATTACAGCTTATTTAGCAGCGGTCGAACGCGTATATTATCGGAGCTTTCCAGCGACGGAAATAACAATACATAATAAAAACCTGCTTTTCATCAGCATTGCACCCGTGCGAAGCTGGGGCGGGTCACTAGTATACAAATAAAATTAATAGAGAGCTACGTGACTAATTTACATCTGTCCATAATAAGAATTCTGAAATGCTTTTAAGGGTATAAGTTATCTAAATATCAGGCGTGTTGATGATGAACAGTTTAAAAAATAAAATAAAATAAAATAAAAATATAATTATTTTAAGGAATTTATAATTAAGTTTATTATGGATGAGCTGGAAGCCCTGACACAGGTATTTTTTACTAAAAGGGCTCCCAAATCATAATGCAAATGTACTTAAAATTAAAAAACACTTTTTTATTATTTTATTTTTATTATTATTTATAAATAAGAAGAGACTATTTTGATATACTTGTATGTAATGAATGATCGACTCTACTGTACCATATTTATTGTAAATTCATTTTGCTATTCTAAAACAAAATGAATAATAAAAGACACTAGTATGGTTACATCAAAAATACTTTACGTATCTATTGCGGTATTCGAAGCAACGACACTAGTAAAAACGGTTTAGGACCAGCCACTGCCCACTGAAGTTTTGTATAGGGTCCTTCAAGAAAAGGGCGTACCAATTCTTAGAAGGCCGCCAACGCACTTGCGAGCAGTCTGGCAATGTGAGTGTCTATGAGCGGTGGTATCACTTAACTTTAGAGGAGCCTCCTGCCAGTTTGCCTGCTGTTACATAAAAAATACTTAATCTATGAACGAATGACGGATGTGCCATAAAAGTAATAGAGGCATCTCTATGACTGTGGTGTATCCAGGGCAAGTCCTATTTGTGGACCCTTACGGCAGTTTTCATGTTAAGCTTTAATTCATCATAAGTTTTAGAAGGTTTTTATAAGTTCAGTAATCAGTCTGGTTGTCATAATGATAGTCCTTCATATAAAAGAGATTTGTTACCGCTTCTATGGATGCAAAGAGCTTTGCTTAAACAGGACAACATTTATTCAGCTCCGCCTGTCTTGCATAGCAGCTTCCGTCTTATTTTCTGGTGGTCCATGGTTGGCTCAGTAAATAAGACGGAAACAGTAGAAAAAGCTGGATATTTCTATGCTTTTGTCTTTGTAGTGTATTTAGTTAATTTGTTCAGTAAATATACACCATGGCCAACACATCACTTTCCTTTGTCAATACAGGGGTTGTCCATTAAAACTTTGGAGTTATAAAGACTCAAGTTAATGTGGGGACGCGGCATAGACTTGGGAAGACTTATTTTAGATGAGTTTAGAACTAAAGCTAATATTGAGAATGTGTAAATATAATGTAAATAAATTTTAAGCTTTTTGCAATGGTTGAATATAATCCTGAAATTTTATTCCCACTCACATAGGTGGTTTAATTTCACCTTAATATATTTAAATAATGACACTGTCAGCCGGTTTTACGTAAATACTTCCCACAAGGCAGAAGTTTTAATACCACTACATACCTATTTGACTATTACATAAGTACGCCATGCTACAACGTACATCCTTATATAAAAATTTATTTTGTAACTAAACAATATTTTATTCATAGATACGCACGTATTGAAACTCGTAGAATTAATCGACTAAATACAAAAATGTAAAAGCCGAGACAGCGCGGGACCAGGTGGGATCAGCGATATTTTTACCGATAGGACTAAGGGTGATTCGAGATAAGAGCGTGATCGTAACGTGTATACGAGTATATTATTCCGAGTTCAAGATGTTTTGGAGCGACTTTACATGGTTTGTTGCATGGTTCTTGTGAGAGAAATCTATTATAGGGATATTGTCTTGAATATCGGTGAGCAACTTATAGATAGAAGCGGTTGTTCTATAGAAGCCATTTTCATCTCGGAAATTAAAAAAACCGCGGAAAGCGCAATGCATATTTTAGGATAGCAATATTTTTTTGACTGGATTAAAATTTTTTAAATTGTTCTTTAAATAATAACTAATCATTTGTATTATGTACACATATTTATTAACCAAAACTAATGATTGTTTTAATAACTTAAGTGCAAATAAACATATTCATATTTTACTAATAGCCGTTTTCACGTATTGGCAACTTTGAAAATACTTTTCAACCTTAACACAAATAAACTGACATGTTTACGATAGTTTACGGAACTCCAAAAGTATAACAGAACCTTGACCTAACATAATGTATGCTTTTGTCCGTATAATATTATCAATTCAAATTGTGTCATGAAATTCTGATTTTGACTTTACTTCAAGTTCCAAGTTTTTATTTGATTGATTTCGTTGGCTCAGAATTTCTGACGCCGCCCTTTACACGATTGCGATAAAACCAATGCCACATGTTCATTTTTGTATTTAAATTGAAAACCAATTAAAATTGGGACGTGTCTTATTTACAGTCAAATTTGGCACGAGCATAATAATTAATCCTGGGCGGCACACAAAACGAGGGAATAAATTTAAAATCATCATGTTAAAACATTGTTAACAAATTGTTAATTTTAATAGTTACCAAGTTCAAGTTCAGCTTCAGCATCCTCAGCGATTGTCTCCATGACCCGGTCGCATGGCTCGAGCTCGCGCGGGAGCGTCGCACGCGAGCGTGCCGCCCGCCGCGCGCACTCCGCGCACGCGTGCGACGTGACGCCCGCAAAGACGAACCCCTTATACTCTATCACTTAAGGTTCATTCTCCTTTGACAGTCATTTATAATTTCACAGGCATTTTGCTACACCGTACTACTTACACACGGCAAAATTATTAAATTTATTGTCACCTTTTTGTCAATCACTTGGAAACATCTTCCAAAAACCTGTCGCACGTTATTTTTTCCTTTTTTTATTCAGGTATATGCACACGATTGAAATTAAAACTAAAGTTTATTTTAACGTATTTCATATTCATACTGTTCAATTATTAAAAAAATAAAAAAAAAATAAAAAAATTTAGTATTTACATATATGAATTATATGTTGACTACGGACTCGTCTACGTCCGAGACGTTCAAATCAATCAAAAAGTTATTAATTGTTTCGTATATTTAGAGATTATTTATTATCTTATTTAATTTAAAGACGCTCTAAATTTTTGTTAATTATTTAATAAACCTTATTTTCATACGCAATTAATAGTAAGACATCTCAGTTAATACCATCAGTGGCCATATTTATGTCAGGCCGGTGGCCGAAATAATTCAATATTGCAAACTTGAATTACTCTGGATATTAATATGACATATAGAGTCAGGCGAAATAATTTAACTAGTACTAAAGTGGTCTGTGGCTGTTCAGTGTGTCGTCCACACTAGGGTGTGGGTTGTGATGGGATGTAGGCACTGTTGGCCTAGTGGCTTCAGCGTGCGACTCTCATCCCTAAGGTCTTAGGTTCGATCCATGGCTGTGCACCAATGGACTTTTTATCTATATGCGCATTTAACATTCGTTCGAACGGTGAACGAACTCATCGTGAGGAAACCGGCTTGCCTTAGACCCAAAAAGTCGACGGCGTCCTATTAGATTAACAAATGATCATGTAACAGATACAGAAATCTGATGCCAGACCTAAAAATATTTTAGCATCATTGATTTATGTATACACTAGGGTAGTCCGATGCAACTTCTCTCTTAAAGTGATTTTTTATACACATACTAACATTAAGAATGTTACTGAATGTCTTCCGAATATTTTGTAATATTAAAAAAAATAAACTCGTCTCACACAGAATGAGTCGCACACCACCATTTTGTGGAACCAGCTGCCCACAGAAGTATTTCCGAACCAATTCAACTTAGGGTCCTTCAAGAAAAGAGCGCACCCACTCTTAAAAGGCCGGCAACGTACTCTCGCCCTCTGGCATTGAGAGTGTCCATGGGCGGCGGTATGACTTTACATCAGGTGAAGATCCTGCCCATGTGCCCCCTATTCTATAAAAAAATAGTTATGCACTAAATAGTTAATCAAGAAAAATAACTTACATAATAAATTGAAACATTTTATAAATGCAAATATTAAAGGCAACTTCGTTAAAATTAAAAATACTTTTCCAAGACGAACGAAAATATTTTGATTAGACTGTAAAGTAAGGTAAAATTTCTTCTGAATGCCAAATGTTTGATGGAAATCTAAATATATTTTTACTGTCTGCGGTTACGAAGCTCTAAACATCTGTTTTGATGTTTCTGTCGGTCTTATCTGATGTCTCGGTCGGAAATTGAGCTTGCGATCCACACTGGCTTTACCCTTGAGGCTTGATTATTGTTAGGTAATATAAAGGTTTTTATTTATTTCAAAAATTACCTTTGAAAATGATACAACCGATTCTAAAAATCACTTAAAAGTATTAAGTAACAATATTTATTTTTATATTGATTGACTTGATTACTAAAAGAACAAACCCTTTAATGTCAGCTTCTCGGACCAAACTTAATAAATAAATTTTAGTTTTTTATTTATTCATTTTTTATTATTATAACTGTGTTTATTAAAAATAGTAGTAGTGCAATAATACTCTGTATTTGCCTGTTATTAAATAAATTCTCTTCTTCTTCTACGAATATATCAACCTGTGTTATTTTTTCTCGATCTCCCTTTCTCACTCTCTCTGAATCGGCTTCAATCGCTCTCTCCCTTTTCTTCTACAAAAACGCTGCACATCTTCGTGGCGTTTCATCCGTGAAAAAAAATCCCTCATGCGCCTAAAGAAGTTTCACTTCAAAAAATGATTTGACTGTGAGTTGGATAAATCTAATACTATTAATTCATCGATATAGGTCGATAAAACATCAACGTATAAGCACCTAATCATGACACAGTCGCGCGACATTTTTCATGGCTCATTTCACTTAATTTTCTGTAAACTATCCATCTGGTTACAATTTTTTTTATAAGCACCTAGATTTATAGATTGGGATCAGTCAAACGGTTGGAAAGAAGCTATGCCTGAACATAGAAAAACACAAACTTCCGCCTTCAGGTATTTTGAAGCTATAGAAATTCTAATAAACCTGTTCATGACTGCCATGATATGACATATCAAAAGTACTCAAAAGTTGCGAGCATGGTGAATGTCTTGTGTCTCATGAAGCGAAATAGGTATGTCAGGACCATAGGAATGATCTATGGTCTCTGCCTACCCCATGGATAAAGATGCGTGAATATATAAATACGTTAATTGATCAATTTTACTGCAATGTCACTGTTGAATTGCATCCAATCAGTATCTGGTACTAAACGCATATAAGGATTTTAAGTCTTTTATGAAAGTCTTTGCGAAGTATGTTTAATGCTCAAGCCAGTTTTAATATATGTAAATATAAATAATCTAGGCCGCGAGTGTGTTAACTATCTGTTTCATAATCATTTATTTTTATTAATAGTAATAGTTCCAGACTCTTGAAGACAAACCATTGGTGTACAGCCGTGATTGGAAAGCACGACCTCCAGATAGTGTCAGGCCACCACTATACCAACACTTCTCATATACGTATAAATAACATGTTTTCTAACTAATCTTATTCTAAATATTAAGAATTGTGCTAGGGTTGGATTTCGATAAAAAACGATTTTTTTATACGAAGGCTAGGTGTATGTAAATGTAATGTATGGTAAAGTAGAGAAACTGTACTATTATGTTGTCCCTTATAAGTGCATTATTATTTACGCTCATATAAAAATAATTTATATAAACGAAAATTTACAATGTTAAAGACAAAATTTATTATTAAGAAGAAGCCTATATTATTAAGATATTCGAATTCGTATCACAATTCACAATCCCGTAATGAGCGTTGTCAAACATGTCGAACTTCATATAGAATTTTTTTTAAGATTTAATCGATAGTATGGAATATATTAATGTAAACTACATTAATATATTGTCTAAGTCTTATTAAATAATATATGTATATTGTTATAGATATAGTAAAGCAAAGATAAAACTAGAGAGAGAAGGTAATGAAATGAAGCTAGAAAGAGGTGTGCGCCAGGGTGACCTAGTGCCGTCTAAACTATCCGCTGCCGTTTTGGAAAAGATTTTCGCGAATTAAACTGGGAACAGAGGTTGAAAATAAATGTAGAAAAGCTGTCACATTTAAGATTTGCAGATGACATCGTGATATTCTCAGAAACGAAAGAGAATATTGAGAAAATTATATATGAGCTGGAAATAGGAAACAGAATAGCAGGGTTGGAAATGAATGCACAGAAAACCAAATGGTAATAAGAACCTATACTCATAAAGAAAGCTACAATTGATTAAGTAGATGAATGCGTATAGATAGGCCAAATTATGTCATAAAAGATTTAGCAGCAAAAGAAATGGAAAGACGCATAGGATATGCATGGAAAGATTCTGGAGTTTGAAGGAAATATTTAAAAATAAATAAATTAGTATGGTTATTAAAAGAAAACTGTACAATACGAACATTCTGCCTATATTGAGTTACGGCTATCAAACTTGGACCTTAAGACAAGCACTAATCACAAAATGAATAGAAGTATGACGTGGAAAAATCTTCTGACAGAATAAACATTTTAACAATAAAAAATCACACAAAAACAAAAGATGTAACTATTACGATTATAAACCCAAATGGATGTGGGTACCATCAGAGGACAGTTCAAAATGGAGCAAGTCATAAAGAATCAGTACACAAGTCACATGAAGAGGAAAGAGGAAGACCATTCCTAAGGTGGGTAGAAGAAATAGGAGCCATGGCAGGTGGCACATGGATCCGTACTGCCGAGGTCAGAAATGTATGGTGGCAAGTGGAGGAGGCTTTGCCAACAAAAGGCAAACAGACAAGGTTGTCGAGGGAATGTATATATTCAATTATATTTTAGTTAATTTTTCAATACTAAACATGTATTTTCATGTAACTCTACCTTAAGTAAAATTGTATCTTGTCTGAATAAAGGCTTATATTATGATTATTATTATAGTTATTAAGATTTTCTTATTACATGCCTCTGCGGACGGTACACGAGAATGTCAAGAGTCATCAATTAGTAGAGCGGTGTCAACGAGGTACCTACTTACATTATTATGTCAAACGCGGGCTTGTGTTATAAAACGTCGTACCCAGTGTTGTTAAGTTTTTATGTATATATTTTCACAGTGAAGGCATATTTTGAATAATGAATAAAACATAATTAAACGTATGAAACCTAGTACTACCCTAGACCTAGTAAATTTCAAAATAAGAATATTTTTAAAAGAAGCGGTTAATCTAGACTTTTAAAGAGTCAGAGAGAGAGAGAGAGAGAGAGAGAAATGATCTGTAGAAGATGTAGACAATTAACACAATAAATTTAAAATTTATATTAATTAACTTATTGTCATATAAATAAATGTATATCTAAAGATCATAGCATCATTCTTAATCCATATCATGTTAGACATACTAATTTATATTTAAATATCGAGATATGCCGATTTATAAGAAACATCTCAATGTCATCGAATGACGCACTCTTTTGATTAACTCAAAGAGTCCAATGTATAGTAATTTTATTGGTCAATAAAAATGAAGTTCCTTTTAACTTTGTATTGACTAACGGAGACACAAATAGGCGTATGCTATTCAACTCATATTCATAGTAGGTTGATTTAAAAATATTTTTTTTTGAAATTTTGAAATTTTTATATTTTTTAAAGACTAGTTCTTCAAGGAAATAGGTTTAGATTAATCAATAGTTCTCATGTCTGTCAGTTATCTTGAACTGGGTTCGAAATTGGTGGAACTATCACTGATTTATTTAAAAATGTTTACTAGAGAAAGATCAGATATTCTTTCCATTTAATAATTTTTGTAGTCTTTAAAGCATCTTTTATAGAACTATAGCTACCTAAAAAGATTTCTCTAAGTGGTTTAATGTAAGAATAGCGGCCAACAGCCAGAAAGCTCTTCTTCCCAAGTAATGACCAAATGGCGACACATAGACGCTTGTTTAGCAGAAAAGTTTGTATGCAGATATTCTCTAGTGACCAAAAACAAATGAAGTATATAATCAAAAATTTTCAAGAATTCAGATTTAAATTGCAGATTTTTTTTCAATGTACTAAATGCCATTTACGTACATGTTACTAGGTAATCAAGATGTCATCAATTATTAAAGGTTCATTGAACAAGCGGTTGGATAGCCAATTGGCAAGTTTCTTTAAACCTACAGGAGCATTATAATTATAATAAAAGACTACTTTTTGAAATTCAAAAAGATTACTGCAAATTTAGGACAGACAAAATCTTAGATGTGCTTTAACACTTCGTTTTATTTTACATTGTATGTTCATTTGAAAAGAAAGTTATAAGTGGTAAGAAATCCAGTACGAGAAGAAGAAGGAAGACTAAATATTTGAATAAAACCTATTTGTTATTTAATAGATTCACTGAATGTTCCACATAAACACTGGGCATTACAATTCACTGAGCATCACAGAATCATAAAAAAAAACAAATTTAAAATTCAAATTTCGAAAAACTTCCGCGCGCCAATCCCGAAGCGCGGGAACAACCGCGCGGGAGAATTTCCATCAAGGCACTGAAAATCTGAACATGTGCGCCAGAATTATTTTGAAATGTAATAAAAGGGCCTAAGCGACGACGCTAGTTGTTGTTGGAATTAGAATCATATCCCATGTAAATAAAGTTTAAAACGATTTGTCCAAGCTGTATGTTAAAATAAATTGATGTTTGCCAATTTCATTGCAAGTTGAACCTAAGTGCGATCGAAATTGATTTTAAATTCAATTATAGAAAAATTCAGGAGTTAAGAAATCATTTACTTTTCCTTACTTAGTAGAATTTAAAAAGAATTATAGTAGCAGCAAAAAACTATTATAACATTAACAATATTCCGAAAAAATTAAAAGCTCTCTGAATTTAAGTGCTTTTGTAAGCATTTTCTTGTTTATTGCATATAGTATTTTTACCTGCTTTGCTTGGATTTTGTAGATTTGAACTTTATAATGGCAACTAAAAACAGACTTTTATGCCAATAACCTGTTAAGTATTTTCGTGCACCACATCGAAACAGACATACATGTTTACATTATAGCTTAATTTTGCAGCGTTTACGACATAATAAAAATATCTTTAGTCTGAGTTTCTGATTTATAGCTAGTTTACAGCAACCAAAATTCAGGGATTCTATCTTTCATTTATTTCTACGATAAATTGGTTATCAACAGACATATTTTAGAGTACCTAGAGGTCCTGGGCTCGATTCCCGACGGAAAAATAAAGTCAAGTAATATTCTTCAACATGTAGTAATTCATTGGGTTTTATAAGTACACTGACCACCCTTACAAAATCAAAGAAATGAAGTCGCACAAGACATTAAAAAAGGTAAATTATCAAGACAAGTCTGAGCCTTATTTGCTTTATTTGTTTTCTGGACTGGAGTTTCCGATTAATCACATTAAATGTTAAACAATCCAATCCTCGCTACATATTAATCGATTATAAACTCCATTAAATATTGCGAGAAATCTCCGAATCGATTAAAAGTCCACAAATCGATACACGGGAGTGAGTTCTGTGCTATTTCTACATTTGAAGGTCATTCATAATAAACAATACGAACAGGTGTTTGCCAAAGATTACTAATATAACAGATATGGTAGACTTCTTTAATGGTTAGAAGGTCTGTTTAAGAGATTACGTTCCTACAAAAATATCAGTGGAGTAGTATCGGTTTAAAATGAAATAATTAATTAAATCTGTTAGTATGGTAGAACATAATACACAAATTGTGTGGTGTATGTACATTATAGTATTAACGGTTGATAAAACTATAGATAAGTTCTTGGTAACGGCTTTACCTAAAAAAAATCCAGTAAAAATACCACTCTTTGATAAAGTATATTTGCATAAAATTATATTATAATTAAGACTAATGACTTTGTAACAATTATAACAAGAAACGTCAGAGCGATTAACTTCCACGTGCAGTTTCTTCTGCATGTTTTTCTTGCATGCATCTTCATTTTCATAATATTATAAAATTTATAAATAATAATCTTAACTATTATTGCGATAAAAATCACTAGAAATGCACTGTTTCAGCCATTTCCGCCTCCCATGTTAGAGAAAATTCAAAACATTTACTGCTATTAAATTATATTATAATTTCTGTAAATTATATACTTTTAAATAACGCCACTAGATGGTGCTATAATTAGCTTGAAACAATATTCATCGTGTCATAACAGTATACAACAAAACTGCAAATAAGAAAGAGTGAAAAGATACATTATTACATGGAAAATCATTAACATAACATTGGAAGCAATTGTAATTAATAAAATAAACATGATAACTTATTTTCATGAATAATAAGCAACAATATTTTAGCCTATCTATACTAATATTATAAAGAGGAAAGATTTGTATAAGTATGTTTGTAAGGAATTAGTTCAAAAAGTACTGGACCGATTTTAAAAATTGTTTCACAATTTGAATGTTTCATTATCAGTGAATAATATAAGGCTATTTTAATTGCAATAAAAAATAAGAATCAATACTAAAACTACAATAGTGTAAAAATGCCTATAAAATATATTTAATTGCGCATGCGCAATTATTGTTAATAGAACAAAAAAATGTGTAAATAACTACCCATACGAAGCCGGGACGGGCCGCTTGTACTTAATATTTTTATTGATTTTTCACACATACAAATTCACCACACACACGTATCGTCACTTTCAAAAACAAATACCATGCATAACTCAAATTTGAATAATGCATAATATCGTAAAAAAGTTTTTCAGTGTCGTTTGGTATAATATTGCTGAAATTTTTGATAGACATCCTTTAGACTTTATTATCCATCATAGTGTAAGCACAGTCTACGCAGAGTCACACTCAACTCGCTAACTTACGAAAACTACCGGGAAATGTTTTATTTAGTACCGCTTTACTCATTTGTAGTCCAAGATCCCACGACGACCAGACCTCAATGTGTCTGGCAAGATGTAAACCATTAGTACTGACCGCCGATTAAGGTAATATTTGCTATAGGTCCCCAAGCAGCCTAAATAATTTAGGTTTTATACTTAACGAAAGTATAGTTATAATTTGTTACAGTTTGGACGTTAGCAACTGTAAGAAGTGTCCAGCAATAGATAACATGATTTCTAAATCCCCAACAAAATATGGAACGATGAAAAAAGAAGAAAATAATAGATATAATCAGTACTCATCAAATCAAATCAAAATATCTTTATTCATATAGGTAAACATGTACACTTATGAACGTCAAGAAAAACAAATTAAATTAACTGTAAATTTACATTTACAACCAGATCGCAAGTCAAGGGCGTAGAACTGGTAAGAAGAACTGGCAAGAAACTTTCCGCCACTCTTTTCAATGCCAAGTTTTTAATACAAATTGTTTGAACTGGAGCAAAAATCCGAAGGATTAGGGTCATTTAAGTATTCGTCACATTTATAAAAGGCTTTATTAATTAATTTACTTTTAACAAGGGCTTTGAATTTATTTAGTGACAGTTCTCTAATTTAGCTTGGGAGTTTGTTGTAAAAACGAATACAATTTCCATATAAGGAGTGGTTTATCTTCTGGAGCCTGGTTGGTCGCACACTCAAATTAGTTCTATTACGCGTATTATACTGGTGAAAGTCAGTATAATACGCGCGCGCGCATCATCTTTGGACTACACCATTAAGAAGAACAACAAAAAAACAGATGGTAAAATAAAAATAAAAAGATTTCAGTGAAATGGCACATGGTAAGAGGAACACAAAACAACAAAAGTGGAGCAAGAAAGTACTAACCACCACCTAACTACTAACTAACCACCACACACAAAACACTAACCACCTTGGTCACCAGACCAAGGTACATTAAACGATAAAGAACAAAACAACTTAGAAGGTGGATAGACCGAATGAAGATAACAGCCGGCGCAGAGAGGAAAAGCAGGACATAGAGGAGGTTTTACCCAAAAAAGGCACACAGACACCTGCAAAAACTATTGAACTACTTTTGTTAGAGACATAAAGACAACAGCTACGTATTTACCTAAACACGTAGAAAATCGCGGGGATAGCATCCACTCACGAGCAATGATTTTTTTACATTTTAGACTCCGGCGTATTAAATATTCGTAAATAATACTTTACAGAATGGAGAAGCGATTCGTGGGATTAGATAGAGGATTTCAGTAGCCACTAAACTGTAGGTCCTACTTTGATTACATAAATCTACGAATATGTGTTCAAAAACTGTTCGCTCACAAACGCATTACATTTGTCTCACACATGCAAAAGTTTTTGTTAAAAACATAATAAAAATAACGTTTTAAAGATGTAAATAGTTCTATAAATTAGGGAACATCTTCAAAAGTTTATTTAATATTTTGGCTTCCAGCCGATATGAAAAATGAAAATAATACTTTGCAAAACCTTGTACTGGCTGCAGATTTATAGCTTTTAAGACTGTCGCTTTCCTTGTTTATAAATATCAAAGACGCTTATGAACAAGTTTTCTTTGAATATGTTAAAGAAAGAAAACTATTTAAATATATTTTAATTATTAAATTTTAAGGTTAGTTATTAGGTATATTAGTATTACTTTATTTGTCATTGTCACTCACTTTGCATTATGGCACTCGGAATATTAATATTAATTATTTAAATTCTCGTTTATAATTTATAATTTTATTTACCTATGTTTATATTTCAAGTATACTTGTATTAATTTCCACTTAATAATTAGAGTAAATTTCTCTTATAGACTAAAGCGATACATATACGTATATTATAGGTTACTTATTTTTTACTGACACCATAATAAAATAAATCATTAAAAAAAAAGTCATATCATCAACCTAGTGGTCGTGTGTTCGAAGTGCCCGGGGAGCAATTTACTTATACAAGATTAAATTCGTGACGTATGTCAGGCTCAGAATACTAGTAACATATTATTTAAGAATGAATTAAAAACACTGCAGAAATGTGTGTACTGTATTAACTGATACAAAACTGCCTACTTCCTTTCTAGGTAAAAAAAGTTAACGGATTATTGCACTGTATGCAGTATGCGTAAACTTTTTATCGACTTTTGTCAGTAGTATGACCTGTATGAGCAGTGTTGGTCTAGTGGCTTCAGCGTGCGACTCTCATACCCGAGGTCGTAGGTTCGATCCCCGGCTGTGCACCAACGGACTTTCTTTCTATGTGCGCATTTAACATTTGCTCGTACGGTGAAGGAAAACATCGTGAGGAAACGACATGTCTTAGACCCAAAAAGTCGACGTGTGTCAGGCACTGGAGGCTGATCACCTACTTGCCTATTAGATTTAAAAATGATCATGAAACAGATTCAGAAATCTGAGGCTAAGACATAAAGAGGTTGTAGCGCCACTGATTTATTTATTTGTCAGTAGTAATCGTAACATAATTTATCCTTTCTTTTTTTCTACTATTTCATTTTTATGTTAATTAAATAAAAAAGACTAACCGTTCCAAACTTGAAAAGTCGAGATTTTATAATTTTATCTTAATTTGAATAATTGTATTTAATCTCGTAGAACTGACTCAATAGGAAGACGAAGTTCATTTAAAATTAAGCATTTAATTATATTTTATAAAACCTGTGTTTATGCTTATCTTTAGAATTAATATGAAATCGTTTTCATTCAAGCAAAAGCAATCTTTAAAATAACACTGTTGGCGTGAAATTGTGTCACCTTGACTTTGACGTATTTTTGTACGAACATTCTCTTAGAAGTTTCATTTTCAAAAGCGTTTGAACGTGCATAGGTCTTGATTAAAAAAATGTATGATATTCGTAACGACTATAAAGTATACAGTAATGTAGTATCAAAATCAATGTTACGAGCTTTTAAGCGATTTATTTACGCATTGCGGTCATATAAGTACTATTATGAGTTCGAAAAAGTCGTCATAGTCTATCGTTAAGTCACAAAAGATAGGATTTTACATACAAAAATTTTAGTTTACCGATTATAATTTTATAGCAATTGCGCGAATTCATATACAGTGTTGGGCCCTGTGGTTGCATGAGAATCGGTAGTAGGTTCAATCCCCGGCTCTTCACCAATGGACTTTCTTTCAATGTGTACATTTAACATTTGTTCAAACGGTCAAAACATCGTGTGAAAAACATGTCTTAGACTAAAAAAGTCATCGGCGTGTGTCTGGCGCAGAAGGCTGATCACCTACTTGCTATTAGATTGACAAATAATCACGAAACTGATTTAGAAATCTGAGGCTTAGACCAAAAAGGTTGTAACTGCCACCGACTTTAATAACTCACTGAAATAATGTACTACGAGAAATTATACTGATGTGTCCCATAACGTCCTAATGAGACATAAAGAGAATCGAATAATTATAAAACGTAGATTAAAGACAGTTCCTTATGCAATAGCAGCTGACAAAATGTATTATTTAATTAGATTCACGTAATTCCACTTATGTGAATTATTATAATGATTTCAATTTTAAAAAGTTGACGCTTATTCTGATATGAAAAATATTTCATAACTTTTCATGCTCAAGACTAGTAATCAAGGACTTTGCAGCTTGAAACTGTAAATATGCTCTTTCCATAAAAAAAGAACGGTGAACTTACTTTTCTTAATTATTCCTTAACTAGAATTTAACATTACTTTATACTAATGCGTAAGAGTGTAGAGTACTTAAGATTTTTAATTAAAGTTGAATAAAAATAAGTTAATGTCAATTCGAACGAAAGCTAAATTCCTTTAAAAATATATCCTGTCTCCAAATTGCACTATAAAGTATTAAAGAACAATATGTTTTATATTTAAATAAAAAAATCTGAAAAGAATAAGGCAAATTTATGAATTTGCTGCAAATGCATTTGACACTTCGATCGTCCAGAATCTTTTTCAGTTCTTTGTACGGAGGAGCTATGCTCGAAAAAAAAAACAAACCAGCGCTACAAACTTTTAAAACTTGACTTAAAATATTTAGCTTACTGTATCTATTTTTGGAATCACTTGTTATGTCTAATAGGCAAGTAGGTGATCCGCCTTACAACGTTTTTACAAACATTAATGAAAATATTAATGTGTTTTACAACAGTCTACCAACTTTATTTTGCAGGCTCTTAAATCTTAATATGGTTTAAGTTTTCATTTTGTTATTTTTATATATATTTACTAGCAGACTCGGCCAAGCGTTGCTGTGGCTAAGGTTTATGTTATATAACATAGTAGTAAACTATTCAAGGGAAACGGTAGGAGAACTGATGTGAAAGGTAGCTTATGTGAAACGTTGATACTTTTAACACAGCACCATCTGTTAGAATTGTGTCGAGTAATAAACAAATAATTTGCAATAAAATAAAATTGCGACTATAATTAAAGATCTAAGCTATCCTATCTCTAAGTTGGACCAGACTGCACACGATATGCAAATTTGAATGCTATCGGTTCGTTAGTTTAGGAGTCCATCGCGGACAAACATCGTGACAGGAGATTTATATATATTAAGATTAAGATTATTAATATTTTATTATATTATTTATTTTTGTATATTTTGTGGTCGTTTCGAAAAGGTGTTCCACTGTCCCATGCTTTTCTAAATTAGACGTAAACAAATCGGGTTTGACATTGCGTTGCAGGCTGCAGCGTCTTTTCGATATATACTATATAAATTTACCATTACAAATATGTTAATGAATAGCTTAAAACTTTTTTTGGACATACACCATTCAGTCTGACGTTTGACGACGTCATAACATATCCTGACAGTCGTAACTCGGTCATTTCAATTTTATAACGACGCGATAGCGAATGCGTAGGTATTACCCATGAAAAGGTCATTAAAATCACTTCAAGGCCGTTAGATACGGATACCTAAAAATTGTAAATAAGCATATGAAATTGTTGTTTTTACTAGTATTTTACATTTAAATAACAATTAATTCTTATTCATAAATAATCGTTGTCAGCGAGTGACTAAAGGTGTCTGTTTGTATATGCATACCTATAGTTTGATTTAAAAGTTTATTTTATTTTTTATTTTTTAACAAATATGATACTGCGTAGAATGATTATTAACCTACGTATAACCCCTTCTATCAAACCACTTCGTAATTTAAGCTTTTTAGCACACCGACCGATGAGTTTTAAAGACTTTCGAAAATAAGTTAAAATATAAGGTAGAAAGCGTTTAATATACATTTAATACAAAATATAATACAATGACGATATTACAACTTTTAAAATTAACAAATTTACAGTAAATGTTTTCACGAAGTAAATGTAATCTCCAGCAGAAACACTTCTACATTATTGTACAATTTTTCTAATTCGATTAATGTTTTATTTATTGTTTATGGTGACTTTATACATTATGCTTTTTCTCGAGATCATTATGTTCCACAACACATGCGTATATGTATACGTGTAGTATATAAAAGGAAAAGTTAAAAAGAGTGAATAACGTATCTTTCCACTTACTTGACGTATAACCGAAGTCGTCTTCTTCTTCTTTATCTGCTTCTCTTTCATCTTTGCTACGTTTTATGGCACCGGCTGACGCACGATCAATCTACGAAGGTTAATTTCAGTCACTTCCTGTGATTTTATTTTCATCTCAAATTGTTAAATTAAATAAAATGTTTGATTAAATTTTACAAGTCCTACCTCAACTCCTTTATCAGAGTATGTCCTTCCTTGCAGTTCTCTCGCGTCTTCTTCATCACTACTCTCTTCTGAGTCCGAATAAACGGTCTTCGGTTTATCCTCTGTTTCTTTCTCGTTTTCCTCATATTCTTTTGTCACGTCTCCATTCTGTTTTGGCGTATCCGAATCCGATGTTACTGTTATCTAGGTTAATTAATAAATATTTAAAGTCATTGAATCTAATTGATAATATGTATTATCGGTTATATGTGAAAATTATGAGGCTGAATTCAACGGTCCGTAGTTAAAATATATTACCTTGATATCGTGATGTTGCTGCGGTGCAGGCGGCGCTGGCCGCTTTTTCATTGACGGCCTGGGTGCCACTGCTGGTGGAGAAGTGTCCGAGGAAGACGTATTCTAAGAATAAGAGAACGTTGTGATTTAAATTTTCTAAGCAAGGCACCTAACAAAAATGTTATATGTGAAGCTGGTATATTTAAAGAACAACTCAAATTGCATATCCATTAGGACAGACCTTTATTGTTCAAAATACTTCTATATTATACCTGGCCTAATCATAGGATATTCAAGAAATCTTATTATAAGGGCTGTATCCATATGTCATACTTACCCATGTCATCAAACTCTGGACAGTCAGAATGACCGTGGAGCCAGCTGCCTTGATCAGTTGCACAGCACGCTCATGCTGTGCTGTTCTAACACAGACTCCATCCACTTCTAATATTCTATCACCAGCCTACATGAAAGATACTCATTTTACTACCTGTGACTTTTATTTATTTACATGTTTATTACTTTGAAATGCGAGTTAAGTTAAAGATTTGAATTTAGAAACAGTAATTAAAATATAGTAAACCAAGCCAATTAACAAACATTTAGTTAAATAATAAAGAGACTTAACGTACTTTCAATTCACCACATTTTCCAGCCGGGCTTCCTGGGACTACATTTTTGATGAAGATGCCGAATATGCCCTTATCATTTCCATTTGCATCATCCCGCCCCGATATTATGTCAACCTGGGGCATGTAATGTTTAAATGTTTATTTTTTATTTTTTTTTATGTGCTTTAATGATTAAAGCACATTATTTTAAAAACATAATTAGGCACTCATCGGAAAGATATATGCTGAAATAAATTTTAAATCTGACACTTTAAAAGGAATCTCGGGGAACCTCACAACTCATATTTTTCAAATATCATCAATCTTCTTGTATAATACATTAAATGTTATTCAACAAAATGTTATAGATACGATGCATCTCTAAGCACTTAGATATGTTACGAACTTTTTAAAAGGTGTAATTTCGTTTCATAACTTGTGTTCGAAATTAAATACCATTCTGTCTCAATGACCATACGATATTCAATTAAAAAAAATGATGATGATATCGCAGACTGCTTAGTAGATAGTGATGTCTTCTATAAATCAGTTTTACATCACTTTGCAAAATTATCAATAGTTTCAACAGTAGGACATTTTTACTTTTTTAAAGTGGGTTACAAATACATTATCAATGTTTTTTAAATATTCTATACCAATATTCAACAGTGCAAATGTTGGATTCTGTTCAAAATAGTTCAGTTGTTTCGCAATGCATATAAACAAATCCTCGTTATAATATAATAATGTATAAAGTAATAGTACTTGATTAATTAAGAAAAATAATTGTCTAGTTTTAAAAAAATCTCATATTCTTTGTAAGTTAATATAACGGCAACCTTTAACTCTGCTAACCTCATTTTTTTAACTTCGTAACAATTAGTTAAATTCTTGAATTGATACAATATGATAAAACAATCAAAGTATCATATAAACATAGTAAACTTTTAATAATCAAATCGTAATGTGACCTAATTTCCTTAAATTTGCGAATAGAGATGGCCTTATATTGAAAATGATTTCGGCATCGTTATCCGAGATTATTTACGACGTCTTTACGTTCAGAAAAACAAACGCAGGAATATGGGCAGATTTATTACGGAGACATAAACTCTGGTTAATCGTGGATTTAGGCAATGGTTCATGCAATGTTGAGAGATATCTGTGTAACGAACCTGTGAATTTTTTTTTAAATGCCTTTGTTAAGAAATAGGACATACAGTAATAAATTCACATTGAAATGCTCTCATCGCCCATATATATGCGCGAAGTGAATTTACATATAAGAATTACACTCCAAGTATTGGTTTGAACGCATACCCATTTAGTTAAAAGTTGTAAGCTTAGCCACTACGCCGAAGGTAGACGCCCTATATCTTGTTAGATCCTCAAATACAAATAAAAGTTGAAATAAAATATATAATAAAAATAAATGTTGAAAAATTTAGTTTACCTTTCCTCCGACAATGCTGACCCCAAGTGGGGCCCCAGGACCCCTCTTCAACGTTACCCGTCGTGGTGGGCCCCAGCGTTGGCCGTCACGACGCTCTGGTGACACTGTCACCGTCATATTTGGTACAAAGCTATAATAAACGTCAGTTATTGGTTTGGTGTAAGTTAATTATCGCAAAAATCTTCAATATGTTTGGTTAAGTGCTTTACTACCGGCAAACCTACAAACTAACATAATTGGTTTTATTTGAAAGAAATATATTTTGTCTTATAATAGTACCAATAGTTCGGAGTTAAAAACCAAAAAACAATTGAAAGAATGATTGAATTAATTGTCGAAAAACATATTATATAGACAAAAATGAATCGTTTCCTATTGTTAGGCACAGAATGAAGCGATTTAAATTGAAAACGTAAAACTTATTCAGAGGATTCAGCCAACCTTCCCGTAGAAACACAATGATGTACAGTCATGAACATAATTAAATAATTTCGATTTAGTACAGGAAAATCACATGCAAACTATTTTATCTGTCCTATCAAACCATGCCACGCGTTTTAATTAAAATTAGAATAACTCTTATATGTTTAGTGTTTTTCTAATCTTTCATTGCATCGGTAATAATGGCATAAATAGTAAGTTATTGGTGTTTTTTTTTGTCTTTGTACAATTGTGTGAGCACATATGTATTCTTGACACATTAAGTGCTTTTTTCTCTGATCCAAGTGAAGCGGGGTCATAGTAGCGGTCCCGTCCACGGTTTGTGGCCACGAAAATTCGAGTGGACGGGACCTGACATGAAATTGCCACCCCTAGCTCACGAATCCGAGTATTCGGCACCCAATGTGCTGTATGCAAATCGAAAAATGTTTTTTTTAATATATAATATACATATACATTCATATCGCATATTGCTATAAAAAGTTCTGGTTTCCGATTATTACTTTGGATTAACAATGGATACATTGTTTAAGCATTCAATGTGTTAATTAAATAAAGATTGAGATAGGAATACAAGATTGTGTTCTTCAGTCATCTAAACATCTTAAAAAACTCGCCAACCAAATCTTTCGCAGGTACTAGAACATTAATGTGTTTACTAAAAGAATATCTAGTATACAATAGTGCAGCTCAGTGTACAGGACGCGACAGTTCAATCACTTAACGCGACACAACTGAGTGAACACACCCACAATGCATGTTTTCAACTACTGTCAATCTACCAAACATTTGAATTTTGGTCTTATCTTTATCTAGAAACACCAGGTTGAATGTACATGTCTGGGCCAAACCCAGTTCAGTTGTGATGTCAATGCTCTGTCTGGTGGTTTAATAATTTTGTTTGAAGCGAATAACTACACGACTTTGAATTTAATTCGAAAAAAATGTTATTTTTTTCTGCTTTAAAATTAGTATTGATGAGTTGTAGATTATTGTTTGAAGTCACTATATATTTTATATATTTTAAGTATCTAGTATATATCTCTAGTATATATTTAAAAACTTGCATTTTCTTCACAGTTATAGTCCAAGCAAAACAAAGCTCTTTTACTTTTCCACATCCATTTTCAGTTGAAGGCTTAATCACCTTAAGATTTTTAATATTAGTTTGCAGAAAACGTGAGCTTATACAACATTTTCAGAATTGTCTATGCATTTGTATGCTTGGAGCTATGTAGTAAACATATAATAGAATAGAATAGAAAGCGATGAAATTACCCATTCCCTACCTAAGTTTTACAGTGCCTTCATTAAGTTAAATATGAATGCGTTATTTATGATGAAGATTATAGAACGATGTCAATTGATCGTAAAAACAATGAAAACGTAGGAATATTCCTAATTACAATCAATATAATGGGCGTGTAATTCTATTGTACTAACAAGATAATCGTTTTACGAGAATGAGAAGAATGTGATTGAAATCCAGAGAAATCCGGGTCACATTTACTAGGTCATAATAAACGTGTATAGAAAATAAAATCGAAATAATAGAAAATGTGCAACACAGTCCTGCATCCTCTGGTATTACAACGAATTGTGGATCGTGACCTTAGTTTCCTGCCGATGTTAATCTGTCTTCACATATACACATAGACACACGTCATCGACTTTTGGATCTTAGATATATCGATTTACTCCCAATGACATACACTTAAGTCAAATTGCACAAAAAAAATCCACTGGTTTCCAGCCAGCGATCGAGTGGCCAGGGTTGAGGAGCAGTTACAGATGACCAGTTGACATAATAAAATTTTAAATGAACAAAGTGTGAAAACATTTGAAGTTTCATTGTTATATTTTTTTTAACCAAATTCATAATTCCCGTTTAATTAACAATACTAAACAGAGACGTCTAATATAATTTTAGGCCGCTTCAAAATGACACAAGTTTAATATGTTTGTCTTAAACATAAAGAAAATCTCATCTAAATACATTGGACACTAATGTCCTATTCAAGTATAATAAATGTTTTCAAAATATCAATGCACAAATTAACAATTCCTATGAAACGAGCAGGTATTAACGCGCTCCGCTAAGCGGATAATTTTAACAGCTGGCTGCTTCTATGAGTTTGATCTTACATTTCTATCTGTCTACTGCTCTTTAATTTGTTTACTGAAAGTATATGAGAATTTAAGTACGATGTACATACAAGAAAACCCATATAAGAAAACGTGTAAATTCAGTCGTTTTAATACGATATTTTAGGGCGTTGTCATTAAGATACCGAGATGACAGGGATATTATATAGATTCCGGATTGGAACTCTATATTTATGTTGTTATTTTACACTGGTGAGTTGTGAGGACTCAACTAAATGGTTAACGCTATAATAAAAATGAACTGTTCATTTAATGGTGTATGTCAGAGATTGAAGACATTTAATAAAAAAAGGCAAAAAAAAAACATTCCCAAACATAGCAGTACAAATAGGATAAAGAAAAAATTTAAATATATATTGTTACTATAAGTAATCATTTTAAAATTAAATTTTTTAAAATTACTTAATTTTACAATTTTACAGTACAAATAGGGTAAAGAAAAAATTTAAATATATATTGTTACTATAAGTAATCATTTTAAAATAATTTTTTTTAAAATTACTTAATTTTACAATGTTTACTTATAGTAAAAATTACTTTAAAATAAATATTGAAACAAAGTAATTGTAAAATGCACACATTTTTTTTAATAACAGAGCGCTATGACCGCCAACAAACTGTTATACAGTTTGGCGATTTTTTTATGTTGTTGTAAGTATTTTTCCATGTTTTGATAAATAAATAAATAAAATTAAAATTGTTAGTCGTGCCTTATCTCTCTATGAAGAATGTTTAGGGCCACCAACAGAATAGGTCTATTAGAGGAGTTGGAACGGGGATTTTTTTTAAACTCTGAAATGGTAAACATTTTTTATGTGCTACAACCTTATTGGACTGGACCTCAGATTTCTGTATATTTTATCAGCAGTTGTAAATCTAATAGGCAAGTAGAAATTAAGTCCAATGGTGCACAGCCAGGGATCGAACTTGTTTACTAAGCTACTAAGCATTACCCCAAGTAAAAAAAGCTACTGGGCATACTGCTCACAAAAATAGATAACAATATATTTTATGGTATAATACTATTGAAACCACGTTTACTTTGTAAAGGATGGACCTTCATATTTCTCAAATTAAGCTCGGGGAGTTATATTGGTCTGTTCAAAAATATAACAACGAAAATTTCTTTCATATAATCGGACATTATGTATGGAAACTTATTTCACCGTACTACTATAAAATAGAGCCCAGACAGTGAAAATGGCGCGAAAATGCTAATCTTAAAATGGAAAAGTGTGAATTGAAACTTTCAGGAAACCAGGTCAGAATGTAAATTCAAGATGCCAGGTGCCTCTTAAGGCTTATTTACTTCAAGGTATATGAATAAAATAGAAGGCCTGCCTAAATTATTGTGATTTTCGGAGCCATAATTCATTTTAAATGAATATTAATTCATACATAAATTGCTTTTTTGTCGGGATGGAATATCGAGAAAAAGCCTTCGTGGAAAAGGTTCTAATAACCACAATTTATGCATGAAAATGTAAAATTGTTTGCTAGTGATAATAACTTACTTTTATTTAAGCTGGGAAACTTAATTTTTTATTGATTCTAAATTTGAATCGAATGGCGCTCAGTATATTTACTGGGTTGGAATAGTTCTATAAAAATAAACGTAAGTAAAAATCAATGAGTAAGCTTGTTAGTAAGGTTTCAACGTAATGCGATCATTGTATTTGTGTACAAGATGTAATAGCTCAAGATATACTGGCTAAATATCTTAAGTATTGTGAGTATAGAATGAAAATCTACGTGATTGTATTCGATGATATATGGAAAGGTAGACTGTTTAGTGTGCGGTAGTACGTATTTAAATTTGGAATGTTTTTCCCGAAGATACTATTAAGGATGTATTTTAGTTATGCCAGCCTTCCACTGCGAGCGGAACGGAGCCATAACGGACTCCGCTATACTCGTAACGATGATTTTCATATAATATGTGCTTTCACCAAAGTGGAGGCAAAAACTATTATCATTTCAAACTCCGTTCCGCCGGGCAACTATTTCTCGCTCAACACTAACGCAGTGGAAGGCGGGCATTACTGTTCACATTTTAGTTTAACGGGTATTTAATATAATAACCGATCCAGTGCTTCTAATATAAGGAAACTATATATTTGTTTGAAGTTAGCAAAATCCACTTCGAAGACAAAACTTATCCGAAAATATTTTTCTATACAATTTAGGTCATATAACTAAAATAAAGTTAAAATTTCACGCACAACGGACCTAGTGCGAATCGTGAGAAGTGCGGAAACTGAGTGCACCAACCGCTAAATACCAAAATACATAAACGTAAAATCACGCACAATTTAAATTACGAAGATATTTAAAATAAAACATAATCTATGGCATTCCTGTTTCTAAAATGACTTACCTTATTCCTTTATCGAATTAAAACAACACTACATGTCTTTGCAAGAGGTTGTAAAAATCAAGAATTCTTGTCAAAAAATAAGACGTGAAAAGTGCACGAGTTGACAATTCATAATGGGGCAAAGAGGTCGGCTAACCATAATTCAATTATGGGCATTAACAATTTTCCTTAGTGATGTTTATTATCTCTGTCGATAAATTAATATAATTAAGAATGATATCGAAAAATATTATTCCTTTTAATTGGATACATTTATTCTTATTCATAGAGTTACTACAAGTTATTCGTTTGAAATGAGAGCATATTTAAGTACAAAGATAATTTAAAATTTTTGTTTATAAACTAATAATTCTGTAACTTCAACTTTCTTATAATTTGCATTACATATTCAGTCAAGAAAACATACATTTAACTGAAGCGATTAGGTATCGATACTTTGTGGACATCACTACGAACTTCTCGCAGTATGCATTGTAATATTATTAGATGTAATCTTAAAAAAAATTACTGACAAGTTCGTTCACTTTCCAGCGGGTAAACAATTAAAATGCGGGTGACATTAAAATTGACCAAGTATTACCGGCACTAAATTACTTGTAAGAAACAAAAAAAAATTGTATATTAGACTATTATATGTTTTAATTTTGAACTACATATTAATATATAACATATAGAATGGAATATAACTGAATATTAAAAATAAGGCTCATTAATATTGCGATGTCTTAAGATACCTATTGTCTTAAGTGAATTGGATTTTTCGTTGGCACGTCTTGTGTTTCATACAAAATATTCCTCAATTCTAGTACCATTCCTAAGAAAATTAGTTTAAAAATCAGTTTACCCGTTATATATCTATAATATAAGTTTTTGATGTAAGCGGAGTTTTTGATTTTCTAGGTAGGTGGCTGATTAATATATAAAATGGGGTAGAGTAACTGAATTTTGGATTTAAAATTATTTTTAATTACATATTTAGTTTACACAGTTGCGTGCATTCATGGATCATGCAGATAAGTTAACGTTAATTTTAGTAAGTGGATGGGTCTCCAGAGCTTGGTTGAATGACATTTAATTTAGTCGAAGTGACTCTGGTCACATGGGAAAAATATTTCGTTATTGCCATCCCTGAACTGATATATAATTAATAAGAAATTTGTATTCGAAGAACGTACAAAATACGAAACTTAGTATATGCTTAATATATTTTAATTTTGTAAAACATTTTTATCTCTACATCAAAATCAGTGCGGGATCTTATAACTAATATAAGATAATAGTTAATCTTATGTTGCATATAAACTTACCTTGGTCTTCGAGAAGGCACTAGAAATTTAAAAGGCCCAGCTGACTTCCGCCTTCCTCGTTCACCAGATACCATCAACAGTCCATTATCATCTGTATCAGATCCTGGACTATCTATGTTTAGCAAACCCGGAGCAGACTTTCGTCTATACATTACTTTAGGCGATTCTCCCATATCTCTAATAACCTCACAATATTTACAAGCACTTGCCTCTTCAATATACGCTTTTGTAATGGCATACGCATAACTTTCCAAGAAGCACTTATGACATCCAGGCACATACGTTTCTGCATCAGTCGATTCCTCGCTTGGTTCTTGTTTCTTTAATTGAAGCTTTTTTTCTAAAATCCCTTTATTCTTCTCCAATAAAGACGTTTGCTTTTCCTGAGTTTTTCTCTCTTCTTCCTCCCGCTTCTTCCTCTTTATTTCTTTCAAACATTCATCCTGATCGTTGTAATACTCAATACATCGACGCTCATTCTTGGACGGCTTTGTAGGGCTCTTCTTTTTTTTTCTCTGACATATATTAACGTTAAGAGGCTCTATTCGTAGTGATTGCATTTGTTTTATGATATGTTCTTCCACATATGGAAAAGACGACGCATCCTCTTTGCTGTTTGTGTCGAAATGATCGTCTGTACTCATAACACAGGTATCGTTGTCTTTGCTAATAGCTATTTGAATTTGTTTATCACACTCTTTGATCTCGCGATCTCCGTTTAATTTATGGCCGTTTTTTGTAGAACATTTTATGGACGTTGAATCATCGTCAAGACATGTCTCATAGCCGTCGATTTCATGATCTATGTATAGCAATGAATTACGATCTTCCTGGATGGAGATTTTAGTATCGTTAAAACTCAAGGTATCATCATTAGGAGAATTAAGGCATTCTTTCCAGCTTTCGTCGTTATTTTTTTCTTTATCACACTCACTCCAGTATTTTTCGTAGCTTATTCTTTCCAAGCCCGTTGGTGTAACAGCAAAAACCATTTCATCAGATGTTGATATATCTTTACTTTGCTGTTTAAGCAGCATTTTCTCCCCATTTACTTCGTTTCTATCAGCAGATTTACTACGAATATTAAGCTCTCTAGGGGCAGTAACTACTTCTTCTTCAATAATAGTCATTTCATCAGGGTCATCTAAAGATTCATCTGATTTGGATGTTGTAAACTCTACAATCCCATTAACTTTTTCTGTGTTTTCCTTATTTTCCATAGAAATTATAAGTTTATAATTTATGATTTCTTTAATATTAGAATCTGTACTTAAATCAACTAAGGCAGACAATTCTTCATCTTTGATGGAAGTTTCTTCTGGTTCTAAACATATTTGTACTACTTCTAGGCCTTCGCCATATTCCTGCAAGCATTCGTGGAAGGAATCCATTCCAGTATGGTCATCGGATGCTAAAGAGTTGATGCACTCCTGCCAGAGTAAATTAAATACATATCAAGATTATTTTCCATTAAATATATATTAAGCGAAAACTTTTAGTATATCGATAGAACGGAACAATACTATTAAGATTGAATAAAACAAATATCGTTCGAATAAATTAGATTTTCTACTAATGCAAGCTGCAAAGATCTTTTTTATATTCATAAAATATTATGCCCTCCACGGCGTTAGGAGAAAAAAAGGGATCTTTAAAATTACGATACAATGATAGCTTAATGTTTTATTTATTGTTCCATTAAGGGTTGCTTGGAAGAAATCGCTTGATTGCGATAAGGCCGTCTGATGCCTAATTACTTATATAGCTTACTTTTAATATGTATTTTATTTTTGTAAAAGTTAACGAAGTGTGAATAAATAAATACAATAAAATATGTTAAAACATTTATTTTAACACCCATCTATATAACATTTACATTAAAAGCATTGCTCTTTTTACAACATTAGATTTTATCGATTTTTCTAAAGTTTGCATTTTAATAACTATCTTTAAGGTTGAGGCATTTAAAATGTATGAGCTGTTTCAACGGTATCCTCCTAAGCTTATCATAAATATACAAACGCTTAGAAAACATATTTAAAATATCACACTTTTACCTTAAGCGTTTTAATTCCATTGTAAACTTCGAACAACGCCTTGAAAAAAATATGCTTAAAAATATGTGCACTATCGTCTACACTTAATAACTTTTCCATTTAGATAATCTAATATTCAAAATATCATTACAATATAATACTTAAATCATTCATGTTTATTCCATGACCAACTATGATATGTTTAGTAAGCTTCCCAGCGTTTATTTTAATCATTCAATACTAACATATTTAAGAATGTGTAAGAATAAAAAGTAGATACATATTTTGAAATATTACAATCAAAATACGTTAATTGCTTGAGTTAAAGACATTAAATAAGAAATAACAAATGCATACGTAGCGTCCAACGGTAAAATAGATCCTAAATTCAACATAAAATCACGCAAAAGGATCGCGATTGCATTGCTCCTAACATGGTTTTATTTTCAAGTTTTAATACGATTAGTATGTTTAAAAATAGAAGATTACATATCGTTAAAAAATGTACACAAAAACACATAAATTACATTAATATTTTTTTTTTTTTTCGATGGATAAAGCACGCACGGAATAGCAAAGTTTCTGACGTACGTCGAGGATCTTATCATTACCGCGGGTTGCGTAAACCCAAAAGTACCCAATCTACAATAATGAAAGTATAATGGTCTAAGATCCCGCTTCAGGATTGGTGCGTTCATCGAGTTTTTGTTTAAAACGAAATTTTTATGTTTATTTATAATTAGGAGAACGGTCGGCAACCGCTGTCCTTGTCTGACAAATGACGTTACGCGCTAACTCTCTTTCACTCTACCTCAAATATTTATCATCTTTAACCGCCAGCAACCCTTATTTGGGGCCAGATTTCATTAGGCAACCTTATATGAAAATTAATAGAAAAAAATTAGCTTCAATTTGACATATAATTAATAGATAACCGTTATAAACGTATAAATATATCGTAATCATACCTGTTTGTACTTGGCTGCAAAGAGGTGCGGCCATGTACGCAACGGCAACCGTGATTTTTTAGAATCTTCATATTAATTACCGTGAATTAGACGTTATTTTATTTAAAAATTAAATGAACGTAATTTAGTACCAAAAATCAATTCAAAATAATTTAATTAAAAATAATGGCGGCCAAATTTTGATAGGCAACCTAGTGAATATACATATATTCTCCTAATTATAAATAAACATAAAAATTTGGTTTCAAACAAAAACTCGATGAACGCACCAATCCTGCAGCGGGATCTCGTACTATAATAATATTTAATATCACACATTTTGCGTAGTTGGATATCTACAATTTGTAGCTATATTTTTATTCTTACATCATACGGTACAACAATAAATTTATTAATTTACCTCTAGATAAATTGACATTTAATATAAGTGTTATTGTTAACATTAAGTAAATTATATATTATAAATTCCTTATCAAACTCCTTTCTCATTACTTGTCCATACACTCAATTGACAAACATCACAATTATTATTTCAAATAGGCCTTTTTGGACAGAAATATTCTTATGGCATTTCACACCCAGAAAATAATTTTAAAAAATATTATGTTTTTTTTTGTTTAATAGCCTTTATTAATCCTTGTTTTGTACTTTATATACTGTTTCCTTGTACTTTATTTGCACAAGATACGATTGTTGGCCAAGGGTGTAAATTCTGATTTCTCAGGCTTTCATACTAGTAAATGTAGCGCCTTAAGAGTACTGTCAGAAGCAGGCAGGAAGAGATTCAGCATTTTCTAAGCATTTCAATTCATTACATTAACTAGTATTTATTATTTTATTTCAGGTGAATGGTTAATAGAAAGCCAAAGATCAATCATAAAAAAACGACAAAGCTAAAAACAAAGAAGAAAATCGTTTTTTTTCAGAAAAATCTAATTCTGAAATACTTGAATGTTCGAAAAACATAGGTAATAAACTATTATTATACTATTACTCGGCCTCATTTCTGGTTCATATCGACGAAACTCTAGAAAGAGCTGTACTAATGTTCATTGATATGACAAAAGTTTACGTATCTGTCATTCCTTAAATTACACTCTATATCATATTATAAAACACAAAACTAGATAGCTTCACAAATATTACGACGAATATACATACAATATCAAAGAATTGATACTTATAAATTGTCATAAATGTTTATATATTATATTAAGTTAAAACGCGTGTGCGTCACAGATATATCGGACTAAGCATCTAATACTACGAGAAGAGAATCAATAGCTAGGACAAATATTTTCATTGTACCACTGATAAACATTAATTATATATTGATAATCTAAATTTGGCATGCACCTTTGTCATTTATTTATGTATTACGTAACCTTATACATACATTAATAATTTGAATTATGTATGACATTATTACATACATAAGTGATTACGTGTTCTTTCTAATTATTATAATTATCTTGGCGTGCAGACAACATCACCTCATGTCATTTTGACGAGGTTAGAAATTGCGTGCAGACTACCTAAACTTTTTAAATCTAAATATTACATATTGTATTTGACAAAGGCGTGTAGAAGCAATGTCTCGCTATGATACAAGAGTGATAAGGACAAAACATTGAATTTTAGAAATTAGTAGTAATACTAGAGATAGATGTTACGCATTGAGGCGCCTAGAATTCTAAGTATAATGTCTACGTACGTAACAGACTACGCACAGATATTATTACATAATGATAAATTCTATCTACAGATTTTGAAGCTATATTGTTTCATTAAGTTGTGTTTTTAACTCTTTGATCCTTCGATACGGTATCTTGCCTGAGTAGGCCATTACACTGAGTTGTATAGAAAGATATCTTTAAAAAAGAAAATTAAGCTATCATCACTATTTGAACAAAACTATTAATAATTTCAATTATTTTCATTAGTCACTACAGGTTTTTTTCCTAATGAGTTGAAATCAAAAAGAATCTATAAAAACAACAAAATGCACTCAAAAAAATATTTTCTATCAAAAGTTTTGAAACCTCTTCTAAATTTAAATATTCATAATCTAGACTGTGTAGTCTTGCTCTTCGAAATCTACTTTCTTTCTTCTTGTTCCCTATATTAGAAAAGTTTTGACAATTTAGTTCTTAGAAAGTTTAAAATCTTCAAACACTAAAATAACCATGTCGAAATGGGGCTTTGTCGTAAGATGAGATTAACGCGTTTTCCAGTGAAGCTCGCCCTTTTTTTCCATTAAGATTTCAGTTTCCGCATATAGTGGTTGGGTTCAATGGCCTTTTGACAGTGCAGTTGCAGCTCCATTATGTCTTGATGTAATGACATTATTAGGCGAAAGACTTTCGTCAAGTACTCCAAACGCTGAAAATAAAAAAATAATATTATTTTAAATGTAACGTTTAATAATTAAATATATAGCAATCAAGCGGAGAAACTTAAAAAAAAATAATATTATTATTAGATGCCAGTTGCCCTACGCCTATGCCATTATAGAAAATTCTACACCACTCTTGCCTCTTGTTTATGTGTATATGGTTGTCAATGGTAATCAGGTATAAACCCATAAATATGTTGCTTTTCTCGTAAGTTGTAAATGCTGTTATGAATTTTGATATACCATTGTTTTAATGATTGTATCAGTTCTGTTGATAAAATTTTTATTATGAATGACTAATTTATTTTCTAAGCAAAAATATTAAATGATTAAATGATTTATATTATTTAAATAATTTACTTGTTACATGTTTATTATACGTATATCATATTTTAACGATTCATTTTGCTGCTTCTGTTTAGTGTCAAATCCGCCCAACGAGCGAGTATTAAGTTTTATATACAAAATACTATTCTACTTTGATAGCAATTTTAGTATGTATTGTTCGTTCTACGGATACTGGCCTTAATCTAGGTCATGCATTTGTACACTAAAGGGAAACACAAAAAATTCAAGTAAACCATCTTAGAGCGGTAATTTTGTCCCTTTATTGTACAATTAGTTTTATTTATGAAAATGCATGCAAATTGAGAAATACTGCTCTAAGCGTTAGTAAGCTTAAATATAATGTAACTTACGTTTCCCTTGAGTGTACAAATTAACACTTATCACTTAAATTAACACACTCCTTTTGTTTTACCGACCTCAAACAATCATTATTTCGATCAACCGTACTCGGAGTCGTTAGTAAAAACATTTATGTAAATATATGTTACACCGGTCCAAAACAATGATTTAATTTTTAATAATCGTTCCCTTCGTTTAATCGTTTGGATATTTATAATTTAAAATAAGTCATTAGACGATTCAGAGTACAGAGTAAAGACAAGTTCCCTTGACTTCAGACAACTGTAAAATTTTCCTTAAGTCCCGTTGGATAACAAGGCAAGGGAACAACCTGGTTCAGATGTATTTTTTGGAGAATTCATGTATTTCTCTATAATGGGGCTTCTAAACGGGCCATGTTTTGCTGCAATGATGGCTGCAATAGCAACTGTATACCCGACAACATTGCAAACAATAGCAGCCACACTATGCAATATTGCAGTAATGTCCCGGCCATATAGCCCAACATGTTTTGTATAGCCACTTATGGCCGGTATTGCCCCTATGGGTTGCCGGACGATCGCTAGGCTATCGAATTCAACTGCAATATTGCACAGCCAGTTTTATTGTTGTTTCAGTCACTCTCTTTGTTATGGCACAGTGCATCCTTTTCTACGCGAAATGTTGCTCTATTCTGTGTTTTGCGATTTGACTACTACGTAAAAATAATAATAATAATTCTTGAATAATTTATTATCAAGGCTTATTTCTAGATTCAAATTGTCTACAGTTTCACGCCTATTTAAGTAAGGTCGAATCCACAATCTCTTCTTTTTCTATTTGTTTTTTAAAACAATAAAAGCTGTTGCGACAAGTGTGATTTCGTCAGCAATTGTTGCCGGTATGTGTAGCCCGTTTAGGAGTCTGCATCATGGGCCATACAATTGCTGTCATATTGCAACACATGGCCCGGCCATAGATTGCTCGGCCATCAGCTGCATAAAAACATTTTTGTGATGGCCGGGCAATTAGTTGCCAATAGTGCAGCCATCAATTGCAGCAAAACATGGCCCGTTTAGAAGCCCCATAAGACAAATGATTGATATTGACACGTGTCTGTCATTCGTAATAATAAATTTCTCCTAACCATGTCTCGTCTCGGTCGTTTTCCACTCTATCGCTCGGCTGAGTCTTTCAATATTTGTAAGACACACGCAATAAAAGATACTCTGAATTAATAGTGAAACAGGCGAAAATTAAGCTTTATTAAACCATTATACTTTTAGCAATGAACTTAAAACTTTGTTGAAAAGTAACTATATTTAGTTAATTCTTTTATAAAGGAGATTATAGTCTATTTAAAAAAGCGTAATTACCTGGCTATTTTGAAAGCTAGACCCATTTGCTTTGTCACCACCAACAACTGTGCTACAGGGTAAAGGCTTCGATACGCCTATTGTTACGAGTCCTGTAAATAAAATTATTATTTAATTTAAAGTATATTCGTTTTTCACTATGTTTTTTTCAATATGAAATCTATGGAGAATGTACTGAAGCAAAAATATTTTTATACACTAGATTAGGATTAAGAAATTTAGAATTTTTGAAGCTTTTATGAAGACTTCTTTTGGCGCATTAGGGAAAAATAATGAGAGTATTTTTTACGATGCGTGCGCATACCATCACAAACAACGACACCCTGAAGTTAACTACAGTCAACAATTTTTAGTTTTTTCTATAGCATAAAAATTGAATAAATTTTATCTTTTTGCGCCAAGAGGTATAACTTCTAACTTTTTTTTTATATTTTCTAGTCCTTCTATGTTAGGCGTGCAAAACTAAACAGAGATGTTAACTGTTAGATATTCATTGATTTTTGAATTTTAATATGAATAGAAGAATAAAAAATAAAAAATATAATTAATTTAAATAAGCATTGCTTTTTAAAAAAAACTTACTGTTATACATTTGTTTCTATTGGAACAACGTTATTCACTATTACTATGTTACAATCTTTTAATGTCTATACACAGACTGCAAATGTGTTGATACTAAAATTATTTTTCTTATCAAATAACAATTATAAACATCTGTATAACTAAGAATCTTTGTCATAAAATTAAAGATAAGATAGCTAGAATATGATTTTATTTTCCTACAGTTGTTTACTTCATAAAATATACATGTTAAAATTAAACAATTTTATGTAAATTTATTGTTAAAGTCACTCACACAAAAAACTACCTTAAATATAATTGTCACTTGCTTTTGTGAATTTCATAAAATTATCCATCAAAAATAATATAATTTAGACATAACACAGAAACCTTGGATTCCCCGCTAAGAGTTGTTTGTAAGAGTAGCTCTGTTCTAGGTTCTAACTATAAGTTGAAAATTTAACAAAACGTTCTATGATTACCTTTAGGCGCACTTTTAATGGCTGCCACAGCAACAGCCAATGGCGCCCGGGATATATCCTGGCCATTGACAGAGATCAGTCTGTCTCCGGGTGAGAGTCTGCCGTCCAACGCAGCTGCCCCACCACTCACAACGGACCGGACCACTATAACCGAACTGCTAGGTTCTGAAGGATCCTGAAAGTAATTAAAAATAATGGTATTAAAAAAATCTAAATCAAAACTACTCGCTTAATGTATGTTTCCAAGCAGAAATATGATGTTTAAAAAAAATATAACATCTCTATAACTTAGCAAAAATAAAAAAATATAAAATATAATTCTCGTGTCGCGGTGTTTGTAGTTAAACTCCTCCGAAACGGGTTGACCGATTCTGATAAAATTTTGTGTGCATATTGGGTATGTCTGAGACAACATCTTTTTTTCATCCCCCTAAATGTTAAGGGTAGTCCACCCCTTTTTTAATTTTGAGATTTTTTTTATTATACAGCATTAAAAAATACATACAACCCCTATTTTTTGTTATAAATGACATACATGGTAAAACGACGTTTGCCAGGTCAGCTATTATACACAAATATTGGTTTTACTTTATTCGTTTCATTGTTCAGGGCCTTTACTCGGTAACTTCCAATGATAATACCGTGAGTACGCACGGAACAAAAAATTACACAGTAAAGGCACAGATCTGTATCAGCCATGCCTTATCTTATAATGATATCATAATTCTAAAGAGAGAACAAAATTTACTTATGGAGGATTAATTCCTAAGAATGGATTCCCAAGCTATATCTATGAAACTAAGGAGGATTTAAAACATGAAGGTAAACTTACTAAGTAGTCGAGTATGGAGAAACCGAGACCCCGGTCTTCCTTATGCAGTTGTATATAGTCAATGTGATCACTCCACATTGCTAACCAGCTCAGGGGCTCCAGCGAACGAGACCTGTTGCGTTCCAATTCGTCCGAACAAAACTCTGTAAGAAAAAGTTTGGTGATGAATTTTAGCTTGGACTCTGGGTATTATATGTTCGAGTTGTATCTTTGTCTTCATGTTAGCTATTTGAAATGGAGAAATTGTGGTACGCAACAGTAATTTTAGCTATTTGTGCCAGAAAAACTATTTCTTTCACAAAAATCTCTTTTTAAATAAAGGAAATAGATGTTTGTGAAAAAATTCACTTAAATAAATGACTATGGTTTTAATTACATCGCCAGACATTTTGTTAGATCATATCAATTAAAGTATGTCGCATTGATGTCATAGGATGATAAACTATAATAAGGGGGTCAAAAAAATCAATAAGGTACTTCAGTAGTCCTTGAGTATAAAACTGATTTTTACCATCATGATCATGACCAGCTGATAACACGGTGGCTGCGCTGCATAAAGATGCAACTGAACTTTCTGATTTCGCCTTTATCAGCCTTTGAGGTGGAGCGAGCAGGTCTTGAAGACTGCCTCCTAGGACTCCACTCTGGAATTTAGGATGCACACAATATGTCTTTAATATTCCTTAATCTTCTATAAATTTATAGGGAACTGACAAAATGTCGATACGTAAGTAATAATAGATAGTATTTTAGCTATATAACATAGAAGATGATGACTATATAATTTATAATATTTCATACAATTTTTTTTATTTTAATTTTGAAGCTAAAGCGATTTAACCATACATAATATACGTTATTTGTTTCGGATGAAATACAGTATCTCGAAAACTATAGATTTGCAATGTGGACATCTTTCTTCTTGGACTTCTTTCCTATTAATTTCAGCCTAATTTAAAGGTAACAAGGTGTATAACCAACATACCCTTGCTAAACTAGGTTCAATTCCATTAGCTTGTTCGCTACGTTTACGCACAATGACAAGTAATACGGGTGACGTCACAGCCCTCAATCTCGTTACCACCTCTACGTGATGTGCTCCTAGTACACGCCAGCCGTTTACCTATAATAATACATTGGTATTTAGGTATAATATAATAAATAAATTTAAACCATTCCCGAATCCACGAGACACGAACAATTTTATCAAAACCGGTCCAGCCGTTTTGAAGAAGTGTGATTAGAAACACATACTCAGAAGATTTATATATAAGATATGTATTTATAATATTTTTTGAAAGTCCTTTTTGAAAACAAAAACGTTTCTTGCTTTTTTTTAACTTTAGTTTAAACTCCTTTCTACACTGTAGATAGATGAAGCTGGAGTTTGAGAGTATGATTTGAGATGGTCAATGTAATATATTCAGAGTCTTACTGAGCACTGAGTAAGAAATCGAAATTCTAAATGGTTAAATAATCTGGTAAAGAGGTTTGCCAACGTATTTTCATTTAGACGTACCTCCAACAACTCGTCTCCAACTTGATAAATCCCTAATTTAGCGACAGGCCCGTTGGGAGCTATCGCTCTAATGTAATGCCTTGCCTGCACTTCCTTGCCTCCTACGACTCGAACTGTACCCTCCAGCGAAATACCTAGGCCACTATCCTTTCCCTTTATTATTGAACCAACCTAGAATGTAGATTTATTTAAAATTAAGCTATGTTCAAAATATTTATTTAGTTTATGTTTTCATTCAGAAATCGTTGTGAAAGCATCTTCTGTGCCTTTTGAGCAAAATTTATAATAACTCGCGACATTTACAAACTACGAACAAGACAATCTTTATATAGCCGTCAACATATACCCAATTTCTAGTACTGTCCTTGTACAACAGTTTCACATAACAATAATATACAATAAAAACCAATAACTTGACTTACAATGACATCATACTGGTACTGATTCCCAGGCCAGTCCGGTTCATCCTTCAGCACATCCCGCCACTTGTCCTGTATCCTCCTAATCTCTCTCTCAGATATATCGTCGTCTCTTCCTATCACTATTTCCGCTTCCTCCGAAGGAGAGGTTGGCGAAGGGAGATGTGGTTGTATATCAGACTCAGGTTCTACTTCTATCACCGTTGATTCGTCGTACTGAAAAATATTTTGTGTTTCTTTTATGAGATAAAGTAATAACCGCTACCCATGGACACCAGAAACGCCGGGGGCTTTCAGAAAATAGTACTCTCTTTTTTTGATATATACAGTATTGGCTACATATAGTATATAAAGAATAAGGTCCCTTGGTGCTTGTGAATTACAGGTCACGTGAAATTTCGAGTCAATCCTTTTCTTGCAATTCTACATTAGGTAGAATTTAAAAAAACAGAACAAAAAAAATGTTACTTACCACACTAAAACTATATTTGGCAAGGGATGTAACCGAGGGACTGGGGGGAGGTATGGGAGACCGTCTGCCGTCTTGTGCAGCTAACGCTTTCTGGAGTTTCTCAAACCCCGCTCCACGAAGATACCTTTATACGAGAAAAATCATTTATCAACAATACTTTTTGGTTTAAACTATTCTTAAGCAAGGACGTGTACCAAGATTTTATTACCAACAAGGTGGACAGAATATATTACAGTTGGGCTTGTATCTCAACATCAAAAACTATAAGTATAATAATAGTTATATTTGCATATCATATCCTCCATTTGATTAGATGGTTGCCACCTCAAATATCCGTAGAATGACCTATTTTATTAACATATCCGAATACTACGGCGCTATGCCTATTAACCTCAAGCCACGAGCTTCCTCGGAGTCCTCAGACGAGAATTTACGCGGAAATAAAAAGTACGGTTGTTATTATAGTTATACAAACATAGATATAATTCAAGTCGTGTCACGTCGTGTAAGGATGCTAGATTGTGTATGTATGGGTTTTATGTAGACGAAATATATGTTCGTGATATAAGACAAAAACAAATATCTTGTTGCAGTGCCAGGCGAGAGTGCAGTACAAATCTTTATTTTGTACTTTTACAACGATTTTAAGCGAGGCCTACGAAAGATAACGACAATTCATATTTTTAGTTCAACGTTAGTATTAAATTTCATTAATATGGAAACGTTTATTAAGTGACTAAGCACACTGTACTAATACTTGAATACTAAAAGTGACGGAATTGTTTAGAATTTCCCGTAGCAAAGCTGTAAAATGTCCAATGCTCGTTTTAACATCAATGAATGTAAATTTCAATCGAATGACGTTCCAAAATTAACACTGCATTCATCGTAGACTACACTAGCTAGCGTAACTATTGTGTCGTTAGTATAGATTACGATACTTAAATGTTTGTGGTAGTGAATTAAAAATAATTCCTTTACTGCATTAATATAAGATAAAGCAAAATTTAAATAATTTGAAATGAGCAGTACTGGTCAGACATTTAGTAAATGAAAGTGTTTCGTGGTCCTTTGCTTCCTTCATAAAATCTAGTTGGTCATTAAAACTAATACCTGAATCGTGGTTTAGTTTATTATAATCATTTATATACCACTTATGTTTAATTTATTTACAAATTCTGCCCTTACATAAATGAAAAATAATGCATAACCTAAAAAACATCACAGAGACGAAGTAAAAAACAAACATAAGAATTAAAATTACATAATTAAAAAAAAACTAATTATCATCAGCACTAACAAATAGTAGACCAGGTCACTCAACGGACAATAAAAAATGTCTGTTAACCTATGTAATTCATCGACTGTATTGTATTTACTGTAATAATGTAATATTGTATTAATCACTGTTAGTAATTTCATTCAGATTAATGAAAGACAAAAAGACATTAAACATCCCAACGCTTTTGATTATAATAAAAAGATTTTTAGCTTGCGTCTACTCCAATATAACATTAATAACATCCGTTATTCAGCAACCGGATGGATAATTATTCTTCGTTGTTATCGTTAGAAGTCATCAAAAGCAGTGAAAAGTTACCTCAAGGCCTTCAATTTAACGTTGGGGCCCTTAGCGTCTCGCAACAAAGCGACGGCGCGGTGATTCGTAACTCCATGCAACGACACTCCATCCACCTGTAACAGACTTAATTAGAGATACGTACTTTGATATCTAGGGGCCCCAATTACAATAACGATTACTATCATTATGCGACGAAAGTTTAGAAGTTCCTCCTAAAGAATAATATAACATTTTCTCCAACTCAATATAAGTTATACATCTATGACAAGAATATTTATACTAAATAGAAATATTCTACATAACAAAGGTCTGAGCCTCAGATTTCTGTATGTATTTTACTCCTAATAGGTAATCAACTTTCCGTCACACAACGTCGACTTTTTAGGTCTAAGGTTTAGGAATTTTCCCTTCGCCGTACGAGCGAAATAAATGCGCACATACACAGAAAGTCCATTGGTTTACTGCCGGATCAAACCAACGACCCCAGGGATGAGAGACGCAAGTTGAAACCTCTAGGAGAACAAGGCTTAAACAGAAATCACTCACCATAAATAATCTTAAAAACAAAAAATTTATGCAGCGAGAGAAACAATAAATATCGACATAAATATTCGCTATTAAAACCCTCTTTTGCGTTGGGTTCAGATAAATTGTGTTCAGGTTTGATTTTATTTTTAATGGAGCCTTAAATTAAAAAAGGGCCTCGGCGCCGTACCTGAAATTATCTTGAACAATACCAAGTGGCGCGCTAACGACGCAGTTTAGTGAATAACTTTCAAAACAAAGCAAGACTTTTCAGCCAGGCTTTTGTTTAAAAATTCATGGCATAATTTTAAATGTATTCTTTATGCCGCAGAAAAAAATTAATTAAGTATCTATCTGAATAAAGGTAATTTAAAATTATATCTATGAGGAATGAATTGCATAAAAACAATACTTTAATTTGTTTTAAGATACAAGAAAAGCTTATTAGGGTATTATGAGGTAGAAGTGTTCGGATATTATTTAAACTGCATACTCGTACATATGCATTCATAAGTGCATAGTATAATAGCATCCTTTCTGGAGTGCTAGTAGTCTACGTTATTCTAGAAAGAAATTGTCAAATAAACTATTGAATGTATCATTCTTCACATTCATATAATTTGACTTTTCTTAAGATGTATTTCGAATGGCGGTTTACAGTTGGTTATCTTTATAGAACTTACACAACCATAAAACTTTTACATTAGTTAAAGCTGATATAGATTTGTAAGAAGTGGTTGATAAGAGGGCTTAAAAGGGAACATAGCGAAGGATCCTAGTTTCAGCTGACATCATAATAACGTTGGACATATGTATTCAATTCTACGACATTCTCACTCAAGGCTTAACTGAAATTAATTACATAAATATTTAATTACAATAATAAAAGACTACGAATCTTTGCCATAAATGAAGCCCTAATGTCTCTCTAAAATAATAAACTCACTTCCTAATAGTAAGCAAATCACCAACACTTATCACCACAAACACAACGCACAAACCGAGAATGAATGTTTTCCCAGATCCCGTATTACAATCGCGTACTGCGTCATTCCTCTAAATCCGTTTTGTTTATGAAATAGAACTGCTGTGCGAACTGTAATTCATTTTTATTATAACCGAGAAAGAGGAAATTATAAGGATAATTTTTATTAATATATTTGGTACATTCATAGAGCTTTGAAGATTTTATTTCGTGGAACTTTCCTGAACTTTCAATAAAAACTATGACTATTGATCTTAAATTTCTCTTACGGTAAAAAGCGTGGTCGTTAAATTTGAGATATGGTCCGAACTATGTTTTTATTTACTATATTGCACATAACGAGAAGATAGAAAATGAAAAGAACTGCCTTAATAGCATAAAATCTATATAAAACAATATTAAATAAACAAAAATCACATTGCATTGAAAACATTTTTCCAATTAAAATATATTGTACATGTCCTACTCATTTGTCATGACCTATTTATTCACAAAGCTCATTGTTGTAGGAAGCCTTCAATACAGCTATCCTATCTATTAAATTCTTGCAAGGCAAGGCGATATTAAATGTAGGGGAAAATGTGACACTATTGCTATCTTTTTCATATAAAGAGTTCGTTTTAGCGATGGAGACTATAAAGAATATGGAGTTTAATAAACGCAAATCTTACATCTTGCTTTACAAAAGATCCTTTATGATATTTCATTATTTGTTCCCCTGAGATATTTGCTTTACTGTAGGTGTTAATTGCGCACGTAGGAAGAAAATTCTATTAAAGCGCGGCTGGGGTTCGAACGGTTAGAAGATTGAATGTCACACGCTTCACTAGGCTAACATTGCTCATATTACATAACATATTGAGCTCTTAAAATAATTCAATACTCCAATCTCCTTACGATATATGTTCTTCAGGAAAACGAATAAAATTTATAGAATACAACATGTACATGATGCTAGGCTGTTTTATTGTAAACAATTAATTAATTATACACCTAACATGAGATGCTTAACACCTATCAGGTGGTCAACTAAATTATCTACATATCCCGATGAATCATGTTTATTTATTTATTAACACTTCGTTGCATTACATAAAAGGTAAAAAAAAATATATTAAACATAATTTAATGAAAAGCAACTGGCGGCCTTATCGCTTTAGAGCGATTTCTTCCAGACAACCACTGTGAGTATATTACATAAGGTAGGCAAGAAGTGCAAAAATACATATTACAAATAATAAAAAATAATCATGGTATACAAAGCTAGAGCTTATTATGAAACGTGAATTATGGAATAAGCCATGATGCCTATGTGACAACAAGATAAAACCTATTTGAATCTAAAAAATATTTTAGTGTTCTGTTTATCTTCTGTCTGTGGACTATCCATTAGCTATACGACATTACTAAACACTCAGTACTCTATGACCGAAATACCACAAATGAAGATAATATATATAAATGTGCATTCGATTTTTGAAATGAAATAATTATTCTTAGGTTTCAATGAAAATAGTGGAAAATATCACATAACCCTAAAATACGTTTTAAGAGGGCCAAATACATTAGAACAGCTTTAAAATGAGATTTCAGCTTTGTATTCGATCTAAACTAAATTGAAACTATCCGACATGACCTCAATCCCGATGCATTTCTATTGTAAAACTTGAATTAAAAATGCAGATTGCACTCCGTATAGCCTTTGCAAAAATGCAGGGATATTTTTATTATGAATGTTGAGTGCATTGAAAATGATTTTAATATTCGCGAGAGCATCTTTGATATTAAATTTTAATTACTAAAAGTATGAAATGTTTTTTTTAAACGTTCATCTGCCATTTTGGCTTGATATTTGTTCGAATTTATAATTTTCATTGAATGTGGTAAACAATCTTTTTGGTTTGAAAATTTAAAGCACGTTAAAAATAGTTTATACAATACGTTATTTCATTAGATTTTAAAATGTTTGCGCTTTGCCTACTACATTGTTTTCGGAGATAAAAGTTTCTTGTCATTGGTTTGAAAGCGAGAGTTTGTATAGTACAAATTAGTTTATATAGTAACTAACGCCATCTGTAATATAATTTACTACAACTTATAATTTACCATAGTTAATATAATTTACTAGTATGGTTACTTCAAAATACTAAAATTTTGTATGTTAGGATACCTAAAATCTTAGATACATTCTTCTTTTTAAAAGCTTGTGTTACGCTAACGAGCTGTTGACACGACCATTAAATGAAAGCTCTTATTTATTTTTGTCTGGAAATTCTCTGGCTTATTTTTATTTCATAATTAGGCTCGCTATATGATTCAGTCTTCAGGTTTAATCCTGAATTTATAAAAAACATTTCAATTTTCCGAGTTTTAAATTCATAGGAGGATTCGGTATGATTTTTGTATACTCATTCTGTCTGCGGACTCATCTTGATGATTAGCTAAGCACTTTCTGCACTATTAGTGCTTGGATGCTTTTAGTTCTCTTTGAAAGAATTAAGTTCCACAGTTAAATGAAATCGCTATAACATACATATAATAATTATTCATATTCAATTAATGTTATTTTAATTGTAATCAAATCTAAAACGAAATAACTCTGTAATAAGGATTGATCAATATTTCCTTTAAAAGTTATGAAGGCGTTGCGTCGTTACTCTTGTATAGATAATAGAACGTTTGTCTAAACTGATATTGTTATCCCGGAACCCCGGAACATCAACACCTTGCTGTTCCATCAAAATTATATCATGAAGAATTTTATTTATAAAACAATATTAAACAAATAATTTTAAATATAATTAAAATATATTATAGGGATTTAAAATAATAAATGTGACCAAATTATTGTTACTACTTAAACATAAACCTTAAAATGTAAAAACTAAAATATATTATTAAAAGGACTCCCTGGCATTATTAAGCAAGGTTCCGAAGATACTGGCAGCGTTTCCCTTTGAATAGCTAGACTAAGTATTTGTCCGAGGTAGCTGCCAGCTCTTCGGTCTCCTGTGATGTAAACAAAAATATAATTATTTGGGTACATAATTATAATCACCTCAACAATCCTATCATTAACTTGAATCCTTCCACAAAGGTCCGCAGCGCTGCCGGCACTGATACTCTTCACGAAAATACCACTCAGCTCCTCTGGAGAGAAATTTTTAATAAAATAATCTATCATTTTGGATTACTCTAATGCGGCGGCCATTAAAATTTTAATTCACAGACATAACATTACATACATATTGTAAAACTCAATACAACATTAAACATTAATAGATAAAATACAAAATAACTATATCTTACACTTTACAGAATAGGCACTGACATGAAGCAGACCGTTTGTCGGTTCACTCAACGGACAATTAAAAACGTTTGTTTATCTAGTCACTATAATATATCACCTTATATCAATAAGTGCCTGTTTCACAATTTTCGGATAAGTTCCAAATAAGCTATTTATTACTTATTGGTTGGATAAACAAGTGTTTGTTGCGTTTCACGACTGTCAGATAGCGCTATTCGTCATGAAACACGAAGTATCTTATTCGAAACTTTTATCTTTCGAATAATTTATGTGTTGCATAGCTATTTGGTACTTTATCCATTGTGAAACAGGCCCTAAATCTCTTTAATAAAATTTTCGTTATTTTAGTTAGCATTCTAGACATTAGACTAACAAAATCTAACAATCGTTTTTGGAAGTATTGTTTATTTGCTAACTGCTGATATTTTTATAAACCTATCGAATTCAAAAGACAGTTTAAGTACTCAACAACGAAATTAGACATTTATGTTGCTGTATATTTTCATGATTGTATTAAAGGTGCTATTATAGCAATTAACAGCACAATTACCGAGAAAGATACCTGGGCTCTGTAGAGTCCATTACTTAAGGAAATTAGATTTTGAATTAAGATACCAGCGTGAGCGATTTTTTCAGCAATGTAGAAGATTTACTAACTATGAAACTCAATTTTTTTACTCAAATCTAAATATATATGTCTTATTTCGATACCTTAACTTCATTACCGGTGGCTATTGTTATGAATTTCCGCTAACCCGTCTCCTTATGACAATTAATTATTTCAAACAAAGAAAAATTCGATCATAGAGGTGAAATTATTTCGTAATAGTTATTTTGGCTAGCTTCATTACTGGTAACTGGTGCGCAAGGGAGTAATTCCTTCGGATTGGCAGAAACAAAAAGACTCATCACATATCGAGAAAAAATTTAACCAAATAAAACGCCGAAACGTGTCTACTGTCTATTGCCTGATTGAGAATTTAAACTCATTTTAAACAGTCTTTGTTTATTTAGTAAGTATTAATGAAGTTCGAAATGTTTGAAACAAAATCGAGTGCGTTCAAGTAAACGCACTCCACTCGAAAACTGTGAAGTCAAATAAATTATTCAAAACCGCTGTAACCTTTAGCTTGCCCCTAGCAACAAAAATATATCTTCGGTATTTTCTTGTTTATACGAGACTCATAGTACTCAAATATATTGTTTGTTCTGCAAGATAAATGTGTTTTTCTTGATAAAACTCGTCATCATTACATGATATTTATTTTTCACTTGAAATAACGCTGTCTTATGTATTTATCTTAAGACAGGAAAATATTGCATTCAAGAGATATTCATTAAATATATTTGTTGCGGTAGATAATTGTATAGGATGTATCTGAATTAATTCTTTTAAAATTTAATACTAATATTAAATGTTCCCAATATGTATGTAAAACTCGCTACGCTGAAATAATAATTATTTTATTAATTTAGGAAAGACAATTAATTACCAGATAATTAAAAAAATCCATTGTTTTAGTTACAATGTCCTAAATATTTGTAAGTAAACATATTTACCTACTGCAATATCAAGTAGTACAAAGACGTAAATATTTCACATATTAAATTCATGTCTATCTACAAATAATATTTTTGTAAAATTATTATCAAAGGAACTACATATAAACGAGAATACTCTGAGATACATTTCAGAAATTGCTGAAATATTTTCAGCTCATTTCTCGTATAATTCGATGCGATTTGTTACCTTGTTCACAGACGTATCCTGCCACTGTAATTCCCAGACCGAGGGCGGAATCCTTGTTCAATTCCACTTCGTAGCTCAATGATTCTGGTTCGCAACCTCTGACTGCCATATCTAGGGGTAACCTACAATAGACATTTTAAAATACAGTTTTTTTTTTGGGAAAATATTCCCAACTTTCTTTAAGTTAATATATAAACAATGTCATTTAGATTATCCTCACCTAATTGGTGGTGGTAGTCTCGGAGGGGGTACAGTGATGAGTGGTGGTGGGCGCGGTGATGGGCCTAAGGCTTCACGAGGTACCACTGCTACTATAGATGCAACCGGCTGAAAAACAGAGCTCTTTAGTAATGTGTAAGATTTTAAATTTCATTCAATGTCATAAATCGTATCTAGTACGTATTTTTATCATTTGTTTCGCGTCAATGTAATGGTATCTTAAACTAAACTTTTAAATGTTACGCTTAAGATTAATTAATTTAAGACGCAAGACCCCTGACAAGCACCCTTGCATAAACAAGGGTACTTGTGAAATAATAAAATGTATTTCACTCTTTTAACTAAACCACCCACTTTGACAATGCTTTTTTTTTAAATAGCACTGTGAGACAGATTTAGTTTTCAAGAGAAGACAAGAGACCCCAGGTCGAATTCAGGGATATCATCTGCAAATAATGGAGGCTGTATAATCTGGATATAATGGAGAGACTGGGTGTACGGGTACCAAGTAGAAACCTGAGGCTTACGTCTAAACTTTTAGATGTCCCGCGCGCACATTCCAACTTGGTTAGCAAAGCGCCACTCACGCGAGCAATACAAATAATTAACGAAAAATTGTTTTTCTTTGTTGAGGTTTATTGTTTGTACATTGGCTGAGTTCACAAGAGGGGCTTGCTGTCTGCTAGTCGTATTATTGCTTGCTATATTGTTACTTATAAGATTTAGGCATATAAGTATAATTTTTTAATGTTTTTTATGAAGGAAAATTGGTGTGGGTATTATTTTGGCGTTCCATTGAATTAGTAGTAACTGTTAAGATAGAATAAAAGTAGTAATAAACGTAGTGGAATAAATAAATCAATATCTTTTGTCATTGTCCTTTAAATTTTTACAGGGCTAAGGCAGCACGATATCAGTATTAAGGGTAATACTATAACACAAACTCACACTCAAAATAACTTTATTAATATAGGTAACGTACACTTATGAATGTCAAGAAAAAAGATGTTAAATTAATTCGAAACTGACATTTGACTACGAGTTCGCAAGTCAAGGGACTTGAAGCGTAGGGCGGACAAGAACTGGCAAGAAACTCTCCGTCAATATTTTTAATCGCCAAGTTTTGAGTCATGCAAATTATTTATTATCACTGCAAATAATTCTCAAAAATCATTCAAAAATCGACAAATTTATAAAAAGCTTTATTGATTATTTTAAGTTTTTTTTTATAGAATAGGGGGCAAACGGGCAGGAGGCTCACCTGATGTTAAGTGATACCGCCGCCCATGGACACTCTCAATGCCAGAGGGCTCGCGAGTGCGTTGCCGGCCTTTTAAGAATTGGTACGCTCTCTTGAAGGACCCTAAGTCGAATTAAGTTTAGCGAGAGCTTCTTATTTTATAGTTTTTTGTAAAAACGAATATAATTTCTAAATATAAAGTGCCTTATCTTCTGGAGCCTGGTTGTTCGCAAACTTAGATTAGTTATGTTATTTTTTTGTAGATACAACTAGACTTTAAGAATATATTGGCCAAATAGTGTCATAATTTAAACTTATTATAAGTCTCTATTAGTGAAATAATACGTGTAAGTCTCTATTAGTGAAATAAAGTTCTGTTTTATGATTATCGGAGTAAATGCTTCTTATCTTACGTTTCAAGTAACTTTTCACAGAAATAAGAGACAAAACTGCGCAATGCAAGAACATAGAGATATCCGAATTCAACGAATCCTCTTCGTTTACGACATAAGTTGTAATAAATCACTTTAATCATTTTGAAAAATCGCCCTATTCCGTTACCTTGTATTTAAGCAGTCTTGTGTAAACTGCATTAATATAAATAAAGAAGAAAGTAAACAGGCTCTTATAAAGATTTAAGTTGGCGTCTACTACATAGTACTGGTGACCCCAGAGCTGACACTTCTGGCTCAACGAATAAGTATCGCAATACAGCGTGGAAAAGCTGCTAGCGTTAAAGGTACACTGCCACAGGGACCAAACATTTTAAATTTATTTTGATTTTCATTTTAATTATTACTTTGTAGATATAGAAAATTGTTAATAACGTATACTTGATTGTAAACAATACATATATAACAAAGTCAGATTATTTATATAAATATAAATCAAAAAAACGTTGATAAGTATTGATTAAAATTTGCAATCGTTATTCATAATGTTTTCAAACTATTTTGAGCTCATTTCTTTAAACATGAAAAACAAATTACCTGAATTTATTATATAAAGAAATTACTAAAATGGAATACCCAACTTTCAGGCGTAGCTAAGTTCGCCAAAACAGCCCGTGCTGAGCTGTAAAGGCTCTTAAGGCCAACGAGATTCCATTAAAAAAAAGAATACCCAAGATTAAAACAAGTAATGTTATTGCTTTTAGAAGATTAACGTCATCACTATTTGTTTTTTTTTGTCTTTCATTTCCTAAATTCAAAAAACAATAATAAATAGAAATAACTGATCAAATCTAATAGATCTATATACACAAACGTTAGACAAATTAATAATCACACACATTTCTACTACAATTCGTAGTAACTTAATTCTTACTCTGTGATGGTAGGTTTCCTCAATAATGGTAGGTGGTGGCGTCGGTGGACTGCTTTCCTCGCAGAGTGCTCCAAACCCATCATGACCAGCCTCTGATAAACTCCTCTCCAGCTCAATGGGGTCCGTGAGTAGGCGGGACGGCACGATTGGAGCTTGGGACGCCCCAAGAGACTGAAGCAAAAAAAATATGAGAGCTTCTACTAAAAAAAATTATAAATGTTCATGTGTGACCTTTAAATACTTAAATTTGTATATTTTTATCGAACCAAGGGAAAACAAAAGGCTCAATTGATGTTAAGTGATACACCATTATACGCCAAGAAGGTATGCGAAGCATTCGCATACCTTCTTGGTGTATAATGGTTTTTCGAAGGAGCTGGCACAAGGGAGCTGCCATGCTGCCAAAACCCAGAATTGAGTCAGTATGTGGCACTGAATTTACGCTTTATACAGTTGCAAGTGATGGCTTGGAACTTGCCCTTTTACCTGTAATTATTTTTGGGGTTTGACTCCTAACCAAACCATAATTTATTGATGTTGATACGCAGACCTACTTGTTATTATAAGCTATGAGTATAGTACTATACTTTGGACGTACTGATTGGTATAAATAAAAAGCTTCCAGCTCGATTTATAAATTATTTTAATAGCCTCAAGTATTTTTTAATTTTATAAATATGCAAACTATTTCTGCGAAGACAAGTTATTAATAGCGACGTCAATGGGTTGCGGAAATTTCCTCCCGTCAGCGGGAAACGAAGAGCAGTCGATTAATTAAGTAATATCCGATGAAACCTACGCTTATTGCTTCCACAGTGTAGTCAATATAGTTGAAAGGTTATAAATCGCTTCAATCTAATTACTGCGTAGGAACGACAGGCCCATAATGCATTTTTTTTTTTAATTTTCGGGGCAGATACATTCCTGCTACTGTTTTATCAATCAGCTTTTTGTGTTTACAAACTCAAAACAAGTATTTTATCAAATCGGCATTCGGGATGAATAAGCCGATCGTTTTACTTAAAATATAATGATAACGCTTTCTTAAAATATACAATAAACCAATAAACGCGGCCAAAATCCCAGTGCCACTGTTAGGTTTCGTTTATAAATTTGTATATTATTTGACGCTGATTAATTAAGCGTTATCAATCAATAGAGGTATATTAGCACAAGCTCACCTCCATTGTTAGCAACTAAATACCGCATAGCGTGGAGTCATCTAATTGTCTGCTCGGTTTAAGTACAAAATCAGGCTTTACGCAGTCGTTTATACGGAGCTACTTAGTAAAGATTTTACTAAGCTCAAACACTTACTAAGCGCTCACATTATAGTCAGTGTAAAATCTCCCTCCCACTCTTTGTTTCGTTTGCTATAATAATAGCTTATATTCGAGTACATCTCACTCTAACTTAGTAAGGATTACATTATGTTTATGTTATTATTGTATTGAATACACGATTAATATTATACACGACTTCTGACAGTGTGAAGACAGTCATATATACTATACCAGTCATTAATTGAATTTCGTAGCTTAGTTGCATTGTTGGTAATATTTTCTTATAGTTATTTATTTATGTTCGTTAATAGATAACTCTGAGTACGCTGATAACATAGAGGCACCAAAAAGTATATCAAATCAAATCAAATCAAAATTTATTTATTCAGTTTAGATGCGACTTAACGCATGCTTATGAATGTCAAAAACGTTTACAAAATTCGCGAAAGAGCAAAACTACGCCATCCGTTCGCAAGACTACCAGGAGGTCTTGTTCTGAGAAGAACGGGCAAGAAACTCAGCAAGTTTTATCCTCCCTTTACATACAATAATTCAAAAGAAAATGTCATAAACCACAACGTCATTTAAGTTACATAAGTAAAAATAAAATAAAATCTGTTCTGTGATTTACCACATTCACCATTACATTACATTACATTACATTCACAACACTTTCAAGAGAACAAAGCAAATTATAACAATATAATTATACCTATTGCCAAGCGTTTTTATCTTCTAGGTAGTCATTAACTGTGTAGTAACCTTTACACATTAAGGTTTTTTTAATATGTGTTTTGAATCTGTTGAGAGGCAGTTCCAATATTTCACTAGGAATCATGTTATAGCAGCGTACACTTCGGCCTATAAATGAAGTGTTTATTTTCTGCAACCTGTAAGACGGCTGGAAAAGTTTTCCCTTATTTCTTGTATTCCTATTGTGAATGTCACTGTTCTTTAAAAGAGAACTAATATTACTACGCACAAAAACGATACAGTTGTAGATATATTGTGACGGTACCGTCAAAATACTGATTTCCTTGAATAAGTTTCTAAGTGAAGTGCCTGGTTTCAAGCAATAGATTGACCTAATAGCACGTTTTTGCAAGATAAAAATAGATTGAATATCTGCTGCTTTGCCCCATAAAAGAATTCCATACGACATAACGCTGTGAAAGTAACTAAAATATACTATTCTGGCAGTTTCCTCGTCTGTGAGTTGCCTAATTTTTCTAATAGCGTATGTCGCAGAACTAAGCTTGTCTGAAAGTTTAGTGATATGCTGACGCCATTGAAGTTTTTGGTCTATTGTAATGCCTAGAAATACCGTAGAATCAAATAAATTTAGTTTTTCATTGTTTAGATATATAGATAGATTGTCTATGTATAGAGTATGATGCGGGAAATTGTTGCCAAGTATTATTAAAATACTTACAATTTTATTATTTTTCATGACTATACCAAATGTTCCATACATTCTGATACAACTATTATATACGTATTTCTATAGGATACTTACGAATGAATAAAACCGTAGTAAGAAAATATAATTTACAAGACAAGGTATGTTCGACGTACGACAACTTAATATAATATACATTACATTACATACAAAATTTAATGGGGTAAAGTGTATTTTTAATAGCACTATAAGAGTACTGTTGCAATAAACAGCGATGGTTCTGTCTTACATTTTTCTGCGTCAGCTACGCTCATGAGGGAAATTTCCATATTGTCAGCGAAAAAGTTCCATATAGGTCAGAAACTCACACCACCACGGCGTTGTGTTAGATTGGTTATTAGTTAAAAGCATAAATACGTCAACACTGAATCTCAATTAATTATTTTTACAGGTCGGAATAAATGCTTGTGGTTAAAAAATTTAAACATAGATTTAATACAAAAAAGGTTTTTGGAAGGTACATATCTAAAAGAGTTTGATAACATTATTCACAAGATTGGACGAATGATTTATTTATTTATTTTTAAGGCTAAAAAAGCCTTAAATTAATGATACACAAATATCTGGTTATCCTATGTGTTAGAAAATATTTTTAACAGCTGGCATGTATCAGGAACCCCCTCCGGTAAAGGCCTCCTCCAAGGCTTAGACAGGCTAGACATACAAAAAATATTTCGCAATGTATCCCCGCTATACTAAAAATGTTTCCGAGTATTGCATGTTATACGCCGTAAATGCAGGCTGATTTTCGTAAAAAGACGGCGCGTCTGGGAACCCCTTAAGTGCACAATTATTACATGCTCGTACGGAGTAATCGACGACATGTGTCAGATATGAAAGGCGATCAATCACCCATTATAAAGATGAATGAGATACCAATATATAAAAACTACAAAACCTTGTTGTCACTGAAAAGCATGTGTCATAGAGCTCTATAAACTATAAATGTAAATATAGACCCATCACAAGGGGTTTATTCTTTTGATACCTAACAGAGGGTGCACATAGGCGAGTATTAGACCTTTAAATAAAACTTTATTTACGGAAATCCCCGTTAAACTATTACATTATACAGAATAACAATTATCTCTTTTAACGAGATAAAAAATCAGTGATAAATCAGTAATTCGAATATGACGTTTTCTTCTATTTCCGAAAGTTCTTTGGTTTGGGAAAGAACAGCCAGTTTTCAAACCTGACTCTCACGCTTACTAGGTCGACACAACTCACTTTAATGGTATTCGTTCTTAGCTAATTTTGGCAGCCCGGGAAACTACTAGCAAGTATAGCTAAGGAAAACTTACTTTAGCTACTGCTAAGTTACAGTAAGCATATTTTGTTGCTACGCGTTGGCAAAAATAGTTTTTACGATAACAAATGTGTATTATCTATAGATATCGTGCCTGCGCTCCAATTGACAGAATGATGTCCTAATTACTTTTACAGAATTGCCTCTGAATTGCCTATGACAATATAGTTTCTTAATTTAAAATACATACACAAGATTGAGTGAAACCATTTTTTTTGTATGTAACAGGAGGCAAACCGCAAAGATATCCAATTTCCTAGCCCATAATATTCACATTGCCAGAAGGCTATCTGCAGATAGTTCCTAATAGTGGTGGTGTCAGACAAAAACTGTCACATAAAAATCCACCACCAAAATCATGTAGGTACTTTCCGAAGCATTTGTTTATTAAATCAGTTTCAATCTAAGTAAAAGTCATACAAGAATGTCTTCAATTATGTAAAAAAATATATGATTTTATAAAATTTAGGTATATATTATTTCTTATAAGGTGAGAATCAGAAACGACTTTTATTTACATTTATTTTACATAAATTACATTCTCAGTCTTCCAGTAAGATCATCTATATATATATCATCATCTATATATCTCAGCCCTACAATGTAAATACTGTACTCCGAAATCCCTGCTTGATATCAAATCAAATCATTTATTCATATAGGTAATAACATAATGTACACTTATGAACGTCAAAATATACTTTAAATGATTCTGATTTTATCTTTACTGCCAGTTCTCAAATCAAGGGCGTTGAACGGAAGAGAAGAATTGGCAATAAACTCTCCGCCACTCTTTTTAATCGCCAAGTTTTTTTACACAATGTTTGTAAGGAGCTGCAACCATTACACCATGTTCCATATGACTAGCTAATAAGCTTATGTCATGTACGGTTCCTGGGCCATTTAAATAATAGAGAATTTTATTTTTACTCCATACCAACCACTCGCATACAACCGTAGGATATAAGCGATATAATGAAATATAAATTGCTATGTAGCTTGTCTAGCTATGTTCTCGCCACCTTACGATTTTGAATCTTAAATGAAGAAAGCCTAAGTGAGCAAAATATACAACCTTGGCTCGAACATGAACATACATATTATATTGAAATATATCAGATAGAGCATGGTGTAATGATAATATAAATTATATATTACCGTTTGCACGCTATGTGCAGGCCTGGCGACCAGTAATCGGACGCAGGCGCCGCACTGTCGCAAGACGGCTGCAGCCTGCCGCGCACACATTCCCACCACAGACACTGCGCCGATCCGCAGTAGCATGTCCCCGCTACGCAGACGCCCATCCTATGAATAAGAAGAAAACAATTTTATTAGTAGATTGCTTGTCAAAGGGGAACTATTTTTTTATAGGCGATAATATTTTGGAATCCAGAGTAAAGCTAGCTAGGAATACAAAATACAAAATATACTTAAGTATTAAATAGTATCGCAGCCAAAGTGGAAACCATTTTAATCGGCTGTATTAGAAAATAAATGCATGCAAATTATGGTTTTTAATATGTTATCAGTACGTGAGACCTCAGTTGTTGGTATATAAAGTGTAATTTGAGTAAACAAATTAAATAACGCCCCTCTTCTACTGATCAGAAACTTTTTTGTTTGCGCGCAGTTTATTTTGACAGCCGGAAAGTTTTCACACAATGTTTGTGGATCGATCGCTTTGATGAAAAATTTACTACCAATATTGACATTCCAAATTTAAATTTTTAATCCATTGGAATAAAATGACTATATTAATCATTCTTTACAAAGAGCCGTTTACGAATGGACGTTATAAAAAAATGTGAGCCGTCACGGGACGCCTGGCAGATGTGAAACATCCAAATTATTCTGTGAAGTAATATGCAGAAAAGAACAGATTGTGATAGGAACTAAATATGTCATAATGATAAAATAAAATATTACGATTTTGTTTTCCAGATAACGATGACTATTTATTGAACAAACATTTAGTTTCATTAAATACAAAAATTTACTACTACATATAGATTGTATGTATATACCATCATATAGCGTGGCGATGCGTCGCCACGGCATGCGTCGCCACGCCAGAAATCGGTTTTAAGTGCGGCTATAGATGTTTCACATCAAAAACAACACACTTTGAAGAAGATCCGAATATTATGCACAAAGCAAGCATTTACATGCTTGATTATTGCTAATAACACCAATCTAGAAGATATTTTGGAATTTTGATCGGCACGGCAGCAGCATTATTTAATCCTTCCTACCTATAAAGGATGTTTCAACGCTCCACAATAGTAAAAAAACACTACACGCCCGCTGGAAATTATTATACTCACAACAATTAAAGTAACGACAAAACAATTAAACTTAAGCTTACACAGTTTACAGAGCTGCACGTATTCGTAAACAAACGTAGAAGCGCGATAAACAATTCTAATTTTGAAAAGTGTGTCAAACATATTAAACATATTGCATGATAAGTATCTTGGTAAAAAATTTAAACAAAAACTAACAACAAATTTTCCTACATCCAAGCCTGTAAAAATAGCGGTTCATATAAACAGAATCTAAGTATTTAATTATTAAGAAGTATTCAAAAGTAAACGATTTAATTGTAAGAACATAATAATTTTGTTTTATAATGACTAGTATTTATTTTTTTAAACATTTTTTGTAGATATTGATATGTTTGTTCTATCATCAATAGTTTACAGCGAATACGTTAAAGGATTGTATGGGCATTTTTTTTACAGCTTGGGTAACATTTTTGTAGCTTTACTATTGTACTTAAGTTATTTAAGCCTATATTAATCAGTGATCTAGTATTCAAATGGTAAAAGAATTTTAAAAATCGGTTCAGTGCTTATTGACGTTCGTTACAAACATACTTAGATACAAATCTTTTCTCTTTATAGTATTAGTATAGATAAAAAAACTATTTGCAGATTACTTAATTACATATGATATTAAGTAATACTGACTATTATTACGATGGCTTTATTTTTAATACATAGCACATTCACAATTCAAACGAAAACGTCATCGAAGGCAATATTTTAAAGGGCGGAGACGTGTTAATTCCTCGGATTCCTATAATTCAGAACGACATGCCATTCGACTTTACACGATTACATTTTTCCAGTGCAGCTAGCATTTGTAATGTCGATAAATAAAGCTCAAGGGCAGTCGTTTGCGGCAATAATCTTGAAAATCCATATTTTTCATATGTCGCTTATTCCCGTGTTGGAATACTAACAAACCTATTTATATACGCGCCAGAAAATCAAACAAAGAATGTCGTACATCATAAAGCATTAGAATATTAAACTTTGTTTCCGAAATATTTTTTAGTTAATTATACCAATTCGAAATCAATATTCATAGTCTAATATAATTGTAAATTTTGCCGTTCTTCGTCCCTTACGTTGAGTGAATATCGTCCCTCTCAATATCGCTTTTGTCATGAACAATTGTCGTTGGCATAATGCATTTTCATATAAAGGAAGCCAAGAAGAAAAGTGCAATATCTATAGAATTTAATTGAATTGTTTTCGTAAATGAAAACGAAAATCGCCTTATTTATCTATTCTTTTTCCACGCTTCGAAAAGCTTGCAACACACGACTAATTATTTCTTCGCATTTCCAAAAACCCGAAGCGGAAGGAGGAAGTTTATATAATTTATGTTTTTTTTTATTTCGAGTACACCAGCATCGATTGTGTTAGTTCGACGTGCCTAGACGGGCTACTTATACAAAGGGGTCATTAAGGGCCATTTGTTCGTCTGTCACTCATGTAATAAGCATGGAAGCAATAAGCGTTATTGGAAAATTGATGGGAGTGCCAATGCCTTCATTATTTTTCATTTTTAAAATATATACTATTGATTATTTGGTATTTACGTTTAATGTGGTGTAGGCGGATAATGAATATCACAAACAGTCAATAAAATGCGTGGCGCCAAAGCTGACGCTACCATAAATTAGTAACGACTCGAATATGTCGACTACACGGGCTTCCTAGTAAATAACATAAATTTTTCTTTGTTTTTCTAATAACGAAACCTCTTTGGTCATACAAATAAGTTCCATTTGAGTTGTATTTAAATAGGATTTTTAGAATTGCACTAAAATAAATTATCATCACTATTGAATAATGTTAACAATAATTAAAAATGTAACTTAATTTAAGAGATATCGATAGCAAAATCGCCATTGCCTTTGACTAACCATTTTTTTTTTCATATTTTAACTATGTTTATATCACAAAACGACTAAAACAATACAAGGCTGGCTTCTTTGCAAAAACCGATTTCTTAATCTTATAAATTAAAGATTTCTTAATGAACAAATAATGTTAACTCAGAGAAGAAAATAAACCACTACTCCTAACACAATTTCTGTGTACTATAAATCTATTATTTTTATCACTACATAGTATAAAACAAAGTTGCTTTCTCTGTCCCTATGTCCCTTTGTATGCTTAAATCTTTGACACTACGCAACGGATTTTGATGAGGTTTTTTTAATAGATAGAGTGATTCAAGAGGAAGGTTTATATGTATAATAACATCCATTAAATAGTGGAGAAGTACTGTTATTTTTGAGGTTTTTAATGTGATGTCGTAAATAATTAAATTTTTTCCGCTTACATTGCAAACGCAGGCTGAACCCTACGAGTTTTATCAAAATAATGTACTAAGTATTGTACACATTGAAAAGGTCTACAGAAAGGTCCATGATGGTACATGTCTATATGGTATATGTCGCGTATATTATCGGAGCTTTCCAGAGACGGAAATAACAATACAAAATAAAAACCTGCTTTTCATCAGCATTGCACCCGTGCGAAGCTGGGGCGGGTCACTAGTAAAGTATATAAAATACCTATTATAATACTGTATTTTATTCTAATCATATATGTCGGAGTAATGGCGCTCGTATAAGCTACCATTTCATTCAATTTAATTACATCAAAGTCAAATTAGTTCAAAACTGTTCTGTGGTATTTTTGATATTGCCGATCAATAAATCTATAAATGAGGACTATTCGACAGTTCGTAGTAACACATAATCTTTATTATTAATGTAGGAGCGAAGGTGTTAGTATCAGCTGCCCTTGTTCCGACATATATAATGTAAAGGTAAGAGTATCGGAATGCTAAAGTTTTATTCTATTTTTAAAGCATTCATCATAATAAAGTCCGGGATTAATTAAACTTTTTAAGCGTTCTTTGAGAAGAAAACTTTCGTGAAGTATATTAGAAACTTATGACGAACCGAAACGACGGGTTCTGACTTTTGATAAGGGCAAAATATATTCGTAAAAAATTGCTAGAATTATTCCTAACCTGTTATTTAACGAATATAAAAATACAAAGTCAGGTTTGAGAATATAACAGTCAAATTTAGATATATGTAACATAACATAAGATAACATGACATAGATAAGTGTGATTTATCGCCAGTTACATATGCATTCCTACTTGACAGGTTTTTTCCAGGTTTCGCCTATTTTAAAGATGATCTTTAAAAAACCATAGCCAGATATTACTGGTACGACATCAACCTTTGTTGATTTACGCGATCGGTTAATCCAATAAATAAAACATTTTCGTATGACAACAAATTATCATTACTTACTCTGTCAGCCACGCCGCCCGGCAGCACGCTCTTCACGACGACGCCTGAGGAGCGGCCCCCAACGATGCCAAACGCCAGCCCAGACCCGTCGTTCACTAGCTCTACCACCTCCACCTGGGCCCACTCGCCGAACACCTGCTGCGGAAGAAAACAATTATTACTATATTTAAATAAAAAGTAAGAAAAAAAACTACTAACTTACTTACTAACTTAACTAACTTATTATACACAGTAAAAGGATATTTAGGCAAATTAAAGTACACTAGCCCTTACACTAGGATTCGCTGTTTCGTGTCCCAAGTCTTTTTGACATGGTAATTTACTTAACAATAATTTCTACAAAACACAATGTATATATAAACATTATATATATTTGTATATTTTTTAAACCAAATAACATAATACATAAAAATATACCTAATAACTAACCTTAAAATTTAATAATTAAAAAATATTATTAAAAGGAGTCCCTTTAGACAAGGTTCCGAAGATACTGGCAGCTACCCTTTGAATAGCTAGACTAATTCTTTGTGCGAGGTAGCTGCCAGCTTTTCGTTCTCCTGTGATGTCGACTAACCTTTTTGATTCCCTAAAAAGCCTTAACGCGCTAGGACCCAGGGACTATTAATTAAACTATTGTTGCACAATATAATATTTTCTGTATCGGCAAATCTTTAACATCTTCTCAACGTGACACATTTTTTATGAATATATTTGTAATGTGAGTTTTGAAACGCTTGTGAACATTTTGTTTTTAAGAAAGTGGTTAAAGATTAAGGGGCCTCGATAAGGAAAGTGCGTTTTTTGGGTTTGCGATGTATATGTATAATATGATAAAGGGTGCTCAGAATTTCCAAAACAATTAGCATATTGCTATTAAGTATATTTGTCTAACCGTTAGAAGTTTTGTTTAATTGTACAATTTTAAAGTTGAGACTAAATAGATCTTGATTTCACAATGGTCACGATTAAAATACATATTCTAATTTGCTTTTTAGAATTCGATCTTAAATTTTCTCTGTTCCATTCTTCTCTACCTAATAAAACAAACAAACTATTCAAACTTTAAATTTTTCAAAAAAGCTTATGCAAGCTTTTTATTAAGTTTCCGATAAAACTAGATTTAAGCTTGTTTCTTAAGCTTCAGTATTCGATGATGATGATGCGTATTCTAGCGCTAAATATTCTTCGGTGTATTTAACTTACGATAATTTTGCTTCTAATTAAATAAAAAACTTACCATGATGTTTCTAAGCAAACGTTTCTTGGGCGTGCGCGGCTGACTCTTAGATCAGCTAACCTTCTCCATCCTTACTTCACTTCACTTTTCACAATCACTATTATGCACTTTACTTCACTTTGCTAGCATATTTCGTTGTATAAAGTTTAGTGCGTTTAGACAGAAATTATCTCTCACAAAAACCTATCAAATTAAAAAGAAAATATTCTTTTATCGCAAGTTAATTAATTGGCAGATATTTATTTACTTATCATTTAGAAAGCAATATATTTTAAGTTTTAAATACTTATCCTAAATCGATCTATAAAACAATACTTTAAGATTTTTGACATTGTAGTCAATGGTCGAGAAATAACTATGTCTTGAAATTCTATGGGGCCGGAGCACTTTGAAGAAGGGATCAATCATATCAAATTCATTTTTACATCCTTAATATATCTTCGTGTAGACGGCTCCTGGTGCCATACAATTGCAGATAAGGCAAAGAGACCCGGAAAGACTTGGAGCAAGGTGTGATACAAGGCTCAAGACCGAAAGCTATGGAGACTCAGCGTAGACGCCCTTTGCCCCATCCAGGGGTTAAAGGACATTAAGTCAAGTAAGGCAAGTAAGTCAAGACCTTAACGTAGTGGCGACCTAGTAATAAAATCGATTTATTTTCAAACATTCTCCGCACGCACGATGTAACAGGGAATAATGAATTCTAATCAGACATCTCTAGGCTATTAAGTAACCCCAGTGTTATATAGAATGCATAATACGGCTAAGTTCAGTCAGTGGTTAAGATTTTTCGCAATGCGTTTAGCAACAGCTCATCAAATGAGTAACAAGTAATGTAGGTAGTAAATTAAAGTCTTGATGTATTAAATAACACTTGCGATAAAAGAACAGCCAATTGGACCCATGATGCGTGGCAGAATGTGCCTTACAAGACGCTCGGTTGGAATTTTATATTTATCTTATACCATTTATGTTATTACTGTGATCATACGGGGCGTAAAGCGGTGCAGACCTGGGAATCCTACATATCTACAAATTTATAAATAATGATGAATAAAAATTGCACTACATACCTTGGAACTGTTAATTAATTATACTGTATATGGTTAAAATACTATTTAAATTAACCAACATGTTAATAAGTACAGAGAACAAAACACAAGTAGCAAAAATTATATAAAAAGGAACGTTTGGTTAGAAAGATATATATTAACACAATACCTTTCAATTAATGTATACGATCAATAAAGCCTTCTACCCTTCTACCGTGAACAAATAATGTACTATTAAATCTCCATAATAATATTATAACAGATAAATATCACACAGACATAATATTTGCCGTATCTTAGTACTTTATCACTAAGTCATAGATTTTCTAAGAGCAAAATAACGTTTAAACCAACTCTTTGACAGACCATACACTAAATTGCTGATAGATATCTCAATGCCGTATGGGTATAATTAAATTGTTTTCCAAAATTAAGGTAACAGTTGGCTACAACCGCCTCGTATGAATGGCGCCGCGGAACTACCGAAAAGCCGAAATGGCGGGAAATCTGACATGCGCTTTGGGAAATCGATGAGAGAAATATTTAAAAAGCGTCCTATTTAAAGCATCGAGTCAGCGATTTTGTGGTAGTTTTTGAGCTTTAACAAAGTCCCTTAGGGTCTTAGCTTAATCCTATTTAGCTATTTTGACGAAAGAATTTTTGAATTTGATATCTTTAAAATCAAGCGGTTTCTTTTTATATTTTTTCTTCATTGAGTTTTTTCAAGAGTCCGCGAGTTTTTCGCATAGTATAAATACATATATAAAAAGTGGACGTAGTTAAAATATTCATATGAAACATAAAAATTTAAACGATACATAGCTTAAATAAAAAAGCTATTGTTATTGATTTCAGAGCAACATGTTACACATTAATTATGTGGTATTGAAGATTTTTCGGCTGTCAGAAATAATATTTATGGAGATGATAAATGTAAATGAATATTTTGCTTAATTGTGTCATACAAATTAATGTACAAAAATAGGGGATCCCCACGTTTTGTACACCTAATTTCGATATATTCCACCAAACTACGTAACGCTGATATCCAGGGCATCCCTCAATACTCCTGCGTACTGTGTGCTCCTGATTGGCTTCAGTCCTAACGTGCCTTTTCCGGTACTTGCAATGTCCCAAAATGCTAGAAGACCGCATTAATATAGCACTGAGATATCTAGTGGGTCGCCAGCTAACTAGTGATTGTCAGTATGGTGTTCGTCGCGTTCACTCACCTATTGCTGACGTGACGTTCTCAACTAACACATAGAAGTTTAGTGGCAAATGAGACTGTGGGAGAGGCGATGGCAGTAAGATTGGTGTTGTCCTGAGGCCTGCTCGCTTGCCCCGATATGAAAAAAGTGCCGGCACAGTGCGGGCTGTGAATAACCAAGGAACCGCAGAGGTTATGTTATTCATAGCTAAAAGATCTTATAAAGCTTTAATAAAAACCATAAAGTTAAATAATTATCAATTTTGTATACCATCTGGACTGGATTTAGTGGTTAACGGAAATAGCATGCAACCCCGAAGTCCCAGAATATTTTTGGCAAAACATTTTGTACCTATTGGACGACGTCATATCGAAATAGAACAACGAAAGAAATAAAGTTTAATAGCTACAAAAATTTGAAACCTTTTTCATTTATCCTCTGCACTCCGACGTATATCGCTTGCACGAACCTCTAACTCGAGACGATTTTTGCCAATTTATTATTATAATATACTTGGTTAGCATGTTTCAAGCTCTTTAAAAAGATTTAAAAACAAACAAACATGTAAATGATAAAATATCATCAATTTATTCATTTTTATTTCACAAAAAAAAACTTAAAAAAATATTAAACATTCTAATTTGTTTTGGTGTGATATTACTGAAACAATAGCAATATGCATTTTGCAAACGCGAATTTAATTGTCAATAGTGGAAGATCGAGCCTTCACGAGCTGATAAGTTTTTAATTTGCTTTTAAGATTTAAGCTATAGAAATATAGTAACACAATTGTAAATACGTAAAAATTACGGTGAACCTAATAAGGAAATAAGCATTCGTAGTTCATATCTTTTTTGCGCTCAATCTTAATATATATATAAATATCCTGTCACGATGTTTGTCCGCGATAGACTCCTAAACTACTTAACCGATTTTAAATTAAGCAGTGAGCAGTCTGGTCCAACTTAAGAGATAGGATAGCTTAGATCTTTAATTATAGTCGCAATTTTATTTTATTGCAAATATTTGTTTATGATTCAATTCTAACAGATGGCGCTGTGTTAAAAGTACCAACGTTTGACATAAGTTCTCCAACCATGTCCCTTGAATAGTTTACTACTATGTAATATTACAAAAACCTTAGCCACAGCAAGGCTTGGCCGAGTCTGCTAGTTTGGTATAAAAATTAGATTAAGAACGAGTTAAATAACTTAAAATCTAAGTATTCACATAATATGTAATATTATTCAGTACCTTAAGACTCGGAGACATTATTAAAATATTACATTTTCATTGCCTATGTTTAAAGGCAATAAAAGGGCCTAAATTTAATTAAACCTGTCAAATCAAGAAAATATATGATACCTATTACACAATTGAAGAGACAACAGAAGTTCTATGTATGATTTTTGTCGAGGCCGGCTGCATGTTTTAAGAAACTTCGAGTTCCTACTTTGAACTTTGCTCATCTTAACAATAAGATATAATTTGAATTTGAATTATAAATTAGGTAAATTAAATGTAATTACTCATGGGCTCGTTAGCTCAGCGGTTAGAGCACCCATTTAATTGTCAATAGTGGAGGTCGAGGGTTCAAATCCCTCACGGGCTGACAATTTTTTTAAATTGAACAAGGATGAAATAAACAAAGCTAAAACCTAAGTTTTCACTTAGTATGTATAATTCAGTACCTTAAAATTCGGGGATGTTTTTAAAATATGACATCTTCATTACCTAGTTTTTAAAAGTTCCTAGTTTTTGTTGCACCTGTAATCAAGAAAATATATGATAGCTATAACACATAAGTTCTATGCTTGATTTTTGTCGATGCCGCTGCTTGTACCGCTTTAAGTAAATTCGATGTCCTACTTGGATATAATTTATATTAAAACTAAATAGAAATTGTTATTTGCGACATAAAAATTTATATTTTGAGCTAATACATAAAATAAACCAGCCCGTGAGGGAATCGAACCCCCGACCTCCACTTTTATAAATTAAATGGGTGCTCTTACCGCTGAGCTAACGAGCCCTTGTCATTTAACACTCAATTTAGCTATCATAAAGGTTTTATAACATATCCCAATAATGAAGGTAGTAACAAAAAACGACCTTACAAACACATTGTAAATGTTACCGTGTAGGTTTATTTATTTTGCAGATTTTATTTTACAACGTAGCTCTTGTAGATGTGAACTTGGTGAATATTTTATTTAGGTACATGATTATGAATATGATTTTAACAAATTCGGAGACACTTTTTTTTTTAATTTTGCGATCCCTTTTTATTTCTGATATTTACGAATTACATATTTCGATAAACAAAAGAAATAAGTCTTAGTTTGAATCCTCCTAACTACTACTACTAATCTAACCCCCAATCCTGGCGAATCTTGTCTTTTTATAATAATCGTATAAAATAAAATATTAATGACGATTTAACTTTAATTTACGCAAGAATAATAAATAAGGTAAATTAAATATAATGATTCATGGGCTCGTTAGCTCAGCGGTTAGAGCACCCATTTAATTGTCAATAGTGGAGGTCGAGGGTTCAAATCCCTCACGAGCTCATTTTGATTTTACTTCAAATTACTGAACTGATATTTGATTTATTTTCTTTGGTTAACATTTTTGTTCATTTTACGAAATTATTTAAAATCCTAATACTCTTTCAGTATTAGTTAAAAAAAAACCAGTCATTGTTGTGTTTTCTTTAATACCAAGGTTAAACATTCATTCAATAAATAAAAATCTTTTTATTTCATATTAATTTATTATATAATACGCATATAGCTCACAGCGTCTACGATTCTAATGGAAGATAACAATATGATCTACGTTAGATTTGACGAACTTCACATTTAAAAAAAACCTCGAAGAATTATCCCAATTATAATGATTACCAAATGAAAACTGGATCAATTTGGTGGGGCCTTCTGAGAATTCCGGTCTCATCTCTATATTCAATTATAAAATCCAACGCAGACCACATAGTACAATACTGAATTATACCTAATGCAGACATCAAATTTGTATCCTATCGAGCCACTTTCACCGGTCCGAATCATGGCAACATTCAAAATTTTTGCTTTCGCTCAGCATACACAGGCAAGAGCAGGACAGCATACATCTCTGGAACGGCTTTCTGGGTGAAAAATTATACCCACATATTGGTGCCATTGAATTAATCGGTGGGAATTCCGGGCCAATATTAGTGGTTATACAAGTAACATATATAATTTTCCTTTAACAAAAATGTCATCTCCCAGCCAGATTACACTTTTACCTCTAGTCATTATGATAGATAACCGATCAACATACAGATATCAATACGAAAGAAATGCGTAACTGACTGCGAATGTTAAAAAGCCAGATGGAGATGAAACGAAATTCAAATATAAGTTATCTACTCGCAAATAATCTCGCTGTTATATTAAAATGAGTTTGTTTTATAAAAGCTAGGATTTGTTACGCATTTCTCACGATCACGAAAATAACACTTAAAACTATGAAAATTACATTAAATACAATTTCAATTAGCAACAGATCCATTGTCTACATAATTTTCTTCACTATAATATAATCAATATGTGTTAAACATGTATACATTTACAAATAAATAGTGAACTGCTATAGAACATTTATTTTTCTAGTTTATATAGCCTATTAGCTGATCGCTGTTAGATTTTCAAATTATTCACTATAAGCTGACGAAATTATTTAATTTAAAAAAAATGAGATAGATAAATAAAAATTAAATTAATAAAAGCATTAGGAATAAAACCGTTAACATTATCAACGATCCATGTTTAAATATTTTTATATTTATTTTTAAAAAACTAACAACGAAAAGCGCTACTAATAAATAAATTAAATTTCATGTGAATATAAAGTATACTTAACAATTGCGAATAGCAACGAAACTTAGCCTACAGATAATTCTATCAAAACACACTCACATAGAAATAGTCAAAGAATTCGAGCTCTCGTAGAAAAGATCCTAAACAGTAAGGCTTTTTGCACACGAGTCATGTATCATCGTTCAATAATACCTAAATCTCGACGTACATTTTTAGTACAAAGTAATTCGAGGCGTTGTTAACCGATTTCTAACTATAAAAGATATTATTACTGACTTTATATGTTATACAAAGTAAAAATTGCTATCATTTTATTAAAGGGATCGTGATAATACTTGTAAAAGTTCAATACAGAAATCAGCATCTATTACAATTTCACACGACTCGTGCGCATAGCGTCAAGAAAGGTATTTTAGTGCAAGTTTAAAATTGAATAACAACGTGGCCTATTAAACCGCACTCAACAGTAAATGAAATACCCTGTTCAGAAGACATTGTATACTTTAAAAAATTGTCCTCAGCCTTTTTCAGTGATATCGTTTGTTTTTAATTGCACAGACAAAAGGTGACATAAACCAAAATCTTAGGGGTCAGGAAATATTGGTTCCATATTTTCACAGAAATTTGGCCAATTTATTTGATTGAACTACTACTAATGTACTTTAAACTTATCTTCAGGCTGCGCTGAGCGAAATTGGTTTATGCCACCAAGTTGAGTTAAAATTCCACTGTCTGTGTGTGTATATCTAATTCGCTAAGGGATCTATTCAATACAGGGTCTTGAAAAGAAATAAATACACTGGTAGACGGATACAGATGACATTTAACTTACGACTAGGAAATGGTAATCTGGGGTCTCAACAAAATCATACAATATTGGAAATTCATACCAAATTGCACAGATTAATAATTATTACATAATATTTACAAAGCAGCTTTAATCATTTTTAAACTAAACATAACAGTGCTATTTATTAAATAACATCTAAATACTGAAAAATAAAAGTTGCCATACAGTATTATGCTAAGACATGCACGTCTACGCGTATACGTGTGGGTATACGCGCTGTGTGTGTTTTACGAATTAATACTTTTAATAGCCCCTAAACATTTATATGTAATGATGGCACGAGATCATATGATGAACACCATAACTTTTGAAGAGACCCCATACGTAAGTCTCTAAATTCACTAAAACGATATTTCGAGGATTATTTATTTATGCTAAATTGAGATCCTTACTAAGAATCTCTTTAAAATTATTATCTATTTTGCCACAATTCTTACCGGAAGTATGTCGAAATTTATTCGATTTATTTATAGCATTGTAATCCTACGAAATCAGACGTTTCCTAAATAATTCTTAGCATTTGAAGTAAAGATCTCAACTCAACGCGTACACTATAGCAACAGATATATCAAGAGAAAAAATAAATGCTTAACAGATCAAAGGTAAATAGCAAAGTCCCATTTAGTTCAAACTACGATTATATACACTTACCAACGTGGGTATTGACACTAGAGCACAATTTCGTAAACGAAATTTACTTCACGATGAACACACCCTAATAAATAATCAGTGTCATCTGCGTTTAAGAAACCGAACTATCACATCCTAAGTTAGTTAAAGACTAAGATCATCGTATTGTCTTATGCTATACGATTGTAGGACTGACATTGAAGGAGAAGGACACGTTTAATATTAATTAAATCGCAATATAACGACAATTACAGGATTAAGAATTAAAGTACGGTCGGCAAAATTTCTTCAAAACCTTCATGTTTTTTCTTAAAACAGCGTAAATATTTCAGTGGGACATTTGCCATAAATGGTTTGTTTTTCTAAATAGACAAGAATATATCAGCCTTTTACTTATGTTATTGCGTTTCTATGACGCGTGCATTCTTTAAAGTTCACACTAAACATAACCTTAATTGAATATTTACCATTATATAGAAAATAATTAATATATAGAAGATAGATTTGTCAAATTGAGAAGTCCCTATATGGTTAATAAACGTTAATTGTAAGCTGTTATACAAGAACCTAGCTTGTACCGTGGATAGTATTTGTTAGAATTTTTGCCGACCGTACATACTAAGGGTTTTCTAGATAAAATGTAGAATCGATATTCCGCTATGCAGGACTCAAAAACACTTATTCTACAATTAATTATTTACAAACATAGGTGGGATGATATAAACCTAGTTCACTAATTTATTTCAAGAAAAGAATTTCAATTTCTATAATTACCAGGAACATTAAAGGTTTGGAATAACATTCGAGCTACCAAAGAACTAAGTTTAATATTAAATATAATTAATAATTTAAAACACACATGACAATATCGAAGAAAATCATAAATATTTAAAATGTTCATATCAAACGCTAATATTATCAAAACATCTGCCAAATAGCAGAAGACATCGATCTTTGTTTTTCATCATCAATGGTGATACTAAGAATGCATGAGTGTACTACACTTATTTTATATGAAACATTGTAAAACCGTAAAAGAAAATTAATTTACTTTCTGAAATAATCTTTGGAATAAAATTACGAAACGTTCTAACCCAAATTGGAAATAAAGATCAGTTTTTATTTAATACATACTTCATGTTAACTGAATACTCAGTTGCATTTAATAGAACCTCGACCGTTAATTAATATGAACGGTGAAACCTTAAATTTTTGTATCGCAAATCTTGTCATTGCAAATTGATCCAATATTATTAATATTTTTTTCACCTGTTTTCTTGCAAAACTCTAAAAATACTCAAACATATAAAACTGATATTAAGATACTTGAGAAACACAACTATAGGAATACTTTAACAAAATTAAATTCCAATAAACGATTTAACTGAAAGACTAAAAGAAGTCCTGCAGGCGAAATACCGATAGTTCAGTTCAGTTGTGCCGCGGCAGCGACACGTAGGCTGGCTCGGGGTCGCGCAGCAGCAGTGGCAGAGTGCGCTTGCGCACGGCCGCGTACAGCGGGCCACCGCCCGCCGGTCCAGCGTCTCATGTTTGTAGCGCCGTGTTTATTTCGCGATGGATCGTTGACTGGAATTCCAATTATTTCTCATTATTTATTTTTCCTAACGAGCTGATTGGCAGGATTGGTAAATTCTAATAATAATAATAACTGGAAGTTTAGATTTAAATTACAAAATGTGTATTGAGTAGAATGTGTATTGGAATTACAATTTTAGATAGACTTTGCAATAACAATAGGATACAAATAGTCAATTCCAGCCAATGGACTTGTATCTAAGACATGTCAGAAGTCAATATCAGGTTTTTTTAAAGTTCTCACCAATTCCTCAATCTGGCGCGAAAGCCGATTGTTCAGCTCTTGTACGACCTGCCGTTGTCCGTCCTGTGCAGCTAGAGCCAATTCCAGTTGGCTGTGTGCCATTTTCGCTTCTGCATCCTGTAATACAGAAATATTTAAATAAAAATTAATTTACCAAACAATTAACCAAAATTTAGGTACATTTGGTTATTATTTAAAATAGTTTGATAGCTAATAATTTTATAATACATATCGAAATATAATCATTAAGGCAACCACAGAACGTATTTAACTTATCCAAAGTGAGTGCTTCAAGGACAATTTAACTTTCGCTCTATTCCTATAATGCGGTACACGCGCACCGCGTTACAGTAAATCGCGTTGTAGGAGAATTACGTAAAACCGCTTTATGAACAATTCAAAAATAGGAATACGAATTTCATAAAGTCATTTAGTTTTATTTTATAACAAAGCAAATTAAACAGGCGAAAAAATACGTAACACTAATTATGGACTTAAGAAATCATTACAAATTTCACACTACAGAAATATAAATTGTGAAATCTCCGCGTAAGATTTCTGTATTTAAGGACTATAAGCTTTTAAACCAACGTTCAATACAAGGAAAATCACTGACACACAACATCAATAAAAATATAACATAATATATCTTGAATACCTTATTTGGCCTTACCTGTTCACTTTTCTTAGACTTCATGATTTGTGCCAATTCTTCATTCTTCTGTGCCAACTCCGCTTCTAACTGGGCGACGCGCTGTCGCATCTGCTCGACTTCATTCGCGTCACCCCCTGAAAATATTTTTATATAATTTAACATCTGATTGTAAGGATTAAAAATTTAATTAATACCAAAGAAATATAAAAGGACGGATGATGACTGAAAGATTTAGGGTCTGTTTCACTATTTCCGGAAAAGTATTTATATATATATATATATAAACAGTATTTTTTAGCGTTTCACGACTGTCAGATAGCGCTATTCGTCATGAAATGCGAAGTATGTTATTCGGAACTTTTATCTTTCGAATAATTTATGTGTTTCATAGCTATTTGATACTTTATCCATACATTGTGAAACAGGCCCTTAGTTTGTCGTATTATTTGACGTTTGAGACACTTAAGGTAAATTTAGCCATTTCCACTTTTTATATATATAAATATTTAAGCAAGGTTTTATCGCTTTCCAAAGACATTTAAAAAAGTAATGATAGTTGTTTGTATGGATTGCTGGCGTCTTACTTCAAAATGGCAACACCATCCTAAACATGAATGATCAACTTTAACAATAAGTAACTTTTTCGACAAAAACTAACCAAATTGTACAAAAACTAGTGACTTTATAGATTGTCGCTCGAATGTCTCGCTTTAGAAAAAGATGGTCCGTCATGGTCCCCGGTTTTAACTGTGCTTGCTACCTCCATAGCTCACCTTTTCCAGCATACTGTCTAGCTCTAGCCACTTCCTCCCTATATTGGTGGAGTTGCCGCTTCCATTCATCAACATTCGCCGTGCTCTCTTGTAACGCGGCAGTCAGCCTCAAGTTGTTGCTTTTCAGGGTTGCCAGTTCAATTTCCCACTTCTTTGCATTTCCGGAACTGTGAATTTAAAATGCACATAAAATATATGGAACCCAATATTATACAACTCAATTTTTTTTTATAGACAAAACGATTTTTAACCATAATCAAAAAAAAGGTTAGATAACAGGATTTTACAAAGATAATAAACACATCAGGAATTTTAAAGTTTTAAACCAAGCAATAATTTTAATTCTTCCACAAAAAGATGGTACGTAGTTAACATAGATGTTTGAAATATCATCGATTTATATTTGGCCATTAGTAGCGCTAACTTCTGTCTTAGGCAACTGTCTTAGACACATATAGTCCGTGAAAGACATGCGCCGGATCACATTATTATCCTTAAATTGCATTAAAAAAAACGTTTATTTTGGAACATAATATCATCATGGTCTCACTTATTCCACGTCATTAAATTCGAGCCTGTTGGCATCCCTACTCATCGGCATACATAGAAAGAACAATCTTTTTGATATACAGCAAGGATTTGAACCCACGCCAATTTTGGGAATATCACTCTTAACCGCTATACTAACACAGTTCATGTATTAAGAAATCAAAGCTAACCTATTTTTAAATTACGACAATTGTTAAAACTCATCACTTTGGTCAAGTGTGAAAACTTTCGTTCGCAATATGTATCGTTGCGTAACGTTTACGCGAGTTAGGCACGTAATCATTACGATGGTAACGTTAATAAAAAATATCGTTCCGTCATTTTATTTAAATTAATGAATCAACAGTTTTGATAGATCGAGTGATGATCCGAACCTATATTTATATACAAATATTTTGTGTCAACAAAGCGAAACGTAAATGTAAATTAATGTAAATGTAAGCACACATAACGTTAAGCTTTAAAGAAAGCTTTGTTGTAGAAGATAATGTCACAACATTATCTCCTAGAATTTATATATCAAGTTACCAATAGTTGCCGTATGTTAATAAGGTCAAGAGAAGAAATGTCATACATAAGATTTATAAATTATATAATATTTGTATATGTTGGGCTTTGGCACATTTCCTATTCCACACCCATATCGGAGCCGTCGGCCGATAACACATAGGAGTACTGCATTTCACTTTAGCTTAGTATATTACAGAGAAATTGTGAACAAAACAGAAATAAATAGGCACTTCTATTAAGACTTATAAAGTTTATACAGGGTGTCCCAAAAGTCGACGTCGAGTCGAGTGGTACATTTTTTTTTCAGGACGATCAGTTGAACTAGTGCGAAAAATTAATTTTGAAAACTTGGTACGGTATAAAATGACATTTTCCTACAAGTTGGAGTGATCGGCATAGGGTTTTGGATCATATGTTACATAAAGCACTATTCGGGATGATGTAAGAGAAAAAAAATTGGCAAAAAGTAAATATTTGTAACAACAGGAATGAAAAAACTGTCACATGGTGTACATTTTCTGGAATAAAAGGAAAATTGCCATAACTTCAAAAATACATGACTAATTTTTTTTTTTAATTTTTCTGATAACTGGTGTGGCATTATCTATGAGATTTTCGACTTGACTTTCGACTTGACGTCGACTTTTGGGACACCCTGTATATGCACACTAGGTTGTATCACATTTGGTTTAGTTCTGAAAATGAGTTGGAATACCGTTAAGAATTAAACTCTGCATTTTCTATTGCAAAGTTTTAACAATTTCATGTACAACATATGCAGTTAGCCAATATTACATAACTTGCAACAGTTCGATTATGGCCCTTATGTTATAGACATAAGAACTAAAATCGTTGCGTTAAAATCGAGTGCGTGCCCATCTCGAATAAGAATCTCGATTGTCGAATTTATTGTTCATTGCTCTGATTCTTTTCAAAGCATTGATATAATCGGTAAACTGCTTTTGCAACTGTTAATTTACGTATGAAATGAATATAAAATTGGCCCACATGAAAAGTAACCAAAGGCACGGCATTAAGAAAATATTAAAATCTGTATTTCTATAACTTGTATCATCCAAACATGCATTACAAAATGACCCATTACTCGATATAATACGTAGGTATGATGCAATTTTGTTATAAGAGAAAAATTACAGCTAATCATTAAAATCTACGGAAAACAGATCGTAATATCGATTCCAATTATAATTTTATATAAGTATTATTCGCATAATCTATCTACTCATATATAAAGTAGAAACAAGTTTTATAAAGAACTTGCTATCACTACGTTCGAAATTAATATCAGGGATACATAGTTCTACCACGATTATGATCATGCGTTTAACGCGCATTTCGGTACTAAATTTAATTTAGTATTGGCACTGACATTTTTTGTAATTATCGAACGCATTTTAGCACATAATTCTTCATCAATAGTCGCTATATGGATAAAGGCATATAACGTTTGACTTTATCCCCATAGCCAATAAGGATAACATATGACCGATAAACAAACAAAAATTGAGACAAAAAAGAAAATAAAAAATAAAAATGACAATTATGACCACATTATCAATATTTCTCAAATATAAATTATTTGTATTAATGTCGTATCGTTTGTATTCTTGTGCAGAAGACTATTTATAATTAAATATTTATTAATCATAATTTGTACGTCAGGACTAAACTATGCTGGTTCAATTTACATAATTCTTTAGTCTCTTGGGGTAAAACGAGTAAAGCATAATAAACGAACTTGAGAAAGTGTTCATATATTTCTTCCATACTTAAACGCGATATACGCAGTTTTAAATTAGTCTTTAAATTTTGAAGGGTCGTTTTAAAAACCCAATGTAGTAATCCGGAAATTCATTCCCCAAGAGAAATATATACATAAAACAACAGTGTTGCTACGCATTCCCTTTGGGCTGGCACCCACACAAACACGCAGGCGCAAACTTGAATCTAGTTATATGCTGTCGTGAACTAAAACTAAAAAAGCTAGCTAGCTAGCTAACTGTAGCTATTGTATACCAGCTTTATCGATTGTTACCAGTTATATTGGAGCTCCAAAAAATACATATGCGTATTAATTAGACAAAGTGTGTTGTGGCGATACAACTGAGGAGACAGTGTTACATGTTCTAACCGACTGTCCAATGTATGGATACGATAGGTAAAACATTGAGCAAGCAATGAGCATAAAAGTAACGGAAACGAATTTAAAGGAAATATTAATGAATGTTCAACATTAGGTGAAGAGGCATCTTTTTGGGATTTGCTGTAAAGGTCATACAAAAAGTAGTTAAAAGTAAGAGGTAGTAGTGTTTAATCATCCGGGTTACCAATATTTACGTAATCTGTTTGATACCTCCGACGACTATATATTCGGGGAATTATCTAGAAAACATTTAAAATTAAAAATAAAAAAAAACAAAAAAAAAATCAATCAGGACGAGCCGATATTAAGACTTTTTAATGTTAACATTAAGGATATGCGAATGCTCCTTTCAAGTGTCGTTGTCGTAGTCGATTTTCGTTTAGAAAGGAAGCCATTTTGTTTACGGATTAAAATGAACACCATGCCCATAGAAATCATACTAAAACGATATCATTCAGCGATTAAAATAAGATTTAATTATAATCCGACCATAACCGATTACTTCCACAATACCGGCGCTGAATTTAATTATTCCGGCATAATCGTTCAACATCCATCATATTTTGTCCGTATGGAAGTATTATTGGAAAACCCCACTTCTACAATTTCCACGTTATTACTGTATTAGATCGTCGAATGTTTTAGATGTAATTTTTATAACATTGGTAAGATACCAAGTCTTAACCTCGACTCTGAATCTTACCCTATAACTTCTAGTTAATGAGTTAAAAATTATCACAAATAATATTAGTTTATTGGAAACCCCCAATACCATAAACAACACTGTAAAATGTTCGATGGATATGAACAGCAAGAAGTCAATATATATAAGTTTCATAGACAATACCAGGGCTGAATGTTTCAATAAATTGGCAACAAAAGTTAATGTCGCGTTGGTGTTGTTTCAGTAATAATTAAGACATTTTACTGCTTCCTAGCGAGTAGACCACTTCAACATTATCCGACACGATAATCGTGGGGGCAATGTAAGAGAAACCCACTTAACTAGACAAGAATTAGCAACACCGCCAGCCATTGCAGAGACCTCTTTAAACATCCGTGAGCGATTATATATTTTCGTTTCCTAAGTCAAAAATTAAATACATCTTAAGTAAAAAAAATATTTTTTATTCTTTTAAGGGTGTAAGGCAACGCTTACCGCTGTAACGGTGTAACGCTAGAATTAGGAATCGTGTCGTATAATATAAAAACTGTGTTAGCAAATTACTACCAAGTGCCACATATTATTAGACATTGCACTATATTCAGGACTGTATAGTTTTTGCAATATAACTCATGCGTTATAAAATATTATACACCAGTTATACTATCAGATTTTACGGTAATTTTAGTATCGGTAATTAAGTAATTTGAGTTACTCGGTCCGATGGTTAAGTAACGACCGTAACTTTGTTTTGTAAACGCAAAGTTCCTATCAGCGAACACCTATCGTTATTGCTAAGGCCAAAGCTAAGAAATTGGGGCACGTATTCTTCTAGAACAGATTTTTTTTTAATTTTGGTTAATTTGACTTCGAAATTTACTTCACACACAGTTTCATTAAATTTTTATTAAGTTTAACATATTTATAGCATATCTTGTATTCCGATTAAATACAGTATTGAATTATTATATATTTTTTAAACAAAACAAGTTAATGTGCAAAACAAATAGCGCTATTTAAGTCACACATTTTTGTATGTGTTTCAAGATCATTTGTTTTTATTCTAATATATATAATTAGGTGTGCCTTCTGTGTCACACACAGTCGACTTTTTGGGTCTAATACCGTACGAGCTAGTGTTCAACGTGCCGTGGTTCGAACCTACGGCCTTAAGAATGAGAATTGTACGCTAAGCATCAACCAACAATGCTACAATTATATATGTGCAAGGGAGCAAAAAATAAGCCTATAAGCTTAAACGCAAAGTGAATTTACTAGGCTATTAACCAAACATAAAATTCGATTTAGGATTCGGAAAATCCTAAATATGAAAACGACACATGTAACATCGACTAACAAAGCAAAAACGCTTTTAATTGTACGACATACGATTTAGAATGAATTGATATGTTTAAAATCCCCGATTGGCATATAAAAGTAGGGATTTATACATGCGTATAAACAGACAGTGGTGTGAATAGAATTTACTTTCATAAGTGAACTATAGTTGGGAAGTGAATTTTTCGTGTCCACATAAATATGGAAATTTTCGTAAGTAACTTCTAAATACAAACATTTTCGAAAAATGATAATTAAAAAATCTCTATTGAAGTAATACTCATTCTTTTTATTTTTAATATTCCAATTTCGAAAAATATAATTTTATACTTACTAATATCACGACCACGGACGTATAACATTATGTCTCTTCACATTATCTGTATCTATAATTTACTTCTATAATCGAACACAAACGAATTATATTTTGATTTATAGTATGTCATAATATTTTGTTATTTATATTATACTAATTTCAAAGTTTTAAGGCACAATAATCAATAATTTAGTTATGATTCGTTATCATATAAATAAAAATACATATTTTGAAACGATCTATTTTCGTAAAAAAAAAAATATGTTTCAAGAAGCAAATATGAGTTGACAAAGCGTTTACTTCGCTTTAACCGTCTCGTTCCGAATTGGGTCACATAATGCCCATGTCAGCCCAAGTCGTATGTACCTTTGAAATCTATTTAGGGATTTTCAGGTACACCAAACTTAGTTTCCAACTTAGATGTAAAATAAAACGGGTTAAAATTTAATAATCAACGGGCACTACGATCATTAGGTATATAGGGAGTTAATCAAAACAATTGAATGTAGTCTGTAGCTTAAAAAGATTTTGTTAGTTTGGTTATAAAGCATTGCTTATTTATAATATTCGGAAGTGGCATCGCGTTGATACGCACGCGTTCTGGCGTCACTAATTGTCGGAATAACCAATTAATTCACTATACATCGCCTGACGGCAGCTGACATATTAATTTTACTTCCGTATGCAACATTGTACTGGGCGTATACACAAAATATAGAGCGTATACACAAAATATAGAGAATATTTTCATACATATCTAACAATAATAAGAACTATAAAGACGCACAAATAAGCTCAGGATACCTTCGCTTGCGTAGGTTAATGCGGCTGTACACAGGTTTCATAACTTCCCTAATTATACAATCTATCTTCAAGGGTTGCCCTCATAGTATCAGTCTCAAACACTTTTTAACACAAAGAGGACCTACCACTACGACATCATTTTTAAAATATTTAGTTCTTAGAAAACGAATCTGAAAAGTCCTTTGGCCCGTACTACTCAGAAGTATTGTATTGTTTTATATTATGTATCGAATCAGTGCGTTTATGATGTCGTCAAAGATGTCAAGTGAAATGGCGTAACGCACGCAAATAGGAAATAAACATTTGACGAGGAAACAGGTCGTTAAACATTATAGTGTTTTGTATAATGGAACTCAAAATTCATACATAATTAAATTGAGTTCTGCCATTTGGAACGCTTGAAATGATTTAAAACATCGCAAATGTTTTAAAATCTACTTTATACTGTATATCGTTAACAATTATCAATCAAAGGTTGGAAAGCACTGATATAGCGTTTAAATATAAATAGCAATTCGTTAAGATTTTAATAAATCAAAAGCCTAAATGGCGATTCCAACTAAGTTTGAAACGGTTACAGTTGTTATGTAGTATGACGCGGTTTTCCTTATCAATCATTAGAGAAAAATTACATAAGTAATCAATAACACTTTAGCGTTAAGTTTCGCACGAGAGCGTAAACTTTCGCGTTAAATTATGCAACGTCATCGTCGAAGCTAGATCATCCGACTCAATGGTAATCATTTAAAATTTCTTCTATTGCACAGAAAAATACGGTGTGATATGTATAAGTAAGAACCGTGTTGGTCTAGTGGCTGCAGCCTGCAACTCTCATCCCTGAGAACTTTCTTTCTATGTGCGTATAAAACATTCGCTTGATCGGTGAATTAAAAAATCGTGCCGAAACCGACTTGCCTCAGACGTCCCATCGACGGCGTGTCAGGCACAGGAGGAATGATCACCTACTTGCCTATTAGATTGGTCTCAGACCAATTAGGTTAGTGTCTCAGACCTGAAAATGAGTCGCCCCACTGATTTATTTTTTATGTAATAATGATATTTCTCTTCTGTGGTAGAAAACAAATTAGAGCTTTGTAAAGCTAAGAATCATTTATTTTTAATTTAAATCAAGACATTAAAAATCATTTATTTATCATCATATAATCAGTAACACGGCAGATGCTAATAAACAAAATTTAATAATTAATAATAAAATACGTATGTTTTTTTTTCAACAGAAATCATTACCACTTTTCATGCTCTTGGCATCTGCGCTGGCACAATATGAAGGCTATGGACTAGAGGGGCATGGATTAGACCAAGGTCTCGAAGGTTACGAAGGGTATCACAGGCCCCTGGTGCATCATCAGATACTGGAAAACCATAACGAAGACTATGACGTCGATTATCATGTAAGCGGAATTCGCTGATTAAGTAGCTTAAGAAAGTTTTTTTTAAGATGTGTAATACGACTACTACGGATAGCAAAGACAATATTAGTTAGTAATATCTCAATTTTAAAATCATTACTCACTATAAAAGATTTACAGGCACTATTAGCCAAAAGGTCATGGAATCAATTCCCATGAAAAAAAGTATAGAATCTAGATAATATTAATCTTCTTAATATTCTTGAAAATTAAACATTAAAGTATCTCTTTTACCGTATTTTATTTCGCAGGCGCACCCAAAATACTCGTTTGACTATTCCGTTAAGGATCCACACACTGGTGATGAAAAAGAACACTGGGAGACAAGAGATGGGGACAAAGTAAAAGGTATTAGCATTTTTTTTTAATAACAGGGGTAAAACAGGCGCAAGCCTCACCAGATGTTAAGTGAGCCTCCCGCCGCCAAAATTTCCAGAAGGCTCGCAAGTGCGTTGCCGACCGTTTTTTATTAATTTTTCCTCAGAAACTGCTAGATGCGATAGACAAGTTGTAAGTAGTTTCTGATGTTGAATCAAGTGTCAATTTTTCAGGCTCCTACACTTTAATGGAAACGGACGGAACAAAACGCATAGTGGAATACGAAGCGGACGACAAAAACGGTTTCAACGCGGTTGTTCACAGAATAGGTCACCCGAAGGTCCAGGAAGAATACAAAATAGCAAAACCAGTATATGAACCTGAGTATCAGGAGGAATACCAGGGGTATGACGGAGGCTTTGTGCCCGTCGCCGGATACGAACATAGACATTGAGACAGTATAATCTATGATTTCATTTTCCTTGTCTATTCTTAAGCAGTCTATTGGAGGGTATTGGAGCTAACTTCGCGTCTGTAAATTTACGGAATGAGTATAAATGTGAAAGAATTTTATATAATTTAAGATTTTTGGCCGTTTTAACTGAACACGCAAAACTGCAATAGATGAGTATTACAAAAAAATCTAAGAATATATTTTTTAATAATATCTCTTAATACAGATAGTTGAAATGTGAAATAAACTTCTCAATTTGGTTGTGTAATAATGATATAAAGGGTCCAAGTAAAAATGGTCAGGGTAAAGTTTTAATGTAACCAGTATTATTCATTGTTTCATACAAAGGCTATTGTCCTTATATTATAATGTATGAAGTTGTTATTTGAACACTGTTTCAGAAAACGGATTATATGAAAAAATCTGCCTATTTATGTTTTATAGCGAGACAGGTGTTCAATTGTATTGTGATCTTGTAAAATATTATTTTTAGAACTCTATTTTATTCTTGAATTGATAAGACTGTAGTAATGTAGATATTAAGTAGTGTACAAAATTCATTTATAATAAACCTTTTTATTGTTGTGTTTGTCTATTATTCTATCCTATTTTATAATCGTCTAAGAGCTAGCAACGTTTTTGAGAGAGCATTTCAGTAAGGCCAGTTTTTAGATATCCTATCTCTCTCACTCTCCCGCACGTCATATGGACTATCTGGCTGGTGGTATAGGTTGCGTTCATTCGAAGGTTTAACAACCGAATAATTGTTTGGCAAATTAATTTTAAGTTTTTAGATACTTAAATAATATTATTAAAAAATTTCGGCCATACTGAATTATTTTGAATGTTTTTTTAAATTCGAAATTAGCGTCTGGGACAGTTTTAACAGCAATAAAAATGTCTGACAATATAAGATTTACGTTGTGGATAGTACAATAAATATAATGAAAAAAAAACAAAACTTCTTAAAATGATTTAAAAAAATCGATATTTTACCTGTGCAGTTAGGATGCGCACTGATGAACACAACCACTACCACCAGCCAGATCGTCCATATGACGTGCGGGAGAGTGAGAGAGATAGGATATCTAAAAACTGGCCTTACTGAAATGCTTGTTTTCCTGACGTTACTACCTCTCGTACTATAAGTAACGGTTACGTAACACGTGAATTTTCGTGCAGAGATTTTGAACCTTATGATATTCCTTTGCCGCGTTCTTAGTAACGTTATTATGTTTAATATCGTCTATAGATTGATAAATAAAATAAAAACAAAATATCATTTTCAACACAGAAGAAATATGATTCTAAATATTATCTCTTTTCAAATGTATAATAAATCACTAATTTAGTTTAGCACGCAGCGTGTCTATGTCAAACACGAAAATTTAAAATGCTCACATTAAAAAAAAAACATTATTTATATACCAACCAGCAACATTTTCGTTATCGTGATTGGTGCTTTAAACATTCACTAAGAATATCCGCATTAGAAAGTCCTTTTAATCTCTGGAGATTACAAAGCTTTCAAATAAACGTGATAAAAACAATTTTTTTTTTTCTCTCATTCACATGTATGTCCGGGGACCACTCTAACGACACACATGCAGTGGTTTTTCAATGTAAGTAGAAGATCAACAATGTGAGAAGCATATTGTTTTGAGGTACCTCTGGTATCTTCGTCATAACCAGCAAGCCAAGACAGTAAATCACAGGGTGCCTTTTCAGGTTCAATTTTCCAATACTAAACTAAACCACTCTTTACATAACGATTCCGTAAGCGATAATTATTTTATGCTTGAAATGATATATGTGGTGTTCAATAAAGTATGATTAATTACTAACAGACAATGGTTATGTAATGGAAATTACAAGTATTTTTATTGGTTGTGCATTATTTATTACTATAATGAAAATTGTTGCATTTTACGATGTATGCACTACATATTATGATTTGTGTAACCAGATTTTATACGCACAGAATATGAAGATTAACATTTTTAAATATTTATTACCCAAATAAAGGTTTTTTACATTAACAATTAATATTTATCGAGCATTATTTGTATTGATAGTTTTGGGGTAAACTTTTGGTATATTTCTTAATTTAGTAGCGCCATCTAATCGTAATACTTTCTTTGCTTGGACATTTAAAAAAAAATCCACAAATCGAAAAGGATGAAAAACATTTACTTGGTTTAAATTAAATAAATATAAAATACAGTCACCCGAAATCAGCCCAATTCAGCTTTAAATTGTTATCACCAGTAACATTGATTTTCAGTGTGCCCATTTTATCTCGTGTCAGTCCATTGACAGACTATCCCATTATACAACAACACATACATTATCAATTCCAAAGCATGTATTTTATTTAGACACACGTTTTAGAGTAATTTTACTAATTGTATGATGAGTGTAATTCATTAATAATATTACACTCTTCAAATCTGTGACGTACCTCTGCGCAAGCGCAAGTCGGAGCTTATCGTTTTCATAGCGAAGCTGGTCCGCAGTGTCGGGGGGCGCAGGCTCCGCGGCGGCGCCCGAAGAGGCCAACGGACCTCGACCCGCACGTCCCACCGTCGCGTATCCACCACCAGCCTATAAAAAAATTATATATATATAAATATAGTAGTGCATATTTCTATAATTTGTGATTAAATTTTTATCATATTTTATATTTAATAATTTAATATATATTTTAAAATGCTTTATATTGGTTACAATATTGTACTAAATATTATAGCAGCAGGTTAGATTTTAGTAATATTAATGTAATTTTTTAAGTTTTATTGTACATGTCAAAGAACTCCTCTATCTCTCTTTATTAGATTCATTAATTAAGAAAATAAGTTATACTTAAAGAAGATAATTTGATTGTGATTGAGTAAATGTGTCTCGGTATAAGTGGTAGTTTAATACAGCTATAATTAGGCCTGCATTCAAAACTATATTAATATAGAAATATATACCTGAATGGAAGATGACACAGAATGCGCCCGCTGGTGAACCATCATTTCATCAATTTCTGGTTTTGGCTGAAACCAAAACAAACTTATTACAAATATATATTATGGATTTGGTCTGTATGTAAACGCTAAACAATAAAAGTATATCTCATAGATTAGATATGATCATTTTAACTTTTTTTATTGAAATCTATTGTCAGAAATGGGTCTTCAAATTTAAATATGGTTTAGTGATTTTTACAATCATTTAAATTTTTTTTATATAGAACAGGGGGCCAACGGGCAGGAGGAGTGATATCGCCGCCCATGAACACTCAATGCCAGAGGGCTCGCGAGTGCGATGCCGGCCTTTTAAGAATTGGTATGCTCTAAATAATGTACCTTCGTAGTACCAATACTATAATATACTACAATATTATTGGACTTAGTAAATAAGTTATGAAGTGATAAATACTATTGGGCCGCGACATACTAAAGATATCAGGCCTTACCTGAGCCGGAGACACAGCGGGCGGTTCGTCAGTAGGGGCCCTAGCGGCGAGTAAAGGACTGGCAGTCGCCGAGGCTACGGGTGTTGCCGCACCTGATCCATTTGTAGTCTTAGGAGGACCACCGCATTGTTGCGCTTGAATAGCTTCTTTCACTTCTTGGAATTTCTCAATAAACTGAAATTATAACAAAATAATTCTTAATACGCATATTATTCGAAATCTTGGCTGGTGTGTGGCTTATTTAGCATAAATATGGCTTATTTAGTGCAAGTCATGTAATTCAATTTGCACCTATTTACTTAAAAATAGTCTCCCTAATCAGGTGAGTCTCCTGCCCGTTTGCCCCCTGTTCTATAAAAAAAAAACAATCTATATAAGTCAGGGTGCAAAAATTGCTTAATGATATTACCATGCTTAACATATGTTTACAAACAAGTTCAAGAATGCGCACAGTGGTTTGATCACAATACGTACAGTGAAATTGTTATTTTAGTAGAATAGTATTTTTTTTTAATTTATTTATTGTATACATAATCTTACATAGAAAAAAGTTGGTGTGGTGGAAACACAAACTGGACACAGTGATCAATTAGTATGGATTATTGAACATAATCATCTGAACATAGATGTTTTAAATACAACAAATTTAGATTTTTACACTTTTTTTTATATGATAGGAGGGGCAAACGAGCCTGCGGAACGCCCAAAAAAGTCAGTCATCGCAGCCCATAAACACCCGTTTTTAGTGGGTGCGTTGTCGGCCTTTAAGGGAGGAGTACGCTCGAATTTTGAATAGTTGGAGGTGTCTCAGGGAAGACCAGCACCGGTAGCCGATTCAACAGTTCGCTAGTTCGCAAAAGAAAATGCCTTGTGAAACGGACCGTGGAAGATGAGCCATAAAGGTGATGTTGGTGAAATTTAGAAAAGAATTATTTCATAAAGTTTAGAAGATATGAATTCCCCAGGAGGTGTATTTTACATTTATTGATAGCAAACATTATATTAATATTTAACTTCTTTCCTATTATCATTAAAAATAGTTTCAAACTTTTACCTTTCCCAACTCCGCTTCAGACGAAAACCCCAATCCATACACAGTATTCGCGCGAACGTCACTCCATTGGCCGAATTTCTGTGATGTCTTGGTGAATGTCATATTCGCTGTAATAGTACTGTTGATCACTGCCTGTAAATAAAGAAGAAAAAAAAATGCCTTTCATTTTGATAATTTCAATTGACAATGGAAATAAATATAATTAACTTATTGAATGTGCCAAAACAATGATTTTCTCACTGTGATCTTGTTGATAAGAAAGCCAGAATTTTAATTTATCACAAAAATTAAATTAATAATAATCGAGTGTGATTAACCCTCTGTCTGACACATGTCGTCAATTTTTGTATCTGACACATCAGTTTCCTCACGTTTGCATTCACAATAGGAGCAAAAGCTAATTGTTTACATAGAATACTACTTAATTGGTGTAGTCGTGATTCGAACGCACGTCTTTAGGGATGAGGATGCAATCTAAAGCTACTAGGCCAACACTACTCTTTAAAATTAAAATGTTTTTTTTATTATATGACGAATTCTTACTGTAGGAAACTACTACTGTATAAAAAGTACACTCGTATGACTCAGACTCATTCTGATAGAGAGTCAATTTAACTTCGAAAAGCCCAAGAAGTAATCATGTTCGTTTTAATAAAAGCTTTTATACACACACATTGATTAGTTACAATGTTATTAAGTATAAACATATACTTGTATGTAATCATACATGAGTTAATTACAAGACCGACTTTGTTCTAGACAGTGCTCTCAAAAATGTGCCAAGTGCTCTTGTGAATCCGCGTCAAAAAAAGCAACATAAGGTTTACATTTTTAAAAAGAAATCACAATCACACTTTATAAATATTCCTTTTTAATAAATTTTTGGTTGCGTCTTTATGTCGGCGTTAAAAATAGTTTTAATTTTTTTGATGTTTATTATATTATTAAAATTGTAGAGACTCACACTCACTGGTATCAATAAGCAGTGTTGAACCAGAGGGTAAGCTTTCTAATTATAAAAGATATTTCTTACTATATTTACAGTTAACCCTTAGTCAAGAACTACATAAACAAACTAGCATGTCCAGATCTAGAAGTCTTGTAACAGGCAGAGAATGCTGACCACCTGCATACCTAAAGCAGCATAAGCAATTTAACAACGGTCTACCCATCTACCATACATTCAATGTATGTAACATTCACCATTTAAATGAAAGCCTAAAAGGCAGCTATTATAATTGTATCTTAATCTCATTTCTACAACAATATCATATCTTTGCTAACAAATAAAAACTATTAGTATACCTTTGTTCCTTCTACACTGATAATCCTATACAAGTTCCTAGAGGAATCATAGAAGAATGACACCGAAACAGCTGCGGAGCTTGCTGACATCCAAGAGCGTTTGGTCTTTGGGTCTATGTGGAACACATGCGCCTTGCACGTGAAGATTGGCTGCTCCCTGCAATTGATATAATATTTATAACATTTATTTCAAACCAGAAAAAGACATTTCCGTGAAATGTGTGTTATTGCTTCTACTACATTGTGTTGTTATCAAATAAAAATTAAAAATTTACAACAATTGAAGTATTATTGATATTGCAAAGCTCAAAAAAGACTGAGTATTATGTAGACAAAATTAAAAACATAAAAAGTGAAATATATATATTTATTCTGTTACTCCATGATTTATACATTGAAAACTAACATTATAGCATAATTATTATTTTTTTTAAACATTATTTTTACTTTCTTAGTAAACATATTCAGATTAAACAATATAAATTTAGATTTTAATAATTTTAAAACTAATTTTGCAATTTATTATAGATATATGTATTGGGTTTAGTAGAGAAGACAAGTAATTATGATTGACACTATTATCTAAAATGTTTCAGAAAAATTGATAAAAATATCACTGTCAATATATTTGATAAGTAATTTTAGTTTTCATACAAAAACCATGTCGTAAAATACATCTAGAAACATGAATCAACAAATGCAAATTATATTTCATATAAAGGTTGTAATTATTCCTTAAAATTCAAGTTGGTATGTCATGTGAACAATATGTCATGTGTAACAATTTTTACCCAAGTTTTAAGCCACTAATTTCTTCCAATTCTCAACAAATATTCACCTTGAAATAGGCCATACTACGTAATTAAACCACTTCCAATTTAACAAGAACACTTATATGTAAATATCCTTTAGAATGGCATCTAAACAATCATAGTGTATAAGAGCAACATATGTCTAAATTCACTGACAATGTCAAAACAAGTGTTAATTACTTTGTACTGCTTAATTAATGATGAAGTTTATATTTATAACTTTTATGGAATTAAAGTAACAGTATATGTATATATATATATATATATACATCAAAAAAACCTATTTATTCAAACATATTACATACATAAGCATAATTGGAACTGAAATTTATGGAAAGCGTCAAAGTAATAGATTTAGCACTTTTATGTATATGAAAAGATTTGGTTCTGTTAATAAATTCAATTCTTTCACGAAACACATTCCATGTTCTGGCTAATGGTTAGAATTTCCATAATTATATGTTAACATCATAACTTTTCTATGGATACAAAGTGATTTATAAATAGCCAAGTACACACCCTTGTCCTTAATATCGTCGTAAAAGCGTTCATCTGGACTCAACCGATGTTCGAGTGCAATCATTCATACTCAAACGCGAAACTAATAAGTACTTACATATTTGCAAATTATTTCCCAGTAACAATTAATAATAATCTAAGCAATGTGTATTATTTTGAACGCAGTTACAATAATAAATTATAATAAAGTTATGCCTAAAATAGTCCTTCGCTTTGGTAAATTGCATCCCCTCCCAAGAAATATCGAAAACCTGCGAAAATAGGTTTTCTATTTTCCATTTAAAAAATATAAATAAATAGACAGTTCTAGGGTAATATATATTGTTAATTAAACTCACCCCATTGTTTCTTTTCCAGCGGTCATTGAAACACTTTGTTTTAGAAATATTCTAAATTCATAATTTTCAACTTTTCTCTCTCAGCCACTGAGAAGCTGTCAATTGGCGGTTTAGCATAAACTAAAGAAATTACCATTGTTGCCAGTTATTAGTATTTGATTACTTATTGTATACACATAAACATTTCAAATAGAGATTAATATATTTTTTTGTTTCGGAGTAATTGCTTATTTACACAAGAATAAATAAAGTATTATTTTATTTATTTGTTGTCCCTATATCCCGTCAAGTGACATCTTGCGGGGACAATGTAAATTACTTTACTACGTTATATACGCTACCCTAGATGTATCTGAACAAAATAGAGCAGTATATTTTTATATTTAATTTTATTTATAAAAATTTACTAAAAACAATTTGGTTGCCTATAAACCGAGGAAAACCTTTTGAATCCTTAAGCTTTAGAATAAAATGAATTGAAAATGTGGACATAGTTAGGAAACATAAATTATCACGAGGCTCGATTAAGAACCTTGTTTGAAAATGTTACTGGCTGTCAATAAAAAAAAATCACGACAAATTGATTGCGGAGGTTATTACATAATTTGTCGTGTATTTTTTGTTAAATCGGTTAAAAAAATATTCGTGGACGTACCAAAATAAAAAAAAATTGCATGCATTAGAGAATATCGGTACATTTGATACAATAAGCATATATCCACTGTGTTATATGTAGCATGTATGTAGCACTTCCTAATAAATATAAAGGATCCAACTCGTAAGAGACACTTTTTTAAAGTCGATTGGTAATTTATTTTTCCTCCCCTAATCCCTTGCCCAATTCAAAAATCACTATCTATCGCGTTTAAAATAGTTGTTTTCTATAATTCAGATTCTGCTAATACCATTGTCGGAGTCAAATTGGAAAAAATAATAAAACAAAAGCTAGTACAAGAATAATGTTAACAATAAAGCTAGACAAGCTGTACAAGTTAGGTCTATAGTCAACTGAAACCATACTGTTTAAAGATTAAATTTTGAAATGAAGTACTAAGAGTTTATATGCATTTAAACATTATTATAAGGCCTTTATTCAAGTTCTTCAAACATTAAATCGTTTTGCTATCACTATGTGTCAGTGTAGTGGTGTTATATATATTACTTAATTAGGTATTAAGTGAACTTAATGACACTATATACCTTTTCTTCATTATATATGTACATATATTTTCCAACAATAAGTTTTCGTTTGACATCCGAAAAGTTTAGCTAACCAAAGATAATTTAAACTAGTATAAAAATAAATCGTATGATAAAATGTAACTGACATAAGAATTAGTTTTTTTTTATAATATAGGTAACGATTATAAGAAGTTTAAATGAGAGTGTTTTATATTGAACAACATCTCTCGATTCCAAAAAGATCACCGATACGAAGTAATTCACCATCACAACTGGTGAAAGTAAACACTAACCAAGTGTTGTGTTTAAGGCGAATATAACTACGTAATAAAAGTACGACAAAAGTGCTTATAAATATATGCACGTTAAATGTTTTTGACGGTACTCGTATCTTAATACTTTATTATATATATATATATAGTGCAACCAATATTTTTTAGGCTAATATAAAAAAATAAGTCCATTTACTTTACTTTCCACTACCGTGTGATGGTCAGATAAAATATTTGTAAATAAATATGATATAATTATAGTTCCAAATTAAACAAAAATGTGAGCCGTCACGGGACGCCTGGCAGATGTGAAACATCGAAATTATTTTGTGAAGTAATATGCAGAAAAGAACAGATTGTGATAGGAACTAAATATGTCATAATGATAAAATAAAATTTTACGATTTTGTTTTCCAGATAACGATGACTATTTATTGAATAAACATTTATTTTCATTAAATACAAAAATTTACAACTGCATATAGATTGTATGTATATACCATCATATAGCGTGGCGATGCGTCGCCACGGCATGCGTCGCCACGCCAGAAATCGGTTTTACGTGCGGCTATAGATGTTTCACATCAAAACCGTTACTATATTAAGTTATTCAATAAGCCAACAATCTTCGCCTTTACAAAAGTAATAAAAATGTTTTACACAATGCAAAAGAGCGTTGAACTGGTGTAGTTATATAACATTATTTATTAGCTTACCCAATGCACATTATTAAAATCATATCGTCGATATAATTAACTAATAAATTACTTTTTCTCGTGATGACCGTAAATCGATTTATGGCGGTGGTCTACAATTAAATTGCTTTTGCAAATATGTACCTACACAAATAGTATTACAAATTTGTGAAACCGCAAGGATAGAAGCAAAATTTTATCATAATCTAAATCTAAGAATTAAGTAAACGTTTAGAACAAAAGTGGATCTTATATGAAAAATGGGTAATATTCAGTATCTGAAACTCACGACCTTCATGACCAATGCCTTTTCATTAATATACAAAGTGATTTTTTTTAATTTTCATGAGAATCTTTCAACTAGCGTATTGCGACTCTTAATACATTAAAGCAGTTAATATATAAACAGAACGGTTTTACATAATATCAAATAATGAAAAATAACTAACGAATACATTTTATTCCGGAAATGTCGATCGAAGTTTTATTAATCCGGTTAGTATTAGAAATCTATAAAAAGTTTCACGTTTCCCTTATTATATCTGTAAAACACATTTTGCATGTGGATTTTTTTTTGCGGACTCTCAACTTAAACTGTATTCAGCTAAAAGGTATGTACAAAAACCTATGAATGACAAGTATAATCTATATACTGTAGACTATTTAACACTGAATGTCTTATAACCCCTTGATTGGCTAGAGAGCGTCCATAGTGAGTCTCCATCGCGTTCGGTTTTGGCTCTTGAGCCTGTATTTAACTCGCTTCAAGTTTTTGTGGCTCTCTTTGTCATCTGCAACTGTATGACACCAGGATTTGCCTGGGGCGCGCAACGCTTCCGCTTGCTGGTTCCAATCCAGTGCCTGCTTGGGGAGATAATTGGAATCTCTTCGAAGTCTATGGCCTATTTTCCCTTGCGTCCCTTGATAGGCTGGCTAATCGCCGATTGTCAGTAACGCTCCCAAAGTTTGCTTGCTTCTCGGGTCTGTATAAATAATAAACTAGGATAAATATATAGATACTCTTTTAAATAGATCTACATCTGCAATACATTCGAAGCAGTGCCATTTTCTGACAGCCTCCATGTTTTCGGGCGTAATATGCTGCAGCCACTGTTGATCCATCACCAATAACAACAATTGAAAAGTAGCAATTTATTAAATGGCATATTTGTATTTTTTAATCTAGTTTATTGAATAATTTATTTTCTCTTTTATCATTGTAATGTTTACGCCTAAATGTTGTGCACATTTGTCATTGATGCACTTCTCCACGTTCTCTGTACGTATTTATGTGTTTCGTTAGTGTGCCTTTTTAAAATGAATAATTACGGCAATGATAGCGGTTGACCAATACTTGGACCCTGTGCGGGTGCGTAAAAATAAATAAGTTTGTAGTATAATTTGAAAATGTTTCTATAAATATATATATACGCTTTTATCTAACGCACTCGTCTATTTCTGTCAAATTGGTTTTGTCAAGGTTTGTGCTGTGATGAAAGATACAATGCTACAGATGAGCAATTTAGTTAAAACGGTTCAGGTTAAAAAAGGTTCTTTTTTTCATTACAAAAACCTTTAATTTATTGACTATGACTGAAAATACAGTTTGTTTACTAAGTGTATTTTATATTAAGTTTCTAAAATGATGTGTTGGAGATCCTGTATGAAGTTCGTTCTATATCCTCTTCAATCTATATAATGTCAATCTAAAGGGCAAAGATTGTAGAACTATTTATTTACTTTAACGTTATTTTCATGTTAAGCGAATCCGGTAAGCGATCGTAAAAACTATACGCGTTGTTCAAAGCATATTTTTATTACTATTAATTACGTGTACATAAACAGACTATTTGGTGAACGCCTTTAATTTTCTTCAAGGATGTACCCGTTCATTTTATACATATCGGCAAATATAAACAGTAATTGTGTATATAAAAGTCAAAGTCAAGTTTATTTATAAGTTTTGACCAACATAAGCTAGATTTTTGTGACAATTTAAAACTAAATCAACCTACTTGCACTCTTAAGAAAAAAATCTGTTCTCTGAAGAATAGTAGTAGTAGAAGGTAAAACGTTAAATTTAAACTGATTTTTTTTAACAAGGAGGTTCGTCTGGAGTACCACAGAGCACAGACTACTTCAGAGAGAGAACTTAGAAACACATAAATGTATTCATATACATACGCTGTAATAAATAACGTTTGCTTTTAAATTTTCTTTATGCGACACTTAAAATATACTATGCCAGACGTAAATATATCGAATTTAATAATACAATGGTGTTAATTAATAATAATTAAAAAAATACTTCTATATAACATTAAATAAGATTCATTCATTTGCGGTTAAATTATATCACGGACGTGACAGTTAAATTGAAATGCATCGAGCATAATGCGTAAACAATGACAACTTCCTCTTCGCAGATTGTGACCTCGTGGCGTCCGTGAACCGGCCCTGACCTCTCGCCTTAGATAATACATAATATTTAGTAAATAATATCATGTTGTCTTCACATGTATTAATGTTAGTACTGTATTAGAACATTTACGATTCCATGGCATTTGCTTGCTATGTTCTTATTCTTTATATTTCTCTATACATATTACTTTTGTAATGTTTTTCTCTCTTGTTAATTAACACAAATAAATGCACCGAGTTACTGAGACCTAGATAGTAATGTGATTGGTGTTCTATTCAATTATTTTATTTGACTACTTTATTAAGATAAAGTTAGTTGTTATAAGATATTGTTAGTTTTTCTAGAGTTTATTGCCAGTTCTTCTCTTCCGTTCTACGCCCTTGATTTGAGAACTGGCAGTAACTATAAAATTTAATGTATATTTCTTTTTTAGACGTTAAGTGTACATTATGTTACCTACATGAATAAATTATTTTTGAATTGGAATTTGTTTTATTTAGTTTAATTATTGTCCTCTGGGGTAGTTAAGAGTAATCACCCTCATTTACTCCGCTCCAAAATTGTAGTTAAAAATATGGAACGTATTTTGCAATCTGTTTTCAGATCTGACTTCCGCTTGCATTTAGCCATTTGAATAATGTTACTTTCAAATTGTAATTACTTTTTAACTCCACCCAGTAATTTTGAATTAACTAATTTCATATATAACGAAGTAAATTTTTACTACTTTTACTTCTATAATCAGCTGACATTATTAATTGATGATATTATGTATGACTTCCGGTGCATTTCCTGTTGTCCTTTCGGCTGATAGGGGTCATATCCTGACTTCATAATACAAATCATAAGATTTATTGTACTTAAAAAATATGGCCTTTTATCAGTACATTGGTATATTTCACAAGTTTAATTGAATAATTTACGACGGCAATGCTTGCCGAAACTAAATACATGTGTATTTTTACATAACAGGGGTAATATCACTATATTAATATAAAATATTTGCATAATGAATTTAACATATATTTATTAATATAAATCCAATAATAATTATATAATACCACTAGCTGCCCCCGCGAACTTCGTTTCTCCTGAATGAGATTTTGCTGAGCCTACCTGTTTAGTACATACCAACAGGGAACATTTTGCTATGCTATCCCAGAGACTGTTCTGTTTTCCGGAAAGAAAACTTTTTAGGTTGTTCTGTGATTTTTCTCGGTATAAACCTCAGAGTTCGCAACATAAGTTTTTAATAATGAAATAAAAATTGTGAAGGGTTGAAAATTCAGGGTTTTATGTATTTAATAATGCTGTCCGATTCTCCGTTGAAAATGAAAGCCGTTTCGGAGGAGTTTAACCACAAACACGAGAATTTTATATATATAAGATAGTAATTCAAAAATTATAACTACATAAAGTATTTTATTATCTTATTTCCCCCCATCAATATATCCGTTTTTGTGTATAAAAATTTGCGTAGTGCAATGCTGATTACAAATCATATTTGCTTTGTAATCAGCAAATCAAATTCAATAATCTATGATTTTTAAGCTTCTCCAAATCCAAGTATTTGTGCGTTGTATAACTGTAGGATTATATTGTAGTGTTAAATTTTTTGTACCGCCAATTCTGTTATTTCGACGAAGCTCGTTACCGTTAAACCATCTTAATTACATTATAGATATCTAAATAATCACAATAGAATCAAAGTCCGCCTTTTGCCAATGGTAAATTCCATTCATCATTAAGATTATTTGAAGTAACAAAAACTTAACTTTTCAAGGAGATTTTTTTAAGTGTGTAATTTCCTTAATAAAAAGTTGATTTTGTTTTATAAGAACACGAATGGTTGTCTGTGACTTTATTTAGGTTTTCCGCTAAAGATTACCAAAAGATTGACATACTTTAAAATATTAGTAACTTAGAAAAATCGTAACTGTTTATATGCCATGTTAGTGCTGCTTTGACATTCTTCCGAAAAATGGCTACGAGAACACGTGAGATCACACGAGGAAAACTTCTGCTTCGCGATAACAGTTGAAAAAGTTGAAGAGTCTCTTCTGAATATAGAATGGGTTATTCTGTTATTGAATTGGTATTTTTCAATAGCAGAATAACCCATCGCATCTCGATTTATAATCTGTGCTACCAATCCGTAATTAGCATAACAAATTTTTAATCAAACCGCATAAATAGTGAATTTGGTAAAGTTACAGTTAATGAAAACGTGTGTGTCAGTTATAAAAAAATACGGTATTATTACTTAATAAGAAATTAGTCCGATTTCATGTGTAGGTTACTTGCGTGGGAATGAACACCTTTATAGTCTACTGCATTTTTTACGAAGGTGTCAGCTAATATTAAAATCATCGAAGGTCCCAGATGCGACTTGGAGCAACAAATAAAGACAAGAATAACTTTGGAGGAGTTAGCAAATTGATTAAATGCCTTAACGTTTTCTTCAAAAAAAAATTCAAAATTTGTGAAATTTTGTGATGGGAAGGAAGGATGTTCATCCCGAGAGCCCCCGGAAAAAGTGCCTTTAAAATATATTTAAAGAGTGTTGCTGGCAAAAAGGGCCCCTCGTGGTATTTCCTAAACCGTATATTATATTATATGTATCAAATATTTTAGGATGTAAAATTTCTCTAACAATGTAAACATGAATATTATAAATATATATTTTAGCAGTTAGATATTCAAGTTAAGTTAACATGCAGACTAAGTTACAACTGATTGACATTTAACACAATTTGATTTAGTTATGTGTAGATAATTAAACTTTTGACCTGCATCCAACGCAGAGATTCTTCGGTCCATAAATGATAAGTTACTAATCAGTAATAATAGCCGAAATTCGAGTGTAAATTCGTGACAGACCCTGAATCACATTAATGACCTGCACTTAATCAAACATATCATGTCAAGGTCAAATCTCTCACGAATGTTTGTCTAATCAAAAAATGTATGCATGGACTATAAATTAGCTAGATAAGGTTGTCATTTTTGAAGATAAAAATTTGTTCATTGACTGACCAGCAAAAAAGGTCACATACCAAGTAAAGTCAAAACCTTTTATTGACACTATTTTTTAGTATATTAGAAGTAATAGTGGTAATTCGATTCATTCTTATGTCGGGAATTCAAATGACAAAGATATCTAGTTACGTAAGAAAGCCACTTCAAACAAACTGATGCACAATATCTGAAACATGACTCAAACAGATCCTAACAGACGCAAAATGTTTTATATCGACTTTTCGTAACAGAACCATGGCGTGGTTTTGCTCATTTTAAACATCCTACTGGAGGCGATATATGTACTTAAAAATTAAGGATCATGGACATCTAATTAAAAGCAGTAGATTAATAATTTATATTCATAAAAAGCTAAAAGTAAATCTGTTTAGACAATTTTAAACCAACCGACCTTTGGTGGCAATAAATAATTAAATTAGAAATCTTAATTATTGTAACTGCTTAATATTATAGCGTGTTAGCTAATCACGCTATCTGTACTTAAATCTGAATTGAATACCTCAAATACATAATAAATAATATGAATTCATAATATCACTACAATTAACCAATTTTTTCTTGCATACTAAATACATAATTAGTTTTTATAGCTATGATATTGGCTCGTCTAGCTTTATCATTGTTGATCTTTGAAATCTTATAACCAAACAAACGAACAAAGCTATTTACTTTTCTGGAGGAAAACACTCAATTTCATGGTTGTTTCAATGAATACGGTTTATGTATATTCAAACTAATTTCACAATTTTCCATTTCTCACAATCTAATTCTGTTATGCAAATCTGATCTGTCACCAGATCAGTCAAGGTAACCAGGGTCGAGAGAAGCTTTCTATCATCAAGGTTAAATAAAAAAAAACACTCTCGAAAAAACTTATTTATTTTACAATAGCAGAGGAGACGCAAAAAGCACCAGAAAACATTGTGCCAAAAGCCAATTTAGATAAAAAAATCTTCCTCAAAAGATAATAAATAAAAAAGCGTAAGTGAGAAAGTATTGCAGCCGACGCGTTCGTATCGCTTCGAATGCTATAACTTTCACTTACGGTTACATAACTTTACATATAAAATCACAACAAAACTTAAAACATAACATTACAAATCAAATGAAAGTATGATGGCGCGACTGACTTAAGATTATCACTTAATATTACAATGGACGGTTTTGCGTTTGCGCATTGTGGCCACCAATAAAGCACGCCAACACCAGAGAGCAGCGTTTCATCTTTACGACATATTATGTAAATTCACTCAGCTGTATTTACGAAACCCCACGCTCTGTCACTTCAGTATCTTGCATTCCAGATTTGAGCCTACATTCTCTTGGATGTCGACTTTGTTTATTTTAATTTTGTGCTCACAACTCTGACATACATGGATGAAAACTCGCCCACAGCGCACGTCCAAGCCGCAATAAATACGCGGTAATAAATACTAATAAATTAAAAACTAGATGTAATAAATTAAACAACTATTCTAAATAAATGAGCGATCACATACGCCGAATCAACGACATTTAGGTAACTTCACAAAAAGGAGATATTATAATCTTACAACTAACACACGTACTTCACTTCCTCGTTGTTGAACCTAGCAGGCATAACGTGAAAGGTAAGTTATCCATCGTGATTAGAAAGGTGTCACGGTTGGCGGACGCTTTCTAGCGCGAATATAACGCAAGGTCCGAGATTCTACGCTGACGGGAGGCCGCATGGAAACCCCTTGTGCCGTCCGGAACTAAAGGAGTTCGAGGTTCAAAACGGGGAGTGCAGGATAACCTCCTGCCACCACATTCTGTTCCTGACAACGAACAACCTGAGAGCCTTCTTGACAACCAGCCTTCAGCGCTACTTGCACTTCCGGTACTCGCTTGAGAAGCACGGCGAGAACCACAGAAGAAAGAAACTCCAGAATCTGAGCTATGACTGCAAGTTGATTGCCGACGAGGCACCCATGTTTGAATTTCGGGAGACCGTGGCGTGAAAAATCCACTCGAATTCCTTCTGTAGAATGGTGCGACATATCTGTAATCAAATTCAGGTTCTGATCCACTACAGCAAGATGAATATTCACATTCATGACGCCTCGGTGTTGCACGGCGAATCGGAGTTTTCCTTTTCGGTTCCCGAGGGACTCCGTTTAACTCATATACTTTCATACCATCTTCTTCAGAGGTCTGAAGCTTTAATGCACTTCGAGCTGCTTCAGATTCTGTAAACTCAACCAACGCACACACACAATTAACAAGACTGGGATTTTTATTAAGGAACTGCCGGACATCAGCAGGAACTGGATTTCCAGGACGTAGAACTCTAACCAAAGCAATTTCACCACAGCCCGCAAATAACCTTGACACATTTTCTACTGACGGGCGATCTATAGGCATCTTCACAGCTACTACTGTCCTTGACGGTGTCGTCTCATCATATGCGGGAAGAGGATCGATTCGACGTAATTTAGTTCCCGCTTCATTAATTTCCAATTTTGTAGACTTCTTCAAGGCTTCTGCAACCACACGCCAATCCTTTGTAAGATGTTTTACTCGTTTGAAACTGGATATCAATTTTAAAGAGACATATCCTTCCTTATTTCTTCGCACGTGCTTAAGCAGGAAGGCGTCTTTAGTAATATTGGCATCCGAGAAGTAGAACTCCACTTGGGAGGCTATACGGTTGGCTAGTTCCTCGTCGGGTGGTGCGTATGGCGGTTCCTGTGGGTCGGGAGCGACTTCGCAGCCAGAATCTTTTCCACCGCCGGAGCCGGCTTCGGAAGCCGTGTCTGAAAGGTCAGCATTTTCGTCGGTGGACGGACGACGGTCGGAAGTTATGCCTTCGTCGGGTTCAGGCATGCTCTGGTTAGGAGGTATCCCCTCCATCTCTGTAAGCGCGTGGAAGTACCACTATTGCATTAGAGGAGCGTGCGACTCACTCGATGGCGCGTATCGAACTGCGGGCGCGCGGCGCGTAATACTATCTTTTATAATATCGGAGGGATGCACAGTAAAAGGCGTTCAGAAACCAGAAGTGAGATGACATTGCAGACTTCGCGACGCATGCGTTTTAATTACTTAACATGTGTTGCCCATTTAGATTGCGCTCAGTGCTAGTTTGTTTTTCGCTTATTGTAATGCAAGGTCTCACGCACCTTGGATCATTTGTAAACATTCCTACGCTATCTTAGATTATTTAGAGAAATTGCATGATATTTGTGTAAACGAGCAGATGTTACATCAATACTAAAATTTAACGATATCATAAATCGGTCGCTTTCAAAGAGCTATAATTAGATAAATACCCATTACAGTAGTTTATTTTCATTCCTCCAAATACATTATAACAATAATTCAAGAATGTATTTCTAATAGAATTTTCGTCATATTTTATTTTATTTTACAAAGGCACACTAACGAAACATTCAAAAAACGCACGATTTACAAAACCCAATACATGCATGTCTATGAATAATAAGTGTGCACAACATTTAAAGGGAAACGTTATAAATATAAAAAAAGGATCAAAGAAAATAACTTATACAATAAAAATAAAAGAAATCAACTAGATTAAGAAATACAAATATGCAATTTGCAATTGTTACTATTGGTGACGGTTCAACGATAGCTGCAGCATCTTTCGCTTGAAGACATGGAAATTGACAAATTTTAACACCAACATTTTATTTAATATCTTAGTTGATTTATTTCTTACAATTAATCGAATAACAAGTTTTAATACATTCAAATTCCATTGGTGTGTATGTACGTACGTATACCTACGAAAACCCTGTTGACATCCATATATATTCTACTCACATGGTTTATTTTTAAGACGCTTATGTTCCAGAGGTTGTATACGCAGTTATGGCATTCTTCATCGCATCTGCCAGCCCACGTGTTCATTACACATGCATTTTACCAGTATAAACTGTAAATTTACCTATAGTGTAATTCTAGGGCTTCTTCTACCTACTTAAGTACTATAGGAAGGTAACCTACATTGCTATAACGCAATTACAAGTATCTAGGTCTACCAATTGACACAAGGGTTTTGCGTGTAAATTGATTTTTTTAATAGGAAAAAAGTTGAAACGAAAAAGTCGTTATCTATGTATGTATCAAAAAAAAGATTGAATGCAGTTGGCTAATACAGAAAGAGTAAATGTAAATATTGAACTGCAATCATACAAATTTACAGTTAATAGTAATGTGTCTAACTTTCCATTTCTGACTGAACGCGAAATTCTAAATAAAACTGAAAAATAAAGAGCCTGAAAAATAAACAAGTAAACTGCCAGGTACTTTACTTAACAGATACGCTACTAAACAGATGCAAAGATTTAAAACCTTGAAAAAAATTAATTTCGAATTATTAATATTAGTTTTCAATTACAATAGCACCTAGGCGTGTCTGTATAATCAGGTAAAAAACGAGAAGCCATTCGACGTCACAGAGCAAATGAGATTACAGCGAGCAGTCACCCCACAGTTACACAACCTGCGTAATACACTCATTGGATTATTGCCTAACTTGTGATACTCTAGTACGGGATTTGATATTCGATACAGTATAATAACACGGTACATAGAACTGAACAGTCTAGTTGACTCAGCGATTGACTTTCCCCTAGAGGATGGAATTTTTTAACTAAAACATTTGAAATGTAATCCGTATATTATCTTTATATTTATTTGTAACTGAACCCATATTTTATTCCTTAGAATTACGTTAAATATCAGTGAAGCGAAGTTTTGTAATGTAATGTTTGAAACCAGCTTATCTTTTTTTAGAACTTTTTATATACATATTTGCTTCATGTTAACACGTTCGCCAACCAGAAAAGAAAATAAATTAATAGACCAAATATATATGGGAGGTGTAAACTAATTGTAGTGTCTTATGAGAAGACAAGACTATCTATATTTGATAGTTGAGACTTAGCGTGATTTAACACTATGTAAAAATCCAATACATCATACATTTGACTGGTAAAACCTAAGCCTATGTGAGTCATAGTTCGCGCTGTCGGTTTCTTGAGAATTGTTATAATATGAGAATTTCGAAATAACTGAAATAATTTAAAATGAAAATTTAATGAAAACGAATTTGAAATTGTAAAAGGTGTGCAAAAATTATTTCAAAGTGAGTTAAAATAATTATCAGTAAAATATCATTATAACTTAAATTACAATTATTCACCACAATTATTGTTTTTTAAACGATTTATAAAAAAAACTGCAATAACAAACACTTGTTTATGGTCAAGAAATTATAAGGTTGGAGCGAAATATTCAAAAGGAATTACGGAACAGACCTTTTAGCAGCGGAAATCGATAGTGTTGCCATTTTTTTATGTAAAATAATAATAATTTAATTGTTGCTCCTAACTTAGTTAGTTCTTACATTGAATGCCGGAAAAAGGTCAATTGATTACAGGAAATGGAGTATGGGGCAGGGTATTGTCGAAGTGTCAAATAAAGAAAAAGAAAAATATTTACTTTACTTTTGGTTCCAATTCAGTTGTTTACGTGTAATGTAGTTCGTAGAGCTGAGTACGAAAGCGAACCTTTCACTAACCGAGATCAAAAGGGATATTAAGTAATGTCGTTCCGGTTGCGTATCCGAGTATTAGTATTAATTTGTAACAAACGCACTTTGAGCATCACCCAGAAATCTGCTACGTCTCCTATACGAAATATTATTTAAATTCTTTAAAGTAGTTTTAAACACAACACATGTGTTCGAAATATTTTTTTTTTAATTTGTTGTTCCAATTTCTTTGATACGGCCGATCGCCACATTTTATTTCGCTTGATTTTCCATTTCGCTGTGGTTTTTGACGCTAGTTTATTATTATTAGTATTTGTTATCGTCGCTCTAAGCTTCCTTATAGTTCCTATACTAACTGAAGTTTAATACGGCAAGATCCCCGTGAAACCCAACACTTTTCTATATTTACATGATTTTTATATATGCATATTTAAAACATTTTTTTATTTAATAAATTTCAAACATTTATATTCTTCTGGCCGAAATGATATACACATGTAATTTTAATTACTAAAATTGTTATTGCAACAAAAAATTTGCTATTTTTGCCGTTTTTCATGTGGGACCGGGCCACCTTCCGTTTATTACAATGTAATGAAATTATCGATACACAAGGCAACGATTGGTTCCGTTTTCTCTGAAGATATTTTGCAAGGAGGCACAGAGGTGAATTCAACGTTGCTAAAGTACGACCTAGATTTCTACGTTGTATTAAAAAAATCTTAAAGTTGAAGGTTCATGATAAAATTCATTTGTCGGATATACGTTTTGATTGTTGGTGTCCAAACTTATTAATTACCCATTATAGTGCTTCAAAATTTAACGCGTTATAATATATAATCTTTTTTAGCTTCCCATTGTTTCTATGGTTATCTTATAGGGTATCGCTAGATCTCTACTCAAACCTAGGGCTATGGAATTCACTTCTCTATCTTCCGTTAAATCTCTAATTTAAAAGCATTACTAATTGTCCACAGGGTACCCCAACTTCATAATTTTGATATCGTTATTCATTTGTTTTTATTTGATTATATCTGTTTTAATTGCTTGTTTTATCTTTATGTTTATATTTGTATCTCCCATGTTGTTTTGCACCTTATTTAATTTTATATTTATAGTTTGCTGGGAGATTGTTCGAAAGCGATAAGGTCGTTGGCCTTATTAATTAATTATTATAATTTGTTATGATTTTTGTAGTTTAAATATTTAACGCCCAAGTGAGCACTACAAAATTTATAAAAAATGCATTGAATTGACGAAATCGACCTTAAATAAACTATTATATTTTATTTTGTAACTTCTAGCTATTATATATAATACTATTTAGCCTCTTTGGGTTATCGAATTATGTGTTGACAGTGTTAGGTACAATTGGATATAATTCGGGTCAAATAAGTAGGTTACATAATAGTAGGGTTTCTAATCCTAACTTTAGTAGGGACATGTAAGTATATATATTTCTGCGTAATCATATATAAAATTAGTTTGGTATAGGGTCATCAAACGTAGGTATTATAACTATGTGTATTTTAAAACATAAAACCTTTCAGCGCTTTTTAAGGCAGTGTTTGAGGCAATGTGCCACAGTAGGAAAGGTATTTTTACATGCAACTTAGGAAAACCTTCAAGAAAAGATCATACCATTCCGTGAAAGTTCGGTTCGCGAACACGCCCGCTTGCCCCGACGTTGGCAGTGACGACGACGGTTATCACTTTATCCAAAGTACCAGTTTTTATCCTGTCTCGTAAAAAAAGTTTTATAATTAATTTACCGAATACAATGCAAAACTTTACTTGTAAATAAATATCTTTACATATGATGGTGTTTATAAAACTAGATAAATACATTTATAAAAACTGTAATAAATGTGAATCTCAATTTTGCACTTTAAAGTAATAGCCTCGGTGGCGCAGTAGGCAGCGCGTAAGTCTCATAATCTTAAGGTCGTGAGTTCGATCCTCACCCGGGGCATATTTTTTTTTATTTTCATATATATTAAACAAGTATTAAAATTATTAGCATACATTTTTTTAATAATAACTGATTCTGTTTGTGGGCAAAATTTAATTTAATTACTAAATACAGGTCTTCTAATTAGAAACACTTCTTATGAATAAAGTATAACTTAAAGTTAAACGTACGTAAAAAATATACACACTTAATAACTATTAATTATGCAAATGAGTCTTAAACATGTAGGCGTTTATTTTCTGTTACTGGCCGCTTCGATGCCTACTTAAAAACATTAAAAAATCCAAACATCGTTATTTTTTTAAATTGCAGAATAACATCTTTCTACACTTTTTCTATTATTTTGGCGGCAATTCAAAACTTAATTTGAATTTTATTTTGTTTGATAATGGGCAAAAATAAAAGTTATGACGCATAAGCAAATCATAAAGTGGATGTACTGAAGAATTTAAATTCTTCTGTTAAAAAAGTTTGTAATGCATTCGACCACATGGAACTGTTGAAAATGTTCTTAGAAAGGCTTGGCCAAGAAAAAACTCTCCCGAGAAGATACGCTAATCGTTCGTGTTGCCCAAAAGCTCCAGTTTAAAAATGAAGTGTTTTCTCCTGATGAAACATCTCGTCAAGACTGATACTCTGAGGATTAGTGAAAGTTAAATTGTCTGAAAGAATCTGTTAAAAGTTACTACCACTTGTAGCTTACGGGATTATTATTCGCTAGAAAATATGTTAATTGGACGGTACGAGAATAGAAAAAAGTTTATTTTTAGATGAATCAAAAATAAATATGGTAAATTCCTATGGGCTATGTTAGACTCGTAAACAATGCTTTTAATTATAAATACATCAGGAGTATAGTCAAGTACAGTAGCGGTAACATAAAAGTTTTGGGTGTTTTTCCGGATGTAGAGTTGGATCCGTACAGAAAATTGAAGGTACAATGGATAGAATGGAAATACATTAATAAGAGCTTAGAGCACACAATGATAAAATAGTGTGTGAGATAAACATAAAATAATGCATTTGTAGTATGTATTATATAAAATATTGTATCTGCCCTCGTGTAATAGTTTTCTATCAATCAATGTGTTTATTTTGTGTTTTATTTTTAACTTTATTTTTATTGTAAAGATGTATTTGTTTTGTTTCCAAATAAATAAATAAATAATAGATGATAAATCGTTGAACATATTTTTATCCTAGCTATTGTTTCATTTCAAAATAAAAACGATTGCGGTGAAGTATCCTACATGCTAACATTATTATATGCATAAGTATTATTATATTTTGAGTTATTGTTTAAATTTAGAATAAATTGATGAATAAAATTAAACTGTATCACCATCCTACATTCCAAAAACAAATGAATAATCGAATTGGGAGATTTCCGCGTACCACGTGAAGGAAACAAAACAAAATGATAATTATTAGCGACATTATCCTTTGCACCCTCGCTGTTTCCTCCGTACCAAGGTCTCTTCCGTGTATTCTAGGTCGACATGTGTTAAGGTAAAAATATGTGCTGAATGATTAATTGAACTGTAGGTTTCTATACAATATGCGGCATCTTTGTTAAGGCACCATTATTATTCTGCATAAGAAAATCTTCATTTTTTATTCCGTACAAGTTTTTGGTAAGCCACTCTTAATAATATGCCTTGAAGTTCGAAGCCCAATTTACATATACAATATAATCATGTTTTTATTACTGTGCAATTAAAATTTGCTGATACGAAAATGAAAACACTTGCTTCCAAAATTATTAATAAAATGTAAATCTTCCACACACTTCTGTAGGAAAGTTCCTACAGACATGATATGATGATGAGACCACGGCACGCCATTTCGCAAGAGGAAGTCCCCTTGCGAAATGGTTTGCCGTGGAATCGTACTGGAACAACCATATAAAGCAGCTGCCGCATCCCATGGTCACACGTGGTTGGGTTGCCGGCCTGTCAGAGGGGACTATGCCCTTTATTTAAAAGTTTAGAAGTCGTATCTCTCAGGAAACTGTGGAAAAATTCTAGCCATCGAGGTGTTGGTTGTACATTCTATCTTATTAGATACCTATAAATTAAGTCGATAAATGCTGTCTACTAAAAACATTTACGAACCGTAGCTAAAGAATTTTCTTAATCGCGATTTACCGCTTCATTTCAATCTATTTGACACTGAGGTGATAACGACCTACTACAGAAGTGGCTAAATTATTTTAATCAAATCAAATCAAAAATATCTTTATTCATGTAGGTATGTTTACCTACACTTATGAACGTCAAGAAAAACTTAATATGAGTCTTGATATCGTATTTATTTTTTCTTTACTCGACGAACACGCGTTAGGATTTACGAGAAAAATGTACAACTCGAAGATAAGTAAAAAATAAAAAATATTATAATAATTGTAGTTTTTGTTATAACTGTTCACAATGTTTCTCTTACAAACTGACCCAGCTCTTAAATTGGTCAGAGACGAGTAATCGACGGATCACATGGCAGGTATGAGACAGTGAGTTTTTATCTACCATAGACTTGAATTAGATTATTTTTTTAAAGTCAAGTAAATGTTGTTGTCTTAAAAACTTTGATTTTTTTTCCTCCTGGAAGGTCACCTGCTGCTAAGTAATACCGCCGTCCATGAACATTTACAACGCACTTGCTAGTGAGTTGCTGGTCTTTTAATATATCGCTATGTCATATGAAAAGATTGCTTTCCTTTATCGCAAATGCTGAATGTATACCAGTCATTGAAGCTACGTAGATTAATGTGTATAGTGTCAAACATGTGTCTTTGTACAGGGAATTCAAGGAGAAGAATAATACTTCGTTTTGCAAGCTTGGTGTTTTATATGACCTCTGGTTAAGAGACAGACATACAACCATATATCAAAGTAAAGAGCGACCTGACGTGTCACTCACTACCATTTGCGATACTTTCAATGCCAAAATATAATAAGGCCAAGATCAACACCACATGAGTACATTACTTACACTTTTCGGTACAAGTAATAGGCGAACGCGATTGAATTTTCAAAATAGGATCAGGACGTCTAGCGACCTAGAACTTCACTGTCATTCATTCTATATTTAAACTTATAATTAAGAATTTTTATCTACGGCAGCCTTGTATAAAACTGAGAGCTTTTAAGTAGGTGTTTAAATAGCTAAAAACACAAAACTTCCTCCAATTAAATTTATCTTCAATACCTGAATGAAGATAAACCTTAATTATAAGTCCAGCCTGTCCGTTATCTGAATGAAGCTTTGAGAGAAGAGAATTAGAACGCAGCTTTTTTTGTTGTGACTTGAAGTTTATATTTTTTTTCATTAAAGAAACGCTTACGCTTATAGCTTATTCTAGCAAAAATCATTGTCCATATGCATAATACAGGTATAATGTTGTTCACCTACAGGCCACAATTATATTGATACGCTCATATGCTGTAAGTGCGAAAAAACATTCACAAGAACGTAACAATATTGTTTTATTTTTTTTTTCTATAATAAACAATTGACAATACATAACATTAAATAAATAGGTATGTAATATAATTTAAAAATAATCCAAACTTTCACGTATCTAACGTATAGAATCTCTTGTATTATTTTAGCGACTTATTTTTTATCTCATACAGACTACATTACTGACTGCTGCGACGTGCCTACTTATTATTTTTATTTCGACCCCATATAGTCTACGTATATGTATACTACTGAGGAGTGTCTTCTCCTCTTTCCTAGACAGGGACTTTATGATGTTAGCTAGGTCTGGTGGGCTTGGCGTCTCCCGCTAGGCTTGGGGCAACTCATTAGTGACGAAGTGTGGGTGTCGGTTCGAAAGATACTAGCCCCTTGCTTATAGAACTCAATGACTCCATCTGCTCGGTCTAACGGAAGGTAAGGTAGCAATATTTACTAAGTCGTGATTATTCGACTAAGCAAAGTTGATGAATATAGATAGTTGATCATTTTTAATTTCTGGTAATTTACCAGCTCATAATTGTTTCAGATCTGCAAAATAAGTCTATAAATCATATCAAGAACACCTATCATGAGGCCACCTACATCGCCGAATACATAATTTATTTTTCATATTTTTATAACACGGTGATAAAATCTCATACAATTAAACACTAAATAAAATATTAAACGTTTTATTTCGCACTTCAATGGAAACTATAAAGTGCCGACATTTTTACTTTATTTTTTATGGCTAATTTATTGTTTTTTTACGATAAGCCTTAATGTAGTAAGTTCGTAATTATTACGTAAACTAATGTAAATTTATTATGACCTTTGTGTTAACGGGAACGCCTGGCTGTTTATCGATTTTGCTCTGTATCTGATGTTTCATTTTTGTCTTTTAAAACGTTGGAAGCATCGGCTTCTAGCGACCATCTATAAGACTACAAACATCCATTTAATACGTCAACTTTATGGGCAATTTGGAAATAAAAATAAAATCTATGTTAAACTGAGTCAGAATTTTAAGGAAATACTTTCTACTACTTATTCATAGATATCAATCATCAAACAGGAATTTATAAAATTATAAAATCTGGACCTAAAAGCGAATGAAATTCCAAGCGAACAAATCATAATATTTTAATTAATTCCAATTTTAAATAAACTTGCTTAATCGAAAATTTCACACGTTTTAACAAAATTATAGTCAAGCATTCGATAACGTTCGCCCACAAGCTCGCACGTAAATTTGTAATTATTAAAAAAATTCGATAAATATAATACTAAGCAAAAAATTTTTGTAGATTTGGGATGTTTTTGTAAAACATACGTGTAAAACTAGAAGTCGAATTTACATTTTATGGAAGTCATAAAATCCTTAGAAAACACGAAATTAAAACCAGTCCATTGCGATATACTATCGACTCGATCTTACATATTATCCTCAACCGGCTCTTAGAAGCTTATAAGACATCGCGTCGCCAGCATAGTGCTCATTCATGTTGACTTTAGTTCCGTACATATTTAAAAAAAACGAGGGCTTTCCGTTACGTCTACGCAGTTGTTTACAAATTTAACGCAAGATTACTTATTAAAACACTTAAAACTGTAATTTATTGGTATATATATATATGCTTTGGTATAAAGTTATTTGTATTTGTATTAAAAAAGAAGATCAACGTATGAATTGTAAATGCACACATTGTCCCTTTGTATTGTTTTCCGTTTCTTGGCTAAAATGTTCAAACACAGAAGGAATTAGTTTTGTTTCTGAATCCCATTTTATTACGTCTAATATTTTTTCAATTCTACAGCTTTGATGGTGACCGTGGAATTTGGATTCCAAACTTGCAGAACCCTAAATACATTTATTATGGAAAAACCAGCTATTCAGTTATTCAGCAGAACTATTGGCACACCGACCTTCATGTGTAGGTCAAAGTAAAAGCTTTAATTACAGTAAGGGCACCTGTTCTTAATATCAACTATTTTCAGCATATAAATTAATTAAAAGTAAACGTTAATTTTTAAATATTATTTATTTATGTTTAATTTTAACGATCATTTTAATTTTCATAAATCCACAGATTCACAAAGCTAAAGGTTCCTTTACTAGATATAGAACCTGCTGAGTTTTCTTTGCTTAAAGAGAACTGGCAGGTTTCTTGCCGGAAAAAACAAAATTAATTTTCAATTACTAGTCAAGGACATAATTACTAGAATCTAAAAGTATACCAGTTATATATACAAAACTACAAGAACGTCTATACTTTAATATCCAAACCGCTAAACTGATTTAAATTATATTTTATGGAAAATTTTCAAATGCTATTTATTTACTAGATATTTATTCTACGTATACATGTAAACCATATGTAAACAGTAATTTATAATCGTTTTATCACAATAGGCATTTGCAATTCGCAAGGCCCTTCCATGACCTAGGAATCCTATAAATAAAGTTTATTGCTAAAACTAGGAAACGAGTCATACATATTATACTAACGTGACACACTAAGGTTTTCTAATAATATTCTTGTTAGATGGTAATGTTTCTTGTTTGTTATTTGTTTTATATTCATTTAGTGTACTAAGAAACCACGGTTTGAAATTTTTTTCATCTATGTTCGTTGATATACAGAGCCCTTCTCTTTGTAGAAGTATTTTTCTAGCTTGAAGAACATTTGGTAAAACGTACTAGAATTGTTTTCGCCATTTTTTTTTAAATATTTATGAAGTATGTTAAAACATTGGTTTGTTTTTGCTCATTCATTCTTGTTTTTGTTTAAATAATATAATAATAATAAGCCTTTATTCTTCCACATTATATTTACATAAATAAAATAAAATAGATATGAATACAATTTTAACTAAGATGCGGCTCCTGTCCGGGAGAAGGCCTCCTCCAACTAATTTATTTTGTGCCATCGTCATCCAATTTCTTCCAGCTATCCTCTCGATCCCGTCAGCCCATCGCTCTATTGGTCTTCCTTTGTTTCTTGTTCCTTTTGGACCAGTCCATTCGGTTACTGCTTTAGACCATCTCTCATCTGTATAACGCGCTAAGTGGCCTGCCCATCTCCATTTAAGTTTTAGGACATATTGCTCAGCGTCAATAATTTTAGTTTTTCTGCGAATAATTCACTTTTACGTTTGTCGCGTAATTGAATTCCGAGAATACTCCTTTCTTTTGCACGCTGGCACGAACGTATTTTGGTTTTTGTTTGTCTTTGTTTTTGTATGTTTTTGAAAATCCAAGTTTGTGCTCCATATGTAAGGCAAGCAGGAATCCACCACCTTTTTATTTACTTTAAGTGGGAGCTTACTTCTGAGGAGTTCTTTTAAACTCCAAAACTTCTTTCAAGTTGTGGTTTAAATATAATCTGTTATTTAACAAAAAAAATTTAAGACATAAGTTAGACATAACTTAACCTTAGTTAACCTATTCACTAGTATTGATAATTTTAAGTCAACATAATAATTTTTATTAGATACAATTATCGTATAGGCTAAATTGTAATTCATGCAAGTTCACACTCTCTTTTGAGAACAAAAATCAAAAGACATTCTGGATCCAGCTTATACGAAGCATGCGACGATAGCACCACATCCCAAATGCTTCTAAGTGCCGGCGGGTATCTTTTTTTAATTTTCCAAGCTTCACAGCCGTACAAAATATTTAGCCATAACAAAGCAGAACTCGGACACGGAGTTTAAAGAACGTTGCATAAAGAGCGAAATAACATGATTTTTCTTGTTAAAAATAAATAATAAATCAGTGGCGCTTCAACCTCTTTAGGTCGGGGCCTCAAATTTCTGAATTTGTTTCGTGATCATTTTTCAATCTAATAGGCATCTAGGTGGATGAGAGTCCCACACTGAAGCCACTATGCCATCACTGCACTCATAATATTTTTGTTACCTATTTTAAAACAGTGTAGGCTGTTTATTACAGATTAACTTTTGCTTTGCTTTCTACAATTCCGTATATTAATGTAGAAAGGCGGAATGTTATTGCAACATAAATACTATATGTCTTATGCAATTTTATCATGCATTTCGTCTTAACTTATTTATTTATTTATTTAGTAGGCTGTATGTAATGTATGTTTTGTATCATGAATAAAACAAAAGAAATCGGACAAGATGTTATATAATATTTTAAAAAACATTTTAAATCAATGAACGAAAAATAACGAAAGAATAGAATTTGAATTAATTTTGAGAACAATATTTTTTATATGATTGTCATATTGTAAACTAACAACCGAATTTTATTATATTATTGTCATTTCGTGTGACATTGTGGAAGGTCATGTACGGTTAGAATAATAATTTTATTTATATTAAATTTATTTAATACACTAAAATATAATTAATTAAACATTCAATAATTCACTTTGCTACAAATTTTAATTTAAGTTAATAACTTGCATGCTTTCCCAATAAAAGCCTCTTATTTTTCACTATTAATATAATACATAACTATTTCTAGGATAAAATTTACTATACAATTATTATTTGTTTAAGTAAAGTACTAAATGATATATTTATTTGCTATCGTTACTCTTATCTTTCACCGACAGTGTTTCCGCACAATTTATGTGAGGTCGCGCGCAGGAAACGTGTATGTCAATGGCGCGTTTTACGTAGCACTTACGATACATACATTATACTAATGTACAAAAAAGTGTTTGCTATTTTGACATAGCACATCATCAGCAAAGTAATGCGTATAAAAAACATAAAACCTCTCCTTAATAAAACTTTCCGTATTATATTAAAACATACATTTACTCTAGCATCGAGAGTGTCCATGGGCGGCGGTATCACTTAACATCAGGTGAACCTCCTGCCCGTATGCTCCCTGCTCTATAAAAAACTTAAACTTAAAACAAAAGCCGACGAAGGCCGACTAAGCAAACATGGCGACGAACTGTTGCAGATGAAGCAAAGGGAGCCGGAAACAATAGAAGCGAAGTGCCCACGACATTAAGTCAAATAAAGAACAAAAATAATGATACTTATTGAAAGTGTTCCTAGGAACAGTTTTATATTATTATTTATTTGAAAGCAGTGTATCTAAACTTAGTAGCGGCATCGATTTTACATGATACTTGCATACTGAAATGAAAATGACCCACAATTCAACGACGGGTACAGATAAAAAAATCTGAGACAAAAATGGAAAAACCAAGTGCTAAAACATATGAGACTGACGTATGGTTTCGTCCTTTAAAGAACCATTTCACAGACGAGCTGAACCTTTGAGATCTCAACATATGCAGGAACGGCAAATTGAACAATATTAAATTTATTTTTACACGTTTACTCTGAAGTTTAAATTCTATTACAATATAATTAGTAATTTGATCGTTAAGTATCACACCAACACCTGATAGTTATCAGTTTAATATAATTATAGGAGGTAATAGTTACGCTCAAATAGCAGTTAATTTGATTATAGCTGTCTCATTTTGATTGATATATTAGTATAACGAAACGTTGACATCAAGGTTTAAATTTAGAATGTTTCTTAAATTTAATTTTCTATCTAAAAAACCTGACGAGGAAAGTAAGATAAGAATCGCTTTTCTTGAACACCGCCATACTATAATTATCTGAAAAAACAGACATAGGGAGTACCATTCATGAGCATGACCATTTCATCCGTGGTTCATGTTTTCGCAGAGGTCATCCTATATCAATATCTCCCTGATCCTACACTGCTACTGAGGCTTACTATAGAAAGTATGTAGGACACTTCCAGGAAGGGAAACAGTTCTTACTCATAGTAAGAAAATCATCGCGTCCGTTATTTAAAAAAATATATATCTGTGATCACGACATTCCTTATCAGGACTGGGCCGTTTAAAATGTGCGCTAAAGTCCAGAATGGTCTTTCGCGCCGGAAGGTACGCACTCAGATACAGTAACTAGCATAAATGGCTGGTCGAATGAAACCTTATTTGGACGACAAGCGTTTACGATAAATATATTTTTAGATTAACCTTTTACATTTTAATAACGATTTAGTAGGAATTTTCGGATCATGAGGGTTATGATTTTACGACCTTGTTTCATTAGTTATGGTTATGAAATAGACAAAGATGAACCTAAAATTGAGAATTAAGTTTTAAATACATAAAAACTTCCTAAACAATCGAAGGCCAAAATAGGATCGCAATTAAAAATCCCGTTAACCCTGTGTTACCTTATCGAAAAAATCACCGATAATTACACCGTTCATACATTGATTTATTTCCATTACAATCGAGTACCTTGTCGAAGTTAATATTTAAATATATCCAAGCTAAAGATATGAACCGGATTATGTAGTGACTTCGACAAAGTTCCATATGTCGTGCCAATAAGATGTTTCTTTTTTAAAAATCAGTGGTAGACCATGACACACTTCTGGTACGTTGTCACTACACTACACATATGCTGTGCAATAAGCTTATTTACAATATTGACACGTGAACATTGACTTTTAAACACTTATGCCTTTCTGTTATGTTCTTGATTGCCTTAGTACAGATTAAAAAGTAAAAGTCAGATTGATATTATTTTTATCAAATCTCTATGTATATGTTCAATGTAAACTAAAGATTATCAGATTATATGAATAGTTTAGAAACATTTTAACATCCGTTTAATTATGATTTATTCTAATGTAACAAGACACAGGTCACCCATCTCACCACGCACAACATAGAAAGCTTTACATAGGCGTTCGGTATTCTTGAAACTGTACGCAGTAGAATGCGTAAGCGATCCTTAAGGATTTTAGGAATTCGGGGTGATATTTAGAACTATGACTCAAAAACCAAAACATTAAGTATAGGGAGCTAAAGACTTAGCGTATATTAATGTGAATTCATCAACATCACCGGTATCAGTAAGTCACAGAGTTTTATCTTCAACTGAAGAACTCCGGAACTCCGCAAATAAAGTTTTTTACGCTGGCTTTTTCTCTCGGCCTACACCCTCTGTCTTCTTTGCCGATGAGTAGGGATGCCTACAGGTTCGAATTTAATGACGTGGAATAAGTGATACGTAGATGATCTTATGTTCCAAAATAAACGTATTTTATTTTTTATTTTTACCGAGACAAAATTTTTACGGCCAAAAATGAACGGCTATATTAATTAGGATCACAATTATTACCGTGTTAGTTACATTATGTAATTTTAAATTTGAAAATAATGTTAGCATACACTATAATTGCTACGTTTCATGTCATGATGCAGTACGTGCATCGAACTACATACGAGAAAATGTACTGTAATTGGCTCAACTAAAAGAGACCGATGTTCTAGTTTTAAAATCCTATTTAACATTAATAATCTGGTTAAAACAATCAATAGTCGTGTTTGAATCGGATTTCCGATGTAGTTCAAGATTTCTAGCATATGTATTAGATAGAAAGTGGAGTTTATTTATTATATAGCGCAAGTATCTACTTCTATACAGTTTATCTATACAAATCATATACCAGATTTTGTGGTTCTTCCGTGGCAAGGTCGTCGCTTTAGATCTTCTGTAAAGATTAAAAAATTATTTTAAAAATAGAAAGCCACTTTATACTGTCAAAGTAACCCTTTGTGGGACAAGCTGCCCATTGAAGCTAAGCAGCTATTTCCGAACCAATTCAACTGCGGGTCCTTCAAGAAAAGAGCGTGCCAATCATTTAAAGGCCGCCAACGCAAATGCCTTTTTGCAGTATGGGTGTACATTGGCGGTGGTATCAGGTGAGCCTTCTGCCCATTTTCCTCCTGTAAAAAAAATAATACTTTTGTTAATTTGCAGAGTAATATGGAGACACATCGGCAGAACGAAAGCTTATTTTTATACTGTACTTCTTATTTAAAACACACACACGAGCAGCAGCTTGGTAGCAACCAATTTTTTTAAAAACATGATTGTCTATGAATCTCGTATCAGTTACGTAATCATCAAATGGAATCTAGTTTAATTTTTTTCATATAAATTTGCTCATTTCCTGATAAGTCTTTTATAGTACATGTTTTAAATAGCACAATACATGTCATTCCATATATGAATTATTATAACGCGTCTACAATTGCCCAACTTTAGTATTATAATTGGCTGTGAACGAAAAGTATTATACTCTTCATATTTATAGAGCAAAATGTATTTTTCTATAGTCTTTGGTTTTATCTCAAAGAGGTCGTATGTATATAATATATTTTCAAGCGAATTCAAATAACCGAAACGGAAGCTTAGAATTCTACACGTAATTATCGGAACACCTGCTTAAATTTATTTAAATCAAATTCAAACATGTCATATTATATGACGAGAACATCTTCATGATAAAATAACGTTTTCATACCTGTTTGAAAATGCTTATTTAAAACAATTAATTAATATAATGTATTTTTATTATATGTAAAAGTCATACGCAACGAAATACCATATCAATCAGATCATAATCTGACAATAATGTAGGAACAATGTACGAGAATTATTCTACTCGGCTTAATGGCTAGCATTTAACTAACCTAGATATTTCACTCAGCGTATGTGTCTTTCAATTTCCATACATTTAATTTTAATTAAATTGACGCAAATATGTGTGTCTGGTGCTTTCGGAAAGTAACCATGAGTTTTGTTAATTTAAACAAATATATTAATAATACGAGGCTGATTGCATATGGTAAAAATTTGAAAAAAAATTACTATCTTGACTGAGTAAACTTCGTATCACCTATATATAATGTATATATGTAGTAATTTTTTATATATATGTACTAAACTTAATACTATATTTTAAAGACAAAAGAGATCGGACCTCATACTGCATACAACTATCAATCATAAATTTCTCAAGACTTTTTTTATTTCTACAAAGACAAAAGACATCAAATATTTCCCAGCTAGGAACAGTTTTTACTGCATAATTGTTTGTCGTGCATTGTCGTTTTTAGTCATTTTATTTGATTATTATTAATATTTTTCACCGTTCAAACCTTCCATAAACTTCCACAAATATTTCAACACTCGTTTTTTTCAGGTTCCTTTGTGTTTTGTGCTTTTATAATTTTGAAATAGTTTATGATGTTTAAGCAATAAAAAATAACGTGGAATTTGACCACTAATATTACTGAAGGGTAAATATACTAGTAAAACAATATTATTATCTTTAAAAAGTCATTTTTCATCTGTATGCATCTGCAAATAATTTACGCGAACGAAATAGCGCTTTAAATAGCTAATTGTAATTTTTGGTTATTTATTTACAAAATTAATTTCATGGTGGTATTACTTGTATAACACGTTAGATTCAGATCTAGATATTGGCAATAGCTCCTGAATGTTACAATTTATCTTAAAACTGATACATTATCATTACTTGCGTAGTGTCAGCAAAAACACGAATATGAAGTAACACAACAACTATAAAAATTGGTACTCAATGCTAAAAATTGGTGACCATGGACCCTCTCTGGTGTCAATGGTGTGTGTGTCAGTGTACATAGGCTGCAGTATCACTTATCACAGATGAGCCTGCCCGTTTTCCCCCTGTTCTATAAAAAAAAGAAATCCTGATATAAGGTTTTTTTTATAATAAGGGAAGGGTTCTGACATTCACATTCGAGACATAGCGGTTATTCTATATAATATATATATTTATTAAATCCAATACATTTTGGTGTCGTACTCATAGACTAGACTACTAACTTAGAACATGTTTATACATGTCATAAGTCTAAAAACTTGGCTTTGTACTGAGTCAAGTCAAGAACTTCATGAACATCACTACAGTCTTTTTATCCACTCATGTATACAACATTATTTATTGTTGATTCTGTGAGCTACAACGAGCTAAGAGTACGCCGAGAATTCGACTTAATAAAGTTGTTTCATGGTAAGGACAGTAATTCGGTAGTACTTCAGTTCCTTAGCTTCAATGTGCCTGATGGGTACGTCAGAAAGCGACATCGGCCGCCGTTACTTCATGGCCACAGGTAGGACTAACTAGTTTCGGTGTGTTAATTTACTTAACGAAATACATCGGTTAACGGACATTTTTCATTGTCCGTTTAGTAAATTTCTTATATTCTTTATTATGTAATTTCCATGTTTTTTTTTCTTTTTGTTTCGTCTGTAAATTTTATACACTTATTGTTCACTGTTGTCAATGGGTCACCTGTTAAGGCAGGAGTGTTTATTATAAATAAATAAATAAAAATGTATCTGTAAAGCAAATACTATCCACATTATTCATATTAGAATCACTTATCTGTCTCTTTACACTATAATTTGTATATAGCGTAAATATAATTTGACAGTAAAAGACGAAATAGTAGTTTAACTTTATTCATCTGATGTTAAGTGAAAACGCCGCCTTTTATTCCATTTAGCCGATCGCAGTCCGACCCCGCAAAGTCTCGCCACGTGGCAGAATTTCCGAGTTAGCAGATAGAGAGAAACCTAGCCCGACTGTGCGTACTGTTCCGCCCTCAAATCTAATGCATATTCTTTCTATAAATTCATAAATAAAAACCTAAAAATAATGAAACCTTCACCTTTTATGATGAAATTTCTATTCTCGCAACTAATTGTCTGACGTTACACATGGTACATGTGTCGATGCATGTGTGCTGCGACCACGCCCTGTCGCACTCACCTTGCTAGTGATGTTCACATTCAAATATGTATCGATATTAGATTCATAGTATAATTAGCCAGTTATTAAAGTGTTCTGTACTATATTCCATTTTCCGAACACGTATCTTTCGTTTGAGGACATTAAATTTGAATATTTTCTAATTAACCAAATTTAACTAATGTAAGAACGTAGCAAGCTACGACCACTGGCTACGATTTTGTAGCACTATTAAATTCTCTGATCATGAAACTATTCACTTGATCTTTGATGTCCTTTACTCAATCAATTAATTTCACGTCAGTTATTAATTAATCGATAGCATCTATCGGATATAATTATTTTACGTTAGTAATATTTTACATGTAATGAAAAATAATGAAGAATTTATATGTATTTTCTTATTCTGTATTCTTATAGTAACAATACTATTACCAATGTTAAACTAAAATATGACTGTAAGTTAATCGTAATATCAGTTGTATACTAACTTATCTAACTGTCCTGAATTATTTAATAATAAAAACGAATTTTGAAAAAAATATTAGGTATTAGATTTATTAACATAGCCCTAGGGAATTTCTTCTAACGATGCATTGCATATGAATAAATAGGTTTTCCTGTTAATATTTGGTGGATTAATTTGGATTGTGGTGTCAATGTGTTCGTCGTATAAACCGGTTTGGGGTCAATTCTTGGAAGCAATAGTTTAGGTCGAAAACGTTCATATGCTACTTGTTGTTATTATTCAAACAGTTAAATGTATGTGATACGTTCTAAATTCGATGCGCACGCTTCGATGCGTGAGTAATATGTAAATTAGAATCGATTATAGCAGAGACAACACTAAATCCGGAGTCACGGTACTGTCGAAACGCACGTGCATACGAGTGCGTGTTTCACAACGCGCCACTCATTTTACGATCAAATCAATTGTCGCTTTTCGCTAAATACTTACATAATATCTCGCTTAATATTGATATATTAATTTTTTCGTTAACAGCCTATCACCGTCATTATGTCCGCGGTCCGCGGTCTGGGGGGTTAAACAAATCCGTCGATTTGATTTTATAATGCCGTTTTCCTTACGATGAACAGTGTTGGCTGAGTAGCTTTCGTGCGACTATCATCTCTGAGGTCGTAATTTCGAATCTCAGCTGAGCACCAATAAACTCTATGGTTTTTTATGTACGTTTTACATTCACTCGTACGTTAATGAAAATATCGTAAAAAAACCGCCATGCCCAAAAAGTCGAGAGCGTGTCAGGCCCAGGCTCTTTCCTAGTGTTTCCTGCACCAACGTGTATGCATGGTGAATGTCATAATAGTGAATTAAGTGAGATAGGTATTTCAGTATCGTAGTAAGTGGTCCGTCATCTTTGCCTAGCCTTTTGGAAAAAATCATGAATGTATAAATAAAAAATCTGTCAAATCAGTCAATCAGATGATCAACCTTTTGAGATCACACACTGTTGATTTTTTGGGCCGTCATTATGAAGACGCTTTAGTAACGCCTATTATTACATTAAATTCGGCAAAGGTTCGCTTTGAAAGTATTAATAACAAAGTTAATTATTATTATACATTTATAAGAAATAATAAATTAAACTATAATAAAGTTCCGCAAGGTCCCTCAAATATGAGTTATGTAAGAGTAAATTTTTCAATATAATGTACATACGTATATATTTTTAAACATCAATATTACATCATTATTGTATGCAAATCGAGAGACAGAGAAACATTGTATAGGTATTAAAAATTAAAATACATGTCTTAGCATCCTTAGCACATAGGCAGTCGAGAACAGTATTTTTGAGAATCTTCGAATTATAGTATAAAATATTAGAAGTATCTTCATAAATCTCGTGATATTTTTATTTAACTCAATGACAGGTCCTATTTGTTTTTACTTAATATTTTTCTTATTACATAAACACAAATTAATGTGCTTTTCTTCTGCAAGCAAAAATCTTGAACTAACATAAATTTACTTACTCCAAAGAATTTAAAATTGACCCATAATGCTAAAAGAATTATATATGTCGCAGTAATGACGTTTTGAATCGATTTTGAACCGTTTAAACTTTGATGTTTTTTTTAATGGCTTTAATTTGTGCCAACTGGGCACAAGGTACGTCACCAGTGTCGTGTAGATGGAGAAGGCACGACGGAGATTGATCGGTGAAAATAATTATGAACCTAAAAAAAAAGTTTGAGTTCGATTGTTAATTTAAAGACAGCACAGACAGCACAAATATGAGTAAAAACAGGATTAAATATAATTTGCTATTTATGAATAATTTATATATATATATTACACTTTAATTTTATTGCATGCTATATATTTACATAAAAATCTGCAATATGGACTAAACACAAATATTAACAAACATTTAACACCCCCCCTTTAAGTTCCCCCGTCCCCCCGTCCCCCGTCCTTTAAGTTGATGTTAGTTATTTATAAGCTCTCTGACATGTAATAATAATGACAGCTGATAGTAACGCTATTGCTCCAACAGATATAAACAATCATATTGTTTCCCTCTAAATTGACATGTTTGCGCTCGTACACGCAGGCAAAGCTAGTGAGATACCTATAACAACATATTACGTGTAACTCTTGAACCTGACATATAATAAATTGTGTCAGGGTTAAGCGTAATAAACATATGTATATCCGTATTTGTATTTTTATAAAACTGAAGGCAAACATATAAACTTGTTACATTTAAATAATCAATCGGCTAAACTGCTCTTATTAATTTGATGACTGTATCAAAGGTTTATGTATTAAAATGAGATCGGATAATTAATAATTATGTATAATACAAAATCGTTTCCTTATGGTATTTTTAAATGTTTGATTTATAATATATTAGGTTTTCATAATGTGAAAAAAAATCAAATTGACGAATATAAATAAAATGTATTATGATTATTATAATGGTATATATAAGTACTATAAGCAGTATATTATTTCGATATAATAAGTTTTGTAAGCTTATGCCTATTGCCTTTGTCTGTCTAATAGTAGCTTCGGAATCGTAGCTGTATTTTTCATAGTCTAATTTAAAATAAGGCTTTTTTGGCAGTTTCATAATTTGATATATTATATTCGCAGGCAAGATAACATTATTTATTAACAAACAAATAATAATAATTTGTTTGTTTTTTAAATTAGAATTAAAGGCCATGTTAAATGGATGATCCAACTTGTATGGTGTCGTGTCGCACCATACCTCGAATGTGGGTCATGTACATCTTTGAATAGACTGTGATTGAACACAGATGTCTAATTAATTATGTCTTTTGTCGTCCTTTTAGGTCTAATTTTCTCAATAGAAGACTTCAATTTTTGTATGTATACTTAGGTTATATAGGCCATTAATAAATGTTTAAACCATTAAAACAATACATTTAAGTTTCTTTCTTTTCATCAAACTTTCCTTGACGGGTAATACTTCGAGCTTTTAGGTATTTAGGCGTATAGAAATTTGAATAATCATTTTGTCGAATTTTTTTCTGTGTATGTGTTTGTTAGTAAATTGTATTTCTTTTTATTCGTTGTATATCTATATGATCTTTGCTATTTTTCTTGTTAACTAAATTTATAATTTAAAACTCATATTATATAGAATAATAAACAATATTTTTATATATATTTCAATTATCATGAAATGCAAGATACTAATTTCCCATAAACATATGAACGCTTTTTTAATGTTAATTTATTAGATGCCATCTGCAGGCTTCGTGACTAGGTTCATGGTTGTGTCCATTCCATATGGCAAGAACAGATGAAGACATGTCACTAACTTCCTACTATATCAAATACCTACATTTTATTACGTATAACGTATTGGTTCCGATTGAAACGAGTAAATATATAAATCTAAGTTCTAAAACTATATTACTATTTTAAAAGCGTTTTATATGATCCAAATAGCAATCGATAATTCCTGTTACATATTATTTTAACTGTTTTTATTAGTTTTATTTATTCAAAAACCTCTAGTGCTAACCACTAAACTATTGAGAGACCAAAATGTAGTAATAGCGAAAAGTCCCATATGAACCGGTACCGGTCACAAGGCTACGCAGCCGTCACACACGATATCAGCTCAATCAATCTTTGTAAGTATATAACGACAGCATAAAATAAGAAGAAAAATATTAATTTAGGTAGTTTTCAAAAAATATTTTCGATTTAATAAAGCAATATCACAATGAAAAAGTTACGTAAGTAGCGAGTTATAGAAATAAAGATGAGTTTGTTCGAATGCTTATCTTAGGAACTACCGGTTCAAATAAAATTATATTTTTTTAAAGATGATATATTTCACATATATTATAAAAAACTACCTATACCTCCTAAGATACTGTTACGTAAAATTAGTTTCTCATAAAACGAATCTTATTAATATAGAAGATATTAATTATTCTGACGGTACACATTTCGAGATATTGAATGTGTGTCGCTGGGTGCGGCGTGTTGCGTATAAGCTCCATGTGCTGACCCTACTACCTGTTTACTAAAAGCTTGAAAGCCTATATGAGGTAGCTCATTAGTTGAATCCGAGGTCATGGGTTCGTATTTCTTTATTCCTAGGAAACAATCGAGGACTAAAATACATGTTTAGAATAGATCTTTCGGAAGTATCTAGAAATCTCGGTCGGTTATTATAAGGATTGGGTTGTATAACTTGTTCTATTCTTTATATTGACTGCTTCCATAAGTATGAACTGTTGTAATTACTTGGCACTTTACAATAAGCGTTTGTTGCGCAAACTTAGAATTCGGAGGCACTCATATACATTTCTAAAAATGGTTGATATACTTACATCTGTTGTAGAAATATAACCTTTTGAATTCAGTGATATTTTTGTATCATTATGTCATTCGTTTTACAATGAATACTTCACACATATTACAACCATATTGTAGTCAAAAACTATTGGCGTATGCTAGGTTTATAAAGGGAATTTCTAATTAGTAAATTAGTCACATTGGGTGTGCTCCAACCACCTAGCCTGCTTATCGAAAGCCAAACTTTCTAGAATAAATAAAAGTAATCATAATCATAAACTTAGCGAGTTCGTTAGCTTAAGAAATACTTATTATAACTTCAAGCTAAAACATAAATTATACATTAAGTGTAAATAATTAATGTTTTGATGTCGCTGTGTCGTGATGTCTTAGGATGAGCAAGGTTGTTTGGGTCGAGCCTGTGTGACTCACATCATACAATATAATATATAAATTACAATATAATAGAAACACGGGCCCAGCGATAGTTCGACAACGCAAGTAAAATGTTTTTATTTCGCGCTAACTCACTAACGTCGTCAGTCGCGTGATACAAATAGGTTATGACTATATTTGATATAGCAATATATTTTAAAGAAATTAATAAGTAGCCTCACAAAATACTCAGGTCCGTTGCAGTTTAGAAACTTCTACTCCGATTGATTGTCATTGTTTTTAATATTATCTTGTATATTATTCAATCAGCTTAGAATTTATTAATTAATTAGTAATGGAGGTTGCCACTGTAGAATAAATATAAAATGCCAGCTAAAAAACATATAAAAATTAAATAGTTTACATATAAGAATTTTTCCATAAACGATTTATCACATACGCCCGCGGGCTACAGCCGAGGTCGCCACAAGTGCCTCGTTACGACCTCAGGATCAGGTGACCTCTCAGTAGCTTTTTCATTACTGACAAGCATTAGCCAGTTTTATCTTTAGTTCTTAGAGTTTATTGCTATTTTATATATATATAATATATTAAGGGCAAACAAAGAATTCTGTCTGAAATCTGTGATGTCAGTTGTTAGAGTAACTTGATAATTTTCTCAAACATTCTGCCTACCAAACTGAAATATTGTATAGGAATCGTAACTAAAACCTACGGTTTACGATATGTGTACTAACAGCAAACCTAAAGATGGACTTGTAGTATTATGTTACTTTTCCTGTATAAAAGTTTACCTCTCCTTGCTGTTGTAGTACCTGTAATGCTAAGCGTTATCTTCTTCGAGCTTTTAATATTTCTTAATTTATTTCTTTCTCTTTCATTTCACATTGCAGTAACTTAATGCGATTACCTTAACACTTTGTTGTGCAGCCTTATGAACAATTAACTAGTTGTAAAAAACGAACCAGTCCTGTCACATTAACTCACATAACCTTACATGTGAGCCTGCTGCACTTGACCTACATAATATGAGTGCTTTCTGTATTATAGAAAATTAGTAGTATAATGCCCACGAATACAGTATCTAATTGGATGTTTGAACGGCGTTTATATCGAAGAATTCTTATCTACTTATAGATAAAGGTTTCAGTTTTAACCATAGTATATAAGATAAGCGTACGTAATATGGGCCATTTTTCGTGTATGTATTTTACAGGGAATACACGTCCGGGAGGCTCGTGTGATGTTAAGAGATACCGTCGCCCATAAACACTTTATGACCGTTAAATAAAGCTCTAAAATCAATCTTTTGTTGAATAAATCAAAGTTTAATTTGGTCGAAAATATATAATTTAATTCTTTATAGGACCAAAATTCTTAAATGTCAAAAATACATCTTGGTGAAGGGTAGAATCTCTCCGCCTTTATGGCTCAAATTAGTTTTTCGATTCATAACTTTGACTTTCTAAAAATCAATTGTTATGCTAATACTAAGTAATATGATCAGTTTCTGACGCAAATGACTAATTAACAGTTCATAAACTTATTTTAAGACCAATCTATGTAATTCATTAACGCCATTTCTAATAAAAGCCTATTGAATTCATATAATATTTTTTTAATATCAATAAATCGATCTCAGGTGTTCAGATACATTAATAGCTATAATCATTTCCTAATAAATCTTATTTACCCTTGAACTTTTAGAATTAAGAAGCCGTGAATAATATGTATTTATACTAGTACGAAAGTGACCACAATTATGTTTCAACTTATATAATAATAATTACGTCTACATTATTTTTTTAAGTTTGTGGTGTTGTGGTGAGAAAAATTTCGCTTATTACACCTAGCAACCCTAACGTTGAGGCTGACTGAAAGACTGGCAACTATTTTCTATACATATGTAGGTAGTTACAATTTATACCAGCAAATTAATTATACAAAATTGTTTTACAGGTACATTTCTTTTGTAACCTAGATTATTATTCCTTTCAAAATGAATTTCATAAAAAATAGATAAATGCAGAATCGAGCGGTGGAATCCTGTACTATAAGGCCACATGCCCGCTCGCGAACAGTTTAGTACTTAGGTCTATAATATTTTTCTATACTTATCATGCTATTTACTAACGTAAAAAATATTAGTTTTATAAACTATATGGGACTCGGCTCATCATTTATTGTCTTCTCCATGCAACTAGACGTCTTCTATACGCAAAACTAGTGTCATCTTTATATTTCCTACACCTAGGTGAAGATGTTTAATCGTAATAAATTATTGTCTTTAGTTTTCGCAAGGACTACTTATTAAAATAAAGTTAAATAAAACAATGTAAAAATATCCGTTAAAGAAGTTTAATTTAGAGGATAATATAGTAGGATACAAAAATGTTATCGTATCTTGTAAAAGTTTAACATTATTAATATTACACTAGTTACATCATACGAAAATAGTTTGACGGTCAACAACCGCTACGATCTGTTTATACCTTCACTAAACATTATTATTTTAATGTATAGAGTGACATCTAGTGATGCGTATGAGACAATGTAAGCTGTGGTAAGTACTAGTAAGACAATTAATAGTTTTATTTTAATTTATTTTCTGTAAATTTAAGTTACTTAATAAGACATAGTTGAGATAATGGACAGATAATGGTTGTAGGAAACACAACTATGTATTTAGGTTTTTTATTTTTCATTGTTAGTTTCATTTGTAGTTTTGAATTTTGATAAACGATTTGTTATTTATAGATCTCTGGGTGTACAGAAGATTAATTTCTGCAATTCTATGTAAGTCAGGATGGCCGAGCGGTCTAAGGCGCTGCGTTCAGGTCGCAGTCCACTTCTGTGGGCGTGGGTTCGAATCCCACTTCTGACAAATATTGGTTTTGTTGTATTCTCCTAGATGGAAAATTAAAATTTTTATTTTTATGTTTGTTTGATGGTCTTCATTTTAGTTTTAAGCTTAAATTTCGTCATAATAACCGTATAGTTCTATTTAGTTAACATCTGTTGATGCTTGTTATATGTTGCGGCCGTACTTGATATATTTTATAGCCGTATAAGAAACAAAGAGAAAAGAAAAGTTTTAGTTTTTCAAAGCCTGACTTTGATATATTTAAAACCGCGCCATCTAGAAGTAAAGAGTAGAATTGAAGCAGGCTTGCTAATCAGCTTAATTGTTAATTTACGCCGAATGTAAAAGTTAAAATAATATAGATATATTCAAAATAACTTATCATTTTCATAGTTTTGACCGTAGATAGTTGCTGTTTTCCAATTCGTTATCTGGAACAGTAGTACATACTTGTAGTTGACCGTTGAAACTTTTCCTAGACTTGCATTGTCACGTATGTTTGTTTATCTATGGCAAATAAATTTCTCTTCTCTGTGACTGACTGTGCTCTTACTTCTGATCACTGACTGATACTGATGCTTCGCTAGAAGTAATAGTGTTCTGTGCTGATGACTGATGACAATATTTTGCAGTGATAAGTGATTGCGTATAACCTTTAATTTGAAGTAACCTTCAAAGAAATAATAATTTAAGTTTTGTAGAAATCGTATAATTTTTAAATATGACTACAATAACTGTAGCAAATGAGCAAGATATAATCAAGAAATTATCTTCTTACATAGAAAAAATATCTAACGATGCTATTCACAATCGCGGAAAATTCTATATCGGTTTATCAGGTAAATTTAGTAACTTGCAATAATATATAGATAATATACTTTGAAAACGGAATAGGCGGTATTCTTGTAAAAAAATATATCTAAAATTTATTATAGGCCTTGGTGAGGTATCTTGTAGATCGTATATACTTTTCTATTTCACTATTTCTTTCTCGAATTCGAACTATGATTAGCCGAGATTGCAATCCTGGTATTATAGGTAACTGAGCTATTTCTTAAATGATTATTATTAACATTAATTATTACCATATATTATAGGTGGATCTGTGGTTAAGTATTTATGCGAAGGACTACCTAAAGTTGATACAGACTGGTCTAAATGGGTGCTAGCATTCTGTGATGAAAGAATTGTGCCAGAAGATAGTGAGGATTCTACATTTGGCGTATATAGCAGACAACTTATACCAAAGACATTGTTGGATAAAAAACAATTCATCACTATTAAACAAGGAGTTAGTGGTAAGGTGTTACATGGAAATTTCTATTATGAACAGAATAATTACAATTTGGTTAAAAAAATTATACTTTCCTTAAACATAAATATATTAATTTATGCTTTTATCACACACAATTTTTGATAATATGTATTATGTACCAACATCTGTAATTAAGGTATTCTTTAGCTAAAGAAGCCGCAAGGGATTATACTGAAAAGTTAACAGATGCATTTGGAGGGGATGAATTTAAATTTGATCTTCTACTACTTGGCATGGGCCCAGATGGTCACACATGTTCATTATTCCCTAACCATCCTTTATTGGAAGAAAGTAGTCTGAAAGTTGCTGCAATAACCGATTCTCCAAAACCTCCTCCTGAAAGGATTACTCTAACTTACCCAATCATAAACAATGCTAGAAATTGCATATTTGCTGCTAGTGGATCTGGAAAAGCGGAAATGATAAAGGTTAGATATTAATATGTATCAAAAATTTATACACACTGTTCTGTTTATTTCAAATATTTTTAAATTTGTAATATTACTTAATTTTATTGAAAATTGTTTTTAGAAAATTCTTAAAGATAAAGATGACTTACCTGCTGCAAGAGTAAAACCAATCCATGGTTCTGTATATTGGATAGTTGATGCTGCAGCCGCAAAATATTTATAATTATGAAAGATTTGTACATTATTTCATTTTGGAACTGTGGAATTCCGATATTCAAATTTGAAATAAGAAAGCAAAATATATAGAAAATGGACCTGTAATGTCAAGGCTGAATATGACCTAATAGGACTAATTAAGGGAACTTTTGTTAACTGAAGTGACCAAATTGCATTTTGTATTGTTTTTAGTAAGCCGACTAGTATATTCATAGGGACATTTTGCATTGAATTTATAAATAACATGTATGCATAATAGCATAATTTTGTACATTACTTTAATATAAATCTAAATATGTGATAATTGTGATGTATCGGGCTAAGTATAACTATGGAAATGCTTTATGCACAATAATGTTAAGGGATATATTTTTTATTAAATTTGTTGCATTAATTATTATGTTTTATTTAAATTCATACTAACTGACCAATATGCCTATCAGTTATGGTTATTACCACCTAAGAACCTATTTCATAATAGAATCTGTTTCAACATATTTAATTATTGTAAGCAAAAAAGTGAACCATTAAATCATTGAATGAAATTTTGTTATTATGGGTCTTAATAAAAGTGAGTGATGTTGTTCCAATATGTGTATTTCCCTCACACTCAAATGCCCACGAGATCAACAGCATTCTTCACAATAAAAAAGACCTCGACTATTTTACGGTAATGTTACATTACAATAATTAATCACCTACGACACTTTATTTTTTTAATACAATTATTATTATTATATGTAATTACAAAAAGTCTGTCAACTAAATACAAAATATTCGGCGCGCATAGCGCACCAAACTCTTACACATATACATATTTTATAGAAATAACATATACATAGCACTACCGTTAATTTATTAAACAAAATTGTAACCTATGGGAGCAGACTTAGCGTAAATGAGAATCGAGCCGTCGCGTCGCAGTGCGTAACACCACGAAAATCAGAAATTAAACACTAAACCTAATCTAATCTCGCGTTTCAACACTAATATAGGATAATAAACGCAACGCTCCGACGCTAATACACTAGGAATTTTTAACGAAAAAAAAAACAATTTTTAATTACATAGCTTTTTCATTCAATTTCCTTTCATATTTATTTTACAATATCAGTTATACAGTTTAATACACGAAGGCATCTGTTACGTTACAAATGGACCCACGCGACAACACTTGTATCACGCGTAAGCAGATATCGTGCAAACGAGCGGAACATACCAAAACAGCATTCCCGAACAGACAATATCATACACACTGCGGCGTGCCGAATTAATCACAACGTACAATTTACAACATGATGAAATAAAATTATTCTAAATACCACCGCGCGCTGATCTGTCCGCGAACGCATAAAAAAACAACTTAAAAACGCACAAGCGTAAAATATATAGAAAACAAGTGGTTTTACGAAGACTTGGCCAACAAAGCTAGATGAAAGACCTTTAGTTAAAACACTTGTATTAATTAAAATAACGCGGAATAAAATCGAAAAAAATTTTGACATATAAATAAGGCCGCGTGTTCGTAAAACACATGTGTATTTGTGAGTATGCAAATGTTACGCGAACACAAGTGTAGCTGAACGCGTTGTGTCAATTGACTGAATGTATGGCTGGCGCCCTATGTACATGTGTCGAATGACCGTTGCTTAGCGCCTGGAAACAAAGAGAACTATCAATATTTATAAATAATAAAAAATATAACAGCAATATTTCCATTACAATATCCATACATTTAAAAAAAAAAGTATAAAAATAAATTTTTAACTTAGAATGAGAAATAAAAAAAAACTAAACGAAGTTTTATACCTCATGGTCTAGTTGGGCGCCCAGTAGGATTGCGAGTATGTTGGCTTACTTCCGGCTGTTTTACCGCCCGCTGCGCGACCTCCAGCGCCGCTCTCCTATTAACGACAAATATCTTCTATATATTCATATTCATAAATATAATATATTACTAACAGACTCGGCCAAGCGTTGCTGTGGCTTAGTTTTTTGTTAAATTAGTATACTATTCAAAGGAAACGGTAGGAGAACTTATGTGAAAGATAGATAGCTTATTTGAAACGTTGGTACTTTTAACACAGCGCCATCTGTTGGAGTTGTGTCAAATTATAAACAAATAATTTGCAATAAAATAAAATTGCGTCTATAATTAAAGATCTAAGCTATCCTATCTCTTAAGTTGTACCAGACTGCACACGGTGTGCCAATTTAATTTAAAATCGATTAAGTAGTTTAGGAGTCCATCGCGGACAAACATCGTGACAGGAGATTTATATATTTTAAGAATTATATATTCACACGGAGTCTTGAAGTGCTCAGCATAAGGCTCGAGCCTTTTATAAAGAGGTATGTCTATGCATAAATGCATTACTGTAAATCGTGCAGAGATGACATCAAATCTAATATCTCTGATAAATCCTAAAGTCTTATTATATTAACAGTTATCAAGAAACAACTTTAGTATATTTAACAAAAAGCATTTAGAAACTTCGTAAGCATTTATAATTTTAAGAAGTTGTAGTCTAAATATATGAACATGGAACAAATGTTTTGTTTTTAAGAATTGGGTACCGGGGGTATGGAATCACTAATGCAGGAAAAGTATTTATAGATAGGATTATATGTAAGATTTGACGAAATTGACACAGAAAAGTAATTTGTATCGCTTTGACTGTGTTTTAATATATTTTGAAATTTTGCCTGTTGTGTTTTCTAATCGACCCATATACCAAATCATTTAGTCCTCAGAGAAAACATAACTGTCATATATATATAATACATAAATGTACTACATGCACGAAAAGGCGGGTAACAAACAATTACATAAATATAATACATAAAGCATGGCATGGTGCAAACATTGTTATGACCAAAACGAAAGTTGGAAACTTCTTTTAAAGTCAATCTAAAGCTATTTTTTTTATTAACATTGATGACTTAGAAAAGTTAAAAACGTTAGTTTGATAAACCACAAAATGAATCACGTTTAAGCCATAACATGTATAACGCAAAACGTAACATCTGTAAATGAGATTTGTGTCAAGATTTTTTAAGACATTTACATTCAGAAAGTTTAGCGTTATAAAGGTGAGCCAACATAAACATATAATATAATAGATAACTTACCCGCCTAGTATGACTACTGTTCACCCGCACATCCATCTACAAACGAAAGCAAACGCTAACTTTTGTAAAATAAAATAAAACACTATATTACATGCAAATGTGTATGTGTGAGTCAAATGTTTTTAAAACCAACACTAACAAAACCGCCACAGACAGATAATATAACTTGATTAAACTGTGTTATGTTTGTGTGTGTCATGCAATGTTGGCAACATTCATGGGTTAGGTTATGTACGATGGCTCATGCATATGTATACAACGAAACTTATATTTGTCTTCCTAGTCCCGTGTATTATCTACATACCGTAAATATATTCAATACGTTATCTCCAATGCCTTTACGTAATTGTTAATGTTTGGTTAAAGTAATGCTTAAGTTAATTTTACATTCCAATATGTAGTCTGTCAAGGCTTGTATGTGTGCGTTACCTGGTGTTGCGGATGGTGGTGTGGGTGGTGGTGCGGCGGCGCGATGTAGAGATGCGAGGCGGCGCCAAATGGCGGAGGCGTACCGCTGTGGAAGCCAGCCTTCTCGTATGTCTGAACATTGTAATACGAGTATAAATGTAGCTTTGTTTTTAAACGTTGAAAAGCGTTAGTTTTTTACGAATTTCCGACGTAATTAATCACTCCGTAGTGTGTAATGGGTCCATACCCAATCCATCCATCCGCAAATAAATTGAGCACGCAAAATCACATATTTTTTTCTTTCTTGTACAATAAATAAATACATATTTTAAAGTTTTGATAAAATTGTAGCAAATTAGTTAAGCAATTTTCTGCTATCACTTCAATTTTTACCCTAAATCGTACTTATCATTATTGGTCTGCTACCGGTTCATAGGTGATTCTTTCTTTTAAGCTATCAGAAGTTATATGAAACGCAGTTATTAGGAATCAATAATCGTAACCTGAATAATTGATATTTAAATTGTAGTATAGTCGTTAATTAAAAGAGCAACAACGCAAATTAAGTATATTATGAGAATGAATGAAAACTCAACACTTTTTTTTAATATTTTGTATGTTTATTTTTATAATTTTAATGTTAGAATAATTAATAACAATTAAGTACAATATTACTTTTAATTACTCTTATGTAGAAAAGTCTGATATCCTAAATAAATAAAATGCTGTTGTAAGCAAGTGCTCATTCATAATGAGAAATATAAAAATATTAGCAGTTAGTGGCTTATGGCACATAATCTACCTGCAACATATGCAGAAAGCTAAAATCATGCCAAAGTATTCATAGTTCAAAACATTAATTTGCTTGCGAAATAATGATATGAAATGATGTTTAAATACACTTGAGCCGTGTTACTCGGCAACTCTCATCGCCGAGAGTCGTAGGTTCGATTCCCAGCTGAGCCGATTAACTTTCTGTCTATGTGACCATTCAACACTTGTACGGTGGAATAAAACATCGTGAACCGGCATGTCTCAAAAAAAAATTGACGCCATGACGTGTCAAACAGAAATAAAAATAAAAATGATCCAAGAAACAGATACAAACCCAAGATCACCGGATTATTATTGTAATGCAAATCAATAATGGTAATACTATCGAGTAAATTATTAAAGGCAAGTTTTTAAAAGTGAGCAGCATATTTTGCAAATGGTTATATAATTTAAATATACTCACATTGACCTTGTTTAGAGTGACGTGCGCCTTGCCATACATCGCGTTAGTTAAATCGGCGCTGGCACCTGCCGCCGTCTTGTTGGCGTTGCCTGTGTATGGACCGCCTGCAAGTCAAATACACTTGAAGAATAACACGAGTGTTTTATTTTATCTAGTCACATAAATTGGAATTACAATGAGTAGCATAGTTGTTATCGATGGCAAACTAGAAATTTGCCATAGATAACAGAACTGGATAAACAAATAAACGCAGATAGAACAGGTGTGACAGACATTCTCACTAAGATTGACCAAATGAAATGATCCATGAAATGAGCCATCTCGGACGGCTCATATGCCACGGAGCTCCCATGAAAAAATGGAACAAAATAGTGACGGAATAAAACCCTAGAGACGGAAGACGAAGAATAGGTCGACCACGCAAAAGATGGAAGAACGAACTGAAACTAACAGCAGGCTACAACTGGAGAAGAGTCACAAAAGATAGAGAACAGTGGAAAGGGTTAGAGGAGGCCTTTGCCAAGAGGCTCACCGAACTCCGAGATAAACTGGAGTGAAAATATATAAAGTGACTTTCGAAGAGTTTCGGAATTAAAAGGCTATATTATTATGATAACAGAACTGGCAGTCCTATTAAAATAATGAGACTTTCCAATGAATACCAAGTGTAATTGTTGTCACTTGGCGTTTACCGTAATAACTATAAAAACATCTTTCTAGCAAACAATAAATAAATTCGGCCTTCATTATAATGAATAGCCAAGGATTGTTTTATGCAGCTTCGTTCACGTTGACAATGCAGTGAAAATATAGTATTATGGAATTGTGTATAAAGTTGATACTAAAAAGTTCTCCAACGAAAAAGAGAAAAATTTGAACCATTTGAAGGCAATAAAACAATTAAATGCTACGTTTTATTTATATTTTACTTTAAATAAGTAAATCTAAATATTGACTTATTCAAGTGACCTAATACATAAATAACAAATATGTATTTTAATAACATAAACAATATATCGAATAAACTTAAATTACTTTATTTTATTCTTTAGCTAGCATCACTGGCTACTAATTTCAGGTTTCGTAAAAGTATTTAAAAAATAAAATGTTAAGTTTACTTGTACGTTTTTTACCGATTGGTATGAAAAGGGACGTAATTATCACTCGCCGTTAAACCACTTTTAATGTGGAGCATTGCACTTAATAAAATGGATACATTCACTAAGAAATAAAATATTGTATGTCAATGTTCAGACTCGTATTAAAATTATAAAATGTGTCCGGCCAAAAGGTTTGCCATCTCTGACATGTCAAAAAATGATAGCTGTCAGAATTCTACGAAATTAAAAATCAGAATATAAATTACTATAAATGTATACCTGGTTTGTAGGTGTCCTGCGCATCGTAGGGCGGCTGTTGCTGTTGCGAGTAAGCTGACACTTTGCCGCCCGTGGACACGCCCACGCCACCCACACCGCCCACGCCTCCTACTCCTCCCACATTTGATCCACCACCGTACTGCAAGTTTTTATTCACCAAGTTAGTTCGCAAATTTTATTACACCATTTTGTATAAGAATTTTTAATAATATTGGAGAACGAATAACTTTAGGCGTGTTATCGCATTTCTAACAATATAATTGTTTTTTTTAATTAGGTAAAATTAGGATTATTTTAAATGTACTTACAGTTGGGTAGACTCCGTACTGGTAAGTTGTAGGTGGAGGCTGATAGAAGTATGCGTAACCTGGCGGTAACGCAGCTGGAACCTAATGTAATACATAAATAAATGTTCAACAATTCATCATAATAATATACTATATAATTAAGACACTTTGTTCCTAGCATTGTTTAAGCTTACAATGTTTCCTAGCATTTTTTTGCAATATATAGCAAATAACTAAGTTCACAAATCTTATTCGAAATAATATTTAAATAATTATCCAAGTCATTACAAAACAATTTCTCACTTCTAAAATCCGAGTACATCGACACCACAATCATGTAAGAAGACAGAAAAGCTAAACTTATATTCATAAAAATCCTTTGGGTTTTTGAAGTTGGTTTAAAGGGGATTGAATTGCTTATATTGAAATCAAATAATGGCATAATATCTGTAAGCTTTGTTAAGACAAATAGTTACAGTATTCAAAAGATATTGTTACCTGTTGTGGCGAGGCAGCATCAGTTCTTGGGAATCTTTCGGCAGCGCCTAAACCAAAAGTACTGCCATCCCGACCGCCGTAACCGACTTCGTAGTATCCACCCTGCGATACAATAGCTATGGTTAAAGTATTACATTTAATAAAATATTGTAAATTTTATCATTATACATTTCTATTATTTTGCCCCTATACTCTAATATAGTGTAACAATTATTTTTTTCATTTAAATATATTATTTAGAGAAGTAAATAAGTTTAATTACATCTCATTATCATTATTAATTATTATTAATTTGTCGTTATAAAAAAGAACAAGTTACCGAAAAGAGATAACAAAAATTATTGTTCAGAGTGATTAAATATTCTGTATTTCTAAATAAACACCATGTATAAAACTTACCATATGATGTGGCAGCGTGCCCCGGCAGAGTTGTTCGTCGTAATAGGCACCTCCGTATAAGGCTCCGCCCGCGTAGCCAGCGCCTGCACCTGCCCCCGCACTGCTGCCTGATGTCGACGACACGCCACTGTTCACTGCTGCACTTGCTAAAAATAATTTATATATTAATACAGACTCACGAACTAAATAAATAATTAATTCATTTATTAAACATATTTCACTAATTAAGTTGATAAAAGGGCCTGGGACTAGTGCTGGGCAGGCTACTTCTAATTAATTTGCTATATTTGTTTTAAATATTGTAAAATTGTTTGATGATTTGCTTTTTATTTTTAAAGAGTACCGAGAGTTTTTTACGCCGGCTTTTTCTCTCAGCCAACACCCTCTGTCTTCTTTGCCGATGAGTAGGGATGCCAACAGGCTCGAATTTAATGACGTGGAATAAGTGATACCTAGATGATCTTATGTTCCAAAATAAACGTATTTTATTTTAACAAAAAATTATATGAACTTTCAGAAATAAAATTGCTTTTCATATGTGCTCATAAAAGACATAGAGACTTCTAAACATGTGTTTGTAAAATACAACATACAATCTTACCTTCGATGTTTTGTTTCTTTTATTTGCTACTTATAAACAGTGCAATACACTAAAATTAGTCAGAATTACTCCTCTAAGCTACTAAAAAGGAATTTTGTTAGCGTATGTTATGCATACTCTCCACGCCGAGTTATGTGGAATTTAATTACTAAAGGTAACGGTCCCCGTGTACCTGTTACTAATCAATTGAATGCTAAAAAAACAAGCACTTAAAATGGAAAAGAGAATTTTTCTTACCCGTAGTTGTCACAACTTTGGCAGTGGACGTCTGTTGAGTCGTTGACGCGTTCGTTAAACTGTTACTTGACGCAACTGAGTTGTCGTACTGCAAGTAAAAAATAAAGTTGTAGAAATAATCCCAGATTTATAAGACCCATTTAATTCATTTACATATTATGGTACAGCAAATAATATAAATAAAATTTTATATGTCAATATTATAGTGACAATGTAATCGAATCAATATAACTTTTGTTTTTTTTTTTTAACTAAAGCCTAAAAAAAAACTAAAATACGAGTCAAAGTCAAAAATAATTTATTCATATAGGTAACATAATGTACACTTATGAACGTCAAAAAGAGAAATATACAATAAATGAATCTAATTTTACATTTACTGCCAGTTCTCAAATCAAGGCTGTAGAAGGGAAGAGAAGAACTGGCAATAAACTCTCCGCCACTCTTTTCAATCGCCAAGTTTTTTTTACACAATGTTTGTAAGGAGCTGCTACCATTAACACCATGTTCCATGTGTATTATTTTTAACCTCTTTGTTGAAGTAAGTATACATTGCAGATATAGAACTGCAAATTGAATTATTAGGATATTTACACCAAGACTTCACAAAATGTCGTCTATCCTACCTGTGTTTGTTCCTTATGTTTGGCCGGCAATTGTGAAGGTTGGTAAGGCGTGTACGGCGCCGCAGTGTATAGAGCACTTCCACCATACACTCCCGCAGATGAGGACGTTTGCTGAAATAAGGACAGATTATAATGTAAAGATCTGATGGATACAACAAAGTTACAAGCTTGGTAAACCTAGCAGTACATCTATGATGAATGATATAGTGAAAAATGAGAAAACAAACTCTTTACAAAAGGTATATCCTTCTGTACATAGAAGTTTCAAAGAAATCTTTTCTCTATGAAAAATCGAATTATTTCCCAAGCGGGTAAATAATAGTTTTTTTACAATCTTATCACTGTAGGCGAAAATATTATTGGGTAGTTTGTAGATGAACCTTGTACCTGATAAGAGTTCATTATTGGTTGGTAAGTAGTAAGGGTGACACTAGACGGGTACGGAGCAGGGTTGATAGGCGCCGCATGAGAGGCTCCCACGCCCGCCGCAACGCCCGCAACGCCAGCGCCCGCTACCGCTCCCGCTAGAGATCCTGAGCTTGAGTTTACCTAAAAGAAAATAAACGTATTAAAAAATATATGTTTATGTCACAGCCTACTTTTCTTCATGATAGACAAGATACAATGGAAAAGACAAGCTGAAATAAATGCAAGGCTTAATAAGTTATTGTATTTTTTAACCGGTTTTTATATTAAAATCAAAGGTAGTAGTAACATGTTGCAGACTTTACTAACAGTACATTGACAGCAGCCTTTTATATTTGATTTAAAAATATAGTGTAGTGTAAATCCCAATATCCCGTTACTTATTACATAATTATTGATATAACAATTTTTAAATGATTTGATTTGACGTAATATTATATACTTTTTCAATTAATAAAAACTTATATTTTGGAGCTTAGAATGATATAATACCTGTGGCGCATATAACGCTGAACCATATAGTGGTGGATGATGCGATACACCGCCACTTGGATATACGGCTGCAGCTCCCGTCGCGGGCTGCAAAATAAGATATAATTACAGTCAAAACCATTTACCATGACATCGTCTAGATTCTAGAACATATCGGTTATATTGACCAAAATCAATAGTTCCGGCTGAATTCTATTGTATTAGGTTCTTAATAACAACGTCATCGGCTGATACGACTATCGGATATTACGCCCAAATAGTTGGTACCTTCGATGTCGTTGCAACAGATGACTGTATAACTACAACTGACAACAGATGACGAAACTTAAACTTATAAAGGGGAGATTTGACCAATCAGATCAGTCTCTTAGTTCCGTAACTTGATTTAGTTAGCTAACAACTATCATCATTTACCGTGTAAATCTGGTCTAAGTTAATTGAAATGAAACTAGCCCTGATCTACAATTAAAATAATGTTACCGTTAATTTAATTACACACCCTGGATATTGAAAGTTTATTTTGTATGGATATGTAATATTAGTTAAAACGGTTTTGTGTCCTTTATATTGACTGTGTTCATTTATTGTAAGGATGTCTTTTCTTAGAAGACAGGGAGAAGATAAAAAACTTAACAAAAACTACAAAAATAAACAGAAAAAAAACCGTTGTTTCCATTACTATGAATCTGAATCCATTTCATTAAAATTAATCAACAGCTAATGATGTCTTCATTAGCCCTTCAGTGAAACTCAAAAACCGGCACCGGCACTTTGTAACTCGAATAGCGATAGCGACAGCTAACGTTTAAGTATGGAATCTCCATAATGATCTCTCAATTCTCGTAGCGCTGATACACACAATATAGATTAATTACACAGTACCATGGGCACTAACTACCACTGAAAGAATAAAGTTATTCTCAAAATTCAAAGTATCAACTCATTCTATCATTATTATAAAATCAAATACAGTCAAACCTGGGTAAGTGAGAAGTGGATAAGTGAGAAAACTCTATAAGTGAGAGTAATAGCCAGGACCCGTCATTTTAAGCTCCCAAAACCTCTATTAGCGAGAAACAGAAACCTCTGTAAGAGATAGTCGCTTTTCCCTCATGGACCTCCGTGAGACTGCTACTTATCTATACCTCTATAAGCGACAGTCGAGCTTTATTTATTTATGTATATTATTTAGGAGAAACAAATGACAAAACAAATTACAAATTTAAAATCTGCTATTTTATGACTCATTCTTAACTTTCGTGGAACTTCTTACCATTGTTTTTGTATTATGAAGACGAGGCACAGATTCCGGAAATAGAAATAAAGATCATACCAATGAAGCTAGCTTTAAATGCGTTGGAGACGGTCCATCACTACTTAGAATACGCGGCGGTTGTTGATCAAGCAATATTCGACAAAATTTATGAGTTAGAGAAAAACATTCAAAATACAAAAACAGAAACCCAAACGAAATTGACGAATTTTTTTAAGTGTAAATAAGTTCTAATTATTAATCGTTATTGCTGCATACCTGTATAAGAGAGAAACCCTACACATGTACCTGCATTAGCGAGAAACTCGGGTTAGTGAGAAACCTCTATAAGCGAGAATGAGATTGTGCTCCCTTGAACTCTCGCTTATCCAGGTTTGACTGTAATTCGCTTTTAATTCGAATAATTTTTCCAATTTCATACAGTATGCCACTGCTACCCTCATTACCTTCGTTCGGTGGTTGTGATGCGCATAGTGCTGATGGTGATGATGCATGGACTGCGCTGCGTTACTCGCACTTGTGTCCGCTACCACCGCCGCTGCTAGAGACGCTGACAGCTTTTCTATGGCTGGAATCCACACAAAATGCAACACATCAAAATACTTTGATAACTTCTGACAATAAAGTTACACCACATGTCTAATCATAGAAATTAAGACTGTGTCATTCAAAATTCTATCTTTTATTAACTCAAAGTATATTTTGATTTAAATTAAATATTGATATGAAACACACTAAAATCTGTGTAAAGAAAACATACAATGTTTAGTAAAATTTAATTTTACGTTAAATTTTTTTTCCTTGTTAAATCGGGTATGGTAATCAAATATGGTAAACATCACATTCATATTACAACAATAACAATATAAAAGATTAACTTACATGTGGCATTGGATACGGCAGGTTCGGAAGAGGTCGGCTGACTTATGTTTGTAGAATCCACAGCATTTAAACTTTCATTTAACTGAAATAATATTGTAAATGTTAGTTAAATTTTTAAACAAACCAAAAAAGTTAAGACTCAAAATGGGCCTTCAGAAGCTTTTGAAATCTGAACCTTGTGATCAACGTACAATAAATTTAATATTTTGCAATTCACGCAAAGCCGTTTTTAAATACCATTTATAAAATTTTATTAAACTATTTTTATTTTTTTTTATATAATAGGGGGGCAAACGAGCCTGCGCCTACGCCCAAAAAGACAGTCGTCGCAGCCCATAGACACCCATTTTTAGTGGGTGCGTTGCCGGCCTTTACGGGAGGAGTACGCTCGAACTTTCAATTTTTTGAGGTCGCATCTCTCAGGGAAGATCCCCGCCGGTAGTCGATTCCACAGTTCGCTAGTCGCAAAAGAACATGCTTTGTGAAACGGACCGTGGAAGATTTAAAGCCATAAAGCCGATGTTGGTGAAATTTAGCATTCATGCGGCTCGTACGATGCTAAAAGGAGGCGGGAGGATTAACTATTCGAATTTCGCTCAAACCTACGCGATGTCGCGGTCTAAATGATAACGCGCATAAATAAAACTAAGGTAAAGATTAGCAAAACTTTAAAGCCATATCTCACCATAGCATTAGAATTGGGATATGTAGTTGTAGACGCCTCAGAAACCGTGTCATGACTAGTCGCGACCGGCTGCTCCGCTTGTGACGTCACCTGGGAGGCGTACTATCATACATTATTGTAACATAGATACAACAGTACATATATAAAATTTTTATATACAATATTATTTATTATTTTTTCTATTATTGTGTTCTACCTGGATTTTAAGTTTATATGTTTTGCGTTATCGTCAGATATAATACCGAGTTGAGTTTTTGAGTGGCATTAAGAGATTTATTATGTCTAAGATATTAATTTTTATTTTTATTTTTAGTTTTTTTTTACAGAGTCTTATAACATCTGGAGATAACCATAACTTATTCAGAGAATTTATACATGGCATACTTAAAGGTAGTAAACATGTCCGCGAGTCGCATTACGATATATGTATAACTTAATACTTTATCATATTATTATAATCAACTATATTTCTAAAATTTATGTGGTCAAACACCGAAATCAAGGTTTAGAGTCCAGTAATTGTAACTTCCCGATATTTTTTAGATTATTTTTATTGTCACAGAAACACACTGACCCTACCTCTTTTGTTGTAACCGAAAAAATAAACATGATTGAATATCTACCTGCTTGGGTCTCTGCTGCACCGGCGTATGAGGCTGTTGCGCAGGCTGTGCGTTCATGGACTGTACGCTGGGCTGTGTAGGCTGCGTGGGCTGTGGCGGCGTGTGTGCCGTGGGCGCCTGTTGCACTTGAGCGACCTGCTGTCCGACTTGTGACTGTGGCGTGTGTTGGGGCGTGTCCAGAGTGTCAGGTTCCAGAGCACCAAATTGTACATCGAGGAATATACCGCCACCGCTTTCGCCACCTCCTGGCATTTCTACCGCTGATGATGGTATCTATAAGGTTTATTATTATTATTATTATTTTATGGGTTTGCAAGCTATAAGAATGATAGGATTCAATATTTATTGAAACATTTAGAAGATGTATATATGAGTAGCCTTTTTTTGAACATGTGACTGCGTTACTTTATTTATATTACTTCAAAAAAAATACTTTTTAGAAAGAGGCGAAAAGGCAGAAGATTCACCTGATGATAAGTGATACCGCCGCCCATGGACACTCAATGCCAAAGCCCTCTTTTCTTGAAAGACCCTAAGTCAAATTCGTTCGGAAATACTTAAGTAAACCCTCTGCCCATATATCTGTATGACATAATAGACGCGGAATCACCAAGAAGAAAGCCGTACTGAGAATCGGTAATTAGTTGGTGACCCTCTAGATACCTCAGGTGCGTTAATAATGGTATCTATTATTTTTGAGAACAAGGTTATAGCTATTTAGCTATAGTAGTAGAACGGATCAAATCTATCGTCTTTTCTAGTGATAAATCTGGTATTGAAGCGATCTTCCAGCACTTCAGGACAATTCCGAAAGAATACAGGTAGAGAAAAAGAGGCGCTTTTGGATCGGAGCCAACTCAGGAACACAATACGCAGCAAAATTGGGGGGAGTGCCAAAAGGCCACGTTCGGCATATGAAATGTCCCAGGAAGATAGTGCTTTGCGGACAGCTTATTGCCAGAATATGATTTCCGGCATCGAAATATCACACCGCGAAATCGGTGGTGACCTCTTTTATTATGTAAATTCAAGTTGGACGCGAAGAGACATCCCAAAAGGAGGGCCTACTTCTTCGCGATGTGGACCAGCGAGTCATCCTCCATGTGCAGCGGTGGAATTGAGGGCTTGACAAAAATTAACTTGGACGGCTTTGGCGGGACACCAGTAGGCTCGAGACCCCGAAAGGCCGGCCAATCTCTTGCCAAATCTCTCAATGTGCTCAGATTTTGCCCGACAGCAGGAGTTATATGTTTGAAGGACTTATAAGCAGTTTTTTGCTTTTTTTAAGTTGGTATGGACATCACGTCACGTCGCCCACGCTTTAAACATTCTCCCTTTCGACGACGACGAGGCCACCTTGCAAGAAAGCTTAAACCAGGTCTTTGATTTCTCATTGATCAGTACCGCAGAAAATGGAATAGAGTTCCATGCCCTGCAGAACCACTTCAACTGAATCTGGAGCATCCGACTAAATGCATACCGGCAAAGTACGCAGACTGCAACCCTTCTCAATCTGCTAACCTAGAGTCCCACCACACAGCGGCGCGGTGGAGGGCGCGCAAGCACAGAATTGGTCCGGTCACGCAACGATCTGACGAACCCAAAGGAGTTTCTGGATTTTTGGTCAAGCCCGGGGCACAAAGGCATGTTCCAATTTGTACCGCGGAGACGTAGACAGTATAAGCCGAGGAGGATTTTTGAGTTTAGAGACTACAAAGTTTTCCAAATTTAAACTGTATTTTACTGTCTTTAGTTACGAAAGTTCATATAATACATATTAATAATATAATAAAACACCTTAGAAGGCGGAGGCACCCTTGCTCTCTGCGGTTTCCTCTGACTGGCCATATCAGCTGATCCATACACACCGTAGTTGCTTGCGTACACACCTAAACAAGTACAAATAAGATATTCCGATCATCTATTAAGAAATGAACATAAATATTCCAACCTGGATAACCGCCTCAATATCCCACAATTCCTAAATAGCATCTATATTCGACGAGATAAGAAATTAATAATACTAATAAACTGTAATTTTGTTTTGTGGGGCTCAAATATCAATTCCAGTCTTTGAAATAAAAAGTTTTTTTTAGCGTATTAAAGCTATAGTTTCTACGTGAAAATTTGATTAAAGACTAAAAAATCTTAATACTATATGCTTTTTTTTATAGAACAGAGGGCAAACAGGCATGGGGCTCCCCTATTCTCAATTTTATTATTTTTTTCAATCTTAATCCTTAATTTACATTGCTTTATTTAAAGTTATTAATTACAAATAATACATACTGTTTTCATGCCTCTGAGCCTGATGAGTCAATTGCGATAAGTACTGCGACTGCGCCGCGCTCAAACTGCCAGACATTCCCATTGGCTGTGAAAAAAAATATTTCTAATTTCCTACTAATTGCAAGTACTCTATAAATTTGAATAACTCCGGGTACCTTAACACGGCTACTGAAAATGAAAATCGGCAATGCTGTCATGATTCTGAATAGGAATTTAATACAACATTTAATAAAATATTTATAGCTTTTCAGCATTATTTTTTCGCCTGAATACGTCAATTCTTAACTTCGAATTCTTAGCCTTCTTTATTGGGACTTTTAAAGTTGGTTAGAAAAAGCAATATAGTTTAAAGCTTAGCCAAATGGCTTAACTTTAAATTACATTACTGTTTTTACAAGGCAAAGGCCTTGTTACTATAATGTTGCCCCTTAACATACAAGTCAAACATTCTTAGGTTAAGAAAAAGATAATATCTATCGACTTTGGTAATACATTCCTTATTTTTCCGTAATACTGCTCCCAGAACTACAAGATATAAAATATATGTTTCTTTTTTTTTTGGACAACAAAATTAGGACAAAAACATGTCAAAATTAACATATTAAATACATAAATATAAAAAAACGGTGTCGTCCCTAAAACATGTGGACACGACTAGCGAAATGAGGTAGATACAATAAACAGTGTTAATACAAAAACAACCTAAAATTAAAAATACAAATTATAAAGAACTAAACTATTTGAACCAAGAAAATAAATTATAGGTATTGTGTTCTAATTCTACTCTCAAGAGGCCAGCGAACCATGAATAAGGTCATTCATATGCACGTAGGAGTTATGTGTAATATATATTTTACCTGATGATGGTGGTAAGTATCGACCGGTTCTGCGGCAACAGGTGGCGCTTGTTGCACGTTCACGGGCCCACCCGTCGCTGGCACACCACCCGGGACGGACACCATTTGTTGCTGAAATTAATTTTAATTCAGTCTCGAGTCACATAATCCCATGTTGGAGGAACTTCAAACACTAAATTGATATGGAATTCTGTGAAGTATAACCTAAACAAAAAAGTACTTGTTGGTACAGTTGAAAACAAAATTTAAAAAAATCCAAATTTATAAAATTTTTGTAATGGTAAATTGTGGGTGTTAAAGTACATATAGAATTGGGCTTGGTTTAAACGCCTTGTATTGGCGTAAAGCCGATTAGAAAATCCATTACGGCGCCTACGTCTCGTATAAACAATGAAATATTAAACACATCTACAGAAATACAAATAAATAATTTTTGACCACGGAACCGTTCAAGTAATACATAAGCAGATTTACTGCAATTTAACCTTCCCCTTGTCAGCAAGAGGAAACAAAGCTCGCGGAAATAATAGTACCAAATAAGAAAACCAATAATCCCCCCCCCCCCCCCATAGTGCTTACGTAATACTTGAATCCCTTCTTCAGTACTCAATATCTTGCAGTACTTGAACTTTGAACAAGGAGATACAGGCACACATTAACAATAAAAAAAATACTGTGGCACTTTCAGGGTAAGTTCTCAACAAATTAGTTCGCAGGAGTCGTAAGATTTTAAAAAGACGATAAAATCTCCTACTATGTATTTAATTTTTTTTGGATAATTTACCGTAAAATAATTCACCTCGATTATATTGGAGTGATGTTGCTGGGTGTTATGATACGTGTATGTGGGTATATGGCCCTCTGTGGGTCCATTTGATTCTGAGACCTCCCAATCCTCCTGCAAACAGAAGACTGGTAAGTAAAAGATTTTGTTACCTCTAAAACAGAGAACCGATGCAATTTACCGGCTTATTAATATTTTCTTAACAAGATTTATTTGCTGCATTCAACATAACGTTTATTGCTCCCAACGATGCGGACTAAGTAAACTTAGGTTTAAGTGATAACTTAAACCGCCGCTAAAAATTGTTAACTATTTACTTTTAATTAGAACATATATACGATGCCACAATAATGGACTATTTGTACTGTTGTTGCCAAACACTAAACTTTTTGAACGGTTCTTAAGTATTAAGAAATATAACTTACATTAACCGTGACCTGCGCAGGCGCCCCGTTGCCGTCAGCTGCATTCTGTGCCAAGGAACTCGGAGTGAACACCTACGTACAGACACTACTCAGTACAGTCACATATAACCATAGACAGAAAATCGATTGAGCAAAGCTAATTGCCAAAATGTTATTCAAATTTAATTAGTAATTGCTTTGTTGCGATGTTGATTTGTCTCTAGAAAGCACGCCTTTTCTGTCGTGTGTCCACTGACAGCAGTTAATTTTATAGGACATTTACAAATGCTGGCAATTACAACTAATATTAGAAATAAAAAGAAGCCCAACCCCAATAGGTATATTGTAATGTATTAACTTTTTGCCAAAGCTAATATTAGAAAGAGACAACAATCATAATTAGCTGTCTTCCTTTTCTAAGCTTTTGTTAGAATAAACGATTTAAAATAATCACAATTATTTTAAATTTCGAATTTTCAATATCCTGTCGTTTATTCTAAATTTGAAACGTAAAATAATTATGATTATTGTATGTTATGTAAAGATGCTCAATCCGTTCTCTGTCCATGCATATAACCGAATTGTCAGTGCCTATACTGGGTTAATTTGAATAAAAAGCTATAGCCATGTTTGAAGCGAAGTTTCAACAAAACACAATCAAATAAAACGTGTGACGTTTTAAAAATGTCAAAAAGAAGAATGTGTATATTGTTAAAATTTCAGTTCTATGGCTTGCATAAATGAAAGAGTGAAAATGTAACACGAATTCAAGACGCCATTTTGATTTTGAGATGACAACACATCTAGTTCAATCAAAAACATTAACACAGACAAAGAACACTAATTCATCATTTTACATTGCCACTCTCAAAATTTTTACTTGTCACAAAGTTAAATTAATAGAGATATTTATATATTTTCTAGTAAATTTCCATATGATTATTAGTATATTATTAAAATTATTTTTTTTAACTTTATATTTTAGACATAATTTTAAAAAGCTACATTAAATCAGATCATCATCCTAATATACTGACCTTTGTATCTGATAGAGAGCCAGACCATTCTTCGTTGTCCCAGTCTTCTGTTGTCGGAAACGAATCACCCATGTTGCCACCTGAAAGCATTTAACATAATATAAGTCTCAATGGATCATATCATATACATCGATACATATTTTTAATCTATATTCTTTTCAACAAATGTAGTGACGAAATCATATTTCCTATTAATAAGCATTGCTTTAATACTTTACCATTATCACCGTTGTTCCAGGAATTCTCCCCTCTGTCTCTTCCACCCCTTCCTCCTCCGCGTCTGCCCCCTCTTCCCCCTCGGCCTCCCCGAGCCACTCCCCGCCCGCGACCAGAGCCCCGTCCGCGGATACCTTCGCCTTCACCGCGACCTGTCATGATCATTTTTATTTTATTATCATTATGAGTGAGCCTTAACCTGCATAATTTGTATTGATATAGCACATGAAAAACAACTTTGCGGCGTATGTATTAAAAAAATATTAAAGTAACATCTAAATATTAATACTAATATTCATCTATATCAATTTAGTTATGAAATTCTAAAAAAATTTAAAAACATTTATGAATAAAAAAAAACATATTTTTTTTTATTATAGTAATATAAATAGTATACTCACGTGGTCTAGGCCCGGAGCGGCCCCTTGGCTCCCTAGAATCGCGGGGCTCGCGTCCTTCCTTCGCAACTTCCACTTCACCGTTGCCGGCTGGGGCTGGTGGCTTTTTCTTCTTCTTCTCATTGGTCTGCCATTCACTCTGTAGCCGCAAATATAAGATATTGGTAATTTTAAAATTAGTAAATATCCTATAGTTACTTCCTTGAAATTTTTTATAGCAAGCTTCAGTAAGTAATGCTGATCCCTGCTGGGCTATCAGCCCAATAATTCCTAGTCAAACATTAACCATTTTTACCTGTATCCTTGGACTCTCTTCTAACAGCAAGTTACAGGCGGCATCCATGTCGTTATCAGTGTCGTGCAGAGCGGAACACACCTCTTCTTCAGATTTGCATGTCATCTCCATCAGCTCTGTCACCTGCAATGGGAAAAATTTGCAGTTCCACCTTTCATAAAATTATAAAAATTTAATGATGATAGAAAATTAATTTAATAAGCATTTATTTATACATGGACCAACATCAATGTTAGTCATACATTACATAACTTGATAACCATAATTTGACTCTTATATAATAAAGGTGTTATATCATTTTAAAAAATCTAGTTTTCTATATGTAGAAACTTACACTAAACTATACAACTTTATTATAGGTTTTCGCTAAAAATTCATAATTATTTTGCAATATGTAACATACATTTTCTGGTGTTACATTGGATTTGTAAACTAAAGTTCGCACTGAAATTATCTAGGATAGCCGACTTTACCTATTGATACCACAACAATACACAATGTTAGAAGTGTTAGGAATATCAAAAAATGCATTTTAAAATTGAAGCTCCTATAATCCACTCATTTTGGCATAAGATAAACATAAGTGAAAATATACTCATTGGTAGTGAGTATTGATTTTTCACTTCAATGTACTGCACATCAAGTTGTAACATGTCAAGGGTAGATATAAAGTATAAACTAAATTGTATATTGTTATCTTGCTTATAAAAAAACCAGTATTAATTAAGAACAGGCATCTGAGGCAAATGTGGTTGTTGCTTTTCTCCTATGGCCTATTTGCAGCATCATATATAAGGTAATCAGAAAGTTTCTGATGTAATCGCTCCAGAGGATTTCAATTATTATTGATGCAAAAAGTATTGTGTTGTTTAAAATACATGACAATTGTTTCCTTAAACCATAAAATATATAGCTGTGCCTTACCATCCTGCGAACATCAGCTTCCTCGCCTTTACGGTCAATTATGTTTGCAAGACGGAGTTGTTCTGAGGTCGCCTGTAATTTAAACATACTTAATTATAGAATTATGCTAAAGCCTGTTTGGTGCTGATGGTCACTATGAAAACGAATAAATTTTTGTCAAGTTCATGATTAATCAATTCTAAACATGATCAAGTGTTATTTCAAAGGCAAATCACAAAAAAATATTTATTGTATTGATATGGGTAACCACCTAAAACAAACGTAACATAGATAAAAATTGTCAAAATACTTTTTGACTTTTTTTTGGCTTTTTGACAGCCTGGTTAATTTACTCTTTGACATGGACTGAATGTAAATTTACAGTAGTTGTAATTAGTATTTTTTACGGACTGTCAAATACGATAGAATACACTTATCACAAGCATCTAATTTTATTTTACTTAAGAAAGTACCATTGATGTGAAATGAGATATTAATAATACTATATTATTTACTTTTATAAATAAAAGAAAATACTTAAGACTGACCTGTGGCTTTGCCTTTTCTTTTGGCTGTTGCTTATCTGATGGCTTCCCTTTTTCCTGTTGCTTTCCCTCCTTGCCCTTTGCACCACCCTTGGTGGCGCGCGCACCCAAACTCATTATGACCTATCTTATATATACAGCCTCTATTTACAAGCAGCTGAAACAAATTTAAAAGTGAAATAATTTTAATTGTATATTTATATAAATTTTTAAAACGCAAGTTCTAAGAACAGTTGAGTCATAAATGATAAATGCAGAATGTGTACTAAGAAACAGTTTACAAAGCAAAATGTTATTGCATTAGAAAAGTAGGTTGAATGTATACAGCTCTGATTCTGGTGTCATATTACCTTACTTTAGCATAATATAAATTATGCATGCTTACAGGGAGATTATACTCTTAAACTGCATGATAATATAGTAATACTGATCATTGTATTGTTCTTCATCCAAAATAATGCATTGTATGCAAGAAGGCTGTTTACATCCAAAGTCAGCCATACCTTATAGGCATATTACTAATATTCTATAAATGTATGTACTCATGGACCTTCAGTAAAATATCTGATTTTAATTAGTGAAATCATAACTTAAGACCGAGCTTTACTGTAAAAATAGGCCATTCATAATAAGCTAACAATGATTATTTTATCAATATCTTAATTCTAGGGTAAATTATAATATAGTTGTTTCCAAATGTTATTACTTTTTTTAATTATAAAAAGATACTATTCAGAATATGAATAATCAATTTTTAATCATAATATTTGCACAATAATTAGTGATACTTTTGTTTATCTACAATGGAAACAATTAAGATACTATAATGTAAAAAGTCAATAAACTGTAAATTATACAGTTGATATTGTTAGTTACTACAGAAAATAGAAAATGGATAAAATATTTATTACTAGACGCGCAAATTTAAAAACCAAGCTTGATTGGTAAACAAAACATTTCAGTAAAATACAAAAGGTGATATGTATGCACTATCTTCGGTTGATAACCAGATTTACGATATCATTATGTTTTGATACAATTCTAAAAGGCCTGTTTTAATAGAATTTGAGAAACTGCACAATGAATCATTGAAAACTATCGGGCAACGAGCCGACACCAATTACAAACTCGGAAGATTACAAGGGAATCGCATTTTGATTTATGCAAACGAAAAGTTCTCACGTAAAGCGAAAGCAAACGTCATCAATTTCAAAGACATTGAACCAAGACGAAATATAATAGGCGGCACATGTGGGGGACGCCATTCCTGAAGCACCTTTCTTGGTATCAAAATGACAGTCTTTGTTGAGGAAATATCCTTGTTCGCCACAACTCACAAATAACTAATAATCACATCATCACACTTCTAATGCTTTGCTTTATATTTTTACCTTTTGGGTAGCTATTTAATTGGATTATTACACGGTTTTCAATAAAATTTGCGAATTTCCATACCTGTGAAATGCGCTCTCAAACGCAAGCTGATCACGTGACTATGCTAGGGATGTGCCTCGATTTTTTTAATAATAGTTGTTCATTAGTTACGATTCAACGAATGGCCAGTGTTATTTGTTGATCAAAACCAAATGTTATTAAGGAACTATAAAAAAAAACAATTATTAAAAATAATGTTAAAGATGTAAAGATGAGAAATGTACGTTTCTAGTAAACATTTAACATTTTTCAACCTTATTATAATGGTTTAAGAGTTATAAGTTATCGGTGTTAATGACAACTAATTGAGTAATATTATTTATATGAAGATTTAATAATGGTAGCTGTTTTTAGTCATAATAGGAAGATTCCATAGAAATACAGGTTTGGTACATCATATAATAGTATTTTTTCCTCTTCAGACATTTTTTGTTCTAAGGCTTTAAATACAGGGAAGTCCAAATCCAGGATGCATTCCCAAAATGAAACATACTCTTCCACGAACACTGACTCCCGTGTGTCAAATACTAATACATTTATATATACGGGAATCACTGCATTAATTCTTGGTTGTTTTTTTTATATATATTAATTAATGGTTATTGAACCTAACCCTCAGTCCAGTCAGTGATAGTCATACTTGCAGGTTTTAATACAAATATTTAAAAAAATCGAGTTGTATATGTGTGATTAGTGTAGCACTGAGGGCGACTCCCTTAAACCGGTTCACTAATACGGGAGTTTTAATAAGTCTCGATTCCGAATCTTTACCTACAGCCTATGCAACGTGGTTGGCATAAGATATTCTGTTATCTGTAGTGTAATAATTCGATAAAATTTATGTTGTGTGATTTGTCGATATTTTATAGCACTATGCACAGACTCTTAAATCAAGTAAAATTTGAATTTTTTCAAAACTTCATGACAAATTAATTTTTAAATACTATATACTATGTTAGTTATTATAAGAATTTATAATATAATATAAATAATAAATAAAATTTATATTTTAATATACGGTTTTGATTCTTAACAGTAGGCGTAAGAATATTCTTATAAGGCCAATAAAATTTTATGCCATCAGCTTTCCCATACTCTATCAATGTCGTTACTTGAAGACGTTTTTCTGCAAGATGAGGCAAATGAAGCCCAAGAATTAGAGAGAGTTATTGAAGGTGGTGATTATGAAGAGAGGGTTGTTTCCAACAGCGATGATAATAGTGAGAAAGAAGACGAAGCAGGTACTAGTAATATATCATGCTAACTAGAAATATATTTTATAATTATATTTAATAATTTACGTAATAATATCATTATCCAATCTTCCAATTGAAAATGGTGTAACTTATTATTTACAGAAGAAGACAAAAGACGTGTAGATCCTGGATCTACGAAAATAAAGAGAGTGGTAAAAAACCCAAGGTTTATACTAAATCCTGCCCGACTTACTGGTCCTAGAGGAATTCAAGTTATTCCTGAACATTTCAAAGATTTTAAATTCAAAGGTAAGTGATATGCAAAGTATATTCCTACACTTGAATGTGCTATTAATTAATGTAATAGTTAATTGAGCTATATTACTGAGTTTTCATATTATATGTTTTCATTTTAAATGAAATATCTAGGTAAAGGTCATGAAAAGGAAGATTTAGATCTTGTTTTAAAAAAACTAGAGCACTGGGCATACAGATTGTATCCTAAATTTAAGTTTGAGGACTGCTTAAAGAAAATAGAGACATTGGGAAAGAAACGCCCTGTTATGGTAAGTCGTAATTAATTGTTTCTTTTTTCACCACACATTGAGGCTTGTTGGATAATTTAAAGACATATTTAATTAAGAATAAAGTTGTGTACCTTTAACTTTAAAATTTTTTTATGGGTTTTTCCTGAGTTTGATGTTACCAACAAGATTAGTATTATTTGTTTGTTTGTTTTTTAGGTATTCAAGATAAATGTTTAGTTGTTTCTATAATATGTTTGCTTTTTGATTCCTAAACAATAAAATGAATCCTAACATCCTTAGTTTTAAAATTCAACCTATTGCAGGTACATCTCCACAAGATCAGATCGGATCAATTTGCATCTGATGAGCTTGTCGTACAGAAGGACTCTAGTGATGAAGAGACTGCAGAACCAGAGCCAGATGAATTTGATAAGCTATTACAACAGCAAATAGAATTGGCAAGAGCCACCCCTGGCCCTGCTAATAAAAGCATTGATACCTTGGTTGAAAATCGGTATGACATGTATATTCACTAGCAAAATATTACTCCTTTACAGTTAAAAGTATCACACTGGTTATAGTGTAGACAGACCCAAAATAATCTTGGGCATAGCCACAGCAACAATTAAAAAATATAATTTTTAATTATTGGGAATGAATTGTTGACCTGTATTTCTGAGTCTAATAAACTTTGTAATTTTACTCACTTAAACTTACTACTGACTAGTAGAATAACCAAGCACTGTTATAAAATAATAATAAGACATTTTATTTATGTGTCACCTTGTCTGTCTGTACTTAATTAACACTTTTGCGTTTGTTATTTATTAAATCTACATTGTTTAAGTGCTGCATTGATATATTTTATGGAGTAATGTAACTTAATATTGTATTTGTATAATATCATAACAATATATACAGGCACTACCTTCTTCACATTCTTATGTTATACTGTTTGATTACAGATCACTGGCAGTGCCTATAGCTACGTCATCACCGTCAATAAGTGAGGAGCAAAAGCAAAGAATGCTTCGCAATCGAAAACTAGCTGAAGAAAGACGACATGCTAAGCTAAATAATTCCAGTAGCATTACTCCTAACAATTCTAATATGACAAATGTGTGTGATGTACATAATTATATACAGGGGAACACAAAAGAAGCTAGTTCAGATGAAGAAAATGCTGGTAAGACAAGAACAGAAGGGCAGGTACATAAAAATGAAGAAATAGAACCTAATAAAAATTTAACAGAAAATGTTTCACTACAAAGAAAAGGTAAGCCAAATGCTATAGACATTTCTGACGAAATATCGGATAATGAAATTAAAGAACTGAAGAATACATCAAAAGATGTAAATATAGATAAGGAAACAGCCAAATCACATGGAAAAAAGCGTAAAGCTAATATTTTACATAGTTCAGATGACGAAAACCATGATCAAACTGGGATTTCTTTTCAAAAGGAAAATATTAATGAACAAATAAGTGATGACAGTGCAAGAATTACTCTTAAAAATAATGTTTCCGAGGCAACAGTAGAATTAAATGACTTTAATGATGGTTCTAAGCAGAATGGAAACAATGAATTGAATAGGAGTAGTGAATTAGGTGTTAGAGATATAGTTTTAGAAAATAGTATTATACAAAGCACAATACAAGGCTTGGTAGAAAATGATAATAATATTAACTTGGAACGCGATTTAAATAATCATGGCGTCAAAAACTCAGAAAACGAAGGTAGTACAAATGATAATGAGGAATTAATGGATGTAGATTTTAATGACGACTTTTAATAATAGACTAAATCAAGGAAAATTGCGTTAGGGCGCAATAATATTTTTATGTATCAGGCTAGAGAGGAACATAAAGTAAAATGTAACCTATGAACAAAAGTGTGTGCAACTATTTTATGGTATGCTAGGAGAAGTCTAATATTTCACTAACTGGAAATACTTAAATTAATATTGCTTTCTAAACAGTGCTTCTAATTGAAGAATTGATATTTAATAAACAGTTTAAACGAAATTGTATTAAGTTTTATTTTATTATGCCTCTAAAATGTGTAATGTTATATTTTTCTCGATGTCTGATAAACACCGAAAGGGAAGGACTGCGTTCTTAATTTCGTTGGAGCAATAAATAAAAAAAAATTAAATTTCGAAAATTTTATTACATTATTTCAAACGAAAATACTTATCACAGTACACGATGGTTGAAAATAAACTTTAAATAACCTTATTCTACAAATGCAGATGTAAACGATGTAAATAATTAATAACATTTAGCGCAGAAATATTTATTTCTGCAAAAATAAAAATGGTGTGGCATTTTCATACCGACTCAAAGATGCCAAAACACAGTTTGCTAGAAGCCACTATAATCTTGGCATCGAGAACTAATTTCCAGTCGGCTGAAGCACTAAGGTCATGTCAAGTTATGGCATTCATATAACTAAAATGTGAACTATGTCTTTTATAGTGAGATTAAAGTATTTGAAAAATACTATTGATGATGTTTTCAATACACAGTTTGTCTAGAAAACCATGGCAACCTTAAACATTACAATGTACCGCAATAATACATTTTTACATGTTCCATTTTTATATGCAAGTATGATCAACTTTTTTGCCAGCAATCCTGTCCATGATATCTGATTCATACACTATATGTGCTGCCAAGATATAAAATACAAGAAAGCGGTAAACTTTAACTTTCATAATTTATTCAAATTTACAGTACCCGACGCTTTTCCGAGAGCAGAAGTGGACGAAAACCACGTCATGGCTGGGAGTTTCCCACGTATTTTGAGAAGTTGCGTGAAGAGCGCACTCTAGAAATTATCCTATGAAGTAAGGTCTTCGCGGTCCAGTTTACAATTGTATAACATACAAAACCAATTAACAATTTTACATGTATTTCTAAGTTATTATTCTAAATATAAAGCAATTCCCAAAATTCATATAACGAAATAATTAACTAATTAATCCTAATTTAAATATTTACATTTATTATTTGGTTTAGGATCAGTACATTTAAATATACTCAATATTTTAAATGCCAATTTACTTGATAAGTTAACGAAGAGAACTTCTAATTAATATTTTTTAATTACAAGACAAACTTTTTTACATATATTAGAGAAATTGTATTAAAATTGTTTTTTCCATTTAAAAAATAGATAACAATACAAATTTTATACATCTCAACCATTGAAAATGTATATACCTCCAATTCAATAGATAATGGATACTTTACTGGTACATGAATCAAATACTAATTACATGTTTTATAACCCTTTGATTGTAGAAATATTTTGCAAAATACACAACAAAAGCCTGATTGAAAGTTAGTTTGAATATGTAAATTGTTAAAATAACATTTTGCATCAACAATTAGTTTAGTACTAAACAATTTTTAGAAACACAAATTACCAACTATTTGTAAGCAGTTAATTAGAATATAAATTCATAAAAATATAACAGGTGATCATCACCTAAGTAGGCCAAACCAAACAACACCAAGTATATAGGAAATTCAATTGGTTCCAAGAAGCAATTGATACTTGATTAAAAATAACTCAAAATTTAACTTTCTGTTTTATAAATTGTCTTTGACAAATTTTGAAGCAATAAACCAACCTTTTAAAACTCGATGCACACCAAAGTATTCATTACAACTTTAAAATCAATTAGCTTCCGGTATTAAAGAAGCGAAAAATGTTGTAAAAATAGTCCAAGTTACTGCTAGGAGTGATTGATCATCATCTGGAGGGTTTTGGTTGATTGAGGGGTCTGGCGTTTCTTGTTCCGTTGGTGGGGTCTGTTGTGCCGCCTGAGGGGTTGGATCACCCTCTTGCGCTTGAGGGGGTTGATTCACTCGATTTCTATCATTTTGTTGTAAGTTGTTGTTTGGATTTACCAGCAGGTCGCGGAAGAAACCAATCTGGTGTCTGAAATAAGAATTAATTATGAAATAATATAATATGAAACATTCAATATCTGGTACAATTCATACAAAATCTAAATCATCAAGATATCCAGATATTTTTGATATTGATAGAGATGTTACTAAATATACGGCATGCTATACTTACAAACGGAATAATATAGTGTGTATGAAGAATACTTACAGATATCCAGTAACAACAAGTATGAAGACCAGAAATAGTCTTGCTGGACTACCATAAAAGTAGAGTAGCGAGATTAATACGGCGATACGCGACGCCATATACAAGTTGTCGAGCCAGTCGCGGCCTTCTTCGGGCATCGGCTGTGGAGCTGGGGCCGGAGGTGGCGCTGGTGCTTGTGGAGCTTCTTGGGGGGGCATTGTGTTAACTGCATAGGCTTGCCACCTGAAGTTACATAAATTGATTGTGTTAGAACTTTTAGATTTTCTTTTATAATTATAGAATAGGAATAGCTAACAACTTCAAATCAAATTTGATTGTTTTTAAGTCCATATTCATAAAATTTAGAATATGTTAACAAACTGATTAAAAAAAACTTACAAATTAGCATACTGTTGCATATACTGCATATATGCTTGCTGCATTGGTAGATATCTATCATTGAAGTTATAATTCTGGTATGGTGGCACCCTCCCATAGTTATTAACAAAAGAACTTAAATAATTTTGCATTTCGACAGTGTGGTTTTGATCATTCTGTCTCATTTCTGGTGGAGCAGTCTCATGTGCACGCGCTCCATTTCTATTTCGGAGACCATCTGTATTAGGTTCTGGTGTATCCATTTTGTTCTTAGAACTGCAGACTAGATGCATAGTATGAGTTATCGGGTATTCATAATTACGCAAAACATCCTTTAACACTGAGTTGTCATCCAGTAACTGGCCAGAATAAATTATTTTCTGCTCTTCAGTTTTCTGAAAAGATAATTTATGTACAGTATAATCATAAAATTATACAGGCCATTTTTTTAAATAATCAACAACATATTTAATTCTTTTTATTACTTGCTAACTTCTTATCATCCTTTCAAACTTAAATTACACATACCCTTAAACATTATTATCTAATATACATTACAACTACAAAGGTTCTTATATGAACAAGTTCCTCAATTATATTCTAAAAACAAATGACATGACATCATCAATCTAATATCTTCAAAAATATTATTTATTTAGGTGTAAAATCTACAAAAAATTGAATGACATTGAACAAAAAGATAATGTTATCATTAATACATACACAATAAGCAGTTTCAACGAAAAAAATCTAGCTTGGTTTTGATAACAAAGAAACCATTGTTACTTTAAATAACTAGTGAAAAATTGTTTTGATTTGATAAGAATTTTATTAACAATTAAAAATATGCTGATTTAATAGGCAATTGTTTATTTTATAGAAAAGCAATGAAAAAATTTAAAGTTTCTGCTAATCACTATTCTTAGACATTTATTAGGGGCTAGCTTAGCACTTTACACCTAGCTTTTCTTTAGAAAACAATCTTCCTCGAGTCCATGTTGATGAAATAACATGGTCAGCAAGCATAGCGATTATGATATTTTAATTATATAATGGTAAAAATACATTTTCTTACCGGTTTACTGGGATAAACTTCAGATAAGTGACCTTTTAGCTGACGGACAGTCCAAGAGGTTTGACACTCGATATTTTGGTCTTCTATTTGCTGGTTTGGAGCTTTCACAATCAGGGTCACGTTATCTGGTATCATTTTTATAAAACGCAATTTTTTCAATGGTTAGATAATAGATAGATATAATTTGATGTAATCGTACACGCTTTTGTAAACAACAATGAAGGATTCTAATGACGCAGTAACTATTAACCTAATACTTAGAAATATAATGTGTCCTTTTAACAGTTGTCGTCTTAAATTGCGGAAGAAATGAGAATTGAAATTATTGTTTTTGAGAATGAGAAGTAAATAAATAAATCCGACGATGATTTCAGAGCTTACTACTTGTCAATTTGCCTGAAATTATCTGTCTTTCTATGATTGGCGCTTGTTTTTATGGAACATCGTTTTGATTTTGTATTGGCATTTTAAGAATTACGATAAGATACCTAACAGTTGATTGGCTTGTTTAAAATTTCTCATTTTGTTGGCTGTCTAAAACGGGCAACACTGTAGTGCACAGCGCGACTCGTAAACAATTTACAAACATAAATAGATTACAGATTTCGTAGTCATCGGTTATGTTGTAATTAATGAAATATTCTCCAAAATTGTTTATGATTAAAATTTGGTTAATTTGCCAGGCATCACACAAAAGGCTCCTTAGCGGATGTGATAACGGTCCACTCCCGTACGTTCCGCAACCACTACTTCTTCCTTTTACCTTGAAACAAGTGTCCGAGAAATGAGACATTCCGTATTTTAAAAGTCTGCATAAACTTTCGTGTTTTCCTTATTAGTTAAAGGACTCTTTCATTCGTCTCAATTTTCGTCTTTATGTATATGACCGAGGCTACTGTAGCCCGCGCTACAATAGCGGTATGCTGTATCGTTCTGGCTGGCACCCTTTGTAGTACACCCTACATACTGCTGGCGATCTCTCGGATAATAAAATAATAAAAATTACAGGTATTTTTTTAAATGGTTGATTTTACGGAAAACACTTGTCGTGGGGCATACAACAGTCATATTGCTAGGGATGGGGTGTAATAAGAAAATTATTTTTCTGTATCAGATGAATTATTGTTTATTCAGGTCGTACACAAAGAACTTAAACTATTTTTTAACAAGATTAATAATTAAGGATGTTAATAAAAACAGTAACTTCTTATTTTATATCATGATTTGTTTTACATATGATTGTACACAATCAGCAAAAACTATTTTTAACAAAAATTATAAGGTATAAACTATGTTTATGGTAACTTTAACAAATAACCGTTAATTCTTATTTTATATAATTATTTATTTTAGGTAGGTATTTATAAAAGCTAAATTACTTAAAAATCCCTGATTTATTTATGGCACAGCACTACGGCTAACTGAAGCTCGCGAGCGCGCACGTTCAGTGCGGTAAAGGGTTGAGAATACGACCAAATAGTTCCCGTATCGCACTGTTGTAAAATAATTACTATTCTGTGGGTTACGAAATATTATAGGCAGCGGCACGTAAGTCTAGCGCTGGCCGATACGTGGAGGGGATTGCTACGCATGTGTACTGTCGCGCACGCAATACATTATATGCCACTTTGATTAATGATTACCTAAATAACGATATTAAGCTAAACGAAATGTGAAGGATAGCTGCTGCGCATGATTACTGTCGCGTACATGTAAGTAATATTACCTATCTATAAGATATAATAAGACAGTAAAAAAGTGTCTGTACATAGAACGTACATATTTCCAAAAAAGACTTAAGATATTTTAACAAGGGATGTAGAAAAATAAAAACATTATCTTTTAATATGTAATCTTTTATTAATCTGAATCGGTGAACGGTATCACGGCTTCAATGGTCTCGCGACAAGGCGTTTTGCTAACTGAGGGCCCGGCCTCAGGACTGCTTTGTCTGTGTTTGCTGCGTCATCTTCATTGCTATCCTCGGAACTATCTCCATCGACATGAATAATGAATTGTTCTGTTACCAAATCCCCGACATGATCACTCTTTGCATATTAGTAGTTGGTATTTCCGGGTACTGCCTCAAAGGCAGCCCGGAAATATTTTGTCCCGCCCAAGGGACAAACCTAAAACTCATGGCTGACCAAAACTAAAAAAAAAAAAAAAAGTTTTGTACTCTATTCCCACTAAACAGGGCGTGCGGAGCCGAAAGCACTCACAGCCGAACTGATATCTCTAACCGTTTAAAAGTTAGCTTTCGCAAAACCGTAGCTCATTAACTTATCACCACCTTATCAGCTCCTATTTCCTGCACGAAATTCCCAGTCATTATCTAATGAATGCCTCAGTGCATCGCGGTATCTACTTTCCTACATTCACTAACCCAACCTATGGCTTTAAATGAAAAATAATAAATATATATTTAAAGTAACCTAACGTACGATTCTAAACAAATTATAATAAATATACCTAACCTTTAACACCACTACCTATAAATATAATTAGATGTAAGGGTGACATGGTAAAATAAAACATTTTTATTCCAGGTATTATTTTTTATTTATATGTTCATTATATTTCTATACAAATTTACTAGCACCATATCATTATTCACTGAGTCACATGTGAAATTTCTAAGGAAGTCTTCTAATCTCATCCCCCTGAACTTGTAATATAAATATACCAAACAGTACTCTCCACACACCGCTGATAGATAATCTTGAACCGTAACGCTATTGTACCTCCACATGCAAGAATTCCTCCTTAAAAACCCTTCTATTGCCTCAATAGGTTTACGTCCAAATGAATCAAAATATTCACCAACTCTTTCGACGCTTATATGTACAGCCACCCAATGAGACCCCGGCTGTGAATCAGGGTCAAGATTGCATATTATAAATGCTGGCACCTGAGCATAAATTGGCAATCGATTTGAAGGATATACGTTGCTTTGGAGGCTGGGATGTATCATACGAAGACTCATTTGCACTTCTAGTGTGTTCATACTTTAATACGCGTTTACTCCGCTACTCTTTTGCTCTTTAACTGACTACATTTCTAACTATCAATTCATATTTGTACCAATGAATTCATTTAAACCCACATAATATGATCTCAACAGAAGTAATGAGTCTTTTTATTAAACAAGTAATGAGGTGAATAAAAACCATGTCATATTCGTTTAGGTTATATTTTATTATTCTTAATATCATAATTACATAAGTGATTGCTTAACTACTATAATCCACACATACATTTCTGTTCTTATCTATTTCTATAATATTTGAAAACTCTGCGTAAACTACACAGTTAATAGTTTCAGTCAATGCGCTCTCGAATCTTACTTCCATTCTTACACTACCATGGCGAACAAGATTCCAATGCACATTAGAGTTAGCCGACAAGTCAGGTGTTAAATCAAAAGCTAGTAAACAGTATCCATTTGAATATTGCTCCCTCGATATTCCATTACCTTCGTTAAGAAAATGTATACCGGTGCCTGAGTACAGGGTGTGGTATGCGCTCGTAAATACATCGTTTGGAAATGATGGTTGTAACGATTTTGAAGGTATCTGTTGACCATCTATATGTAGGCTAAATGAGCAAATACCAAAATGTTTAAAGTTGAAAGGATTTTTAACATAACTACCGTTGAATGCTGTATTATTCACAAAACCTATAATACATCTCTTAGGAACCTGCCCTAAAAATATATTGTCCAGTGTTTTACCCTGCACACCAGATGGTATGGTCAGGACATTCACTTCACCTCTTGTTATAGGATATTTAGCTGTAGTAGTGGCAAGAACCTTTTGATGGGCTATTAGTATTGATGGATTAATTTTTGCTCTGCGTATTATTAAAGTTGCATCTGTGATACAGACTTTGTACTTATTATCTGCATTCTGTGACATGAGGTTAAATGTTTCTCTCGATCTCACTAATTTTATAGATAATTCGACCCCGTTAATGAGGAATTTATCTTGATTGAATATATCCCCATGTAAATGCCCAATCATTTCAACATCCTTACCATCCTTTGAAAGTTGTTGTCTTTTGTAAAAGCCCTTGTTTGCCTCATTAGTTTCATTCATTTTTCCAGCTGTATCCTCGTACCATAAACCACATGTCAAATGTGATTTTTTGGCGGATGATGAATAATTTAATAGAGTTTCTATGAAAGCACGATATGCATAAGTATTATTTGGGGGTGACACAAGTTTTTGGTTTAGGTAAACATCCAATTGGTTAAATAAAGAATGTAACCAATTATTGACTGGTGCCACTACATTAGCTGCATTAACTACAGAACCGTCTTGATTTTTAATTTGAGCCTTGAGATGGAGTAGTGTATGCGAAAGGTCTATGTAGTCATCTCCAGTACCAGGTACTTGAAATTCGATGGGTCCATCATCACTTAATGAAGAAATTGGTTTGTAGTGTATCCAGTGTCCATATTCGATACTTGTTTGTGTGGAAGGAAGAGCAAACAGATCCAATTCAGATTTTACGCACTCACATGAATGATTATGAATAAATGACATTATGATTAGTTTGAAAATATATCCTTGGAATTATTAATATTTTTGTTCCTTGTTTTCTTCAGAGTGCCTTTCACGTTGAGGGGTGAAACTCGAATGAGCTCATTACAATATTTTCGTCTTTTATTAACACCCGATCCAGTCATAAGGTTATCAATTTTGGTATCAACTTTGCGTTTAAGGTTAGAACTAGCCTCTTTCAATCGATTTTTAATGGATTCTTTAATAGGACGACTAGCCACAACATCTGACAAAAGCCCAATTCCGCCGTTAAGTGCTTCTTTTCCAATCACCTTAGCACCACTAGTGAGTAAAGGTAGCACACTTCGAAATAACCCCCCAAGAAAACTGCCGATACCATGACCACGTTGATGTAAGGCTCCTTTGTAGATTACATTTATACCAGACCCAGCTTGTTTCGAATAATAATGTTCATAAGGACATATAAATGTATCTTGAGGTATTATATTTAAAAAGGAAATATAGTTTATATTTTTTTAAAATGAAGTTTCACACACGATGTTCCGTATTGAAATGGTACCGCATTTCCCGTGGTTGTTCTTATATCTATCTCAATAACATCAAATTCTCTTCTCATTACCGGCAAATAATGTGGTGGTGAAAATATATGCATTTTATTTGAACCATATATGTATTTAGCAGGATCTAAGGGTATAATTCTCAATAGGGGTGTCATTACATCACCAACAATTTGTGGTTCTATAATATCACAATACACAAATAATTGTGATGGTAACCCCAAATGTAGATTAGCAGGGCGTTTACCGATATTATGATTTACTAAATTGGTATCTGGCTCAAATCCAAGTTGAAAGCTCAAATTAGGTGATAGAGATAATGAAATTATTGATGGATCCTTTACTGTAGTAGAGACAAACTTTGACACGGTGTCTTGGCGAAAACTAACTTTCTCTTTCGAATTTAAAGCTAGAAGAATATTTTGTATATTATCATAGTTGGTGGCTGGTATATGGTTCTTATACATCAGTGTGGTCTCTTCGTTATTGATGGTAGTTTTTTTACTTATGTACATAATATTTTCATGTTCTTGCACGGAAAACATAGTAGAAGGATATTGAAACTCAACTATACCTACCATCCATTCTCCTTCTAATGTAATGGCTTTAGGTAGTTTTGTAGAAAAATTTGATGTCATATTTCCCGGAAAATATTGTGTAGAACTATTGCTGAGTAAAGTTAAATAAAAACTTTCCTTCATTGCAGATTTTTAATATTCGATAGTAAGACCCAAGAATTAAACTTGTTAGGATATCCTTTCCATTTAACTAATACTTCCTTTCTAATACCGCTTTTGCGTGATCTGATGATTTTATCAATTTTAAATTCGGAAGTGGGGGAAAAAGTTATTTTTTGTAGTTCTTTCTCATAAAAAGTTCCTGTTATTGATTCATTGTCTAAATCGTTTAAAGTGTATACAACCCACGGGGAACGATCTATAATCGAAGTAATGATAAAAATTTCATTACTCCAATTACTTTCATAACCTTTTTGAAATACATGTTTGTATTTTGTAATTCTTACATAGTCACCAACGTTAAACTTAGGTACTTTGTTTAAACTTGAAATATAAGTCTTTTCATCATAATATAAATTTCGCCAAACTTCCATTATGTTTTCCATTTTAACATCACATGGTCTCATCTTGATACTAGAGTGTACACTGTGATTATAAGAACTAACCAAATCTTGTAAAATATCTGTATAGCGATAAGTATTCTTATGTGTAAAATAACGCCACATTTTCATTTTCAATGTTCTCTGAAATCGTTCTACTATACTTGCTTTTATATCTGGATTATTTGTAGTGTAATAATTTATATTTTTACTTTTTAAATAAGTTTGGACATCCTTAGATACAAATTCCGTGCCCTTATCTGATTGAATATGTCTAGGAACAGTTTTAGCTTCATCAAAGATGCTAGTAAAACACGTTTTTATTGTGTATGAATCCTTCTTTTTCATTGCTCTAACATAAGCATACTTACTAAAGGCGTCAATAACACACAAAATATATTTATATCCATCATTATATTGCATGTAAGTTCTTAAATCACTTAAATCAGCTTGCCACAATTCATTAATATTTGATAAAATATATTTATTACGCGGGAATTTTTTTATAACCGGTTTATGTAATGTATATGTTTCTTGAGACTGCAACCATTTCAAAACATCACTTTTTGAGATTTTTCCATTCATTGCCTTTGTTAACTTATTGACACTGCTGTAACCGGCTGGATGTGAAATATCATAATAGATGCGATGTAACTCTAATACGGGGTCCATTTCTCCCAATCACTTTTGTTTCTCAATTTATTGATGTATTTAGATTGAGTTGGCGTTGAAGAAACCTCAGTTTGTGGTTCTTGAATCAATGTTTTATCTATACTTTTAAGGTTAGATATATATTTGATTCTTTTCAGATTACCAATGTATGTTAGTGGGGTATTTATATCATTTAAAAACTTGGCGAATATTTCCCAACCGATTGGATCGGATCTCTTCGAGGGTCTTAATATGTCATTCACTAAATCTATAATATTACTTCCTGGTATCTCTTGTCCACTAATGACAACTGTTCCATTATTATTCCATTGCAATTGATCTGTTTTATTTAATATTGTATCCATCAATAATTCACCCCTCCTCATATAAGTTTTAGGAATTAATTTTAATATTTCTTTAGGTGGTAACCCATATGCGATGTCTTCACCCGTTGAGGGTTGTTTAACATTTAGCATTTTTTCATTTTCACTAGTAGTTATATTATTGATGTTCGGATTGGTTCGGAAATACTTCAGTGGGCAACTGGTTCCACAAAGTGGTGGTGCGCGGCAAAAACTGCCTTGAAAATCGCGCAGTTGTGGAACGGCGGACGTCGAGGTGATACGGATGGAATTTCGTATTCTGCCTCGACGTCCGATGATGAAACTCAGCTGCAGGTATTAATCCGAACAACTCCTCTGAACACTCTCCATGGTAAATGCGGTAGAAGATGCAGAGTGACCCCACATCTCTACGCAACGCCAAAGGATCAAGCCGCTCGGAGAGAGATTGGTCGTCAACGATTCGAACCGCTCTTCGTTGAACACGGTCAAGTGGAAGGAGTTGGTACTGGGGAGCCCCCGCCCAGAGGTGAGAACAGTACTCCATGTGGGGCCGAATTTGCGCTTTATATAGTTGCAAGCGGTGGCCCGGAGTGAAGTACCGTCTCGCCTTGTTGAGCACACCAAGCTTTTTGGAGGCTAATTTAGCCTTTCCCTCCAAGTGACCGCGAAACTGAACGTCGTTCGATATGTCAACGCCAAGTATTCCAATGCTGGCTGCGGCTTTAAGAAGAGTGTTTTCGAAAAGAGGAGTAGCGACAAAGGGTGTTTTTTTAGCGGAAAACGCGCAAACTTGTGTCTTCTTGGGGTTAAATTGGACTAGATTTAGTCTGCCCCAGTCGGAGACTCCACGTAGTAGAGTTTCTACTTCAGACACAAGTTTGTTCCGGTACTCATCGACATCTGCCCGAGAAATACCTGCCCGGCCAATGTAAAGAGTATCCCCAGTGCTGTCATCCGCATAGCAATGAATGTTGCTAAGTTGCAACATATCATTGATATGCAGAAGAAACAGGGTCGGGGATAAAACACAGCCTTGTGGGACCCCAGCGTTCACGGGTTTAAGGTCGGAACATGCTCCGTCAATGACGACCTTGATGCTCCGATCGGCCAGAAAGCTGGAGATCCAATTGCATAATTTCTCGGGAAGCCCATAAGCTGGAAGCTTCGAGAGCAGTGCTCTGTGCCACACCCGATCGAAGGCTTTCGCTATGTCCAAACTAACCGCTAGAGCCTCCCCCTTGGACTCAATTGCCTCCGCCCATCTATGCGTAAGGTATACAAGAAGGTCACCAGCCGAACGACCACGACGAAAGCCGTACTGAGAGTCACTTATCAGCTGGTGGCCCTCCAGATACCTCAAGAGCTGGCCATTAATAATGGATTCCATTATTTTGGAGAACAAGGAGGTTATCGCTATTGGGCGATAGTTGGACGGATCAGAGCGATCGCCTTTTTTAGGGATCGGATGTATCGAAGCGATCTTCCAGCACTCCGGGACAGTGCCAAGCGAGTACAGGTACCGGAAAAGGCGCGTTAAGACCGGAGCCAACTCAGGAGCACAAGTACGCAGCACAATTGGAGGAATACCATCCGGCCCGCTCGACTTATGTATGTCCAAGGAAGATAATGCTTTGCGGACAGCACGTTGCCGGAATGTAACTTCCGGCATCGAAGAATCACACCTTGAAATGATCGGTGGTGATCTCCCTCGGTCATCCAAAGTCGAGCTGGATGCGAAGAGACAGCCTAAAAGGTCGGCCTTCTCCTTCGCAGTGTGGGCCAGCGAGTCATCCTCCCTGTGCAATGGTGGTATGGAGGGCTGACAAAAATTCCCTTGGACAGCTTTGGCGAGAGACCAGAAGGCTCGAGTCCCCGAAGGGAGTTGGGCCAATCTCTCGCCAAATCTGGCAATGTGCTCTGACTTTGCCTTAGTGATTTCCCGTTTGAAGGACCTGGAGGCTGAGTTATATGCTTTTTCGCTGGTATTAGCATCACGAGATTTCGCCGCTTTCGCCCATGCCTTAAAGCATTCTCGCTTTCGACGCGAGGCCGCCTTGCAAGAACGTTTAAACCAGGGCTGAGACTTGCCACCGATCGGCACCGCAGAAAATGGAATAAAGAGTTCCATGCCCTGCAGAACCACTTCGGTGACAGAGGCAGCGACGGAATCTGGAGCATCCAACGAAAAGCAAATAGGCCCCCATGGGTAGGACGCAAAGAAAGACCGCATCCCGTCCCAATCTGCTGACTTATAGTGCCAAATACGGCGACAACCCAAAAAGCGGGGCCGCGAAGGGCGCGTAGATGGCACAGTACTCCGGACCACACAATGATCCGATGAACCCAATGGCGGGTCAACAGAGACTTGATAGTTCTCCGGATGCGGAGTCAGCAGAAGATCCAACAAAGAGGGTTTATGACCAACCACATCTGGTATTCGCGTAATCGCAGGGACCATTTGTGTCAGGTCGTAGGCTAAAGCAAAGTCGTGAAAGGATCTTCCCGCGTGATCGGTGGTTTCAGAGCCGAGCCAATCGGCATGGTGGGCGTTAAAATCGCCAAGTATCACGATTTCAGCGGTAGGAACCCTTTCGAGCAGGGAATCTGTAGCCATTTGGATGTGCTCAATGAGTCGGTCAGTTTCATCATTTCCGCTATGGGACCTATACAGGCACGCATAGAATCGCGGATGGTCATCGCAGTCTACGCGGAGCCAAAGGTTAGAGAGGTCCCTTCCTTCAAGCGTCCCAAGGCGACGAGAACAGATATCCTCTCTGACGTACACGCAAACTCCCGCCCGCGGCACAAATGAATGTTCCAATTTGTACCCCGGGTAGGAGAGGTAAGAAGTATCAGCCGGGGAGGATATCTGAGTCTCAGTAAGGAAGAATAAGGCCGGCTTCGCAGTTTCAAGGTGAAAGTGAACCGCGTTTAGGTTAGAATTGAGCCCCCTAACATTGGTGAAGTCCACTGTGAGCGTGGAAGGGGTTGCCTTCGGTAAGTTCTTCCGTTTGCCCCGAGGACAATTATTTTTGTAGAGCGCAGAATTGCCCCCCCAGAATACGAAGGGCAGCCTGTGCGTCCACCACCGGGTGCAGAGTGCCCCGGTGACTGACGCCCAGAGGGGGATTCTCCACCGCGGGCGCGTGTGGTACCCCCCTGGGGTAGATTCTTTTTTTTCTGCACCTTCATATTTTTTTTTTGGGGGAGGGGGGGATGGGCTCCGGGAATCTCTCTCACCGGACGAAACGCGAGTACAATAAGGCGAACCCATTGCATCACTTGACGCCGGTTTTCTGAGAGACAGTGGTACTGCCCCGGTCGTGCCTGCCCATTTGGCTGAAGCCCGAAGGCAACAGTATGGCACTCCCACTAGGAAGGGGTTGACTGATTGCGCTGATGAAATAACCTCTGCCACAGGTTATTTCACCAGTGGGCGATGAGGTCGTCACGTCCCGACGCCTAAAGAAAGAAAGCTTAATTCAGTTTCTACATGCTTCGGATTCTAATACCATATTATGTTTATATAGTTAAGTAATGTTTCCACTAGTATAAATATTATGTTGCATTGTACAAAGTCAATCATTGTGCTTTTTGTTGAAGACCTTTGCGCATTAAGGTAAAAAGTGTGTGACAAAAAATAGTTGTGAAACGAATACATATATACAATGTCTCAAGACTGTGTTAGTGTATTTTTTGATGAAATGGATCAATTTGAAAGCTTATCCAATGATACAAATGAACTTTTTAATGTTTGTGATGAAATAGAAAGAAATGATTTGAATCACCCATTTTATGTTCAAACAATGATGGCGCTATGTGATGAATTCGATGGGAAACTGTGAGTATATTTAATAATAATATTTTTTATATTTTTTGATTTCTCTATTCGCATTTCTAACAGTTAAATAATATAACATTTTATTCGATAGGGTTGATCAAATGGGTCGTGGAACTAAAAGGAAAGCAGATGTTAATATTAACTCTGCTGACATCAAACGAATAAAATCTGGATCTAACATGGATCTTTCACGGTCTTCACAAGAGGAATCAACATCGAATAAAGGTAATAATTTTAACACGAAATTTTGTTGTATTTGTAATACAAATGTTTCCAAAAAATATTTCGCTAATCATCTAAGGAGCAATGCACATAAAAATAACGTAAATAAAATACAACATTCAATAAAACCCAATGTTAAGATAATTGAGACTGCGTTCGGTAATAGAATAATAACCTATAGAGTAACTTCAGAAAATCAAAATGATTTACAGTTTGAGACACCAGATTTATTTCTTGCGTCAGTCAAAGATACAATATTTACATTAATAAATAAATCTATAGAAGATCACACAATTTTAAAAATAAATTTCAGTTTATATGGTGACTTTGTTCAGGAGACAAAAAACTTAAACAAAAGCTTTGATTTCCAATCAATGAATTTTATTGTTTGTATTGCTGATGATTTAAATATATTTTATACAACTCTCACAAAATCTCTAATAAACTATATAAATTCATTCGAGAAAAAGGATAGTGGGTGGAGTCTGAAAAAGATTTTACATTTGGATTTGAATTTAAATCAATTTAACCCTTTAAGAGGAAAATCCTTTATTGAGTTACCACATGATATAAAAACAAAAAAAGCTGTGATAAATGTTAAAAACACTGATGACGCCTGTTTTAAGTGGGCACTGTTATCTGCTTTATTTCCAATTCATAAAAATTCGGATAGAGTATCATCTTACACCAAATACAGTCATAAATTAAAGTTCGATAATATTAAATTTCCTGTTAAATTAAACGATATACACAAAATTGAAAGTCTTAATAATATTAGCATCAATGTTTTTGGTTTAGAATATAATGAACATAAAAAAATAACATTGTATTGTTGGGCCATTGTATTTTACAAAAAATAAAATGCGGACTCATATAAATTTACTATATTTGACACATGGTAAAATCGGTCATTATTGTTATATTAAAAATATGTCACGATTAATAAGTAGTCAAGTTTCGAAATCCAAGGAAGCTATATATCTATGTGACTTTTGTTTACAATATTTTTTAACATCTGAACGTTTAAATAACCATCAAATAAATGATTGCAGACATATTTGTACACAAATACCCAGCGTAGATAAACATAAAAAAAATTGGTGGGGTGATATTGTTTCTGAATGTAAATTTAGTTTTGATAAATTTCAACGTAAATTGATGTTACCTTTTGTTATATATGCGGATTTTGAGGCTTTTTTAAGTCCCTTAGCATCATGTTCAAACGACCCTTCAAAATCACATACAATAAATGTACAAAAGCATAATGTGTATAGTTTTGGATACTACATTAAATGCTCATACGATGATAAATTGTCTAAATATGTAACATATACTGGTGAAAATTGTGCTTTAAAATTTATGGAATCACTGAAAGATAATTTGATAAAAATCGTTAAAAAAATTAGTTTCCAAAAAGAGCCTAATAAAATATCACCAATACAGCAAGATATAGTTAGCAAAGCTAAAAATTGTTATATTTGTGATAAAATTTTGTGTGGGGATTCAATGATTTACCACGATTGGTTTACTGGGGAATTTGTTGGGGTCATACATAAACTTTGTTCTGAAAAATTTAGAGTACCTTACACTGTACCAGTTTTCTTACACAATTTAAGCCATTATGATGCACATTTTATCGTACATGCCTTAAGCTTTGATGAAGGTCGGGTAGAAGTTCTCCCGCAAAATAAAGAAATATACATATCATTTTCAAAGGTACTTAATATCAATAATAGTAATGTAACTTTACGTTTTGTGGATTCCTTAAAATTTTTACCCAGTAGCTTAGATACTTTAGCAAAAAATTTAAACGAGAATAATTTTAAGGAATTATCAAAATGCTTTCCCAATTCAGAAGACTTTAAACGGCTGACTAAAAAAGGTGTATTTCCATATGAATTCATTAAAGATTTTGATACATTAAATTACAATCAACTTCCTGATCTTCCCCACTTTTACAGTACTCTTACAGATTCCATTATTTCTAATGAAGATTACAACCATGCCAAAGATGTTTGGAATCATTTCAATTGTAAAAATATGTTGGATTATTCAAATCTTTATTTTAAAACTGATGTTTTATTGTTAGCAGATATTTTTGAAAATTTTAGGTATGTTTGCATTCAAACGTACGATTTAGATCCGGCTCATTACTATACAGCACCTGGATTAAGTTGGGATGCTATGTTAAAACACACTAAAACAGAAATTGAATTACTTTCTGATCTAGATATGATTTCTTTCATTAAATCAGGAATTCGTGGTGGTGTTTCGCAATGTAGCACTCGCTATGCAAAAGCAAATAATGTTTACATGTCTGACTATAATGCAAAAGATAAAGAGTCATTCTTAATGTATTTCGATGCCAATAATCTATATGGTTGGGCTATGTCGCAATATCTACCTACAGCTGGTTTTGAGTGGGTTAGTGCTGATACAGATTTTAATGTTAGTGGTTCCTCAGATATAGGTTTTATCTTAGAAGTAGATCTGGAGTATCCGGTGGATTTACATGATAAACATTCAGATTTACCTCTTTGTCCAGAAAATATACCAGTTGGGGACGCTAAGGAAATAAGATTGATTCCAAACTTAAAAAATAAATATAAATATATTATTCATTACAGAAATTTAATTCAATGTTTGAAAATGGGTTTAAAATTATTAAAAGTTCATAGAATATTAAAATTTAAACAGAGTCCATGGTTAAAGAAATATATAGACCTTAATACACAATTAAGAACCCGAGCTAATTCTGATTTTGAGAAAGATTTCTATAAACTCATGAACAACGCTGTATTTGGTAAGACTATGGAAAATATTGAGAAACGAGTAAACGTTAAACTATTAACCCACTGGCAAAATAGGGGCAAAGTATTGGGAGCCGGAGATCTAATTGCTCAACCACATTTTCACAGTGTTTCAATATTTTCTGATAGTCTTGTTGCAATTCAATTAAACAAAATGAAGTTAATTTATAATAAACCTATTTATCTCGGATTTTGTATATTAGATATATCTAAAACGCTAATGTATGATTTCCACTATAATTACATGCAAGAGAAATTTACTTCCAATTTGAAACTACTGTACACAGATACCGACAGTCTCATTTATCAAATATTTACTAGTAACTTTTATAATGATATAAAACCCGATATTAAGAAATATTTTGATACATCTGACTATGATGAAAATAATATTTTTGATTTCCCAAAATTAAACAAAAAAAAGTTAGGGTACTTTAAAGACGAGAATATCGGAAGAATTTTTACAGAGTTCGTAGGGTTAAGATCTAAAATGTATGCATTACAAGTTGATGACAAGGTGGTGACGAAAGCGAAGGGTGTAAATAAATGTATTACAAAAAAATTAACATTAAATAATTATAAGTCGTGTTTGTTTAATAACAACGTACAGCATTGTAAAATGTATCGATTTAGATCATTAAAACATACAATTTTTACCCAGGAAATAAATAAGCTATGTTTATCTTTTAATGACACTAAGCGGTACATTTTACCAAACAAAATCGATACGTTACCTATAGGTCATTACAAAATCATTAGTATGTAATTAAGTTAATCATTATTGTATATATGAGGCATTGTAATTTTTTATGTAAAATAAATTTGTGTGTTTACATGTACACATATATATAAGAATACATTAATATTGTGATATTACACTTAAATTTTTCTGTATATTCCATATAAATAAATTGTTTTTAAAATATCAACTTAGTTTTATTCCTTTCCCTGCTGAAGACAGAAGTCAAAAAAATGATTCATTTTATTCATCCTTTTGCTGCCATCGTAGCAGGACCAAGTGGGTGTGGAAAATCTAACTTTGTTGCAAATTTCATTAAACATAAAAATAGTATATGTAATGAGATTTTTTTGGAAATTACATGGTGTTATGATGAAATGCAACCGCTTTATAATATACCCGGAGTAAATTACCACCAAGGACTACCGGAATTGCATATGTTTGATGGTAAAAATCCACATTTGATTATAATAGATGACTTAATGAGGGAATCTGATGGGCGAGTTGTTGATATATTTACAAAAGGCAGTCATCATAGAAATTTGAGTGTTTTTTACATAACCCAAAACTTATTTCATCAAGGAAGAGGACAGTGTGATATTTCACTTAATTCAAGTTATATTATTTATTTTAAAAATCCCCGTGACAAAACACAAATACGATTTCTAGCTAGACAAGTTTCCCCGGAAGACACGAAGTTTATCGAAGATTCATATACCGATGCTACTAAAGAAGCTCATGGTTATTTAATGATTGATTTGAAACAAAACACTGATGATGCTCGCCGCATAAAATCTAAAATATTTGAATCCCGTAATTTTTGTACAATATATGTTCCTATGAAAAGGTATAAATATCTTTGTAATCAGCCACTCTAAGTCAGTAATGAACCATGTATCAACGAATAACAACGCATAAGGAATTGTTATCAGCTTTACATAAATTAAAACCCAAACATCGTAGAATATTATTGAAGTCTTGTAATAATCAAGAAATTAACTGTATTTGTGAATGTATTCACAATGTTTTACAAGGAAAAGTACCTTTAAAAGAGAATACAAAAACCAAATTAAAAAAAATTAAAAATATCTTACGTAATCTGATCAGTAAAGGTAAAAGTTTTGAATACAGGAAAAATATATTAATACAAAAAGGAGGGTCCTTTCTTCCAACAATTTTGGGTACAATTCTAAGCACCCTTGTAAGTTGCTTTAATAAATCACAATGAACACAAAAAAAATGCTTCTTGTTGAGCAAGACTTTATTGATAAACTGAAACATCAGAATGAAAATAAAGCAACACCACAAAGTAGATTGGATTTAGAAATTGAAAAAATTATATCAAGTAAATTGGATGATCGCGAAAAATGGGCACTTTATCTACAAATTTTACAAAGATACTTACATTACTCCATGGAAGAACGCCAACCTCAAGAAATAACAATAACTGAAAAGGTTTTAAATGATAATACCAACGAACCCCGTAACATCAATAATATAACTACTAGTAAAAATGAAAAAATGTTAAACAACCCCCAACGGATGAAGACATCGCATATGGGTTACCACCAAAAGAAATATTAAAATTAATTCCTAAAACTTATATGAGGAGGGGTGAATTGTTGATGGATACAATATTAAATAAAAAAGATCAATTGCAATGGAATAAAAATGGAACAGTTATCATTAGTGGACAAGAGATACCAGGGAGTAATATTATAGATTTAGTGAATGACATCTTAAGACCCTCGAAGAGGTCCGATCCAATCGGTTGGGAAATATTTGCCGCTAACATACATTGGTAATCTAAAAAGAATCAAATATATATCTAATCTTAATAGTAAAGATAAAACATTGATTCAAGAACCACAAACTGAGGTTTCTTCAACTCCAACTCAATCTAAATACATCACTAAATTGAGAAACAAAAGTGATTGGGAGAAATGAACCCCGTATTAGAGTTACATCGCATCTATTATGATATTTCACATCCAGCCGGTTACAGCAGTGTCAATAAGTTAACAAAGGCAATGAATGGAAAAATCTCAAAAAGTGATGTTTTGAAATGGTTGCAGTCTCAAGAAACATATACATTACATAAACCGGTTATAAAAAAATTCCCGCGTAATAAATATATTTTATCAAATATTAATGAATTGTGGCAAGCTGATTTAAGTGATTTAAGAACTTACATGCAATATAATGATGGATATAAATATATTTTGTGTGTTATTGACGCCTTTAGTAAGTATGCTTATGTTAGAGCAATGAAAAAGAAGGATTCATACACAATAAAAACGTGTTTTACTAGCATCTTTGATGAAGCTAAAACTGTTCCTAGACATATTCAATCAGATAAGGGCACGGAATTTGTATCTAAGGATGTCCAAACTTATTTAAAAAGTAAAAATATAAATTATTACACTACAAATAATCCAGATATAAAAGCAAGTATAGTAGAACGATTTCAGAGAACATTGAAAATGAAAATGTGGCGTTATTTTACACATAAGAATACTTATCGCTATACAGATATTTTACAAGATTTGGTTAGTTCTTATAATCACAGTGTACACTCTAGTATCAAGATGAGACCATGTGATGTTAAAATGGAAAACATAATGGAAGTTTGGCGAAATTTATATTATGATGAAAAGACTTATATTTCAAGTTTAAACAAAGTACCTAAGTTTAACGTTGGTGACTATGTAAGAATTACAAAATACAAACATGTATTTCAAAAAGGTTATGAAAGTAATTGGAGTAATGAAATTTTTATCATTACTTCGATTATAGATCGTTCCCCGTGGGTTGTATACACTTTAAACGATTTAGACAATGAATCAATAACAGGAACTTTTTATGAGAAAGAACTACAAAAAATAACTTTTTCCCCCACTTCCGAATTTAAAATTGATAAAATCATCAGATCACGTAAAAGCGGTATTAGAAAGGAAGTATTAGTTAAATGGAAAGGATATCCTAACAAGTTTAATTCTTGGGTCTTACTATCGAATATTAAAAATCTGCAATGAAGGAAAGTTTTTATTTAACTTTACTCAGCAATAGTTCTACACAATATTTTCCGGGAAATATGACATCAAATTTTTCTACAAAACTACCTAAAGCCATTACATTAGAAGGAGAATGGATGGTAGGTATAGTTGAGTTTCAATATCCTTCTACTATGTTTTCCGTGCAAGAACATGAAAATATTATGTACATAAGTAAAAAAACTACCATCAATAACGAAGAGACCACACTGATGTATAAGAACCATATACCAGCCACCAACTATGATAATATACAAAATATTCTTCTAGCTTTAAATTCGAAAGAGAAAGTTAGTTTTCGCCAAGACACCGTGTCAAAGTTTGTCTCTGCTACAGTAAAGGATCCATCAATAATTTCATTATCTCTATCACCTAATTTGAGCTTTCAACTTGGATTTGAGCCAGATACCAATTTAGTAAATCATAATATCGGTAAACGCCCTGCTAATCTACATTTGGGGTTACCATCACAATTATTTGTGTATTGTGATATTATAGAACCACAAATTGTTGGTGATGTAATGACACCCCTACTGAGAATTATACCCTTAGATCCTGCTAAATACATATATGGTTCAAATAAAATGCATATATTTTCACCACCACATTATTTGCCGGTAATGAGAAGAGAATTTGATGTTATTGAGATAGATATAAGAACAACCACGGGAAATGCGGTACCATTTCAATACGGAACATCGTGTGTGAAACTTCATTTAAAAAAAAATATAAACTATATTTCCTTTTTAAAATGTATACACCTCAAGATACATTTATATGTCCTTATGAACATTATTATTCGAAACAAGCTGGGTCTGGTATAAATGTAATCTACAAAGAAGCCTTACATCAACGTGGTCATGGTATCGGCAGTTTTCTTGGGGGGTTATTTCGAAGTGTGCTACCTTTACTCACTAGTGGTGCTAAGGTAATTGGAAAAGAAGCACTTAACGGCGGAATTGGGCTTTTGTCAGATGTTGTGGCTAGTCGTCCTATCAAAGAATCTATTAAAAATCGATTGAAAGAGGCTAGTTCTAACCTTAAACGCAAAGTTGATACCAAAATTGTTAATCTTATGACTGGATCGGGTGTTAATAAAAAAAAAAAAATATTGTAATGAGCTCATTCGAGTTTCACCCCTCAACTGAAAGGCGCTCTGAAGAAAACAAGGAACAAAAATATTAATAATTCCAAGGATATATTTTCAAACTAATCATAGTGTCATTTATTCATAATCATTCATGTGAGTGCGTTAAATCTGAATTGGATCTGTTTGCTCTTCCTTCCACACAAACAAGTATCGAATATGGACACTGGATACACTATAAACCAATTTCTTCATTAAGTGATGATGGACCCGTCGAATTTCAAGTACCTGGTACTGGAGATGACTACATAGACCTTTCGCATACACTACTCCATCTCAAGGCTTAAATTAAAAATCAAGACGGTTCTGTAGTTAATGCAGCTAATGTAGTGGCACCAGTCAATAATTGGTTACATTCTTTATTTAACCAATTGGATGTTTACCTAAACCAAAAACTTGTGTCACCCCCAAATAATACTTATGCATATCGTGCTTTCATAGAAACTCTATTAAATTATTCATCAGCCGCCAAAAAATCACATTTGACATGTGGTTTATGGTACGAGGATACAGCTGGAAAAATGAATGAAACTAATGAGGCAAACAAGGGCTTTTACAGAAGACAACAACTTTCAAAGGATGGTAAGGATGTTGAAATGATTAGACATTTACATGGGGATATATTCAATCAAGATAAATTCCTCATTAACGGGGTCGAATTATCTATAAAATTAGTGAGATCGAGAGAAACATTTAACCTCATGTCACAGAATGCAGATAATAAGTACAAAGTCTGTATCACAGATGCAACTTTAATAATACGCAGAGCAAAAATTAATCCATCAATACTAATAGCCCATCAAAAGGTTCTTGCCACTACTACAGCTAAATATCCTATAGCAAGAGGTGAAGTGAAAGTCCTGACCATACCGTCTGGTGTGCAGGGTAAAACACTGGATAATATATTTTTAGGACAGGTTCCTAAGAGATGTATTATAGGTTTTGTGAATAATACAGCATTCAACGGTAGTTATGTTAAAAATCCTTTCAACTTTGAAAATTTTGGTATTTGCTCATTTAGCCTATATATAGATGGTCAACAGATACCTTCAAAATCGTTACAACCATCATTTCCAAACGATGTATTTACGAGCGCATACCACACCCTGTACTCAGGCACCGGTATACATTTTCTTAACGAAGGTAATGGAATATCGAGGGAGCAATATTCAAATGGATACTGTTTACTAGCTTTTGATTTAACACCTGACTTGTCGGCTAACTCTAATGTGCATTGGAATCTTGTTCGCCATGGTAGTGTAAGAATGGAAGTAAGATTCGAGAGCGCATTGACTGAAACTATTAACTGTGTAGTTTACGCAGAGTATTCAAATATTATAGAAATAGATAAGAACAGAAATGTATGTGTGGATTATAGTAGTTAAGCAATCACTTATGTAATTATGATATTAAGAATAATAAAATATAACCTAAACGAATATGACATGGTTTTTATTTACCTCATTACTTGTTTAATAAAAAGACTCATTACTTCTGTTGAGATCATATTATGTGGGTTTAAATGAATTCATTGGTACAAATATGAATTGATAGTTGGAAATGTAGTCAGTTAAAGAGCAAAAGAGTAGCGGAGTAAACGCGTATTAAAGTATGAACACACTAGAAGTGCAAATGAGTCTTCGTATGATACATCCCAGCCTCCAAAGCAACGTATATCCTTCAAATCGATTGCCAATTTATGCTCAGGTGCCAGCATTTATAATATGCAATCTTGACCCTGATTCACAGCCGGGGTCTCATTGGGTGGCTGTACATATAAGCGTCGAAAGAGTAGGTGAATATTTTGATTCATTTGGACGTAAACTTATTGAGGCAATAGAAGGGTTTTTAAGGAGGAATTCTTGCATGTGGAGGTACAATAGCGTTACGGTTCAAGATTATCTATCAGCGGTGTGTGGAGAGTACTGTTTGGTATATTTATATTACAAGTTCAGGGGGATGACATTAGAAGACTTGCTTAGAAATTTCACATGTGACTCAGTGAATAATGATATGGTGCTAGTAAATTTGTATAGAAATATAATGAACATATAAATAAAAAATAATACCTGGAATAAAAATGTTTTATTTTACCATGTAACCCTTACATCTAATTATATTTATAGGTAGTGGTGTTAAAGGTTAGGTATATTTATTATAATTTGTTTAGACCCGTACGTTAGGTTACTTTAAATATATATTTATTATTTTGCATTTAAAGCCATAGGTTGGGTTAGTGAATGTAGGAAAGTAGATAACGCGATGCACTGAGGCATTCATTAGATTATGACTGGGAATTTCGTACAGGAAATAGGAGCTGATAAGGTGGTGATAAGTTAATGAGCTACGGTTTTGCGAAAGCTAACTTTTAAACGGTTAGAGATATCAGTTCGGCTGTGAGTGCTTTCGGCTCCGCACGCCCTGTTTAGTGGGAATAGAGTACAAACTTTTTTTTTTTTTTTTTTAGTTTTGGTCAGCCATTATTTTTAGGTTTGTCCCTAGGGCGGGACAAAATATTTCCGGGTTCTGCCTTTGAGGCAGTACCCGGAAATACCAACTACTGATATCGATCCTACCTTTCCAGAAAAGCGACGAAGAAAAACTAAAAAGCATTTCGATGAATTGGCTTCTGATCACCGATTCGAAAACCAGGAAGAAGTCTTTAGAGTAACTATTTTCAACAATGTACTCGACATAATAATCAATCAGTTAGATGCGCGTTTTATTGGTATGAGTGCAGTTTGTAAATCGTTCGACTTCCTGATGCCATAAAACTTGCTTAGCTGGAATGAAACGATTTTACTCGAGAAATGTGATCAGTTTCAGAAGAAATATTGCGATATAATTGGACCCAATTTTTCGCTCCAATTTCTTAATGGATATCATCTGATTCTCCCTCAATTGATGGAGACGTGGTCTATTCGCCAGCTTTGCAAAGAAATTATAAAAAAATTTGGCGTGCTGGAATGTGACCTTACGGAAGTGTATACAGCGATGCTACTGTTTCATACAATTTCTGTTACTTCCGCGGCAGCAGAAAAATCTTTCAGTAAACTGAAGATTATAAAAAATTATTTAAGAAACAGCATTCGACAAGATCGCCTCCGACATTTATCGTTAATTGCAATAGAAAATGAGGCGGCATCAAACTTGGATTTGAGTGAAATTATAGACGAATTCGCAAAAATTACAGCGCGCAAGAGATTGTGAATTGGGCGGGGAATTCTGTTACAAATCGTTTTTTTCATTAATTAATCTCATCTGTTTAATAAATATTCTATATTGTCATGTGCGTCGTTGTTTATTTATTCCCTTTTTCTTCTATTAAACACATGGAGATTCTAATAGAGACGACGTATGGATTTAGCCTACTAGGAATAAGTTCATTTACTGTTTTCTATTCTTATTCTTATCAATAATTTTGAAGGCCAATATTAGTTCAAACTGCGCGGAAAGAGGGGAGGAGGAGGGCCCGATTCTTTCCCTATGCACCAGGGCCCTTGTCCCCCTAGCTACGCCACTGCACCTTATCAGCTCCTATTTCCTGCACGAAATTCCCAGTCATTATCTAATGAATGCCTCAGTACTAATGCATCGCGTTATCTACTTTCCTACATTCACTAACCCAACCTATGGCTTTAAATGCAAAATAATAAATATATATTTAAAGTAACCTAACGTACGGGTCTAAACAAATTATAATAAATATACCTAACCTTTAACACCACTACCTATAAATATAATTAGATGTAAGGGTTACATGGTAAAATAAAACATTTTTATTCCAGGTATTATTTTTTATTTATATGTTCATTATATTTCTATACAAATTTACTAGCACCATATCATTATTCACTGAGTCACATGTGAAATTTCTAAGCAAGTCTTCTAATGTCATCCCCCTGAACTTGTAATATAAATATACCAAACAGTACTCTCCACACACCGCTGATAGATAATCTTGAACCGTAACGCTATTGTACCTCCACATGCAAGAATTCCTCCTTAAAAACCCTTCTATTGCCTCAATAAGTTTACGTCCAAATGAATCAAAATATTCACCTACTCTTTCGACGCTTATATGTACAGCCACCCAATGAGACCCCGGCTGTGAATCAGGGTCAAGATTGCATATTATAAATGCTGGCACCTGAGCATAAATTGGCAATCGATTTGAAGGATATACGTTGCTTTGGAGGCTGGGATGTATCATACGAAGACTCATTTGCACTTCTAGTGTGTTCATACTTTAATACGCGTTTACTCCGCTACTCTTTTGCTCTTTAACTGACTACATTTCCAACTATCAATTCATATTTGTACCAATGAATTCATTTAAACCCACATAATATGATCTCAACAGAAGTAATGAGTCTTTTTATTAAACAAGTAATGAGGTAAATAAAAACCATGTCATATTCGTTTAGGTTATATTTTATTATTCTTAATATCATAATTACATAAGTGATTGCTTAACTACTATAATCCACACATACATTTCTGTTCTTATCTATTTCTATAATATTTGAATACTCTGCGTAAACTACACAGTTAATAGTTTCAGTCAATGCGCTCTCGAATCTTACTTCCATTCTTACACTACCATGGCGAACAAGATTCCAATGCACATTAGAGTTAGCCGACAAGTCAGGTGTTAAATCAAAAGCTAGTAAACAGTATCCATTTGAATATTGCTCCCTCGATATTCCATTACCTTCGTTAAGAAAATGTATACCGGTGCCTGAGTACAGGGTGTGGTATGCGCTCGTAAATACATCGTTTGGAAATGATGGTTGTAACGATTTTGAAGGTATCTGTTGACCATCTATATATAGGCTAAATGAGCAAATACCAAAATTTTCAAAGTTGAAAGGATTTTTAACATAACTACCGTTGAATGCTGTATTATTCACAAAACCTATAATACATCTCTTAGGAACCTGTCCTAAAAATATATTATCCAGTGTTTTACCCTGCACACCAGACGGTATGGTCAGGACTTTCACTTCACCTCTTGCTATAGGATATTTAGCTGTAGTAGTGGCAAGAACCTTTTGATGGGCTATTAGTATTGATGGATTAATTTTTGCTCTGCGTATTATTAAAGTTGCATCTGTGATACAGACTTTGTACTTATTATCTGCATTCTGTGACATGAGGTTAAATGTTTCTCTCGATCTCACTAATTTTATAGATAATTCGACCCCGTTAATGAGGAATTTATCTTGATTGAATATATCCCCATGTAAATGTCTAATCATTTCAACATCCTTACCATCCTTTGAAAGTTGTTGTCTTCTGTAAAAGCCCTTGTTTGCCTCATTAGTTTCATTCATTTTTCCAGCTGTATCCTCGTACCATAAACCACATGTCAAATGTGATTTTTTGGCGGCTGATGAATAATTTAATAGAGTTTCTATGAAAGCACGATATGCATAAGTATTATTTGGGGGTGACACAAGTTTTTGGTTTAGGTAAACATCCAATTGGTTAAATAAAGAATGTAACCAATTATTGACTGGTGCCACTACATTAGCTGCATTAACTACAGAACCGTCTTGATTTTTAATTTAAGCCTTGAGATGGAGTAGTGTATGCGAAAGGTCTATGTAGTCATCTCCAGTACCAGGTACTTGAAATTCGACGGGTCCATCATCACTTAATGAAGAAATTGGTTTATAGTGTATCCAGTGTCCATATTCGATACTTGTTTGTGTGGAAGGAAGAGCAAACAGATCCAATTCAGATTTAACGCACTCACATGAATGATTATGAATAAATGACACTATGATTAGTTTGAAAATATATCCTTGGAATTATTAATATTTTTGTTCCTTGTTTTCTTCAGAGCGCCTTTCAGTTGAGGGGTGAAACTCGAATGAGCTCATTACAATATTTTTTTTTTTTTATTAACACCCGATCCAGTCATAAGATTAACAATTTTGGTATCAACTTTGCGTTTAAGGTTAGAACTAGCCTCTTTCAATCGATTTTTAATAGATTCTTTGATAGGACGACTAGCCACAACATCTGACAAAAGCCCAATTCCGCCGTTAAGTGCTTCTTTTCCAATTACCTTAGCACCACTAGTGAGTAAAGGTAGCACACTTCGAAATAACCCCCCAAGAAAACTGCCGATACCATGACCACGTTGATGTAAGGCTTCTTTGTAGATTACATTTATACCAGACCCAGCTTGTTTCGAATAATAATGTTCATAAGGACATATAAATGTATCTTGAGGTGTATACATTTTAAAAAGGAAATATAGTTTATATTTTTTTTTAAATGAAGTTTCACACACGATGTTCCGTATTGAAATGGTACCGCATTTCCCGTGGTTGTTCTTATATCTATCTCAATAACATCAAATTCTCTTCTCATTACCGGCAAATAATGTGGTGGTGAAAATATATGCATTTTATTTGAACCATATTTGTATTTAGCAGGATCTAAGGGTATAATTCTCAATAGGGGTGTCATTAGATCACCAACAATTTGTGGTTCTATAATATCACAATACACAAATAATTGTGATGGTAACCCCAAATGTAGATTAGCAGGGCGTTTACCGATATTATGATTTACTAAATTGGTATCTGGCTCAAATCCAAGTTGAAAGCTCAAATTAGGTGAAAGAGATAATGAAATTATTGATGGATCCTTTACTGTAGCAGAGACAAACTTTGACACGGTGTCCTGGCGAAAACTAACTTTCTCTTTCGAATTTAAAGCTAGAAGAATATTTTGTATATTATCATAGTTGGTGGCTGGTATATGGTTCTTATACATCAGTGTGGTCTCTTCGTTATTGATGGTAGTTTTTTTACTTATGTACATAATATTTTCATGTTCTTGCACGGAAAACATAGTAGAAGGATATTGAAACTCAACTATACCTACCATCCATTCTCCTTCTAATGTAATGGCTTTAGGTAGTTTTGTAGAAAAATTTGATGTCATATTTCCCGGAAAATATTGTGTAGAACTATTGCTGAGTAAAGTTAAATAAAAACTTTCCTTCATTGTAGATTTTTAATATTCGATAGTAAGACCCAAGAATTAAACTTGTTAGGATATCCTTTCCATTTAACTAATACTTCCTTTCTAATACCGCTTTTGCGTGATCTGATGATTTTATCAATTTTAAATTCGGAAGTGGGGGAAAAAGTTATTTTTTGTAGTTCTTTCTCATAAAAAGTTCCTGTTATTGATTCATTGTCTAAATCGTTTAAAGTGTATACAACCCACGGGGAACGATCTATAATCGAAGTAATGATAAAAATTTCATTACTCCAATTACTTTCATAACCTTTTTGAAATACATGTTTGTATTTTGTAATTCTTACATAGTCACCAACGTTAAACTTAGGTACTTTGTTTAAACTTGAAATATAAGTCTTTTCATCATAATATAAATTTCGCCAAACTTCCATTATGTTTTCCATTTTAACATCACATGGTCTCATCTTGATACTAGAGTGTACACTGTGATTATAAGAACTAACCAAATCTTGTAAAATATCTGTATAGCGATAAGTATTCTTATGTGTAAAATAACGCCACATTTTCATTTTCAATGTTCTCTGAAATCGTTCTACTATACTTGCTTTTATATCTGGATTATTTGTAGTGTAATAATTTATATTTTTACTTTTTAAATAAGTTTGGACATCCTTAGATACAAATTCCGTGCCCTTATCTGATTGAATATGTCTAGGAACAGTTTTAGCTTCATCAAAGATGCTAGTAAAACACGTTTTTATTGTGTATGAATCCTTCTTTTTCATTGCTCTAACATAAGCATACTTACTAAAGGCGTCAATAACACACAAAATATATTTATATCCATCATTATATTGCATGTAAGTTCTTAAATCACTTAAATCAGCTTGCCACAATTCATTAATATTTGATAAAATATATTTATTACGCGGGAATTTTTTTATAACCGGTTTATGTAATGTATATGTTTCTTGAGACTGCAACCATTTCAAAACATCACTTTTTGAGATTTTTCCATTCATTGCCTTTGTTAACTTATTGACACTGCTGTAACCGGCTGGATGTGAAATATCATAATAGATGCGATGTAACTCTAATACGGGGTTCATTTCTCCCAATCACTTTTGTTTCTCAATTTAGTGATGTATTTAGATTGAGTTGGAGTTGAAGAAACCTCAGTTTGTGGTTCTTGAATCAATGTTTTATCTTTACTATTAAGATTAGATATATATTTGATTCTTTTTAGATTACCAATGTATGTTAGCGGCAAATATTTCCCAACCGATTGGATCGGACCTCTTCGAGGGTCTTAAGATGTCATTCACTAAATCTATAATATTACTCCCTGGTATCTCTTGTCCACTAATGATAACTGTTCCATTTTTATTCCATTGCAATTGATCTTTTTTATTTAATATTGTATCCATCAACAATTCACCCCTCCTCATATAAGTTTTAGGAATTAATTTTAATATTTCTTTTGGTGGTAACCCATATGCGATGTCTTCATCCGTTGGGGGTTGTTTAACATTTTTTCATTTTTACTAGTAGTTATATTATTGATGTTACGGGGTTCGTTGGTATTATCATTTAAAACCTTTTCAGTTATTGTTATTTCTTGAGGTTGGCGTTCTTCCATGGAGTAATGTAAGTATCTTTGTAAAATTTGTAGATAAAGTGCCCATTTTTCGCGATCATCCAATTTACTTGATATAATTTTTTCAATTTCTAAATCCAATCTACTTTGTGGTGTTGCTTTATTTTCATTCTGATGTTTCAGTTTATCAATAAAGTCTTGCTCAACAAGAAGCATTTTTTTTGTGTTCATTGTGATTTATTAAAGCAACTTACAAGGGTGCTTAGAATTGTACCCAAAATTGTTGGAAGAAAGGACCCTCCTTTTTGTATTAATATATTTTTCCTGTATTCAAAACTTTTACCTTTACTGATCAGATTACGTAAGATATTTTTAATTTTTTTTAATTTGGTTTTTGTATTCTCTTTTAAAGGTACTTTTCCTTGTAAAACATTGTGAATACATTCACAAATACAGTTAATTTCTTGATTATTACAAGACTTCAATAATATTCTACGATGTTTGGGTTTTAATTTATGTAAAGCTGATAACAATTCCTTATGCGTTGTTATTCGTTGATACATGGTTCATTACTGACTTAGAGTGGCTGATTACAAAGATATTTATACCTTTTCATAGGAACATATATTGTACAAAAATTACGGGATTCAAATATTTTAGATTTTATGCGGCGAGCATCATCAGTGTTTTGTTTCAAATCAATCATTAAATAACCATGAGCTTCTTTAGTAGCATCGGTATATGAATCTTCGATAAACTTCGTGTCTTCCGGGGAAACTTGTCTAGCTAGAAATCGTATTTGTGTTTTGTCACGGGGATTTTTAAAATAAATAATATAACTTGAATTAAGTGAAATATCACACTGTCCTCTTCCTTGATGAAATAAGTTTTGGGTTATGTAAAAAACACTCAAATTTCTATGATGACTGCCTTTTGTAAATATATCAACAACTCGCCCATCAGATTCCCTCATTAAGTCATCTATTATAATCAAATGTGGATTTTTACCATCAAACATATGCAATTCCGGTAGTCCTTGGTGGTAATTTACTCCGGGTATATTATAAAGCGGTTGCATTTCATCATAACACCATGTAATTTCCAAAAAAATCTCATTACATATACTATTTTTATGTTTAATGAAATTTGCAACAAAGTTAGATTTTCCACACCCACTTGGTCCTGCTACGATGGCAGCAAAAGGATGAATAAAATGAATCATTTTTTTGACTTCTGTCTTCAGCAGGGAAAGGAATAAAACTAAGTTGATATTTTAAAAACAATTTATTTATATGGAATATACAGAAAAATTTAAGTGTAATATCACAATATTAATGTATTCTTATATATATGTGTACATGTAAACACACAAATTTATTTTACATAAAAAATTACAATGCCTCATATATACAATAATGATTAACTTAATTACATACTAATGATTTTGTAATGACCTATAGGTAACGTATCGATTTTGTTTGGTAAAATGTACCGCTTAGTGTCATTAAAAGATAAACATAGCTTATTTATTTCCTGGGTAAAAATTGTATGTTTTAATGATCTAAATCGATACATTTTACAATGCTGTACGTTGTTATTAAACAAACACGACTTATAATTATTTAATGTTAATTTTTTTGTAATACATTTATTTACACCCTTCGCTTTCGTCACCACCTTGTCATCAACTTGTAATGCATACATTTTAGATCTTAACCCTACGAACTCTGTAAAAATTCTTCCGATATTCTCGTCTTTAAAGTACCCTAACTTTTTTTTGTTTAATTTTGGGAAATCAAAAATATTATTTTCATCATAGTCAGATGTATCAAAATATTTCTTAATATCGGGTTTTATATCATTATAAAAGTTACTAGTAAATATTTGATAAATGAGACTGTCGGTATCTGTGTACAGTAGTTTCAAATTGGAAGTAAATTTCTCTTGCATGTAATTATAGTGGAAATCATACATTAGCGTTTTAGATATATCTAATATACAAAATCCGAGATAAATAGGTTTATTATAAATTAACTTCATTTTGTTTAATTGAATTGCAACAAGACTATCAGAAAATATTGAAACACTGTGAAAATGTGGTTGAGCAATTAGATCTCCGGCTCCCAATACTTTGCCCCTATTTTCCCAGTGGGTTAATAGTTTAACGTTTACTCGTTTCTCAATATTTTCCATAGTCTTACCAAATACAGCGTTGTTCATGAGTTTATAGAAATCTTTCTCAAAATCAGAATTAGCTCGGGTTCTTAATTGTGTATTAAGGTCTATATATTTCTTTAACCATGGACTCTGTTTAAATTTTAATATTCTATGATATTTTAATAATTTTAAACCCATTTTCAAACATTGAATTACATTTCTGTAATGAATAATATATTTATATTTATTTTTTAAGTTTGGAATCAATCTTATTTCCTTAGCGTCCCCAACTGGTATATTTTCTGGACAAAGAGGTAAATCTGAATGTTTATCATGTAAATCCACCGGATACTCCAGATCTACTTCTAAAATAAAACCTAAATCTGAGGAACAACTAACATTAAAATCTGTATCAGCACTAACCCACTCAAAACCAGCTGTAGGTAGATATTGCGACATAGCCCAACCATATAGATTATTGGCATCGAAATACATTAAGAATGACTCTTTATCTTTTGCATTATAGTCAGACATGTAAACATTATTTGCTTTTGCATAGCGAGTGCTACATTGCGAAACACCACCACGAATTCCTGATTTAATGAAAGCAATCATATCTATATCAGAAAGTAATTCAATTTCTGTTTTAGTGTGTTTTAACATAGCATCCCAACTTAATCCAGGTGCTGTATAGTAATGAGCCGGATCTAAATCGTACGTTTGAATGCAAACATACCTAAATTTTTCAAAAATATCTGCTAACAATAAAACATCAGTTTTTAAATAAAGATTTGAATAATCCAACATATTTTTACAATTGAAATGATTCCAAACATCTTTGGCATGGTTGTAATCTTCATTAGAAATAATGGAATCTGTAAGAGTACTGTAAAAGTGGGAAAGATCAGGAAGTTGATTGTAATTTAATGTATCAAAATCTTTAATGAATTCATATGGAAATACACCTTTTTTTAGTCAGCCGTTTAAAGTCTTCTGATTTGGGAAAGCATTTTGATAATTCATTAAAATTATTCTCGTTTAAATTTTTTGCTAAAGTATCTAAGCTACTGGGTAAAAATTTTAAGGAATCCACAAAACGTAAAGTTACATTACTATTATTGATATTAAGTACCTTTGAAAATGATATGTATATTTCTTTATTTTGCGGGAGAACTTCCACCCGACCTTCATCAAAGCTTAAGGCATGTACGATAAAATGTGCATCATAATGGCTTAAATTGTGTAAGAAAACTGGTACAGTGTAAGGTACTCTAAATTTTTCAGAACAAAGTTTATGTATGACCCCAACAAATTCCCCAGTAAACCAATCGTGGTAAATCATTGAATCCCCACACAAAATTTTATCACAAATATAACAATTTTTAGCTTTGCTAACTATATCTTGCTGTATTGGTGATATTTTATGCTCTTTTTGGAAACTAATTTTTTTAACGATTTTTATCAAATTATCTTTCAGTGATTCCATAAATTTTAAAGCACAATTTTCACCAGTATATGTTACATATTTAGACAATTTATCATCGTATGAGCATTTAATGTAGTATCCAAAACTATACACATTATGCTTTTGTACATTTATTGTATGTGATTTTGAAGGGTCGTTTGAACATGATGCTAAGGGACTTAAAAAAGCCTCAAAATCCGCATATATAACAAAAGGTAACATCAATTTACGTTGAAATTTATCAAAACTTAATTTACATTCAGAAACAATATCACCCCACCAATTTTTTTTATGTTTATCTACGCTGGGTATTTGTGTACAAATATGTCTGCAATCATTTATTTGATGGTTATTTAAACGTTCAGATGTTAAAAAATATTGTAAACAAAAGTCACATAGATATATAGCTTCCTTGGATTTCGAAACTTGACTACTTATTAATCGTGACATATTTTTAATATAACAATAATGACCGATTTTACCATGTGTCAAATATAGTAAATGTATATGAGTCTGCATTTTATTTTTTGTAAAATACAATGGCCCAACAATACAATGTTTTTTTTATGTTAATTATATTCTAAACCAAAAACATTGATGCTAATATTATTAAGACTTTCAATTTTGTGTATATCGTTTAATTTAACAGGAAATTTAATATTACCGAACTTTAATTTATGACTGTATTTGGTGTAAGATGATACTCTATCCGAATTTTTATGAATTGGAAATAAAGCAGATAACAGTGCCCACTTAAAACAGGCATCATCAGTGTTTTTAACATTTATCACAGCTTTTTTTGTTTTTATATCATGTGGTAACTCAATAAAGGATTTTCCTCTTAAAGGGTTAAATTGATTTAAATTCAAATCCAAATGTAAAATCTTTTTCAGACTCCACCCACTATCCTTTTTCTCGAATGAATTTATATAGTTTATTAGAGATTTTGTGAGAGTTGTATAAAATATATTTAAATCATCAGCAATACAAACAATAAAATTCATTGATTGGAAATCAAAGCTTTTGTTTAAGTTTTTTGTCTCCTGAACAAAGTCACCATATAAACTGAAATTTATTTTTAAAATTGTGTGATCTTCTATAGATTTATTTATTAATGTAAATATTGTATCTTTGACTGACGCAAGAAATAAATCTGGTGTCTCAAACTGTAAATCATTTTGATTTTCTGAAGTTACTCTATAGGTTATTATTCTATTACCGAACGCAGTCTCAATTATCTTAACATTGGGTTTTATTGAATGTTGTATTTTATTTACGTTATTTTTATGTGCATTGCTCCTTAGATGATTAGCGAAATATTTTTTGGAAACATTTGTATTACAAATACAACAAAATTTCGTGTTAAAATTATTACCTTTATTCGATGTTAATTCCTCTTGTGAAGACCGTGAAAGATCCATGTTAGATCCAGATTTTATTCTTTTGATGTCAGCAGAGTTAATATTAACATCTGCTTTCCTTTTAGTTCCACGACCCATTTGATCAACCCTATCGAATAAAATGTTATATTATTTAACTGTTAGTTAAATGCGAATAGAGAAATCAAAAAATATAAAAAATATTATTATTAAATATACTCACAGTTTCCCATCGAATTCATCACATAGCGCCATCATTCTTTGATCATAAAATGGGTGATTTAAATCATTTCTTTCTATTTCATCACAAACATTAAAAAGTTCATTTGTATCATTGGATAAGCTTTCAAATTGATCCATTTCATCAAAAAATACACTAACACAGTCTTGAGACATTGTATATATGTATTCGTTCACAACTATTTTTAGTCACACACTTTTTACCTTAATGCGCAAAGGTCTTCAACAAAAAGCACAATGATTGACTTTGTACAATGCAACATAATATTTATACTAGTGGAAACATTACTTAACTATATAAACATAATATGGTATTAGAATCCGAAGCATGTAGAAACTGAATTAAGCTAATTTTTAAAACTGTAACGTTTTACACTATCTTCCTCATATATCTCCTTTGTTATGTTGTATACAATATCCTTAATCTGATGATCAATGTTGGAATCGCTTTTCATGTAATATTTAACACGAATATCCGCATTTTTCCAATGTTGTGAGACTGGGATTTCTCTCAACTTATTAATACTATATAATTAGATTTTTACAAGTATATCAGCGTCCCTTCCATCATCTTTATCTGTCGATATATATGAAATGCTTCCTTCCTTGCCTGCACGGCCAACACTTGAAGAAAGTTTAGTTTTTTTCTTTTTACGGTCAGGTTCTTGAAGAAAAAAGTCATCTAAACGATTGGTCTTCTTATTTTTATTTTCTGTTAAGTTTAAAACCTCTTCTTCATCAGATAAATCATAATAGTTGTATGGTCTGAAACATTTTTCCACATCTTTCAGGTTGTATGAAGACTGAAATATAACATAAACAAATCAATCAAAAACGGAATTATTTAAAAATATAAATAACTTACCTCCATTGTTGTATATTACTTCAAACTCACAACCACTTCACTTTTGTCGAAATAAGAGCACAATACTAAACCTTTCTACAAGTATCGGGTTATATAGATTGGAAACGGACATCATTAACTAGTTACGATATTCAAATAGAGTGCATGTTTGAACAAGTATCCATAGCTATCAGTAAAATGTGGATAATAAATACAAAGGGCACTCTAAAACCCTTTGCAATCTTAATGGACAATGCATTCTTTAAAACATTTTTGAAATAGATAAGAACAGAAATGTGTAGTAGTTAAGCAATCACGTCATGTAATTGTTAGGAACAATAAAATATATATATGCGAATATGACACGGTTTTTATTTAGCTGCATTACTTTTTGAAGTATTTTATAGAATATGTTTTGTGAATAATACAGCATTCAACGGTAGTTATGTTAAAAATCCTTTCAACTTTGAAAATTTTGGTATTTGCTCATTTAGCCTATATATAGATGGTCAACAGATACCTTCAAAATCGTTACAACCATCATTTCCAAACGATGTATTTACGAGCGCATACCACACCCTGTACTCAGGCACCGGTATACATTTTCTTAACGAAGGTAATGGAATATCGAGGGAGCAATATTCAAATGGATACTGTTTACTAGCTTTTGATTTAACACCTGACTTGTCGGCTAACTCTAATGTGCATTGAAAACTTGTTCGCCATGGTAGTGTAAGAATGGAAGTAAGATTCGAGAGCGCATTGACTGAAACTATTAACTGTGTAGTTTACGCAGAGTTTTCAAATATTATAGAAATAGATAAGAACAGAAATGTATGTGTGGATTATAGTAGTTAAGCAATCACTTATGTAATTATGATATTAAGAATAATAAAATATAACCTAAACGAATATGACATGGTTTTTATTTACCTCATTACTTGTTTAATAAAAAGACTCATTACTTCTGTTGAGATCATATTATGTGGGTTTAAATGAATTCATTGGTACAAATATGAATTGATAGTTGGAAATGTAGTCAGTTAAAGAGCAAAAGAGTAGCGGAGTAAACGCGTATTAAAGTATGAACACACTAGAAGTGCAAATGAGTCTTCGTATGATACATCCCAGCCTCCAAAGCAACGTATATCCTTCAAATCGATTGCCAATTTATGCTCAGGTGACAGCATTTATAATATGCAATCTTGACCCTGATTCACAGCCGGGGTCTCATTGGGTGGCTGTACATATAAGATTCGAAAGAGTTGGTGAATATTTTGATTCATTTGGAAGAGGGTTTTTAAGGAGGAATTATTGCATGTGGAGGTACAATAGCGTTACGGTTCAAGATTATCTATCAGCGGTGTGTGGAGAGTACTGTTTGGTATATTTATATTACAAGTTCAGGGGGATGACATTAGAAGACTTGCTTAGAAATTTCACATGTGACTCAGTGAATAATGATATGGTGCTAGTAAATTTGTATAGAAATATAATGAACATATAAATAAAAAATAATACCTGGAATAAAAATGTTTTATTTTACCATGTAACCCTTACATCTAATTATATTTATAGGTAGTGGTGTTAAAGGTTAGGTATATTTATTATAATTTGTTTAGAATCGTACGTTAGGTTACTTTAAATATATATTTATTATTTTTCATTTAAAGCCATAGGTTGGGTTAGTGAATGTAGGAAAGTAGATAACGCGATGCATTAGTACTGAGGCATTCATTAGATAATGACTGGGAATTTCGTGCAGGAAATAGGAGCTGATAAGGTGGTGATAAGTTAATGAGCTACGGTTTTGCGAAAGCTAACTTTTAAACGGTTAGAGATATCAGTTCGGCTGTGAGTGCTTTCGGCTCTGCACGCCCTGTTTAGTGGGAATAGAGTATAAACTTTTTTTTTTTTTTTTTTGTTTAGTTTTGGTCAGCCATGATTTTTAGGTTTGTCCCTTGGGCGGGACAAAATAGTTCCGGGGAAATACCAACTACTATTGTATAACTGAGGTTTGAAATGTGTTTCCTCATACTGTATACCTTTTTCAGTGAGCCAGGCCTGCATGTCAGCTTTTTTAAAATTAGAGGTTGGTGCGCGATCCCACTGCTTATTATGATAGGACGCGTTGTCGACTACCACGACGGAACTGGGTTGTAGGTTGGGCATTAATTGGGTTCGGAGCCATTTTTCGTAGTTTTCAAAATTCATATTGTCGTGGTAGTCGCCTGATTTGGTACCAGCTTTAAAAGTCAGCAACGCATTAGGTATAAACCCAGTATCAGACCCTGCGTGGACAATGACAACTCGCTGTCGACGCTCGATGCTCGACCATCAGTCCAGGCTTTCGAAGAAGAGTGCGATGAATCTACGTAAGATTCATCTGTATAAGCAATAGGCTTTCCCTCTTGGCGATATTGCTTTATTTTCCTAAAATATTCGATACGTTGCAAACGTATATTAGAAGTGTCAATCAGCACTTTCCGGTTGTTTTCAGTGTTTTTCCACCGAAATCCCAAACTCTAATAACTATTCGCCGAAGACTTCTTTCTGAACCTTTGAAATTTATGTCATCTTCTAGCTGCTTTTTAAGCTTTCCGATGGTAGGTTCATTATTTGTCTTGTGAAAATTATGAATGGTTCTCTGTATTACTCCTTGGTCGAAGTTATCGACGTTTTTTTTCAGGTGTTCTGAAGACTATGATAAAATCAGAACATTTGGCTTGATTGGAGATGTTTCTTACCGTTGCAATTGACGTTTTTATTGACTCTGCTGTCCTTTTTTGAATTTTACCTAATTCGCTGATTACACTATTAAATTTTATGTTTCCCGCCTTAATGATTTCGGCAGTTTGTTTTATCTGGCTCAAATTCTTCAAATCGATGGTCCAGGAACAGCGCCACGGGTATCAGCAGAAAGTTTGTGACAACTTTATCCTGTGTATAACGTGGAGCCAGCTTTTGTGTCGCGGCATCGGATTACGTATATATACTTCGTGTCAGATGTATACATAGTTTCATGTTACCTATGGGAATTGTATCGTTGCATAATCGCTGTCGTTCTGCGAACGATGAGTCATGTATCATGCTATATACTGTTAGCATTTATTACGATGATTCTGTATGTACTGTTTTAAAAGTCTTTATTTTATGCGTACCTATAATACAAACGTAAGGTTTAATATAAAGATCAAACAATAAAAGTTAAAGATAATATTAACGAGAATAAAACAATTAGTAAATTGCAAACGTAATTTATTATTACACTAAAATTGCAACATTTATCAATAGTCCGTATAAAAATAATTACAATAACAAATACTTTGTTTAGCTACGGCGCGCAACACTATTTTAGAATAAAGCATTTCTATATATCACTAACAAATTCAAGATTTGTGTCGCTAAATATAACAATAATAATACATCAACGGGACGACACTAACCTGTATGTGTGGTGATATAAAATTACTATTTTGAAACCGTATATCATATAACCTTAAATGTGAATTCATTAAATGCGCATACCTCTATTACAGAGGTATGTGCATTTAATCTATACCTCTGTATGAAGTAACGGGTTTGAGACATAATCATATTTCGACAATCGTAAACTCACGCTTTGTCACGTGACCACTTCAATCATGTGCATACAAAATCAAGTTCGGTCATGCCTGTCGCAAAGTGATTTCGTCTTAGGCGCCACAGAAGTTCCGAACTTATGTAAAATTATAATATTAGCTGCCAATTCGTAAATAATACTCTAACAATCAAACATTTAATTACAATACTACATAATAGACCAATTTGGCTAAGCAAATAAATTTCTCCCATGTCAGGCAATTTAAGCTCCAAGCTAAGCAACTCCTAACTTACTTTACTATGCCTTAATTATACTTGAAAGCTATTTTCATACAAGATTCGAAGCACTGTTACAAATAAATTGCATGTAAATAAAAATTTGTTTTATTCTGTTGCGGTACATATGTATAATCTAAAAATATAGAACGAACTTCAATCAATTAAAATATTTGTAATAATTATCTTACTATTTACTAACACTTAATCCTAAGTTCTATAAAATTCTTGTACTGTAGAAAGAGAAAGATTATAGTTTATGCAGTAGACACATAATTGACAAAACATTTGAATGTGAATAAAGGAGCTAAGTCACTTCTAAGAGAATATCCATCGTATCTTTGTAAGAGTCCTTATAAAGAAGAAATTACACGGACACACACAAAAATAATATTTAAAGTTAAAGTACAGAAGGAAGATTTAAAGACTTGAAATAACAGCCATTATTGTCAGAAGATTGCTTATAGATTGACGAGTCAGATCTGACAAACGAAGATTATCCTACTCTCGATAATTCTTAAGATTTTTTATAAAAAAAAATAAAAATATATAGTGATTCATAAAGGTAAAATGACCCATTCCAGATCTGCTCTAAGCTTATCTCTGAATTAACAAACATATTATGAACAACATCGAAAAACTTTCAAAATGTTAAAAATGCTAAAAAAGCCGTTTAACAACACACATTCACAGCAATATCACAAATATCTCGTTGGTACTAATAATTCATTCTGACTTTTTGTACTTAATAAGTTTTTAATCTATGACCAATTTCAAATTTAGAACCAGGATTAGCATTATCTATGGCCTTTTCAAACATTTTAATTAGCATAAACTGTGCAAAAATAATTGACTTAATTGAATTCTGGAAAAAAAATATTTTTTTTTGATAAAGTACCGTTAGTAGCACATTCACACCTTTTCATAATCATGATTAAAAAATACTGTATCGAGATTACTAGTTACTAAATGGATTAACAATTGTCAATAACAATATATTAACAATTACACAAGGATTTTACAAATTATAATAAATTACTTATCAGTGTCACCTAAGTTACTAATAACCTATATAAAATGTTAAACAACGGGGTAAAATAAAGAAGTTATGGTCAAATAATTATGTTGTCAAATTTTTTTATTCAATAAAATCTAAATAATATCTACGGACGTTTTGTTCTGTTGAAGGTACAAATTAACAAAAATCCCTTTGGAACATCCTTTTCGTAGACAATAGAAAATGATCACTTTGACAAAAGCAATAAATGTCTACAAATATAAGTTTTTTGTCAGGTTTAAGAGCGTTTTGTCAAACAAGTATTCGACCATAACACGAAGTAATAACCATACAAAACTATTCCTAACAAAATATGCGTTCCCATAAACTACGGAAGATTACGTTGACGGCCTCGGTTTGACGTCATCCACCTGGATCAGCTGTTCTATAGGGATCAGGGATAATTCGCCACCTAACATTGGCGCCGGTGGACCCTGAAAAAAATGTATGATTTATACAAATAAATAAATAAATATTTAATAGCAAAGGCCCAAACAAAGAGGTTAAATGTACTTAATGTATTTCTTTCACTTAATTAATATTGGGCTTTAGAAATATATACTGCGGTCTGATAGTAGACGTTTTTGTATGCTATTTGGTCTCTGATTTGGGATCGGGTCAAAAAGTCAACAGGTCATCGCAAGCACTATCGGGAGTTTTTTTTATAGAACAGGGGGCAAACGGGCAGGAGGCTCACCTGATGTTAACTACACTATGTAATACCACCGCCCATTAACACTCTCAATGCCAGAGGGCTCGCGAGTGCGTTGCCGGCCTTTTAAGAATTGGTAGGCTCTTTTCTTGAAGGAACCTAAGTCAAATTGGTATGTATTATATTATATTATCGAGAATGAAAGCGAACGAACTATGCATTATACAGATTTATTTCAGTAGTATTAAGAAATGATCTGTGTTAATTGTAAGATTATTTGACTTCGTTTTCAATTTTCGAGACTAAAATATTTAGATGATAGTTTACCGGCGTAGTCAGCGGTCGATCCGGTGTGTGCGGCGAGTGTTTGTCGTGCGCCTGCGCAGCTTCGCGTGCTTTACGCAGTCCCAGAGAAAAAACTGCCACTGATCGAACGCGTTTCACTAAAGCTGCACGTGCGCGAGAACGACCTACAATTTAAGATAAACAAAAGAGAAGACAAAAAGACAAATATTTATAACAATGAAAAAAATTACAAATCTGAAGAAGTATAACAATTGTTCTTTAAATTAAGCAAAAGAAAAAGAACCAATACGCCCCGTATTGGTTCTAGGAGTAGTAAACATGGAAAGTTCTGTGCGTGCCTCGTGATCAGGTAGATTATGGAAGTCCATACAAATACTTACTGCTCTTGTCCTTGTCTTTTGGCTTGTCATCTTCACTGGAAGTGGCGCTGGTGTCTAGTGAAGTCGGAGACGGAACAGCATTCAAATCCGGCTCAGATCCTCCAGCGCTTACACTGCCCGATAATTCCTAATATAAAGGGAAGTCTTTACTATTTGAATACTAATAAACTTAGAACACAAACAAGCAAGAATATTTTGTGACACTAGCCTACAGCATAATTTTTTTTCCATATCACGTCTATTAAGAAAAAAAATCGTAGGTGAGCAAGCTACATTGTCTTACCAAAAAATTACGTTTCAGAGACGCAACCATTTCATTGCCCTTTTTTTTAATGTTCATTGTCTTTATATAAAATCTATTACAATATAGTTGGCAACTTTAGGAAACGTTTGGCGTACTAACTGACAATAAATTATAGATTTCTGTGCATTCTGCTATTTATCATTCATTGTCGTTGTTCCTTCTATTACTGTATCTTGTTATCTTTCTTTATGTTTAGAGAGAGAGAGTTGTTAAGATTTATAATAAAATTGTACCTGATATTTCTTCTAATGCTGTTTTTATTAAATTTATTTAGATTCCACCAATCTTATATTTTCTCATAAATAGACACTGACTACAATGAATAGAGAACGTTGGTTTTGGCAGCTTTTTGTATTTTATGCAGCTAAATATAAATTTCCTCAAGGCTAACTACCAAGACGATGTGTAGACCTATGTTTTAATTACTTCATTCGCCGATACAATTGCGTTACAGCTGTTGTGGAAAGCAAGAGAATACCTGCAGCGTAGGGTTGACAAGCGGCCTGTGGTGTGTAGGGTGTGGAATACAATGCGCCGACCGGTGTAATGGTTCATCTCTTAAGCCTCGCACGCCTAGAAGGGACAAAGGTGCGCCTGGATTGACTTCCTATAAGAAATAGAAAAAGATTTATTACATGTGAACGTGTTTTATGAAAGAAATTTCTACATTACTTTGGATTAGGTTAATAAGTACATTTATAAAACCATATATTCTCCTGTGGTATTGTATTTATAATATATATTAAAATTAATAAGAGAAAGGGAGAAAACCAAATTGAAAAACCAAATTTATATTATGATATTTTATAAGAGAAAATTGAACTACATAAATTATTTAAGTAAACAATACAATAATAGACCTGTATAGTCATTTAATGCTGAGAGTACATTGTCTTCACATATAATTATTAAATTTATTATGTATTCATATACAAATATTGTAAATTATTTTGAGTTTCTTGCCCATTTTCATCCATACGAAACTACCTTTTGGAAGGGGCAACTAGAATCATCTTTATATTTTATTTAACGTTCAAAAGTGCCATTGTAGGTGGTCTAATTGGTATAAATGATTTGATTGATTGATTGATATTCTTACCTTCCGTAATATGGGCTTGGTAGGACTGACATCCTGCAACATTTGCAGCGAACCGGTAGTCACTGCTGGATCTATAGAAGCTGCTTTGGGCCTGGAAATTTCCACCCTTTAGCCGAGTTTTTAGAAAATATAACGACTGATAATTCTCAAGCAATCGGAAGACTGTGAGGCTTCAAAAGTTTTAAATGTTTGTCAAAACCAACCCTTGCGAAAGAAGTATAGCTAGGTAAGAGAATGCTCTAGAAAGCTGGGAATGTGAGGGGAGACAGAAATATAAATTCGATTACTATGTACACATTTTTATACCAAAACGTTACAATATTAATTCAACGGTAAAATTTTATAAATGTAATAGGAATTTCAAAGCAAGATTTTTAGTATGTATGTCTGGCTTTAGGATATAAATGACATGAGTGCATGTATTATAGATTACATAATAAAATGAAATTACCTTTATAGACGTATCATTTGAAGGATTAATAAAAACTACAATAGAGAGATCAAAATTTATTTGCAAATAAATAATAAAAAACAAAACACAACGTACAAAAAGCATATATGGTACAGATAATATCATGGAATATATAACTCGTTAACTACACACCCATCGCTGTAATGTGTCAAATTAACTGAAAACAAACAGAATGAAACTAATTTATAATCTATATTGCCATTTTGTACTTGCAACATTTTGCAACAATAATTGCATTTGCAGATTCCGTATTCTGTATAATTAATGACTTTATTGTGTTACTTTTTTTACAAACGTATAGCATCTGAATTTGCTAGAAATATTAGTTAGTCGATTTAATTTATTAAATAGACATTAGAAGATATATTTGTTAAGGTTTTTTTTTTTTTTTTTATTATTATTTATATTACATGTTAAGTGTTACATTAAAATATCGCTGTGGTTTGTATAAATTTAAGTATATCAGTATTGTTTAGAACGCTACAAATGGATATAAAATAGTTTTACAATTTACTTTTTATGTTAGTTAACGTTGTATTCCAAAATCTGTTTTAAGTATAATGTTAAAGTCTCAAAGAGCAGTGTTGGCCTAGTGGCTTCAGTGGGCGACTCTCATCCCTAAGGTCGTAGGTTCGATCCCCGGCTGTGCACATTTTACACTCGCTCGTTCGGTGAAGTAAAATATTGTAAGTACTAACAGAACTAAAGAGGTTGTAGCGCTACTGATTTTTATTTTTTTTACAGTCAGTGGATTCAATATCAATATAAGATATTAATTTTCCGGACGAGTAATTTATCTGATTTGCAGAGCCATAAATTATACATTAAAATCTGATAAAAATATCAAATTACGCAATAGTTTTGTTGCAAAACGTCATTAGTACCCCGCCTAATAAACACGATAGCATTTGTAATCTACTATCTATATGAGAAAAAGAATACTGGGTGCCACAGATAATATTTTTTACTAGGTAACTTGGCTCCAAGAACTCTTCCATGCATATGAAATGATTCTATTTCATAAAAATTCTAGTTACTTTCAGGACTTCCTATATTTAAAAAAATACTGGAATTTTTTTCAATCGCTATTTATATATAGACATTTGATATACAAATAGTACGTTTTACTTTCTTCGAGAAAACAATGATTGCCATTTCTCTAATAAGCTATAAAGTTCTATAACTTACTGAATCTTTTGTCCTTATCACTTTGCAATTAATAAATGTCAGAACATTTCAAAGTAGACTAATTTACCTTGGATTAGCTTTAAAGTCAAATATTTAGTGGCAATACTCACCTAAATGGTGGAATTTCTGAAATTTTCCCAATATTAATTTTCTTTTTTTCCACTGGTTTTTCGAGCTTCGGAGTGGTCGGTGTCAATGTTCGTGGAGTGCGAGAGGGACGTATGTCGTCTTGACTAGGAAATTCCGACTAGAAAAATAAAATTGTTAAAAAATACATTAAAAGAATTCAGATTTGAACAATTCAGTACAGTACGTGTCCATTTGCATTTAAAAATTATTATTTTATTATATAACAGGGGGAAACGGGGAGACTCACCTGATGTTAAGAGATACCGCCACCCATAGACAAAGATTGCCAGACGGATCGCAAGTTCGTTGCCGGCCTTTTAAGATACTCCATTCCTTTTCTTAACAAATTGTAACAATAATGTAATTTTAAAATTAAATCTTTGTGTTACCAATAGCGGCGCGTGCGCAGAATTGATAGCCTCCCGTCTTTGGAACTCCACCTTTGCCATTTCAGTAGCAAGCCATGCCGGGATCTCGGGAATCGCCACGCGTAGAGCCAGTACCGTCACCAATACGACGTGCTTTAACAATTTTTAATTAACTGTAGTACATCAATACAACGTCAAGTACCGAAGGCTGATATAAAAGTTAATTATCAATAACATAAATGAATTAAGGAGTTTTCATTTTTTTCAAAGTTAAAACTACCGTCATAAAAAGTTTTTATGCCAATGGGTATTTTAAAAAAAATCTATTTTATATGATCAAATAACTAGAGACAAATCATTTTCTATCACCACAGATCACATTTTAGTCTACATCTTAGGGCCGTACAGTGTGACCGCAACAAGGTTTGTACGACTATAATATAATAACTATAATATAGAATAGTAGCGAGTGAGGGCAAATCACTGCGCACGACTATATATATATTTTTTGTTATATTTAATTTGATCTTTGTTTGGAAGTTTCTAACATAATGCTATATGATCTTGAAACTATTTTATTTAAAATAATGCGTGGTGCATTGTTTCGATATTTCGACTATATACAGAAAGATATACGACGACGCCTATCAAAACAACATAAAATTACATGGAAACAACAACAAAAATAGATATTTTCTTACCTCTAAAGCCACAATGAGTAGAACAGTCTGAGCTGGAGTCGCATCAGGCAACAATCTATGTACGGGCCCAGATAGACCAATCAATGCGCAGTTAACTAATACAGATACTGCTACCATTGCTTCCATTGCGTGCTGAAATTACGACATATATTAAGTCCTAGCATTTTCTTAAAATAAAAGAAAAAAAACTACCTTTTTATGTTTTAAAAGTAAATGCGACTCTTGTAAATTGTAATCTTAGTAGTCACAAACCAAATATAAAAACAGGCCAGCAACGCATCCGCGAGCCGTCTGGCATTGAGTGTCCGTGGGCGGCGGTATCACTTAACATCAGGTGAGCCGTCCTGCCCGTTTGCCCCTATTTTATAAGAATAAAATTGATTTGTTTTAGCTGTTTAGTTTGATAATTCACCCCTAAAATTATTGTGTATTCAAAAATATACTGTAATTCAATGTAATAAAGCAGGTAATATAATTGATGAATACTATACATAATAATTTCTTCGTGTTGGAAAAAAAGGGATGTGTGAAAATAATCAGTTCAGTGCGTATAATAAAAATAGCATATTCAGATATTTATCGTGTTCTGAGAAATTATAGAGTCAACAGAAACCATTATAGGCATTTAGAAATATAAAACCCTATCCCAATAAAAATAATTAATACAAAAACGTGTTCGCTGCACGCCTCTACGTCACATTGAATGTTTTCTTAAAAATGTTTTAAATCATTTTTGATTACAGACTACATTACAAAAAAGCAAATATCACCTGCCAGCTCCCAATACTGTTAACCCTCTCTCCAAAGGGTCGCTGGGCTACATGACACAGCTTGAAGGCATCCGCTCGTATCTCACATGCGTTATTCAGTAGAGCACATAATGCCGCTAGAGGGAACGCAGTGGAGAACAATACCACGTGACCTAGTTGAGTCAACATCTCCAGGTATTCAGCGAATGTGCCTTCGTACTGAAATCAACGTTTATTATAAAATCCAACTGAAATTAAACATGTATTCTTAAATACTAGAAGACAAACTCTGATTTTAATTCCGTACAATTCTGACATTTCATAAGTGTTGCAACTAAAAAAATTTCTACCGAAAAAAGAAAAAAAATTGCTCCATTTGAGGGCAATAAAAAAATGCTACGTATGTTTATGTTTTACCTGCAAAAAGGAAAATCTAAATATAACCTACTCAAGTGACTTAATAAAAAAAACACATATTTAAATATCACGAATCATATTAGGTCCTATTCGTATGTCAAGTTGAAATTTCATCATTATTTTTTGTGCTTGTTTGTATTGCAAATGTTGTTAATTTCTGTGCCACAATTTTCGGTCATTTATTTGACGAGCATTCTTATGAATAGAGGTATTTGCAAAATCTTGAGTAGGTCTTTCCCCATGAAGGGGTTCTGATCAATGGTACAAATGAAAGTTAGGATATCAAGTAGCAAGAAAAAAATGTATATCAAATTAACGGGCTATATTATTATTATTTAATTGACGGGAGCGTGAGAACCATAGACTGTGTTTGTTCATACGTCGTTTATTTAATGACCAAAGGGCACGTGCTATTATTAATAGTATTTACCTTAAACAATTGTGACTCCAGCTCAGCCTGATGTATAACCTTTTGTCCCACGACAGGTTCTGAATCACGTCTGTCTCTGTCTGTGCCGTTTAATAATAACTCCGGCGGTTCGCCACTTGATGAGATTTTTTCCTTTTCAAATAGTTCAGCTAGCTGTTCTGACGTTTGAACTAAAATATTTGACTTATATAAGATCCAAATTAAACTCTTTAACTAAACTAGAATCTTGGCTAACATAAAAAATATAATAGGTTTTTATGAATTAGACAATATTTCAAAGCATTTCACTTTCAATTAGTATTGTTAGTATTTTTACGACTATTGGGGATAAAAATATACAAAGCGTTATGGAAACATGAATTAAGATATAGTCAATACTAATATAATATTTTTTTTATTAATTACCAAAATTAAAAAAAAACTCAGTTGTATAAAGCCAAGATAAGTCTCCACAATTCACAATTGCAGCTGAAATTTGGTATGGGATAGATTAAACAATATGTTTGCGTTACTTACTTTTAGTGGGACTCAAAGCTCCAAACACGTCAAAACAGATTTTGGCCAATCTCAAATTCTCAATGAGATACGGCAGCGCAGATTCCTTCAGATTACCAATTATCTGTCTCGTTATAAGGAGAACTGCTAGTTGCTACAAACACATTTTTATCATTAAAAACGTAATACATTGTAAGACTTTCAAGATTATTTTAAATTGATATGGTAGTTATTAACACAAACTTCTATTAAAGGCTTACCTCTTTCAACTTATCCATATCCTGAAGATAAAATGCGATGTAGAACAAACTCATAAAGGAGTTTACGAACTGAAACTGAACAAACAAAAGTATAATTACGCAGTAAGTTTAAAATTGTATACAGAATTAATCTCTTTTCAAAGACTAATGAAGATAAATTTCTAAAACATTTTTATCGATCTAGCTTTGGATATAATTTTGAGTAGGTAAACGAATGCCAAGTTAAGTGATTTTTTAATATTGGAACTCATCTATAAGTTGGAAAGAATATTATAAACTCATCAAATCATTGACGCATAATTTTTTACCATTTAAAGCTACCGTAATTTCTTACTGGATTCTACTTAGAGTTCAACGCGGTAGGGCAGCGTCACTGATGAAATTTGATGTCGTAATAATAACGTGAAAAATATTAAATAACTTTCGTGTTTTGTTTTTAATATTGAAATTAAAACCTTAAAATTAACGGTGTAATAGTTTTAAAAAGATAAGATTTATTTTATCGCTAAATTATGAAGCAATTTAAATTATTGTGTTAAAAGTAAGTACCATGCATGTGCTGAGAATGCCGTGACATGTTAATAGAAAAACATTATCACTTGTAGAAGGTATATAGATAGTTTGGGTTGCCATGTAAATAAAAAAAAAAATGTTTCAACGAATGTTTTGAAGAAACAAATATGAGTCACGTTTGCTTAATATGGAACAGCAACGCAAATGGTGATGATAATTATGTATTTATATTTCTAGATGGCAACCCTAAAAATTAAGCTAAAGCCATTTGCAGTTCAATACAAACCAATGCAATTTTCACAATCAGATGGTTCTCATACTTTGTCTCAAGCCGATAATTTTCTATTTAAATATCGATGTTACCATGTACCACGTCGTCCATTCCCGTTTTGGTAAGCGGTAAAGAGAAAACAAAATTTACTACCATAGATTAAAAATAGATTCAGTCTATGGTTTTCTATGTCTATAGATTTGACAGGATTTAAATCATGCTAGGTTTATTCAACATCACAAAAAAGTTCACCAAAAACCTTTACCGCGAGATATAGTTCTAAACTACAGTTAACTTTAAACTATTTACATTTCTAAAACAGATTAATGGCAATTTGAGTTAAATACTACGGACAGTTCTATTTAACCATAACTAGGTTTTAGTAGAAAAAAATGTTTTTACTTATTCACACTAGTTAGTAATAAAAAATCTAGCAAATTAAAAAAATATATAAATATAATGTACCTTTGTCATTGAGCCACCGGGCAATCCTCGCGTACGCCTCCTCTTCGACGGCTATAATAATAGCCAAAGCAGCTCGTGGTATCCAATTGAAGTAGCCTATTGTATTTTCCCACCAATCCTAGAGTTCATAATCAATACAAATCTCTTTCAGTAAATGATATAATTTAGATATATACAACTGGACATATGATAATTTCGATCTATAATATATGTATGATAATAATACAGTTCGGTACGATAGCTACAGTCTGGCTACAGTTTGTTAAACTTCTCCGGACATACTAAGAACAAAATTCCCCTTTTCCACGTTAAGGGTCTTTTTAAAAGAGTACCGAGAATTTTATGCCGGTTTTTTCTCTCAGCATACACCCTCTGTCCTCTTTGCCGATGAGTAGGGATGCCTACAGGTTCAAATTTTATCACGTGCATAACTCATACCTGTCTATCTAATGTTCCATAATAAACGTATTTTATTTTATTAAGAATACTTTTAGGAACTTAAAATTGAATAGTTATAATGTGTTCGTAAGTAATTCCTATCTACGATTGTCTGTCATCTCAAAATATAATTTTCAAATCCTAAGGGTTTAAATGTTTTCACGTCCTATCATAAATAGCCAGCCCCGGGGCTTGAAATTCAAGCCGACTCACTAAGTAATGACATTAGTTAACTAAGTTTGGCGTTAGTGGGGGACGTCTGTCGAAAAGTGACCATGTGTCTATCACAGGTTTTTAGTTTTAAAAACATTTATCTCAATAGAAAATAGGCACTTACATAAGATTTATATGCTAAAGAAATTACGTCGTGGGTCATTGAAGAGCTTCAATGATGAATTAGCGAAGAACTTAGGTGGACTTTCATTTCCGTAGATAACTGGGATTACTCAATACATCGATGGTCTTTTAATCTTAATTTAAATATTGCACTTTTTTATATTTTACCGCATTTTCTATTATACCGCAGCACTCCGTAACGCGAGATGTTTTTTTGCCGTAATTGGTTCTATACTTAGGTAGAATTAAATTATGAGGGCGTCGTGAACTGCGCTTCTGAATATCATTTATTTAAGTGAAAGTAATGTTAGTATGTCATTAATTTAAAATTTTGTATATTTATAAGCTGGTATTGTATTGAAATAATTGTTTTATATTCATGAGTTTTGTTTTTCTGTAGATTTTTTTGTGTATGGATGATGGAAAAGCAATTTTCAATTATTTCGCGAAAACATCTGAGGTCACTAAGTGTGTCACTCTTACTGTAAACAAAGAACATACTGGAGAAATTTTTGCCCCATTCTGGACTGAAAAAAAGTTATACCTGAGCTAATAACAACGCGAAAGTAGCGACTCCAGCAACACCTAGACACAACAGCATGACGGGGAAGGAGACGCAGTGACGCCAAACGCGACGACGCCATGCCGCGTACTGCGGCTCGGGGCGACCCGTTACCGGGCTTATACTCATCTCTCCCTAGAAAACGAACAAATAACCAACGAATTTATTTTGAGATCATATATCTACTACATAATAAGATTAAATATTTAGTAGCTATTTTCTTATTTCTATGTGATGGTAGTTTTCGAAGGTTGACATAAATGTTGGGGCATCTCTAGTAGTTAGATCTTTAATAAGCGAGTTTACTCGTTAAAATAAGTATTTACTTTTTCCATTAAATTATGGATTTTGAGTTAAATCATTACTACTAGAAGATGTCTGAAGAGTTTCTTCTCAGTTTTGCCTTTTAGGTAGTTTCTGAGAATCAGATTTTTTAAAATAATAATTCTCAGGATGTCTAACACTGACCAAGGAAAATACAATATTAAATTAATAAAAGTATTGTATTATGAAGGTTACCTGAAACAAAGGTCTTGGTTCCAGGAGCAAGTCATCTCTCTGATCCAATGTGCCCCATTTATACGCTAACACGTTGGAATACCTAAAATGCCACAATTGTTATTTTATAGCACTGTCGTTGGTTGCGTATACGCTTATAATTGTCTATTTAGCAAGAATAAACTAATACATTAATGCTATTGAGAGATATATTTACATAGCCTCAAATAAAAATAAAACGTAACCTTAAATTTGTTTGGTAAATGCAAACGATTCAAGTCAACCATATAATAAAAAAAGAGTGTGTGTACTTATGTACACGCGTTAGAAGTTATAGGTACCTACTTCTTTGGCGTATGAAAAAAAAAATTACTAAAATGCAGTAGTGATTAACGATAAATATTAAAATTAATCCAAAAATATTGTATTTATATAATAAGAATATAAAAATAATTTATTAGTAAATACTATCACCGTCGTATATGAAATTGATTTATAAAAATACCAAAATAATATTAAATTATACACACGGTTTTATTGTACTGTTACGAAATACGTGTTCTAAATATAAAAATACTAGAATATACAAATTTAACATAGTTATCGATTTTCATGCCACCTAGAACTAACTGAACGATGTAGAAGTCAGGTGTCGGTGTGCGCGCGCATCGTAAAAATTCACTCTCATAATATAGCGTCATAAACATAAAAAAATACCTTTTCCACGTTTCCAAATAAACACACGCCCATAATACGTTAAACAAGGAAAACAAAACGTGGGCTATATCTTTCCAATTTTCACTCGCTGTACCCAGCCAAACCTAGAAATAAAAGCTACAGTAAAAAAATATATAATTAAGCAAAGTCTTACCTATAAGTTGGTAACCATGATATGTTACCGCATTTATCGTATCTCTAAACAAATATATCTTGTAACACACTTAAAACCCTTACTATACGCAGAAGTTAACTAGGCACTTTGCTCGCTCCTCAATAAATGGTTTTTGAATTTGAATTTGGTTAATAAAACAAATATAATTTATGTTTCTAATAAAATGAAAACATAGTACATTTCTATAAATAAAAATGGTATCTTAGTCTGGTATAAAGGAATCTTACCCAAAACACGAAGCCGACGACGGCGGGTACAGTGAGCGAGCGTGTATAATGCCCCAGCCAAGCGAAGTACATAGCTATCTTTACGCCGAAGTATTCGCTTATCTCATCTAAAAACATCACATATAAGATCAATTAATTTTATTCAAATTAAAACACATGGTCTATTATGTCTTAATTTTTAGGTGATCAAACATTTCCATAATATGATATAAAGTAATAGATGTATATTTGGATTGGACATAAAACTATAAAACGAAATGGCCTGAATGTAAAATCTAATGTTATTTTTAAAGAATAAAATAAATCAATGACGCTATCTTTTTTAGGTCTGTGGCCCAGATTAATGTATCTGTTTCATGATAATTTGTCAATTTTATAGGTTAATTACTTGCAACGCAAGTAGGTGATAAGCCTTCTGCGGCTGACATACGCCGTCGACATTTTGAGTCTAATGCAAGCCGGTTTCCTCGCGATGTTTTCCTTCACCGTTCGTACGAATGTTAAATACGCATATAGAAAGAAAGTGCATTGGTACACAGCCGGGGATCGAACCTACGACCTTAAGAATAAGAGTAGTAAGCTATTAGGCCAACACTGCACAGCTTATTTAAACAATAGTTAAATCTAATTGGTTGTTATATGGAAGAGTATAACGTAAGCAGTGTTGGCCTAGTGGCCTAGTCATACCTACGGTATGAGAGTCGCACGCTGGAGCCACACGCTCATACCGAGGTCGTAGGTTCGATCCCCGGCTGTGCACCAATGGACTTTCTTTCTATATGTGCATTAAACATTTGCTCGAACGGTGAAGGAAAACATCGTGAGGAAACCAACATGTCTTAGACTCAAAAAGTCGACGACGTGTATCAGGCACTGAAGGCTGATCACCTACTTGCCTATAAGATTTAAAGATTGATCATGGAACAGATTCAAAAATCTGAGGCCAAGACCTAAAGAGGCTGTAGTGCCACAGAATTTTTATATTTTTATAACGTTAATTATTTACGTAAATAGTGACTGTTTTATTTTATTTTTAGTTAAAGTAAAAATGCGAGTTTCATAAATATACATAATTACCTAAAGGTTGTGGCGAGAAGAAAGTCTTGACCCATTTCTTCCTTAAACTCTCCAATTCATTTCGCTCGTGAAGCGGAAACATACTCCCAATGACACCACGACTTACGCATGCCGGAACTAAAATTAAATATTTACGTGTTTTCTATATTCAAAATGTCTATAAAATTTAAAATCATTTTCTAAGATATTACATATTTATATTTTCTAGTACTTTAAAAACAATTATTGACTCAAAGCAATGTCAGAAGTTATATTGGATATAGAAGTTAATAAAATTAATGTTAACCATGCCTTTTATACGGCGAACGAAAAAATTTTATTCGGGAACATTCTTATTCAAATTTTTAAATATGCATTAATCATTACGGAATATTACAAAGCAAAGCAAAACTAATATATCCTTGAGTTTCTGTTATAAACATAAAACCCTATTCTGTCCTATGTGCAGTACATCAGTACAATAATTGTGTATGTAATTCTCATTTTTAGGGCAACTAGATGATACTTAGTGTATTTATCAACACAAAGCAGAAATTGTTCGCCGTGTTTCTCAACCCAAACTTTATTCATATAAAGTGTAACAATACATGTGTAAACAGGTTCACTTCTGAACGTCAACAGAAAATATGTAAAATGTATTCTAAATTTACATTAACTACCAGTTCGCAAGTCAAGGGCGTCTCTCCGCCACTCTTTTAAAAAGCCAAGTTTTTAGTCACACAAAATAAATATAATAAACACACATATTTAAAGCGAATTTATTTTATTTTGCTTATTTAAACGATATATTTTGTAAAAAATCTAGTCCACCTACCAATACTTTGCCCTGGTCGTAATGTTAACGCTGGTTCTAAAGCGTGTTCATCTCCCGGTTCTGCTCTAGCTGCTTCTAGCACGTGTTTTACAAGCTCGCCTCTCTCTTGGGAACTAAGAAATTCTGATGCTGAAGATCCCTATGTATATCATCAATTGCTATATTTACGTGCGTAATACAGGCATCTTATCTAGTTTAAACAATATGTACCCAAAACTTACAAGTAACTCTCCTTGTAACGCCTTTGACAAATTGTCTTGGATGTTAAGTTTTTATGAGTAGCTAATATTATAAAAATATAGATACACAATTTACCACGCCAATAGAAGTACCATTATAAGAATCCTCAAACTTGATACAGTTCCGTGCCTTGTATAAATAATTCAACGATTCCGTTGTTACCAATATCCCTGATAGTGGCATTTGAATAATGCCAATTATATATTGGAATATGTTGCATGAATTGGAACAAGTGTTTCGTGTTCGTATCGATTTATATTTAGGTATAGGATAGCCTTTATTATTTACTTGTACATAAGAATATTATATTTATTTATATATTATATAGCTATTTTTTATAGAGACACCGATCGGATTTTTAGCGTAAAATTAAAGAAAATAATAATTTTTAGTTAAAGTAAAATTGACAAACTAATAACTAAGTTTCTAACAATAAAAATAATACAATTTACTATAAAATCCACATGTAAAAATAAACATATTAAGGCGGTCTGCAGTTTATATGAATTATGGTAATGTAAAAAGAAATAACCATAGTTGCTTCCCTAACTTCCCTAACTAGAAATCACATTTTATAATCTATGAATAGATTTATTTTTTTATCATCTTTTTTGTTATGTTTGCCTAAGTTACACATTATACATTATTGTTCTTTATATACCAATGTTTTTAATGAAAAGTGTATATGTAAAATATAAGAGAAAGATACATGATATACAAATATCATGTCTGTCAAAAAATCTACCTTTTGAAAACAATGCATATCTCGAACAGTGAACTCCTTATACCCTCCTCCAAACTCTGGTTTAAGTGGTTTTGGCAAGTGGATCTCTTCAGCTGTTTGCAGAAGTCTACAACATTACATATTATTTGGCAAACTGACAAGATTTCATTTTTTTTATAGAACAGGAGGTAAACGGGCAAGGCTTATCTGGCGTTAAGATACACCGCCGAACATGGACACTCTCAATGCCAGAGGGATCGCGGGTGAGTTGCCGGCTTGTTATGAATCGATACGATACGATTTTTTTTTTATTATACATTAACTTTAGTGCTAAGTACTGTAATGCTATACAGTCACGCAATTGCGTATAATGAAGTAAGTAAAGTAACTTTATAACCTGAAATCCCGGGTTCGATCCATAGAGACCCACAAAATGTCTGTCGCAAGGATATTGGATAGGAAACTTTAAAATATTGTGGTCAGCGCAATATATTTCTATCAACCTAACATTAAATTCACTGTAACACACATTTTCTCGATACTCACACATCGTCGTCAGCTGTTATATAAAAGGCAGAGCATTGTGAGGAGGCGTGTTGTCGCACGCACACTCGGAGCCTTGGACGACTACCCCGTAATTTTTGTAATAGCCATAGAAGCATGCTGTCTGGGATACCTGCGCAATAAAGTACGCTATAGATTGTACCTCCATCCGAGGCTTAAAATATATTTTATTTATTAACACTTCGTTGCATTACATAAAAGGAAAATATTAAACATAATTTAATGAAAGTAACTGGCGGCCTTATCGCTTTAGAGCGATTTCTTCCAGACATATTTTAATATGTCTGGAAGAATCGCTCTCTGTATTTTAATTGATCCAAATAGTATAGTGTAAACAGGCCATTTAATAATATCAAAAAAGATTGTTTATTCAGACTAATTTCTGAGTAAAAATTTTGATATTCGTACGAACGTACTCTTTTGTTGTGGCCTACTTAAAATCACAAACCATTATTCTTTTATGAAATAAATTGAGGCAAAAAGTGACAGAATTCTGGATGTGCGCCAATTTAACTTTCTTAGTCCTCTGTATATGATATTCTATATCTAAGGTACATTTCAACCATTTAGATCATACTTTATATAGTATTTAACAAAAGTGCCATGATGTTTCAAATGTGTATTTAATCTATGTTTTTATATCAGTGTACTATTGTAAAATGGATATGTTGTAAATTTGTGCATGGTAATATAATAATAATTTTACTATAATTTTGCCATATTTATTGACATAAAATTAATATCATCTTTACCAAATAATCTTTGTAAGTAGTAAACAAATATTCCTGGGTCAACCTCAAACAACAGACATGCTGTCAGAGACCTTATGAAGCAATATTGCTACTCTATCCATTAGCTATAAATACTATGCAAATAAAATCATTTTCAACCAAATGTTTCGGATTTGGGCATCATCAATCTCTTGAGCTTTACAAATTATATATTTTTTGTACTGATTTTTTATAGTATGTGTATTATATTAATAAGTGAAATTATAATAAACATATACTATTGTAGAAAATTGAATTGCTTTAAAGCAATCATGGTCAGCGAGGGAATGCCACATCAAGTTCAGAAAACTATTAAATACTAAGATGCCATTTTGCTTATTTTGTTTATTTATTTATTTTGTACTCCTACAGCTAACACAAAATACATATAATAGCAAACAAATACACCGAGAACATAGCCACAGATGGAATACATGATACATTATATAACAAAAAGATTTACAAAAGGGAACAAACAAACAAAGTATTTAATACAATTAACTAACTGATTAAATTTAATTAATTAAGCCTAAATTGGTAGTGTTGTGTAATGGTGTAACATGTGGGTGTGTACGTGATGGTGTGTATGTGGGTCGTGCTTATGATGTAGATGATTTTGCGCTTTGTATATTCTTAATACATGTTTTAACCACATTAATAAACTTATAAATTACAGGTTCTAACATCAAAGTTAGTATTTACTATTTTCACAGAATCTTTATCTGGCATAAGTTATCTTATAAGTAAGTTGACAGGAAATATTGTTACTACAATTAATATTATTAACAAATCCAATAATAAATGTACCTTTAGGGAAGATAAGAACCACATCAGTTTGTTGTGTAGGAGTAGAATGTAGTAACAGTCTCCGAGGATGCATTAGGTGTGCCCCTATTTGACCAGCTATGGGTAGTCGTCTCCGCAGTTCTCTGCCAGCTGATTAAAATGGTCTTTCAAATTGGTCAGTGCTCTTACATATGGAAAAAATATTTTTCACGAAGGAATTAAAATACTTAAGTTAAATTTCTTTTATAAAATATCCTAACTTGTTTAAAACCAATCGCATCTCGAAAAATGCGACACAGTTACAAAGGGGTACTTATCATTGTGTAGAATTCATGAATTAAAAAGACCTTAATATTAAATTAAGAGAGTTAAAAAATAAATCGTGAAATTACCACTATCCAGCTTGTCTTTTGCAAATTCAGCGAAAGACTTGTGTTCCCCTGGTGTCGAATGAGAACTGTTTTCGTTTTCATATTTATCGCAATTTCCGGAAGCCTTATTGTCACTTTCCATTATTTAATCTCGAAAACAATGATTAACTATGATCGCTCAGTAGACCTTCAATGATCTTACATCATCGATTATAATAGTTAATAAAAAGAAAATTATGCCTGACAGGACACACAACTAAAAATAATGCTTTAAAACTAACAAAACAAATGACTACAAGTTTTTCTTAATTCTGCAATTTTACTAGTTACATATTTTTCTACTTATAACATTTAAAATAAGCTTTTATTTTTTAAAATGTAACTAAGAACTGTGAAGCAAACTGTCAAAATTGATTTTTAGGCCGTAGAATTTTTGCCGCTACTAAGTTGCCATTGATAAAATTATAGATTATAGGTATAGTTCCAACGAAATCTGACGGCAAATAGATAAGGAAATTTGTTGTGGGCAATACTGGGGAAATTGGATAAAATGATCTTGATACTATTTAATTTTTTTTGTCTTTATTATTCATATATGTACTTGTATGAATCATCGGTTTCTTAAGATAGGGATTTCTTTTTCGTGAAAAATATTTCACGAAAAAGAGATCAATCGTAAATCACTTTAAGTACTAATTTATTATATATAATTTCTATATAAATAACTTAAAACCTCATCCAGAACTAGAAACGACGACTTTATTCTCTCTCTCAACTCAACTTGCATTTCCTGTTCTTCATCGTATAAATAAAATAAAGAGGTATTTATTGTAGATCGCTCTTCCAGCATTTCAATTATTATATATTTCTGATGAATTCATTTTCAATTTTCTTTAAGGTTAACAACATTTTCGCCAATCCTCTGCACTAATTTGTGAGAAAGCCTCTTCTGTTAATAATTTTGTCACGTGCAGGTATATTTAAATTTGTATTCAGAAATTATTTGTTCCAGTATACCCTTTATTACGTAGGTATATGAGATTCAATGTGCAATGTAAAATGAAGTCTTAAAACTTTATGACCGTACGATTTTTATACTTCATTTATCTCACATAATGGCGAAGGAATGATTTGTTTAATTTTTCAAAAGTTGACATTTTTGCCAAACGACGATACGATTGGCTTGTTTGGGGATTATGTTCATAAGTATCACAGTATCATATCACCCATTTTGTAAAATTATCTTTATTCATATCATGGTGGTAGCCAGCAGATACACTTGTTGCCTTGTACACCAGACAGGATTTTGGTATATAGCCACATATTTACTCCACAAGCGTTTTCAATGATCCACCTCGCTCCAAGTAATACTTTTAGATGGACCTGCAATATTTTTGCTTTGCCAGCACTTATTTACAGAACATGAACTGTGAATGTCTCGTCTAATTTATCATTGAAATTGATTTCCTTCCAAAGAATTTGTACTAATTTCATGACATCAGTTATTTCGTTTCGTACAGTGTAAAACTCATTTGTTCCTGTACTAAACATTCCTCTTTTTGCCGGTCGAATAAAATACGCCTCTGTTAGATCTGCCTTCAAAATCAATTCGTCTTATGGTAGTTTTAGAAACCCTTGAAATAGACCAAAGTTAGGTATACATAATATAATACACACGAAAAATGCAATAAACGAAAATGTCAAAACGTGTTATTCCTACAAATCAGTCGACGTTTGCACATGGCTCAATATCGATGATTGTGTTTATTCTGCACTTTGTTTAGCAAGTATATTTTTTGATAAATACTAAAAAAATATTTCGTGCTTGCGATCGAAGAGGTTTCTTCGATATTTTCACCACGTTTTAAAGGAAATTTGAAGCTAAACCAAAAACAAATCCTCGAAATGTCAGTTTTTATTATTTTATTTATTATTTATTTATTGTATACATAATCTTAAATAGAAGAAGTTGGTGTGGTGGAAACTCAAACTGGACACAGTTTTTCTGTCCACCAGGACGTCAAAAATATTTAGATAATTAACTTATACATATACATACTAAGGCCAGTGACATTATATACAATAAAACATTTTTACCATCAAACCATCAAAAATTGCACAAACAACGTAATAAACCAATTGAAACATTGCCGCTTCATAGATAGCCGGTGCAAGAAACCTGTTCTTGACGAGAATTCTCAATCGGATGTGTTCTAATATTCAAATATGAATTAAATGACGATGTCTGATTTTTGTTATGCGTAATTTATAATTGTTTGCTTTATGTAATAATTTTTTAATTTAAATTTAATATTGTTTCTAGTTATATTAGTAAATAGTGTAGCTGGTAGCGAGTTTATTAAATTTGGAATAATATAGTCTAATGTTTTTTCCCCATATAAATTATTGTATTTGGGTAATAGAAATGCATTTTTTAATTTTCTACGTGTTTAATAGTGATAGTGAGTTTTAATTGTTTTAAGATAATTTTCTGTAAAGTAGTTTTCGTTTAATAATACTAGCTACACTTTCTCTAGTATAGGTAAAATTTTGAAAAATGCAAATAGCTTTCTGTAGTCCTCTTTGATGTGAATCAGACTGTAAAAGCTGCAATGGGCAAAAGATAACTAATATTATATGTCTGTTGTGATGAAATCCATAAATGTCCTCAATATATAACATGATCAGATGAATTTGTTAAACTGAACGCATCCACTTAATATTATGTAGTCTGTATCTGTCAATGTAGTCTATTATAATAAATATATCGCCCCTGTCTGTTCCAAGATATTGAGCGGTTCGCACCATTGTCTAACTCAGCTGTTTTATTTATTTCTCTTTACTAAATTCCTACTCTAAAATAGTTTGTAACAGGTTATGGGCCCAGACGCCCGGATAGAAATAGGGAAGTAGGATTTATAAAGTGATAGGCATCACGTTGATGCAAATTGATTTCGTGATACGTCGCGACGTCATTAACTTTTCAGCTTACAATGGCGGACCCCCGTTTTGCTCAAATTGATCGTTTGGCGGGCCGTGATAATTATCCTACATGGAGTTTCGCGGTGAAAACCTTTTTAGAGCATGAAGATTTGTGGAAATGTGTCGAGACATCGGGCATGGCTTTTACGAAGACCGAAGATACGAAGGCAAGGTCAAAAATAGTCCTTCTAGTTGACCCTATGAACTATGTTCATATCCAGGATGCCACCACGGCTAAGGAGGTATGGGATAACCTGAGAAAGGCTTTTGATGACTCCGGCTTGTTGAGGAAGGTAGGTCTTCTGCGAGAACTAATTACAACAGATCTGGAAAGTTGTGGTAGTGTTGAGAACTATGTCAACAAAATCATCACATGTGCACACAAGCTTCGTAATATAAAATTCATTGTAGATGATGAGTGGCTCGGCACATTATTATTAGCCGGGTTACCAGAGTCATATAGTCCTATGATTATGGCTATGGAAAGCTCAGGTGTGTCCATCACTGCTGATTTAGTTAAAACAAAGATTTTACAGGATGTAAAGTCTCCGGACAACTCATCTGTTTTTTTTTCTAATTTCTACAAAGGCAAGGCAAAGAATAGTAAATGTTCAGGTTCTAAAGCAAATAGTAAAGGTCCCAGGTGTTTTAGGTGCAATAGGCATGGTCATTTAGCCAAATTTTGTGCCTCAAACAGCTCAAATCAAAAGAATAAGTCTGAAACTATTAATACTTCTTCTAGCTATGTTGCAGCGTTTCCAGCCTCACCAGGCCTAGAGAGTGGATGCTGGTACATTGATTCAGGAGCTGCAATGCACATGACAAACAAGAGAGATTGGCTTTATGACTACGGACCTGCTTTAGTAACAAACATTAAAGTTGCAGACAACAAAATATTAACAGTAAAAGGCTGTGGTAAAGTAAATATAGAAACATATGATGGTGAAAGTGAATTAAAAATTGGTACAATACAAGTAAAAAAAGTTTTATATGTGCCAGATTTGGCTGTTAATCTTCTGTCAGTCCGCCAAATGACACAGAATAACTGTCAAGTAAAATTTAGTAAGAATACATGTAATGTTTATAAAGAGTCTAAATTAATTCTCACTGGATATATAAAGAACAATTTATATGTGGTTCATAATGAAACTTATGCTTTGATGTCATCTGTACATCTATGGCATCAAAGGATGGGTCATCTAAATTATAATGATCTTCAGAAACTTAATGAGTCTACAGATGGAGCAGATATAGAATCAAGTAGAGAGGAGCATGTGGTATGTAATACTTGCTTAAAAGGTAAGCAAACAAGGCAACCATTCAAACATGCTGGCACAAGGGCTTCCGCCCTCCTGGAGTTGGTGCATTCAGATGTATGTGGGCCAATGGAGGAAAAGTCTCTCGGTGGTGCCAGATATTATGTCACTTTTGTCGACGATTGGTCTAGAAAGGTATTTGTTTACTTTATCAGCTCTAAATCACAAGTACTCGAAAAGTTTAAAGATTTTAAGCTACTAGTAGAGAATCAATTAAATGCTAAAATTAAAACACTAAGATCTGACAATGGAAAGGAGTATGTCAATGAAGCATTTGATAAGGTTTGTAGGGATTCTGGTATCAAACGTCAACTCACTATACCCTATACCCCCGAACAGAACGGCATGAGTGAGAGGATGAACCGAACTTTAACAGAACGTGCTAAATGTATGCTTATTAATTCTGGCCTACCTAAGAAGTTTTGGGCTGAGGCAGTAGCCACCGCTGCATATGTTATCAATCGCTCACCAACAAAGTCTTTACAATATAAAACTCCTGAGGAATTATGGTCCGGCATTAAACCTGATATCAGTAACATTAAAGTGTTTGGTTGCAGAGCTATGATGCATGTGCCAAAGGAGAAGAGGTTAAAATGGGACTGTAAGTCAAAAGAGCTTATATTTGTAGGTTATTGTTTAGAGTCCAAGGGTTATAGATTGTTTGACAAAACTGAAGGAAAAGTAATGAGAAGCAGAGATGTAATCTTCCTAGAAGAAAGTGTAAATAAAGATTTTGCTTTTCTACCACTTACTGAATCGCAAGTAGTTATAAATGAAGATAATTTAGATGATACTACTGACATGACTTTAAAGGAAATTGATAGTGCAGTCTGTGCAAGTGATGATGATTATGTCCCGGAGCATTCTATATCCAGGAGTGAATCACCTATAAACAGAATTAATTTAAGGCCTAGAAAACACAGAGCTATGCCTACCTTCCTCTGTCAGAATGAAATTGAGAAATCTATTGAGCCAGATCCTGAAACATTGGAGCAAGCCTTGCAATGTGAAAACTCACAAAAATGGATAAGTGCCATGGATGATGAATACAATTCATTATTGGAAAATAATACATGGACTTTGTCAAAACTCCCTTATGGAAGGGTTGCTATTCCCTGCAGATGGGTATTTAAAACTAAAATAGATGGCGATGGAAACGTCACAAGATATAAGGCGAGGTTGGTTATAAAAGGTTATCAGCAGAAACAATATATAGATTACAATGAAGTCTACGCACCTGTTGTGAGATTAAGTTCCATTAGATACCTGCTTGCAATAGCAGCTAAATATCAGCTCAAGATAGAACAGCTGGATGCTGTCACAGCATTTTTACAGGGTGACATAGATGTGGAGCTATACATGTCACAACCATCCAGATATGATAATGGGACAAAAGAAGTTTGCAAATTGAATAAATCAATATATGGTTTGAAGCAAGCCAGTAGAACTTGGAACAAAAAGCTTGATAATTTTTTGAGTAGTATTGGATTTTCAAAATCGAATGTAGATCCTTGTGTCTACTATAAATATGAAAATGAACATGTTATGTTTATAACTATATATGTTGATGACATTTTGTTGTTTCACAACTGTCAGGAGTCAGCAAACAATATAAAAGTAAAAATGAAGAATAATTTCAAAATGAATGAGCTTGGAATTGCTTATTGTTATATTGGACTTTGTATTTCATACAGTTCAGAAGGAATAGCCATTGATCAAACTAGGTACATAGAAAATACATTAAGACGTTTTGGTATGGAACAATGTAACTCAGTAGGAACTCCAATGGAACCGAATATAAAGTTTTCAAGTTCTGAAAAATTTGAAAGTATACCTTACCAGGAAGCCACTGGCTGCTTATTATACATCTCACAAGGAACAAGGCCAGATATATGCTATGCAGTGCATACATTATGTCGATATAATAGTTCTCATACAGAAGAGCATTGGAATGCTGTTAAGAGGTTATTTCGATACTTACAAGGTACAAAGTATCTACAGCTTGTATACAAAAGTAATGTTGATGAAGAAATCACTGGATACTCAGACTCTGATTGGGCTTCCTGTACTGAAGACAGAAAATCATGTACTGGATACATTTTTAATTTCCAGGGTGCAGCGATATCTTGGAATTCAAAAAGGCAGCAAACCGTTGCCTTGTCTACTACTGAGGCAGAGTATATGGCGCTCTCAGCTGCTACTCAAGAAGCTATGTGGCTGAGACAGTTGCACTGTGAACTGTGGCCTTCTTTAAAGGTTACACCTATTACTTTGTACTGTGATAATCAAAGTGCTATTAAACTTACAGGTACTTACAGTTATCATGCTAGGAGTAAACACATTGATGTTCGTCACCACTATCTGAGGAACAAAGTTGAATGTGGTGATGTCAAGATTGAATATGTGGGCACTGATTCGATGGTTGCTGACTGCCTCACCAAAGCCCTACCGAAGCCCAAACACCAGCACTTCCTCATCGCTATGGGTTTGCGTTCAAGGGAGGATGTTAAACTGAACGCATCCACTTAATATTATGTAGTCTGTATCTGTCAATGTAGTCTATTATAATAAATATATCGCCCCTGTCTGTTCCAAGATATTGAGCGGTTCGCACCATTGTCTAACTCAGCTGTTTTATTTATTTCTCTTTACTAAATTCCTACTCTAAAATAGTTTGTAACAGAATTAGGTATTAAGTTTTTAAGCATCACTGAAATAAAGTTGGTTTCGTTGGTTTCAGTAATGAGTATATATTATAAACATACGTTAAACTACAGTCTTTAAATCAATATTAAGGAAAACAGTACATACACTAAATGTAAACATTTTTCCATAAACACCACTGCCACTACGCCATAATCTCATCTATTAGTTATAAGTTTAACTTTGATATTTTCTTTACATACCAATTCATAGACAATTTTTGATATCTGTCAGTTATCACCAATTGTATACGATCACTGTCAAGCGTTTTTATATCCCTGTCACACTCAATAGTCAACGACCAACAAATGAAAATTGAAAATATAGTTCATGTCAAAGGCTTATGTGGTAATGATGTGATTTATTTCATCCTTTCGTTATTTTACACGATAATAAAAGAGATAATGGACGTGTAATAATTTTATTACTAAAGTTGTTTAAGTGTTACTCAAAATAGCCGAATAATAGCAAAGGAATAAAAAATAATTACCTTATAAGAAAAATATTTAGAAGAAACGGTGAGTTATTTTTTTTATTTTTAATAGTTATAAATTTTATGTTTTGTAAAATTTTAATGTATTTTTTTTAAAGTATTCCCTAGAAAGATTGCAATACAACATATAGGAAGAACTTTCATAGAAAATATAGGCGTTTAGGGAATATGCGCAGTTTCTTGTATCGATAGTTAGCCTACTTTCTCGTAAACAGCTGTTATACCGTCACACCTTTTGCCCGCAAACCAGCTGTGTCGTCACTTGTTATTATTTGCTTATATGCGTACGTATACTGACGCTTTATGTAAATGTGGAATAATAATGAAGGTCATGGACTGTTAAACGGTAGATCGATTTATGATGGTCTGAAAATATTTCATTTCAATATAGCCCTTATTTCCACCTCTAGGGAAAATATTCTAATGTTAGCAATACATATTATTTACACCAATTGATACTTAAAATTATGAATACCAGAATTAACACAAAATGCTGTTAATATTAAATATAATCTCTAAATTCTATGAACAAAACTAAAGAATTCCATAAAAATTTAGTATAATATAAGAAATATGAAATACAAACAAATTTATATTCAACTTTTTATGTGTTAATAAATTTTATAATATTTATTGGTATTTTTTAGATGTCTGTAGGTTGGGCTAACCTACCCATCCTTCCACTTAGGTGTATACTTGAACACCTGAGTGTAAATGATGCACTTGCAGCTACATCAACTTGCCAACACTGGCGCAGTGCCATACTATTATATGAAGGACACAAGTAAGACGTCTTACATATTCAGCCTTAATTAGCTGTTACCTGTATGATTAAAAAAACTGACATGATTAAATTAATAAATTAATTAATAAAATTAAAAGTCACAAAACTTATAAGCGACTTACTCATAATTATTTTTGTTTTTAAAAATCTTCTGATATCTGTGTGTTTTATGCCACTCTTTTCTTTGCAGAGATGTTATTAAATTAAGTGTAAAGAACATAGAGAAGAGCATGTTCCTGACTCGTATATTTAAAAAGTACACAAAACACTTGCACATTTACATAGACACAACAGTTGTAGAAGAATTGGTGTCCTTTATGAACTATATTTTGCCATTGTAAGTATTTATATTATCTTAATTTGTGACTCATTACTAGAAAATTTTATAGTAGGCAGCAAAGGATAATAAGCAAAGCTCATTTCCCACAAACCTAAAGCATTAGAATGTTACATTTTCTTACTATTACATCAATCAATCAATTGCTTCTTCTCTTAGAAGTTAGTAATTGTAATATTACTTAGAAGTTGGTAAAGGTTCTGTATGTGTCCACACATTTATCTTAAATATGAATATAGAATGATACCCCTACACCACACCAATCAATAAACAGTTTTATCTCTTATATGTTTTTGTAACAAAAAAATAAAGATGTGGAAAGATAAATTCTTATATGTTTTAAAAAGTTAAAACCACAAGTATTTGAGTTGCCGAATATGTTGTGTGTCAAGAAATATGTGTTTTTCGATGCTTTCAAGCTAGGTAAGCTATTACGGTAGACAGATTTTTACATAAGCATTTTATAGTACTGCAGATTATATATCTGCAAAACGGTATGACGGGCAGATGACCTTGAACTTTCCCAGGCTTGTAGCTTTATTTAGGCCGAGCGCAATCGATCGAATTGTATCCCCGCACAGGATTCTCTTGTATTGATTAGATCTTAACGAGACCTAGATTGGTTCACGAAGTAAAATATAATATGTAAAATATTTCTGACTTTGTTGAGTTTTACAAATAAGGATTCGTGTTCCATAGGGGCATATAAAATGTATAAAAGGGTGCTTGTAAAGCAGTTATGAAATATTATTGTACAAAATTTCAATTACATGGAGTGTTCGAACAATCAAAAACACTAACAATGATGTAATAGTAATACAATAGACTCAGTGACGATAACGCGATTACTAAGATACGATTAAAAGCATCACTGTTGTAACTAATACAAAGACTTGCGATATGAGCATTTTTTCAAATATCTTGAAATTACATGTACAGCAGATTATCGTTATGTTAACTGCGTACGTGTCTCAATGATTAACGTAATATGATGCCCATCAAAACATTGTATTTGTGATCAATCTAATTTTGATATTAATGTTTATTATTGTAAGGAGTTGCAGAACTTCAAATATTCGTAAAGTTTTGTAAATCTTTTTGTGTCCTGTATTTTTCAAAATAAAACGTTTCTTTTTAAATGCAACAACTATGATAGATGAAAATTTAACATCGATAATTTTGGACCAAAAATGCATGACAAGTCTGTTTCTTTTAGAAGAGAAAGTTGAGTTAAGGTTCTTATTTGATGGGAATAATGTAAATTTCTATGTTATGTCGGATATGCTAATATTTATTTGGCAGTAAAGATTCATATTAGAGTGAACACAGTTGACTGAAATTGAGACGGCTAATGGCGACGAGTATCTCGCTCGTATATATACATGTTAATATTAAGTTTCTCATGTAAATAAAATATTTTTTTGTAATGAGAAATAAAGTTCCTTAAACATTATATATAGTTATCATATTCGGTAGTCTAACTAAAGTTAAAAGTTAATGAGAAAGCCAAATATCTGATGTGTTTTTGACGATAAACGTTACCTACATTCACCACATAGGTTTCCAGTTGTAAACAGTGATAGCATTTTTTATACCGGAAATACTTATCTTATGACCCGCTTTAAGTAGGAATTCTAACACCAATTTCCCAAGTATGTACATATATTTGAATAAATTCACTTTCGAGCACATAACCATATTATGTCGTAACGTTGTTACGGTTAATCATGCTTACGTCGTTTCATAATGTACTTTAAACGTGTCTAATAACATCTATATTGGCTTATCTACTTAATGTGTAAAGAAAGCATTTTGTGGCTATGAATATATATAATTTATATTCGTATATGTACGTAAAATCATACAACGCGATCCAAACTTATGAAACGATGCTAATTTATATAAAATTTCATTGGCTTAAATATTATATTATCTTACCATGATATATTCATATATGTGACCATAAGAACAAATTTAAATACTACTGGAAGGTTTTTAAATTATTATATAATAGGCATATTTCCTAATTAAATAAATGCAGAATTTTATATATTATATCTTTGACGGAATTTTTAAACATCCTCTATTTAATCGGAGACCACTCTAAACTTAATGTGCAGCCAAAACAGCCTTTAAATCACAATGAAAGCAATTCTTGCACGGAAGTACACGTCAAGATATATGATCTCGATGTAATAAACACGTAATATAATGTCGATACCCTTGGCGGCCCTTTCACCGGTAGCTAATCTAGAGTACAACTCAAAACTCAAACTTTTCTGATTTTATATTAAAGTTGATGTAAAATCTATTAAACGTTACGACAAAAACAATATAACATATTAATGAATTGCTTGAACTTCGACGACATCAACCAAATATGGTGATCACTTTCAATTTCTACGTTTGACAATAAAACACATGATAATGAAGTTATATGATGTCCATAGTGCAGTTACCGATATAAAAAAGCATACAAAAACCTTTAACTTTCGATTAATTATTTATATTACAACCAAAGACAAAGCAATAGAACGGCAATGTCTATATAAAAGTAAATGTAGCCAAAATACTTACTACAGTGTGATAGCGTCATTGATGACTTTAAATCGATGATATCATTTCAACTAAGGGAAAAATTTATGATTCTATCTTCCCAAAGTTTTGCTTTTTTTTATCTCACACCTCACACAATGCAATAATTTGAATATATCTTCTGCCCTTTTATACAGGACTATAACAACAATTCATAACCCGTGACTTACTGTTACTTGTAAAATATTGAACATGCAAAATTGATGTATATAATATATATGTCACCGGAAAATAACAAGATCCGTAAGTTTATCAATTTACTAGGAAGTTTATAAACTTTCGTAAGATTCTAAACGGGAGATAAATTGTAATATTTTACGTCCACATTTTCGTAAATTGATAAACTTACTGAACTCACTCGTAAAATAATACGTAAGCAGTAACCAAACGCTACGCGCGATCTGATTGGTTGGCGGTCACGTGTCACTTCTCCTTCCTCGCGGCCGCCATTGCTGGCCACGGAACATAAACAAACCGGTTTGCTCGTGCGTTTTTATTAGTTTTGAATGTTGAACTGTGTTGCAACTGTGAAAAATAGCTTTATTTTGTTAAGATTATCTAGCAGTACCCATAATGAATGACTTACAAGCTGCGGACACCCAAAATGAAGGAGATAGTGTGGTAAATGCTAGAACATTTGTTGACGCAGTAAAATTTAACACAGAGCTAAGAAAGTTTTATAGTGGGCATAACCAAAATAGTAAGAAATCGGAATGGACAGACGAAAAAATTAAAAATGTTATTAAAATGATAGAAAATTATAAGAAAGCTAAAGTTTTGGGACGTCGGCCCACAGACAAAGAATACTATCACGCCAAAAAGTATGACGTAATGACTTTTAGTGACGAAAAAGTTTTGATATTAAAAAGGAAATCTCAGCAGGATCCAGTGATACAAGTAGTTCCAAGCAGTAAGTACTACCAAACAATCCTTGATGCGCATGTTGCTACAGGTCACGGAAGGCGTGACAAAATTATTTACGACTTGAAAGACAAGTACATGGTTCCAGTGTTTGCCATAAATATTTTTCTTCAATTGTGCAAAACTTGCCTTTCCAAGAAAAGTTTTCCTAAAACTGGGATAGTCGTGAAACCACTAATTACAGATGACTTTAATAGAAGAGGACAGGTAGATCTGGTGGATTTTCAATCATCTCCAGATGGAAAGTACAAATGGATGTTACAGTACCAAGATCATTTGACCAAATTTTGTTTTTTGCGGCCACTCAAAAGCAAAGAAGCGAAAGAAGTAGCAATTGAAATTTTAAAGATATTTTTAGAAGTTGGTTGTCCCAATATTCTCCAAAGCGACAATGGACGTGAGTTTACGGCATCAATATTGAAAGAAATTGTGAGCTTATGGCCAGCATGCAAAATTGTTAATGGAAGACCTAGATATCCCCAAAGCCAGGGAAGTGTAGAACGTTCAAACCAAGATGTGAAAAATATGATTCGTGCTTGGATGGTGGATAATAATTCCAATCAATGGTCGATAGGTTGTTACTTTGCTCAGTTCCAAAAAAATTCATCATACCAACAGAAAATAATGACGAAGGTTATGGTTCGCAGTTAATATGTAAATTGTGCACAAACGAAATAAACATTTTGAGGGAAAGGAAGGACTCGCACTTAAATTTAAAAAGAGCAGCAGAAAAAATGACAGCACATTCTTCTAAAAAGTTCAAAAATATTGATGTTGGTGCTACTGTATTAGTCGAAGTACCGAGAGTAGATAGGGGGCCTCTAGATAGCAAGAATGTAGTCGGCAAAGTAATAGAGAAAAAGAATGAACTTTACAAAGTTGGCACTTCGTTCGGCATCATTAATGACTGGTTGCCTCGAAACGCTGTCCTTTCAACCCCAGGAGAAATTTTGAATGAAACTCTTCCTGAGGTACAATTTGTACTATTATTCCTACTTATATAAACTTGACTTCCTATTTTTTATGTTCTTTAAGTATGTGTTTTTATTTACAGACTAAGTTACCATTAAGAAAAATATCTGCGATGTCTTCTACATTTGGCGGGCAAGGAATAAAGCAATGCAACTGCAAAAAATATTCTAAGGGACAGTGTTTATCAAATAAGTGCAATTGTAAAAAAGCTAATATATTGTGCAATTCAAGGTGCCATAAATCTTTGACTTGTGCCAATAAGTAGATAATTGGTAATAAGTACTTATATAATTTTTATTTATTTTTACTATATGTTTTTTAAGTCATGGTAAGACTGAATTGAATAATTACGAACGAGTTACTAATTATTGAATTATTTAACTACGACTGAGTAGGTGTGTATGACACGGACGAAAAAGCCATAATTCTTTTAGTTTTTTTTTTGCAAAAACTGGTATGTTTTATATTTTTTTGATAATAAATGCCTTTCGTATTACACAATTTCTGTCGTTTTATTTAAATAGAGCAAAGTAGTGTTCATTAGTGTGTTTTATAAGAGTATTCCTGTATTTTAGCAAGTAACTTATTTAACAGTTACTTGCTAAAATACAGGAATACTCTTATTGAAACTGATAATAGAAAACTCAACTCACTACATCCGTGCCAGAGAGGAACCAGGCATTGTTGCTTCCAATTTATAGTTTGTCAAGTCTGATTATTCCAAAGTCTATGGACACAAGCATTGCCACTATGAACATTGACCAATCAGAGAGCAGTGTGTTATTTTACGTATTTCAAAACTCGTATATTTAAAAGAGTTTCTGTGATTGGTCGAACCATATAAAATCTTACGAATAGATATTCGTAAGTTTATAAATTTACCGTATGACGTCGGAAATTGATAAATTTACGAAAATGTGGACGTAAAATATTACAATTTATCTCCCGTTTAGAATCTTACGAAAGTTTATAAACTTCCTAGTAAATTGATAAACTTACGGATCTTGTTATTTTCCGGTGACATATACATTGAACTACTATAATTTCTATTAACGTTGGTTGCGCTTATAGCAAAAGAACCCTATTGCATGTTAAAACATATAAAAGCCAATTTACCACGAAGATAATAAATAATAAAAATATTTACTATCTAATATTAATAATTATAAATTTTAGATTTGTATTTTATTATTTATTGAATAATTTAATTATTATGGTTTGGTGCAGCTTGTGTATCTCCGAAATGCAATAATTGTATCAATTTTGCTCACTAGCTTTTGTGTATTATATACAGAAGAATATTACGTATTTCCTATGTCAACCCAAAGTCTAAAAGTATAGAAATTATTAATTATATTAGTATTAATCGTATGAAAGTTGCTATAGACGAACGAACGAAATTACGTGGTTGTTTGGGTCTCTCGCTATTGAATAATTTTATAAATCTAAGGTGCCGTCTCATTTAATTGTCGCTATTTAAAGTGGCAACCTCGCTTAGGCGTAGAAATAATTTTAAAACAATATCACAATGGGAGTTTTTAAACATTTTGAACTATTCAGTGTAAATTCCTTATTTTCTTACAAGCTGGTGACATCCAACGTAAAAATTTGTAATTACTACGAGAGTTACAGCTTTTATATAGTAATAATTTATTTATGCACTTTAATTGTCTTTGTTACACAAGAAGTAATGCGGTTCCCGTCGGCCACCTGGCTTGGACTTGCCCTAATATCATAGGATATTTGAGCAGTAGTTTTCGCCCGACCCGACCAGATAAAGAGGTCCTACGTATTTAAAAAAAATTCTTAGATAACCGTTAATACTTAATGGACGATCTGAATATGGATGTTTATTTAAAGCCGAATTCAATGGAATGGTTGTGATAACAAACTTGTCACACAATTAAGTCTGTACCCAGAAGTGATACGCAGAATATCAAATCGCTACAACGACAGTTTAGATCGTATACACAAAAAGTTGCTTATGCGGAAGTTGAGCCATATAAACAATACTGATTATTACTTCCTTTTCAACACGTATTTTATTATTTTTTTATCTATTTATCGATGTCGGGGAAAGTCAGAAATACAGAAATATTTAGTAACAAATTTACACATTAACGAAGAAATATCAAACTCATATATACCAAAAAATATATAAAAGTAGTTCCTCGCCGTGGACACTCGGGCAACACTGACTTCCAGTGAACTTTATGGAAGAGATACTTTCCATACATTAAATCGAGATTTTGTTTTCAGATACTTCGATACAGTAAATCTAAACGAACTGGCATTTCTCGGTCCAAGTTACATTCTTAAGAATCCAAATGTGCCAATACCACAACTGCAAAGGTAGGTGTCCCATCTAAAATGTATTTTTGTATGAACTCTACGTGCATTTTTTGTTTTTATAATTCATAACATAGGTGATCAAATAATAATGAAAAAGTATAAAGCATTTTTTAATCGAAATTCAAGATATAAAAAAATAGTGCTTGGCACAAATATACTAGGTATATATAATAATTTGCTTCTAATATCCTATTCAGAATAATAGTGGAGACTCTCGTCTTCAAGAACCTGCATAGTCTACAGAGGCTTCTTTTAACAGGCTGTGAGATGGCAACGCCTAAAAATGAAAACGATAGATATGTAGTAAGTCTTGTTCTGTTACATAATACCTTTGCGGATTCTTTTAAATATAAGATCTACATAATTCGAGAAACGGTTCCGTGTTTTTTTGAAATTGGGTTCCGCATTGAATATCTAACTAGTTTTTATTTGATTCATCCGTTATCTGCCTTAATCTAAGATTAAAATAAATATTTCTAGCGATAAAATATTAGAATTCTGGTAACAAAAGGTGTTACGGTCTCTTTGAAAAAAAAAACAGGTATTATTTACAATAACTTTAAACGTTACCTATATTTTCATAACGTCTATGGGGTATGGACTATGACGGACGGACTATAGACGTGATAAAAATTAAAATGTAATTTTCTGTTTAGCACAAGAATGTAGAGTATTATTCGCGGCCGCTGACATTCAGCACGAAGCGTTGCCTGGATGACACCATACTATCTAGAAGCAACGTGGGATTAATGATGTTCTCTAAGCTACAGGTAATATATATCTTGACACCTTATTTTATGCATACCTGATATTAACATTCAATAACCTTGTATCGGCGGGCGAAATATATTACTTATTTGAAGTTGGAATAGCACAATCGCGAACTTGTTTTCAATAAATTTTCAGATTAAATATGAAAAATAAGATATGTAACTTTCATTAATAAACCATTCTAAAGAGAACTGAATATCGTTACAATGCTTCGTCATTGTCAATATCAATTCCCATATGCTTTATACAAAAGGAAGCTAATATTCAGTTACCTTTTTTCAAATTAAGTCAAAAAGGCAAGATCAAAAACAAAAGGCGATACATTTAGTTTTCTTAAATAAAACTTGTCAATGTATCGCCATTAGTCGTCTAATTTATAGAAACGATTAAATAATTGTTATGTATCAGTTTTAAAACAAAATTTATCGAAATTTTAAAATGCGATATCCCCACTAAATTACTTTAAACAAAAAAAAAAAACGTAAAACTGCCTGCGTTTTTTATTTAGCAGATTTTTTATTTAGATTACCGTTTTCATAGCTCTATTAAATTGCATAATAAAACTTAAAAAAACTAGTAATCTTTTTTTAAACAAACTGTATAAAAAATATCGAAAAGGATTTAGGAGGAATTGCATCCTGTATGTGCTATAACTACTTTTTCTTAATAAATGATGTTATTCACATAGAATAACATTCGTATCTATTTATTCGCTTTAATGAATGTTTAAGTGATAATTGTTTAATGTTATCTATTAAACTGGACCTTCTGTAACAATAAATATACAAACTGACAGCTGTGTAAAAGCTAGTCCAATTCTACTGTAATTTTTAAACATGAGCCTTGAATGATTCGTAGAACACACAAAAACATTCGTGAGTTCATGCACTGCACCGAATGGCGTACGCTTATATCTTTTTTACGCTCTATATCTATATTTACTAGTAAATATATAGTTAGATAATGCATAAGCACATGCATTTTATCCCCGAAGAATTGCCAGGATAAGACAGTTTAATATAATCCCCGTCCACAGTCCATAGTGATAGACTACGAGTACTTAAGCTCAGATGCCGTTAACACACTGAGTCGTCTGCCGGAATTGGCGCTGCTCACCTTAAACATCGGGCACAAGCGCCCTCTGTCATTGCCGAGATTCGACTGGCCGCCCGAGACATTGAACGTCGCTATTAACGTTGTAAGTATATTGATCAAAATACTTAAAATGAAAGTTAAAAAAAAGTTAAGCGTGTAAAAAACTAAGTTTCCCAAAATTACATAACGATCATATAAAAACTAAACTTACCTGTTTAACAAATCCACTGTTTTGTCTTTTTCCACTTCAGCGTAAACACAAGTAAGAGAAAGAGATGATAATGGCTAATTATATACTATCAACTTCATTTTCAAAAATGTATCTTGATATTATTTCTGGTTTCCGATATGGACAAATCATTTTGTGCATCTAGTGCATCGCTAACGCACAGATATAATTAAATCTTTTTTAATAGATTTTTCATATATTTCAGATTGCGGTACCATTGCACCGCTTCAACGATATTATAGAACATGTATTTGTGCGTGGGCTACTCCTGGTTTCCTTGAAAGTTATGTTCTGTAAAACAGTGAGTTATAATTGTTTTAATAGTGGCTTTGTAGTTACAAAAACTTTTTTTATATTTAAGGAAGTAATTTAAGTCTAAAGAATTGGGTTATTTATAATAAGCAATTCCGTGCCATGTACCTTTTAAACCAGCATTTTGAATTTAAGACACCACAGTACGAAGAGGTATTTTTATATGATTTGTGATTTATTACTTTGATGATGTTACGACCTTATTTACTTATATTCCTTAGGTAAAACTAACAATATACTAGTAAGAATATTAATTCAGTATTCAACCCTATCTAAGACAGCCCTCAGATTACATTTGTTTCTATGTTCATTATCCTATTTTAGTGATAAAACTTCGTGATAAACTTAACAGCAAGTGTATGTCGCACACGTATATAAAAGTATATTGGTATATTATATATAAATAATAAATTTTCAGTTCCATGTGCCACTGTTATCGCACCTGTCACGTTTGTATAAGTCCACGTTGCAAGAGTTTGTGTGGGTGGATGCCCCCTGCATATCCACCACGCCATTTTACAGGGTCGTCAAGCCTGAACCGGTATGTATTGGTGTAACATTTTAAAATATAAATGAAATGAAAGGTTTTGTTATAATCCGTATGAAATGGAATGTCAATGTCAAATAGTGAATATTTGACATTGACATGTAACTTTTATCTGTGCCAATTTGCAACTTTTCTTTGTGATAAAGAGTGGCTGAGAGTTTATTGCAAATTCTTCTCGCTTTTCCGTCCCTTTATTGACAGTAGATTTTATTATGTATTTCTATATTGACGTTCATAAGTGTGTTACCTAAATGAATAAATGATAATAAATTTTAATTTGAAAATTCTATTGAAACTTTTGTACGCATGGCAACCAATATATGTTTGAAAGAAACCCATTCATACGTACATCATTTGTCTTCTTTTAATTTTTATATTCTCTTGTTTTGTGTTGTGATGCGAATAAAGTGTTATACCATACATTTTCAGTATGATGTTTGCGTGAATCACATATTACTGATGTGCTGGCAATGTGTACAACTACGTAGACTCGTTATTCATGGTAAGTAGTTTAAATAACTTTTAGAAAAAAACCAAATCAACAAGTTGATTAACATTTGTCCAAAAGGAAATCTATGTTCACCATTTATTAATTATGCATTCGTTTTAGATATAGCTTGGTAAAATAAATTCTAATATATATTGTCTTATTTCTTATATCTTTTCTATTCGTAGGATATAATAATTAAAATATTATTTTGATAAACGTACGTAATGTACGTACACTTAGTACGTGTCCAAGAACGAGATAACTTTTCAGCGTATGCATGTTTGTAAGATTTCTGCAAATAGCTAATAAATTTGTTTCGTATTGTAAGGAGCAAGGAGATCAGATCTTTCATTCTTTATAGGCTACTGGCTGTGGCAATACGACGTGCTGGGTATAGTGCGTCTGCGCAGGTCGTTGGAACGCCTCGAATTATCAGCAGTGTACGGGCAGCAGAATCACTTCGGTACGGCTGATAATCGCGTACTCAGGGTTTTAGCAAATGACGACTTGGATATTTTGGAAGCTCAATATATTGAGGTATGTATTGGCTTGTGAGAACAACTCTTTAGGATATCTACTTGTTTGCTTAATACCCATTATGATTGAGAAAAAAAAACGGTTTGAAACTATAAAGAAAATATATTTTCTTTGAAGTTTCACTCTTTCTCATAGCTAACCTTTTAAGCGTTGTCTTGGAATCCTTGTATATTGACTAAGAATAATTTTCCACTATGTTAATAAACATTTGTGACATTGTGTTGCACCACGGCAGAAAAATATTATTAATATTAGTCATTACGCATTTTGTTCTTATTTTATGAAGCAAAAAGCACGTTTGGACAGACGTGACCCACTTAGGATAAACGAATACGTATGTAAATGACATAGCGTACGCTTTGTCACGTGACCATTTTCAAACAAATTCTAGAATTGTGGTTTTTGTTCAAGCTCTTGGTAGCACTTAGAGTTAATAGTTAAAGTAAAAATCGTATTTAATAGTGTAACTATTTTTTAGAAAATTAATGAGCATACACAATTCAAATGGGCGCCAACAACATATGAGGCTTTGCCGCCAGCGCTCAAGCTCAATGCTACTTCGAAAGATCGGGCTGATTACTACATGCGTGAAACTTCCTTATAAATACAGTAAGTATTCAGATTAGATAGGGATTGCTAATAGGCATACAATTTTCCACAAAAATTATAATTTCAAAAATATATGTATATTCAGGTAACTACTATGACTATAATAAACGAAACTAGGGGCTTTCATGTTAAGTGATTCTGCCGCAAATAGACACTCACACTGCCAGAAGGCTCGCAAGTGCGTTGCCGGCCTTTTAAAAGTTCGTACGATCTTTTCTTAAAGGACCCTAAGTCGAATTAGTTGAAATTTTATTATTTAATTAAAGTGTAGACTATCCTAATTATTTAATTAAATGCCGCTAAATAAAAAAATCTTTTTCAGGACACAAGCCATCTTTAAGATCAAATCACAACTACTAAATATATATGTATTTTAAAACAAATCTAAATGTTAAATTTAAAGTGTTAACATCTCGCGCCATAAAAAAGTGACAGCGATATTAATATGCCATGTACGTCAAAAGTATATTTAATTTATTCAATGAAATTGAAGTATTAGCTAACTTTGGCAACTTGAATGTACACTATTAAGTGTTTATAGAATTATATATTTTTAAATTAGTTGATATATAATCTGTTACAAAAACGGTTATTTTGTGAAATAAGAACAAGTATACAAAGGCTTGAGTTTCCGTGTACCAAATACTAAAAAGACGTAGAGTTATACGATCTGTCAAACTATTTTTCTATCAAGGTTTGACATTTGACAGTGCTCACATGTGACAGTCAGATTGTGACTTGTAAATAACGCCGGTGTTATAAAGCTTTTTTTTTAAAGTATAATCTTGAATATTCGTAAATATCACATTATGTTGAATTGGTTTAAACTGTAGCTATTAAACATGAGTGTAACGAAAATTCTGTAGATCAACTTTATATTGTTTTACAACAATATTTCAAATTAAATACATATTATCCATAAGCTATTGCAATTGTATATGTACACGCATAGTAGTATGAGTTAAATATAAACATAGTGAATATACTTTGTATTGGAAAATTTGTAAACTTATTTTAGAGGTTTTGTTGCATATAACACCTTGACGCGCTTGAGTGTATTAGAAGGGTGTCGGTTAGATTTAAATTAAAAAAATATAAAAAAATCGTGATAATGTATAGTCAACAGAGTATTAGGTTACCAATATGTTATAAAACCAATACTTAATAGGCCTAAACTCAAAACATTATTTCTACAAAGTTCCTGATTTGAAATAAAACATTTTCAGCATTAATCAAAGCACATAGTGTTCCTACATCCGTTTGTACTAATAACGGATTGAATTATTGAATTCATCATAATCTTTCGATAAATAATTCGTTATTGATAAGATTTAAATAGTGACGAGCCCTTAGATGCAATTTTTATATGCCTGTGTTATAGCATAGAAGATCCCTTATATATCACAAATGTTTTGCACTTTAGGCAAATTTGCTATTTCATGTCAATTGTCAAACCGGTTTATAATCTGTATTCACAAATTGGCGCCAATTTTAATTTTGGTAACAGATAGATAAATACGCTAGTATATCCTGTACATATTGTTGTTTTTGTTTTAATTATGTTTTCAAATAATAACTAATAAATTCATTGAATCAAAACACGCCTCATTTTGTGAATACAGATAAAAATATTTCTTTAGTGTTCTATAATATGTATAGGAAATATTGAGAAACGCCGAATGATATGTTTACTGGCAACATCTCACAACACGAATTTATCGCGTAGACGAGTCAATATCTTAGAGAATGTTAGTGAATGCTTCGCGCGTCAAAGATACCGCACAAATGTTATCCATATGTTAAGATCAGTGTGCGATTCTGACATTTTGTATTACAAATAGCTTATTAAAAATCTGTTATCTCAATTCAGTTATAAGGAAAGTTACTAAAAATTTATTTGAAATAAAACACCGTGTGTCAGCTCCAGTATGACCTATTTTGATACCGAACGAAAAAGTAAATATTTTTACCAAACTGAATATAAGGAAATTTTATTTGTAGTATTATTGGATGTTTTTCTCTCTAAAATACCTTACTTTTGCTAAATATTTCATACATTTTTATTATTTAACTTTGATGAATTTTGAAACAGATATTTTAATACAAATGTTGTTGGAGGACGAACTTAATTCATTTTTATCTGTAAATAATAAAGTCGTCTATTTGTAAATATCAACGTTGGCGTTGCGAAGTACGACAAAACATCTAGTCAAATTGTAGGGCTTTGTAAATACAAGGCTAAACTTTAACGACACTTGGAAGTATCTCTTTAAACGTATCATTAAATTAAACTTAAGTTTATCTATCCGTTCTACACAATTATAAAAGTTTTAAAGCGAATTAATCTTATTTTTTCTCCTTGTGTCGTGAAAAGGATAGCCAATCGACGCGTGCGCCCGCGGTAACGAAGCACAAACTAACCAAGTATTACGGATACATATTATAATCTAATATCAACACTATAGTTTTAAGAAATCTTGACTGTATCAAATACGGTTATCTGCCACTAACGAACGAATAGAATAACGATAGTGGGTTTTTCGAGAGTTGATAATTTAGGGTTTTGCAGAAGCAAAGATTGCGTGAAGAGGAATTTCTTTAATTTTCGAAAACAAATTAATAGCCAAAATAAAAATAATTATGTAGTGAAACCCAAGTTATAATGAAACCTGATGTGCAAAAGAATTGTTATCGAAATTTCAACTCTCGCTTGAATTAACTTATCGACGATATAGGTAATCGAACTGCATATTGTAAAAAGCACCTTGTGTAAACGTTGCTCTGGATATACTCCGATCCGTCCCCAAATCATGTTTTTATAAAAATTGTGATGATAACGCGTAAAATTTTCTTGGCTACGTACCCTTTACCGTTCAACGACGTTTGGAATAAAATATAATTCTTGACTAAAAATTCGGAAATATTGTCTAGGAAAAACACAATCAACGTATACCAATGTACGTTTTACGAATGTCAAGCGTACATTGATATACGTTTGTTGAAAATTAAATGCAAGCTTAAGCTTACGTACAAGGATTGAAGGGATGGTGTGTTTGAATTGAACGCGTTACTATTACAAGTGCAGAATTTTCCTATCGAATGCAAGGTGCTAAGCGATCAAAAATGATGTCACGCACAATGATACACGCCTAGAAATAGTGTACAAACAATACACGATAGACATCCGTGCTATCAATCGAATAAAAAATATGTATAACGCTTCAAGTAGTACTAAGTACTCGTATAAATGTTTTCTTTCAAATATTTTTTAAAATGTTTATAACATGCGATGTATTGTAAGGCAACGAAGAGACTTACCACCATACATTCCCTGAGACTGAATGCCCTACGACGTTATATATTTTCGTAAAGCTGGGTCAGAAGTATTTCAGAATCTTCAGAATTATTTACGACAAATCAGATCGTAGCTTTGTTTTTTATTGAAACAATAACATTACAATATGATGCTGTATTTATTTTTATGAAAGGGGGAATCGATCTCAAGTATATTAAAATCCTTTAAAAATACTTTTGACCCACTTTGCTGAATACAATATCCAGGATCGGATGAAACCATAAAAACGTAAACTCCTCAGTTTTTCTGTTGGTTAACTATGTATATATATGTATATAAAAATAAATGCATATATAGTTCACATATAGATAAGTGTCATAAGTCAACAGGAGATTAAGCAACATTATTAACTGGTTTCTGTAAATGCATTTATATGGTTTTATTCAGATCCTCAATTATAATTTTAACTGTTAAATGACATCATGTTATGTAGGCTTATTGACATCATTCCCGCCTCTTATATTGTTATTTTCTCTGTCCTATCTTAGAATTTACCACACCCGACAGTTTAAGGACTTTAAAAGTTTTAGAAAAAAAATATAATTTATCGAAACGTGGTAAAAAATTATTAATTATACCAAAGAGGTAAAATAGGACAGAGGATACCACCACCAAGACTTTAAAAAGGCTGTGAAACAACACGAATTCGGTTTGGCTACTGAGGTTTGGTTAAAATTAGTTAACAAATATTTTTATACAATAACAGAAGATAACTATTTTTAAACCATTCCTGAGCATTGTGCATGCTTCCGCCATTTTTGTTACCTGATGATAGAATTACACTAGTCTATTGCTCAATTTACATGCACTTTGCCAAAAAAGCAGTATTTGTTTTACTGTGATTACAGATAGCGTGAAATTTAGTTGTTGGGAACTTAGCTAATTATGAATACCGCACCAGAGCGGGTGCGACATCGTTCTGGTTGAAATGTTTTTCGCTGTTGTAGTTTTTATAAAGAGGTCGGTTTCAATCATTCAATTCGCATTTTATCTTTATTAAAAAGAAGCCGTTTATTAACTTTAAATTTAATTTAAATACAAATTCCTGCAGTTACATTTTATATATGGCATAATAATGATTGCAACCGGCTCTAATTTGAATGCTGAACCGAATCGCCTAGAAAATTGTTGTACTTATCCATCTATAGATTTTAAAGGGAATGTTAGGATTGACGGAGGGATGTTTAACAATCGTTGTGTTTGGTCCACTATAATTGTCTATGCTTCATCAAGTTTTGTCTCGCTCTTTAAAACAAAAACAAAATGAATCTTTAGAAAAAGAGTGGACTTTGTTATTCTGGAATCTTATTCTTTTAATTTATTTTTTCATGTTTGTTTATGTATAACTTACGTGATGTAAGTGTATGATAATGTTTAATCAGTGTTTATCTTACTTCTACTTAAGATGTAGATTTAAATATTCGTGTATGTTGTTAATCAGTCACTTTAGCGTGCTACACACATGCCATACAAGCTTAGACGTAACAGCGTAAAAAGTACTAAAAGTACTAAGCTGATTGAAACAAGTGTGTAGTCACCATATTCTGTTTCACTTTTGTAATAATATTAAAACATTTAAAGCATTTATATAGCGCCTCTATATCTATTAAAAAAAATATATAAAAACAGAATTATAAATAATATAACACATTTACTTGAGCGTAATTTAAATGAGTTTAAAAAATATTTGGTGTGATAATTCGATAAGTGGCTTTCACATTAATTAGTTTGTTTTTGGATATTTGAAACTCAAATCCAGTTTTAAGGTTCCATCGAAGATCTCAAAATGATCATGAAACAGATTCAGAAATCAGAGGCCAAGACCTAAAGAGGTTGTAGCGCCACTGATTTTTTTTTCTAAGATCTGAAATATTGAAATTAGCGAAATTTTTTAGCACTGCTTTTTTGGAAAATATGATTGAATGACACTACACTTATTTGTCAGTTGATTATTCAGATTAAAATTGTAACAAATGTGCCATGAGTATGTGAATCATTAATATAATAGAAATCGTATAAATGTACGCTCAAGTACGTAATTGTAGTAATAGCGGAATCTAGTTCATTGATAATTGAGTCGTTATTTATACATAAATAAAATCGTGAATATTATGTAAATTGTCACATTTTCAAGTTTAATACTTGAGTAAGAAAGTGCGCAAAAAAGGTATTTTAAAATATTCTTATAGTAATAAAACCTAAATCAAGTATTATTTCAAGGTAAAATTTTAAAATAGTAACAGGTTTTTGATTTTCGTATCTCAGTAAATGATTGAACTAGATATACGCATTTATTAAATACCGTAGATAATGTCAGGCTTATTTAGATAAATTGTCTGTTTTAGATAAGTCAACAAATAAGAAATTGTAGATATTTTTTCATAAAAATCGATGCATATGATCAATAGTAAATCATAGGATTTTTCAAAATCCATATTGATGATTTATACGATCCTATTAATTATACAAATGTATGTATATGAGCCTAAACGGGTTTGTTGACTTAATTAAAATCTCAATTTTAGGCAAAAATATTTATTAAATGTATGTCTAGATAATTATAATAAATTAATTTTTAACTCGGCGCTTTGATGTCATTGAGTTTTTATGTAATATGAAGCAAAAATTTTCCCAAGGCAAGTATTAGAGCATATTAAACTGCGCTAATTTTTCGCAGTGGCAACACTATTATGCATATCGTTATTAATGTTCTGATCATATATTAATTTCATCTAATAAGTCTTATCTTACTGGCATCACAGCGTCAGGTAAAAATGAATAAACTAAAAGACATAAATTATCTTGATGTTTAACGTTATGTAATCAAAGTATGGTATTATTTTTAACATAAAAACTGTTGGTCAAAAAAATAAAAGCAATCACGTCTTTTGATAGACAAACAAATTTAAGTGTAGAAAGTTTATCAAGATAGAGATTTTACACATCATGTATGTATCATGTATACACATATTTTTTTACAATCAAACATAATATTTATAGTTTTTATTTTTTTGGCCACTTTATCACTAATGTGTGTTTTCATCGATATCATATATGTTTTTTTAATTCAACGAAAACGTAATTTTGAAAATTGTATCTGATCTGTACTTATAATTTATAACTTTTCTTTATAAGGTTTTAAATTTAGTAAAGTTATATGTATTCAATTAATAAATAATATATTCATATATATTAATGAGAGTTTTATTTCATGATAGCATTTAAGGACACGATACATATATGTGGATTATGACAATTACAGGATTAGTTCCAAAAAATCCCTATAACTTGGAGTGTTTAATAAAAAGTAATATTGATTATAACACAATTATCTATTGTTGAAGTGAAACTTCTCTAGGTGCATGAGGGTAAAAGTTTTACGGGACGTCACGAAGTTGTCTAGCGATTTTGTCGGAGAAAAGGGAGAGGGCGATTGAGACCGATTGAGAGAGAGAAAGGGAGATCAAGGAAAAATACACGCTATTGGTATAAAAGTTACATAGAAGTTTTGATGGAAATTCTGTCGCATCGAGTCTAGTGCAGTGACCGCAATTTTTTATTTATATTATTTTTAAAAATTATACAGTGTGAGTATAGATATACCTTAGTAATAATTAATAAGTCTTCTATTCTAAATCAAATTATAAAAATTCTAAAATTCTTTATAAATTAAAGAAGTTTCAGTTCTGACGTGTGTACATTGTATGCACGCACTTTTTAAATTTTATTTTTCGACTTCACATTTCATGTTTATACACTATAGATATCATCAAACAATACTTATATTAAAACAAATATCGAAAGTTAATTAGCCGGTCTAGCACTAGACCCAGGCCCTTTTATCACCTAGATAATCGTTAACTTTATAGTAAGCCTTTTTACACAGCTTTTCTTGAAAATATTTCTTAAATGTATTAAAGAGCCTCTTGGATTGTATTAAAGAAGAGTTTCCCTTTTCCCAAAAAATAATTACTAACTTTAGATAGTATTACGAGTATTAACATTGTGTGTATGTTCAATTCTAGTAGACTTATCACTATTTTTGTATACATATATATAGATAATATTTTTATAAATATTGCGAGGGAAAGGTAAATATATTAATTTCCTTGAATTAACCTCTCAGAGATTGCTTACATTTTAAATTATTTATTAAAATAAACACAAAAAATCTCTGAATTTTCTTGGCTGGTAATAAACTATAATTATAATAAATTGATTTATAGATATATATACAAAACCCAACAATCAAAAAAGGAAAGGTCTAATAAAATGTATTATAATAATGAGTCATAATATTAATATGATTGACGTTGTGATAAGTCGCAGGTGGGCATCTTTACGTGCAAGAACGCGCCCACAGTATGTTAGCATAACGGGTTAAGGTTTAAGTAATTGTTACACAATTATTATTTGTAGGCGTTTGCTAATTTTTTTACAATTAGCCTTGGGTTTCTATTTGCAAATTTATCGAAGTTAAAATAACTAGGGACACCTGACAATGAGGTCTACATTACAAGATATATTCATGAGAACTCCAAAGGAAGAAATGCATATCCCTCATGGAGATTTTTTTTGCAACATAAACCAATAATGGCCCCGCTGGAAGAACGTGTTAAAATATAAATCATGCTCTTTACCCAGTGGTGAAGTGCATAAGTGGTGTAGTTCAGTAACCACGAAGCAAAGGTATGCCGAATTCTAAGAAAAAAATAAAATGCGCTATATTTAGAAAGGGTGGCAACGGTAGTGAAATAATATAATAGGGGGGTTTATAAAAATTAAATATCATATCATCCTATCATTATTACACTTACATTAAACATCATAAATGAATATTGGCGAGGCAGGGATATTTCACAAACTATCAAAGAGTGAAATACATTAAATCTGCTTAATCTTACGGTTGAAATACATTATATAGCTCTCAAGTTAATTTACTGAGTTCATAGATCCATCATCCGATGTTGAGTCTAGGACCAAGCTTTTATAGAACCAGTTATGTTCGAAGCATAGAATCCACAGGCTAAGTTAACTGGGTAGCACGCATGCGCTCAATACGTGACAATAAAAGGTACCTAGTTTATGGTCTTGTAGCCTCCGACAGACAACTACACACTTCCTTTGACCTTATATCAAATGTTCCGCCCGATCTCATTTTTAACAGACTACGAATAAGTTTTGTTTGCGAAAGAGTTCCATTTATATGCGTATGTGCTATATCTTTCATGTATATACGTTGGGGTAGATTCAATTCATTGTTTTTTTTATGGACACAACTTATTAGTAAATTCAAATAAGAAGATGTATTGGCGTATTGGAAATTAAAATATTTTAAATATTAATATATTAAATATTTTACTGTTAAAATATTATTTTAACAGTAAAATTAAAATCCAAATAGTCAATTGTGTGGTTTTACGCAAAATACACAAATATCGTTTTCTGGTCGTGGATTATAAGGTTAACCATTTTTTATGAAATAACAGTTATAGTAAGAGGGAACTAGGTTGTCGACTATAATTTATAAATTATAATGTCTATACCACATATATTTTGGAATAAGAAATAATTTGAAGAAATCCACCAGAGATTCCACTTAACATCTTCAATGATTCATTAGTTTTCCCACGCGACAATGGTTCTTCCATTCCATTTTATCCACTGCAATTAGACAAAGACAGATTCCATCGACCTGCGAGGTCAGGAATAGAGGCTGCATCAATCACCACCGTGAAACCCACGTAGATGTTTTTACAAGGTTCAGCCTACAATGAGATGTGCATTTATGTTTCAGTTTCTTATGAGATTTGGTGATACTGTTTTTTAAGGCTAAAAATGGTGGGATAGTAAGGGAATCAGCCTGTACCCCAGTGGCTAAGTGTGCTACTTTCAATCTTGAACACGACGTCAGATTCGATGCCTAGCTGGACACTAATGAATTATTCTGTAGCGTATTTGTTAGAGTTGCAAGTTCAGTAAAACATATTAAAAACGTCTTAGAACCATAAATCGCAGACTGAATATTTGCCTGAGAAATTTGAAGATTCATACAAAATTATGCCATCGAAATATTATTATTATTAAGACACAGTTGGTACACCTTGCGAATTGCGATCTTATGATAAAGTTTTTCACAATTATCAAGCGGTCGTTTAAAGAGCTTTGCATCGCATACGGTATTCCGGATATCTATATTTTCCTTAAAAATATATATAAAATATCATTTGGTTGCAGCCAAAGTTTATGGATTTATATGTGGCCATGTTTTATTTTTTTCCTCATACCTTAAGAAACCTTTATAGTTGACAAGACCCATAAAGAGGCAAGTTGTATTCACAGCTGTTTAATATTCGAACCGATGACTAAGAGTTGGCGATCGTGCGCTATTGTATGGAAAATGTGTTAATTATATGCAGGTGAAAATGAACTTTATTATATCGTAAAATGTCACAAAGTTCTGTATTTATTAGGTTCTACGTGGAACATAGCAAGTTTTCGTAATTAATAATAAATAATAATTAATTTTAATAGTAATTTTTACTAGAATGGCTTTGATTCTGATTTTAAATTATAAATACACAGAACATGCTATAAGTGGCATCTAATACAACAGTAATAAATTATATATGAAAGATTCAATTGCAATACAAAACAAAAAAAAAAGTCAAAGTCAATAGACCTCTCAGCAGGTCTAGCTTTGCCATAATAGCTTTCCCGCGATTCATTATCCAATCACATGCCAGTATTTAGGCGGTAGTCGCGGAGTACGCGCGCATTGTATATTTCTAATTTAAATAGTGTACGATAAAAAGTGTATTCTTATTTTGAATTTAATATTACTAATACCTCTACAATAGTCATGACATAAGGTTAATTTCAATTGTGGTGCTGTGTTTAGTGCTTTTAAGAAATTACTATATGAGGTAATTGACAAAATTCTTGTCTTTGCGAAATATATATTTGCTATCGTGGTTCAAGGAAAACATAGCCTTCGTTACAACATAGTTTCAATGTAAGCTTAAGTGACTGATAATGTACACTGTTCTGGTATACTACGTATATGCAAGCATTTATTATGAATGAAAGATTATTTCTTCAATAATATATTAAAAATTGTATTAGGCAGGTATTTGTAGTCACATTTAGACGAATTAATATTATATTAATATTTATTAACACTGGTCAAATCGATACATTTACTCTGTTAAAATTATGGTTCGCTTGTATTATAAGGAAAATTGTTAATCATAATTAAAAAAAAAATATCATCAATCATCCACATTAAGCGATAAAAATACAAACAATAAAATTATAATTTCCTCCCTTATATTTATCTATATTTGTGGCAAAATATCATTTTCCTTTAAGTGAAACAAAATGAAACAAGATTAAGTTATTGAATGCAAAATAATTTTGTTTTAATTAAGGATATACCACACAGGTATGCGATTTTCTGATATGAATCACCTTGAACTGGTAAAACGTACTTACCTTTTCAAAGAACTTGATTGTTGTATGCTCTGGCCATTTTGTATAAAATAATAAAAACATATCGTCAATTGTGAAAAATATTTTGAATGATAAAATAAAATAAACTATATTTTGATTTGATTGATTTAACGAATAATTCATCATGGGTATAATATCAATTAGCTTTTATTTGGCAGCAGTGGGGTATAGGACATTTGTGTAAATGTTTATGTCTTATTACAAATTATTTATCTTCAAAAATAATTTGCAACAACATTACTTTGTTTTTTACAATCCATAGAAAAGAGTTCAACGCGGAATTTCCTTTGAAAAGTAAATAAAGTTTTTCAAATAAACTCTTATGTTAGTTATCTTATAAGTTTATTTTAAAAACTCTATTATTTTTTTCTATTGTTTAAAGTGAGTTTTTATTGTAGTTTTCGTTATTAAGTTAAATAACGCCGACCCGTACTAGATAACGTATTATAAAAAGTAGTCTCGAATATGTAACGATGTAATATCAAAATTAGCAAATAAATGAACTTAATTTATTAAAATTTTATGTTTGTAAAAATAAGGTTATTTATTATTTAAGATTACTCGGCTTCAAAACGACTAATAAGTACGCAAATCAATATAATTTTATAAGGCGCTACCGCCTTTTAGGTTCTCTATCTTTGGACTCCGATTTCTCTATCTTTTTTCGTAATCATTTGTTTTTTCTAAGACTAGCCTTCTTTGCCTGACACATGCAGTCAACTGCCGTGCCATGCTACGATATTTTACATCGCCGTACGCGCGAGTATCAAATACACACATAGAATTTGTGCGAAGTACGAAACTGGGCACTATTAGTTGAATTTAAGGAAGCATAGGACAGTAAAATACCTTTTAATAACTATTTGCTACTAAGTATTTTATATTCAAAACGTTTTTGTTTCTGATCTGGCACACGTCAAATCTTTATTAATATTATAAAAAACCACTGATTGTATTTGGTTAAATAAATCCGAAGTTCGATAACGGGGTGTAAAATATTTCACAGTTGCATCACATTCCAGATTTAATGTGTAAAATAACTTGCTCTGATTACACTTGCACACTTATCGATTTGCTCCACGTGTCACGATTTATTTATAACACGTAATTGTTATATGTATTTATTTATGTAATTTTTTGTATGTTCTGAGAAGTAATAGAAATTGTGATATATTTTCTTTACTTTGAAAGCTGATGATATTATTGGAACAAAAAGTTTGTATTTTATCATGTAATTTTTATTCTATTCTATTCAATTCCTTCTATCGATATCTATTGAGCCAGTTTTGCTTTAATGGTTAAGACATCTGGGTGATGGTAAAATCTATCGGAAACAAATACTGAACATATAAATTAAAAATTACAATGACTCGAAATATAATAAAAATAAAATGGAATAAATATTTAAATATATATAGGCGGTCTTACTGCTAAAAACAGTTTATTCCAGACGACCTAAACATGAATAATATAAAAATAAATTTTAAATAATAATCTGTATTGTTACGCACTGAACACTTTTGTAACCTTTGACATAATATTTAAGAAACATCAATCTGACACGCTTGAGTACCACAATGATAAATAGTTTTTAATTGCACTTATGTAAAGTTATAGCGATTGTGAGAATGTTAAGCATTGAGTAAAACACGAAACACACTATGTAGGTCGTGGAATGTCGTTTTTACTGTCTCTGTTAGAAGTTTTCTTTGAATGTTTTGGTCGATTTTGATTAACTTCGGACTACATATTATTTATAGTTAAGTTAATAATATAATATAATAATTATTTATATAAATATTTATATAAATGTTATATGGAAGAAAAATAAATATTTTTCTCCCATATAACATTTACAACAATAAATAAGATTACAGTTGTGATGGTATTGGGAGACTGGTTTCCAAAGTAGGTAAGAACCTGTGGTATTGATAACCAGGCTTCCCTTCCATAGCAAAGTCATATTGAGTAGTAACAAAAAGTACATACATAAAATGGGTAGGCAAACAAATTTAACATTTTAATGAGGAAAGAAAAACAAAACAAAGCAGTCAACTAGTTAGAAGTTAGTAGAAATAAAGTTGTATGAATGTTTGTAAGGGTGTGTGTGAATATGTGAAAACATATGTGAAAATTATTTTATTACATCCAGTAGATTTTCCGTTTGTTCAGTTCAAAGTAAGTAGAATATAGTTATAATATTAAATTTTCATTAGTATATAAATAATAAATGGTATCGTAACAAAAGAAAATTTTACAATCAAATCTAAAGTACTTAGAATTGCGCGTGACGAACATTGTATACATCAGTTTATTGATCCTATCTGTTCTTTGATAAAGCACCTAATTATAATATAAAATAAAATAAAACAGTGACGCTACAACCTCTTTAGGTCCTGGCCTCAGATTTCTGAATCTGTGTCATGATCATTTTTAAATCTAATAGGCAAGTAGGTGATCAGTCTCCAGTGCCTGACACACATCGTCGACTTTTTGGGTCTAAGACATGTTCGTTTCCTCACGATGTTTTCTTTTAATTTTTAAGTCGAAGATTTGGAGTATTGAAATCTGTCAACGGGACTCTGAATTTCATATATTATTGCTCATCGTAAAGTAATAATAATAAAGAATCTTGTGTAGCGTCTGTTTTCAAACGTAATTCACGTTGAATCAAAACAACAAATCTAAACTATTCTTTAATAGCTCATTCATCGTATATTAAGGATGACGCATTAATTTTATTGTAATGCGTCATAAGATTGATATGTCATAAAAGATATTGATAGGTCTTATACGCTAAAAAATAGTTGCAAAAATGTTTTGTAAGGGTTAGAAAAGATTGTAGTACGAAACAAATTTTGACATTGGATTATGATTTTGCTTCATAGCATGAGGCTGAAGTACCCTTATAAGTTGTGTGAGGGATGCGCCTATTAAAAAACGTGTTTGAAACTGGTTAATCATAAATGGCTTCGAGTAGGTATATGTTATGTGCCGTATGTATTAGCATATGGCTGTATAGATATACCAGCATGCCACTATCTCATACCTATTATGTATTACGTTTTCTAATTCGCCGGTATCTGTAAAACTTGTTAAATATCTGGACCTGCATCTTGTTAGAATATTTAATAATTATATTCAAGTGTAAGCTCGAAATTTTGTAACTATTTTTAAAAGTTTTTTGTAAAGCTAGATTTGCTTTCAACCATCTATTTTAGATAGATAGATATAGTTTAACCAATTTTACATATTCATTTCGGGATTTAGCTTTTTAAACATAAAGATAAATAAATTATGTACTTAATATATGTTGCCTCCAAAAGGTTTATTGCATCGACGATTAAACCGAACATTATATATATATAAAATGTTCATGTGATGTTTTCAAAGAAAAATAAAACAGTTGGTGGCCAGGCTACAAATGTTATTTCATGACCTACCCAGAATTTTAATAAACATCACTGTATGTATCTTACACGGGGTATTTACGGGTGACTGGAAACCTGTGATATCGTGACCTAACGTAACCAGATTAAAAAAAATAAGAAACAAGAACTGTTACCTAACTGGTCGCTTCCGTGTGTTGCGTTCAGAATAATCAATTTGCTACTGATCCTTAGTCTTTGTTTTTCTTATGCATTTGATAATTAATCATATTCACAATATCAAATATAGTTTCGTAGTGAAATTTTCTATAATTTTGACGAAACATTGAGGGAGAAAATTTATTTATCATGGGACATGAATGTTTATGTTACACATAATCTTGAAAAGTTACCATAATTGATAATTAAAAATAGTTCATAAAAATAAAATACAATAGCCTTTATTCGCCTACTATACTACACTGAACTGCAATCAATGCATCATTTAACGTTATACACAATTAATCGTCCTCCAAATTCTTCTACTTGTCTCTATTTCTCGCAACAATTAGGTATCCAATTCTGCATCGCTATCCCTTTTATTCCATCTTTCCTGAAGTTCTTCTACCAACTTTACTGCGTACCTTTGGTTTCAATATCTACATAATAACCTCTGCGACAACGCCCCTTATTATCGAGCAATAAACTCAAATAGCTGTTGGAAAAAAGGCTTTCAAGATTAAGATACACACAATTCGTAATTAAGTATTAATTATTACGTTTGTGTATACGATAACAGCGAACTGAAAGGTGTCTTACGTTGCATTTACGAGAGAAGCGCCTAAAAGTCCCTTGACCTTATAGACCCCATTTTTATATTGTAATGCTAAACACGCCGACTCCCTAGACTGCTACAGCCAGCCGAACAAACCCATCTGCTTTCATATCACGTATCACACCATGTGGGCCCACGGAAATAACTGTAAAAATATACATTGTACAGTACCGTTTTTGTAATTAGGATTTAAATCCAGGTTAATTTTGTCAAGTTATGACGCTACCAAGTTTAATGAAAAGAACTCTCTAATGTTTTGTTGTAATGGTTAACACACCATTACATTACTATGTATCTTCTCCGACATGTCTTTTATACGTACATGTTTTTTGGATTTAAATAATACTAGTATCTATACTTAATGTTTATATCAGGTAGTAAAATCGATTTAAAAAAAATCGATTAAAAACTCTTAAGGAATTGTGGAAGAAAATCAACTACATACTTTTATTTAGAATAGCAAAAGGTGGGAACAAATTCTCTAAGAGGTGTCGTGTGGTTTGACGGGGCACGAAGCCCCAAACCTGTTTATTTGCCTTTTACATGTTTATTATCTTCATCATCATTGTTCAACTCATCTATATACTGTAAAGAATAACCTTATGCAGTCATCTGAATGCGCAACCGTCTTAGACCGGCACGGCTACCAACCGGCTTCCCTCATAAAGAAGGTCCCCGACAATACGGTGAAGCGCACAGTATCTATAGTTAAGAATCGGAAAAACTTTGTTAGCGCGTTTTAGAAATACGATCTTCATAGAAAACGGAATTACTTTTTCCTTTTTTTTACTTTTCAATATGCGTGTCCTAGGTATCAAAGATCAAGAATTTATAATTTTAATGTAGATATCACTCCTAAATAAATTGTTATTCGCTATTTTCTTTTTGTGACGTCACGATATGAAGCGCCGAGTGTTTACAAGTTTAACTTTCTTGTAACAGATGTCGCTAGACATTTCAGTGCTACACTACTTTTCTTATATTTTGGTCACATTTTTTTAACAATCTATGTTTATTAAAATCATACAGTAATACTGTAAACATTGTAGTAATTTATATCAATTATATATATGTTGCATTAAATCATTTGATCTTGACATTTCCTAGCATCGAAAAGGAAGTAGGTAGTGGTTAAGTAGTTACGAGAAAGTTAGCTATTTGTCTTGTATTTTGTGAGGCTTTTACTCTCATTGTCTCGGCAATTACTTAATTGATGAGTATTTCTTAACGGAACGAATGTATTGAATACTAAGAGAATGGAGTAGTCGGTAGAAAATTGATTCGTTATAAAAAGCACTTTTTATATGTTTATTAATGATTAGGTACACTAATTATATTAAATATTTATTACTATATATATTTATATAGTGCAGTTTTCAAACCAAAATGCGTTTAAGTTGATAATTTGCCGAATTTTTTTATTAGATTTATTGACATTTAAATTACTTATTTTTATATTAAAAAATGAAATGGTATTCTATAATCATATTTTATATTCTTTGTATACATTTTATAGTGTTATAATTACGTATTTACTTTGATAGTGGGGTATATTTTACAGCTTTGCCCCCAATGGAGAAGGTAGTTAAAAATACAAAATCAGTCTATCTGCGATTGGAGCTACTTCCAATTTCCATTAACATTGACCTACTTGCTTGAAGCTATATTAGCGTATTAATACAATTACACGCCTAATATTGAATAGGTTTTTAAGAATTACTAAGACAAAGTCATTAGGTAAAACACATCATTTAATTGTTCATGAAAGGTTTTAACCTATTAAGTTTTAGTAATTTAACCGACTAAATATTGATCGTCTGTTATTAAAGGATCCAAGGCAAAGAACGTGACAACCCATACTATATAATATTGAAAGCAAATGAATTATTTACATTTTTTTAAAACTTAATATACCACATTATAAAAATTCTTACTAACAGAGGGCGCTATATTAAATAACTTAGCAATACTTCTACGTTGTTCTTAAAACGTTAATTTACTTAAACGAATAAAAACAATTAATAAAATGATTTTTAATTTTTGAACAATAAGTCCATTATATTTGCTAATAAAAGTCATACAATCCATGCCTACAAACTTTACAGCTAATCTCAATGTGTTAATTTACCCACAGTAAACAACTGTTACTGTTTAAATACATATAATTAAGCAAACCAAACTGTTAAAAGTAATTATTTTATTTGCATGCATTCTACAGCATTGTATCTTAAGTGATTCTCATGCGTGGTTCCCATGCGAACATAAAAAAATTGTATACGATTTTCTCAGGATGTCGTTGATAACTAGGAAGAAGTTAAATTATACGTGGTCATTTCCGTGTTACTACAAACACCATAAGCTTGAGATGTTAAAATAATATAAGTTATATTTTAAGCTAATTTTTTCGACGAACGGATTTTTTTCTTTTTTTGTACGTTCTTAAGTAAGTAAGTAAAATCGCCGCATTGCAACCAATGCTCACATTGCCGAAGGGCTTGCAAGCACGTTGCCAGCCTATTCATTTACTCATAGCGATATAAGGCTTCATATCTTAGACATAAACACGAGATGTTAATGGAATAGTGTGCATAGAACACTGTAAACATGTAGCACTCCTTAAGAAACATTGTAAATGAAGGAGACGCTGAAATACATCCCTGAATTAAACTCTATTACGGATTAACGGATATTATAAAAACCCATCAGTATTTAGATGTTTGGCAGTAACACTCTTATTTTTGTTTCAGATCAGATAATGGTCCTTTAAGCCTGTTTTTACTCAGAGAAAATATGTAGGTTAGTGCGATATTACATACCCTTACTACTAATAATGATTTTGGACTTTTAAGACACTATAAATGCTAAAATGTCTACTAGCAATGATTTGAGCGATGAAACTGATGCATCTCCAAGACTAAGGATGAAGCCAGCTGTTAATAAGATATTTTGCTGCAGCGTCACAGCTGCTTCTGGATTTATTGCTGCGTATGCTCTGGTAAGTGTTTTGTTTCAGACATTTAAGATATTTGTTTTTAAAATTACTGCGCATGTCATTCTTATTCTGTGAGGTAAGTAAATTCAGCGTCTATCTTCCTACACCAAGGCATAACTCAAAAAGGCAGTAAAGATGCATGTTAGAATGAACATAGTTAACTAAAATTGTGACGGCTAATGGCGACGTGTATCTCGCTCGTATATACATATTTATATTAAGTTTCTCGTGTAAATAAAATATTACTGTTTTGTAATGAGAAATAAAGTTCTTTAAACATTAAACATTATAACTTTTTTTGACAGGTTTTAACCTATAGGTTATAACCTCCACGCTCCTCCACTTATAGAGGTTAAATAAAAATATCGGACTAAATTAATGTGAAAGAATCTTCTCTATGACAATGAAGGAAAATATTGCGTGGAATCCGAAACTGGTATAATCTCAAGATACTTAATTACAAGAACCTTAACAATAAAGCGTGTAAAGGAATACCAGAGACACGAATTAATCAACCAATCTCTCACGCGATTTTTGTACGTAATAATAAAAATCGTAACCCAAATACCCAGTTACGCTAACGTAATAATTCGTAAGAGATATAAATATTCCGGTCGTTGTTTCGTCACTTCGTGAGACTTGGCCTTAGTCTTTGGAGGCGGCAAATCCCTTCTATTTTACACATTGTTTATTTGATTGATGTTACACCTTTACACATATGATCATTTTCATTTTATGGACGAGGATAAAGTTTGTGCGAAGAACCAAAAATATGTTAATCCATATAATATGTATTATTAGATACAAAGGGGTACCTTTTTATGACAGTTTTACATGAATGCAACTCGTATTAATCACAATTTTGGTATATATTTTTTTTAATTAAAATTACTAGTTTCAGAATTAATATTAAATAATGTAAACAGCAAAGTGCATTTTTTGAAAATTCAATACTAAGTATTTTGTGTTTTATTTCAGGTGTCCTATGCAATCGCCCTAATATATGAGATAGTGTGGGTTGTGGAGTCTCAGAGTGGTCTACCTATACCATCCGCTCTGCTTATGATATGTTACTGCGTGGTAATAGCCGCTACTGTCGTGCTGGTTCACGGCCTTATATCTGTGAGTGTATTTATCTAATGGTTAATTGTTGGCAAGAGTCTTAATTGATTTTGTAGATAGTTTGCTAGCCAATTTGTAATGATTTGTAATGATTCAACGTAACGTCATAAAGAGAAAAGTCAGAAATTTGACTGTAAGGGTAAAACAGTTTATTTCTCTAGAGCGATACCTGCTCTGATAAACATTGCACCAAACAACATTATTTACATGACTTATTCGACAACAATAATTATTCGGGATCGTTGCATAGCCTTTTATAATTTAAAAAAAATGTTGCATCCACTAGATAATAGATGACGCTATAATGTTATTTGAATTCTAGTGTACAGAGCTTCATCCATTTGCCAAAAGATGGCGCTAAACCTAGCCTGACTTGTCCTAGCTACAGAATAAATTCTAGTCAAGTATTAGAGGATTATTAATATTTATATAATTAATTAATAATAATTAACAGTAAATTTAGTAAACAATCCTTTTCTTTTAGTATCAAATGTACCAAACGTGTAGAAAAAAATATGTATGGCATAAATTAAATAACTACACATTACAACAAATTCAAAAAAAATGTGCCTGTATTTTTTGTAATAATTTTCAGAAAAACAACAAATACCTGCTGGCGTGGCTTATATCAGTGATCTTGGTGCTGATTCCTGAGTGTGCTCTAGTCTTCTACATGTCTATAAGCCATTGGGTAAATAAATTATAACATCAAAGTAATAAATACACAAAATCATGACAAGGCTCCAATATCAATTACACCCTAGCATATTAAATTTGATAACTCTTCGTTACACTTAATGATAATTATATAAACTTATATTTTTAAAAAATAAAATTAATGCAGGGACTTCAAGGGGTGTACGGAGGTGCTGAGCTGGCATGCTATGTGGCTCGACTGCCGGCCATTGTGTGTGGAGTTGTCCTAGTACAGTCAGCGTATGCACTTAGAGAAGCGAGGTAATAAAAAGTATTTGGTGAATTTCAAGTCACAATTACTAAAAATATTAGTTTACGATATGAGCAGTATGTTTGAACTTCGGCTGTACACCAATGGAATTTTCTTTCCATGTTCGAATTTAACATGCGTTCGTACGCTGAAGGAAAACATCGACCTACAAGCAGAAATCCTGCTTTAGAGTTAAAAAGTCAAAAGTGTTCGGGCAGGCACAAATAGCTGACCAAAAGTTTGATGCGAAGGAGTGGTAGCGCCATTGTTTTTTTTTTTAATTTAGCACCCGAGCGTTAAGAATTGATTCTTTCATGTTTATTTATTTTATTTATTTATTTATTTAATTATAAGTAATCTAACAGCTTACTAAATACATATTATTATACAAAAAACTAATACAATACAGAAAGCCAAAACAGATTACATAGATTAATAAATTATGTATAAAAAAACAGAAAACAAGCAAGCGCATTAAAAGACAATTTTACATTAAAAAAAAAAACAAAATAATAAAATTAAAAAACTGAAATTTGACATTTAAAAGCAACAAATAATACTAAGAATTTAAAACTACTACTTAAAAAAATCAGAGTCTTCCCGCTTCTCCAAGTACTTCTTGACATCTCTCTTTTTGTGGTAGAAAAGATCAATGTCTTGACAATGGTTGTCATAGTTCGATAAAACCCGAAACATTGGAGAATTACGCAGGTAATTCGACTTCGTACGAGGCACACTGAACAATTTTGAGTATCTTGTCGCATACGCAGGAGGAATTTTAAATGAAATTAACGATAGCAAATAGGGACTATCTATCCGCCCATTAAGAATAGCATGTAAAAAGAACAAGTCTTGCTGACTCCGTCGATATTCTAGTGAGTCTAAATTAAAATATGAGTAAGAACCTGCATAACTATCGAAACTTTTATATTTTTTGAAACAAAGAAATTTGATAAACTTTTTTTGTATATTTTCCACAGCTTTTTTGTATTTTACATAATATGGAGACCAAATAATACTTCCGTACTTCAGCACGCTTCTGACATATGCAAAATAAAGGGTTTTTCTGCAATTTATATTTTGAAATGTCTTGCATGATCGCTTGACAAACCCTAACTGCTTATACGCTTTGCCTGTAATGTTATCGATATGTTCTGATAGGCCCATTTCATCTGATAATATTCCAAGGTCTTTAACTAATTTTACTTGTTTTATGGGGATGTTATTGTTTACATGTTACACAGGTTAAATTAATTTGATAATTTTTTACAACTCTATAGAAAAAGGTTTTATTATACAAATTTTTTACTATATAAATTCTTCTCCATATTGCAGGAAGAGTGAATACGGCGCTGGCGTCGGTGTGAGCGGTAGTGAGTTCGATGCCAGCCACTACGTCCCCGATACTGCGGCACCGGCTTTCACTAATGAGGGCTTTCTGCCTGATAATGGTAATCTTTACTCTTTTAGAAACTTTTTTCTTACTTCATTCTTTAATAAATGTTGTTTTAAATAAATATTTTGAGCGAGAATTTGTTTGCTAAATATGGCAAAGGCGTTTAAAAGCAATAATATTTTAATATTAATTCTAGGCAAATCTGGCTCAATGCCAGATCTCCGTCGTCACTTGGCCGCTCGTCAATCTATGAATATGGGCTACCCGATCATGTTACCACAACCACCTCCCGCCTACTGGCAACACTTAGCCGATCGGCAGTACGCAGCTTCCCTTCGAGGCTACCCGAAACATTACCCACAAAATTTTGGCACCTGGGTTGGTCCCAGAACCGACTACAAACGTCGCCACTCAGTCGTTGGCGCGTTTGACGAATATCCGACTAAATATGACTATGACGATCGTATGGACTGTAAGAGCGAAATTAACGAACGGGTAAGCTACCCGTACAGACCCTATTATGACCCAAGATATCCCCCAGATTATGCATATTTCCAGGACTTCAAAAGGGAAGATGCGGGATATGGAGTCAATTTGTTACGACATGATCCATACTATAGAGACAGGATGTACGCTATGCGAAATAGTCACACGTCTGTGGGAAACGAATCGGATGATTTGACTAAGTATAAAGATGTTGCTTTATAAAAAAGCTTATTCTGAGTTATTCGTTTCATGAAACACAATCGCGGCGTCTTTAAATACACAGGTACAGTAACGTAAGAGTAATAGATGTTTTATTAAAAACATAATGTAGATAGGAACAGGCAGGCAATTGTAAGAAATACTGTTATATAAAGGGAAAACATAATATATTATATACCCTACAATTTATCCCTGATCCGTCTATAATCTATGAAATAAAGGATTTTTTTGTGATGTAACGTTCTACAGTATGTCAAACAAGGAAACGTTTGTTTGAGAAGTTTTATGATAAAAGTAATTAGTATTCAAGCAATTAGAATAATTAATATATCGGTATAATTCCGTCCTTTAAGTCTGTGTTCATATAAGTTATTATTTAAGAATGTATTTGATGACAAGATTGTAACCTGCTTAAAAAATATCATTAATAAAATTACATAATTTTGGTATTGTGTTGTAACATTATTTTGGGAAATCACATTAGTAAAGAAAAAATGATGCATCCGAGATACGCGGTGATTTTATTCTTGAACATTTCACGTATAATGTAATTACTTTGTCTTGTTTAATTTCTGTAGTTGTATTATTACTGTAAAGTATGTAAATAATTGAAATTGTAAAATGTATTTTAGTTGTTACCTAATTACCAAAGTATTGTAATTCTTAAACTGACGTAAAAATCTTCAGTCACTAGGAAAGAAACCAATAAAGTATTTTTACAAAAATACCCATGTCTTTTTCTACTTACCATTTAACGTTAAATGAAGAGAATGAACGCCATATTCGCATAAGAATGTAATAAAAATTCGAAGGTAATAATTTTTGTCTATTGCTAAATTTCATTTTCGTCAATACTACTAATACCAAACCTTATTGGGACCGTTCAACTTGCCATACACTAGTGTCGACAGTTGGTGCCAACTACTAGCTGTCATTTTCATACAAATTTAGTTTTCGACTTGCTACATACACTACTGCTAAGCCGTCTTGACTAGACCCCCAGGGCAGCTATATGTCGGATAAGAGAAAATGATACAAACAATCTATTGATATACTGTTTACTTTTACTGTGTTGCACAGGCTAAAAGATAATTTTTTGGCCGAAGGTTGGGATAAACAAAGGAATTAATTGTATTTTTCTAGCGAACCATCATGGCAAATACAAAAATAAAAATTAGTTGTAGGCAATACTGGAGAAATTGGATGAAATGATCTTAATACTGTTTAATTTATATTAGTTATTTCTATAAAGTTTGTTGCTATATTACGTTCTTAAGATAGGAAAATACGTTATGCAAAATAAATAAAAAAAAAACGAATTTAATATATATCATTTCAATTATACAGATAACTTAAAACGTCACTCAGACCTAGAAAACGATTCTAAGAACTCCGCTTCAATTTTGGTTTTCATCAGATGATGAAGATAAAAGGGTCTTTATTATACATCGTTTCCATCCAGTTTTTTTACACGTTTATAACATTTTCGCCATTCTAATGCACCAATTTATGAGAAAGTTTCATCTGTTAATAAGACTATGTCACTTGCAAGCCTATTTATATTTTTTGCTTCATTATATTCCAAATCTTTTCTATGGGATTCAATGTGCAACGATTAGGTTTTAAAATTCAAAATCGTGGGATTTTAATACTTCATCATCTCAATCATTTGCGCAAAGCCATTCTTTTAAATTAGCGATATGATTGAATTGTGTGGGGCAATGGATTGGGTTTCGTTTTTTATACGAACGGAATGATAATTAGCAAAATACATAACATAGTGAAGGTCTTTTAGATTTGGAGTAAGCTTATTAACATAACATGAATCGTAAATGTATGTCTCGACTGAATAAATGACATCCAATTTATCATGCTCTTCAGCATCGCGGTCTTCTCTTATACGCTTCAAAAACTTGTAGATTTATGTCATCTATCTATGTTAATTCTTTTTGATTGGATTTAGAATTTAACATATTTAAAATAAATCTCCTTAAGTTTAAGTACATATAAAATAATAATATTTATCATGTTACTAAAAAAATAGCTTAGTCATTCATTATCATCAGTCTATATACATCCCACTACAGGACACAGGCGTCCTCTATCAAGTGAGACTGAAAGGGATTATTACTTAATATTTTTCTACAGTTTCATTACTATTAGAAGTTTCTTCCGAACTGTATATCGTGTTATTCCCACAAGAATGTAAGAGTGTGCTCCTATTTCACCATACCTCCAGCTGATAAAGGATTTATGACTATCTGACTCTGTTTTTAATTTATATTAGGTATTACTTAAGATGTTATGTGGAACATGGTGTAATGATTGCAGCTCCCTACAAACGTGATGTAGAACAAAAAATCTTGGCGATTAAAAAGACTGGCGGAGAGTTTATTGCCAGTTCTTTTCCTCCGTTCTCCGCCCTCCTTCATAAGTGTTCACTGTGTTACCTATATGAATAAATGATTTTGAACTTCGATATAATTCCTTTACTTTATTCAAGTTCAATAGTAAATGGAAACTATCCAATTTGATTTTTTTTTCCTCCTCTCCTCTTTTTACCAGGCGTGGAAAACTGTTAAGTATGTATATGCTGGCATACAAGAAGTTGCTTTAGTAACAACCTTATTAAATATAAAATAGTGTTGATAAAAATGTCTTATAGAAATATATACTATGTAATATATATTTATAAAATGGTATTTGTTAAAATAGTAAAAAGGTATTTTAAAATTTATTCATTCGAAGTCCCCTCGGCTACTATTAGCCGTATAAGTACCGAAGAAATACACAAAAGAAAATAAATGTATCAAAACCATTGAGTCCAACTCACCAGTCAACCTTACCACGCTTTAAAGTCAAAGATTGAGTATGATTTACAGCTTCTGCTAGCTTTAGTATTTTATGAGTAATATTTGAGATCATAGTAGCTTTTTCGTCATTTTCGCAAAAACAACAAATTTCAAGAAGATAATACCAAAATCTTAGCAGCGGTTGACAGACTGCGTACTCTGACTATTGACGGCTGACAATGTCAAATGACATTGCCAGCGTAACAGTACTGCTAAGCCGTCTTGACTAGACCCCAAGGCTGTTACTTGTATAGTCTGTAGCATCTATGTAAAAATAAGTGAACTGTCAATAGTTTTTTTAGTTGAAGTCGTCGACATTACAGAAAAGTTTTAAAAGTTTTTGCCGTGCTAAAGTTACTTTTAAAACTTTATTGATATTTCTAAAACGATTTTAGGTGTAAATATAAAACGTCGGCAGTTCACTATATAATGTATAAAAACTATAGTCGTGAGTTGTGTTAAGTTGTTTTATAATTTACAGTATATTGTTTTGTGTAGGTGGCTGTGTTGGTCGGTTCGTTCTAATGTGAAAGTGTATTTTCGCATAAAATTTAGTTCCCATTGTTCCAAACTTTCCGGATGACAATAAAGATAATGTTGTATGAGTGCCTTGTGTAAAATATTCGCCTGGAGGCGTTATGTATTGTACTCGCTAAAGTTTTTAAATAGTTCAAAGTAAGTTACGTATTATGTACTAACTTTTCTCATGATCGTTCGTAAGTGAACATAATCGTAGACAGTGTTTTTAAAATGTTTATGGAAATTGTTGTGTTATTAATATATTTAAAATTAATTCTGTAATGTTTCATTTAAAACATGGTGCTACTTGCTTATTGTTTGATGTAATTGTGTTTGATTAACAATGTAAAATAAAATATTGAAAGATTTAATTAAGTATGTATTTTTTCCATGTCAAACACAATTTAGAAATAAATATATATTTCACAATATTATGGTTGTAATATGTCATAATGAAATAAATAAAATAGGTTATAATTCTACTCTTAAAATAAGATAAGAATTGAAAATTTTTGGTTATCAGATATGTTGATTCAATTGGCTTATAAAATTTTTATTACTCAAATTTGAAAATAATTTTCTTATTCTATTTATTCACAATATTTCTATGATGTAACTATTTAAAAAAATGCATATTATAGTCAAAGGTCTTGCTATTGTAGGTTATATCTGAGTGATATACTCATATTCTATAGTATATGTTGCCACAGAACTCATAATTGCTAATAAGTAAGTAAGTTTAGTAGTGATATATTTGCATAATTACTTTACATTAGTAATGTTGTACAAAGGATATAGTGAATTAAAAGTTTTTAATATATTTTTTGTTTTTTTCAGGTAGAGAAAGAGAAATGAATGTTCAGTCACAAGAGAATGTCCGGCTTATATCATCAGGTATTTTGTAGCAACTATACAATTTTTTTTTAAACTATGTAAAAATGTATTCACAAAAAAATTTGCTTTTCTATTATTATCTTTAATCTGTCAATATGTTCTAGTAGAGCAGCTGTAGCAATGGCTTTCTCTAATTGTGTCCTAAAAGATATTTAGAAGATCCGTTTAGATTATGCTGACCTTAGTAGAATTGTTCTATTGATGGTGTGTAAAAAGATTTTTTTAAGGACCTAGTTATTAAAAACAAGGTTAGCTCCATTTGAATGTTAACTTGTGTTCATGTTCTTTTATTGAAATGACATACTGAATTTAAAAAGCCTTATGTTGGTAACTACATGATTTATTAAAACCCATTGAAAACTCTGATATGGTCAGTTTTGGTGGCATTTTGTATTTGTTATCTGTAATTACCACACATTTTAATTTTAACTGGCATGATACAATATCGCGTTCATACTTTAATTTGTAACGCGAAATGTGTCAAGCGTGTCCTTATGAATAGTGCATAAATAAAATAAATATTATTTTTGTGTGTTCATACAAATTAGAATGTCATATCATGCAATAGGCAATGGCCGCAGTTACCATCGTTGGTCTCCGACATACATCTGTGAACTGAGTCCTTACAACCCACCAGAGGCGCGGAACAAATTACAAATTTAATTATTATTTCTAAATGCTTATTTTGTATCTTGCTTAGAATATTTTATGATAGACTTGCATGTAATAGAAAATTGTGTACAAAATCTCTATACATTTCCGAATCTTTTATCTATAATAGATGCAGGCCAAATGCATTATTTATTTATATTTCGTATTTTCATTTTTAAATGTACGGGTAAAGTTCGTATAAAGCCTAATAATTTATTTACGTCTCTAGATGTTATTTACATGTTGTTCAATGTGTTTAACTGTGAATACGTTGCGCATTGATTTCGTCGTGAATATTGCATGAGCTCTACTGGATTTCCCATTCAAACAAGTGTCTAGCCAGTGTCTCTGGTTGGACTGCGACTCATTTCGAGTCTTGGGCGGATCGATGACGCGCACGCGCCCTTATCCACCTTAGCACAAAGAGCAGGCGGCTGCCTTCACGAACGGTCCGCAAAATAATCCAGATAATTTTCTCAAAAGAGAAATCTCGAAAATGATTTAGAAATACATCAGTAGAATTATAATTTATTATTTTATCCGCGCTTAAAAATGCTATAAGGCTATGTGTGAAATTTTGTTTTGACTGAAAATATACCAAGGACATAATTACATTAGTGGTTAAAAATGTGAGCGGTTGGTACGTATTGTGGATTACTTGTTGCGCTCCCTACTTTTTGAACGATTACGTAATTAAAAAATGTCCTAATGAGTCTGCCGTAAAATGTTAATGCTTTTTACGGTATTTACAACTTCGTGATGATTATTTGTTATCGTTGAGGTTTAATAATATGTTCTGTATTTAGCTTTGCACCAATAAACAAGTTTTATTATAAATTGCTAAAATGGCGAATTGCTGCATCTTTGTAACAAGTTTTTATTGCGCAAGAATAGTAAAGCTAATTTTGTTTATTGGTATTGCTATCGTTTAAATTGATTCGTATAAATTAATTGTTTTTTTAAATTTTTTGCACTTCTGTTATTCGTTTTTTTATGTACATACTTCGTCATAGCTTAGATTGAAATGGTTTAAACACGTGATAATTTTGCTGTATTTTATTAAACTTATACTTTACACTCAGACTCATTCTATTCTTGCCAATTCTCTATCGTTCTTATACCATTAAACTACAGTCAATTTTTAATTTTGTTTCTGTTTCATCGAAAGCTTATATTGATTTAATTTAACGTTACAATAACAAGACTACTGATTTAAAAAAAAAAACATAGCAATGAGAGCGTTTAATTATAAATTTGAAGTACCTACACCGTAATATTTTATTAGGAATAGTTGTGTACTTGTTACAAAAACCTCCCTTAAGCTATAAATAGAAATGCTACTCATGTGAATAAGACAGTTTTATCCTTAAACAACTTAATCAATATGATCAGGTTCTAGAGTTAAGTTATATTTAGACATAGTTTAATCCACAAATCAATAATTATGACCGGAAACGGTATTTCTTATAAAAAAGTATAGTTTTTCATTTGCTTTTCATTCACCAATAATTTTTTTTTTACCTACGAACACTGCTGAACTTTTTTGCCAAAAAATAGACTAGACTTTTGTACAGTCTGGATCTTTATACATAAATAATCGTTTGCGACAATATATTCACACGAATAGGGCTTAAAGGTATCCACATAAAAGGAACTTAATGACGAAACATTAAAATACTATTAAATATCACTTAGATTTTATACATTGTCCTGTGACTCATGTCGACATTGTATGCTCTAAAGGGCTATGAAGGTAAAGCTTATTAATTGTGAAACTATTACAAAATCGGCAAGCTTTATATATAAACTATTGCTTAGCGAAGTTGTTAATTATGCTTAAACTGATCAGTCGTTCGTTCGTAAAACATTTAACGTTGAAATTTTTTCATTTACGATAATATTAATTATTACTAATATACTGTACTGTGGCGTCCAATCTGAAAATATTTCGCTGGTAATAATCGCACCTTGGATTATTCGGAATGCGTGACTACAACTAAACCTAAATGGAGTTTTGGACAAATTTAAGTACTTTATTTTATTCTGAATAAAAGAGGGGTATTATTAACTCATATAATAGCTAACCTATTTTCATTTACATTTAGAAATATGTATACATCAATTGAATTAAGTACATGTTACGTAACAATGTTAGTCGCATTTACAGTATTAGCAATTAGTAAAAGTGTGTAAGTTTCTCGATATCGCATCATCTTATTAATTAAACGTCGAATTTATACATATTATTACCAAAGTGATTTCACTTGTACTTTTGAATCATTCACCGAGGCTTGTATAGTTGGAAATTACGTTAGTTTTGAAACTCAATAGCGCAATATCACATTGCGAGATACACAGATTCCCATAAGAAAATGCACACAGTACTTGTTATATTAATGTGTAAAAGAATAAATAAGGCTAACATTTATCTTTCCCTCAAATATGATACGAACAATATATGTTGTGGTTGTGCCCTTTATAAAATTACGGATCGTATATTGTAGCTTTTGTTTATTGTAACAATCAAAACTATTGAGAGTTCGTTTTCCATTGTTTTAGATACGTCCGGTCCTTGTCATAAACACACTATCTAGCTTCCAATATAAAATGTTTTGTGAATCTCTTTCATGACATTTTGAAAACAAATGAATAACAAAATAATATAACGATGTGATTTTTGTAGTATATTAGGGTACATATTCTCAAATAAGTCGGTGTCATCTCATTTAAAAAAAAAATCATTACTAAGTAAAAGGGTCGTGTGTATTTTTATATGTACACATAGTAGATCTATAAAGCAATGAATAAAAGCGAGCGTTAATACAAAACGAATGCCGACAGCCATTTCATTTCCATTCGCACTGCGCAAATGTCAGATGGCTTCCCGTCTCCCCGATTGTTAAATGTAACGAGGGTGTAGACGTCCGTTTTGAAAATATTATGAATGTTACGTGTATTGTATTTTATACAGTTTTATTGAATTTTCTGCTGGCTTTGTTTGCGGTTATCTGGCCTGGAAAACATTTTCTGGGATTGTTTACTCTTGAATAAAGTACCGAGTACTCAGAATCTACAAATAACTGATGTACATTAAACTATGGTATTACTTACATTAGTAATATTACCTTATTATGATTCTTGCATTCGTACTGATAGTTTTGCTACGATAACAGATCTATATATCTAACCGGTAGCATATTAGTAAATATCTTAGTGTTGCTGGTGTCCTGTTAAAGTACAAGAGAGCATCTTCTCAGAACAATAATATTTCAATAATAAAGATTTAATTATAATTATTCACGAATTGATAGTATATTAGATTATAGTTTATATGATAAAATATTTAACAAACCTCTTCACAGATTGCAAAAATATAGGATAAGAAAACATTTGCACTCGTTAAATATATCCGGTTTTGTCACTCAGTAATTTGTTTATATATTTAATGGACTTCTGGCGATTCCCTAAAATATTGAGAAACTATTCTGTTAACAGAACAGAGACCTTGATCGCCGTAATTTCAATGTCAACTTAATTATGTGCATCACTTACGAAGCTTCAGAATTCAATTATTAAAACTATATATTATATACTATGCCCCCGCGAACTTCGTTTCTCCTTCGGTTCACAAAATAAATTTAATTTATACTTTAGCCTCAATAACACGTGGTAATCATGATATTGAATTGTAGCTTATATGACACGTTTGTCGGTTTACCATAGCAGTGCCATCTATTGATTACTTACTCAATCCAGTCGAAAAGTATCGACATCTGTGAGAATCTTTTGGAGTTAACAGATAATTGTGACTGTCAATTAATTATAGACAAATAATTTGCAATAAAATAAAATTGCGACTATAATTAAAGACCTAAGCTATCCTATCTCTTAAGTTGGACCAGACTGCTCACGGTGTGCCAATATAATTTAAAATCGGTTAAGTAGTTTAGGAGTCCATCGCGGACAAACATCGTGACAGGAGATTTATATATATTAAGATATGTGGGGAAACTATATATATATATTGCTAACATGATTTTTTTAAATGTAAGTAACATACTTATTACGAATGAAATGAGCCTACTTGTGTATGATTTGCATAGATTTCGCTCATCCCTGCTACTTTTATACACAGCCTTGGCCCCGGAAGTAGGTCGCTCGATTGTCATTACATTTTGTGCAGTCAGGGAAATAGGGGAACCGATGCTCGCACCGATGAATTTTTAATATTTAATTTGCAACTGAAATTAAATAAAGGTATATGATATTACTCCGTAGGTTTATAACGAGTACGTGTTGTTTTCCGGGTATATCTTTATTCTCGTAGCCAGCTTTATAAACCGCTCTAGTTTATTCTAGACTTTTAAACATTGTTGATTTTTATGGACTGCATAATTTGCTGTGGTTCAAAAGATTTGATTGCCTAATGCTTTTGAGACTAATGTCGTATAATCCTTCTTCAAGATAAAGAGAAACCCATGGTAAAAGTTCACTGATTAGTAACATAGTAGTATTGAGGACTTTGAATTTTAATTTTTGACTATTAGAGTCAAATTCTGTTTTAACAACATCGAAGGGCCTAATCATATTTGATCGTAAAACCGATGTCGTTGTTATTAAATTCAAAATCATTTATTCATGTATTAAAATGAAGTTGCTGAAACACGTGTGACGTTACTAATTGTTGCTGTAACCTGGGTGGTTAATAAGGCAAATAGCGGTCTATTTTGAAGTTTTATCCGAACTTAGGATTTTACCGCAGTACCGTACTGTAATGTATTTATATTTAAAAATAACTGAATCCTCGTGTAATATAGCAAATCAAATCAAAAATCATTTATTCATATAGGTAACATAATGTACACTTATGAACGTCAAAAAAAGAAATATACATTAAATGCTTCTAATTTTACATTTACTGCTGCTAGTTTTCAAATCAAGGGCGTAGAATGGAAGAGAAGAACTGGCAATAAACTCTCCGCCACTCTTTTTATTCGCCAAGTTTTTTCTTTTATTGAGTATCTAATACAATAGAATTCAACCTTTGATTTTGGTCAATCTAACCGGTATGTTGTTTATACAATACCTATACTGTTGGTATGTAGGATTTTATTTCAGAATCTACTCTGAAATACATGTGTAGATTGTACTCGTACTACCAGTAAGGTAGTAAAGTAGGATTACTTTGATTTCCAACAGTAAATAGAAGTTCGTGACGTGTACTAATAAGATTATGGTGATCAGGTCATAGGGCTCGATTACGAGGCCGGGCTTATCGCTAATGAACTTGGATTAATTGAATATGTTGTTTACCTAGATGCCACATTGATACGCAGAGCATAGTTGTGTTGTGACTAACCGCATAATGTTTTTGACTCTGAATACTAATGCATTCCGATCAACAAGGAGTTGTTTCAAAAGATATACTACTATTACAGTTGTTTAAGTATGGGTTATGTTACGACTTAGAAACTAAGTTACATCATTTACTAACGCGAGAAGGGTACTATTAAGTTTCAAGCTAAATACCAACTTATACAAAGCGCTTCATATAATTAAGGCCCACGTTAATTACCCTCTCCTTATAAAAGTATTTGGTATAGATTTTACGCATTGGAGATTTGCAAGGTCATGTCAAGAGCACCCCCCACTGTTGGCTAAAGTTGAAATGTTTATCTCCAGGCTTAATATATGTGAAATGTTAATATGTATTTAGTGCTGTCAAATAATCAAAAATAGTATGAACACGTCTGTACGTTTTAAAGCCAGCAGTAAGTAACGTACTCAGAAGAGTCGAACGACATCGAGCATTCGTTAAATATATTTTATTTGAGCACGAATGAGGCCGCAGCAAGAAGGCGTACTACAATAATTAAAATATCTGAAGAATATCATTGTGTTTTGAATTTCATATTTTCAAGTCATCAACTTGAAAATATGAAGCGCACTAGTAGATGGATATTTTACGTTTTCGTGATTAATATTAATGAGTTCAATTGCAGTGGGAACCTTGGCCTGATTTTATATTATGACTTAAATAGAGACATTTTAATGCATTTTTATATCTTTTTTTTATCTCTGTCTAGAAAAACTTTTTATAATTAGTCACAATTCTAGGAGCCCTGACACAGGTATTTTTTTCTTAAAACTGTTCCCAAATTTTACACGTTGCAATGCGTATCTACTTAAAATGAATAAACACATTTTCATTATTTATTTAATTTCTTATCTGTAAGTAGCAATTTAGAATTAATTCAATTCATGTTTAAACGTTTACATTGGCTTTAATTACCAAATGGTGATTTTTGTAAATTTATTTAAATACTATTTATTTTGCAGACGAGGGCGACGGCAGCTCGGACAGTCGGTCCGACAGCAGTGAGGACGAAGTTACAGAGCACGTGACGGCCACTCCACCACCCAACATGGCCGCTGCAAGGGCACAGGTAACCGACCCTTTTTTCACGTGTAGTTAGTATTTAATAGTTTGTTAAAGTTTTATTTAAATGTTATATGTTATGTTTTTAAAAAAGCCATAAAAAAAATGTTAAATAAAATATCACATTGTTATATAATGTTTAAAAAAAAGCCTTTGTATTTTATTGTTAGTAGCCTTAGATCATCATGTCGCTTGAAATAACCGAAAATTTGTTGGTGAGGAATTGGATAACGGTTTGAACATCGTATAAAAACGGCTTGTCTTTAAACTAGAGTCTTATAGTACTCTTAATGTGTTAGGTAGTAAGTTCATAATTATTTAATCTTTCTATTAGTGTATCAACAGCAAATACTGAGGTAGACACATTTTAATTATAATCATTCAATTATTAATATGATCAATGAAACTTAAAAGGTAAAGTTAAGTAATAAAGCATTGTTGTTTAATATGTTGATACTTATGAGATATTGCAGGACTTCACTTTAAGCGGCTTCTGCAACTCAAATATATGTGTAAATAAAAAATGAAACAATGGTTTATTTTCCAGGTACCCACTATAAGTGTGACACCGCACAGCCCCGGCGTGTTAGATGACAGTCTTCAGCAGCTGCGGAGGCTGCATGCGGCTGTTCAGCGTATGAGGGCTGCCCCACTGCCCTTGCTGGTAAGGCATAATGACACGTCTGCGTCTGTACCCGAGATATTCCAATCACTCACGTACTTACCTGTACCGCTCAGAAATGACGGCCTATTGCTCAGAGTTATTTTCTGATATATCTAGTGACAGCTTTCTAAGCGTTATTCACGATGGTTCATTTCACAGTACAAGTTCGATATTAAAATAACACGACTTGTTAATAATTATTATATAGCAATTCGAAATTCAAAAATTTCGAATTGCACGCCTATCCATATATAATTAAATCTGTGAATGATGGTCTAGGAATCATAAACAACATAGGTTGAAACCTAATATTACGTAAACCTGTAATTTTCCTGTATTTATTTATTACTCAATATTTTTTTATATATTAGGCAATAGGGACAAGTCGTTTGAGTACATCGTGTCCCTCGTTGTGTAAAGATGGGGTGGTGGAGACTGAATGCTCATCGCCAACCCATTTGGACTTTTATCCGCAGAGTAGGAAGGGTAGCGGTTAGTATTATAAAACAATATTTAATTTAATTAATAGAGTAAGCCTTATTGTTTTGATATTCAAATTGTCAGTTTGATACATATGAAACCTTATTTTATGAAAAAGCAAGCAATCTATAACTGTTTTTAATTAAGATTGATTATAGGCAATTAATTATATTGTTGAGAATCTTAGCTGTTTAGCGATTACGTAACGTAATTTTGGGAAAATGCCTAATATTATGCAAATTTTCGTAAGTCATTATTATTACGTATCCCCAGGTGAGTCCCGTCAATGGATGTCATGGGAGAGACGCGATGAAGGCAGACGAAGCTCGTGGGCGGCACTGGAACCCGCGCCACCTCAGCATGACACGCAGAGACATAGAGGGTAAGTTTACCACAAAACCTTGTTTATGATTACGAGACATTTAAGACGAAATAATTTGTATTTCGATTCCGATGTTATCAAAACAATTAAAGTATAACAATGATTTACCTGATATCTAAGGATCAAAATGTATTTCCAGTGCGTTAAATGGCCACAGTGCCTCCTTATCATCGATGGAATCTGAAGGTGACGCACCACGACCTGTAAGACATTCCACTCATTCACTCAATGACAATGATCTCGCTGTAAGTAACTATAATATATTTGTTGTTTTTGCCTTTGCTTTTTAATTAAATATTTTTTCATTATAAAAAACCTAGATGTAACTGATTTAATAATAGAGAAGGTAGAGATGTTCAATTTACTTATTAATTATTGAATACAGTATTGTATTTGTAAACTTAATTAAATAAAGATTATTACAACCAGCAATTACCAATTATTCTGACCGACTGTCCAATGTATGAATATGATAGATTTAACACTGAGCAAGTTATGGGCATAAAACTAACGGAGACTGACTGAAAAGACGGAAATAATGTTCAACATTAAATTAAGAGGCATCGTTTTGGGATTAGCTGTAAAGGTCATACAAAAAGTAGTTAAAAGAAATAGGTAGTAGTGTTTTATCATCCGAGTTACCAATGCCATTTACGGAAGCTATTTAATACCTCCGATGACTACAGTCGGGGAATAATCTAGAAAATATAAAGTCTTGTGCAAAAAATAATTATTTAGGTTTATAAATTGAATCAGACAATTTTACATACAAATATTACAAAACCATTTATAGAAGGAGTTCGAAAAAGTAACGGCAGCTCTGCGAGGGGCTAGTAGCGCAGTCCCAAGTAGTGGAAGCTCGAGGCTTCTTGCGAGACTACCATTGCAGAAGAGCGTTTCAACACCCAGCATCGTTGCAGCGGTGCAACCGCCGCAGCCGCCGCCACCAGCTAATATGTAAGTATATCTATTACTTTAATTGAACTAATACGTTTCTTTCACTTCATTAAATATGCCCTCATAGCTCTCGTGTAACTTGATAATGTAAAAACGAGACAAAAATTAAGTTTATTTTTATTCGAGGATGTGTTTGTTAGTATTATAAGATTTAGAAATGTGTGTTATACATGTATACATTTCTTTTAGAAAATTTGGTCCATCTATGGCTTAGTTCAGGACAGTTTAAAATCGCTGTATTAACTTATGTTGTATCCACTTTGATACGATATTTCAAATAAGTAATAGTAAATTTAAAAAAATATTTAAATTTCGAATATACCTTTTGCGTACTATTTTTTGAATATGTACACGGCGCATGATTAGATTTTCAAATGCATGATTAGGTTTGAGTGTTGTGAACGCACAATTGGCTTTGCTATTTTTTGTTTTTGATGCACTAACTAAAAGTTAGGCTATTTAATATATTTTACATCAAATTGTTTTATTTTGTTTGTTTGCACTTTATGGTATTTTGTGACAGTTATACGACATACATCATTCCTTATCTTATAACGACAAAATTTTGTTAGACATATATAATAACCTATTAGTAATACTTGAGGTTTCGTTGATAGACGTTTTGTTGTGACAATGTGTATCATTGTGACAAAAATTATTTCATAATATCAATTTAAAATTACAAATATAAAAATTTTCGTAACTGTCACAAGTACTCATAAAAGTTTTGTCGCACTGCTTATCGTGGCATCTCGCTCGTGTTAGCCTATCAGCCGGTGGTGCGAGCGAGACAGAAAGCGACGAAGACGCTTCAGCCGCCACTGTAGGCGCGACACAACTAACTGGTCGGAGGAATAATTCGCATCAGGAGCATTTGGGGTTACATCGGCTGGCGTTTTTAGAACAGTGAGTGTATCTCTTTCTGGCGTACGATTAAAGCAAAGGTGCGAAAGAGAGGCTAATTTCTATGTAATTCGGCTATATCCATTGCCGTTTTAGAACAGTATCTTCATTTACGTTAACGGCTTGAATATGGAATGGATGATGAAGGACTTTTCGAAATGTACGAGATATATGTGGTACCACATATGTTTTAATCGCATTTTTATTATAAATTGCCTATTGCATGGATTTAGCCGAGGTGAGAACGAGATATATATATTATATATTCTATCAACCTTTTATATAAATATATATATAAATATTTAAATATATAGTTATACTTTAGAAATATAACAGAGAATAATATTGAATATTTAAAGAATGTATAAAGGAAAATATATTACTCTAAGGGCCTGTTTCACAATGTATGGATAAAGTACCAAATAGCTATGCAACACATAAATTATTCGAAATATAAAAATTCCGAATAAGATAAGTACTTCATTATGACAAATAGCGCTATCTGACAGTCGTGAAACGCAAAAATACTGTTTATCCTACAAATAAGTAATAAACAGCTTATTTGGAACTTATCCGGAGATTGTGAAACAGAACCTAATAGGAGCACATAGTCAGTTAGTAGATGATTGGAATAATACTTTAACTTTTTTTTTTCAATGCGACATTTTAGTGGTAGATTAAGTGGCAAGGTTTAAATTGTGCTTGTTTAAATCATAAAACGTTTTGAGTGCATGCTTTGAGCTTTGCAATGGTTTTTTGCTTTTTATACAGTAATCGAATTTTAATTAAAAAATGTATTTATTTAAACAGAGCGTCCTATGATCATCATGCTGAAAAGCGACGGAAACGAGGCAGCTTATTCTTTAGAAAGAAAAAGGTATGGAAATTCCTATATGTTTCAATGTATAAGTTTCTGTTTGCATTCAAAACATTTGTGTTTGATTATAAATGTTACAAAAATAACTTAATAATTATTTCATAACTTAGATCATTGATCGCAGTGCAAGTTTCCTTATTATGGTACCACCCTTAAATATCTACTTTCCAACAAAAAATAATCATCAATCGGTTCAGAAACGACAAAATTCTCCGCGAACACACTTTAAAAAATATAGACGGGCGAATTGAAAATCTACCTTGATTTTTGAAATCGGTTAAAAGAATTTGTGTAAAGAAAAATTACGGCTTACTTCTCGTTTACACATAAGTGTTTTTACGCCGAAAATAATTAGATCTAATGAAGAACGCTTCGTGTATTAGGACAAATCTCGCAAGGCGGCGCACGTGTGGCAAGCGGCGGTGGCAGGTGGACACTGTGATTGGTGTCAGCGAGAGTTGTCTGATAAACCGGCACTTTACTGCGAAAGTGAGTAATATAAACATTTCTAACTATATTTAATTATCTTTTAAAGCAAATTTTTCTTTAAAATTTTTCAAAATACGTAAGCATCAATTACTATAGAGGAAGAGTTCAAAAATACTGGATTTGATGAAGAGTATGTTTTTGGTGGTCTTATTTATGCTTACATATATAAAATAGCATACTATTGATTAATCTGTTTATTTCCAGATTGTACCATGACTGTGCATCAAAATGTATGCAAGGACTACATTGTTGAGTGCAATAAACCAAAATCATCAAAGGTAGGAAAAGAAATCCAATATTAGGATTTAGTACATTAGAAGCATCGTTTTTATATGATAAGTTTGTATTTAATTAATTATACGTGAAATAAATAAAAAATAATCAGCCAGTGTTAATGTTATAATAGATTTGATAGACTTATCAACGTTGACTATTTTTTTTTTTTAATTAAAAAAATTAATAATTTCCAGACAACAGTCGGAAAATCCCTAAGTGCCAGCAGTGGCAAGAGCAGCAAACGAAGCTCTGTCTCCGGCCAATCCCAGAATTCGAATAGGTAAGTTGTTTGCCCCATTAAACTTTTGTAAATATAATAAATATCATCCAAGAGAATATAATTTATATGGCATATGGTTTGCTGCTTTATTTTTACATTGCAACGATTGGCGGATTTGAGGGAAGGGATTTGCTGACGCAAGTTTTTATTTGCGTTTGGATATTACACTTATGGAGTATGCTGTATGTTTTAGCAACTGGTGATCTGTCAAGATATTAAGTATCGCGTTGTACTAAATACGTACGTGTTTTCTCTCGTGCACGCTTCATTGAGTACGCGCACTTTTTTGCGTATAAGTTTCAATTTTCGTTTTCGTTTCAAAGTTTTGAAAATAATAGTAAAACAGAATTTAAAAATATGAGGTGATCACTGTTGGTAATGCATAAGTTTCCAAACAGCGTGTTTCTTACATCGACGTGGTGATAACTAAAAGGTGAATTATCTTAGAAGATACACAAGTATGATGAATTTGAAATATTTCCAATTCTTTGATCTGTTTTCTTCTTGTATATTTTTGTCTTCATTCCGACTTCTTTGAGTTGAATTTTGCCTTATATTTGTTGAGCTATTCGTTTTTATTTAGGTTATTCGGTTTAAGTCTTTCTGTGAAACAAATCACTGTGGAAAGATTGAGGTGTTTTCTTTTTTTATTCCACTTAATTGTAATTCAAAGAAAATAGCTATTAATCAAGGAACCCTCTCCAGTCCTTATTTAATAATAGTTATGATGCACATCAAAGTAATAACAATATTTAATTTGAAATGCAATTTACACCTCAGTCAGTCTGCTCGCGTTCCCTACAATCGTATTGGCTCACGTAAAAATTTATGATCAGCAAGAAATCGAGCGGCTGCTACTCGCCGTGGCGGCGGGTCGCCACAAAACTCGGCGTGCAGTAAGTGCACTTGGTATCAACGCCTTTACTTCTATCATTCGCTCCACCTATAGATATATGATCCAAATCCACGACCAGCGAGATCGCAAACCTTATCAACCAACTTGGAACTTGTCTAAAATATAGTATTGTAAATGTGTCATTTGTTGCGTTAATGTAAATATCGGCAACTGTCTTGTGTATAAAATTTTTTCATTCGTACATACATAACTTTACACCCACGAGTAAACCTTTTTTTCTTCTATACTATCCACGTCACAAGAAATTATCTCGTATGGCAAGACTAATTCAAAGAAAGATTGACAAAAAACTTGCATGTTATATCTATACGTGGACACCACTTGACCTTCTCTAATTTCTTCGTCATGACATCACGTCGCAGGTTCAGTTAGGTTGACGTTTCGTTGTTTATTTTATTTAGATTTTGTTGCCTTGTATGCGGGTAGTTGTGGAATTACTTTACTCAAGCTTTTTATAAACTAACACATTTTCGTATACAATTTATGACATTTAGATTTTTTTTAAATCGTGGTTTATTTATAGGTCTTATAAAAGTACTACAATTACCCAAATGTTGAGTACAAACACACAAAGTAATTCTAAGCTATCGTATACAACACAATTCGTAACATACATAGAAATCAGATCCTTCTAGTTCAATCATATACAAGCCTTACTTGTGTATCTTTCTATCTGACGGTAGTTTGAGCGTCTCTTACAACTGTTGTAGTAAGTGTTGAGGATTTCCAATTTATTTTATTCAAAATTTGTTTGGTTGTCAATGTCGGAAAGTGTCTACCAAAGTGTATGAAAATATGCCTGTGTCAATTTGTTAAAGTGTTTTACAATATCAGTTATTTCTTCATCGTTTCTTGCATGAGTTAAAACATTGTTGTGTGAGCATCTATCAATGCTTCTTATTATTATTTAGGCTTCGCTACGAGTTATCGTTATTGAATGAAATTGTCTTGATGACCTTTCGTATCATTAATATCATTTGTCGTGTCGGCTGTTATTTGACCTTTGTTTGTATTTTGAATTTGACTGGAAATCGTAACACAGAATTGTAAGATAAATACATATTTAAACTTATTTCTAGCAGTGTTAATGAAGTGTTGGTTTTATAAAAAATTTAGAAAAAACTACTTTATTTTTCTGTGTTGCTATTTTCTCCCGAAACTTTTATTTTAATTCTTATTGCCATACCTAATATTTCAGCACGAGTATATACAATGATGAGAAGGACGGCTCTGATCATAAACACGATCAAAGCAAGTGAGTAATTTCATTTTATTTTCACACTTTAATTTTCACTTATATTATGTAGTTTGTAATTCCTGTAGTTTCTTCATAATATGTGATATAAAATATATACATAAGAGTGTTTAGAAAGCTTCTTTGTCTCACGTCTTAGCTACTATGCCAATTATTTAGATTTTTATACACATGTCAACTTGTAAATTTGTTGGAAATGCGTCCTTGAACACGTATTAATTTGAAAAGTTTGATTTATTTAGTTGCTAGAGAAAAACAGGTTGCGAGTAAACTCCGTGGATCAACTATGCTGTTGAAATAACACCATCAATCGTTTTACTTTATATTTTGGGATTGTTTTAATGATACAGACCTGGCTAATAGCTAGTTTGAAATAAATATGATCAGCTCATGGAATGGATTCTCTTGCCTATGTAAAACCTAATTAAAATACGATTTTATTCCGCTTTATTTTGATAATTTTTTGATGTATGTGGAAAGCATTAAAACAATATGTATCAAATAAATGTTAAGAACTAAACATATTGAATCTTTGATGACTTATAAAAATTATCTACAATTTCAGTGCGTCAGACGATGGCGTGACGGAATGGCCTGAAGTATACATAACTTCTGACCAACTGGGTGAGGAGGCGATTGTACTGGGGCTTGGTGCTACGGAGCCCGAGACCTGGGCAGCTGGTGCGCCGAAGGGCCTGGCTAAGTAAGTTTAAGCTTCAGTGCATGACTTCCGTATGTCAAAACGTCTAAATTTTGAATTTAGTCATTGAGTCTTGACTCGATTAATAATAATAATAATATAGATGTAATAATAATAAGAGCCCGTTTATTTTCCAATCGTGACAAAAATAGTAAACAGCTTATATGTTTATACATTGTATACTTTATCTTGTTATATATCCTATATCTTAGCTAAATTTAGTACCCTCGATCAGAACCCCTTCGCGGCCTTCTCTAGCCTTTTCCAACTGACTCTGTCCATGGATTTCTTTCTCCATTCGCTTCCTGTTACCACCCTTTCTAGGGGCGCCCTCTTCTTCCCGTTGGTTCTTTCCATATAGTTGTATTTAAAGTCAAAAGTCTTTTTTTGCTATATGCCCCGCCCATTGCCACTTCAGTTTTAGGACGTAAGTCATGTATCACATGTGTTTCGTGTTATTTTTTCGCTATTAATTTTATGTACTTTTCTTATTTTTAGTACGCTTATTTCCATTGCGAAGATGTAATAGATCGAAACCTTTAAACATATTTAACGGTTTATTATATATTTTCAGGAGTATCGGTGAAAGAGAAACCAAACGTCAGGAACACATCTACGAGTTGATTTTGACCGAGAAGCATCACTGTCTCACAATACGACTTATGCAAAAGGTAAGTTGTTCAAAATATCTGTATATGTGTGTACTAAATAATTTTAAACTTATTTATGTTTTAAGAGAGAAAAGCGTCAAGTATATTTTATATTTTGTCTAAGTGTGGAAAGTTTTTGAAACCACGATTAACTGTGTGTTACTGTGTCCTTGTGTGCTGTGTACTTGTCAGAAAATATCCATATGTAAATTATGTAAAATAAATCTTCAATATTTACAATATCTTCCGGGCGGTAGTGTTAAATTTCTACTGGTATTATGAATATTGATTCAATAAAAAAGTATGAAAATTTTGGATCAGCACGCGTTGTATGGATTATAGAGCAAAACAATTTCAAGTCAGTCAACTTGTGGTGACTGGTCGTACTTGAATTCGTGTATGCGGTGATGTTAGTTGTTTCTCCTACGTATTTGCGTGTTGTTCCCACGAGTGCGTCCTCCTATTTCACAATGCCTACAGCTGATAGAATACAAATCTTTGTTTTTAATCTATTTTATTATTCTTTGATACCTTAAATGTAATATGGAATATGGTGTGGATGGTTGCAGTTCTTTACAAACTTTGTGTAAAAAAAAACAAACTTGGCCATTAAAAGAGAGATTAAAGTCAGTTCTCTTCCGTTCTACGTAGGTATGTCGGCGTTCACGCCAGAATTATCGTATACAGATTCCATTAAAGGGGAATCTGCAATCAAATGGTTGAAGATAATGACGTCAGCTATACTGGCATCATAGATTAGTTTGTTGGCATCAGCCATTTTTAATTTCGACATTAGAGTCTACATTTTTAAAGGCTTCTGCTTGGTGCGACCGCTCAATCGAACTGAGTAGAACAGTTCCTGTATTTATAACAACCAGAATTTGTAATAAGTTTCGTGACATTTCGGGTACTCGTTCCACGACCGAACCCGAATAGACCACAAAGTCAAACGGCAGTCAGAGGAACGAATGTCAAAGATTACTTTAATATGTATTTATTGTCATTGAGTCTCTAATATTTAGAATTTTATAAATAACTTTCAATAATAATAATAATAATGACTATGGAGTCATAATTATTATCGAACATTGAATAGTCGTTAATTAAAGATCTAGCAACATTGACAAGTTAAATGAAACTAGTCCTTTTAGCCCATTAGTACTTTGACTTCTATGTCATTAAATGATAATGACAGTGGCAGCTAGCTGACACTAACACCATTGCTGTAACATAAATAATAAAGACTATGAAATTACTACAGACTATCATATAAGATATGAATCATAAATATTATTAATATCAATAGAGAGGACGGCCTAAAATTATCAAACACCTGGGATCCAATAATATCCAAATTAAAATCTGAACACAAGCAATCCGCGAAAATGGAGAACACCGTGAGCAATTTCTGCAGAAACTCTACATCTTTCAGTTGATACCAACTCCGGGGAAAGAAATACAGATAATACAACATTTTCTACAGCTGTGATACTTTTTGACATTTAACACCGTTGTCTGCAGTCACCGTGACCACGCACGCTGTAAAGCACGCGAAACATCGGTTAAATTTAAAATTATGTCTAAATAATTATAAGTTTAAATACAATAATACAATAATACATGACTATAATCCGTAAAAAAGTGTTTTTCTTTAAACATTATTAATATTTTTGTAACAATATATAAATTTGCGCCAATATGTACGTTGTGTTACCTATATGAATAAATAATTTTTGCCTTTGACATGCATTTCTTACAGTCTCTATCAAAACAAAGACAAATCGTTTTTGGATTCTATTGGTATAACTTGACACTAAGATTTGAGATTAATTTATTCCAGATGTTCGTAGAAGGCATGACGCGCCTCACAGGTATAACGGACGCCCAAGTGAGCCGAATGTTCCCACGCCTTGACGAGCTATGGTACATACATGCGGCGCTCTTGTCCCGCCTGAGAGCAAGACAGCGGACGGCGCCGCGGGTCAACACTATAGCGGATATTTTGGCGGACGCGTTCGCCTCACCTGATCATCATACATTGAAAGCGGCTTATGGTAACTTAAACTATAACATTATCGAATTTTGGAACTCAAAATAGTTTCAAAATTTATTTATTTTGTAATCCTTCAGCTAACATAAATTATATATAATTGCAATACACTAAAAATATAGTTAAAGATGGAATACATCATACATTTAAATCTACTATCTATCTACCATAATCAAAGCTACATTGTTGTTGTATTATGTTGAATTTTTTTAAATAGATAAATATTTATTTATTTATGAACATGTAAAAAAATAGTTTATTAGTAATTTCTCTAATTTTATGTTTTTAGGCGAGTTTTGTTCGCGACATCGTGATGCTGTGGAAGTATTTAAAGAATGCTGCGCCCGTGAGCCAAAACTCGCGAGGTTCATTAGAAAGTGCCAACAAAACCCTTTACTCAGGAAGAAGGTATAACTAATATTTAAAATTATTTTTTGTACATCGCCAAACAAATTTTTATCTATGAAGAATAATTTAACTTCTTAATAATTTAAATTTATTTGCAAATCATTGTATACATAACTAATAATGCATATATATTTTAACTAGCGACCCGCCCCTGCTTCGCACGAGTGCATTAGTACGGTTTTATTAAGTATTGTTATTTTCCTCGCTAGAGGGCTCCGATAGTAATCGCTACTAAATATGCCATATAGGTCTCTATTAAATCAACAAGGTATTTTAGGCATTTCATTGGATAAGAATTAATGCTGTATTGAGCAGTGTTGGCCTAGTGGCTCCAGCGTGCGACTCTCATACCTGAGGTCGTAGGTTCGTACCCCGGCTGTGCACTAATGGGCTTTCTTTCTATGTGCGCATTTAACATTTACTCGAACGGCGAAGGAAAACATCGTGAGAAAACCGGCATGTCTTAGACCCAAAAAGTCGACGACGTGTGTCAGGCACTGAAGGCTGATCACCTACTTGCCTATTAGATTTAGAAATTGATCATGAAACAGATTCAGAAATCTGAGGCCAAGACCTGAAGAGGTTGCAGTGCCACTGTTTTTTTTAAAATGCCTTATTGGTTAAAATCGCTTCGAAAATTAGCCAATATTTGTCGTAAAAATTCAATTTCTTACCAACAATTTTTATTGTGGAGTATCCATAAAAGAGACACATACATAAACCTTCCCCTTCAATTACTCTATCTATTAAAAAACCGCATAAAAATCCGTTGCGTAGTTTTAAAGATTTCAGCATACTTAGGGATATAGAGACAGAGAATGGAACTTTGTTTTATAAAAGTATAACATACTATCACAACTAGATATGCTACGCGTGTATTTAAACTTCGAACTCTCTTGCTATTATCAATATCAATTGTTTTATCCTTATCTTGTTGGATAATATAATATAATACTTTTAAAATAATTTCAGGGTGTTCCAGAATGTGTGTTGTTCGTAGCACAAAGATTGACGAAGTACCCTCTACTGTTAGAGCCCTTATTGAAGACGGCTGGAGACGATCTTACTGAACGCGAGTTACTACAGAAGGCTCTATGTGGTGTTAAGGTATATTTAATAAGACCAAAGAAAAAAACATTTGACAATCGACCACGCTGCTACCTTTATGTAAATTGTGTGTGTTTGGAGCCACAAATCGTTGGTTTTTTTTAATTACCTTTAGAGAAAAACTTAGCATTGTAAAATAAGACGAATTAACAATCTTCAAATCTTTCAATCTGTCTTGATTCTCTATAATAAAACGCGTCCAAATAGATAAATATATAATACAAATCGCACCTATTATATATATATTAATTATAGATATATTTAATAAATACATTGATATTACTTCAGGAAATATTAGTCGACGTAGACAATCAAGTGGCTGCCAAAGAACGTGAGGATAGAAAACTCGAGATTTATCATAGGATTGACGCTAAATCTTTTGCGAACTTCCGTGGCAGAAAGTTCAAGAAGAGTGACATTCTACAAGGGAATAGAAGTCTTAAGTGAGTAGAAGAAAGAGCGAAATTCTACTGTAATGAAAATACCTAAAATGTTTTTCATTCCATTTCTTAGACGCTTGAACTTTATACAAAAACTAGCTGCCCCCGCGAACTTCGTTTCTCCTTAAAGAGATTTTACTGAGCCCACCTGTTTAGTACATGCCAACATTTTGATATGCTTTCCCAGAGACTGTTCGGTTTTCCGGAATTAAATCTTTTTAGGTTGTTCTGTGAATTTTCTAAAATTCAGGGTTATATGTACCTATTTACTAATACTGCATCATAAAAAAAATATTTAAAAAAAATCTAAAAATTAAAAAAAAAATTTAGTGTTGATTACCCTTAACATTTAGGGGGATGAGAAATAAATGTTGTCCGATTCTCAGACCCACCCAATATGCACACAAAATTTCATGAGAATTGGGAAAGTCGTTTCGGAGGAGTTTAACCACAAACACCGCGACACGAGAATTTTATATACATGACATTCTGAATCGTAAACCTTACACTTTTGCTTACGGCCGCTTTCTATATTAGATCTATAATCTAAATTTTCCAATCCAGATTCTCTCTTATTTAGATTGATTAATGTCAAAATTAGATTATTTAGATTGATAAATGTGTTTTTCACAAAACGGTTATTGAAAAGTAGTTTTCGATATTTGTATTGTAATATCAAACTCTAGAAGTAAACATTGGATTGGGATTGAGTATAGAAACCGGCCGCAATTTAACACCTAATTTCTGCAGTGATACTTAAAGTTATTTAGGGGACTAAGACTTGAAATCTAGGCTAGAAATAATAAGAATAAATTATATTTCGAGTCAATATTTCAATAGTATTAATTTTTTAATATTTTATTTTCTGTTTAGGTTTGAAGGTGTAGCTACATTAATGCAAGGCAGAAGCAAAATGCAGACCTTAATGGTGATTGTTCTGACGGATGTGCTGTTCTTTCTTCAAGACAATAATAATAAATATACGTTCTTCACGCCTGATAATAAAGTTAGTATACAAATTATCCGTTTCACGTTTATATATATGAAATTAGGCTATTTATAGTCATGCTTATAATTATAGAATTGTTAACATTTACATTGTTACTAATAAATAACGTAAGCTTAAATATAAAAATGTTTTTAAATGTGTAAATAGTTACACATTACAGTAAACACATAACATTTAAATGTTTGGTCATAGGAGCCTCTCCAAATCTGCCAAGTTGTATGCATAAACCAGTAGATAGATAGATTAGATTAGATTAGTAGTGATTAATATGTGATGATGTGAATGTGAGCGTAGATTGTGTTTAATCTATATGAAAAGTTCATATCCGAATTTAAATAATAGATTGTGAATAAAGTTTAAATGGAGTTAAAGTAACGGTTAACTCCCGCCGCCTAAAAAGTGCCTAAGCGGGGAGCAGGGGTCCATGCGTTTAAAAGAAGGGATGATGACCCATCCCTGCAAGTACTGGACCCGATCTCCCCTAGCTATTTGTAAATGCGTATGGCCCGGTCTGTGAAAGATGCTTGCTGTGTCAAGCATCCTCACAAACCAACAATGGGCGGGAAGAGGCGGACGCAACCGCCGCATCGCGTGTCGGGAAGCGGATAAGGCTCTGCTGTTACCGCATCCCGCATAAGGCGATTGTTGGTGGCACCTTGGGGTCTGGGTTTAAATCAGTTTTTGTTTTAGTGGGTATGCACAATGGCGAGTCCCACATAATCCTTCTGCACCAAGCAGTCGCGCCGCGGAAGGGTATGCGCAATGCATTTCCCCAAGTAAAAAAAAAAAAAAAACGGTTAACTCCATCTTAACTTAAAAATATAAAAAAGGCAAACATACACAAATGCTTGAAAGTCGCACTTACCTTAGCAAAATAATTAAGTGTAAGAGTATGGAATAAAATGGTGAATATAGGCTTTATATTAAGGAAATTGATATTTCTAGACGGGCGTAGTATCTCTGTGCAAAGTATTAGTACGGGAAAAGGCGGGTGCAGATGGGCGTGGCCTTTACATAATCTGCAGTGGGCCATCCGACCCTGAAATGTTCGAGTTGAGAGTCCACAGGCCGAAGGATATCGCTAACTGGATACATGCTATTAGGTAAGATTTCACTTATAAAGCCTTTTGTAACGTGTTTGTTACCATGCTATTTATGAAGAAAGAGAACATCAGTATGGAAAACTGTAGGAACGTATTTTATAATATGGCCGATACTCCTGACATATTTTCCTATTATTAATGTATATGATAAATTAAAAACATTTAATCAAAGTCATTCATTTGATAAAATGATACAAAATAGTGTCAAACAAATACCTTGTTATATAAATATATACAAATAAAAAATAATATTAAAAAAATTGGTTGCCTGTAAAGTCGGTATACGGGCGAAAGTTTTACGTGACAACGACTTTGAGTGGTAAAATAATTTTAATGTGAATATTCATTCGTATAGTAGGAAGAAGGATGACTGTCTCTCTCGCTCTTAGGCGGGCTAACCATACCCGAGTGGAAGGGACGCGTGCCTCTCACTCGCTCTCATTGTGAGCGCATAACGTGAGCGGAGCGTAACGCAGTTTCTTGAAGTGACACCCGGCAAACCAATTTATAAGACGTTGTCACGTCAAAATATCTAGAAATAAGATTAAATTAGATTTTTGATATCGATTTAGCGCAGTTTAAGTACCTGTACCGACATTGGGATAAAATTTATTTCTTTCATGATACAAGTATAGAATTGATTTATTTATTTTACCTTTACCTTTTTGTATCGTTGCAGCTACTTAATACAAATTAGATTACAAAAGTTTCATTAAAAAAAATAGAGAATGCATTTTTTTTTGAATATATGTATGTACATAGATATCAAATAACTCCATATGCTATTCTGTATTAACATTTGTACCACTTTAGGGCGGCAGTGCAGAGCTGCCCTGAAGAAGTAGAAGAGAGTGAGACAGGCCCTCATGTGCCCTCTGCAGAGGAGAAGCAACGCCTGCTAGAAGCTAGACACGAGAATATAAGACTGATTACTGGTGAGTCATGTTTAGATTTTTCAGTTAATGTCTATGCAGTACTAAATATTTAAATAAAAGTTCTTAAACGTACACGTATTTATTGTATAATTTTATTATTTATTGTATATCATTTAAATTACGCGGCAACTTTACACTTTTTTTTATTGGAGACTGTTTAAAATTGTTTTGAAATTTTTGACATTCTTTAAAATGTTGGTGATTAGTAACATTCTTTAGTTACTAAAACACAAATATACAGTATTTACAATATTATTAACCTACATACCTAATAATAACAATATTTATGAAATTAAAACTAAAATTAATTTAACAAATTTGGTTTCTGTGGCAATCCAAAACAAATCCAAAACCTTATTTATACGTACTGTTTTTAAAAATATTACTTTTTTTAATAATGAAGTACAGATATACTTCTTGTATGACGTCAGTCAATAGTCAGTCAGTCAATGTCAGTTTTTGACGCCGTCGCTGAGAGCGGGTTAGAGCAAATTTGAAAAATTCATTCGTTTGTTTTACTTCATGCATCGATACTTTGAATACAAAATAACTAATAATTATGATTGCTTTTTTTTATCAATTATTTATTCGATTTTATAATTTATTCCTCCTATAAATCACTTTATCGCTCAGTAGAAAGTTAGTTTATAATAATCGCATCAACTCAGACACTTCAGCCATGTTGTATGTTGCAGTGTACTAACATATATAAACTTTGATTGAAGTACTTAATAGTATAATAATCTTTGCATTAAAAGAAGTTTTATTTGAACTTGTTTAACTTTTATGTGACGTGACGTGACGTTATTGTTAATATGAAATGATCATTATGCAATTCACAAATTTAATATCTATGCACTAAAATTTAAGAAATTTTATGATTCAGACGAAACGCCTCAACGGCACATTGAAGGTGAATATTATTCGCATGAAAGCATGATATTAAGTCTTTATTTAGTTTTTTTGACATGTATTTTATTTTTTTGACGTGACAACGTCTTATAAATTGGTTTGCCGGGTGACACTTCAAGAAACTGCGTTACGCTCCGCTCACGTTATGCGCTCACAATGAGAGCGAGTGAGAGGCACACGTCCCTTCCACTCGGGCATGGTTAGCCCGCCTAAGAGCGAGAGAGACAGACATATGTAATTCAGTGCGAGATTCTTTGTATAAATTAATGTTTTAAATTGTTACTATTATTTCATCCTTCTTCCTACTATACGAATGAATATTCACATTAAAATTATTTTACCACTCAAAGTCGTTGTCACGTAAAACTTTCGCCCGTATACCGACTTTACAGGCAACCAATTTTTTTATTTAGACAATCATTAATATGCTTGAATTGTTGAATAATACACTCCGCCATTATTATTGTTTCTACATTAAACTGACTCGAAAGATTAATAAGATAAAAACATTTTTTAATGTTTATTAATGTTGTTCACGCTGGATTTCGAATTAACGTATTAATTACGTAAGATGATGTTATTTCAGAGGCACTTCGATCGAAGGATAAAGAGCACGCTGTACTTTTGGAAGAAAAAATGGCTTTACATATGAAAATGTTTGGGCATACGGGCGCCTCGACATTGGAATTACCAAATACTGGTAAGTTTGATACAACAATCATATTTTATATTATTTATGAGGCGTGAACCATACAGAATCCAATATGCATTTTAATTTTTCTAAATCAATTATATCAAAAAGTAGGACGGCTGTCTGATGTCGACGTGCATCTCGTTCGTAGTTTATAAGTTTTTTATGTAAAAAAAAAATGATGTATCGCCCATTATTTATACTTTTAAGCCGCTTTAAAAATATCAGACTAATATTTGATATATACAAATAAAAGACAATGATAAGTTTACGAAATATTATATTATAAAACCTGGTTTGAAGTTTTAGTACCGTGCCATGGTTACGATATCATTTCCTTATACAAAGAAAAGTAAATGGCAATATGGTGTATATAAAAATATCTAAACAAAAATATACCATTTTGCCATTTTGTTTGGTTGCCAATGCCATTAATAACCTCATTCTTATAAAAAAGGCCTTTATTTTTTACGTAACCCACATTAATAATTCGTGTACAATGTGACTAAATTCACGGCCGTTTTTTATATACAGATCTTACTACAGGTGTAACTACAGTATTTCCCGGAGGGTTGGTCTTTCCCGACTACGTACGAGTAGCCGCACCCACGCCTGATACTCATGCGCTGTGGCAAGAAGTCTGCAAAGTTGTTAAGGTGATTAAAATTAAGATTCCTTAAAAGCCAATTAACGGTAAAGAATATAAGTTATTTAGTAAAATAAAACCGACTTCAAATACTTGCCTTTTCTAGAAATGCTGATATGTTCACAAATTGATGAAAATTGGAATTGTATTTAAGAAGCTGTAATATACCTGATGAAATAAAAAATTGGTTTCCGAGATTTTACGGTATGGTATGTGCAGACAAACGTACATATAATAACGTAAGCTCTACAGTGCTTTTTATATGTATGTGATACATCACATAAAAATAGTCAAAGTGATAACCTCTGCGTGGATTTAATTAAAAACAATTCGTAATAACAGTTATTTTCTTTAGGATGCGCTCGAAGTTTGCAACGCGTACAGTACGTACACTAGTCACAATACAGGGGGAGTCGCGGTAGGCCGGAGCACGAGTTCCGCGGGGGAAAAGCACTCATTGGCTTACGAGAGCCCCGCGTTACCTCGACGAGCTGATACTTTCGCTGGTTTCGATGCTAATAAACATCGAGCTCAAGGTATTTTTTCAGACACACTTACATTCACAGATAAAACAGTGTACATTCAATGATGACGATCACTTCTAAAAATTCTGAAGCGAGTATCTCAAATGCAGTATGTACACTTGATATTTTCTTGGTATAACTACGTGGTCGGCGGATGCTAGTACCCAACTACTTTTTACATTTATCATTCGAATATTTTTCTAAACTGCCTCTCCTACTGCGTGAAATCACAAAGACTCGTATCATTTATTTAAAAATATATATAGATGAAAAGCGATATTTTTAAATTGTAGGCGTAACTCCCCGCATGTCAACAGACACGCCGACGGAGGTGGAGAACGCGGAAAGTCGGGAGGCGGAGGTTAGCGGACGGGAGGCGGCTCTAAAGCTTCAACACGCGATATATACGCTCACTTGTATCGTGTGGCAGCAACTCACTACTATACATAGGTCAGTTGGAACAGATTTTTCTTTGAAAATACGTATACGTAGACATTTGAATAGGATTTTAAATAAAACACCTTAAAAATTTCTTTTGGTTAAATTCTTGTATGTAATTATTATAAATGTATTTTGTACTTTTATTTTAAAATAATCATAAAAACGTATTATAGTAATTAAAAGGTAATTTACTCAGCAAGTAAATGGACTATATACTTAATATGAACGTGCCATACTTTTCTCTGCTGAAATCATTACCTGTGGAGGGAAATCTTAGGACGAAAACTTTATCTTTAAAACTAATGACAGTTTGGAGGCTCAAGTGTGCGCGTGGCGTTCTTCCGGTGGTAATGCGGCCCGAACGCACGATGCGCAATTAGAGGAGCTACGACACGCGCAGTCGCGATTGACGGCCGATAGAGCGGCTTGGGAAGCGCAACGTACTGCCGATAGGGATGCGCTTGCGACTGGTATGTAATTGTACCTACTCTAATATAACTTGTTTATATTTTAAACATAACTTATGTATTTTTTTCATAAAAAAAAATATTTTAATATAATGACTAACCTTAAAATGTAATTAATAAAATATATTATTAAAAGATGCAGGATTCCCCCTTTGAATAGCTACACAATTTTTTTGTCTGAGGTGGCCGTCAGCTCTTGTGCCTCCTGTTATTTCGACTAACCATTTTGATATTTCCCAAAAGTCTTATAGCGCTAGGACCCCACGGACCAAAGGTCTCGACACTGAATGAGACAAAATTATATTCGGAGCTTAGACCCCTGTTTTTGTAGGCTTTAGATTTTTCAGCTGCATCACAAGCCGTACCAGCTCTGATGTTGGTTGATAGATATAAAAAAATTGCTTTTGCAGATATATATATTATGTATATATTTATTTTGTGAATAGAAAAACGTCAGCTGCAAGCGATGCGAGAGCAGTTGGAGGAGCAACAAAAGGACGTGGAGCAACAACGAGAGAGGCTTTATAGGAGGCTCGAGAGGCTGCAACAACATGGTATAATTGAAAAAAAACCTAGATTCTTAATTAATACATACCACCATCACGTACATGCCCTTACTTTTAAACCATCAGGCAACACAGCCAAATTAGTTACTACTTATTTAAATGTATTGAATACTTTTTGTTTGTTGGTTCCTTTTTGATCTTTGAACCTTTTTGTAGTAAAATGTATGATGTATTCCATCTTTGGCTATATTTTCAGTGTATTTGTTTGTTATTATATATAATTTATGTTATCTGTATGATTACGAAATAAATAAATAAAATACTTTCCATTAAAGGCCATAGATAAGAGAATCTGATGATTTGTAAAATATCTGCAAAAATACAATCTCATCACCAGAAGTAAAATACATTGAATTTACTATTTAAGGTGGATCGCAAGAAGAAATAGCAAGTGTGGGTACTCTTTCGCCCGACTCAAGCGTCAGTGATACTCACCGACGGAAGGAACCAAAGTGGCGTAGTAAGTATTTAGTATTGAAATATCTCACTTTTAAATATGAGAAGTATAAGCTTTCTAACACGTCGTGCCTTCAAACCTTTACAGGATGTTTTTTTTTTCAATTAACTCTTGAAATATCGAGTGGAAAGGCTCACGACCATTGACCTTGACATTGATTGATAAATAAAAAAAAATAGGAATTTAATGAAATCCGAGTCTCTAAGGTTTACTGCCACGGTATTATTATTATTATTACGTATCCAATATATAGTTGTATAGTCAATTCAGCTTGAATACGTTTCTGCGTTTGTGGTCGTGCAGGATTCTAACGCAAATTTTGTACGTATATGTGTATAACCTGGTTTCGCAGATAACCGCGGCTCGACGGGATCCGAATCGGGCGCAAGTGTTTGCAGTAGTCGGGGACCGCCACTACCGCCGCCGCAACTACTGTCAGCCCAGAATGAGACCAGAGCTATCGTCAGAGCACCCGTGCAGGTATACAGAGAGAGTATATTAGGATGTATGTAACGCGAAATGCGGCGTGTGTCAGAAAGATGATCACCACACTTGCTTATTATGAAATAGATAAATAAATATAAGGGCTGGGCCTTTGAAAGGTAGCGCAACTGTTTTTTTATGTAACGCGAAGAAGCTAGCTGAGCTAAAAATTGAAAGATAAGCTGTAGGTTAGTAATAATAAATTATTGGATATTTTATTATAAACTTAAAATATAGTAAAAAGACAAATTAAGAAGGCTTAAAGCGAGGGAAAAAGTCTGAATAATAAACATGAAAAATTGCCGCTTGGTTTGGTTTAATATTCTTGGCGAAACAGTTGTTAAAGGTTAGAAGGTATTTCGGTGTCTATGGTTAGCCAAAAAAATCGTTAAAATAAAAAAAATATTAAAAAAACTTCACGTCATCCTCCGCTTTACGGTACTTTAGCACTAATGCAGAAATACAAACTATTCAACATCCAATATAGACAAAATTAACAGCTATAATGTGTACAGCAAATGGTGAAGCAGCAGTTACCGCTGAAGTTAGCGAGTGGCAAATCCCAAATGCCACCGCCGGGTTACCACAGGCTACATGAATCGCCCAGCGATGTGAGTATACATTAATAGAAGACTAAACTTCAGATCAATCATCGCCACATTATGACAATCACTTTAAAAGTTCAATTAATAACTTTCTAATTGCGTTATGACAATTTACATGAGTAACCCGATCCCATATGGCCAAAATTTATTCAAATCAATTTAGCTGTTTGTATTTATTACACGATTCAGCCGTGGCATATATGCTTCATGAGGAGAAGTTTTTGTCTAATTGCTTACACGTACGACCCTCATCAATTTCACTTAGGGTCCTTCAAGAAAAGAGCGTACAAATTCTTAAAAAGGCAACGCACTCGCGAGCCCTCTAGCGTCGATAGTGTCCATGGGCGGCGGCTATGAAGTGATAACTTAACATCAGGAGAGCCTCCTGCCCGTTTGGCCCCTGTTCTTTAAAAAGAAAAAAATCACTGAGGCCGTGTTTTCGAAACAAGGAACCAAAGGAATTTCATTTTTATGTGCACAATTCAAACTACGGTGAAGGAAAACATCGTGAGGAAATTTAGGCTTGTAACTGAATTATTATTATATTATCGTATACGTATTCTAAGTTACAAACACAGAAACTATTTATTTTATGTTATAAAATACACCAATGTAATTTTTATACTAACGGTGAGTATTTACTAATTATACTCCGATTTTCATTCCGTAGGATTCTGACATTTCATAAGTGTTGCTACAAAAAAAGATCTCTACCTAAAAAGGGACGAATTTGACCGATTTAGGGGCAGTAAAAAATAAAATGCTACTATATCTTTATGTTTTACATGCAAAAAGATAAATCTAAATATTTACTTACTCAAGTGACCTAAGAAAAAAACAACACATATTGCAATATTGCGAACAATATATCGAATTAAGTTTAATTACTTTATTTTATAATTTAGCTGGCATCACTGCCATTTCTGGCATGTCAAAAAATGATAGCTGACAGAATTCTAAGGAAATTAAAATTGGAGTATAGTCCGATTTGAGTCATTGTTCAACCCTTTTTACTGGAAGCAAAAAAGTTGAACAAATAAGTTATACTAATTAATGTATATATTAATAGTATGTTTATAGTATTTTCTTACTATCAATACCATTTTAATTTAGATGCATATTATCTAAGAAACGATTCCCTTAGATTATATATTTCCCTTTGACAGATTAAATGGTTGGTTTTCAGGAGGCTGAGTATCCAAACGTTTTTTAGGGATCATTTTTTGTTTGTAAGTAATCAGTATGTATTCGGTGTATTTATTTACTAAATTTTCACATAGTTGTGGTAGATTATGTAAATTGGCTTTTTATTTTTATTTGGAACTTACAACCATTTTATCTGTTAAGCTTTAAATGTTGCACGTTTTTATTCTAAAGAAGCAAAATTAGATTTAGAGTAAGTGTAAAAAGTTATTACCATCAGTTTAAAGGAGAATTAACGTTTTAAAGGCTTAAATTACAACACTTTGGTTTTTCTATAATCGTGTCGCAAAGATCTTCAGTATCATTACGTATGTTTATTTATTTTATCTAGCTCTTTTGCGTAAATCATTGTCTTAATGTTAAAGATTTGAAATAATAGTGCCAGGAAGTTTAAAACTACCCTCAAAAAATTTCAGCACCACCAAGGCGTAGTTATTCATCACACTCGCACTGGCAGCTCTCCTGCGCAGATGCCATCGCAGCAGCCAGCTACTAATAAAGCCACCAGGTAATAAATTTACCCGATTTCCTGCAGTTTTTTTTACAGGTTGTTTTGTATATATCTGAACTTTGATTAATTTAATTCTGTGACATATAACCATGAATATGGGTATAAATATGGGAACAGATATTAATACAATGATCTTGGAATTATGCCTTTCGTATAATGCTTTTTCTTTTATTATACAGGGCTTTTATAAAGAACAACGTACAATGATAACTTTTATGGCAATAGTTTTAACTTAATGCAATGACAACATTTAAATCGTATTAAGGTATGTTAAACTCTTCTACAGAACAAACACATACCCGAAATTACCAGACAAATTTCGTGTACGATCTCCCGAATCTAACCCGCTACCACCGCCACCAGCGCCTAACCCACCTGAAGAAGAAGTGATATACTTCTGACAATCAGGCCTTTCGAAAACTCCTCCGGATTCCTGAGGCTGCCGATTGTCCTAAACCCGTTTCGAAGGACCAAAGTGGTAATGTGTCATAATTCTTAAAATTATTTTACTGTTTTTATATATTGTATATAAAGGTTCGATTACCTATTTCGCTTACCAGACAAACTAATCCTTAGTCCGTTGTCAGAAACTTAACTTTTAAGTTTTAAAATTTATATCAATAAAAAGTTTTAAAATATAACTAACCCTTCGTCAATGCACTCGCGAGCCCCAGACGGTTCGCACATGCATTGAGTGTCCATGGGCATTAGCCCCCTGATGTTATTATCAAAAAACCTAAGTCCGAATAATCGAGTCTTTATCCACTATTGTCAAGTGCAGCTTTGTAATATTATTAAGACTAATTTTAATATAATTTAGTCTTCAACCATTTGTGTATTTCTTCGGCAAACTAATTATTTCTGTACCGAGCTCTATGTTAAGCCTTGCACCTTCAGATTGTTTTGTTAAGAAGGGTTTAGGATATCTCTAGGCTTAGAATATCGTGTAAAATTATTGTTATAATGATTCTACTGACAATCATTGGATATGTTGCATGACAGAAATTTCATGATGACAAATGACAGCTCTAATAATAAAAGATGATTTATAGGTAAGCCGCAGAATCAGATATAATTTACATATCTGGTTATTATACAAGGCAACAAATAATGTATTACATTCCTTTTCTTTGATCTCTATTAGTATTCTATTTATTATATGATGCGATGGCAACTTTTCTGTAGTTTTTTACTATCCGTTGATAAGGTTTTTGCCGTTTAAATATTACTGCTATTCAAAATAGGCAACAACGTAGTTAGTACAGGATACAAACATTTCATAACATTCATTTACCACCTCGCTCGACATTATTTGCCTTGATAAATCGAGAGTACTGAAGTACAAAGTAAATACTTAAAGTTCGTAGATACCACGATTCAAAGAAATTTATAAAAATTTCATCAGTGGTACGCACCTCTGATGAAATGTTGTTACTAAACATGTAGTCTACAATATGCCAATTAAGCTAATTAAGATTTATGGGCGTTATAATACAACAATTTTAATTCATTCAAAATGGCGTTTTAATTCAGTTGAAGTATTCAAAAAAATGATAAGACACATGTCATTTGTTTTGGCATAGCAGAGGCTCAACTGTGCGAGGCGTATTATATAAAGACGTTAATATTATCCGCTATGAGGCTGATAGGGCCCGGTGTGAAAATGTAGTGATTGACTTAGGTAGCTATTAGAATTGTTACAGTGCGTTTTGTAAATACATAGTTGTTGACTACGGTTTTGATATAGGATTGAAGTTACGCCCCATACTTTAGATGTAGTGAATTTAATCGTTTAAATAATTGTCGTTCGTTAAATGTTAATGGGGCAAATCCGAATTACTATTCTTGACGTACAAATCAACTTTCTGTTTCAGATATCAAGTAAAATTTTTCTAATAGAATTTGCTATCTCTTACAAGTGAAACACATTCATACGATAGTCGTTCAAAACGTTTTAAAGTTATGGAAATATTACCGTAGAATGTTTGGTGATTATATCCGGAATTCTTGATTGTTATAGTGTGTGGAACTAGTATGACAATATATATTTTTCCAAATAACAATCATTAATACATTATTTACATATATTTATTAGAAAATTTCAAACTGTCTATATTTACTAACATAATATACAGGCAATTGTATTGTGGTTTTTAGCGAAATTTTTGTTGACAAATTATGAATGCAATTTACCTTCTATTTTTAAAAGCAAAATCAATTTTACTACTTAAAGTATTTTAATGGAATTACTACCATAGATAAATAAACATTAAATCGTGTTAAATTGTAAATAACGTTAAATTATAAAATCAAATGTTATTGACGTTTAAAATACTGATTGAGAATGGCAATTGCATGTTGTGATTGCCGAAGGGCCGGATAAAGAAGGACCAGAAAAGTATGCCCTTGACATGAAATTGTATAGGAGACATACAATTGCTAGTCTTACGCATTTATTATATCTTGTGTGCATATAATTGAAATCACAATGCATTGTTCTCCACTTGGTTTCCATACCAATCCTATAATCCAAAATATTTTTAAAAATCTAGAAAAACAAATCGGTTATATGCACACAAAATGAGCTCACTTAGTATATGATTGTTACTTACATGACTATGTAACTATTTTTCGTGCATTTACTGTAATCCTTACTATTTAGTCTTTTGATGAGGTGATATTTTAAACTATTGACTCACTTTGTATATATGAATGTTGAAGTTTGAATATTAGATATATTTTAAATAATATTCACCAATTTTAAAGCAATGACGAGGTTTATATATCGTGTCTTATCCTAAAATCATCCTAATAAAGACTTCTAAACTCTTGGTTATTTAAGTGATTAACTATAATCACAATCTTTCCACCCAGGATCATTAACACGTTAGTGGCAGTGTTTATATTTTCATACGTATTAACTAATAATCCGTAAATAACGCATTTTACAATGATATTGTAGCTGTTGGTTAAAACATTATTGCTCAAATGCAGCCCTGAGATATTGATCAATTAATTTTTTGGCAGCACGTTAAAGTTTAATTACACGATATTAAAGTCACAATCTCCTATCGTGGTCGATAATGTTAAAATGATTACATGACAATAAGTAAAATATAAATTTACCGATTTAATATCGGAATCTATTAAATAAATATTTTGACGTTATAATTATTATATTAAAAGCAATTCTATTCTATATGGCAATACAATTTAGTATATCATGCATTTATTGTTTTAAACTTTAGGCATAATATTGAATTTTAATGTAAGAAAATAAAAATGTTCTTAGTAATTTATGATACACTAAATTAGTAGTACTTTTTCAAGTTATTTCTTAAAAGTATAATACATCAATTGCATTCCTTAAAATAAGGTTTAATCACTGTCTTTTATATGTTATATGCAATGGAAGGGACAGCAATATAATAAAACACAGTTTACTTTCTTACTAAAAATATGTAAACTTCGCGTTTATGACATTTGAATACATTTTCCTTTCGAGACTTGTAATACAGTACAAAATGACGTTTATAATTAGAATTCTATAATTTCATTTATCGTGTTAAGTATTTAGTTTTAAAATTATCAATTAAGAAAATAGTCAAATAACTTTCTTCACGAATATCACAGTATTTTTTTGTCACTGAGTAAATTTTTAAGGATAATTTTAACATCTGCTATACTGCGTAACAAGAACGCTCATAGTGGACTTAAGTGAGACATTACTTAGTATAAGTTTTGTGGCAATATTTAGTGGATATATAAGCTTTAATGAATTGTTTCGATTCTACTGTCTATTCCCTCCAAAATTTATTTATCTGTGGCAATGACAATACTGTCATGTATTGCTCAAAATTGCTCACACTGTTCTTTAGCAATTGATATTACTTACAATTTGTATAAAATATTATTTGTACAACTATCCAATTTATGTTGATCTGTCTGGGAGTCCCCCACATTTAATTAGAATAGATGAATGAAATAAACATACTTAGAATTAGTCATTGGTTTCATTTCTACCAGAATCTATAACTGCCTATGAAATATATATAATATGAAATAAATGTCTGGAAGTTAAATAGGAAAAGAAAAAAACATATTTCAATACAAAACATTTTATTGTAATAGCTTATATAGAGCAACAGTTCATAAGGGCTAGATGGCATTGTAGGTAACCAATTATAATGGGGACTAAAAATTAAGCAGCAGCATATAACAGGGGTTGGCCAACAATCTTTCCAATAAGTGGCTGCTATTGCTTTTGGTATGATTACAGAAAAAGGTTCAATAATTAAGAAAATAATTTTAAGTTGAAGCATGATGCTTGCTTCACAATAAGAATAAATAAATTCTTATTTCTTGAAATGTGTTAAGTTAAATATTACATAATAAACAATTGTCTGTATTTTTAATTACTCAATCATAAGATTGGTAGTGGCTTGATCCACTCAAGTAGCTGATTTGAACCACTTGGCGTAGACTAAGCCCAAGTTCGACTTCAAGCATGCCCAAATGCATAAGTCATAGTTCGCGCTAAGTCTCGTGTCCGAATATCACGCTAGCACAGAGAATTGTCTTAATAATTGAAGTAATGGGTATTAAATTGTTTTATTAGCAGATTAGGGTAAGATTCCAAGTCGAGGCTTAGCACTAAGTATGACTCATACTTGCTGGATGCTTTGATCTAATAACAATATAAAGAGTTGAAAACATTGAAATACATACACTTCTCCAAATAAAGGCAAACTTTAAAATCACTAACACCCAACTCAAATAAGATTATTAAAGTAGTTTACTCAGTATGTATCAAGCCATTTTAATATAATTGTTAATTTGTTTATAACTAATACCCATTTTTAAAGGCACATTCTAATTATGGGATAAGTGAAAAATTAATAAACTCATATCTAATATTCATAGTTCTAGATAAATAACATTTATAATAAGTGTTCATTACAATAAATCTACCTTTACAGGTAGTGATGACTGTTTTAAAACAGAGCTCAGCACTCACAGGCACAATACTTTTATTGTAGAGGAGTTAAATATGTATTTAACTATTTTTCTATAAATTGGTCTTTAATAATAGAATAACAAGATCAATAAAGTAAAAGGCAACAAGTTAATGCTAACTATGTGCTACACTTATATTATGTATAAAGCTAATATAGTGATTGTATATTTAAGCATAGTAATTAATAGTGGATAGTGGTCATATGTAGTAGTACTTCCCAAACAAGGTATTTCTTTACATTTATAGAAATAATACATCCAACCTCCATGGTAAATATGTTGTGTATATTATTATAAATAAGCACTTGCCTTTACTAAATTAATTGAATATTGGACAATGTGCTTATTAATTTTCCTTTCATTATCTTTGCCCTTTTCGTCTCTTACCACATCTGTGTTCACAACATATCTCTAATATTTCCATGATTATCTTTCTCCCAAATCTGTCCTGATCTGTACAATCTGTATATCTTATCACTGACAATTCTATCACCAAACTTTAACATGGCACCCTCAAATTTGTGTTGAAAGACTTGCATTTCTGTTTCATTATATCCATTTATATCAAACTTTTTTGGATTGCCACATGTAGTGTATTTATGTACACCCAACATATCTAAAGAAATTGATTTTATATTGGATGTTAAATTGAATATATCATCAAAAGATATCATTGTTTCTAAATTGCGAATTTCTATTGATCGTTTCTCTTGTGGCACAGAATAATAATGTGTTTTTTTCATGATGTCAGGATACCCAATATCTGCATTATCATCATCATTTTGGTTCAAACAAAATATTAAAGTATTTACCATAGATGTTCGAAAAGTTAACATAGGGTCATAATCTCTTAATAATGCTTGTATAGAGTTATGAACCCTAGGTACAAGGAATTCATCCCAAGCTAACACAGTAACATGACTTATTTTATTGGCTTCTTCTTTGTCAAATTGAAAATGGCGGAATATACAATCTAACTCTATAGCATTTCTTACAATTTCGTAAGATTTGGAAAATATGAAGGGATAGTTTAAGGGATAAAATTGGATATTCCACTGAGTTATATCAGCTGGGAATAAATTAAGTCGTCTTATAACATCTTCAGAAATCATACTATCATATATTGTGAAGTAGTCTACACCAACCAAGTGGTGTAACACTAAAAACTCAATGAAGGCATCTCGTGATACCATAGGAATTTCATTAGGAATAACACATATTGCTGGTATAACTGTATTGACAAATCTAATATTACTTCTCTGTTGCAGTTTTCTCTTTGTATTTACTTGAATTAATCTATTAATCGGAGCATGCAAGGGATTGATATTATAATCATTTATGTAAAAACTAACTCCATTTGGTCTCCCAAAGTCTTTGTTTGAAGAACATTCAAAGACATAGAGTCTGAAATTATTTATAGGCTCAGATGAAATTTTGTAGTTAAACCTACCAGACTTTGGTTTTGGAACATTCTCATGCCAAATATAACATCGAAAATTAGGTATAACATGCGCTTTACCAATGACGATAGTGTTAATAACGTGCGCATATTTTGGCGATAGGTCTTCGTATTTTTTACGTGAGCGAAGAAACGATGAATAGGAATAAAAATCTTCATTAATTTCTTGAAATAAAGGCGGTGTTTCTTTAACTTCCAGAGAAGAATTCCTTAATATCTCGGATAACATAGTCGCATTGAAGCCGGGTCCGCAAAACTCAATCTCCGAAAGTCCTGGTTTTCCAAAAATATTAAGCACTTCGAGGACATAGCGTAATTTGTAGTATTCATGTCGATACATTAAAAGCGTCACAATACTTAAAAAGCAGACGACGATGAGTATTAGTTGATAATATTTCCTCATGATGCCTACTGAAGACTTGCGGTGGGTATTCATTTATAAGTTCGTTAAACTATCTCCACTGTTCGTCAGTGTATATAATAGTGCACCATGCCTTGATTTGTTTTTGTTAATGAAGAATATTTAAAATAGAGAAGAGTATATAATCACATTGTTTAACACTAAGTTTCTTTAATATTTTATGTTGAATTTATTACGGAATACGGATAAGGCTTAAGAGTTTTGACAGTGTCAGGCGTCAGCTTTCATTTGTAAGCCACTAACTAGATGTAAGCTCAGTGTTGCCGTTCTACCAAATTAAAAGTCCCTAGTAATATGAAAAAATCCGCTAGATATTGGTAAATATATTTTTAAAAAAATCCGCTAGAAGTCGCTAAACTTTTGCCTCGAAGCAATTTGCAACCCAATCTACAAAATTGTACAATAAAATAAATAAAACCCTAAATATATAACCCTATGACGTTTAAAGAGTGTAAAAAAACAGTAACAACATGGCTAAAAACATTAAATTATCAACAAACTGAAGATCTATTTGTAGAAGTTGAGTAAATGTATATATATTAAAAATCAATACAAATGACAATGTTCAATAACAATTATCTAATCTTACGTAAGTACTAAAAAAAATAATAATATATCCTTCAAATTTTAATATAATGTTATGTTTGTGTTAGGTACCTTAAACGTAGGTTATATATACTAAATATTGTTAATCTGACCTATCGTTATCTTTAGTATTATGTGGTGTATAATAAACATTTATAATTATTTAAATAGTGTATAGTTTATGTGATCGCATCATACGGCTGACAAGAGACATGTTACGCTGTATTAACCTGCACTGGCCATGACATACGGGCTACACTCGTCTGAGTTGCACTACAGTTACACTCATGTCTTACACTCAATCAAAAGATGATGGTGCGATCTTATCTACTTACTTATCTACCATACTTTTGTAGTTTGCTTCTACTTTTTACGATTTAGTGTAAACTTTTGTTTAGATTTTGGGTTTTTTTTAATATATTATGTATTGGATTGTTTATTAAGTTACATTAAGTTATATTAAGGTATAAGTACTACTCAGTATGTAAGTTCATTGTTTTTGTTTAGATTAGACCTTTGTTAAGTAACAACATATAGGAAAGAGTGTGCATCCCTAACACAGGTTATAGAACTTAAAAGGGATGTACTAAAATGTATAATTTAAGACCAGGAACTTAATAAAGGGATTTTTTGTTTTTTTTTTTGTACTTACCTACCTAATCAATACAATACCTTTCAGGGTTCTTTCAGACGAGCGGCACGTTGCCAACTGCAGATACAACTGCAGCCCTTAGTTTAGTGTTATGAGGATACCTATGGTTTTGATACTGGGGAACGTCTCTAAAAATCGGGATTGAAACCAAATACCTACTTAATAACGCCCAAATCTCAGTTTGTCCTAACTGCAAGACGCAAGAGTATTTATTTATTTATTTTGTACTCCTACAGCTAACTACCTACAGCTATTGCAGGCTTAAGTATTGTCTTGCTCAAGTCTTGCAGGCTTCAGTCTTGGTATTGGTATTGGTCTTGCAAAAATGCAAGAACAAGACCAAGACTGCAAGACCAAGACCGATTTTGGGCAACACTAATTGACGTGTTGCGAACGTGCAAGAATGACGAAATAATCAACTGAATTTGTCTAACTACACAGCTTGTTTATAGGCAGGGAATTCCCGTTTAGTATTATTCTACGTGGGTGTTGCCAGAACATTTGAAAATCAGCTAATAAAAGAAAAGAAATTCTTAAGAAAAAGTTTGTGAACGAGACAAATTTTGGGGTTGAGGCTATTTGAAGATATTTTATGCCAGAACGGATGTTTAAGATTGTTCAGGTGTAGTGGTGGCCTTAACAATACATTACATATTTTCCAATTTTTTTCAAAAAAAAGTCGCATATACGACGGCTCAAAATCCGCTAGAAGTCTCTAAATATTTTTTTGTCGCTAACTCAATTTTTTTTGCCGCTAACCACTCATGAATTCCGCTAGATCTAGCGACAAAGTCTCTAGAACGGCAACACTCAGTAAGCTGTTAGCTGACTGCAGAAGGAGTCCGATAAAATGTCGTTTCTGTGTATTGGTAATGTCATAAAGTTTTTGTATTTGTTAGTTGTCAAGTATTAACCAAAATAAAGTAAAAATGCAGAAACACGACGGATGATGACTTGCGTTGATTCAGTTTTTATCCGATAGTAATTTTTGATTGTCCCGGTACTCTTCTTTGATTTGTAAAAATATTATTTATTAATTTAAATAATTAGATAACTATTTCATTAGAGAAGTTTTGTTGTGTTTTTCAAATAGGACTGGTACTGGATATGGCTAATCGAGAAGAAACTTTGCGTCAATTCTGCGATGTTACGGGAGCCGACGAAAATCGTAGCAAATTTTTCTTAGAATCTTCTAACTGGCAATTAGAGGTAAAAGATGCTTCATTTATTTTTTATTATCACCAGAGTCACCTTAAAAAAGAGCGAATAGCTATATATTTTTTTATACTTAAAAAAATAATTTTAGATTAAGGGCACAATACAAATAACTAAAATAGTATAAAATTTTATGAAGTAATATTTTACTTTTACCGAAGTACTACTTAATAATCTGTATCTTAGGTAGCACTATCTAGCTTTTATGAACATGGTGGTAACATAGAAGAATCTTCAAACCCTGTACCTGTGTCAGTATCACCACAACCAATGTCTGAGAGTGATATGGAATCTCCACCAGGATCTCCTCAAAAGCAGAAAAAAGATAAAAAGAAAAAGTCAAACACCAAGTTCGCTACATTAGATTCCTTGCAGCCAGATAGTTCCAGCGATGAAGAAGAAGGTTGGTACTTGGTGTCATTCTTATTTTTTTGCTACAGTAAGTGAATTAACACAACAAACATTTGAATAAACCTTAATATCCCTATATATATGTACCTATAATACTTTTGAATTTAAATATATATTCCACAAATAAATAAATTTGGAATTAGTGATAAATACTGGCTGGTGCCTGGAAATTGAAGCAATAGTGCAGAATTTATTTTGCCATGATTCATCTTGTTCTAAAAAACAAAAGATAACTAACACAGAAGAAGAGTTAAAACAAGAGTTGATGAGGTTGAAAGAAGAGATTACTAAATTGAAGAGAGAAAATGATGATTTAAGAAATGAAATTTTAAGATTAAGCTCATCTGAAGGTCAGCTTTAGGAATATTGAAAGTACTTTTGTAGACATTAAATAACCTATATACTAACAATAAAGCCTTGTATATAATAATTCTCGCTCTTACTCAAGAACTAGATCAGTCTATTTGTTTAGTATTAGGTTTTGTACATAGCTTTATCTTGCTTAGATGAATACATAAGACTAAAATAGAATTAAAAAAAATATCTAGTTATATAATCTGTAGTAAGGACACTGACAAATACTAGTAGGCTTGTTATAATATTATTGTTTACTTTGTGTTCTTTTTGCATGGGGAAGGTAAAATGATTATTCCAAAATCAGCAATTTTTGGTAGAATATATAGTAAGCATACCTTAAGGGCTTCCAATTTTAAATAGATACTTGTTTGCAAGGACATAAGAGGTAAAAATTATCTGTTGTTTCAGGTCAAGCATTTTATGCAGGTGGATCAGAAAGGTCTGGACAGCAAATTCTTGGTCCAAGCAAAGGACGAAAGGATATTGTATCAGAAATGTTCAAAAGTGTTAGAGAGTAAGTTTTCTTTTAGACATAAATTTATTTTGCATGTAAATAATTTCGCATTTGAAGCAACAAAATACTAAAATAATTGAAAAGAACTGGAAACTGAGTTTACAAACAATAATTCAATTTGTATACAAGAATTGGTTTGTTTTACCCATCAATTTTGGCTTAGACGGGGTGCTGTTGTCTTTGAAGATGAGCCCACTACAACTAGTCGTGGACGTGGAGGATTGTTTGCTGGCGTTGGATACAGATTGGGTAAATTACAACTTGTTTTTATTACAGTTATAAACCAAATCTGTTTGTAAATTGTTATTACAGTAAAGTAAATTTTTCGATTAGTGTAGAAAGGGGTACTTACTCTAAATTGTTAATCTATGCTTTTGTTTTGTAGAGTATAAAACAGGACTCAACTAATGACAATATAACAATATATGACTGTATTTATATAGTATTTTATATGTTGGCCCATTTCTAAACTAAACTAAATATGTAATATATATTTAACCTTTTATATATTACAGGACAAACAGCAGATGATCATGAACCAGTGACTCCCGAAAATGCAGCGCAAGCTGTAAGTCAATTATTCACTACGAAAGCAAATAATTTAGTCACTTATTCAAAAAGAAAAAAGTGTAAAGTTCTGTAAAAGTATGGGAATGGACTGGTTTAAATTGTTTCTACATTATAAACAAGGCCTAATAGTCTATAACCTGGTGTACTAAATAACTTAAAATAATTATTGACAAAATTAAGAGTACATAACATTTGTAACTAACAATATATAAAACTAAAGCAAGATAACTTATTAAACAATCAAGAATTAGTCTGTTGTTTTCTGTCTTACACCTTGACAGCATGACTCTGAAAAGTAAAAAAAATGTTTTAATATGACCAGATTTAGCCTGGCCAGTGGTTCGACTGTTTGAGGGTCCTCCATTTAGATAGATGAAAAAGCACAACATCGTTTTTTCTACATATACATAATATAGGTATTAAGATAAACAGATTTATTAGATAAAAGTTTGTGATAATCTTAAATTCCAGGATCAGACTCGTGCAGTTCGGCTCAGACTATACAGGGAGGGTTTCATAGTCGACGATGGGCCACTTAGGCCGTTTATGGACCCTACAAATGCTGAATTCCTTAGTTGTATTCGTAGAGGGTAAGATCTGTTTGAAGTAGTGTTATTTATACATTTACAAAAATATAAAAACTATATAAAGAAATATAAAAAAAAATATTTTAAAAAAAAATCTGAGCCGGCCACTAGGCACTTGGTTTTTTTTAATACTATGAATATTCTTTGTATGATTAGTAATTAATGGAGTAGAAATATTTTTAAAATTCGAGCTTATTAAATATTATTTTATATTAATACTTTTGTTTTCTACAAATTTTAGGGAGGTCCCTCCAGAATTTACATCAGGTGGGCAAGTACGAGTTAGCTTGGAGGACCGACGTCATGAGGAGTGTCCTCGGGTTGTTTCTAAGACTCAGGCCTTTGCTGGAAAAGGGCATATGTTAGGAAGGTAACTTTTTTTTGTTAATTATTTTGATCCTTTGTTTCTATTGCTTAGAGAAACCTTAAAAGTCACAATTTTAAACAGACCGCCACTTTTTTGTGTGAAACAAGGTCTGCATTGAAGTGGTTAGCGGTGATATATGACTAGGAATAAGGCCTTACTAAAAAAATAGGCTCAGTTAAATTTTCTTAATGATTCTTGCTACTAATTTTGGTTTGATAACCAAAATAGATATTATATTCACTTATCCATATTACTATCTCAACTTTATTCTTGATAACTGTCAAATGTCAATAGTTTGACAGTTTTAAAATTTATTGTTTGATTTTCGAAAACCCAGATTAATAATCTGGGCATCTCCAATTCACAGATTAAAATCTCTACGATGTTCAAGTTGCGCTCCTTAAACCATGATAAGCTATTTCTGTTACTTCAAGTAGCCAGAAAATTTATTATATTAACGTTATAACATCTTTAATTTATAAATAACAATTGTATTTTCTTCTATTTAGTCCGACACCAGCGACAGTGGGTGCAACTGTACCCGTAGCTTCTCAGGTGGGAGACAGGGCGGCCAATCAGCGTGCCGCACAAGAAGCGGTCGGCCTTAACGAGACAAATCCCGTAACTACTGTACAGGTAAGTTGAACGGACTCCTAATTTTATAGGTTATAGTTTGGATGACCAAGACAGACTCTAAGTAGAATTGTATTATTTAATTTACATTTGTGGTGTATTGTAAAATATATCGAGCGTTAACAATATCCGATAATTTGGTTTAAACATCTTTAAGTTTTCATGTCTTTCAAGGTATGCCGAGTGCTTTTCTGTAGAGTAAGTCATGGAAATAACTTGACGACAAAAAAAAAACTAGCCCGAGGTTCTTGCCTTTCACCTGGTCGCGATTCCGAACAGGCGGTAGAGTTGACTATTCAAAATGATATGATTAAAATGAATTTTGATTTTGGATATGGTACGTTGATCGGTCTCAAAAAAAAATTATTGATGTATCGATTAAATAAAAAATCGTGTATGCTATACAAATTCAATTCGGATATTGCAAATTATCGCAGACGTTATAACGTATGTTTATATTTTTTCTCAATATGGAAAAGAGTTGTCCTAGTCAAGAACTTTTTTTTTTGCAATTGCTTGTAAATTAAAAAGCTTAATTTATAGGCATTATTTAACTTATTAGAGATTAGCTATCTTTATGTGAAATTTTAATTCGTTATGATCAATTGAATGCATACAATTTTATTTTTAACTCACCCATTTATTTTTTTAACTGTTATGTTATCGGTAAAATTTTATGTCCAACTTGATAATTCAATATGAGAATGAGATTACTATCTCATAATAAGAAATTAATTACTATTTTCAATTCCAGTTTCGGCTAGCAGACGGCAGTCGCCTTACGGGTCGTTTTAACCACACGCACACAGTGGAAGATCTCTACCAATACGTGTCGCAAGCGGAGCCGGCCTATCAGATCCAGCCATTCATACTACTCACGACATTCCCCAGTGCAGAGTTAAATGACCGCACTGCAACGCTCGCTACAGCCAATCTATTGAACACCACTGTATTGCAACGACTTAAATAAACTTGTGTTTTGATGTCGTGTTTTTATTAAGACTTTATATAAAAGCAGAGACGTCATTACAAAATAAGTGGAAGAATCTAGATTTAGTTCTTATTACTAAAACATAAAGGGATTTTTTTTAAATTATTTTAGAAAATTGCGGCATGCGATCCGAGTGTTAGTTTTTTGATACTTATTTATAGAGGCCTTAATGTTTAATGCAAATGTGTACATTGTTCGCTTCAAAACAGTGTATGGTTAGATTTAAAAATGTGAAACTAAGCTAAGTAAATATGTAGAACTTAAATACACACTTATATACAATGTTTGTTTTATTAAAAAAAGATAAAATAACATTATAATTTTAATTCAACAAGACTAACTCTACATAACAAAGATAAAAACAGTATTAAATTCCATAAATCGTTAAAAATTTTATAATTTACAAATCCCAAGATAACAATAACGTCACAATGGTATAAAAAAAAAACGTCAATGACGTCACTTCCACTTGAATGTAGACCTTAATAGAATTCTTCAATGGCTGTTAGCTGCAGCATTCGGCTTTTGGGAAAGTGCACGCGCAAGCGTCTGTCGCAATGCATTCCGCGGGGCACATGCAGTCACAAGCTAAAAGTAAAGGTAAGGTTATAGCACCAAAGTTGTGTTACACAGAAACAGTTAATGGATGACATGAATGTATAATAGAGTCTTTAATTTTAAACGGCCTTTCTCGATTAAGATATGTTTTAAGGTATGTTTCTTTTTGAAAATCTGATAAAGTTTCTATCGACTAACATTGTCATATCCGTAATAAATATTAAATACTAACGTTTACAATCTCCATACGAGCAGGGGTCAATGTACTCGGTGCAGTCTTCACCGGGCGGGAGGAACGATGAACGGTAAATTGTTGTTCCTTCCAACTGTAACAGAGGTATTTTCAGTACACCAATGCAGAAGGAGCTAATTTTCTGTACAAGTCTCTATAAAGTTCTCCTGAAGATAGGAAATATTAGTAACGAGTACCTATTAAAATCTCTGGATGGAAGATGAAAGTAGCTACTACTTCTAAGTTTTATTAGTTTGCTTAGCAGGTTCATGATCTCGGCACTGTTTTACATGGGCAAACTTTTTTTTTTTTTTCTTTCAAGAATTTTCGTGAGTGTTGATGTAATGTAAATGGATTAAAGGGGTTTAATAGACTGGTGCAACTGTTTTGGAATCATTCCAGTGGTGGAAAAATGAAATGAAATGAAAAATGACATGAAATGAAATGGTTCCACATCCTTCCAAGTTCTGTATATTTGTTATTGCGAGTGTTTATTACCTTTAAAAGTGCTCTTTTGTTAACTTCATTATATCAAACGACTTCAAATGACTATTGAAGACTATCAAATGTCTATTAGGACAATAATCATGATAAAGTTCCGATTTCAGTAATTATGACGTTATCTAATGATTAAACCCAATTTCGAAGTATCTTTCGAGATCTATTGCACTGACATCACAAATTTAGGAGGGCGTGGAAAATCTCAATAATAATATCACTATCGGCCGACGAATCGCTATTGATGAATCAAGCAAAAATCGAGTTGGAACTTAACATTATAAAGTGCCTAAAAATTTACCTTTTGACACGGTTTTTGATACTGTCCTTTACAAGCCCAGGGTGGTCGCTGTGGGGCTGGCACACAAACAGGCTGGTAGGACATCTTCTGTGTTGTATCACTGTCCATTTTTGCTATGAAAGTAAAAAAATACATTGTTGATTTTGACATTTTACTGTATTTACGAAAACATAATTGAAAAGTGCTTATTATGAATTATATGCTTAACAATCGTATATATATTGGAAATCAAAATTATGCGGCAATTTAACTGCGTGTAAACAAACAGTTGAAATTTCACAATAAAACTTACCGCTAGGTTTCTCATAGCATCGGTTAGGAGCATACGACTCTGGTCGAGGTACTTTACCGGGGTCCAAGAATGACATGCGGTTAACTGTACGATCTGGAGAAAAAAAACCTTTTAAAGTTCTTCATAAAAAGACAAAAAAGTAATATTATATTTCAATGGTAAATTTTAGTAGAAACAGATTTAATGTTAATATTTTATTCATATCATGAATTGTAGCTTGTAGGTAGATGATATTAAGGCTATTTTATTGTCCATGCCGATGATATAAAAATGTAAATATAATAAATCCGTCGTTTAGATTGGCCAGCTGGATGACTTGACTTCAATCTATTGGACAGTACTAGTTAAAAATATTATTGTATTTATGCCACTTATTTGGCCGTGTATGGTTTTAGAGAATTCATAAAAATAATTTGATTATTATTTTAATTGCTACAATTACGTTCACGCGAAATTTACACGAGTACCTATACATACCACTTGAGACAAATTAATTTAAGTACAAATTAGTTAAATTTTTACCATACTGTAGTATACATATTACATACATAATCAAAATTACTAATATTTTGTCTTTAAAAAAATACAGCAAGTACTACTACTGCTAAATATTTTTTATGTTGTACACCACAGAGGATCAGTTTAGATACATTGCAAATAATAATATATTTAAATTAAATCGGTATTTCACACAGATATAACATAAGTAAGAAAAAGAAACTAACTTTCAAACGGTTGTTCCACTGCATGAAACTTGGCTGATGGTTTGAACGACTCTCTCATTGGCGCAGTCTTCGGTACAAAGTCGTGCCTCTGTGTCGTGAGGTTCTGCATCGGTCCCTGTCCCCACATATCATGGTGGCAAGGACGGATTGCTTGCGTTATACACACCGGGTTTGGTAGAAATGATAGCTGAAACAAATACTCTGGTAAATATCCGCTAGTATAGATTTTGAATTTGTATGATAAGGTGAGTTAAAGCAGTGAATCTGATTTTACAACATATGCACATCTTTTAGCATCATTCTATTACGTAAAATAATTTATTTAGCTACGACGCGAAAGATCTAGCGTAAATCGCTGTAAAAGGGCTCATGAAACGCTATTGAAGATACATAACCTCGTCACTAACCGTCACTTTATATATAATAATAAAATTAAATAATTATGTTTAGATTGGTATCATAATATATCGGTAGTGTTATAAGAAAAATCTAAGAAGGTAAATAAATTAACTTCAATCCTTTGACAAGCGCTGAAACGCCAGCGGTTTATAAAATAGTGGGAACAAACTTTTTGAACAGTGTCGCCTTCCATCGCAGCCGTTGAAGGCATGATATTTGGTACAGGTTTTACGGGCTGAGGTATTGGTGCTGTGGCTGGGAGATAACTGCAAAACACATAAGATTGGTATACATATTCATTCCGTAATAGGAAAATTGCAAACGACCAGAGAAATACGATTTTGAGACATGAATCAACGTAATGTCATTTGTTATTTATTTATTTATCGTATATACACGAGTCATTATACAATTTTAGGGTTTACACGCCGAGAGATTCGATAGATATGCCTGCACAAACTAAACGTATTCTATGTGTTTTGTCTATAATATTATTAATCATTGCAGTTTGGGATATGATGCATTTTAATGGGAAGGAATCTAATTCTAATAAGTTTCTGTACCTGTTTTTGTAAACAGTTTGTGTTTCAAAGCGTTTCGAGGCGGTCACTGGGTTATTACCAATATTAGGTAATATTGGACAACGACGGCAGTCAGCAGCTGGGTTTAAAAAACTGGAAATAATAATATTAATAGCTAACAGTATGTTTTCGAATATTTTAGCCCGAGAAAATACATTTGAGTTCTGCGTCTGTTACACTAGATTTTTAATATTTTGATAGTATTTGGATCGTTGTATAGTCATAGCGATAATGGTTTAGGGGATCCCTTCATGGGATCTTTGACTTTATAAAGCCGCGTGAGGGAGGGTATACAGCCTACACCACTTTCAATCCGCATATATTAAAAAAAATATTAAATGGCCTTAACCTCGACTTTCATAGTTTAGAAATTCGCTTATAAGAAGATAATGTATAGGTGAATTCACAATTACAGTACCTCATACTGTAGGTTGTGTTTTCTTCTAGCTTCTGACAAGGTTTCTGATACTGTCCCTTACAAGCCCATGGCAAAGGCTCTTTCGGCAGCAACTTAAAAAATACACCAAATTAATTTTACAACATCGAATGCCAAAGTATGACGTCATAGCCCTGTTGCAGTCTCCAAATACTCGTATGAAAAATCTTACTCTTTTAAAGATACCAGGTCCCTTACTCTGCAATTTCTAAAAGCGAAACCGACAACGATTCCAATCCTAATCAGTAAAAGTAAGGATATGAATTTTTTTCTACCAATTTCATGATATAGAAGTTACTAAAGCTGTTTTGAACTCATTTACTTATAACAATAAAATTATGTTCTGAAATACAATTTGGACACGATGCTGACAGATTTCTGCGTGAGATTAAATTAAAGTTTTTAATCGTATGCGATTAAGAACTTCAATTTAATCTAAAAAAAAGAAGGCCAGCAGACCAAGTTGGTTGGACCAACCAGAGTTGGCCTTCTTTTTTTTACTGAACAGGACAGACGTTTGGCCACAATCATGTCTGATGTTAAGTGTGATGCAATCTATTTCAGAGCCTATTTAGCCGCCGCATGAATTAATCCATGATTCATGACAAACTGTCTGTCTTGGGTAGGTATATATGATGGCGTAGTTTTGCTGTTTCCCGCATTTTGTAAACAATCTTGACATTCATATGAATGCCCTAAGACGCATCTAAACTGAATAAACGGATTTTTATTGATTTATTTCACAAGAAATGTCGACCAAATGCATCAATCATCAGGATTGCAACAATGACGGGCTCAAACTCCAGCATGCTTCTGGACGAACGGCGTTTGAAAAGGAATGACAATTGGTATTGACAATAACTGATACCAACAAATACTTCTGTCCGTGACGTTAGGACGAGAATTAACAAAGCATGCAAATGCATAATTAAACAAAATAACCCGATATGCAGCCGAAGAAATTACATTTCTAAGAACTTAGTGATAAACGCATTATATGCCTACACTAACACATTCACAATTTGCCTGCATCGTAAGTCATAAATGTATTGTTGCGGACTACCTACAAACATACAACAGCGGCTTTATTCGGTCCGATAACATTATTCCCAGAATCGCGCTAACATAGTGTTTCCGGCAGCTAAGTATATATATAACATGTCGACCTCAGCCACGAAAGCCTTCAAACTTGCCAATTAGTGGTAAGACTAGTGGAGGATAATCCCTTTAGGTTAGGGACTGCTCTTCCTCCTCCATAAAATTAGGTGATATAATAATACGAACTTGGTTAGGCATATAGCTTAGTTTATGTGTCGTGCTGGAGTCCATTTTGGCGGCTGGTTTTTCATAACACCGCTCCGGCGCATACGATTTTACCGGCTCCATCTTATCCGGAGGCAGATACGATAACTTGTTTACTGTGCGGTCTGAAACAATTGTATGTCTAGTTTGTATTTTCTTTATAATACCTACTCTAGGACTATAAGGCTCTGGGCCTTTGCGCAATACTAATATAAAATAAATGACCGCATATGGCATGTTTAGGTAAAATCTGTAAATTAAAATAACACATTTTTTTAACCTAAGTACGCAATGATTACGTAGTCTTACGATACGAATCACGTAGCAAAGAAAGCATTTTATTAGATCTAATATAAAGTAATCATTGCGCGCTTTTAATTAAGTTTCAGAAAATATCTAAAGAAATTAAGAATTGAAAACGTATAAATAATACCTATGTAGCATATCCCTCTTCCTTAAAGATTAAAGAGAGTCGTTTAAAGAAGTGCATCATAACATGGGCCGTGGCTATCTTATGTCTCTGTGCGTTTCTCCTTACTCTGTTTATTTCTTCATGTAGATATTATATTATACAAGAAAAAAATATCTAGGGCTACATCGACCATTACGATGATATCACCTTTCAGTTATTATTTATTAGATTACAGTGACGGTTAAAATAACAATGACATAAGCGCAAAGCAATATTTCTAGCGGTGAGCAATCTTCGCTATATCATTAATTGTTTTGACATTGCTTTTACTGCAATAATAATTATGTTTATTTATTAATAATAAGCTACTTGACAAGATTTTCCAAACAATTTCAGATTATTTATTTATGTCTATAGAACTAATACTGATCTATTTAACTCTGTTAAGTGTTTGTGGCTTTAAGATTTTAAAAACATTCATCATTTCAGAAGCTGCAAATACGTTTATCTCTGCAAAATGGCGTCTCGCACAACTGGCTACGACTGACCATGCTAATAAACACGCAAACAAACTAGCTTTTATGGGTTAGTTATTATTCTCAAAATACACAAACAAAATAAATTAATGATTATTTAGAAGTTATTTTATTCCATAACGCTTTTCAAAACCACGTTTCATACTATCTAATATACCTAGCCCATTCCCTGGGTGTTGGTTTGGTTTAAGCATGTCTTATGTCTTGCCCGTACATCGCGGCTGTGTTCCAAATTCTAATAGATTATTCTTTCTATTCAGTAATACGAGTTTGTCTGAAGGAAAAGAGCCTTCCGTGTTTGTCATCATTAATTCATCATTGCAGTATAAGATGTATTGGTAGTCCGAATAATCGCCGTTAATTGAGATTAAAATGATTCAAACAACTTAGAACATTGTAAAAGTGTGTAACAGAAACGTTTTTAGGTAAATAAAAAATAATATTTTAAACGAGTATAAAAATAAATCAAAAATATGATAATTATTATAGTATTGCATTAGCTATAACATACTTTCAAAAGGTGTATCGACAGCGTGGAATTTCGCTTCCGGCTTGAAACTCTCGCGAAGTACGCAGGGCTTAGCGACATAGTCATGTCTCTGAGTGGTGAGGTTCTGCATTGGCCCCTGTCCCCACATGTCATGATGACAAGGACGAATTGCTTGAGTTACGCACACTGGATTTGGCAGAAAGGATAACTGAAAGTACAAAATAGTATGTAGCCTTCTCCATCTACACGACACTGGCGAAGTACCTTGTGCCCAGTTGGCACAAATTAAAGCCATTAAAAAAAAAAAAATAGTATGTAACTGATTCGTAGGTACCTATGTCATTGTCTTTGATACTTTTGTTAATAAAATACACATTCGAATGAGCCTAGAAGAGTAAAATTAGGATGGTTGTCTGGTGGATACATTTCGTTCTTAAAGTTTCTCATGTAAAATAAAAACAATTTTGTAATGAGAAATAAATTTCTTATATCTCAATATTCAGAAATTTCGAACTAGTTGACTGGGATTCTAGAAGTACTTTGGGACAGATGTAGTCCCATATCCCAATATATAACTAGACATGAGGTCACTCAGCTTGGTAACTGAAAATTTGACTGGAAATTTGACTTGAAGTACCACCGAATATTTAATTATAAATACAGATAATAAAACATTTTCTACAGCTGTGATACTTTTTGACATTTAACACCTTTGTCTTCAGTCACCGTGACCTCGCACGCTGTAAAGCACGCGAAACGTCGGTTAAATTTAAAATTATGTCTAAATAATTATAAGTTGAAATACAATAATACATAACTATAATCCGTAAAAAAGTGTTTTTCTTTAAATGTGTAAATGTTAATAAAAGACAATACTGTAAACATGCATTGCCAGATTTCATTGTAGAAAAATTTGGAATTGGCCTCGTTTGCCCTAGAAGCCAGCATTAACAGTAGCCATATCAATTTAAGAAAATGCAGCCGTACTTAAATATGCCCAAACGTTCATGTATTCAACATTCAGCTATTTTAATACCTTTTATTTCAGTTTTAAATTTAGTCATTTTACATGAATAACTGAATGAATAACAAACTTTACGTTACGAACGTTTCGATGATGCTGAATCCGTTATATTTTTATTAAATTACCTTTTGTACTGTGCAGGACTCCATTGGCTCACAGCTGGGCACCAAATTAGGCGTAGGCTTTCGTGCTTCTCCCCGAAGATTCTTACAACCGTCAACAGGTAGATACGACATTTTGTAAGTTGTACAGGACTCGACTCGCGCAGACGGCTTCATGTAACATCGCCGGGGTGCATACGAGTCAGGAATTTTTGGTTGTTTGTAGCACTGAAATTATAATAACCCTTAAAATAATGACGGTAACTATCTTAACGTCGGCCATAATGGGCCCAAGTAAATATGAAAAACCGAATCTATTACTTGTTTAAAAAATCCTCCTTAGTCGAGCAACTTAATATATAATATTTATCTTAGATTAATATTTGGATATGCGAAAGCTCTGCTGAAAGTGGGTATCACAAATCAATGAAAACGATGATAATATTCCATGAATTGAGCTTTAAATGACTTCCGCATCCACCGTATTTGGGTCTGGCCCCCAGCAACTTTCCTGATTGCTTGCTGAATGCTTGCGGGACAGAAATTTTACCCTGATGAAGAGGTTACCGCTTAAACTAAAGACTATTTTGAGGCTAAGGAGTGCCTACTGTAAAAGTGGTATCAAAATATTTGTATGACCTCTAAAATCTTTGTATCGCTCTCAAAAGCAACTCATAATAGTGGTTGCCTGGAAGTTGTCTTGCTCAAGTCTTGCAGGCTTCAGTCTTGGTATTGGTCTTGCTACGATAAGGCGGTCTTGGTATTGGTATTGGTCTTGCAAAAATGCAAGAACAAGACCAAGACTGCAAGACCAAGACCGATTTTGGGCAACACTACCTGGAAGAGATCGCTCGACAGCGATAAGGCCGCCAGTTGCTCTTCTTTTCATTTAATTATGTTCAATTTTATATTGTAATGTAACGAAGTGTTAATAAATAAATAATTTAAATAAATTATATAAAAACTTCAAGGTAATCTGTTATAGAAATTACCTCTCACACAACTACAGTTTAATTGGTACTTAGTTGTATATAGACTTGTACAAGTCATGTTAATACGCACTGGCTTGACCATAGGTGGTTTTCCACAGCAGCAGGTCCTACAGGGACAGGGATGCTCCTGCTTTCCATCTATGGGTCTCCCGTCTCGCAAGCCTGATTTTATACCAGCAGAAGGCGCGCAAGGATCCGCAGCGGGGCAAGGTACGCACCTATAACATACATAATCAATATACCATAAGAGCTAATTAAGGACTTAATGCTGCATATTTTGACTTGTTTAAATGAAAACAGGACTTAAGCAATCCCCTCATCCGCGCGGTCGACTCAAACTTCACTCTTACGACGACGGATAACATCGTGAGGAAACTCGATTGCCTGAGACCCAAAACGTTGAAGGTTTGTTTCAGGCACAGAAAGCTGTTCATTTACATGTCTAATAAAAAACAAATGCAACACAGATGCCAAAAGAAATCTGGCCCAGACCTTAAAAGTTTAAAGCGCAACTGTTTTTTTTACATGCGAACACAGTTAAGACGAATTTGTAATTGTTAACTTTCCGATAGTTGTTAAGTTAATTCTTATTATATTTCTTTGCATAAATGACATATTGATATGGATACAGCTAATTATAACTGTGCATTATGATTATTGTAGAGTTCTATTTCGAATAGCTTCACAAACAACTTTAAACAGAATACTATTAACAGTACAAATATGGAATTAATTCTTTCAAAATCATCTGGTTTTAATTACATATAAGTCCAACCCTCAGATTGCATCCAAACACTCAAGAAACTTTGATCATTTTTTATTTTACAGACAAATTGGTGATCAGCCTCTTGACACATGTTAATTTGAGACTTGTCGGTTTCCTCACGATGTTTTTTTTTTAATCGTACGAGGGAGAGGCTTATGCGCATATAGAAAATCCATTGGTACACAGCCGGGGTTCGAATATAAAACCTAAGGCATGGAACACGTACGTTGAAGCGACGAGGCCAACACTGCTCTTTGTATTTATAACTACTATTTAATTTATTAATCTACGATAGACTTGTTGCCACGCATGGGTCATTTGAATTAGATTGTTTGTGCAACTAGGCTTGCTGATATTGAAATATCATTGCAATGCCAATATATGATAAGAAATATCAATAGCTGTCGTAAAACAAAACGATAAACGAAAACGGAACGATAAAGGAAAATCTACGTGAACTAAAATTAGTTTATTTTAGATTTCGATTTATTTTAATCAACTATTTTTTACGATGTATTTTACGTATCGGAATATATCGACAATTTCTTTAGGTCTAATACACGAAATAAAAAGTTTCTAATTTTTAATTTTCTTAAATGTGTGCACTGTGCGTCGAAATTCACTCACAGTACAGGAATTGTGAAGTTGTGAAATTTGTATCTTAGGGTGAAATTCGAAACGATACTGAATGTCTGACTCCCGTATGTCAAACTTTATTGGGGGTTGAAATAAGGGAGTCATAGATCGCGGTCTCGTTTTTGAATCTCACACATAGACCTTCAAGTCGACGTTATATTATACCTGCGATAGGCCTATTGTCTTTTTTTGCTAGCTTTGAAATAAACAGCGTCCATACACAACGTATGGGTTTTAATTTCGTGTACTATTAAAGTTATTCGATATACTTACTCAGGCATGATTTAAATAAAATCTTAAAGGTGAATCTATAAAAATAAAAACTAATCTAAAAAGTAATTTTGTATAAACTGTAAAGATTTTTAGAAAAACATCACTATCGAAAATGTAAAAGACACTGTCAACTTTGAAAGATTAGACGCATGTGTTTTGTTCTTTGGAACATATTCCTAATTTTAAAAAAATATCACAAAACGTTTTTATATGAGTTTGCTATTTCATGGGCCCTATTGGGCTTGCTCATTTGATGCATTAGCTTACTAAGTATGCTTCCTTTTGCCGTTCATAAGTGTACTTGTTTACCTATATGAATAAAGATATTTTGAGTTTGAGTTTGACTTACTATTTAATTATTGAGATATATTTTGACATGGCGAAAATCCAGAGTTGGTAAAAACTCTTTAGTATAGCCTACACCAGCGGTACCAACCACGCAATCAAGAAGCCCTTGAGGCTATTTCCAAAAAAGACCCAACAAAATTCTCTAAAACCTATTCTAAACCGAGGCACACAAAACAACACAACATGATACAAAGTTAAAAATGTCGCACATTGTGGCAAGAACCGTGCGGCATGTGATTGCTAGCGACATTTTTCCTAAGTCAAACCAGTTTTTAGGATATATTTTTGTTTTTATTTGTTTTGGAAAGTAAGAATTAGTGGTAATGGAGCCATAAATATGTAGACTTAAAAAAATAAACAAAAATTAATTCCCCCATAAAGCCACCCTGAACAAATCTTCTTTTTCACCAACGTTTCTTCTTCCGTTGCTTAGCTGCATGGCTTAATATGACTGATCAAGTAAGTTTAGCTGCTGCTATGAAACAACTAGATAGATCAATAAGAGTCCATACACAGCACAATACTTTGGAAATTATTTAGGCACGATGTTGCTTTGGCGTAAAATTGGCTGCCGTATGCCACATATGCCACAAATGCTTTCTATTTAATACTAATACAACACATAGTGGCATGCGGCATTGTTGAACGTTGTTGCAGAAAAGACAATGTTATGTTAGTTGTCAAATTTTACAGCTTTGCGAATAATATAAGAAACAAATCCTTGGCCTCGAATAAAATAAATAAATAAAATATGTTTATTTTTGGAACGTAAGATCATCAAGGTATCACTTATTCCACGTCATTAAATTTGAACCTGTACGCATCCCTACTCATCGGCAAAGAAGACAGAGGGTGTAGGCCGAGCGAAAAAGCCGGCGTAAAAAACTCTCGGTACTCTTTTAAAAAAGATGTTTGCAGTTTATAAAAAAATAGTTTGTAAATTAGTTTTTATTTTTATTGATTCACCTTCAAGAAAACAAATATATATAAACTAGCAGTCTAGCAGGCATTCTGGCAAAATTGAAGGAATCAAATTAATAAATATAGTTAACAAATTTTAAAGATTTTAAAATTATATAGCTATTTATGTCTTTTTTATCAAGATGTTAAAACCCACGTCTTCATAATACAAAATCGTTTATTCGATATATCGTATAGGTAAATTCATTTACAAATATATCGCGATCCTGATAACTTTTGGTAATGTTTAAATACCTAATTATTGTGTAAATATTATAAAGATAAGATAAAATATGTGGATAATTAAATTTGATGAATTAGTAATAATTACCAAATTTGTTTGCCAGTTCTTCTTACCCGCTCTACGCCCTTGACTTGCGAACTGGTTGTAAATGTAAATTTACAGTTAATTTAATTTGTTTTTCTTGACGTTCATAAGTGTACATGTTTACCTAAATGAATAAAGATATTTTGATTTGATTTGATTTATATCTCCATATTATACTACTATCATTTGACCAAACAAATAAGTTTTAATTATTTTATCTAAAAATAATTAAAAAGTATTTTTCATAAATCCTTATTAAAATCGTGCGAAAATTTATAACTAGTATGCAGGTATGCTAAATCTAGCTATACGCTATAAGCTATGTGCAAAATCTATATAGTACTAGCTGCCCCCGCTAACTTCGTTTCTCCTTAATGAGATTTTACTGAGCCTACCTGTTTAGTACATACCAAGATGGAACATTTTGCTATGCTATCCCAGAGACTGTTCGGTTTTCTGGAATAAAATCTTTTTAGGTTGTTCTGTGAATTTTTCTCTGTATAAACCTCAGAGTTCACAACATAAGTTTTTAATAATGAAAGAAAGGGGTTGATTGTATAGGGTTGAAAATTCAGGGTTATATGTATTTACTAATGGTGTATCATAGGGGCTGTATTTAGGGGTGGATTACCCTTAACATTCAGGGGGATGAAAAATAGATGTTGTCCGATTCTCAGACCTACCCAATATGCACACAAAATTTCATGAGAATCGGGAAAGCCGTTTCGGAGGAGTTTAACCACAAACACCGCGACACGAGAATTTTATATATAAGATTCATCTCCATTACTTGCCGACACACAAGGCACCCGGAGTGTCAATGCGTTCTAATCCCGACAACATATTATATATTGTTTTGGCAATCTCTCGTCTTGGGAGTCTTTGCTTACGTTGTTTGTTGGTTATATTTTAATAAAACTTAACCTTGTTCTTAATTTGCTTATTATGTTTCCAGATAAACTGAAAACAAAGCAGCTAATGAGGGTGAACTATTATCATGCATGACTTTGACCGTTTCGTGGTATTTTTAGTAAGCATGCATTGTGTTCTTTACAAATTACCAGTTCCTTTAATATTCGAAGTCTTTTAATTCCTTTCCATTATTTCAGAAGGTTATACTAAAACTTGTATATTATATTAAATTCGATAGACTAATAATATTCAATCTCGCTTACTCTGCGTTATGTTATGTTATGTGGAATGTAATTGTACACCATACATAAATAGCAGTTGAAACAGAAATACAATTCTGTTACAAGTCTAGTGTAGTAATAACACCATTCAATACAATACATAATTTTAATAGTTTGATTCCTCTTATTTAAGCATCATAGTAAAATGAATGGCACGAGGAGCTGAGCAAACTTAATATTATCTCTAGGACCTTACATCTTGATGGATGTAAAAAAATTACAAAAGTGTATTCTAATTCATGGAAAAATAGTCTATACATGAATTAAATCAATTAAAAAGATTTGATCCTTTACGAAAATTTAGTTTGATAATCGCTTCATTCGCGATATATATAATAAACCTATAATGCTTATAAAAGTACGTGTATATAGTGGTCATGAATAACCCACATTATTCAATGAAATTGATAACATTAGACTTGTCAACTCATTACTCAAACAGTCGCGTTGGCAACTCCTTATTGTGCGAACGTATTATCAAGATATCGCTTCTAAGCCCTCGTGAGTTATTTTTGATTTGTCACGATTAGATCCTAATCCTATGAAGCTATCCTAAATTGGTGTAAATTGAACTTTCATAATTTGTAACACATGCTAATTAATCTTATTTAGGGCCTGTTTCACAATGTCCGAGTAAGTTCCAAATAAGCTATTTATTACTTATTTGTAGGATAAACAGTATTTTTGCGTTTCACGACTGTCAGATAGCGCTATTTGTCATAATGAAGTACTTATCTTATTCGGAATTTTTATATTTCGAATAATTTATGTGTTGCATAGCTATTTGGTACTTTATCCATACATTGTAAAACAGGCCCTTAGTCACATTAGTAATAGAAATCTTTTGAAATTTATCAATAATTTTAGTTACGTGAAAAATTCTACCTATAACGCCAAACTTATTATATATACCAAATACCATATATTATTTCTATTAACGTGTTGTGTACTGCCTTTATCACATATTTTTATAAAGAACCCTTTTAAACGTTTGTTTCTTCAAGAAAATTATATTTTAGCTAGCATTTATATTTTTAGGAGCGAATCATAATCATTAACCTGCTGTTCTTGAGTTGCAAATGGTGAAACTAACTCGAGTTGTTTTGGAAAAAAAGGTTTCCTTAATAAATATTGAATGATATATTATCAGACTTTTTGTAGTGTTAGTATTTTATTAATTAAGTTGTGTATACTCTTTGGTAGCATATCAAAAATTAATCTCGCATACGCGTTTCAAAAGTAGCGTTGTTAAAAACCAGGATAAACCCACGTGAATAAACTTAATTTAAAGAATATATCAGAACGTTATAAAAACTGGGCTATTAAAAATATAATGAATACATTTTCGTTTTAGGTAAACGATGAATTGTACATGTGACTTTATATTGCCTACGCAAGATGATTGGAATAAACATTATGACAACTGTAAAACGCTTTGGAAACACGATAAATATGAATATCCTAAGTAAGTACTATGTAAAGAGATTTAAATATGTATAACATTAAATACCCAAAGAACTAAATAGGGTCAAAGATTATGCATGCATTTTTTTGTAATTTCCAAAACATAATTGTAAAAATCTGTTGTGGTGAAATCAGACATAAATCAAAATGTACGATAGGTTTTAATTCGTTCAGTAATGTTATTGACAGTATTTTCTATAAAGTATTTGTCTGGATCAACGATCATGTCATATATGTCATGATCCTTTCATTGGTGAGATCGTTATTTCTAAAAATTGGTAATTAAAACTACTAAGATTATTTTAGTTAATTCAAATATAAAAAGATTATAACATATTACAAACAAGTAGTGGAATCACAATTTTGTGATGCTTTACTTAGAGTTAATAGAGTTAAAGGATTAAATATTGTTTAATCAATAACCATTTATTTATTTACCAGAGAGATACAGTTAAAATGTTATATGTTGTGAATATCAAAATAAATCCTGTTCGAGGATTTTTTTTTTATTATTTAATTATAAGTAATCTAACAGCTTACTAATTAATACATATTATTATACAAAATACTAATATAATACAAAAAGCCAAAACAGATTACATAGATTAACAAATTGTGTATAAAAAGCAGAAAACAAGTAAAGCGCATTAAAAGAAAATTTTACATTAAAAAAAAATAATAATAAAATTAAAAAACTGAAATTTGACATTTAAAAGCAAAACATTATTAATGTCTTCTTTTGCATAGCAGGAATAAGACGCCTAAAGACACCTAAACCTTTTGAGTTAATAAACCTAGTGTAATGAATAAACAAGTGCAAGTGCGATACATAGGCGTCACGAACATAGTGTCAAAACAATATGTTCGTGGACTGTTACTGAACATTACCTTTAAGCTAATCACTAGTATTGTAGGATCGCCTACAATCATTGTGAATTTTATTAAAAATAACTCATAGTTTCTATTGAATTGTTTCAGAAATAAGGATGGGTCAATGCAACTACCAAATAAGCACTTATCTAAGCTTGATTGTGACATTTTGTACCATCTCGGGTTTGATACTGAGAAACATGATCTACCAGCAATGTTTGGTGATGTAAAGGTATGATTTTGAATTAATTTTCGTATAACTCGACTTGTTTCAAAGTTTTTAAATTTTATCCTGTCTACGTGAGAACTTACAAACCCCAATATTTATAGAAAAAAGAGTGGGTTAATAGCAAGCTATTAAGAGGTATACTATTTTTTAACCCGTAATTGTTTGAAGCTCTAAAAGTGATTCTTTTGAACGCTTTGAGTTATAAATTCAATTACAAATTAAACAATTTTTGTGTGGTTTTTTCTTTGCTTAATGCATTTTAAGACTTGAGCGCTTACCACAAACTTTAATATAGTTTAGTATTTGTTTACGTTAAATGCGATAGTGTCATTCAATTATTAATACAAATCAAACGATGTTCGCACTTCAGTTCCAAATAATAGAGTACTTTTCAAGCTTTTCCTACCTGTCCATATATTGCTGCTGCCTATGTTATTGTAAAACACAAACATTTCTAGTTTGTATGTATGGGAGGAACTAAATACAGAATGAAGGACGTAGCTGCACACATGAGCCAGCTATTGAATATTCCGTGTGACTTCAAGAACATGGTGAAACAAGCGCATAGATACGTTATGTATAAAGTTGGGCCAGTACTGTGCGTTAATGTAAGTATTTTTCTTTTCAAGAGGATAGTATCGCATTTAAAGTTTGATTATTATGGAACGCATTACAACTGTGCTGCATTATGCGCTTGTCGTTTGGTAATGAGTCATCACTACACGATACTATTTATCGGACGCAGTGACCCATTAGGTAATATGGTGATATCATCGTACTAATTGCCAATCAGCTGTATAGAGCTTGTTTATAGTACTGAATCATTATAGAGGGGAACGAAATGATGAAGGAGAATAGCCATATAAAAACATCTACTGATAATTATTATATATATATTACTATATGTTAGCTGTATATTATTTCATCATTTCGCCTCAACGTTGTTTTTACTTTGCCTTTTTCTATATACCTACGTATATTGGCTATGCCATTATCAAATTTTTGTTATTCCATAATAAAAACTCAAGGACTTGCAACATCCTTTGCTATTGCTTTTTATTTATATAGATTTAAGTTATGCTGAAAAGGAAGTTATAAAATAAGTCATTAAAATGTCTAACAAGTCTAAAAGTCACTATGCATTTGTATGTAAAATTTACAGCATGGAATCGGTATCCCATCGATGACAGTTGTGTTGGAGGAAGTATTGAAAATGCTCTTTTACGCGAAGGCTAAGGACCCAATTTTCTTCAGATTGGGTACAAGTGGTGGCATGGGGATTCCAGCAGGGTCCGTTGTTATTTCTTCTTGGGGTATGAATGGGACCTTGGAAAAGATATATGAATTGGTAAGGATTATGTGTTGTTTAAGATTTAATTCTGAAAATGTACCTTATTCGTAGCTTGTCGTGTATTTTAATAGCAATATCCTTACATTATATAATTAAAATCAAATAACATTTATTTTATAGCCAATATTGGGGAAGACCAAGACATTCCCCGCGATTTTCGATCAGCGGTTAAACCAAGAACTATATTCTATTGCGTCTCATGAAGACTTTAATACGTACGTAGGAGGAACGATGGCTGCCAACGACTTTTATAGAGGTAATTAAATATATGGATTATGGCGACTTCATTTCCATTGCATCTTTTTTGCAAACGCAGTATAAACTCGGGCTTAATACCAATGTATTCGTATGTATATGTGTATAAATAATATATATGTGTATGTGTATAAATAATACTTGCGTATGAGAAAGGAAAAATAGCAACCAAAACACAACAGGGTGTGTCAGTCCCACCTTTAAGAATGTGCCTGTAGAGAGTCCTTTATAGTACATACATTTTAACATTATTAGTACATAAAACTGGCAATGATTTCGTTCACTTAACTCAAAACAACTGAAACACTTGGCACCAAACCATTATCCTTTTTTTTTAAATAATAATAATAATAAAATAAAATAAAAAGCCTTTTATTTCCAGTATTTCAAGTTTACACTTCTTTCAATTTATTTTAGTGTTAGTTCATGTAGTTTAATCTATGTTAGTATAATTTCTCTTTCATGTCATTGTATGTGTACGTAAATTTTCTATGTATTTTCTACTGGAACCCCAAGTTGGGTGTAGGCCTCCTCCAGTGACGCCCATTTATCTCTGTCTTCAGCTACTTTACTCCAATTTTGACCAGCTATCGCTTTAATGTCGTCTTCCCATCGTGTAATAGGTCTACCTTTTGTTCTTTTGCCTAGTGAGCCTTTCCAGAAAGTTACTTTTTTAGTCCATCTCTGATCAGTTAGCCGGGCAACATGTCCTGCCCACCTCCATTTCATTTCCTTTGCGTAGCTTAAAACGTCTATTGCTTTGGTTATTTTTCTTATTTTAGTATGACGTATTTTATCTAATTTTCTGATCTTTAGCATACTTCTTTCGAGTCCTCTCTGTCAGACGATCTTTTTTTTTGTTTCAGCAGTGAATTTCCACGTTTGGCAACCATATGTCAAACATGGTAAGAGGCTTGAATTCATGATTTTGGTTTTAATGTCTTGCGGTAGATCCCCTTTAAAAATTTCCTTGAGACCCCAAAATTTGTTCCATGTTAATTTTATTCTTTTCTCTATTTCTGTTTTTTTGTTTTTCCTATGAAAACTTATGGTTTTTCCCAGATAGACATAATCTTCAACGTATTCCAATGGTTTGTTATTGATTGTTATTGGTCTTTTAGAGCTGTTTGTCATTGTCTTTGTCTTTGTAATATTCATCTCTAGGCCTACTTTTCCACTAGCTTGGTTCAGGGTTTCTATCATGATCTGTAGTTGGGAAGATGACTCAGATAACAGTGCTAAGTCATCCGCGAATCTCAGGTGGCTCGTGTAAGTACCGTTTATGTATAGACCTTGTTTACACCAATCTAGCTTGCTAATGATCGACTCGAGAACAGCTATGAATATTGTTGGTGACAGCGGGTCCCCTTGTCTCACTCCTCGTTCTATTGGAAAGCTAGGGCCTAATGTTTCAAGCTTAATTTTACCTTTATTATTTCTGTATATGGATTTGATGATTTTTATATATATTTCCTCTACTCCCTGTTCTTCCAGGCTTTCCCAGATGCTGTTATGTCTTACTGTATCAAAGGCTTTTTGGTAGTCTATAAATGATATATAGAGTGTTCTTTGTTTTTCCTGATACTTTTCCATTATCAACTCAAGTGTATGGATGTGGTCGACTGTTGAAAAGCCCCTTCTGAAGCTTGCTTGCTCCACTGGCTGTTTTTTTTCCAATGTCTCTCTAATCCTTATGTTTATAATTGTGGAGAAAAGTTTATATAGACTTGGCAGCAAGCTGATTGGTCGGTAGTTTCCGATATCCTTCGGGTCGCCTTTTTTGTAAATTAATATGATGTTGGATTTGGACCATTGGGAAGGTGTTTCCGACTCTTGCAAGATCTTGTTAAACAGTTCCGCTAACAGCAGTGCTAGAGTTTTGTGTCCAATTTTTAGTGTTTCGTTTGTAATATTATCTGAACCAGGGCTTTTATCTAGTTTCCGTTTCTTTATTGCTTCAATTATTTCTGTTGCATCTATGGGTTTAACGTTTTTTCTAAGTGTAGCATCTGTTTCTGTGACAAGATGAATTGATTTCGTGTCTCTGTTGCTGTAAAGATGTCTATAAAATTCTGTTGCGGAGATATGATGTTTCCTCTGGTGTACAGTTCTGTTTTTTTTTCTCAGTCCTTCTATCCATGATGTATTAGTTTTGAGCTTTTTATAGGCCTTCTTTGTACTTCCATTTCTTTGTAGATGTTCTTTTATTGTGTCTTTCCTATATTTTTTGTAGTCTGCTTTTATATACTTATTGACTACTTTGTATAGTGCGGACAATTCTTTTTTCTGACTTCGTAATTTGTTTTTAGTTTTCTGTAGTTCTTTCCTTCTTTTTAGTAGCCTTACTGTACTTGCCGATAGTATTTTGTGTTGTTTATTTTCTTCTCTCTTTGGGCGAGCTTGTTTCAAGCTAAAAGTGATAGCCTTTTCTATCCTGTCGTAGCAGTATTGTACCGTGGTGTTTTCGCAGATAGTTGTAGATAGCTGAGATATTAGGCTTTCGTTGAACTTACTTATTTCCTCTTCACTCTTTAGTCTGCTATTTTGGCTGTTTGTAAATTTGGCTCTTGATATTTTTTGTTTGTTTAGTGTTATTGTTGATCTAACTATTATATGATCGGAATTGTAGTTCAGATTGAGCGTTTCGATGTTTTGGAATATTCCAGGTTGGTTTGACAAGATGAAATCGATTTCGTTTCTGTATTGTCCGTTAGGGGATCGCCAGGTCCATCTTTTGCTCTGTCTTTTTTTAAAACATGTGTTTATTATCATTAATTTGTGTTCGAGCGCAAACTCTACCAGTCTCTGTCTTCTTCCGTTTAACTGTGTAGTAACTAAATATTCGTCAGCTTTGGGGATTCCAAGCTTGGCGTTGAAGTCTCCCATTAATATTGTGGTTTTTTGCGCTGTGCCCAAGGCTTTCTCGACTGCAGTGTAGAATTCTTCTATATCATGGTCGCTTGCCGCTTCTACTGGTGCATAAGCTTGTATAATGGATATTTTATGTCCCTGTATATTTATGTTTAGTGTTGCCACTCGCTCTGTTATTCCATTGAAGCTTATTATGTGGTTTTTTAGAGACTTATTTATAATGAATCCAACTCCATATTTGCCAGGAGTTTGCCCGATGTAGCACAGTATACAATTTTCGTACTCTTCTATTTTGCTTCCATGTCTTCTCATTTCAGATATTCCGATGATATCGTATTTTATATTTCTTATAGCCTCTTCAAACTCGAGCAAACGGTCATACGATGAGAGGGTTCGGACGTTGTATGTTGCAATTATTAGTTTGTTTTTATGTATGTTTCCTTGCTCTATTGGTGTGTTCATTGGAGGGTTTTGGTCATAATCTTCCACGGTGACCAGCCGGCTTGGAAGAGTTTTTCTAATATTATGTTGTTTTTTATTTTTGTGTTCGATTTTGGTGTCTGTTTGGTAGGAGGGGGTTGGGCTTAGTTGTTATATATTTTCGCGGTTGCTTTCTTGTTTATTATTAGTTTTGGTTGTACTTTTGTTAGTCAAGAAATTTAGCATGCTGGGTTTTATGACTCCTTCTGTACTGCTGTTTGACCCAGTGATTGTCTTTCCTGGTTGTTGTGTCTTGTTTTTCTTAGTAGCCTGGGTACGCTTATCTGTTTTAGTTTGTGTGATGTTTTCAGGTGATGACTGGAATTTTCTTTTACTTTGGTGCTTTAACACTACCAGTTTGTCATATTTTAGTAAAGCTATATTTCCCTTTTCCCTTTCTAATCAGTTGCTCCTGTAGCTCATTCCTTTTTTCAAGCACATATTTAGGGAAGTCTTCTTTCATATAGTATTGCGTATCTTTCAGCGCTCCTTTTTGCTTAAATATTTCAATTTTTATTCCCAGTGTAGTGAAGGTTACTACAGTTGGACGTGATCTCTCTCCTTTTATTCCCAATCGTTTTATCCCCTGGATGTCGTTGGAGCTCAGTTTTATAGAGAAATATTGCTGAATCCATTGAATCATGTTTTCTTCAAATTTTTTATAAGATGTTACTTTTTCTTCAATCCCAAAAAATACTATATTTCTTATTCTTGCTTGTTTTTCCAAATAATACATTCTTTTTTCTTGATTTTCCTCTCTTTCTTTCAATTTTCTAATATTTTCTTCCAAACCAAAAATTTTTCCTTAAAAATGCTAGTAATTGTTTGTGTAACTTGTTCCGTGACGTTTTTACCGGTTTCCTCTAATTTCAATTCTTTGTCCGTCTAATTCCTTTTTTATTGATTTTAATGTACTTAAAACTTGAAGAAGTTGAAATTTTGAAATGATGGAAGCATCATTTTGGTTTGTTATGGCTAAAGTAATGTCCTCTAGCGGTGCGTATGTGAATTATTTACCGATCGACGTTGTAGTATTGATCGTCTCCAAATGGTTCGCTGCTGTTCTAACAGATGGCGTTGTGTCTGGTATGGAACGCTGGGGCTATTAAAGATGATTTGCAAAAATCGACAATCTTTTAGGTTATGATATTTTTCATTTAGTTTTATTTATAATTCTTCATCTGGTTTATTTTACACTACTTCGCACTCACTATTCTTGCTTTGGGTAAACGTAAAAGGAATAAAAATGATCTCCAGTAGGCCTTTGATATCACCAATTTGTAGGTGGGTTTAAAAAAACATTTGATTTGAGTTTTTATGATTTTAATACTGATTTTTTCACTGTTTTATCTCTTCACCAGCTCACTTTGCACTATATGTCAATACTCAGTTTTATAATTTCACTTAAAAGTCAATTTCTCTATTTTATTTTATTTATTAAATATCGGAGTTGATGTTTATCGCGTCACGGTGGCGCCCCTCCAAGATATACAGATCCATCCATTTTTTTTAAATAAGATAATAACAATTACTTTTTCGTGACAGAAATTTTGGATTGCGAGCTTAAATTTAGTCCTAATAGAACAGAGTAGAAGCCTTTAAAAATAATAACAAGTGAAAAAAATAATAATAGTAGGATGAAAACCATTGGAAAAGGAAAAGTCAAATGTCAAAGTTAACTTGACTGTTTTCTGTAGGACTAGTTTTGCCGTGACCGTTTTTTACGCTTAATACCTAAGTCTCTTTCCCTTTCCGACCTCAAATCCCCCTAAATTATTTTTCCTTTTATTTTTATAATATACTCCTATTTTTCCAATGGTTGTCATAATACTCTTATTTTTTGGTTTCAAAATTATCGACCCTGGTCTATAAGTATATTTTGGCATCTGAAATCTTTATTTTAATACTATTAAAATTGTAATTGAAAACCAGGTGAGGGAAGAACAGACGGTGCATTCTGTGACTACACAGAGTCGGATAAAATGGATTTCCTACAGACTCTTGTAGGCTTGGGTGTAAAGAACCTTGAAATGGAAGCTACAGCCTTTGCAGCTTTTACAAAAGAAGCCGGGCTACGGGCAGCAGACCTATGCGTAACTTTCCTTGATCGATTGCTCGGAGACCAGGTTGGTATAATCTCCTTATTCCCCTAAAAACGGTCAACAAAACAAACGAAGAATATGTCAGTCCCATTGCATTTGCAACTGTCTTTTATTCCCAAGAACTTTCGAGGTATTCGCTTAACTAAGATGCAGTGGTTCTTTGGATGACGACGTGTAGAGAGGGACTGAGATTACTTCGAAAAAGTATTGGGAATTTTCTACATTAAGTCGTTATTCATTTTCTAAACATTTTCAGTGTTCCCTAGGAATTAGCTCTTTCGGTTATATCCAAATACGCCCACGGAGTTCTTTAGTTCCTTACTTTTACGTTGTCGTTTCTTTTTCATTGCGTTTTTATTTCGAATTAATTTATATCTTCTTCAGGTTACACCTGATGCACAGACACTTAGCCAGTGGCAAAAACGTCCTGCTATAATTGTTGGTAAATACATCGAAGCCTACTATAACACCAAGAAGTAATAAGGAAATAATTACTACTTTTGAAAGAATTATTAAATAAGTAAATTAAATGTATAAAGACAATATTTTTATAGTAATAATATTTTTTTTTATTAAAAAAAGTCTATTTTTAATGGTTCCTCGTTTATTATTTATAAATTATACAAAAAACTTTCAAAATCAAAATCAAAATAAAAAATCATTTATTTAGGTAACATAATGTACACTTATGAACGTCAAAATAAAAGAAGAAGAGAGAAGAAGAAGAAAAGAAAAGAAGAAGAAAGAAAGAAACTTTGTAAAAGTATATTTTATTTTACTGTTTTTTAAAGCTATTATAATCAATCATCGCTATCACACACACATTTTGCTAACTAGGAGTAAGCCATTTAGTTGTTCAATGGAACAAGTCGAACAAACATAACAATGACATTAACCCACATGCCAAAGAAGGCTCTGCGCAGGTTTCCCTCCAATTCATAGCTACGGGCTACGAACTACGTCAGTCGCGTAGCATTGCCCGTCGTAGCATGTCGCAACGGAATCTCAAAAATTAAATTAATAATAACTGTGGCAGTTTTGTAATAAAATATTTTTTTTCAAACAGAGTAGCTTCGAATCATAATTTGTGTGTATAATGCCGTGAATTGTTGCTATGTAAGTGGTGTATATTTTGAGCTAATGTGGACTGCATTTTTATGTCGAGTAAGTATTGTTACAATTATCGTCCCTTAAAATTAAAACGTATGATTTATATGCCACAATCAAACTGGTCAATTAGCTTTAACTCAAAACTTCTGATTTTTTTTCTATAGTTAATAGAAATATCCTTAGCCCTTTTCTGCTTAAGAGAAAAATATCAGTAGAGCAATACATTACTATAATTTTAAGTACAAACTATTTTATTTCTTCTGCATATAAGTATCGATAAAGTAAATTCAATAAAATTTGATAATAACAAAATATTTAATAATATACTGTCCGATTTTCAATGATTTTTCGATAACTGCATATCCGACAATGTAATTGCTAGTGGAAGCTGGTTTATATCTTGAAATGTGTAGGAGTCAAAATGTAGGTAAGGGCAGATGATGTTATATAATAATATCTTTACAAATAAACGAAAACCAATAAGAATTTTTTCACACACTTAGCAAATAATTTGTATGTTTATGACGACTTTGTGCTAAAATTACTGTGCTATTAATGCTTCGCATTATTACGTATCTAATAGCATGTTTTGCCAGTTAGGAATTTTTGCAAAAACAAGTAATTTTAATTTTAAAGCTAAAACAGAACGTGGAAATCATAAGTGAAATTTTAAGAATATTTCTTTATAAAATAACAACAGTAACATCCAATGTACGGTCGCTGCTTTACAGCACTCGAAAAGTCGTGTTAAATTTGTTACAATAACGTGGACTGAGAGTGTGAAAGTTGGCGTGTTATTAAAGCAACAGCTTTAGCTTAAAAAGCAAAAAAAATTTTAGTTCTAATTAGAACTGCAGGCTGTGCAAATATATTTTTAAGAGTTTAGCTATATTACAAAGGAATCAGTTTTGAATATTAATACATTACAGTACGGTACTGCGGTAAAATCCTAGGTTCGGTTAAAACTTCAACATGGACTGCCTTTTGCCTTATTAACCACCCAAGTTACAGGAACAATTAGTAACGTCTCACGGATTTCAGCAACTTAATTTTAATACTTATTTTCTAAAAGTTAATTCACAAGTAATTGTACGTACATGTAGCTGTGTTACTTCTATATACAATAAACCTGTTACTTATATCATGTGGAACACGAGGTAAATCGAACTCAAATTTAGTTTCGAGAGCTGTCAAACTTGTAGTTTGACATTTGTGTTGAAATTTAATGTACATTTATAACTTGATCATAGTAGCAAGGTGATTAGCCTTTAATACCTTACATGCATTTCATTGTTGACATAACAGTTTTCTGCAATTTTCTCTGTCGTATAAGTAAATGTTAGATAAATAATAAGCCGGAAATCGAATACACTACCCAAGGTTGCAACTGACACGCCCCTCCACGTAGCTCATAATGCAATCACCGAACGTAGTGTGACAATAGTTATAGTTTTTGTAAATGTAGGAAAATCCGGTCATTAAACTTGAGTTGTAACATGCTTTTCGTATTTCCGATGGACATTCAATACGGACGTTGCAATTTTCCAATAAAAGTCGTTTACAAGGCGAAGTATGAGTGAAATAAATCCTATTTAGATGCATATGGATTTATATGAAACAAAATAATAAATAGAATTTAAGTTAGCTTTACGTTAGGTAACAGTATTATTGGAGCTATTAAAAGTATTTATAACGCAAAAATGGCTTTCAGAGTTGGACTCTTGAGATTTGTGCCAAAGTGCAAATCACCATCTCAGATTTACATAACCTCTCGATACAAAAGACAAAAGGGCTTATGAGAAAAAGCTTGCATCCCAAATGTATGTTCATACTCTTATAGTGTCTTCGTGGTGGTTATTCATGGAGGTGTATGTTATATATGGGTGTGATATGTTTCTAAAATAGGAGGCTAATATTACTAAATGAAGGCGACGATAATAGTTAACGGATGATGGTGCTACATGATCTAACAACAGAGTTCTATGGTTAGCGGAGATATTTTACTATCAAGTAGGCTGTGATTAAATTCTAAAAGTAGTCTTACCCACCACCCGAAAGGAACCAATAGTAATGCTATGATGCTATTAAGCACAAACGAGTACAAATTTCCTGGTAATTTATTAAGAGTCAAAGCGAAAACTTGGACTTGCAAAATCTGCGTGAGCATTAACAGCCTTAGCTCGCTCAAAAATAAACATAGATTGTAATAATGAACTATATTGATAAATAATAATTAATTAATAATGTTATATTTTAATAATTAATTTAAGAATAATTGTTTGGGGGTAAATTAATGCCCTAAACGGAATATATTTCCGTGTACAGAAACAAAAATACGCAAAACAAAGATGATGCCGACTGTTGCGACAATATAATTTCATAAGGTTTTAAGAGGTTTATTTTCCTATGAAAGTGAGGCTAATGAAATATAGAAAAGGTAAGCCTTTGTAAATTATAGTCATACCAATGATAAGTAAATACTTTGTGACCTCGTAAAAATTGGCATTGCGCCAAATTCATTGAGACGTTGTCGTCAGCTGTGAGCGTATCGAGATTCGCTGTCTTTTTTATGCAAATACCAATGTATCCAGAGTTTACGTCTAAACTGGTAAATTTATAGGTTTTTCTATAGTTATAAATATAGAATAAAAAAGCGAGGAGCGTGACAAACTAAGCTAAAGGAGTAATTTAATAAAAACGTTGAAATAATTTGTACGTAAATGTTGGGATTTTCCCCAGAAAATATGTAAAATAGTGTAATACATCATGCGAGGAATTGGCGCCACTTATACACGATCAAAAGCGATACACTTGGCCTGACATATTAAGCTGTCAAATCTATATATATATATATATAATGAAAATGGAATTCTAACGTTCCTTCATTTTTTTATTGCTGTTTTACTTTTATGAACATTTATCCCGCTAATTGCAAGCGTTTTCTCTTGATTATTTTGTTTCCATGGCAACGGAGTTTACTAAACGGATAATGTTCTTTTACATTCAGCTAAGAATCTACTTACAAACTTCCACGCACCCCTGCACACCCACTCTCATTTTTTGATAAAAATAAAATGCCGTATCTATGATCGAGTATCACTTGAGAACGGCTGGACCGATTGGGTTAATTTTTTTTTATTGTCTTCAGAATTGTCAGGAGAATGTTTATATGTAAGAAAATTTTAAAAAAGTCTGCTAAAACGTTAAAAAATCCCCAAAGGGGATTACGGGGGCGTTAAAAATAGTCTATGAACGAATTTTACGGTAGCTCACCCCACAGGGTTTAACAATGAAAATTTTTATTTTTTCTTCTTCTTCTATCTATCTCTATCTTCTTTTCTTATATATATATATAATGAAAATGGTCTTCGTTTGAGGCTCAATCACGCCTAAACCACTGATCGTATCAACATGAAACTACAACAAACAAACCACCATTCGATGCGAAATTTTTCCTAGATGGTTTATGGCTATTTATTTTGAAGTGAAGTACCTTCTACTTAAACTCCGTTATGTTAACGAGTATGTTTAACGTCCCGGCAAACTCAACTTACGAGCGACGAGTCGTCGAATGTGAGATGGAGGAAGATTAATACTCATTTCTATTGGACAATTTTTCCATTTATTCTTTGTTTTGTTGTTCATCAACATTTATTATTATAATAATAATAATATATTATGTCAATAAATTTTATTTTAAGTGAATTTGACTGTTCTTTGAAAAATATTGTAAATTTCAGAAGAAAAAAAATAAAAATTAACAAAAAAGCAAAAAAAAATTAACAAAAAAACCAAAAAAAAAATAAATAAAAAAAAATTAAAATTAACAAAAAAAGCAAAAATAAAATAAAAATGATGAATAAAATTTAATTTATTTCCTTTGAAAATTCGCCCAGCAAAGCGGGCGGGGTCGGCTAGTCTACTAATAAAACGAAAATTGATAACTCTAAAATATATCGTTTAATACTTCAACTCTCAAGAATTAATAGCCCATTATAAATCTGAGAGTAACATTACGTTTTCACGCTTTTGCTATTAAACCAAGTTCTATTAATCTCAGTACATAATAATTAGATCCAGAAAACATACTTTTAGCATATGTTTGCCCATTCTAAAGCTTAGATTGTCTTATATGATACTTCCTAGATGAGACAACAAGGTTTTATTTTATTTTTTATTGATAAAAGCTTGCCAACGCTAGGAATACTAATGTGACAAGTACTTAGTATGCCGAGGCATATAGGCAAACATGACCTATATGAATATCATACAATAATATTTAACAAAACAAACGATAAACAAAACAAAAACTACGTATTAAATTTTTTTTTACAAAAAACTAAACAAACATCGATTTTAATCTGTTAAGATATCCAGACCTAGCTCGCTTATCAGAATGCTTAATCTGGATATCGGTGAGCTTTGACCAAAACGAAAGGAGACAAATGGAATAATGGGATGCCTGAGGTATCGAGACGAAATACACATTTAGATAGAAGCTTCGGACAATCAAACTGATTATTAAATCAAATCAATCAATTAATTTTCTGCGGTCCTCCAATGGACAACATTTGAAAAGTGCGCTAGCCTGGTTTCGTATGTTGACCTTTTTCGAGATGCCACCGGAGAAAAGCAAATGCCACAGTAACCTTCTTTTCAATCTTTCAAAATGATGAATGAATGACGCTTGGGGAATTGGGTTCATTTCCCGGTCGTAGTGCAAATTGTAATAAAATATTAATTTACTATCTAACATAATTGATTAACAGAAAACAATACGCTAGAAATGCTGTAATATTCATTTAAGAATAAAAAAATACATTTATATTGTTTAAAGTTGTTTGCGAATTCTATTTGACGTATTTTCCGATTTTACTATAATACAAACTTTAATTCACGATATATTTTTAGGCTCGCCAGTCTTGAGCTCTGTTAATTGATATTAATAGAGAAATAAATATTAAATACTGATTGACTTTGATAAAGAAAATACTGGCCGAATCTCCAAAAAACTTAAAATTATTTTTTTCTCATACATACAACTATGTAGATTACAGTAATTCTTTTCTAATCTTCATATACCAAGCAAAATGCTAGGATTCTAAAACCTTGACAGAACTAATAGAACATTAATAGAAGAATAAAATGTCTATATGTATATAGGTCAATTGGGGTTTATTATGTGAAGATGGCGATAATATTATTATGCGTTAATAAGGTCACTCACCAGGCTGGCTTTTGTCCAGAATATTTCATCATGGTTTGTCTACTTAATTCGTCGCGATAAAGTTTTATTATCCAAAGTGGATATCATTTGGATGTTTATTTTTAATTCTACTCAGCAATATTTATGTATTGTAAACCTTTTACTAATACCAAGAATACAATCCTTTCGATTGAGATTGCACAATCAAGCAAGAAAAATGAATGTAGATCATGGCTGAATTAACTATGTCAATCGATTAAAAATCAATTGATTTCGCTGATTTACTCTAAAGTTAATATCGGATTACAGTATTAACATATTAAGTTGGATACTACGATAAATTGATATTATTCACGATTAAACAGTCACTTTTTTAAATTATACCATCATCAACGTTAATTTATCAGATCAATGACTAAGCATGTATCTAATAAATAATTAATAAAATATCAATGCAATAACTGCTAAAGTCAGTCAACTAAAAATATAAGCTCTTTATTTTCTAATTTTAAATAGAAAAATATTTAATTACGTTCCTAATTTAACAAGTGATCACACAAACTGAAATACTAAAGCCCTTTTAATTTTCAATCAAGATAATATAAGAGGCCTAACATAAGCTGTAAAGTATCCGTAATATTTTTTTTCTAAAGAATCTATAAAATTTAAATCTACAGTAAATTAAAATACGTCAATTTGTGGAGAATCACTAAATATTACGTCCAATCTGATGTAATTAAAATCTATTTTCATACGTGTCATAATAAGTTAATAAACTTTAAGCATTTTTAACTAAGATATTTTTAAACTATGGCTTCTAGTAGGTACTTATAATGTAATTAGTAAATGAGCAGGTTAACTGTAGCGTTCAATTAACTAATGGAATATTTTATAATAACTACAGTTTTGCAGCTATGAGCTTACAAACACGTTCAACATAAAGTATTTTAAAATTTCCTTTTATATTATGTAATTTCCTTTAATGTAGCTGATACACGCAACCTTGTATATAAAGAGGATACGTAATTGAAAATTAAAAGTAACGAAAATGTTTAATAAAACAGTAACAGAAAAGGTTTAACCTTGCATATATGAAACTTAGTATGTAATAATTACTGAACCAAACCATACTTTTATGTTCTTGGAGACCTGCCTTACGAATATTGGAGATGGATTATATTGTTGAGAAGGTACTACGTGTCATTGAGCGCATCTTGGCTCTTCTTAAGATTTGATGTAACTTAAATGCTTAGCCTGAAATTATTGTCATGCACGAAAAATCCTGTTCAAAACTAACTCATGATTTTACCGTTTTTTCAGTAATATCTAATATCTGGACTCTGGCTCACTGTCTATGTCGTATTATATATAAAAAGTAATTGAAACTTAATTATTAGTTTGAAATAATATTGTGTCAAGATATCAATGTTAAGCAAATGTTGTAAAAAGTTAATTTAATTCTAAAAAAACATCAAAAAATTTAAAGAAATTTTTTCAAACGAAAGAATGTTAAATAAAAACACCTCTAGTATTTTAACCAATTTGTATCCAGATTTAGACAAGATAAAAGCTAGTTCAAAATTTTCTTCAATATATAGTGACACTGTTCATTTAAAGTTCTTAACACCTACTGTTTATAATTATTGTAAGAAAGTGACAGTGATAACTACATTAAAATGCCTAGCACTAAGAGCAGAGTATAACACAGCGTCCATTTATTCTAATTAGATGTGCTGTTTTAGTGTATTAATCACGACTGATCCAGTCCCACGATTCAGACAGTGAAAAACATTGGGGTTAAAAAAATTGTTCTCGTCGAAGAAGTTTGAAATTTATGTAGTACTTACTCCCTTAAACCAAAGACAAAAGATATATTAAAGCATTTAAATAGCAGAACTGTAGCCAAGGGCCTATCTTGAAGGTACCCCTTGATTTATGGAGTTGTAAGACGGGCATTTAAAGGCATTTACAAATTATATACGAAATGAATCTATACAAAGCTCAGCCAAGAGTAAGAACTAAGAACACTGACCCTTTAGCTCTTTTAGGGTTGCCGTTCTTTTGTGACCAAAAAGTAAGTTTACTCATTGGACAATATCAAAGTACATTAGAAATATAGGCTGTGTTACATTATTATGTTATTTATTTATTTATTTATTTATTTAAAGTTATCTAACAGCTTACTAATTAATACATATTATTATACAAAATACTAATATAATACAAAAAGCCAAAACAGATTACATAGATTAACATGTATAAAAAGCAGAAAACAAGTAACGCGCATTAAAAGAAAATTTTACATTAAGAAAAAAAAAAAAAATAATAATAATAAAATTAAAAGACTGAAAATTGACATTTAAAAGCAAAACAAATAATACTATGAATTTAAAACTACTACTTAAAAAAACTACTATTTAAAAAAATCAGAGTCTTCTCGCTTCTCCAAGTACTTTTTGACATCTCTCTTTTTGTGGAAGAAAAGATCAATTTCTTGACAATGGCTGTCATAGTTCGATAAAACCCGAAACATTGGAGAATTACGCAGGTAATTCGACTTCGTACGAGGCACACTGAACAATTTTGAGTATCTTGTCGCATACGCAGGAGGAATTTTAAATGAAATTAATGATAGCAAATAGGGACTATCTATCCGCCCATTAAGAATAGCATGTAAAAAGAACAAATCTTGCTGACTCCGTCGATATTCTAGTGAGTCTAAATTAAAATATGAGCAAGAACCTGAATAACTATCGAAACTTTTGTATTTTTTGAAACAAAGAAATTTGATAAACTTTTTTTGTATATTTTCCACAGCTTTTTTGTATTTTACATAATATGGAGACCAAATAATACTTCCGTACTCCAGCACCCTTCTGACATATGCAAAATAAAGGGTTTTTATGCAATTTATATTTTGAAATGTCTTGCATGACCGCTTGACAAACCCTAACTGTTTATACGCTTTGCCTGTTATGTTATCGATATGTTCTGATAGGCCCATTTTTTCATCTAATAATATTCCAAGGTCTTTAACTAATTTTACTTGTTTTATGGGGATGTTATTGATTTTGTAAATATATTGTATTTTTTTGTTTTTACGTGAAAAAGTTATCTTGTTACATTTGTTTATATTTATTGTAAGTTTATTTTGTTTGTAATATATTTCTAGTCTATTAAGATCTAGTTGAATTTGATTGCAGTTATCTATAGATTTTATTCTTAAGAAAATTTTTTTGTCATCCGCGAACATAAGATGTTTGGAAAAGCGAAAGCAGTATTTTATATCGTATAAATAAGCATTAAATAATAACGGGCCAAGTATTGACCCTTGGGGTACTCCTGATGTGATGTTAGTGAACATGCTTTTGTACCCGCATATTACTGTTGCTTGTCGTCTGTTAGTTATGTATGACTTTATCCATCTGTAAAGATCGCCACGTATTCCCAGGGAGAAAAGCTTATGTAAAAGGATAATGTGATCAACACGATCAAAAGCTTTTTCTATATCCGTGTAGATAGCATCAATTTGTTCTCCCTCATCCATACCTCGCAGTATATAGTCAGTGAAAATAGTTAAGTTAGAAATAGTTGAACGATTTTTAGTAAAGCCGTGTTGTTGTTCCGGTAGTTGTTTAGAGATTAATGGACTCATAACATTATGGACTAGTTTTTCGAACAGTTTGCTAAAAGAATTAAGAATTGAGATTGGTCTATAGTGGTCAATTTTGTTTTTGGAGCCTTTTTTATGAATTGGAACGATATGTGCTTCTTTCCATTTTAAAGGAAATGTGCAGAATGTGTTAAGGGATAAATTATAGATATATGATAGTGGTGTTGCAAGTTCCTTACTACATCTTTGTAGGAAAACTGCAGGTATTCCGTCACTACCTGGACCCTTGTCTATATTTAATTTTGTTATAGCTTTAAAGACATCATGTTCCGTTATGTGAATGTTGTTATATATAACATCTGACTCGGGTAGGTCAGGTAGATCATAAGTATCGCTGGGAGAGTAGTAGACGCTGTTGAAGAATTTGTTAAAACCATCACAAATCTCAGGCTCCGATTTGTAGGACACATCGCCAAGAACTAGCATGCTTGGGTACTCAGATTTACATTGCCTCTTGTTTTTTAAGTATGACCACAACGCCTTAGGATTTTTAGCCATGCTTTCTTGTATATGCTGTTCATAAGATAGCATGCACTTTTTGGATAAACGCTTTTGCCTACTACGTAACAATGAAAATTCATCATAGTCTCGCGGGTTCTTATACATTTTCCAGCGTCTGTGAGCTTTTAGTTTATCCTTGATAACATGTATCAGAGATTTAGAGTACCACACGGGGTACTTATTATTACAATTATTACGACTCATTGGGACATAATTTACAATAATCTTATTCAGAATATCGTAAAACTTTGCAGTTACTTCGTCAATAGTATCTCCATTTAGAAGCTGCGTCCAGTTGACCTTGCTTAGTTCCTGATTGATAGCATTATAGTCAGCGCGGTAGAAATTATACTTCAGATCTACTTTTGGAGACATCTTGCGTAAAAGCAAGTCAGTTGCATCTATACTCAAACAGGGATGATGTATATCGGGCTTAACCAGTGCTATATCAGCTCTGGTATTATCTAGAGAGACGTTACTTAATATTAAATCCAACACGTTATTACAAATATTGGATATAAAATTATGCTGTGTTAGGCCAGAAGAATGTAACTTATTTATAAAATCTTCGGAGATTTCTTGTAAATGGGTCGTTCCCTGTTTTAAAATAATAGGTCCCGTGGGAGACCAATTAATGTTAGGAAGATTAAAGTCACCAACAATTATGAAGTTGTCACTTGCGTTTGATTCAATTATATGACTGAACGAGGAAATAAACGTCATAAGTCGTTGCGGCTGCTAAGAATCGGGAGGTATATAGACCAATAGGATATGAAGATTACGACGATGATTAGCTCCAAGCGAATTCTCGGGTATAGTTATCCACAGAGTTTCGACATTAGTGCAGTTCCATTCAGGTCTTTCGTATGCTTGCAATTTACGAGATATATAGATTAACAATCCTCCCCCATATTTTTTATGTGATGTTTCTTTTGATCTATCGCGCCGAAACATAGTATAGTTACCCCCGCAGAGTTCGCTATCGTAAAACTTATCGTTTAACCAAGATTCCGTTATTAAAACTATATCAAACGTAGACAAGAGTAGATTACGACAAAATTCACTCGTTTTTGTCCGCAAGCCTCGCACGTTTTGATAAAATATGGTTAGGGTTTTATCAGACATTTAAAGAAAAATGTAAGTGTACCGACATTTATGCAAATATTCTTATTACGGCGGGAAGACCTCGACTGTTGTATTACTATTGCTGTCAAATTGTAAATCAAAAAACAAAGCGTTACTAAAACTACTGAACTAACAGAACACACGAATGATGCCGTAAAAAAATTGATAATATTATAAAAATACAGATGGGAAGTGGAATAGGAAATTTTTAAGAAATTTTTGATAAGTCTCGCTCCGAATTTATTGTAATGGCTGGGGACTCTTCGTTTCTGCGTAAAAAAATGCAACAGTTTCTGACCCAAACAAATTTGTAACCTTTGGTCGTAGCCAGTGTTTTTACGTTTTTTAATAGGTATTTGTTTTCAGGGGTCAGGTGCTCGTTTACAAAGAATTTCTTTGAACTTCCAACCAATCCAATGTCAGATGTTTGAATTCCTCGCCGTTTTCTTAAACCAGACAATATTTTATCTTTAATGTCGCGAGATCTGAGACGCACCACAATTGTTTTTGGCTTTCCTGGTAAAGATTGTTTCGGCTGTACACGATTGGCGAATTCAATATCGCCCGGCTGCAAATCCACATCAGCATGTTTTGCGATTTTGTGTATTAGTGAGCGTGTCGACTCGTTGCTAGTTTGAGGTAAACCTACAATTTCCAAATTATTCATCCGGTTCCACTGTTGCTGCTTCCCAATTTGAGATTTTAGTTCACTTACCATGGCATTGCAATTCAAGAGATCATTCTTAAGTACACTCAATTCTTCCTTTAGAGATTTTGTTTCTTCGACGAATGGAATAATGAAAGACTTGATCTCTTCTCGCAACTCCATAATAAGAGAAGCTTTTAGAGTTTCGATCAGCTTATTCTGTATATAACCTAGTTTAGTGTCTATTGCCTGGTTAATTCCCTCTGTAATTACCTTCTGCAAGTCATCCCTTGACAAGCTTGCTTGTCGCTTTGTCCTAGATCCTTTTTATGACGCCGCGTGGAGGCTTGCTGCTTTTCAGGCGATGCATCAGGGCAGCGCAGTCCTCTTCGCGTGCAAGGTGGACATATCCAATCCAATTATGATGTCTTCAATCTATCCTGGGACACGTAGGCCATTCCTAACTTTCTATTCTTATCTTGTCTTTGTCCAGAGTAATCTCTTGTTAAACATTGTAAATATTTAGGTTGCTATGGAAACGCTGGTAACCCTGACTCTACCTGTGTATGTTACATTAACTACCGTACTAAGGGTCAAATCTAAAAAAAACGTAATTTAAAAAAAAATCTTCTGCTGTGCAGTAAGTAAATAAAATCATTTTAATGGATTCACAACTAGAAACTCAACATTCAGGAAATATTGTAAGTTTCTAAGAAAAGCTTTGTAATTCTTTTCATTGCTATTTTCTTTGTCAGCGGTTTGCTGACAGTAATATAATATCGAGTTTACGAAAGAAAATCTTGACCTTTCTTATGAAGACACGAAATAATTTTAGGTATTTATTTTGTAGGTAGATAATATATTTTCTTCTTAAAATCCCACTTAGTACCTGAAATCTAGAGCATTTGCAGACAGAATTCAGTATCAGTTTCTTAATGTAATTTTAACAGCTCAATACAATTTTGGTTTTATCGGACTTATCCATTGTTGGCACACTTCATCAACCAGGTGTAGTAAAAAAGATTTTTCTTCTTAGTCGGTTCGCTCTTGACAGAGAGGTCGTGATTGCTATGTGGTAATAGAAGGCACAGATGTGATGCGCTTCACGACGTTCCGCCCTCGTTGCCTAATGGAGGTCATCCTGCTGCACTGATTCAGTGATTCTCCTACGGCAGACTTAATCTGATCAGTCCAACGAGTAGGTGACCTGCCGCGCGGTCTAGTGCCTTCCACCTTCCCCTGGACGACAAGGCGTTCTATGGACTGATCATCACGCCGAGATACGTGTCCGAAAAATGTAAGGATGTGAGATTGTACTGTTATATAGACGCTGCTTAATACCGATTTCATGAAGTATCGAGACGTTTGTACGAAACTCTTGCTGATCGCGATTGCTGTAGAGTGTACAAAACGTCAAATTTTATCAATAACTAACTGAACCCCAGCCACGCTACGGCACATTTTGATTGAATAGTTCAGAAATGAGAAACAAAACAAAGAGTACACAAACAGTGGATATACAATGTTTTTACTGTCTGCGTAGACATAAAGACTATCAGGTTTGCCGAATCGGACAGACGCAACTACATTTGTCCATGTTATAAGCCATCCGCATCTAAATCTAAACCACAGACGTCTAAAGATTTTTGAGTTTTAGAAGCCTACACAAACCAACAACATGTTAGCAATTTTTTTATTAAAGAAAAATTGTAATTGGCAACGAATATTGCGGTTGTCAGCGAGTGTTATCCTCGCTTCCGGCAGATGGCGCAGTCATTGGTACACTGATAGTTTAAAAACTGTTTTTCCGGGGTGGCGGATTTTACGTTACGTAACTGATGCAAAAAATAGATAAAAACAATCCTTGATGCGGAATACTGTATATATTATGCAAAATCGGCTCAATTGGTACAGAACTTGTAAATATATAGATGTTTATTATTATTTTTAAAATAAATATTAAATTTCATTAGCAGCTCTTATTTAAAAATAGTTTTACAAATCTTTCACAACTATGACTCAAAAGAACTAAATAAAAAAACTTTTTATAATTTGGCCTATAAGCCTTTTTATTGACAAACCTTGTTAATATTTAAAAACTGGTGTACACAAATATACCTCAAGCTGGTAGACCGTAATTTATCCACTCCGCCCCGTAGTTAGTAAAACAAATATCAAACGTGTATACTTGAATATACAAACGTTATAATTAATTACTTAAAAACACTCGTATACGCTATAGCATATTATTATTTTTTATACATTAAAACTCTATTTTGCGGACCTTAGCCACTAGCTTTAGCTACTACTACTCTACCAATAAATTATCGGTATCTAAAGGTATTGGTAGCTAAAGCTGTACAAATGTAGAAAAAATGAAATGTATATGTCCCGTGTGTGAGTTACAGTGAGACTGAAACTTTCAATATTTATATCTCATTATTCATTGTATAGAATTTGTCATAATTTTGTGAAGAACCTGATTCTCGTATATATATTAGTGTTGTCGCTTCAGTTAATTTTACATAAATTATGTTAAAACTTTGCATAATTATGACTGTCTAATTTTGTCACAGTGCCTATTAGCCATACATCTCAATTTATTAATTCTTAACATGTGATCTAGTCTATTACGTGCTTGTCGACCTATAAAAAAATAAATATAGACGTAAAATAAAATTCCACACAGGAGGATTAAAAAGTTTAGAAACAAAGATAAGTCGCTGTAATCCAGTTCTGTTATCTGTCCATGGCAGTTCTATAGTCTATTCATAACAAATGAGGTTGCTGTTGAAGGTCGTAAATTAAACTTTATTTCGTATTTTATTTAACTGATTTGAAAACGTTATTTTATCGTAAGAATTATTAAAATTTGAAACAGTCATTTGTGATCATTAGGAATCCGGCATGTTTAGGACCCCAAAAGTCGACGGCTGAACACGTCATCAGATCTAAAAAAATAATATCTGAAGTTGTAAGACATTGATCATGTCATATAGACATATAAAGGCTTTATTAAATCATAACAATATACACTGATAAGAAACGCCACGGATGAAACTATAAAACTATTAAAGTTATTAGCATAAATTACGCACTGTAATTTAAGGCTTTATTCAAAGATTTAAGACTTTACGGGCTTAATAATTGGTGGTAGTCAATATATATTTATTATTATTTACTCTCTCCTAAAACATGATGTCTATGTCATTTACATCAGCGCTTTATATGTTGATTATGCAGAATTGTATTCATTATAACCAATCTACTTACATATTTATTTTATAAATAATTATAATTTAATAACTAACCTTAAAATGTAATAACTAAAATATATTATTAAAAGAAGTCCCTTTAGGTAAGGTTCCAAAGATACTGGAGTTTTGTTAGTTATAGTCATTAAAATTTAATGCTGCTAAGTATTGTCTAGGTGTAACTATAAATAACAATTGTATATGTCATCATGTACGTTATTGGTGTCTACGACGATGTCTCTGACGTTGTGGTTTAGCATATTCCCTTGACATATAGCTAGGCTATTTCGGGTCTAACAAGTCAACATCTAACATGAATATAATTTAAGGTAAATTATAAATTACAATGATATAAAATAATCATCTCTCTCAGCTTTGTCCGCGTGGATTTTGTGTAGTCCAGCACCGTTTTTGGCGACCCGTAAGAACACTAATCGTTATTCGTCAATCAGAAAAACAAAAAAAGCAGTGGCGCTATAAAACTTCGTCTTGACGGTAATTTTTGTGTCATGCTTGCGAGTAATCTATTGGTAAACAGCCTTGATTCGAACGAACGACATCACGGTTGAAATTCGCACGCTCAAGCCACTAGACCAACTCTGCACCTAAAACCATAATCGATTATATAACAATTCTCAACATTTATTCATACAGACAGATAGATGTTGCAAAGGATTGATTTATTTTGTTGCTTGTGTTTTGTAGCGTTGAAATCGGAACTAAAAAAGTTGGTGACATAAGCAGATCAATGTTAAGAGATATATGATAGTGATAAAGAATATGCTAATTCAAAATAGTCTGGCACTATTGAGTCGTTTCGTACAAAAATAAAACAGTTCATTCGTTTATACAGTCAACCAAAACAGGGATGTTTTCCTACAATTTCCATTTTAAAATGAATATTAATTCAATCATTGTTTATATTGTATGATTGAAAATGTTGTTGCATTGCAGATGAATAAATGGATATGTTTTTTTAAGAAGCATCGGAGAGTTGCCAAATTGACATCACAAAATTGTTAATTGTGTTTAATGTACGATATACTACGTTTGACTGAAGCTAAAATTATGAATTACATTTGCAAACAACCTTTTCATACACAGTTGACAGTCAAAGCGTAATTCAGACTTCAATATTATTTACATTGCTTACAAAGATCCATTATTCTATAATATGTCAAACCTATGCATGATACGTATCAAGTTAGATACCATCAAAAAACTCCATGAACTGAGAATCACGCCAATTAATTATTATTAAGTTGTATGAGTCTTTCAGGTTTCTCGTTGTCGTTTAAAAGTATAACAAATTGTGTACCGTCTGTTGCGTATGGATTTAAATAATCATGATCAAAAAATACTTACAGCCAGAAAGAGAAGAAAGATTTATATATTTGTAACAAATAAAGTCAAAAACTACTGACAATATTCTAATTTTATAACAATGCCTTTTTTAGAATGCATTGTTATAAAATTATTATATTTATTTATTTATTTATTTTTTTTATGTGTGTAATAACTGAATTTACACACATAATCCAGCTGTGAGTTAAGTTTGGTGGCGGCAATTAGAAGGATGTTCAAATGTATGTTAAATTAAACTCTTTGTTTGTAGCTGGGTGTCGAAACGATATTCATTATTCTTAAATCCTCTCTCTCTCTCTCCTCTCCTATTTGCAGCACGCATTCTGTCAATGTTATGTCAAACGCCATGAGGGTACACCAAAAAAATTTGAGTTATAAGCGCATAGGCCACTAAAAAAAATTGGTATCGTAACAAACGTCTTAAATTTTCTAACTTTACGCGCAATTTTCTTAATTTTTTCTTTCATAAGAACCTCCTGACAATCACAAACACAACAATTTAGGAATAAGCGAAAACGGTCCAGCCGTTCACTTGTGACCTGTGTGAAGCCGGAGAATGCTTCTGGTAATAAATAAAAGTAAAGTTTAATTATAATAATTATTGTTGATGTTAATTTCCACGATGGCGTCGTGTTGGCTTATCGTTTCAGCATTGCGTGTTATTATTGCTACTGAGTTCACGCAAAATGTACTTTATAGGTCATTGAAGGGGATTCTAAAACCAAGCATTGTAATTAGTTTATTAAGATTATATTCACTCAAAAACATTAAAAAATTTAACCTGGAATATCGGGGCCTGAATAATTATTACAAAGAACTTTTACAAAATTAAATTGAATTGAGGACTCGAAACAAAATTCCTAATATTTCCACGTTCATTGATAATTAATCATTTATTTATAACATAAAAATATAATTAAAAAAAAAATTAAGGTAAAATAAATAATATTCATAGGGCGGCCTTATAGTAATTCGTTGTGTTAACTCGGATAAGAGGATTAGTCCGAAAGTGTTACCATCGGAGCACTTTTGATATAGTTTCGTTATTGTTTATCGAACCGACATTAATATTACCAAAGACAATTTTTAAAGTAAATTTTATTTATATTACAAGAGCATTTACGATGAAGGAATTAAGTCCAATTTTTCCCTAGGAAGACACAAGTTTGCAATCCTCTTTTCGAAGATACTCTTCTTAAAGCCACAGCCAGCATCGGTATACTTGTCGTTGACATATCGAATACGTTCAGTTTCGCGATCATTTGGAAGGAATGGCTAAGTTAGCCTCTAAGAAGCTTGGTGTGCTCAGCAAAGCGAGAGGTACTTCACCCCGGGCCAACGCTTGCAACTCTATAACGCGCAAATTCGGCCTCACATGGAGTGCTGTTCTCCCTCTGGGTGGGGTGAGAACAGTATTCCATTGGGTGGACTTATAGTACCAACTCCTTCTACTTGACCGTATTCAACGAACAGCGGTTCGAATCGTCGACGACCAATCTATCTCCGAGCGATTTGATCGGTGTGGGATTCCTCTGCATCTTATACCGCATTTACTATGGAGAGTGATCAGAGGAGTTTTTCGGATTAATACCTGCAGCTGAGTTTCATCATCGGACGTTCACAACTGAGCGTTTTTTCAAGACAATTTTTTCCGCGCACCACCGCTTTGTTGAACCAACTGGTCACTGAAGTATTTCCGAAGCAATTCGACTTAGGGTCCTTCATGAAAAGAGCGTACCAATTCTTAAAAGCATCCTACCCGTTTGCCCCCTGTTCTATAAAAAAAAGGGGTGTCTCTGTCCTGGTCTGTCTGTCATCTGATAAACCCTTTGAATTAAAAACCCGGTAGACCGGAGCTGCGTTGGTGGGTTGGAGTTGACAAGGACCTCGAAACAATAGGTTTTTGAAGTACGCAAGAATCACGAGATAGAATGCGTGAACGAAATATACTTGTTGAGGCCTACAAGGGTCTGTACAGTCATTGATGATCATTATGTTGATCTTGTTTTTTTAAAAGAATACAAAAATTACTCAACCGATTTGAAACTAAGTATAGAATTAAGAAAAGATTATTATGGCTAGGCGTGGATCATCGGATAGGTGCCCTAAATAATATCTAGTACAAGTTTTTTAATATACGCCTTGAATTTAATATACGGGTTGTAACTTTATCACAAACTATATTAACAGAACAGCATACATACTTCTCACTTTTTCTGTGAAACACGTTTGAAGAAACGAATAAATATTTGAAGGAAATCCTTTTAGTGACGGAAATAGAATTTGAGAGATAAAATACTCATATTCGATCTAAGCAAAATACACACACACAGTTGCTGACAGTGTTTGTAATACATTTAATTACATACAAGTACCTACTATAACAGTTTGTATTATTAATTTGTACCATTATACCAGCGCGAACCAACATTGGCAACATTCTAACCTCTCTGAGTTTTTAATCGGAAATGTTGAATAAAGAATACTTTACTTATAAATAATGTTTTACTTATTATATAAATTACGCACTATTGGAGACACTGTTCTATACTTTAAGAAAAATATAATTTAACAAACCTTCATAAAAAATCGCAAATAGATTAAATGACGTTCCATTAATGGAACATCAAAAAATGACTCCTTTCTTCAAAAGTTAAAAAATGTCATAACAAAAGAATGTTAGTCCTAGTGTTTAGTACTATGATAAAACTGTTGAAATAAGAACTTTGACACTCCAAAAATATTGTAGTTTACGGGTATCGTAGGCGGAAAGGGTATTTATTTTTGCATTGCGGTAGATGTCGATTTTCAAATTGTACTTTTCGAGTACGACTTTGCGTGATAACAGCCCCACAAAATTCTTGTCAACTTTGTAATGCATAAATATTCTACACACGAAACTATAAATTATAATTTCTAAGGTCCTTATTGCCACTATGGAGTAAGCGTGTTTGCAATACTAAAATATATTGTCGTTACCTTTTCGGGGTTACTATTTTCGACCAAGCATCATGCAGTTGTAATATTAAATAAGTACATATGTCAATGGTTTAGAAGGTTTTAGGTTCTTTGTTTCAAAAAATATAAAAGTTTCGATAGTTATTCAGGGTCTTGCTCATATTTTAATTTAGACTCACTAGAATATCGACGGAGTCAGCAAGACTTGTTCTTTTTACATGCTATTCTTAATGGGCGGATAGATAGTCCCTATTTGCTATCGTTAATTTCATTTAAAATTCCTCCTGCGTATGCGACAAGATACTCAAAATTGTTCAGTGTGCCTCGTACGAAGTCGAATTACCTGCGTAATTCTCCAATGTTTCGGGTTTTATCGAACTATGACAACCATTGTCAAGACATTGATCTTTTCTACCACAAAAAGAGAGATGTCAAGAAGTACTTGGAGAAGCGGGAAGACTCTGATTTTTTTAAGTAGTAGTTTTTTTAAGTAGTAGTTTTAAATTCTTAGTATTATTTGTTGCTTTTAAATGTCAAATTTCAGTTTTTTAATTTTATTATTAGTATTATTTTTTTTTTAATGTAAAATTTTCTTTTAATGCGCTTTGCTTGTTTTCTGCTTTTTATACATAATTTGTTAATCTATGTAATCTGTTTTGGCTTTTTGTATTGTATTAGTATTTTGTATAATAATATGTATTAAGTAAGCTGTTAGATTACTTATAATTAAATAAATAATAAATTCCAATACATTTTAAGATTTTAACGGAGATAATTGGTAATTAAATATCTTCTTAATTGTGAGCGTGGGTTGTAAACCGCCCAGATATCCGAATAGAACGTTTATGAATAAGGGGTTAACAGATTGTGCAAATGTACGTACGTAAATATATACAGTAGGTAGGTAGATGGGCTCATTTTCCGCAACTAGACTAAAATTTGGTCCATTTTGCGTAAAGCCCTGGCTAATTTAGCCAGCCTAGCTCCTACCAGAAGGTTCTTGGGCACTTCACAGGCATCACGGAGCGACCTCACTGTTCCGAGGATTTCCGTACGTTGTTTAGCCACAGCCTCGCATTCCAGGACTACGTGGGTGACTGATTCCTCTGCGCTGAAACAGCCTCTGCACATGGGACTGTCCGTCACGTCTAAGACAAAAAGATGTTTATTAAGGAGATAATGGCCCGTAATTATCTCTATCATTGTTCTGTTTAAGCTTAGAAGTCGCATTGTCAATATATACAGTAAAACTCTTGCAGTAAAATGTTGAAGAGGTAAGTTTCGGGCTTGGTATGAGGAGGCTATATCCACGATTCACTCTTTCCCCCAGTAATTTCTATCGTCAGTAAACAAGCGACTATTCATTGCAACAAATAAAGTAAGATAGCCTTCACAAGCCCTTTTAACATAGACTCCAATAAAAAAGTAATGAGTTTACATTGCTATTAGGATGTCAAATAACTAATGTATGTCAAAGAATGAAGCACCTTACAGTGAAGGGTAGATGACACGTTTAATCTACCTAATTGAAAAATCAGATCAATACAGAATATAAACTCAAAATATTAATGTTCAGATATAACTGTTGGTTCGTATAAGTAAATTGATTAAAGTTTAACGTTGATTTCTTTTCTGAATAAGATTTAGTCTGAAAGACACGGACAACGTTAGTGACATTTATGTGTCTGGGTCATGCCCGCTGAGGTTAGCATAGAAACAGCTGGGTGTCTTGAACAAGGATTTCATTTTATGAGCGCGTTTAGTAACAACATCGCACAAGTGCCTAGGCTTAAGTCTAAGACGAACATAATAGTAATTTTTGTAGCTATAAATATTATCTATTTGTTTATTACTCAACAAATTTAAATATGGACGTTACAAGAGTAATGGCCTTTGTATACGAGAACGCTTTTCCACTCATCATTAGAGAGGTGGCGTTTATTTGACAGCCGGCGACAATTAGAAGAGAATTCAAATTTGATCGCGTTTAACAGCTGTAAGCAGAATTTTTCCATGACAATTTTAGCTGATCGTATGTGGTACTGATTGAAATTATGACTAACTTCACTTATTTATGTAAAGTAAATATAGGTATAGTTAAATGAACATAATTTAAACATTAAATTATACTCAACGGCGGATCCAGGGGGGGAGGGTCACGACCCCCCTGATACTTTAATGATTTATCAATCATTCAGAGTTATTTTATATAATTATGTAACGAAAACATATTAAAGTTGGATTTACTAATTGATATTCTATAAAGTTAAATTATAAAAACTTATTAGTTGTTAATTGCGTCAATATAAAACGTTAATGACATTTACCATCAATTAACTAGATACATTTTAGTAAATATGCGAGAATCGATTAATCAAAAGTGACAATGATAACACAATCAAATACTACTGGCCAACATTCGTATATAGAAAATATAATAATAAAGTACTAAATAAAAATGTTTATTGTATCTCAAATTAGTCATAGACACTTGTGTTGGGGTTGACTCGCTACTTCTCTTATTTATACAAATTCTCCTAGTTTCTATCATAGAATCGCTATGAACTTATTCTATGCATGCCTGTTTGTGTGTGTATGTGCGCATTTGTGTGTGTGCTGTGTGTGTTTGTGTGTGAGTGAGTGTGTGCATGTTGTTAAGTATATAATTATGTATGTATGTCTCATATAAAAGACTATATTTTTAAGTTTCTACTGGGCTAGTCTAGTTAGTCAGCTTAGACTTAGCCTCAATTACACTTTTTAGATCGCATTGTTTACGGGTGAACAGCCTACAAACCTACTTAGTAACACTATAGAACTATAGTAGGTTTTGAAGCTTTTCATACAAATAATAAAACTTTATATTTGCACACATAGAGATGTATTTGACGATTGGACCTCTGTTGCACCCTTGGCTAATCCCAAATTACAAATTATTTTAAATATTGTAAGGGTTGAATATCTAAAATAATTACTGAAGATAATTGATCAAAAGGGCACTTTTAAGGAAAACGGTATTAAATAAGCTCAAGGGACTTCTCCCGTAAAGAAAATTATAATAAAATATATCATCCTCAAGGGTTTTGCATTTGTAGGACACGGAGCATTTTGCGTGGAAATGAGGGATTGAAAGGAAATTTGTCCAATGTTTCGTAGTTGAAATCACTACATATTATCAGTATTTATCTGTTTTTCTTACGTCCAACCATGTACACAAGTGTTAGAAAAGATTTATTAAATTAAATAATTATCACTTTGAATTTTTCTATTAATAAAAATATAAATAAAATAAAATCATTTATTTCAGACCAATTAATAAGTTCATATGTTGTTAGTATAGTAAAACTTATAACTATGTTAGTAAAATTATTAAAAATAGTTAAATATTTAATTCATTAGTCTACGTTGTGTCCAAAACCCAGTGTCTCAAAACAGCACATTCGGGCTTATTTGCTATAACCATCAGGATATTGTTGGTACTCGCACGAACCCCACGCATCAGTGAGGCTGTCCGTTTGCGGATGATTGATGAAAAGTCATCATAAAACTTTAACTTGAATTTTTTACAATGCTTACTTTCACTTTAATAATCTAAGCTAGCTAACTAACTAGCAGATCAAATATAAACAACAAAAATTTGGACAATGCTTAAAAACGCGGCAAATGATATAGATGTAACTCCGATCTTCGTCCCAGATATTTGCTTACAAAGGAAATAAAATAAAGGATTTTATAAGTGAAATAGTGGATTTACTGTTTTACTGAGTAGACTAAGTTTTTTTTTTATTTGGGCCACAAAATTAGGGCAAACACATGTCAATATTAACTTACATACGAAAATATATAAAGCGGCGTCGTCCCTAAAACATGTTGACACGACCAGCGAAATACGTTAGATACCTTGGTTTTGATATTGATGAAAAATTAATGCGCTTATTTCATTATTAATTACGTAATTAATAATGAAATAAGCGCATTAAAGATTAAAAGTCAAACATTACGCAAATTAATGCCTATTTTAAACAAAAATCAGTCAGATATTGAGAAAAGGAAAATTGTGTATCTCACGTCAAATATTATATCCTACTGAATTACTTCCTGAGGTTGAGCATGTTAGTCAACTATGAGCCTTTCTATAGATGTTTACTTAAAGTCCTACATTCTAAGCCCTATATAGATAGTCCACAAGGCCCTTTTTCATGAGATTAGTTACCACTGAGCGGCAGCTTTTATAAAATATAGAATACTGAACCATATACTTTTTTACTTACTAGCACCTCTGTTATATAAACGATAAGACGAAAAGACTGTCTTATCGACTTCAAGTGTAAATTTTCTTATTATTTCTTTTATTTTTTTTCCTTTTTTTTATTCTTTGTAGGTTTAGATAACAATCTGTGTTGCCTATATCTTCTTACCGGTTGTAGATGTAAATTTACAATTAATTTAATTTGTTTTTCTTGACGTTCATAAGTGTACATGTTTACCTATATGAATAAAGATGTTTTTGATTTGATTTGATTTAGTTTTTGTATTGTTAATATTTGGTTTCATATATAAGTAAAGTCTATGATAGTTTAATAACAGGTCAACTTTACACTTTCATCGTATACTTGCGGTGGACTTGACCATTTCATAGATTTTGTCAAGCATTTGTAGTATTTTAATAACGTCTATACGTGAATAAATTGTGACTTTACATTTTCTATACTTAGCAACTTCACTTTGACGAATTTACCGTATAGTTTAAGGAAAATCTATATTACTCAATGATCATATAAATTTAATCACATGTTTTATTTTCAGTGTCGCCACATACAAGAAAATCCAAGCACCATCTAACACCATGCGTGTATTATAGTCAATCTATATGACGCTATGTCGAGTAAAAAGCATTCGCCACAACCAAGTAAGTAATTGTGTCAAACTTACATCAGTGTCATTTTATTAAATACCTATTACCGGATAATTAGATACTGAACTCTGACGATCAAATTGCCTGGATGTGGTACTGACGAGGTGTCTTTATATTCATAGGTATACAACTTAACATAAAATGATTTTATGTTCCCAAAAAAATGTTGATTGAAGGCCTATTACGACCTTTTTTATTTCTATTTCGTATGAATGTTAATTCAAACGGACTTCACTTTTAAAACATACAATACCGTGTCTTGCATATTGTGTGTGACGTGTGACGAGATATGTTTTTACGTCTGTTTCATAGATATGGCTTTAACGGCAAGCGCCTGGTACTTTCCCATCGAAAACATTTTATTTTTTAGCTGGTAATAGAATCATTAACCTTATTTGTATGCTTTATCGATAATAGCATTTTTATTATTATATACGTTTTCCAAAAGTCAATGGGCTATCTGTGGTGCTAGATCATATTTTAATATGATTTAACACTTGGTGTTTTAAATGACGAATGAACATCTCTTAGTTAAGACACAAGACACGCAAAACAAAAGTTTTCACATAGACGAGTTTTACCGTTTCTCAAAATTAAACCATACTATTATAAAGTTTTCGCTAGCACTTGAATCAACGGTAGAGTTTCCCGTATTTAATTATTTTTGGTTATTCGCTTGCGCCACATATTAGCTAGAGAGCTGGCGAGCAAAATATCTGTATGATTTGTTCATGTGGCGGACTTTTTTATTACTTATAATTAATTTTAGGGACCACGTCTGCGTGGTAGCGCTGCGTTGTCAATTTAAACCCCCTTAAAATGTAAAAAAGATATATATCAAGTATGACAGACAGACACGAGCAAATGATTTAATATCGATGGTTCTTTACACATATATCTTAAACAGGCAGCAATATACGACCTTAGTTCAATACGAAAATTTTGTCGTATTGATAGGAATTAATGGTCAATACAACAAAGTACGAGCAAATCGCATACTTAGATGTTCGCCAGCTCCCTAGCTATAATGTTTGAATGCCGAGATTGCTTTTTCGAGGAACACTTCTTAATTTTGATTGTAGTTGGACTATAGATCATAAAAGTATGGAGTACAAAACACCTACGTATATGTCTCGCTTTTTCTCTAATACGTGGTCATTTATTAAATTTCCCGTTTTCTACGACGTGATTTTAAAAATATCACTTTAACCTTAAATTAATTAAATAACCAAATATTTTAATGAAAAACTAATAGTAACTTTTATTTATAACAAAATGCACAATTAACTTAATTAGTTACTTCCAAATTATATTTTTGTGAAACCAGTAACCAGTTCGGAATGTATTTGGAGTGTTTAAAAAATCTAGTATTAAACCCAAATAACAACCACTGGTAATCAAGCCAGTTAATATCTACATCACTTCCGTTTAGCTACGATGCGCAGCTACTCGATTAATTCAAATCGTAGCGCCCAGCTTATTACGTAGCAAAGTGAGCGGTCAACTGAAAACTGATCCTTCACGTAACGGACTGCATTTAATTATAGACTTAGCGTTTCTCGTACCTTCATTATGAGAGCAAGGATTTTCTGCTGCATGATTTTGAAAGATTAGGAAATTATTGAGAAAATATATACTTTATATTATATTTTACTTACGTTCATAACATTCACCACATATTTAAGGCGTGGACAAAATATAATATTTGACCTTAATATTATGACCACGTTATGCACTGTAAGATCACGCCCTAAACTCACTCCCTGGTTTCTATCAGTCTAGAGAAACTTATTATTTAAATTAAAAACGTCTAAAATAACCTTTTAAGTAGGGATTTCCTAAAGGAAAAGGTATCGCAATACAGTGACGAAATGCCAGCATTAAAGATCTACCACAGGGCGCTAGACCTGGGACCTAACTTTTTAAATATTATAATTTTTTTATGCAGGTAAAAAATGTTAATATTGTTTGTGTGTTGGAATATAGAAATAATAAATCACATTTGATTCTTATTGACTTGAGATCACGAGGGGTTGATTGTTTAAACGCTTGTTATTTCGAACTCTTGGTAATTAGAAACTCTGGTCCGTGAGTTTCAAATTATCAAGAGTCGACTGTAACTTACTACCCTATTCACCTCACAGTCCTCCCAGACCTGTCAGTTAACCATTACAGTAAATACGTAAATAACAATCCATATTATCAAATGTATTATAAAAAATAGGATCTGAAAAAACTAAAACATTAAACCTCAGACCTTCGAACTAATCCGCCGATATTTTCTCTACAGGCGGAAGTAAAAAATAAAGTTTCGCTATCAGCATCGTATCAGGAATTCAAAACTAATTAGATCTTTAATATGAGCTCAAGGTGACGTTTAATCGCAAATCTTGTTAGTAACACGAAGAATATTTCTAAAATACTTTATTGAAGTCCTTTAATACTGATGATTAGGAAGATTTATTATTTATTTATCACTGCCTGTTCTCCGCTGCCTTACCTTCAGCCCGGACGCTTGATTAAATTAATTAACGCAACATAACAAAATGTTTTTTATTCTTTTTTAGTCTTAAAACTAACAAGCAAACGAAAAATTAAGCTTTATTAAAATTTAAGAATACATTTTTCAACGAGCAATACTATTTTTGTGTCTGGATTTTTAAGTAAGAATAAAATTTAAAAATAACTTTTACCGAACATCACACCTTTCATTAATACATTTTATAATATATTTTGCCTTTTGTAGTTTGAATGTCAATCGGAACGCAATGGAGTACTATATATCACTACAAACTAACTACAAATCACGTTAACCTTTATCGTATTTGAAATAGTTGGGAGGACACGAACTAGAAGTTCTTGTTCTACCTACATTAGTTTCAAACGGAAATTACTATTCGCAATTATACTAGTGTTTCCAGGAATTTTCGTAATTACTTTTCCCATTATGTTAGCTCTATACGGGTGAATAAATTATTCTAAAGCTTTCAGAAATTCTTTTGTAATAATTCGCTTACAAAACTAATCCGCTCATGATTTTTTATTCAAATATTTGATTTGTAATGGACGGCTTAATTCCAAAACCAAGTTGAAATAAAACTTTATTTTCGTTTCGTTTCGGTTTTATTCTTGCGAAGTAAAAATTGTAATGCATTTATTTCGCAATGAAACAGCGGTTTGAAACCTCGACGACCAATCTCTTTCCGACTATCTATAGTCACTCTGGATATTATACTGCATTTACCATAGTGTTCAGATGAGTGGTCCATGTTAATACGTACGACGACGTCGACGTCCGTCGTTCCACAGAACGCTTTTTAAGTCAGTATTTGCATATGTAGAAGCCACTGTCCACTAAAGAATTTCCGATCCAATTTGACTTACGGTTCTTCAAAAAAAGAGCGTTTTCATTATTTAAAGGCCGGTTCCCTGAGTGTCCATGGGCGGCGTTATCAATTAAAATCAAAAAGTATTTTTTCATGCTTTCATAAATTGTTTGCTTAAATGTCTTGAGCATCTTTTATTTATACTTATATGAAGCAATAAGATTTTAAAATCTGTATCTGTATCTTACAAATAGAATCAGCATTACAACAGTAAATAAATATTTGCGTGTTTTATGTATTTATATATTTTTATAGTCTGCATCATGGACGCTATGTTTCGATGTCGGCTTTTAAAAGGATATGCTAACTAGCTTTTAGACACATTATTTCATCAGGAATTCAATTAGTTGAAGTAACGAAAGGAACTGCGGAGTTACTCCTAATATCATTTTTTTTCTAATATTACGGTAGTACTAACTTACTTTAAACGGACAATTTCATAAATTAAGTCAGTCTTAAAGTCTTTTCGGGTATGTTTCTATAAAAGGAAATATTTGAATTTTCTTTTAAATCTTTGTAATATAAGTCACATAAGGGCACACATTTTTAAGTATAAATTTCTTTTTATAAACATCATGTATTTCTGGAATAAGATTAATTATTTATATATACTCACTTCTTTAAACAATTTTGTATGGCTTTCAGTTAAAGCGTTGAAAATACGAGAAGTAAAAAATAAATTTAAACATAAAACGCATACTTATTACTGTTACAAATTAATGTTTCCAATATGAAACTTAGAAGAGGTGGGAAAGTTTGGCCAGAAGCAGAATAGCTTATTGCTAAGGTCCAGCAAAAGGTTAAACCGATAAAAATAGTGCAGGTTAACCTGCAAAGGAAAAGCCTTGCAATGAGCGAACTTATTTACGAGGCACAATCTAGAAAAATAACAGTCGCTCTAGTACAGGAGCCATACATTGGAGCCCTGGGCAGGGTGAAAGACTACAGGGGAGTGAGAGTGGTGCAGTGCCAGAATCCTCCGGCAGGTAAAGTTATAAAGGCAGCAGTGTTGATTTTTGACGAGGATATTGGTATTACCCAATACCCCGCACTAACAACAACCAATATAGTGCCTATTAAACTGAAGACCACGGCGGAGTCTGGCATTGCACTGATCTCATACTACATGGAACCAGACCCAGCGGATATAGAACCCTATCTAAAGCACCTGGAAACAACGGTGCTTTAGATAGGGTTAAGGAGCTCAAGAGAAGAATAGTCCTAGGAGGTGATGCAAATGCCAAAAGTCCGTGGTGGGGAAGCCCGAAAATAGACAATAGAGGACAAGCCTTTGGAAGTCTGGTAACTGAGCTTGGTCTGCACATACTGAATGATGGGCAGCAACCAACATTTGAGGTAATAAGGAGAGGAACCAGAATAGTCAGCCACTTAGACATAACAGTGTGCACGAGTGACCTACTGGGAAAGATCGAAGATTGGAGAGTGGACATCGGAATGGTTTCCTCGGATAATAATGCCATACTATTCAAAATTAATGCAAAAATACATCAAGGAATTCATAGAAGGAGTAAAACAAAAATTTACAATAGTAAAAAAGCTAACTGGGTAAAGTTCGAGGAAAAAATGTTGTTTAATATAGAAAATTTTCAGTTAACAGAAGAAGTCGTAAGAAAGTTAAATAAAATTGAAGACTTGGAACAAATAGTAGAAAAGTTCACAGAAGTAGTAATCAAATCAAGTGATGCAGCAATTCCAAAAATTAAAACCGGGAAGAAAACTAAAATGGCTTGGTGGACCGAAGAACTACAGGTGCTCAAGAAACAGGTTGAGACTAGAAAGAGGAGGATAAGATGTGCCGCAGCACGCAGAAGGTCAGAGGTCGTAGGTGAATACCTTACATTAAAACAAGAGTATGAAAACCGGATCAAACAAGCCCAAACTGAGAGCTGGAAGAAGTTCTGCGAGAAACAGGAAAAAGAGACAATGTGGGAAGGTATATATAGAGTGATAAGAGGGACAGAGACCAGAGTCCAGGATATACCACTTTGCAGGGACGGTAGATATGTTAGTGAAAGGGAGTCAGCGGAGACCCTGGCAAGAACTTTCTTCCCGGAAGATACTAGTGAGGATGAAACTGAAGACCACGAATTGGTAAGAAGAAGAGCAAACACAGTAAACAAAGAGGAACATAACTTAGTCTATGATACCCCTTTCACAATGACTGAACTCGAAACTGCCGCTCTCAGTTTCAACCCCAGAAAGGCCCCCGGAGAAGATGGCATAACGGCGGACATAAGTTGGCACGCGATAAACGCGGCGCCTAACTTATTCCTCACCGTCCTAAACAAATGCCTGGAGCTAGGGTACTTCCCCAAATTGTGGAAAATTGCTACAATAATTGTATTGCGCAAACCGGGTAAGGCCGATTATTCAAACCCGAAGTCTTATCGACGAAGGCTTACTACCTCTTCTAGGTAAAGTATACGAAAAGATGCTAATCGTTCGGTTAAAGTGGCATCTAGTCCCGAAAACCTCGAAAATCCAATACGGATTCATGCCCCAGCGGAGCACTGAGGACGCCCTATATGACGCAGTCACACATATACGCGCAAAGCTGAAACAAAAGAAGATACTAACCATCGTATCACTCGATATAGAGGGCGCCTTTGACAGCGCTTGGTGGCCGCAAATTAGAGTCCGCCTGGCAGAAGAACAATGCCCATTAAAACTAAGGAAAGTTATGGATAGTTACTTACATGAAAGACAAATTAAATTAACCTACGCTGGACACACGGTTGAAAAAGTTACTAACAAAGGCTGCGTTCAGGGTTCAATAGGGGGACGAACAATGTGGAATCTAATATTGGACCCGCTCCTCCAGGACTTGCAAAATAGTGGTGAGTACGTCCAGGCTTTTGCGGATGACATCGTTTTGATAGCGGAAGGAGAAACCGGTAGCGAGATCCAGCAGAAACTCAACCTAACATTGAACCGGATACATAGATGGGGTATCCTAAACAAACTGAAATTTGCGCCACACAAGACCAAAGCCATGGTGGTGACTCGCAAACTAAAATATGACACCCCACGGCTAAATATGAATAATGTACCGATACAGATGGATAACCACATCCGAATCCTCGGAGTTGATCTGGATTCTAGACTCACATTCAACAGACATGTGGAGAGAGTATGCCGGAAAGCCATTCAGATACATAAACAGCTGGCTAAAGCCGCGAAGATCGAATGGGGACTAAACCAGGAGGTTATCGCGACCACGTACACTGCCGTTATTGAACCAATCGTAATGTACGCGGCCGCGGTGTGGGCTCCCGCGACAAATAAAATCTGTGTACGGAAAAAACTAAACCATCTGCAAAGGGGCTTTGCCCAAAAAATTCCCAAAACTTATAGGACGACATCGTTACACGCGGCAACCCTACTGGCCGGGATACTTCCTCTAGACCTACGTATTCAAGAAGCCGCTGCCTTATACGAGATAAAAAGGGGAGTCAGCACGGAAATACTGAAGGAGGGCGAGGAATTAGAGAAGAGAGTGCAATATGTGGATCTCCCACACCCGGCGAAACAAACAAAACTTGACTATAAGATGCTCACAAATCCGGAAGAAATCGCAAGACACGGCGGCACACAAATCTATACGGACGGCAGCAAAACAAGTACAGGAGTGGGCGCCGCTTGGACAGAATGGAAAGATGGAATGGAAATAAAAAGCAAGAAAATGAAGATGGCGCCCCACTGCACAGTCTTTCAAGCCGAACTGATGGCACTACGGAACGCGACTAGCCACGTAAATAAAAACAAGCGCGACGTTAAAATATACAGTGACTCAAAGTCAGCACTGGATGCTATTGTGAGTGGACGATCTCTCGATCCCCAGGTAGCCGAGATCCGCCGGAGCCTGGAAGAGTGCCGCGGAACAGGAACTCATATAAGCCTCTTCTGGATAAAGGCGCACGTTGGTACGCCGGGGAACGAGAGAGCGGACACATTAGCAAAAGAAGCGTCGGAAAAACTAAGGTCAGAACCTGAATACGCTGCATACCCCCTGTCATATATTAAACATCAGATAAGGCAAAGGACTCTGGAAGTATGGAATGAGCGCTACCTGAGGGGTGAAACAGCTGGAACTACAAAATTATTTATAGACAATGTTAAAACTGCGTATAAGTTGGTAAAAGAAAAGCGTTTCACACCCCAGATGGCGCAAATTCTAACAGGGCACGGAGCCTTTGCATATTACCTGCACAGATTTAAAATTAGGACAAGCCCAACATGTGCCTGCAGTAATGAAGAGCAAACAGTGGAACATGTGCTTCTACACTGCCCTATATTCGCATCGTCCAGGCACGACCTGGAGCAACAAATACAGATGACTGTAGACCGTAACGGCCTACAGGACATGTTAATAAAGCACAGACCTTGCCTGGAACGGTTCTGTGAAAAAATAGTTATATATATAAAGGCGGCAAACAAAACAGAAAGAGCGGGTCCCGCGGGGAATTGCGCCCCGGCTCGCCCATGAATATTGTTAATAAAAATATTACCGATGTAGTCGGGGCGTAATTCCCGACGCGTTAAATAGTAGCACTGAAATATAAAGTCCCTGGACACTATGGCAGGGGAGTAGAGGAAAATTAATTATAAAAAAAAAAAAAAAATATGAAACTTATAAAAACAAAGGGACAAGCAAATTCATATAATTTTTGCCAAACTGAACGAGATCTAGCTCAAAGATCTAGCTAGAAGAAAAGGATTATAAAAGATAAAACAATAATATATATTAGAATGTAAGATCTATGAATATCAAATGCGAATTCAATTTTCCGGACATCCCTGATTCAACATATCTGTAATAAATTTTACCCGAGGCAAGGATAACTGCTTTTATTTTATATTGCGGCCCCATTTACAATTATCTTGAAAAGGCTATTTGCTATTTACTTACACCTATTAAGGAGAAAACTGTTGCAGTGGTAACTATAATATGAGCTGCTCGTGGTGAAATATGGAGAACTACACTTATAGCCCATTTATGTAAACTAAAAGTAGACCGATGTAGTTATAATATGACTAAAACCCCGTAAAATTGCTATACTGTAGGTATTTATTATGCTAAAATGTGGTGGTAAAAATTGTATGTTTGAAAATGTTTTCTGTGTTTGTCTATATTAATGGAACGGCCATTTGCTATATAATAATAATTGTTAATATTATTATCGCGAAACTTAAACGTATTAGCAGCTTTGAATAATGAATTAACCACAGAAACCGTTAGCAGTTACTAAGGTAAATTTAAGTTTCCAGAGAGATTTTATCGTGAAATATTGAGTGGAACAAGTGGGTGTTTCGACGCATCATTCGTTTGTCTTACTCACTTGTCATGCTTTAAATTTTAAATACTCATCTAACTTTAACTAACAAACACAAGAGAGATACATTAAAAACTTTTAAGCGATTGATAAACACAGCATAGTGATAATTGCACTATATACAGTTTGTTTAAAGATAACGCAATAAATAGCAAATGTAGGAAAATTAAACTCAGGAGTCGTAACCTCAAAGTAATTTCCCGTAATTACCTTTTATGGGTCTTGAAACTGTATCCTTACCCGACGTTTTTTACGTTGAAAATACTAAAAAGATACTAAATTGTAACTTGCATACCATCCATTCTACCGAGTAAATTTGTTTACTATGCATTAACAACAATGTAAAGTTCCACTCAACATTTCGATTTAAATTGAATTTTAAACTAATTCTTGTGAAAGTCACTTAAACTAGGGCGTTATCCTAATTTACATAAACTCTTATATAAGTATATAAAACAGTTTAACTAATAGGATGCAAGCAAATAGTTTTCGTTAGATTTTATCAATGTTGTTTATATTTTACCCTAAATCAGTCGTGAACGCAGTCCGGTCCACACATCATTGTATAATTAAAGTAAAAAAAAAATTTTTTTACTCGCTCGGGTATTCTTACTTTTATACGCACGGAGTGGAGTTAATTCTGAGAGTTATTACAGGCAGTCATTGGCACCGTTATGGTATATACATTTTATCTTTATTTTATACAGTGATAATGCACATTATTTTCACAATGAACTTCATAATAACGAAAGTGAGATAGAATAAAGTGAGCAGGACAAAGAATAATTAATTGTATTTGGATATGGTATTGATCTGCGAAACGAAAGACAAATATATGGTTTTATTTAAAGTACCTCCTTATTGTCTTAGCTTAAATTTTTTTTAGCTTTGTAATCTATATAATATTTCGTATATATATATATATACATCAATAACGATAAAATATAAAATTATTTAAAGCTTCTGCGGGAGACGCTAGAAATTATTACAAATCCTATATTATTCATACATTACTTCCATAAAAACATTCATTGAAACATAATTCAAACAATCATAATAAAAAGTTCCAGCCAGAAGCAAAATAATTTACGACCAAAGAGTGCAGATAAGAATCTTACGAGAAATATCACGCTCTGTTTCTGAATTGTTAAGGGAGGGAATTACTTGTTTCCTTGAGATTAAACGCCAGGTCATTTGGGGGCTAGTGTTAGGCTGAATTTACAGACGACTTTTCTAAAAGGGTAGCGTGTTCCTAGATTTTTACATCTGTTTTATTCTTATTTAAAAGATTTATTTAGTGATTTTTTAAAGTACTCCAAATTATGACCGTATGTATACAGTATATTAAAGTACTAAGTGGTACTATTAAAATTACTAATCTGGAACGTATACAATATTCAAATATATACTATCAGTTGATCAAATTTGTGATATAGCTAAATCCTGTCTAAGCCCAATATTGAACACATGACCCTCATGACTTACTTACTTACAAAATACGTACTGAATACTTTAAACAATTTCAGGCAATTAATTCGACGTTCATAACTCAAAAAAGCTACAAGGTCGGCGTAACAATTTACTGTTTACACCAAATTTATTATTCATACACATAAAAGTGTGTACAAAAAAACACTAAAAAAGTTATCACTAAAAATAAAAAAAATAAATACTAATAATTAATCGGCAAGCCGGTTGATTTTATTATACAGCTTGTCCTTAGACATAGGCCTCCTAAGGACTTCCAGTCTTCTCTGTTTCGGGCTTTACGCATCCAATGAGGGCAATCCAATGAGCTACTCTTCGCAAATCATCTTTTCATATTTTGTCTTCCTCGGTTTGTTTTGTTATTGCGAAGAAGCCATTTCGTCACTTTCTTCGTCCACTTATCTTTATCTTCTCTCAGAATGTGTCCTATCCATTTGCATTTCAATCTTTTACTAGAACTAACAGCATTTCTAAACTTTGTCATGTCCTTTATTTCTTTTAGTTTACTCTATCTTTCAATTTGTTTGTTTTCTTGTTTATCAGTGAGTGACTAGGTTTGACATGCGTATGTTAGGCACGGTAATATACAGGCATTACATACTTTTCTTTTGTAAAACATTTTCCAGTTTCTTTTGACGTGACAACGTCTTATAAATTGGTTTGCCGGGTGACACTTCAAGAAACTGCGTTACGCTCCGCTCACGTTATGCGCTCACAATGAGAGCGAGTGAGAGGCACGCGTCCCTTCCACTCGGGCATGGTTAGCCCGCCTAAGAGCGAGAGAGACAGACATAAAAAGTTGTTTGTATAAATTAATGTTTTAAATATAATTCTTTGTATAAATAAATGTTTTAAATTGTTACTATTATTTCATCCTTCTTCCTACTATACGAATGAATATTCACATTAAAATTATTTTACCACTCAAAGTCGTTGTCACGTGAAACTTTCGCCCGTATACCGACTTTACAGGCAACCAATTTTTTTTCATTATTTCTGATAGTGACCAGTATCTCTCTTTCGTCGGCGTCGGGACGTGACGACCCCATCGCCCACTGGTGAAATAACCTGTGGCAGAGGTTATTTCATCAGCGCAATCAGTCAACCCCTTCCTAGTGGGAGTGCCATACTGTTGCCTTCGGGCTTCAGCCAAATGGGCAGGCACGACCGGGGCAGTACCACTGTCTCTCAGAAAACCCGCGTCAAGTGATGCAATGGGTTCGCCTTATTGTACTCGCGTTTCGTCCGGTGAGAGAGATTCCCGGAGCCCATCCCCCCCATCCCCCTTCCCCCCCTCCCCAAAAAAAAAAAATGAAGGTGCAGAAAAAAAAGAATCTACCCCAGGGGGGTACCACACGCGCCCGCGGTGGAGAATCCCCCTCTGGGCGTCAGTCACCGGGGCACTCTGCACCCGGTGGTGGACGCACAGGCTGCCCTTCGTATTCTGGGGGGGGCAATTCTGCGCTCTACAAAAATAATTGTCCTTGGGGCAAACGGAAGAATTTACCGAAGGCAACCCCTTCCACGCTCACAGTGGACTTCACCAATGTTAGGGGGCTCAATTCTAACCTAAACGCGGTTCACTTTCACCTTGAAACTGCGAAGCCGGCCTTATTCTTCCTTACTGAGACTCAGATATCCTCCCCGGCTGATACTTCTTACCTCTCCTACCCGGGGTACAAATTGGAACATTCATTTGTGCCGCGGGCGGGAGTTTGCGTGTACGTCAGAGAGGATATCTGTTCTCGTCGCCTTGGGACGCTTGAAGGAAGGGACCTATCTAACCTTTGGCTCCGCGTAGACTGCGATGACCATCCGCGATTCTATGCGTGCCTGTATAGGTCCCATAGCGGAAATGATGAAACTGACCGACTCATTGAGCACATCCAAATGGCTACAGATTCCCTGCTCGAAAGGGTTCCTACCGCTGAAATCGTGATACTTGGCGATTTTAACGCCCACCATGCCGATTGGCTCGGCTCTGAAACCACCGATCACGCGGGAAGATCCTTTCACGACTTTGCTTTAGCCTACGACCTGACACAAATGGTTCCTGCGATTACGCGAATACCAGATGTGGTTGGTCATAAACCCTCTTTGTTGGACCTTCTGCTGACTTCGCATCCGGAGAACTATCAAGTCTCTGTTGACCCGCCATTGGGTTCATCGGATCATTGTGTGGTCCGGAGTACTGTGCCATCTACGCGCCCTTCGCGGCCCCGCTTTTTGGGTTGTCGCCGTATTTGGCACTATAAGTCAGCAGATTGGGACGGGATGCGGTCTTTCTTTGCATCCTACCCTTGGGGGCCTATTTGCTTTTCGTTGGATGCTCCAGATTCCGTCGCTGCCTCTGTCACCGAAGTGGTTCTGCAGGGCATGGAACTCTTTATTCCATTTTCTGCGGTGCCGATCGGTGGCAAGTCTCAGCCCTGGTTTAAACGTTCTTGCAAGGCGGCCTCGCGTCGAAAGCGAGAATGCTTTAAGGCATGGGCGGAAGCGGCGAAATCTCGTGATGCTAATACCAGCGAACTCAAAAAAGCATATAACTCAGCCTCCAGGTCCTTCAAACGGGAAATCACTAAGGCAAAGTCAGAGCACATTGCCAGATTTGGCGAGAGATTGGCCCAACTCCCTTCGGGGACTCGAGCCTTCTGGTCTCTCGCCAAAGCTGTCCAAGGGAATTTTTGTCAGCCCTCCATACCACCATTGCACAGGGAGGATGACTCGCTGGCCCACACTGCGAAGGAGAAGGCCGACCTTTTAGGCTGTCTCTTCGCATCCAGCTCGACTTTGGATGACCGAGGGAGATCACCACCGATCATTTCAAGGTGTGATTCTTCGATGCCGGAAGTTACATTCCGGCAACGTGCTGTCCGCAAAGCATTATCTTCCTTGGACATACATAAGTCGAGCGGGCCGGATGGTATTCCTCCAATTGTGCTGCGTACTTGTGCTCCTGAGTTGGCTCCGGTCTTAACGCGCCTTTTCCGGTACCTGTACTCGCTTGGCACTGTCCCGGAGTGCTGGAAGATCGCTTCGATACATCCGATCCCTAAAAAAGGCGATCGCTCTGATCCGTCCAACTATCGCCCAATAGCGATAACCTCCTTGTTCTCCAAAATAATGGAATTCATTATTAATGGCCAGCTCTTGAGGTATCTGGAGGGCCACCAGCTGATAAGTGACTCTCAGTACGGCTTTCGTCGTGGTCGTTCGGCTGGTGACCTTCTTGTATACCTTACGCATAGATGGGCGGAGGCAATTGAGTCCAAGGGGGAGGCTCTAGCGGTTAGTTTGGACATAGCGAAAGCCTTCGATCGGGTGTGGCACAGAGCACTGCTCTCGAAGCTTCCAGCTTATGGGCTTCCCGAGAAATTATGCGATTGGATCTCCAGCTTTCTGGCCGATCGGAGCATCAAGGTCGTCATTGACGGAGTTTGTTCCGACCTTAAACCTGTGAACGCTGGGGTCCCACAAGGCTGTGTTTTATCACCGACCCTGTTTCTTCTGCATATCAATGATATGTTGCAACTTAGCAACATTCATTGCTATGCGGATGACAGCACAGGGGATACTCTTTACATTGGCCGGGCAGGTATTTCTCGGGCAGATGTCGATGAGTACCGGAACAAACTTGTGTCTGAAGTAGAAACTCTACTACGTGGAGTCTCCGACTGTCTCTACTCGACTAAATCTAGTCCAATTTAACCCCAAGAAGACACAAGTTTGCGCGTTTTCCGCTAAAAAAACACCCTTTGTCGCTACTCCTCTTTTCGAAAACACTCTTCTTAAAGCCGCAGCCAGCATTGGAATACTTGGCGTTGACATATCGAACGACGTTCAGTTTCACGGTCACTTGGAGGGAAAGGCTAAATTAGCCTCCAAAAAGCTTGGTGTGCTCAACAAGGCGAGACGGTACTTCACTCCGGGCCACCGCTTGCAACTATATAAAGCGCAAATTCGGCCCCACATGGAGTACTGTTCTCACCTCTGGGCGGGGGCTCCCCAGTACCAACTCCTTCCACTTGACCGTGTTCAACGAAGAGCGGTTCGAATCGTCGACGACCAATCTCTCTCCGAGCGGCTTGATCCTTTGGCGTTGCGTAGAGATGTGGGGTCACTCTGCATCTTCTACCGCATTTACCATGGAGAGTGTTCAGAGGAGTTGTTTGGATTAACACCTGCAGCTGAGTTTCATCATCGGACGTCGAGGCAGAATACGAAATTCCATCCGTATCACCTCGACGTCCGCCGTTCCACAACTGCGCGATTTTCAAGGCAGTTTTTGCCGCGCACCACCACTTTGTGGAACCAGTTGCCCACTGAAGTATTTCCGAACCAATTCGACTTAGGGTCCTTCAAGAAAAGAGCGTACAAATTCTTAAAAGGCCGGCAACGCACTCGCGAGCCCTATAGCATCGAGAGTGTCCATGGGCGGCGGTATCACTTAACATCAGGTGAGCCTCCTGCCCGTTTGCCCCCTATTATATAAAAAAAAAAAAAAAAACGTGAACGATGATGAAGTTGAATATGTAAATGAGTATGTCTACTTAGGACATCTGATTGCTAATAAAAAATGCATGGGCAAAGAACTGGACCGTAGAGTTACAAATATTTGGAAGAGATACTGGTCACTATCAGAAATAATGAAAAAAAATTGGTTGCCTGTAAAGTCGGTATACGGGCGAAAGTTTCACGTGACAACGACTTTGAGTGGTAAAATAATTTTAATGTGAATATTCATTCGTATAGTAGGAAGAAGGATGAAATAATAGTAACAATTTAAAACATTTATTTATACAAAGAATTATATTTAAAACATTAATTTATACAAACAACTTTTTATGTCTGTCTCTCTCGCTCTTAGGCGGGCTAACCATGCCCGAGTGGAAGGGACGCGTGCCTCTCACTCGCTCTCATTGTGAGCGCATAACGTGAGCGGAGCGTAACGCAGTTTCTTGAAGTGTCACCCGGCAAACCAATTTATAAGACGTTGTCACGTCAAAAGAAACTGGAAAATGTTTTACAAAAGAAAAGTATGTAATGCCTGTATATTACCGTGCCTAACATACGCATGTCAAACCTAGTCACTCACTGATAAACAAGAAAACAAACAAATTGAAAGATAGAGTAAACTAAAAGAAATAATGGACATGACAAAGTTTAGAAATGCTGTTAGTTCTAGTAAAAGATTGAAATGCAAATGGATAGGACACATTCTGAGAGAAGATAAAGATAAGTGGACGAAGAAAGTGACGAAATGGCTTCTTCGCAATAACAAAACAAACCGAGGAAGACAAAATATGAAAAGATGATTTGCGAAGAGTAGCTCATTGGATTGCCCTCATTGGATGCGTAAAGCCCGAAACAGAGAAGACTGGACGTCCTTAGGAGGCCTATGTCTAAGGACAAGCTGTATAATAAAATCAACCGGCTTGCCGATTAATTATTAGTATTTATTTTTTTTATTTTTAGTGATAACTTTTTTAGTGTTTTTTTGTACACACTTTTATGTGTTTAATTTTACCTAATATGTAAATACAGCAATAAAGGCTTTATTATAATTAAAACCTTTTTGCTATTTCCCAAAAAACCTTATAACGCTAGAACACCCTCATCTCATTCGGAGCCCTGTATTTGCAGGCTTTTCAGCCGCACCACAAGCGACACCAGCTCTGTTGTTGTTTCCATGAAGATAGAAAAGGGGCCTCGTACACTTTAGATGATTTTTATTCATATTACTAAATTTAACAATCATGATGGATTATTTTATCTGAAAAAATATATAATAATAATATGTGGTTAAATGTTACAAATGAAACTCAAACAGTTTTATTTTACCGAATGAAGGTTTTATTTACAATACTCTTTATTTATGTTGTGTTCGAAATAGTATTAATAAAATGACAATCTCTAAAATTCTCAAACTCAATCAATATTAGGTCATTTAGTAGAAGAAATGGCGAGAAACTCTCAGCACTCTTTTTAATCGCGAACTACTTTATTTAGTTCACAAGATACACTGCTCCACTGGACATGTATCAATATATTGTTTGTGACCGCTTTCACAGGTCATAGGCCGGATAAGTATATTTGGATTCGTTAATAGAACAGAAATTATTGATCCGATTTCGTCATCACTTAATAGCCTACTAATACTAATACGGCCTAGTGGTATCAGCGCTCACCACTAATTTCGATGTAGGTTCGAACCCCAGCTATACACTTTCTGTCTATGTGAGCATTTAGTAATTTTACTCTCGCTCGTACGTAACCAGAACATAGTATGAAGACTGAGATCCACTAGGCACGAAAAGTCGATAGCCCGTGTCCAATACAGATTGTTGATCTCTAAGTAAACAAAAATCGGCCTTTTAAAAAACAAATGATTCATGGAGCAGAAAGAAATTCTGGACCCCAGACGTAAAACTTTACTTAAAAAATATTCTACTACAACATTCTTATGCATTGGAAAATTAAGTAACATACAATTTTATTGCAATTAAAATTAATATCTTATCATCAATTATGATGTAATATTAGTACTTTAAAGTAACGTTTGGACTAACCTAACCTAACTCAAAAAGACGGTAAAAGTTACGTAATCTTAAAATTCTTGTGAATTACACTGAGCTGGTTTTAGCAAATTTTCACTTCAATTTGATTTAATTCCCCAGATTAGTATTAACGTTGCATTTAAAATTATATAAGGATTTACTCATCTGTTTTTAATAATAAATCCTACAACGATCAATTTTTTTTAATAGAACGGGGCAAACAGAGGTTTACATGATATTAAGTGATACCGCCAATGCTAGAGGGCTCGCGAGTGCGTTGCCGGCCTTTTAAGAATCGGTACGAGGGACCCAAATCGAATTGGTTTGGAATTACTTCAGTCGGCAGCTGCTTCCACAAAGTGGTTGTGCGCGGCAAAAGCTTCCTTGAAAATCGCGCAGTCGTCGAACGGCGGACGTCGAGATGATACGGGTGAAATGTTATAGTTTATATACAAATGTAATCGACTAGAAGATTTTATATAAGTGTATTAAAATTGCTACCGTGACAAAATATAGTTGAAACATTAACAAAATATCTCGACCAGCTGAACTAACCGCGGTTTCGCACTCCGTTGCCCACAGTTAATGCTGCGAATAACAAGTTAAATTTAATGGTTACTGTGGCTTCCGTATTTCTAACAAATTGCAGATTTGTACAAAACAGGGGCGAAAGTTGAAAACGGCATGTTCCGTTTGATTGTAATTCAATACTCGACACGCAAATAATGCATCATGATATTGACAAATGATCAAGCACAATCAAAAGCATCCTCTGGTTTATTATCACATATCAAGTCATCTATATACTGTACTATAGCCATGTCCAGTCATCTGGATGCGCAACCGTCTTAGAGCGGTACGTCTACCAATCGACTTCCTCTGTAAGGATGGCTTCATTCTCAGTTAAAAAATAACACATAGTTTTTTTTAATTTGGAGTGGGAGGTGCACTATCCGGTATTTTCCCAGTGGGGATTCAATTTCACAAAAATTATTATTTCCATTTATTCTACCTTTACAGTTACTACTAATTCGATAGAACGCCAATACCACACCAATTATCCTATATAAAAAACATTACAAAATTATATTTATATGCCTAAAACTATTATGATACAATATTATTAATATTTTTGGTTAGGTGGATTTTTATTTCCGGTTATTGTCAGTATAGTTAGGGTATTTGTATGTTGGACGTGTTATCTCCTATAATTAAATTATATATTTCCCTTACATTTAGTACATTAAAACATAGCTAACGTAAGCTACTCGTGTTTGCATGGCTGTTATAATTTACCAGTACAAAATAATGATAGTCACAAATAAGGGGCAACACATACAAAGCCAGATATTATAAGAATTCGATTATCATTGAAATTTAAACAATTTGATTCAAACTCAAGCATAGTATTGTTTAATACTATGCTTATACTATATATGTAATTTTGATTAATTTTTTATGATAAAAATTGTTTTATCATGACACTTCATACCTTGAAAAAGAAAAATAATTGTAGCGTTAAAGGCCTAATCGTCCCATGTCATATGTATCTCTTTTGTGATCATTTTTATAGAAATAATTTCTAATTGAATAGAGATTTTTGAATTTGGAATTTATTTTATTTCTATTTACAAAATAATCCCGTACCCGGAATGTGGATTTTATTTAATATATACAGTTAATATTAATTGCTTAGTTATAATAATAATATATTTATATCCTAAAATAAATAAAAACATATTCTGCTCCTCTCATTTATACTTTATTACACATAGGCGCAGGAAAATTGTGTATTAACCCCTAAGTCTATTGACACGATGTCCTAATTGGCACATATTCCGTTATACCGGGGTGTATTGTATGAGCAAGTTGAATTACTATGAAGAGAGCGTATACAATTATTGGGTCAGCTTAATTGCTTAGTGGTTTGTAAGGCATCATTAAAGATTCGTGTTTTTCTTTCAATTGTGTGTATTAGGCACAGGAGGCCGATAATGCAAATGTCTATAAGATTGGCAAATCATCATGAAACAAATACAGAAACCTGGCTAAAGGAATGCAGAAGGGCTAGACCTAAAAATGTTGCAGTGCCACAAGCATGTTAAGCTTTCTGTGTGTGAGATATGTTATCGATATTTGTAATTCAACATGCCGTTTTCCTCAAGATGTTTGCCTTCACCGTAGACGCAAATGCTGATTGCGACCACAGAAAAAAAATTCCATAAGTGAACAGCCGGGCAATTGAACGCAGATCCTCAGGGATGAGGGTCGCACGTTAAAGCCAAAAGGTTCTCCATATCGACTTATCATATATAATCATATATCTACCAATCATATATATAGATATATAAATATTTTTTAAACATATATTTTGTTTACAGAACGGTCGGAAGCCCTCAGCGGACGCTTGTCTAAGTCAGCTTCAGAGCTGTCATGTTCCGCTCCACTTCATGCTTCTCCGCCACGCGCCCGTTCTGCTCATCATCATACACCACTCTCCGTTGTACATAGGACGCATCATTTCTTTAGTAATTTGAAGGTAAGCATACCAAATTATAGTGAGGTAAGGCCGCATATCGGTCTCTTGTAAAAAAAACAGATTTCCAGATACACATGAAATTTTAGTAAAAATACGTCTTGAATTAGATTTTTTAAGAATATTCTTAAATAATAGGAGTTATAAAAGGGTATGAAACAATTTAAAGGTAAATAAATGCTTAACAGATTTTCCAAGCTTAGCAACCGCTCAAAACATAAATCGATATTCGTTTTTCAATTCATACACCAACTACGCAGTTTTAGGTAAAGTACTTTATTACAAAAGTTGATTTGACTCATAATTAAGACCCAAACAAACTTCTAACAATGACATCAAAGAGGATTGAGGTATACTCGTAATAGTAATTAATTCTAACCCTCTCTTTTGGAAATTTGAGTAGGTACCTACTTTTATTACCCGCTCTACGCCCTTGACTTGCGAACTGGTTGTAAATGTAAATTTACAGTTAATTTAATTTGTTTTTCTTGACGTTCATAAGTGTACATGTTTACCTAAACGAATAAAGATATTTTGATTTGATATGATTTGATTTATTAAGCAAAACTAGTAAGACAAAAGGATAGAATAAGAATATTATTATCGATATATCAAATTATAAAACAAATAATTGTTTGAATTTGGAATCAAGTATTTTAAATGGTATTTAAATACTCAGTAACAGTAAAATAATTACATTTATAATTATTGCTTTTCGATCACGTTTCTTCACGTCTCGTCACGTCTTAGTCTCTGAACAAAATATAATTTGAATGTCTAATAGTATATTTTAACCTATAACATGAATACTTTATATTTCTCAATAATGATTAATTAATTTTGGCGGCGCGGGTTGTTAATTATATTTATATATAATTTTAAGTGGACTGTATATTTTTTTAAGTCTGGTTGCTCAATATTTGGGTTAAATATTGGAGAAAGAAAGAAAGGACACGGCACAGTACCTTCAACCTTCTTGCTTCCTTTCTAGTGGCTGGATGTGGCTTCTTCTCACTAATTTTTATCACAAACACCGAAAAGTATGTAACGATATATAATATATATATATTAAAACACTGTACTATTATATTTTATTAAGCACTGTATATAATTGTTATGACAAACAATTACTTCAAAAGATAAAGTTTAAATAAAGCGGTGCGAGCGTGCGGTGTATCGAAATATCAAACTAATTGCGAGGCGACCAAATTAAAACTACCCGCTGCTGAACTCCCTTTTTTCTTAAATGTCGACGCATTATTGCGCGTCACCTACGGCCCGTTCCGGTACTAGTGCCTTATAGGATAGGACATTAAGGATGGATAGGTATATTGAGCAACCATTAAGATAAATTGCGAATTTGGCGCAACCAAATTTAGTAATTAAACAGTGGTTAATGACAAAATGGTTTCTATTCCAACTTTCAATTCAAAGTACTTGTAAAATGAAATGATTAGTGACTTGAAAAGCAAAGGGTGAAAATTCCATTTCATTTTCGTTGCTTTACTTTCGGATATTACAAGCGAATTTCATTAATCAATACTTCTTCGGTCTCATGACAAAACTGCGTGTTACCTTACGAATTACGGATATGATATTATTTTCAAATAAAACGAACGGTATCATATGGTATGGTTCGAATAATACTAAAACAGTGGCGTAGCAAAAGGGGGGGGGGGAGCGTTCCGCACTGGGTATCACCGTTTTTGGGATGACACCCACCAGATCTCTCAACTTTAAGAACAATGTACAATCAAAAAAAATCGTTAGCATAAAAATTTCTTTTTGAGGGATTCCTCCTCTAGCACTCTCTAGCTCTATGTAGAATTAGGGGATTCCCGCAAACGTGCCTGACGTTGTCGTGGGGATTCCCCGTCCCATACTTGTGATCTTTTAATAAATGATCCATGTCTTTTAGCATATAAAAATTATTGCTTTTTACTTTCCTTAGGGTGACACCACCAACTCCGCACCGGGTGCCACCCAAGGTAGCAACGTCACTGCATAGTAATAGTTACGTTTTATAATAAGGCCGCTACAGTCTAATTAGATAAATATATCTTTTAAACAACTATGATAGCTCTATTTCCCACTAATCATTAAATCTTAAGCATCGAAGTCCCTCAGTCAATCAATTTAGTTCTTCTCGTCTCGTTTTTTGCTCAAATTTAACGAATTCAATTCTGTGAAAATAGGTACACCAAATTTTCGCTTGGTTTCTATGAAACTACAAAACTAACAACGTAATACGTTCGGCATTTTTTTATCAAAGATAAAATGGGCTCGTTCGAATTAAATACAGTCATGGGAATTTAATTATGTATATGTATAACTCAATATATTGTTAGTATATATCAATCGAATACTTAAACGTACACATAATGACATAAACATTAAAATGATAAATGAGCAGGGAATTCTTGCGATCAGTAACAGATACATTTTATATTTGTAACTTTTTTTAATTATTCACTAAAACGTGACTAAAAAGTCTTGGCACGACGTCACCTCAATGAATAATTTAAAAAGGCTGTGGAGTTTCTTTTATTCAATAGAGAGCTAATTAGAACATTCGAGAATTAAATTATATTCTGTGTAAGTTTACAGTGTTCTAAGAACTGATGAAGTTGACCAATTAGTATCCATAAAATCGCTTGGCTTAGATTTATGTATCAGTTTCTTTGATTATTTTTTTGTATAGACTATTAGTTGATTACACAACTGTGCTGTCGATGTTAATTTTCAGATGTGCTAGTTTCAACATAAAGTATTTTTACATGCATATAAGCAAGCATTAATTGCGTGAAATAACATTTTTACTTCGAAAGGTAATAATAGAGTGCTGTTTAAGCCTTTTCTTAATAAACAAAATTATGTATCTTAATTTATATGTACCTCACGGGTAAATGAATTCCACAATGTTCAAGTTGTTTTAAATTTAATTTTGATATTTTTGTTACCTTATTTTAGAATCGTTGGCAACGCAGTAAAAGCCGTGAAAGATGTCCAGCTGGTACAGTACTATCCGTAGCACCAGGTGCTGACAGCAGTGGCACGGACTATGATCACAGTTCCGAACCCACTCCCGCTAATTCACCGTTACATAGGATAAGGAAAGGTAAGATAAAACTTTTGTAATAGCCTACATTCACAGCAGAAACTATGAATTTAAAAACCCAAAGCTAAATTGTCTATGATAAAACAGCCAATTTTACTAAATTTCTGGGTATATTCAGTTCACCCATGATAATTTATGGGACTATTTATAAAACCTTAACCTGAATAGCTTTCCGCATTCTTTCATCCGAAACAATAAATGTTTCTTCCGTATTATGTGTTTTTACTGCGAAACCAAGGAGGATGTTTATGCTCTCTAATATTAAAAAATAATCCAATAATAACACAAAATATACGCTCGGCCCTAATTCGTAATACATTTTCACTCTAAAAGCAATTCTAACTGTCTGTTTCTGTGAGATGGGATAATAAAAGTTCTTTGGAAACTTTTTCCGTCAGGTTTGTCGCATTGCAAAAGTTTGAGAGTATCTCGATAGTAGACATACGCCAGAACTCAGAAGTCTTAATATACATAACGAATATACTACTAATATGAAACCAATTATCAATCTAGAAAGATACAATATAATATATATCTACCACATTATATATAATCTGTTTTAAATTACATTATATTCTAGTTTTGTATTTGGCAATGTATGCAGAATTAATTTTATAGAATACCAACTAGAACTAGAAAAATTCTCAAGTTTAATAACTCCGCCAATAGATGGCGTGAAAATATATTATTACAAAGATCATAATCAGAATTGAATATGAGCCGATTGCAAGTCAAATAATTTAAAACACAGATTAATAATAATTTGTATTTCACGCTACCCAGAATAGGAAAATTGTCGAATTTTTACGTATTGTTGCTTAGCGCCATCTGCAGTGGTACTTTGGCATTTTATCCAAGTCAGCGTACAACTTTAACTTTCGCTTGCAGTGTAGTGAAAGTTTTGGGATCTAATATTTTCAAATGTTTCCAAAAGAGGGTAGATTACAATTCATTCGAATATTTGTAATAATAAGGGGTATTCATGTGAATTATCTTTGTTTATTTTGACATAATTGGATAATTATGTCAAAATATAATTTACTCATATTGATATCATATTGTACTTTATTAAAGCGTTGTACGGTCAAGAGCACAAGGCAATAACCTCTTTATTCTCACTTTTACTCTTGGTAATTGCGAGATTTTTACAGTAATTTATGTAATAGGCTGCAATGTTCATCGTCCTCAAACAACTTAAAGCACTTGTAACAATTAAATTGTATCAATAAAAAAAACCCACGATACACTTCTATCAGTAGTAGGCATGGTCTCGTTCGCGAATCGGCCCCATCACCATACCTTAGGGAGAGGGAAGGACCGAAGTTTGGTCGCCACCACAAGCAGTAACATCAAACTTCATAACAAAAATCATGATTTTAATTACATTAGAATAGTCATAAATGTTGATGATTCCCGAGTCTGAAAAAGCCAAGAGTGCCGCCCTTATATCAAACAATAAATAGTGCTGAACTGGAGAAAATCATAATCGAGTAATATAATTAAGCTAAGTTTAGCTTGCAGTTTTGGCGTGCAATTTTAATTTATGACAACACTTTACCTTATTAGGGATTTTGTTAATGATTGCTCTGGAAAATACTTATTTTATAAAGCCTTGAGGATGTTGCACTAATTTTGTCTTTATTACTAATATTATAGTCATATAAGCTTATACTTTAAAATGAAAAAGTTTTCCACACAAAATATTTTCGTACGTAGTGTAGTGTGGACTCAGTTTCCGCACTTAAACGCTCGTTTGGCCGCAATATATTATATTGCTACCTCAGAAATCCAAAATGTTTCTGCATAACGGTTTCCAAATATTTTACAAATTTTGCAATAAACTTTGCCGATGACTTTCCCCTCCCTGTCAATTGGTGTTATCTCATTGTTCATCGTAATAGACCTCTGCGCCCTCATCACACACTGTTGGAGTGAAAAAAGTGTAATTTCAGAAAGGTATTTTCTCCCCCTACCAACCCATACATCTCAGTCCTAGTGCTTGGTTGGAGGCTAGGAACTAGATGGTTTGTGCAAAATTATGCTAAAAGCAAACCCAAAAATTAAATTATCTTTGTGCTTCTTCAACGAAAATGTTGGAATAAAAAATATTATAGGATATAAAAATTGTAGAGGCAATGGCGGCAAAAACTTCACAGCAGTTTAAATAAAAAAATTTTTTTATTGCTTGAAAATTATAAAATTATTTTTTTTTTAGGGTTGGTTTAGCAGCCTCATATCATAAAAAGGTGAAAACTCGACTAAGCAAAAGCAAATCACCCACATAACATCTACATTATTTTACTGAAATCGCATACTAAATTTTATTTCACAAAGGTTAATCTAAAAACGTCGACTTTTCATGTCATTTTAATGACATGCGACCTTAGCAAATTTGCACCCGTGTAATAGGGCTGTACAAACCGAATAATAATATCTTATTCTATTCTCACTAAATATCTCATCTATTCATTCTTTATTAAAATAAGTTTTAATAAAGTTGGTGTTTGCAGTATCTAAATATCTTTCCTTTTGCATATAACCTTTATAATATTTTAATTATTGAGGCATATCAAACTATTTATGTATCAAATGATATGATGTGTGATTGACATAATAATGGAATTATACTTAGTATTGCTATAAAATAGTCCAGTATATACTTGAACTAAACTTTTGCAAAACTAAACCTTAGGAGAGTAACTTAGTTTTCTTATTTAAATAAAATTTAACTTTTTGACGTAGTAATTATACTCGTGTTAGTTATATGTCGTCCAGTGAGCCATAATCCACTTCCTAACGTAACTTCTATCCTTCTTAAAGAAGATATAAATTGTATGGACGACAACTCTTGCACGTGCGGCGACGTGAAAGGGTACATGCAAGAAGTTGGGATCCGTGGTTTAGATTGGTCAGCTTGAAGTCTGTTAATCCAATTCTATGCAACCTTTTATTTTACTTGGGGAATTGCATGGCGCATACCTATCAACTAAAACCCTAAGGTGCCACCAACAATCGCCTTATGCGGGATGCGAATTCTATGCAACCTGCTCCAACCACAACATCAGAGAGATAAAAAGAGTTGCAGCAGAAAAATGTGAACATTACTAAAAACATTATTAAAACATCATGGAAAGCATTCCCAGAAAGATTCAAGGTGTGATTATGGCAAGAAATCACACTCGTTGTTAGGTTTTACATATTTTATATTTAATATAAAAAAACTCGTGTCTTTATTGCCGATCGTTTAATTTAGTTTTGCCATGTACATCGGTTTTTAAGAGTACATAATAAATTTCTAAAAAATTGTCAGGTTTCAATTCACACTTAATTATTTACACGAGTATAAGTTTACAGACTACATAAGACAATTCAATTTCATTTAATTAACTGAAATTGACCTTATAACGTAATTTTTCTTATATGCCAATTTTTTGCTCAAGAGTTTTTTTAAGTTATAAAGAAAAACACTTTTTTAACGGATGAAGTTATGTATTATTGTATTTAAACTTATAATTATTTGAACATATAATTATTTTAAATTTAACCGACGTTTCGCGTGCTTTACAGCGTGCGTGGTCACGGTGACTGAAGACAAAAGTGTTAAATGTCAAAAAGTATCACAGCTGTAGAAAATGTTGTATTATCTGTATTTATTTCCCCGGAGTTGGTTTCCACTAAAAGATGTAGGGTTTCTGCAGAATCGCTCACGGTGTCCTCCATTTTTGCGGATTGTTTGTGTTGAGATTTTAATTTGGATATTATTGGATCCCAGGTGTTTGATAATTTTAGGCCGTCCTCTCTATTGAAATTGGCGTGTTTTTTGATTTCAATGGCTTCGCGTACCAATCTTGGGAAGAATCTTTTTTCTTTCGCAAGTGCTTTCGGTTGGTAAAAGCGTATGTATTGATTAGGCCTATCTAGTGTGTGTTCATAGATTCCTGATTTTGTGTGTCGTCTATGTCTTATGTCCGCAATGTGTTCCTTGAGTCTGCTGGACATATTGCGTTTAGTTTGCCCTATGTAAGACAGGCCACAGTCGCAATCCAGTTTATATATACCTGCATCTTGCAACGGGGTGTTTCTTTTGATTGGTCTTAGGAATTGCTGAATCTTCTTGTGCGGCTTGAAAATTGTATTAATCGAAGCTCGTTTTAGGACCCGGCTAATTCTATCTGTAACTCCCTTCACATATTGCAGGTAAACTGGCTGGCGAGGCACTGTTTGTGTCTTGTTTGTGTTTCTTTGATGCAGCCGGGGGATGCGCAACTTGTTTCGGTGTAGCTCCTGTTTGACATGCTGTAGTTCCTTCTTGAGGTGGGCCGCATCACAAAGACGTTGGGCTCTCTGAAACAAACATTTACCGGGGATTTTGTGACGGGTGGTGGTGGGATTCACCATTGAGGTACCTATCTGTGTGGGTTGCCTTTCTTCGTATTGTGTGACCTAGTATTCTATCTGCTTAGCGTATAATTAACATGTCCAAAAAGGGCAGACAGTTGTTGTTCTCTTTTTCAACAGTAAATTTAATGTTCTTGTGTATTGAATTTAAATGCGCTAGAAATGTAGATATTTTTCGGGGAGTACTACAAACACATATATACAGTCGAGGTTTTACCGGGGCATAGGCCAGAGCTCTCTCATCAAAGTCCTCCATGAATATGTCAGTATGTACTATAGGTGACACCGGAGAACCCATGGCTATTCCATCAACCTGCACATAGAACTCATCTTTCCACATTAAGTATCCTGATGTGAGACAGTGTTTTACAATATCTACATAATCTGGTGACATGTTCTGTTCCTTAAGTCTTTTTGAAATTATATCTAGGCAGTCATTTAGTGGTAAGTTTGTAAATAGTGACTCAACGTCAAAACTCACCATAGTTTCGTTGTGGAGTAATTTGAGATCTCTACATGTGTCCACAAAATGGTAAGAGTCCTTGACATAAGCACTAGTGTGCCCCCTGAGAGCGGATAATGTTGATGCTAAGTGTTTGGCTAATTTGTATGTGAGTCGATATGACTGACTATGGGTCTTAAAGGATTGTTGAATTTGTGTATTTTTGGCAATCCATACATTTTTGGAGGTTTTACACAGGCTGTTGTTAAGGACTTAACATCTAGTGACAGTGTTTTAGAATATTTAGTAAGGAGGCTGGATGTTTGTTTTATTACCTTGTTTGTGGGATCTTTATCAACTTTATAAAGTGTTTTTATTTAAATGTGTAAAAGTTATGTTAATAAAAGACTATACTAAATTAAAAAGTATAAAATAAATCATCTTATTTATCTATAGCAACAATTACAATCTGTGGCTAGAACCAATATCATGAGAACCTAAATCTTTACATACTTCCTGTACATTGTGTTATAAAATTAATCTTACAAAAGACTTCGTTTGTGAAAAGAACGGCGATCCGTTTATTTCATTTATATCCGCAGATAATATCACATAAGATTCACGTTTCAATACTCTTCGATAACCCTATATCCAACCTATATCCATTATATATAACCATAATCTATAACCATTTTCAATAGAGGCTACGGGTCTAAACTTAGCGCTAAGAGAATCAGTTTAGGTAATACACTTAGTTGGACAACAAACTAGAACTTCAGACGAGTTACAAACATTCAACTTAAATTACCTTAACTATGTTACGTAAGGAATATATAATTATATTATATTTTCGTAGTTCCTTCGTTCGTAGATAGATAACACTTTGTATGTAAATACTAAATCGCATACTCGCTAAGGCATAGTCATTATACTTGTACTAGCATTATGCAAAGATATTTTAACGACTGTCATATTGACACTATCTTTTGTCGCGAAGTTCCTAGAATTATAACAGTTATTATAATAATATAGAAATTTCATGTTTAACCCGTTTAAGTAGTTTAAAATTTGATTGTCAATCTATAGTAAGATGGGTACGCTTTATATAACCGTACTCTCACAAAAAAACGAGGTGTATAGTGTGACTAATATGGTGATGTAACTCACTTAAAGATGCCCTTGATTTTAATCTAGATAATTTGTCTCGAAGAGGTAATTACTTGTGATTCGAATAAGACTGGCTTCGAGTAATGACTAGCTAAGTTTTACTTACTACATAAAATGTGTCCAAGTACGGAAAGTGTCGAGTTATATAAGGAAGAAAAGCCAATCGTCATATGGGTCAACAGATTCAAGAGCTAGGCGTGAACAGAAAAACTTACACTTCAAAGTGTTCGAATTGATAGACTGCCGCTGCGGTTTCTTTAAAGACTTTTTTAAAGTTTTTCTTTAAAGACTTTCTTAATTTAGAGCAGTGATGGCTCAACGTGCGAATCTTATCTCTGAGGTAGTAGGTTACCCCGGCTGTGCACCGAATGAACTTACTGTCTATGTCCACATTAAACAATCGTCGTACGATAAAGGAACACATACTAAGGAAACGGCCCTGAGCGGTGTATCAGATACAGAAGGCTGTCTACCGACTTGCCTATAAGAAAAAAAATGAGCACGAAACAGTTGGAGACATTTGACGATACCACAAAGGTTTGAAGCGCCACTGGTTTTTCTTTTATCTGATTTGGGTAACAGAATTAAAATAAAAAAATTACATTTGAATAACTTTTAAAACTTAAATTATGTGACGGCAATTATTTTATGACATTTTTGAAGTGAAACTTCTATAAGCGCATGAATACAATTTTTTTACGGATGAAACGTCACGAATACATGCAGCGTTTTTATCGAAGAATAGTTAGAGAGACCGATTGAGGGAGAGTAAGAAAGGAAGATCGAGAAAAAAATACAGGCTAGTAGTTGATGTATTCGTTTAGCAGTTACATATATGAAACTTTAGATGGGCATTTCTGTCGAATAACGTCATGTGCAGTAAACGAAAATTTTATATTTATTTATATTACCATTAGCACATATAAACGTGTTAGAGTATAGATATAAAAATACATGGAGTGATCAGATACCGGTACATGATCATCTATTGGGGGTTTTACCATAGTAATAATTAATTTACAAAGAGTTTTCACTTCTGACATGTGTACTTTGTACGCACGCACTTTTTTGAAACAAATTACACACAGATATACCATCCGCTCTACAAAAACAAAAAGCATGATAAGAAGTTTGTCTCTTATTTACCTTTGTGTCAAGGGAAATAGGCTTATCAGCGGTCGCCAGAAGTGAGAGTCCAATTATCTTTTAAAGGGACTAAACTAATCCCAAATGAGTTCTACACAAAGAAATCTTCATCTAACGGAATCTCCTATATCGAGGACAATCTTACTTCATTAACTCAGTAAATAAGATGTTTAATTACATGCTTTGTTTGGCTTCTTTTGTCTTATTCTAGGAATACAAATAGGATTTTTAAGGACATAATAGTTTTTTAATTAACCCAATCACATTTTTAAATCATACAATACAAATCTTCCGTGCTTGTATGGATGAAACGTCGTATTAGAACAGTCCTATAAAACTGTTAATGCGTTTCTTCATATTATGTAAATCAAATAACCATTCTTAATTTTTTCATATTTTTTATTTTATTATAAAATGATGTTATTTAAAAGATTTTAAGTAACACATAATAAAGTAACTGAACAATTAATACGATTTAAACCTACATTTAATAACGGATGACTGTTGCTTTTGATCTGTAGCAAAAGTCGTCTATTGTTTTCAGTACAAGGTCGTGTTGAGAACTTTTATCTTTATTGGATCTATCATCTTTATAAAGACTAGGCGAATCTTGCAATTTCGCTGTATTTTAGTGTCTTTCTTTAGTTCTAGACTTTCTATGCATTTTACATTCGCTAGTATGGTGAAAGAAAAAGTATCTTGAGGAAACGGGCACGTATAATGTTTAAAGAACTTTATTTCTCTTTACAAAAAAAAATATTATATTTACACGAGAAACTTGATATATATGCGAGATACACGTCTCCATTAGCCGTCTCAATTTCAGTCAACACTCTAACCTGTATCTTTACTGCCTTTTTTAATTTGTCAAACACACCAACTTTGCTAACTTTAGATGGTAATTGATTAAATAATTGCACACCCTCATACCTAATAGACTTCTTCAAATAATTTGTACTCACGTATTGGATCTCAAAAGTTGACAGATACGCTACGCTGCCTTTTGAGGCCAGGCACAAATATAAAAAAAAATAAACATGCAAACAATACTCACGAAACAGATGAAAAAAAGGCACCGACCTAAATGGTTTACTTAGTGCATCGAGCAAAGCAATTCAAATCATATAATTAAAAAGTAAGTATCACAGATTATAGATTGATATATATTCTATATAAAACCCTTTGGAAGATTTAAAATGTAATAAACCTGTCTGGTCTGGATATTTATTTCCCCACAAACAATATGACTGGCTGAATGCTGAATTCACAAATACATGCTTTTGTCATAAAAAATAAATATTGATTGCTGAAATCCATGTACAAGCTTTTATTACACGACGTTCAATTTTTAATTATAGTTTAATTTTACTTATAATTTTCTTCGTTACTTTTTGATAAAAGAAAATATTGTGACTATCTAACTGTTAGCGACGACGGTTTTTGCTGCTGAACTGCTTACAATGTAGAATTTTTTAACATCGTTGACGGCACCAATATCGACCTATTCAGAAAATGCTACAGGCTCAAGTGGTTGGGACATGTGCACCCAATGGCGGACGAGAGAACCCCATGGGCCTTACTACGCAAGCGAAATCTCGAACCAACGCTGCGTTGTTGTGATGTATTTGTCAGGGTCTACGAAAACAATAACTGTTCGAAGTTAGACGCAAGAAACACGATAGGCTGCGATGGCGAAATATACTAACGGAGTTCCACAGCCATTGATGATCGTTTAATGTGGTCTAAGCAGTCTTCGCGAAATGTCTTGTGGACTCTGTAAAAATATTATTTACATATATGGCTAATCGAATAATGCCGGTAAGAGGTGACCATTGTCCACGGATGTCCCTATTAGTAATAAAAATCTGTTAATGTAATGTGTGAAGGAAAAGATAAAATATTAAAGAGGAATCTATAGTTATATTTTACTTACGTGTTGATGGCACAGTTTACACACTTTTAAATGATCTACAAGTTTTTATTAGACATATTAAGTATCAAAAAATTGCAAATTATAAACCGTCAGAAAAATATGAGTTTCATCTGATTAAAGGTCATTGCGGAGGCAGCTATAATTCAGTTTATACTGAATTCCCACGGAATTTATGAACTGCGACACCATTATATACATATTTCCAAAAATAGTATTAATAATCTATATTTTTGTATGTTAAGTAGAATTTCTATTATTTTCTACATACTATGTATTCTTTTTTTATTCCATCCAATAAATACAGTATACATATATAGTTGAAAAGGCTGTGTCAAAAAAGTGAAAATAGTATTTTTAAACGGTCAAATGAGACTGTATTATGTTTTTTAAAATACAATTGACGTGTTTAGCAAGCCTCTGTATTGCTACTGCGTATTTTATTAAAGTAACTGTATTTTATTTGTCATAAAATTATACCAGTGGGAGACACACGACCCTAAACTACCCCATCCCCCATCCCTCATTCCAATCTTTCATTCAAGCGTTCAGTTGTCTCTGGCTCCGCGTGTGTGACAGTAGTGTTGCGGTGATTAAACATTTCCCGCGTATTTTTAATCTGTGACAATTTGAGAATGTAATTTTGGATGCAGTGAAGTGTGTGTAAATATTTTTTTACTAAATAATTTTTATACATAACCTCAAATAGTTATCTTTGTAAAAAAAACGTAACGGGGAATAAATAGTTTTCTTAGTAAATATAAATTCGTAGTCGAAGAAGTTTTTATGAAAACCATACATTTTAAAAACCACGACTTTCAATATTTTAATTCAGATATATGCATTTAAAATGGAACTATAATACTTCTACTATATAATATTTTTAACATAGAACAGTTGTACAGATTTTCAACAAACATTATTATATTCATAGATTCTTTACCTAATAACTTGTAACAAAATACGACAAACGTCAAGGAATGTTGCACCTTTCGCCTTTAAATTTTCTTCTACTTTTATAAAATGCATGAAAAATTTCTTAAGAGTAGATTGGATCCAAAATAGTATTAACCAACTTTAAGTTTAAGTTTTTTTTTATTTTAAAATAAAACTTGAATCAGAAAAGAATTAATCAATATAATACAGTAATGATAATAAAGCCAATGACAGGATGATGATAAATGTTATCTATGCGAACCCGACTTCATTTTAATATAATTCTGGAATTAGAGATAAGACCGCAATTATTTAAACAAATTTAGAGTTTTGTATTTCTGATAACATTTAACTTAAAAGTTTATAATATTTTCTATTGATACAATTCTTACCTAGATCTATTAACATTGCAACCGCGTACAAATTATTTGGTTGTGGTCTAATATTTGTCCGGTTGCTGTAGTTTCAGAACAAATTGACTTTACATATTTTTTAAATTCTATTTTGACAAATTTCAGATTTGGTAGAATATTCTGGGCTTTGGAAGGTGACCCGTCTCACCTAGATTCGAAGTGGGTCGGTAAAAATGATTTAAACTATGCTTGTCGGTGCTTATACCAAGTTTAAATTTAAAAATAAAGTTCTTGAATTTGATGAGACTGCCTTTGTGCTTTAATGACGTAATGTTTGTGTTACAATGTTTAGTCAGGTATAAGAATTTAATTTAATTCTTCAAGAATAAATGCCGCGTGGATATAATTTATTAATTATTTATCGATTTGAATAACGTAAAGTAGTTTTAACATATGTGTCAGAAAGTAAAGATAATCGATTAGGCAAACATAGGTTTATTCGAGTACATTAAGATTACGATGCGAATATAACATTATTTTCATAACTTTCGTTATGTTCGGTAATATTTACCCTATTCGAATTAGTATTTAAAAAGTTCTTCAAAATATATAGAAAATAACCTTCAATCAGTTATTAAAAAATCATTCCTTACATGCCGTTATGTTTTCTGAGTAGTCTATTTGGGTTACAAATAAAATTCTCTAGGGCATTGACCTTACTAAGTTGAAAGGTACAAAGGTTTTGTCACAAAAATATTCTACGTATTTCTGTTATTGAACTTTATTTGTGGTATTTATAAACTTGTATCTAGCTTATATTACCTTCATATTAAGATATATATAGATAATTTTCTATTTTCATGGACAACGTTAAATTTATTATTAGAGATAAATATATTTTATTAATTAACTTAACCGTTATCACCATCGACCGTTTGATGAAAAATAATCACTAATATATCACACAGACAGCTTTCACAGAAGAAAGAATATTTGTTATCGGTTCCCTAGTGCGCCAGACTATGTAAGGTAAATCCTTATCTTAAAATATTATTTAAATATATATAACATACTCAGAGTAAACACTATTAAGACATCGCTGCAATTATTTGAAAAGGTTATTGATTATGTAACCAATCGAAGTGAAAGCGCAAGGGGCGCTCATCAATATTTCACGGGGAGATTTTTATTGCCATTTTACCGCTGTATTTACCAGAAACTTTAGGCTCAACCTACAAATTGATATCAGCGAAAGTCCTTTTTTGAAATGAAATGGATATCTCAACCTCTGTGCTTCTTTGGTAACACACGAATTATAATAGTAGCTCTATATTGAACGATTTAAATTTTGCTGATTGCCTATATGAAATATGATAAATATTGATAACAACAGTTGAGGTGAGTTGGACAAGGGGCTAACTTCTAATTAGAAGTACCTACGCGAATATATTTTTTCGTTTGATAAATCACACAAAATTCACGTTTTAGTTTAATACATACATATAATGTATGTGGATTGTCTCCAATTTACCATTAAATAATTTATTATAAGTTCTTAAATACATTCATGTTGATAATCATAACTCTTCGACTCTACGTGAATTTTATCTTGTCAAAATAATGAATATGTATCCTATAAAATATATATAAACATAAATATATTTAGATAATAAGGGCGTAAAAGGTTATAGTAAAAAAATAAAATATCAACTTGTTACTTACCCTTGACCATTTTGGCGAGTGGCCAGTTCAATATCACAGGATCAGTTTAGAAGCTTCCATTTACAATGTAATTTCTCCATGTGTTTCTTTCTTCTCCGTGTATATGTCAAACTTGTCATTTTGACCTATTTTTTTAAACCTATTCTTGAAATATATGATATTTTTGTGCCGTAAATTCACTAGTTCTAATTAATATTACCTGATTTTATACGTATAATCTTTACACTTGGCATTATTTCTTATAAGAGAAGGCGAATTCATAAAAAAAATCATTACTACTTCACTATTATAACAAGAAAAACCTAATTAAAATTTAAAATTCTAACAAAAAAATAATCTTATTTTAAAAAATATCGACGATCGCATCACTAAAAACTACATAATATATTTTATTGATAGTAAGTTGGTTATCTAGAATGCAATAAATTTACTACGGAAATGTAGCGTATTAATCTAAATAGCTTTTATATGTGGTGAAGAAATTGCTAACAAAGGCCTTAACTCAGTCGATTACATCATCCCAGGAAGTTGGGAGCGCTGAATCGATACCGCCAAGCGTGGAAAGCTCTGGGAGTTCCCATTTAAAATACTGTTCTAAATTCAAATGTTGCAAAATGACAATCATACCAGCTGTTTTTCACAAAAAAAAAATAATTAGTATAAATTGTTATTTGTATGTTAAGATGTGAATACATTTCGCGCGTATGTTTTTATAAATAAGGTTTATCGCACGTTAAAACAAATCTTATTACATATTTTGTTAGTCCAATAGTTTCACGGAAGACAACGTGATAGTCTAGAGTAGTGATTCTCAACGACTGTTCCGCGGCACTTTTGTGTGGCGCCAAATTCCAAAAGTGTGCAGCTAAATTATACAAATAATTATATAATGATGTTAATATTATTAAATTATATCAAAAAAAAATTTTTCATTATTAGCTTGTAATTAATCCCTTACTCAATGTTTAAATATTATCAAAGCATATATTAGTTCATTTCGTATATTAAAACTTAGTTATAAACTATTTATGTAGTGTGTTGTAGTAAATAAATAATTTTTAGCTTTTTCTTTGTGTGCCGCCAAATATTAAAATCGTTAAGTGTGTGCCGTCAAACTTAAAAATCATTAAATGTGCCGTGAAAAAAAAAGGTTGAGAATCTAGACCTTGCATGATAAGTAAAAATGCAATGTTCTCGAAATTCCTTAATTACTAATAAACTTAAAATCGAATATAAGCAATAAAATACTAAGTACTTATTTATACGTAACCACTATTTTCTACTTAAACAAGTAAAATGTAACTCAGTAAAACGAAACTGTAATAGACAGGATATAGATGTGTTTAAAATGGCGTCACAGATTCATAAGTGTGCTATCAAATTGTGCGCTGATGAAGAAAATTAAAATCGCTGTCAGAAAGTGGCGGAGGATGCGCCTGTTCCGTAAACGCGATGGTAAGTCTACTCAAGAGTGAAAATAATGCTTTTAAAAAGTCTGAAAACTACATAATTTTCCTTTTCTTTCATCCATGGATAAATATATGGAGCAATGTGGCTTTAGCAGTTATATTACAGTTTTATCAGTCGTAGGTATGATCCTCAGCTGTATACTTATACACTTTTTATCTTTATGCGCATAAAAATCTAAAACACACTCGTACAGTAAAGGAAAACATCATAAGGAAACTGTCTTAGCCCCAAAAAAGTGACGGTGTGTGGCTGCATCACCCACTTGCCTATTATAAAAAAGACAGAAGATGAAGAAACATACAGAATTTAACCAAAGTAGTAGTTTTACATAGTTTAAACTGCATTAAGAGCAGGTCCTTGAGATCCCGATTATTTACGCGAAAATATCACAAATCATAATTGGTATATCTGATTTACGTCTCTTTACTAGACCTGAAACTACTTTGTACGCTGCACATAAATATACGCATAAACTAAACAAAAATAAATTTTAAAAAGGGTAGATAAATATAAGTATATAACGCGATTTTCTTGAACTTTAAGACTTTATTTAATCCAGCATAAGTATACCTAGTTATAAAATATGTTTGTTTAGATCAGTCGTTGACTCGGCAAGCATCTACCGATCCCGTGGCTTCCACATCTGCAACACCTCTACATTCAGCGAGGCCGCCTGTGGAACTACTTCAGCTGGTCAGTGTAAATAACTAAAAAACTTATAATTATGAGGTAAAAAATGAACTTCTGATTTTATTAACTGGTTATTTAGCCTACATCGAACGTTATTCAAAAAATATATATAGAATTGTATGTGTGTATAAAGATTACCTGAAATATATGTAGATTAAATTGATATAAATTCTCGTTCTGTAGCTCGTATCCCGCGTTGTGCATTTTTTATAAAGTTAAATTTTTCCTGTATTTAGAACGGTGGAATACATTTAAAGTCATATTCAACTATAACGACTATAATTATCTGTTACTTTTTTTTACCGATTACTCTTATTCCCTTCCCACAGATCTAACTTTTTAAATTCCTTATTCAGCGTAACTGCTATTCAATTGTGGAAGTATGTAGCCAGACCTTGCAGATATTTTACCAATAAACCTCTGATATTTTCAGGAGTAAGACCGTCCATTTACATGCTTTGTATCTCCTGTTTTTTAAATACAGTGTTTTTATTATTATAATAGTTAACACCACTAGTAATGCATGTAAGATCACTTTTTAATAATTGATCCTTAAATGACAATTATTAAAATAATACCAGTAAATTACAAATGTATGACGTGTGATGTCGTATTAACGTGTTGATAAACCGTCTGAATTGTGAACTAAATAGCGACAGAAGTGGGACTCTTGTCCATGGAAAGGCTGACTTACATAGAGCATTTCGTTTGCTTCGACAGCCTAGGAAAGGTTTGCTGGGGTTCATGCTTGTGAGTAGGAGGGTAGATCTGCTGTTGTGTGGGAAAATGCAGCACCTTCGACATGACATCTTCTGTAGGTATAGTTTTCTTGCCTAGTTGTTCAATGCGTGTGTGAAATCGCTGTACTATACCGATCCTTAGTTTTTCAGAAATTTGATTGCATATTATTACGATTGAATGTGGATAATAAAATTGAATGTGAACTAGATTATTTCTTATTTAACCCTAATTTAAGTTGTTTATTTATTTACACTTCGTTTCCAAAATATACATAAATACACATATAAGAAACAAAAAGTAAGTAGGTTACAAAAGTTATTTGGCCCGGGCGGCCTTATCGCTAACATGCGATTTCTTACAGGCACCCCTAATATGGAACAATAAAAAAGAAACACCTACAGAGGATAAAGTACAAGAAGTGCATAATTAATTAACAAAAAGAAACTCAAAATAACATGCAACTATAACTAAAAGTAAATAAAATTAAATCTTAAGAAAGAATCTAAATAATAATATGTATAAACAGACGTAAAAGCTCTGCCAAAGGTAAAATAACTCACAATTAATTTATATAAGTAGTAGCTAAAAATTGATTTGTTTCCAGGAACCAGACGAAGGCCAGCGCCTAAGAGAACAGCAGTTACGACAATACGCTTTCTTTCAGCTCAGGATACATTTGAAACGAGGACAGAATCTTATAGCTATGGACAAAAATGGTTAGTAATGAATATAGGAACACACAAAACTTTTGATAGGTAACACGGGCTATCACGCTAATCAGCTGTATTTCATAAGTTCAATTCAGTTCACAAAACATAATAAATGGCACACTACGACACAAAAGACACTGCAAACTATGGGAATCACACATTTATGAAATTTTATTGTAATATGTATACATTTTATAATACATGTTGTAAAATGCATTCCAATTTACTCGGCAAACGAAATGTATTTCCTAAGAGAGTTGGTGACATACCTTCAAACAATATTTTAATAATATTTGTGAGTTACAACCAATTTTCTTAATAGATGAACTCTTGAGATTTGAAAAAATCATATAGGTTACGTGCAAGTTACAGCTTATGGGTGGATATATATTTTAGTAACAACTACGTACAAATGTTAACTTCATTACTATATCCATGATATATAATTAATATATATATAAGTTTTATGTTTTGTTCTTTTATATTTTGCACGTTATCTCATTAAACAGCGCTTTTGCTTTTAAATCATTTTCATTGCACCTGTCACTGACATAATATTTTTTTAATATTATAAGTATAATATAATAATAGAAAGTATAAGTTCTATGTAGTATAAAACCTGGCCATGATAATGAATTATTATTTTTCTGTATTAGTTTTTTAACCTAATTTTCAAAGATAGAAAGAAATTTTCATAGATAGAGGTCTATGGTAGAGGAGTGTTCGTCTAAGAGTCAAGAGTGCTATTCTCGACGGTTCGCTTGTGCGATTGAACCACGGCGGTAAACAATTTATTTTTAAGTGCGTAGCTAACACTTGCTCGTATGTGTTTCTCCAAACATTACCTGCGTGTTATGGTCACAATTATTAGGAAAATTAACAGACTTAGATATCTGAGACCAAGTCTTATAAATAATTATGCCCAGTGAATTTATTCTAAGTCTATATCGCCACCCAGAAGTGAATGAAATATATAAATATTTACGAAATTTTCACAAAACAGATATACTCTGCTGAAGAAAGTTGAAGGTATGTTTACCCTTTAACTGTTTCGCAAAGATTTGAAATAGATCTAATAGAAACCACAGCTTTCTGTATGTCTATGAAAAAAATTTGCCAAACAAAGCGAAAATATCTATTCTAGACTTTAACTGTTGTATGTAAAAGATCAAACATAAACTACATCGTCTCTATTTACAGTCCCAAAACTTAATATTCAAGTTTTTGATCTAAAAGTACATTTATAGATATTTTCATCAAACAGTTATTTTATGTATTGCTGAAAAGAAAAATCTTCTCAAAAAGCTAGCATACTAAGCAAATTTCTTCCAACGCAGAAGAAATATAAAGAATATGCTGCAAAGCATATGCTTGGAAACTAATGAGACATTCTCGACGTTACTAAAACGAAGTTAATAATGATTTATTGTTGTAGCTAACTTTCATCTAGCCGAGCTTTTTATTTATATAAAAAAACAGGTATTGAATAAAGTGCGTGAATTAACTAATTTCTTTGCATATCTTCTTACCAGAAACAAAAAAGTTCAAGTTGAAATCTGATGATGTTCGAACACCCCTCGTCTCAAATTAGCAAGAAGCCATGCGCATGTTACTGTATTCCATTACTTGTTATAGCAATGGAGATACTGATCCCAACGTGTTTATATGAAATTTCAGTGCTTATGATACAAAATCAAGCCCAATCAATATCCGGATATAAGTATTAAGGATCTGAAAGGCATAAAGTACCTGCGAAGAACTTCCTAAGGGTTATACTATAATAAGGCATTATTAGGAGTGGCCTAGATGGCAAAGGGAGATTCCCTTTGCCATCTAGGCCATTCTCAATAAGACTGTGGGGTTTCGGTTCTGATGAAAGATACTGTATTTCTCAAAGAATTATATTTACTCATTTAGGCATATTAGAGTAGGTTAGTAATGTACATTGTGTTATGAAATTATTTAAAAAGAAGCTAAGATTTCCGGCAAAACTAAAAGTCAAATGAAAAGTTGTAGATAAAAAGATCTAAAACTTTTACATTTACACTTTTTCATATAAACTCAAAATTTATGTGAAAAATTAAAAAAAAACAAGTTTTGGTTTTTTATTTTTGACTTTTACAAAAAAAAAAAAATTCCCAAGAATTTTTATGACCTGAGTACGCTGTTATTCATTTGATTTGAACTATTTATTTTTTCACCTTATATTAAATTAATAAAGAGAAAGCACCCTAATTTTCCATCGAAAAATCACCCGTCAAAAATCTGCTTTTTTCAAAAAGTTGGTGTCCTTTCTCTACTTTCTGATGGTAAGAAAAAAATATAATTACATATAGTAAATCTTCCCTGGTCTTATAGGTCGCATCGTGTTATAACACGCAATGTGTAATCATTTCTAATAGGGGCTCGTTCACAGGGTTTGATTTTTTATTATTCTTATCATATAGAACGTTACATTATATATTTTAACCTCAAAACTTAATATAGCTTAGTATACGCATGGCCAGGATAAATAAAATAATAATTAAGTATAAATAAAGTTTTAAAATGGAGTCATAAATCATCCCCTTTCCTATCATTGTTATGTTAATTTTCGCTTATTTTCTAACAAAATGTGGTGGTTGTGGAAAACCAGGTTTGTTATCAGGCACGAGTGACCCCTACGTCAAGTTCAAAGTGGGAGGGAGGCTGCTTCACAAGTCAAGAATTGTTTACCGGGACCTGAACCCAGTGTGGGACGAATGCTTCACGGTACCTATTGAAGATCCATTCCAGCCTGTTCAGTTGAAGGTAAATTAATTATATATCAGAGTAACAGCATAACTGTCACCCGCGCGCTCTGCAATCGGTTGGTGGGCGACCGCAGTGAGCTTGACTGGTTATTACATTTTAAAATTTTTCTGTGAAGTAAGTTTAACACAACAGCTTGTTTCTGATGTGTGTCTATGGCGGTCTAGAAATCTACTGACGTTTAACCGCTCGCGGCGGCGATCGCGCTCGTATCGCCGCCGTCGCCACACTGCTCGCGGCTGGCGCGGGTGAAAAACGCTTCGTGAGCCCTTAGCCTAATTGTGAGACATGTTACATGTTCTTGATATATTTTTCACTTGGGTTACAGCGTAGTAAAAACAGAAATTTTAGAGATTCGTATTTTCATACGTATCTCTAAAATTCCAGAATATATTCTATAACCTCTGTTATATAGGATTGTAGAATTCTATTTTTTTTTTCCAAAAAGTCCTGTCGTTGGAACCTATTCAATTCAATCATACAAACCATCAAATATCTCCTCTTTATATTTAAAGTATATAGGTATACATTAAACAATAAATTAAACAACATACATACATATATAACAACAAAACAACCTTCAAAATTAATTTTGGGATTAACATACGGAATGATTTTTAACTCATGTATGGAAATGACAGCATTTTCTCGTTTTGTATGAAAGTAGGTCGATATTTCAACTTGAATACATACGCAATTTAGATTCATGAGCTGGCTGACAAAATGTCTCTAAAGACATGTTTTTATTGTGCCATATAGTAAGTAAATTTAAAGTAACGGTTATAAAAACGCTTGCTTCGTCTCACAGTTTATATGTAAGAATATGATTGTAGGCTATGGGAATTCAATAATAATTAACAGAACCAAACTGAATCTTGTCTCAAGGTAGATAAAGAGGGTCCGAAAAATAATTGATCAAATTATAGTTTACCGCCTGTTATGGCCACGATTTTGAATTTCGAAGAAATAAAATAAATAAGGCGTTATTTAATAGATAAAAGATCGGATGGGTGAATGAATGTATTAATTTGTTTAATAAAGTATACAACGTAATACATTTTCTATAGTATAAATTTTAATTTCAAAGCCTTTATTTCGACTAAAATAAAATAAAGTTTACATAAATATAAATCAATTTAAAATAAAAAAGCCTTTTATTTCCTACAAATTAATTTTACATATAATTTTTACATTAACTTATCTTTAAACGCTTAACTAATTAAAATTAATATTAATACCTACTTATTTGTTTATGTCCTATATTATGCAGCTATTTACTGTTTTTTTTATTAACCTATATTATTATACTTGTTTGACACAATATACTATTTAAACGCTTAACTAAGTGATCTTAATACCTACTTTTTCTTATTTATTTTCTATAATATTTACCTATTTTTTTACTATTATTAATATACTATATAATATTTCCTACTAGATATTATTTACTATTATTATTATATACATAATTATATATATGTATTATGTATATATTTTTTTGTATAAATTACAATCAATTTATTATAAAATACATGACAATTACGATGACCATAAAATTTACAAAAAATAATAAAAACACTTTCAAAATAAAGAAGAAAAAAGGAATCTTAACCGAATGAATGACAAATCAATTCAACATTCCGTTAGTTTGTGATTGGTCCACAGCATCTCTTGTCAAACACCTAACCGCGACTCTCCGTACAGGTCCATCACAATTATGTACGTTAAATTTTTGAACAAACGAACGTATTTGCGTCTTTCCTTTAACATACTTAGTAAGTTTCTCAGTTTGTACTCAAAAGCCATTATTTACAGGCAACTGTAAAAAGGCAGTACATTACGTTTATAAAAGTTTTGTTTTTAATGTCTTTTGTTAAACTAAGTGTTAGCGTAACACATCTGCGTCTGCTTTACTGAATATATAATGTAAAAGGTAATATCAGAATAAAGCTTTTAGAAACGCTAAAATATTTACACGAAAAATGAGGCTGGCGAGGCTAAAACGTGGTCTCCTTCATAAGATCTAAACATCTTGTATCTTTTCATCGCAGAATAAACATAATTTGACAGGAAGAGACGAACGACGAGTTCAAATAATGGAGTAAAACGGATTTCTATGAATAAAATAATTTTAACGAACATCTATACAGTGTAATTTTTTATTGTTTGATTATTATTCTTGATTACATTCTCATAATAAATTGGTAGAAGGCACATTTAAATCATGAAAAAGTGTGTGTGATTGTCAGTCTACAGACTCTAATCTCCAAAACAGTCAAACGAATTTTGGTAACGGAGCCATAATTAAAATTAAAAACATTAATTTCGCTTTGTTTCTGACGAATCTCTTGGCAAAAATTTCTTTTGGTAGGGTTCAAGTAGTGCACCTTATTAAAAGAATTTCAACATAATTAATGAGCCACTCCCTTGTTAAAAACTGCATAGCAATATGTTGTGTTGAAACGGAACTATATCGCGAATATTAATTGTTTAGCAAAAAGTAATTATTATTAAATTTAAAACGTTTTCAGGTCTTCGACTATGACTGGGGCTTACAAGATGACTTTATGGGATCCTGTTATCTTGATTTAACCGCTCTGGAGCTTGGAAGATCACAAGACTTGGTGCTGTGTTTGCGAGACCCCAACAAGCTCAACCAGGATATGGGGGAGATCGTGATGAATGTCACCTTATACCCTAAGTCACAAGAGGACAAAGATCAGGTATGTAGTCATTCTTAAGTTTTATAAGTCGTTGTGGTTAGTTGGATTTACAGATATCTTTCTATGCCTATTATGACAGCTTTGTGGTAGGCACGTCCGATTACTTTCCGGTTTCTAGGTATCAAAAAACATGCAATATTACTGCGATATACCTATCTAATAGTAGACATCGAACTATAAATTTAACCAGGAAAAGACGTACGGTATATTTTATCATATAGGTCAAACGTCAATGTGAAGAGTAATGTCAATACAATATAAACTTATAGTCCTACATGTTATATTGGAACCCAGATACTTGGTAGGTAGGTACTATATCTACTAATAAACTTCCATGCCACCTAAATGTTTGGAACATTGTAAATATTTATTTATTTATTTATATTTATTTATCCTTTATTGCCTTATACAAAAACACACATAACAAAAATAAAAAATAAGAAATAAAAAATAAAAAAAACAGTTACAAAAGATATAAGGCAAAATATATAGTTATGGGACCTAAGTACCTACTATGCATTTCAAATTAAGACGAACGCCAACTCGCTCGCAATTACGATGTCATTATGGTGTGTATGTATGTTGCAGTTTTCCTTTTATAATAATCATAATATGTCAAGCCAATCCAACTAGACGTAATGAAATAATATTTATTTAGACCTTTACCTGCTTTCACATTTTTAATAAGGCGTTATTAATATAACTATGTTATCTTTCATTGGTATAGAAATTATAAAAATGACCATTACAGAATAACATCTGTTGTATTTGTAATACGTCATCATCACCCACAATTTTTGTTTGTTGTTTTGATAGCCAGGGATACATACATCCTAAGGGTACATAAAGTGCTTTGCGAAATACAAAAGTAAAGAATAAAGTTACATTCTAATTTCAAAATTCAATTTTCAAATCAGTCGTGCAGTAACCGTTCACGCGTGCGCGCGTATGTAATTCGTGCGAGACATAAACTAACCTAAATTTGTAAAACAAATAAACAGTGAGTGATACAATGCATGTGCTGTGGTTTTCTAGTTATTTTTAAAAACCTTAGTTTAAAGTTTGTGCTGTACCTAAGTGATTTGAATTTAACTAACTCACATTTTTGAAATGACCTTAAAGGTCTTTTGAGATCTTATCGAGAAAGGATAAGATTCAAACTTTACGACAGTTAGTTCAATACTATTATAATATATTGTTGTTCGATACTTATATACTATTTATTAGTAATGACTATCATATACAGGCCGACGACTACCACTCTTAAATTGAACTATAGATTTTTACTGAAGTATTTATGTCTTGCATTAATCTCGTTCTCATAAATTTTATTTTTCAAATGTTCACGCATACAGGTTTGGTTCTACTTTTTTTTAATTATAAAAGTTTTTGATCGCATTTTGTATTATTCTCTTGCAACATAAAACAACAAATGCGTATAGATAGACAATTCGATTTATAAGCACGTATGAACGTCTATAATTATGCACATAATTGTCTAGGTACAACTTATTGATAACATGCCTTTTAAAATGCCGGCTGGGTTTTATAAGCTATATACTAAATTTATTTTTATTTTTACTAATTTTATTTTAATTTTTCGACGTAACTTTTATATATGCAGTGTAAAAAATATTGCGTTTTTTAAATTTACTTTTATACACATTAAATATCTACATTTATTCGACCATAGCATGCAAGTAATACATACGCATATATATTTGAACTGAAAATAAATTAAAATGACGTCCAAATAATAGTCAGCAGAAGTTGGACCTATCGTTATGGATGTCTCGGCTTGTATTGCCAGATAAGTGTGGCCAACTGTCTAGACATAACTACATAATATATCCGTTGAAGTATAATAGGAACGAAGATTTTAACAATTTAGTTAATAAAGAAGCATGACTACTACTGAACGAACCGACATGTTCCCATGCTTAGATAGAGTGCTTTATCTAGTTCCCAAAGACTGTTAAAACATGTACCTATAACCTTCCTACCTTAATTCGTTTGGCTACAAACGAATCAAAAGAATTTTTCTCTCGTTTGTTAAATAAAAAAATATTTTTCTATTAAGTAAAGTTTATCTATTCCGTTTACTATCTATTAGTCTACTATCTAGTAATACCGAATACTCTACTTAATATAATTGGAATAGCTTTACTTTTGCTTGCAAAACGTCCCCTGAACGAATTTTAATAATTCTTTTCTAGCGTATATTTATAAAGTATAAAAAATAATGACGTAAAATAACAGCCATAAGCAAATTTCTGTCTATTTCTACCTCGTAATCATTTAAACTATTTAAACTGAAGATATTAATTGTTAGATAATTTATCTAAATGCGTGCTAATAGGTTTGGCACGTGAAATTCATTAACGTAAACGTTGTTTACGGAAAATACACGTTAAACATTTCATACCCGACTTCATAGTAAAAGAAAAACTTATGGGCCTCGATGCCTTCACGGTACCCTATAGATGTGTCTTTAAAGTATTGAATAGAAATGTGTAATATTGCTTTGAGATTGTTTGCCTACTACTGATAAATGTTTTGGGCGCTATGTATAGTAAAAGGAGGGTAACCCGACAAGTTAATTAATGTACTACTTACTTTTTTAAAGTTTTCCATTCTCGCAACGAAAAGAGCAACATAAGGTAGGGTAAGATAGGTGGGCTCAGTTTCCGCAACTAGACTCGAAATTGGTCCGTTTTGCGTAAAGACCTGGCTACTTAAGCCAGCCCAGCTCCTTTCAGAAGCACAGAAGTCTCCAGGGCACTTCACAGGCTTCTCGGAGCGACCTCACTGTTCCGAGGATTTTCGTACGTTGTTTAGCCACAGCCTCGCAATCCAGGACTACGTGGGTGACTGATTCCTCTGCGCTGAAACAGCCTCTGCACATGGGGCTGTCTGTCGCGCCTAGGACAAATAGATGTTTATTAAGGAGACAATGGCCCGTAATTGTCCCTATCATTGTTTTGAGATCGGTTCTGTTTAAGTTTAGAAGCCATTTTGAACTGCCTGCAGTCTGCACTATGCGACCATCGTTGATTTTGGATTTCGACGGATTTCCGGAGAATCCACGTTCGAACTAGCGAGAAGGGCAAGGGAAGGAGCGGATACGGGCCATCAGGCGTCATTCCGGAGCCTCTTCTCGCAAGTTCGTCGGCAGCATCATTTCCGAGAGAGCCACGGTGTCCTTTTATCCACTGCAAGGTAACCCTATTGGTTAGTGTTAAAGCCTCCAGTGCTTCATGTACTGCTTACTTTTTTAAAGTTTTCCATTCTCGCAACGAAAAGAGCAACATATAAATACGAAAACAATGTGCGTACTTGAAATGTTTCAAGTCTTTTTGGCTCGTGTCCAAAGTATTCGTACTATAACATTGTATTAATTATACATAAAAAAATATCTGTTTTAACGCCTTTGGCTCGTAACTTTTTACTGAATGATAACTTGAATGATTATATAAACTATAAATAAATAATTGTGCTAAGATAACCAGATGCAAAAGGACTTCAATACGGGATAGCTGTGGTAAGACAGCTCAAATACGGTTTATTATTTTCGAATCTAGAAATTAGTTCCAAGCTTCAGGTCCTGTTTCACAATGTATGGATAAAGTACCAAATAGCTATGCAACACATAAATTATTCGAAAGATAAAACTTCCAAATAAAATACTTGGCATTTCATAACGAATAGCGCTATCTGACAGTCGTGAAACGCAAAAATAGTTTTTATCCTAATAAGTAATAAATAGCTTATTTGGAACTTATCCGGACATTGAGAAACAGACCCTAAATGTGCCGTACTCACACAATCAGCCATATTATACTAGGCATGTAATCAAATTAAAAAAAACTTTTGTTATCATTGTGTTATTGTAGACCATGTGCTGGATCAAATATTAAATTAAAAGGTACTGAGTGTTTTGAGAAAAGTTTTGAAGTGTGCCTAAAAAACTTTACATTTTGCGAATTTAGTGCAGAATCGGGGTATATTTTTTATATTTTTTTTTATCAAATTTACACGTGCTTTACTTAATAACTAACCTAACCTACAAATTTATTTGTGTACTATCGGCGTCATTAATTTATGACTGTTTCGAGATTTAAGGGAAAATAAAATAGTATGCAAATAAAATTTAAATAATTGAATATAAATGAATAAAAAAATATATGAATAAAGTAAAAAAGCATAAAATGAAATGTTCGATATTTTGAAATCTGTGTCGATAAAAAATCCATCCAAATAAAACTCAGTGTTTTACAATAAATCTTTTCAGTTTATTACTTAAAATTTCATCTTTAATTATCAAAATGGTCCAGAATGTTTTAGCTTATTAAAAAAAGTTTGAAATTTTCAAATTAAAGACGTGTAGACAGGACAACGTATGTCGGGTCCGCTAGTCTTATATACAAAATTCTCGTATCGCGGTGTTTGTGGTTAAACTCCTCCGAAACGGATTTCTCGATTCTCATGAAATTTTGTGTGCATATTGGGTAGGTCTGAGAATCGGACAACATCTCTTTTTCATCCCCCTAAATGTTAAGGGTAATCCACCCCTAAATTTTTTTTCAATTTAAACCGAACAGTCTCTGGCATAGCATAGCAAAATGTTCCTTGTTGGTATGTACTAAACAGGTAGGCTCAGTAAAATCTCATTGAGGAGAAACTGAGTTCGCGGGGGCAGCTAGTATTTCTATGTTAATTAACTAAGTAATGTTATGCCAAATTCAATACATTTCTAATATTTTATATACTCCCCTAAGTGTAAATGCTACGAACATAGTCATCGTGAATATTCAATCGAATCGTGTTTGTTTCGTTTGGCACCTATTGTTCCAAACATCGGACAAATTGAAAATTGTAAAGCTTTATTACGAAAATGAATGATTGTATTGGCATGTCGTGTAAATAACTATTATGGACTGTCCTTGTAAATGCGGTATATATGATCACAGATAACATAGAACTCACAGTTAGTCATGCTTTGTTAAACAAATAAATAAAAGCATTTTCTTGTATTCCCACGTTCTAATATATTATGTACTCAAAAACTATTGTTTCAATGGAAAATCCATACACCCTGCATTTAAATTGAAACGAGTGAAAGGCTCATCGTCCTCAAAACTATACATTGTGACTGAAAGGTGCTGGATAGGAACCGCCGCAGATAGTCCGCTCAAGATGCTTCCTTTCTGACCACTACACTCGACATGACCTGCCGAATGAAAAGAGAGAATCGGTAAAGAGTCTTTAAAATAGCAACAAACTTGATTTATTCTTACTGTCATATGTATTAAGGTAGAGAGCGTTTCTCTTTCGCATACCTGCTTTCTCGTCTCGTCAGCTCATGCTTTATAGAAATTCATAAAAGCTTTCTCAATTGGTATTAAAACCTGTACAAGAGCAAAGAAATGTGGTCTTTTGCGTCCAAAAAAAAAGCAAAGGCTGAACGCTAACCCAACCCTCAGATTGCTAGTCAAAACTTAGCGCTCAATATCAAAGCTGAATTTTAATGTGCAAGCACTTGAAATAAAACTTACGTTAACAACCAATAAAAAACAAAACAAAAAATTATATGCCATAACTTCCATAATGAAGTCAACAATATGTTTACTGTTTAGATTAATGTCACGGCATTCTTCATTAGTTTTATTCTAGCTTCTCAGATCATGTTTTCATCTATTCGTAGATCAAAATCTCATTTTTTTATTAAACTTTAGTGAAATTTAGCCGTGGCAATGTAATTTTCATTTCGGCATTGAATTGTCTGAAAATCGATATAATGTTAATTGAAACAACACACCTATGCTATGCCTCGTATAAACATGTACAAGCTTTGCAATTTACGATCCGTGAATACATCAGTTTTCCTCGTTCGTGAAATACAGATGTCGAGTTTAATATCTTCCTCAAATTTATACCTTATTACTCATTCTTAAAGCCTGGAATAAAATTTCTCGTTCAGATTATTTCAAGATATCTTTATTTCTTTAATGTGCCGTTTTCTACCTGGAAAAGGAATGCTTACAAACCCCGAATATAAACCTACCTGGAGTCGGTTTCCCGAATCTAAGGAATAAAAAAACTATGTTTCTCAGTTAAAACGAAAAGCGTTTGAAATTTAAAACTAGCTTTTGTAAACGAAATGTCCGAAGCTGAGCACAAAATGGAACGATTCAAGAATCGTATTATAAGACTTCAAGAGAAAATACTCGATCGAGTTGAAGATATAACAGACCAAGTGCAAAATAAAATAGAGAAATCAAAATTATCAAAATTCGTTTCTCACTTGTCTGAAGAAAGAAGTTCTATTGAGGATGCCACAGATAAAGATAGTATAGGCAAGTCTTCCATTGATTCTAAATATAGTCAAAACTCAGACAGTATTCCATCTGTGATTATAGACGAACCTAGTGTTAATGCAGACCCTAAAGATATTTGCAAAGACTTTTTGACTGTGGAAAAGCATGGGTTTTTGTATAGGAGATGTCGATCGGCTACAAATTTAAATATGGAAGATGATTCCAGTTTTCATAGTTCTAGTGAATCTTGTTTCTCTTGTTTGGATTCTAGTGACGAGCGGTAAGTGTAAAAACACAGCTTTTTCTATTCCTGTAATTGTTAAACGTTTTAAATTAATTTAAACGGTTTAAGTTAAATAATTTTTTTAAATAGGGATATGTATTACATTTAATTATAATCTATGAACGAAATAATTTTATAGTTTTAATAAAACTAAATTATTTATTAAAATAAAGTTGATCTACCTTAAGGAAACAATGAACAGTTAATTGGAATATAAATACAATAAAAATCGATAAAGAGATATTTTCCTAATAAATATACAAACAGTAACGTACGACGTAGATAAACATTTAGAGAAAATACGAAAATGGGCTTTTTGACATTATGAAAAATAAAATAAATTGTCTTTATAAGATATGGCATTAAAAATATTAAGGAGAAAATACCTTGTAAATAATCTGATCATATTTATTTTATAGGTCAGTCACGTGACACAAAATGGCCATTTCCTATATTATAGGTACCATGATAGTAATCAATAAAATCTTGGACTTGAATTACGTCGGATACTATTTTTGATAGAAATATATAAATAGTAAAAGTTACACACTTATTTAAGAATGATAATTAAGTAACACGTAAAAACTTAACCTTTGTGTTTACTAGCATGGTGCGACGATCTTGCGTAAATAAGCCTTATTTCTTAGAATTATGAATGTTTAATTTTTATGTTTAAATAACCATTTGAATTAAAAATGACCATTTTGTATAGTTTCTATAATCCTATAGGAGGTTTTAAACCTTGTCAAATATCCCATTTACAGACGTAGTCGTATGTAGGATGAAAAATGCTCGATCGATGACTATCTTTTACGGTTATGTCATGGTTATCTGTTATCATAGGTTATGTTTGACGTCATTATTTGTAGAGAGTTTAATTGAAATTGTCCATGAAATATTCATATTAAAAGTAAGGTCTTGTCGTGTCTTATTTTCAGTACATTTTCGTTTCATAATAGTGTTTTAAATTCCCTGAACCTTTAGAAACTATCGGTTATTTAGGAAATTGTATTCACAGTAACATATTAGTATTGCTTTCCTTCATGTTCAAAATCAAATAAAGATGAAAATATTAAATATATTAAGCATTAAAATTTACAGAATCACAGAAATAAGACCGAGAGCGGGCAGCCTTCCAGGACAAAATTCAGATATAGCCTTTGCTATCAACACCTGCACAGATTTTATTGAGAAAATCGGAAATCGATTTCCCCGTCTTAAGAACCGAGGCGATAGAATACATAGGGTACTTTTTATAAATGTAGTGGACTAACATTACTAATATATTTGGATTTTGGGTATATATATAGTTTTTAACAATTATAACAATTTCCTAATTGTTGCTTGTCGCATTAACTACATCGCAAAATAAAAATATATTTCTATTTTTATATAAGTAACTGTCAGCAGGTGTTTTGGACTAGAGGTTTCATTCATCTACGATCTGTGAAAGCCGGAGATCGAGATCCCCGGGTTTTCATCAAAGGATTTTTGTCTAAGTGCCCATTTAATACTCGCTCTTTATTCAAAACATCGTGAGGAAACTGGTATGCTTTAAACATAGAAAGCTTACTTGCCTCTTACATCAAATAATCAAGGCATATACATAAATCTGAGGGCCAGACTTGAAGGTTGTAGCGCAAATGTATTTTTTTATATAGCTGTGATCTAATATACTAAAATCTTCTTTCGTTCTGAGGTGAATGTGTAACGAGTAATGAGGTGTTCAACGTATTAAAAAAGCGATAAAATAAAATTATGCCATGTTTAGTCCAATTAATGGTAAAGTTATGTTAAAATGTAACGTCTAACTTTGTAAATTCAATATAACGCATGTAGCATAAAAAAACCATCGACACAATAATTATTTTGGTTCAGAAGGTGATGAATCTATAATTGCTTTAAAGTATCATCGCAGCAGATACTGAAAAGTGCTTGACTATTTGCATGTGTACGGAACAAATACAGCAAAGTATTGTGAACCGTAAAGTGAACAACACAAATGTTACGTAACAGTCGTCGTTTTATTCAGAGCATAACGCTACTACGAATTGCTACATTTTGTTACACATTTACTATCGTCGTCGCCAATTTGTCTTGCAATTTTTCCTTGTACGAAGGGAAAATATTATTAGTATTCCTAATAAATTTCCTCCTAATTTTATTATTATTCATAAATCTTATAGGTATCAGTTAATTATGTAAACGTGAATAACCATTTAAAAGTACCTGGTTTTTACATAGTCAAATTATTGTTTCAGTATCTTTTAAAAAACACACGGCTTAGCGATGTCAACAAAAGGTTAAAAGCGCAAATATGGAGTTCTGTGGTCACCATTGTTCTAGTGGAAGCCAAAAATCTTCCCGCGATGGACATAGACACCAGATCCAGTGATCCTTACTGCAAGTTTAGGTAAGGTGTTATATGTAGATTTTTATAAAATTATTTAAAATAGGTATTAGTAACAATACACGAATATTTATTTCCTTGTAGTAAACTATAGTAATGACGAAGCTATAAACTAACGATTCTATCTCAGGAAACAAAAGACGGTCAACTTTGAAAAACGTAAAGTTAACTACTTAGTTGGGTCAAATGTGTATGTAATTGGTCCGTTGTGCGTTAAGTCCTTGCTAATTAAGTCAACTCCATCCAGAAGCTTAGAAGTTTCCTGGGCACTTCACAGGCTTCATGGAGCGACCTCAAAGCTCCGAAGATTGGCTCAAATGTGAAACAATATGTAATATGTCGACATGTGGGCGTATTTTACGAATTTCGGTATGGAATGATCTGTCTGAAAAGAGAGCTTAATTTATTATTTATCGCCCTAGCAAACCGCGGTGACCTTATTACCTACGTATCATAAAAAAACTGAAGTTTCTCGCTTTCAGGTTAGGTAACGAAAAATACAAGAGTAAAGTGGTCTGGAAATCGTTGCATCCCTCGTGGCTGGAGCAATTTGACCTGCACCTTTATGACGACCAAGAGCAAATATTGGAGGTGACGGTTTGGGATAAAGACAAACAGACGAAAGATGATTTTTTGGGGCGGTAAGAAAGGATTCTTTGTTTTATGACGCTTAAATTGTAGCGCACGAAAGATAAATAAGAGAGGAGAGAAGCATTGTGATATAAAATATCTATTGTTCTTCAGAAAGAAATTTACTGTAAGAAATGAATTTTTAAAATATGAATGTAATTCTTTTCAAGCTAGATTTTTAACTTAAAAATTAATTAAACTTTTATTAGCCAATTGAAATTACCGATTTTAAATTATTTCAATGACCCATACATTAAGGTTAATATTACTAGATTTCTTAAATGCCTAAGTTTATCGAACATTCATAAAACCTAACGAGTGAAGTAAATGATGTTGGATTAAAACCTCATTAAAATATTGTATGACAAGAGTGGGCTAAAAATTATTTGTGTAATACTTACTAATTAGCGCTTTTTATAATTGCTTCATAAACCATGTTGTTTACAGATGTACAATAGACTTATCTAAGTTAGAAAGAGAAAAAACGCACAATATACGGAAGGACTTGGAAGATGGAAATGGTCAGATTTTTCTTCTTCTTACCATAAGTGGCACTACTCAATCTGAGACCATTACAGACTTAGCGACGTACAAAGAAAATCCTAGAGATATTTTAAATATTGAAAAAAGATATGTGAGTATCTTAATACCGTTTAAGACAGTGTCATGCATTTAATATATTATTTTATGGTCTGGCGTAATTCACATTTATTGTAGTATGTGAAGTGGTATCTTATTTAAGGATTTTTAAGGATTAAGACCACATTTTACCTTTTTTTTTATTAATCACCACATAGTATAAAACAAAGTCGCTTTCTTTGTCCCTATGTCCCTTTGTATGCTTAAATCTTTGAAACTACGCAACGGATTTTGATGCGGATTTTTAATAGATAGAGTGATTTAAGAGGAAGGATTATATGTATAATAACATCCATTAATAGTAGAGAAGTACTGTTATTTTTGAGTTTTCTAATGTGATGTCGTAAATATTTACATTTTACCGCTTACATTGCAAACGCAGGCTGAACCCTACGAGTTTTATCAAAATGATGTACTAAGTATTGTACACATTGAAAAGGTCTACAGAAAAGTCCGTGATGGTATATGTCTATCTCTATGGATAACCCACAATAACTTTTTTTTGTCATTTACTTTTTACGACAAAAAATGGCTAATTTTCGAAGCGATTTTAACCAATACAGCATTAATCCTTAACCAATTAAATACCTTGAATACATTATTCATTTAATATATATCTATACAGCCCATTACAGCCTCTTTAGCAGTGATCGAACGCTATTATAATATATTGTATATTATCGGAGCTTTCCAGCGACGGAAATAACAATACATAATAAAAACCTGCTTTTCATCAGCATTGCACCCGTGCGAAGCTGGGGCGGGTCACTAGTTATAAATAAACTAAAAGTACAGAAAACCACCTACACCACCACAGTATTCATTCCTTTAAACTCCTAATAAACTAGAGAGTTATAAAACACAATCAATACAAAAATAATAGACAATAGAAAAATAACTTTTTCATGCCTTAAACATAATAAAATTACATCTATCTTAAAATTAGAGAGCCAAGCAATCACTATTTGCTAATTTGAGTGTTATTTGGAGAATTGTGGCGAATGAATTTTTTTATTAATAAGGTGTGGAACTATAATATTGGGTTGTCCGTTCTCCCTTTACATTATTTCCGCGGACTGTCCAAAATTTTAGGTTGCTTATCGCTCTTATATGCTTTGAATGCGAAAAAGTTGGGAAGCAAATATCGAACTCGTTCATAGACAGATATTATACGTTCGTACGTACGTTATAACCATTATAACTAGACGAAAACACTGTAATAATTATCACTATCAAACAATAACTTTGCGAAGTTTATCACCAAGGAGTTTCAAGTATGCTAGGGTGCACAAATTTATAATATTTCTATGAAATATTGCAATTTTACTTATCTTGACAACGAATGCTTTGTGTTTGGCGCCATTTATAGGTTTACTATAATGCCCTTTTATTTATTAGGTCCACTCCCAATCTATCTTGATTTTATTTGAAGTTACTGTACAGATTATAAAAATACATTTGCTTTATATACACATCACATAGATAGTATTTCTGTGTTCAATTACGTGGTTTTGTGTTCAATTTTCAGGCGTGGTTCCGTCTTAATGAGCACTCTAGCGGTGTTGGTTGGCTCTGCGTTAAAGTATACGGAGCTAAGGGTCTGGCTGCAGCCGATTTAGGAGGTAAATCTGACCCATTCTGTGTTGTAGAACTCGGCAATGCCAGACTCCAAACCCACACAGAGTATAAGACTTTGACCCCGAATTGGATGAAGATCTTTACATTGTAAGTAATGGTGTAGTTATGACACATTTAAAGTTACGTTTACACTATGAAAAACCAATGGTTCCGTATACAATTGTTTTTTATAGTAGCAAGTAAATAACTTCTGTACGTAACAAATGCTAGCAACTTTTTTGAGCTTAGGCATGCTGGTTTCCTTACGATATGTTCCTTCATCGTAGGAGCAAGTGCCAAATGCACAAGTAGATAGAAATTGTAATGGCGCAGAGATGGATGTTGAACCTACGACCTCGGGAATGAGTTAACGCAATTATATGTGTGTGTAAATGTTTCAACATCATTTAAATCTGTGATAATAAGTAATTTTCTGAGCTTTACTAAATTAAGGAAAAGTATAAATTCTTAGATTAAAAAATTGTCTCAGTGAGACATTGGTCGTTCAATAATATTATTTGTAATTTAGTTTTTTGGTTTCAGTACAGTCAAGGACATGAGTTCGATTTTAGAAATAACGGTTTACGATGAAGACCATGACCACAAAGTCGAATTTTTGGGTAAACTGGCAATACCAGTATTAAACATACGAAATGGGGAGAAACGATGGTTCGCGTTGAAAGACAAGAAAATGCGGGGGAGAGCGAAAGGAAATTTTCCACAAATACTTTTAGAAATGTCGGTGATATGGAATCCGGTGAGTTTAAACTATTTTATTATTTTATATCTTCTTTGCTTATCATTCTCAACTCTGACTGCTCTCGAACCTAGGCTGTGCAATCTTTTATTAGAAATTCTTCTCTTTAGGCCTTAAAATTGATGATGTCGGTCGGTATAAGGTTCTACCTGTTAACGAATATACGATAAGTTAATGTGCAGAAATATGCCTTCATCATGTGTTGAGAGTTGAACGATTTCATTCATAAACAAAATTAATTTATTAGTACGCCAGGAACAAACCAAAATCCTCCAAAATTATGTCTACTTTCATCATTAGATATAATTCGAAGCTAATTATATAAAAGTAGCTATATTCTTTTGTTTTTTTTTTCAGTTAAAAGCAGCCATAAGAGTCGTAAATCCAAAAGAGCCTAAATACATGCACCAAGAAGCAAAATTCAAACGACAATTATTTATAAGAAACGTAATGCGGCTCAAAGCTATTATAATGTGGTTTATTGAAATTGGAAAAATATTGCAGTAAGTTAATTTTTATACTGGATAATTGAAATAAAAATTGCCGACTAGATTCCAATCGCACTTTAAGAAAATTATACGCAATACGAAAATATCTACTATATATGTATTAAAAAGATTATATTGCAAGAACTTTTTCAATTTAAAATTAAAAGTAAATCATTGTAGTTTTTATGTATTACTTTTCACATTATGTATCAACGTCCGTCGTTCCACAACAGGGAGTTATATAACGTAATTTGCCGCCCACCACAACTATGTGGAACCAGCTGCCCACTGTGGAAAGGCCGGCAAGTCCTCTGCGAAAGTGTCCATGCGGTTTTACTTAACATCAGAGTAGCCTTCTGGTCGTTTGCGGTGTTATATAAATAAATATACATATATGACAATTCAAGGCAAACAACCAATAGAACGATAAGAAATATAACTGCTCTCCTATATATATTTTACGAATATTACTGCAAAGCGACCAGTGTATAGTTCTTTTTAGTTTCAAGTACGATTCGCAATTGTATAGATACAAATTATATTTTATATTATATCGACCACCAACATAATGACATAGTTATACATTAAGGGCCTGTTTCACAATGTATGGATAAAGTTCCAAATAGCTATGCAACACATAAATTATTCGAAAGATAAAAGTTCCTAATAAGATTCTTCGCATTTCATGACAAATAGCGCTATCTGACAGTCGTGAAACGCAAAAATACTGTTTATCCTACAATTAAGTAATAAATAGCTTATTTGGAACTTATCCGGACATTGTGAAACAGGCCCTAACTATGTCATTATGTTGGTGGTCGATTTCGGTAAAAGTCTCATTCAGTCGCTTTGACTTTCAGAGACTGTTTCGAATGGGAATCGCGAATTTGCTCTTTCATTGGTCTTCTCGCGTGGCTCGTCTTTTGCTACTATTACGAAATGTGGATGGTACCATTGTTTCTACTCTTATTCTTCGCGAGGAACTGGCTAATTTACCGATTAACAGGTAAATAATAAGCATGTTGTCAACAGATAAAAAAAAATTTAAGGTATTTTAATTAAACGTAATACGAAATTGTATTTAATACCAATTGTGTATAGTAAATGATTTATTTTCAGTATTTATAAGTTAAATACATAATGTTGGCTAGCCATTTATATCATCATCAGTAGACTCCAATAGTCAATTATTATATGAACTTAAATTATTATATATGTCTCGTCACGCTTAATTTAAAACAATTTAAAAATTATTTAATTTCCTAATCCTAACTATTTCATGTTACGAGTGATAATGTAACAATAACTCAAATGTATCTAATTTCGAAATTATTATTTTATAGAACAAATAAAAAGATACAAAAACCCTTGGGCGTGTTTAAAAAGATTCGTTTCTGGTAGTAAGTTTTTTATTTTTATTTTGTTTGCATGACTTTTGTTGTTAACGCTCATAAAACTATATATGGCAATCAAATTCGTTCAATAGACATAAAATGGTAATATTAAGATCTGTATGATATATATCACACTAGTGAAACGCGTGTTGAGTTACATATAAACTGTTGTTGTTGAGTTGTCCCTAGGATTTAAAATAAATTAACTGGCGTTAAGTCCAGACTCCTTAACACAACTAAGAAAATTTTAACTCAAAATTTTCGAAAATTTATACTGGTTCTAAATATTAATTTAAATTTGTATTTTTGTTTTATTTACATTAGGTATTGTTTTTTATCGAAACTTTGGCGAAATCGAAAATAAGCTTAAATACATGGTAACTGAAAAATGCTTAAAATATTGTATATCCCCCCCCCCCCCCATACAATATTAAAATTATCACAAATGGTCACTTTTATCACCCACCTTCTAACGCGATCCTGATAAGAGAAGTGCGTGAAACACGTTTAAATAACAAAAGTTTATAATTTAAGACCATTTCTTTACTACTGATTCCTAGCAGTATATTAAAATTACTTCCAATCCCCGCTTCCGTGAATCTCTGGTGTACGAAGGTGGCGTATAAGAAAAATTATTGCGAGTTATTAGTTTTGACGGTTGATCACCAGACTCAGAAATATTTTTGCCTCTATAACGCTTCCTCCAATACGAGGGTTCATAACAATAAAATCTGTAGACACGTGTTTTTATAGTCTAACATTTATTGAATCCTTGTAGTAGTTATGTAATTTTAAAGTTTTTTAATTATAATCGTGCCTAATAAGCAATCCTCGTGAAGTTGTATGAATTACATGATGTCAATTACATTTTTTAAATATTGTAATTTAACAGACTATAATTATACTAGGTTTGTCGTTTTAGCTGTATCTATGATGTTGTATAAACAAAACATTCCTATGGTACAGAATTTAAAAAGACATTTTTTAGGTGGGAATCCTCTTCTCGCTCCGGTAGATGATGATGATTTATTGGCTGAAGAAGACGATGAGGAGGAAGTGGATAAGGTAAAACTAAAATTTTCTCCTCGTCAAAATTGAGTAAACATTTAAATGTAACGTGCATGTTTTTAGATTTGATATCTGACAATACATATTCAAATATGATAAATTTAAATTTTCAAAAAAAAAATTATCACTTACTAAATTTACCGAGCTTTTATTATATTTAATACGAGCTTTAATCAATTTTATTTATTCATCCTTCTTTACACAAAAGAGAAATATAAACGTGCAATGTTACAGGAAGAAAAAAAATCGTTGAAAGAACGTCTTCAAGCTATACAAGAAGTAACGCAAACTGTACAAAATGCTATTGGTTATGTCGCTTCCTTAGGAGAGGCTGTTAAAAAGTAAGTATTCATTTACGTGTTTTACTCAAGACAAACAAAGGTTATCTTATAAACAAAACAAAGGAACGAAGACTATACTACGTTGTCTGTGGCCAAGAGCGGATGTTTAGTTTAGTGGAACTAAGTAAATCACTTACCATACATTTTGTCGTGATTTACTTCTTCCTGTCCAGGCCTAGAGGGCTGTAAAAGGCTTGTCTGTAGCCATTGTAACAACTTAATTTCAATTTCCATTGATATACTCACAAATATATACGTATTTAATTGCTTGAAATATGTCAATGAAACAGACAGAAATGTGTCTTTCAAGGAGGTGTGTTACTATTTTTGCCCGTTTAATTCTTAAATTTTAACTTTTCAGCCTAATGAACTTTACAGTACCCTATCTAAGTTATATAGCGATAATAATGCTGGCTGCAGCGATGTTGGTGTTATATATGATACCATTGAGATATTTACTTATGGCTTGGGGTGAGCAATATTTTCATTTTAATGCTCGCGAATAATCACTCCACTCCATGTTAAACACTAAAATTTTGAAATTTATTCCACCATTTTTTTAAGAAGAGATAGTAAAATAGTTCAGCACAGCACAGCCTGATAAAGTTTCTATTTGTCTATAAACTATCCATAGTTATTAAAAAATTGTACAAAACATTGTAATTAAAAAGGAGTTAAAAATTAAAATGCACGTATTTTCAGGCATAAACAAGTTTACGAGAAAAATCTTACGACCCCACACAATACCCAACAATGAAGTTTTAGATCTATTATCTAGAGTACCGGATGATGAAATATTAGTAAGTTTATTAGATCTTTTATTTATAGGTTAAAACATATGTGCATATCGCGAGATGTTAACCACTAAATTTTGGCCTATTATTGATGACATGGATATCACTGAAATGTGGTTTCAACAGGACGGTGCCACATGTCACACAGCCAATGAAACGATCAATTTATTGCAAACCAAATTTCCCGAGCGCATAATTTCGCGAAATTCAACTGTTAAGTGGCCAGCCAGATCGTGTGATTTAACACCACTGGATTATTTTTTGTGGGGCTATGTTAAAGACAGAGTCTATACGGAGCCAATCGAATCGATTGCAGCCTTAAACCCTCCATTTTGCCAAAAAGTGATTAAAAATTTTGATGAAAGAATCAACATCTGTCAGCGTGGTCGTGGTGGACATTTGCCAGATATCATTTTTCATTCATAATTGCCAAACTTTTCTCTTTGTAATACAATAAAATTTTTATTCATTTTCCTCTAAATTCTTTGTTTTATCGGGTATTTAAAGGGTATTTCAACAAGAACTTTGTTTTAGAAAACAAAGTTCTTGTTGAAATACCCTTTATATTCATGTTTTAAGATTGAAACGGTCAAAGCTTCTAATGTGTTGTTTCACAATAAAGCAAAAATGTTTGATCATCAAAATTCTTAATTTATCGGAAAAAATGTTTTATTATGTAGCCACGTAATTTATATTTAACTTTGTAAAATCGAGTCGAAATATAATATCGTTTATAATTTAATAAATTGTATTTACAGTTAGATATACGAGAACTAAAACCGCATCCTACCAGCGAACGCCGGGACGCAAGAAAAAAGCACAAAACTTCGTAACATTGACTGAAAATTCGTGAAAGAATCAAGAACTGTATCGGATCAGAATAGACTCATATCGAATCGTTACATATACCTAACCTTACGTTAAAACCATTATTTGATTATAGTTCAAAACGGTCAGACAAGTTGCGAAGCGGTAAGATTTCAAGTTCTAATCTATACTAAAGTAAAGGGCTAATTAAGTAGCATGTAAATTTGGATGTTTTTGTTATAAATATAACAAATCCAAGTTTTCATACGTTTATCTGTAATATATTGAAATCTGAAAACTGCCGAAATAATAATTTACTATATACCTAATAATTACATAAACCGTTGTAGTTTTGACAGAGGGGTGATTTTATGCTTACTTTAAATCAATAATATTCCATTATGGTAACATAACGTCATAAGATATCGAACAAAAAACAACATTTCTCAATCCTATTAAAATCGTATAATAACCAAATTAATTGATACACAATGTCAATAGATATTAAAATTATTGAAGTTATACTTGTTTTGGCGCGATGGAGAAAAATGATGAAAGTGAATTTTTACGATGCGCGCGCACACCGACACCTGAATTCTACATTGTAAAGTTAGTTATATGTGGCATGATAATCGATAACTATGTTCAAGTTGTATATTCTAGTATTTTTATATTTAGAACTCGTATTTCGTAACAGTACAATTTAACAGTGTAAATAAATAAATATTATTTTGATGTTTTAATCAATTTCATATATTGGTGATAATTTACTAATAATTTATTTATTTAAATAAAACCTTTTGATTAATTTTACTATTTATCGTTAATCACTACTGCATTTTAGATATTTTTTTCCATACGCCAAAGAAGTATAACTTCTAACGCGTGTACATAAGTACAAACTCTTTTTATTTAATATCGAGAGTACCTGTTTGAAACGTCCAGAATGTATAAAAATATTCAGTGAGATGGCATAGACGTAAAAATCGACTGATAAAATTATTAGGCACATAGAAATAATTTTGCATTCCTTACATTATCAAATGAATCTCTTCCTATTTTCCTCAATTTCATTATCAGTAGAATAGATCTAGATAGTAAACCGTTTGTCATTATCAAATAAAGTATTATAAATGCTGTTAAATGTAAAATAAATTTTCTATTAAAATATTCGAACGTACTTTAAGTAATAGCTATTTGTATGATAAACAATTATTCATGATTAATCAACTATCAAGATGTTAGTGAGAACATTTATTTTATTTGAAATGTAAATCTTCCAATTCTTCCAAGTTCCTCCAGATTACTATACTTGCAGGCATTACAGTTTTTAAGGTTCTTGCTCCAAGACGTTCGTATTTAAAAATCAATTATTACAGAAATATTCCATATATTGTCTCATATCGTTGCACAGATAAAACTAATAAGGCTTATAATAACTGTCAAAAGTGACGTTTTCAGAGGAGAAATTGATAGACAGATTATAAGACAATATTTGAGTACAGTAAAGTCCAAGTATTAGAACACGGGCCTAATTTCATATCCTTGTATAAATATAAGAAACCTGCATTTTCTCCTTATAAATTGACTGCAGCTTATAGTTTATACAATACAACCAAATCGCGAGACCTTAACGGAATATCTGGTTTTAAATACCAAGTTACATTTTCTTGACCTCGAAAAATATGGGTTGTTGATTTATACGTGATTCATACACATATATTAATGATAAAGTCATGTTATCATTATTTAATAGAATACATCCTTTTGTAATAATATAGCATAAGACTGAGACCAATCTCATTAATTCTTTTGGTGTATAGAGACAATTGTTTTTTAATAGCAGTTCTATAGTTAGGTTAAATCTAAAACGAAATACTTGCATTTAAATAAAGATTTAAAATGGCTTAGAATTTTAATCATCAATTTAAAAAAATCATTTTCATAAATTAGTTTCTTGATGAAAAAGTGGCGCGGATATTGTGCGAATACTTAATTTTTTTAGTTTATTAAACTCAGCGAGTGTTTCCAAACAGCTTCAAGACTATTCGTAATAGAACTTATAGTCTACGATCAACCGATACAACTTGTAAAAATCTAGTCATTATTTTTCATAATTTTTATGTTAGCTACCTTAGTCAGTTAACCGCTGGAGCCTGCGATTTCAATTTTATGTGTCAATTTAATGACTCTGCATAACATCAAAATGTTTTTATAGTTTCAATATATAGTCTTAAAACTTACTGAGTGTTTCAAGCACAATTCGTAGCACTTCTTCGTTCTACTGCACATTAGCACAAAGCATTAGATAGGTTAATAATTTAAACTAAAATTGTGATATCTACGCAATACAAACTTAAAAGTTATTCTTATGTACACTGTCATTATATAAAGTACGTATTTCCATATGATGTGGTATAGGTAGGTACGTTATTAATATGTTATTACAGTAAAACATTTTACGTACTTCATACAGAGAATGTATTATAAAAGTGTCTCAAAATTTAAAATAAGATTTATATTTATTGTTTTCTTAGGAATTTACCTAATTAAATTAAAAACCAATTATTAGTTTATTTATTATGTTTTACTTAAGAGATTTCAAATATTAACGAGTAAAATTGTAATTAAAACACAAGTGATAAATGTTAATGCTTTTCATATTTTAAAAATAAAAAAGTTTCAAAATTACCCATGAAGTTTTTTTAACATATGACACTGAAATAAATATTAAACAATTTAATTTCTGATTCAATATCAAAAAAATTAAATTGTTTAATATTTAAGTATGATAATCAATTGAGGCTTCATCATCAGTATTGTTGGATACTTAAATCAAGATAATCGTATCATTTTATCATGTACAGTAAAAAACTATATAATGATGCATTTTGTGGCGTTATATAGACTTGAAGTTACTGGAGAAAAGAAAACCAGAATTAGAAAAAGGAAAACTGTATTTCAGACTAGTGTTCGTAGTTAAGTACATAAAAATTAAAATCGTAATTTTATTACAAATGCGGAAAGCCTGTCATTGCTTGTCATTGCGACAAATGTCTACCCGACCCGAGACGCAGCCGAAGGAGAGGGTTGACACTTGACAGTCGGAGTTGCATTAACGGTTCCGCACGTGTACTGAACAACTATTTTAATACTGTTGCGAAAAAAATAGGCAGTTTAATAAAACTATGCTTTTTTCTCTTATTTCTTCGTAATAAATTTGTCGTACGTAGTATCTATGTAGCGACTTTTTTACTTTTCCGGTAAAATGTTCTCCGAAGCATTTTGTGCAAATATGCTGAGTTCGGGTGGTGTTAATTTAAATAAAATATCGTTAAAATTACTCATTTTGTGCAACTAACAACTCAACTTGCAAGAATATTTTTGGAAAAAGGCGCCAACCGTAAAAGAATTTTTTTTTTGTTTCCTTCACCCATTTGGGGTGCGGCAAAGGGAACTATGCTCATACAGCCAAGTCTTCAGTAGATTTTTTATTGATATGAAATGAAATTTAATGAGATGAAATGAAAAGAAACCTAACCTAACTCATTGAATCCAATCAGTAAATCTGATATTGAAACAAATTAGTAGGTTCTTTTTAGAAATATTTACATGGATTATAAAAACTTCTATGAATCTTTTCTAGTAAAAACTTCGTGGTTGTTTTTTTTCTTTTATTTTTTCTTTCATGGATTATCTATATGATAACGTATAGATAATCCTTGACTTCTATTTTTTAGTCATGGTCAACAACAGTCTACACGTGCGAGCAATTCCAATTTGTAAAGAAAAGAACGAATTTCTTAAAAAGTTCCTATGTATGATGCCTACAGTCAAGTTAATTCGCGCTAGCAAAATTATTCCTGTCGTTATAAATTTATACCGTTTCTCGTACTAGACTAAGTTCAACAGTCAACCAAAAAACCATACCAATTAATTATTTATTTATTTTTTATTCCATACAATAAATCTTAAGATGTTATTTTACAAGTCGTAAAATAATAATATAACGTCGCAGGATACTCGCCATTGAAATAGTTACTTATTTCTATTCTCTAGTCTAGTATCCACGAACTATAACTAGTTAATTAATCTGTCTGTCTTCTGTCAATTGTCATAAAGTCATCGTCGATACTCATGTCATTTTTGAGTACATTCTTCATTGTCTCGTGTCCGTCAACGAGCCGTGGCCGCGGATAATAATTCAACACACCCCAGACCGATACTTTTTACAAAAATGGGTTCCAAATTGCAAGAGTACAAAGACACTGTAGAGCGTAGCCTAAACGACAAAAGCAAACCTTGGACAAAGTATTTTGACTTAGCAGAACAAAGGACGGGCGTAAATAGAGTCTATATATTCGTTGGTAGGTAACTTTTTTATACAGTTATTTATAACGTAAGCTGTGATTTTGACGTTTATTTTTCCACAGGCTTGGTGGCGTTCACCGGTTTATATTTAGTATTCGGGTTCGGAGCTGAATTGATATGCAATTCCATTGGTTTCGTTTACCCCGCCTACATGTCAATGAAAGCTTTAGAGTCGCCACAAAAAGATGACGATACAAAGTGGCTTACCTACTGGGTTGTCTACGCTTGCTTTTCTATAGTGGAATACTTTTCGGACTTTATTGTCGGATGGTTCCCGCTTTACTGGTTGATCAAGGTTAGTATTCCCTATACAAACACGCTTATATTAAGTATGAGTTCAAACAATGACCACTATGAATTACTTGATCTTATTGAACTAGTAACTGTTTATACAATTTTTTATAGCTCATGCTTTACTTTGTGTTAGTTGAACAAATGTTAAATGAAAAAGTATATTTATAATTTATGTTACTGTAGTCTACAATGTCACAAATATACGCCCCAGTAATGATCATTCCGATTCTTATATATCAATAAACTTCTTTTTCATATTAATGCATATATATTGGTACCAATTAATAGTATAGATGTAGTATATATACAGTTGTTATCTAAGATAAACTAATTCTTGATAAGCAATGATAAGTGCTAAAAGGATTCTTTTTTGCTTTCATCCGGTGGCTTCATATGTAATTTCCTTTTAATATAAAAATTATAATACTGGCCTCTTCAGAAGATTGTGAATAATAAAATATAAATCTTACTTGACCCAATCCGGTTCACCATTACATCAATCTTTTTTTCTTCTTATTTATTACAAAAATACATACATTATCCTTACAGACTATGCCAATATTATGATGTTGATTAATTAATTTTTATTATGTAACTAACTAGACTGTACATGTATATATTAGTGTAAATTCATACTCCAGTTAATATCATGCATAAAGTAATATGAAATTCTAGTATTATGTAACTTAATATGTCACACTTCAGTTCTTACAGATTTGTTGCATACTTAATTTTGTGGTAGTTTTTGTTAACTTATTTATTAAGAAAACAACAGCCACTTATTAGTAAGAACCTAACCTTACTTTAAACACTTAAAATATGGAAAAGAAATTGATTGTTTGTATTGGAATGTACATGTGACATGTTTCTGAAATGATTGTAAGATCACACTACAGAACTTAGAATTATAACTATGAGGATGTAGTAAGCCTTAAATGTATTTCTTACTTTCTAAGATCAATTAAGATAAACTATCTAACTACTGATAGGACATAGAGTAATATTCTAATCAATATCTTACTAACAGATTACAATTAAATTGAAAGAAAGTATACTTAAGTAGACTTTGTAAGAAAAAATTGAACTTCAGTATACTTAAACACCTACTTGGCTGTTATATACTATCATATTATATTATGATTTACTTATTGGTTTATAGAGAAAGGCAAATTTGCATATATATTTCTTATTTATTAAAGCAAGATAAAAATATTACAGTAATATTAATATTATTTGCTTTACAAAATAGGCTATATCACAATCATGTATTGTTACCAAAATGAGAGGTCACTAATGACTCATTAAGATAAAGGTTTATTTTTAAAAGTGATATGTTATCATTGACATCATGTGAAAGTGTTTGCCCCAACCTTGCTTTTGACCTTTGTAGTTGTTGTAGTGTACACAAGTAATAATTGTATATGTATTTAATAAAACACAACTGCATTATGTGGATTAAATTATGCAAATCAATTATGTTTTGTCAAAGGGCAAATATAAGTCAAGATATTTGACAGTGAACATGAAAAAAAACTTCTATCAGTACAAGTAATTATTTATTTGACATGTTATTTACAGAATTTTATCTATATACTAGCTAAAAAACCCGGCTTCGCCCGGGAGTTGATATGAGATGACGTGGTAGAGTCGAAATAAAAAAATAAACTATGACGTAAAAAGTAAAAAAAAAGTTTATTGAAAACGTTTTCTCATTATTTACAATACTTGTTTATAAACAACATTTTTCATTTTATTGTCCGGAGTATATATACATAAATTTTTCGGATTTCCTACTCTTGAGCAAGCTACATATAGCTGACCGTGAGAGAAGCAGGATTCTTTGAGGTTAATGCCACAATATTTTAAAGTTTGTCCTTGCGCTTTGTTAATTGTAAAACTAAAGGCTAATTTTATTGGAAACTGCAGTCTTTTAAATTGAAATGGCAATTCCGAAGAGATCAGAGGTATTCTAGGTATAAATACTGTCTGTCCTTTGGTCTTTCCAGAAATAAGTTCAGCTTCAATGATATTATTCGATAGCTGTTTTACGATCATTCTAGTTCCATTACATAATTTTGGGGATTTCTGAGTAGTATGATTGGAGTTCCAATTTTCAGACGAAGGCAGTGTAATGGCATTCCTGGTACTTGTAAAGAGTTTAGAAATTCAGTGGGGAAGTTGACACTTTCTTCAATGGATACCATCGTGTCGATCGATTTATATATTTTCTCTTCACCAGGTATTTTCTTTAGAATATTAAAATTGATATCGTCAACAATATTATTTTTAGTGGCCAAAATTGCTCTTTGAAATAACCACTCTGCATTAGTATAGTTCTGAATAATATTTGGATAAATTTTGTCGATTAGTTGTTCGTCTTCAGTAGTGGCTATATTACAGAAATCACTATTAAGTTCAATGAGGCCGGTCGTTTGGTCAGTAGGATATGTACCTTCGCCGATTTGTAAAAGTATTTTAGCAAATTGTGCTGTTGTTTCATCTCTTGATAATTTAACTCTCATGTTTTTTGTTAATTGCAGTATTTGTACTTGTGGCCAGAGTTGTGATTTTTTCAAGCATGCATTGATCTCGTCTGCTGATTTTGACTTGGGAATAACTGGAAGTGTTAGTCGAAAATCTCCTGAGAGTATGAGTAGAGCTCCTCCCATTACTTCAGAGTTTTTTCGCAGTTCTTGTAATGTTCTGTCCATGGCTTCTATAAATTTTTTATGGGCCATGGTGCATTCATCCCAGATGATAATTTTAGCTTGTTTTAGAATTTGACCACGTCCAGATTTTCCTGAAATTTTACATACTGGGAATTGTTTAGATTAAAACGGGAACTTTCTTTTTCGAGGGGGGATAAAGGGCTATCACACCGCATAAGTCCCTTTATCGTGTCGGGACTCCTTTTTAAGTTTTATCGGCACGCACATTTTATCGACTTAGTTTTATTATATATATAGATAATAAAGGAAACTTCATTATGAAGGCTGTAATTTTTTTGTGTTAAATTGTGCAATAGACATATATTGAGATACTGAATTATGTTTAAATTAACTACTTTCAAGTCTGCAGATTAAAATAATAGCCGTTTGTGACATCTGGGGTTTTGAAGTGGAATGCATTTCTAAACAATACTATTATTACAAAACATCGATGCTTGATTGTTAGTTTAAAACGGTTTTTATAATCAATTAGATAGGCCACCTCGCTAGATGACATGGTTGTCAAGGTTGTCTAGACAATATTTGAAAATTACAAACTCTATATTTTTGTATCTGTTTTAATCTTGAACTTATTCAATTACAGTGTATCTTCATAATCTGGTGCTACCTCCCAACAGACTACAACGGCTCGTTGATAATCTACAACCGCATCATTCGCCCTTACTACCACAAGCACCACGCTAGAATTGATGATCTGGCTGCGTCAGGTAAAAATAACTTAATGGTAGGACAGTAACATAGTGTGGAATTAGGAAAAGGACTGATTGACCCCCGAAGCTAATCATTTTAAGGGCTGATAATACATGGAGATCCATTAATTATTTATGAATTAATAGTATAGAAGGAATAAATGAAATGTTCATTAATTTGTCAATTATATTTTTTGGTCGTAGTACTAAGTTAGAAATCTTTTATTAATGAACTAAGCAGAAAGATTTTAAAGCGAATTTACAGTGTCAGTGAGATAGCATTAGTTGGTTAAAAATTTATAAATTAATGAATAAACCTATTAAATGGACACGATAAATATTAATGTAAATGTGATTTACGAGACTAATTAAGAGGCACTCGTTAAGGGATTATGTATGATGATATAGAACAAGCCTAGAAAAAGAACTAGACGCGAAAACATTTTTATTCTTATATTGATTTCTTTTGAACGCTTTTTCTACGGGGTTTGCCCGCTTTTGAGTTTCAATGCATATTTTTACTATTATCTACTCTGGATTACGTTGTATTGTAAATAAAACTTGAATAATTCACCAAATAAATGACTTCTACATGAGAATGTTCAGACACCCCTAACGTTTGTTTTTATGTAAAAAAATCACTAAATAACTTTAGACAGTATAGACCGCGGGTTTTCGAAACGTGCTTATCTTTGAATTTACGGGTTAAACTTATTTAGAAATAAGAATAAATTTATACCTAGTTACAAAAGTCTTAAAAATTCTATAAAGTAAATAAAACAGCTGATCTACTGTTGAATGTATTCTTTTTTAGATCCTTTACATCAGCTTTTTAAGGAAGTTAATAAGGATATTAATAAAACTGTTAAGTCAATTAACAAAACACTGAAGAATACATTTCAGCATAAAGATGAGTAACAGGTAAAATGCCTGGGGCTTGCTAAGAATCAGAGCATGCGGCTTAGACCAAGTGTAACATTTTCCTATAGTCTATCCTACCTAAAACCTTGCTTTTACATGTTTAGTAATCAGAGGAATGCTTTAATCCTGCTAAAGGAGTCGAGATGCTATTAATGTAGAAACATATACTCCGTAATTTTAATAATAATACATGTTTAATTTTTTTTTTTCTTATACTAGTTATAAAACAAAGTCGCGTAATCACAGTATATCAATCATTCTGAATCCAAATAATTATTTCTGCATTCTTAGTTTCGATGCTTAGAATTTATGAAAATATATATTATATGTAATGGGTTGCGGGCTCACATCGTTATTCATAAAAAATAATTAATCCAATTGCACATGCTTGTGACATGCTTACATCATCAAAACAGTTTTATAGAATTAGTACTTTAATTATAGGAGTGTTAATTGTTGCACTGTGCACCTAGTAAACTGATTCATATGAATAAGGGGGTCAGTATTTGCTTTGGTATGAGGTATAATTAGGCCATGATCACAAATTCAATATCTTTTATCTCACTTTTTCTTAAAGATTCATATTATATACAATATTTCATTCTTATGTACAAAAAATTATGCGCATTAGAACCCTTTTCAAAATCTTGTTACCACAGCTGTGAATGAGAAAGACAGTATAATGGTAAAAATTAATTGCTAGCATTTTATAATAACACCAGATGTTCTCAAAGCAGAGACTGAAGCATGCCCTCTGTTGGTCTCACTATCAAACATACAAAAATCCTTCGTTTTACGTACGTTACTGTAATTAAACAAATTGTTCTATAGCATCAATCAGTCTATTGCAGTATTCTAAAGTAAAAGATAGTATAAAATATAAGTATTGTGCACGTACTTAAGATACGAATAAACAAACGAACGTACGAAGAGTACGTGTTATGATGGCGGCGAAGTTTTGTATACATTCAATATATTTTCATTCTTAAAAGATCCCGTGAATATCCAAGAGTTGGTGCAAGGTGCAAATAGGAAGATAAATACGTCTATGAAAAAATTGGGCTAGAATCATGTCATATAATCGTGTATGTTTGATTTTTTTTATTTGTATTAGTTTTTACACTGTTTATTCTACTAAACAGTGGGACCTTCAAAAATTATTGCAGTCTGAAACAATCTTAATAAATTTGTAGTATTCTTTAGACAATTTTTGTGGAGGTCTTGTAATGTATTAAGTAATTTATTTATCTTTATATTTCACCATTTATTGCACATTTTATCAGTTAATAGTATTTTTGTTATTTCATGGAGCAAAGAATCAGCTTAATTAAATAAAAGAAATAAAACTATATACATACTTTTACTTTGAGTTATTCCTAAGTGTAAATTTTTACGTAACTCACGCATTCACATTGAGTGGAGACTTGTAAAGTTAAACTTTAAGATTTAATCTAAGTATGTCAGCACATGTATAGTTAAACAATGCTAATTCTTTGGTCATGAGACATGGTAATTTACCTTTCATATTAAACCCGAACCCTTATTTTAGGTAAACAAGAATAGACCTGTACAGCACTGAAGTAAGTAAAAACCAATGAACTGGCAGCTTTCAGTGTGTGCTTAAGTAAAAGCTTTAAAAACTACTTGTTTATCTATGTAAATGTCAAATCTTACAGTACGTCCTACAGCCAAATGAATGCCGTAAAAAAAATATTGCAAATCACTTTTAAATTTACCGACATTCCTAACAGCCTTTTTTTTGCTACCATAATCTCTATTTATGGCACTATTGAGCTAACATATGTCACAACTTCTTAATTTATTTTTGCTATGTTTCACTTGCTTATTAACCTTTAATTTAAATTTTATGTTAATAATGTAGCGACTATATATTTAGACTCATCATGGTAGATTAAATGCCTGTCTGTAACGTAGCTTGATTGTAACTAAACATAATATTATTTAGATTATAATAGAACCTCTACCAATTTTACACAGTTGATCTAACAAACTGTTATTTGAATCATTCAAAGATTTCATGTTTCAATTTACTCAATTAATCAAATGTTACCAACCAACCCTAGTCGTTCTATTTTAATATTACAGTAGTTTTCACTGAGCTACAAGTTTGAAATTTTGAATTGCTATCGTGTCAAATGCTTTATATCGTTTTTCAAAGTTGGTACAGCACTCTTAGCATAATCGTTGCTTAAAAATTAACGTACAGTTAAAATACATGAGTAAATTATGCAAAAGGGTGTGCTAAGGGTGTAGTAATAGTATAATGGAGTGACAGTAACTTGCACAAACTATTGGACGTTTTTTCGTGAAATTTTACAACGCGTTCATACACGCTGTCTTACAACAAAGTGGTAACAATTACTGTGGATTAACCATTTATTTAAAAAAATCAATACTCTGATCACGCCAACCTCCTATACACATAAATATATATATTCAAATACTCTTTTTTTATATTTTTTTCTTATTTCAGCTTCACGCCTAGTTACAGACGCTGTAAGGAAGAGCAACTAGGATTAATTAACGGCTATTGAAGGAAAAGTACAAAACATCAAATACAGCACTATTACGCTTTCATATGTAATCATTACGTTTTTTCAATACACTAAATTTATTGAAAATAGTATATTTTTCACAATGGTACCATTTCTGAAGTAATTCCTGTTATAGAACATAGTTTGGTTTATTTTTAAACCACTGCAACTACTGTCTTTTAATGAATGGGTCAGATTAATAAATAACCCTGATATAAGGCGTTTAAAGAATGTTCCGTTCAACAAGTACGCTGTCACAACGGTATTGGGTAGATATAATGATCTAAAATCATCATGGTGTATGTTTTGTATTAACTCAAAAGTTTTTAGTTTTAATTTTTCTTAGTAAATTCTTTGTTACTTTAAATCTTAGGAACGTAAGTGGCTTTCTTTTTCTCCTTATGTATTTAAGGCAATGAATTTCCCGTCTTTTTGTACTCATATCTTGACGATTTTTGTCTTTTGTATCATAAAAAATTATTGTTATACCAAAAGTTGGTCTAGGAATGTTTTTGTTATTAAATTTCTATAAGACCTTGTTTTTTAATTTGCGGTTTTCGCACAAGCTTTTGTGTTGCCACTTAGAGAATTTAAGCGTGATGGTAAGTACCTGAATTTATAACAGGTTGGTTGATGCTTGAAATGTAAATTCTGTTTTGTGCCTTGTTACTGGCTGTCTGATTTTTCATTAAGAGTTATATTAAGAATGCCATTTCACTTAAATAAAGAAGTTCATTGATTTGCTTGTTTCTTTCTATGTTACCTTATTTTCTCGAGATAAGTCCTAGCAAAATAGGATCTAAATATTTTATAGTTCTAGGTCTCTGCATTATTTATTGAAGCAAAATTGACGGTGACTTAGGTTTTTTATCAATTTTAAGTCTTCAGAGTCAGAGCCAGAATGTTATTATTATCCAAGACTGAACATAATCACTTAAAAAAAATACAAGTTACTAAATTTATTTATCATAATTGCTACATTTTACTAATATCTTATATTATGCAGTACTCTTGGCTGCTTCTTTTTCACTTGTTAGTCTGTCTTGTTCCGCTTGTCTATTTCTCCATGCTGTCATATATGATTTTGGATGAATTGGGAAAAACCCAGCTAGACCTGTGAACAATAATAGAAAATATTAATCTAAAGTATGAAAAAGGCATTTATGTTTCTTTCTGGATAAATGACAAGAAACCTGAACATGTACTTCAAGAAATTAATAAATAATTATTGTATATTTCATTTCAGTATTTGTATGACGTAAGTCCTGAATTTTAATACACATTCTATAAGAGTATTTTTTAGTAATAAAGAAAATAACACAGGGAAGAAATGAAAGAATTTAATGCAATGTAAGGACTTAAAAATTACCCAACAACTCGGCTACTGGAGATGTTACATGAGCTCCCTGTCCTAGCCAGAATTTAAGCCTTTCTAAATTCAAAGCAACCAGTTTCTCATTATTTATATTTGGCATAGGATCATATGAACCCAACTGTTCAATTACTGGTTGGCTATTTAATCTTTTTCGCTGAAATCAAATTATTTTTATTTAATATTAGGAATGGTTAGATTGAATGAAAATTCATTATAGTTCTCAGTTGTTCACTACTAATTTAACAAATTTATTTACCTACTTAGACGGCTAAAGAGAATATCAAATTAAAAAGAATTTATTACATTTTTAACTAAACAATGATTACCTGAGTAACTGATATATGAAAAAACGGCCTGTTTGTACATCCTTGACGTATTAAGCGAATTGATTTTGCCGCTAATGCGTAATATTTACCAGTGCCACTGGCAGGAGGTAGAGGCATCTTAAATAGTTTTTGTTGTCAATTAAAAATAGTATTAAATGGAATTTACCAAATTCATAACACTAACAAGACATAACGGATAACCTCAAAATACGAAATGACATTTGACAATAAACTTTCACATTAATGCTCCAGGTTGACAGAAGACAATGAAAATAACACATTAGATTTCGTTACTAAAAAAATACTGAATACATAATTTAATATAAGACTAAAAATTATACTATACATTTAATTGAACTATATAATTATTAGTTTTATTTACATATTTAGTATTCAGATTGTTAAAATCGAAGTATAATAACGTAACGACTGACGGTGTCGTCCACATTCAACATCAAGATGGTTGTTTCCAATACTGCCAATCTTAATTCTTAACATTATTACTGTAAATATTTTCCATTTAATTTTCAGTCCAGTCTACGTTACATGTTTGGCATAGGCAATAGAATTTAGATTCTTATACTGTATAAAAAAAAGTTGGGATAAATGTCGTCTATAGTTAAAATTATGAATTTTCTGATATAGGTACTCTATCTACTTCCTTCGACAACGGAAAAGAAGGACTTTCTTTAATCGGCAAAAAAGTAGAAAGTTTAAAGCGTTGTCTATTTTACGTAGTCTATCCCTTTTCAATGCCTTATAATTGATTCATTCAAACTTATAAAAGAGCGATATTTCTCAATAGTCATAACCGTCGAAGCAGCTGGTTTATGACCCATGAAGGTTGTCGCTTCTCGATGCGATCTCTGGTGGCGAAATAACTTGTTACTTCAATTCGATAGAACTCGTATTATAAATTACCAGTCTTATTGTTCCGAACCATTTTTCAATTCAATACATTCAATACTATTTATATTCAATATAACAATTGTAGCAATAACAAATAGTACTTTGAACATGGAGCCTAGGGACCTCCGAGAGTATTTTTGTGTTAAGGCTATTTGCTATTAATTATAAGAAAGGACAATTATTACTACTCCTTACGTGAAATCTTCCTATACTCCTTACGCGGTGCTGGTAATTTAACTACATATTACATACGGTTTTTGTGCACGTAATATTATTAATAAAGGCCGTAGGAATTATAACTGCTAAGAAAAAGGATATTGTCTAACCTACTATAAACTTCTTCAGAGTACTACCACCAACATACCGATGACCTTATGGCAAACAGAGACAGATATACACATCTTGTAGTGTTTGAGAAAGATAGAAAATTTAAGTGGGTCACCAAGCGGAGAAATAGGGAAGTTTATTTTAAAGCGCTATGACGCTGAGTGAGTCATTTTGAAAATGGGAATCTGAAAACTGTTCTAATAATAGAATGAGTGACATATTTTAAATTGAAGGATTTTGAATTAAATGCCCAACTTGTTTTGGTGGAGCCTTTTCGTTTTTACGTTGTTGTCATTCTTTATAAATATTATGTATTTGGTATTTGTAAGGGTGAATATCATGAATACTCATACATTCAGATTATTATTTTGAAATGTCTGTGGGAATGTATCTTTACACGTTCATAATTTTCGGGATCGCGGTGGAAAATGAAAAATAAATTAATATGAAATGTTTATTATATTTTGGGGTTTAAGGAATTCAGTAGTTCAAGTATAAGAATCTTAAAGATTTGATCACACTGTATACAACTACTGTAATTAAATAAATCTAATTAAGATTTGATGACATTTATAATTTAAAGGAATTCCAAGTTTGTTGAAAACAATCCCAAAACTACCTTAACCACTTAGAAGCATAAATTACCATACATCAATACGCATCTCGTACAAGTCCAATTATAGATTAAAATCGTGAAGCGCTGACAGCGCTACATTGTTCACGCATGCGCTATCCACAACGATCGATCCCCCGGGCTCGTAACACAGTGATCGCGCGCCCGTCGCCGAGTCCAGAGCACAATGCGTTCGAATTGAGGCGGGAAACACGTCAAACTGTATCTCCGCGAGTACGCCGGCGAAGAGGAGCGGCCGCCGTGCCGAGACGAATGGCGTCGGCAGGAGTGGTCGCGCGGCCGCCTTCCCCAGGTGGACCGCAGTCCCAGCCGCCGCAGTCCCTACCTCCAGCGCGATGACGAACCCTCCCCGGCGCCGGACGAGCGCGGCCGGTCCGCCTCGGCCGGCGCCCACCATCGAGCCAGACCCAGGCCCCTCCGCTACCAGTCCCTAGAACGAGATTACGACCGCTCCTACGCCCCGCCACCGCCCCCTGAAGATGACTACTATCGCCGAGAACCGCCACCTCTCTTCCTCGGCGAACTACAATCCCAGAACTCCGACCTACAGCGCGAACTTGGCAACTTGAAGAAGGAACTTGAACTGACGAACCAAAAATTAGGATCCAGTATGCATAGTATAAAGACATTCTGGAGTCCGGAACTGAAAAAGGAACGAGCGCTACGGAAAGAGGAAAGTGCGAAATACAGCCTTATTAACGATCAGCTCAAATTGCTCAATCAGGAGAATCAGGTCAGTGGTTTGCATTGATTAAAACCGTTTGATAGTTGTATAATGCAATTCGGGGGAGTATTCAAAGAACTTGGTAATAAACGGTATTACAATGCATAGTATTTGAAGGAAGTTACGCCTGGCATTCGGCGTCGGGCGAGGTACGCATGCTTAAGAACTCCTTCCATTGATGTCACTCTGATAGGTCAATGGGAGTACCTCTCGAGGCGGCCCAATTATATTTTAACTGTAAAACCCAGTAGCACTGCCAAAATACACCCAAAACTTGTTTATTTATAATTAATAATGATTATGTCAAGTTTTATATTTGAATAACTAATACTAAGGTACAGATAATATAAATGACATGGAGTTATCATAAAATCTATGGACATGCTGTCAGTATTCATTCATTTATTTAATTAATAAATGTGAACGATGACACCAGCAAGAACGTTTCAAAATCAGCAACCTATTTAATTTGAAGTACAAGAACCACGCACTTAAGTACCACAAAATCAGCGTTTTATTTTACACATTAAACTAATCAAGCAAATTTAAATATTAAGTTGAAATGTTTTAATAATGCGCTGGAGTATTAATTAAACATTATCGCTACGCCGCATTAAAGTCGGTGCTACGTGATACTTGCTACGCGTCGTAGAGCCATGTAGGTAACTACAATTTATTAGCCCCTGGAGGTTATTTATGGAAAAAGAAAAAAACCTTTCATTATATCTGATTTACGAAAATATATATTAATTATCGGATTAAAATGTCACGGGTAAATACTGGTGTTGATTATGATTGATAATTTAATTAGTAAACGCGTTTGAATTCGATATAAAATAATTCTTTCTTGAACACCATCAACGTTATAGTCGTGAAGTTATGTAAGTCCCAATGTTAACATGGATTTTTTTAGTTTGATTTCCGGCAAAAACAATAATTGATTCGGTTTGTCTTACTGTACAGAATAATTAGTCAAATCAAAATTTCCTGCCCTTTATCTCACTACCCAGTGTCCCGTCAGGGGTCTTTCAGTTTATATGAGGTCATCATGCTAACACGTACCTACGCTGCTTACACAATAGCACTGCCCTAAATTTGACGCCCGTCCAAGGTACACTGTAGCTGGTCTAACATTTAATATAAACTTTTTGATACCTGCTACTTACTCATGACTTGATTTTTTTTGCCATTCGTTTCTATATAATCAAACTTTTTCATTAATCACTGCAATTAATAGATAATAAATACAGATAATGTTACTAGTAGACTGGTACCGGGTGCTTTATTTCGAAACCGTGCGATGCCTGAGCGGGTCGCAAGTTACGAATAAACTAGGTTCAACGACCTCCACTTAAGACTCGTTCAATAACAGTTTCAGTACGTTATTGAAAGAAAAACATTAATTACGAACTCCGTACACGCTCACTGAATTGGTAGGAAATTGCACGGCGCAACGATGCCTAATGGCAGCTGCCATACTGGCAACACCGAATAAATAAGTTTCAATATTATAGTCTCATATGAGTGGTGATCTACATAACACGTTAAAAATTATGGCATCGTTAAGGATGCACACAGAAATGTGTCCTAGTAGCTATATAATCAATTCAAAAAAAAAATCTATCTTAGATTTTAAATTAATAGAATACTTTAAGATTGCCACTGTTTTATGCTTAAGATCATAATTTCATGATGTAGCATAATGAGCGATAATACTGTTAAAAGGCTGCCTTATACTATATACTATGTACTTATCAAGAAATAAATAATTTGCTCGGATTTGGCAACAATTTTTGCGTCGCCATCCGGAAAATAGGCCGACACCACAAAGTGCTTACAGCGTCATAAATAGGCCATTATTCATAACATGGATAATTTATTTTATGATCCCGGTTTATTGGTTTACGCAAATGTAATTAACAGCATTTTCTTTGAGTATTTTCGAAATTAACCCAATCATTGTCTGGAATGTAAACTTTACTTTAAATTAAGTAAAACCTCATTTTTGTAAAGTAAAATATGTATATTTTTTAATGATAAATAGTTCATAAAAATTCCTTTACGTTTCAATTATTTTTGCTTTGATTCCAATCACAAAATTATATTTACTTATGAAAATAACAAACTACAAAAGCCTATTAAAACAGTAGTTTTCCTTTACAATAAAACACATTTTTAGTGTCTCCGATGTAATAATAATAAAAAATTTGGTTACGGCTAAAATTTGTTTAATGTTAATTATAAGTTTTATTTACCTTTATAATTAACAAGCTTAAATTAAACCTAAGAAATAACATAATACATCAAAATATACCTAATAACTAACCTTAAAATTTAATTATTAAAAAATATTATTAAAAGTAGTCCCTTTAGGCAAGGTTCCGAAGATACTGGCAGCGTTCCCCCTTTGAATAGCCAGACTAATTCTTTGTCCAAGGTAGCTGCCAGCTCTTCGTTCTCCTGTGATGTCGACTAACCTTTTTGATAATTCCCTAAAAAGCCTTAACGCGCTAGGACCCCACGGACCAAGGGTATAAGTATCTTTTCCGCTGACATTTATTTCCAACATACAAACCTATTATTTACATAATTCTTAAGCTACATATTATAGTAATAAAATATGATTAATGATTAAAAATTTATAAATCGAAAAATAAAATCAATTCAAAAAGTTTGGTTTTTCTGGTAGCGTAACTTTAATGGTGTCAGCATTTTCTCGCAGTTTTGGGATATTTATTCGTTTTGTGAGGAAAACACCAACTTTGGGGTCACCTACCAAGTACTATATGTATATAGCCGACGGCCCAATAGGCTCTAATCCAACGGAAACAATATCAACCTTGAAGGAAGTACTCTTACATTTAATTGGTTTATTACTTCGCACCTGCTCTACGGCCGCCCCAGCTTGTTCTTTTCCGAAGGACCTGAGACGGGGCAAACGTGTCCACAGAAGTAGAATTCCTATAACTCATAAAGAGTACAATTAGTATTAGTAAGAGGTAATTTTCTATACAAATATGTCTATTTTTAGAACAGATATAATTATTTAAATGTATTTAATATAATATTGAAATCGTAATGCGTAAATGAAAGGTTAAAATAATATTAATATTACTCTCCTTCCTCGTGATCGAAGATTGACTGTTAACAATAAGAATCGTTGGCAATCTCGCTCGAGTTGGAGAAGTTTCTTAGTGAACGTGATTTCCGTTAATTCTGTTAAAACTCGTAACTACTTAATTTTTCTTAGTACGTCTTTCAATTTTGTTATTTAGTTGTAGAAATTCATTTCCAACCTCGTGACGTAAACGAATATACATAACTTAACCAATTTATCAGACAAAAAATTCGTGTGTATGTTTGTCACAGTTTTAATTGCCCCATACAAGCCATTGCCTTGCTATGCGTGCTGTGACACAACACAGCCTATCTGGGATGTTCTTCTGTTTTAGAGAAAAATAATTGATATAAAGATATAAACAAAAATTATGACCTTATTTCTCATAAGTATTATTATACATACAGTTCAATAGCTATTCTAATCTTAAGCGAATAAAACTATATATGTATAAACAAATCATTATTTGATCCAGTTTATTCAATATCAGTTGAGATAATAAACTAATAATTACACTTTTGAAGTCTGTTTCGCAACTAAGGAAGTTTTTTGGATGGGCCTAGATCCTTCTGGCGCGAGTCCAAAGGATTAATGAATGTGGGCTTAGTCGCCGTAAGTCTAGACTTTAACCTACATTTTTAACATGGGATACATATACTTCTTATACGTTGTAGCAGCATCAAAAAATTGATCTCTCCACGATGTCGCGAACCTGAAGTGGGAACGATTGAGGTACGACTTACACAAAAATATCAGTTATTCAAGAATCACATACGCATAAACGCAAGATGCTCGCTCGCTTGCATTTCGCATTTCTTCCAAACATATATAGTAGGCTACAACTAGTGCAAACATTATTTTAAACCTTAAATATAAAGCTTTGTAGGAGAATAAGACTTGAGCACTACAATTGACTTAATTAATATTCATACCAATTTGATTATAGAAATAATTATATCATTAAACATTTGTTAAGTTAAGATAACGCGTTTTAATCATCACAAACGAAGCCGCAGGTCTGGCCGTGAGAAAATTGCAGCACAGCAGTTTCATTATACTGCATCAATTAATTTGTATTAAGTACAATGCATAGCATCTAAGAGCTTAATTAATTCACACATAAACCGTTCTTAAGAGCTTGGAGATGCTTTTGCCCAACAAAATTAGCCATTAACACGTAATAACACTTAATTTTATAAACCCGATCTGGATCTTAATTAGTCTATGAATTTATTTATTACAAAAAATAATTTTATATCTCTATCTTACAGCCTATGCCAATACGATAATGTCGAGAATCATTTAAGAAAATATAATAAAGTGCATATATAATATTAATCACATAATATCGCTACTGTGAATTCACTCTGCGAACATACAAATATGTCGATAGTAGTAGATAGAATCTATTCATCATGTATGAAGGTTTTAAAGGCGACTGTGTGTCTAGTTTGTATCATTTTACAATTATTGCCGACGTTATGGCTAAATAAATAATCACTCACGAAATATATACATTAAAAATGTATGTTCAAAGATAATAAACGCGTTAAAACAATTTTAAAATCAGTAACAACATCGATGTATCGCTAAGAAAATACACAATTCTATTTTCATAACACAGTAAGTCGTCAAACCATGTTTTCGCGTGGGACGTAAAAAAGATTGAAATAAAAGACATAATCGGATTGATTTCACTTTGAATCAGTATTACACACTTTACAGTGTGACGTGCGAGCGTTCACCTCGATCAATGATAATCTGCTATTGATGATGTCACAGCTTAATACTTTTATAGAGTACCCGAAATAATAACGATTAATGCGTGTCAACCGTGTTGCTATTACTCAAAAAAGCAATTGAATTTTTTCGACTGGTAAAAAGTATATTAAGCCTAGAACTTACGTAACAAGTATATAAATCTTTATATGTATAATCATTTATAAATAATGAGAAAAAACTTTTGTGTAGTTCTTAATTATACTGAATTTTAAATTATTATTTTCCGATGAATGTGACAACAAATTAAAAAGATTTTATTATACACTATCGCCTTATATGGCTATATACAAAACTAATTGATGATTGACAATTCCTGTGAAGTTATAAATAAAAGATTGATCCAATATAAACACAATAAATTATTATATAGTCATCAGATCTTTTATTTCTACTAAGCAATATATAAAAATAACACCCCACAGAATTTAAGCAAATATTCGTTATCTGCCTGCTCGTTTTCTTCTTTTTGGCAATGCTAAAATAACGTCAAATGTTACGATATTACTTGAAGATCTTCTAGAATACAAATGTGTCTTATTTCAGCGTTCCTCTGCACTGCGCTATATACTTCTAGTGATTTATCCTGCGACGTCGTCTGTGAATAATCATTATATAAATAAAGACGTAAATTATCTTTTAGATTTTACGAAAATCACCTACTTTATGATTGCTGTGCTCTGTGAACCATTCAGATATTGATGCAAGATATCAACAATCCTTTCAAACATGAATTTAGGTGCATTACGTAACTTAATGCATGAAAACTATTATCTCATTTGCCCTTCAAATTAATCTTACAATACAATAAAAGGCTTAATAGATTTTACACGCAATATACTATCCAGCCCAGATTACTTTTATTAGTTTACAAATATAATACAACACTGTGACAATATAATATGAATAATTCCTACGTATAACTTGTTGTCATGCATTTGAGTCATTTTGATACCTTTCTGTTTTTTCGTTTAGAAATTGCTTTCCTAATGAACCGCCATTTTAAAAAATAGCACTTGAATTGTGTTGCTATTTTTTTAAATTACCTACTGTCAATTTGCACACAAACGTCAGATTACGCTTACGCATTATTGCTTGTGTGAGCTATATACTGTCTTCCTTATATTGTCACATGTATTTAATAACGAAGATATTTAATCCGGTGAAAATGTAAAAAGGATATTTTATAACAAAATATTTACAGTTAAATTTAAGACAAAGTAAAGCTACGGTTTTAATACGAAACAGCTTACTAGGACTGTGTTTTTAAACATAGCAAACTTTGAATCGTATGAGAATAAACATTGAAAGTCGGTTATTAACTATAAACATAAGTCATATTGCGTGTTAATATGCTAAATACCAAAACTATGTAGAAAAGTAAAGCTCCGAAAATTACATTTACGAACATAACATGTTTTTCTTATCTTAATGTCGGGCTGGTTTTTGTTTATTAAAACGAAAGAAACTAAAATCTTATTATAGTTTAATAGTTGTATGATATTCGTGACTTGGTCTCATATAATTGTTATTTTTATAAAGTCCTATAAATGTCCAAAGTTTACTAAAATGTAGTAACGAATAAAAATATAATTCTCTGCTAGTAACACTAAACTAATTTATAAAATATTACATAATCAAATATATTTTTTTTATAATGACCAGACAGACACCCAATTAGTGTGCAAGGGAAATGAATCATTAAGCTTTCAGATGGAGCTGTTTCCAGTCTTTTGTTAATCGTCAGTTATGACTACAGTATTTAATTATAAACTATTTTATAAATAACAATGAATGTTACATGTATAACAGTGTTATTTTTATTGCTGTAATTAGATTTACATTAAATAAATCATTTATTACGTTCATCTTGAGAGACGGCAACTTCTTTTTCATATATTTGTGTAAAGCTCTATGGTCGCAATAATACCAATGTATTGGGTATATAATATCTATAGCAAACTACTTCGAAAGCAATTTTTGGCAGAGATTATTACTTAACCTGTGGTTACCCATCACGACTGTCAGTTTTGGCGGGAAGCCAACTGGAGGCGTGTCAGGTATGGTAGCGTTCAGAAACCTGTTGACTTGATATATCGCCTGAATTGGTAATGAGCTGTTAAGTGAACTGCTAATGACTAACTCCTTCATTTCGTTTAAAATCATAGAATTCTAATACAACAATAAAAACATGTATTGTAAAATGACTTAGGTATTATTCTTTAATTCCATAAGACTTGCATTAGACTCTCTTAAATTTAAGACTTTGTTTTTTGACCATTTCGTTGAAATATCGCTACAATTACTCTACAATATATATACTTGTTCGAAATAAAAGTTATTTCTATATCTCTTTTCTTGTGAATATTATGGTACATAATAATATATCTAAAAAAACGTGGATAATCTTAACAAAACTAAAGTGAAAAAATCAAATGAAAGTACCAACACTAAAAAAGCAGTAAGTAATATTTAATTCTACGAAAAAAATAAAATTTTATTTTTAAAAAATTGGAGTAAATATCTCACATTTTTGGCATAGTTCCGTCCGATGATCGATTGAATATAAACTAAGTTCAACACGATAGCACTTAACCCAGATTGTTCTAAAACTATCTATCTATTAATAGCTTTTATTATGTTCTATGTAGGTGACTATATCAGACACATAAAAGACATAGATTTTCATAAAATTTTACAAAAAGAAGTCAAGTTTCTAGAATGTTAAATACTTATTTCTAAACAGTAATATGTTTGTGATTTTTGCCAGTGACAATGTAATCGATAAGAAGAAGTCAGCAGAAATCGCTTTGTGGTACAAAATGACTATGATATCAGACAGACATAACATTTATTATAAACAAAATACACACACAAAACCAATATATCATTGACAAAAATCGTTTCTAATTTACATGTTTCATATAAAAATCACTGTCTGCTCCATATGTATGGATTATGAAGACATAATTGGGGCTATTATTAGTTTGTTTATATCTTACAGCTGACTCGAACCGTCATTTTTGTTTCATGATGTAATAGCTATTTCTGGAGTACAAGATGTTTAACGTAAGCGGTAATGATAAAATGATACATTACTATTGATATTAAAAGAAGTGTTCATTCATTTTAATATGGGAAAAAACTCTTAAGAAAAAAAAAATATTCAAGAAAGATTTTATATTTTGTCGTGTATTATGAGAAAGATTTTATATTTTGACGTATGAATGCATGGCGTATAATTCAAAGGTTAGATAGGTAAGGTGATAGACAAGGTATCTCACGAAACAATAAATGTTTGGAATTGGTTAAAAATAAAAATAATGCATTGTAAAATGTGTTTTTTCCGCCTCAAACGTATTACATGAAAAAAGTTATATTTAATTATTTGTATTAAATTTTAAAACATAAATATTTCATTATAAAATTAAACAATTGTTCATCAAAATCATTTTTTTTTTACTAAAAAACTGTATATATTATCTTCTTCGCTCTTCACAGTTATATAAACAGTGAGTGTTAAAGGAAGCAATCAGATATATTGCACTGAGACCTCGGGGAATATCTGTTTATCCCGAACTTGTGAACAGTAAACACTGACATCGGAGTAATTACTGTATGTACTGTTTACTTAATCGTACGTGATAGAATACAGGGACGTAAACTATGTATAGATATATTTGTAAAGAATTAATTAATTAGCGTACATATAAATTATTTTAAGTTACCGATTATCCACCCTGACATCGTGTACGTGGGTAACACTGAAAATATTTAAAACTGGCCAGTTAGAAACAAAAAAAATTGGTTGTGAAAACTTTTTTTAATTTAAATTTTAGAACTCTTTGGTAACATAAATGACAATGAATGCAATATACTAATATTACACTTACTTTATACAAATATTGCAAATTAATGAGAAGTAGCCTGTCTAGCACTAGTCCCAGGCCCTTTTATCAACTTAATAATCGTTAACTGTATAGTAAGCCTTAAACAGCTTTTTTAAAATACATTTTTAAGCTCCACTATTAAAAAGGCATTCTTTAACGTGTTACTAAATGTTTCGTTACACCTCTCTTACTAGTAATACTTAGGAACAAGCAGACCAGGATTTCTGCAAGTGGATTTCTGTAAAGATATCTATCATATAAAACTCATAAACATTCTCGTTAGTCTCAAATAAAATTTACACTATAGTATTGCCACTTAATTTAATATCCATCAATATTATTGTATTTCTCTAAAACATTCACACATGGGTTTCTAAAGTACTCAAAAGTGTGCATAATACTGATTAGTATAGAAATGATATAAAAATCCAGATATCATAAATCACATGCATCGCATTATATAATAAAATGTATTAAAACCTTGATCAAAGTTCCAAATTTGATGTAAATTGAAAACATTTTACCATAAATTGTTCGTCATATTTTTGTTTAATAAAAATTCACATCGTTCAGAACCTTCAATCTTTATACGTAGTTACTCGCCTGTGAAAAGGTACAACAGAAAATTTAATATCGCGAGAAAATAACGTATAATTTGTGATGTGAACTATTTTGTAATGATATATAAATATAATTTTTAAGTTTAGCTTTGTCTAGCTAAAATTTTATTCATAATAGTCATACTATGAACAGGTTATTCCTATGTACGAATAGATCATTGGTTTTAATTATAAATTCAGATATAGGAAACCTGAGGCAGACGCCATATAATTTTTTTAACATATTAATATGTATATTTTTTTAACATATTAATAACTCAATCACCGCCGTTCAACCTTTACGAGACATAAAAGGTATTTAATGTTGCCATAAAAATAATTGCGATCGAAAACGGCAACACCGATTGGGTGTTTAAACTGTCATAGTTAAGGATGTAAGAAACATTAAGTAAGTTTCCTGATCCGTATTCGTTCGTTTGTTCATAAGCTACCATTCTTTATAGCAAAAAGGGGATCTGTTTAGCCACTCCCTGTCATTTTAAATTGAGAATCTAATATAAAATAATATATTTTAATTATCTTCCAAGGAACTAGAATCGGCCTTATTTAATTGAATTTTTAAATCTAGCAACACACACACAACAGCTGTCAACTGCACAGATCGTTACCCATAAGCACATTAAAAAATGGGTACGATATTGAATGGTTGCGTAACCGGTTGTACTATTTTCGGGCGATCAATGGCGCGCGGCACTAGCGCCATCTGAATAGAAGCTAGGACAGTTCTATTTATGTTGTCTGTGGAAATGGGAACCTCAATTAAACTAGCCGTTAAGGCTGTTACTTTGTACCAGTCGGGGGTTTTAATTATAATTCAAAGCCAATTTTGTTATGTTAATTGTAAACGAAATACATATATATAGATGCATTTAATACTCAATTAATGGCCTGTTAGTTTGTACAAAATCATTGTATTATACTGAACACTTTAGGAGGTGAATTAATTGGGATCAAATTAAAATATGAAGTCTCATCGAAATTTCTCATGGTATTTTGTGTCAAGTATCTACAGTTATCTCAGGTTTTTGTCAAGGATGAAAACGGGACGTCCCACTTAAAATTAAGGCAATGTTGAGGGTCTCGTCAAACTAAGAGCGAAACGGTGTCATACTATGTCTATACTATTCTTTCCCAGGTATTACTAATTAGTAATAATTAATACTTTGTATCCATATGACACTAACGGATATTTTGATTTATTTAATTTATTACTAAATATTAAACTTAATAGCATAACATACTATATACTCTGATATACATAAACTTTACTTTATAACATACTTTTTACAATCCTAATCGTAATTACATACATTAATTACATTTTTAAATAATTAATACACTATAATAAAAGATATTGGTGGAAGCATATATTAAATTTTTAGAAATATTGTATGTACAAATTACAACTCGCTTCAGGAGTTGCGCATTAGCATTGAGTGGTGTGTCGGAAACCTAACTTTATCGGGGTCAGTAGCCTCCGCCATCTTGTTTTTAAGGGGCAATTCACTTCCTCTTAAAACAGCACAAACCGAGAATAAGGCTGGAATCCTTTTATTAAAGAGCGACTGAGCTTTGCCACTTTTAAGTTGTTGAAGAAACTTTGGAGCCGAGTGCTAGATTGTTGTTTTGTGTCTTTATATTCTTATCCGCCTTATTATATTTCATTCAAAACATATAATGTTGTCTACTAAAACTTACGTTAAATTGAAACATATATTCCTTTATAGTGAGTTTTTAGTGCCGCACTTAAAATACATCTCATGTACAGCAGAAACATCGAATTTAGAGGAAACAAAAAAGTTTAACAGAAGGTTTCAAAATATAAAAACGCAAATGTAATCTGTGCCACAACAATTTTATCATAATTATTTATAAAAATTAGCTACATATTCTTATGAAACGTATTGTCTACTATATTTATGTGTTACAGTCGATAAGTGTGATCAAACACGACATCGCGTTGATATAAGTAGGAAATCTGATATATAATACATATTTGATACGTCCTTGAACGTATCGACCGTTAAAATTAGGGTTGCCGTTGTGCGTAGGCCTGCGTAGCGCTTCGTAGCAATAGAAAGTTAATACAAAACAACATCGTTGAAGATATGCTGTATAAATAGAAGATTAAACGTGTTTAGAATGTAACATATTGGTAGTTTATACATGATGTATGTTATTGCCTCATTTGCGTATAATGTTTTAATGAATGAAATTAAAACCTTAGAGGTGGATGTTTTAATATTTCTTTAATTTACAGTATTTATAAAAACTAATTCTTTAGTGAGAGAAGCTGCTACTTAAATAATTGTTGTATATAGACGCACAGTTTTTATTTTAATAATTCAATAATTATGCGTAAAACGTATTTTAAAGCGGATTTTCATGATGAGTTTAGCAATCGTTGAGAAAATTTATTTTTTGGGTATCTTAAAGCAGCTCGTAAATAATTATAAAAATCATCTATTATAATCCCCATACAATATCCACAAATCTTCATCTCATAACAATAGCTTGTATCTGTACAAACAGTTGTGTGAAAAGAATGCACTAATATCACATGTGAAACAATGAAAAATGAAAACTATTTGTGTTCTCCACAATGCTCGCCAAAAAGCGGACGCGGGCTAAATTGATTTTTCCGGAACATTTCAAAAACCCAATGTTAGACTAAGGGGTTTTGTTTTATCTATATGTTTTCTGGAATTGTTTCTGGTGTTATTGGTCACGATATATCCAATACCGTTTGTTCTATTAATTAAAAAAATCGGTTTGATTTTATTTCAATACGAGAATACCGTATTTGTCAAATATAAATTGCACTTCTTCGTTTCAGCCTATTGACAGTCACTGTTGGACATAGGCCTCGCGGAACTTACGAGACTATGCAATAAATTATACTAAAGAAAATGCAACCAAAACTGTGATTTATTTTTATTACGTAAAAGTTTAACACGACAGTTTTATTCTTTTTAATTTAAAAAGAGTGGCGGAGAGTTTATTTCCAGTTCTTCTCTTCAGTTCTACGCCCTTGATTTGAGAACTGGCAGTAAATGTAAAATTAGAATCATTTAATGTATATTTCTTTTTTTTTGACGTTCCTAAGTGTACATTATGTTACCTATATGAATTAATGATTTTTGATTGATTTAAGAATTAATTTCCGTGCGTCAAAAATAGTCAACATTTATATATTAGGCACATAATCATTATTTACGTTGTAATGCCCTATTTTTAGATGGATGAGGTCGAGATGATCTCATAAATAATAATCTCTGTCTAGATTGTTATTACTACCCACATCAGGCCTACAGCAGTATGAAGTGATTACGTAATCGAGCTGAATATTCAATACGCAATGGTCGTCCCGATAAAGGCTCTGCATATTCTGTACTCGGCAATTAGTGTACGTGCGCTTTATCTTAGGTAGCTTAGCTAGGGTAAGCGTTCGGTCATAAGAAAAATAGAGCTTGGGGATCTATAGACAATTAATAAATAAAATCTATAAATGAACGAACTCACATACATAAAATTCCTCATTTGAGGCCTATAAATATATATAAAACAACTCTTATGAGAATAAATACTTGAGTAAGCGCAAAGGTTATATTGTTTAATATAGATAAATGATTACAAAAGATTATAATCTAGTGCTATTATTTTAGAAACAAGCAATGTTAGTACGTCAACTGGAAGAAGAGCTACGATTGCGGTTACGACAACCAGCACCCGAATTACAACAACAATTGGAAGCGCTGTACTCAGAAAATGAACACCTGCAAAGGGAGATCGCCATACTCAGGGATACTATTAAGGTATTTAAAACTTTCTCAATCTGATGCCGCGTTTACATTCAGCCTTAGTGAGCAGGGAAGTGGGCAGGACTGGCAGGTTCGACGTAAGTATCGCGTTATATCACTCGTCCTGCCCACTTCCCTGCTCACTACGGCTGAATGTAAATGCGGTTTGAGAATTAAAATCATTTCCGAATGACGCTGAAAAATATTAACAGCAACTTTTTACACTGCCAGTGCTAGTGGTGTGTTGATTATGAATAATGTGTTTAATTTGGATTAGGAACTGGAATTACGGATAGAAACTCAAAAACAGACGCTACAAGCCCGAGATGAAAGTATTAAGAAACTACTTGAAATGCTTCAGAATAAGGGAATGGGTGAGTTTAGTTTATGGATATATAACAATTTCAGTCCGATATTTAATTTCTTCTTTATTACTGTTAGAAAATATATAAGGTAATAAAAATTAATGCTTCTTGTAATTTATATATTTATTATAGAGGATTTGAAATAGGTAATGTATTAATGGTCAGATTGGTAACCATCAATTGAGTTTCATTGTTTAGATTGGAATAAAAACAAACCTTTGTTCTAGCTTTCATAATTCGCTACATACATTAAAAGTACAACCAACAGTCTCTTCCCTTCACACTCACACAAAAGATCATAGCCATTTCTTAGAAAACTTTACAAATTTTATTTTGTTTGTAAAGATAGAAACGGAAATTGGACACTATGAGATTTATAAGGTATTCCACTAAATTGGTTTTCCAGGTAAGGAGGAAGAAAGGCAAATGTTCCAACAAATGCAAGCGATGGCACAAAAACAGGTAATTGTTGCAGAATTGATGAATGTCCGTATCGCATGTAATAGATGAAGCTAATCCACTTGGGGAAAATTCCCCGTAATCGAGGAAATTTCCTCAACGGAATAATTCTCTGACCAGTAGACTTTGATCCTGCACAATCTATTTGATCTGCACATCACAGCTTTCTCATTTAAGTGTACTCAATACACATGGGCGTTTTATTTTGTGATACCTTTATCAAAGTCACTGTTTCTATTAGAGTTGCTATTGATAGTATCATTTCATTAATTTCCAGCCGAATGTCTATCGCGTTGCCTTCTGTTATCCAGCTTCGTTCAATGAACGCTTCCTTCCACTCCAAGCTTCTCCCAACGCACTGTCCCACGTCACGACGTCTCGATCGGCCACACGACCCTGCGACATTTGCATGCCTAGTTCATTACGACCATGCGACCCGTCATACCCTAGCGGAGACCGTCTCGTAAAAATCATTGGTTGACTTGTTTAAAATTGATTTGAACCGCTTCGGATGGGGCTGCGTCGGTGGGGCCGAGCGCCGAGCGCAGCCCCAGGCCAAAGCGAGGACGGCTGCGGGCTGCGGGCGGCGGGAGGGAGGCTGACCGACTGGATGTGGCAGGAGCTCAAGGCGACGGCGGACACGCTGAGAGCGCTGCAGACGCAGTTGGAGCGTGCACTAGCGGCCGCCGGGCTGCCGGGTGGCTCCGCCGGCGCTACGCTCACCGCCGTGCTGGAGACCAAGGAGGCGCGCATCGCGACGCTGGAGAGGCAGGTGGCCCTGCTCGAGGCCGAGCTGTCCGCTTTTGCCTCGCCCGCGCCGCCCTCGCTCGCGCCCTCGCACGCCTCGCTTTACGATAAGGCCGACCCTCCCTTCAAGCGACAAGTAAGTTTCCTCCTCGACGACGTGCGCGTCACCACCGACGGGCGGCCGCTGCGCTCGCCCGACCGCCCGGTCTACCTGGCCCGCCCCTACAGATTCGCCACCACCCTGTGACCGCAGCCGCGACTCGATGTATTTGTTACTGTTAATGTTAAGACTGTTAAATAGGATCTAATGTATTGAATCGTGTGAGATAACGTTGTCACCGTATTAGACTGAACAGACTGTCGAGGTCGTAAGCTACGTTTGTAAATTGGTTTAACGTGTTACGCTTTCGGTGTGATAGTAACTCATCGTCCAGTATAGCTTGGTCCCGCGCCAGACACCCATCACTAGTATAGCGACTCACACGACCTCTTCATTAAGCCGTCATGTCATCGACTTCACAGTATCGGTAGATAAACGTATCACAATGTAGGCGCCCGTTCATTGACGACGTATTTAAAATTTCCACCCTTCGCTGGAAAACTTTCTTGTGTCCGTAGCTTGACAATATTAACGCTAGTACTAGTTCAAATGGAAAGTTTTCCAGAACGTCTATCGGCTCGAATTAATGAAAAATAAATGCATGTAATTTAAGGTTGAAATGTCTTCCATGGCGCTGTTACAGGTGCTGAAAACATTTCTCAACAACGCTTGAGCCGCTTGTATGAATACGAAATTAAGTAATTCCATGCTAATAAGTAGCATATTTTTAACATTATCATTATCGCCATCACTATTCGCCTATGTAGATAGATTTTTCCATTCAACATTTTGTTTGTACTAATCGATTGTTTGGAATTATTTTAATTTTATAATCGGGATGGTGCTATGAGCAGTTGGATGAGTTTCGGCTGGAGATTCAGAGGCGAGATCAGGAGATTTTGGCAATGGCTGCTAAGATGAAGGCCTTGGAGGAGCAACACCAAGATTACCAAAGACATATAGCCGTTCTTAAGGAGTCGCTATGCGCAAAGGAAGAACATTACAGCATGTTGCAGACGGACGTATGTCTTTTTTAGTAAATAAATACAATTAACGGGTTATTCTATAGGTAATTCATTGAAATGGATATCAAACCCGCATAATGAAAAAGTACATTAGTATAAAGAAAAATAGTAAATTAGTCTATTGTATAAATTTTTATGTAATACTTTACTCATGTGTAAAAGTCTTCGCCAAAGTTTTATAAAATGAAGAGTTTTTTAGGTTGAAGAACTTAAAGCTCGTTTGGATGAAAAAAGTCGAATGGTTGAGAAGAAAACTGCAACAGCATTAGCAGCTGCGCATGAGTTAGCAGAGTTCAGAGACCATTCGGAGATTAAGGACAGAAAAATCAATGTGTTGCAGAGAAAGGTACAGTGTGCTCGAATAAACTTTTATAACTAGGTAATATTTTTTAATTGGATAAAGAGATCCAATAATGTAATATTTTTAAACATAATTATATTAATAATGTATGTATGATATTTCATCACCAAATTTAAGTATTTGTCCCTAAGTTTATGTTAAATTTGTGTTATTTCGGTCCGCTTCGCTCGTTTGTTCTTATTAGAATTCCTAACCCTAACTAGTGCTATTTATAATTTGTTTTTTCTTACTTTTTGCGTATATTTATTGTCTATTTTATATTTCTAGTGTTGCTCCAGTTGTTTTTAGTTCTGCTACGTGTATTTAGTGTTTTGTTTAATTCTTTGAAGGTATGTAGCCATTATTTGTTTTATTCGTTTATTATTAAGCTGTAATATATTAATTAATTAAAGTACCTTCATTTGTAAGAATTATTAGTTAATATCATTTGAAATTTTAGATTGAAAACCTAGAAGATTTACTGAAGGAAAAAGATAATCAAGTTGATATGGCTCGAGCTAGATTAAATGCAATGCAAGCACATCATTGTTCTTCTGAAGGGGCGCTCTCTTCCCTTGAAGAAGTAATAGGGGATAAAGAAAAACAAATTCAACAATTAAGGGAACAAAGAGACCGAGCCGAACACGAAAAGAATGAAGAAAGAGAGCTTCACGAACGAGAAATAGCAGATTACAAAATGAAGTTACATGCACTAGAAAGCGAAGTTGAAAAACTAGGCGCTAGACTTGAAAGAGCTCAAGCAGAGAAAGATAGACTTGAAGCTAAACTAGAGAGCTCGCAATCTGAGTTAGGTAAATCTAAAGCAGAATTAGACAAGGCAGCCAGTGAAGTTGGTAGGTCCGGTGCGGACTGGGAAGCCGCGAAACAGCGTTTGGCTCGTCTAGAATTGGAGAATGAACGACTTAAGCATGAATTAGAGAGATCCCAGACAACATTCGGAAGAAGTACTTTGACTACATCACAAGAACTGGACAGAGTTCAAGAAAAAGCTGATAAATCGGCTGCTGAGCTAAGAAGAACTCAAGCAGAACTAAGAGTAACACAGGCCGATGCAGAAAGGTCTAGGGTAGAGGCCAGTGCCCTACAAGAGAAGTTAGAGAAATCTCAAGGAGAAGTTTATCGTCTTAAGGCCAAATTAGAAAATGCACAAACTGAACAGGATAGCTTGAAGGAGGAATATGATCGGTAAGTTTTTGTACATTTTTGACAGTTTCTTATACTATTCATAGTCAAAGTCATTCAAGTTATTAAATTAAAATATAAATTGTCTATGCTTGCTAAAAGAACCCTAAGTATACAGGCAGTAAATGTGCTTGTAACCGCAATATTTTCCATTAGGGTTTATTGTTTTGATAATAGTGTTACGAGGACTCGGATAGAAAATACCGTAGGTATATTTCTTCAAGGGTTTTAATATAAATATAAGTTTAATATAATAAACACGAATTGATTTATTGACTCTCTCCTGAAACGTTCTCTAACTAGTGGAAAAATCTAGTAACAGCAGTCGACCCGTTTTTGTCACAATAGCTTTACTTCTTTTAAACTAATACTAATCACTCAAATATAAACATAATCTTTGATTATATCTCATAGTAAAGCGACATAACAAACTTTAAATATTACATACAATGAAGAAATGAGGAGTTGGTACCGTGTTGTTTAATAAAAGCATTAGGATTTTATTCGGATTCTGAGAAATGCTATTTTCAGGTGTACTTTCTCTTACTGAAACGTAAATACATTAAAAGAGGCTTTTATGTTCAAGTACTTACTTTGAGCCTAACGCTTGGAACAGAGACAACCTGTTTGATAAAGAATTGCTTGACGGAAATGTCAAATACGAATTACATTCAATATATAATGACAGTATTCGCGTTCTTTACACGGTTTAGTTTGCATGGTCACAGGTTGACACAAGGTATGCCGAACGCCACATAGCCTTTTTAATTTGATCCTGAACATTGCTATAAATTAAGGTTTTTAAGCCTTTTTACTTTTATAATAATTAATAAACTGAAAATTCGTACTTTGTTACTGTAAAACGATTAAGATAAGACTTTGATAATTAATTTTGTTCGACGAAATAAGTTTTATTAAGTATTTCAGTTCTTTGGATAATTTAAGTTCAGCTTTATCTCGAAAACTTGAACATTTATTGAGCTAATGATATTAGCCATTTTAAAGATACGACGAAAATTTTATTTGATGACTGATCTTTTTGTGTCATATTTAAATACCTAAGATTAAAATAAAAGAAAGTATAATTAGTAACATATTAAATAACTGATAAAACTATAACGGTCATAATTTTATTAAAATAATTAGTAATTGTTGTTTTCCTCCGATAAAAACTTTCTGATATTACAATACTATAATATAACTAGCTTTACGTTAATATTAATTTTTATTTTAAGTTAATACATAATAATACAACGAAAGATATCTTTATGGTCGATTTTTAAATTCGTTTCGAAATTGGAAGACTATTTGTATTTAATCATCAAGATTGAAAACGAAACGTACCTTAATATCGTTTTTTTTGCACCGACCGCAATACACATTCACATTCAGAAACCATAGACGTAGTACCAAACAATTTCATTTATTTATATATATATATATATATATATATATATATATTCTAAAACAATGTGGATGCTTAAAAGAAAATGTGACAACAAAAATTTAACACACTTACTCATACACATCAATTAGAACTTAAGCAATATAACAAAGGAACTAAAGAAACGACCACAAAATAAACAAAAAGAAATTATTAATAATAACTAAAACTAAAAAGATAAAAATAACAGGAATAAACAAACAAAATTAAAACTTAAACCACATTAAGATTTAAGAGCCTGCAAAACAGAGAGAAAAAAAAGTTATGGAATGTTGGTAGACTGTTGTAAAACACATCAATATTTTCATCAATATTTGTAATGAAGTTGTAAGAGATAGTCTATTTACTGGACAGTTAAAACTAGCAGATAAGCGAGCCGTAGGTGCGTATAGTAGACTTTTAGTTCGAGTAACTCTAGGATTAAAAAAAAGCTAAATTTTGTAAGAAATTTCTGGATAGATAACGTTTTAAATAACTCAAATTTATTTGACAGGGCGCAATCATCAGTAAGTCGTCTCCACTCTGAACGAGATAAGGCTATAGCAGAACTGGACAAAGCTCGTGAAGAACTTGAAAGAACTCAGGCTACATTAGGCAAGGCGCAATTACAACAAGATAAACTCCAAGCATCATTAGACGCTGCTCACTCAGAGATCGACAAGTTGCAAGAAAAACTAGATAAGAGTGCCGTTGAGGTCCGAAAGGTAATCCTTTAGTATGTAGCGTAAGTAATAACGAGTATTACTTGGTATTTAGCACACAGACATACATGCAATAATGTTTATATATGCTACTAGCGGACTCGGCCAAGCGTTGCTGTGGCTGAGGTTTTTCTTATATTACATAGTAGTAAATTATTCATGGGAAGCGGTATGACAACTTATGTGAAAGGTAGATAGCTTATGTGAAACGTTAGTACTATTAACACAGCGCCATCTGTTAGAATTGCATCAAATTATAAACAAATAATTTGCAATTAAATAAAATTGCGACAATAATTAAAGATCTAAGCTATCCTATCTCTTAAGTTGGACCAGACTGCTCACGGTGTGCCAATTTAATTTAAAATCGGTTAAGTAGTTCAGAAGTCCATCGCAGACAAACATCGTGACAGGAGATTTATATATATTAAGATATACTCTACCAAAAAAAAAAATTAAAAAATGTTTTATTTAGTAGTAGTGGCTTTAGTTTGCGACTCTCATCCCTGAGGTCGTAGGTTCGATCCCAGGCCTTGCACCAATGGAATTTATTTCTATGTGCGCATTTAACATTTGCTCGAACGGTGAAGGAAAACATCGTGAGGAAACCGACATGTCTAAGACGGAGGCTGATCACCTTCTTGCCTATTTGATTTAAAAAATGTTCATGAAACAGATTCAGAGAAATCTGAGGCCAAGACCTAAAGAGGTTGTAGCGCCACTGATTTATTTTTATTTAGTAATATCAGTATTCGTATGGTCATAATAATATATTTAATAAGCAACAGATTGCAGACACCCAACCGATATACACTTACCGGAAGTTTAGTCAAAATGTCTTAACGTATATATATATTATGTATTATAGAAAGTCGAAAACTAAATTTGTATGAAAATTTGTCGACATGAATTGTTATTTTGATTAAGGCCCCCGAATCACTATTAATACTTAAAAACAGATAACAAGTAATTTATAAAGTTTGTTGTCAACTGCAGTCAATAATGATTTTTGAATTTTCAAGCTTTAAACTGTAGTCTAATTCAAAAACAAAAACTTTCCATTTTTCAAAAGCTCTGTCCTATCTCAATATATTAACGAATTCTCTGCTAATAGTTCTCTAAATCTTTGTTTCTATGCTAGAAACTTATTAAACCATTTTTGAAATATATATAAAATGTATGTCACTGTTTATTGAATATTTTCTAAGTAGTTTTATTTCTATGTGTGTTTTAGTTTAAAAATTTGACACAACTATACCTGTTAACCGATTTCTACAGCTGCAAGTCGATCGGGAGAAATCCGCTTATGATTTCGAATCACTCCAGTCTCAATTGGATAAGGCTTTGGGACAAGCCGCTCGTCTTCAGAAAGAAAGAGACACAGCACAGCTCGACGCAGACAGATTTAGAGACAAACATGAGAAAGGACAAGTAAGTACATTTTCCTATACCAATAAAATTTATACAAATATTTTTATCGTCATACTGTATGAGATTTAGTGATAAACTAACTATATAATGGAACTTAAATATGAGTCTACTAGAATCAAAAACAGCAATGTCCACTTTAGAGTTTTGCTCACAAATCATAATAAAAAGATTATAAATTATTCGCTTGCTATTAGTAACTGTAATTGTATTGAGAATTGCTGCAGATTACCTTCTGGTTATTACGTATTATTAAAAGTTAGGGATTTTACAATGTAATTACAATAAAATTTACTTTAAAGTTTGGACATAGCGGGTTCTGAAATATACAGGTGGACTTTGCTGCTTTTGTTGCATAGGTCGTTGGACTTTGCTAATTTTGAAGTATACCTATCCTCAATGTTATATGCTCAAAAAGTTTTGATACTTGAGTAGTTTGCATACCTACTTAATGTAACAAACTATTTTATCTACAACTAGCGACCCGCTTCGGCGTCGCACGGGTGTGCGTCGAATTTTCTATATCTTTACTAATCTATACCTATACTAATATTATTACCAGGAAAGATTTGATTGTTTGTTTGTAACGAATAAACTCAAAAAATACTGATCGGATTTCAAAATTCTGCTTTTCATTATATTAAATAATAAAAAAACTAGTGTTTACTAAAGTTATGTTTATTTTTCAAGAGTTAGCTTCAAAACTAAATTATCAATGACGGCAGTTCCGCTTGTACTTCACACATCGACTGTTCGGGATTTTCATCGTCAGCTTCATCATCATCGGCATTTACCAAAATGTCTTGTGGCACCACTCGAGCAAAATATTCCAAGTTATCTAAGCTGCGCCAATCATCACCATAATGAGTCTTAAGCAATTTGCTGACGTCCCTCAGTTTTAACGGTTTAACAGCCATTCCTTTTGTAATTATACGTGGTGAAATCATAGCAGAAGTTTTATTTTTTTTGCAAATATTTTTATATTGACCTAAGTCTTGTCTATAGTGCAGTTCTCCACGAAGTCCAACCATATCATTATGTCTGCTGGCTCTTTTTAAGTAAAATCTTTTACATTTGGAAAAAGGCACATGCCAGCTTCCAATGTTTTTAAATTTATCTTTTACCTCGCTTTTCCAGTCGAAGATTTGACATGTTGTTGCTACATTGATGACCGTAGCATGTTGACTTATGACGTCTATATATTCACTCGGATTTATTATATTCTCCAGTTTTCGCAGCTGCTTTTCAATATGAGCAAAAACTCGATCAGCTGGAAGAAATGAGTGTCCCACTACGGGGAACACAATTTCTACAAGTTTAATTTGCATTGGTGCATTATGGATCAACCATTTTGAAAGCATTGCTATCAAAATTGAATTTTTATTTTGACCGCCGCACCCGTCGGCCAGAATGCGAAGTGTATTACATTCTGGTGTGAAAACAGTATTACAAAGTTGATGATAAACAGCTGATGATATTAGATTTGCATCTTTTGCAAATTCATCCTCCGTCCAACAATAACTAAATACATTTTGGCTTGTCAACGGTGAATTTGAATTGCCTTCTACTATTGTGAAATTAAAAAAATATAGTTGTCTCGAATAGTATGTGCTTTGATCCGGAATTTTAGGTAACACCATATTTTTTTGACAATCAAATGAAATTATCTTTAGTGAAGGATCTTCTTCCTTTAACATAGTGAAAAATGCTTTGGCACGTCTCTTGTGCACAGTTTTTTGCGACATGAGCTGATTTTTATCAGTCTCAGTCGCCACTTTAATTTTTTCGGATAACTGCAAGCACGTTGAACATACATCAACACGTGGTGAGCCAAATCCCAAATTAAAACAAGTATTAAATATGTTCCGGAAATATAAGCGTTTAACTTTCAAATGATTAGCTGCTTGATCGTTGTATAGCTTGGCCATTTTATTTATGCTCAATTCAGATGGTAAATAAATACGCTTAGTATTGCCCCTGCAATAGTGAACTTCAGAGCATTTGAACGTTTTTATAAATGAAATTACACTTTGTTTTCTATCTTTGTACTTATGGGATTTATGGTCACCACCGCGGTTTTCTTTTGGAACTTGGCCTTTTAAGTAATAATTTTTTATCACATTTTCTACGCGATACCTTTTTATGCGCAATGTTTGCAAAAAAGCTTTTTGGCAAACGAATACCATCTTTTTTTGAGATTTATAATAAATCCTGTACATCCTTTGCATATCTCTAGGTTTATAACGCGTGGAATTTGACCTGGGACGACGGCGTTTTGTTTGTACAGCTACTACATGTTTCAGTATGAACAGATCTTGTTTTACTTTATCCGTAACAGCATAAAATGATCCATGAAAAGATTGTAGGTCATTCATACTAATACCGGAGCATTTCAGCTTTTTGTCTTTATGCGAACAGGATGGCTTAACAGGTAAGTCCTTTGCAGTGTATCTGAAACAACAAAATTTATGAAACATAAATATTTAGTCTGCTTTTATTGAATGGATGGATAATTGAGCGCAGCGTGGTGTTGTATTATGGCCCATTGGTTTTTCTCGATAAATACGCACTATCCAACACAAAAATAATTTTTAGATTAGGTCCAGTAGTTTTTGAGTTTATGGCAATCAATCAAGCAAACAAAAAATATACAACTGTTTCTATTTAAAATATTAATATAGATTAACCGACCACTACTGAACACTCTTTTGTTTCTGGAGCATTTTAACTCTTTTCATGGTTAACGTATTGAAAACTGCAATGTCGAAAGTCCTTGAAAACAGAAAAAAACTAAACGCAACATTACTCCTAGGTTAGTTACTTTATACATTTAGTCTGAAAGTTTTATTCAAATATTGGTTTTTTACAGACACGAAATGAAGTCGAAGAATCAAATGATTATTATTAATGACGAAGTATGCCATACCATTAGCTGTTGGAATTTTATAGAAAAATTTACCCCAATGTGAAAAGTTTTGATACACGGATAGTAGGTGATAGATCCATAAAAAATAAATTTATAAAAAAACATGTATCAAAATTATGTAGTTTGACAATACTTACCGGTCGTTTTTTTTCTTGTTTTTCTTCCAATTTGCACGATCAACTCGTCGTTTTCTTGCATTTTTATTATCAACCACTTGGGGATAACATTCCATAGTTCTTATTTAACTTTATTTTAAAACTTAGAAATCAGTTTTACAATGTTAAAAATGAAATAATACGAGCCGTCTGATGTCACTAAACACCATAATCCGCCATACTGTTATTCACGACAGCGGACGATCGTGATTGGCTGTGATGGACTATGCTAGTTTGGATACATACGCAAGCGGACAATGCTGATTTTGTGGCAAACATTGATTTTTAAACATTAATTTCTATTGGACATTGCGGTTTCGGCTACATTTGGAAAGCACAAAAATATTTTTTTAAATCTGGAGATTAATATGGCATAGATAACACAATTTTGATTTATTATGGACATTGCGGTTTTTGATTCTAGTAGACTCATATGCACTATACGTACTTGCACATGTTTATCTAGACAGATAAAAAGTAATAATTTCTGCATAGACCATACGATAAAATTCTAAAACGATAATGATTGTTATTGTCCTTATACTAAGTGATTTGGAGATATGTAATATTTTTTAAGTTTCAGATATTTTTCACATAATAAAAAAAACTTTAAGTATTATTAAATTTAAATTATGAAGAACCATTAAAATGCAACTTTTTTATTCAATTATCATTAGTTGTCTATACCGCTAACTACTTTGGTGTTTTTGGTTAATTAAACATATCAAAGTATATATTTTTCTAAGATGAATAAAAAAAAATATTTAAAAAAAATTGTATTAAAATTTATAAGAATCCTATTTAACCATTTAATTATAAACATAGACAACTTTCAAGTATCAACATACTTTTTAAAACAGAACAAATTTGTAAAATAAAAATAATATATAAAAAATTGTGAATAAACTCTTCAGTAAAAACACCACTACAGAGTTTAGCTTCTTTATGGCAATATAAAATAATGTGTTACCTTTGGTACCTGCTGCACTCAATTTTTTTTTTTTATAAATAATTATATGAATTAATCTTGTATAATACAGCACGCGGAATTTTTTATATCAATTGCGAACTCACAATAAGGACATTATTACGACATAACTCTTGGCAGACCCATAAATATCGCTCTCCGTCTGCCTTGATTCAAGACTTTTTGCGTGCCTGAATTAATATAAAATATTCTATACTATTATTACCATTATAATCTTTTTTTACCTAAATTTGTACGTTTATAATACATACATATTTAATCTGATTTCACATCGTATTATTAAAGCTTTAACACACATTTGGCGCGCATCGCTACCATTATATTCTTATTAATGTTTGTGTTTAAGGAATACGATGTGCTCGCGAATTTTATTACCTAATAAAAGTCCGATCAATTAAGGATTTAAATATTTATAGTGTTTAGTTTAACTTGTTTAAGGTTTACTTTGGATGTTGTATCTCAGTTTTTGAAAAGGCTAAGCTTTTAAACATTATTCACGGAATAATCATCAAGTGATGAAAGTCAAATGCATGCGATGATCATTTGACTTTCATCTCGCTGGATGATTACGATACGAACGATACGCATATAAATCACCTCCTTAAGAGTTTTTAGTTAAATAAATTTAATACTCACAATATTAACTATGCCAAGTTTGGTAGGATTTAACATCTACAAAAATAGGGGAGCAATAGCCTTTCGTGAGATTAAGTAACGATTAGGGATAATATGCATAAAACAAAAATTAAGAATTGATTGTCAATCATTTCAAAAATATATAAAAACAAGTTTGAAATAAATATTTATTTTTAGGCATTAATAGCGCGCATTCAAAAAGAACGAGATTCAGCACTGGCTGAAGCAGCAAGTAGTCGTGAAAGAGCAGAGGCAGCGGCAGCAGCAGCAAACCGTGCCGCAAGAGATCGAGACAGCGCTGCAACTGAACTAGATGTTCTTAGGGAACGATGGGAGAAAGCACATCAACAGCACCAGAAGCTTACTGTAAGTAAAAGTATTATATAATTCCAGCATGTGTCGTTGACGCATTTTACTCATACATTTGGCCTTAATTGAGTCAACAAAGTAACAAACGGTTATTTTCTAGCGCGAGTAGGACTTAAGAAAATTTATCGAAGCAACGCAAAGTTACATTTTTGTCCAATTTAGTCAGATCAAGTCCCAATGTGGAAAAATACGTCATTATTTAAAAATTACAACAGTTTATTTTGAACTATGCTGATAATTTTGAGATAAATGTACATTATATATGACATATATTATGAAAATATTTTCTATAAAACAGAAAAATTTAAACCTTACTTACTCTACCGATTTTTCTTCTCTCTATTTTATGATGATTTAAAAAAAATTCTTAACGACTTCTACTGTGGGACTAAAATTTTATGCTTTCAGATGGAAAAAGATGACGCCCTCACGGAATTAGAAATAATGAAAGAGAAATTAGACAAAGCTTTATACACGTCACAAAAGACCGTAGAGGAAAAAGATTCTGCGCACAAAGAATACGAAAAAATGCTTGAGAAGTATGATAGGTACTTTATTTTATATGTTGTCTTGTGTCTTGTCTATCAAAAGCCATTCATATTCTTGTAAAAGTGATTTATATTCAATCAATATTTGTTTTATTTACAGATCCCAGAATGAAATATACAGACTACAAAATAAGATAGACATACTCGAAGCTGACAAAGATCGACTAGAACTTGAATTAGAAAAACAAGTGCATCTATCTACAAAATCTAGGGACGATCTTAGGAAATTGCAAGATGAATCTGCGCGATTACAGGAAATGTATGATAGGGCCTCTTTACAGCTTGGTAGAACCAAAGAACAGGAAGAAAAAGCCAAAGAAGACATGGATAGACTATGTGTCGATATCGAAATGGTACGGGATCGCTACGAAAAGAGTCAAATTGAACTGCGCCGGTTTCAAGCGGAAAACGACAAATTAATAGCTGACAGCGAACGTTTGCAATTTGAGTATGATAGAGCAATGACTCAGTGTGGTAAAGCCCAAGCGTCAAATGAAAAAACACAAGAAGAAATGGCTAGAGTACAAATAGAACTTGAAAAAATGTACGACAAGCACGATAAAGCATCTGCAGAGCTGAGAAGAGTTCAAGCAGAATTAGACAAGGTTAAGACAGATGCATCTGGTGCTCGTGAAGAAGCAGAAAGATATGCAACACGATATGGAAAGTACCACGACTCTAAAGAAGAACACGAAAGGACAAAACTAGAAGTAGAACGACTGCGCACACGATTAGAGAAGACAACACTAGAACTGGAGCGGGCGCGTAAGGCTGAAGAGGAGGTTACCCGTCTCCGGGCCGATCTAGAGCGCACCGAAGGCCTTCGAGGTAAATACCAATTCGAACAGGATAAATGGAGTACTGAAGTTAGCAGATTGCAAGCGGAGTTGGATAAGCATCGTGAACGATTTGAGGCATCGCAAACCGAAATCCAACGTCTTCAGTCGGAAAAAGAGCAGGCAGAAACAAAATTGCATGAAGTCAATATACAGCTGGAACTTTCTAAGAACGAAGTCACTAAATTATCTACAGCGATGGAAAAACAGAGAACAGACCTCGAAAGAGCTCACATTGAATGCGAAAAGTTCAGGGATAGATGTGAGAAATTGAAACTGCGTTCGGATCAATTAGAGAAAGATAATGAAAGGTTGAAAGGAGAACTGACACAAATTGAACGGATGAAGTTGCAAGCTGTTGCGGGTGACAAAGCTAGGACCGAGGACAGACTTGAAATTGAACGACTTCGTGACAAATTAGAGAAGGCCATTCAAGCAAGAGATGCCACAGAAATGGAGGCAGGCCGCCTAGCAAAGGAACTTGAAAAGTCACAAATGCATCTCTCTAAGTATCAGGAGACGAACGAAACAACACGCGTAGAATATGATAGAATGACCAATGAATTGGGACGAATGCATGAGCGTTTAGAACGAACGATACTTGAAATGCGTCAAATAGAACAAGAAAGAGATGCCCTTAGAGCGGAAATACAAAACACAAGACGTAACATAGAGCAACAGCAACGCACTTTAGATCACCGCACACAGGAGACTTTAGTCAAACTTCAACAAGAACTCGCCCAATCGGTGAGAGATAGAGAAAAGATGGCCTCTATCCTCGAGCAACGTGACAAACAAGCTGATGCTATTGAAAAGCAGATTGTCAAATTAGAAGCGGATACCAAACAATTGACAATCGAACGTGACCAACTTGTTGCTCAATTAGAAAAGTCTCAAGATATGCTTGTAAACTTCCAGAGAGAACTTAACTCGTCGGAGACAGAACTTCAAAAGCAGCGACAAGAAGTTAGACGACTTCAAGAAGAGCAGAGAAAAATCACACAAGATTCCGAACGCGGTGCAAAATCGATTATCGAGAGTCGCGACAGAGAGATCGTTAAACTACAACAGCAAATGCAAGCTGTTACAAAAGAGAAAGATACTCTCAGACAGCGAGCAGAGAGAGCCGAACAGGAAGCGAAGAAAGCGGCCGAAGTTGATAAATGGAAATCGGCCGTGGAAGCTGAGAAAACAAAAGCTATCGCAGCTGAAAAAGCGTTGTCGGAATGCCAACAGCGCTTAAACTCATTAGAGAAACAGTTCCAGGCTCAACAACATCAATTGCAGCAGCTGCAAGCTCGTGGACCGTCCGACGTGCAGTCCGTACAAAAGCAGCTTGAAGCGGCTCAAGCTGAGGCGAGATCGCTCGCTGTGGAGAGGGAACGTTGCCAGGCACAGCTCGAGATGCTTGTTCAAGAATTGGAGAAGAGCCAGGTCAGTTGGAGGATCGCCCGGCCGATAGCTACCGGGAGGGCTATGCGGGGTTGAATCGAGTTTGACTCAAATACGGCTTGGCAAACGAGTAATAGCTAATGCACTCGAGTTGTTTCACACTTTAACTCTTTCTGTCTCGATTTTTTTTTTAAATTTTTTTTTAATAATCTTTTCGATTTTTTGGAATGCTGTCAAAATAAACGTACAAATTGACATAATTTTATCTAGATGCCGTTTCTATGCTTAGATTTTAATTTAAACGTATACAGAATTTTTTAATATTTACGTCGTGATACAAATTCTATTATTAAAAAATAGATTATACTTAATTCAATTTCCAACTTATTTGCCATGCTGCAAGTATAAAACTTCGCAATATCTGAAATTTGAACGACACAGTAAACTCGATTGAACCGCATCGCGGATCATTGCACCGGTGTCAGTAGTATGTTGTTTTCAATGTTCATGTCATCATCGGTCATACATTGTTGTATAGCATGCCTCCTGCCGCTGGGCATCCTCCAACCCCTCATTTCGTATTTAGTTTCATCATTAAAGCGGCGTCAAATTTCATGAATGTAAATGTTTCGGCAAGCACCTGACATTTCCTTACGCACCATCCACGATACAATCGGTTGGCAATGTTCGGTGCAATGCTTTGTCCGGCTTCTGGACGCTATGACCGGTCCTGGATATATGTCCGGCCGGTTGATGGCCATATGTCCGGTGACTGGGCACGTCCGGTTACTGGACAGCCTAATTATTTTTGTATCTTTCAGCCATCGCTATGCAACTGTGTATTGTGTTGTGAATTAAAGATGTTTTAAATTATTTTATTCTATCATTATAACGCTGCAATTATGATTTGCCATTTACTTTTGTACAAATAAATAATCTGTTAAGAGATCATAATTACAGTTAAGCTTATACTTAATTTTGCTATTTGTAAATATTTCGAATGGTATGATGCAATTGTGGGTTGTGATAGCACTAGTATCGAAATTATAAAATAGTAGTGGAAGGGGTCTTTTTTACTACAAAGTTAAACTTTACTTTATAACGAGCTTAATTGATCGTGAAAAAGGCTCTTAGCTTATTTATGTCATGTATTCACAAGGGACGCTATCATTTCCCACGCTGTCGTATAAATGAATGGTAATACGGAAATATTTAAACAGCTCGCACTCCAAGAAGCGAACAAGAAACTCCAAGCTGGACAGAGCGCCAAAGCTGGGGACGATACGGCTCAGGCTAGGAGGCAGTTGCAAGAAGAATTTAAGAAGCTAGAAGACGCGAGGAAGCAGTTTGAGGACAATAGAAGAGCGGTGGAGAACAAACGGAAGGATGTAGAGGAGAAGGAGAAATCACTTACGGAGTTAGATCGACAGTTGAAGAAGAGAAAAGAACAAATGGACCAAATGGAGGCATCTTTGAGGAAGGTAAGATAAGATTCTTAATGCGATATTCAGACTTATTATTTTTTAAATAGTCAAATAGCTTAAGTAATTAATATTAATATGACAGCACTGGGGATACTCTTTACACTGACAGGGCAGGTATTTCTTGGGCTGTTGTCAATAAATACTGGAACAAACTTGTATCTGAAGTCGATACTCTACTACGTGGAGTCTTGGACTGGGCTAGACTTAACCTAGTCCAATTTAACCCCAAGAAGAGACACGTTGCGCGTTTTCCGCAAAAAAGAGCCTTTGTCGCTACTCTTCTTTTGGAAGACACTCTTCTTAAAGCCACAGCCAGCATCTTACTTGCTGGAAAACTTGGCGTTGACATATTGAACGACGTTCAGTTTCGCGGGCATTTTCTAGGGAAAGGCTAAATTAGCCTCTAAAAAGCTTGGTGTGCTGAGCAAGGCAAGACAGTACTTTACCCTTGGCCACCGCTTGCAATTCTATAAAGTACAAAATCGGCCCCACATCGAGTACTGTTCTCCCCAGTATCAGCTCCTTCCACTTGAGCGTATTCAACGAAGGGCGGTTTGAATCGTCGACACCAATTCCTCTCTGGCTTGATCCTTTGGCGTTGCGTAGAGATGTGGGGTCACTTCGCCGCATTTACCAGAAGTTCAAAGGAGTTGTTCGGATTAATACTTGCTGCTGAGTTTCATCAAGATGGATGGATGAGACATTCGGATGTCGAGGCCGAAGAGGAAATCCCACGCGTATCACCTCAACGCCCGCCGTTCCATGACTAAGCGCTTTTCAAGGCAATTTGTGCCTATTAAGCAATAAATAAAAGGTTTTTTCCTTTTTATCATGTCAAGTTCAGGGTCAGTTCTCAGGACGGGAACTAAAATAAAAAGATACATCCTATCGGCATTTGCGTAATCCCGAGTTATTTTTTTAACTTAGATTAAAATTTTTATTACGAAATCCAAGTTAGATGTTTAAGGGATGCTTGACTTGCGGTTATTAAGTTGCGTTAAAATAAAACTCCCTATTTGTTTGCAGAGAAGAGGTGAAAATGACATGATCTTTATTTTCAAAACTATGTAATGAAAAATTACCATATGCTTAATAAAAGTAATAACATGATGTGTAATAACGTTCTGCCAATACGCGCAGGGTGTGTACGAAAGGGATCTGTCGCTACCTGACTCGTGATTCTATAAAAACGTGGCGCGGCAAAAATTTGACCCTTTACTGCGCGCAGTGGTCGCAGTGTTCGAACGTGTTCTTCTTAGAACACGACGCTAACAAACTGTTATTTTCAGAACATATTATTCCTGTATCTTGACGAAAACATTTAACAACCGCCCTTGTCAGGACATATTACCGTGTCTTACGACAACGATTACAAATTGTTCTTCTCAGAACATTCAAACGTATCAACGATAACGACAACTAATTTAATCACCTACAACGTTTTTATCTCTGTTCTAAAATCGTTTAATCTATACGACGTTCGCAAACCTAGATTTTAAACATAAAATCATATTTCAGGCTGGCGGAAGCACAGCAGCGGTGACAGAAATGAATCGCAAGCTCACAGACACGCAGAAGGAGGCTGAAGAAGTTAAGAAACAGCTCAGTCACAGCCAAGAGGAGTCGAAGAGGCTATCGGCGGAGACCGAACGCTTGTTGCAGCTAGTACAGATGTCGCAAGAAGAACAGGCGCAGAAAGAGAAGCAAATCATGGATTTGCAGCAGTAAGTTCTTCATTTGGCTTTATAGTCAGTTTTAGTTTTTTAGCACCTAAACTAAACTTTTAAAAAACCTAAAGGGTCTCAATGAAAATCAGTGCTATGGTTACAAGGCTCTACTGGCCAAATCGACTTCAATTGAGTGAGCCCAAATTACAAATGCGCACATTCTTTATAAATATTTAGTTTTATGATTCCTAGTTAATGTGTTATTCGTGCGCATGTTAAAAATTCTTGCTTTATTTTTTAACAGCAACATTTCTGCGTTACATTAATTAACACTAAAATTGTATGATTTTATTGAACAAAACTTTGCATTTTCTTTATTAGATAGAGACTTAGAATTAAAAAGTTATTAAATTGTTAAATTTTTTATTTCGAATCAGAATGATGATAATCGTCACACAACGGTTATAATTGTTATCTGAGTTGGTAAAATCGTACCCCCGTACTACTTGTTAATTTGGTAGTCGTTTTGTCTAGAAATTTACCTTAATTACATATAACATATATAACTTTTCAGGTCTGTGAGAAACCTTCAAGCCAAACTAAAAAGTCAGCAACAAGCACAAGCACAAAAAGAAGAGGTAGGTTTTCTTAGAAAATATATAACCGGGACTTAGATTGATCGAATACTCAGAGCCATTTCTAGCAGTATATGTAGTAGTAGTATTTTAATTACGGGACATATTTATCAATAATGGCTCTTAGCGCTTTAGAAATAGAATAATGTTACTTCAATATCCCATGCCCTCACAAATAAGAACTAAGCTTAAATGTTGTATCTATGAGAAGACGTATACCTACTATAAGTCAACTCTGTCGTGTTAATGAAATTTTTTCGATAGAGCTAAAACTAACTCTAAAAATATTTTGTAATATTTTGGATTGTATTATAATAAACTAATTCAACGAAATTACTAGTGAATGAGATATTTTTATATCGTGCAAGATAACCCAACTAACATTACTAACACATTCTTTTTCCATTTGCATTTCAGGCCGGACCCGCTGGCTTCCTTAAAAGCTTTTTCTAAGCCCTTCTCAAGACTGTCGTTCATTTGATTTTTCGTTGGTTTTTTTTCTTTAACTGTCTCTAAACCGCGAGCGATTTCTCCAGATCTAAGCTTTATAATCGCTAAGTATTTGTATTGAATAATTGTAATAAAGTGTTCAGATTATCGTATACATCAATACGTCACATGTATTCGTATACAGATTTTGAGTTGGTAACCAGCACACAATTAAAATAATTAGTTTAGCATTAAGTGTTTAAAGTTTAATAGTGTTCAGCGGGACTTGTTTTTTAAGATAACGATTGTTAAGCAACATATATAAGTAGAACTGTAAGTGTCCATTAGTCGATGTTACTCCGCTTTCAATCTTGTTATGCGATGACTTGACCGAGTTATTTTTGAGTTTATACGTTTTGTTACTAAATAATACTGTTTTTTATTTCTTTTTCTTTTATTTTCACATCCCATGTTAGGAAATAACGCGCGCGAGACAGAGCGAGATAGCTGCGATCGGTGACTTGACAAACACGTTGAAAGAAAGAGACAGGCTCAAAAGTAAATTAGAGGAGAAAAAAATGAAAGTTATTGATCTTGAAATAGAATTAAACGAATCTTCACTCATACTATCAGAGATACTTAAAATATCGGACGGCCAAGGGCTGAGTAATATTAAAAAGAGCACATTCTTGGAACTGCAAAAGAGTGGTAAGGTAGTGGATAGACTCGATAAATGCAGATTTAGCAGGAGCCACAACGACTTACTAAATGTAGGCGAGAAACAACAGATTAACGCGCAAAAACTAACACGTAAAATAACAGATCTAACAAAGGAGATTGAAATAAAGAATTCTAAAATTATTGAACAGCAACGCAGTATATCAATATTAGAAGAAGCGTTGAGAGAAAATAATAATATTGCTGAGTTTGAGCAACTTTTAGCGGTCATAAGAAGCAAAGACGAAAGGATTGAAGATTTGGAGAACATTTTGAATAAATCTGGTGACACAAGAAAATTCTACAAAGATAAAAGAATTTTGAAATTAGAGGAAGCGTTGAAGGAGTCAATTTTGATCGCTGCAGAGAGAGAAAAGGTTTTCTATAAGGAAGAAAAAAGGAGGATTGAAGCACTAACGAAGGTAACATTGAAATATTTATAATATTGCGAAATTTATATAAAAGTTTCCCGTCTGTCTTAAACTATTTTTTTTTTAAATCTTTAGTGTAATTTCAGTAATTGATTTCTTTAATGTTTAAATAAAGCTCTTGAAACAAGACGATAATGTTCGATATTTTGACAAGCAAAATTAATTCCAATTTCTACGTGAAGTGTGTCTTAACAAACCGCCAGTGAATGGTTATGGTTTAATAATTTCCCTTTTTTGTTGTCAGATGAAGAAAATGGAACAAATATTAAATTCACTACAGAATACGCCAGTTATCAACTGTAAAACTTGTTCATCTATTTTGAAACGGCAAAAAACTATGGAAGAGACATTGCTTTACTGTCAAAAACAACGAGATGCAATATTACGACATCTATCTAATGTTATGTATGTAATCCATGATCCTTGCATGCTAATACCTAAGCTTCTCCTGAATGAAGGACAATGACAATCAAATTTAATAGTTTAAAGATACTGATAAAGTTTGCAAATAATTATGAAAATTACAGTAAAGATCTTCTTGAAGAAGCAGTTAGCGCAAAGGACTCAGAAATAGCTGAACTCGAAATGAAAGGTGTTCTGGATGAAAAAGAGACAAACATATGTGAATCTCTAAAGCTGGAGAGAGATAGGATGCTAAATAGATTTAAACTAGAGGTAAAATTTTGTGGTATTTTATGTTATTTCTTCTATAAATGAGGTTTCTCAGAAGTTTTGGAAACCCATGAAATCTTCAAAGGATCTTTTTTTTTTGAAAACTTATACAAAAATCCACTCTGACTCTGACTATGTTCTCATTAGCATATTAATTACCCAAACATTATTTAATCTTCTTATACATAGAATTTTTTTCCGGGAATTGCAAAATCAAAATTTTTATAAGACTTAAACGATATCTCCCTTTTGAAAAAATATAAATTACAATCTGTTTGATTTATTTTTCAGAATGAAAAGCTGGTGGAATTTCAAAATGTTATCAACCTAATCTCTGAAGAAAGTTCATTGCCGATAGTCTCTGACGATATGACCTCCGCAGACAACCAACTCGTTTGGGTATCGTAGATGGAAACTTTAGAATGCGAGTGATTTTTATTACTAATAACTTAACACAAATTTCAAGGACATAATTTAGACACAGAAATGTCTGATAATGAGTGTGTGAAATTGTGTTTTTGAATTACGCATTCGTTTCTATAACAGGCATTTCTCACAACATATACTGCTATTGTTTTTCTTTTTCGAAACATGTAACTCTGAAGTGAAATTCTAGGATTTAAATCCTACGTAAACGGGTTTTACTAACTTTTTTTACAAACAATCCAAAGGCAATAATTATAGTATTAAGTTAAAACTAAATTTATGTTCAGATAATGTAATTTTACTGCAGTTTTTAAGTATTTACCTATTCATTTTTATAACTTAGACTTTCATATTAGATTAGGTTTGTATTTTTATTATTCTTTTGGTGTAACGTTTTCAAGACTAAGTAATATCATTAATACATTAGGTAAATTAGATGTATGCATTTGGAAGGTTTAGGTTAAAGCGAGCGTACCACAAATAAAACCATCATTTTCATGGATATACCAATGTGTGAAATAAATATTACAGAGGCATGGTAACACTGGGGAAGAATGTAAAACAATTGACACAAGACAAAACGTTATGTCCAATTACGATCACGCGTAATACGCCGTTTAATGTCACGTGTCAACGAGTATGACAGTTGCACAATCGAATGGAGCTAAAAAATGGAACCATTAACTCTCTCGTGTTAATGGTTCCCAAATTTGATTACTTGGAAGTGCCAAACTTGTATGAATTATGTGACCTTATCTATATTTTACAACCCGTTTCTCAATTTAAGTCCCTAAACTCTCAAATAATACATAGTAATTTTAACATGTTATTGTGTGTAATTAAAACTTGCTGAAGCTGTCTTTTATGTTAATGATTTTGATAGATGAGAAATCAATTATGTGAATTAGCCATGTTTGCAGGAGGAGGACATCCCGGCTACTGTACTATGACGTCATAAAGCTAAGTCTTATGTGTTGTGAACATCTATCACTTGTCATCTCACCCGCTACCTTACCATCGCTTATCACCAGCCTTACGCCAATAAAACCTCTTCAGAGACTGTCTCCTTTCTTTTATAGTTAGCGTCATAACGTCACTTTGACAGCTGTCAAACGTTGACGTTATTGTAAATAGTGGTTTTAGTAGTAACTCTCACACGATGCGACACGGAACCATTTATCGAAAAGTAATATTTTTTAATATATTGATTGAGATTGAAAAATTATTTATCCTATTCATATACTCTAGCACTTGTTGACTTATACATAAAGCAATAATGTAATCTTCGCTCGTCTTAGATTAACTCTGACTCCGTGTATATTTCTAGTCAAATGTATTGAAACTGCTTATTGTTATTAACTATAAATCCTATATTATGCTTAACAAGCATTTATTTTAAGCACTAATATTATTTAAAACTAATTTATGATGTTAAGCACCACAGTCAAAAATTGTGTTTGAAATTACATATCATGCACAAAGTTTGGAAATCTTTGGGCATTATCATGGTAGCTTCGATTATCTAACTTTAAAATGCTTATCTGATCAAGCACTGCCTTAAGTGATAAGTTTTCTTTGTATCGAGAGCCTACGTAAGCTTTAAGACGTCCGATCGGCTCGGACGTTCGAAACGGAATGAGGTTTGCAGTATAATTAGCACATTGTGGCAGCTATTCAACTACCCACAGGTTAAAGAGCTTTTACATTTTTACAGTCTTGCAAGTGTTAGGCATAGACAATTTTTTGGTGAATTGAGATATAGAATGAGTGAAACTTGTATATTATGTTATATCTGTTGAATTATGAAAGATTTATATGTTGTTCTGATACTGTAATCATTTAATCACGTTAACAATAAATTCGATATTGTGTACAAAATAATATAAACATAGTTTCTTAAAATCACATTGCTTTTATGGGGAGATGTCTAACACTAAACTGGAAGAATATTGGATAATGATCTGTCCATCTCATAGTGTATATAAGTAATACACTCCGCATAAAGGCATTATAAGAATCCCACATTCACTTGTTTAAAAAAATGTTATTTCTTTACCTGGGTCCAAATTAATTTTTTAAGTTTTTTTCAGGATTTAAAAGTAATATCCTCTATTGACAAAATATATGGCTAAAGTAGTACGTATTGATAGAAAAGCTGCAATGTTGTGTTGGTATCTAAGCTAATGATTTAGTATTGATGGTTGCTATTGACTTTGATCATTAGTCGATGGTCTATTCTCAAATCTTAACCAACAATAAGGTGTAATAAAATAAGGTACGATCAATTTAAAACTAAATTTTAGTGAATTTTCCTTACCATATTTTATTGGCCATGTCAAATAGATAAGTTACCGCATTGTTATTGTAATACTATTTTAACAGGTATAATTATATAATTAAGTCATAAAAATGTGATATTACAACGCATACATTTATTGCTTTTCTATCAAATTTCTTTCGATTAAATACGATAATAAAAATAGTCTTATATTTAATGGTATCTATATGTAAGATAATTTTAACTTCTACTGATAAACGTATAATGTTTCTAACAACACATAAAAATCTGCTTACAAATTACACGATAATTTTTGTCAATATATGCGTTGTAATATTCAACTTGACTTTGCAGCAAAACTTTTGTATCGATAAAATGTAGGTGAATTGTACGATCACGATATTAGTTATTGTTAAAGTTCGTATTGTTTCAAGATGTATCGACAGATATGCTAAGGATAAATGTTCTTTGAAATATAATATCTTCGTATAATATTATTTTGGCTTTTATTTTCACCTATACATAGATCAACGGGGTCATTACACAAACGTTACTAAAAACTTTACAGAAACGCCGGGTCCAGGGAAGGGGACTCTGTGGGACATGAAAAGGGTTTTTACACTTTAACAAAAAATAAATATATTTTTTCACAGCTCGTTACATTTATACAAAAACATATAGGTAACAAAAAATCGCAACGAGCAATCTCTTCCAGGTAACAATAGTAAGGGGAAAATCTAAAAAATGAAATATGATGGTTATGTTGCAAGAAGTAGGTACTTATATGTATAACCATACCTTGTTAAAAATTAAGATTTGAACAATAATTTAAAATAATATAAAAAATATTAATAACACGAACTAAAAAACTTATCTGACGGATTCATGGACTGCGATGCAATACAAAAGAGAAGGAAATACAAGAATTACAAAAGTCACGCTTAAGCAAGATAGGATATGGTTAAGAAATGTTTATACACAAGGGTTAGAGAATTTAATTGATAATGTCTCGATCAGTTATTACAAACTTTTATCAGTGGATATTTACAGATAATCAAAATCTATCTACCTACGTCCTACATCATATTCATAGAAATTTAAACTTTGTATCCGGTAGTAGTTTATAATGACTCAAGCCGTGCAGATTATCAACAGCTCGGACTTGGGGTAAATTTATAAATTCGATTTTGATATATGCAGCAGTCACAGTTCGCGTTGTTTTGCTTCTGAATCTTACTTAGACTTTTATAATTTTTACTATTATTATGTAGGTGCTTTACACATTCAAAAGTATATATTACTCATATAGTCCTTATCAACATATCCGGGATAGCAAGAAAACGACAGTCCCTAGATAATTATTCTATAATAAAAATAGAAACCATTTATTCGCTGACCCTTTTAACTTACATGCTATTCTTATCAATACTATTCTTAAATCTAATTTACATAGCGAAAACAATAATTTATTATCAACTGCTTTGGTCAGGTTGTCTGTCGACATAGGCTTCCCCCAATTGTTTCCACGTTTCTCTATCCTTGGCAGACCTTCTCCATCCTTTTGGTAGATCGTCCTCCCATCTTTTAATTTGACCTCCTCGTTTTCTTTTCCCGTTCCTCGGATACCAGTCCATTACATTCTTAGTCCATTATTTTTGTTAGTCCTCATTATATGTCCAGTCCAGTTCCATTTAAGCTTTCTTATTTTTTGTAGCACGTCACTAACGTTTGGTCTTTTTCTTATGTTTCTAGCTGTCCATCGATCCCGTAGTTTTATATTAAGCATGCTCTTTTCCATGCTGCGTTGACAAACTACTAGTTTTTGGCTATTTTTGCTCGTCGTAGGCCAAGTTTGACACCCATAAGTAAGACATGGAATACGAGTGTTATATAATTTGGTTTTCATTGCCATGGGCATTGTTTTATTTTTAACTATTTCTTTAAGAGACCAGTACCGTTTCCAAGTGTTACATATTCTTCTATCTATTTCATTAGAGTACTGGTCTTTTGTTGAAATAAGTTGTCCTAAATATCTTTCTTATATCTGCATATTCTATGATTTCTTGTCCTTTTACTAAATTTTCTTTTATTCCATTCGTCATTACTTAATACAACTGCTTTCCTGCTTTCATCATCTAATTAGTTAATTTTAATTTAAAGTTAGTTAAAGTTGTAGTATACTTGGTTTATCAGCGAAAACTACCATGTCGCCGGCAAATCTTAAATGATTTAGGTTCAATCCATTAATAGTGATTTCAAAATGCTCCCAGCCTAAGTTCCTGAATATAATATTTTCTAACACTGCTGTGAAGAGTTTTGGTGAAAGTGGAACGCCTTTTTGAATTCTAAATTCTTTGCCTTGTTGTTCAAGTTGGACTGATGCTGTGATGTTTTTGTAAATTTCTTTTATGATTTTTATGTATTTTCTTTCTACTCCTTGATTTTCTAGCGTTTTCCAGATGTTGGTAGGACTCAGCGAATCAAAAGCCTTATTTTAATCGCGAATCGATCTATAATAATAGTTCCGTTTAAATCGAAAAACAATATCAGTCACATACAGCTGATCGATGTAGGACATCTTTTGTCCCTATGGCTAAGATCCCTAAGGTTCCCCATTAAACTTTCAACATTCCGTATTATTTGCAAGGATTAAAATATAAATACGTAATACTTTCTTTTAAAATATGTAGTCTTTATTTAGAAAAGCACCATCTATTGAACAGTAGCGACACTACAAAGGCATAATTTAGTTCTTCTATTCACCAAAAGAGAACCAATATTAAAAAGTTGGCGTAAGCAACAAGTTAATAAGTATTATAACAGGAAATCGTCTGCGCAAAACATTCTTTAAAAAAATATTACTGCCTGATTACGTGAAAACTAGGAATAATGAAGATCGGCCTATTGGAAAAGATGCAAGCAGTCATGTGTATTTAAATTATTTCTCAAAAATAAACTACAACTAAACCATATGGGCTATGCAAATTTTTTTGAATGTTTTAATAAAAATGAAAGTTTAAAAAAAAATCTGGGAACCCCAATAGCGTGAGTTCGACGGGCGGAACTCGTGCGCACCTGCTTCCGGTGACGTCACTGCAGTTGTCACGTCGCAACGTCGAGTCGTGAGAGTATATTATTTTTATTATTCATAAAATACGCACAACGGACCTATTGAGGGTCTAAGTGCAGAAACAGAATCCACAAACTAATTCATAAAAATTAAAAAAAATTGATACAGTTGTCTTTTTATGAATTTGATCTTGTAAGTACCTATAAGGAAAATGAACATTTGGCATAATCATAACTTAATTTGCTTTTAGACTGTTTCTAAATGACTTTTATTTAATTTGTTAGGTCAAACGGTAAGATCAGAGTCCAGGCATAGCGCATACTACAAAGATATGACTTTATTTTGACATATTGTAATCCTTTTTATAATGTTCGATTATTCTAAAGTCGTACTCCCAAGTGGAGTACGGGGCATAATTCCTTTACAGGGTTCCGATTCAGCCTGCCAACAAACGCGTACTAAGATTTACCCAGTTACGAAAGTAAAAAACTGATAAAATTACAGATCCTTCATTTCATATCAAAATTGGACAAAAAAACTCAACGCCAATGTTAGAGCCGAATTTACACCGCACTTTTTATCAGAATGCTGTGGTTATCCTAATTGGTGTAATAGTCCGACGCTGCCTCGGGGTGATTAGCGATGCAGTAGGTGCTTGTTCACAATAAGATTGTTGTATTGGAAGCTTCTACAATACTCTAATATTCTTGAAATATGTTTAATAAAAGCTTATGAGGTTTTCAGTGATATCTAATATAAAACGACTATTACATGCTCTTCACAAGCTCCGGAATGACGCCTGATGGCCCGTATCCGCTCCTTCCCTTGCCCTTCTCGCTAGTTCGAACGTGGATTATCCGGAAATCCGTCGAAATCCAAAATCAACGATGGTCGCATAGTGCAGACTGCAGGCAGTCCAAAATGGCTCTGCAAGCAGCGAACCCACAACTGACTAAGCGACTTCTAAACTTAAACAGAACCGATCTCAAAACAATGATAGGGACAATTACGGGCCATTGTCTCCTTAATAAACATCTATTTGTCCTAGGCGCGACAGACAGCCCCATGTGCAGAGGCTGTTTCAGCGCAGAGGAATCAGTCACCCACGTAGTCCTGGATTGCGAGGCTGTGGCTAAACAACGTACGAAAATCCTCGGAACAGTGAGGTCGCTCCGAGAAGCCTGTGAAGTGCCCAGGAGACTTCTGTGCTTCTGGAAGGAGCTGGGCTGGCTTAAGTAGCCAGGGCTTTACGCAAAACGGACCAATTTCGAGTCTAATTGCGGAAACTGAGCCCACCTACCTTACCTTACTTTACCTTACATGCTCTTCACATACATAATAATAATTTTTAGATAATTTAATTCTATTCGTTAAGACTGAAATGTGTGTTTAAGTTTATATGTAATCAATGTCACGAGAAACTGTATACTAAATGTAGTGTATGTGCAAGCTACATTAGATAAATATATAAATAAGAGGGTGAGACCTAAAAACCTAACAACTCTGCGGTATTCTTAGACCTACAGATGTGCGTAATACATAAATAGTGAATATATAAATAAATATGATATTTCCGTCAAAGAGACCTAAGGTAGCAGATGGAGCTCAACGATAAGGATCAGAGGTTCAAGGGTGAGAGGTTCATGGTGTTGGGTAAGACGTAATTTACATTAATAGTTTAACTTTGCATCGAGTTCATGGCCACAAGCCACAAGAGTCAAAAAGTCTATAAAAACTCGTTTGACACCCGTTACTTTGAAGCAGCAATTAATTACCGTCTCAATTTTCAAAGTCTAGTGAACGTGTTTAGAAGCACAATGTACAAATAATGTTAAGTTACCTTAGTTATCTTCCATGCAAAAAACGCATTTTCTATTATAAACCGAAATCATTTTCATAAACCACTTTACTCGATTTAAATGTGACAGATCCTTCCCAAGTTTTAAAAACAGGTCTTAGTTTACACATACAAATCTCTTTCTGATGTTTATAGTGAACAATTGGTGCCTGTGTGATCTCTTTTAATGCCTCAAAAAATTATATGTTTGTTGTGAATAGAATCACAGAATATGCTATGTGCCCCAGACGCGGTGAAAAAACTTTATCTCTCTAGTCTCCAATTCAGAAGCAGCAATGAGAATATACGAAATAGGGATGACGATGATTATAGTAATTTATTTTTCTTAGATTTACAATGTTAAAGGTAGACAGACATGTAATGATAGGTTTATTATTAAACTGCAGATTTAACACTTATGTTTAACGAAAAAGAACATTCAGGGTTTGATCACTAATCACGTGACGTTAATCATTTGAAAATATTCAATTATTTTGTAAAAACAACGGAAACCATAGTTAATAGAACGGGGATCAAGACCACATAATTTTTTTGTGGGACCGATATTAAAATTTAGTTTTGTTAATTATTGACTTTTTTTACTTAAATTTTATACAAAAATTTGAGCAATGATCCATATGGTTCATAATTTAAAAGATTTCTTTTAAAGGTTTAAAGATTATACCGATCTAATAACATTGCAAAAATTCGTACAATTCACGATTTTACTATAATAACGAAAATATTTATTGAAGTTTTGAGTAGCTCTTTATTGAAATGGTTTCAGCAAATCATATTGGATCGTTCTTGATTTTTCGTTCGACAAGAGTTTTACTAATTAACCATTTTCTATTAAATGAATTGTTAAAATAATCACCGAGGTAAAAATTATGTAAAGGTATGTCAGTGAATAAAGGCTTTTATTATTATTATATTACTATTTAATATTTGATTGAAGTAAATTCACTTACTAGTTTTGTTATTCTGTCATAATGAAACGTAGTCCTTGGTATATCGATAAAGATTTAGCCAATAGTTACATAACTCCGTATAACTACGTCCTACCGCCCTACGTGAAACATTATTTTTAGCAGATAATATTTCCCTAAACTTAAAGTAGACGAACTGCGCCCCTTTTTAACAAAAGAGTTCAGCAAACAAGCCTACGCAGCTACCACAGCCTAAACACTAATGTTGGCCATTGTAGGCTCTTTTTTAAATACCATTCTCGGTTACGTACTATTATTACGAATAATTATTTGGACGTTTTTCTTTACTATGAAGCAAGGGACGTTGCGTCTGTTGTCACATATCAATTTTATAGTTAGTTGTTGAGGGCTCTTTTTTAAATTATGTTCTAAGTTATGTAAAAACAAAAAAGGTACAAATATTTACGCATAATTATTTGTACCTTTTTCTATGTTCTGGGAAACGTCCCTAACGTTGCGTCTGTTGTCATTGATAAATGTTATAGGAATAGTAGGTAGTTAATTCCGTATATAAGTTTTTTGTATCTGGCTCACTGCCTTAATGCCAGTCTAGAAGGTTTGTCAGTTGGCCAGCTCTCGAGGCCAGTACGGCTTTCGTCGTGTGCGTTCGACTGGTGACCTACTTGAATACCTTATACATAGATGGGCAGAGGTAAAAGAGTCCAAGGGGGAGGCGCTAGGGGTTAGTTTGGACATATCGAAAGCCTTCGATCGGGTGTGGCACAGACTCGAAACTCGTGCCCTCAAAGCTTCCAGCCTATGGGCTTCCTGGGAAATTATGCGGTTGGATCTCCAGCTTTCTGGCCGATCGGAGCATCAAGGTCGTCATCGACGGAGCATGCTCCGTCCTTAAACCCGTGAACGCTGGCGTCCCACAAGGCTGCATTGTATCCCCGACCCTGCTTCTTCTACTTATCAATTATATGTTGCAACTTAGCAACATTCATTGCTATGCGGAAGACAGCACTGGGGATGACTGACTGACACTTCACACTGGCCGGGACACTATCTCTCGCAGTTGTCGATGAGTACCGGAACAAACTAGTGTCTGAAGTCGAAGCTCTACTACGTGGAGTCTCTGACTGGGGCAGAGTAAACCTAATCCAATTTACCCCTAAGAAAGCACTAGTTTGCGCGTATTCCGCTTAAAAACATTCTTTGATGCTACTCCTCTTTTCGAAATTTCTTAAAGCCACAGCCAGCATTGGAATACTTGGCGTTGACATACCGAACGACGAGAGGAAGGTTAAATTAGCCTCCAAAAAGCTTGGTGTGCTCATCAAGGCGAGACGGTCCATCACTCCGGGCCACAGCTTGCAACTATATAAAGCGCAAATTTGGCCCCACATGGAGTACCTACTGTTTTCACCTCTGTGCGAGGGCTCAACAGTACCAGCTCCTTCCATTTGACCGTATTCAACGAAGAGCAGTTCGAATCGTCGACGACCAAGCTTGATCCTTTAAAGTTGCGTAGGGATGTGGCTCTTCTACCGCATTAACCATGGAGAGTCATCAGAGAGTTCGGATAGAGTTTCATCATCGGACGTCGAGGCAGAATACGAAATTCCACCCATATCACCTCGACGTCCACCGTTCCACAACTGTGCATTTTTCAAGGCAGTTTTCGCCACGCACCACCACTTTGTGAACCAGCTGCCCACTAAAGTATTTCCGAACCAATTCGACTTAGGGTCCTTCAAGAAAAGAGCGTACTAATTCTTAAAGGCCGACAACGCACTCGCGAACCCTCAGGCATTGAGAGTGTCCAGGGGCGGCGGTATCACTTAACATCAGGTGAGCCTCCTGTCCGTTTGCTCCCTGTTCTATAAAAAAAACACATCTGTCTTGCTTTTGTACTAATAACTCATTAAAAGCTGTTCAACCCGACCCGACACTGACAGCAATGACACAAACCTCATGTTATCATGAAAAATTTCAGTTTCAGAACGCTTGGTGGTTATGAATTCATACATTTATTTCAGCTTTTTGAACGGTCCAGAAAGTTTTTAAAGGCCCGCGCCTAACCACTAAGCCAAAACTGCTTAATATATTTATTTTATAATTACGTCATTCGATCCTTATGTACCTCACCTTTATCTGGTTACTAGTATATAATGTATTCTGTTTATATGTACTGAATAATGGTAATGAACTAAAGGTTTTTCAGGTGACATGCGTTTTGAATTAAATACGTACCTTTGTTAGCTTCTGACAAGAAATTTTATCTATGTCGATAAGTTTTAATTTTGAACGTCAAAGTGATTTTTTATTGAACAAAGTCCCTACTTACGCAATAAAATAATATAACATCGTTTCTCAAAGGAAGCAACGTTTTTTATCTAATTGTTTATTACAGGTCAAAATTCACTTCCAAAAACTTTGTATCACCAAAGAGTATTATTGTCTTTTTTTTGTCGATTCCATGCGTCAGTGAAAGAATGCTGATCACATATGCCTAAAGAAAAGTATCAATGCATCAGGCGTATTTAACAGGTCGGTTGTTGCGAAAACTTATGTAATGGTATTCCAATTAGAGATCAAAAAATAAGACATCGAAAATACATTATGTCGTATGAAAAACCATTAATGAAAATATTATGTAGTTCTATACATAGATAAATTACAATACACCTAAAAGGTTCGAAAACTGTAGATCATTATTTAAATAGTATAATACACCTTATTATAAAGAAATAAGGATAGTAATACGTTGTACGAAAATTCTTTAAATAGCCTGGACGAATGATGAGGTGGATTGGATACTCTTTACTAGGATTGAACAATTTTAATACTTTTCCAAAAATATGTACTATGTAAAAGGTTGGACACAATATAGAGAAATCAAATATTAAATAGAATAAATAATTACAATATTATTATAAGGTATTGTTGTAAAACCCTACAATATTGTAAAATATTCTCATCGCCTATGTAGCAAATTGGAAAAAATCCTTCTAAGTAACTTAGTATATTATTTAAACTTAATTAGTTACTAAGGTTAAGAGATTTAAAAAAAAGGTTAATTTCCTATTACCCTAATTGACAACTAAACGTCACGCTAAATTTATGATTATAAACGAAATATAAAATACTTAACTAAAAAGCGTTTCTATTTAATCTTGTTATAGTTCTCTGCACGTACATTATTGAAGGTTAGGTCTAAATTAAACGTGAAGTTTTATCAGGCTAAAATCATGTTAATCAATTAGGTAGGGATAGGATTCGAACCCTGGCTTTGCACCACGCATTTAACACTTCCTCGTACGAGGAAGAAAGGAATGGAATGGAAAGGAAAGGAATATGGAAACCGGCTCACCTTAGCCAATGCGATGGCGTGTATCAGGCACAGAAGATTGGTTTTTATAATGAAACATTCGGAGAGAAGCTAGATACTAGTATCAAAACTATTTATACCCTCTAGGCATGCGCAATGTAAGTATTCAAATTTAAATATCCTCTTTTTTATTATTCCATATTTTTATTATGTGTTACGATGCTTTTAAGTTATAACTACTAATATAATTTGATGATAAATTCTACGCAAACTGAATGAATTGTATCTCACTAAAAGTGCACAGAAATGTGTAATACATTATCTTTTGTAAGTTTAAATTCTACGCATAAAAAGGCATACCTCCGTAAAACCGCATGACTGGCTTCCGCACCCGAATCGCAAAGTAGTTCGTATCCAAGGACATCTCCAGTCAGCCTTGCATCAGCCCTTTACTGGAAAAAACTGTCAGTCCATATTAAAAACATATTGTAGACAATTCTTGCAATTACAGTAAGATAAGAAGAAAACTACTTGCCTAATTCTAGCAATTCTATTTTCATATTAATAATTCCAAATTTAAATTGCCGAACTAGACGTAAAAAAGCATACCTATAGCTACGTAGCTGTATGTTGTATAATATACATTATAATATAGGGCCGTACGAAAGTTACTGTTATCTTGGCATATCCTCTCTAGGCAAAACGCTCATAAAGTACCGCATTTATTATCTCAATGTCCACGTAGAACGGAATACGGTTCTTCATGCGCGCGCCTCTCCCCCCTCACTGCTATTGTTACGAATTGCTCATAAAGTACCGTATTAGAGATAGAAAATATTTCTACCTCTGGTCTAGAATTGAATGTTGAATTGTTTGAAATCCATAGTATATTTTGCAAAAAGTCAATCATACATTTTAGTAACAAAAAATACCCGATTTTTTGGTACATAATGTTTGTTATTATATCGTCTAGATAACAAGTAAAAAGGCAGGTCTAAATAAATTTCTTATCTCTCTGGCGTTCATTTTAAATGCGGTACTTTATGTGCGCGCGCATCCATGTACAACAGAGTTTGTTGGAAGCAAGAGAGAGGCACGGAAACTCGATACTTGCCGGGTCTCAGAGCAACCCTTCGTCTTATTCTCTGTCCTTGTCTTGCGCGACGCTCGACTGCGCTACTCTACTTAAAGCATTTCCCACACTGCATGCTATAAAACTTTCAAACAATGAAAAATATTTAAAATAAATAGATTCATGAAATTAACAACTATATTATCTTAATTGTTAAACTAATCATTATTACTATGTAGGTAAGTTGGAAAGAATGCTTTGTTTAAATAGGAATAACTTAACAATAAATAATTTTGTTTTATTAAATGGTATGGTATTCAAGATTTTTGTGGCTATGTTTATCTATGATATTAATGAAATGTTATGAATACTTTGAGCTGAACTTCAATTTCGGACAGCAAATTCGATTCAAATACCTAACAATATTTATACTTTGAGATAAAGAATAATTAAAATTATTTACTCTTAAGATGTCAATTGTTAAAGTCGATTGTAGCACTGTCAGTGCATACTTATCTATTTGCCTAATATTTTTTCTTACTAGCTTTCCTATATATTATAACATAATATTTAATACTATTATCACAACAGATAAACATAAAAAAGATTAAAGAACATTTTCCAGGATTACAGAGGATACCTATATCGTTTGTCATAGCTTTGAGCCTTATGTGGTGAAATTCCTTAAGCCTGCGTCCCGGTCGCAGCGCCTACGTAGTTATAGCGCGAATGTACTTTTGCCCACTTTGAAATACCTCACTCCTTGAGTAGAAACACGCAACTGGTAATTCTTTGTATTATTAATAATATACATTATTATTAAATAAACAGGTGTGTGATTACTTTTTAATTTAGATTATAATATACATATATGTATGATTACTTTAAATATTCGTAATCATGAATATATTATGAATGTGTCAGTAGAAGACACAATAATCCGCCGATTGTACCTTCCATATCTCCGACAGCTCGAAAGTACACTGTGGTACACACCCTTTTCTTGAAGGAAGTTCGGAAATGTCTTAGGATAACTTGGTTCCTAAGAGTGGTACGCCACAAAAATTACTTTGAAAATGCTATGTCTTATAATAAATAATATATATGTGCTTCTAACAACAGACACCCAAGTAGTACGTGTGCAGAACATTTCACGTTTCATATACTATATCATTAATATAGATCAAAACAAAAATAATTATCATACGGCGATTATATTTGTGTTTGTCTATCTCTATATTTATTTTATTATTTTTTCAGCTAGTAAAGACTTCAAGAAGGTGTGTAATAAAACTCCATCAACGATTATAATCATCGTTTATTGCCGTAATTAACGCTTAGGAGTACACGACGTTTATGTGCATATCAAAATTTATGAGTTAGATTTATGACTTTATCAAAATTGTAGCAAAAACAATTTTAAATATATATGAACCCATATAGTCATATTTTTGATTTTGACTAGGTCTTAATCGATTCTATTATCTAGATTCAAGTTGGCACCTGGTTGATAGCACCGTTGACCCCAGAGCTTTCTTTCCTCGCTTAGCGATAAAGTGTTGTAATACAGCAATACAATAAATATTGCGAGAGTAAAATGTATACTGTCACAGGGAACTTTTTAAATTTGTTTTAATTTTCTATTTATAAATGTTTCGTTTTTATTATTACGATATACGATACGATTATGTTAAGAATTTTGTAAATACTCTAATCTATTTCTTGGAAATAAATTAGTTAACTACCTACTACCTAAGTTAGTTAACTAACTATACAACAAACAATGTATTTAAATAAAACTTCTAAAATGGACATAATACAGATTTATCACATTATTTACATAACTTGACGTTTGCTTTGTAGCAGTCGGCGACTGATCATATGGGTTCCATAAATAATGTTAATTGACTAGTTGTTTTATATGTATACTTATAAATCAACATCGTTGTCTGACGTAGGTACTACAGTCAACAATAGATATAATAAAGCTTTTAGAGAACTTGAAATATAATCACAACTTACGTACAGTACCTAAGAGGAAAATTTAATAAAACTTAAGACAAAATTCATTGACGCCGTTTGCCACAACGAAGGTCAGCTGTCTAGAAGCGGGCGCTTTTTATACATCGAGAGCCCATCCGCGAAGGAAACAAAAAGACTGGATTTATATTTTTTATTATTTTATTTATTCTCATGTTTTATTTTCGTTAAATTCTCGCATATCGCACTTCACCGTTATTGTTTTTGCAAGTTTCGCGCTCTTTTCTCGAACTGTCACTGTCAACTGTCATTCCTAAAACGTATAAATGGTGTAAATGGATATTTGATCGATGTGATGCGATTGAAATGCAACCTTTTTGCGGGTCTTCATTCCTGATAGGCTATCCTTAGATCTTTGTATGAACAGGTAGGTACAGTTTTTTGCAAATACCTTAAAAGGAATCTTAGATATCACACGTAGGTACTTTTTTCTATATGACAATTATGTTTGTGTGCGAATCTCCGGAACTACTCTTTATATTTTAAAAACTGTAATGAATTATAATTATAACTGAAAATGTAAAATAACACGAAAACAAATAAATTATGTTAAAACGTTTAATAAACACGTACAAATTCTCAACGTAATCTTTTAATGATAAATTTTTAAATTTTAAATTAAACTGAAGATAAATTTAATCTTCAGTTTAATCTTAAGGGTTTTAAAAAATTATGTAGCTCTCGAAATTAAATAGTTGAAAAAATAATGTATTAAAATTTGTTTGCCAGAAAACCAAATGAAAAACCGAATAGTGTACGTAGATAGATTAAAAACCGTGCAACCCATAAATTATCGAAGTACGTTTTCATCAAGACTCCAATTTATTAACGCCTAATATAAATAACATATTTAAAAAAATGTAAGGAGTTCCGTGACAGAACACATAGAGCAGTATTTTTTAAATGTAAATATCTGATTGTTTTTTTTTAGAAAGGCATAATAATAGACTTAATTCTTTTAAATTAACTCAGAATATCTGAGTATAAACATTAAATTGTACTTAAACAATATGCCGTACTTTTAAACCAGAGTGTAAGTTGTTTATATGGAAGTGATCTTAAAGAGATCTAAGAATGAATGTAATGAGTTGTTAAGTCTTGTGTAGTTTAAAATATAATTGAGGGTTATGGTTAATTTATAAATAGTTAATTAAAGTTATGTTAACAGTGAGCTTCAGGTTAACCAAACGATTTATATAGAATTAAAATTAAAAAAAACGATTTAAATCAAAATAGTGTTATTATTCATGTATCTAAAAGATACCTTATATCTATCATAAAACAAGTACTATTACTCAAAAATAATATGAAAAAAGATTTAAACTATATTTTATCTATCATAGAACACAAATCATTCTCCAATCTATAACTCTTTGATAAGGTACATCCTTACGATGTTTAAACTGTATTATAATCTTGAATTATTGTCAAACTCACATTTTATTTTCTGTGTTTTGTCGTTGCGTAGACCATTTTGTAGATTTTATTATTTATTAGATGAATATTTAAGATTCTTGATTATAATACCTATATAAATGAGTGTTGAGTGATATATTGGTGATAATTACTTTAACATTTAAATCAATACAGAATAAATGGACCTGTGAAAAGTCTTATATACTGGCATACAAAACTACACATGTTCAATTTGGCATTTTGGCACCTATCGGTTTTTTTACTATGTTTACGAAATACAAGCTTATGTTTACTGATGGGTTTGTGTGATTCCTCTGGGTCCTGACACATCTGGTCATCACTAGGTTAACACTCTTACAGGTTTCCTTAAAGTAGTTTTATCATAAATAATAACAATCGCTATTAATGCTTTGTAATAAAATAATATTTAGAAAATGTATATCGACACAACGCACATTCTCAAGTTTTTATTTAATATTCATTTAACTATTCAATGTATTATGAAACCTGTATCGGTACGCACTGTGTTTGCGCGTACAGTCAAGTAGAACAGCTGGAATTATAAAAAAAATATACATATAAGGATCTTAAATATTTTAAAATTTGTATTTAGTTATATCTTTAATTATGATTTGTAATAAAAGAGGAAACATACGGTATCAAAAAGATTAAGATCTATATGCTAATTCCCATCTCAACTCATCTAATATTACGATTTATAGAGAAATGTAAAAAGATTAATAACTACATTAATCAACACGAATAACGTGTTACAATTACAAGCTTAGTAAAGGATAATATAACTTATTTTAATAAAAAGCTTAAGTTACTAAAGCAAAACAGAAAATAATTTTCTATGTTTCCTATATATCTCTCAATTATACCTAATAATGAATTCTGGTACAATCAATCAGCGTAAATAACGTAGCAATATGGTACTCGACTGTATCAACTACCAACATATAGGTATTAACAAGGTAGGCTTGGGGAGCGATGAACAAACAGACCGGAGGCGATGTATGCATTATGTATGGCTTCGAAGCGGCTGCCCGAATTTTTAAATAATAATTATTTTTAAATAATAATACAGATGTGATTTTAACGTAAAGTTAAAATCACATCTGTATGTCTACCGAAATTAATTAATAATCATTTCTTATAATCGTACCTATATACATACTTAAAGGAGAAAAGATTATTTGAGGCACGTTCTAGTTACGTACGTTACGTTACGTAAGGCCTTATAAAAGTTAAAATAATGTTTACGAATGCACATCTGAAGGCTGAATTTTAAATTCAGAGTCGACACTTGGGCTGAGATTCAGTCGTTATTATAAAACGGTCAAAGTCCAGGAAAAGCCAAAATGTAGTATGTTCTTGTCAATCTAGATTCTATGATTTTTAGGATGATAGCATAGAAACTTTTTTATTAATCTGTGGAATGAGGTAAAAATTAAATAATCAATTGTAAGAATATATCATTTGAAACTGCAGGAAACATCAATTTGACAGAAAACTGTGATGAAAAAATAATGTAAAGTTCAAAACTAGTTCATTATTCGTAGTAGTAGTAGTAGTCGTCGTATTCATTAATTTAAAGTATTATTAAGTAGTTTAAAGTATTATTATTTGTGATATGTTAACATTAATTAGACTTCGAGCGTTACAGAATACAATTTATATGAACGGGATGCATTTTGACATACTTACAAAAGTTTGATCGTGTTAAGATTCGATTCTAAATCACACAATCTTTTATTTCCCCTATAAAAAACGACTAGCTGTGGTTCGTATAAAAGTCGACACAGACTAGGTAAGGTAAGGAATACAATTGACGGTTATATTTAAAAAGAAATAGGTATCTATGGTTGCCTTGCCCAGGTTTTCTAATGTTATTCACATAGGCAGTCATGCAAATTAACTTAGTCTAGCCCGAAGCGTTTCACGATGTTAGTAAATTATACTTTTATTCTCTTTGTATAAATACCATTTTTCCCTCACTCATTGGTTATGAATTAAAATTACCAGGTATTTAGTAATATTGGATGCGGTATTTTATTTTATTAATTATATCATTTTTGTTGTATTCTTACCAACATGACGTGAAACAAATTATTGAACTTAAAAACTAAAACCCCAAAATAATATCATATAAAAGAAAAAATCATAGCCCTAGGTACCTACGGACCAAGAATCTCGACAACGAATGGGACAAAATCATAAACAGTATTTGAAGATATATTTAAAAAAAAGTATTGTGGATTCACCACCACATCCAAACCAAAAACTAGGCTGATCCATAACTTCGTCACGTTTAACTTTTTTGCATCGCGTGCTTTGTGACAGACAGACAGACGGACAGCGCAATTTATAATATGTCCCTATCGCCCGATCTTAGCACGCTAACTAACCGCCAATTTAATAAGACCTATCTATTCCAAAACAGCGCTTACAAATGTTATGCATTGGTAGATCATTAAAAAATGGTCGCGTTTTTTTGCCGCCATTTTGCGTTGAACCCACAATTCTGTTATTTACGAATAAAACTCGGGTCTTTGAGAAATGGTCGCGTTTTTATGACTATTTCATAATGAACCTTTGATACGTTTAGGTCTTCTTAAACCAGGGGTCATTTCAAATTGGTCGTGTTTTCAAAATTAGATGGAAAATTGATAGTAGCTTGAAATTGTTCAATTAGAGTCAAGGAAGGGTTTGTTATACCTATTTTTTTATTATGATAGTGATCGGCTGATTCACAGGCAAATGTACACTTTAAAAACGACTAGTAGTGTAAACATAATGTTAATTTCTCTAAAGATTATAAATTCCTCTGGATTAATTTTGACTGACTAAAGTAAACATTATGTAACTAAAACCCCATTTCAACTGAAATTGTAGTTGTAAAATCGTGTACCATGTATGTCAATTAGGATAAAAACACACAAATGCCGAATTTAACACATTAAATTATTTCGAGTTCGTAAATTTTTTGTAAATATTACACTTATGTCATAAAAATAATTAATTTTTTGATTTATATTTTATTTATTGAGCGTACAAATTCTTAAAAGGCCGGTAACGCACTCGCGAGCCCTCTGGCATCGAGAGTGTCCATGGGCGGCGGCATCACTTAACATCAGGTGAGCCTCGTGCCTGTTTGCCCCCTGTTCTATAAAGAAAATATATATATTATTTTACCTACCCACCGTGGCTCTGCGGATAATCTTAAGGTCCTGAGTTCTATTATCATAAAAATAATCTTTGACAGGGATCACCATTTTTTTATAATGACAATGAAACATACATAGAACCATACTTAATTGCTATTATATTTTTTAAGGATATTTACTGAATTCGTTCTCAATCAATTAAAAAAAGGTAAATATCGATTAGTTACAATTGTATTATAGGAAGATATATATATATATATTACGGTACTGGGCGGGGAAAGCCGGACTATTTTTCATTGTTCTCATTACGTAGTGCAACCCTTTACATTTAAACCCTTGTACTGATCGCAAAATAGTTAAAAAAATATACCACAACTATGTCGCACAAGCTGCTCCCTGAATTTCTGAACCAATTCGCCTTATTATCTTGCAAGACAATAGCGTACCCATCCTTAAAAACACCGGCAACGCACTTGCGAGTTCTCTGGCAATGTACTAACATTATGGACACTAGTCCATATCATTTAAGATTAGATGAGCATCTTGTCTTTTAGCCTGTTACCCATACAAAAAGGTTATATAAGGAATATTCAGCTCAAACCTTTTACCGACTTAAAAAATAGGAGTATTTCTTAAGTTACTAGGTTTAATGGCGTTGTAATACTGTCTACTTACTGATAGTGTGGCTATCATAAAATCTTTTCAGATGGTTCTCCATTCAGGCATTCGTTTTTTAATTACCTTACAAATTCATTAAAAACAATTACGCCTTTATAATATCCGTTATACAATTTACATTAAGGCGATGATATAGAAAGTGCAATCACAATTACAAAACTATTAAAATGGTGTAGGTACTTTCAGGAAAATCCGCTTAGGCGTGACCATATCTACTCACCATAATATATGTCCATGTGGCTTTGAATTACACATAGACACCACGGCCTCCATTGCCAGTGGGGATCGTATTTCCATGCTGCGCTCAACGACATCAAACGCCGGTCGTTTACCGCCGTAAATGTTGCAGCAATTTTGGAGCCAACAAGTATCGCTAGAGACGACAGTAAGAGGTCGAATGGGATGTCTCTGATTCCTAAAAGGCCGCTAACGGGCGCCACGGGTGATCACATTAGCCCCGTCTCACCTCAAGTACAAAAAAATGCCTAGGTGGGCAATAATAATAGCAGGGAGAGTTTTGCTTTGGAGTCAAACAGAGACTGGTAATACATCTTGAACAAATGTCCTTGCTTGCGTAGAAGAGATTTTTAGGTATATAGGGGAGGGGTCGGTTGTCGGTGATGCGGAGAGTGACGTGTCGATCGTGTGATTGGTGAATCAGTTGACGTTTGTGTCGCGCTTTGTGATACGACGCGTAAACTTTACCCCACTCCCTTGCTAATAATAATGCTCAAGAAGTTTGCCGGTATCTGTACAGATAGTACTGATGAACTCAGAGCTGGTGTTTACCTTGCTCGGCGAATAAGTATCCTAATACAACTGTGACTCTGCTACAGGCACAAAACATTTAAATTAGTTTAATCAAAAAATGGTTTTTTTATTAATCATGGCAACATACATATTATACATAATATATCGCCGTAATAAAAAGTATATCTAATATTGTCTAATAAAAGAATTTTATAAACTTTTTTGCTATGAGTACTTGACTTTCCCTCATGGTAGGGGTCCGCAGGCATTTTTCATAGCGACTTGATTAAATCCTGGCCCGTACATACCCTGCATATTGCAACTGGCACTATGCAAATGAAACCGTATTCGTAGGAAAAAACTTTACTTGATAAATATTTACTAACGCTAAAATTAATGGAAAATGGCAATAAAATTATACATTCTGTACATATTTGTCTTAAATACAAAAAAACTACTTGAACACACACAAAATTTCATTAAAATCTGTCCAGCCTTACGTACAAATACACTTACCTACTGAAAATTATAATGAATATGACGATATTCGAATTCCTCTCTATATTGTTGAAAAAGTTAAGATAATCAAGTACATTAGAAAATATATTTGTTTCACAGACATAAGAAACCAGATCATAAACTTATAGAATTAACTTTAGTAGTAAAGGGGCAGGGAAATTCTAAAAGCCTATTTTACAACTGCCAAACTACGCTTGAAATTTACAAAAAACCTTTCCAAAAGCATTAAAATATTTCCGTCGAACAATAACTCAGTCCACAATCCACACAACGCGATGCAAAATGTACGATAAATACATATTTCTTAATATTTTGACGGTTTTATGAGATATTTTTCATGAAAACTATTTTTCATAGAATATAGACCACCAACTGTTTTATTAAGAGACGAACACAACAGTGTTATTCTGATACATTTCGTAAGATCGATTCCTAGTCCATAATCGCGCTTACAAATAATTTTGGTTTGTGTAGACACCTAATTCTAGATCTTAGAATTAGTAAAAAATTGGTATCTTAATTTGGTATGCCCACGCATAATATGAATAGTAAATATACGAGTATTCTTGGTCTTAACCACAGAAATGCAACACGCATAATAGTATCAAGTTTTTAGCAACCATTGTGTATTCGTAGATGCTTGGCAAACCCATGCAACTTCTTCGATACAAAAAGTCCCCTCGGGAGTTGTGATTGTGAGGAAGTTGCATGGTTCTGGTCTGACGCCTTCATAAGTTCTCATGACATTTTCATACGTGTATATCCTTTTAATAACATATTTCAACTGTGTTTGATTGGCCTCTTAACACGTGTGATATTTGAGAGCATTAATAATTTAATAAGTTCAAAAAATCCAGTTTTGAGCACTGGCAAAAGGCCTAACTTTATATTGAAACAGTGGGTTGATAGCTCTTGAAACAAGATTTGAGGTTTGGCGTTCTAGACAATTAAATCTCAATAAAGCCGATGATTCCCGCTTGCTACTGTAATGTACTAAATAAAATTATTACATCGAAAAGTTCGGCAGAACTACTTACTTCAATGTAGCTGTTGGGTTTGTCAGAGAGCGACATCGACCGCTATTACTTCATTTGCCCACTGCGTAAATAGAACAATTAACGTATTTTAGTCCTAAAATACGTTTATTATGGAACATAAGATATACAGGTATCACTTACCTAACCTAATCTAACCTTCTAATGGCACTTAATTCGCCGTATCAGTAGTCAACGAATTACTAGACTTGTCTTTAGACATACTTAAAGATTTCAATGTAACATTAAAAGAAATCGCGCATTTAAAGTAACAAATGAAGAGACGAATGTTCTGCCAGAATAAACCTTTCCTTTCTTCGCAGCTATATTTGTGGCCACATATAATATGTTTTAGCGACACATATATTTCGCCAGTGACACGAAATTGATGTTACATTCATATTTATTTGGCAATAATATTTATTGTGTAGGCATAGGAATTACTGTTTAATATTAATATTTTTCGTATAGGTCCTTCAGTAAATTAAAACCCAGACAAATGCCCTATTTTTATATATATTCATAAGTTTTATTATTTACTGGATGACCCGGTGAACTTAGTATCAGCTATATAGACGCAAATGTGTGTCAATTAAAACAGACCAAAAAGATCGTCCTCATATTTCAGCTACAACACAAACTTCTGAATAAATGACCAAGAAGACAAGTTTTAATTTAGAAATTGCATATATTAGAAAATATAATTGTTTTTCTTTCTTATTACATATGTTTAAAACTTCACTGAATTTACCACAAACACTTAAAGATCATAATTATCCAAATCGGTCCAGCCATTCTCGAGTTTTAGCGAGTCAAACGAACAGGTATTATATACGTATTATAACGAACACAGATAAAAAAGATCATCTAAAAATTGCATTTGTGAAATCTCCGTTAATTGCAACACTATTAATGTATTTACATATAAAAACAAGAATTCATATGATGCTGCAAGGCTAATCTAAATAGGTAAATAGGTGGTCGGACCTTTGTGCCTGAAATATGCCGTAAATTTTTAAGTTAAAGGTGTGACAGTATTACCAAATTCTAACGCACGACCTCTAGTTAATAGGCACACGCTCAAGCCACTAGACAATGTCCAATATATCATAAACAAAATACAGTCAACATCTATTATAACAACATGGAAGGGACTACTTATATTTGGTCGTAACACCCGATAGTCGTAACAGCCGTTGACGTTGTTTTACACTTATAAAGGCAAATAGTTTAAAAACGTCCGTTTATATTACAAATAACGGAGCTTTTATTATTTTAGGTTGTCTCTCTCGCAAACTCACATATTTTGTTAATTGAACAAGAAAATAAGTGCATTTTCAGAGCATTTTCTATAGCACAGGCCTAGAAAGAGAGATCTCTTTCCATCCATGTCCAAAAACTAGAGATTTACACAAAGTACAAACTCGTTACACTTATATCTAATCAAGGTGCACGATAAGTTATCTTGTGTTTATCAACACTAATTTAATAAAAAGGGACACAGGTCATTAACCGCAAGGTCATAGAACCCAATCGCCAGGTAATGTGAATCTTAATACGTCATGTCTATTCGGTTCTAGTTGCTGTATCCTTATTAAAATCTATAAATTATCACATAGCTGGAATCCCGCCTAGCTAAGTCAATCGTAATCTCAAAGTGTCACGCGATCGACAAAAGTACCGCTCAAAGGATGCCGCAGACTAAAATAGCCACTGTATTTTAACTGGACTCGCTTTTACAAGATTTTCTCTCATACCGTCTTTCAAACATTCTCTGTGCTATTTATGTGTAGGGAAATTTTATAAATCATGTTTCATTATATTTACAACGGCATTAATATTTGTTAGATTATTTTAGCAACTTTACCATGTAATGCACGACTTAATCGTGGAGATCAACGATTCTAAAGCAATAATGTTTATTAGGATCGCAGAAACTGCGTTTAACAGGTGACCTATGTAGTATGACGTATATCATACTTAGGTCACCTGTTAAATGAAATGAATTTTGAGACACATTAGCAATTGTTTTAGAATGGACCACTATGATATCTGTTTTGTAAGACAATGGGGCATATACCATCTGATTGACTCGTATAACTCAAATTATTGTTTCGCCAAAATCAAACATTTACACGTCATTAGTGTTGAGACACAGAAGCATGTTTAGGAATAAAAAACATTGTTCAGTAATCACATCCTTTATATACAGTACAATACATGAAATCCTTAAAAATAATTAACATTTACCACATTTACATATTAATAATTAGCGAGGCCAAAAAATTAACAAAAATATTATGTCAATGTGACGTTTTGAATTGTTAATAAAAATTTCCATACTAAAAACTATAAAGCCACACAACAATCGACAACAATTTTCATTAGTGGGTAATGTTGTGGCATTATACATTTTCAGGTTTACGCAAAATTTACCATTGTATAAAATATATTGTTTTCATATAAATTGGTGTCATTTGAATCACTATATTATGCATTGGTATAAAAATATTGTGAATTCCTAATCTAAGCTTTCGAGTACTTTACGCATCCTTAACATACAATGTGTAAAATTAAAACATAAAAATCTTGTCAAATATGTAAAAAAACATATTTAAAAAAGGCAAGACGTAACGAATTTAAAAAACGAACTGATTATATCCGTCAAAATGAATTTCGTTAGATCGGAACTTTGATGCCAAATCTGATGTGTCATATTTAGCAGTCGCTACAATATGTATTCATAATACATATGTTTAGATACAACATAACATTAACGTGTCTGAATCCGAAATCTACTTAAAGCATTTACAAACACCAAATTTACTCTACTTTGTGTACACAAGAATTAGCTCCAAATCATATTTTTCTAGATAAATGTAAAAAAAATCCACGTAATACGGAAGCAAGATGGAGCAGACATTGGCAACACCAACTTAAACACTAAATTACAAACTATAAATAAATACTTAAACCGTGATTGGTAACAAATAAAATTAATCTTAAAATTACAATAATTACGAAACATTATGAAAATAAATGTGATAATTAATTTATTGTTGATAAACTTTTGTGCCATTTTATAAATATCCAAGTCTAAATTTTAGATACGATTATTTTGACATACAAATTGTGCTTATTCTGACGTACGATCCCATTTTTCAGCGTGTAAAATTAAAAAATTCTAATATCTGTTGTAGATATTTCAGAATTATTATCTATAACACCTTCGTTGTACATCTTCGGTAATATTGTATATAATGTATTACTATGTATGTATTATCGGTATGTACGTTACTTATACTTACGTCAGAATAAGCATATACTTTTTTAAATTGACATCTGATATCCCAACTATTTATACTCTTCCCGCTATATACATCTTCTTGGCAGTGACCCCGCTGGTCCTTTTTCTTATATACATTCTTTACATATCTATATAAAGCAAAGGAGAATACGCATTGCATGCAAAATCACTACAGTCCATAGCAAATATTACCTCAGATTTTAGTATATTTAATTTGAAACAAAAAAGTTACGAAAATCGAAACATTGCTTCAGACCCAGTCTATTTCTAGGACATTGCGCGATGCAACATAGCAATCAATCGCGAGCGTCCATTTATTTAATAATAAAAAAAATCATTTAAAAAAAATCGTAATTTGAAATAACTCTGGCATAAATATTGGCAACGATAGAGACTCGACATTTCAAATTTTCATTCGGGACCAAACAAAGTCTATAAGCGTGCGTATTTTAAGTAACTCCAATTTTAATTAGAATATTGATTGGTCAATTATATTATCATTAAATTTAGTATTGTCGTAATTCTTAATACGACGCTTCATTCATATATTAATTAATTAATTATATTTATTAAATAAACAAAATTTGCGTCTAAAAGCCTATTTCTCATTTCTTTTCGCTTGGGTAATTCAAAATATTCTGAGATAACTTGCTCGAGCCGGTATTATACGCATCCTTTTGATTTCCATCTTTACTTAATAATTCTTGACACTATATACGTAGTACAACTGTTGTCAGTGGACATAAAACCTTGTTGGTCTAAAACGATTGAATCGCTACAAGCAATTGTGATGTTTAATGAAATTGTATATAAAATTATTATAAAACACACATTTATGTACAAATTCTACTAAATGTAACGTAGGTATGTTGAAATACATATTCAGTCGTCTATTAAACATAATACAATACAATGATTCCTAATATTAATTAATAAATAATGTGATTTTAAAATAAATTAAAGCCTTAAAATAATATTGTATTGGCTTTGTGAGCTTACAACGAAACCTTACGTAAGAAATATAAAATATCAAACTTGTGACGTCTCAATGACAAATAAAATTGCAAAACAAATTACGAACCAGAAATACGAATAAGAAACATGCACAAAACGATATATAGATATTCATAAATTTCCTATATTCAGTTTTCATTGTAACCATACAATACCAATAGAATAAATTAATTAAAGTTAAGCATTACATAAAGAACTGTAAATAAAATTTTCAACATTTAGAGGTCTTTATAAAATGCAAAGATTGGACAAACAAATTCCGCCAAACTTACTCTTACAACACAATCCTGAGATTTATCACGGTCACGCACCTGACGATGGCGTCACATCGTTTACGATGACGTCATTATCTAGGTATGAGTTTCACATTCCATTGAGGCGCAGATATGATTAATGGTATTGAATTAAGGAATCCCTCGCAATTTTTAATTGACATAAATGTTAGCTAAATCTTTTTTTTACTTTTGTATATTAAGACATGCATTTATTTCTATCACAACGACCCTTTAAACATTATAGGACAAGTAATAGCGCAGAGCCTCCCGTGGAAATTAAAATTCCTTGGTTTAAATCGAAACAAGTTTGGCGGCATCTGTATTGTAGAACAGAGATCATGGGCGTGCATCATTGGAGGATTCCACGTCACTCGAGCTGGCCGAAACTGACTTCTTGGGCTTATATTCTGTTATTACTACGGTCACACCGCTTACCGTTACCTTGTGAAAGAGATTTCATAATGACAAAAAGAATAGTATTTATTGAAAAGCAACTCAATTCATAACTAGATTAAGCTGACACACAAACGTGTACAATAATATTTGATAACGCAACAGCTTCATAATTAAGTATTCCACGGTATAAAAATTAATCCTATTTAAATTTAGAATAAGTCCCTAGTTTCTCATTCATACTTAAAATAGATTAAGTTTATTCTCAAGTAAGAAAGACTTAGGGTCTCTTTCTCAATGTCCGGATAAGTTCCAAATAAGCTATTTATTACTGATTCGTAGGATTACTAGTGTTTGTTTTCACGACTGTCAGATAGCGCTATTCGTCATTAAACGCGAAGTTTCTTATTCGGAACTTTTATCTTCCAAATAATTTGTGTTGCATAGCTATTTGGTACTTTATCAATACATTGTGAAACAGACCCTTAGCGTTGTAACCAAACTGGCATTTTAATTGTATAGCTATGTTAACTTATACGGTAATGGTCTAATGCCTAGATGTTTTATTAAAAGTGATTGATAAACTTCGATATTTGTCGGTATTATATTAAATAATAGATCTCACCTCTCTAGTCTGTGCAGAGCTTCTATCGACATTGTTAAGTCGTGGCTGACGTCTCTTCTTCTTGAGCGAGTTTGCTGACCTTGGTCTCTTCTGCGAGCTAGTGGGCGCCGTGCCAGCCGCCTGTGCCGCCACCATCGCTGGATTAATTCGAGGCTTTCGTGTCGAGGTACCTTGAGATCATCGATCAAAATCAGAATACTACCAATAATGACTAAAAGCTCATAAACAAAAAAGCTGTAAAGCTTTAGACATTTAAATTCCATGAATTAAACTAAAACTAATGGGATAGGGCTCATGTTCTTAGATCATGAATTTATTTTATATATTTTAGTTAATAATTAGTAACAGAAACCAAATGTTAACATTCACCGCATACCTGAAGCCAAAATGAGCCCTTTAATTTTTCTCACACTCATAAATTTACGTTAGTTATAAGTGCATTGTTTAAACGAATAAAGCCAGTTGACACCCAACTTCAAACAAAAAGTTTCATTTTGAATTTATTTCAATATCCCTACAACAATCCAACTTTTTAAAATTGAAACTGAAAAATATGCTTGCACCGAAAAACCTTACATTCGTTTCAAATACAATACACGCACGTGCATGCGGCAAGCTACGCGGTTGGAGTAAAGGATTCAAGGCATTTTATCAGCCACTATGACCTAGTAATCGTATTTATAAAATGTAAAAATTAACATATACACTAGATTATAGTCTGTGGCAGTCTATAGATATAGTTACGTAACAAGTTGGAGGGTTAATGCGAAAACTGTGTAGCTGAACCGAGTTCCCAGTAAATTGAATTGTAAGATGTTTCGTATTGCCTCCAGCAAGGTCTGAGTGGCAATTTCTCTGAATTTATAGCTCTTGTATTACCTATAGCTACGTCGAGTGCCTACTTGTGAAATGCGTCAAAGCAATTTAAGGTTGGTTAACAACTTCCACCCTAGGGCTTTGCTTCTCTCTGTATAAAAAATCAAATAAATCAGTGGCGCTATAACCTTTTTAGACCTTGGCCTCAGATTTCTGTATTAGATCATTTGTCAATCAACAAATTATCGTTTTCATTTCATTTTCATTGTTTTCCTTCACCGTTGCAGTTAAATACGGACATACAAAAAAAAAAAGGTCCATTGGTGCATTGCCAGGGATCGAACCTACAACCTCAGGGATGACAGTCGCACGCCACTAAGCTAATAGCAGTGTACTTATATTCTCTTTGTAAACCGTTTTTTAATAAGGTGCTATATACATATAGTTGTTTAATTGTCATAATTTTGGTTTCTTAGTAGATTTTATTAGTCAGTGTTAAAAAATTGTATCTAAATAATGATTTTATTAATTTATTTTGTAGTGTTTGTAAGTTAGAAATTATGTTTTTACATGCCATACCCCATATTTCAATTAGATAAATGAAATGTGGCTTGACTAAACAACTATAAATTAAATGACATATGGATTGAGGAATACATTTTGATACTGACCAAAATCTGCCTATAAGTGATTTTAGTTTGGTAATTATGTGTGATATATGAAAGTTCCACTTTATATATGTATCTACTCTAAGACCCAGATATTTTTCCAATTTTTTGTTACTGATTTCAATGTCTTGAACTTTAACGGTTGAAAGATAGGAATGATATAATTATTTAATATAATATATTTTAAAAATAATATAATATATTTTTTGCTCTGAATATAACATAAGATGTTGTATGTTTTATAATATCCCATTAATAACAATGACACTACATTGCCCTTTGGGAAATTACACAATTACCAGGGCTGTGATTATACAAGTCAGTTTTATTTTATATATCATAATGAAAGGAAACTAGTTAACTAATCTAATAAGAAATCTTTGTTGTGGATACAGTCTTTTCACAAGGTATAAAAGGTAAATATTAAAATTATTGAAAAAACTATTTTACCAAATTAAACCATTAAATAGGATTGTTAAAAATCACAACTAATTTAAATAGTAAAGAAGAACAAAATTATGTATAATGTAATGTATCATTTGAAAACAATAAAATAAAACAGTTATTTAATTCTAGTTGAAACTTGAAAACAGTTGTCCCTCTCAAGATGGATATAGGCTAGAAGTAATTTCAAAATGCTGTTGTCAAATCCAATCTCTTTATAGATTTAGTGATTTGTTTATAAGATACCACAAGAACTTCTGTATATGTAGATTATCTATTAATATATATTGTAATACCTCCATTTTATTTATAGTATGTTAAGATTTCTGAATCCCCTATTATAACATAGTAAAGCAAAGTAACATTTCAAAAATATATTATATTATGGAGTCATGCATAGATAGACAATAATATATTCATTTTATTAAGTCAAGCACCTCTAGATAAGTCTAGATGTCACTGAAAGATCTTAACTAACAAAATCAATATAGTCAAATTATTAGTCTGCCTGATTCTTGAAGGTTATATTACAGAAATCAATTTATGATCAGTGTTAGAAATCTGTTTATATACTCATAGTTTTTAGTGCTAGACGTAAAAAGAAAATCAACTGAAAATATTGGTACATACCAAAATATGTAATGAGTCAAAAGTGAATGACCTATATTTACCTAACTCTAATAGCAGTACGAAGTTTTTTTAATGATACATACCTTTTCTAACATCACACATGGAACATTTAAATGCTTCAGCATTATTTCTGTACGTACAAACGCTGCAATCCCAATAATTTTCTTCAAGCACTTTAGAGGGACGTTTCCCTCTTCGAATTGCATTTTTCTTGTCCATTGTAATGGTCACTTCTAATCGGAACTATATTTTACGTACTAATCATGATATTTTACAATAAACACTATGTTTTTTATCACAGTGGAATGGGTTTTCTCGTACAGAAAACATTATTTTGGTTTAAATAAACACGACTCTGAAAAACACTACGCCATGACAGACAATGTAACTTGTCGATAAAACAGAGCAAGCGCCAACTAGCGGCGCAGACTGTTTTACCGACGTTTGAACAGATAAAAATTTCAATAGGATCTTAGATTAAAAAGAAGCGTGTACATTGTACAATATATTTAGAAGTAGGTAACCCCTATATTGGTTCTTTAATGGTAGCTTTTAATAACGAATGTAGTTAAGTTGGATACTATTTTTGTACTATAATATAATATTAACTATATAAGTTGATATTAAACAAATATATTTTAAATACATATGTGAAAAATTAATAAATATAAAATTGTATATTTATCAGTATCACTGGATTTAGCGCCACAATGAAAGTTGATACAATATTAAACTTATATTAAGATATTTAAATTATCTCTCGCTACCGAATTTTACTTAACATAATATGAAACATTGTGAAAAGATCGTAAGCAGACAATACAATTTTTTACACGGTTTCGCCGAGAATTTTACAATTTCAAAACGTTCTTACCAACTTTTTATAAGGTATCAAATGATATAGATGTTTAAGTGTTTCTAAGGTCATATCATCATCCTCAGTATATAGCAGGCATTTATGTATTATATTAAGATACATCTCTGGCGAATGGCCATAATCCCATCAATCATTTTTATTAATTTATACTAAATTTAAAATTATTTGACAGTTGATATTTAAAGAAATTTTGTCAGCATACTGTACTAAAGAAACTTACGAGTTACTTAATTTAAAAATATAATACATCAATAATTCCACAAACGTATAGCCATATACATAGAGCAAAAGTTTACAGAATCTACTAGAATTAAAAAAAATCTACAAAAGGTTTATAATAAAGGTTCAGAAATTCTTCGAAAAGAGGGATCGACGTGAAATTTGGTTTATACCTGCTACGTTTTTGTGGACTTTCGTGGGTTAATTCTTAGATGAAATACGAACTTTCTTATGAAGTATATTTATTTATTATAATATAGTATATATTACCGTTGCTTCTTTCCTGTCTTAGTAAATAACGTAATATTTTATATTATATAGTCTCGACATAAGCATCTATCAATAAACTCCATAGCGAAGCTAATTAATAAACTGAATTTTTTGTTAAGACTAGATAAATATTTGCGTTAAATCTATTGTCTTTCGAAACTAAACATATCTATGTTATAACAAGTTCTGATACCTACCAGATACGATATTTCGAAATTGGAACACTAACGTTATTCCCGCGCTTTCCCAAACACGTGAAACCGCTGCTTTTTGTCGGTGTCACTTCTCGTTGGGTTGGGAGGCTCAATTCGAGTTTCACATATTTCTGGGAAGCTATTGAAGATCTTTTTACCGCTTGTTCGATGGAGACATTTAACATGGATAAATTAAATTATTTATTCAAGGATTTAATAAATTGAACAATATATTACGTTAAGATAAAACTACAATATAAGAAAGTTTGAAACTTGAGGCTCTTACGACGTTTTTCTACCTACAAATTATTTCGGCCTCCATGTCATAATGATAAACGGATGACGTATTAGTGCAATCCAGGTCTAGGGTATCCATAATGATCCTATTGCATTGGTAGAGTCTGCGAAAAGGGAATTAATATAACTTCTATGTACACTATACAAAAAATATTACTTTTTTTTTCATATTAAGTCATTCAAATTAACCTACACACATTAAAAGTGAATTGCCTGAATATTTATTTTTCGGTCTCACAAAACATTTTCTACAAGGTCGATTATGTAAATTAGGACAAAACACTTTATAAAGCACTAGCATATAGTAATCAATAAAGGGTTTTGTTTGCTTAAGAATATAAACCTACAAAAATGCCCTAAAACCATCCATAGCAAGATAATTCTAAAAAGGTTTTATTAATTCGACAGTTCGCCAATAAATCACACGAGTTAAGAACACAAAACTCGGGGTCGCAGTTGAACATCCCGACACCCCGACCACCTGTGGCGTCGAGACATTGTGGTTTTATTGTAATAGTGACTTACTGCCACAGATAATAAATGTTTCACACGAATCTGTACAAGGTTTATCCGCGTGTAACCTATTTTAATCGAATATTTCTCCATTGCCCTTAAAAATGTTTAATATGCATCTAATTCGTGTTTATTGTTTTATTTATTATTTTTTCTTATTAATTGGCGTAAGCCCGTTGGATTCTCCAGGTAACACCCATGATCAGATACAGTACAGATACCTAGTGGCTAATATTCTGTTGTAGTTTTCTCGGTATATATTCGTCTCTCATGTCACAAGTCTTGAGCGCAGTCTAATACATGGACCTTACTCTTTTATTTTAACCCTGTTCTTCTGTTACGTACATAGGTCGTAGATGCTTACGTGACTTGAGTAAAATATGTCCAGAGTAAGTCTAAGTCGAAGTCAAAAATCATATATTCATATAGGTCACAATGTACTCTAATGAACATCAAAAAAAGAAATATAGATACATTAAATGCTTCTAATTTTACATTTACTGCCAGTTCTCTTCTAATCAAGGGCGTAGTACAGTCTTCTGAACTCAGAACTTTCAGAACTGGCAATAAACTTTCCACCCGTCTTTTTAATCACCAAGTTTTTGTTTTACACCATTACACCATATTCCACATGACATCTTAAATAATAAATAATAATAATATAAATTAAAAACAAAGATTTGTCTCAGATTGTCAAAGATCCTCTATCAGCAGGAGGCAATGTGAAATAGGAGCACGCACTTACATTCTCGTGGGAACAACATACAAGACAACAGATATCTCTTTTTCTATGGAATTAACTCTACTTCAATTGAATGCCTACATAGGGTTAACAAGAATACGGAGAGTAATTTACATAAACGTAAAACTTACGTACCTAACCATAAAGCGGTTCAATGTCAGACCTAAAAAAGTAAATGAATTTCACTTTCATATTTCAAAACTTACCTGTGAAAAATTCTAAAAATGTTGTCAACACTGTCAGTGTTGCCACAGCAAAAAGTTTGCATTGAATCATACACGCCAACCTGTTGCATGCAATAAAAGAAAAAGAAATAGGCTGCCCGGAAATACGAACCAGCGGACAACCGAAAAAACGACAAGCTGATTTATTTCCTATCTGTGGATTTAAAAAGAAAGGATTGGCAATTTAAATGCTATTCAGTTCTAGAAATCGGGTTTATGGTTTATAAAATACCATTGCTATCAGATTCTGGCTTTCAGAATTATCGTATTCTTAGTCCTTAACTTTAAAAAATGTTTTGAATAAAATATTTTATTACAATTAACATTTAATATTTTTGTACTCATTTTACGATGGGTTATACAGTGTTTTTAAAAGAGCGAAATACGACCAGGCTGTACTCAGAATCTGTAAAAAATATAAATTCATTTTAGCAACCGGGCTTAAATTAATATACAATCTAAATATTATATACCCACACTCATAAATGCTCTTAAATTGACGTCAGCAAATCCATAAGCAGTTAACTTACTAGCCATCTGAGCTCTGAAAACATAAAAAATTAGGTAATAGACAATAGTAATAATAATTGACAAAACAAATTACTATGATATTGAGAAACAATTACTGCTGTTGAAAGAATTTCTATAATCGATCCGGAGATTACTTTAGTATATAACGTTAGGTAAATACTGTATTTAGTAATTAAATACTGTGACTGTGCAGCTGTCAGCTGTAGGTAAGACGCAAGAATAATATAGATCTTAAGACTTAAAGGTCATAACGTAAAAGGGTCTAAATGTTTTAAAATTATCTTAATGTTAAGGTTACTTAGAAAGTGCTTACTATTATTACGAACATATACTATAACTTTAGTCGCTTTATGGTTACAGATATGTTATACACTTGATATACATACCTTGTCTGAACAATATTACAAAGTTTCCTAAACTTAACATCAGCTTTGTACCACTTGCTGCTATACATTGCGTAACTTACACCAGAACTCTAAAAAAGAAGTTTGTTCTAATAAATTGTATATAGTACTAAAATAATTTTAATAAATAAGTGTCTAGTGGCTTGAGCGTTCGACCCTGATTGGAACCCCGAAGCCAATTGAGGTTTCCGTAGGCGTAGGTGAAAGAAAACAACGTGAGGAAACCGGCTCCAGGAAAATGGCGATGGCGTGTGCCAAGCATGAACACAGAATAAGGACAAAATAGATACAGAAATCTGAGCATATGACCAACGTTTAGTAATTCTTAGCAAATTAATCAAACACTTGATTTGTTTCTGAAGCATTCAATATTAACATTTTTAACATACCGACTGCATCACCAAGTCGCCGAAGAAACAAATAAAGAATATTTGCAATAAACTTGTCAATAGAAAGGTAAGGAACATACTCGTAAACGCCTTGTCTCCCATACTCTGAAAATGTATTAGTCGTCACAAATATTATATGTATTTTGACGGATCTTTGGTTCGTACTATTTCAGGCTCATGATTCGGAAACTTATTCTTGTTTGTGATCTCTCTAGATAGATTGAGACTTCAAATACGGGTTTTGTGACATAGCTGAAATAGCTTTACGCCGTTTTTCATAGGAACTACAGTACTGTTTTGTCCCGTTCCGTTAAATCGTATTAACATTGGGACCAAAAGAAACAGATGAATGCGTTTGTCAAAATGGTGTAATTAGACTTTTTCCATGAATGGATTAGTCTATTGTAACCTATCTATGCTATTTAAGGTCAAAAATAAAAAAAATTGATTAATTATTTATCGTTAAATGATTGACCGGGCTTTAGTTCCATAGCAAACAAATGTGACTTCTTTTTGAGTTACCATTATCGTTATTATACACTGATCAGTCAAACAGATTCAATTGTTTTTACGCTAAAATTCCAGAACGTTCCAGCTGGGTTGATATTTTGTACATATATCTACATTTATAAAAATGACAATACATACCATAACATTAAAACCAGTTAAACAAATAATAATGGAGCTTGTTAGAAAGTAAAGAAGTGTTGATTTTGAATAAATTTGATCTAGAATTTTCAAGGACCTGCAAATATAATATTCAAATACGATTAAATGCTTTAAGCTTTTACAATCTTATAATGATTTAATGCGTATTAAGGCCAATTAAAAAAATTGTTCGAATGAAATAAAGTTACTCGTGTTAGTGTTAAGAATGTTTAATCAATAGATTTTTCTATTCATGCACGGAATTAATATTTGCTTTCTCGGTGTAGAATACTATAGGAATCAATTTGAGGTCCAAAAAAGTTGTGTGTCCTGACTGATGCTGTGAGTAGACAGATCATCTTCCAGATGATATAAAGAAATCTGAACCCGTTTAGGGTTTTAGATTAGTAGACTGTGCGTTAAAATGTTAATTAAGCAATGTTGGCATTATCAAACAATAGGCTACTTGATACGGTCTTAAAAACCATTTCAAATTCTTTATGTGACAGTGACTATAAAACCAATATAATTGTTATTTTTAATCAAGTTAAACTTCTAAAATTCATATAAACATTCATAGTTTCAAGAACCCGCCAAATCGCTACTCTAGGAAAGTCTGTCTAGTGCCTATGTGATATTTAGGGATTTTTCCCCAAATTTAGGGAGAATTGAGATGTCTCGGGGAATTTTATAAAATGTATAGTAAACGTCGAAGTCAATAGAAATATCAAACACAATTACTGCTTTTTTAAACTAATTAAATATATTTTTAACAACAAAAACTTTTTATCTCGGTATTAAGTTGATATTTGAAGATGTTCTTAGGGGAAAGATTCTGTAGGAGTTGGCTTTCTGGACCAGTCCCTATGATGAACTATGCCGAAAAATTCGTAAACAAACGTCAATTTTATTAATTATCTATTCTCTCTAGATTACCCTCATTATGACTTTATTTTTCATACAGTGAAATACCCCGTTACCCAATTTTTATGGTGTATTATTTTAAATATTAAAAACAGTTAACTCTACCGTATCAGTTGTTGATGCCATATCACAAGCTCTGTGAACTCCAGCTTAAAATAATCAGCGTTGAGTGATCTATGTATGTTTATTTTAGAAAATTTTGTCTGTAGTATACGAAACTGTATCCGAATAAACATACAGCATACGTAAAAAAGATTGTCTGTGCTACATATCTCGAGAATCGCTATGACTTCTGAAAAAAAAAATATACCTACGTAATGAACAAATCACAGTAGTGGATGAATCGAACGCAAATTTTAAAGTGTTTAAAAACAAATAAATAATCAGTAGGTAGGACCATGTTGACAAGATGCAGAACGAAAACATGTTTGTGTCTAGTAGTGTCTTTGTTTTATAAATACCTATTGTAAAGGTTTCATATGTAGTACTAATAAACAGCAATTACGCTTTGGAAGAATCACACAGTCACAGCGGCAAAAAATGTACAAATTTTGTAGAATAATTTTAAATACCCATGGAACGCTCATTTCGGAGTAAAGCTGTCTGCAGTAATTTATTTTAAATGTTTCCAAATTTGAAATTATCACTGTCCTTTAAGTTTTTTTTTATAGAACGAGGGACAAACGGGCAGGAGGCTCACCTGTTTTTAAGTTCACATAAAACCAGCGAATTAGTAACGATTTTATTACACTCACCTGACCACAGCTGATGCAAATATACAAACGGCCAATATCTTATGTCATGTGAGTCAAATGGATAAATAATCAAAAAAGGTAACAGAAAATCCCATTTCCCAGTATTGAGATACGTAACAAGAGTCAAAATTAACGGTGTTATGAAGAACGTGAAAATCAATGTAAAATTCAGCACTTTAGACATCTTCAATACTTTATGCAAGAATTTCGTGTCCTCTCTAAAGATTTCAGTTATTTCCGTATCGTCCATAGCTCGGAGTTCCAGCTCTCTTAGCGTTGTAACTAGATCGTAGATCTTCTCCTCATTGCTTATTACAGAATATATTCGAAAATTTGCGAGAAAACTGAACGCAAGACATGGAGCTATATACGTTAGCTCTATGAACGATGCTCCCTCTTGCAAAGCAACATAAAACCAGACGAGCGCGCCGAAAACGTCACTATTGTGCCAGATAATGTTAAAAATATAGATGCAGCGCCGTTTTATACGATCTTTTTTAGATGACCTATCATAAGAAAGGCCTAAACACAAAAAAATCTTATCGAGTTCTTTAAGGGCTCGATTCGTTTCCATGTTTGTTGAAATTTGAGTTTGAAGACACAGACAGTTAGTTTAAATAGTTTGAAATTACACGCTATATAATTAAGAAAATTCTAAATTACTGTCCATAATATTAATATTACAGTAATTATAGTAATTTATAAGCAGTGGTCCTCATGTATTTAGTGAAAGGATATGTAGCTAGTATAGTACCATAAGTACAGATTTATTTTTTTATTTTTTTTTATTTTAAGGTTACAAATAAATATATATACGAAGTTATTATAAACAAAAATCATATTTAATTTATAATTAGTAACTACCGAAATCTTAGGATGACAAAAATCTAAATGAAGCACTATAAGCCTAATGCTTAAGCATGTTGCAACACCTGGGCTATAAGTTCGAACTCCAGTTTCACTTAATAGATTTTTCTAAACTTGATTTTGTAAAGTAAAATCTCGTGACCATAAAACTGTCATATGTGAATCATCATTATTCTAAAAAAACAATAATATATAACACAATTTATTTGCATTTATATCTGATAAAAAAATTATAAATGTTAAATAAAAATTAATTTAATAAAAGTTAAATAAAAATTTAAAAAAATAATATACGATAAAAAGATAGAGTTTTTAATCGTCTTACTTTATTTCTCTACTGTGGAAAATCACTGTGGAAAATATGTTTTTCCTGTATTTTATAAAAACGAAACACGATATTAAAATTACATACAACGAATATGTAAGGTTTGTGAGTATAAGAAACTTGCCTAAGGTTCCGCAGAGGAAATACATTTCGAATAAACCAGTTAAGAAAAAACTTGACATTTAGATGGCGTTGGTTGGACAAATTTAAATTCTACAAGTGTTTGTAAAATTTAAAAATTTTATTACCCTATAAAGTTAAAATAGTCTATATCTGGGAGGTCTGGCTCAGTAAATCGATGTTTTAAAAGGACTTGGCTGTAAAAAGTTATATACGCTACTTGTCCGCTGGGTAACCCGTGTTCCGTATACAATTTTTGTGGAAAATCATATGAGTCGAAACGCCTCTTTACATATAATTCTATAATAACTCTATATACTATATATATATATATATATATATGTAGCAATAATTATGCTATGTTTGCTTCGGTAATCTACGGATTGCACACTAAACCCTAATCCAATAGCGACGTTTCCGCCCTAAAGCCTAAACAGCTTGTCCAGGCTTGGTTTAGTTCAGGTATTCTCCCCAGTAAGTTTAGAACTGATGACTAAGGCCCAACATCATTGCCTTTGCCCTTAGCTTAGCTCAGCCGCAGCTCGGTTGTGACGCTCATTTGCTTGCGGCAGTTTCCAGGAGTACAACGTGGACGTAATTGACTGGGACTGGGTAGGGGTCTGCTTTAGCGTGTTCCGCCACAAACACAGCACGCGGTTTCGTGTTTCATTGCACTGGCACTGCTGTCTTATCAGTGATACCCAAGGTCATACCCTAACGATCAGGCTGGTTTTCTACACGTGATGCTCTCTGCCCCGCTAAGGGGACATAGGACTTTAAGTAATTCAAATGATTATACTTAAAAGTGTATAAATAGAAAATCAAAAACAATTTAGAATGTTGTTTGGTGCCTGTGGCAGTGTACTTTTATTGCTGGCAACATTTCCTCCTTGCGATATTTCTTTTAATAAATTATAACCATTTGATGGATCATGAACATTTACAGATATAAAAGTATTGAACCCTAAATAATATAATGTTATCGCTTTCATAATTACGTGTTTCGTTGAAAACTTTAAGTTCATGAATTATTTAATAGTTCTTTTTAAGCAATATTTTTTCAGTAATTTATTTTAATTTATAGTAAATGCGTGGTCTAGGTATACTCGTACTGAGGTAAATATTATTCCACTTTTTCTGTTTTTGCTTTGATATTCTTATAAACCCTTATTAATTAATTTACTTTTAACAAGGGCTTTGAATTTATTTAGTGATAGTTCTCTAATTTCGCTGTATCACTGCCGTCCCAACCATTTATGGAAACCCACTTGGTTGACTTAAAATTCCTAACTCATGTTATGACAAATTCATTGACGCTGCAATGAAACAGGGGTTTTTGCATTTTTAATTATCTTTTAACTTTTTTGCCAAAACAGAGTTCTAACATCAATACTAATAAGTTTACCGAATTATTAACACCACCAAAAAATATTGATTTTCGTAAAAATTACTGGTAGAATGTCAATAATTACATTGAATTGTCAAAGTCAAAGTCAAAAATAATTTATTCCTATAGGTAACCTAATGTACACTTATGAACGTAAAAAAAGAGAAATATACAATAAATAAATCTAATTTTACATTTACTGCCAGTTCTTTTGTATATGTACTATTAGTATCGTAGCTATGCCATCTGCATAGCAATAGCATAACAATACGGGTTATATATTCCATCTGCTCAGACAGGCCTAAGTGTTATTCCTGACCCATTATACTCTGAGTGTCTACTGATTCGTTTAAATAATTTCAGATTAAGAAGAAATTTATTAGGTCCTATACGTAGAGGTAATATTAAAACCACACACACATCGATGGTGCTAGTGTGTGTGGGGTATGAAGTGCCCCGCTGCGTCAGACGGCAGACGGGAGTATAGGTATTTTATTACAGGGCTACTACAAAATTAAAATAAAGAATTCTTATAACTTGTGCATTTGTTTTGTAGGAACTATTTAGTTTTACAGTTTAGAATTCGAATTTCGAATACAAAACACCTTACATCTCCGAGAATCGGACGAATACGAATACGAATGTATTTTGTTTAGATTAATAGATTAAGCGATTCATATCCATAATATGTATCTGTACAAGAATCGATTACTAAAAGCTGTGTTATTTGCGTTAATACACTTTATTATTTCGTTGGTTTGGGATATATTTTTTTATTAAATATAATCTTACATTTATTCCGCTTATCTTTCTTACGATTAGCTAAAACTAAATTTCTTTAATTTTCAAAATTACATTTATGTGATTAATACTTTTTTGAAACACGGACAGCCCTATTAATTTTCAAGCCCACCCCTCGTATAGCCCCCATAGTGTTTGGCAAGTGCACACACGGGCACATGTAAAAAATGACAGGCGATAAATTTGGAAAAAGAACCTGTTCTATGGCACTCTATGGGTAGCGCATTGTCATACGCCCATTTATTATTTCCACTACTGGAATTTGAAATTAGAATCAGAAATTTATTACATCTTTACTATTCAGAACTTTGCTATGATATTGCTAATTTAAATGTGTTCTTGCTATATTATGTGCATAATGTTATTATCGAATAATGATTTTTATTCCTAGACATATGCACAGGCTTGGTTAGTCATCAACGCACATATGACGTATGGATATGGTTGCCAGCGAAACAATTATCGTGACGAAATAATTGGTCATAAGTAGAACATCTTAAACAATAAATTAATATTGCAGAAATGTGTCTGAACCATCGGACAACCTACAGTACCTCAATGGAGGCCTTCGGGTTATTTGGGGCTTATAACGAAATCTTATGTACGATATACAGGTGATGTTGGAGCAGCTTATTATTTTTTTAAATTTTTGGTCGATACATAGTTAGTACCAATGCTAACTGATTTATCAGACTTATAGGATGTTTGCATCATGTGTAATAGATATATTAGATAATAGCTTATATCAATAAACCAACTCCAAAAGCGTAGAAAGACGCATAACTCGGCGGGCAATATTTAGAAATGCACAAGATATAATATTCATCGACTTTCAAAGAAAAAAGCCAAGAATAAATGAACACCGTTATTGGAGCTATTGATGGACAAAATTGCTGAAGAAAGTACTTTTTCATCAAGACAATGCATCAGGTCATAAAATTCTTTGTTAGCGTACAAACTTTCCAGGCAACGGTTATATATTTAAGCGAAGATTCAGTAACCTATTTGATGGTAAGGATTTTTTACTAAAGTTTGTAGATCTTAATTTTAATACTCAAAAATCTTACACGTTATTATAGGCATTCTTTACATAATGATAAGATATAAAATAGCACAGCGTATTCTATCAATTTTTTTGATCCAAATGTCGCCACGCGCTCTAGAAATTAGATTGACCTGAATTGAATCCAATCAAAGTAAAAATTCAAGTCTAGTCAAGAATGCTAGCGAAACGTGGTTCAAGGTTAAAACTCAGAAAAGGACAAGTTTGGAAGATGTGGTATTAAGGTCCTTTAAAGAGTGCCTTCTTCTTCATTACTAAAGATCGTGCTTACCTCCACACTGCTCAGTCTTTCTTTTGGCATTAGCAATGTTGAGAATAAATGTCTGACTTAAAGAGCGTACGTAGAGCAGTCTTGCGACGTTCAGCCCTGAGGTCGTAGCTGTGCAACCAATGATGAAGATGAGCATCGTGAGTAAACCTTAGCTTGCCTTAGACCCAAAAAGTATAAGGCAATTTCTAAGGCAGGCGAAGCTGATCGCCTACTTGCCTCTTACATTGAGAAATGATCATGACACAGATACAGAAACCTGACGTCCAGACCTATAATGTTGTAGCGCCACTGATTTTTTTAAAGAGAGTCTCTTTCTCTTCTTCGGCAGCTGATGTTTAAGCGTCGAGCAACAAATCATCATCTTAAATCTTAAATCTTAAAAAGTAGCGTACAAACTATATTTTATTCTGTATCTAAAAGCGGTGCAAATGTATGGTAAATAGTCCTATTACTTAGCGATTGATTACTGTAAAGGGAATTATAAAACCTTAGCTTTTAATGAATCTTTTGTGAACATTTTTCAATCCTTATAAAATAGATTAATCAACTATGCTGTAGGTATACAAAAAGAAACAATACAAAAAGTAGTAAACTAAAATAGGAGTAATAATGTAATGAACGACTAGCTATGTATGGTTGGAAGATAATTACTTCTCTGAATGTAGATCATTTTACTTAGGACTGGAAAACTGCCGAAGGTGAAAAAAAATTTAAAACTGTGGCAGTATCTTTATTAGTAGAAGTTAATATGCCAAATACATTAGTATTAGATTAAATAGCGTAAGCAATATCTTTTTAATTGTACATAGTTCTGAGAAGAGCAAAGTATGACCAGGAGCGGCTTAGAATCTGAAATTAAAAAAGACGTATGAAAATAACTCTAAATTTTACTACATGTAAAACTAAAAACACCGTTTTTTACTACATTTACAAACGTAAAACAAAAGACGAAACAATGGCGAACGTTGTTTAATTGTATTTGGTCAAAAGCATCTAGTTCAATCACAGACGTGCGATTAATTCATTAGACCTATCACAATCAAACAAACAAAATAATTTCGTAATTTGTTTTACACGATAACCGTCCAATAACTTTGACTTAAAATCGTACAAATAAGTTAAACATAAGAATTAAATACTAGCTTATACTGGCTTCTTGTAGTTTTACGGCTTAAAAACATACAAAATTATATATAATATTAGGCGATTTGTATACCGTTGTGAAAGCTCTCAGATTCAGAGTTGCAAATTTGGCTGCCGTCAGCGTACATGGTTTTTGGGATCTGAAAACAGAACCATAGCACGTTTGCTTTTGAATAGTGTGAATATTAGATAATATGAGAAGACAATTATATACAAAACGCGTTTATACTGTCAACAAGTTTTGTTATCCGTTAATAAATTTATATTTATAGTTAATATTACTGGAAACCCAAAGCTGGAACGTCCCGTAAATAGATTTAATATGGATAACTATGTTCTTTGATACAGACTTGGATTGACTTTAAGAGTTAAGTTTTAAGTATAAAATACACAACCAAGAATCATATCTGTGTTTTCAGTTATGTCACCAAACATCTTAATGATAAAATAAATTTGTTAATTTTACCTTAAAAGTACTATGTATAGAATTTTCTTAATTTTCACTTCAGCGTCGTACCATTTACTGTTAAAAATCGCTTCACCTACTTGTGAACTCTGAAAATACAATCACCTACGTATGTATCATTATGGTATACGATTCTTCCCTTATTTAGGGTCTTCTGAGTTGATTTTAAGCTTTAATATAATGGATCAACTACAACTTTTCAAACCCCTGTGACGCGTTGATTAATTGGTCTGGTTAATCAATTTAAAACATAAATGTTTTATACTACACGAAGTCATTTGTGAAATGTCTATGAATATAAATATATAGTTCACATATACATGGCATCGTATAGATATCACACATCACCCACACTCAAACTTTTTTTTTATCTTATAGATGTTTATGGGACGCAGACAAAGAGGAGTAATTGAAACTCTTTGGGACTTTGTTCTGACAGACCAAGTATACAGAAAAACGAATGATATCAGTGCCCATAATATGGACACATATTAATTATTTGTTCATTAAATAAAAGTAATAGAATTCAACATTATTTCTTGTATGAAACATGGGCGGTTTAGAAACCCTAGACTATTTAATCAACCTATACGAATACAAAATTTTATGATATGGTTGGAGTAATTATTAGGGTTTGGTAGGTAATAAAAAACATTACCGATATCACCACCATGTCCCCAAAGTAGCAGATCATAAATATCTGATACAGACACATTACAAGGAAATTCCCATACGCGAATATTTGACCAAATTGTTTACTGAACTGTAACAAAACATATTATTATTTATTTATATCTTTCGGCCTTCACGTCTCTTTACCGAAGGAGTAAGGTACCATGAATCTCCACCTACAACGTTCCTAAAAGAACTCTCTCGCTTCATCGACTTTCATGACATTCACTATGCATCTCGACAGTTATGGATAGTATTAACTTGTCCCTTCTCTAAACCTGGATCTGTTCTAGGTAACGACAAGGCCTAGACAACCCGACTTCACCGTCCACGGTTGCCTTGTACATCCTACTTGATAACTTCTACTCATTCATCCGGTCTACATGGCCATAGCACCTTAGAATTCCCTTTCATGTCCTTATCATCTATTAACCCACACTGCAAATATTATAAATAAGTTATAATTCATTATCTATTTAATGTTAATATATTATTTCTGTCTTCTAAAAAGACACTTGTCATGCAAATGAAATCTCTATTAAAGTCTATTTACACGGTAATAACATAGTGCTCATATGTCTTCATTTGTTAATCGATGCATTTTGACTGAAACAATCGAGATTGTATCATTCTATCTAGAAAGTTAATACTTTGTCAAACTCATTAAAGATCTACGCAAGACAAATACGATGCTAACAATAGTTCATGTATTAAGTATTTCTTTTTCATACCACAATTTAAACTGGAAGGAGTATGTTAAATAATACAACCGCCCAGTAACGCTCAAATCGCCAGAAGGCATACAAGTGCGTTGCCGACCTTTAAAGAATTGGTATGTTTTGACACGTCAAACAATACGCATCGAAACTACGGATGAACCCGTGACTATGTTGTAAACCACGTGAAATACCCACGTTGTATTTTAAACAACTAAATGAAATCTAATAATAATTAATATGTAGGCCTGTAGTGATAATAATAAAGAAGAATATAAACTAACCACGATGTTGAATCCACTTAAACATATTAATATTGAACTTAGCATTATATTGAATAGAAAAGACTTCGAATATAATTGCTCCATCAGCTCAACCAATCTGAAAATATAACCTATTTATTAAACAATGACTATCGGAGTTAGAATTTAAAAGAAAGACGACAAGATGGCGCGTTTCGTTTGCCCCACGCAACATGTCGTGTTCGTGTCTTGATCTTTCCGTTAGACCAATCACAATTAAGCGAAACACGCCATCGTTTTATGATTTACATTCTCACCCCCACAGTTAATTATCGTAAGTACATTGCGGGAAAGATATTCTTCAATTTATTTTATTTTATATATTATAATATTATTTAGCTACAATGAAGTAGTCAGAATTGATTACAGAGCCTTGTGGTTGGTAAATTAAAACTTCATAGCATATATTAATATTATGTGTTAGTATTCATTACGTTAGGATTATGAATATATTTCAGAAATTTTATCATCACCAATTTAACAAATGAATCTATGGTCCAAATGAAGGTTAGTTATAGAACTGGCCTTATAAGTACTAATTAATTAATTATTGTAAGATGCGAACCCAATAAGCTCCTGATGTCGTAAGATGCACGCTCGAAGTCGTTCCTCTGTCTCCTTCTTAGAATTTGTGACAACCTTCTGGAACCGGCTGCACAGTAACTCAAAGTGCATTCTCAGATAGATGCAACACGCATGGAAAAATGTATCAGCTCCGAACAGGTACAAAACCACAATAAATGCTAAAACAAAATTTGGGTAAGATTGTATTTTTCGCAAGTATAATTTATTTTCTTAAGCGGATCTTCACAAGTCTTTAATAAAAGTAAAATATTTAATAATTATTACTTTTCATCTTGAGTCAAAAGTTATTAGTATTAAATAAGTTTAAATTACTCACTGGACCAAATATGATGCAAATATACAAGCGGCCACTTCGTCATTGTAAAAGGATCAAAGAAGTACTTTACCAAAAACGGTAGTTTAAGGTCTACTTCTCCTGTTTTCTGATAATCTATAGCCATTAATATCAGAGGTAGCAAACAAAAAGCAATAACGACAGATGTATTGGCTATTACCATAAAAGTAATAATATTATGGAACAGCCTAACAGCCTGTCCTGTTATTTCTTTCTCTTCTTTTTCAATCTTATTTTCTTTATCCTCTGCTTTTGGGTGAATCTCTCGTAGTTTGTCAAAAATATTAGCTAGAAGCTTGTTATTAAGATACAACGGAACACATCTAAAGGCGGCCAAAAAACAAATGACAGTGCACGGTAGAATCACTGACAGTTCTTCAAAGCTCTTACCAGCTCCTACTCCTTCGAACACCCAATAAAATTCACCAAAAACATCAGTAAACAGCCATAGGAAATTTAAAATAAAGAGAAAATTTAAGGGAAAAGACCTTTTCATTGACACATTTATACCTGATAGGAATAATGATATTTTGGTTAGTTTGAATGAATTTTCAAACTCACTATTTCGTAGCTCGGCCATTTCAGGAGATTTTTAGCAAAATAGTTGTCATACGAAAAAACCTTCGTCTAAGCCGAAAGTTTTGGTGAAACAGTAGCGAGTGAACTCAAGAGAAGTAAGAACAACATTATATTGACATTGGCTAATTACTGGCTTGAAATTATCAAAGGAAATTTTAAGATGTTTAATATTCTCTTTTGTCAAATAAAAAACGGACTGTTGATACGTTAATTAGAAGGGTTAGTAAAGATATATTGAAATTATAATTGTAGATTCTAGTTTGACGTACACGGTTATTAATTATAGACCAGTAAAAGTTCATTTAGTAACTCTTATAGCTATCTAAAGTCGCTTATCAGGAAGACTTACTCAGATGTATTATTTAATCTGATCTTAAAGATAATTGGGCATTAGATATATTAGGCAGGTACTAAAAAATCCCAGAAACTCTATCCATTAATAGCTGAATAAGTAAGAGAATTAATGAAGTCTGCTTTTAGCCTTATACTATTTGCAAAAAATATTTTGTCTTTGGAAAACCTTCAGTGGCTTTTTCTGATTGGTTTCTAAAATTCTACTCCCCTGCCATTTTGTCCAAGGTCATTTTACAATCTACAGCGAGTAGTCTACAGCGCTTACCAAAACAAGTTCTAGATTTTAAATAAAATAGCAGTTTGCATAAATGAGTAGGTATTTTATTAACGGTACATTGTTCTTAATAAAGCGAAATAAGACCAGGAACGGCTCAGAATCTGAAAAACAAAAAAATAATTTATATACCTGTTATTTCTTTATAAAACCTTGCCAAATCTGGGCACAATTCTACATCGGTATATAGAGAATAATAAAATACATCATTTAATGTGATTTTGACCTAAATTATGAAAACTAAAGCAAAGTTGATTTCAAAGTGTGAGCTATATCCATATCTCGTTTATCAGAATGCTCTATCTGGATATCTTTGAATCATGACGAAAAGTCTTCTTAAAGAAGGGTCACATGATGATGACAGGCATCCCGCCTCACACGAAAAAACATTTAGTCAAAAGGTTGGGGCTTTATTAATAAGGTATGATATTATCATTATGATACAGTGCAGGAAATAATCAACAATAGCTGATTTGAACTAAAAAAAATATTTAGAATGTCTATACATTATAATAATTATTAATTGTTATAAACAGTATCCAGTCACGTCAAGTCGTTCCGCTTGACTTTGAAGTCTCAACACTAAATTTTTCCTGAAGCACAGTGGTATATAAAGAACAGAACTGATCATCGTGAACGGCGTAAGTAGTATAGGCGGCTTTCAACATGCTGCCTTGGAACGAACGCCTTTAGAAGCTCACCTTAGTAAAAGCTGTAAGGTTGAGGGTCGCAAATTTTGCCGCAGAGAGAACGCAAGGCTTTCGAGACCTGAGGAGATAATACCTACGTATGAAAGTATTCATTAAAATAGTTCTAAGAAATTCTTTAGACATAGTTCAAAGGAAAGTCTTCCAAATTTGAATCTATAAAGTTTACATTTGTACAGAATATACAACAAAATATATCCTTTTGTTATTGGTAGTGACATTGCACCATTTAAATCTAAAGTATTTGTATTTCTCGTAAAAAAATATACCTACGGCATTTTGTAATCCAAGCAGCCTTGACCATATTGAGTAAAGCTGATTCAACCAAATACTACATTTTTAAAATAATTTTCGCGCATTTCTTTGATTTACTTGCAGGCTTCTGCGGGCTAGCTTGGAAAATAGCCCCCCCCCAGTCCTCTGATTCTACCTGCTACTTTTACATTTTTTTTATAGAACAGGGGGCAAACGGGCAGGAGGCTCACCTGATGTTACGTGATACTGCCGCCCATGGACACTCTCGATGCTAGAAGGCTCATTAGGCTAAATATTGCCATCATTGTCCTGTTTTAGGCATTACTCGCTATACATAAGAAATGACAATAAGTATATGAGAACCTAGTTGGCTACCAGTTTTCGAAAAAACGTAACGGTTAAAATGACAAGTGTTGGTTAGATCTCCAGATGGGCCGCAATTACTTATTTAGTATATCCTTCGCTTCTGAAACTTTGTGCGTCAAATACATCTCACGCCAGATACAGAGGAATAACAGCATAACTACACTTGTTTAGATTACTGTCAAGAACGTAAAACCACCACAGAACTCCATTTGCTTCGATCCTGACTCAGGATTGCGTTGCGAGATAGGTATGTCAGGAATCCCGATGCCTGAACCTTCACTCTCATTTTTATTACGGCTACCTTAGAACTGTCGATATTCAAGAACATTCTAAATAGAATCCAGAACAATTCGAGGAGGTCTACTGGCGTCATTCACCTGGTTACCGCCGAGATATTCTGTTCCCATAAATTATTTGTATATTCTATGTGACCGAACCACCTTAACGTGCCCTTTTGTGTCCTCAATTCCTCTGGTCGGTCGAGCCTGCCTTTTGAGTACAATGCCTAGAATAATACGGGATCGATTGATATTAGGGAGGTTTGTAATTTGTTATGACTTTAAAACTAATAAAATGCCCCACTTTTGACCAAACTTTGGAGGGAACTCCAACTAGTGGTATTTCATCTTCCTATCTCTTGTACTGACATCCTTTTTTACCTTTTCCAATTTTAAGGTGTCATGATAGTTCTACTCTACTTCTCGTCTCCTCGCAAGTTCTGTCCTCTTGTCTTTTAAAATACTCTTTGTCCTTGTAAATCCTTGTCTTTTCGTAAGTTTATATTCCGTGAACTTCTCTTCAATGCTCTTGCAATCTCTTATTTTTTATGCCTATAACCCCGCATTCGGTTAGCCGATCCCTGAATCATCCTTTGTGGGGTACATGAGTCGGCCTCCGCAATCTACGTCTTTATGCACTTTATTATACACACACAAGTGGAAGTCCATCTTGTATCTATCGTGTCCATGCCGAATGCTGTGCTGGGGCAGGGAGTTGAAGGCCTTCGCAATGTTAAGCGACACTCGTCGACATGCACTTTGTAAAGCCGAACTGAACCCGTGGACAACCTCGGGCCTATCTCTGCGAGGTTCCAGATATTTGTCTATCACTATACTGATGCTAGGCTTAATTCATATTCATACATTTCGTTATTACACTTTAAATTTTAACTCAGTTCGTGACAAGCTTCTCGAATCGGTTTCAAATATGCTACCATTTCACACCTGGATGCATAAAAAAATACATTATACAGTTTCCCTGACCAGTGAACTGTTCAATATTGTAAATGGATACAAACCGCATAATTATAATAAATAAACTCCTTTTAAATGCTGGTTTGGCCTCGTACCACTTGCTTTTATAAATAGCATCACCAATTTTTGTGCTCTGAAAAAGTTTTAAGAATTGTCAAACCATTTATTCTGTATGACGTTTGACGCCATTAATAGTGTAACAACGCAAAATTCCGGCTTGAGATACAACTAAGAATACGAGACTTCTTCCTCAGGTGCCACTTTATTACTAAAGGTTTGCTGTTAATAATTTGAATTGCCGGGTAGGCATCTTGCTATAGTCTAAGAAGCTTCTTGGCTGATGTGATGCCGATCCACGAAACGTACGGGACGTTTCACAACCACGACTTTTACCAGAGACCTTATACCCTTGACCCTACCTTTGACCCTTTTACCAGAGATCTTATACAAGGGACGGGCTGGTAGAAGGAAGAATACGAGCCTTAATGTAGGTAATAAAAATAATATATTTAATCTAGACTTACCGAAACGCTTATTATGTCACCGAAAAAACATAACATAAAAATTTGATACAAACTCATTAATAGGAAATTTAAGAATGCGAATGAAGTACCCACATCTTTGATAACCTGAAAAAAAAACAAGAATAGTCAGTACATATTTATTTTTCAATATTATGAATTTTAGTCTCCCGTAAAAACACGCAGTAGCACATTTACCGTAATGTTAAATCCACAGAAACATATCGTAAACGAACTAATAATTATATTAAATAGCATAGATGTTGAATATATCTTTTGTACTTCGTTGACTAATCTGAAATTGTAAATAAGGATTAATAACAATTTTAATTTAAATAAATCGCAATGTCATGGTTTATTCTTCACCGATAGCATTTGTAGACTTTATTGATCTAAAAGCCTTGAAATGTATTTTTTTTAAATCAACAGGTTTACTAGTAGGTATAGGTGAGGAGCAGAGCCCTTCCTGATTATCTTCCAACAGGAATATCTGTTTTGATACGGTTCTACAATCATGAGTCGAACTTAATTTTTTTTAAGTGTAACTTTTTTAGGCTCATGAGGGTAAACTATTTACGGAATGTCACGAAAATACGCAGCGTTTTTTTTTTCAAATAAAAGGTAGGGAGCGAGTGAGAGAAAATATTAGTATTTTATATTTTATGCAAAATACTTTATTGAAATATGAAATGAAGAATTATTGTAAATTAATTATCACGTGTTTTTTATTATCGAAGTAATAAATTTAAAAAAGAATATATAATTTGTATAAATTTTTGGACACTTAATATTTTAATGACAATTCATTAAATCCTAACATATCTTCCTTTTTTCTTCCCTCTAAGAGTCTGTTTCACAATGTATGGATAAAGTACCAAATAGCTATGCAGGACATAAATTATTCGGACGATAAAAGATCCGAATAAGAAACTTCGCGTTTCATGACGAATAGCGCTAATATCTGACAGTCGTGAAACAAAACAAAAGTGTTTATCCTACCAATAACCTTATTCGGAACTTATCCGGACATTGTGAAACAGACCATTAGTTTCGGAAATCTAAAGTTTTAGTTTAGTATTATTTGAATTATGAACAAGATTTGTTGATGAAACTCAGCTGTAGGGTATTAAACCGAACAACTTCTCAACATACAACAACACGATTGTCACATTTATCTGTATTGGAGGTTACAGAGTAAAGCCCTGATCAGTTAATAATAATAATAATCTACTAGTGCTACATCCCTTAATGGGTCTTGGCTTTAGATTTCTGCATCTGTTTCATAGACATTTCTTTACAGCAAGTGTTATTTGCGCTCCCGTATTGAATGTTTAAATCTGGAGTTAATTTGACTAAAATCGTTATTTATGTAGGCTTTAAATTAAACATATAAAACTCACTGAATTAGTTCTTGATGTCTCAATACTAATTCTCGTAGGTCCTCTTTGCTATCTGTTAATCTTTCGAAATCGATGGATAATATTTCAAAATGCATTCGTAAATACAAACAGAATGCATACAGAAGTGCATCTGCGCCGAAAATATTCACGCACACGATTACCGCTGTAAAGTAACATTACGTTACGTTTTATACATAGGACCCCTTATATCAATCACGTGATCAGCCAGATCTGTGGCCGAGAAGCTGAGCAGCAAGAAAGTGTCACATCTCACCTTTGCTAAAAAGGTACTTATCTACTAAAACTAGGTCTTGTGGGCTCGTTTTTACAATTAGTAAATATTGTTTTCTTTAACAACGCATTATTTTGTCATGAAATTTTGAAATAAGAATACTAATACTACACCAGATTCGTAAAGAATTGACAAAATTATCTATACAAACTGTATGAATGTAGTTTCTGGGGCCGGATTTTAAAGAGGGAACATGGAAACTTATTTGAAATTGAAATATATTTCCTACAAAACTAGTGGTATAGGTTTAAAGACATTTATTCTCATAATAGACACTTACACGAGAACACTTATATGCTGGAGATACAATTCATCACGTGGTGGTGTTGGTAGAACTTGGGTGGACTTTCATTTCCGTAGATTGGAATCACTCAGTAGATGGTCTTTTAATCTTAATTTTAATATTGCTAGGCTGCCTGCACTTTTTATATTTTGTGGGAGTCTATCATACGAGTCTAGTGGTATGGAAATATATTCGTTCAAGCTGTCAGAAACTGACATAGCCTAAAATTATCAAAATGACACTGAGAACTTAAGAAGATGTACTTACAGCATCCAACCTGATGTATGTACTCGCCAGGCCAGTAAGGCATAGAATATGGATCATAAAAATATCGCACATAGTATGGCAACTTCAAATCTGTCCATCCAAATTTGTTGTAATCCATTGCCATTGATGTAAGGGGTACAACACAGAACAGAATAATAACAAAAATAACACCTAGGCACATGCATATCACGAATTTGAATAAAACCTGTTTTGTCGAATCGAATATTCTTATTCTTTTTTGTATGTCGCTCTTTACTTTATGATTTTCGGAATCTTTATCGTTAATTGAGTCTACTAGAATCAAAAACCGCAATGTCCATAATAAATCAAAATTGTGTTATCTATGCCATATTAATCTCCAGATTTAAAAAAATATTTTTTGCTTTCCAAATGTAGCCGAAACCGCAATGTCCAATAGAAATTAATGTTTAAAAATCAATGTTTGCCACAAAATCAGCATTGTCCGCTTGCGTATGTATCCAAACTAGCATAGTCCATCACAGCCAATCACGATCGTCCGCTGTCGTGAAAAACAGTATGGCGGATTATGGTGTTTAGTGACATCAGACGGCTCGTATTATTTCATTTTTAACATTGTAAAACTGATTTCTAAGTTTTAAAATAAAGTTAAATAAGAACTATGGAATGTTATCCCCAAGTGGTTGATAATAAAAATGCAAGAAAACGACGAGCAAATTGGAAGAAAAACAAGGAAAAAAACGACCGGTAAGTATTGTCAAACTACATAATTTTGATACATGTTTTTTTATAAATTTATTTTTTATGGATGATACCTACTATCCGTGTATCAAAACTTTTCACATTGGGGTAAATTTTTCTATAAAATTCCAACAGCTAATGGTATGGCATACTTCGTCATTAATAATAATCATTTGATTCTTCGACTTCATTTCGTGTCTAAAGTAAAATATCTAACTGTATAAAGTAACTAACCTAGGAGTAATGTTGCGTTTAGTTTTTTCTGTTTTCAAGGACTTTCGACATTGCAGTTTTCAATACGTTAACCATGAAAAGAGTTAAAATGCTCCAGAAACAAAAGAGTGTTCAGTAGTGGTCGGTTAATCTATATTAATATTTTAAATAGGAACAGTTGTATATTTTTGGTTTGCTTGATTGATTGCCATGAACTCAAAAACTACTGGACCTAATCTAAAAATTATTTTTGTGTTGGATAGTGCGTATTTATCGAGAAAAACCAATGGGCCATAATACAACACCACGCTGCGCTCAATTATCCATCCATTAAATAAAAGCAGACTAAATATTTATGTTTCATAAATTTTGTTGTTTCAGATACACTGCAAAGGACTTACCTGTTAAGCCATCCTGTTCGCATAAAGACAAAAAGCTGAAATGCTCCGGTATTAGTATGAATGACCTACAATCTTTTCATGGATCATTTTATGCTGTTACGGATAAAGTAAAACAAGATCTGTTCATACTGAAACATGTAGTAGCTGTACAAACAAAACGCCGTCGTCCCAGGTCAAATTCCACGCGTTATAAACCTAGAGATATGCAAAGGATGTACAGGATTTATTATAAATCTCAAAAAAAGATGGTATTCGTTTGCCAAAAAGCTTTTTTGCAAACATTGCGCATAAAAAGGTATCGCGTAGAAAATGTGATAAAAAATTATTACTTAAAAGGCCAAGTTCCAAAAGAAAACCGCGGTGGTGACCATAAATCCCATAAGTACAAAGATAGAAAACAAAGTGTAATTTCATTTATAAAAACGTTCAAATGCTCTGAAGTTCACTATTGCAGGGGCAATACTATGCGTATTTATTTACCATCTGAATTGAGCATAAATAAAATGGCCAAGCTATACAACGATCAAGCAGCTAATCATTTGAAAGTTAAACGCTTATATTTCCGGAACATATTTAATACTTGTTTTAATTTGGGATTTGGCTCACCACGTGTTGATGTATGTTCAACGTGCTTGCAGTTATCCGAAAAAATTCAAATGAAAAGCAGCTGCGAAAAATGGAGAATATAATAAATCCGAGTGAATATATAGACGTCATAAGTCAACATGCTACGGTCATCAATGTAGCAACAACATGTCAAATCTTCGACTGGAAAAGCGAGGTAAAAGATAAATTTAAAAACATTGGAAGCTGGCATGTGCCTTTTTCCAAAAGTAAAAGATTTTACTTAAAAAGAGCCAGCAGACATAATGATATGGTTGGACTTCGTGGAGAACTGCACTATAGACAAGACTTAGGTCAATATAAAAATATTTGCAAAAAAAATAAAACCTCTGCTATGATTTCACCACGTATAATTACAAAAGGAATGGCTGTTAAATCGTTAAAACTGAGGGACGTCAGCAAATTGCTTAAGACTCATTATGGTGATGATTGGCGCAGCTTAGATAACTTGGAATATTTTGCTCGAGTGGTGCCACAAGACATTTTGGTAAATGCCGATGATGATGAAGCAGACGATGAAAATCCCGAACAGTCGATGTGTGAAGTACAAGCGGAACTGCCGTCATTGATAATTTAGTTTTGAAGCTAACTCTTGAAAAATAAACATAACTTTAGTAAACACTAGTTTTTTTATTATTTCATATAATGAAAAGCAGAATTTTGAAATCCGATCAGTATTTTTTGAGTTTATTCGTTACAAACAAACAATCAAATCTTTCCTGGTAATAATATTAGTATAGGTATAGATTAGTAAAGATATAGAAAATTCGACGCACACCCGTGCGACGCCGAAGCGGGTCGCTAGTTGTAGATAAAATAGTTTGTTACATTAAGTAGGTATGCAAACTACTCAAGTATCAAAACTTTTTGAGCATATAACATTGAGGATAGGTATACTTCAAAATTAGCAAAGTCCAACGACCTATGCAACAAAAGCAGCAAAGTCCACCTGTATATTTCAGAACCCGCTATGTCCAAACTTTAAAGTAAATTTTATTGTAATTACATTGTAAAATCCCTAACTTTTAATAATACGTAATAACCAGAAGGTAATCTGCAGCAATTCTCAATACAATTACAGTTACTAATAGCAAGCGAATAATTTATAATCTTTTTATTATGATTTGTGAGCAAAACTCTAAAGTGGACATTGCTGTTTTTGATTCTAGTAGACTCAATTGTCAAACTGTCAGGGTGTAGATCTCGTAACTTTTTAAGAACTGTGACAGCTGCATGTTTGTTGATATAAATGGATGCAGCTTTGACAGTTCCCAAGCCACAAATTAGCGGAAAGGGTGCAATCAATGAAATTTCTTCAAAGCTTTTCCCTTCTCGAATAAATCTGTAGATACAGTATAATTGACCGCCCACGGCCATATACAGCCAGAAGAAGTTGACATGAAAAAGGTACGAAATTTGTTCAGGCAAAATTGTTTCATTGTTACGAAACACATTTATACCAGAGAACCAGAGAGAGATTTTGATCAAAATTAAAGACTTATCAAACGAATCTTTACCCAAACTTTGAATCATTTTCAATAAATGCTTAAGCAGTCCCCTTTAAAGCGACACGAATAGCTTATTTTTAATTTTTTCATCAGATAAGCCCAGAACATGTCAAGGAGACCTCCATAGACACTGCGATTGAGAGTCCTCAAATGATTTACTTTTAAAACGGCGCGAAAGCAGTCTACGACATATCTAGTGATTTTAAACTTTTAGAAATACTAAATATAGAACGGAGATAACAAGTAAATGATTTCATTACACAAAATATTTCTTTATATACCATATTTAATTGCTTGGTTTTAACTTTTAATTTACGGTTTAGTCAAAAATCGTACAATTATATTAACGACTTAATTATGACTAATTGTATGCAATTATGTTGTTTATAAAGCTAGCTATTGTATCTACAGATAATCACTTTTTTTATATACTAGTTTAGTTCTCTTGACTGTGCTTTCATTTATTTTGACAATAGCCTAATTTTGACATTTGAAGGATTGTGAAAGCAAATAAAGTCGTATTCACGTATTGCAGTGTTCGTATTTGCGGTGTTTCTTTATAAAACTAAAACCAAAACGGTTTAAGCTTCGAACTCAAAGGGCACAGTATAAATTCTATTAATAGAAACTTAAGACTTAAGTAATACAATAAATACAAATTAAACAAAGAGAATAACAAAATACTATCATGATGGTTAACCTAAGTATTTATTAGTATTCGTTAATACGCAAGTATATTAGTATTCTACAACTCGTTGTTTTATAGTACATGGGGGCAAACAGGCAGGGGTATCATCTGATGGACAATGGTAGAGGGCCAGCGAGTGCATTGCCGATGGTAGGTACTGAAGCTCAACTCAAACGAAGTATTAGACTACCCTACATATTGACACAAACGCGCATCCTCATGTATATGATATTATGGTTCGATAACCCATCAATTTGGAAATTTATCAACGCTTTCTGATATTGAATAATGCAAGCGACGTACTTAGTACTTGTTATGTTATCCTATTCATAGAAACGAAATTATTCTACATAGCTTAACCGAGGAACTGTTGGCGTCTCATTTCTTTACAGGGTGAAAACAGTTTATCGGAAAGAGATAGAATACTTAGTTAAACCGACGCTGATTGAAAACGTCTATCTTTATGTTATCGTGTTTCAAAATACAAGTAATTGTATTTAGTATTAGCAAGAACAAGATTTTATATTAAATGTTGGTAGCTTTATGTACATAATGTAACAATTAAAACCCCATCGATGCATTGTCAAACCTAATTTATTCGTTTATGTCTGTTACCGCAAAATAATTTGTATGCTTGTTACCTGTACATTATTATCCATATATTTTGTCTGTAAAAAGAAAATAATTAAGTCCATATAGCAAAGCGACACCGCCGCAAGATAATAAACACTTTCCTAAGCCTTATTTTCGCGTCGGCAACTCTTTGAACCCAAAGACAGAATGCCGACAAAAATTTCTATAATATTTGCGTGACAAAAACATTCGCCGGATTTAAAGGACCCTCAGGGTATACCGTTAAGGAATTCTTAACAAAAAATTAGGGATTGAGCCGAAGGAATATTTAGGCAAAATTTTAGACTAACTCGCTGCTACATGTTATATCTTTTTTAAATGTAACCCCAATAAAATATAACTATATGAAAGTTTATGAAAATATATTTTCGAATATAAACGCGGATTGCTTGATGACTGAGATGTAGGCAAGAAGAAGCCAAATCTTTTTCTGGTCTACAGATAATGTTTTTATAATAATCCCATAGACATTTTTAACAATCAGAAATAACTGTACTGTCATAGTTGATTGGATTAGAGAAACTAAAACCTTTTTCTGGATTTGTCATTAACTGTTATACGCACAGACAGACAATGGCCATTGTTAAGCTATGAAAGTAATTTTTCAACCGTGTAGATATTAATTTCCTGAAATTATTTTTCCACATCATGGAGACAATTATCTAATTAGAGTGTAATTTGGAAATTTCGTTTTTATTATTACAATAGTGTAGTTATAGATACAATGTTCGTTTTATTACCAGTGGCACTACTACCCATTTAGGTCCGTCCGCCGTTGCGTTGTTGGGTCTAAAGCAATCCGGTTTCCTCACAATGTTTACCTTCACTGAGCGAGCGAATGCTATAGGTAAGCACACATACATAGAAAGTCCATTGGTGCACAGACGGGGATCGAATCTACGACCTCAGGGATGATAGTCGCTCGCTGAGTCCACTAGGCCAACACTGCTGTTTCACTTATTAACATTCAAATAGGCAATCATACCCTTTGTGTCAAAGATCAAGAGAAGGATATTAGGGTTTTTAAAAGATATACTTAAAGATAACAGTAACAAATATGATTTGGTAGTGTGACACAGATCCTATAGATAAAGATAAAAACAAGATTTAATATCAAATTATTGTTTTTAAAGAATATAGTCGCGTAGGCGTAAATGAAAATAAATATGATTATGTAAATGATTCTTTTTTCGAAAGCTGCATCATACTAAAATTTCACATTTTAAACTTGCCCCGTTACAATGCAAAGTGCCCGCGGAGCCCAGAGCCCTTAGGACTGTGTGGGCAAAACTGTGATACCCACCCAGTGCCTGATTAACAGAGATTCTAGTTTGGGTCGAGTCCCATATCTTTCCTATGGAAGGTGATTGGTAAATCTATTCGGTTATTAAAATTCATTGTTTTGTAGATATCTGAAAGTAGGTAAGACTCGCAGTTTCAGTTAAAAGCCTAAGTCGAAAATAAAAAATATTTAATTCTAAACAGTAGTATTAGATTCCCACGTTCACCAAACAAATAAACATTTTAGCTATGTTATACTGTCACGTGTTGCGCCATGACCGCTACCACCTCCTCCAACTAATTATAATGGGCAAAATGCAGGGTGAACGGCATGTTGGTCGAAGGAAGAAATCATGTCTTCGCAACGTTAGGGAGTGGACGGGTATTGCAAATGCGGAAGAGTTGATGCATCTGGCACAGAACAAGAGACGCGCCGAGAGACTGACGGCCAACCTCCAGTAACGGAGAGGCACTTAAAGAAGAAGAAGACAATATGCATACCTAAAATCCAGTCAGTTTTCGATATATCTTTGTACTACTACTACAACGATATATAGCACAAAATTCATGTATGTATTTAATATATAATTAGGGATATATTGAATAGCATTAACAAATTAACTGGTTTATGGCAGACTTTAACGTTAAACTTACAATACCCTGGTTCATGAGACTACAATCGGCGGTCACAAATAAAATTTTAACAACGTAGGCTACGGCCTATACAACTGTTATAAAATCATTAACAAATTGTTTTTAAAACATTTCAAAGTATTGTTCATTGTTTTATGATTTTGAATGAAGTTATTAAGTTGTAAAAGTGAAAACTGAATTAAACTTACAGTTAGTTTTAACAAAGGAGTTTATTGTTGACAAAGATTTTTAATTATAATCGTTCACTTTGAGTTGCCGACTTCTTCTGCAGGTAGACGTTGCATTGAGGAAATACTGCGTTTAGAATTGGAGTTAAAACTATGTCACTTGTGTTGAAAATGTGATATTCCGGCTTTAACATTCCACGTAGGACGAGCTTACCTTACTGTTACTTACTATTTTGCTAGCATTTTTTTGGTATAAACTCTTTATCCATGTGTCTTCACTAACGCCCGAACCCTATAATTAATCCACAATCTCAGATTGAAAACACCTCTGAGATTGTGGATTGTCAGACCGTGACAGTCGATCGATCTCCTATCTTCATACCAATAACCAATCCCTACGAAGATAACCCATTTTAGGCAACCGATAGAATGCAATCTCTTCGCTCTTTACACTCATATTTAATAATCAATATAAACCAAATAAAGTAAATAAAATTGTGAAAATAATATTAAAATATACATGTCTATGTTAAAAACATATCAAATAGCTTTTTAATTGTTTTAGAAACTGGTGTTAGTTAAAATCTTAAGATATTGGCACAGTTGTACTGTCATTTTCATACAAAGGTCTATCCACATACACCGACCCGACCTACCTTGGATAGCTTGTGTCGACAGATGGCTATTACAGTCTGTCGATTGGTTATTGGCACACTTTTATCAATATTTGTATTAAAATATCTACCTCAGATGGTAAAAAATGGATTGAGATAGGTTATTGGGTTTCGGCGTAAGAGACCATGGAACATTACGATCTAGCCTAATTGAAGACTAAGTAATTTGAGCCTAACCAAATTTACTAAAAAGGATTTATATGAATCGTTGACGTGAACCATTTGACAAAATCCTAAACATTTTTTAAATACGGAATAGACATCCACCGCTCAGTCTAACTCTGAAACTACATAAGTAGGTAAAATAAAGTGGGTTGTAATAATCCACTTGTTACTATTACCTTATGAAAGAAAGCATATATCTAGTTGTTAAAAAAATGTGTTAGGCCTAAATCCCACTTTACTTAAGTATTTACGCCATTGGGAGAGGGCGCCCAAAAATATAATAGTATATTATAATATATAGTAATATTATAATGGGAATATAGTGTATTTTCAACCAATGAACCAGTAATATACAATTTTAAACAGGTATTTAAAAATGCAATTATATTATCTATTCTATAAAAATATTTAAATTTCTGTAATTGCATTATAATAATTTAATTAAACATAAGGAAATGTCACAGGAAACTTAAAATTTTGAATTATTTATGACTTAAATGTTACTTTATAAATCATGTTGTAAAGCTCTATTTCAAAATAAACGGTAAACCTCATATCTACACAAACACTTCCTAACTTTATAAATGGGTTGAAACGGTAAAAAAAATATGAGTAGAGACAGATTTAGATACGATTAAGATAAAATAATCTATAAATTTAAAAATTAATATCTAGTTTGTTACTTATTAACATCACATCTTTTGTTAGCAACTAAGTTGAGTAGTTAGTTAAGGGTTTTGCATCGATAGTCTTCTCTAGTACTCGAACCAAAATAAAGAAAAATCTAACTTATACCTATACCTACGTGCTTTGTCATGGCTCAAGTACTACGACTATGTCTAAACAACAATAATTTATGTAATAGACATAAATCTGAGGTCAAAATCTGCTGTAGCGCATTAAAATTATTTTTTTAAATCGACGTAACGAGGTTTTTGAAATAATAGACTTGAATTGGCAACTTAATGAAGATTTTAATACATTTATGTTACATAGGTTTGTACAAAACAAATCAGTTAATATACAACACATTTTAATTCGAACTTTTGCGAGAAATAACAACTAATCTTACGTTTCGTTGAGATCGTTTTTGTTCATAAAACTTAAAAATACAAAACAACTTTTATAGCAGAAACATTCTTCATAATCACTGGACAGGGAAAATAAAAACGCGTAGGTAATTTAAATTGTTCTTTAATTCAAATTTAAATCCCGGATACATCTCTTAGTGGCAAAACAAAACTAACATTTCTATCGTAACATGGGACGTTCATTCCTGCAATGTATTCGAACGTAATTCTCGAAGACTAAAGATTTTTAACACAAAATAAAATGTGTTTTCTTGGACAAACAAAAACTAAATGTTCAAGATAATCTTGCTACCACATGTAACATATTTCATTATTATCGTTGTCTACATCATTAAAAAATAGTAAAAAATAATTATCCCTGCTTCGTTCAACGTAACATAACTTGAAAACAATCTTTAATCAGAACATTACAAAAACTTAAACGATATTGATCCATTTCGCAAAAATTCGAATAATAATTGAAAAAATGTCTAAATATCTAACTAATGGAGCAATTAAATAGGTAAACTAGACCTTTTCGAAACCACAACATTAAAAATACATTATAGATACGACATCTAAGTACGTCATAATGATAAGAGTATACACAGATAGTAATAAAAAGGTCTAGTTTACACGGCGACTAGGTTATGGGGCGTCTTTCTTCAAACTTAACCAAACTAAACGGAGAGTAAATCACAGTTATCGTAAATAATCAGTCAACAAACTTATCATAACAATGACAAAACAAAGAAAGCTACCCCGTCTCCTAACGATAATATCTCATAATTGGTTAATTTTATAATTATGTCCAGTACAACCTCATTCCAAAATGGCCGTCGCACTTACACACGCAACCGCGGCACAGAAATACACTAGTTTGAGTGTGGTCACCGCACATGCCACAAACCTAAGTTGAGTACACTAAGCCGTGGCAGCTTCACGATATGGTCTAAGCCCTGTGGAGTAATGCACGTGCAACCATACAAGTCTATGGCCTTCAAATTTAATAAGCCATCGCCTAATGCACGAAGTCCTCTGTCAGTAACACGGGTACATTGCCCTATATTTAGTGTTTCTAGCTGCGAAAGCCTCGCCACCCTCTCAAGACCTTCATCAGTAAGTCGGCAAGCGCTTAGCGACAGTGATCGAAGTCCAGACAATCCAAGAGTTGCATGAGATAATGCCTCATCTCCCACTTTATCACAAAAAGAAACATCTAAGGCCCTCAATCGGCCGCTTTCGGCTAAATGAGCTACTCCAGCGTCAGATACTCCGTCGCAAGCTCTTAAATTAACATCTTCTAATTGTGGGAGCTTTGCTAAGTGCCGTAATCCAGCATCTGTGACAGCAACACAGAATGAAAGGTTGATAGATTTAAGATTAGGAAGACCAGTGGCTGCATGCTTAAGCGCCTCATCTGTTAACCTTTGGCAATCTTGTAATCCTAAATGCTCCAATTCTGGAGTTCCTCTAGCTTCGCCTCCTCCGCATAAGTGGGCAATCCCATCGTCGTTTACATGCCAGCATGATCTTAGGTTGAGTCGACGTAGTTTCCTCAATCCCCAGGCAATTAGTAACAACCCTGTATCTGTTACATTACAGCACCCACCAAGTTCTAGTTCTTCTAAGTTTTTCAGTGATTGCGCTATTCGCCCGAGTGATGAATCCGTTACTTGTTTGCATAAAGATAAATCTAGTCTTCTTAACGCTGGAAGTTCTGTTGCGAAAGCACTTGCAAGTGCAGCGTCAGTTACGCTATAACAACCACTAAGAGAAAGCGAATCTAAGCCAGGTAAGGCGGAAACTGCATCTCTTAAACCTCTTCGCAATGATAAAACTTGTAATTTCCGCACTCCACGTCTTGCAAGAGAGGCGAATAACACTGCAGCTGGTCTTCTTAAATGTAATGCTGCCTCAACACCTCTCCAAACAGATCTTCTGTCAGCTGCATCACGCCAAGAACGACAAACCTGTGCGGCCCGTCCTCTATCTCTAACGGGTAATCTCTCGAATATTAACGCAAGTATCTCTGGGTATAACCTCGAAATATGCGTTCCATGGGCCTCGGGTACCGGTTCAGGCACGTGAGCGGTCGACAAATGCGGTCTGTGTAGTCTATATGGCGCGGTGCGGTTTTTTCTGCGGTTAACAGTAGGTAATTCGGTGAGACCGAGACGGTCGTCGCGCCAAGAGAGTACTTCCTCAGTCCACGCACTCATCACTGCACTGATAACATAACACGGGCGAACATCGGCACGACTCGAAAGCGAATGCCGGAGATACGTGCATTCAACGTGAAGTATGGTCGCGTACTGGCGAGTGGCGGTCGAGGGGGAAGCTCCCGCCCCGCGCCCGTCGCTGGGCGAACAGCGATTGGTCGCGCTCGACGGCACGTGACGCGCGTCGTATCGATTCGGAGGCTCTGCGGCGGCATTTTTAAGTTGGCGGCCGGAGTGCCCGCCTTCGCCCCGCACGGCTCGCGACGCCCGCTTCATAGATTAATCGGATTATAGATATTCCGTAATTAAAATCGTTAATTGTTTTATGAAACATACAAAAAAAAATTGACGCCAATTTATACATATTATCTTACTTAACATAAGAATTAATCCATCCATACAATTATAAATACCATCTACTACTTTGTACGGTTTACCGATACTGACTATAATACTACGGTATTTTATTACCGTATTTTACTAAATAGAAAAATAAAGTATGTATTTAAAAAGTACTTTTATGTAATTTAATAATTTTGTATTGCGAACTTATTGGAATTATTTAGTATGGTACCAACAGAAAATACTTATTTTTCTATAGCCTTCACGATTATTTTATTAAGTAACCACTTATATTCATTAAGGAACAAATAACTAAATCATGACAATGTCAAACAATTAATGCAAATTTAGTATAATCTGTGAGTTAGTAAACATAAGGCATTCAATATTTTTCTTTGTCTCTTTAATCTATGAACAGAACACAGTGATAAGGCGGCAAAACAACTCAGCGCGCCGTATATTTTCGTTCGCTGCACTTGCCGACGGTTTACAACCAAGCGACGTTGAGCCCTATCGCGTCCCATGGCAGCTTTTATTGCTATGCTATAAGAAGACCACAAGTCTGTGACATGGGTCTTCTAAACTGGTCGTTTCATATCAGCCAACTATTACAAGGGCAACCGGTTCAAACCGAATATGATTCGAATTTCGAACGTTTAGGAATTAATGCGTATTTTAAGATATTGGCGGTTTAGAAAGTGGTATTATCAACATTTATCAGCTCTTAAATGATAAGTATTTTAATTTTATTTAAAACATATTATTTTCAGTGATAAATCCGTTTAATGTATGGTTCCTAATTGAATGCTGTATTTGTAATGCAAGTGCAACGTAATTAGTATAAACTTATAATTAATTCTTAAATGTCAAGTGATTTCACAAGATTTAGCTATTTAATAAAGACATTTCAGTGATAACAACAGTCTACTTTTGAAAAATACGTATTTTATTTAAATTATAGATTTTCTCCTATTTCCATTGTTTAATTTTAATACATAATTCCATTACCTATTATTATAACATAACAAACAAATTGACGACTATTTATGCAATTTACTTAATCAAATAGATTTCCGCAGATTGACAGTAATCAATGATCTAAAATAATATTAATGCATCGAGAATCACTAGAATGCAATTCTTAATTTTAAAAAAATAATTTGAAATTCAAAAAGCGAATACCGAGTCAAGTGGAACGCAGAGTCCACGCTTTCACGCACACATATACATCAGCTGATTTATATGATATTTTATCTTTTTTGACAGCCTATTTTAGACTATATGTCAATTAACTAAGATCGGAAATGGGGTGAAGTAAATTTTGTTACTTATATGGGAAAAAGCACATTAAAGGATTTTGATTCTTATTACGACTAAACAATTTACAGTTTAGCTTACATACGATTGTAAAATATTAATTTCAACTTTATTTTTATGCATATAGAGTCTAATTTGAATTATGCTACTTATAGACAAAGGCATCTGCTTAGTGTAAGTTTACCTGTATATTATTTTTGAACACGTAAAATTAATAATAATTGGTTTTAATTTTAATGAGTATCTTTAAAAATGTCATATTAGCGAATTATTCTTATCATAAACTTTATTTAAATTTTGTTAAAAATATGATTAAATAACTGCTTTTTATCTGCTATTAGTAAAAAACCTTTAAGTTTCTGACTGTTATATATGAGTTATACTCATTTTCCATAACTGTTTACATAATTATTTTTGCAAAAATCTACATTATTAAAACCTAATCCACAATCTAATCATATCCAGAGCTAACAAAACCAAAACAATTTCTGGATGGGTACTCAGAATTTTACTTCGTAAGAAGCAGTACGAAGTTATGGAAATAATCAAATTTGTCTCAAATAACAAAGTAAAAAGTTTTTTTATTCCTGACTGGTAACGAAGACAAATAGGTATGTGGTAGAAAATAAAATGTTTGCTATCCATGTACCTTTCACGGGGAATGCAATAGCATGACGTCACGGTTTTTTGCTGTCAGAAGGCTTTTTACCTGAGCCATATGGCCCAACGCGGTAGGTAATACAAGACATCGAAATAATGTATTCAAGGAAAATTATCCTGCTAGCTTTTTTTAATCCACGACTTCGTATAAGTATATGAAAATATACCAAGTTTTTATTTTATACAATTGACACGTTGACTGTTGCATCCAACAAGTAACATAATATTTTAGTTTCATTTTTATTTTCATACCTAATGTAAACTGTCAATTATACGGGATAAGACAAATCACATAATGTAATAACTTATTAATGTCGTTACATTTAAATAATAGGGCATTCGTTTAATTAGGGTTTCAATTATGTTTTATAAAAATGCTGTACATCAGCCGCCATCGCGGATTTTTGTTCCGACATCTAAACAAAAATATTATTTAATTTTGTACATTGTTCACCTTATTCAAAGTTGTGTTAAAGAGTTCTTTATTAATTTCAAACAACAAAAGCCGTAGCAGACGAGCTGCAATGAAACTATCGTTAAATATACTACACTTTACAACATCGCCATCTGTTGTCGAGTAGCTAAATAAAGTAAAAGATACTAGACGTTCGGTTATACGTAACAACAACTTTGACTTTTCATCGTCTTTTGCCATTTTGCATAGATGGCGTAAAATTAAATAATTCGGTCGACTCTTAACGTGGACTTGTGGCGCCATCTTCCGTTCCGAAATAGTTAAAGTTGATTTGAGCAAAACGTATACTAGATGAAAGGCTCCTTGGAATCCGCGTGGCCTCGCGGGTAAGGTCACATATCTAAAACACATACTCAGCTCACAGAACATCAACATCACCCTAGTCAGCGAAACGCACCTAGCCGCTACATCTAGACTACGAAGTCTACCGCGAGCACCGCGTCGACGACCGTGGTTACGCCTACCGTGGCCTGGTAGTCATGGTGAGACGCCACATACCATACAGGTTGCTGCCAGATGTGGCGGTAACCGAATGCGATGCCCTCGGCGTGGAGCTACAGCTCGCAGGTCGCCCCACCGGATTCTTCTCTTCCGGCCCAACAACCGGTACACCTCCACAGATCTCCACGAGCTCCTCGCTGCCGCCCATCCGTGCGTCATAGCCGGGGATTGGAATGCGAAGTACCCGGCGTGGAACTCGAGAACTTCAAACCCGAGGTCCAGCGTCTCAAACGCTGGACTTTCACTTTCACGGCCCAGACGTGCCGACGATCACTACCCCGATCAAGCCAGCCACAGAAAGGACACCATTGACATCGTGGTCCACCAGGGACTGACGTGCCAGATGAGGCAGGACGTGAACGTCTACGAGTTTCGATCCGATCACCTGCCCGTGATTGTCACCCTGGTGGACTCCTCACCGGACATGATGCTCCATACGCCGCTTCGCCGGAAATCCATTGACTGGAGGGTCTTCGAGCGAACCCTAAACGACGCACCCCAGCCGCGCCCACCTGACACCCCAGCGACATCATTAACGAACTTGCTGCATCCTTTACCATACTGTTGCAGAGGGCACTGGACGCAGCTTCCACCGAGCGCCCTCTGCCGGCCACGTACACACATGCAGCTGCCGACAATCAAGCGACACTTTACTCGACCCGAACAGTTTGGATTCTGAAGCGAACATTCCACCACCCTTCAGCTGTCAGGAGACACTGTGTCGGTGTGCACGACATCACCGCCCGTAACAAGATAGAGGTGGCGGCTGCAGTATTTATCGACATGGAGAAAGCTTTTGACCGGGTCTGGCACGCGGGACTGGGCTCCTCGCTCCGACATCCTGCGGCACGGGGTGGCAATCATATGCTCCTTGCGCGGGGCGCGAAACTGACATCCCCCGCAAGCGCACGGGCGTAACGGGGGACCCGGCGACGGGTGCAGCGCGGAAGACAGCAAGAGCGATACTAGATGAAAATTTATTTTTTATGTCTAGAACTTTAGTTGACCTTAATCAGTAGTAATTGTTGTTATGTAGATAACAGTAAATTGCCTTTTAAAGCACAACTGACAGAATTATCGCTCACCATACAATTTTTAGAGCCCGGAGTGCGTGTAGTGCGTAAATTTGGATATTTTCTGCGTCGTGATTTTTTCGTAAAATCTTCAAGTGATTTAAACTTATCTTATATTGTAAACTTTAATTACAAGATAGGTGCGACTGGTTTCATATGAAATGGATATGTTGTGAACATGTTTAATAAATTTTTCAAATACTTCGCTCTGCAGCGACATCAAATGAGTCTTGGCTTCCAAAAAAAGAAAATGTAAACATTGTCGATCTTGACTTGCTGCTTACAGTATCGACCACTTGGACATATTAATTAACCTTCACGGGATCATTTTTTAATGCAGTAAATTCTAGAACAGTTTAATTTACTTCTTGACTGTTGTTCTTAGTTACTTATCCGGTTACAGAGAAATGACAGAAGCTTTAATATCTCATTATTAATACAAAAAAGTTTAATTACATTCAAATTAAAAATCGACACTTCAGATTTGAAGTTTATGTTTTACATTGTTTCACGTTGCTCACATCAACCAACTATGCAAAAAACTCTTTTGTAACGCGCCCCCCGGACATACAGCAACCTCAAACTCAAAGTAAAATATCATATTATTCATATAGGTAACACATTGTACACAATTACAACCAATTCTCAAATTAAGGGCGTAGAACGAAAGAGAAGAACGGGCAATAAACTCTCCGCTCTTTTTAATCGCCAAGTTTTTTTTTTACACAACTTTTGTAAGGAGCTGCCATTACATCATGTTCCATATGATATCTTGAGTAATAAAGAATAATAAAATAAATTGAAAACAAAGATTTGTCCTCCATCAGCAGCTACCATGAGGCACGGTGAAATAGGAGCACGCGCTTACATTCTCGTGGGAACAACACGCAAATACATAGTAGGAACAACTAATATCCTAATAAATTGTTTCTTGCCAGTTCTTCTTGTCCGCTCTATGCCCTTGACTTGCGAACTGGTAGTAAATGTAAATTTACATTTAATTTTTTTTCTATTTTTTTTGACGTTCATAAGTGTACTTGTTTACCAAATTAATAAAGATATTTTTGTTTGTTTGTTTGTTTGAAAAACCGGAAGTAGTATGATATTTTGTTTGGCATCAATAAAAATATCAATTAATAGGAAAAATGGTGTAAATGGCCGGTCATTTTATAAAAAACAGGATCCCCTTCATTAAAAAAATATTAGAACTACGATTAAAGTGTCATTATATATACATTCCTTCATACAATATTTGAGACTAACTAAGTAGGTTATTCGTAGTTAAATAATCCAGTGGATTGCAATCTAGACCTATAGTCTAGGTCTAGTCTAGTCTAGATTGCAAGTTTCTTTTATCTTCTTCTTATATAGATAAAAGATAGTAGGTGGCAAAAGGGCAGGAGGCTCACTTGATTTTAAGGACACTCACATAGCCAGAAGGCCTGCAAGTACATTAAAACATAATAATTACCATGTTCGTAGTCTGACAAGTATCCATTTGAAGTGGTTACTTAAGTCTTCAGGATGCATTAGTACAGGTACTTTTCATATACATTTATTACATTTGTATTACCACGAATACGGAACATATGTAATTTTAATATTTATTATAAAATTATTCTATCATAATAAACAGACTACTTTTTTTCTATAAATAGAACACATTTTCACTATACAAATATATGAGTGGCTTGTTCATCAAGCCACTCATATATTTTTACATATAGGGAAAGCTTGATTTCCCTAATTTTTTTATATTTCCTAATTAATTTCTTTTTTTTTTTTCTTCGTGTGTAAATTTTATTCACTTGTGCATTATTGTCAATTTAGGTTCATTGTTAGTACAGGAGTGTTTCTAATAAATAAACTAATAACGATAATTGTTAATAGTGATTTATATTAATGTTAGCAATTTCATTGTACATTTGTTTAGTATGCAATAATATTTTTAACTATACCTTAAGATACGTGATTGTTGTCGATACGTAGCGCCAAGTATGACTCCTCTTGACACAAGTTTGGTCTAAATCATACCCTAATCTCTAAGGAGTTTATATTATATATTTCTTGCAGACTTCTCATGTTATGTAACGCAGTGTTTGTGTGTCTGTTCAGTTTTAAATAAACCTAAGTTCCATACAATTATTTTAAATATAACTTTGACCTTATTCATAGGAGTTTACGTATTTCACGTATAAATCTTATCTAGCAATTACACTGTGCTTTGTATAGGAATAAAAATATTCAAACAAACATTGTTCGATGTTTGACTAATACTTATGCCGTAGTTATAACAACTTGAACATATGTTTTTATTAATAACAAAGACTGTACACCTTTTATATCAGACAACGAAGCAGAGAGATTCGTTACAATAATATAATACTTAAAACACAATTAACTACTTGAATTAATTACTAATTTCTTTAAATTAAAAAATAAAATACAGAATTAGTTTAAAGTCTAAAATCCTTAGATACAATGGGACTGTAGGAACCTGTAATGACATCTGCGGTTTAATTATATTAACAAATTCAGTGAAATGTTTTTTAACTCGAGCTACAGCTAGGGCTAACACAATTCCACCCCATATGTCTTAATAATCATACGTGAAATGTGAATCGTCTCATCCATGGAGCAAAACTCTAAGAGTGTTTACCTCTATGGATGCAAAACTTGGAATGCCCCGAACTTCACCATTAAAGGAATCCAAGTCTGTGTTGTGAACTTTCACTAACAATCTTAATCAACATCTTCTAAGCCTCTCGTATGCTTAAACCAAAAGTATTCTTGTGCAGCAATAGTTGAATGATACAACATTATGATGCCCATGAGACAGGGAATCCTAGTGCACTTCTTTTTTAATTATACTTCCTTTTTTTATTATGTGTAATAGAGATTTTTTCTTCCTTTCTGTTAGCCTGAGGCAGATACTGGAATGATGAACAAATACAGGAACGAGGCTCGGATCGCAAATCGGTTAACAGATCTTACGACGCAAGTAGAGATGGGTTGGACACACTCTTAGAAGGGTCCCAAGTACATCCCAAAACAGTCAGTAGACTCTCCAAGGAAAAAGGAAAAGGAAACGTGGCCGTACTAAACAATCTTGGCGACGAGCAGTTATAGCCAAGGCACAAGCCATTGGATTTAAGGATCAAGAATGAATTGGCTTCGCATTATGCACATACCTTTGGAGTAGATTAAAATAAGTAAAGTAAATAGACACTGAGATGACGCACCCATCTTAGACACAAGTGAAACAACGATGAAACAGCCCCACATTGTTGTTTCGCAGGGAAATGAACCTAGGACCACGGCGTAAGAAGCTATATAATATGTTCATCACTGATCTACGGAGTCCGATTCCTCGCAATGAAATGTTGAGGGTTTGTGGTTTTGAAGTAATAGAAATACTTTTCATTAAATTTATATTAATAAGAAAGTTTATTATTATTTATTATATTCAGCATTATAACAGTAATAAAAATAAATTTAAAAAGTTCGGAGGCAGTTTTATACTTTATCAAATTTTCAGAATTTTCTAGAACTAGTTATACATCCTGAAAAATTACCATTACTGAATTTTCATTATTAAAAAATATATTATTTAATTCTATTCAGTGTAGAATTGACTATATTAGTAAAAATGTAGAACAAAACTCTAAAAATATATTGCTATAAATTCTAATCGTTAATTTTTCAGTGCAATCAAACAAGTTGGAACTTACAATAAAACAAATCCAGGAATCCAAGAATCAAGTTTTGAATCAGTTCAATGCCGGCCTTGCCCGAGAACGGTGCACTATTGTTCGAATCGAATTGTTTATTCGCAAAATTGTTTGAATAACCAACAATTTTATTGAAATGAAGAACAATTTACGTTAACGGTGTGTTTGTGCTTTCAGTGAAATACAAAATTTTGTTTACGTCAACAGCGTAGAAAGTTATTAATGTTATGTTTTAAAACTCATAAACTAAATTTAAATAATTATTTGAAATTTAAGCTTTATATATGTTTTATAACAACACGAACAATCCTGAATCTTGATAGGCTATATCTTATAATGTACCGAAATAAATGAATCTTAGGTTTTAATCAATTTTAATATAATAATAAATATAGGAAAAACGTTTCTAAATGAAATTATTTTTCTACCTCTTTATAATTAGATTTAAAATAAAAATGGTTCTATAATAGTGGTAAAGTATACCAATTAAGTAATAAAAGTTAGAAATCATAAATTACAGTTTTTATGATGTCCTATTAACCAGTTTTGACCTAGTTGTAATAATAATTATTACTCACCATATCGTTTTAAATTTACTAAAAACAATTATAAATTCTCATAAATAAATTGTAGTGGTTTACGTAAATTAATTACGTTTGTTATAAGCAAGACTATTTCATTCTCAAGTAATTTGTTGTCATTCGTATTAGGAATGGAAATTTTTAAACAATTATACATATAAGTATATATTTTGTTCACTTATTAAGAAAACAAAATTAGACACATAATTCTTAAATTAGGAACAACTGTTATTGTATTTTTTCAATTATCTATATCAACCATTATTTCAACCAGTTTCGATTAAAGAATTTATTCATTAATCCTATGTTAAAAAAAATACTTGGCTTTCAATTTTACCTGCTATGAATTGTATATAAATACTGTTTATACATCTAAGGTGTGCGTCAGGCATAGAAGGCTGTTCAAGTAATTAGAAAAACAAATGATTACGAAACAGATACAGAAATCTGATACGCGTACCATATACACCGATATGCCACTCGATTTTTATGGCACTTCAGAAACAATATGAAAATATTCTTTATAATATCGATTTCGTATGAAATTATAAGTGCCCATAGATGCACACATACAAGTTCATACGTGTCTGTAAAAGTATTTTCAATGCATTCAAAAATATTATAGAGTCAAATACGTCGACCATGTTAAAGTTGATTATTTTTCTGTTATGGACAAGTAATTAATTAGTGTAAGTCAGCCTTTAGTGTCTGACATACGTCGTTCATGTTGAACACGCCAGATTCCTTAATATACTTTCCTACTCTTACATAAAGCTAAATCACAGCCAGTGAACCCAAGACTTCAAGATTACTAAGCTTAATATAGGACGACAATTATTAAAACATACTTTCACAACACTATCGTGTATTTCAATATTTTTGATTAGGACAACATCTTATAAAAATATTTTTCGTCAATAGAATTATTGAATTAATGGGTAACAAAGAGAAATTCTGAGATTAATGCGTAACATGAAAGAATAAGGGTACGATTATTATAATAGGAACGAGAAGCGACGTTCTGGCGACAGATACACTTTTACAGCACACGATAATGAATGCGATTTATTTACCGGTTTCTATATCCACAATACTAGATAGATATATAAGTTACAGCTTAAGTAGCACCAACATTACAGAATATCGAATATAAAACAGTTTAGAAGACTGGCAGGTATTTTAGATACTCACGTTTATGGGTACGTAAATATAATTCTTATATACTCTCAAAAACCTTTTATTACCTTCTATTCTGTTATAAATAAAACCCAAACTTAAAAATCTTAAATGTAAAAACTTTATTGGTGTTACACGCAAATCTAACTATTTTTAAGCCTTCAGTGTTGTTTTAAAGTTCAGTGTTGTTTACAACTGATATGTTTTAGAACTTTGCCGTTTATATAGAAAAATGTCGTGTCGTGTTCGTATTGTGTGATAATACAAAATCTTCTTTCCCATGTTGAAATTAGTTACGCTGTTGCTTTTCTATTGTAAATCGGATCGAAATTATTATAAGGGTCGCATGACTTCTTTTGAGTTTGTTAGACAAGCTCATACACGCGGCTTCGCTTTATAAATCCAATTTTACTATGTACCCGTGTCTTTACTTATATATTTAAATATGTTTACCACACTATTATACACACACATTTTAGTATCATATATCATTTTGCGGTGTGTTTAAGGTGAAAAAACTTAAACCTTTCTGGGTCTTATTTCAGCTTATTGATCGAATTAGAATAAAAAAGACTATTTTTCTTTTTATATTTATTGCGCCTACAGAAAAGCATTGGTACACAATCGGGGTTCGAACGCACTACTTCAGCATATCATATGCACTAACCCCTTTTTCAAAACATACTGTATATTAAATATATTTGTATACTGTGCTACAAGCTATCTAAGAGCTGTCTAATAGAGAGAGAGCCCTTACTTTTTCTATTCAAAAGCTGGCAATGTATGCTCAAAATGGCGACATCTACAGAGAGAGAGAGAAAAGAGGCAAAGAAATACCAGTGTTAAAAAATTAGAAAATAAATCTTTAAGCGGAAAACTTTTTCAAACGAATCAATCAAATAGCAATTACAATGAAAAAAATATTAAAAGATTATTGACCTCGCCCACGTAGATTAAGTTATAAATTTATGCTCTATGCTATTAATATTTATCAAATTCTATTGTCTTTGAATTGAGTGATGTGAGTCGATATTTAATAACGTTACATATTAAAAACGAGACAAATTTTAACCAAGTTCAAAAATTAAATCTACGTTATTTTTCTTAGTTATATTTCACACTTTCGATTTTCATAATTAACTAACGATTAACAATTAAATCCTTCAAATAAACTAAGTCAAATATTTTAACAACTAATCTGTACCGCTATATGAATGTGAAACAGAAACTCGCTAACGACAACTCGCTGCAAGTCTTCATCAACCGCTGTCTCTGCCGTCTGCTAACCCAAAAAGATTTCTAAAGAGCAATTTTGGAAGCGTTCAAAATTATCATATATTTTGTTTATCATAGTCCAATTAATTTGCCGTCCAAGGCGTTGCATATCGTATATTATAAATATTTCTTAGTCTCGTGGCACTAAAGCTCATTATTCAGATTGCTGCCATTACTACCAGGTATTGTAAGTTACAGAGTAAAGGCTCCGGTCCCCATCCCTCAACGCAGTGTTAGTTGCTTCTTATATATTTACATCTATTTTATTTCGCTAATTCCCTAAATATTTTCTTGCCGGAAGTATTTATTGTGATTAGCTAATATCAATAGTACCTATATATTATTAAATAGTTATGTTAACAACTTTTTTGTATTACCAAGCGTTTAATTTTCATTTAACATTATTTAATTTAAGCAGATATGGTCTAGTCGTCAACGACGGTCGTAGGTTCATACCCCGGCTGAGATGCTATTGGTTCTATAGTTATAGCTCATTTACTATCTGCACAAACACATACAATGATCACATAACTGATAATGATAACTGAGGCCAAGACCGAAGGCTGTTTCCGTTATGTCTATGTAGCCATATAACTGTGTTTTCAGCTGTATTGTTGCTGGGGAAGGCTGTATTTTGTTTCATTATAAATTTGGGAAGGTATTATAAGTATTGATAGTATTTGGTATATGCTGTTAAGAAAGTTACCTACTTACACTTTTGAAACTTAATGAATAAGTCGGTATTTGGACTGATGATGGCAATATATGAGTGTAAAAGTTTTATGTGTTCTTTGTACCTTTACAAAGACATGCATTAATATATTCTTTTTGTTTATTATTAAGTAATCAGAGTCAAACAATGATTTGGTTACATCAAAGACACATTATGATTTAAAAGTGACAGTGACAATTGACGTGAGATGTTGTGAAATTAAACATGGGGAACACATCTGTTTTCCGTTTCCTCATTCTGCTGTCAGCGTTAATATGGATTCTGGATGCAAATACACAAAGGAGAAGAAGGGAACCTTGGACTAATGGCAGTTGGTTGTAAGTATTTTTACTTTATAATAAAAAAAAAAAAATATCAGCTGTAATACTAGTCTCCAGTTCTAAAAGTAAGTCCTGAAAACTTTAAACTCCGACATGTTCTTTCGAAACAAATTTGTTTTCTGAATTCAAATCCACATCTCCGAGTTTTAATAGTTGAGGTTAACACCTGAACCGAGGAGATGGAGAGCGGTGTAAGAGTGATATTAAATATTCTCTCGTGATCATAAAAGCAAAGTGCGCCACCTGAGCCGTCTAGACCAGTTACAAACATAAGAATTCATGTTTGCTGTATTTACTATATAAAAATATTTGCTATAAATACAAATCTTCATAAATAATAGTTTTATAGGAAATTAAATAAAAGTACAATTTTAGCATAACTTTCTATAATGTTGATTATGTAAGTCTAATTCGGAGGCAGGAGCACCATTCAGCCAAAACTGATAGGCCAACCGTGTTGTATTTGTCACTATAAAGTTCAGTTCTATATGGGTCTGAAAAAAAGGCAAGTTTTACAGGATATGTTTCTTAAGTGCCTGTCTGCTAGCAAAACATTTAATAGCTGTTTAGTAAATTTACAAATCGCCCTTTCCCCTAATTTTAGTATTTATTCAGTTAAGAGAAAGTATATCAATACGTATATGTATGAAAGTATAGTCTATACTTTATGCTATTACGTACTCGAAAGGATGCGTTAGTTGTTGCCTGAGCAATCAATAACTACTAAAATACTAGAGAAACTAATAGACGTGTTACGTAAATTAAGTATTTACGTACGTTATACTTACTTCGAGTAGCCCGCCATCTTTAATATAGCCCCTACTTTGAGATCCGTCTAGGTACAGGATTACTGTTACTTTAGTTATGCAATAGTCTGTCAAGTTTCCCGCCTTAAAATATTAAACTTAATTAGTTAACACTGTTTCGTCATTTTTAATGTACCAAAAAGATTTTCCTTCCCCGTATAACGCCCTGTAAAAGGGCCTTGTAAAAAATAAAATAATATAAACCAATCGATTAACCCTGTATTGAGTAGTTTTTTTTTTTAATTTATATTAGTAAAAAAGGAGGAGAATCAAGCGGGTGATATGCAATGAAAATAACTGATTATTTAAATACCCCACCCTTCATTCCAAAAAAACAGTCTAATACATTATTGTTTTTTCAAACTTCATAAGTTGTTTTGATACATTTAAAGATAAAGTACCTGGGTGACCGAGCTTTTCTCGGTACTTTTTTTTTATAAATTGTGTTTTTTGGAAATTATATTTAAGTACGAATTACATACTAATAATATGATGAAATATGAATAGTATTTTTCGTTCTTACTGACAAAATAAAATAATATATCCTAGAAATGATTCCTAGCTAGATCGATTAATCGCCCCCGAAACCTCCTGTATACTAAATTTCATGAAAATTGTTCGATTCCGAGATTCCAATTATATATTTATATGTATATACAAGAATTGCTCGTTTAAAGATATAAGATATAAAGATAAATAAAATATAGATAGAGGATAAAGTTCTTCCTAGTATTGATTTGGCATTGCGCGTGTATTGTAAAAAATTATGCACGTATAACTTCTATGAATTTATATTCAAAGAGTAATCAAGGAAAGTCATAAAGAAAACATACTAATTTCTACAGCCAAGTGGCTTGTAACTCTTTTGTTTCCTTGCCATTTGACAGATGATTGAGAGCTGCAACCATCTCTTTTTCAATTCACTACTGTCCGGATAAGTTCCAAATAAACTACATATTTATTATTTCTTGGTAGGATAAACAGTATTTTTGCATTTCACGGCTGTCAGATAGCGCTATTCGTCATGAAATGCCAAGTATATTATTCGGAACTTCTTTCGAATAATTTATGTGTTGCATAGCTATTTGATACTTTATCCATACATTGTGTAACAGGCCCTAAAAATAATTAATTAATAATAGCGGATATTTTTTTTTTCGACAATCCATTGCATACTCTTCTTCATATATTTAAAAATTATAATTGTTTATAAAACAGATAGCTGCAGAATCGAGCAGTAGGATCTTAAACTATTTGTCTTCTATTATACCATTCGGCTTCCACACGATGTTTAGAGCATATCTAATTATTTAAACGAGCCATTCTTATATATATATATATATATATAAATAAAGATAATTATATTCATATTTTATCATTTTATTAGTAGGTAATTCGTATTTAAATATAATTTCAAAAAAACACAACTTATAAAAAAAATTTATTAGACTAAAAAAAATTTATAGACTATTAAAGTATATAATTTAAACTGTATCACTTACGGTTGGATATTTTATTACTAAATTAACATCTTGCCGGGGGAATTTCCATGCTTTCGATCCATAGAGTAAAGAGACGGAATCTATGAAAAATAAAAACGGTTTATAATATGTATGTTAGAAAGTAGAAATGCCTAAATTTCGCTTTTATAAAATTATTAATTTATTTATTCATTAACACTTCGTTGCAAAGAAACACAAATAACACTTTTAGTTGAGGTTAACGGAAATACTCCCGATGTAAATATTGTTTTGTCTGAATTCAATTCAAATGAGTGTTTGGACTCACGTAGATGTTATCAATTAAATTTAAATTTCAACAGAATTTACGTTTAATTTTTTAAGTTCGTTGAAAAAATAAAAACATAAATGAAAAAATCTTTAAATTGTCAAACTAAATAATATGGTGTGTAATAAAACTTTATATTATAATCATCTTAAGTAGTTCAAATGTTGTGATATTTTATTTATCCATATTTGTTTTTTTATAGCTTTATTCCCTAATTGTACACTTAACTTAATAGAAAATCACTTCAGCAAAACATAATAAAACAAATTATAGAAAAGTCCATGCACGATAATAATAAAAGGAAATTTTTACTTACTAGAGTCATATCCATCGAGCATGCATTGATACTTTTTGGTTACTCTATGGAATGTACTTAGCATGGGTGTAATTTTTTCGAATAAAGAGTCTTGCTCATTTTCATTCGCTTCAACTTCCGGTAATATATTACCATAGACATCATCACCATTCACACACTGGCACAAATAAAAAAGAAATATAAGGAGATGAATTTGAAACATTTAATCGAACTAATGTGGCCATTGTTAATTAACGTTTAATTATTCTCGAAATTTAATAGATAAGTAATCGTTGATAAACATTTGTAGATAAGTAATCTCAGCCGTCATAGTAAAATTACTTTTTAGACAGCGATAAATTACCCGCCAATAATTTACCTAAAGATTACAGGCTATTATTTCATGTATTATCTTCAAATTTATTCGGTTTGAATCTCTTCTTACTGTTTGAATGTATCGAATTTTTTAAAATAAGATTACCTCTCAATTATAGCGTTTGATAAGCGCTGAACAGCTCTATATTAAAAAAAACTCAGTCCAAATTTAAATTATATTATAATATATACATATATCTGGCATAACATAATGAAGGCGAACTAATATGCATTATGATCTACACCTAGAATATGTGCAAAATTTTATAATCCTAGGTGGATATTCCTCGGTATTCAAAATAAGAATATCGCCCGGAATTCAAATTCAGAATGTGGAAATAATTATTATAGGGTCACTAAGACCGGTTAAAAAGGTTTGAGGGCCCTCATTAGGCCTATTATACACTATTATTACAGCCCATTATGTTCACGCCTGATAAACTTGAATAGAACATATATAGAGCTGGTAAAACATTTTTCTGATGTATGTACAAAACAGTTTATATGGTATTATAATATGAAAGATGGTTTTGTATGTATTTTAATTACCGTATATTAAATGTATTTCATATTATGTTCTATATAAATAAAGCAACTATGATCAAAACAACATGGTATTATATTAATTTAATTTAAAAAGCTTATTTATGTATATAAAGGTACCCTTTTAATAATAATAATAATTATTATTTACCTCTTTTAGTAGACTAATGTGGGGACACAGGCCCAATACGCTGAAGCCGTTTCGAGATCCCAGTTATTGCATTTGTAGTGGAGCACCTGCAGCCTGCAGCCTGCTAGACAGCTAGTCGATACTCGTACAAGCAGTCCACCACCAATGTTGAATGTAGTAATTAAAATTATCTATTCTCTAAACGGGACAGATTTACAGGAAACGGGAGTTTTCGGAACTTAAGCGTCTTTATCTTTACTGTGGTATTAATAAAATTAAAAATGTGCAGACGGTGACTCGCCAATTCGGTGGATGGGCCCTCGAAACGATTGTCAGATATGGCAACTGAGGACGTCAATAGCAGAGTCGGCTTGGAGTGTATGGGGCACAGGTTTAACCATCGGTCTTGGAAAACACCGGAGTAGATTTCCCCGTTGTTACGCCATTTCCACACACTTCTACACCCGAGCGTGTAGCTCTACCAAATCCACTCTCGACAGCCAATTAAGGGAAACCAAAGGCTTCCTCAGACGTTATTCCGACCGGCCAACTAAGACCCTCTGAGTCGCCACTCCACGACACCTCCCCACAAGCCTCAAGGTGCCCTGCGGCTTATTATGAGAATACCTTACAAAATCCTATCACAAGGACAGCTCTATATCATTATTATCCAAGTACAAATTCTTATTCAATATCAGAGGTCGTAAATATAATCCGAAACCGAAATAAATCGTTTTTTATCTTATTCCTCTTGGATAACTCCAATTTGTTGTGGCCTAGTAGTTTTGTATCATTAATTTATGTTAAGTCATAAAATTCAACTAACAAGCAGTAGCGAAAATTTACGACCTTTCTACATGGAGTTGTAAGAGATTTGGATTTGAGAAAGACATATTACGATGCAACAAATAAGAAATCTTCAGTTTTAGATTTTGTTAAGCTACATCTACTCTACTAAGCTACTACTATATATATACATATATACTATATAGTAGTAGCTTAGTAGAGTTTATAAGATAATCATAAATAATATTATTTTATAAGATAATCAGTAATTTTTGTTTCAATTTAAAACAATGATTTCTATCACTGTAGAATTTTTCACTCAAGTACAAATTTTGGAGGAGTACCTTCACTCCTGACAACCTGTCAACTATTGTGCAAATCTAATGAATTATACATATTTTAATACCAACACACAAATAAACAGTATTTACTATATTTATAAAAATTGAATAAAATTGAAAATTTATTACTAAAATAATTTTATAAACTTGACATGAACCTCAAACTTACTCGTGAAAATATATTTTTTGTCATAATATGTCTTAGCTGCGTTGACCTAATAATCATAAAAAACTATCAGGCGTTATAATTTTTATTTACATTTCATGTAAAGGAAAATCAATAAGTACGTTAGTAAAATCCTTTTTATAATATATTACCATTATAATCAATGTTATTAACACCATAAATATCTATTGTAAAATTAAATCCGCCCCACAAAGCACTTCTTAGATGGACATTTACATAATTATAACCAACGCCACCATAGTCGACCTCCGCCGAGCCGCCATCTTGATTATTATCTGTGATCTCTATGGCCGTTATGATATTACCCTGATCCTCATAATATTTCGGGAAAGCAACGTCAGATGTACGAATAAATAAAAATGGTGATTTAAAATGCTCACTGTGATGCAATAGTTTATCTTTTCCAACTGATTCACATTCAAAAACACTGGCACAGTGAACACTAACAACTATAAAGAAAGTAAGACGTAATATTTTTAGCACCATTTTGTTTAATCCAACTTCTTACTACATACTAAATAAATAAAGACTGCAGCTTCGGTCAAAATTTTACCTATCGAAACTTTATCGGCGGCGTTTACAAAATAACTCCTGATAAAACCAGATAACAGATGTTCTATATCATACTTGTATGAAACTATCACATATTTATATATGTCATATAATTTATTTAGAATTAAATGTATAACATGCATAAATTTTTAAAGTCCAATTACCAAGGTATTATTCTTATTTATACTATTAAAGTCAAGACGTATAATAAATTCCAATTCAATCGATAACAAAGTTAATTCAAATTAATATCAAATTAAAAGAGATCATCTCAATTAAAGCATAATTCTTAATAGAAAAACAAATTACGCATCTATAAATATCGTTATCTAACGGTTTTTCTATCAAAAAGGTTCTACATAGCCCGCTAACATGTCTAAAATAATTTTACTCTGTGCTTCGTTTTTGTTAGTGGCAACACTAGTGGATGCCAACGGGAATCTTGTCCTTGGCAGCCCGTATGGGGCGAATTTGATTTACCATCGAATACATACAAAATGGGCGATTCTATTAATAAAAAGAGATGAAGTTGTTGAAGTGCATGCGCCCCGTGGCGAATTGATAAGAGGCGTTATTGTACAAGATTATTACGGGACAGGAGAGTGTCATCCTGTAGGAGGAGGGATTGGCCAAAGATCTATTTCCTTGAAACTGAAGAGTCCAAGATCGAGAGGTTATAAGTTTATGGTTGATATATATGCTGCGTAGATATACAATATTAAAAACATTTTATTTTCCATTTTTTGTTCCTAATCCTTTATAAAGTGAGTATCTTACATTCATTAAAGATTTTTTAGCCATACAAAATCTAATCTAATTCTATAACAAACCTAAATCAGTTGAATTCAACTATTTTACACTGAATCACTGTGATGTGTCTCACCATCATATCCTAAACATGTTATCAGAACGAAATCAAAGAGTACTGTATAATTAAAATAAATTTTTGTAATAAAATACATAATAAAATTAAATAGTTTAATTTGTATTTGTATTAGTAGCTTAGAATATACCTTATATTTTGTCGTACAATTTTGGTCGATAGAATTGATTGAGCTATCTAAGGGTTAATGCAAGGTAAGCCTTCCCACTATTACCAGGATGCTGTTAAGTTAATGAATGAATAATTCTAATAACTACAAAATATATTTTAGTACTGAATTTTCCCTATATTTAATCTGATTATACACTTGTATACTAAACAAGCAAATTTCCATATAAAGGACAAACAACTATTAATTTAATTAATAACTAGCCAACATAAACTTTATCGCAAGGTAGTAAGGTACAGTTCTATATTAAATGAGTAATCGTATCAAGTGACCTCTGCCCAGTAGATGTTGATACGGCTAATGTGTATTAAACATTTTGTGGTAGGGTTACATGGCGGTAGTAATAAATTAATTTACCGCCGCCATGTCACGTATTTGCCAAATATTTAGTATAAGTGTAATATATAATCTACCCTGAATCAATTTTCAAGTATATTTTCAAAGTCACTCCAATTCTTATAATTATATCTGTTATTCAAGGCAATGATGTTTTTATTTTCGTATGCTGTCATTGCCTTAAATACATAAATGTTTGTATACGATATAATTATCGTATTCAGAAAACTGTAGAAAACTGTATGATCTATTTAAGCTTTTCAATAAAAAATGTTTTTCACAATCGTTAATAAGTTTTAAATTAAAACTATAACAAGCAATACATATAAACCCTACCTTAACAATCTTCAAACAATGGGAGCAACATACTGATAACAGAAAAAAACTATCTGTTCTCATCTCCTTTACTCTAATTAATCGTTTAATTGTCTGTCTCACACTCGTAGAATACTCTAAATTGTGTATCACTCTCCGAACATCACTTTAAGACGCGGAACTAAAATGTCTTCTAAGTTGTTAATATTATTTTGTGGTCTGATAGTGTCAGTACATTGTAAAAGTTTAGCCGTCGGTCGTACTCACGATGTTAAAATGGTGTATGAAGCCGAATACGAAGCATATGCTATCCCCTTTTTTAAACGATCTCACGAAGTGTACATAGAATATCCAATTGGTGATCGAAAAATTAAGGGCATTGCTATAATAGACTTGCAGGATGGTCAGATGGCAGAGCCTTCAATAACTGGTGGTGGTATTGGATTTGGATTTGCAAAGGTCAAATTGAAGGGCGAGAGTGGATCAGGATACAAATTCCGTTTGGAGGTGTTCGCGTAAATTAATATTAATGACTAAGCAATTTTTTCTGTCTTCTTCTGTTCTTTAAGTTATATATGCCTTTATTAATTTTGAAAATATATTCCTTTGAATATATATTCCTAACGTTTGGAATATATATTCCTAACATTCCCAATAGGTATTTAAGTAATAGCAAAAATAAAAAATTATTATTTTAATTTCGTTTTCTTCAAATTCTTTCGCCATGTAACCCCGACATAACAGCATCGACCTCATACCGCTTTGCTAGTGTAAGCTTTACACATTCATAAACCAAGCAACAATCATGTCTCTCAAAGTATTCATATTAGTGTCCGCTTTAATAGTAATAGTGAATTGTAAAAGTGTGATAGTGGGCCAAATATTCGATCATAATAATTATGTAAGGAAAGTGCATGAAAGGACTGTCGAGGCCCATGCTATTCCATTATTTAAAAGGGAAGAAGAAGTGCAGTTCGAGTATCCAATCGCCGATCAGAAAATCAAAGGAATTGCTATAAAGGATTTGGAGAATGGTCTAGCTGAACCTTCGATAACAAGAGGTGGAATTGGTTTCAGTTTCGTTAATATTAAACTGAAGAGTGAACGGGGATCTGGTTATAAGTTCCTTATAGAAATTTATGCATAGATTATATTTTAATAAAGAAACAAAACAGCACAGAAAATTAAATGGCAACGTCTGATTTTATGTTTTATATTTGGGTGATCCAATCTTAGAGTGAGAGAGAATGTATAAGTTCGATTGTTACACTATTCATATGTCACGTGTTTAAGAATGTTGAATGCCTTGAAATTGGATCATATGAGATTAAAATGAACTTGAATATTTTCATCAATGTCTTTTAATTAAAAATCTTTTTTTTAACTAAAAAAACTTACTAACGAGGTAAGTACATTGGAACCTGTGTTCCTATAGTTTTCGGAATTTTAATATTTTACTATTTACAATGTTAGTAATGTATTTAATAATTAAATAATTAAATAAATATCTTTCAGTACAAATAACATAATACATGAAAATATACCTAATAACTAACCTTAAAATTTAATTATTAAAAAATATTATTAAAAGGAGTCCCTTTAGGCAAGGTTCCGAAGATACTGGCAGCGTTCCCGCTTTGAATAGCTAGACTAATTCTTTGTTCGAGGTAGCTGCCAGTTCTTCTTTCTTCCAAATGTTATAGTTTAAATAGTTAGTAGGTTTAAATCAATAAAGGTATATACGTACCAAATATAATACATATTAAAAAAATCCTTTATTCTAGAGTTATAAGAATAAGAGTTTTTTATATATGTATAAAATGTGTGGGAGTTAAATATCATTATCATTATTTTTTTTTTATAGAAAAGGGGGTTTAGATTTAGGGTCTCTTTCACAAAGACCGGATAAGTTCCAAATAAGCTATTTATTATTTATTGGTAGGATGAACACTTTTAAATTTTTTTCAAAATCAGTCACACAAAGTATAGTCTACCGAGCTATTATATTATTTTATATATTTATTAAAACAGACTCACCACATAATTATTATTGTGTACCTAAACAATTTTTATTACATTGCAGGAATAAAAGCAAGGTCATAGCTGAATCACGTATATTTCTAAGTACATGCTTAGAATAATATTGACATCATTAGAGGAACTACTTGTATTTTCCATAACAGTTTTATAATGTAAAAAATAATTGTGACTCATTAACGACGGGTTCAAATATTATATGAAACGAAATATCTCTTGATAGAATCAGAACGATATCCATCGTTTGTTTTTTGTAACACAATACAGGTCTTATCAGGGTGACGATGTCTTATTTTGGTGTGTGGACCCTGGACATTCTGCTATTCTTGGTACTAAAGTATTTTCTAAACAGTAAACATTTCTTCGAAACTTGTTTTTTTATAAATTTCATATGAAGAGGTAAATATTATTTAGATTTAGGGTCTGTTTCACAAAGACCGGATAAGTTCCAAATAAGCTATTTATTATTTATTGGTAGGATGAACACTTTTGCGACCCCGGAGCCTCTGTAACGCGGCTTTGAAGGAATTTGTCGAGGTGTTTTTAGTGGGTTCACCCAGTCTCTGAATAGCCTACCTACCTACTCTGGTTTTGTGTAGGTCGAGTCCCATATACCCCTGCAAATTTTTAGGGCAGGGGATGAGCAAATGCATTTCCACCTCGAATTGTTGCGCTTTAAGACTGTCAGATAACGCTATTCGTCATGAAACGCGAAATTTCTTATTCGGAACTTCGTCCGAATAATTTTTGTCCTGCATAGGTATTTGGTACTTTATCCATACATTGTGAAACAGACCCTTAGCTTCCTTAATATAATCAGGGAATATCCTTATTTTGCAGTGGGAACGTACGTTGTTGCATAATAGTAACTTTCCTATAACAATTCCTTAAAGATAATATCTCTAAGAACAAGAACCAGCTGCTAATTCGGACACTTTACTTATTTGTAAAGTTTCTGTTATATATTCTAATACTTACATATACATGGTAATATAATGTACATTACCACCTTAAATGTAAAATGTGTATCTATTCTAACTTATTAGTATTACTGTTTGCGGTCAAAATAAAACACACATTAAACTAACAAATGTTTAATAAAAAAAAAACTATTTACCGTGTAAATTCATGAAATAACCTGTCTGGATCGCGTACACTTCTACCAGGAAGTTATAACCTCTGAATATGCTGGGGCTGTCCAATTCGAGTGCAACAAAACTCTGCCCAATCCCGCCTCTTTTCAGGTAAACTTCGCCCCATTTATCGTGGCGCAGATCCAAAACTTTAATTGCATTGATGACTTCATTTTTCGTACAGTTTACGGTGAACGTCTCCGATCTTACCCAAATCGCTGGATTTTGTTGATGGACTTGTTGGTAAATCAGTTTGGAGTTTAAATCTGGGTATCCGAGTATTAAATCGTGTGCGAAAATATTCACAATTGGAATTAATAGAAGGATTATGAAAAACATTTTATCTACAACAATCCTACAGTTATGATTGTGGCAAAATGAGATGAATTACGTAGTGTATGTATGGGTGATAATAAATAAAATCAATAAATTCTTTTTGAAGTGTGACTAAGTATGTGGCATAGCGTGTTGTCACAAAATTATATATATAAGATCTATATAAACATAGATAAATAACTGGCGTTAACGAGAGCATCTCTTCTAGACAATAAATTTTAATAGACACAAAGGGGATTTTACTTAAAATATTTAATAGTTAACATCAGTTTTATAGAATACAATGAATAAAGATCCAATAAGATATAGAAATAAAGACATATCTAATTCACCTTGTAAATTGGAACATCCTGTATTTAACTCACAATACTAGGAAACATCTGAACAAATAAACGTAACTAACTCGCTAATTACTGAACTATAAATCTCTAATGACCTAATACAACAACAACTATATAATACGAAAAAAACAACCAGAATCTTCATTGTTATTCGAATTTTCGATCAAAATCAATGAAGATGGACGCAAGGATTTTGATCCTTAGTGCCCTATACATAGTAACTGAAGTTACTTCAAACGACATAAGATTAGGACTCGTTGCTCCGAGCTCAAGAAAAATTTATGGCGAAATAAAAGAAGCAGACCCGGCGCTCTGGAAAAGGACAGATGACGTCATAATTAATACGCCACACAACGAGATCATTAGTGCCGTCTTTGTCACTGATTTGCGAGATGACAAAGATGGAGAAGCATTCATCGAAAGTGGCGGAGTTGGAGAAAAAAGTGTGACCATTGGCTTGAAAAGCCCCAGTATTTTAAGGGGTTACAAATTTGAAATTGAGGTGTATGGTAATGATCCCAGTGCACAGTTTTATAGTAAGGGTGGTTTTGCACCTTACAGTGGGGGCGTAATGTACCCAAGAAAATATTAATGTAATTTTATTGTTGTCAAAATGTGTCCATAATTAATAGAACAAACCAAGCAAAATTAAAATTTTAAGAAAACTTGAGTTTATAGTGTGTTGTTGTTCTATTAGTAAAAATTAAATTAACAATGATATTCAAGGAGTTCTTTTTGTTTCTCAGCGTTGGCCTTAAGCAGACTTTTCTTCTCTAAATACAGACCAGACAGATTTCAAAATAAACTGTATCTTTAGATCGCTACTGCTAATAATTTCGTTTGCACTACTGTTTTATTATTTAAGTAAGTAAAAACTTAATTCTAAAGAGTGCTGTTTTGTAATTTTTTTTTCATTAAGTTTACGCGTTCGCCTGTTAAATTTATTTATTATAACAAAACGCATTCAATTATGCTTGTATAATATGTATGTTTATTGAACTGATTAAAATGTGCGTTGTATCAGAAATAATAGTAATATTTATTGTTAAGTATAAAAACACATGTCGTCGGCTTATTGGGTCTAAGACATGCCGGTTAATGTTTTCCTTCACTGTACGAGTGAGTGTCGAGCTGGGATTCAAATCTACGACTTCAGGGATGAGCCGAACGCTGAAACCTCTAGACTACGCCAAACGCAAACAAATCTGAAGGATCAAGTAGAATATTTTTAATAATTTACAATATGTATTTACCTCATGAAAATCGCAAGCAATTAAAAATAATAATTTGCTAATAATTAAACTCTAGCAAAAAATTGGGCACCTAAAGATATTTATGTTCGAAGGTCAAAATAATTAATTAAATTATAATTCACTGTCTGACATAGTCTGTGTACAAGCTAAGATTTTAGCAAGGGGGTCACACTCGTTATTAGCTTTTTATATTTGTTAATTATTTAATATAAAAATATCGGTATTCCGGTTTTAAGTATTCATTCAAAAAATTAAAATTAAAATATACAGTATTCTCTTCACATACGTATTTGTTTATTATTTATTACACGGTTATGAGTACAGACTACATCAGACTTTTTTAAATTCATTTAGTAAACTTAAATCGTCCTTAGGAATTTATGTAAATCTTTTTTAATTGCTCGTTATTATGTCGAAAGAGTTAATATGATGTTTATAACAAAATTCTTGTCTCATTTCCCTGAGTATTCCTATCTATTATACAAAAGTTATTGTATTGCAAATACATGCATTTACACGACAAATCATTGTAAGACCTTCTTAGTTTACCTGATGACATCATTTCCGTCAAGGATAGTTTCTTTCCTTATTTAATTTCATAAACATTTCCATTCTCGAAATATCGTGTAAGCGTTTACAAGGCTTATAGGTATTATAAACGTAGGTTTTTGAATAAATAGTGTTGCAATACGCGTCGGTTTTCATATATATGTAAATGTTTTTCACTTGCCTACTATCTAAAGATTAACGTTTATTCATAATAATGTCTAAATTGTCTTGATAAGCTTGTTAGTCCGCTATTAAAGAAGGTTCATTGAAATTTACTAAGAAAATTTTTCATTGTAAAAGAGAGATGTTATAAAGGTATCTTGCTAACGCCTGTTATTTTATTTACATGGTATAAATGAAATATTGAACTCTCGCTTATTAAAACTTTTAAAACAATATTGAACGTACCAATTGTTAAGAATTGTCCATAGAGTATAACTATAGATATATAAAAGTCATACATATTCACAAAAAAGACATTTTATATTATACTTAATAACGATTTATTAATAATTCTGCTCAAATCAAATTTTCATAAAACTTTCCACTGATAATATTTCAAGTGAAATTTCTTATCTTTGATTTATGACTTGCTTTTAAAATTAGCTATTACCTTACTGTATGTGAATCATTCAATACTAAATAATAAAATTTAAAAAAATATCTACCGTCTCTGTTACTTCTAGTAATAATTTTTTAATTGCACAATTAAAATAAAGACTTTCAAATGCAATATTTACATACGGACTTACATACAAATTACGAACGTTTAATCACACACAGCTGAATATCTGAGATCTTAATAATATTCAACTAATTGGAGGCTCCATCCAATACAGTGGTTTTCTATAACATATAAACATAAATTGCGCGCGCAGATTTATTTATTAAGAAATGTACAATAGTGTAATAAAAACATTAACTAGACTTAGTTGACATACCACAAGAACGACGAATAAATTAAAAACTTATATACTAAAACCAAAGATATATACGTATAATCTAAAATTATATTGATTAATACAATCCCATTAATACAATCCTACTGGTGGAACCTTACTAAGCCCATCAAAAAACATTGATACTGATTCCTCAACGACAAATCTTATTCGAATACAATATGTATCTATAGATCAACTATAATTAATAAAAATAATAATTTTTCTTATTGTTGATAAAAGTTCTCGGCCCTATAGTCTACACACTCTGTCTTCTTTGCCGATGAGTAAGGTTGCCTACAGGTTCAAATTTAATGACGTGGAATAAGTGATACCTTGATGATCTTATGTTCCGAAATAAACGTATTTTATTATTTACTAGCGGACCTGACAGACGTTGTCCTGTCTACGCGTCTTTAATTTGAAAATTTCAAACTTTTTTTTAATAAGCATCAAAATGGTCCAGAATGTTTTTTTTGATGAAAATTATTATTCAAATGTTATGACAATATCTAACGATCCAGCACATGGTCTACAATAACACAATGATAACAAAACTTTTTTTTAATTTGATCGCAGCGCTAACTGTCGGGATAGACTAAACTTAAAATTCGATGCTAGCGATTCGACACTGCGATGTTAGCGCCGTCTGTCGCATCCAATGTAAAACATTCCAAAATCAACAACTACTAATAAATTAAAAATTAATTTAAAAAAAACATTGTCCAGCGGACAAAATTGTGAATCTAAACTATTCCCAGATCCCCTTGAACACACAAAAAATTTCGTCAAAATCGGTCCAGTCGTTTGAGAGAAGTTCAGTGACATACACACTCACAGAAGAATTATATATATAAAGATTTATTTAGTGATTTTTCAATTCATTTTTATAAAACCACAGACTAATCGATGGTTACGGCCGGAGGTCAATCGCATGATCTCAGAGTTGATAAACGTTTTTCGTTTTATCTTTCTATTCTAAAGCGAATCAATTCGCTGGTATAAACTCGTTTCTAAATAAATATTATTATAATTTAAGATTGTTCTACATTTCCAAGAAAATATGAACTACGTAAAATGATCGTTTCACGTATTATGTTTGTTAGCCATGACACTGGCACGTCATATGATGTGCCATTTTGATGGATATATGATGCCTTTGTCGAATGTTTACGTGGAATGCATTATGCAAAAGAGAGACAAGGTTAGACGACAATCTTATTTGGTTGATTATTAAAAACTTTACAGAAAGTTTAAATTAGTTAGAGCGTTGAGTTTTATTTTAAAAATCAGATACTTTTGTAATCTGTCTTTAATTTTTAATTTATACACAAAATCTTGTCGTGTACTAATTTTATTTATTTATTTATTGTATACACAATCTTAAATAGAAAGAAGATGGTATGGTGGAAACACAAACTAAACATAGGTTTTCTGTCCACCAGGACGTCCATCTTGCAAACCATTAATAAGGAACATATGCCAACTGTTAGTACCTACTGGGGTCCGTAAAGATACAGAAGAGTGCCAGTACCAGTTTCAAGGGCGAAGGTACAACTGTACCATAACTAGTGTATGGTACTACCAACTGTACATATGTGTAAGACGAATCAAATCAAATCAAATCAAGTCAAGAAAATCAAAATAAATTAACTGTAAATTTACATTTACAACCAGTTCGCAAGTCAAGGGCGTAGAGCGGGTAAGAAGAACTAGCAAGAAACTCACCGCCACTCTTTTCAATCGCCAAGTTTTTAATACAAATTGTTTGAACTGGAGCACATCAATTCCAAGGATTAGGGTCATTTAAGGATTCGTCACATCTATAAAAGGCTTTATTAATACAATTTCCATATAAGGAGTGGTTTATCTTCTGGAGCCTGGTTGGTCGCACACTCAAATTAGTTCTATTACGCGTATTATACTGGTGAAAGTCACCATTTGTTTTGAAATCGTTCAAGTTTTTTTGTACATACAACAAGGCTTCAAGAATATATTGACCGGATAATGTCATAATATTTAGTTCCTTAAATCTATTCCGTACCGAGTCCCTCGGGGAAACACAACAAATACTCCGAACAGCCCGCTTCTGCAACACAAATATGGATTGAACCTCTGCAGCAACGGTTTTGGACATTTGAAATTAATAGGCGTTTCGTTACAAGCGAAGATTTTTGTGGTTGCAAAGCTCCACTCTTGCATAAACCCATCATTGAATATATAAAACAATATGCTCTCATTAGCACAACAGTGCTAACGAACGAACGAACAATGCGTTTCTTATCTCTTATCAGTCTAATTTGTTTGGCCGTGGCCGTAAGCAGCCAAAGCCACGACTTGTCTCTTGGTCAAGCAACTTACGGCGACGTGATCGTCTACAAACAGAACGAGTACAAATATGGTTTCCCTTTCATGGTGAGGACCAGTATTATTGAGTATCCTGAGCCGGGGCAGCATAATTTTGCCTATATTAAGGCGATTTATATAAAGGACAACGACAGAGATGGCACCGGAGGTTACCCAACTATTTCGGCTGGTGGTATTGGGCAGCGTTTTGTGAAGATCAAGCTTAAAAGCCAGAGAGGCTCAGGAATGAATTTCACGATAACCATCTATGGAAGATACTAGTCTTATGTGCCAGGCCTATTCAGTATTATTAGTGATATGTTCGTATAAGTGATATTTTTGGTAATATATATCGAAATTATTTTCTTTGTTAAAAACATGTTATGAATTACTTAATTTAAATAAATTATTTATTTTCGTGTATGTTCATTATTTTCTTTACTCTTTAAAATACTTCATAATAATTTTATTATTTACTCCAAAAAATAATATAGAATGTTTTACTCTATCAATGTTACCTTTCTTTTTACGAAACCTCAACTGACTTTCACGTGCTTATAATTTGATATAAATCAACTGTTAAAATTATAAGATTCAAATTCTCCATTAAAATCGACACTGTAGCCTTAAGGCTATTTACCTACAACTTCAACATATTATTCTATTTAATATGCGTACTTTATATAAGAAACATTTAAGTTAAAATCCATCTTCTTTAATAGAAATTACAAGCTTTATTTTGTTTGGTCAAAGACGTTCTAGTAACCTCGGCGTGTTTTCTTTGGTTTATTTACACACTCAGGGTTACTAATACTGCTTTAGTCTAAAAAATTATTTTAATGAGAATTCCCCGTTTACTTATGCGTTCTTATTTACGTAAGAGCTTAATAAATAGAAGAAATAAAAACGAATAGTCTTACATTTATAACTTGTTGTTAAACCTTATTTATATATATTATGTAGTTATAACTAATAGCATATACATATTTCTACTATTTTATCTCAGATTGTTTACTTCCACTATTGCGACTTCCAGTTATGTTCTGTTACGAATCTTTTTAAGTCATATTTACAATTTCCTATTTGCTTTCATCTGTTGGTTTTGTGATATAAATTTTGACGATCTCACAATTGATAAAACACAGATTTTAATAATATTTACACAAAAATAAAATAAATAAAATGTCTTTGTATCGGCTTCCGTGTACATGAGGCTGATCACAACTGCGTCTGTTTAATTGTTTTGTCATCAATTAATCTAATTTATTTAAAAAATCTTTATTAACCAGCCGAACACCGAACTCAGATTCATAATTAACCACTATTAAGTCGAGGATGTGGTAAATATTTATGAGGAAAGTTAAAATATGTAGTAGGTCATTGCTTGTGGCGGCGTCCATGCGTCGGGTTGTCTCTCTCCCTAAAATATGGCGAGGGGGCAGATGGCTGGCCATGCGTCATACTCGTGAACGGGTGCTACTTGTGGTGACTGGTCGTACTTGAATTCGTGTATGCGGTGATATTAGTTGTTTATACTACGTATTTACGTGTTGTTCTCACTACTATGTAAGTGCGTGCTCCTTTTTCACCATGCCTCCTGTTGATAGAGGACAAATCTTTGTTTTTAATTTATTTTATTATTCTTTATTACTCAAGATGTCACATGGAACATGGTGTAATGGATGCAGCTCCTTACAAACATTGTGTAAAAAAAAGTTGGACATTAAAAAGAGTGGCGGAGAGTTTATTGCCAGTTCTACTCTTCCGTTCTACGCCCTTGATTTGAAAACTGGCAGTAAATGTAAAATTAGATTCATTTATTGTATATTTCTCTTTTTTTTTTGACGTTCATAAGTGTACATTATGTTACCTATATGAATAAATTTACTTCATAATAATTTATTTATTTATTAACCATGACCGTTACAAATACAGAAATATAGTATAATCCAGGCCACCAATGTGAGAAAAAAGTATTATATATGGTGTGCGCAAAACGTGCAAAACTAATAGCTACGTACATATACATACAGACATAATATATATATTTAGACAAGGCTAATGGAACAAAGGCAAATAAAACATCTGTGAAAAGTAAAAAGTAAAAGCACATGAATCATAATAATTTCAAATCAGTTAGTACGATGTAGACAGGTCATGATTGAACAGCGATTTAAAGAAGGAGAATGCAGAGATGTCGTCGTACTTTCTTAGACCGAATATAACTTTTGTTATTATCTACTCTAATATATACTCTCATATAAATGACGTTTAGATTTGTTTCGCTGGAAGCTCTGTAACTCAAGCATGTTTTTGTTACAAGAGACATCAGTCATTAACAACGATAATCATTAAATATAATATTTTGTATCACTTAATGAGGCCCATATAATGTATCACTTTCAGGTACTAATAAGAAGACACAGACTTTTTCGTTTTTCACTTCTTTCTTAGGTATATTTAAATCGTTGAGCTCCCGTTAGAATGCAACAGTGACCCAGGAGCCTCTGTCTGTGTAATATACACAATATACCTAACTTTTCTATGTGAAAATAACAAATGATTATATTGATTTAACTATTATTTATTCAGACATATCCGCGACCTAATAAAGAAAGTTTGAATCAAATTTTTTTCAGTAATATGGGTCTCCTTGAGTTCGAGAAATGGTCAAACCAGCCAGGACTTTTCTCTGAAAAGTCAAGGTTTTGTTCCCGGCTGCGAGGCCTGACACCGGGGCAGCGTCGAATATGCCGTCACCATAAGGACCATATGCCGACTGTTAGTGCTGGGGTCCGGAAGGGTATCGAAGAGTGCCAGTACCAGTTTCAAGGGCGGAGGTGGAACTGTACCATCACGAGTGATGAGACCGTATTTGGGCCTTTGACTTTAATAGGTACGTATTGTTAGTGGGATGTCACAAATAACTCCTCTGTTAAAACAGAGGAGTAACAACTAAAGTTGACATTAATTTTTTTTTTTATGTATCCTTTATCAGTTTAGTTTATTGTTGTTTCTGTTAAGTATGTTTTTTCCTTCTTATTGTATTTGTAATATGTATTTTTGCACTTCTTGCCTACCTTATGTAATTTACTCACAGTGGTTGTCTGGAAGAAATCGCTCTAAAGCGATAAGGCCGCCAGTTGCTTTTTATTAAATTAAGTTTATTTATTTATTTTCCTTTTATGTAATGCAAAGAAGTGTTAATAAATAAATAAATAAATTAATTAATTAAATTTCATTTTTTAGGAAGAGTTTATTAAAAAAAACATGGAAAAGGAAATCGTACACTTTATTACTTTAATAAAAGATTTTTAATATATATAAATCCTAATATCGTTACCATTAACGGAGTTGGCGCGTATCAGGCATAGAGGCTGATCCTAAGACCTATCCATTAAAATCAATCGGGATATATAAAAAAATTATATCTGAAGGCAAGACCAAGAGACATGGCGCCACTGTTTTTTATCTATTTTTGCGACGTAAACACAATTTGACTCAGATCAATCATTTTAGTTAATACAGTGTACATTAAGGTTATTTTGAAGGTGAAATGTTTTTACTTCTCACAATAAATAGATTTCTCACACTTAGGGTCTGTTTCACAATGTCCGAATAAGTTCCAATTTTTTTTTTTGTAAAACAGGGGACAAACGGGCAGGCGGCTCACCTGATGTTAAGTGATACCGCCGCCCATGGACACTCAATGCCAGAGGGCTCGCGAGTGCGTTGCCGGCACTATTAAATAAATCAATAAGCTATTTATTACTTATTGGTACGATAATCTAGTGTTTGTTGCGTTTCACGGCTGTCACATAACGCTATTCGTCATGAAACGCGAAGTTTCTTATTCGGAACTTTTATCTTCCGAATAATTTAGGTGTTACACAGCTATTTGGTACTTTATCCATACATTGTGAAACAGACCCTTACTCTAAAAGTTCTGTGGTTATTAATAAACGCAACTGCTATTGAAAATTTGTGCACAACATAACTAAAGTCGCGAGTGGAAGCTAGTTTTATTTGAAAGTGACATGTAGACAGGAATAGCTGCGGTTAAAGGATTAGAATAAATAATATTAAATGTGCAAAGTAAAGCAGCCTCATTTAAAAGGAGCATAAATTTCAGTTAAAGTTGTCGACACAGTGTCGGCTCAAAGTGATTTATAGTTTTACCGGATTCCTTTATTTAATCTGTGCTCCCGTGGTCTTGTTGCACATATTAGATGAGAATTTCTTTTTATAATTAAGGAAATGCTACTTTCGCGAAGAGAATATTTGTATGTTTTTGGAGGCTTCTTATTTTAAAATTAGTAAGTACAAGTAGATCAGTATCAAAATTTTATTTTTATCTTTTACAAAAAAAATTCTTGAAATTTGGTAAAAACTTACTTTTTACTTCTCCCATTTCTCTATGAAATACCTTTTGATGGGTTATGTGAAAAAAATGTAAATGCAAAAGTTTTAGATCTTTTTATTATCTACAACTTTAGCATTTGACTTTTTTCCATAGGACTTTTAGTTGCCGAAAATGGAGATAAACCGTTTTTTAACCTTAAGAACTCACCCCCTTCCCCTTCCCGACCTCAGAACGCCCGTAAGTTTTTTTCCTTTCATTTTTAAAATACTCTCATCCTTTTCCAATGGTTTTCATCGTACTATTGTTTTCTTTTGTTATCAAAATCATATACCCTAGTCGAATACAATATCTATTACAAAAATCTTTAATGAAATAACCGAAATCCGTTCGTATGCTGAATTGACATTATTTTATTTGAAAACAAGAGGTGCAACAAAATAGTACTTTCTTTATTTTTGAAGTTATACTTCTTTTGGCGCGTTAGGGAAAAATTATGTGAGTAAATTTTTACGAGGCGCGCGCATACCGTCACAAGAAACCGACACCCTGAATCCTATAGTTGACATTTTAGTTTTTCTATTGTTAGTTTCGTTTTTTCTACAATCGCAGATTAAGGCAAAATATAAAAGATTTTCAAATGATTTTGATTTATTTACGCCAAAGAAGTATAACTTCTAACGCTTATACATACACACAATATATTTTTATTATTATATTTGTATACAAAACCCCAAATGAAGCTTATTGCAAATAGCCTTTATTTGTAATAAATAGCTGAAGCAACCGATATTTGTAAACGAAGATAATTATTCTTTTATTTAACTAAGATTTGATTTATGACAAAAAAAAACTTTTTTTTTCAGCGTCCCGCGAAACTGCATTTACCCACGCTGTAACAGCTGCTGGGGTGTCATTGTCCATCTCACGAGCATGTCGGGATGGTAGCCTCGCGTCATGTGGTTGCAGCCGCGCGTCACGGCCACGACACTTACATAATGATTGGGTGTGGGGTGGATGTGGGGATAATCTGGAGTATGGATACAAGTAAGTACTGTATTTTAATAAACATGTACTTTTATTTGATCATTTATTTTTTCTTTACCCGTTCTCGCGGTCAGCGTAAGACATATTCACAGAGAGGTGCGCTGTGTTTCTTTGTGATTTTACGAAATTAAAAATAAAATTGTCTTCGTTATTCATCAGGTTAATTAAAAATTATAATACATAATTTAAGATTTTTAACTAACCTGATGAAAATCTGCACCAAATCTACCTATGGTACCACCTGTCGCGTTTGTACCTGAGTATCAGGAAACTAGAAAGTATACGAAGGTACATTTACCTGAATATCCGCAACACCTTTCCAATGTTCTATTTCACTCTTCGCTTTCAGGGTATCGAAAGTTTTTCTCTCTTTCAGACTCTATACATACATCATCTTCCTTCCCTTATCCACACCCCCATAACTTTGTTGTGAGAGTGAATAAAACGAGACGCACGGTCTGACAACACGTAGGCAACAGTTGTGTGAGTGCACCTGAAATTCACGTGAAAATTTTCACGTAAGGTCAAAGGCAGGAAGGTATCTTCACATTTATTTTACCCTGGTTTACAAGTGAGCCCGTAAGACAGGTGAACTTACCTGAGGATTGAGGTTTTTTACCTGTGGGACCTCTAAGTAGCTTAGGTAGAAGCCCATCATTTATAGCTCAATTATTTAGAAGCAACAAATAATTATTTTTTTCATAAGTTACGAAAAATATATTATTAATAATATAATACATAGTCAATTAAAATAAAAAATAAACAAAAGGTCCATTATCAGTTTGCTTTGGTTAACGAAACTTAATTTGCTTTATTAAGTTGCAAGCTGTCAGGTATACCTCAAGGATGTCAAACCATTGTAGCAGACAGATTGGGTACTAGGAGCGGTGAAGTATTGAAGATATTTTCACGGAAAATTAGGCCTTCGAATACCGAAAACTGATTGGAGTTTGATTGGTATTTATTTATTTATTAACACTTCGTTGCATTACATAAAAGGAAAATATTAAACATAATTTAATGACAAGCAACTGGCGGCCTTATCGCTTTAGAGCGATTTCTTCCAGACAACCACTGTGAGTAAAGGAAAAAAACACTATGAGTATGTTAGATAAGGTAGGCAAGAAGTGCAAAAATAGAAAAGGGAAAACAAAAAAAAAAACATACTTAACAGAAACAAAAAGAAATAAAAATAAACTAAACTGATACAAGTTACATAAAACAAAACAAAAAGTAAACAGTGCACATGAATCATGACAATCTAATTCGAGATCGGTCTCACGTCAGTTAGTAGTTAGTGATATGACGTGGACAGGTAATGTTTATACAGCAGAAATTTAAAGGAAGATAGAGAAGGAGCTAAGCGAATAGTGACGGGAAGTGAATTCCATAGCCGAACTGCTGAAACCTTAAAGGAATCGCCAAGAAAAGAGGAGTTATGAGATGGGAATTCAAGGATATAGTTTTCGGAAGAGCGTAAACTATAGTTATGTGAACCCAAAAAATTTAAATCATTTTTGAGATAAGAAGGTATCATTTATTCCTAGAGTACAACAGTACACAAATAGTATGAAGACTTTTTTTTACAAAATTCTGCAAACAAAATAGATTCATTCATTCAAAATTGACGGTTAATTTTGCGTCTTAATTTTGAAAGTGACAATCCAATAATAAGGAGTAATTAATAATACAAAGTGTAAAAAAATAATATCACCTGTGAATAAATGTTTGTTTCATCAGCGTGTTGTATTTATCAAAAGCTAATATTGTACTAAAAAGTTTAAACGTTTGACTCCCTTTATCTCTGCATTAACGCGATCATTAATTTTCGTAATGGTCGGGATTCTTACTTGTTTTTAATTTCCTGTTCATGGCAGCATAAATAAATGCCGTTTATTTGGTTGTTTTGACGGAATGCATTCAAATAACAAGTAAATAATACTATTAATGACTGAATGCCCAATTAAACGCTTACTGCAGTGCTAAATTAAATATTATGTAAGAATAATTAAATTATTGTTATTTTAGGAAAACTTTCTCAGTAAAAAAGTAAGTCGGTTGTTATGAACCTCCTACTTGGATCTGGGAGCCTAGAACTTTTTCACGTAGAGGAAGGGTTAAGGAAACACCTGAAAACATTGTTCATTTGTTCTCGTTTGTTTGTATTATTTTAAACATTTATAATACTCAGAACTGACGTAATACAATTAATTATTCGTTAATAATGGTAAAACGAAAACAATGAACTTCATTTTGAGGTTATTTTACCCAGACGACATAAAATTATACATTCATTGTACCTCATACTGGTCCTGAAACTTGTCTCAGTACCACATCGGTTTTCAAAGAGAAGGGTACGCCATCCTGTTTTCAGAGCTCGGAACTACGATGAAAATGCCTGAAATACTGAAAATTTCATTCCTTATCAACAGGACAGTATAAGGCACGAGGAAATTATTCGTGAAAAGCCTTTACGTTGTGTGTGTGTGGGCGGCGTTTCGCGTTACACACACAAATAATCTGTGGGAGTCAACACATTTTCTACCCATTGGTGACTCGAAAGTAAAACATACCGTCTACACTGTATAGAGTACTACCGACCGTTTACGATACTATAAGTGTTTATAATCTGTATATACTTTTTGATTTTAATTAATTACACTTAAAACTTCATAAATGCATCTAAGAATAGTTTTGTTCTCTCGTAAAATTCTTCTATATATATTATTTTAAAGAAATATTAAATTCAGTATTTTAGACAATGATATAAGAAAGATCAGAATTTTGTATATGAGTAAAACAACAAATATCCTCATTCACATAAACTTTTTTATGACGCTTTAAAAAAGCTTTTCCAATTTTCCCTTTTGAATTTTCTCGATACGGGTGGAAGAAATCGCAAGAGGTGATGCGGAATTTTAAGAGGGAAAGCTAGGGAGGAAAAGCTTTGAGGGGTGAAGAAGTTCAGTTTACTTCATAAAGGAGATTTTCCCGCATTTGAGTATTTTTATAACCAGGCAAGCAAGAGTAGCTAGGAGATTCTTAGGAATGCAGATTTTTTAAGCTTTGCTGACTTTTCTTTCGCGAATAGTCTAGTAAATAAAAGAAGCATTACCTGAAAAAATATACTTTCTTTACACAAAAAATTCCAGTAGGTTTCATTATAAATTAATTATTCTCTTTAAATGTAACTAACATAAAAAATAAATAGAGTTAGTTTTCAGGCGAATCGGAATAACCGTCAGCGGAAAAATATCGAACAAATACCAGGGTATAATACAGCACAAAGAAGTATTATTTAGATTTACTGTATAAAATAAAGTACACTATTATTATTATATTATATATAGTAAAATAGTATTTTTTAGTTAAAATGGATGAATTTTTTGAAAAATGGTATGTTAGAAAAATCAATATTTCATGTACGATAAATGTAACGTTTACTTTATAATTGTAATAGTATTTTTTCTCTTACTTAAACGCAAATTTCCTCGGAAATTTAAGAAGTAAATTTATACATGTGTGACGGATTTACAAACATTATTTTTTTTGCGTTAACGGTATACGTATACATACATCATCACTAAAAATCCTTCTTATTGGAAATAAAGCGAGTGAGTAACGGAAAGCTCGGATTAACCCGCTTAAACCTTTAAAGCGAGCTTAGAACCGTCTCTTTTACCAGGCTTTCATGATATATTAGGAGTATTTTTTACACCATCTGGCACGCATAGTAATATAATTAATTGTACTAGATAAATTAAGCCTAGTAAATATTTAATTAATGACTTTAATTATATTAGCTTAAAACTGTATTATAAATTAACGATAGTTATTAATAAAACAAAAGATTTTGTTGTGCTACGAAGAATCGGCCCTCTGTTTTAATGTGACGCGCTGCTACGGCGTAGGGAGTGATTGGGCGTGGCTTGCTCCCCCTGTATTTTATCTCTCTCTGTCGCTGTAAAAGTTTTCGGGTACCAGGGTCAACAAAGGCATAAAGTTTTGGAAGACTTCGTATATTTAAATTCTAGTTTCTTTAAATAAAGACCTCAACTACGGCATCGACAAGTACATATATATACATTTAGTGGTTAACATTACGTATATGTTTCTACAACTGTTATTTTCTTAAAAAAACATGATTAATAAGTAGGTTTTGATTTAAAACTTATAATATTTTGGAGTATAAAAAGTGTGGAACAGGTCAAGAAAAGAACTTCTCTATTAATCTCACTGAATAAACAACAAATGAATGCGAAAAATATATCCAGTATCAATATTATAAAATTTCAATAAAAAATATCGATTCTAAAGTTGCATGCAAAAATTCCGTCTCATTTCCTAGTTACAGCAAATAAATTGGACCCATACTCACGCAAATGAAGGCTCATTACTGAAAAAAATTGCTAATTAAAATAATGATTGTACCAGGTTCACAGAAAGCTTTGTAGATGTCCGCGAGAGGGAGGGGAAAGTGAAAAGAGGCAGCCGGGAACAGGGACGACAGTTAATGAACAGGCACAATAACGAAGCTGGCAGACGGGTATGTTAATTTTTAGTCTTTGACATTTCACATGTGGAGCACAGATAAGACAAATGGTCACTACTCCTTGTATCTCGGTCTTATAACTGTTTTCATTAGATCTGTCAATATAGTGTGGTTAGATATTAATCAGTTATAATTCATTGTATATCTCTTTTATGACGTTCATAAGTGTACATTATGCTACCAACATGAATAAATGATTTCGATTTTTTGATTTTCAGTCAAAATCTGTTTTAACGACATCGAAGGGACTACTCATATTTGGTCGTAAAAACTGATAGTCGTAATTATGAAACTAATACAACGATGCCGTGGTAAATAGTTTTGACAAACTTAAAATTGAATAATTCGTGATTATTTTTAGCTTAGTATATACTATTGCTATTTTAACAGTTATATAATGATATTTACCTTTAAAGAACTAGAATTTATTTGAAATCCATTTTATATACACAAATTTCTTATAAAAGAACCTCGAACATAAATAAGGAGATCAATCCGATTTGTTTTCAACTCAAACTGCAAAATTCATAATGTAAGAACATTCATTTGGCTTTAGCGTCGACATTTAAGATTACTGTCAAACCTACTTAGTTATTTTAAAGGATTATTTTAAATTAAAACGTAGCAGGAATCTGCATATTTAGCACTAAAATTATGTAGTTATTTAAAACTAGATTTCTATTATACTTGTAAATCTATTTAGCAATATTTTGTAGAGTTAGTTTGTCCGTGTTCTTTGTTAGGGACTTATGCTAGTCAACTGTTAACTCAGTATTGAGTCTATAATTAGTAACTTCGATATACACACACAAACATATTTAAGTAATTTATAATTTTCGGCCATACATTCGCTTACGTGTATCTTCACTTTTTCAATATATGTTCGTAAACCGTGTCACATCTCAGGGTTCGCAGGAGTCAATCAGCATCCCCTACGGCTCGACTCTTGGGCCGAGAGATTTTTGTTTTGTTTGAGAGATGGCATTGTTTGTTGATGATACCACTTCTTTTTAAAGTGAATAGAAAAATTGTATTATTGGACGATATAAATAATTCCATCTCTCGTATAGTTAACTAATTTAACGTAAGTAACTTACTACTTAATGAAAATAAAACAAAATGTACTGGATTTACTATTACTCGCTAGTAACGAGAGATTTACGCTTAAATCGAGATATTGGTTACCTGAAAGTTAAGAGTAGTGAACTAATTTTTCTTGACAAAACTGAATTTCTAGGCGTAACAATAGATTGTAAACTACACAGTGGGGCCTACACATAGAGACACTACTACACTATCTTTCGAATAGGCTCTGCAGTATATATAGTAAAGAAAATCCGTCAGTTTACTTATAAGGACAAGGCTAGAGTTGTGTATTATAGCTACTTTCACAGCGTTATGTCGGACGGTATTCTCTATGGGGTGCTGCTGCAGAGGTTCAATCTATGATTGTGCTGCAGAATGGGGCTGTTCGGAGTATTTGTTGTGTTTCTCCGAGGGAGTCGGTACGGAATAAGTTTAAGGAATTAAATATAATGACACTATCCGGTCAATATATTCTTGAAGCCTTGTTATATTACTATGTACTGTACTCAGTAAAATAAAAACGATTTTAAAAGAAATGTTACTTTCACCACACTTGAAACAGAACCTATTTAAGCATAAGACTTAGACTGCAGAAGATAAACAACAGCTTATATGGAAATTGTATTTTTTTTACAACAAACTCCCAAGCGAAATTAGAGAATTATCAAGAAATAAATTAAAAAGTCTCGTGAAACGTAAATTAGTCAATAAAGCCTTTTATAAATATGACGAATAATTAAATGATCCTATTCCGTAGGTTGATTGATTTGCTCCATTTCAAACGATTTGACCGACTCAAAACTTAGTGATTAAAAAGAGTGACGGAGACTTTATTGCCAGTTCTTCTTGCCCGCTCTAAATTTTGAATTAATTTAACTATGTTTACGTAAGTGTACTTGTTTACCCATAAGAATAAAGTTGTTTTGAGTTAATTTTGACTTTGAGTGTTGTGTTATTATAGGCTGTTATCAAGAAATCTCGTGTCACGTGTAAATGTCACGGCGTTTCGGGGTCTTGTAGCCTCATCACGTGCTGGCAGCAATTAGCTACATTCAGGGAAATTGGTACGTTATCTTTATTTATTTTTTGAAACTCTACTTATTTTGTGTTTATGATTGTGCCATTTACGCCTAAGTTTGGAACTGTCCTGAAGTGAGAAACAAAGAGTCCAGAAACTCCGTCAACTTTACTTTATTCTCTTATAAAAAACCGTTTAAATATTTAAGAGCCGTCAGTCGTTTAAATATAATTAATGATTCAATGGCACATTTTATAAATCTCTCTACAAGTTTAAAATAACAAGACCTTTAAAATAAAATGTATTTATTTATTCACACTTCGTTCCTGGAAAGAAACCCAAATAAATTACAATACATATAAATTAAAAGGGATGCAACGGGCGGCCTTATCGCTAACAAGCGATCTCTTCCAGGCAACCCTAGTAAGAAAAGAAAACAATAAATAAAAAATGATGAGTGCAAGAAGTGCATAACCAGAAGTTATATAAAAAACAAAATATATTTATATTAATCTATAAAACCTTAATCTAGAGAAAATAAAAAAAACAATATTAATAACTAATTAAAACTAAAAAGCTAATCTTACAGATTCAAGAATAGCAAATAGTGAATTACATATACAAAAAGAAGAGGAGATACAAGAATTACACAGGTCACGATTGATCAGGATATGACAAGGTTAGGAAATATTTATATAGAAGAGTTTTAAAAGACGATAGGGAGGAAGCCAATCGTATAGACTCGGGCAGCTTATTCCACAGCCTAATGTCTAAATAAATTTAGACAGTTATCTTAATTATTTTTGTAAGGGTCTTTTTCACAATTTCCGGATAAGTTCCAAATAAGCTATTTATTACTTATTGGTAGGATAAACACTATTGTTGCGTTTCACGACTGTCAGAGCTAGCGCGAAATTTCTTCGGAACTTTTATCTTCCGAATAATTTCTGTGTTGCATAATTTGGTACTTTATCCATACATTGTGAAACAGACCCTAAATGTTATATGGGAGAAAATAAAATTATTACTATTAAATAATTGTTTTAAAATTAGTCATGAAAGTAATGTATGGAAGAAATCGCTCTAAAGCGATAAGGCCGCCAGTTGCTTTTCATTAAATTATGTTTAATTTTTTTCCTTTTATGTAATGCAACGAAGTGTTAATAAATATAAATAATTTCGAACTTCAAGCCCACTAATAAATTTTCGACTCAAAAGAAAATCCACCGATATCAAATCGATTTCACTATCGAAGCTACCAAGACTGCATAAATTCATAAGCGCTTCATTACTCTCTTCTATTGTGGCGGTAATGGCGGCCCGTTTGGTACCGAATTAGCCAAATGGTCCAACGTTAGGTTTGCATTGTGCTAGGTAACTTATAGGATTGTTCGTGTCAGTTATAAATGCGGAAAAGACGTGCAAGTGAACGCTTACTTAAATAGACTTAAACTACTTACTTAAAATAACATCGTATGAAAATACTTAAGTATTTTATAGTCTATAGATAGAGTCGGATTAAGCTATCGCGGGGCCTATATCAAATTCTATCAAAGGGCCCTTCTCAAGTTTATTAATATAGAATTAGTAATACTTTCAATTAGACTTATTTATACAAACCATGATCTATTCCACAAAGTGAGATGATTAAGACATTCTTATAAAAAATTAAAATCTGGCCGCTTGAAAGGTAGATGTGGTATAGATTATATATTAAACTTTAGAACATTACAGTAAAGAATTTGTAAAATATCAACTTATTTTTACGATTTAACGTGACGTTTTAGATTTTTATGTGGAAGCCAGGCAAGATACAGTACGCTGCTATGTGAATTAATATTTTTTTATTACTTTTTCTACTCTTACTACGAGGCTAATCCAACACTGTCTATAGAGCAAAAACAAATGTGTGTTTTTTAAGTACGGTGTAGTATCGTTCTTCTATGTCCCGTGTACTTAAATATTGAGTGTGCGATGTTTATAATAATGTTAGGCGTAAACCTAATTTATTTATTTTTAATACCATCGTATAAATTTTGATGCTTAGGTGACTATCTCCATGAGAAATACGAAGGAGCAACGGAGGTGAAAGTATCAAGACGCGGCAAGCTACGCGTGGGAAATCCTAATTATAGTCTGCCCACGCCGCAGGACCTCGTCTACTTGGAGGAATCACCTAATTATTGTGTTAAGAATGAGACATTGGTATGAAATTATAATTTGAATATACGACGCGATTACAATCGTTTACGTTTTTAATTAAGACTTTGTTGCGCAATATAAAAAAAAATGTTTCAAAGTAATATTTTTTTTTATTATTAAGAAATCGAGTCGAGTCGCGGCACCTGAGATATTCGATTTTTAAGAATTGTTTGATTAGAATACAGTACAATAAAGAAAGGTCAAATATGATATAATATAATACTCAAAACTTGAAATTCTATAAATTACGAATTTAGGCTTGTACTGTGAAAGGACTAAAAAATTGTTTCAGGGTTCCTTCGGCACTACCGGCCGAAATTGCAACAGAACGTCACCAGGCATAGATGGATGTGCAATAATGTGTTGTGGCCGGGGCTACAATACAAAAAGGGCCGTTATTAAAGAGCGATGCGATTGTAAATTTCACTGGTGCTGCCGTGTTGATTGTAATATTTGTGTCAAAACTGTCGAAATACACACTTGTAAATAGGACGAAACGGGTTATAGTGCAACAATGGCTTATTTGAGCAATCTCAGTTAAAAAATGCGTATTTCTTTAGTTTAAGGCATTAAAAGACTTATACGATGATAAAATCTTGAGATTTCAGAGCGCGTTTATTGAATCGGCAGCAAAAGACTAACGAGAAACGCAAGTTTTTCCTTCTAAAAACAAATTAATTCTAATTCTTTAATCTTCTAATACACGTATAGAACATAAACGAATAGAATGGTTGAATAACAAACTGAACTTCTGTAACAAATATTTGATGTATGTAGTACTTTATATATGGACTAGATATATATTCTTTATCTCAAGCATTTATGAAGAGGCTAAAATTTACTAATACTTAATTACAAGTGCATAATATTATTTTATAGGTTTCATTCCAATTGTACTTAATTAGACAATTAGTATTTAAGACTTTGTGTTGTAAAACAAAAATCAATGTTAGACTGACTAAAAGACGAGGCGGGCTTGATTGTGTACTGATTATTATTTAAGTTACATAATTACAGATCCAATAGAAGTAGTTATAGTGAGAATTTACATGTCACCACAATTTTTAATGTAAATTACTTTTGTTATTCTGTGAAATTTTTGGTATCTTTACCATTGTTGTTGGTAATAAATAATTTGAAAAAAAAAAATGATGTAGTTTTTGTCTGGTGGTACGGCCTGAGAATGGAATATATTATAAAGAATAGTTTTCTCTTACTTATTTAGGGTTTTATGCGTCTAGAAATATTTGTCAATTTTGACCACCATCAAAGATTTTGCAATATTTATTGTCTTAAAACCCCATTAATACAAACGCCATACCATAACAGATTAACCTTAATTTTTTCAGGGGTGTACTCACTAAGCTTAGTATTCGATATTAAGTCAAATCGTATTTGACGATATCAAGGTATTTATTTATTATCATAAAACAAACATTACAGACTCACAAATAATAGTTCAAGATTCGCCTTGTCTGTGGGTTTATTATGACAATTACCACATGTGTCTGTCATCTGTGTTTGTGATTATGTCAAAGTGTTAAGTTGAATATTTAAACTTTTCAGTGTTTTTAAAGAAATCTTGATTACAAATTTTATTTAATGTTTTGATAATTGTACATATTTCCATTGTCTACTTTGAATTTTATTAGTGTAGATTTCCATATTACATGTTATTCAACCTTGCTATTTAATTTTGTACAAGGTAATGGGAAAAATGTCTGAGGTTTCCATTGCAAGTGTGAGTTAGTTGTGATAACTATATCTTTGTTTTCTCCTTTATACATCTCTTGGATTCAATGGTATTATCGTTACAATTAGGCTACTTTCAAACTTTTAAGTATTTTTAATCTCATACGATTTCGGTTCAATTATATTTTTGATTTGTTCGTGTCATTCAATTTACGTGAATGCCTTTTATAAATTTATAGATGTTTTTGACAATTATCAAATGAAATCTTTTAAAGGAAGTAAGTAGTCCCAAAAAAGGGAGGGAAAGTCTTTTAAAGTAACCATTGTTAATACAGAATTTAAAATAATCTTAAAAAAATTTTCAGAAAATGAGTAGTAATAAACGAAATATAGAAACTGCATCTAAAAGAATACAAAAGAAAAAGAAGAGAAATAATAGAAAGACAAACAAAAAGATCAAGAAGCTGTTTGATAATTTAAGACAAGACACAAATTCATCACAGGGAAGTGGCAGTACAGTTAACAATGAAACCAATTCTTCACATGGAAGTATTAATACAGTTATAGAAATTGTTAATTGTGTTGATGTACCAAAAGAATATATAAACAATCCAGCCAAAACTGACACTGTTAATAAAACTCCTAGTAAAGCTCAAATACCTCGATCAGACTTAAACACATGCCCATTACAATGCTCTACACCAAAAAATAATATACCTAACCAGAATGAAAATATATCAAGCTTTCATTCAGACATTTTAAATTTAACGAAACAAATAAATGATGAGTCCTATATAACTATAGACTTAACAGAAAATAGCACTTTAGATGCTACTCAACCTACAATTATTGATTTAGTAGATGATTCAAAGTCTTTAGACTCAAATATATCTATGAGTGGAGACTCAGAGGTGACTGTGGTGAATGTAATATCAAGAAAAAGAAAAAACAATCACATGAAGAATTTTGTTGATGGCATTGAGAAGATGGATTCTTCTGCTAGAGGAAAACTGTTAGAGTTCATTGCTCAGAAAATCTTTAGTGGCTGTGATGGACCAAAGAGTTTACATAGTTTCAGGGTATGTTTAAAACAAGACATTCTAGAAACATTAAATAGACAAAGCTTAAGCTTGTTTTTATTTACTTTTATATATATATATACTTTGGAACCTATTTGTAACACATGATAGGTTTAGTTATATGTATTGAACTAATTTAGAAAAGAGGCATTAAAGCAATATTGTCAACTATTTCAAAACAAAATAACTTATATGAGTCTTAACAGAGGTCTTTTCTCCATGATGAGGTGGCTACCTCCTCAACATGGTATGCACTATACCACTAGTGGTTTAGAGTCAAAAGGATCAAGGAGCTATGTAGATTTAGATTTTATCTATAATTTTTAGTTAAATATTAGTGCTATGTTAAAATCACATTAGTGATTGTAGTTTAAATTAATATGTGGTAATAGCTCAAATAGGCTTAGATAATAGCAAAATTAATATTTAAATCTATATATATGCATATTTCCATTCAACCATTAAATTCCTTAATATTAGACAAAATGTGTATATGATTTCCAAATTTCACGTCAAATCATGCATGGTACATGCCTTACATAGGCATACATACCACAAACTAGGTTCTGTTTTAAATTTCAGAATGGAATTAATCACTCAATTCAATCAGCAAAAGATGCTTTTATAAAAGAAGTAATACTTCGTCAGGCTCCATCCAGAAACAGTATTGGCAGTAATATTTATAATCCTAGAAAAGATATTAAAAATAAAACAGGTCTGCGTATGATTGTTATTGATGGAAGTAATGTCGCTATGCAGTAAGTATTGTTTTAAATTTGAGTGTGTTTTAATTTTATTAGCAAACACTTGCATATACATGGAACACTTTTACATTGTTAGTTATATTAATAAACAATAATACTAGTTTTAATTCAGCATCACTTATGTTACTCTTAAATTAAAAATGAAGAGAAATAATAAAAATTTAAAAATTGAAACAGTGATAACAATTATTTGTGATTGAAATATACTTAGTACATATGGTAACTTTTTTTTTCTACCAAGTTTGTATTACATTCATTTTCTTTCTTTTTTTGTGATATGTGGTGCAAACCAGCTACTGTGGTCTCTGGTAGAATGACCAGAGCTTTGGAACATTCTGCTCCCAAGCATAATGCTGAGTCAGGGCCAATAATAGCCACATTTTATTGTTTTTGATATCTCTCATTTTATTTTCCTTTGATTATTGTAATTTTGTGTGGTTATATGTATGTTTTGTTTGTAATAAATGTTACGGTAGTCTGTCTAAATACATTCTGGGTTTTACTGTACAGGATACTATCAGTTTTAAACAACAAACTGTTGTTGATTAAAACTTATAGTTTAATTAATTGCTGACAGAATTACCTAACATATTCACTCTACACACACAAACTTTGTGTAGCTCAGGATTTGTATGGCATTTCTGTATATATTTAGTTTAAATCAAGAATATATTAATGATATTCATTCCCCTGAATACTCTTTCAATCAAACGATCCTGTCAAATAACAACCTTGTGGCCAATTTGGAGTTACTTCAATGTAACTTACAAATAATTAGCAAGGTTAATTTTTCATAATCAAATGTTTTCAACTAATTTTTATTTAGTTATTTATTTATTTGATTGATACTAGACACAGTCATTTGTTATTAACTTAATTCGGTCAAGGTCTCAATACTGATTTATTGGGTTTAAGTTCGGTATTTATTTTGTTCTTTTTTTTTAAATTCAATTCATTAAAATCTTAAATTTTCAGACACACCAAGGGTAGAGTGTTTTCTGTACAAGGACTTAAAATTTGTATTGAATACTTTATAAGACGGGGACATATTGTTAAGTCATTTGTGCCACAGTTTAGGTAAATTTTTTATTATTATAAAAACCTATAATGCCTTACATTATCCATTTTTTAACTAGACATATTAGTAATTAAAGGATGATCTGTGATGACTGATGATGATTTGTTTGGTAAATGCCTCAAGTACTGGTAAAAATTTATATGTATTAATATAATTAATATTTATGACAAATATAAATGAAACTTTCAATTTTAAATACAATTATTGTAAACATTTTTTGGTAGACAATTTAAATTACACTGTTTTGTCTGTGCCGATCAGTATGATCAATTTGAAAGGATTTTTTTAAAGTAATTAAACAATCATTTATTCTAGATGTAAGTATGGCAAAAGTACAGATGGTAGATTATTGGATCAGATGGAGAGACAGGGTTATGTGGTGTATACGCCTTCTCGGGAAATACAGGGACGGATGATAACGTCATATGATGATAGGTAAGAACGTCAGACATAATTTATTTATTGTTTTTAATATTAAAGAAGGTGTGTTTTCCCCTAAATAGATCCAATGCCCTGCAGTCTTATCTCATGTTATCTTTCTCAATAAATTGTCTATTCTGTATTTTGTCAATATCTTGTAGATCTCAGACTTCAAAACGATATTTTTTTTTAACCTTTCCCAAATGTTAATTGACTTTTCTGTTATTAGAAGCTAAGACGAATACAATAAAATAAAAATAATTACATTTGGTTCAGCTGCTTTCGTGTCCCGGGCTTTTTTTTTTGACTATTTTTTTGCAACTTGCACATCACACAAGGTCGTAGGTTCGATTCCCGGCTATAAACCATGCACATATTGTCTCTCTGCGCATCTGACAGTCGCTCGAACGGTGAAGGAAAACATCGTACATTTTCAATTACTTAAAACTGAACAGTTTATAAAAACGATAGTGGACAAAAGATAATGTACTCGTATTATTTATTTATTTTAATTTTTAACCATTTAATAATATTACAGATACATAGTGCAATGTGCCGCAGAATTTGACGGCGTTATTGTCTCCACAGACAATTATAGAGACCTACTGTCCGAAAATCCAAGATGGCGATTTATCATAGAGAATAGACTCTTACAGTTCACGTGGGTCGACGACATGATAATGTTTCCCAAGGATCCTTTAGGCAGAAACGGGCCAACATTGGAACAGTTCTTACGACATCCGTTGCCAATTGAAATAAAATAAATTGTCATAAAATTGTACTTCGTTCAAAGAAAATTTACGCAAAATTTTGTTGTGTTAAGCTTAGTATTGTTCAATGATTTTTGATCACCACGACAAGAAGCTATATTTCTGTCTGTTGAATTTTGTTCAGTACAGCATTCAAGATGGGGTTTTTTGTGGGACTATTTTAACCGAAGCCTGCAAGAGAGTTGATTATTTGTTTTTCATTGTCATTTTTTTATTTCTACTATTGGGTTGTATCGTTTTCGCTTAGTCGAAGATTTTATTATCAGTATGAGAACTTTAAGCTCGAACAAACTTAAAAATTAAACTGAATTTATTAAATACATAGTGGTGGTCGTGGTTATATATACATTTTACAGAAATTTTTAAAATTATTTTGGTAATTTAAAAACTTACCGAATAATTTTAGGATATTGTGTTCCAAATTTAAAAAAAATAGTAAGACAAGGAATCTTAAGACTGAAAGTATTTTATACTTTTATATTTTTCTTATCTTTGTCTTTTGTTTGTTGAGGTTAGATTTTTATTGAATTAATGATACATTTTGGATTTTGCTTGAGGTTTTTTTTTCATACAAATATTTCATAATTTAATAACTCGGCAGAACCACTATTTACTGAAGAAATCTGAAATTGGGATAATGTTGCGTTTAGCTCCTTTGTTCACATATATTTGCTTGTGTAAGCTTCGAAACTACATTTTACCTATATTTGGTACAAAAATTATTGTGATTATTATATAGTGATAAGGTAGTTTCTATTTTTAAATGCTTTAGAATTGAAGAAACTCATAATTAATATAAAGTAATTGTTAGTACTCAATTATTTTAATTAATGTCAGTGGAATTGAACAACTAATGAGCGGATTCAGTAAATTTATTTTTATTGACAGATAAATATGTATGTGTATCAACATATTTTCGGTCACCAGTCAACATAGGTTTAATGATTTTTGATTTTAATAAAAATAGAAAATACAATACGTAATAAATATGTATACGTGAGGCAATTGTAGTAGTCCTCGATGTTTATGAAAATGACGTTAGCTCATGGTCACGTGACCTTGAAAAATTCAATTTGTGTCAACAGGCCAACCTTTCGCAAAGCATGTATGCCTTGTGCACAAAATTCAAGTTCTGTGTATCAACTTGAGAATCGACAAAGGGGATTTTCAGTTACATAATACTTGTACGAATATAATATGAGAGCCGCCTACTATCTGGCGTTACTTCTATTAAAATTCTATTAAATGTAAATAGTTCTAATTTTCGTTAATTTGTTTAAAAATTTAAAAGAAATACATCATTTTCCTATGCGTATGTGTTTTATTGGATTTATTTAAGATTACTGTTTACATACACTTGTTACTTTCATAGCTTAATGATGCTGCTGATGTCGAATCTATTTTCATTCTGCAGAAGAGAGCTATTCGTGCAATCTATAATTTAAAATGTAGGGAATCTCTGAGAGATAAATTTAAGGAAATTAATATACTTACCTTTACCTCGCAATATATTTATGAAAATATTATGCATGTATACAAAAATAGTGATAAGTATACTAGAATAGAACATCTTTAATAAAATCCCAGAGGCTCTTTTATCTCTGCCATTTATTCAATTTAAGAAATGTATTAAAGAAAAACTGTGTAAAAAGGCTTACTATAAAGTTAGTGATCTAGTTGATAAAAGGGCCTGGGACTAGTGCTGGGCAGGCTACTTCTAATTAATTTGCTATATTTGTTTTAAATATTGTAGAATTGTTTGATGATTTGCTTTTTTTTAAAAGAGTAACAGACCTTCTGTCTTCTTTGCAGATGAGTAGGGATGCAAACAGGCTCGAATTTAATGACGTGGAATAAGTGATACCATTATGATCCTATGTTCCAAAATAAACGTTTTTTTTTACATACTAGAAATAATGAAACGACAGAAATAAAAATGTATTTTAATGTTAAGTATCTGAAATAAGAAGATTTTATGTATTATGCTTTTCAGCCGGATAAAATAACTCGCTCATCTATTAAATTGTAATAATTACTTTTTGACAAAGGATAGATATAATCTACCTACGTATTTGAAAAGACAGATAGCTGATTCGCTATCATATTTATTGTTTATAACAGCCAAGAATTTGGCTCGACAACCTGCTTCTATTGAGCAGGTTTTAGTTAGTAAGACCTTGGAAGATATTCCAAGACATAGTATTTATAATTTAAATTAGTTACTAAGACAACAGAGAGTCTCTCTGGCAAAGAATTAGTCAGTAAGATAAGTAAATTTAAGAATAATAATAATAAAACTATCAATCTGGTTCACCAAAATATACAAGGCATGAAAAGTAAATTACTAGAAATTGAGTTGTTTTTGAGCAGTGAAAATATTGACATATTGTGTATTTCAGAACACTGGTTAAAGACATGTGAACTTATGTTCAATTTTTGCAATCATCAGATTGGTAGTTCGTTCTGCAGAGGAAATGCAATACGCGGTGGCTCATTAATATTGCTTCATAAAAAATTAAAATTTAAAGAAAGGAAGGACATAGTGAGCCTCTCTGTGGAACGCCTTATTGAAGTATCTTGTGTGGAGCTGGAGCAATTTATCATTGTTAGTTTGTATAGCCCTCCTTCAGCTCAATATGATAGTTTAGAAAAAATATTAGAGCAAGTTCTGTACAAATTGCAAAAATCCAAGAAAAAGTTGGTCTTTAGTGGAGACTTTAATGTAAATTTGCTTGACAACTGTAATTCAAGTAAACGTATGCTTAATCTGTTTAAATCATATAATTTAATTAATAATTTTATTGTACCTACTAGGGTAACAGCCACCACGGCAACATGTATTGACAATATCTATAGTAATATAGTTCCTCTCAACACCTGTATTATCAACAAACTTACATCTGACCACTCTGGTCAATTGTTTGAATTTCAAAATATACTTAAATGTAAAGATCCAAAAAAGACAATATGCACAATTCCTGTAACATATGATCGGTTAGACAAATTTAGAAAAAAAATTATATTTAATACGCCATTTTTGCGTAGTAACCAATGCCCTAATAATTTATATAACACATTCTTTGAATCATTTATTGATGAATTCAAAAATGTGTTCACTCCAAAGACTTTTTTGGTCTCGGAGAAACCTACCTTTTGTGACTGGGCACCTCCGGAACTACACAAAAAAAGGCTAAAATTGTATGAATTGTATGATGAAAAACAGTATAATGACAGTGAAGAATTTAAAACTCATGTTAGGACATTTTCAAAAAAATTTAGGCAAGAGTGTAAAATCGCTAAGGCAAAACACTTAAGTAATAAAATAAACAACAGCTCTGATAAGATAAAGGCTACTTGGAAAATTATAAACGAGGAGACTGGAAGAACCTCCAGAAAGGATTCTGAATATAAGATGAACATAAACGGTAAAGTAATTAGTTCCGACCTCGAAGTAGCCTCTGCATTTGAAGAGTTTTTTACTAATATTCCACTAAATACAACCAGCGTTCTAAATTCTTCGCCATCAGCCGCCCTTTTATTATTGCAACAGAATGTTCCTGTATGCAATCGTGAGTTTATATTTAGCCGCATTAGCTGCAATGATATTATAAAAACATTTAAACAGCTAAAAATAAAAAAAACTAAAGATCTTTGGGGTGTATCTGTTTTCATTGTACAATCGGTAATCGATGCTATCAGTTCAGAGTTGGCTATAATATTTAATGAATGTATAGATTGTGGAGTCTTTCCAGACCAGATGAAGTTTAGTAAAATCACACCGTTATTCAAAACGGGCAGCACTTCTGACCCCACAAATTTTAGACCCATATCTGTGCTGCCTGCATTGAGTAAAATTTTTGAGAAAATAATTCTAGATCAATTACTGATACATTTTAATAATAATAAACTTATGCATAGCCAGCAGTATGGTTTTACAAGAGGTCGCTCTACAGCCGATGCTGGCGTTAAATTAATTTCCGAGATTTTAAATGCTTGGGAAAATTCTCATGATGCCATTGGAGTTTTTTGCGATTTATCAAAGGCTTTTGACTGTGTCCATCACGAAATCCTTATCAAAAAACTTCAACACTATGGCATTAGCGAAAAAGCGCTAAATCTTATGGAATCATACCTGAGCGATAGAATTCAGAAGGTAAATGTAAATGGAGCTATATCACAGGGATCGTCTGTTACTATGGGCGTACCGCAGGGCTCCATACTTGGTCCCTTCTTATTCCTCGTCTATATAAATGACCTACCATTTCTTGTAAAGGAGCTTCACGAGATAGTACTGTTTGCTGATGACACTTCGCTTTTATTTAAAGTGAAACGACGAAATCCATCACTTGAGAATGTAAACAGTGCCATCTCCAGTGTGGTTCACTGGTTTAGTACAAATAATCTTAAGTTAAACGAGAAGAAGACAAAATGTATTAAATTTGAAACTACAAATGTAAAAAGTAGTCATTCTCAAATAATAATTAAAGACGAGGAAATAGACTTTGTTGATAGTGCGGTGTTCTTGGGAATTACTTTAGATAGTAAACTCCAGTGGGGCCAACACATAGAAGGTCTTTCGAATAGGCTAAGTTCTGCAGCGTTCGCAGTGAAAAAGATACGCGATCTTACGGATGAGAATACAGCAAAGCTCGTTTATTTCAGCTATTTTCATAGTATCATGTCATATGGTGTTATTTTGTGGGGTAATGCCGCTGACATTAATTCGATATTTGTAGTGCAAAAACGGGCTATAAGAGCGATCTGTGGGTTGTCCCCACGGGAGTCAGTCCGAAATAAGTTTAAGGAATTAAATATTTTAACTTTGGCAAGTCAATACATTTATGAGAATATTTTGTATGTGCGGAAAAATATAGATATCTTTAAAAAGAATAGTAGCTTCCATAATTATAGTACTCGTAATAAAGACAAAATTAGCGCACCAACCACGAGGCTGCATAAAACGAGTAATTCTTTCCAAGGCAATTGCATACGTTTTTTCAACAAAATCCCTAGTGAGATACAAATATTGTCAATAAATAAATTTAAATCGTACATTAAAGTAAAACTGCTTGCTAAGGCCTATTATAATATAAATGAATACTTAAACGATCATAGTGCTTGGATATGAATTGCTTCAGTATAAATAGGTAACGCGATAGAATCTCTCGGCTGCATTTTCAGACTATGGGGCGATCGTCGACATCTACGACTTTTTTTTAATGTAAAGTGGGAACAAACCGTGATTCATGTGGTATCAAATTATTTCAGTATAATTAGTATTATTACTATTTTCTTGTGTAGCCAAGTGCACATTTCAAGGATCGTCATGCTCACTCAAATGTCATTGCTTGTGGCGGCGTCCATGCGTCGGGTTGTCTCTCTCCCTAAAATATGGCGAGGGGGCCGATGGCTGGCCATGCGTCATACTCGTGAACGGGTGCTACTTGTGGTGACTGGTCGTACTTGAATTCGTGTATGCGGTGATATTAGTTGTTTATACTACGTATTTGCGTGTTGTTCTCACGAGTGTGTAAGTGCGTGCTCCTATTTCACCATGCCTCCTGCTGATAGAGGACAAATCTTTGCTTTTAATTTGTTTTTTTATTCTTTATTACTCAATATGTCATATGGAACATGGTGTAATGGTCGCAGCTCCTTACAAGCATTGTGTAAAAAAAAACTTACTTAAAAAGAGTGGCGGAGAGTTTATTGCCAGTTCTTCTCTTCCGTTCTACGCCCTTGATTTGAGAACTGGCAGTAAATGTAAATTCACAATTTTTAAATTTTTTGACGTTCATAAGTGTACATTGTTACCTACATGAATAAATAAATTTTGTTTGTTTGTTTGTTATTAGAAAACATAATTATAAAGCATTCATAAATTGGGGAAATTACGGAACCTAATTAATAAAATTTTGTTAATCCAGTTAAAATTTCGAGTTTCATATTCATTAATAGGGAAACAAAATTGTAATGATTTTAAGTAAAACACGAAGTTCGATTAAAACATTATTTTATTTAAATTATTACTCATAGCAACAGATTAAAAACCATACAAAGCTTAATATTAATTTTATTTTAACTGTATATTTTATATAGATGGCGCTATATTAAAATGAGTAAAAGCATCAAATTTGCAACGCAAGTAAAAAGATCGTAAGAGATCTTTAGCTCTGTCCCTTATATGTCTCTTTATACACGATGTTAGAAAAAGACAATCTACAGTCATCCTTCATTTACTGCGTTTCAAAATGGATGTGACATATAATATTACTTCACTATGGCTGAACCTATCACTTTCTCAATCAAGCTCGAGTTCTTAATCTATTCCAGTCTTTTAATAACAATATTCCGCGAACTAACACAAAACGAACGCAATTCGCGACAATATTAAAGGCCACTTAAACGTACAAACTTCAACATAAATTCGCTAATGATCGTTAACGCGGTAAAGCTTGCCAAAAAGATTTAAAGACAAAATCTCGGAAAACAAGATTAAATCCCTGGCACCATACTGTAGACAAACAAAATACTAATAAACAAAATACTAAATATCGTTTCTTTAGAACAATTTACTTCTTTCATTTCTTTTTTTCTTCTGCTTAAGGTTCACTGAGATTAAGTATACTTATTTTTTTGCGATTTAATCGATACGTGATCACTTTTGGATTTATTTTATTTTGGATTACACAGTTACTAAATAACACTACTTACTACGAATATTAATAGAAAAACGCACATAATACATTCAACTATATATAGGATTAAACTTAACATTACTTTTCTACTTATATAGAAATGGGAAAACGTGCATAGTTTATTGTTAAAACATTTTTATTTAAGAGTACCCACCAATGAACGTACCCACAATTTAAGCCAATCTACGTTTGAATGCCATATTTTACAAAACATTTAACTTACTGTTGATCAAGTTATTAACAAAATAAATTTTTATTGTATTTGAACAAACCCGAGTATATCCACCGATCTATGTCCAACTCACTCTAAAACTTTTTCGTCTCTTTCTGTCAAATTCTGTTTTCAATGAGACGGAACAGATGATAGTTTAAGAGTGCAATAAAATTATTTTCCATAAGGGTGTTAGATTTACCATCACAATGTTCATACCTTTAATAAAAATGTTTTACAATTATCAAAACTCGAAGACAAGGATAAAATTTAAAAAATCAAAAACCTATTTGGCACTACCCTACGGAATAAGTTTTTGGCTATGCTCTAGTAGAAGTATGTATTTAGGAGCAACATTTGGTTTACAAATTATTTAGACGATATGACCAAGATTTCTAGACCTATATTGGAATATGGGAGAATATTAGAGGATTTTATTAAATACTCGCATAAAGTAAGCCGCATTTAAATGAAATGTAAAGGAATTATTTTAAAACTACGAATTCCAATGTGTACAAATTAGTAGAAATTTCAGATTGTTTTTATTTTCCTGAGTATGCAACTCGTTCGTCTTTTTTTCTCAAGTATGATGAAAAGAGACAGCTATAGTTAAAATGAAATAACACTACTAAAAAAAAGCAACACCGATAAAACACAACAAGTTAGAACAAATATATAAAATTAAATTTTGCTCGATTTAATTTTGACATCCATCAAAATTAGCGAACAAATTAACGAATATTCATAATATATTTAAAATTCAGCAACAATATTTTATTTAGCAAGCTTACGGACGGTAATTTATTAAAATTTTAAATCTTATATATTTTTAAGATAAATAGACCGACCATAGATTCAAAACGACACATTAAATTTTTACTATGGTATTTCCTCAATCGAAATTAATAGCACGAACTTTATAATTTGTAATCTTAATTTATATTTATTAAAAAGAAACAGCAATATTGGCTATTCTCTTTTTGCTAACGAATGTAAATTGTCAAAGTATCATGGATGTAACGTAATTGCAAAATGTTAACGTCATCTTGATGATTGAAGAAAGAGACAACAATAACATTATCAGTTACGCTTTGATTTTTATTTGTCAATCAGTCTATTCGTTTTGAAAAATGAATAATAACTAACCGCTGTATTTTATTCGTAAAAAAATGCGATTTAAAATTTTGACATAATACCTAAAAATCGGTTTGTTTAATTTTATCCAACTTCATTTGTTCCAATTGTAGTTGGCGTCGTATGGAACCCAATTGGGTTAAAATATTTATATTCCTACCCTCACTTTTCAAATTTTTCAAAATATTCTTTTGAACTGCGGGTACTTTCCACTTGTCATCTACAAGTTGCATCTCCTCGCTTAACTCGTTTTTCTCACACTTTTCCTCTTCTTTCACTTGGTGTTTTGGCGAATGCCGTAAAACTGGTATGGGCAGAGTATCGAATTCGCTTCTATAACTTTCTTGCCTGTATCTATTAGTATCTACCTTACATTTATCGCTTGCGGTCTCTCTGTAGCTATTAACTTTTTCATTTGCTATTTGCCTGTTTTCATTGAGATCTTTATAATCATAAACTTCGTGACGGTACGGTGTTTCCTCATACCAATTTTCTCTTTCCTTCCAGTTATCATGTCTTTTACTACCGAGACGGAGGCTCTCTTTGGTCGGATTAAGATTTTTTCTCAAGTAATTTTCGAGATCGTAGTTAGGTGAAAATATTGCTGTATCTGGTACATTAACGGTGTAAGGCTTTTCAAAATAACTATTTGTATCCATGTGACGTTTCATTTGAGATCTTTCTTCGTCTATTTCCTGCTGTAGTGATGTCCTCTGCATATCATATCCCGTCGAATTTCTCTGCATCTGAGAAGGAATTAAATAAATCGTGACTTAACTAGATATTTATAAATCTGTTATTTTAGCTAAAAAACGCGAGATTTGAGTCGATTTAGTCTATACTAAAACTTAGTAAAGGTCGCGTACGTGAAGACGGTTACATTTTTGACATACGGGAGTTTATTGTCAGTAGGTTTTTGACACTGAACGAATTGCTAATCAATTTAAGTTACTATTTTGTAATTTTTTTTATTTATTTATTTTATTTATAATAAAGTAATTTTAGAATTTTTACCTTGCTATTGATATCTCTATGTCTATCAATTTCGCTTTCTTGTGCCATTTTCAACGAACGTAGTTGTTGTTCGAGACGCCTCATTTCGGCTTGTTCCAGCAGTCTGAAAATATTGAAACATTGATTTATAACTAACTTCAAAAAGGAGCTTATTAGTTTAATCTTATTTTTAGGCTTTCATGTAACATTTAAAGTTGTCCACAAATTTCTTGAGAAACAGTCAAAGTTTCATCAAAGTCGGCTCAGTAATTTTTGAGATAAGTATATCCTTTATGAGACGAGGCAAACAATCCGCCACTTAGAATTGAGTGCTACAGTGGAAACCTGCATCCAAGAGACTTGCAATACGTTGCCGGCCTTGCAAAAAAAGAACATACTTTAAGTATTTTCTTCTATTGCAGATTCCTATATCGTATTGATTCAGAAATTTCTGAATATGGCAGCTGATGCCATTAAATGTCTTAAAAAGCCCTTATTGTGTTCTATCTATAATCAATCTAAAATTCTAGTATCTTAACTCACTTTTCTCTATTCTTCCTCTCTTCTTTTATTCTCTGCTGTTCTTCTATTTGATTACGTAACTCTTGCTGATAGAACTGACGTCGCGCTGCAGCCTCCTAAAAAATTACTTCAGCTGTCATTCATAGTTTTTTCTACTAGCACAAAACAGTTAATCCAAGACCCACAGATTCTGGGTTCGCTCTCAAGAGTGAAAAAGTCGATATAATTTATTTACTATATCATAAAGAATTAAACTTAATAAGAATTCATGAATCTTAAATAACAACTTAATGTTGTTTTATTTAATAAAATGTTTTTTTAATTGCACATACTATAAAAATCTTTTCATAGTATGGGCAATTAAAAATATTACATTTGACATATAACAGTCAGAGGTCAATATAGTACGAGATCCGGCTGCAGGATAAGTGCGCTCATCGGTTATTTGCTTAAAACCAAATTTTTATATATATTTATATATCGTCTACATGATGGCAGTTTATATAAAGATATTAAAAAATCGCACCAATCAATCAACCAGGTAATGATATTGTCATTGACATTGACAGTTTTAACTGTCAATGTCATGTTACGCGTTTTACTTATAACAGGTTAAGAAGTTGTTACTAAGTATATGTTAAAAAAAGTTTTGAATCAAGACTGAATATTTAGATGCTGAAAAAGATGAAGGGCTCTGAAAAAGAAGTTGGGCGAAGAATGATACCACAATTCTAAATGCACTGTTAATTAAAAGGTTAATTAGTTAAATTTTGACATCTTAAACTGGCTCTATTATTATATATTTATTTTAGTTATTAGTTTGCTTAACATAATGAACAAACAATTTCCATGAGAATTTACATTTGAAAGACAAAGGCATACCTTTTCAGCTTGTAAGTTCCTCAATGATATAACATCGGCATCCAATATTGAGGGCCTGTATGTCTGTTTGTCTGTGTTTGACGACGTCCGAGCTGGAATCACATTTTTTATTATTCATGCGAATATAAGGCAAATGTTTTAAAATGCCCAAATAGATATTTTAAACATATTTAACTTAGATATTGGAATGTTTATGAAATTTACGTAACACAACTATTTGGATTTATATTTTGGGTTTAGCCGCGGTTCAAAAAGTTAACTTAGTTTAAAATTTGTTACTTGAGTAACCTTAGTTAATTTAGAGTGATTCAGTGAAATATATTTTGTTTAAATTATTTAATCTAATTTATTGCTACGTTATACAATACAATAATGTTTCGGTCTTCCTAATGTACTGGTCATAATACAATCCTTCTTAAACTGAGGAATTATTTGGGATGATCCCTCCTGCCTCGTTTCAACATCGTACGAGGCGCATGAATGCTGAATTTCACCAACATCGTCTTGATGGCTGGAAATCTTCCACGGTCCGTTTCACAAGGCATTTTCTTTTGCGAACTAGCGAACTGTGGAATCGACTACCGGCGGGGGTCTTCCTTTAGAGATACGACTTCCAAAAATTCAAAATTCGAGCGTACTCCTCCCTTAAAGGTCGGCAACGCACCCACTAAAAATGGGTGTCTATGGACTGTGACGACTGATTTTTTGGGCGCCCCGCAGGCTCGTTTGCCTCACTATTATATTAAAAAAAAACTAACCATCAAAATCGCCATAGCTCCTCCTTCTCCTGCCTCTATCTTCATAGTTACTCGACCAATGCCAAGTGGCCGGTTTGACACCTACTGTGCGAGGGGACAACTCTCTTTCCGCTTGTGTTAGGAGCTGTTTTGAGGGTAGCTGGAAAATAATTAATGTTTTTATTTATTTATTTATTGAGTTTACGACATATGAACATACAAAATCTTCCATTACATTACAGTATGACAAGAATGGTAAACATAAGTTTTACAAAAAAAAAATTAAAAATACAATAAAACATATATAACACAATAAAATTACTAGAAATTGTTGGTACTTCAAGCTGAAAAAAGAATTATCAGCAGAACAGCAAATTTAGTTCGAGAAAGGCACCCAACAATGCTTTCTCTAAATCTCTTTCTCCGGATAAGCTGTGGTCAATCTGTTGAAATCGCGAAGAATTCGAATGTTCAGTTATATCGGATTAATAACAAATCTTAGATCCGATGTAGGCGGACAATTGCGCGCTTCTCTAGATTCTCAACAATTAAGGTAAAATAATTTAATTCATACCGATATTCCTGTTCTTGTTGGAAATAAATCATTGTCGTCCGTCTGCACTGCAACGGACAGCGGCCTATGTCTGTCTACTTGAACTGCTGTATCCACTTTACTGAAATATACATATTATTCGTTAAAGCAAGACACAAAATAGATTTTTATCAATGATTTATTTTGTCTTAATGCTGTGGTGTCAGAAGGGGCCTTGAAATGCAATAGCAAGTCGAGTATATAATATATTCATAGGTTTTATGTACAAGATAATATGTATTCACAACTGGCACTACTGAGTGATCTGCAACTACTGACTAAAATAAAAAGTAAACATTTAAGACAATAACAACGTCGTCAGTAATGGTCGCTACTCTATTGTTTATTAATTTTAAATATAGAAGTATTTTTGGAGTCCACCACCCTCCATTACATATGAAAAACAGGCAGTAGTAAAAAAAATTGCTCCTCGCCACCTCGCAGTAATGACGTCATAGTGATGTACTAACTGCTTAAAAATTCAAGTAATCTTTAAGACCCCTTGACACTCGCGATACAAGGTATCTATTGATTATTTTGAATATCAACGTTTATCAGTTTAAATGTTGGTATATATATATTTTATAGAACAGGGGGCAAACGGGCAGGGGCTGACCTGATGTTAAGTGCTACCGCCACCCATGGACACTCTCAATGCCAGAGGGCTCGCGACTGCGCTGCCGGCCTTTTAAGAATTAGTACGCTTTTTTCTTGAAAGACCCTATGTCGAATTGGTTCGGAAATACTTCAGTGGGCAGCGGGTTCCACAACGTGGTGGTGCGCGGCAAAAACTGCCTTGAATAACGCGCAGTTGTGGAACGGTAGCAGTTCTTTATCCATAGGTTTAATAAAACAAATATAATTTTAGTTGAGCGCAGTGGGATGTGGTTGGAGGGGAAGCACATTCCACGTAGGTGCCAAGTTGATTACTGCGTGTAGTAATATCCCTATCATCCAAAACGAGATAATTGTATCTGAACATTGCATTGCGAAAAATCAGACAATAAAAAGATAAAAGCCTCCTCCATATGGTAAATATTCAATAGACATAAAAAAACTTATATATGTACTAACAAGACTTTTGCTTATTTAAGACAATGCTTACTATGGATTTCATTAATAAAGCTGTAATTATAAGAAACATTTTATTAATATCACTTCCTTGAAACTGTAGTGTTGAAGGGTTGTCTATCAAATATAATTTAAGTACTTGTAGCACATATAATGAGTACGTTGATAAAGAGACCGGGTCAACTGGGCAACATAACAACTAATTTAGTGAAGTAAGTTTATCTTGATATTTTTATAAGCTACATTTTAGCATGACTTTTAAAAGGTTTTCAATTTGACCTGTATGTTATTAATTTTGCTATATTTGTTTTAAATATTGTAGTATTGTTTGATGATTTGCTTGTTTAAAAGAGTACAGAGTTTACGCCGGCTTTTTCTCTCTGTCTTCTTTGCCGATGAGTAGGGATGCCAACAGGTTCGAATTTAATGACGTGGAATAACTGATACCTAGATGATCTTATGTTCCAAAATAAACGTATTTTTATTTTTTGTAAGTGTAAATTTGTTCATAAATTACTCGAATAACAATCATTTCAAAACAATTGATTTAAATCAAAATGTTTAAATATTGATTTGTTACTTTCAAATGTATATGCACATCTGAATATCTTATAGAATACATGTACAACTGTCTGGCAGTACACTTTATTAATTATTAACATTAAAAAAACATATCCGCCATATTACCTATTATACGCATTATTAGCCCCAGAAACATTGCTACTAGTGAAGCTGGCTCGTCGTCTTTCCGGACTATATCTCTCTCTCTCCAACTCCAGCCGTTCGCGCTCTCTTTCTCTTTCTTCTGCCAGTCTTTCTTTTTCTTCTCTTTCCTTTTTCTCGCGCTCTGCCTTTTCACGCTCTTCTTGTTTTATTTTCGCTTGCTAAGTCGTCATGGAATTTAAGTAAGTAATTTTATTTATAAACGTACTATAAGCTTTAAATATAAATGAATGTCGTAAGGTTTGTTTTAAATATCTACCACTAGATTAATATACCATTAAGATTACTTTGGTAATTATGGGGTGAAAATCCCAACAGTAGTTATACAACTTTTTAGGTCTAGACTAGATTTCTGTATCAAACAAATGGTCATTTGTTGATACATTAGGCAATGAGGTGATCAGCCTCCTGATGCATGCAGCCTGATGCACGCTCAGTCGTCGACTTCTTGGATTTAAGGCAAGCCGGTTTCCTCACGATGCTTTCCTTAACACATTAAATTAATTAAAATTAATTACGCACATAGAAAGAAGGTCCATTGGTGCACAGCTGGGGATCGAACCTACGACGAATGAAATTCGTTCGCTAAAGCAACCCGTTAATTTTAAATCCTTACACAAAACGACTTATATCAAGTGCTAATTATGTAAACCCTAGAAATACCTCATCAAGATACTCCTTATACTGTCTCTGTCGTATCTTGCGCAGCGTATTCCTACGTCGCTCATACTCCCCCAACCCAAGAAGAACATCGCCGGATGACCGCTCCCCTCGTAGCAGGGGGTTGTTGGGGGAATATTCACCTGCCTTTAACATAACTGGAAGACCGAGGTAGCGCTGAAATTATAAAATAAAATAATGTATAGGTCCCTTTTTCTCTGTGTTTTCTCATCTCAAAGAGTTCGTTTTATTTTAAAATTTCAGTTTAAATACGTATTGGAATGCCTGCTAAAAGAATCTTAGCCTGACATGAATTAACTAAATATTAAGAACATGACGCCTTGTTTAACAGTTTGACTGGTTTCTATTAAATTATTCTTATAAATAAAAAAGAACCGTTCCATCATACAGATGTCGCTAGCTTTGTCGTAACAACTTTCCGCCAACCCCTTTTTCGCAACGCGCGATAAGGAACTTCGTTCCTAAAAATCCGTTCTTTAATAAGTGAAATATAATAGATTTAAATAAAGAAACACAGGAATTCTTAGCCGCAATATAAAATATTCTTATTACAATAACGAAATCCTATTTGATCCTGATTTTTCGTGGTGCATCGCGCGTAACATGCAATGTTCTGCTTTATAATTGTGGCGTGTTAGTGCCACATTCAAGTAGTCGCGACGATATCAGGGTGTGACCATATTGACGGTTTAATCATATTTTTGTTAGGGCGTAAAATGTTATGAAAGTTTTTTCTTCGTAACAATTTTTTCCAAAGCCTATGGAAGAACCGCTAAAGTAAATGTGCATGATCTTAGCGCGAACAATGACTCCCATATGTAAAAATCTAATAAATTCTTTATTTGTACAGAAGTCGTATTTATTACTGAATCTTACCCTTACACCAGCCAATACACATAGCAATAAAAACTCACACACTAAAAGATAGCGCGAATAAAGTAAAATCAAAACATCAATTATCTTAATGTGCACTTCACGTTAACCGTACAATAATTTTAAATTTTTATTTGCTGCCAGTTCTCAAATAATGGCGTAAAACGAGCAAGAAGAACTGGTAATAAACTCTCTGTCACTCTTTTAAATAGCCTAGCTTTTGACTAAGCACTGTTAGAAAATGGTAAAACGAATCATATAACAAGATGATTTTCAGATCGTTAAATACTGAACGGCCTAAAATTCTTTGTACAGCTTAATTAAGCCGGAACAAATGGCATTAATATTCAGTGTCGCATTAACGCGCTCCAATGATTTAATTCATTTGCAACAAACGCATTACGGATAATTGGTGAGATCCACTAACTAGCGGAAACGGATATTTAAAGAAATTGGAAATTAATATTATATGGAAATTAAAGCCGAGTCTGTATTTTTTACACTCGACAGATTTATAATAACTAACACGTAAATCATTTGATATTGATTGCGTGAAAATTGATTGCGTTAAAATGATTAGATCTCAAATGTTGATAAAATGATTTAGCCTTCATTGTTATATATTTATTAAGTTTACCACATCCTACAAGTGCTAAATCTACGACATATTTTATGTATGAGAATTAAATAAAATATAAGTGTTACAAAAAATAAAAATTAAAAAGTAATAAATACAATTACAACATATATATGATAAAATATACACACATAAAATAAATTTATTAGAAAATTTTGGTACAGCAAAAAAAAATCATCAGCAAAACAGCCAGTTAGGCTCGAGAAAGGCATCCAACAATGCTTTCTCTAAAACCGATCAGCCCACTACCGAATATATCCAGCTCAGGATAAGCTGTGTTCAATCCGTTAAAATCGCGAAAAATTCGAACGAGAGGTGCCTGATTTCCTAGTTTGGTTTTGGCCTGTAGCCAGCCAGCTGTAGCTAGCCAGCCATATCCTGTAGGCTTATTGAAATCCTTTAAATTGCCCCTATTTTATATTTATACATAAATAATTAATCATCATTAACTTTTTTTTTAACATTACTAAAAGACGCAGTTGAAAGGTCTAATAAAAATGACTAAAGTAAATAAGTATGTAAACTGTTAAAGCCTAAAGATTTGTAATTAACGCATTGTGGATAGGTCAAATCACAGAAGTAATGATCCAAATATTGTTTTGAACTTGTTTTCGTGGTACTTAAAATTGCCCAGTCACGCCATACGTATATTAAAGGGTCAGTGCTCTGCGATTACACCTACGTGTCCTATGTCCTTTTCATGTCATTTGTAACTTATATGACATACATATGTGTATACAAATAGAATAAAATATCAGTGTTAGGCAAACTTAACGTGCGCAATTAAGGGCATTTAAACTGTTACTAGTGAAGGAAAGAAATAACGTAACGGCATGTATTAGATCCAAAATAAATGACGTGTATGAGGAAATAAGTCGAAAACGAAACAATAGCAGACAAACAAAATATCTGCCACCCCATTAGCAGGTTATTGAACTAATACAAATAGGCGCCTACATTTGAACTACGTTTGTATTAAGTAAAATTAGTAAAGATATCTAATTAAATGACGTAATTAAACTGTGAAGGTTACACTGTCGAAGGCTGGCACCATTATTCGCCCTTGACTATTTTCCGGCGTGACGTGATCACAGAGCGGCTTACATAAGTTTACTTAAGGAGATTAAAAAATAGGATCATTAATTCAGTCTTTTATATTTACGAATATAGTAACATTTACCTCAGTGGGAAAGTACGATAAGCCTAGGAGGTCAAGGGTTTTATTCTCTATGAAATAGTAATAGTTTCGGGTTTAAGGGAACAGATAGGTCAGAGCTCAATACTCGCCAAAACGTATAAACGTTTCTGATCTAATACTTTAGATGTTAGGGGTAACTAGAAGACTGACTCCCCCCTAAGTAAAATATTGGATTTCGATATACGGGAGTTACCCGCTACCTCAGAGTCGAGACTTAGCGCGAACTATGATTCCAGTATGTAAAAATCCGAAATGATTTGCACCGAGGTAGTGCGGGCATTGAGTTGACGAGATTGGGCGCTTTAGTTTTCGCACTTAGCACTTTTACCAAGATTAGACCCAGTTAAAAGGGTATGATTTTATTTTTTAACAATCAATAAATGTACAATAATTTAAATTGACTTGTAGATAATTATAAATCTAAAATTTCGCATTGATACGAAGACGTTTATTTACAACTTAGAGACTGAAAGATTTGGGCCTTTCAGTCTCTAAGTTGTAAAAAGATTTGGATCAGAAAAAGTTTCAATCAAAATACTAGGAATATCGAAAAAATAAAACTTAGGTATTTCACAGAAACACTTCTTGTTCATTTAAACAATGGGTGTGGACATTTTAGGGTGTTTCCTTGGGTGTGACAGGGTAAAAAGGTGCGGTTTTGTTTCGCTATCGGGCATAAATATAACTCTTATGTATACGTTTCAAAGGTTGACGCTCAATTGTCAAACCGAATATAATTGTTTAAAAAATTATTCAATATTTTTTTCCAAGTGAAAATAAAAATAATCATCCATTGATGTCATCTACAGCATCTATCAAGTACTAAAATTAATCAAAATCAGTTTAAAACAAATCTTGCATTTATAATACATAGTTATTTAACAGCGTAAAATCTTATCAAACCAACAAACCTTTGAGTTTATAGTGGAAACTAACTTGCATAAGTTTAGTAGTATCAGAAATTCACTGAAATTGCTGCAGTGCTAATATTTTATTAATCTCGCTGCAGGCATCCCTCTCAATACGAAATTCAAACTTCGAAATTGAAATTCGAATTTCGAATTCAGATTAATGGCAAGTTGAATTTCTCGACTGAGCGAACACGCGGCCACTAACATATAATTATATTCTAAGCTCTTAATAATTTCTGCTTCACTCTACCATATTAAACGATTTCTTTTAAGTCTAATAGGAATTATTAGGTAACGTTGTCTTTATTAACATAAAAATTAGTAATAAAGATTACGCTTACACATAAGAATCGATCCAGCAAGGATGGTGTAACTAACTTTTACTTCGAAGTTCAACTTATATAGTTAAAGTTATTATTTTTAGTATACGTATATAAACAAGTTTACTAATATACCTTCATTAATTCTAAAACTACTAAAATGCATATAAATACTTACACGAAACTTACTACGAAGTACTTATAAAGCAACATTAAGTTTTTATATGTAAATTTCTAAAAATGTTCTTGGAAATTTCTTTTTATTCCAAGTTTGCGAAAATTATATTGTTAAATACGAAAACCCTTACCTCTGATCTATACATAATCTTTTAATTAACTTCACCTCTATTACTCTAAAAAACTAATTCACACAATGAGTACACTCGTGTAGACATTTCAACAATAGCACCATAACCATCGGCGCTTCTTTTGAAACTGTACGCTTGGGTGCGAAAGTGCTATGCAGTACAGTGTAAACGTTTTCACACTACGAGTTATTGCAATGAATATTCAATTATTGGCAATACAGATGTTACCGAGTTTATAATTAATTCTTTTACTATCACAATAATACCGTAAATGGGTTAGAAAGTACCTGATTCGAAAGGAAGTAATACATTAATAGATAGTTTGTAGATTTTTATTATTTATGATTATATTTTCCTATTCCTTGCAGATTTCTATATTTATATATTGGAGTGTTTGGCTTATAGAAATTGGTTGATAGCTCAAAGCATACGTAAAAAACCCGAACTACGTATAGTGCTGCTTGATTGTGATTGGTCCCATGACGCCGCCATTGATTGATATACATATGTATGTACATAAACCATGCAAGACTCGACTCGAATTTCCCAAATGATGTCGTGAAGGAACATTACTACCCTACTCGTAACAAGTTGTATTTAGTTCAAGATAAACATTTTTTTTAACTTGTTCGGGTATACCATAAACAAAATAGTAATGGTATTTAATTGATTCCTAAAATCAACAGTTAAATTTTAAATTTGATGTTTGCGGGGTAAAGGTTAAATTTAAAAAGAATGTTCGTGCCAAGAACACTCAAATCCATTCAGCAAAACAATGCCCGTTGCCATATTTTGTGCATGCTTGCGTCATTTAATGGTTTTCGCTGTTTGCATTGAGTTTTATACTCCCTTGGTATTATAAGTTACGTGAGAGGCAAATTACTCTCACTTTAAAACTTCTTGTATATGAGGCAGATGCATTTTACATCTGTTACAAAGAGTATGTTTCTTAAGGCATGTAGATCAGCCTTCTACGCGCTTCTTCATACGTCATCAATTACCCTGATTTTTGCCCCATGAGATAGAGAATTGTATCCAATTCTTAAACTATTATTATGAAGGCAACGAATTTCTAACGCGGCCCTGCTTAAACTTGACATGCCACAGAATCTTTTTATTAATAGCACAAGAGAAGAACCCTCTTCTCTTCTAACGCTAGAAGCTAATAAAAACTAGCAAGCTGTATTCCAATTTCGGAACTATATAATCAAAGTGTGATCAAAGGTAACCGGCGGACAGGGAAGGTTTAAGCTTGGGCCGCCAAATATTGCTTTGTATTGTTTTAGGTTTTATACTTCAGAATTTAATTATTATGATTATTTGTTTTATTTATTAACAATTGTATTTTTTCTGAGCTTAGTTAAAAAAAATCTACAGCATCCGAATCTGTCCTAAAACATGCCGATGTAATATAGCGTTTTGCCTAGAAAATAACACTGTGTTATTGTAATTTAAAAAAAAGTATTTAATGTAATTTACGATAACGTTAACGTTAAAAATACAATTAACTTTTTTTAAACTTCGACACAAAAACCTTTGAAGTGCGTATTTGTGTGTCTTTAGGCAATAGTAATACCGAAACAGTTGATTTTTCGACTGTTTAAACAGTCGTCAAGCTAATTATAGATTTAAACGGCGAAGATATTTTTCAAAGTTTAAAATATCAAACTGCTGAAGGAAAAAAATGTTTCAGTATTTTATCCTATTATAAGTCCGTTTAATGTTAGTATTTGATTAAATATAATGAACAGTCACAGCTCGTGTCCTTGGTCAAACAATGCATTGTATTCTTATACTATTAGCGGTAATATCTACATCTGCAGCCAATAGACAATATTAATTACGATATTTAAAACAATGTAATGAAAAGGATTTTTGATATAAAAACACCATGTCTTCGTTACTTGTAAATTGTAACGATATTGTAACTTAGAATAACTGTTACTAGCCTTTTTAATGAATTTTATTTTCCTTGGAGGAACCTTAGTCGAATCGATTTGGAAATACTTTAGTGGGTAATCATTGTGTCTCGTTTCTGAATTTTCACACAAAGTTTTGGTGCTGCGGAAAAGTTCTATAAGGATTTTAAAGACTGTACCTACAAATCCTATTATGATCACGGTTTAATAATAATAGCTTAAACCATACCTGTTATTTGACACTTAAGTGGTTAACTTGAATATAATATATGATTAGATAGATAGATGTATAACGACATGGGTATTAATATTGATACTGGTCTACATAAGAAATCTAGACATCAAAAATAGTTTGACTTCTAATAAACGAGTTTGAGTCACAAGTTTAGAGGTGATATTACGTAAAAGAATTGGCATGCTAAGTTTTTTGGTAAAAGAGATGTACAAGGGAGTAAATAATATTAAAGACATGATATGACAAGTCATTAAATTGTTAGTTTTAATACCTAACTAACGTACGTATTTCATTCCAGAATACGTTAAACCTCAATTACAAATTTAATGAATGTAATACATTTTTTTATTTAACCTTTAAAAAGGTAAACAGTGTTAACCTAATGGCTGGAGAGTGCGTCTCTCATCCCTGTGGTCGCAGGTTCGATTCTCGGCTGGATTGTTCGATCATCAATGTACTTTGTCGCGTGCTTACTGAATTTTATTTAGTCATTTACAAAAGCGATTTCATCTTACATTATATAGGAATTGACATTGGTAACAAAATATACACATGCTTTTTGTAAGTGGCGTAGGCGCAGATTTATCTCAGTTTAGTTGATATGGCATTGCCTATAATGAATTCATCCTTATTCGACCTCAAGTCATCTTTAGGTTTTGTTTAATCGTCGACGTTAAAATAATGAAGATATATTTGAATAATCTCAAACATATTTAATTTTTTACAGATGCCAGCAAATTGGTATCAGAAAATAGGACTGAAAATTTTCACATAACACACTGAAACCTTATTTACATATAACTAGTTATATATGATTTGTTTATTTCTATTTAAAAAGTCTATAAGATATCCATCTTTTGCATTTTATGTTTATCATTAGATAACATTTATAATTCTAAGGGCCTGTTTCACAATGTATGGATAAAGTACCAAATAGCTATGCAACAAATACATTATTCGATAGATAAAAGTTCCAAATAAGATACTTCGGGTTTTATGACGAGTAGCGCTATCTGACAGTCGTAAAACCCAAAAATACTGTTTATCCTACCAATAAGTAATAAATAGCTTATTTGGAACTTATCCAGACGTTGTGAAATAGACCCTTAAACATATAAAAACTTTAGAAATGATAACTTCTCTAACCAGGAAAGAAACAAAAAAATTTGTACATTTACAATTTAGCTTACCCGAATGTATCGCTCTAAACCAGGTGAAATATCTTTTTCTTCACTTTCCTCTTGAGTTGTTTCATTGTTCTCCGACAGAGCTCTCCTTCTGTTGAACTTCACTCTATGTGGTGCTTCTATATTCTCTTTGATTTTCTCATCCTGTAAAAATTATTGAGTATTACATACCTTGTGAAACAGTAGAAGGAAATGGCTAAAAAATATCCACAGAAGTAATGTTTAAATAAAAGTAAATAACTTAAGAAGCTTTGAACCATTCCTCAATACTGAATAATAAAAATTCTCATTATGTTTTGTTATTAGGAATGCCATAATGTGTTATCAATAAATAACAAGGTAAGGGGCTATATGAAAGGTTAGTAGTATTGTCTATAAGCAATTAATAAAATATTAGTACCATATCTAAAACCCAATTACAAATGTGATAAATTAAGGTTTAATTTCAAAATGTAGTTTACTTAAATTGTTTTTTTAAATGATGATTTATTAAATAAACACAGCTTTTAATAGTTGAACATCTAGATATGTTTATAAGAAGCATATCAATGTTAACAATCTAAGTTCTATTTGTGAGAAATATTTATAGCATACAATTCTCACAACTGAATTAGAAAAATCTTGAATTTTATAGTAACCTTTGAAGATGGAAAAATAATTATTGTCATGCCTGAGTTTAAATTATATTCCTATTATTTTATTTTAATCTCAATTTTTAAAATATTCTATATTGGTTATTAAAATAGTCACAAAAAAATCTTGTTCCCTGATGCCATTTAGGCATATGTGAATATACACATTACACAGATATTTTCTTAAACTAAAAATTACCCTTTAGAAATGCATCAAGGATGTTGCAGTTTCGTGTTTTTTTCGGGAGCAAGACAAGCTTTCAGTACTGAAAGACGACTGCAGTACACTGAGCTGTGTTATATTTACATTTAACAAGTCTAGGTTTTTCAGAGAGCGAAACGTCTGCGCTGTAGATCAATACACCGGTTATGCCGCGCCGTCAATAAGCAATAAGCATCAAATTGCCATGTCACAGTACGCATACCTTATATACTCGAATTTTTCGAAGATTCTTAGAATAAACCCTAAGGTTAGTATAAATCAAACATTATCTTAACTACCTTCTATGCAATATATAGTTACGAATAGAAGACTTTAGCAATAATAGACAAAATAAGTTTATTAGAAAGTGCATGAACTTTTAATTTAATGTAGGTATACCTTGCTCTTTAACCGCTCCTTCTCTTGTGATAACCCTAAGATAGCTTTTTCATTTTCTAATTCCCGCCGTTTCTCTTCAATTAATTTTTCTATATTATCTGATAACATTGTTCGATTCAGCCCGGCGCACAAGCACTGTTGTTTCAATTTGAATATCAATGAAGTCGTTGAAAAACAATTTGAGTTCGGTACTTCAGTACTTCTGACTTTTCAATAAGTTATTATTTTTAATTGTAAACATTGTAATGTCAAATGCTTTACAAATTTTTACACAAGAAAACGGTTAATTTTAAATTTCATATCAGCTGTTAACTCTACGTCAGTAATTCAGTATGCTGCCACTTACTTTCAACTGTCAGCGTGTGGCAAATTATAACTGCAAATTATGTGATAAATCATTATTTATTTCATTTACTACATATAGATTACAGAGTTGTAAGTACTCTAATTATCTAATAATTTTATCGGATCCACACAAATAGAGCCTCTGTCTGAACTCTGCTTGATCTGTGAGGTCTGCACTAGATGTTTATTGTCAACGACACAATTAGGTTTTGTCATGTTATCAGTGATGATCATTCACCATTCTCAGGTTTAAATTGACATAACCATCAATCATCATTCACATTTCACCGTTTCTAGTTTTGTAATTTGTAGTGTACACTTAACACTGTACACTGTTCACTCAAGTCTTAACGCTGTAGAGTTTGGTATTCATTACAAATTAATATATATATATTATAAATACTATATAGTAAATTGATGCAACTTATTCTAATGCCCTTAATAAGGAAACGACTGTGATAATATTTTATAAACCGTTACCTATCTTTTAGAAATATGACTATGGGTTCAGAATATGAAAATAAAATCGCTGAACTTGAAAAAAAAATAAAGAATTTTCCAAATTTTCCTAAACAAGGAATTTTATTTTGGTAAGTGAATTATTAATGCTTAACATTTTTTTGGTCTTAATTTTTTTAATGTAAAGTAGTTCCAAAGGTCACATAGTACGTACAAGTTAAATACATTTTAATTATTTAATCTAAGGTTAATGAGCAACATGCTTGCAACATTTCATACTAAAATTTGATCTTCAGAGGTCCTGCTAGATATTTTCAATTAAAATAAACTGATAATGGGCATGAGACAAATATTATTCTGTATCTTTTTTTATAAAAAAATCTACCAAATATATGTTAACCAATTAACTATAGAGGCAATTTAACAAAAACCTAATAATTAAAATACATTATTTACGATTTTTTGTTACCTACCTTAACTAACTAATATAAATGTTTTAAAACCTAACCTATTTAATTAATTAGTCATTTGAAACAATTTGATGTATTTCTAATATAATATATTTTTAAATTCTTATATCATCTGTACAGTACTCCTTATTTGGGGGTTTTTCTATTGACTAAAAAATGACTTAATTACTCATGAAATAACTGTTTACTACACATATCATGCACAGTTATCACCATCTATAAGAAATAGAGCAGAAATATGCTCAACATATTATAATTTGTTTATATTATACAATTTTAGGGATATTTTCTCAGCAATATCGGATGGTGCAGCATGTAAACTATTACAAGGACTTTTAATTGAGACAATACGTTACAAATATCCTGATGTGGAAGCTGTGGTTGGACTGGAGTCCAGAGGTTTTCTCTTTTCGTTCTCAATAGCAGCAGAGATGGGAATAGGATGCCTACCAGTACGGAAAAAAGGAAAACTGCCTGGAGAAGTTATATCATATAAATATGATTTAGAGTATGGATCGGTAAGAATCATTGTATATATATTAGCCAATAATTATCAGTGACCTGTCTCAACTTTGCATAGCTGGATATAATTTTGTTTATATTTTGGAAATACTTATATCCTTATTATAATAAATGTTTATTTATGTATTTAATGTTATATATAGTGCCTAGGGGCACTATTTAGGGGTGGGGTCTTTGATTTTCTTATTTTGCCAACCCCCACAACACCTCAGAGACTTAGGCATGTACGGGATAATATGTTTATGTGTTCATTTGATCAGTAACCAAAGTAACCTCGGTGCGGCTTTGTATACTGGTGGGGTTTGACTTCGTACGTATTTTCAAGACTCCTTGACGTAGCGCTGGCACCGTCTCGACCCACGCACCCCAGTCTATACTTGAAAATGCATTTCTGAGGGTACCTACAAAATTTATGTGTTTATGTTCTATTATTTTTGAGAGATTTGCTTTCTTTTTATGACAAGGGGGGATAAATTGCAGTAAATCTGCTTATATAATACTATAACGGCCCCCTAAAAACTCAACTATTTTTTTAATATCCAATAAATGTAAAGGTTGGAGGGTATATACACAGTATATCTCTAGTATTTTCCTGATATATATAAACATTCAATATTAATTCTCAAGGTTAATGTCAGATCAAGTAACAATAGTCAAGGTTAAATTTATCAAGATATGACAATATATTTTTTATTGTAAAGCCTGTGCTATGATATCTTAGAAATGATTATCTTCAATTATGATTTTATTTTATGAATCTAAAAAATATTTGGTACAAAAATAATTTATTAAAATTTTCAGGACACATTGGAGATCCAGAAAAACTCAATAAATCCTGGACTAAAATGTGTTATTATTGATGATTTAATAGCTACCGGTGGTTCTTTGAATGCAGCTATACAGTTGTTACAAAATAGTGGAGCCGAGGTCCTTGGTTGTCTGGTAATAATTGAACTAGAATCGTTAAATGGACGTAAGAACATATCAAAAAATATACCTGTTCATTCCATGATCAAATATGACTAATTGATATCTATGTACAAAGTAAACAATATGTCATCTATTTAGAATCTTTTTAAATATCTTGTCTCACACTTTGGTTAACACAATATATACATTTCTTATATATTGTGTTAACCTAAATCTTTATATTTGTTATATATATTCTGAAATGTTTTTAGCAAATTAGAAATTATGTTTGTCAGAATTTATCATATACATATATACTTTGTTTAAAGGTTATCTTTCATTAAAGGGCAGGCCATTAGGTTTATCTTAAAATATATATGCGTGTATGTAATATGTATTAGATGTTCAAATAGTTTTCTGTAATAGACCACAATGTAAATGAGAGTTAGTCAATAATCATGGCTGAATTAACAAATAAAAACACAATGTTTAAATTTTTTTTTTTATTAATTTTTTTATATACAGGTACAATAATAAAAAAAACTTTAAATATTCATGCACAATACATTTGAAAAATGGCATTTTTAGTGTTAATTAATAGGCAATTCTAAACTTTTAGTCTAATATAGAGCATTTTAATTTCGTATGTTCCTGTAAAGTGTCATAATGCACTGGTTTTACTGTAAAACGCACCAAATATTTTGTAATATATAATTCCATAGAAACTGTAATTATTGTCTATGGTAATGACGTTTGTTTATTTTTTTTAGCTATAAGTTTAAAGCATATTTCATTGACATAAGCATTTTTGTTTAGTAAAAAAATGTACCTTCAATTAAAAAAAAAAAAATGTAGACGTAAGCAAAAACAGTTAACAATTTTGATATCAAAATCTAACATGGTACTATAATTTATAAATAAATACGGAAAAAAAATTTGGTGCCTGATATTGCGAATGTTATATGAATAGGTATTCAATATTTTTCGATTCAAGTGTTAACTGTTAGGTCCATATGCATAGATGTACTATTTGAAAGTTGAAACAAAACTAAATATATTTCATCTAAATTTGTACTATGAATTTTCGCTATTTTGTTAGTAATAATTTTTCCCTTTTAGTGAAAACATCACGTTATATTACCTATTAGGTATTTTTCCATGCATTATTTTAAGTATTACATGTGAAAGCACAATTGACTGGCGCTGAAACAAATGAACATCGTAGTGAAATACAAAATATAGATGAGCTTCTATATTTGAATTTATTCAATAAACATTTATCTGTGATGTAGTCAGAAGTGGTCAGTGCGTCAATAAACTCTATGCCAGGACTATATATTTAATCCACTTATTAACTTTGTGTAGAAAAGCAATAATTCTATAGGCTGTGATCATTTGCTTCATTACAAAAGCAATATGTGATCTTAAAACCAAAATAATTTCCTAGTGAATAGATTAGGTAAGTAAAAAAAATCATCGACAATTTAACTGTTTGGTATATTTAACTGCGTTGGGTTAATTATAGAGCGTGCTAAGAATGGTGGTTTATTTCTTTTTGTCATAGTTTTATTATTATTAATTTAATACGTAAAAAAATATTCATAGTGCAATACTAATATTTTGTAGTTGAAAGTGTGTCATTTAATAACACGTTTATTGCGTTTCTGCATGTATTATCTTAATGAAATAGCTATTATTGTTTTAATTAGTTCTACATATTATATTGCATGATATTAGATTATAAAACAAAAAAAGAGTGTGTACTACTGTACACGCGTTAGAAGTTATACTTCTTTGGCGTATGGGAAAAAATAACCAAAATGCAGTAGTGATTAACGATAAATATCAAAATTAAGCAAAAAGATTTTATTTAAATAAATAAATTATTAGTAAATACTATCACCGTCGTATATGAAATTGATTAAAAAACACCAAAATAATATTTATGTATTCACACTGTTAAATTGTTCTGTTACGAAACACGTGTTCTAAATATAAAAATACTAGAATATACAACTTGAACATAGTCATCGATTTCCATACCACCTAGACCTAACTTTACGATGTCGAATTTAGGTGTTGGTGTGCGCGCGCCAAAAGAAGTATAACTTCAAAAATATCTTGACATAAATTGTGTCATATAATTGATTCATTGTTATGAATTATTCCAAAAGCATTTGTGATTAGTTTAATAAATAATAAACAAAAAAAGAACTTGTATTATTTAACACTTTAATAGGCACTTTTAAAGTATATGTACATAATTAAAAATTATTTATATTAGAATTTTACATTGTTTTTATAATACAATTCATAATGTTCTTAAAGGATGGTAAAAAACTACGCGTTTATTATAGCAAGTTTTACGTTAACAAGGGTTAAAATGCCTCTATAATATTGTATAGGGACGCTAATTTACATAATTCAATATACTGTTAAATTAAATAAAATTATCACAGAAAACATTAAAGTATCAAAATTTGTTATATGTTTTTTGTGTAGTGTTTTCTTTAATTTCAACTATGGGCTTGAAATCTTTAACACTTTGCCAATTCCACCTCAGACCATCATCACTCATGGGCTCGTTATCATATTTATTATTGTCTGGTAATGTGGTTGTTTCAAAAGTAGTAGTAGTTTCATCGGTTTCTGTTGTGCTTGTAAAAATATCCCTATCATTCTCGTTGACTTCAAACGGTAGGTCTACAGTCATACTTTCAGCTTTTAAGGCTTCTTTAGCAGAATCATTCGTGTCTAAAACAAATTCTACTGTTTCATGATCCTGGGCGTCTTTTGATATTTTCATGTTTTCTTTATTAAAATCTTCGACGGGCACATCTGTTACACAATCTTCTGCTACCACTGTTGAACTCACTTCACTGTCTTTCATTAAGTTTCGCGTTGATCTCGCAGTTTCATCTTTTGAGACAATTCTAGGGGTGTCTTTAGATTCAGTGTTTTCCGTAGGCATTGATTTTTGATAATTTGTATTCGGGGCTTCATCTTCTAAATTCATATCCTTTTGGGCTGTGGTATCTGGAACGGAATATACTTCAATCTGGAAATCATATCCTCGTAAAGCAGTTGGACTTTTGAGTTCAATGGTAACATTCTTTTGTCCTTCGCCTCCTTCAACTATTTTTACATCTCCATCCTTTTCTGGTCTCAGATCTTTTACAACTACACGACTTATCACTTCATTGTCGCCGGCTGTTACAGTTACGTTATTCGCCTGTCGCCAAATCGCAGGGTTGGCTTGTTTAGTTTCATCAAATATTTTCTTTCCATTTGTATTGAATCCTATAGCTAAATCATGGCATGAAGCCACTGCCACTACGGCAAGAAATATACATTTAGTGAACATGTTCTAAGTTCAATCTGTTACTGCGTGTTCAGACTAAAGCTCGCGAGTTTATATAGATATGACTTGTTTAAGGAAAATTTTAGAATGAAATCATGGCGTTATGAGTTGCCTTCGTAATAAGTATTTTTTATATGTATTAGCCGCCCTTCCTACAGGAAAATTGTCTTTAGTCGGTACAATCTCGCACATAATTTAGTTGAAAACGGTATATTTTATGTCAAATACCTATTCCGCAATTTGACATGTACTTCAAGTAACTACCTATATACTATATAACCATACTTATACCTATAACCAAATAATAAAAAAACAATATATCGATTCTATTCACACATTTGGTTTTCAACGCAGAATATTTTAGGCTCACGATAATGTTTTCATATTATTATCGTCAGTATAAAAATAGTATAATATTAGACAAATAAATAAACACTTGTCACCTTACAAGTACTATACGTGCATCTTATCAACACGACCATCAAAGACGTGTTTAGAATAAGAATAGGAAACGCTTCCTACATCGCGATATATTTTGATGCAATGTCAAGGCTCACTGGTATAAGTTTCTGAGTACGAATTTAAAAAAATTATTAATGGTTTACTATGTGTGCTGATAACTTTTTGATTAAGTTTAGCTCATGAACCTGGTGAACTGTTGCAGATGACCCTTATACAAACCTTTTTTATTTTGCTATATTGGCCTTGTTTCCAAAAGTTCGTTATATTTGTGCTGTATTTAATAAATTAGGGATTATGGAGCGTAGTTTTCTTTTTTCGCTATTCTACTTTGAGTAGAGTTGTGGTTGTTAGGTATAGGGAAATCTATTTTCTATTACATGTGCTGTTTATTATATTTATGAATCTCAAAGAACAACTGCACTGGTCCAACGCCAGTAGTACTGGTGAAGACCAATAACCTAACATGCCTGTAAGAAATATGATTGTTGAACTGATGAAGCAATAGATTCAATTATTAGCATAGTTCTGTATTTCTTTCAATTCGTCCGATAGTGAATTACTAAATAATACACAAACTACAAGTTAAAAGTAGGTTCAAGTATATTTTGCAAAAAATACAACAAAAAGTTATTTACAATAATTAGGTTTAGAACAGGGGCACTTCTCTGGAATTTTTAAACCTTTTGCGAGTTGCTTCGTAAATGGATGTACTTCGTCACTGAAGAATGGTCTGAAATGAATTCATGACAGTATATAGTTATGCAGTCTGCGATAAACAATAACACCTTTTTAATTCCGATATTTTTTACAAGTAATAATAATGTATGTCCTAATTCAGAATTAGTTATTCTTTCTATATGATTTTAATATTATTCCTTAATTTTTATTTTAGGTACCTCTTGATATGGTATAGGCCTCCTATAAATTTAAATAAGTAACGCGTTTGTATTCGGTTGCGATTTCTTTTAATGTTGATAGTCGCGTCAATACAAAAGAATACGCAAAATTGCGTATATATTTTACAAGGTTTACGAGATTTTTTTGAGAAAACCTTAATTTCCAAACTTTGTAATAATAAGCACGATTTTCCTCTATAAAACCTTGTTCACTTAGGAAGTTCCGGTTTGGTTCATATCTTGAACAATGAGATAAATGTGACAAGATTATGTCGTTAAAGGTTAAATTTAATTCAACAAAAAACATTGCAGGGCTTTACTAAGTCGTTTGATCCATAAATCTAATGTTATAACGGGGCAGTAGGTATTTAAGAGAAAACGTTTGTTTAGGAACTAATAAACTGATTTTGATTTAATCACGACTTTCTTAGACACGAAAATAATTCCCGAGGTAATATTAAGGTAATATAAAAATTATTGCACTCATTAATATTTCTTGCAGTTTTCACACGTTTCTATAACTCATTTCATCAAATACAGGTTAGCGCTTTCTGTCGTGCATATAAAAATGTACAAACATTCAGTACACCTCAACCCGCATATGATGTCACAATACACGTCATACAAATACCCGCTAAGAAGCGTCTACTATAATGTCCGCAGTAGTTCCTATGAAATCAACTTATACCAGTTTTATTTAAAAAAAATATATTACACAGTTACGCATAAAGAAACAAACCGTCGCAGCATCCTTTCTATCTCTCTCTGGTACTCCTCAGTTGCCAACTGACACTTCTTGATTTGATCCAATTCTTCTTGACGTGCTCGTTCCTAAAAATCATTGCGATAAGGCTAATAAAAGCTTTTGCGGAAAGAGAACCGTCGCGTCGTGAGACTTGTGGTGCGGCGCTCAATTTAGCCTCTTTGTTATTTTAAGAGACTGTTACGTCATTATAGTTCGATAGTAATCTTGGTACAGAATATGAAAAAATTTAAAGTATGTTAATTTTGTGAATAAATTAAATAAGAATAACGTAATTGTCATACTATCTCTTTTCGCAATTAAGTAAAATTAAAATTAATTTTTTTAAATTGTATATATTCAGAAAGAAAAGTCGCGAAGTCTGATTGCGCATTGGTGCATAGATTTTTTTGATATAATATGTATATGGCTATAATAAAACGCTGTAAACGTGTATAAAGAATGAACAATAAAATAAATGCAGAAATAAATCTGCTTTATTGGGAAGTTGACACAAAATAAAATAAAAATTTAGAAATAAAACAAATAAATAACATATACAATACGTAGTATTTTATAGTTTTTATGCAATTTAGGATATGTAGAACATGTTACAAACATTTAAGACAATTTTTTTTTTTAAATCTACATGCAGATGTGAGATGTCCCGTTAATTTGAAGTTGGGTGGGCCTGTAGCCTCATGTTACTTGCAAACATTGCCAAGACAATAATAATATGTTTACATATATAATAAAAATAATAATATTGTTTAGAACATAGGTTGCTTTTAAATCAGGCCATTGCGGTATGTTCTGTGGTGTTCAGAACTCACGGTAAAAGTGAGAAATTATAGTAAGTATAAGTAATAGTAAAATACGGAGCATAGTTCTTTTATTTTTTTGGACTTAATCACCACCTTTTCACCTGACTTCAACTTGACGTTCATTTATTCATCCTGTATATGTTATACAAAATTCAATCATTTATTCATATAGGTAACATAATGTACACTTATGAACGTCAAAAAATAAGAAATATACATTAAATGCGTCTAATACGATATAGTATGATAAGAAAATAGAATAAATATTCAAATACAGAAATCAAAAAGTTAAATAATTACCTTCAACAGCTTGTTATACTCTATCTGTTCTAACAGTTGTCTTTGGTGCAATTTCCGTTTCTGCGCATCTGTAAACTGTTTATGGTCCACAAGTTTCTCAAGCTGCTCAAACAATTGTCTTTGGTATTCATCTTGCTCTTCCAGTTTTTGTTTAAGATTCTCTCTTGCTTTTTGACGATCTTTTATTTGTTCCACCATAGCTTGACGTACTTCCTGTAAAAAAAGGTTTAATAGTTCCGTAGTCTATTAAACATCATATTTGCGATTGCGATTGGTTCATACATTAAAGTTTTTTGATACGTCCATTTGAATTATAGATCGTTTTCTTTATGGAACTGGGGGCAAACGGACAGGTCGCTCATCTGACATAAGTAACACCGCCGCCCATGGACACTCTGCTTGGGCTTGCGAAAGCGCTGCCGGCTTTTAAATAATTATTATGCTCTTTTCTTTAAGGACCCTACTTTAATCGGAAATGCTTTATTAGGCAACTGGTTCCACAGAGTGGCGGTGCGCGGCAAACTGCCTCAAAAAACGCTCAGTTAATAGGGGCGGATTACATGAAATTTTGCTGCAGGCAACAGCGATAGAATATGAAGTCATCATGTATGTATTATGAAGAGAAAACACCAATGGACTCATCAAAAGATTCTAAATTATGGAATAATAAGTTAACATTTTATTAGTCTATTTAGTTATCACTCACCCTATTAGTTTTCTGCGCCCACGCAAGATACTCGCATCTCTTCTTGTCAATGTACTCTTGTCTTCTCTGAGCCTCTTCCGCCAAGGGACCTTCGATAATTGTCTCCATGTCTTCGTACTGCTTTTTAATTTCCAAAAGCTTCTTGTTGCACTCATCTAACTCTTGCTACAAAGACATTTTAAGTTAATAAGGGTCACGAATAACGATTTTGTAAATATATTTCAGATTTTTTAGGACAATGTTTAGGAATTTTCTGGTTCAATCTACTAAGGACTTAATTGTATTGATTTTATTAACAAGCCATAATTTATATATTGACCAATCTCGTGTATTAAATTACCATTTGTTCCCTATTATTTTTTAGCGATTTAGAGAACGATAACGTCTTATGTATGGCTCTAATTGCTTACTTCCTTTCTCCTCATGAGCATTAGCTTGGCTTTTTCGTCCGCTAATCCCTGTCCAGCGAGCGAGTCCCAAGTGTCAGCGATCAGTTTAGCGGCAGCGTTTTGTTTTCGAACAGTTTCTTGTCTCTCTTCTATCATCGTTTTCCTCTCTCTGGCTGTCTCTTTTCTTTGTTCCGCGCGTTGATTTTCAGCTGAAACAGTTATTTGTTCCCTTGTGTTAAACAAGAATTCAATTTTTAATTTTTAATAATTTCACAGCTAAAGTACAAAACATATTATTCATTTAATTAACAGCTAATAAGTTATTTTAGTACCTTCTTGCTCCTTCCTTATATCCGCATCCCATATTGCCTTGAATCGTCTTGACTCTTCCTTCAGCATCTCTCTTTCTTTCTCCTTCTGCAGTTTTCTCTGTTCAAGCTGATAGTCCGTGTATTTTTTGCATTCGTAGTCCCTTCGTAGACGTTCAATGGCGTCTTGCTCCATTCGCGCGGCCTATTTTCAAGTCATTATATATACGTTATATCAGAAAACGTTAATTAACCCTTTCATTGGACCATGTACTACTAAAAAAAGCTTTCGAATATTGTCCTTATCCCCTAAGTAACTATGTTCACAATAAATATATTCACCAATGCCTCCGACTCCTTCATCGCCACTTCATACCACATTTTATCGAATTCTTTTTCTGCCGTCTTCCGTGCTTCCTTTTCTTTCATTTGGTAGAGTTGAATCTCTTGCGTCTCTTTCGCACGCAGCTTGTATATACAGGGCAGGACGTGTACACATTTGGACCTTAATATTGAAAATGCATATTATTAATATTTTTTTCGTTGTGACATGAGACATACCTCTACTTAAGAAGTATATTAACATTTAAGCTATAAATATCACAAACATGTCCCTTTAGGCATGGAAGAAGAAAAAATTTATAAAAATTGTAATCTGGAAAAATCTCTCAACGTTTCTAAATACATTGTAGTGACAACACACTTTTCGATGACGACATACCTACCCATCATAAACTTCATAAACGCGTCATACAACTTATCGATCTTAGCCATTGGAGCCTTCCGACCGGCTGGGACTCCACAATTCTGTCTACAACCTAATCCCATTGGTATGAACTGCCATCAGTATACTTACAAAGGAGTATCCTTATATTTCTCTTCGTGTTCTTTTTTTCTCTTCGCCAAGAGGTACTCAAGTCTTTTCTTCTTGTCCTCCCATACAGCAACAGCGCCAGCCTGCGCTTGTTCGACGAATTTACGTATATTTTCTTCTTCTTCCAGCCCATATAGCTCTATTAATCTAAATATGAAAATACATACATATTACCATTTCAATGTTACAAGTCACCTCTTTTTGGCTGTGTAAAATTCAGATAAGAGAATCTAGTTCGTTTAAAGTAAAGACTTACCGATCCTTTCAATATAAAGTTTAATGATTATACCTCTTTCTTTTGCTATTTAAATCTTCTTCATATGACTCCATGCACAAATCGACTCGTCGGGCTACGTTATTTATAAGAGACCTGCAATTTTTTAAATATAATACTTTCATATGATATCAAGGAATATCGCTTTATTTTCAATTTTTCATAGCTTTTGAAAATATGAAAGAGCAGCAAAGGCCTAGTAGCTCCAGTGTGCGAATCTTATCCCTAAGGTCCTAGGTTCAATCCCGGCTGTGCACCAACGGACTTTCTTTCTTTTTTACTTTTCTAAGTGCACATAATATAACATTCGCTCGATCGGTGAAGGAAAATATCGTGAAGAAACCGGCTTGCTTTGATGAAAAAAGTCGACAGTGTGTGTAAGGAGTCTGATCACCTGTAATGAAACAAATACAGAACAGCACAGACCTGAAAAGTTTGTAGTAATTCCATTTTGATTTGACATTGATTTTGATAATATTAAAAAATAGGTGAATAACGAATGTAAAAACCTTCTATCGCAACGTATAAAAAAATCACTCGTCTGTGTATCTTTCAGTTCCTTGAGTTTGATCTCTGCGCCCTTCCGTTGCTCTTCTTCTTCAGCCCGTAGTTTTTTGATAAATTTGACATAACGAAAGGTTGAGTTTAATACTCGGGATGTCTATAAAACATAAGAAAAAATAATTTGTTTTTTCGTTAAGTTCAAAACACTTAGATTATTGAATATAAAAACATCAATAGGAATGTTCAATAAAAGGTAATAACAAGTAATAATCAGGCAATTATCCTTTATTAATGTCTTATGAAATCTACTTGGTATATCTTTTTTCTAAACTTTAAATTGCCTTAAAAAAAACCCTCTTCCTGATCCCTTAAAAATCATGTAAAACGCAAGTTCTACGTCTTCATGTTTCCCTGAGTAAGGACCGATGAGTATGAAGGAGGTTCAGAGCCAAAGTGTGCGACAAAGTGTGTGGCGGCGCATTCAGGTGCTACGACATTAACGGCGCCGCCTCCGAAATAATGTTTCTGATTCTTACACAACAACATATTCTTTATAGTGGAGTATCTATTAGTAAGTAGGTACAATACGTCTCCCAAGAAAATATTTACACGGTGCCGCTGAAGCTACGCTGATTCCTCTCCCTAAATAAGCAAGTGGAAGCGAACTGGTTTTATCTATTTAGGAAAATATAATGTAAGCTAAGATAAGAGCCGTAAGAAAAGAGGGTAGGCTTCATAGGTTTAACACAAAGGTCAGCGCAGCCTTGAGGATTAATTGGACGTTAAATTGGTGAAACAAAAAATCTTTAGCAAGTTTGCCACGGCCTTACGCTCGTAACAAGTACACTTAATAGTGTCTCGTTAAGGTATTCTATCATTACCACGCCTTGGCTATCCCAGTAAAAACAGTCCATGATATGGATGGTAGATGGAATCGTGAAAAATCGGAATTTCATTTTCGGGTCGTGTTACTACTAATGAAGCCATGTCTATAATTTTAGACGTCGAAGGATATTGGAGGCACCGCACAATTTTCGGCTAACTTCTTTAATATGCTACTCCCAGGATAAATTTATATGAAGTAAAACCTCCAAATTCTTTACGGCTAATATTTAAAGACACACCGTCGATATTTATAGGAGGTATCCTGGCCCAATCAATTCTTACTTAGACCAAACATTTTATTCCACTCAAATATCTTTGCCAGCTCATGGTTAGTAGATTGTATGGCTTGATGAACTCCCACATTGAAACTTGATTTATTATATTATTATATTAATCTTAGTGTCCATCGCCAAATGTACTCGATTCGTTTCGCAAAACAACTATTGTTCCTATGGTTTTAATCTCTTTCAAACATAGGCAGAGATATTCCTGCCACATTTAAGGGTTAAAAACAAAAAACGTTTTTGGTATGAGCAAGTGCAGCCTGCTTCGAAAAACATCAGAGAGCTAGAAAGAGTATTTGCATAAGAGTGGCAACGTATTCCTCAAAACGTAATTAAAAATAATGTAGTGAGCTTGATCAGAAGCGAGCTGTGATTTTAACAGAGGTCTTACTCGTGTTAACTTTAAATATTGATTTAATAAATTTTAAACATTTTTATGAAATATATAATATTCTTTAGAATCTTGCTAGCGCGCATGTGCCATAGTTGCTCATTTGACTCGTTCGGCTGTTTCGTCGAACCTCTACCCAAAGTGGGATGGTGGAGTCGGAGTAGGGAATAGATTTTAAATAATGTTGCAGCTCGTGCGCCCGGGCATGCCTTTTAAAGTTATTCCGTTTATGTAGTCAGTGAAGTGAAAGAATAATAGTGACTCAAGTAATTATTGGAGTTTTTTATTTCCTACACTAAGATCAACTAAGTATTTAACATTAAGTTTATTAGTATCCTTTTATTTAATTAAAATAATTATTATCAAAAAATTGACAAAATTCACTTCACACAAATTAATTTACACAATTATAAGTATACAGAGTGTCTTCGTCTCGGGTTCATAATAAGTTTTTTAAAAACTTACATAATAGACTTCCGGTGCGCCCCTGGGTCCCGGTCCATCTTTAGGCGCATTTTGTTTGGGCGGTTCCATCATATAAATTGATCAGAAAGTTAATTCAAATTGTATATTGATATTGAATACTGAAAACCATTATTGACAAGATGTCAAAAGGTGTATTTTTTATTCTTCAAAAGCAAGTAGTTGTGTTACCTACCTATTAATGTTATGTATGTAGTGTGATGTACATTCAGTACATTAGAATAATACAGGTTTTTATAAATAAAAAAGGGTGTGTGGAATTTTATATTTATTAATCAACTTAAAAAACGTATAAAAACGTTTCTTGATTAGAAAAGTACGTTAAGTACAGAGTATATAGTGTCATAAACATATCAGACCCGATGGTAAACGAAACGCTAAAACTTGAAAGCTGTTGAGGATTACTAATGGTAAGATGTGTTCATGAATCAATATATGAATAACAAAAAATGATCACTACAATGATCTTAGTAAACTAAGTAGTTTTATAAAAAATATACAAAAATACTGTTTTCATGGATTGAAATTCTGAAATAAAATCTTGAAAATTTAAGGCTTTACATCTGTTTAAGCGAAATCATAGCAAAGGATTGCTAAGATGTTAATATTATGGTTTCATTTCATCCGATTAAGATTACTATAATAGAATCAAAAAACAGATGGCGCTGATTATAATTAACATCTGTAAACGCAAGCGCACAAAAATATTAAAGTCATTTTAGTTTCTATCAAACAAGCATAAAAACAGTATTTCATAAAACATAATATCCAGCCAATTCTGTTGATTTTAAAGTAGAGGCAAAAAGTAAAGTGGAAAATATTCCATTTTAACACCGTATTAGCTAACGTCAAACAAGTTTACAAATTATGTGATTTTGATATACTTTGAATCCAAACGGAACGTTTATTACAATAAATTTTAAATAACAGAAACAACAGAATTGCTACTATACATTAAATTATATTTAAAAAAATCAACAAATATCGATGGGCGTTTACCGAGTTTAAAATATACATTATTTGTTTACTAATTTAGTCAAAAAATACAGAAACAACCTCAGAAAGTAGATGTGTAAAATTGTTTTCTTTAGTAAACAGAATCGCTGAATTTTTGTAATATTCACGACTTGCATATCGGATACAATGGTACACATTCCTAGGCTACTCTGAAGTTATAAAATTTTAACGCTCAAGGCAAACGCTCATCGTAAAAAAATCAACATGATTAAAGTCTATTAAAGAGTTTAAACTATGACAGATAACCCACTTAAGTTCCTATATTAATGTGTGAGATCTAAGAACTCAAATACAAGTTTTATCAAATTGTCGCAAGATTTTTTATACAAAATTGTTAAAAAAAATTCATACTCAAACATATTACGATATATTCCCGAGTATGAACGTTCTTATTACTTTAATATTATGTACTTATTAAGAAATACTAGAACCTTTCATATTTAAATACTTTTTGTTCTACTTCACTTAAGTTAAATTTATACTCTATTACCATAGACCTTCATTCGTACTGATACTTGTAATAACACAGATAAAGAATATTTTGTCTATGACATCTAGGATTCTTAATATTAATAGGAACATTTAAATTTAAATATGAGATCTTTAAGAGGAAACAACTAAAATTAAAAAAATACTGTTGTTTTTAAAATTACAGTATTCCGCTTCTATCAGTTTATTAACGTCAATTTAGATATTTTTGTTCACATAGATTGTTAAATAAATATTGTTAGCGTACCTGGATAGGAGAGCCGAGTAAACACTTGTCACAATAAGGCACAGCAAATCTGTAATTTAAGCTTTTAACGAGTTTTTTTTAGTTGTTTTAAGTATAGTTTCTTCTGAGTGTCATTAATGATAAGCTGACACAAAGTTTAAAAAACATACTAAAAACTCTCTTATATTCCTCTCTTTCTGTAAATTGCCTTTACACTCTAATGAAAAGTGACGACTAGTACTTTAAAACGATGCAATTAAACTGGGTTTTTCTTTATTACGAGAATTTAAATTATTATATATACTAAGTATAAAGATTTGGTTTTTGGGACTTATGGTGGTGTGATGTGTGATACTACTTGTGGTGGTGATGGAGATATTTTAAAAAATATAAGAGAAAGGAATAGATATTGTTGTTTCAAGAGCATTTTTATCTTACAATTAACTTTCGAGGATTTTTTATTTAATAAAAATAATGCAACAGTTTTCCTTTAAGTTTTCTTTCTAATACTGCGTTATAAGAATTTTGTACTAGTATTTTTACTGAATTTATACCGAAACTTCGCTATTATATTTAAAAGCTTAAATGGATATTAAATATTTTTTCTTACTAAATACAGTTATTGGCGAAAATTAAATGCATAAATATTATCTATTTAATTATATAACCTAGCGAACAATATAATATGTACATCATTTAACCCAGTTTGACCAGCAATGGGGTATATTTGAGGTATTAAGTCTAGTTTTGATAGATTTACTTTCAGTCCGTTTATATTTTTTGAATACGGCCAATCCGGAGTTAAGCATTTAATCTCTCCCTCCCACGTAAATGGTTCACCTGTTGTTTTATTGAAAACCGTAATAGAACCGGTTTTGAATGTAAAATCCGTGGAATGTGACTGAAAGGAAAATATTTAAATGTCAAAACAGATGATAGTTTATAATATTTATATACATGTCGCAGTAAAGTAGTCAAATCAGAGAGTAAATTGAATCTCTAGACAGTTAATTAAAGATCGATATTCAATCAAGTCGCTGAAGTTCCATCAAACAAGTGACTGAAACGTTTAATGAGTTTCCTAAACGGTCCTAGGCAACAAGACTAACCTAACGCACCATTTACAATAAAACAAAACACGGAATTTCCAAAAGCTCTTAGTTCTTTACGATCACACCGAAAGAACAATAACAAATAAAATAATCATGGCGGAGTCGAAAACATGTTTACAATTTCACCGAAGACCACAATTTTAAACTAAATACCACTTTGCCAAAAGAAAGACACTTAAAGTACTTAGCCGCTGTCGTGAGCGCCATCTTGTTTGATATTATTAATCAACACGCTGGCTTTAGAATAGACGACTTAAACGTTTTCGACGCTGTTTTATTTAAATCAAAACACTGTCTATAGATTCAATTAAGTTCCTGATTAAACTACTTTACTGCGGACATATATATACTAGATCGATTTTGATAAAAGTTCTTGTCAACAAGTAGATTCAAGAATAGCTTACATTTATAATATTTTTTATAATATATATATAAAAAATAAAAATAGAAAATTGTCTATGATAAACCTCACCGTCAGAGTAGCCATGAACACGTCAGGCTCTTCGTATTTCGCACTGAGAACATAGAAAATGGATTCATATTCCAAAACACGGCTGCACCAATGAGGTTCCTGTACCAACGCTTCTAATGTGAATGTGATGTTCCAATCATTCGTTACTTGCTTCATAATTTCATTTTCGTGACTCTGGAATATTGTTTTATCATTATGGGTTTAAAGCTAACAATAATATTTTCATTCGTGTGATTCGGAATAGGAAAAGCAGTTTTGGTTTTCAATGTCAGTGGAATGGCATTACTGTCAGCTGTCAATATGTCACAGAGCTTACAAATAAACAATGTCACCATTAACTGTTAAAAACCTTGCTAATTCTAAAAATTTGCCGGCCTGTGTGTGTGTGTGTGTGTGGAGTATGTTCCTTTTTTAAATATTTGGAGGTCGTACCTTCCAGGTAAGACCTGTTCTGTATAACAATCCTGATTCCATAATAATATTATAAAATAAGCTCTGTGACTATAATGACAATGACAGCTGTCAGCGTCGCACAATTGCAGATGAGACGAGAGCGCCGGATCGACTGACCCCAAAACCGAATGCATAAAGTCAAGTTAGCTGAGAGTACACATTTTTGTTTATATTAAAAACTTACCTTCGTAATAAATTTGAGGAACCAATTCATGAAACGACTCAGATGAAAACATTTCAATACTGTTATGATTACAGAAAAAAAAAATTTCAAACATTTTTTTTTAATAAAATTAAAATATATTTTGTGTTTCTTTCGCTTTTAATAGATGTAAACAACGAAATCGTTAATAGACCTTGAGTTCAGGGATACAATTAAAAAGCTCATTAACTACGGTGTAAGTCACAATGAGTTGTTTTTGTTTAAGAAAAATATATACCTTTTGTATATGATAGTCAACGACAATAACCGGTCCGCACCAGTTGCACAATACACAGTTAATTTTTGTATCTATCTCTACACACTTCATGTATTCCTGAAATAATTAAATTTTCTTATCAATAGTAGAAACACAAATTAAGTCTAGTGAAAAGATTTAACAAACTGTGTGAAAAAGTGTATAATTTATTCGTATATTATGTATTTATATCAAAAATTCATTAAATCAGTTGTTAGTCAATACATTACGCTGTAGCGAAAAGAGCTTTCATAATTAATTAATAATTATAGTAAAAAATAAAACTTAAGTGGTCTTCTAGTTCTCGTGATACCCATTAAGGTATTTATTTATTTAATTAAGGTATTTTAATGAAAAAAAATTGTGTGAAACAAATCAGCTTCGGGGTTTGACAAATTAACTTTTACGTACGTCGTACGTCATGTTTTGTATGCTAAGTACGTTTAAAGTCCATCTAAGATTCGATTCCTAAGAAAACATATTTCGGTTTAGAGTGCAAAAAATTCTACCTATAATGTCGCCATTTAATTTTTATAAAATATTTTACCTCATCCTGACTTATAACTTCTAAAGCATCTTCAACCATTTCTGGTATGGTAACATTTCCACCATTCCTGTCAAACGAAGTGGTATCCCTGAATTCTGAAAGCATATATAGAAATATTACGAATCAAATTAGTGAGTTTCTCGCCCTGAAAGTAAATGATACTTTATAATACGCACGATACCGAAAATGTCTAGAAATTTATTTATTTTAGCCGCACCAAAATACCACACATGAAAAAAAAAATATTATATAAATTTGAATGTATGGTGTGATAACTAAGTAAAACTGAAAATGTTTAGAAAATGAAAAACGGGTTACTGTAGAATCCCAATACTTTTATTGATTTTTGAAGTAATCTCCGTTCCTCTCTACACATCGTTGCATTCGATGAAACCACTGCAAAAAGCAGTGGGCTCATTCTTCTCGCTTTCACCGCATCTTCAGGCCTCGTTAATCGAATACCTCGAATTTTATCTTTAGTTCTAGAGAATAAATGAAAGTAGCAGGGCGCCAGGTCAGGACTGTATGGAGGATGACTCATTATCTCTACACCTGCCATAGTCATATATTGAACAGTCCATTTTGCGGAGTGCGCTAAAACATTGTCGTGGTGAAGGAGAATCCTGCTTCGAGGACGCTGAAGTCGAATTTCTTCCAAGACAACTGGCAAACAGCGATTGACATACCAGCCTGCAGTAACTGTCCTTCCAGAACAATTTTCGCGACATGACCTTTCCGACCAAAGAATGGAGGAATCATCTTTTTCCTACTCTTCTTCCTTTCTTTAGTTGGCCGATCCTCGAAATGAAACCTCCACTGAACTGATTGTCTTTTGGCTTCGGGTTCGTATATATATCCAGCTTTCATCACCTGAGACGATCTGTTAATTACAGCACGAGATGGGGCTTCATGAAATTCAAATGCTAATCGCAGCCTATCTTGGCTTTGTTGTTGAGTAAGCCCACAACATAAATCATAATAAATCATTGACCGAAAACACGAGTTTAAGGTTTGCCGCCAATTCAAAAAAAAACAAATGACAATTGAATGCAATATACATACTCTATTAGGTTACCAAAGAGTTCTAGAATTAAAAATTCAAAAAAGTTTTCATTAGCAATGTTTCTAACTGGCCCTTTCTAAAAATTTTCAGTTTTACCCAAGTATCCGGTGCGACTGCGTGCACAAACATTATGCTTATAATATAAAAATTTAAAAATTAATTTTCTATAACAGGGGGCAGGTTCACCTGATGTTAAGTGATACACTCACTCTGACAGAATCCTCGCAAGTGCGTTGCCGGACTTTTAAAATTAGTGCGACCTTTTCTTGAAGGCCAAGGCAAATTGATTCTTTATAATCTTACCTAGATTTGACATGTAGTTCGTGAGAGGCGAAAATGATAAGATTAATGTTAAAACGATTTCAATCACGCTCGAAAACTCGTATACATAGATACCCGTTTGCTTTCATATCTATTAAAAAAAAGTTTTACCTGCGATATTATTATTTAAATAATCTGAATTATCCGGCTGCTGCATTGGTTCTTTGCAATGTAACATATCGACATGATCCCTTCCATTTGCGTAATTTACATCGTACCCTATATTCAAACGTATAAATTAGGTAGGTCTAGGTATAACTCTTGTCTCATAATATCGATCATTATTTTTGAACTTTATTTATTTGATAAGGTTTATTTTGCAATGACCCTTAAGTAACAAATCAATCGGTCAGGCAGTTTACGAGTTTATGATAATAGTACAAGATCCCGCTGCAGGCCAATATGCGTAATAAACAACTTTTTATATTTACATTGTTGTTTTATTTGTGCATCTAAAAATTATTATATTAATTAACGTAAAATAAAATTGATAAAGATGAAGTCGCGGTTTTTAGGTTCAATTTGACATATAATTAATAAATATCCGTTATAAACGTAAAAATTTATCGAAATCATACCTGTTTACACTTGGCTGCAAAGAGGTGCGGCCAGGTGCCCCACGGCAACCGTGATTTTTTAGAATCTTCATAATAATTACCGTGATGTAGACGTTATTTTATTTAAAAATGAATTGAACGAAATTTTTTACCAAAAATCAATTAAAAATAATGGCGGTCAATTTTGATAGGCACCCTAGTAAATATATATTCTCCTAATTATAAATAAACATAAAAATTTGGTTTTAAACAAAAACTCGATGAACGCACCAATTCTGAAGCGGGATCTTAGACCATAACTATATATAATAAATATATTTTTTTAAATTAAATCCAAAGTAACATAAAACTTTAACAAAACGATGTTACCTTTCCTTACTATAGACTATAAAAAATGGAATTTAGAATTAAAAATGTAAGCATAAAATTCCAAGAATAGTTATCGTTTCTATTTTATTTTTAAACTGGCAACATTTTTAAAGAGACAAAAATTTTTTTTTCCGTACAAGTGCTACTGTTTGTTTTTGACTCATTATTACTTTTTTTATACCAGGCAATAAAATCTTTAAAAAAAATTTACGCTACATTTTTAAACATAAAATCCATTTTTCTAGCGTTATGACGTCACGTGCAAATGAATTACAAGAATAGATGAAAAACCATAGACACTCACTAGGATAAGCATTGTGCGATATAGCTGTGGATGTTGGGTACACCTTCCTGAAAGCCATGCGTTATATACAAATAGCAGTGCACAAAGCCATTACAAATGCACCAATCTAGGCTTAAGTGGTCTTAGAACTAGATATTTTTTTAAGAATATAAGATATCCGATGTGAAGAAACAACAGAGTAGGCATTTTATTGAGTAGAGAGTTCGTAGTCAAGGTACTCTCTACGTCAATGAAACTCAAAATAATCGCAATATCATATTTTTTTATACCATAATCTTTAAATTACATAATAAATACAGTTTTATGCCTATCCAAGGTTTCTTTACAGCGAAATTTTGCAAGAAACAAAAAATACACCAAGCTGGTTCAGCAGGGTTTTAATTTCAACCCACTAGTAATCGCTACGAATCGTATTGTTCTTATAAAGTTATAAATATGTTCTATATGTATATCTTTGAATCGTAACTATTATGAATAGGTTTTGGAAACAGTACGATATCAATGCCTGGGTTGGTAAATGTACTGTTTTCAATATAGTTTAAGGAATTAGTGCATATAGTCAGTAAATATACTATAACAAACATTATTTAAAACAAAATTTTATGTATGCATATAGCGTGCTGCATATAGTGTGCATTAGTAAGCCGATCGCATTCCATCATTCGAAGACAAATTTGCTATCTGTCATGTGTCATAACATTTTGACAGATGACAGAGTGAGTTTGCAGGCTTGTCTCTGGATCTCAGTCATAGTGTATGAAGCATCATGCCTGGGATTGTTTGAGTTGGAGGTGTTAAAGTTTAAGACGAAACGAAACAGTTTTCTATTGATAGTAAACTAGTTTAATTATAGTTTTTTTATCCATTTCGTTTATGTCAAAGCCCAGACTCTTAAAACGCAATTACAATATGAATAAATTGTTCGATATTTCCTTCACTTTTTGCATTTGCTAAACATTAAAGAACAAATGAAGTGGTCACGTGGACATCAAAGCAGGACTGAAACGGTCTCATCAGAAACGAGGCTATGGCTCCAGTATATTAAAACTAACACATTCTTGACATACGGGAATCAATTCTCGCGGACCTTACCCACGTATTTACGTTGTAAAATGCGCCTTAACATACAGCATTAAAGACGGAATTGCAATTTAAAGTAGTGGTATACAACTTACGTGGACATAATAGTCACTGTACTGTTTGTGCATGTGGTTTTACTCTTCGGACTTATTTGTAAGAGTGGAGAATTTATAAACAGCGACTTGAAGTTATATATTGTCTCCAATTGTATTGTCTGGACAATGGTTTGAGGCCTGTATGTGGAATATGAACCTGAAACGTTAGAATATTTATATATAAGTGAGATGTGTTCCACAACACAGGGCATTCCTAGAACAGGACTTGCAATATATGAATTTTTCACTACTATATTTCTGTCATGAATAAAGTTTTTTATTTTATTTTTGATAATAATTGTGAAAAATAGTAAAAAATTTTTTATAGAACAGGCGGCAAATTTATACAGCATTTAAAAACTAGTAGAACTACATGTTTTCTAAGCGGCTTTAAATTTTCAGGTTTCCTGTACTCCGTATTAAAACATTTATCAAATATAATTAATCACTGAAATTATTAAAAGAAATTATACATTTAAGAACGTCTGTTGCCTGAAACGCTAATATTCCGTCAATTTGATTTTTACCTTAATTTGCCTAAAATTGTATAACTATTTCATATTACAACTTATTGGTCTTCCATCGAACTCTCTATATATAATATTTTATTATAATATGTAACCTATTAAAGATTCTTAAAAATATCATTCATTTCGACGCCTAGTCTGTGAAGCGAAAAATAAAATCTAATGTTTAAAAGCATGAAAAGAATACAAATAATTTTAATCTAAAATCTAGTTCTCGACACCTCAGTTCAAAATATTTTATCAAAAATATTACTTCTAGCTTAATTGCTTTAGATGATTTTAGTTTTAAAAAATTACAAAAACTTACAGTCGTCTGACTCGGCGCTAACTTGGACAACTAATTGTTGCCCATAATCTCGATTATGGAATTTGCTGAATACGTCCGCAATTTTCGGCAAACAGTTCTCAAACGTTTCAAATTTCGTTTGCTCAACACGTTTTTCATAATAAAGAAATTCTATTCCATCGTTTGTTTCGGTTGATGAGTTCGCTTCACAAAATGCGGAATCAATAGACATATTTCTATGTATTAAATTATTTTCAGCATTTCCCTCGAAATCTTGTAAGACATCCCTTATTATTTCACTGGTTGGTGGCGGTTTCTCCTGGATAAAGGCGTTAACTTTTGAGACCGTTCCATCATTTCTGCGAAGGGTCAAATCACCTTTTTGAAGCTTTACTATAGGATTGGGCATAATTGGATATATGCCACTCAGGATTCTCTGTCGTTTCGCCGGTAGAGGTGAAATAGTTTGAGTAGCCTTGAACACATTAAAAAAATAATTACGATATGTTAATATTATTGATGTACCACTATTCTGACAATATATAAGGCACGGGGACTGTACGTAATGTTTTCTAAGTAAATATTAGTCAGTGTAATAATGTGTCAGTGTTTTAATCAGTTAATATTGATCCATTTATTCTTCAGGAAATGTATGTTAGATATTCAAAGGTCTTTGACTAGGCCATCTATATTAAACAGTCTTAATACACATTATCATTATTAATATGTTTGCATGTCAGACATGACATTTCTTCTTTTCATAGGTAATTTTGGATAATAAAATTTCAGTATTCTGTATGATATGTCACACATTAATTAGGATTTATGCCTTTAGTTACTTATGTGTATGTAGTTTATATTGTTTAAGAATCACTTTAAAATGTGCTTATAAAATATTTATTCTATTACCTATATCCAATTAATAGATTTTTATTAATTTCATAATCTATACTTACACAACTTTAATTGTGTATAGAGACTTTTTATCAAAAACAATAAAAATTATAAAAAAATGAAAGCTAAAAAACAAACAGACATGTTCATAAAACAAACATTTACAATATTATGTATGGTAAGCAGCTTTAATAGTAAATATTATTTAGCGTAATAGTAGTAATTATTATTATTATTATAATAAAAATATCATTACTTACATTGGTATTATACATAACTTTCACATTATCCTTCCTCAGAATTATATCTGCATTCGCTTGACGTTTCATGATACATTGTGATGTAAGCTTAACTTTGTGTATTTGATCACCAACCAATTGATTTGCTTTCCTTTCGAAATTTCTCACACTCAGATTTTCATATTGTTTTAAAGTCTTATGGGCATCCAAGTTCTTTGGGTTATCAGCATTTATTAATCTTGCAAGGAGGCTCTGACGAGTATTATATTTTGAAATATGATTAGCTGTCATATTCCTAACCAATTTAAGTTTTGGGGTTGCAGTTATTGGTGGAGAAAATGTTGGTAACTTTTTAGTTTTCACCTAAAAATACCAAAATAAATGTTAGTTTAAATTCTCATTTTAAGCATCTAAAAATCTATTGAAATAAAATATGTTCCTACAATATAAACTATTGAACATTATTAAGAAAGAAGAGTAATCTATATTTTGCAAATAAATTTGTTTTCCTTTTTTATTTATATGTTACGTAGAAAGATTATTCATTGCTATGTTGCTGTTTTACAACAAAATATATTAATACATCAACAGAATTACATGTAAACTGGTCTAGCTAATATCAAACATAACAAAAAATTTATTGAATAATGTGGAGTTCTTAAATCCTCCGAGTATTGTTGCAATAATAAATTTCATATTTAACTATTATTAATTTGAGTTGTTTATCACATTGAAACATAAACTACCTAAAACAAAAACTGGCCAGAAATTAATTATATCTTTAAATGGTATACCAATATTTGGCAATATCTTTGCAACATCTCTTCAACTTGCTTTCTGGCAGTGAAAGGACATTATTTAGAGTAGATGTCTTACATTCAGGAGTCATATTTACCACTGTAATTTATATTGTCTGTTTTTAACAATTACCACCCTGAATAACATTTACTGCAGGTTTCTATTAAATAACATCAGCTAAGCTTCCTGCTCTAATTCTATAAAAGTAGGCAGATATTATCAAAATACCCAGCAACATACCTGAGATTTTCGCGTTCTATTTTTTGAGTTTGGAGTTGGAGTTTTGGAGATTTTCATTATTTGCCGTTCCTTTCTGACTTTCTCAATGATAGCTGCTACTGAATCCTCTAAACCCATTTTTCTTGCAATTATCAATTGTATGAGATACAATTTCTAAAAATAAAGTGAAAGTTTTAATTACATAGGACATGAAGTATATATTTCAAATTTCTACATTAAAAATCAAACGAAGCAGAATTTTTAACAAAGCCTGAATACAATTGTTGAGCTTTAATCAGTTATTATGATTCTGATATAGTTTTTTTTCTTTGAATCAAGTTTAATTGGTCAAGGGACAAAAAGTCTTAATAAGCCTATATTTAATTTGAATTGGTTAAATCCTTACTTTGTAATTAGAAGGTAAGCCATAATGTTTCGCTAATAGTTGTAAATCCCGATAACTACATTTCTGTAATTCTTCTGTAATTTTATGACTTTCGTTCTCCATATTTCTTAAAAGGTTTAAGCAACCAACCGTTTATAATATTAAATAAATGTGTTTACTCTTTAATGGTAATGGGCACTATTTTAATATAAGTTAACTAGATATATTATAATAACAATGTTCATCTTAGTTTCGCACTTACAATCTAAATTCTAATTTTCAACTACTTCCTAGTTTCCGGTACTCTGTGCAGAGTGGACTCTCTTTTCAAAATTTTGCCTGTCATCTATTATTTTATTGAAACCTCATCTTGTGTTTACCAAGTACTGTATGTTACTACCTACATTTTCAGTTGTAAAAGTTGTTGTTACCTACGAATAACTAACGTTTGTGTAAACCTACATCAATTCTGCTTAGATTCGTTTTCAATTTTAAAACATATAATGTGGAAAATAATGGCGTAATATTATTATCTAGCCTTTTTCTGGAATATTATTATTTGCGATCAAAAAGCTTAGGTATGTTTGACGTCTTAAGTCTGTATTATATATGTAAAAGTATTTTATTTTATGGTTTGCAATATATTACAAAGGTTACCGGTTAAAACCGTTAACGGTTAAAGGTTAAAGCCGTAAGTTAACCGAATCTAAATTTTCGACTAGCGTATATAATAATAATAATAATAAATAAAAAGTCTTTATTCATTTTAAGTACAGAACAAGACCTCCTGGTAGTCTTACGAACGGATGGCGTAGTTTTGCTCTTTCGCGAATTTTGTAAACGTTTTTGACATTCATAAGCATGCGTTAAGTCGCATCTAAACTGAATAAATAAATTGATTTAATTTGATTTGTACATTTTCTTTTCAAAGTGTAAGATTTGGAAACCCTTCTAAGTAAAAAATACCTGTGTTAGGGTTCCCAGCTCTTCCATAACAAACTTAAATACTTAAAATTTTTAATTTAACCTATTATTTAACGTATTTTTTGAACCGTTTCCTTTTTATTTTTATTTTTTGAACCGTTATCATCACTGATCACACCTGATTGCATGAGTCAGTGTGTGGGTGTAAATGTGTGAGAGAGTGAATGAGTGAGTGAATCTGAATGAATTACATCGTGGGTCTCAAAAGCAGCTCTAACACTGCTTAAGGCGTGTTCATAAGCCAGTCTTTTATTAGGGTTTTTAGGTTGTAGGCGGGTAGATGTTAAGCAGCCTATTTAATTTATTATAGATATAGGCTGCTTGCATATTGCGTCTAGCGAAGTCGGTCTTTACGGTCTGACCGACTACAACATCCCTATTTCTTTTTAAAACCAGCCTACTCTCAAACGGGAGCGCGCTGTGTGTTTTTAAAATTAGACTCAGGACATACAGCTTCCTAACGGAAAGTAATTTGCCAAGATGATAAAGCTCTTCCGATGGGAATCTGTATGGCCGGAACAGCATCACTTTTAAAAGAGCCCTATGTCCCTGTTCCAATTTCAAAAATTTTGTTTCATTGGCCGCACCCCATATGTTTATGCAATATGTTAATACGGACTGAACGAGTGCTGTGTAAATTCTTGTAAGTATCACGTACGATGCGATGTGTCGCAAAATTTTAAAGATGTGTGTAAATTTCCGTAATCTACCAGTCATGGACTCTATATGGGGATACCATGATAGTCGTCTATATGAATGCCTAAGTATTTGGTAGAGCTAACTTTTGTAATTGGAAGACAGGGGCAGTTACTGACACTTTGCATATCGCAATTATGTATTTTAATTTTAAAATCCTTAGGTGTTTGAGTTCGATTAGAAATTCTGAATCATATTTAGTTAGTTTTCTCTTTATTGAGAGACAAAAGGTGGAAATCAAGCCACTTAGCAATAGTTGTCAGTCCAATAAAGTTATTAAATTAATTTATTCACTATTCAATTTATTAGCTTGAACTTAAAGGTGTTTTTTTTAAATTAAGAAAACAAAGTTCAGTTTGAAAAGGCATTCTAAAGGAAGAATAAAGAAAGGAATTCTAAAGCAGCCTTCGTGGAAGTAAGATTCTCTTCCATTACAGTGAAACAAAGCAATAAATATGTTTCAGTCTATTAACATAGAATTTCTGATCGTAGACTTTGCAGGTACATTGACGTTATCTTTAGATATATTAAAACTTTAATCATCAAAGAAAGTTAAATATCCCGATTTATTATAATTATAACTTACTGATTTCACCTATATTAGTTGTTGCAAATTACTGAATAAATTTATATTCTATCAACTTGAACATATTTTTTTCTATAAATGAATATAAGTTGCGATATTATTTTTCAAAATGTTAACATGTACAGTTACCAATATAATGAAAAAAATTTTGGTTGAAAAATTATTAAAATTAAATATATTATTTTTCCTTCTTATCTGTGGCATCGCTGCCTTTAGCGCATGCGTAGTTATGCGCTGGACTTTGGCGCCAATGCAACTGAAGTTTAAAGTATGACAAAACAAATCTAAGAAATTTAAACTCCGTGCAGGCCAAGAAAGGGAATATAAAAAAAGGAAATTTAAACTATAGTACCTATAATTATGTTATAGAAATATCCAAATAATGTGTATACATGTAGACATTTTCACAGGAAATTAAAATTGAAATACCCACTTCAATACTGTATACAATCATAGAATGTTAGGAAAAACGAAAGGAAACATTACTTGCCATATTGTTCCTATATGTTTTAGGAAAATCATAACAGCTGCCAATGTAACTTGACTCGACTTGAATCTGAATGATCTTTGTATGTTCGATGAATTTCAATGAGAGTAGGTAGGTCTAAGAAATTATATACCTTAAACTTTATCCTTAGAATGTCTATTCGCGAGTACTTCGATAGAGGGAGCTGCATTATAGCTGCACTAAGTATGTTTTTTAATCCAAAAAAATATAGCACCAGTTATTGTAAACAGTAATACAATTGATGTTTAAATAATATTTTATTTGGATATAACAGGTAGAGAAACTGAAGAGCGGCTCTTGTTTGCTTGCAAATATAATCTTCCAAACGGATGTACTGGATTTGTACTGCAACATGAAAAAGTTGGTAACTTCTATATATTTATTTATGGGTCTGTTTCACAATGTCTGGATAAAGCACTAAATAGCTATGCAATAAATAAATTATTCAGAAGATAAAAGCTCCGATTAAGAAACTTTGCGTTTCATGACAAATGAAAAACAAAAATAAGTAATAAATAGCTTATTTGGAACTAATGCACATTGTGAAACAGACCCGTAGTCACGCAATTATACAGTTATAAGGATATGCAACACATAAAAATATCATTAGGCTGCCAAATAGATACAACACAATAATAATTGTTCCAGGATGGTATGCTCAGAAGGCCTAAATATATAAAAAGCAATATTTAGTTTAAAAATTATAGAGCAATGTAACACATAGACAAAAATATAGACCGTACAGATTCACGGAGGATGAAGGGAATTTTCTTCTTTAACTTAGGCGCACATTTCATCGTCACATTGCGTAAATTCAAATTTGACAGTATGTTATTAAAAATTTATTGAACACTTTGAGATGTAAATTTAATTAAATTGTAGCCCATACCTCGTTCTTCCCTTATTAATTTTATCTTGCATCGCATCTTTAAACATAATCGCTGGTCGTGTGAAAGGTTTTTGTTTCATCTCCATATTAAATGATTCGATCTCCTGGGAAAGTTAATAATTTTTTTAATCATAGTTTTTTTATTCTATTTTAATGTATATAAAGTTTTCAAATGAATTATGGACATATTTTGGCTTAAATAATTTTGAATAGTTCAAAGTGTATTGCCTACAAACATTAAATCGAACTTAAGATGTAGAAAAAATTGTATGATGCAGTCTACTTTAATAAATAAATACACATTTGGTTCGCATTGTTTTTTTTTATAGTACAGGGGGCAAACGGGCAGGAGGCTCACCTGTTGTTAAGTGATACCGCCGCCCGTGGACACTCTCGATACTAGAGGGCTCGCGAGTCTGTTAAGGCCGGCCTTTTAAGAATTGGTACGAAAGCAGTAGTAGCAAATTGTTAGCAAAATTCCAAGCAGATGCTTTCCATACCATTGCTCGCTGATTATTTTGTATTTGACTTTCTAAGCTTCTCTTATACTCCTCTTGTTCCCTTAATTCTTCATTAGCCCTTATCAACTTTAACTCAACCTCTCTCAAGGCAGCTTTGTTTACGTCTTCTTTAATCTTTCTCCTTTCTTTTCTTGTATTTTCGATTTCCGTTTCCTTTTCTTTTAAGTACTTTCTGTACTCACTGGCATATTTCTAGAATGAAAATTGTTAAAAATTTAATTAGAACCAACCTTACATAAACTACTAATGAGCATGTATTGAAAATTGAATTAAAAACTAAGACTATACATATACCCCTTACATCTTAATATATATAAATTACGCATCATGTTGTTTGTTCGCCATGGAATCCTAAACTACATAACCGATTTCAATCAAATTTAAACACCGTGTGCAGATTGATCTAAGTTAAGGAGGAGCTTACATATATACAGGGTGGCCAAAAAGTCGTGTATCAAGCGGAACTTGGGGATAGGTGGCCATCAGCTGCAAAAAATGTTCTACGGGAGGTCCTTAAACTCTGCAGAGTTATTATTTATTTTTCGTTTTTATCAGAATTAAATAATAAATTAAGAAATTTCTCTTATTATTTCTTAGTAAAATTCGAAAAATGTACATCCTGTATCCTTTTTATAGTACCCACTAGATTGGCACTGATAAGAGCTTTCGTTAGACATGCTATATATGGTTGTTTATGGGGTTTTACGAAATAATTTTTGTTTACTTCGGACCCCATTGTGAAAAAAAATACTTTACCGAAAAGTGACCCTGTATAACAAGTTTTGGTGAATTTAATAGGGATTCTGAAAAGGTATTACACATGGCCATGAGTGGGTCTAATTTCTTTCTAGTAGGAAGAAACAAAACAACGATTCGGACTTACTTACCATTACAAGACTATAGATGTGACCGATATTTTCTAAAAGTAATTTACACTATTAAACCTGTTAAGTTCATTAACTTATTAAGTTAAGTTTAAGAGGTTTTGTTAGGGCGAGGTTAACGAAACTTATCGATAAGTCTGACTCCCGAACGTCAAAAATTTCTCATTTACGAATCTCACAATTACACTAAAATAAGTCTAAATTTAAATTTTTTATTAGTAATTAAAATGTCTAAATAGCAATGCATAACCACCATAAAGGTTTCGTTAAAAATCTCTTTTGACGTACCTCTTTGTTACTTAGTTTCTCCTTTTCGAACATTTGTATTTTTGTATCGTTGTCCCGTTCGCTCTCTGCTTTCCATTCGCCTACAATCCTATTACATTCGTTCTCTAAATGTTTAATCAATTTTCTTTCCTTCTCCATATTTTCAATACATAATTGCTGTTCTCTATGAAATGATTTCTGAAAAAAGAAGTTATATTTATATTGGTCACGACCAATAAGGAATAAATATAAGTATTCGTTGCGATTGCAAATACTGCTAAAGGCCAAACCAAAGCTCCGTAAAAATAGAAACCAATATATAGTAATATAATTTATAATATAATATACAGTGTATGAAACTATAAGAGGAAAACTTAATGTTCATCACCCAAATAAGTCACCCTCGGACCTGGAGGCCAAGCTGCTAAACTTATCACTTATTAAAAGAAATGCGATACTAAAAGCAATCTTACGATTTCAGCCATTTTCTTGTACCTCTCCTCACGCAACTCTTTTAATGCGACTTCAATTGTTCGTTGATCAATTGTTCTCTCTTCTAATCGTCTGTTCCTGAGTTCTGACATCTTCTGTTTATGGCCCTCTAAGTAGTTAATTCTGTTTTGAATTTGTTGTTCCTTTTTCCTCTTGATTGCTGTAACATTTATTGTTAAGAATGTTGTTAATAATAAGCGGCCGATCTAAATTATTCAATAAATAAAAAACGAATCTAAATGAGGTCACGTATAATGGACCTATTGAGCGGCTAAGTGCGGAAACAGAGTCCACATACATACATCTATATGAGAAACTAAAAAAAATGTATGTGATCACTATGTTGCATCTGTGTAAGTTTTTGCTGAGAATATACTTGAAGGTTTAAGGTAAAGTTTCGCTAATATTACTGGAGTCCCTCCAATATAGTAGAAAACTTTGACATTCCGATAAGAATAACAAAATGTTAAGCTTACTATCAAAATATTCTTCTTCCATTCTCTTCTTTATTTTCTCGGTTATTCTATTATCTTCTTCTCTCTCCAGTTTAAGAGCATATTTTGCCTTTCTATTGGCGCTGGCAATTTGTTCATCATAAGCTTGCCTTCGATCTTGCATTCCACGCTTAAGGTGTTCAGCTTTCAATCTTTCTCTGTCCTCCTAGAAGAAGAAAAAGAATGTTCTATGTGTGAATCGTGAATCTCAGTTTAATGAAATTTAATTAAAGTTTAGTTATTCTTACGAAAAAAAGGTAAATTTTTGTCTCTGTTGTTGTGTTCTGGATACTATTTTGTGTGTTAGTAAATATTGGTATTATTCTTTATTTTTAACTACTGCAATACCATATTGTGCTATGAACAATAACATAGGTTTTTGTGCTTCTATTAAAATAATAACCCATATGTGTCAAAAAATGGTATTTAAAATATAATACAATTAAAATAAAAGTTGTATTTATGTATATCTTTTTATATGCTTGCGCCAAGAAATTAAATCTTCAGTCTTGTCATCAATTAAATTACCTTTTCTTTAACATCATCCAATAATACTCGATGCCACATTTCATCTATTTCTGAATTCACTGATGCTATATATTCCTTCTCTTGCATTTGCATTTTATGGATTTTTCGCAACTGTATTTCATCTTCCCTTCTGCATTGCATGCCCTTTGCCCTGTAAATAAAAAGAGATGTTAGTTAGAGAGTGAATAATTTAGTATTATCAGGTTTTTAAGGAATATATTAAGAATGTGCTATGCCTAATGATCATAGCTTACGATACTAAGACACTTTATTTTAAATATGTATATACTTTTTTCATAATGACTGTATAGGCCGTATAGAATAACTTTTCATAAGAAAAAAGAATTATAAATGAAAACTGATGTTTACTGGTTCAGAAGTGTAATCCGAATGACAAATTAATAATAAAAAATAATAGACGCCTTGTTCCGCTTGTAGGTAGGACACTAGCTGCGCAGTTGCTAATAAATATGTGTAGGCGTTTTGCACCAACAATGACGTCAGGTAAAATATCACCGGGACAGTCAAATATATGCTCTAATTAATAAATACTCACATTTTTTCTCTTTCCATCGCTTTTTGACACTCCATAATTTTCTCATGTTCCAATTCTTCTTCATATTGCTCTAGTTGACTCTTTCGAGCAACACAGTATTTACACTCTTCTGATTCTTTTCTTCTTAAAAGTTCAGAAGCTAATTGTCTTTCTTCCTCACCAAGAAGACATCGAAGCTTCTCCCTTCTCTGTCAAAGTTTTATTTCTTCTTCATTCAAAAGTTTACTGACCTTTTCACTTGTCCTATTTATGATAGCCCTAAAATTATAAACAAACAGTTTTGAATGATGTTCATTTTGCAAGACTAGGCTTTAGGTAAGGCTGAATCATTTCTTGAAAAACAAATTGATTTAGTAATTTTTTCTTAATTAAGTAATTGTTGTGATAATATTATTGTCTTAGCATGATATAATTAAATTTTATTTCAGTAAGTCTTATTACGGCCTTGTGCTATTCCGCACTCAAACGGCATATATCGTATACCGTTGGGATATACGGATAAGAATTACTAATACAAACAAGTATTTCTTTATAAATATCTTACTTTTGTAAGTGCAGAGCGTCATAAGAAACTTTGTCCAAACTCGTCTTTAGGTCAGCTACGTTTACCAGGGTCTCCATGTCCCTACGATGGCGCAGCTGTAATCATTTGCAAAAGCTTTGTCAATAATAAAGTTACAGAGAATATTGCATAGTGCATAAGCGTGCGTGTTGTAAACGGTTTGTCTTGGCTTGCCTACCATGAAGTTGTGTAAAATCATAATGATTGAAAATGCTGACACGCTTTATATATACGTATACATACCATCCAAAATTGATGTGGATGGCCAAGATAGACATTATTTTGGTGGGTTTTAAATTTGTTTAAACTGACCATGATTACACAACTGGAGCTTAATAAAGTATTGATCAAATATTTAAAAGCATACGTTACTTAGCAACAATATCGGAGTAGTAAAACCCCGTAACGATAGGTTTGGGGTCAGAATTATAATATTTAAGTTTGGGATCAGTGTTTGCAAAACGGTGTTTTTTTCTAAGAAGTGAAAAGTAAATAAATTTAATTTTAAAGAGAAAACTATTATTTTTATCTGCGATAACTAACTTTATTTTTAGGCCATTATTAATTTCTTAGTATGGTGAGGTATGCGAGGCCATAAGTGCAACCACTCGTAATTCACCTAAGTTTGTTGACCCCTTTAGGGTAGACAGATTTATGTCTCAATTACTTGAATTACATTAGAAAGAAGGGTGTGGTGGTACTTTTCGTTTCTTTCACTGTAAAATAAAATATAGCTTCTGTTTAGTTTGGGTTGAAACGTATTATACTTAATTAAGAAATTCTCTGAGTTTTGCATTAGATTTGCAGTAGATTATGTTATCAATACAGAAAAATTAATCATTTTCGTTTAAGAATAATACTTGCATTAGATACTTTAAGGTTTGAAAAGGATAAATGCTATCTGTAAAAAACAATATGTAAAAAATGACGCAAAAATGCTTCTGTCACCACGGCTAGATACTTCACTTTTCACTGCACATATTTCTCATAAATCAAGCCACAACGTAACAAGATTTATATGAATTTTAAAGTGCACTTTAAAATTGTTAATACTGTGATTGTACTTTAATTACAATATTCGTGTTTTTCGTTTAAAACCGCGGAACGGACATTATTTACGTTAACCGTGATGTCAGGCTATGCCATATACATTTACTTAATTTATTTTGCTGTCAATAAATGTATTTATTTTATACGTGATCGTGGTGAATGATGTTTGGGTTTCCTTATTGATAATAAATATTTTTCGATATCTTAAATGATTTAAAAACAATTATATGGGTGAAATATTAACTCTTCAGTCGGTAGCTCATGTCTGAGTGTGTGCAGCAAGAAAACATCTGGAGCGGACAATTTGTTTTCACCCGTTTCTATCCGTTATTGGTGTGCTTTGCTTTCCATGGCATTCTTACCATTCGCCTCCAGCACCACATTTCCATATCCAGGACGTTGCGCTTACTAAATGCTGTCTCCGATGCTATCGACATATTTGTATGTTCGCAGAGTGATATCACAGTAGCGATGTTGTGTATATTATGTGTCTAATTTTTATGTACTTTATTAAATGTTTCTCCACATTGCCGTATTAGCATAGGCTGTAAAGCTAAGGTATGTATCTGAAATAAATTAATAAAATCTCGAAGGCATCAAACGTTTGCCTTTCTCGAGCCAGTAAATTAAAATAAACGAGTTCAATATAGGGAATGCGATGCAATAGGGAAAATGGAGTATAATATTATCTCGCAGCTCAAGTCTGAGTGTCGTGGTCAGCAACAGCTGACAGTATTACTTAATATTTAAACACAGTCAGTGCGCACGTCCGGAGCAGGCGCCGATCAGAAAGCAACTCATTACTCAACTCTCAAGTACTCACCAAGTCACGACCGATTCTTACGCACTACGGACTAATTGACTTTGACACATTAATTTTAAGATGTCTATGATATGGCGTGGTGTTGCTATTCTAAAAAAAAAAGTTTTCTATTATACCAAGACCCAGATATATATTTCTTGTTTGAATAGTAGATACAGTCCCTAATTCATAACCATAATAGTCACAACAAAATAATAAATGTTTTGTTCTTACCAACATTCGAGTCAATACATTATTTTTACGAGTTAAATTTATAAATTTCAATTTCAAGCTCATATTATACGCGCGATGTTCGCGTGATTTTTGTTTAAATATTATTTTACTTCAGACTACACCGAAATCAGCTGGGTCACTGTCTGCACGAATGACCACTACGGGAACATTAAGTGGTCCATTAAACATTACTCTTTTTCTGTTTGTACATTATATTTGATTTATTGCTTTTATATTTTGTTCATGTTGAAGCATATGTTACGATTTTGATTATTTACTTTAATTTAATGTCGTAGTATAAGTAATACCTGTATCTTATATTCCACAATAAACATATTTTATTTTTTATTTTACTAAAATAAGTACATCCCCTCTTAATCATTAGGTTAGAAGTTAAATCACGCGTTTAACCCGAATGTCTAGGGTTCTTCACTAACCAAAAATAACCTTTAAAATACCATTGTACCAGTAGCAGTGCCTGAATTGAGGATTACTGGAATCACCCGATTAATTAAACCTCTTAAAGTTTGAAAAGGTGTACCTTTGAAAGGAATTCTCTTTTTGTTATCTAAAAATACGTTACCACATCCATTCAAATGGTATTAAAATAATCGGAAGTATAGTTAATTACATTAGTCACATTACACATATGTCCGGTGCCTTACAAGTGCCGGAGTGGCATAAAGCTTTGTACACACTGGTAATTATTTATTAATGAAAATTGGAGTTACGAAGATTATAATAACATGATATTTGTTTTATGAAATGTTTATGAATATGTACGTTATTACATATATTCTGGGGATGATCCTCCTAATTTAAGATTAATTAGATGCAGCATATAATTAAGAACTTTTTGACAACGATTATCCCAACTATCATCACAAAGTTGACTAGGTATAACGATTTTGTCGTTTAAGAGGTATTCGGTTACCAAAAAATGTGTATTAAAATAGCTTAACTCTTTTCAACGTTTTAATTTTTAGGCTTAACACATTCTGGAAAATCTTCCCAATTTATAATATTGAATTATTTACATTTTAATACATACAAATTGCCAATCTTAAGTATCAAGAACTATAAAACATTTGGTAAGGCAATTTCGGATATAGGCAATTCACAAAGGTTTCTTCATTTCCAATTTGATACTATGAACAATGGGAAACGACCTTAAGAAGCCGGAGGGCGCATGCGTAGGGCCCAGGAGTGTCATGGCGGATCAGTCTTCGTATTGACGCTGAAGCGCCGCGCGCTTTTCACCGCCCTACCCAAATTATTGTTAATTAAAACATTAATTACAATTTTTGTGCTTGTGCTTGTGACTGTGCCGTGTCCGGTTGAGAGCGGTTTAATTCGGTTTCGTCCAGACGAACCCAGTTCGAGCAAGTTGTAAGTAGTACATATTTCACGAGAAACGCGTAGAGTATTTTGGTAGTATGCTTTTTGTGAGACTTTGTGTGAGTGAAAGAAACATTATCGTTAGAATGTTTACACGCTTTATCGATTTTGTTGAGTTTATGCTTATGCCTCATTGGCTTCTATGAATTCCACTTTGATTCGTAAATGGAACCACGATTTCATCAGACAAAAGCTCGTGGCCGCATATTCGTCACAGTAGTGTTTTGTTTAAAAGTGGAGTATCCTTTTCAAAGCCTCGTATAACTCATATATACAGTAGGTTTGTCTTATCAGTTTAGGTGTAAGTAGCTGTTACATATACTAATTTATGCATACGGATGTTTGAAGAAGGACAAGAAGAACAAATGAGTCGAGAAATCGTTATCGAAGCTCAAAAATCTTCATGTTTGTTTGATACCCTTTAAACTGGTGAACTGAGTTTGATGACTTGATAGTGGCATGTATCGTATATACAGCGTAGCCTTTTTTATATAAAATGGAAGATATCGGTATAAATGTTTCAAGCAGTATAATAAAGTATTTACTTAAAAAACACAAATATACATTATTTACAATATTTTAACCTACACTTAGAAATAATAATTATTTAGAAAAAATAAATTAATTTATTTTATAAAGAACGTACCAATTATAACAGGCCGGCAACGCACTCGCGAGCCCTCTGTCATTGAGAGTGTCCATGGGCGGCGGCATCACTTAACATCAGGTGAGCCTCCTGCCCGTTTGACCCCTTTCTATACAAAAAATGGATAAATAGATAAGTGACACAAATATCCTGTTATATTACTTATTCGTTTGTCACAGATTCGTTATACGTCACAAATTTATTAATAAATTAATTAATTAGCATCTGTGTACTTGAATCCCACGGCCCTCTATGTCTAGAGTCTCTACACAAAAGGAGACAAAATCAAAGTTGGAGGAAAGAATTAATTTTCATCAAAAGTTTTAATATGTTGTAGGTGTCTTATAAAATAAAAGTCGTTTATTATGTTATATAAAAAATCTGTGACATTTGTCAAGAAAAATTACAAAACGTATTTATTCATTTCTATTTTATTTGATAAAAACACGATATAACACTCACTCGCTGCTTAGGTGGACTTGTCATCTGTCAATCTAATAGGCAAGTAGGTGATCAGCCTCCTGTGACAGACACATGGCGTCGACTTTTTGGGTTTAAGGCAAGCCTGCTTTCTCACGATGTTTCATCGTTCAAGCGAATGTTAAAGAAGCACATAGACAGATAGTTCATTGGTGTACAGCCGGGAATACGACGGATGAGAGTCGCACGCTGATGCCACGAGGATAACACTGCTAATTGAGACCTATATTTAGTTTTACTCATTCAGAGAAATACTAACATAGGTATTTCACGACATATTTTGAGGCCTAAGCCAAACTTGACCCAACTAATACCAACATGATTTATATAACACTGCTATTAACGTCACGCTCATCGGCGTATTAATAACGCAAAGGGTAATATTGAACCACAGCTTATAACAGAAACTGTGTATAGCTACAATTTACTATATGTTATGCTAACTGCTGTTTGAAGCTTAGCCTGCGTGTATTTTGTAATATAATAGGTAATATAATATGATTTTCGACCTCTTCAACAATAATCTTTGTATTTCAATCAATTATAAAAATATATATAAAACCGTAACGAATAATATACCGAAACCTTTTTAATTCGTCAGGAGTGATACTTTCTATTGTTAACTAAACAAAACCGATGGTTAGTTTTCGTGCTTACCACGTATATACAGAGATAAAACCCTCTAAGTCAAGTGTTATTTGGCATTTGATAGTAGTTTTTCTATAACATTGATATCTAAATAAAATATTTTAGAAGCTCAAAGAAAAAATTAGTTCGTACATTCACGAACAAGTATTATTTGCCCACGTTATTAATTCTAAAATAATTCCTTTATTAAAATATTAAATTATAATTTTGGAATACAAAACGATTTTATATTCTAGAGCAGTTGCAGATGGAGATTTTAACTTTGATACCTTTACAGCACATTAACATTTAAACTCAAGCATGTCATTTCAGGTATTTTGGCAAATTATAAGGAAAATAACTATTTTTGATAAACTGACATTACGCAGTAGTGTTAAATTTAATGAGTACAATCTGTAAATATCATCATTATAGAAATCATATATTAGAAAAATAATAATTTTAAATAAAAATATTTTTACGAATATACACGTGAATGTGTCAAATTACTTGACGTTTCAAATGCTCTTCAGAAATAAAATACTCGTGTAAACCTAACACAATAGATAAATAATGATTTGAGCGGAAAATATTGGTAGACGGATTAAAATACTGGCCATGTTACCCCAACAATATAACGACCCAAAACTTATTTCATAACTAGAATGACTGAAATAAAATGATAGATACAAAATGAACACATAAACAGATTAAGTTAACGAAAAATTGGGTATGTGGACTGTCATCAGACTCTTATTCCGTGCGTTTTGATATACGTATTCACTTGATTAATGATAGTTCTTCCGAGCAGTATTGGACTAGTAGCTTCAGTGTGCGACTCTCGTTCTTGAGATCGTAGGTTTGATTCCGGGTTGTGCACCAATTTAGTGTTTTCTCTGCTCATTAAACATTCGCTCGAACGGTGAAGGAAAACATCGTGAGGAAACCAGCTTGCCTTAGACCCAAAAAGTCACGAGGAGACGGATTACCTACTTGCCCATTAGATTAATAAATGGTCATGAAACTGATACAGAAATCTGAGGCCCAGAACTAAAAGGTTGTAGCGCCACTGATTTTTTTTATTTTTTTTCACGACGTTCGAGTCGTTATTTTCATGAAATTATTATATTTTATGACTTAGCTTTCTTAAATTGCATCACTCGATTTAAAAAAAAACATATTTGATGATTTATGGCTATAGTCATTATAACCACATTATATTTACATCATTAAATATTTATACATTTGAGTTTAAGAGTTAAATGCCCAGATTACACGTATTATTTCAATATCTATAGAACTGATGTCGTAAACTTGTTAATACGTCCTACGAATACATGATATGCTGGTTTCTGAGTATGCTAAATTTTAACATAGACCGCATGACATTTACATGCAATTAGTGTATACTAGTGTACCTGTCCTTATGTAGGTCACATCCTTAAGGAGACAGCATCCTTCAACAAATCGCGTCTTATTTTACAAGAAAATGCTGAGTTCTCCCTCAAGCATAGTTTTATAAAAGCTATGCTTATAGCTTTCCTTCCAACGCTTTGTGATGTTTATGAAAGCGAAATAGAATGTTAAAATATAAGTGTGTTTGTATAGTCGTATCAATACCTGCAATGGACTTTCCGTTTATTATTTAAGTTTATCTATTTATCAAATATATTTGAAGTACTTTAAGGAGATTATTGCTAATGGAAACTATAGATAATTATTAATTATCAGTAATGGTGATTTCCGTAAGCGAATAATGTATTGGATTTTGCCACATATCCTCCATACCTCATAGTTTTGGCCTCGACCCTGAATTCTGAATCTGATCCCGATTCAGAAACGAGATTTAGTCAAAAATGTATTGGGTTTTGACATTCGAAATTCAAAGTCTCTTTTATGAATATTACTATAATATTTAAACCTTCGAACCTTTCAAACATCGAATATTCGAAATTATCTTATGTTTGTACTTTTTATAAAATATGTAAAGTTCATAGTAAACCGCAGATATTTTTGATTTCACAAACACTGACTTTCCACTATGGAAGTAATTGGCAATTCAGTTCGCAATCGAGTCTAGGCTCTATCTAAGCTAGAGCCCAATCGGAATTGGGCTCTAATCGAATCCGAAATCGATAGAGGCTAAGCAATAACATAATCGAAAATTTATTCATCGCCTTTCCGTTTAGGATATTAAGGGCCTGTTTCACAATATATGGATGAAGTGTCAAATAGCTATGCAAAACATAAATTATTCGAAAGATAAAAGTTCCGAATAAGATACTTCGTGTTTCATGACAAATAGCGCTATATGACAGTCGTGAAACGCAAAAATACTGTTTATCCTACCAATAAGTAATAAATAGCTTATTTGGAACTTATCCGGACATTGAGAAACAGACCCTAAGTCAGATAATAAAACGCTAATGATATGAAATATCTGGTAACATATTCTTTACGATTATAAATCCTTTAATAACTGAACGATAAAGAGTATTCTTTGCTTATTTTTTTATAATTTATATTTATGATAAAAAAATATTTGTCGGTGTCGGTAAAACAAATTCGTCTCAATATCTCAATATGCACATAAGCGCTGTCATTCATTGCAATAATATTATTTAAAATAATACTTAAATTAATAAATTAAATTTAAGAATTATAAATCTCTTTGGAGGAGAATTGTCTGTTACACAAAGCATAAAATCTATAAACCGCGTTTTATTTTGCTTAGTCAAAATATTCCGTACATTTCATTATTTTCCTTTGAGAACGATTTTTATACCGTAAGTGATCATTGTTCGCAAAACATATTCTATGCAGGTAATATATATAATATATTGAAAATGCCCTTTTCTACCCCTGACCACCCCTAAGTTTGCCAGTAATCCATACTGCACCCCATTTTATCCCCCCGAGAAATTTCATCTGCCTCTGTCAACAAGGGATGGCTTACCTAAATTATTATGTCAGGAAACGCTTTTAATGTGACGAATTTAGCGTCGAACGTTTAATCGATTATTCATACTGTTGTTATAATTAAGTAGTTTCTTAAAGCGTAACAAATCTCTCAATCAAAAATACAGGTACATATTTCATTTATTTTCGGGTCGAAATCCTTTCTAGCATGAACACTTTTATTTCACTTACGTTTTATTTTGTAATTGTTCTTTATGGTTGTGAGTGAAATATAAACGTGTATACTTCTTTTGAAAATAATCATAAAATAATTCATAAATTATTTAATAATTCTTAGCCTATAAAACATATGACAGAAGAAATATAGAGAAGAACTACACAGTTATAATTCCAAGCATCATACTTTGCACTTTAAGTAGAACTCTAGGGAATTTGTCATTTATTTGTAGTTTTATGCTCCGGCCTCTTTACTATTTTAAAACTTATTAAGATAATAACAAATCAGAATACTCCATATAGAATAGATACAAACATAGCTTGTATTTTGTATAATGATACAAAGAAAGTTGCTAAAATCTCCGTAACCCAGCGATGATCTGAAACGAAATGAGCAAAAATCTCTTCAGAAATCCGACAGCCAATCTTACTAATTAGATCTTTGAACAAGGTTCTTGTTAATGTCTTGGTAAAGGTCAAATGTTTTTAATTATTAGCTAACACGACGAACATAATAGATGGAAAAGTTTTGTATCAGACGTTGCTTTTATATCGACTATGATTCTTTACTGTTACATAAATTTATCATTTTATACGGGTCGATTAATCGATCTTACAGGTTGATTCACAAGGCTAATAATCATATACATACTATCGCTTAACAGGATACGGAAGTGAGTCTGTCACAATTCAACTTCTGATAGATAAATAAAAAGCATTGCATGCATTTTTGCTATTGCAAAAATGACATAAATATTTTGTAACGTAAGCCTCCGTTAACGAGGGATTTTTAAATGAAAGAACCTCAATTTAGAAAACTATTTCAAACAGCTCGATCTGAACAATGCCTCTGAAAGCTCCGGCATTCCCAACCGTGAGCTTTGATAGCTTAACTTTTGGGATTAGCTGGAATCAAACAGTTAAAATACAACTTTAATTTTGAATGTAAATGAATTCCAATATTTTGAATACACATCGAATCTTCAATCTCTTCTTTTGGGTTTTCGATCAGCAAAGGAAAATTGTTTTCTAAGATTGACGAACAAATGTTTTGTTGTTGACGATTTGACGAACAAATGTGTGTTTTTTTGCACCTAGATTTTAATTTTGCTACTGGTCTCTGCTAAATATATTTTAATGATATGTACATATTACAAAAAAATCTGATTTCGACATGACGACTTCAAGTTTTGAAAATGTTCGTACATTCTCGTATAGCTTCGGAGTTTCTAGAACTCAGCTTTCAAACTCATTGACAAGCAAACTTCCATGTCGCTTATTCACTATAATAACGAATGGAGCAGGTTACAAGTTGGACAGTTAGCAATTTGGCCAATGTTAGTTGGTGGTTAGGACATATAACTTGGGCAATTGTAATTTGTAACCTCGGTTTGTATCACGCGAGGGATAAATAAGGATTGCCCAAAAGTGTGTCTCAAGTTTGAGGATTTATTATTGCTTTTACTTGCAAGTAGTTACTTGAGACTTTTCCTAGTACGAGTACTTTATTTTGACACGAAATTGCACATATTGTATATTATCTTTGTCTCTACATTTTTTGTTAAGTGTATGTAGCCTGTACTAATTTGTACATAACTCTAATTAACGAAATAATTGGTGCCTAAACTATGACAGATTAAGGATATTGAACATTTTGAATTTTAATTACTCTTAATTCTAATTGAGTTCTCACTTCTGTTCATGATGGATTGTTTGAAGAATTATATTTATTTGAGAAGTTCCCGTTCAAACATCATCATAAAATATTTAAATAATAAAGTAGATAAATACAAAGTATATCTTAATTAATGAAATCTTACCATAATTAGCTCATAAATAAGACTAGGAAAAACTCAGGTAAAAGGCTTTTACCGTGTCCCAGGCAGACGTTTATTGTTCTAAAGGCGGTGCTGGTACAAATTGTAACAAGTTTGTGTTAATTAAAATTTCTGTCATATGACAAAAACGCACTTAAGTACACTTTTAATGTGAAAATATACGTGATCTTATATTAAATACGTTTTTAGATTAATTTTATTTAACACGCTTTTCATAAACCTTCTGTGATTGTACTATCTGTTCTGACTGTGACTTAATTTGTTCAAATTTATCACAATGAAGACAAGTTTTGCGCGTTTCGAAAAAGAATTCCTTCGTCGTATCACCATTATTTCAAGACGTTAAAAACTAAACCAGTATCAGAATTCTCGGCTTATCGAACGACGTTCAGTGTCACTGGGAGGGTAATGCTAAATTAGCTTGGTGTGCCCAGTAAGGCGAAACCGTGCTACTTGGTTTTGATGTTGGTTTTCTCGGCATCTTTCACCGCATTTATCGTGGGGAGTACTCTGATGAATTGTTTAGACCTACGGCTGAATTTCGACAACGGACGTTAAGGCAGAATGCAAAATTCCATATAGATGCTGTCGCTCCGCAACCCAGTGCTTTATAAGGTACTTCCTGCCATGTCTTTGTGGATCCAGCTGCCAGAGGTTGCAAGAAATGTTTTTCCTAATGACTCAAAAAATAAAATAAACAAAATAAATAGAACAATTAAAAACAAAAAGGGTAAAGAAAGTGAAGGACTGTTTTGTGCTCCTAAGTGGCCTACTTCCTTGATGTCATTACTAATCCGGGGTACCACAACTTGTATAGGTTTGTTTATTACCACGCCGCTAGCTTTTTCTTCTAAGTCTACAAAGTAAAAAAAAACTTTAAATCAGTTTTCGGTCTGGGCTTCAGACTTCAAAAAATAAATAAAAGTATTTTTTTAATTTCTTACAAGGTAAAACCGGGGCGAACACTACTTTAATAAATATCAGAGATATTCTATTGTGGTTTAATTTATGCATTTTACAAGCTGTGCTCATTGTTTACGGGAAAAGGGAGTGAAACAAGGGGAACCACAAAGATCGTATACACATTGCCGAAATTAATTTCGGAACGAAAACAGAAAGATTATCTAGCCGGAAGCTATTTTGGATTTACGAGGTTTTTAATACGTATGAAGTAGATTTTGGTTTAAAATATATACATATGACTTAAAAAAGGATTCTGAGCGTGCCATTTTATTCATTACACGGAATATATAACATATTAATTCTCTCCTCGCTTAGTTTAATTGGAATACAAAGGAAATAATTTTAAAACAATATGTCAAAGTCACATTCAACTTGAAAGGAAGAACAGAGCTGTTCAAGTTCCAAATGTTTTAAACACTAAAAGTAGGTATTGTGTTTACGAATCCGTTCTTTCTATTATTTACTGACCGTAAAACGTTATTACTATTCAAAAGAAGCTCTGAGAATGAAGCAAGTTTCTTGTTCTTTTGGCTCTGATTGCTTCATAGTATTTCATTATCCAACTTTCTCGGTTTTTCCCAGAAAAAGACAATACAAAACTTGGAGAGAAAAGCAATTGATACCGGTCAACGACTTTGTTTGAACCGCTTGTTCAGAAGGGGACAGAAAATCAAGTCTTTTATGGGGAGCAGGGGTTCCCAAAGAATAGGGCCAGAAGGCCCTCTGAAAATGAATGCGCTTTGTAGCAAGTCTCAGCCTATCGGTAGTATAGGATGTGCAGATTGAAAAAAGGTTTACTCTTTATTGTTTCATTGCTTTCAGATTTGATGTTTTCATAGTTTATACTTTTTGTTTTAATTATCCTTATATTTTTAAATAACATATACATAGTTAAAAATATTCAGTCGATTGCAATTTTCGCCAACTAAATAGTTTCGCATAGTAACTTTAATACTAACTCTTCTATATTATAATAACACTTCGCATTTCGTACTGTTATCATCAATAGTTTTACTTATGGTTTATTTTTTAATAAAGATAAATTTATATCAAAGATATATGAACTGAAATAAGACATATTCCTATCATATCCGAATCATAGCTATAGATATCTCCTCATTGATGCATTAATCCCACAGAGTAACATACCCCAAAACCGCGCTCGGTTTGTCTATACCCAACTATAAGCACAGACTATAGACCTACGTAGACAACATGGAATGGCGCCAAATTAAAGGGGAGTCGTGAATAGATGCTTTGTGCTTTTTGTATTATGAATGTACTTTTTTTACGCATGACAAATCATGTACTATGAATTGCTGTTCTCTTTTGTGATACTTACTCCCACAAGTTTGTGCGGAGAATAAAAGTGATATAGTATAGCAATTATTCTCGAAAGTTCTTCCAAACATTTGAGTAGTTGTAATGAGTAAGTACATAAAATAAAATCTTGAATGGTATTTTACCTCAAACACCCTGTATTGTTACGATTGTATTTTGTGTACATACAAACACACTGTATGTAAGTACAGGATTTACAGAATCGTTTTTAAGAAGTAAGAAAATTAAATTAAAAAAATATTATTTTTTTCCATTTATTTACATAGATAAATATAAGTCTCGTAGCAAATCACCACTGGTATTTTGACTAATGAAGGGGTTAATAATTTATTTAACATGCGGATTTTGAAAACTTTAGGCTCGTAAAATCTACTTTTACTGATGTATAGTCTTTTAACTACGCTTTATAACTTAAATCAGATCACATCAAAGAAAATTTAATAATTTATTTAACTAAAAATTCATGTTAATTATGTATAACTTTTAAAAGATTATTATACTAGATGACCCAGCGAATCATATTACTTACATATACATTTATTTCGGTAAAATGTGGTCAAACCTTAGAACTGATTTACACCGTTTAAAACTTCCACAAATATTTCAACATCCAAATTAGCAAAATCGGTCCAGATATTCTCGAGTTTTAGTGAGACAATTCTTATGTAAATAGATACTTCGCATTAAAATTGAAAAATTAGATGATTGATATTCATGATGAAGTGATAATCGCGTTGATTCTACAAAATTTAATTTAAGTATAATTTATCTAAAAAAGGACAAAAAATCTCAGTGTCAGTCTCATTATATCAAATTGAGTTAACAATTGAAGTAACAAATATAATTATTCATTAGGAGCTCAAAGATGGCTCCCACGGCTTAATAGCACATTCACTGGCAGAAATGCAGCTTAACTCTGTGTAAACTTCTACTAGTTTACATTTTTGATGCTAGTTATACGAATATAACTTGTTTCAGCATTTTAAATTTGATTTTATTTAATTAATAAATTTGATGTATTCTTATTTTTCATTGAAATAATTTCATTTAAATACGAATAAGGTATATAAGTTGTTTATTTATCTACACACTTCTACTGTTATAATAAAAAAACTATAACTACAGTTTAAAAAAAAATCATAAATTAGTATTTAAAACTTTTTGTCTCTATAAATAAGCATAATGAATGTAAAGACTTTTTTGTCGCGTAGATTTAAAATCAAAGTAAGAGGGCAAAGCATTCGATACAGCCTTGCAATACGATTAGAAATAAGCGGTTTATATAAGATTTAATACAAAATCCTAAAAGGCTATTTCATATTGACGGCTCCGCGGTACACATGTGCCAAGTTAAGGAAGTTAAGCACATAATATTTTTATAATTTACGTATTGAAGATCAATTATCGAAAGAGGCAACCATTAAAACCGCATGAAACCCTTGCTGGCGTTCCAATTTCAAATCAGTTAGCGACGCGGAAATAACCAATCGTATACCGCAAATCAGGCACAAACCGCATATAATGCCTTATGACACAAGTGTTTTAATTTGAGGCTTTATTTTATTTAACACTAATAGGTTGATTTAATTTAATTTGTTTGTTTCTGCCACGTTCGCTCATAATGTACAACTAAAATTGCTAAAAGGCATTAACTTACATCACCTCGAATATTTCATGAAGTCTATAAATTATATAACATAATTTACAAACCATTTTAAAATGAATACTACAAGTCACAGGTCAATACAAACTAAATACAAACTTAATTTTTAATTATTTTATATAAATGCGTGTGTGAACGACGATATTCCTCCGACCTAAATAGAGGTGTTCCTTGAATAGTCTCATCTAGACTTTCGAGGAATTTATGAAGCTGAAATAAAAGAAGTTAGAGTATCGGATGTATCCTAATTGTATCTTTATCGGTCGAAATAACGTCAACGCGGTGATTGTAGCCGTAGATAACTGTCGCTACACCTGCCATGTGCCTCACCTCAGGTCACGTCAGGGTCCGGATGAGTATCAGGGGTAGGATCGGCTAAGGTTCAGTTACCAACATTCAAAGACGAATTTTTAATATTCCTATTGGTGATTGAAATATTAAAAATGTATGTCAACAGATGTGAACATGTGAACTGGTGTCATTAACTAAGCTACGTATAGCTAGAAACTATATTACTAAGCCCTGTGCGTATAGGTAGTGGCTTCATATACAATTAAATAATAAATACTTAAATGAGAAACAATACTTCAGGTAAACATAACATTGTAGTCATTCAATATTTACACATAATCACAAATCGTACATGCAACAAACCTAAAAGTAACCAAAGATACTCGAATACAAACCAATTACAAGAAAATGAAATTAAAAGTAATTTTTTTGTCTGTTTTGAGAAAATACAGTCTTTAAACCTAATAATAAATACACCACACCATATTCAGAATCAAGGTCATTGAGTAGCTGAGTGTCGTGACATGACGTCATAATCTGTATAACAGATAGAGTGGATGGCTAGTGGGCGTCAACTGAAACCGTTGATTGCCTGCTCTAGGGCTCGTAGCTGCAAATTAAACTGAACAAGCATAGGGTTGGTACAAATATAGTGTACGTGTCTAGCAATAGTTCTTCGTATGCTGTGCTGTACAAGTTGCTCATACTAAAATTATCAACGCAAATTTTGAGTTATTGTTATAAATGTAAAGAATAAAATATTTTCATTTAAATTTTAAGTTCTATTCGTACACAACAAAACTGGTACAAATGTTATTTGATAATAGTCATAAATTCATAGCTCGAAGAAAAAAAAACGAATTGACTAACCAGCATTCACATTTTTAAATAAAAATACATAACTTCTTCCTTTCTTATATTATTTTTCTACCATTTACTGCACTGCACTGCTAGTAGTTGTAAGTTATACAAAACAAATAACATAATACATAAAAATATATCTAATAACTAACCTTAAAATTTAATAATTTAAAAATATTATTAGAAGGAGTCCCTTTAAGCAAGTAGCTGCCAGCTCTTCGTTCTCCTGTGTGTCGATTAACCTTAAGTTTAAGTTCATATATTATATAAATAAATAAAGGTGCGTAAAAAAGGCTGCGATTGGTCGTGTCACTAACACATACGTTTATCAGACCCAAGTATTATAATTTAAAAAAGCATAAAAAGTTATTTAATCAGAAACAAAATACAAACAGAATTATGAAGTTCAGATGGTGTAAGTTTATTTAAATCCCAGTTTTCAAATGTACCTGTAGTTATTTTAGCAGCAGGGCAGAGCCAATATGCATTCCCTTTGTTTCAGACTACCACATTTCTTTAACTCGATAGCAATCTATCTGTATCCACATCGTAGCAAGTGCCCAATCTATTTCCATTTTCGACATTCAATTGATACATCGGGACTTTGGATCTTTCCATAGGTATCCAAAATTCTGTAGATACTAACAATAGTCCTCTAAAAATTCAATTGTTGTGCAGCGAAATAAATGCGAACAGCGAAAGATGTTACAACTATTATAGTATTTTCATCATACCACAGACTAAACGAGATGTTTTCTATACTTAATCATTTTGTAACACTAAAGATGTATTTAGTTACAGTCCTTCGTGAGAACTTGGAAAAAAGTATGAATGGATATATTTTTATTTGTGATTCTATTTGAAGTTAGCGTAAAATATTTGAAAATGAACAGAATCGTGCTATGACGGATTTAAGGAATATTTTCTGGAATTAATGGGTAGATACGCGATGGTAACCCTAACTTTTCATGAATTGAGATCAGCGAAACACGACAGAGCTCGCTCGCAGGTGAAATGTTGATGGAATTTAAATGTTTGTTGATTGACTTTATTTACTTTTGCTGATTAAGTACGTAATTAAAGCTGCTGTATTCTGATTGTTCCTTCATTAATGTCATTAGATCGTATTCGTTTCTAATATTCAACTTATATAACTTTTTGGTTATTACTAGTGTAGAATACTTGGGCAGAATACTAAGTACCCTCCGTATCACTTCGACGTCCGTCGTTCCACATCTGAGCGTTTCAGAATGCAGTTTTGCCGCGCACCACCTCTATGTGGAACCAGCTGCTACTAAAGTATTTCCGAACCAATTCGACTTCAAGTCCTTCAAGAAAAGAGCGTACCAATTTGTAAAAGAATGCACTTGCGAACTTTCTGTCACTGTGAGAGTCCATAGGCGGTGTGTTAGGGACAGAGGACTGGTAATCTACTTGCCTATTAGAATAGCAAAGGATCACGAAACACATACAGTATTCAGTGGCCCAGACCTACGTATAAAAGATTGTAGCGCCACTTGTTTTTGTCTCTTACTCGTTGAGTAAGAAGTGAAGAGGAAAGAATTATAGAGCTATAAAGTAACATGTGTTTACATTAAAGCATACGTACGTGAACTCAATATTAAATTATATCGTTATCAGAGTAGTTAAGTAGAAGTTATAGATAGTTTATCAATTAAGTCAAGATTAATAAGCTTACCATTAAAAAGACTTTCTTTGTTTGTTAAAGACGTAAGGACTTTGATAGTCTTAAAACCAATAGTATTTATAACGTATGATTTCCATAGTCGTTAGTTCTTTAGATTATAATTTGTTACCAATACATAAAGCAAACGGAACCAATAGATAAACTTATGTATTAAAAGGAAAACATCTGGATTCAACAGTTGTACAACAGTGAAATTCAAGTTTTCAATTCAGTACTCTCCGTTTTCCACTTCTAAACTTTTCCTTAATGAAACACGAATGACTTTACAATTTTCACTTAATTTCAATTTGGAAGAAAAAAGTAGATTGAGTTTGTATTTACAGTAAATATTATTGTGAAAGATTTATTTTATAATATGTAAATATTTTAACTTGAAAATGTATTTATTAGACGCAGAATTTATTAAAGTTGTTGAAACCATTTGCGCATATACATTTTAATTTTTTTTTTGTAATTGTTTTAGTAATAAGTAGTTTTTAAAAATCTTTCTTCAAAACAAATAACATAATACATAAAAATATACCTAATAACAAACCTTAAAATTTAATTATTAAAAAATATTATTAAAAGGAGTCCCTTTAGGCAAGGTTCCGAAGATACTAGCAGCGTTCCCCCTTTGAATAGCTTGACTAATTCTTTGTGCGAGGTAGCTGCCAGGTCTTCGTTCTCCTGTGATGTCAACTAACCTTTTTGATAATTCCCTAAAAAGTCTTAACGCGCTAGGACCCCACGGACCAAGGGTCTCGACACCGAATGGGACAAAATCATATTCAGAGCCTAGACCCCTGTATGCAGGCTTTAGCTTTTTCAGCCGCACCAGCTTTTTTGACATGATAGTCCGTGATGTCCTAGTTTGTCGACATCACTGACACAGGGGCATGGATTAGCAGCGCAGATTTTTTAAAATTGATATCAGTTAAAATGAAAATTTTATATGCTTAAAATATATAGATTTATGGCTCAGCCTGACTCAAAATAGTATTAAGTTTTGACAAACGGGAGTCCTAGCTCTCGTATCTGAATCTCTCTAGAGTGACCGCGAAATTGCAGACCTTACTTGGACGAAAAAAAGAGCACATATGATTGAAATGTTTATAGAAGACTTGTTTTTAGTAAAAGCAGGAGTGATTTGAGCAGTGGCCTACTGTCTTCACCGATCCTATACTGATAATCTGGAAAACACCAGTGAAATGTTGCATTATGCCTATTCATATTCCTAATTAAAAGGCCGGCGACGCACTCGCGAGCCATCTGGCATTGAGAGTGTCCATGGGCGGCGGTATCACTTAACATCAGGTTAGCCTCCCGCCTATTTGTTCTATAAAAAAAAATACAAGTTTCTGATCGCTAAAGCCTTAGTCTATTAGAGAAATCCTTTGAAGACTAATAAACCAATGTTCTTAATTCAATTACTAGTATCGAATGATAGTTACAATGGTCTAATTACTTAGACTCACGTTAAGCCGGTCTCACACATGACGGGGCGAATACACTTTTCCAAACTAAATATACAACTCTGTATACTACGCATTGAGCGAAGCAGAAAAGAACCGACGGAAATTGCTAGATATGCCATCAAGAGAGACATTACATTTGAAAGACTGCTGTAGCCAGTTTGTATCATTTACTATTTATGTATTGTAATAAAATAAAAAAAATAAAAAATATGTTTATCATGGAACATAAGATAGACAGTTATCTCTTATTCCACGTCATTAAATTTGAACCAGTAGGCATCCCTACTCATCGGCAAAGAAGACAGAAAAAGCCGGCGTTAAAAATCTCTCGGTACTCCTTGCCTCTAATATATTCTTGTTAATTATTGTGGGAAATTTAGGTAGGAGAATGACAGTATTATATATTATATAATTATTAGATAAGTATATATATTGGTATTCTTTGACTGTATGAAACACTACGGCACTGGCTGATATGCTGATGCCGGCATATAAAGCCAGTAGAGTGCGTGACCAGCTTTCTAGTACATTCACCGATCACCTAGTTATAGGGCTTCCAAAACCACAACATTATATTGACTTAGAATTTATATATCAGATTGTATATGTATATACACCCTCTGTCTTCTGTGCCGATGAGTAGGCCTACAGGTTCAAATTTAATGACGTGGAATAAGTGATACCTGTCTATCTTATGTTCCATAATAAACATTGATGGTTTTCTCTGTAGGCAGCAGAAAGATTTTGACAACCTATATGTATAATTTTATATTATTTTAATAAAAAAAACCTGGAAAATATTATTTTGTAATAGTGCTAATTGAAATCATCCAAACCTTATGTTCTAATAAAGCTTTCGTGATCTTTGATTGTTTCTAATTGTTAAAATGTACTTGGATTTTGTTTTAGCTGTGGTAAAACTTTGTGTCGAACAGCCAACAGTAATTATTTCAAATATATGAAATAAATTCGAAATACTCATTTAGAATGTTAATTACCGAAGAAAATTACAACAGTAGTTTATTTGAATGTCACCAACGCTTTGATATGGTTTGCCCCAGTTCAAAATGCTGTGTGAAATATTTCTTTTGCAACACGGACTGAATAAATATAAGTGACAGTGTTGCTCCTAATATAAGTGACATTCAAAAACAATTATTTATTTAATTTAAATACTAATAGTATTATTTTTGTTATATAATTTAAGAATAGGTATTGCTTTTACGAGTCGGAGAATGGTCTGATGCTAAGACCAGGCTATTTTACAATAGTCTTGGCTTCTATTGTTAACGGCAAAAGCAAGAAATAGCAAAAGATTGAAAGCTTATTAAATTTTTAAAATAGCTAAAGGATTTTTAATATTTTTACATCTTAATATTAACAAACCTGTATTTTAGGAGCACCATATTATTCTCAAAGTAAGACGTCGGTGACACGAAGAACGTAATCAATTTATAAACTATTTAATGTAATGTCTCTGCTCTTAATGTGTAAGAGGAACGTGGCGACGTGAAAAAAAGAGTTTCAACATGAGATACATAGTATATTAGAACAATTAAAACGCCAACCACTGTATTCGAGGAAGGGTTTAACTAAATCCCTTTGCAGTGCGGATAAAATATCATTCGGGCCCTTTCGTTATGAAAAACTCGCATATTACTTGTACTTTATCCTTTGTTATTTCTGTTAGGGGTTTTCGCTTTACGAATTTCTAAATCTGTTACATAAAAAAACGTAATTATAAAAGATCTTTCGAATGACTTAACAGATATTGCAAATGTTAAACGATACTATCCCGTTCTACACCTTAGGCGTATAGTTGCGTTATATAACTTTAGTGAGAATTTATTTAAAAACTATTTAAGTCTAACAGTGCCTGACATAATAAGCCAAAGATTTTATCACTCGTCAGGACTTAAAAAATACTACTATTAAATTCAGTATATTATATTAGTTTATACGACAATTTTCCTGTAAATTACATACTGTAATAAAATTGTTGCAACACTATACATTGTAAAAGGCTACGGCGTAGCCGGCAGCGTAGCGTTCTACGTGTCATACTAATCGCGGCTTAGATGATGAGAATAATAAGCAAAAAGTAACATAGTTACACTTGTAGTTTATCCATAAATGTTTATATCCAATATTTAAAAATTCGATTTTAATTGAAGTTAATAGTGTAAGAGTAGCTATTTGCGTCTAAGCGCCAATATTCGAAAAACGTCTCGATACAGATACATTGTATCTTATTTTTAAAGTACATTTTTATAACTTATAATAAAAGCAGCTTTGCCCGAGTGGCTTAAGCATTCCACTCAAATCGCTGTAAAGGTTCTATCTACGGCTGTGCGCCAATTGATTGTCTAGGTGCTAAGTTAACACGCGCTCATGCGGTGCCGGTCATCGCGAGCAAACAGGCCTTCAACGCCGTGCCATTCACAGAAGGCTGTCACGCTTACTTCTCTATTAAAAAACAAATGATCAAAAAACAGATACAAATCTGAAACTGAAAAGCAAACAAAACAAAACAAAAGCTTGTAGCGCCCCTGGATTTTATTTTTAATAAGGTCGCAACGTTTGAGTATGAAAATTAAGAAAAGAAGTAAGTTTCATAATATATATTCTCATATAGATTTTCTCATGATACAAGATTGGTTAATTTCTAATATATCTAATATTTGTTCCTAGATGCGGCGCACCATGTGTTAGCAATCGATCTTCTGTACGAAGGGGATAATTTTGTTCTGGGAAAGTTTTATTGCATCTTCGTACCATCATATTTCAAATATATTTGTGAAGGTTCTTGGAGCAAGTAATTAATCTGTTCTCAAACTAGCTGTGTGGTGATCTATATTCTAGCCAACTTAATGCGTAATATATTTGAAAGTTGAGTTAAATTGAGTTTAATACTTTATTTTGTTGTATGAGAGATTGTTAACATTGAATAAATTAATAAAAAAACATTGCAATAATAATGATGTAGTAGTGCGACAACACGAGTTGGTTATCACCATTGTGTGCCTTCACATCTATCATTGATTTTTGGCTGTAAGACTAGACTAAGGTTTAATAAAATTGCATCTAGGCTTAAATAATCAAAAATATTTATTACTTAAGTAAGTTCATATATATTACACACATGTATGTTAAATATCTATTATTTTCTTTCATCGCGTCTGTAAGCACTACGAAAATGTCTCTAATCTCTTTCTAGCTTTAATACCACTGTAATCTAACCTTTTTAACAATTATAGTCTTATTGTAGTAATGTAAGTAATTTAAAGTTCTTTGCATATAAATATGAGTACAGTGATTATTTTATTATATTTAAATTTTAATACTTTATAATTTCGTACTATTCTCATAAACTTCTAAGGCAGAAATAAAAAAAATAATGAAATATCAATACAATAAGAAAATATTTTAAATGATTCATAGGTGGCACTTTACTTCGCGATTTAGGTAAACCTTTTGTCATATACTCTTGAAATATGCTTATGAACACTTGTATTCAAATGTCACCAGCTCATTTATTTGCATAAGGAGTGACAAAGACAGAATCCTTTTTAGGGGTGTCGGTACTTCAAAGGGATTTTATGCAATTACTCTTAAATATAATTTGAATGGAGAGATAAAATGATGGTATTATAATTTCATCGTGCTAAGTGTGAAATTGTGTTATTTAATTTCGCCTTTTGTTTCTTTGCTTCGTAGCTGCTTTTACATAACTTCGCTTTAAAGTTTAATGGTTACCTCATCTCAATTGAACATTCTACTAGTAACTAGTAATAATTACGATTGGTCTCATGTATTGAAACCATAAATGTTTCTACCATTAATGGACCGGATTTTGGTTTAAGAAACAACATTTGGTGCAAGGCTGATCTCCTACCTCCTTTTACATCTGCCAAATTCAAAGGTTTTAACGTATTTAAGTAAAAAGGTCTACTGATAATTAATGAAATTCCAGGTTAAAATAGTCTAGAATCCAGTTAGAAGCTAGAATGAAATGAAACCTCAATAGCTCGTATCTGTACGGTTTAAAGTGCTCTCGACGTCGAGATTACCAGTCGAGTTGCATGACGATTTTAGCTGAATGCCTTAATGGACTTTGACGGAAATTACTTTGTTTTATGATACGCGGAAAACATCGTGCCACAGTAGCTTTAAAAAACTTACAGTAATTTAATGTTCGATACAACGATTTGTTCGTATTTTAAAACTCGTGGTAGACCTATAGAACTATACGAATAATATACTTGGTATGAGACCTATTTATTTATTATTTTTTTATACAAACGGCCAACGGGCAGGAGGCTCACCTGATGTTAAGTGAAACCGCCGCCCATGGACACTCTATTATCTATATATATTTATTTTATTATTCTTTATTACTCAAGATGTCATATGAAACATGGTGAAATGGTTGCAGCGCCTTAGAAACGTTGTGTAAAAGAAAAAACTCGGCGATTTAAAAAAGAGTGACGGAGAGTTTATTGCCATTTCTTCTCTTCCGTTCTACGCCCTTGATTTGAGAACTGGTAGTAAATGTAAAATTAGAAGCATTTATTTAGAGTTAATATATTTATTTTTTTGACGTTCATAAGTGTACATTATGTTATCTATGATTTTTAAATTTGAATATTTAAGTTTGTAGTTCAAGATTACTGGCTCCGTATCGTGGTGGTTAACGTGCCAATTAATTATTTGTGTCTACTTACCACTTATACACGCGTCACTTATAGCCCCATCCCATACAATTTTTGAGGATATGTCGAATAAAAATGATATAATACATAACTTTCAATTTATAATTCTATACTTTATTAATAAAAGCGTCAAATATTTATCAAACAAGACACGCACAGTACGTGATCTGTATCAGCAGAGTTAATATATCTCCATAATAAGAATTCATATGAGACATGTCAACTGACAACAATATTTGAACAAGTTCCCGACCAACTAGAGTTATACGTGAGTTGACTAGGGCTTATGTGCAGATGCGTATTATTCGGTTTTGTGAGGCCCTGGGATCTTTATTTAGAAACTTAACTTATCTTACAATATTAATATTCAGATCGATAGCGTTCTTTGTAGGCTTATCAACTTAGCATCACTACATCATAAAACAAAGTCGCTTTCTCTGTCCCAATGTCCCTTTGTATGCTTAAATCTTTGAAACTACGCAACGGATTTGCGGTTTTTTTTTATAGATAGAATGATTCAAGAGGAAGGTTTATATGTATAATAACATCCATTAAATAGTGGAGAAGTACTGTTAATTTTGAGGTTTCTAATGTGATGTCGTAAATAATTACATTTTTCCGCTTACATTGCCAACGCAGGCTGAACCCTACGAGTTTCATCAAAATAATGTACTAAGTATTGTACACATTGAAAAGGTCTACAGAAAAGTCCGTGATGGTATATGTCTATCTCTTATGGATAACCCACAATAACTTTTTTTTGTCATTTACTTTTTACGACAAATAATGGCTAATTTTCGAAGCGATTTTAACCAATACAGCATTAATCCTTAACCAATTAAATACCTTGAATACATTGTTCATTTAATATAGATCTATACAGCCCATTACAGCTTATTTAGCAGCGATCGAACGCGTATATTATCGGAGCTTTCCAGCGACGGAAATAACAATACATTATAAAAACCTGCTTTTCATCAGCATTGCACCCGTGCGAAGCTGGGGCGGGTCACTAATTCGTTATAAAATGTAGAATATTTCAAATTAATAATACATTTATTTACTAAACACACAGAGTAAATACGAGACAAGCTTGGGTATGTGGAAAATATTTACCATTTACAAAACAGCCGCAATTTAGGGCAGCTTTATGAGATGTATACAGGAAAACCGAATGTATAAAGGAAAAGAGTACGTGATTGATTGGTTTTCGTGGCCTTAGAAACAAATGAAATTAATCAAACAGACAAAATTTTGTTAAGAAAATCTGAGTTCGAATCTTGATCAGACACAGCCTGTTGGAGTATTAAATTCGTCTCTGTTAACATAAGCAAGGTAAGTGTGGAAACAAAATTCAAGCGAGAGATTACGCTTGTAAAATCTCAAGTTCAGAGTTGTAGGCGTATTAAGGAAAATTGTAAGAATATAATAATTTCGCTGAAAAATATTCGTATATGTTAAATGAGGTTTTTTTTTTTGTTCATTACCGTGAACCGTTTATAAATAGTAATCAAATAGCTGCATAATTTGAATAAAATTACTAATAAAATAATGTTACCAGTGTTAAAATATATCTTGTGTTGCTATCAAAATAGTCATATCTGGACAACATTTATCTCCACAAAAACTATTAATTAATCTTACAATATTATTTTATTTTTTAAGCACCAATGGCGCTAGAACCTTGTAGGTCTGAGCATCACATTTCTGTATCTGTTACGTGATTATTTCCAATATGCTAGTAGGTCATCAACCTTCTGTGCATGATCGTTGATATTTTTTGACCGAGCCATGCCGGTTTCCTCGCGTTGATTTCCTTCACAGTACAAGCGAGGGTTAATTGACTGACATAATTTCTATTATTGCCCAATCCGAGGATCGAAGAAGAAAAACAGCATAAAATAAAAATAATATGTTTCTTATGAAAGTGTTAGGGTGCGTCCACATCTGGCGAATATCCCGCGAACGTGCAGGTCGCGGGCCGTTTGCGAGCTGCGTGCGTGCATTTGCGCGAAAGAGGCGCACCATACCATTGCCGTGCCTGCACGCGCGCAGCTCGCAAACGGCTTTCGACTCGACTAAGCACCCTTATATAAGACCCTTTTTCTATTAAAAAAAAAATCGAAATAATAAAACAAAAATCCAAATTGATCGGGACCTGCGACGGATTGAAGATTTTGGATAATTCCAGATGATTTAAACGTTATCATTTAAACGAAGATCCTTTATGTAATAACGACATATTAAGTTAATAGCAAAGCTGTAAATCAACTAAGCCCTAACAACGTTGCTGTCAGCCGCAGTGCGCTCTTTGACAACGCCTTTGAGATAAGATCTGAATGCACACCCATGGCAACAGGGTTTTTAGAAGGGCCAACTTGGGACGTGAACAATTTACGAACAAATGATTGTAATTATAAAATATATATTGGTTCGGCTTATTAATTAAATAATATTACGTTGTAATTTCAAAATAATGAGCATTGTTGTTGTTTATTATGAAAAGTTTTTTTTAACTACAAGTTTTTAAACGATTGAAACCCGCTACTGCCGTTCGCAAGTATTTGTTGTAAAGATAGAACTTTTGGTACAATTATAGACAGGTGTTAAGTTACAAGGAATGCCTATTATACGTTTTAAATTAATTGTGGTATTAACTTTTCTATTGGCGAAATTATATATTTTATAGTAAATAGTGAATTTATTTGCATTGACTCATGTATTTGTTTTGTTTATGAAATGAATTTTCTTTATTTTGAGTATTTTTATTATTACTTTGTTTACAATTTTGTTTAGTATTGTTAAATGGGTGAAGCTCCAAGATAGTATGTATGGGTCCACTGAAAATCATTTTACTGAAAACTTACCACATACTGTTACTTTTTTGAGTTGTTTGTGTTTTTGTGTAAACAAAACATTACACAATTTGATAGTTTTATCTTTCCTTTAAAATCGTATTAACTCACATATATAAATAGTATATATTGTTAATTATTTTAAAACCGCGAGCAAAGGCTCGATAATAATCATTTCTTTAGTGGGTATTTGGATTAAGATGAATAGGATGCAATATATCACACAGTTTAAGTTTGCATGCGACACTAGGCTGTTTCGTATAATTTAAAACAAGTAATACTTGGCACTGAATGTTTTCAGAATATAATTTTAAGATTAGAGCGCTGCCAAGATTCTTGGCGCTTCATCGGAAGCCAAATTTCCTACCACTTATTATAACGACCAATAAAACTTATCGAAATCTACTTGAACCATCAAATTTGGAAGTTTGGACCTAAAGCGAGTATTTTCCTATTACAAAAAAATATCAAGAACGATCGAATGATTTCGACCGGTTTCTAGATGTTTATAACTCAAAGCGCTTCGCCAGTAACGACATTGAAAATCAGTACGAGACATCAAAGTCAAGGGTCAATTGTTATCTGTCAAATACTTGGAAGTTGCGCCTAAGTTAATAAGTCCAACAAGTTGTTCGAGACGTAAAAACTAACCCTCTTATTCATAAAAATCAGTGTAATGGCAGCCTTTTAACAGAAGTACTCTATTGTCTCTTACTGTCAATTGTCAAATCGTATTGACGATGTAATGGAAAGACATGTTGCCCGTGGAATTTATTGTATACAACCTGTGGGATTTACCATTGATATTCAACATAGAACTTACAGAATGTATAAGAAAAGTCTAAGATACCATTTTGCCCACATTTGGGTAGTAATAGGTGCGTAGCTGTAAGAACATGAAGACGTTATTAAGAAAATTTTCAGGACAAAATTGCGCTATTTGTATATGTAAAGTTTTATCACGAATGCAAATAATAACCGACAGTTCGAAACAAAAACACAGTTTATCTGAGGATATAATACTGAAACAAACATCGTTTTAAATAATTTATTAGGTAATATTGGTAGTAAATTATAAAGGAAATAGCGTATATAGGATGACATCTGAAACAAATATAAAGGTGGCTTAGTGGATAAGCATAAGGACAGTTTTGTTCAGCCTTTCTTTTAAAAGGCTAAGATAATTGTAATTTCAATATTATAAACTAAATTTTTGTAAATAATAATTTTTATAGATAAATAATTTTAATAGATGATTATAAACAAATATGATTTGACATTTTTTTGTTTTTTTTTATAGAACAGGGGGCAACCGGGCAGGAGGCTCACCTGATGTTAAGTGATACCGCCGCCCATGGACACTCTCAATGCCAGAGGGCTCGCGAGTGCGTTGCCGGCCTTTTAAGAATTGCTGCGCTCTTTTCTCGAAGGACCCTAAGTGGAATTGGTTCGGAAATACTTCAGTTGGCAGCTGGTTCCACAAAGTGGTGGTGCGCGGCAAAAACTGCCTAGAAAAACGTGCAGTTGTGGAACGGCGGACGTCGAGGTGATTCGGGTGGAATTTCGTATTCTGCCTCGACGTCCGATGATGAAACTCAGCTGCAGGTATTAATCCGAACAACTCCTCTGAACACTCTCCATGGTAAATGCGGTAGAAGATGCAGAGAGATCCCACATCTCTACGCAACGCCAAAGGATCGAGCCGCTCGGAGAGAGTTTGGTCGTTACCGATTTGAACCGCTCTTCGTTCAATACGGTCAAGTGGAAGGAGCTGGTACTGGGGAGCACCCGCCCAGAGGTGGGAACAGTACTCCATGTGGGGCCGAATTTGCGCTTTATATAGTTGCATGCGGTGGCCCGGAGTGAAGTACCGTTTCGCCTTACTGAGCAAACCGAGCTTTTTGGAGGCTAATTTAGCCTTTCCCTCCAAGTGACCGCGAAACTGAACGTCGTTCTATATGTCAATGCCAAGTATGCCAATGCTGGCTGTGGCTTTAAGGAGAGTGTTTTCGAAAAGAGAAGTAGCGACATGTCAAATACTTGACGTATGTCCGTCAAAGGACTAGGATACGCCATCTTGTAAAATATTTAATTTGAATGTACCTACAAAGCCAATACTTAGAGAATTACAAATAACAATTTGTGTAGGTTCTATAAGTATCTGAAATTGATTTTTTTTAATCCTTTCAAATAACCCATTATGAAATCAATCCTGGTGGAATAGTTCTTAGTTTTTCTTACTAACACTAAGACATTTTATACTAATATTTTACGCAGACGCATTTAGTAAAATATAATTTACCTTCTGATGGCACGGAAACGGAGATTGAGTCATGTAACGTCACATTTCTTATAAATTTTTTTGTGAATACATCCTGAAAATAATTAAATCAAAATGTAACAGAAGTGAATGTTTGTGCATTTATTTTAAGGCTTGATTAATTTTGATTCGATTTGATAGGTCTGTAGAACCCTAATCAAAAATTATAATAGTAAATTCTGTACTGAAATTTCTTACTACCCGTGGGACGCGAGAAAAATATTTATGCGTGTTTTATAAGTATATTTTTTTCAAAGCAACCTTTAATAAAATAACATTTGTTAAACTCGGTAATAAAATTATGTCATAAGCAGCTACAAATGGATATTAAGCAATATTTCCCCGGGAGTCAAATGCACGATGTGCCACTGAGCTAGAGGGTGCAAATAAAGCAAAAACATTTAAGCTATAAAAATATTACCATAACTGTATATTCTTCCGTCGAATTAAGTCCATACGACCCCGGTATGAAAGAGACAGAAGATGACTTATCCTCCAAATTGACTAGTGCGAAAGAGACGGAATGATAGCGATTACCCTTTCGCGGTAAATGAGGCTTCATCCAGAGTGTTATTGAATTATTTAACTGAAAGTACGAAATAATATATTATGCTAAACCAAAATTTGTCTTATGTATTAAAAATTTATCAGTCTAATTATACCTATTATATATCTTTATAGAGATTTTTACTTTTTTCTCCCACTTGTATCATGATATACTACCATAATATATTGAAGATCTTAAACACTCTAAAGATAAAATCTTTATATATTATTTTCGTCTATATAAAAGCGATGAAGCCAAAACCTACCGAACGGTTTTTGTAGGGTTCACAATGGAGAATTCTGTAGGATTTTATCATTCATTCATTTAATTTCCTGATATAAACGATGATAATTGAAGGGACCGTAAAAATTACGCGAGGCAAATCCTTTTCGATATAATTGGAAAGATATAGCGGTACAATTATCTAACGATATCATTTGTATTGTATTCAAATAAAGGCTATTAAAGAAATTCAAAATCAAAAATATCTTTATTCATCTAGGTAAACAAGTACACTCATGGACGTCAAAAATAATTAATTAATTGTAAATTTACATCTACTACCAGTTCGCAAGTCAAGGGCGTAGAGCGGGCAAGAAGAACTGGCAAGAAACTTTCCGCCACTCTTTTCAATTACCTATTTTTTAATACAAATTGTTTGAACTGGAGCAAATCAATTCCAAGGATTAGGATCATTCGCAGACGGATAGTTACTATGTGAAAGATTACCTCAAAGGGCGTCGCCATAATACCCAAAGGATCTTGAGCTATAGCCAACAATTCCAAATTCAATAATAATTCCCTTTCGTACTCAGTTATTTTCTCCATATCACAGCTTAGTAGAAGTGGCGAAGACATCATTGCGTATACCGCTATATGGACACGACTTTGACTCTCTGTTAGGGAGTCTGTACCAAATATTAACTAAAAGTATTATTATGATTTAATTGTGACCGCACATGGTCACTTAATTTGATAAATTCAATCCAGGGTTTGATTCTTGCAATAACACCAATGTAATCGACAGGGGATGTGGCCTAATTTTGCTTTGCATAATTAACTGTACTCGAGATCGTACTTAGATCTAATTTAAAATAGACACCACAAATTCGTTGACAGAACTCACCATGTCCATATCATTCCAATGCCCTGGTCCGTGGTAAGGACTTAATTGATTGTATGAAGACTGGTAATGCCTTATAATGTCTTTGATAGAATCCCATGATGTCACCACATCGTGATAATTCCGCCACATATTGCAGTGGCGAGATATTGTTGCGTAATCTGGCTTTTTTGTTAGACGAATTTGCATTAAATTAAGTTGGTAGATGCATAGAACTAGTATTAGTGGCCAAGTTGTGTCGGTACCAATGCGTAGATTAATAGTCGAGCCAGTCTTTATTTATAACTGAGACGTGTCACACTTTTATTTTAATTCTAGAACTTTGTAATATTGTAAGGCCGAGAAAACATAAGACTATATTTTGGCTTTGAATTTCTTAGCAGCACCATTAAAAAAGAGAAATATCTGCCTATGTAATATTTTTGTATCTTATAATATAGTAACCTAATATGTATGTTTTTGTATAAGGTGACGAAGTGTAAATAAATAAATAAATAAATATGTCAAAGCTTAAGAATTTATCTCGAAGATCTTAATAAATGAGGACACATTTCAGAATACTTTAGCCTCATCAGACTAGAAATATTTCTCAGCTTCTCATAAAGTATTACGCATATATTATGTAAATATATTCAGGCAATTGCCAGATACTATATATTTGCCAATGAAGGAAGATTAAAAGGATATTTTTTCGCCTAAATATATTTTGATAAATACAGTATTGTATCCATGAGTATGGCAAAATGTGAAACCGTAAAGTTTGCGGCGAATATGTGTATGAAAAATTACCTAACAGCAAAAAATGATAATTTTGCTCGTACCTTTGAAGTTACAATATACTGGTATAGGATATGTCGATATCATAATACTTCTATTAGTTTTTAATATTCTTTTGTTTCTAGTTAATTGAGATCGTCGCAAATTTTCTTCTTACACACTATCCTACTAATTTATTTCACTATTTAATCGTTTTTTTTTAGACTTATTCTAAACTTAATTATAATGACTACCCTCACATTTAATCACGCACATATACTTTTGCGCCTCTAAAGCCAAAGCATATTTTCCATATTTGTTAAACAGGTAATAAAAAACGGCTGATCACCCCGTGTGCATTGAATTGGAATTTAAAATCGTTTCACCAGACATCAAACCCAAAACATCCGAATTTCATGCGCGTGCGCCCATGAAGTAGCCATTGTGCGGTCTGCGGACTCATTCGAGCAGTTCCAGAAATATAATTTGTTACCCAAAAGTTATTTTTATAGTTTAATGTATATATAAGTAGTTTATATATATCAATTTATTTATTTAGGTTCTGAAAGTTTCATTTTGTTAAGTTGTATTTAAGATAGTATAATTACTTACAGTTTTCTTATGTATAAATTCTATATAATAAGGCCAACTACAAGAATATACCATTGGGCGGCCTGTATTATTCAAATGCTGACCAAATCTTATGTAAGCTGAAATACAAAAGGTAACTAGACTAAATAATTTTGACAATACTGGTGACGTCATGACTGTGTAGCATTCAAAAATAGATGAATGTTGATATTTCACATATTGAGTGAGACCCTACAATACTGGATGTCAGCTGGACTGTTTTAAAATACATTTATACAAAATGAACTCTTTGTTATGCCAATGAAGCCTGTTAATCATATGTGCCAACAACTTCAAACCAAACTTTATACATATATCCCTCACCTTACAAAGAATCAATAGTAGTTTGTTTTTTTTTATCTAAGACGACGCTGATCATATTATAGACTGCTGCAAGCTTGCTCTGTCTCTTTTTGGTGGGCCGTTTGTCTTGCTAAAGAAGATTTTGGGACTCAACAATTTCAGTTTCCTAGTTAGTAAAAGGAAATTACCTAAAGAATATAGCATCAAGAATTTACAATCAACTATTGCAGGTTGGATTTTATAAGTCCGAAAAAAATCGGTTACCCAAAACAGCGAATAACCTTTATATTACTCCTGATTTCAGTATGAAAATATGTAATTTCCTTTATGAAATGTTAAACTAAATTACTCCTTGGCCACTCACTATGAGCAGATTAGGTACATTAGTTATTGACCCAACCCATAACTATACCAAAACCAACACGCCATTGATATACAGACCTGTATTCAAATAGGCTTCTCCAACAAAACATCCGTCTACCTTAATATAGTCCACACCCCACTCTGCAAACATCTTTGCGTCCTCAATGAAATGGCCCTTACTACCAGGGTAATGCATGCATGTTATATCTGCTATGTTTGTATAGATACCGAATTTAAGACCTCTTGCATGTATCTGCAATGGACACTTTAAATAAGGTTTCATATTTGTGCAACCAACAAAATGTGGCCTTCAATAAATGGTGGAAGACAGAATTTTTGTACCTTTTAAACATTAATTAAAATGAAATTATTTTAATTTTACTTAATTTGTTTGGTTTTTTTTAATTTAATTTAAATTATTATAAATACTATAGACTTATATATTTGTATTACATATTTGCAAGTATGGATAGGTAGTTTCAGTCTGTATAATATACAAAAAAAATTATTCACATTTCTTTTTAAACTCTTAGTCCATAAAAGTAATTCAAGCTTAATTTAAAGGATTTTATCCTATTATTTACTTACTTAATACTTTTATTGTACTAGCATAAAAGTATTAAGTAAGTAACTTGATGTTATTGAATAACCAGAATTGTTAATGTGTGCATGTTTAATTATCAGTAAATGATATTTAGAACCAAATTTTCTATGAATTATTAAACAAGTTGTTTTAAATTACTACATTAAATTCTACTAGTTAATAAAAAATGTTTATTTACTTACAAATGGTTTATTCATATCGTAAGTTTTACATAAAATTAGTATGTCAGTCTTAATCAGCAGGTACTTTAGTTAACACAAGGTAAGAATATGGCAGCTATCAGTATTATTTTCAATTAGATTAGTTTACACAAAGAATAGAACCAAATCATCTATGGACATCATAATAATAAAAATGTATACTATACAAAAATAAAATGTCATACTAACATACTCAGCAATAGCCTCCATTCCTTTAGGGAATCTTTTTCTATCGGGGACTAATCTTCCATTGACACTCCTTCGCTTCTCAGACCAACAGTCATCTATGACAATGTATTCATAGCCAGCCTCTTGATAACCTCTGTTGTAGAACATATCTGCTACAGAGAGAAGTAGTTTTTCACTGAAAAAGATAGGATATGTTATGTATTTTATTCAAAAGTTTAAAAAGTGAAATGACAGCAAAAAGTAAATGTACAGAGTTGAACTTTAAAATAGGAAGGACTCAAATTGTTTCAAGTACTATCAAAATGTGGCTTTATCTGAAAAAAAAACAAACATTTACTATCAATAAATGTAGCTTTCATTTAACATTAAATGGCAACATAAATAACCTAAGCCATACAGTCAATAATATAGCATTTTAACAAAGTACAAAGTTTTAACAAAACATTTTAAATTAAAAAAAACACAAACAAACAGGAAATAATAGAGCCGGTACTTGCTTTAGACATTTTCGTGGATATTTTTCGCAGTCAACACTACACAGGTAGTATCCCCAAGACATCCACCCCATGGGGGGCTTACGCGCCACTCCATTATTCAAAAGAGATGCTTTACCAAATAAAAGAAAAAGGATAAGCAAAGATTCTGATTTACACATTTTCTCAACTGCCGAGTAGGCTTCCTTATTACTCTTTAGGTATTAATTCACAAAGGTAATTTAAAGCTATTAATTATATTGTATATATAACTAATTAAAATTCTAAGCTAAGGCTGTAAACGAACAGAAGTCACAAAATACAAATAAACTTGTTAAATTTCATAGTTTTACACAGAAAGATATCATTTATTAAAACCTCTAAATACAATGTATAGTGTTTACACATATAACATAACCGTTATTCCGCATTCGTAAGTTCGTAACAAACGTCAACTGATAACCATAGAATAAAAATATTTACTACACGGGCTTAAACAGATAAAACCAGAACAAACCAAAACCACATTAGCCACAGATGATAACTAGTTTATCAGAGTTCAATATACTTACTTATTATTTTAGGTTTAGAAAATTTAAGCTAAAGCATTTGAAGACGAACTTGGGCTAAGTTTATGCCGAGTGATGGAAATCAGCCACTCTAGTGAGACTAGTTGGGTATCCGTAGCGGTATCATTTATAATACCGCTACGGACAATCATGTAATTAAAAATTCAGGTACTCATTAATGATGTAACACATTCCACAAATTAAACCTTAAAAAACTTCACTACGTACTAATTTTACACTTCCATTATTTCATCTCATTTGAACAAAATACAATTAAAATTAGTAACTTAATTTTTTATGTATAGTCTAAACTTCCGAAGTCCCATAAGTTGTACAAATATTCAAACTTCGAAGGGTTTAAACTAAAAAGTAAACTCTAAGATATTTTACTTCAAAGTCGTGTGTAGAGATAGTTTATTACTTATTATAGGTATTTCAAAGAAAAATCGCACGTATTGGTTGTGTTTTGACCAATTTTCGCTGTAATAGGTTTCCCCATTACTGTCAAATAGTTCAATATAGAGGGCAGCAAATTTCTGTCAGTCGGGGAAACTGTCAAACTCCATAGTAAATCATAAAACTTTTTTTAACGCGATTTTTCACATTTTTTTAATAAATGTGTCGGTGCGGCTTTGGAAGTAGATAAATAGGTTCACATAAATCCCTTCCAATCCCTAAGAAGAGCATTGAGAAGAGTTTATTTTAATTTCTTTCAGAACATTTACATGAGCAATATTGTATGCTGCTATTTATATTTATGTTCAAATTAATTTCGTACTGAAATTAATGTCTAATAATTATCTTTTAGTTTCCTGTAACAAGAAATAAATGATTTATGTATGATACTTAAATGCGAGGTTATAATTTTTTATCTGTGTTATACTTTATAGTAATTATAAGAGTGTTGGTTTAACATTGTAAACATTTACAAAAGTTTAACAAAATATCCTTTGATTGATAAAAATATAAGGGAGAAGAAAAAAGTAAAATATATAGTATATATTATAATATATAGTTTATATTGTATTACGTTACATATACGGTACAGATAATGATTTTGTATTACCTAATACCGATAATAGTTCACACATTCATGTTTTTTTTTTGTTGGTTTGAAAATACCCGTTTTTTACTAAAAGTGCTAAATAAGATACTTTTTGAGAAAATTGTGCAATTGATTCGCGAATGAATTATTTTCAATCTTGTACGCGTCACGTAAAAGGGTAGAGCGAAACATAAAAAGTAACTGAATGCTTCAGGTTATTTCAAGGGTCAAACGGGGTCTGCGTGTAATAGTCGTTGTTCAACAAACTCAAGAAAACTTGCGATATAAGAACGTCTTGAGATTGCCTTATACTATGTGGAAGTAAGGATATAAACAGAACTAGTATAATTTTGCCAATAACGCAGCAGTGTTACTTCTTTTTGTCATATAGTCAACTCTCGCTCGATGAAGGAATAAAACACTAAAAGAGCTCGATAAAAAATGCAAAAATCATAAAGGTAATAAACTATGCATATAGGAGTTAAGTGTGTATACAACCGTATCGACGTACCTACAGTTATCAATAAATCATTGATCATGAGAATTCTATTGAAAAGCTGAATCTGATAAAAAACACATCGAGATTCCCACTATATATTCCCACGAATATATTGTTATAACCACTTTTTTCCAGCAATTGGCGTTTTAAAACATTTTCTATTTAGCTCGTCTAGCGTCATGAAAAGTATTTCGTTGAGTTACTAAGAAGTCGGGTATAAGGCGCTGGAAATTGTATTTATATAGTTTGAATTTCTTAGGTTTATTATATTATTATTTAGATCATAATTGTGCTGTGCATTGAAAAGTGATAAAAACACAAAGTTTTTTATAACAATTACAGGAACCCAAACTGTCACATTGATTTCACTACTTAACTTTTTTCGCGTATTGTAGCTGACTATAATAAATGACTATTTCGTTCCAGCGGGTGCAGCACGGAGCATGGGCGGAGATGGCATGGAGTGAGATGGCGTGGCTCTGGCTCGCCGCCCTACTCGCCGCGCTTGCTAACGCCGCCTCGCGCGTGCCCACGCAGGAGCCCGTACTGTTTGAAGCCGCTTTTCAAGGTATACATAGGTTTTCATCCTCATCTGTATTTTAATAACTCGTTGTATTGCTACCACGATGACCCGCGAAGCAGACACATTTCAGTATCACCGTGAAACTGAGGTCACGACCATAGAGATAGCGCCAAAGATAAATCCACACCTTATCAGATACCTATGTCTATAAAGTATGTTCTTTCCGTAAGTACCTACTGAAATATTTCGTTCAGTACAATGATTCGGTTGATTGAAAATAATTTTGATGAACCCACCGTATTGATATAGCAAATTCAATTTTATTATTCAGAAAAATGGTAAATACATACGGGATTGTATAGAAATATAATTGGTTTTCACAATAAAATGATACAAAAAATTTTGATAATACGATCGTTTGATAACAATGATTGGATGTCTTTGTGTCGAGCTATATTTGTTTACCGAAAGCACCTTGTTATGTCATCCTAACAAAGAACTCCGTGGATGAGTTGGCACGCGGTGGTTTATTAAATACTTCAAGACATTATATCATCTAGGCAATTGTCCATAAAGAGATTTGAATTTTATTTCAACAATACACTGCACAGATATTGAAAAAATAAATGCTTACAACGCGCAACGCATCGCTAACTGTCAAAGTAACTGAGCGTTCACATTATAGAATTCAGCTTACAATTAAGGAAACGTAAGAATGGAAAGAGTACAACGTACTTCTGTCCCTGTGAAATAAGTGCTCTTATTTGTTTTGGTGCCTCATGCCTTTCCATGCGTGTATATTTAAAAATCTACAAGTAAAGTAGACCAAAAGTTATTGGATTTTGACAAACGAGAGTCGTAGTTTACTTAACTCTCGCCTCTGATTCTTACTGTCAAAGTTGCAGTTCAATATTTCTAAAAAACTTTTATCCAATTAATGTTGTATTTACCGAACTATTTCGACTTAAGTGCCTTTAAGAGAAGACGTACCACAAATCATAAAGGCCGGCAACGCACTTTGAAACTTCTTGATGTTGTTCTTACCCGTGCCTCCTGTCCCATGTAACATATTTTAATTATTTAGAATATTCTCTGGACCTTGCACCTTTAATACCGTTGTAGCATTTTAATAGTAAAAAAAATATTTTCCATTTATAATATAAGTGTAGATTTGCGTATATACTTTAAGATAATTACAGCCATTAACACGATGATAGTCTTGCCACTAATAATTGTTATGCAATCTTGTTTGTTGACATAAAGCTTAACAGAGTTTATGGCTCTATTTATCATTTGATAGTTTGGTAATTATTGCAATATATTAATAATAATTATTTATTTTGAGCCGGCTGCACGCACGAAAAAACTTGACTCATGCAGCGTTACCTCGCGGCGCGTCGTTACCTCTGATGCGTTCCATTTAAAGCTTGAAGTGCAAGCGTATTTATGCGTACAAATAAATGTAACTCGATCAACTCAATTGAGATTTCCATTTACCTCATTCTATATATCCATACAAAATATTTACCAAACAAATAACATTAAAATTCTTTTGAAAAATGCAACCATTCTATCAATATTTTCTTATGACGTTGTCACGTTCAACTATCGTTAGTACACCGACTGTACAGACAACCGATTTTGTTTAATAAGCTGAAAAGTTTGGTTAAACGGTAATCTGAACTGGTACGGTAATTATTTTTGTCTTGTATAGTCCATATTACTTTTTTATTTTATTTTATTAAATTAATATTATTTTGCATTACGACAATCAATTTGGGTGATGAACCGGAAACGGGGCTTTTAGACAATCGTGATTCCTATTTTAAAATAAATTGTCTCATAAAGTATGACCCGATGCCGTACTTGAGTAAGAATAGACAAAACAATATTTTGTAATAACATAGACCACTTTTGTTTAGAAGTATGTCACTATCTACTCTGAATAGCATTTTTATTCTGTTAAGTATTAAGAATCCGCCAAAACGCTTTTCAAGGCAAGTTAGCGTTGCAAGTTATACGACGACGAATGCAGTATAAACGTAATCAAACTTCAAGGTTTTACGTTTTAATGATCATTCTTAAAGTACACAGATATTATTTTTCAATCCAAAATTCATATATTTAACTTTAATTTTTAATTAATATTTTTAACTTTAATTTTTAATTAGTTAATATAATTCATATGAGAAATAAAGTTATTCTAACCGTTAACCGTTAATTTACCAGTTATTTTACTCCATAATGCTAATGCTAATAAAACATGACTTTCATGTTTTCTAGGGATTTCTATTAATAACACTTTACTTTTCATCATGTGAAATAGCAAATTTTTGATAAATATGATTACATTTTTTGTCTAGTTCTTTCTTCGTTCTTTCGTTTATAGCTCGTTTTTCTTTAACATTCTTAAATGTACAGCTTCATATAGTTAACTAAACCAAATAACAGCTAGACTTACAATAGGATATCATTTATTCTTGTAGATAAACTGTATTATGAACCAAAGGCAAAAATAAATAAGGGCCTCTAAATTTACACGTACTGCCAGTTCTCAAATTAAGGTTGCAGAACGGGACAGAAGAACTGGCAATAAACTCTCCGTTACTCTCTAAATCGCCATGTTTTTTTCCTAAATGTTTGTGAACACCTGCAACCAATACACCCTTTTCCATATCACATGTTAAAGCAGTTCTTAATTGTAATTCAATAAAAAATTACTAAATATGTAACGTTTCACCTTTATTAGCAAGGCGCGGCGGAGTATGTACTTACATTAGTGTGGGAAAAACACGCAAACACGTAGTATCAAGGTGAATAACCCAACCTAACCTACAATAAATTCATGCCAATAAATACAAACAAAATCTAAATAGTTGTTAAAACTTCTTTTAATTACTAAAACTCCCTATAAATTTCATAGTGGAAATTGGGATATATTGTAAAAGTTCGAGCGAAAACTGTGAACATTTTTATTTTTCACTCTAACTCTTTTAATTAAAGTTTCTAGAGCTAATTAAATAACGTTTTGTTATTGGTAATTAAATTAAACATTATTTTTTATTTATTACGAATAGTTACAGTACAAATAATACATAAATAAATGTATACAGTCCGAGTCACTTGAATAGCCTCACCCCTAAATTTTTTAATTTCTGTATAAATATAATCGAATATTATTTTCATAATAGTATTAATTTGACTTCACGCGCAGTGCATTACGATACAAAACAAAACACGTACGAACCTGCACTGGAATACCGCGCCCCGCGTCGGTGCGACATTTCGTCCGCGTCACATGATTAGCCACAGTGCTATTAGAACATTACTCGCGTGCGTTTGTTTTGGTTTTTTGGTAGCAATTCTTTATTTAAGCGTCGAATATTACGTATATATTTTTTTCGAAGTCTTATTCAATTGTTTAGTTATCATGAATCGTGGTCGAAAATTAACTAAATTCGAAAGAGAAAAAGTGAATTTTTATTTGGATCAAAAACTATCTCACCGTGAAATTGCAATAAAAATTGGTCGCAGTCCTAAAGTAGATAATAATTATGTGAAAAATAAAGAAAACTATGGAAAAAACTATAAAGGTCGTACAAAATTGGCTACTTCGTCAAGTGAACGTCGGCTTATTTTATGTGCAGCATCTAATTCTTCCAAGACAGCGCGACAAATTTCGAATGAAGTAAACACCAGCGCATCACTGTCTACCGTGCGACGCAATATAAAGTCATCACCATACCTTAAACGGCAGAAAATCAAGAGGAAACCTCATTTGCGCGATCAAAATCCAAAAGCCCGATTGTTATTTGCTAAAATACATATGTCTTGGACAAATCAATGGCATAATGTTGTTTTTAGTGATGAAAAAAAATTCAATTTAGATGGTCCAGATGGCTATTCATATTATTTTCACGATCTAAGAAAAGAAGAGCGGGTGTTATCACGTCGTCATTCGGGAGGTGGCTCAGTAATGGTATGGGGGGCGGTTTCTTATAAGGGGCCTATTCCAATTTCAATTCTCCGAGGCAAACAAAATTCAGCATTGTATACTAATCTATTAGAAGAAAAGAAAAAAAATATTTGTAAAATTAAAAACACCGGAACTGGATTTTCCAACACGATAATGCCTCTATACATGCGTCACTGGAAACAAAAGCTTGGTTTCAAAAAAGTAAAATTGAAGTTTTAGATTGGCCATCGAACTCTCCGGACTTGAATATTATGGAAAATATTCAAGTCCTTAATCATAAAAAGTAAAAATAAGATAAATAAATAGTACTAACTGTACACAAAAGTAGTGAAAATGGTGCGTCACTTGAATAGCATCAGTGAAATAAAACACAAATAAATAAGGCTATAATTTGTTTTTAATACTTTGTATACTTTCCATTGCTTTTAATAACTTCAAAAATACGTTCGGAAATAGACTTATATAATGAATGAATGTAATTTTGATCCAAATTATTCCAATTTTTATGAATTTCTTGTTCAAGATCTGCGCTGCTATTAAACTGGCGTGGCCTGCAAATATCTGGCGAGATAGATAGCCCCAAATATTTTCCATAATATTCAAGTCCGGAGAGTTCGATGGCCAATCTAAAACTTCAATTTTACTTTTTTGAAACCATGCTTTTGTTTCCTGTGACGCATGTATAGAGGCATTATCGTGTTGGAAAAGCCAGTTCCAGTGTTTTAAAATTTTACAAATATTTTTTTTCTTTTCTTCTAATAGATTAGTATACAATGCTGAATTTTGTTTGCCTCGGAGAATTGAAATTGGAATAGGCCCCTTATAAGAAACCGCCCCCATACCATTACTGAGCCACCTCCCGAATGACGACGTGATAACACCCGCTCTTCTTTTCTTAGATCGTGAAAATAATATGAATAGCCATCTGGACCATCTAAATTGAATTTTTTTTCATCACTAAAAACAACATTATGCCATTGATTTGTCCAAGACATATGTATTTTAGCAAATAACAATCGGGCTTTTTGATGTTGATCGCGCAAATGAGGTTTCGTCTTGATTTTCTGCCGTTTAAGGTATGGTGATGACTTTATAATGCGTCGCACGGTAGACAGTGATGCGCTGGTGTTTACTTCATTTGCAATTTGTCGCGCTGCCTTGGAAGAATTAGATGCTGCACGTAAAATAAGCCGACGTTCACTTGACGAAGTAGCCAATTTTGTACGACCTTTATAGTTTTTTCCATAGTTTTCTTTATTTTTCACATAATTATTAATTACTTTAGGACTGAGACCAATTTTTATTGCAATTTCACGGTGAGATAGTTTTTGATCCAAATAAAAATTCACTTTTTCTCTTTCGAATTCAGTTAATTTTCGACCACGACCCATGATAGCTAAACAATTGAATAAGACTTCGAAAAAAATATATACGTAATATTCGACGCTTAAATAAAGAATTGCTACCAAAAAACCAAAACAAACGCACGCGAGTAATGTTCGAATAGCACTGAGGCTAATCATGTGACGCGGACGAAATGTCGCACCGAAGCGGGGCACGGTATACCAGTGCAGGTTCGTACGTGTTTTGTTTTGTATCGTAATGCACTGCGCGTGAAGTTAAATTAATACTATTATGAAAATAATATTCGATTATATTTATACAGAAATTAAAAAATTTAGGGGTGAGGCTATTCAAGTGACTCGGACTGTATAATGTAGGACCTGGATGACCGGTATTTTTTTTTTTTATAAATTGTGTTTTTTGTAAATTATATTTAAGTACGAATTACATACTAATGAAATGATGAAATATGAATAATATTCATATTCGATCTTACCGTCAGAATAAGAAAAAAAATTCATCTGGTTTTTTAAAGTTATTAATTTAAAGAAAAAAATCATGAGTGTGATAGAACACGAATAAAATGAAATTTTCTAGAAATGATTCCTAGCTAGATCGATTTATTGCCCCCGAAACCCCCCGTATACTATATTGGAGCCGATTCCGAGATTCCAATTATATATATATATATATATATATATATATATATATACAAGAATTGCTCGTTTAAAGATATAAGATATATACATATATATATATATATATATATAAATGTGGACCAATTAAAAATTTTCACATATAGTCTTACATAAGTAATACTAAAGAAATAAAACTGTGAAATAAATTGCCTTCCTGCAGACTATGGGGACCGACGCATTTTTGTAATGTCGTCTGTCAACGTCTGGTATTTGATATTTTTTATTTGGTCGGTGATCTAGTCTTTTGCTCCTACCAATCCTAAACAAATATTTTTTCAACGGGTGTTTAACCTTGCTTATCGGGAAGCAAACTTGGAAATGTAGTGTTTATAGGTAAGGTAAGGTGGACTTATTTTTCGCAACTACAAATTTGGTCCGTTTTGCGTACAGCCCTGTAATTTAGCCAGCCTAGCTCCTTGCAGAAGCACAGAAGCTTCCTGGGCCCTTCACAGGCTTCACGGAGCGACCTCACTGTTCCAAGGCATTCCATTACTACGTGGGTGTCTGATTCCTCTGCACTAAAACAGCATCTGCACATGGGGCTGTCCGTTGCGCCTAGGACGAGTAGATGTTTATTAAGAAGACAATGGCCTGCAATTCTCCCTATAATTGTTTTGAGATCGGTTCTGTTTAAGCTTAGAAGTCGCTTTGTCAGTTGTGGGTTCACTGCTAGCAGACCCATTTCGTACTGTCTGCAGTCCGCACTTTGCGACCATCGTTGATTCTGGATTTCGACGGATTTCCGGAGAATCCATGTTCGCGCTAGCGAGAAGGACATTATTAATTGTATGATCCTTACATAATGACAGAAATTCAGGTCAATATACTTGATTAAACGATAAAGTAAGCTTTCAGGAATGGGTATATAATGTATTTAATGGCGCTATATCTGTCTCAAAAATAGCTGTAACAAAATTATATGGGGTTATTAAAAGTGTCAGCCTCCATAAAATGTTTATGACCTTACCTGCATTGAAATGTGTTCCTAAAATTGTTTTCTTACGTTTATATTACAATTTAATAAGCTGATGTACCATTACCATAGACAATATCAGACTTGACAATTAAAAACAAAGGTAAATATGGCCGTCATATACGAAACAATTTATTGATTCAAAAATGGAACCTAATTAGACAGTAAAAATTACGGCGTTACACACAACGAACTATTAAACATTCAAACTTTAATGTAGACAAGTGTTAGCAAGCCTTTATATTAATAAATTCCAATTAAACTAATTTATAAAATGCTGAATTATATCGATAAAATTAAATTAATCTCTTTCGTCACAGCCTAAAATTCGTTTTGTGGAATCAGTTCAATGATTAACTGATTTTAAAAATAAAGCAGTATAAAAAATAATAATCGTTTTTACAAGTCAGTCGACAAACATTTGTGTTGTTTGAAAACATTTTAAGTAGTACTTACAAACTATTTACATAATGTTTAGCGCAATCTACATTCTGTTAGGATTATAAGTATTATCCACGCTTATGAACAGAGGACTGGCTATGTATTTTAGCGAGTGAGTCAGAATGTAAAACGAAAAACGATAATGTGGCACGTTTTGCAGTGATTAGGTAAGCGACTGATGACTACATAAAGTAAGTCATCACGACAGTCGCCCAGGCCTTAAAACATTCTCGAGAGAGAATACGCGAGAATGCTTAATGCTTGAACGTTCAAATCAAGGCTTGGACTTGCCACCGATCGGTGACTTATAGTGATGGGAAACGTGAGGTAAATCGGCATCGTAGATACAAAAATCAAAAGCAATGCGTCGAGCACTAAAGTCTTGCCCTAAAGATGAGCAATGGAGACGCAGAAATATGTGTTTCATGTTCGATAAAGAGGGGATTGATGATTTTTAATTAAATCAAGAAATTTAAAAAAATATATCCACCGTAACGTTTACTATTTCATGAAATAGTTGCTACGTTACTTCATATAAACTGCCGAACTAATTTAATTTCTTTATTTAAATATATATTAAAAAATAATACAAAAAACCACATATCACATTCGAATTTGCATGTACGGGCTTAAAACCCAGCAGAACTATTCAAAGTATTACTTGCCTCTTGGTCGTGAATAATTAATTTTATAAATGTTTAATGAATTCAGCTCCAGAAAATTTGTGCAAACGCGTTTTCTAAACCGTGCATAAATTATGAAAACAGCTGTGATATTTATATTTGAGACTTTGAAGTAGATTTATTTGGAAAAGCTAGCTTTTGGTATTCTAAAGTCATTGGGCAAATTCAGCTAGGCTCGGCAAAAAATCGGAAAATACTCATATTCAGCTAGACATTGGAAAATTGTCGTAAGGAATAGGGACAAGTGGAAGAATTTGGAGGAGGCCTTCGATGCGTCGGAGGTCGAGTACTTGTGAAAGCATTAATGACATGGACTTAGTGTAACTATAGTGTACTCAAATTGGTAGTGTAAGGGTATTTTTATTTTACTTTATTTATGGCTTGATCATGGATTTGATCACATGGAAGTCTAGATTGATTGATTTATTTATTTACAGCATTAAACAACGGAAAGTTGCGTAGCTCACGTGTTGCGCCATGACCGCTACCACCTCCTTTAATTAATTATAACGGGTAAAATCCAGGGTAAATGGCGTGTTGGTAGAAATAATTAATCACGGCTTTCCACCGTTAGGGAGTGGACGGGTATTGTAACTGCGGAAGAGTTGATGCATCTGGTACAGAACAAGACACGCGCCAAGAGACTGACGACCGACCTCCAGCATAGATTCCAAATAATTATTATAATAAATATGTTAACTATGCTAAATTCTTTTCTTTAAAACATATTGTCTATAACCCGAACCCGGGGAAGACTTCTCTACTTCTACTTTTTTTCTGATGCCTGTTTAATTATCTAGTTTACGTGTTCGTAGAGGTTTGAATTTTTAAATTCTTATAAATCTGTAAGACATTTTTTATCGTAATGAAATAAAATTTTAATATAAACGTTCATTATAGTTATCATTACGAAATCTATAATAATATTAAAGTCTTATCTACTCAGTGACCCTGAAGATTAAACGATGCCCCTGACATATTGGGGACATTCACAAATGTAGAGCTACTAAAACCACCAGTAAATTATTAAATACAATAATCCATATCATTGTCAAAAACTGTAGAAGAAATAAAAGCTTGTCTTCTTATTTATGGAGATTAACATGATAACTTTATTAGTGAACAAACACCGTCCCAATGACAATAAAATCGCAATGGCTGCGTTTAATTCGAATAGACACCTGCGCTCGGTGAATGAAAATCGTTTTCTAAACTATTTGCTGTATTTTATTTAAAACGATGCCATTCGATATATTTAATGCAAACGTTTTTTTAGTATAACGGCGATATTTACTTTGCACATTGTCATAGTTTATTTATCTTTCGTTAAAATATGCGTTATAATATTGACAGTAAATAGGATTTTAAAAAAATATTAATATTATTAGTATATTTATAATATTGATAGTATTAGGGTCTGTTTCACAATGTATGGATAAAGTACCAAATAGCTATGCAACACATAAATTATTTGGAAGATAAAAGTTCCGAATAAGAAACTTCGCGTTTCATGACGAATAGCGCTATCTGACAGTAGTGAAACGCTACCTATAAGTAATAGATTATTTGGAACTTACCCGGACATTCTGAAACAGACCCTTAAAGGATTATTGCTTAAGCTAAAGCAGTTGAATTTTATTCGACGTTGTATACTTGTGTCTACCATACGCGCTAAAAAGAAGGAAAAGTGTGATGAAACAAATCTCATTAAGAAAATTCAGTACAGAATAATATATATTTAAAGTACTAATACAAAAATATTGTACACGTACTAAACTATGAGTTCTTAGCATAAATTACATATTATAGTATGTTAATATGATTGTTTATCACTTAAGCCTGTATACGCTAAGCCGATTATAGCTAAGAAGCTTGTGGGAACGATGAGGAATAACGGTGCTTCCTTATAAGTATATCTAAAACATTATATTTATCATTGATAGAGTAATGTCCTACATTTTTCAAAGCTGTATTTAAAGCTTAGCAGCATTTTAAAGCTAAAATAAATAATTCTCTTGTATAATAAAAAATAAATTATAATAAACTCAAACTCAAAAATATCTTTATTCATATAGGTAAACATGTACACTTATGAACATCAAAAAGAAAAACAAATTAAATTAATTGTAAATTTACATTTACAACCAGTAATATATTTCGATAGTTATGCAGGTTCTTGCTTATATTTTAATTTAGACACATTAAAATATTCACGGAGTCAGCAAAACTTGCCATTTTTACACGCTATTCTTAATGGGCGAATAGATATATAAAATCCCTCCTTCGTATGCGACAAGACGTACTAAATTGTTCCGTGTGCCTCGTAATAACTCGAATTACCTGCATAATTCGCCAATGTTTCGGGTCTTATCAAACTATGGCATCCATTATCAGGATATTGATCTTATCCACCTGAAAAAAAGATGTCAAGAAGTACTTGAAGAAGCGGGAGCACTCTGTTCTTGTTTAAGTAGTAATTTTAAATTTTAAGTAACTAAGTTAGTTGTTGTTTCAAATGTTAAATTTCGTTAATTTCGTTTCATTTGTTTTTTTTAACTGTATCTTTGTCTATACTTACTTGTTTTCTGTTTCATATACATTTTTTGTTTATCTGTTTCGGCTTCCTGTATTGTCTTAGTGTTTTATCTTTTAAATGTATAAGTATAATGAAATATACTAACAATTTATATAATTAATATGTGCATAGTATATACTTGTAAAAGTCATTAATTTTTACAATATTAGCTGATACTAGAAGACCCAGCTCGTATAGACTAGCCAAAACGCTACGTCACTATAATTTTACAAACTTCTTTTTCTATCACTATACGCTCCTATTACGCTCTAAATATGCTAGGCTTTTAAAAGCGTATCGGAATAAGTTAAAAAAAGAAATATTTTGCAAAAAAATATAGCAATATTTTGCAGTAAATATATTGATTTTTATTCAGCCAGGAATCTAAACTTGAAGTCGAATCGATGACGAACTAATCTGTTTTTGATCATAATATATTATTTGTTTCATTTAAGAACGATAATTAAGACGCAAAAGCTTGAAGTTTATTTAGATGTTAAAAAGCATGGCACTACACAGGGCCTGGTGCGACGCTTATCAAGAGAAGCGTTTTGGCAGGTTCTTGAAGTTTTAAATGTTTATAGGTTATATAGTCACTAAAATACCTGAAATGGTTTTGAAAATACCTTATTAAACTCCAATAAACCACTGGCACTAGAGCATAGCAAAATATCAAACGTAAACAGTGAACACCAATAAACAATACATTATATTATCATACCTCTAAACCGGTTGAACTAAAAATATCTATACGTATATACTACATATTGCAACAACTGCGAACTTTAGTTGGAAATCTGTGCACATTTGTTCGTACATAAATCAATAAGCGAGACAGATTTATTGCCCGACTATTCCTTACTGAAAACCTACCTGTTTATATTCAGCATTGTTTAAAGTGAAAAGGGTATATTAGAGTCAATTCAACTTATATACTAGGCTTCATATAATGTATGAGGGTGTGCAATAATTTAATCAATTATCATCTAAAATTCTCAATATTGAAGTTTGACAAATTCAAAAAGGCAGTAAAGATGAATGTTAGAGTGAACACAGTTGACTAAAATTGAGACGGCAAATGGCGACGTGTATCTCGCTCGTATTACCTATTAATATTGTTTCTCATGTAAATAAAATATTTTTTTATTAATGGGAAATAAAGTTCTTTAAACATTATATAATACGCTCCGACGTATTGGTAATCGTCGCAAAATAAAAGCATTTGTATAAAAACGACACCGCAAACCTGCCAAATGTATAGATCGTGCAAAGTGATTAAGCAATATTGATAAGCAAATGTTAAAGTTACAACTATACTGATTATATAACACAGTACCTTGCAATTAATCTCACGTTGATTTACAACCTCGGTGTCGACCGATTTCGGTGCAACTAAATACTAGAACCTGACCCTTTGATGCGCTAGTACCAATTGAGGGTTAATGATGAGGGTTTAAAATTTAAGCAAATAAATGACAAGGCAGCAATGAACATTCATTTTTTTTTTCAATATCATAAATTGTTTAATATGTTCAACAACAATTAAAAGTGATACATGTCCAGCGTACATTAATTTCCTGGAATGTAACAAACTTATAACTAAACACGTTTTTTAAAAGCCGTATTGCTCTATTAAAAACTTATAAAAAACAGATAAAAACTAAAGCTATAATTGTACGAAGTTTAACATTAATAAGGAGGTAAACTGGGAGGTAAACTATGCAATCTTTAGATGAGATTTGCATTGAGCAATGAACATTGTAGGTCTATAAGTCAATAATTGACGTTAGATATACCTCGCTTGGCTCCTGTACATACAATTCTTATTTTTGGTCTCTTCTATTGTCTATTAATGCAACGTGTTTATCATTATCAAATGTAATTTTTGCATTTTAAGCTAATTGAAAAAGTGAGTAAAAATTGTTCAAATGCAAAAGGTCGCATTAGCGATACATCATCAATGATAAGACTTGTTGCAGCTTTTGACGGGAAAAAACCCATACAAGAGACGGGGTGACGTGACGTTGACGGAAGTCGTGTTTGACGTACGGAAGTGGACCACAGCGTCACATCCGCCTGTTTAGACTAGCGCTAAATGCTGGCAGTTCAACTGTTAACATATATATATTGGTCATAAAGATAACTGACGAAAATGTGTGTTTAAAGTGATAAATATGCCTTGGATGTATTCTAAAATAATTAATACGTACGGCTATATACAAATATAAAATCAAGTCTCAGGTTATCAGGTTACTTAGACATATTTTACCTTGGAGCGTTAATTCTATCCCTTCCTTAACAAATTCAATTGTTTGAATATTTTCTGTAATGTACCCCAATTTGTGTTTCATCCCTTTTACGAATTAATCAGGTCAGTAATTACTTAAATTGTTAATTACGTTGCCGAACGATAGAACTATATCAGATTTTACTGATATAATTTACTTGTTTTTTGCAATGAAATTTTTTTTAATTTTTTTATATATTCATTACGTACGTTAACTCGTTTATATACGTAAACCTTGTTTATATTTTCATATAAACATGTCTTACAAAGAACGTTTAACAGATTTTTTCGTGATTTAAACCTCAACCTTTAAAAGTTAGTTAGAAGGTTCTCAATAATCCTAAATCAGGATTATTGAGAACCTTCTAACTAAAAAGCTAAACTTTAAATATGTTGTTGTGTGTGCGCCACTAAGCACTGTTAAATACTTACCTTTACAATTCATGCGATCTTTATTATTATTTATTAAGTTAACGTTCATTTGTCCTGTATTTACTCTTAAATTAAATTAGCATCAATAAACTCAAGAGTTAGGCAATAAATAATCATTAATTTGTGCATACTTACGGAGAAAATGAAGCAAGATTTTTACCAATACTATAGGTATTCATATCTAATACTTAGTTGAATGTACAATGGCTTGCATCCTTGGTCTAACAACTAAATCTGGAAAAAAAATCACGTACTTTCCAAAACAAATCAGGCATACGTATTTTTAATGTACTAACTAAAAAAATGTAACAAGGATTTGTAAAGGCATCTAGTTTGACTGATTATATTTATACTATTAAGGCAGTTTCCCTGCGTAGTTTCCTTAAGTTAGGTAAGTAACAACTGCCTTAACATGCCCATATGTTGCTTTCGTAAACAGCGCCATGTACATCGTTTTTCCCAAATAAACGTGGGATGAGTTTAATTCCTGGACAGTAGGAGCAAGATGTCGAATTATGTCGGTGAGATCTTTATCGACGACTGTCAAATATCGACGACTCAATAACTGTCTTTAAATTTCGAATATGAATAAAATAATATAAGGGAATCTTTATGTCATATTCGAAATTTAAAGACAGTTATTATAAAGTCCACAGAAAAACTATTTAATTTAACTAACGCAAAACGTACGAGGTAATTCTAGAGAAGTGTACCGCGCGAACAATCATAACTTTTTGTTTGTGAACAAACTTCATTACTCCAAACTAGTAGACAGTCCAAACAGCAACTACACTTACATAGACACTGCTTCATTATTATAACTCGGAAATATTTTAATTAAATTACATTATGATTTAAGCTTTATAGATTTAATTATTATGCTGCTCTTGCTAGAAAATATTTTTAAGGTAATATTTAAAAGGTATTATACTTCAAATTTAGTTTTTCTATACCATTAATATAAGAAATAGTTAAAAGGACGAAACTTCAATAATGTATGAGATTTATTTAAAAAACAGAGCTGTCACTACATTATCACAAAGTTATTAATGTTTGCCTCAGATTGCATTAGTTAGCTAGATCATTTATATTTCAAAGACGCGTACGTGACCAGCCTTTTATCTGAAACATGTTGTCACGATGGTGATGGTGACATCTACAAATTCAGGGATGGTAGTCGCACGCTGAAGTTCCTTTAAAATCAAGAGGTATAATGCAAGTTCTGTATGAAAATTGAATTAATGTTATATATGTAATGAAGTTACGTATAATTTAGAAAAAAATATACTACCTAAAGTATATTTCAAAACATAGCTTCTCTTATATACCTAACCTATATTGAAGCTGCTACGAAAACGTAAACCAATACCGCTAGATATTAGCCAGATACAATATTACTTTCATTCGACGCGAAGGCTTATCTATTCGAGATTCGAATCATACCTCAAGTTGTGGCTAGAGCTACGCCGTAGCACTCATAAAATCAATCGTAGAACCGTTGCTGTAGACTCTTTGTAGCCGACCGCTACTTTTATTGCTGTAAAGAATTCATATTGAAGTCATTAATTTATGAATTTCTCAACAATTTTAATAGGAAAACGTTTCAAAAAGGTTTTTTAAAATGTATAATAAAGAAATATATAACTCACCTTAAATGTAAACGTCCATTGCTATTTTTATTTTTTTATGATTACATTATGTTTAAAAGACTGGGTTTTAGCTTTACTTTTTTATAATAACCTATTCATGAACGCAAAGACATATCGGAAACAGTTTGGACTTAATTGTTTTTATCTTTCACTAGAGGACCCGACAGTCGTTGTCCTGTCTTTAGTCTTCTTTAACTTAACCAGTTCAAACTTATTAACTTTTATTCAAACTTACCAAAACTCCACATTAAATTGAACTTTTAATATTAGGCGTTATAGCTAGGAATGGTGATTCAGTTTTTGATTGAAATCATAAATTAATTATTAATAATAACTCCGATCAAAGCATTTGTTTTAAACGATACTAATTTTTCTTACATCCTCTTTGACGATATTTGCAGCATGCATTCTGTCAATGTTATGTCCAACGCCATAAGGTTACAAAAAAGTTTGAAATGCATTGTGCACCGAAAAGAAAATTGGCTAGCATAACAAAAGTCAGGATTACTTAATACGGTGGTTAAGTATTCTTAAATTTTCTAATTTTCCGCGCAATTTTTATAATTTTTTTCTTTCATAAATACCTTCTCCTGACAATAACAAAAAAATAAAAAATGGAATTAGCGAAATCGATCCAACCATTCACGCGTGATGCCGTGACCAATTATATTATATATACTTGACAATATATGTATATATATATAGTCAAGTTTTCAAGCCTGAGGTACTTACGACGATTGCTTGTCAAACGACTCACATCTTAAATATCGCTTTTAAATAAATATGCAAAAGTCGCTTGTAATGTCGACGGAAGCGCTTTAAGTCAACAGTTTCTTTGTTGACGACATTAAACTCTACAACCGTTTAAGAAGCCTTTTACAATTTTTGCGTTGTTCTCTGACGCGAATCTTTACTTTTGATGTCACATTAACTTTGCTGTTTACGAATGAAGCATTTAAACATATAACAAAATGTATTGAAAGGTTTCAAGACTTTGCAGGAATATTGAAAAAAAGTAAAAGAAACGCAAATATTCATCCCGTTACATCTCAGGCGCCTGTAGTATCAGCCAATTAGTGATACACTGAATAGGCCCATAATGAAATCAGCTCGCTCAATGAATCAAGTAACACGCTTAGTTTGACATAACGATATTGATCAAACGAATTTCAAAACAAAAAGCTTCCATAGGGTTGGCTTAGAATCCAGGCAGTTCTAAATTAAATCGATTTTCTTTGGGTTTTATTTTATTTAACTTTAGTTATGGTTGCATGTTATTTTTATTATCTTTTTGTTAATTAATTAATAATTTCTTGTACTTTACTCTCTGTAGGTGTTTCTATTTTTTATTGTTCCATATTAGGGTTGCCTGGCGGAAATCGCTTGTTAGTCTCAAGGCCACCCGTTGCTTAATTAATTATGTTATCTACTTGCTTTTTGTGTATTTTTAAATGTATAATTATGTATATTATGGCAATTATGTATAAATAAATAAAAAAATTAAATAGACCTGGACTTAATTTTAATTTTAGGCGAAATTATACTTATTCTGCCCGTAAACTTCATAAAAACAACATGGAGGCCTCTCTTGTGGTAACCGCTTGAAACGTCATTTTATGTAAATAATTAATAATATCTGAATGTTAAGGTAAATCCTGGTAGCCTCTTTGACAACATTGAGTTGGTTGAAATAGAGCAATGTAAGTTAAATATCTAAATCGAAAATATCAAAGCACTATAAATTCTCTCAAACAACTTTAATAATTAACAATTATAACTCAAAGTTCCTAATTAATATGTCAGCACATATTAATTAGTCCTAATCGCTTGATTAATGTTAGATGAGTTTGCCTCAGTTGAGGCCTGTATAAGCTGTATATGCCACATTAAACAGGATCCGTCTAACAAATAGCGTTTTGCATATATTATATATAACATGTGATAAATATAGTATTACCCACAGGGCATTGCTTAGTCCATGAATGTTGGATGTATTTAATAGCCGAAGCCTTTGGATGGCGAGAACTAAATAATTGATTGGTTACGATTACAGACTTTTAATGTCGGTATGCGTGAGGCGAGCACCATATAATTTCAATGTAAGTGTCTAGAAAATTTCTAGGCACTTACATTGAAATTATCATAGAAAAGAAACAAAGTAAAGAAAAATTACATGAAAGCAAATAAGAAAATAAAAAGCGTAAAGAAAATAATAAAAAAAGCGTAAAGAAAATAATCAAAGAAAAAGCGTAAAGAAAACAATCACATTCGCGCGCACAGCTTCCGCGTTTAGTGGTTAATTTCGCACTGTCCGCTGCTCATAGTGTGGGTGCAGGCCCCAGCAACCGCGACCGTGACGTCACATTTTGTGGTAAAACCGCCGCGATGAAAAAGAGATGTGGTATTATTACTCGCCACAACGTCACCTTAATGTAGCATGGTGTGTATGCATTGCGATAATATTGCAAACTTGTGTAAAATCTCAGTATTGATATTGCCATTGCTATGTGATGTAGTGTGACTGGGTTTACGGTGAAAATATTAAATTAATAATTAAGATTTGAAATGTTCGTGAGTTTAAATAATACTTCAACATCACCTTTAAAAAGAATTTACAGATATAAGTTTAAAAGAGACAGGGCTGACACACAAACTCTAAAAAATTGGGTATTAGATTCATTACTATAAACTTCAACGTACCCAAAATTTGTCACACGAAATTAGCCCCTTAATTAACACAAGAGAAATCGTCCTTTCTCATACGTAATCCTACCATGTGAAGATAAATACTAGCTAAAATATTCAAAGGAAGGCACAGACTGATTGCTTTGTGCCTCGTAATTAGGGCGCCGAAATGCCTAATTTGTTTACTAGCGCAAATTATAGGCCCGTTCGGATTACGTTATTACAATTGCAATTTGTATAGCATTTGTTTGACCTATTAAATGTATAGTTGTAGGCTGTATTATGATATATATATAGGAATAAGGTGGTGGATTATAAGTTATGATTTCCGATGTTTCATTGTGCCGAAAATGACATCAATGGTTTAGTACATTAAATCTTATAGTTGATTAATAAATATATATTTATGCACTGTGTGAACTTATTTATAATCTAAGTTACTTAACAAAAACAAACGTAATTTATTTCTTATCCTTTGTTCTTATAGTGCCATTTCCTTCCAAAGACTGCCGATTTATTTTTATAGATCATTTATTTTATAGAACAGGAAACGGGCAGCAGGCTCGCCACCCATGGACACATTCAATGGCTACTTTCTCACCTATGATAATAACCTGGTTAAAAATATCGTGGTAGTTTTCTATTGCCTTTCACATCGCTGTTTGCTGATCCTAACAATATGACTGACAGTACAGGACTAAGAACCTACTTATTCAGTCGCACTTGCGCAGTTGCCCGTAGTTTAGTCTTTAAACATAATGCTTATTTACTGGAGGGACTGAATCGCTAAGTCGCAACGTTTTGACTGTATATTTTAAGGGATCCTCACTGCACCCTGTGACGCTTCCGGTATATGGTCAAGTACTGCACGAAGCAGCTAACCGCAATATCCTACAGTCCTTCCTATACTTCGCTATCGCTATTAAGGTGTATTAGCTCACATCTAACCCTACCTAATTTTACTCTTTGATTCCTGTATATTTTATATAATTAGTCATGGCAAAAGAACTTTCCCGTGCGAAAAGCGTTTACTAAAATATCATTAAACATGAAAGTTTAATTGTACAACCCGTGTCTCCGTGACAGCTCTATTATACAGAACGAAGACGAATATTCCTGTCTAATAGTTGTGGAACTGGTTAAACCAACCTAGACACGTAAACGACATTTATTTGAAGACCTACTATGCATATTATGGAAACGTTATATATGTATTTTAAGTTAGAGCTTTGTTGCTGAATATGTATACGTAGAACGTTAATTTGAAAGATGAAGGAATAAAATAATGATATAATATGATAAGATTATGGTTTCGCTATTTCCATATTCACAACACATTCATAAGTAAATGTTTTTATTGAAGTGTAAGAAAAACTGTAGGAGATACAATAGCCCGAGTGTTATGAAATTTGTACTAGAGAGAATGAACATCTTGAAGTTGGAATGGGAAAGAGTAACGTACAAATGAATTGGAAAAGGGAAAAGTGAATTTTTAAACAGCGTTAAACATTCCGAAAACACAACTTATGTTTAAATCTCGAATGTAGATATCAATGAAAATTTTCTTGCTTCGGCTAAAACCAGCACAAAAACATAGAATTAATGTTCGACAATTCTCGTTTACGATCGTTTATCATAGCTTTAGGTCGTGCACCTTTTTGCAGCTATTGGCACGAATGCTACCGACTGTTTTTTTGTATAATCGCTGATACAGTAAATACGGGGTTTTTTATCGATGTTGTGTCGAAATCTTTATTTGATGACTATTTTAAAATACTGTTTTTATTTGTGTTCAGTGGTTTAGATTGATGGTATTTTCCTATTGAATTGGCTTATATCAATCATTTTTTCTGTTTTCTATTGTGTTTTATCCTCTAAGTCCACTGGGCAGGCCTTTCCCTAGCTTTCCAAAAGGATGTGTTCCCTGGCTTTACCCCGTTCCGCATTTAGCACCTTCTGTCTACCTTATGGGAGGTTCTCCTACACGTCCGACTAATTCTCGGCCTTCTTTCTAGGAAATACCTGCTCTAATGGCCATATATACACAGAATTCATATATATGAATAAAATTATAATAGGAATTTATTTATTTGAATTAGTTTTGAATGTAGTAGTTTCACAAAGGAACGAGGCTAAGTATTGTTATATTGTTACAGGAAGGTGCGGTGAGGGCAGCCCATGCGAGCAACTGTGCAGCGAGTTACACGACGGCACCTACGAATGCGGGTGTGGTTCCGGCTACGTGCTACACGTAGACGGCTACGGCTGTTTAGGTAAAATACCAGCATCTTCAAAAATACTTTGAAAGAAAGAAAAAGCATGTATTTGATTAAAGCAAACACTACATATATAAAACATATAAAAGAAATACAAAGACAATCACTTCAATCAAAAAACCTTTACAAACCTGATCGTAGATTGAATGCAAAGTTATAGATATTAGACTTTTCACATTTTTATATTAATCGATAGTTGGTTACGCCTATCGAAAAGTATTTTTTTTATAAGTTTATTACAATTGTATACTTTGAAACCAAGCATGGGTTGTTATAAACTGAAATATTTTATATATTAGACATTGACCACGGGTTCTTAAAAAAATTAAAATTCGACTTAGAGCCCTTCAAGAAACGAGCGTTCCAATTCTTAAAAGGCCGGCACGGCACTCGCGAGCCCTCTAGCATTGAGTGTCGAAAGTGGGCAATCTCTATATTGATATTAATGATTTGCCTGATTATTACTAAAATTGCAAAAGAATCCTGAAAATGAAAGATGCCAGTTAACGAGATGACTGGTCGTTAATCACAGCCACACGTTATTAATGACAGACATTTTTCCAATACTCAAACATGGCCTCGTGTTATTTTGAGTCTAACGAAGGTCTAACTGGTAAAGCAAAATTCGATTATCACTAACAAACATGTTTGAAGGACACAAAAGGATACCCTATCTGCTTAATATCACAAAATATTGTGAGAATACAAGAAATAGCAAACCGAGTAAGCCTAAGTATTACAATGGAGAATATATTGCAGAAATGCAATTTCATTCGCATTGAAGAATATTCTGCATAAATGGTGTATTGTCAGCGCGTTATCGAAAGTATTTAATACATTGGAGCTTAGAGATAAATGCCTTAACGTATTCTGTTTAGCACTTGGAGGCTTGACCTCTTGGCATCTACGCCAATGGCGCCACAATATTTACTCACTCACTTCACTTTTACCGCTTGTTAATAATATAAAGTCAAATATTTCACAATAATTTGTTTCGAAAACGTACGTAGGGATACGCCCTACACTTTGCAGTGTACACTATTTTTGCTATAACAATAATTTCAGTGTTCTGAACCCTGAATTAGACAGTTTGACATCTTTTCTTTTACTTATACGTCCAGTTAATAACGCTAAAAGCTAATAGCAACAATTTAGATTTGGAAAACATTTCGAGACACTTTTCAAGGGGATTTGATTTTTTCTATGACGCCATATTTAGAAATGCCTGAATATGTAGCAAAATCAAATGTAAAATCAATATTGCACCATATTTCTACCAACCAACCGACCAATCTAGAACAATCTAATCGACCGTAAAAAATGTAAAAATGTGCCAAGAAGTGCCGAGGCTAATTTCTTTTAAATAATGTAAACACAAAATGCCTGTAAGCCCAGTTAAAAGTGCTAACGAATCCGCGTCTTGACTTGCATTCTGACGATAACAGTACTTGAATTCGTCGCTGCAAACGTCGAGAACGTGAACGTGCTGATTGTATGCACTCGGCTTAAGTCGATGGCTGCATTGCGATTATGAAGTGAATTTTGTCGGTTTTATGCAGTTTAATGCGTTTTCAGCTAATGCTTGGTTCAAACTACCGCACAATTGCGTATAATCACGAAAAGTTAGTAACTATTAAGTTTGGTTTCGGCGTTGTTAACGATTGACATTTATTTTAAGAATGACATAATTACATAAAAGCCGTTACACAGATTATATAGCGTATTGCTAGAAAAAAAATATCTTCATTACGATAGTATAACGAAAGATAATCAAAAGAGGTTTTACCGCTAATAACTGCATAGATTATACTTTTAACAGAACAAATGTTAGGCAGTAAAGTCATTTATTTATTTATTTTATTTTTATTTTTACATTTAGGTACAAAAACAGAAAACAGATTGATTACATACATACAGTTATTATACACTAAACAACATTTGAAAATCTGATATCCAATTATATCTGTACACAGCATTTTACACTAAATATCAACCAAACCACATACACATATTAAATTGAATTACAAAAAAAGAAGAAAAGAACACACATATATATATATATATATATATGTTACAGTTAACACTAGTTTTTAGTTAAAACTCGTTTTCCCTAGTTAAAAATAGTTTTTACTAAATGCCTTTGTCAAAACTAGAAATAACAAGTGAAAACTAGAATTTACCACTGATATAATTCATTTTCTGATAAAACTAGTTGTCACTCCGAGCTTTAGTTACAACTAACACTAGAGAAACTAATTTGAATTTTGGGATTGAAAACAAGATAAAGTTTTAAAAATATTTATTAAAAAGATCTAGGGTATAGAAACATAGTACCGTACCTAGTAAAAAAAACTTACACTAAAGGAACATTTTAGGGAACATCAGCATAAAGTAGTTGCCAAGGTGACAACATTAATTAAAAGTAAATAAAATAATCAAACAAATCAACAGAATACAACCATAAAATTTAAAAAAGGAACATTATAATAATATTTTTAAGGGATATTGGTAAACATACAATAAAAAAATAATCAAAGAACCTTAAAATTAAAAAAGATGACGATCTACTTGTTATTGCAAGACAAACTATCGTGGCATTTTGAATTACAAAGGTAGCCATTTTTCTTGCAGAGACACCTTTTTGACATACATCCTTTCTTACATACGCAGCGCATAAATCCCTGGCCTGTTCCTATGGATGCTTCCTTAGCAACAGTTCTCAAAGGTAAATTTGTATTCGGAACGTCTTCTTCATGCAGAAATTTTTCTTTGCACTTGTCGAATTCTGACCTGAAAAGCAATATTTAAATAGTTAGCTTTTACCTAAAGGCAATATAATTATATGATAAAACAATTAAGCAACACATAGGTAGGTACATACCTGCAATATAATTTGTCGAACATTCCATATTTCGTTGCAATCTTGTGAAAACCCTGATCATCCTTTTGAAGAACCACTCCGACTATATTACGTAGATTTGCTTTTGCTCTGTCGACATCTGGGATTTGTATAATTACATTATCACCGATTTCTACAGGAACGTGTATTGCATCTGAAGCTAATATCATTCTCTTGGCCTGTTTTTTTAGTTTTGATGTGCAGTTTCTCTGGATGCCGTTATGTGTTGATTCACATTTGTTACAACTTCGAGGTCTTTGTCATTTGGTGGTATTATTAGAGGCTCTACAGCCGTAGATGCTCCAGCTTCAATATCATATTGACTGGCTTCTAGTTCGATTGGCGATTCTCCACTTGTTTTGGATGAACTTTCTGCGTCTTTTTGTTTGGCTCCAGTTATAATCTGATGCTCTCCACTGCAACTAGCTACAGGCTCAGTTTCTGCATTATATGTACTATTATTTAACGCATTTTCTAGATCATCTTCATCTCTTATATCCTCAATAACATCTCGTGGCAAAGTCGAAGTCATAAGCCCTACTCGCGGTTCTATACCAAACATTGCTTTGTATGGTGATTGTTTAATACCAGAATGAAGCGCCCGATTTTTCATAACCTGTACAAACCGAATACCATTTGACCAATTTGTAGTATCGTTATCTTGCATTCATGAAGCTAACATTTTCTCTATGTCTTGATTAGCCCTTTCAACAGATCCTTGGCTTTGGCTGTGCCTTGGCTTTCCATGGACTAATTTACACTCGGGCCAAAATGAAACGAGCTCATTTATAACAGAGTTTACAAATTCTCTCCAGTTATCGGAGTGTAAGATGCAAGGAGCACCAAATGTTAAAAATATATCAGTCAACTGATACGCCACCTCTACGGCTCTCTTACTTTTCAGTGCACGCAACAAAACAAATTTTGTCAAATGGTCCTGATACAACATTATAAACTTAAATCCTCGATCTTCCTGTGTTTGCATGTCGATAAGATCGACTTGACAACGGCTGTTCATTTCAGAATGTAATATGGGTTTTGAAACGAGTCCTTTTTTCTTCATACTTTTTTTACGCTGACAGGTTTCGCACATAGAGAGAAAAATATTTATAATTTCTAAAGTTATGTTTGCATATTTTCGTGAAGTTTCATTTTTAAGTCTATCTCGACCACCATGACCAATGGCCACATGAGCTGCTTCAATTATATCAAAAATTTCATCTACATACAAGTAGTATTTCATGGGCTCCTGTCTAGTCACTAATTTACGTATTCCACAAATATTAATTACCTTAAATCGCTTCAGTCTCCTGTACTGTTTTTGAGATTTCTGAACAGCTAACTGTGCTTCTTCAATTTCGTCCACTAAACGGTCATAGGTTTCTTTTGCCATAATATAAAAGTGGTCCTCTTTTTTTTTCATGTTCACGAATCGCTAATAATCTATTTAAAAACTCCTCTTTCCACAGCGTTCCTTCATTTAAGTTTACCATGACTATTTGCGCTCGAATCAATCTATACGTGCTTAACAGAATAAAAACAAAGCATGAATGACTGGAGCGAACGAAAGCACAGCGCGCCGACGACGGTGCTTGGGAAGGGATTCCCCCGCGTTTGCCGAATCAGGTGATGTCTCGCGACCAATCAGAATAAAGCCTTGGTCGGAACAGTTTTAACTGACTAACTTCGAAAAAACGTGTTTTGTCTAGTAATAACTAGTTTTAACTGATATTCAATTGTGAGCATAAGTTAATTCTAGTTTTAACAAAGGCGTTTAGTAAAAACGCGTTCTAACTAGGAATAACGCGTTCTATCTAAAAACCGGTTTTAACTGTAACATATACATTAATTAATTCAAATTAGTATTTAAGGTTGCAAGTATTCACCATGAACTATCTTTTTAAATTTACAAATATTATTGTGAAAAATATCAACTTCAGTACACACATGAATAAACTATGAATATATTCTTTAGAATTTCTTGTTACATTTAATTAAGAACTGTCGCTTTGACACAGCTATGTTGTTGATAATATAATATCTATTTATATATTTTATTTAGTTTTATCTATCCCTATTAAATATAAAAAATAAGTAATACTTAAGTAGGTACTTACGTAGGTTTCAAGATGTGACACGTAAATATTATTACTTATCTTCGGAGTAAAAATCCTTAGCCTTTCTGATATTCAACAACACGTTCTTTGATCTTTTGCGAGCTTACGTAAATGTTTAGAAATAAAACGGTGCAAAAATTCACGTATCCCTTTTAAGCGTGGGTTGAAAGAGCGGTTATTATTTTATATTAAAAGCCTTGATATAAATGGTAATAAATTAATAATTATGTTTTTATTTTTAGAACTTGCGTCAACGACCTTCGATATGAAATAGTATTATTATTTATCGAGACGAAAAATAACGTTGCATACTTCTAGGTATACGCTAGTTTAGTATTGAAATAGACAAAACATTGTAAACTTTTTACCCTAAAAACTGTAGTCCATATAATTGTAATGAATTTAAGATTACTTATTATTATTTTACAAATTTATTATTTAAAACACGTTTATTTTTTAAATAATATTTATATTCAATTTACAAGCTACTTTATTTGATATTTTGAACTTTATTCACGATGTAACGAATTTATGATAATATGTTATTATTTTACAATTTTATTATGTTTATAATTAATATTTATAATTTATAGTATAGATTATTTGATGGTTGTATTTGTTTAATACGCTTTACTCGATGTGAGTAAGTTGATTGATTCGATACCGACAGTTACGAACAGAATGACGATTCGTTTTGATACGATCTAACATAAGTGAGGGTATTCGGACCGATTCGCTTGACCAAGACGGACGTTAAATTGTAAGCTATGTGGTTGTTTAAGGATAAGAAGTGTTGGAAATATATTTAATTATTATTGTAACAAAGCAGGCGTTTTATATTATACACCGAGAATCGAATAGTGAGAATTCATCACAAATCAGAAGCGGAACAAGACCCAATCTAAGGTGCGTACAAGTGTTTTATACGATTATTTATGTTATTTCTATAAGTAATTAGAAATCGAACGCCCCACGTGCGCTTTGGCTAGTAGAGATTATGTACGCCTACCGAGCCATGTGTGCTTAGTCGTTATAGGTTATGTATACCTACAATAGGAAGCCAAGTGTGCTTCAGCTACTAGAGGCTATGTATGCCTATCGAGCCATATGTGCTTAGTCGTTAGAGGTTATGTATACCTACAATAGGAAGCCAAGTGTGCTTCAGCTACTAGAGGCTATGTATGCCTACCGAGCCATGTGTGCTTAGTCGTTTGAGGTTATGTGTGCCTACAATAGGAAGCCAAGTGTGCTTCAGCTACTAAAGGCTATGTATGCCTATCGAGCCATGTGTGCTTAGTCGTTAGAGGTTATATATACCTACAATAGGAAGCCAAGTGTGCTTCAGCTACTAGAGGCTATGTATGCCTACCGAGCCATGTGTGCTTAGTCGTTAGAGGTTATGTGTGCCTACAATAGGAAGCCAAGTGTGCTTCAGCTACTAGAGGCTATGTATGCCTATCGAGCCATGTGTGCTTAGTCGTTAGAGGTTATGTGTGCCTACAATAGGAAGCCAAGTGTGCTTCAGCTACTAGAGGCTATGTATGCCTATCGAGCCATGTGTGCTTAGTCGTTAGAGGTTATGTGTGCCTACAATATGAAGCTAAGTGTGCTTTAGATACTCGAGGCTATGTATGCCTCCTGATCTGTGAGCGTGTAGTATGTTAGAGTAGAGGTCATGTGTACCTAGAAGAAGTAAAACTAAAAAAAAAAGAAGCTAAGTATGCCTATATAATAATTTGTGCGTTTCAACGTTAAAGGATCGTTATTGGTGATAGTGTTTATAACAAATGTACAGAATAATACTCACCTAAATATGAAATTAATTAGCTTTCATGTAGAATCTATAATATCTAATTATAAATATTGCCACTACTTGAAATACGCCACTCGAAATACGATAAAAACCAGGAAATTGAGTAAATTCGATATTATACTCAACGTAAGACAAATCTCAAGATTTCATTAATATAGCCATCACAGACCTGCAAAGAAATTTAGGAAACGTAGACATCATATGTTTTACAGAAACTTTTAATAAACAAGGAAATGAATCCAACGTTAAGATAAATAATTATAGATTAGTCTCTTCATATTCTTGGCATAACCAACGCCGAGGAGGTTTGTGCCTCTTAATAAAAAAACAATTTAAAATACAAGGAAATTTGTTACCAATACCTCTTTGATTTGAATATTGTAGCGTTGAAATAAGTGAATACAACTTAATAATAATATGTATTTACCGAACTCCTACTTTAGATGTAACAGCTTTATTTTTATATAATTTAGAAGAACTTTTAAGTAACCTACCCAGGAAACGCAACAAAAAAAACTAATATTATGAGACTGGAACATAGAAATTAAAAAAAATAATAAAAATTTCGGCGAACTTATCTGTATTCTACAAAATAATAATTTACAAAATCATATAAAGCGCCCAACACGTAAAAACTCCTGCTTAGACTTAATAGCAAGTAACAGAACTGACACACAATCGTGCCTGCACTACTTGGCACTTCCAGACCATGAGACCGCACAATCACTGACTTTTACACTCAAAGAAAACGAAAACGTTAAAGATATTCCAAAGTACTGGTTTATATACAGACGAGAACTCAATAGGAAAAACACTAATACATTTATGAGGTGTCTATCAAATCTCACCTTTCGGACGGCAACTTTATACAGCTCCACCACAACAATGAAGCATTCGACAACTTCCTTGACACTATAACATTATTATACAATTTGTGTTTTCCGATCTTAAAAATTAAAAATACATTCAAACCTATCAGAAATAGATTCTTAAAAAAAATGTTGTATAAGAAAAAGAACGTTATAGCTAAAATATCATTTAAATAAGCACAATAAAAAACAAAATATATCTGCATATAATAAATACTCATATATTTTAAATTAAAAATAAATGTAAAAATGTATACATAAATCCCATCAGCCTAATAAGGCCAAATACATAAATTTCGCAAAAAACAGAACTAGAGCAGCCTGGAATGTAATTAAAACAAATACACGAGACATGACATTTAATTCAGGAATAGAAGCAATTAATATCGATAACAAAACATATGAATCACCGCATGAAATATGCAACTTATTTAATGACTATTTTACCTCACTGCCTACTAAAAATAAAACAAATAATTTGCCAGAAGCCAAAATCCCTCTAAACCATAAAAGTATTTTTCTTTACCCCATAAATAACATGGATATATTAAAAATTATCACATAAACAAAATCTAGTGGATACGATAATTTAGATACCAAAACAATTAAATCATGCGCATTATACCTACTTGAATGGTTGAAGTAGGCAGACATACATAATTAATTTATCGATAGTAGAAGGGATCTTTTCGTTGACGTTGACGAAAACGTTGAAATCACTAACAAAAAAATGGGAAAAATATCTGGGTCTTAGAATAGATACATATTTAAAGTGGAACTTTCATATATCACCAAACTATAATCACTTATAGGCAGATTTTGGTCAATATCAAAATGTATTCCTCAATCCGTACGTCATTTAATTGTTTAGTTTTAGTTTAGCCACATTTCATATATCTAATTGAAATATGGAGTACGGCATGTAAAAACATAATATCTAACTTACAAACACTACAAAATAAATTAATAAAATCATTATTTAGATACAATTATTTAACACCGACTAATAAAATCTACCAAGAAACCTAAATTATAACAATTAAACAACTATATGTATAAAGCACCTGTATCTTGATAAAAAAAAAATTAAATAACTCTATCCATAGTTGCTTGTCGTTTAAAAATACACAACGACCCGCAATACTCGTCGAGCGAGTTTGCTTATCTTGCCGAAGCCGCGTACAATTTATTTGAAGAAATCTATTAGGTATGAGGGTGTGCAATTATTTAATCAATTACTATCTCAAATTCGCAATATTGGATTGTTTGACAAATTCAAAAAGGCAGTAAAGATGCATGTTAGAACGAACATAGTTGACTAAAATTGTGACGGCTAATGGCGACGTGTATCTCGCTCGTATATATACATATTAATTTTAAGTTTCTCATGTAAATACAATATTTCTGTTTTGTAATGAGAAATAAAGTTCTTTAAACTTTTTATCTTTCCTGAAAAACTAAAAATATCAATTATCAAACCATTACATAAAAAAGAAATAACTTTAATTCCAATATTATCAAAAATTTTCGAAAAAGTAATGTATAATAAAATAGAGAATTTCTTTTTATCATACGATATTCAAAAAAAAAAAAACAATTTGTTTTCAGAAAACAAATTGTTCTACCACCCTTGCGTGCTTTACCCTAGTCAAACAAATTACCGAATACTTAAATGATAAAATGCTTATAGGTTGCATCTTTCTAGATATGACAAAGGCTTTTGACTTTGTATGTCATGAAAGACTTTAAAAAAAATTAGAATGCTACGGAATAAGAGGTAATGCTTATAGCTGGGTGAAAAGATACCTTGAAAACAGAATGCAATATGTGGAAATATAAAAAAAAAATTGTAAACTAAAAGAAAAAAAACCTATAGATCCAATTATAAGAAAAATGAGTACGGAACACGGCAGTATTTTAGCCCCACTACTTTTTCTAACATACATAAATGACCTCCCAGATGCTATAAACCAGAACTGTATACTATTTGCTGATGACACTACACTTATAATAAAAAGCAAAAACGACCAAGATTTAAAAAAACAACTTAATAAAATCTCTAGACGACACCATAAACTGGATGAATTCAAAGAATCTACAAAAAAACATGACCAAAACTAACATAATCCATTTTCAGACATATAGGTCTAAAAGACAAGTATACTAACAATATAAAAAGAATAAACTGGACATAACGAACGAGTGTGTATTTTTAGGTACATATAACGATAGATAAATTTTGTAGTTGGAAATAACATATTGAGAGATTTCAGAACAAAATAGACAGTTTTGTTTTTATGTTAACACGACTAAGGGAAACTGTTAACCATGCTACGGTATTAGCTGCTTATCATGCATATGTTTCATCTATAATAAGTTATGGAATTATAATTTGGGGAAGTTCCATCGAAGTAAATAGGGTATTTAAGGCTCAAAAGAAATGTATTCGAGTCATTTGTGGAGATAAATTGTATTGATAGTTGCGTACCTCTATTTAAAAAACTCAAAATTTTATCTCTTCCATGTATTTATATTTAAGAGATCCTTATTTGTGCATAGAAATATACATATTTTTAAGTATAATGTGGAATTCGAAGTAAGAAGTAGACATGGGGAGAAATTGGCTGTGCCAAAAATGAATTTAGAACTGTTTCGGAAAAACACCTTTTGTATGGCAATTAAAGTTTACAATAAATTACCGAAAATATTAAAAGATCTTCCGACTAGATTCTTTAAAAAGCGACTTAGTGCATTACTTTTGGAAAAAATTTACTATTCAATAAATGATTATTTGCCTGTGACATTGTAATTGATACAAATTTAATAAAGTGACTAATAATGTAAAATGTAAATTAAGGTAAATTTGCCCGTCACTGTGTGTGGCAGAATATGCGAACGAGATACGATACCACCTTAACAATTTGTACCATAGTCTTGCAATAAATAAATTATTATTATTATTTTTGTATTTTGTTTTCAGACAAGGATTAATTTCAAATAAATGAAGTTTATTTCTTTAAATACTTAATTTTGAAATGTTTTAATAATATCCATATAGCTTTAGTACGTTTAGACAATGAATTGATATACTAACATGATAAAATGATATCTTATTTTTGAGGGTTGAATACTGATGAAGCGATGACTCCCGAAGGCTCGCCTACTCGTTATGATGAACTTCAGAGAAAGCGTTCACGATCGTCCTCCAAAGCAGCAACTAAGTGTAAGAGAGACAAAAAGCGATCAAAGAAGAAACGCAAGCAGTCTTCCAGCTCCTCCTCCTCCAACAGTGAACGTTCACTGTCAGTTTCAGTCCACGGAATACAAGATAAATCTATTAGAAGAAGTGCACAGGCTCTGACTTGTCGCGAACCGGAAGACTTGTTGAATTTTCTAAGCTCCCAACGTCCCATATTAGAAAATAATAACCGAATGTAATGAATAATTGATTAAAACCAAATGTATAGATAGGTTACAATTAGTTCACATGAAACTAAAACATTTTGTTACTGTACTTATTTGAATTTATAAAACTTAATGTAATGAATAATTGATTAAAACCAAATGTATAGATAGGTTACAATTAGTTCACATGAAACTAAAACATTTTGTTACTGTACTTATTTGAATTTATAAAACTTAATGTAATGAATAATTTTAAAACCAAATGTATAGATAGGTTACAATTAGTTCACATGAAACTAAAATATTTGGTTAATGTACTTATTTGAATTTATTAAACCTTCCAATGATTATACCGTGCGTCAGGAGATCGCACGTAGTCGGACGGCCGAATGTAATGAATTTAAGATTACTTATTATTATTTTACAAATTTATTATTTAAAATACGTTTATTTTTTAAATAATATTTATATTCAATTTACAAGCTACTTTATTTGATATTTTGTACTTTATTCACGATGTAACGAATTTATGATAATATGTTATTATTTGACAATTTTATTATGTTTATAATTAATATTTATAATTTATAGTATAGATTATTTGATGGTTGTATTTGTTTAATACGTTTTACTCGATGTGAGTAAGTTGACTGATTCGATACCGACAATTACGAACAGAATGACGATTCGTTTTGATACGATCTAAAATAAGTGAGGGTATTCGGACCGATTCGCTTGACCAAGACGGACGTTAAATTGTAAGCTGTGTGGTTGTTTAAGGATAAGAAGTGTTGGAAATATATTTAATTATTATTGTAACAAAGCAGGCGTTTTATATTATACACCGAGAATCGAATAGTGAGAATTCATCACATAATTAATTATTAGATGCAAAATTTTCAAGGTCCTTCATTAATTGTGAAACCGCAAGACTTTCTCGTATAAAAACATCACATCTCTGTAAAAAAAATACAATCACCTCAATATTATTTAAGTAATGCATTAAAAGGTTTTTTGATTTGATTTGGTTCCATAATGCAGTATCAAATGAATTGCAACCACTGAACTACGCGGGTGAAGTATTTCAACTTAATGCTAATACGAGTACACGCCGCTGTAGCTTACATTAATAGCCGACTTTAAGTTGGGCGACAGTTTTCAAACAAAATGTATGCGCTGAAACTTTATTTAAAGATAACTTTCTTAAGGCTTTGCTATGTTACGGTGCAATGTACTCCTTTAACACAGCTTAAATGAGGCTCAAAATGCTCTCATAGTTAATAGAGCGAGTTTTTTTACGAGTCACTAGAATGTTTAAATCACTTCAAGTGTGTATTAAAATTGGCAGTATTACCTTGGTTTTTCCTTCACATCCCCCAACTACCACAACCAACCAACTCAACCGTTTTAAAACCTAGGTCACTTAATCAGGAAGTACATACAAACAAAAATGCTAATGAATTGAGGACGTTCATAAATGAAATGTGTTCAATGAATTGACTTAAAAAAGAGTCCACTTGACTATGATCATCAGAATTCAAACAAATTCTTATAAATTTGTCATGTAAGCCTGAAAGAACAAATAACTTAAAATAGGTCATTTTAAAATTGTTCACTGATTCCTAATTTAACATCAAAGCAAATCTAAACATATTAACATACAAACAATCTATATATAGTATATATGGTAGTCGTTGTACCAGATTTACGATATCTCTCCCTTCATTATTTTCTGTAGCGAGATTAGCTTTGCCTTAGATCATCCTCACATTGTGATTTTGTCTTCCTCTGATTTTGGAAAGTACTATAGAGGTTAATTTTCGTATAAATATTAACAAGATAAGGAGAGGATTCTTCACCTAAACATAATTCTTTATTTTCACAGAAATCAACTCCACAAAGACCACTGAGGTACCTGTGAAAGAAGATGTCCTCTACCAAAAGGACGTCTCCTTCTCCGCGGAGCTAGAAGTTGCCCCGTCCACTAGATTTAGTAATAATATTATACATATCGATACCACACTTCAACCTAGTAAAGAGGAGAAGAGAGAGAACTATTCATTCACAGGAGAGAAAAGTAAAGAACTAGACGGCCTTAAGAGTTTGATAGAAGATGGCGTTAGCAAAGCAGACTTGAATATCATATCAGATGGGGCAAGTGATATTGATAAGATGAAAATTACTACACTGGGTCCGAGCTTGGAACAGAAAGTAAGTCTTTTAACTTTTTTTATGATCAACGTTATTAAGGTTTGGAAGGTCAGATCAAGTAGAAAGTTAAATAAAGATTTATGGATTTTTTAATAGGAATGGTCATTAATATGAACAATTGTGAACATTACCTTTTAAAAATAGCATTTTTAGTTCGTATGAAAATATTCCGAAGATCTTGTTAGAGAGAGATACCTAATCTGCTATAGCAAATAAAGATATTTCTAATTGTTTGTTTACGTTAGAAAAGTGAAATAATGTCGGAAAATTTCTCGAATTTATTTTCTCTCGTTACTCTGGGCAATTGCAACAAAAAGTTTGTAGAATTTTTATCCTCAACTATAATCGTGATTTGATAAATACGTATTTTGCATAAACTTAAGTGAAAGCCCATGCTGTAATTACTGTTGAATCTATTAAATTCCCACATGATGCATGCGTCGAAATGTAACGAATCAATGAGCAGGCAAATCTGTCGCGACGATTAAGTAATATTTTAAATTATGATAAAAAATTCATTACATCGAAATGTTTCTTACACAAATAATGAACCCAAAAATGCGTCCTCTTAGGTTACAGATGTGTACCACCTGTTCCACATTGTCAGCCTACCTAAGCCTTATTCAATGGTGAATTTTTAATGTTTTTATAAAACCAGGTGCCAGGTGGAACGTCATCGCCAAAGCAAACTACAGCAGTGGAAGGTTGTAAATGCGACCCTTGTACAGACCCTAGGTGTACGTGTATGTTACGGAAATGTAAAACGGGTAATGTACTTTTTTTATTTAAAGAAAATTTTGATCACAGAATATGAATAACCTTTTATCTTTATTCAACATAATACATTGATATACATGTTATATTTTAATCATAAATCGGAAGTGAATATTATTTACTGTCTACCATCCACACGACCCCAAGTATTCTCCAAGGAAAATAGGTTTCCGAGTAGTTTTATGTAACTTACCCGATCAATTAATGTAAAAGCAAATACCGTAAACTTGTCTAGCGTATTGTTTCAACAAAACTGTGTTTTCCTTGATTAAATCAAATTTTCAAACACCTATTGGAAAACTGATATATTTTAGAAATAGGTACGCTTTTTCGCTTCTAAATACCTAGCCTAACATACTACATATTACGTATCAAGTTTTAAGTTTATCAGTTGCAAGTTTGGAACAATTTAAAACAAAACTTTGTGTTTGCTTAACTGAATTATCAACAAAAGTTTGATTAATGTATGAGTAGACGCAACCCTTTCGCTCTTTAAACTCCGTATATATACTTGGTCCGTAAATGCTGTATGCTTCAAATTGTTATGTTACTGTTAGTTTTCGACGTACCAACGGCTTATAATTCGATGGAGCTAGCTGCACGCACAAAAAGACATGACGCATGCGGCGTTACCTCGCTTTGACGCGTTCCATTTAAGACTTGAAGTGGAAGCGAGAGCGCGGAACGAGCGACAAAGAGGCACAATCGGCCTCCGCGTTCGGCAGCGTTCGTTCGTAAAACAATGATATAATTGTATTTATGCGTACAAACAAATGTAACTTGATATATTTCAATTGTGATTTCCATTTACCTCCTTCTCTATATCCACATAAAATATCTATCAAACAATTAAAATTTAATATTGTAAAATGCAACCATTCTATCAGTATCTTCTAATGACGTTGTCAGCCTCAACTATCGTCAGTAAATCGAGTTCACAGACAACCGATTTTTTTAAACGTAATTGTTTATTTATGGGTTATAAATAACCAAAACGTACGTGGTTTTATGGATACTAGTCTTGTGTTCCCGTTTATTTCTACATATTCCTGTGGAATGCCAGTAAATTCTCCGTGCTTAAATTGCCTACCTACTAACCTATTAGATTGTATGTATTGTCTATGCAATAAATAATGTAGGTAAGTGCTAGATAAAATTAAACATATTCTTGCACCCGACGCGTAGTCAATAGACTGAAGTGCAAGCTTATCATTGAAATGTCTGTGTGAAAAGGCCTTGCCCGACTGAAAAGTTTAAAAGCAATTTTCGCATAATACCGATATCAGCCTATTATAGTAAGTCTAAGTTGTAGTTAACTTTCATAATTACTTTTACTTTGAGACGGGAGGACTTTTAATATAAGTACGCGATCGCTTCGTTCTTTATATTTCTATAGACTTTTAAAGTTATTTGAATATTTTGCTCGTTTGGATATTTAATTTGTTAAATATGTAATAGCTATAATAATGTTTAAGAATCAAATGGTATCGTGGACTTTTTTGTAATATATAATAATAATAAATAACCTGGACACACAAGCATTTACGCCTTGGTTTGTGTTAGTTATCGTAACATCGTTAAATGGTGTATTAATGATATCAATAGCGGAAAATCACCTGAATCGTGAGCATACCACACACACATCAACGCTTACCCTCATACTCTCATTTTACATCAACACACAACACAACCAAATTAGATATTAATTATTTTTGTTGTTATTAATTGTTTTCTTCTTTTTGCACATTTTTGAACCTTTTGTGAATGTTATGTCTTTCCGTCTTTGCCTATATTGTAATGTAAACAATTTTTTTTTAATATAATTTTTTTTACTAAAGTTAAATAGTTTCCGCAGATTTCCGGGAGTTTTATTATACACACACTTTACATTATATTATCCATGTTTTCTACGAATCCATTTTCATCAGTATGAAAATAGGAATGGGACATATTGTTTGATTTCGATTTAGTAGCTGTGGAGCAAAGAAGCAAGTAATCATATCTTCCGTCTTTAAAATATTAGGGTAAATAAAAATGAGGTACATTTTTCTCCAGCCTTAAGAAGATAAATATATTTCACCAGCTTAGAACTCGTTTCGAACTTACAATTTATTGAATCCATAGACCCCTTATAGGACCCTTCTGAATTAGACCTCTATGGAAGGATTGCAATGGGTCTTTGTTAAGTTACCTACATAATACATTACGTATGTAACGAAATCTTAGAAACGGCATATATATGAGTAGTATTATTTTCAATTCTGTGATCATCATACCATTGATTTATTAATTCAGATAAGGCTTTAAGTTTCAAGTATCTGTGGTATAAAAACATTTATCGCTTATATCTGGGGAGGCCTATGCTGAAAAGCAAGACAATCAAGAAACCGGTGTCTAATGGGAAATTATATGATAATATTTACATTTACCTTAATTTAATTTCGTTATTAAGCATAAGTAGTGTATAGAGTAGAAGTAGGATAAAATGTAACTTAAATGATTGTTAATAAAGGCTATATTTATTTATTTATTTATTTATCGCTTATATCAAAAACTTTAGAATACTTTATATGAAATTATGATAAAGTTTGAATTCAAGACTTTAATTATGGCTGAAGAAACTAGTAACAGAATTATGTAAGAATTTTCCTTGTAAGAGTTGGTATTTCGTGAAATAATATCGCGTTATGGAATATCGCGTGTTACGTGACGATTTAGGTATTTCTAACAATCTTTATCAATATAATAAGGATTATAATACACGCTTTTTTCTTAACTAGTTGACCTAAAAATTATCACATTCAAAATTAAAATCGTTTGAGATTCCCTTTAACCTAGTTATTTAGACATCTAGTTAAATAGTGACACCGTCATCATATTACAAAGTGAGTGTGACATACAATTTATTAAGTGATTTTGTAAAATTTTGCCTGTAACTAAGCAATTTATTAAAATGAGTTTACAAAAACAGTGTATTAGGCAGATAATGCCGGAAACTCGGTGTTAACCGGAAGCGCTGGAAAGTCGTTATGGATGTTTTGCTTCCGCTCTCAACAATTTACAAACCGTATGGTATTTTGATATACGCTTTTAATAAATATTATAATATCCGACCCGCCTCTTACTTCTAACAAACTAAACACGATTATTTTAAAATATACTGTCACTCTTAAAACAATAAAGCAATAAGACAATAGACAATACAAAGCTACTTTTTGTATTAAGTATAAAGAATTTTTTAAGTGAGCTTAAAAACTTTGTAACGGCAAAAAACTTAAATAGAAATAGTATTTCACGTACAATTCCTTACTCCTGAGTTGTAGAGGTTTGGAGAAGGCACTTGTGTCACGTAGTAGGTACTTAAGTAACAATGAGCCGTCGTAACTTGCACCTAAATCCTGCCACGATAAAACTTAGCTCTAATGTACGCCTGGAGATAACACGGACTTATTGCTCAGTGCTGTTTAATTTCTAACAATTAGTATTGCTCGCGGTACTAATTTAAAGTTTTATGTATCGCGAACTGATTGATGCCGATGATCATCGGGTTTCGATTTTCAGCACATATTAGCTAAACTAGGTAATTCAAAGCGAGCTGTATTAGCTTAATCCTGAGGTCGTTCTAACAAAGGCCGGATGTGTCAAATGGATTTTCATGTCTATGAGCATGTTTTATTTATTTTAACTAATAATATATATTAGACTTAAATAACTTTATTGTCTCAAATTTGTCAAAACCAAGAGACGATTTATAAAAAAAAATTACTGGATCATCAAGACAATATCGATACGGTCTAGACAAAAATCTTCAAAGAATTCAATTTAGGGTTTGGAGGAGCACCAGTACATTATTGTTACTTAAGAAATTTATTGTTTTATTATAGTCATAGATACGGAGGTATTGTGAATGGACTAGCCAATAAGGCTTCTACGTATGCCATTATTTTGTAAGGCTACCGTTTGTAAGATAAGAAAGGAACATTGTGAATATGCTTTAAGTTAGTTTCATAAGGACGATAGAATAGTTCATATTGAGTTTTTGTCTCGTATCTATAAGGGTAACTGATTTACGCTTATAGAGGTTTAAGATCCGGTCAATATTTTATTGATTTACCACAGGATAAATTAAAAAAAATCTCTGTAAACCTTGTCTTTGCTTCAGTTTAGATGATATTTCTCATTGCTGTATTTGTTTGATTTTTGTGTCTACGATGTACTGTTTACCTCCCACTATTGTATTTTAAAATATGCACACGCATATACAACCAGATTCGAACGAACGACCTTGACGCTGAGAATCTAACCCGAGTAGTGTTATTAATTTAATTAAAAATTATTAAATATTTTTATAAACTGCCATAGCCGTTACACAATGGAAATGAAATTTGTAGGAATTTTTAATTTGTGATGAATGTGAATAGTCGGAATAGCTTCTAATGGCAGTAGAAGTGGGTCAGATTATTGAGAAGTTTCCTGATAAGGGTGAGGGTACGGAAATCAATACGGAGCTTTGAACGGTGTTAGAGGTTAATTATCTTTAAAAATCTTCAGTTAGATAAAGTATGTTTTTCTGCCAATGTACGACATACTATAAAAAAGATCAAACTGAAGTTGAAGTTATCAAATGAAAAAATGAAAATTTAAAAGCGCTTTTACAAATGTAATTAAACCTTTACAAGACGCATGTTCACAAGAAAATTGAATGGTAACTTTATTAAGCTTTGAAACCATATTAATATACACGCTTACATTGCAAATTTCTTTATATAGAATTATTTTAATTATTGAATTAATTTCTTTCTTCAATGTAGTACAGAAAAGTGTCTGCCTTAGCATTGTTCCTATTCATGTCCATAAAGAATTCACACATTGTTTTCAAAATATGTTTTTCCCCTGGAAATATACTTACAAAAACAATAATATAAAATTTACAACTTGAAAATTATTAATAAAGATAAATCATGAAATGTATTTTTATAGTTTTTCTCGTTATAGTCTACATCTACACAGGAATGTTAGGCTCTGTTGTATTCACCAGTCCAATCATCACACACATCTCATTTCCCACCCTGTCCGAGCGAGTTTTTAATTCTCCCTTTTACAGTTACTTTTTGTCAAGATTTGACAAATTAATGACAAAAAACTAAATTTCCATCCGCAGATCAAAAGATATCGATACCACGTTTTTCCGGCTCATCGTGGATAGCATTACACGCACTACGAGGGGCGTATAAGCGTGTACGATTACGTATACGTGTGCGACCGGAGCGGACCAGGGGAGTTCTACTATTGACAGGGGAGCACGATGACCTATCTGGAGATTATTTGGCACTGATTTTAAGGAATGGCCATGTGGAATTGAGGCAAGTAATACTATTAATTTTACGTGATTTTTTGTGGATTTTTTGTATCTCAGTCCTTTTAACCGTTAAGTATGGCTAATTAACGTTGCGCACATTCTTTATATTTTCTTTCATTGTTTCATTTTTGTATAATGCATTGGAGAAACCAGGATCTTAAGAACTATACAAGAGTATGGCACATTGACACGATTAAGAATCTATCGTAGAATTGGATGGGGCATAAAGTAGTAAGGAAAAATGGTCCAATAATGTAACAGAATGCGACTAGAAAGAAAGCTTACTAGAGGACTACCAAATAAGGAATGGTTTGGGTAATGTTTAGCTTCGCATAGTGCCTGAAAATGGCTTTGACTACAATATAAATATATTGCACATAAAAAAAATCTGTATAGTAAGGAATACGTGCAATACGTATAATGTTTAGCGTAAGTATTACCCCTTAAAGCTCAGTTGCATTCAAACTTATTAATAAATAAATAATCATGTTTGTGATTTTCTGGTTAAATGCTCAAAATTTCTTCCAGATTTTTATTACGAAAAGTGGCTCTTGACTTCATGGTAAATATTTAACAGGAACTTAATTGAATAAGGAATGCAGCGTATTAACACATCATTTGAAAACACCTCAGACTTTTCTTTACACACATTGACTTCAACCAGAAATATGCCGGTTCTTTTGGCATATGTTTAGTTGAAGTCAAACGTTAAGTTTTAAACCTAATTGAGAAACTTAAAAAATATTTATCATTCATGTGTCTTATCACCTAAAAACATTTCGAAGAATTTGTATTAAAACTTTATAATTTATAAATCATCTATAGTGATAAAGTTAATTTTTCGCCAAAAATAGACAGCATTTTTATTTATTTCGTTGACTTAATACAGCACTGTTGGCCTCGTGGCTTCAGCGTGCGAATCTCATACCTGGGGTTGTAGGTTCGATCCCCGGCTGTGCACCAATGGACTTTCTTTCTATGTGCGCATTTAACTTTTGCTCGAACGGTGAAGGAAAACATCGTAAGGAAACCGACATGTCTTAGACCTAAAAAGTCGATGACGTGTGTCAGGCACTGGATGCTGATCACCTACTTGCCTATTAGATTTAAAAATGATCATGAAACAGATTCAGAAATCTGAGGCCAAGACCTCAAGAGGTTGTAGCGCCATTGATTTATTTTATTTATCTTTTGGTTCTCAACCTAATCTGAGAAACTTTAAAAATACTTATCATTGATGTCTTATCACCTTCAAACATTTTGAAGAATTTGTATTAAAACTTTATAATTTGTAGTTACTATATAAGTGATAAAGTAAATAATAAAGTTAATATTTTGCCTAAAAAAAAAACGGCATTTCTATTAATTTCGTTGTCTTAATACAAATTTACGCTTAACTGTTTCTTCTTAATAGTATTGTTTCCACAGAAAAATCGCGTGCACAGTAAAACATATAAAACCCTTTATGAATTCCACTGAACATCGTTCGCGTTATGAGTAATAAAACCAGTGTATTGCCAAAAGAGTTTGTGTTAAAAATAATGATATACGCCATTTAGCGGTCAGTTACCGCAATAACTGTCGTATATAGATGTAATAACGTATTAACACAGCAAGCTTACTACACTTCTTTCACTCATCTTCAATGAAACAGTAACGGCATTCCCAAAGAAAAGACACTAATGATGGTATTGAACGACAAATTCCAATTACCATTTAGTTTTTCAATTTGAAGCGTTATGAGTATTTTAAGGAAATACAATAGCAACGAATAAATACAACATTGTAGATTGCTTTAAGTTTTAGTGAGGCATGTGATCATATTGTATTAAAACATAAAATGATACAGTTACAGTACGCGAGTAAGTGTAAAGTGTCTTCATCTTATATTTTTTTTGAAAATTGTTGACGTTTACATCTACTTAACATTATGTATGTATATGTGAGAGAAGAAATAAAGATTATTATTATTTAAAAACTATTGTTATCATTGTAATTCATATCTGTGATTTCTTTTAATTTGTCCAACAAATTACCATCGCAAACCTCTTCAAATTTACACATTAAAATTTATCTCAGCGATGAGGTTAAAATTTTGTCCTTATCTATGTAAAATAAATATCTTTTAATAGAAAAATATACGAAACACAATTATGTCGTTGATGGTAATTTGGTCTATAAATAATAATAACTATCAAGGCTACTATCTCAAAACCCTACAATAAACGTTAAGAGACGCTGATAAATCACAAAAATTCTCTCAGAAAAAGTTGTCGTGTACATCTACATAATTTCCTCTTTTACCTAAACGATAACATTAGCATAGACAACAGATAGAGCACGCTTAATTAAAATTTCAAAACGGACAAAGCGTAAATGCAGAATCGATAATAATCGACGAGGCTTATGCGTCAGATTAATTATTCGTGCCTGACTGATATTACCCTAAGCTGATAAAGGTTGAAGAAGAGGTCAAGCCTAGTTAATGCTTTTCATAGACACGTTTTTAATATTGTTAAGTATAGTTATTTCGTATCTATTGAGATACAAAACAATATGTAATAATAAATTGTCCTGGTCCGCCCGGAAGAGGTAGGTGATAGAATAAAAATACAGGGGAATTTTGGAAAGACTTGGGGAGAGAGAAAAATGTAGTGGTCTTGACGAGGCCTTTACGTGTGAGAAGGCCAACTTAGGATGAAAAAAGTGTGTTTTTATCTGGACGCGTACCTGATGTTAAGAGGTACCGCCGCCCATGAAGACGCCACATGGCATTTGGGTTGCCAGCCTTTTGAGAATTGATACGCTGTTATCTTGAAGGACTCTAAGTTTAATTGGTCCGGACATACTTCTGTGGTCAGCCCGTGCCACAAAATAGTGGTATAAGTGTCTTACTATTTACTCATACTTTTTTAAAATATACATATATGTTACGGAATAAATAGGCTAGTTTATATGTCATACGGATAGTAAAGCCTTACTTAACTTTAAAATGTATAAACCTATATGAATAAATTTTTAAATAGTATACATGCCACATTTTCAAAAGGACAAATTGTGTTGAATGTGTGCGTTGCGTGCGTGGGTTTCATTTAATTTTTTTACTAGGCTAAAGATAGATTTTTACAATACAGATATTTTTAAATATACAAAAAATTCGACGTGAAAACTTTTCAACCAATTATATATAAAATATTCTATTTATACTGTACTATTTATATAATACCGTATAAAAAGATTATTTTGTTTAAAAAGATGGTTCCACAGATTTGACTGCGGCAGTGGAGCTGGTGTACTTCGTTCTCCAGAACCGGTGCACCTGGGAAGGTGGAATACAGTATCTGTGTACCGACATCGTTGGGACGCTTGGCTTCGCTTGAATACTGGGAAACGAGTGCGGGGGAGGTCTAAGGTAATTACTCTATTGCATCATCATACTGCCCTCTACACAAGACCTGACTCGTCTCCTGTAACATATGATTCATAATTTTAAGTGTGTTTGTGAAACAATCCTTACAAAATTATCTTAGCCAACCGATGTTGGCCTATAATTTCAAATTAAAAAAAAACCACTTTATTTTTAAATAAATTTAATAAAACTCATATCAATATGCAGTTAAAATTGAACTATAAGCAAATCCATATGGACAAGGCACTTAGACTCAAGATATATTTATGAAATATTACATTTTATATCTTACATAATAATTAAAGTTAAAAGCCTGGAACGGCGTTTCAATTGCTAGCAAATTATGCTGAACATTACAGAAATGATAATGAAGACGTCATGAGCGCTCGGCTTAATTGCTTATAATTTCACGATATTGGTTTAACTTTGAATTGTTAATATCAATTATAATAATGACACTTAAATAGCGCGGACATCCGCAACTTCACAGGAATAAAAGACAAACGATTTATACGGAATGTCGATTTTCGATTTATACGGGGTTGTGATACAAAATGCTATTTGAATTTAGTTTTATAGATACAAGAATTTGTTAGGAAAGTAGGCCGAGTCCTGTTTGTCGATCAAACCGAAGTTTGGAACCGAACTGAAATATATGATATTACATAACATATGTACCTATGTTATTATAGAGTGCTTCATGCTTATGTTGAAAAAAAAAACATGAAATACGCAGTATTGTCTTTTATTAACATAACTTTTACACATTTAAAGAAAACACTTTTGAGGACTATTCAATAGAGAGGAGGGCCTAAAATTATTAAACACCTGGGATCCAATAATATCCAAATTAAAATCTCAACACAAACAATCCACGAAAATTGAGGACATCGTGAGCAATTTCTGCAGAAACCCTACATCTTTAAGTCGATACCAACTCCGGGGAAATAAATACAGATAATACAACATTTTCTACAGCTGTGATACTTTTTGACATTTAACACCTTTGTCTTCAGTCACCGTGACCACGCACGCTGTTAAGCACGCAAAACGTCGGTTAAATTTAAATTATGTTTAAATAATTATAAGTTTACAATAATTCATAACTTTAATCCGTTAAAAAAGTGTTTTCTCTACATGAAATACGGTCAGAAGTGTTGTTCTTGCAAAACTAAAACCTTGAATTAACATTTCGGAAAATAATTTACTAATCGTATGAAACTGCCCCTTGCTTGTCCTTATAAAGATCCTAGGCGCTCCAGGCTCTAAGAAAACATCAAAGTAAAGGAGAAATTACGCCTGCTATGAGATTTAAGTTCAAACAGACGTTTAATTAAAAAGGAGATGCATTACTGTACTAATACCTAGAATTAATTAAGCGGGATTCCCCTGAGAGTTTTAAGAGGAAACTATATTGCGCGACTTCCTTTGGGTTTATGCTTAATAACTTATTAATATACCACTATAATAGCTACTGACGGGAAGTGTCTGGAACACGTAATAGTCAGATATATTTTCAGTATATAGTTGCACGGTATTATAGTTTTAATCGTGGTAGCATTTTTGTGCCAAGTGGAACGTGATTGCCACAAATTAATAGAAAAAAAACAGATTAAGCGTGTAGTACTTTAATAAGAATACTAGTATAGTAATATTATGTTTACGATTCAAAATAAATTTTGTTTGAAAAAATTACGTTTGGTAGTCGCTAAAAAATATAAATAAATAATTAAAATAAAATACGCCCAATATTCGAGTAATGACATATGGGTCAAAAAGATTTTTACTTGGAATGGGCCAGTGGGAAGAAGGTGGAGAGGACGTCCACCAAGAACCATGAAATAAAATAATGCGGGGCAAAAAAAGAGTTGAGAGACAAGTCGTATGGAAGTACATTTTCAATGTCGCAATTTTATATCCATATAAATTGCTATAATATGTTTTAGCAGTAAATTCGTTTTTTTTAATACCCCGATTACTTATTTTTGTTTTGCTAAAGGGATATTTAAAATGGAATCTTGGTTATGCGTCACGAGAATTTGAATAATATAAGAAATCTTAAGTTAAAATACATCCCGGTTATACAGCCTTGAGTTCTAACAAGCCTCTAAAGTGAGAACTTTGAACATCCATAGAACTTGCGCAATTCAACTAACTTTTGAAAGTTATTCTCATTCTGTATGTAGGTTCATAAAAATTCCCGTTAAACAGCCGAACTTTGCAAAACGTGATTTCGTGATAAAACGATTTCAAAATCACTAATTTGATGTCGACTCATAAACTTCTGAATCATGAACAAATTATAATTTTATTTATTTTTAATAATTTATTTAAATGGAACTTTTTTTTTAATGAATCTACATATTATTGAATAGTTGGCACAAAATTCCATTTATGTATTTATATGTGGTTCATATCATTCGTGGAGTGAGTAAAACAGTATTGCTCTTCGCAAGCATGATACTTAACTTACCAGAGATTATATTATAATTTGCCTTATTTTTCCCAGGGCCTGTTCTCCAGGATGACCTTTAGAGAGCCAGTATGGGTGGGTGGTGCTGGCAATACCACAGGACTGCAGAGCAAATTGGGTCTTACTGAAGGTCTTCTTGGCTGTGTGGACTTCCTTAGAATCAATGGTGATACATACCGACTCGTGAAGGATGCTGTATCTACTCTTGATATCAGTAAGTTTAGGGAATTTAATTTATTTTATTAAAGTTTATAAAAATTCCACAGCTTTTTTTAAAATACTATGTGAATTTTTAAACAGAAAATATAACTATAACAGATTTCACGATATATTCTTATGTATCACGTAACATCAGGTGAGCCTCCTGCCCGTTTACCCCCTGTTCTATAAAAAAAAATATACTAATAATTTATTCTTGAGGTATGTTTAACGTGTGGGGTGAGTGTGTGCTCGTTTTATTTGTGATTTAAAAATCATTAGACTATATTGAATTAGTTAATAGAAAATCGCGAATCAAATTCAACAACTTGTCAAGTGTTTTTTTTTTAATTTTAGAACGATTTTTTAGTGTTCTTGATAACTATAGCACATGTACATTTTACATAGTTACATGCATCTACTAAGTTACATAAGATATGCCTTGTATATAAACACATTGAAGACCGTAGGTTTATTAATAAATAAGATTTGTTTGTTTAGAGTTTAGCCCATTAACGATCGATCAATTTCAAAATATCCCAATAGCAATCCATCAAAAAGAAATTAGAACATTAAATTCGCAAGACGGAAAGAAACTTTGCTGGAAAATTATCTTGGGAAAGTTTAAATAAAATATAAATCAGACTATGTCCTTTGAAACCCTTTGCGAATCACCTGGGGACTTACTTTTAAAAGCGAGCTCTCCTTAATTGGATAAAATTATTACGACTCTAAGCAGCGAGTTCTTTATTTAAATAATGTTTTTAGAATTACAAGTATTTAAGCTAGCTTCAAATGGGGCTCGCATTTGTTAATAATAAGTTCTAGGTTTTCATTGACATTAATTTCAATTATTGTATATATTAATGTTTGTTTTTTAAGTTAAATAAATAACATTTACTTGATTTGTTTGCTTAAAAAATGTGTATAAAACTCATCAAACCGTATGGTTTTCGAGGGCAAGAACCATAATGTGCATGATTGTTAGTCATTTTCATAATATTACACGTGTTGCATTAGTAATTTACACTTATAACAATAATAATTACTTAAATCCAAAAAATTCTACAAATTGCATTACAAAATATAAAAACTTCTCTAATTAAAACCTTCTTCTTTTTTATGTAAAAATATACACACCATTTTCTGAAAAATATGTTAAAACAGTTATTAACACACTCAGGTTTATGAAATAATGAGAGTGCTTTTTATTAAAATATTGCGTCTTGCAAACTTTCAAAATTTCGTTTGCAGTATTGTTTTTATGACATTTTTTAACTTTGAAACATACATTTTATTTTTCACACAAATTGTGTTGTGCCTGTGCTGATAAGAGGTAAATTATAGTTTTACTACTTTACAACAATAACATTTTTTTATTTAAGTTACAAATTGTTTGAACAAAATTTCAGTTCAAAATATGACCTAACTAAAAGAACAATCAATATATATTTTCATAATTCCCATAACAATTAATCCATAGACTGAAACCGGCTCAACTTTACGTTACCCAAGTAGTGCTTTTGCAATTTTAAGCTCGCAAGTAAGCTCTTAGTTTTACATGACATAAGCTTTCATAAAGCACCATACATTATGCTCGGAGTTTAATTATTCATACAGAATTAGAGGGTATAAGCATTATTTAATTTTTAAAAGGATAAGGTAAATTTATAAAATGTAAGAAAATAAGTTTTTTACACGTACAGCTTCTTTTGTTAATCCTTTGATTTGTGAATGGATAAGGCACTATCATTAGAAATTAGTGTAAATAACAATATATATTGCATTCGCAAAGTAATGATGTATACCTACGTCTTGCTTTGACACAGTCATAGAAGTTGCAGACGCCCGTGACTTTTAGAGGTATTAGAATAACCCATACTTTAAGCGTTTATAATAATTTATACCATTTAAAATGTTTCAGGCTGTAACACAAATCGTTTCCATAGTTTTAATTAAATGATACCCAAATAAAATTTTATAAACATAATTTCCCGGAAAAAAAATCAACGCAAATATTGGCTTGAGCGTAACAAACAACTTTCGATATAAAAGCTAAAACTAGGATTTCCTATACAAATATAACCATATCGAGTCAATACAGGCTAGAGTAATATCCTCTCAATATTCTGCATTGTCGAACCACAAAAGTTCTTTCCCTACCCATATTACAAAGGCTATTGAAATATATTAAAATAAACTTAGACTAGCAAGTACAAAATTTTAGTATGTTCTATTTTCAATTTAGATTTGTAAGGCAGAGTATACATATATACGATATACTGTATATACAACAAATTATATATATATATCTACATATAAAACATTTTTTTTTCGATCGTGATTTAGCCGATGTTTTTATCTCCTATTATTTGAAAAGATTTTATAGAATAAAGGTAAACGGGCACAAGTCTTACCTGATGTAAAGTGATACCGCACATGGATACCCACAGCCGGAAGGCAAGTACGTTGTCAGACTTTTAAGACTTGGTAACGTTCTTTTCACGAAGGACCGTTTCATTTATAATTTATTTATTTATTTTTTTATCATTAAGTCTAATTTGCCGTGTTTACTTATTAATGACGGTACTATGCACATATACGACTTAACTTTTTATATTTTCTATATTTTTCTATTCAATGATAACTTTTCTCTGAATTAATTGAGAGTATAGAGGCTTATCGTTAAGTTTAACTTTCGTGTGTCAATGTTTACAGTATTTAAAGTTTATAAAAGTCCTCGTGGGATGTTTATAGTGAATTATAAGCACTATAATGTGAATTAAATTGTATGCGAACCAGAAATACCAGAATGCTTGCGGAATATATTTCAATAATATATATTCTTGAATTGGTATTGAATTAGGAAACCCGAAATTGTGCTTACATTACGTTAGATTACTTTCTTTGAGTATAGTATTACGTGTATCAATAAGAGATATCCAGTAAAATCAATATATTCAATCAAAGTCCACTACAATAATACAATTTGTCCGAGAATCGCAGAAATAACTTTGCTATCGCATAGAAATACGAACCGACAATTTCTATCGGAAATCGACCATTTTCTATAAGGGAGTGATAGATTGAAACGATTTTAGGGATGAAAGTGCTTTATGAGTGCCCTACATTGAGTGAATGAAGTAACCAGAACTATATTCATCGTGAATTGTTTGTGATAGGTAAAAACCATTGAATATTTTGTTAGTATTTTATTAACGTCACGATTGAAATGCTCTGCACGCAGTCGTATGACTGTTCACAGCAATAATGCCTCACGGTTACAATTACTACAATGACGTCATCCTCTGAAACGCGCTAACAAAGTATTTCCCGTTAAGGATATACGTATATACAATTTGTCAACCATGGCACGAGTCTCGCAGGCGACGCTCTTTTGTTAGTAGTGGAAAAAGCTGTCAGAGCTATGCCACCAAAAAAGCGAGCTAGATTTCATTTAGAAAAGACCCACAGGATTTCGGACCGGACAGTCAATGGCTACACTGATCGAGGAACCTTCCTTTAGCACGAAAGAGCGTCTTCTTTCCTCCCTAATACTTAGTTAATAATAACAATATTTTATCTGCTCTAAGAACATAAATATTCCAAGTTTTGTCCATATAAATTATTCATGAATCGCAGATACGTTTAATATATTTGAAACGTTTATTTGACTCGCAGGTTTTATAAAACGCAAGACTACGCAGCCTCTAATTTTAATATTACGTTCGTCGCAGCGTTATTTACGAGCGTTCTGCTCCCTACACATCCTTTGGTTTACACACTTCACACGTAGGGGTAAAAGTCACAAGCGTACGCGTTTTTCAAAAAATGTTACAATTTAGGTTGATTTAAAAAGAATAGATGCCTTTACAATGGCTGTAACATCTTCATATCAAGTATTTGGTATAAATGTTTGTTCCTACGAAGCTAATTATTAAACCTTCTTTTACTGGCCATTAAGAAACTATCTAGAGCTTGTGACTACAGATTGCTATTGATAATCCTGTTTTGTTCTGTGTTGTGTTTTATGCCTGAAGGGTTGATTAATGATATTATCCCAGAACAAAAATCAATACAAAATTGGCTTGAGTTTCTTACGCTCAAGTAATTTGCAAAATTTACTACTTTCGATTTGTCAGTTCAAATTCGGATTTCCTATACAAATATAACCATATCGGGTAAATACAGGCTAGAGTAATATCCTCTCAAAATTCTCTATTGTCCACAAAGGCTATTGATACATATTAAAATAGACTTTGACTAGCATGCACAAAATTGTACTATGTTCAATTTTAAAATTTTTAAGGGTGAACTTGTAACGATGTATAAATATAATATTCAGGTTTCAACCGCGTTCTTTTGGTCGTGATATAGTCTTTGTCGATAATAGGCCTACGAACTAAAGATGCGCCAGTCATTTGTTAGATTATCGGATTCAGCAATATAGAACAACACTTGTAATCGTTTATAAATTCTTTTATAACATAGACCATACCCTCATCGTTCTTTTCCGTCATTATATGAACGTGTGCGGAATATGCTGACGATACGCAAAATTAATTAAGCTTTGCGCGAGGCTATCTAATTACAAATTACTAAAAATACCCTCTAATCTTGAACCTTTTATAACGTACTAAACAAAATTATTTAGAATTGTTGTCAACATTTTTTCTTCTCAAGAAAAAAGCAAAAAGACTGTTAATAGGTTTGTAAAACCTGAAACGGGTTTTTAATCTCGAAATACTGAAAAATATGCAATGGTGTAATATGGATTGTTAATTTTATTTTACTTTGTAATTAAGACGCATCGCAATAATGCCCCTATCATATATATTGATAATTAATCTATGTTTATGAGAATGAGACTAATTATTTTATCTGATATGGCATGAGAATCTTTCGAAGCTGAATAGGATTTACTCCTTTTAACTGTAATGCAAAGCTGACGAGTAACTATAAAAATTAGAACTTCCTACGTTCTTCCACTTGAACAAGTTTATCTATTGAGTAGGAAAACTTTCGATCCTAAACTTTCGAGACTTCATTAAGATTTAGCCTGATAATAATCTAACAGTAACTTTGTTAATCCCTTAAACTCAGTGGTTGATGGGAGAAGGGTATGAAATGCGAAATCATTCGGTATGTTATTCCTAAAAACGTAGGATCCTTATATTGCAATAAGAATATATTTAACTCAAATATGATTTTTTACCATTACAACAACTTAAAACTTATACCAGTAATAGACAAGTCTGAATCCAATGAAAATAGCTCCAGATTATTAAACTATTTTAGAGTTGGTAATGTTGTTAGGCTAATGTTAAATTAATTAATATTGATTTGACGGCTCACAAACGCATAATTTAAACTACTCTCAAAAAACACAAAAATATCTAAAAAGATTTTCTTCACTTTGAACGATAAAAAATGTTCCTACAATTTACAAACTCCCCTAAACGTTTTACGGTAAAATGATATAAATAGCTCCCTTTATTTTCCCTCTCTCAGCTTTACGGACTTTTTACGTCCAATAATAATAGTCAAGATTTGGTAATTAAAATATATCGCTTAGCATTAGCTTAGTGGTTTAAGTATGCGATTGTCAGTAGATCGTGCATTTGTATCACATATGATTTTTTAACAGAATACTATACTACTATAGGTATAAACGTCGTGAGGAAACTGGTCTCAAATCTGTAAAATGACGACATACTGTGCACTGCACAGAATTATCAAAATAATTAATGCAGTCTATGGCTGAGAAGGTTATAGCAACACGTCCTGAAGAAGCCAACATTTACTTATGGTCGTAAATAAGAAAAGGGTTTTCGAATGTGTTTTATTATTAACAGGGAAATGTCCTTTGCTTCAACACATTTGAAATGGTTGAAATGCAAACAGATTTTCAAGATATTTTCATATTTTTAATTCTACGTATACTATGACTATCTAGCCTAGTTGTTAAATTATGGGTAATAGCAGATACATTAACGATTAATTAAAAAAACATACAATATCCATAAACATATAATATACGGTATCGAGAGATGGCTCTCGATACCATTCGACCGTGCCTATATAAAGGTTACGATTTTGAACTTAATTAAATCCATTCTAAAAAGTAACTGTTTTCTTATAGACGGCTGTGAATTAAAGGAGGAATTTTATCCGAGACGAAATTGTATAACATACTGCATAATGAACATAACGTCTTTCATTTACAGGTGAATGTGCCCCAACCCTCGCTCCTTGGCGACCATTGAATGAAGTCACAAGCGAAGTAATCCCTCACAGACACAATGACTTAGATCACGCAATATACGACATTAATGATATCGTACATTTTGAGGACAACGACATTGTTATGCGCGACTCGAAGGACCAAAACAAAATGGACAACTTCGTAATGAAATATGATATGAAGAAAATGAAGTTCGATAATGATAAACGCGCCGTCAAGTTTGTTAATGATATTGATAATGATTTGAAAAGCGAAGTAAAGGATTGCGAGTGTCAACATGGAGGAGGGTGTGTGGGAACAGTGTGCTTGTGTCCGCTAGGCTACGCTGGAGACAAATGCGAGATAACGCTGGATTTAAAGGTATTTATTACGTTATGTTTGTGAAAAATATTTCATTATTTTTAACCTGGTGCATATAAACAGGATTATACATACAAGGATTATCTTTGAGTACCTTATGTTATTAGGTTAACAATATATCTAAAAGAAAAGCTTCCATTTACATCGCTTGGCTCTAAAATGAGCTTTTGAACCTGCCGTTGAACATTTAAAAGCTTGAAAAACGAAGCGTAATATACATTTATCGTACTTTTTCTTAAGTCTATAGTTATGAATGAGCACTTAGTCAAGATAAATTCAAAAGGAAAATTAATGCTGTAATGCGTAGAATAACACCTCTAATGCCGTTAAACTAATTATCATTGTCTATCTTAAATACCTCTTCATTATAAGGGAAATACGTTTGTATTTTGTGTTCAAACAATGCTTATGGACTTTGTTTTATTCAAAGATGATGAAGAAGAATTTATTTATTACCAGTTTGATTTATATTTTAATGTTGCATAACATGAAACTAGATAATCATAAGTAATTGTTGTATAGGATTTAGTTTAGTTTCACGGCAGTGACACTTAGTTAAATAATTTAGTGTTAAGCACATTTAAGTGTCATTAAATAGCGAATTGAAGAGTTTATCCTGTTTTTGTTTTGCTTTTTTTAGTAATAGTATTTTAATATAGCTGTTTCCTGCGATAACTCAGTATCGTCGTAGCATGACGTCGTCCGCCTTTCTCAATACTTCGACTATCATACATAAAAAAAATTCAATTCGATCCGGTAGTCCATCTAAGTAAACTCATTAATATAATATTAATGATGCGTTATTCTTGTGCAAAACGCAAAACATGTAATACTTTTTTTTCAAAATCAATGATGATACATTTTGAATACATATCTCTATAATATTTTATAATCTCCTATGCTAATTAACTAACGACAAATAACTTTGAGGATATCAATTACAAAGTTGTGTGACGTTAATAAGTCTCCAAGACACCCAATTTGGATTTTAAGATGGAAGATAAACATTTCCATTTTGTGAGTTTTGAGTGTTTAAGGCATTAATTGTAATATAAATGCAAAAATGTGAGTTTGTTTGCTGCGGTTCAACGCCAGAGTTGTGAAGTGTGATATAGCCTCATTAATACGAAAACATCCCCTAAGTATAAATGTATCTATATTATTACTCAAAAATACAAATATTATTGGAAAAAATTGTAATACATCGCTGTTTTGAATTAATTCCTAATTTAAGAAAATCAGTGACCTTTTCTGTATCTGCTTCGTGGTCTTTTTTTTAATGGGCAAGATGATGATCAGTCTGACACACGCCGAATAACCTATCAAAACAAATGGTGACTTTCACCAGTATAATGCGCGTAATAGAACTAATTTGAGTGTGCGACCAACCAGGCTCCAGAAGATAAACAACTCCTTATATGGAAATTGTATTCGTTTTTACAACAAACTTCCAAGCGAAATTAGAGAACTGTCACTAATTAAATTCTTTTTAAAAGTAAATTAATTAATAAAGCCTTTTATAAATGTGACGAATACTTAAATGATCCTAATCCTTGGGATTGATTTACTCCAATTCAAACAATTTGTATTAAAAACTTGGCGATTGAAAAGAGTGGCGGAAAGTTTCTTGCCAGTTCTTCTTACCCGCTCTACGCCCTTGACTTGTGAACTGGTTGTAAATATAAATTTACAGTTAATTTAATTTGTTTTTCTTGACGTTCATAATTGTACATGTTTACCTACATGAATAAAGATATTTTTGATTTTATCTCACCTACGAAGACCTATCTCAATCCATTTTTGACCATCTGAGATAGAACGTCTTAATCCAAATATTGACAAAAGTGTACCAATCGATGGATTGTAATAGCCATCTGTCGATACAAACTATCCATGATAGGTCAGATCGGTGTATGTGGATGGACCTTGGTATGAGAATGACAGTTCAACTGTGCCAATATCCTAATCTTAATATTTTACTTACACCAGTTTTTAAAATAATTAAATTTCTATTTCATATGTTTTAAACATAAACCTGTGTATTTTAATATTAACGGTTTTATTAACTTTATTTGGTTTATATTGACTATCAAATATGAGTGTAAAGAGCGATGAGATTCTATCCGTCACCAAAAATGGTTTAGTTATTGGGATGCAGATAGGAGATCGATTGACTATCACGGTCTGACATTTGAGATTATTGATTTTTGAGATTTGATGAGATTGAAAACAATCTGAGATTTTGGATTGATTATTGGGTTGGGGCATTAGACATGCCTGATTCCTCACGATATTTCCTTTAATCGAGCGAGTTAAAACGTGCACATTTGCTCTGTCTTGATATTAATGTAAAGGAGGAATAAAATTTGCACGCTGAAACCACTATGGCCTAGTGCAGTATGTTTTATGTATTTTTCAGGATACCTCGGAGCTAAATACCTTCAAATAAACTTTACATTACTATATTATAAATTTGGCTGTTACGTTTTCAGGTACCTCGATTCAACGGGTCATCGTACCTGCGGTTACCCGGGCTTGGCAATTCGGCGCAGTCATGGTTAGATATACAGGTATTAAACTTTAGTACGATGCCTAAACCTACAGTCCATACAAGCCAACTAAATTAGCTGTGTTTTTACTGTCAGAACATGACTTAACCAATACATGAACTTACCAAATTATAAAATTAAAATTTATAGATAAAAAACTTCACTATTGAATATTTTCCTTAAAATAAACTCTTGAAAACCTCCTAATATTTTGTAGATGTTCTTGGCTGGCATTTGTACTTTTTAAAGCATTCACATCATTAAAATTTATCAATAATTTTGTAATGTATGTACAGACATAAATTAAAAGGTTAAAGCTAAAAATTTAATCAATATTTAAACATTTTTTAGAATGTTTAAATAAAATATATATATAATAAAACAGTACCTAAAATAGTATTTAATTGTAAGTTTGCACGCTAATTAAATCCAAAACGTTTTAGCAGATTTGTACATCTTTCTTTAATAATTATAAAGACATAGCGGAGAAAATCAATATCTTAAAACCTCAAAAATAGTTACTGCAATATAAGTTTCATAAGATTTATTAAATTGCGGCGAAACTTAAGCACGGCGCAATTTTAATTACAGTATTGCGACTCGTATCGGAGTTCGTATTTGTCGTATCGAACTTTATTCATTCCTGTTTTGCTTTCAAAGTATTGGAATTAAATACCTAAGTTTAATGGAAGTTTCGTGATCGAAGCGATTCAAATACGTTAAATAGTACTAACTTTTGGAATAATAGTGACTTGTTCATATGATTATATAACGAGTTCTTAGTAATAGTGTATCGGGTGATTGTTGGAATAGAAATGTTATTGTAGAATATTTATAATTAATACCTGTATTGTTCTGAGAAACACAAAAATGAGTGCATCCTACAGAAAGGAACCCACGCTGATTACGTCACAAAGTGTTTTATAAAACGAGTAATTCAATTAAAACGATAGATTTATTTTAATATAATTAAGGATACAGTATAATTTTAACATATAAAGATTGGTAACTAAACGTAATCTTAAATAATTTTACGTTCTTACCAATTACTAATTGAGAACTGGCAGTAAATGTAAAATTAAATTCATTTAATATTTCTTTTTTTTGACGTTCATAAGTGTACATTGTTACCTACATGAATAAATAAATTAAAAAAAAAAAAATATGATTACAATATTTGCAGAAATTGTAATTAATTAAGATTCGGCCATGCGAAAGTTATACCTGATATAACGTTTTACTTGATTGATTCCAGAATTTGACAGATGTCATGCTTCACATTAATCTTCTAAACTTACTACGTACTGAAATGCCAATATATCGAGTCTTGTATCTACACAGATTCCGGACTAGTAGGAGTTAGTGACGATAAAAAAAAATATATTCCTTTCTTGGTTCACTACGTTTACCTAATGTGGGAACCAGGACCCCAGTGCTCCCATTAGCAGGAACACATCCACAATTCTCTTTCTGGTTTTAAAACAGTGGTCTTTTTTGTTTTTATCAACAGATAACAGTAAAACCAACGAGTGGTGACGGTCTTCTTTTATACAACGCTGAAGATCCCAGTGGCGACGGTGACTTCTTTTCGCTTCACCTCAGGGACTACTTTGTGGAGTTTGCCTTCGATTTGGGTTCCGGTATCGCACTTGTGAGGTATACCTCATAATATCTTTATTTTATTAGAAATTTTGTTAAATTAAGAAATCTTGTACACTTTCCTACAAACCAACCTCTGGTGCAAATGTAATATGTAATGGTTTAGATTGTAGATGTATTATTCTGTGGAATAAATGTATCTTTGTATTACAGATCAGCATATCCCTTAAAACAAAACGAATGGCACCGAATATCAGTGAATCGGTCGGGTCGTCGCGCCTCCTTGCGAGTTCGGTACGACACCGATACGACACATGACGCATCACGATCCGTGACGTCACGGGGTGTTGCTAAATACTTGGAGCTTCGACAGCCAATGATGCTAGGAGGAGCCCCACAACCGTTGCCAGCTAGATTAGCGCTTAAGACTTCGTTTAGTGGCTGTGTTGGACAGGTAAATGCTATGATAATATCCATACTGGATATTCTAACGGTGATGGCAAACATCGTATAACCTAAATGGCAAATCTATTGATGCAGTTAGGATAAAACGGGCGACCTTAAGTTTGATGAGCAGCAAAACTGCTCGAATTCACTCTCATATTTTTTTCAATTTATTATTAGTATTACTTTATTTATCTCTCCGTGTAGTCATTATATAATTACACAATACATATTTGCCAAAAATGGTATATATTTTTAGAACAACCATAAGTTAACAGTTAACACAAATTACAGATAAAAAAACAAGATACTAAAAAAACATTACCTCTTCATTAATTATTTTTTACTTAATGTGACAAACAACCACTCTTTAATGTCATTATCTATTAATTTTCTTAATTTTAGTGACATATTTATTTAACTGATAATTATTAATGATTAACAGTTAATAATCAATGATGAAGAGCTGTCAGTGGTGTCGTCAGCGCTGGGAGGCGTCAACGTGGATAATTGCGATGATCCAAGAAACGATTCTTGCTAGTACGTACAGACTGTAAATTTTATGTACATACTAGTCTGTCCCGGCTTCGCAAGGCTGGACACATTTGAATAACTCTGGAAGAAGTTCCCACTCCTTGGGATTTTAGCATTTCACTTCTCATTGTTTGAATGTTGATAGTAAAGTATATCTGTTTTGAATTCAAAAATTTAAAAAAATTGCCAGAATTCAATTTACGTTAATTTACACTTCACTTAATTAATAGAACATTAATAATTAATAATAAGAACATTAGACATAAAAATAAATTAAACTAAATCTTAAGGTGCCTTTTGCAAAAGAGTTAATATGTTTCCTTGCTTTATTGTACTGAAAATAAATTATCCTTTTACAGTAACAACATTTGCAGAGAAAGACTTGAACCTGTATCATACCCAAAAAACCTAACTGACAAAACCCACCATACTATTGTAGCAAAAAAGGGTTTCAAATTAAAAAACCACAAGTCGAAGCAAAAGAAGCGCGCGCACATGGAAAAGTATAAGCGGAAAAGCTTTTTCAAAAAACGATTCGAAAACGAAATCATGACAGAAGGACCGGTGTATGACGGACAGACGTACATACAAATGAAGTATTTGAGTAGTAACGAAATTAACTGGGGCGATACGAATAGTTATCCGAGTTTTACCGGAACTGACAGCTTTATTCACATTGATGATGAGGAGACTATGAAAAGGTAAGTAACAACTGTTTTATTAATATTTATTTAATCTGCTCCCGTGAACTTCGTATCGCCTTAATATGGTTTTTCATGTTTTTTTTTTTCGGATGTTCTATGCATTTTTTCTTTTATTCTTTCCATAAAACCTACTCCTTCTAAGAATTGAAGGAATAAATATAAAAAAAGAGTGTGTGTTTTTATGTACATGCGTTAGAAGTTATACTTCTTTGGCGTATGGAAAAAATATAACTAAAATGCAGTAGTGCTTAACGATAAATATTAAAATTAATCAAAAAGATTTTATTTAAATAAATAGTAAATACTATCACTGTCGTATGCGAAATTGATTTAAAAACACCAAAATAATATTTATTTATTCACACTGTTTAATTGTAGTGTTACGAAACACGTGTTCTAAATATAAAAATACTAGAATATACAACTTGAACATAGTCATCGATTTCCATGCCACCTAGACCTAACTTTACGATGTCGAATTTAGGTGTTGGTGTGCGCGCGCATCGTAAAAATTCACTCTCATCATTTTTCTTCATCGCGCCAAAAGAACTATAACTTCAAAAAATTTTAGAGTTGTCCAACTGTCTTCAGTTGTCAACACGCTTAGCAATATATTTTGCGATTCGCATTTATTTATATAGTAAGAAAATACACCTAAAGAAACCATAGTTTATAGAATTACGATTAAATGAGCCGACTAAACTTGGCGGTTCAGTTCACAAATTAAACAAACTGTTCTATACTATAATTTTTTTTATACTATAATATAGCTGACTCTACAAAAAATTCGGGACGTATCAAAATTTTAGTTAATAATTATAAAATCCCCTTTAATTATCAGACTTACCCTCCAGAACTACTACAAAGAACAGCCCATTTCTCTCTTAATTATAAAAGTATTTTTTTCTACAAATATAGACATAAATCATCTGCATTAAAATTGTTTAATTAAGTTAACTTTTTGTTTTATTTATAAAAGCACTCTTAAATTCAAGGTATCTTATAAATCCGAATTTTATAATTTCCACAGATTGCTAAGTTACACCCTGGACATAAACATCCGTTTCCGGTCAGTGTCACCCCACGGCCTGTTAGTATGGAGTGGCCGCGCTCCTTTATCTCCAAGAACAGACTTTCTTTCACTTGCCGTTGAGAACTCTGTACTTGTGTTTAGGTGAGATATTTATCGTGGAATATTTATAAATTATCGCTTTTTGGTTTTTGGAAATAAAAAGTTAGGATGTTAATAGGAATAAAAGGACGAAACAATGGCGCTTTTTTGTTGGTTTTTATTTAACACCATCACTGGTCCAAAAAAATTCGCGATGTGTTCACAAAATTATTTGTGAAGCTTCTGAAATGTATTTATCTTTAGACGTTCTTCTGCTATTTTATTTTTTAATACAATGTGTTAATAAAAAATCGATTAAAGCAATTAAATTTAAAACATTGAATATTTTCGATTATAAGCTTGCTTATAGGCATGTTGTATAAATCAAATTTTGAATTTATTTTCAGATATGATCTAGGTAGTGGAGAGGTCGTCATAATAGCAAATCATACTAAAGTAGACGACGGATTATGGCACAGAGCGAGAGCTACTAGGTAAGACTTTGACTAATTTAACGATTAATCCAACATGGAAATCAATTAGCTCACGATAAAAAATGTAGGGCAATTGTTTCTGTTTTCTCTTTTCTTGATCGAGGAATAATCAAATTAATTTTGTATGATAGACGAAGCTCTTTGCTTTATTATTGGAACAAATTAGAATAACGTCACCGTAAAGATTGCGAGGTTCATTTCTTCATATCAGTTTAAGGACCTGTTTCACAATGTCCGGATAAGTTCCAAATAAGCTATTTATTACTTATTGGTAGGATAAACACTATTGTTGCGTTTCATAACTGTCAGATAGCGCGAAATTTCTTCGGAACTTTTATCTTCCGAATAATTTATGTGTTGCATAGCTATTTGGTACTTTATCCATACATTGTGAAACAGACCCTAAAGCTACTAAACAACCATCATATGTTATTTTTTCCTCATATGTATTTATAAAGCCTTTTTTGCTAACGCTCTATGTACAAGAAATTCTTGAATTTACATTTCAGAAATCGACAAGCAGGTGTTCTAGAAGTGGATGGGCTGGGTTCAGTCGGGAAAATATCTCCTGGAAAACTCAAACAACTTAACACTGAGAACGGATTATATATAGGTAAATTTATAAGTTCTTTTCTGATAGTATTTTTTTTAAATTGTATAGAATAAATTTCATATAGAATTTATGTTAAACATAGGTCGGTGGTCAAAATGTCATGAATAAAACTTTTGACAAATGACGAACCTTCATCATTTAATCCGCAAATTATTTTTTTATCCATAAATAAAACATGTTTTTAGTAGATTTCTTTTGGCATTCAGCCAAAATTAAAAGTAAATTCCAAAAAAATTTTACAGTTAAACACTCATTATCTGTCAACATGACAGATTCAAAAAAATATTTTTAGACTCGAAACGTCAAATTATGTAATTAATCAACAAATAATTAACATCTATGTTAAATGTGAGATTTAAATAAAAACGTTTACGTTCCAGGTGGACTACCCTCAATAGAAATAAACACAAATGGAAAATACAAGAGCGGTCTGGTTGGGTGCGTCTCACAGATATCGCTAAGTGGAGATTTTGACATCCCCTTAACTTTATCAAAACTACCCCACACTATTACTAACAATGTCGGTAGATGTACACCATAACAAGAGTATTGTCAGAAACGAAAACGTTAAGTTTATTTTGCATATGGGGCCTACTCCTTACATACATATCAGAGAACATCGGCAATAATGTATCAATGTGGGTACTTTTAACTTCGAGTTATCTAACAAATTCGGTAAAGTGAATGATATTGTAATTAAATTTGAATTTAATGTTTTAAATGTATTAAACATGAATAGTCTAATTGTCAGCATAAATCTGTTTTCCTCACAATTTTAAAATAATACGACAAAAAGCGTCTAAAAAAATGTCACTCCAATTAAATTATGTTATACTCAAATAACTATAAAACAATATGACAATATAAAGCGATTTAAACTATTTCAAAATGAAACCAAGATTGATGGAATTTGGTAGTTGGCTCGAAAAAGTCCCAATTTTTGGTTTGAATTTGTATCCACTTTAGTCAATTTAGAATGAGCTGTGTTTGTGGCAGACAATCTTCTTATTAGCTGTGACTAAAACAAATACTATGGTAATTTACCAAGATCAAAAAAATTGGTTGCCTGTAAAGTCGGTATACGGGCGAAAGTTTTACGTGACAACGACTTTGAGTGGTAAAATAATTTTAATGTGAATATTCATTCGTATAGTAGGAAGAAGGATGAAATAATAGTAACAATTTAAAACATTATGTCTGTCTCTCTCGCTCTTAGGCGGGCTAACCATGCCCGAGTGGAAGGGACGCGTGCCTCTCACTCGCTCTCATTGTGAGCGCATAACGTGAGCGGAGCGTAACGCAGTTTCTTCAAGTGTCACCCGGCAAACCAATTTATAAGACGTTGTCACGTCAAAAAGAAGAAATTCGAAATTCGAAGTACCTAACAAAAACTATCACATTAATAGTTTAAGGTCCAAAAGACTCTTTTATACAGTGATACCAAAAATTAAACAAAGTAAATTAAAGAAAGCAGATTGGCAATAAATGAAAAATTTAAAGGTTTGAAAATTTTATTAATTTAATGATAATGTGGTAATTTAATGATAACATCTTGCAAGTGAATTCAGACCGTAATGTTACAATTAAATTCTAAAATTTAAAGTCTACAAGATATTCGATATTCGCTATAGTATTCCATATTTTGTATTTGTTTTAATGACAGTAAAACTAAACCTTCTTTCGTACAATGTAAAACTTTGCGAAGTGCTTTACTATCTAGTAGATATGAAAAATACTATTTGTAATTAAATAAATTATAGTCGTACAAGTGATTTGCACGCAATTTAGTTTCAAAACACGATTTGTTAGTGCGAATCCAGTGTTTTTCTCGCTCTAATCCATGCGTTTCACATGGTAAGAGCGGGATAGCAATTTCGCACGCTTTACGACCCTACTTAAGATCGGACTTAAGTTTAAACCTTGAATTTCGCGATGGAGTTTTGGTGGAATCTTAAGTGATCTTAGGTTATGTATAAATTAGTATATAACACGTAATAGCGTTTGTATCGAATTTTGCATATGAACGTGAACTAGGAGTGAGTAGTAAATAAATAGTATTTGGTATTGAGCTTTTATATTTAAGCTTATGTTTGCCGAGCTTCTGTTTCATTTAGTATTATTATTTGCTTACAACCTTTTAAAACATACAATTTACTCACAGCTACATTTTGCATAGCTACATACGCAAGTCCCATTTGGGTTTACACCAATATGTTCGTCAATTAACTTGTCCACAGGGTTAAATATTTAAAACATATCTTTCTTTGCATAAATCTTGCTCTAAAATAAATGATAAAAATGCAAATCGACCAAATTTTTTTATTACCTACTTAAATGTTTATAAAATATGTTGATTACACTTAACCAAATATGAAACTAGTCCACTTTGTTTAATACTATAAACTATAGAAATATGATCTCATACAAATTGTAATATTATTTAATAGATGTTTTGAGTGTTATATTTTCACAGGTCTGTATTGGGGTTATTGAGATTTTTACTTCCATAATGAAGTCGCATTTTCCTTTAAAATTACATTACATTCGTGGTTTGATGTATTTTTGCTTAATTTTTTTATCAGGCGTTATGTTAGGATAAATCTCAATAATGTAATACCTGCTTTTCATTGCCTTTTGGTCAATTTTATATCCACAGCTTATCAACTATCCGGAAACAAAAAAATTTGATATGTTCAAATCCCATATTACAAAAATATTTCTGCCGGTTAAAAATAATTTCTTATAAATAAGTATTAAATTTGCGTTTTTTAAATACTACATGAAAATAAACCTATTTATGTATCAGCACTTAATAAATAAAAATTATATTAAAAATATTAATAGCATAAATACTATTAAATTTTATGGCAACAATTTTATGTTTATGCCTACTATTCAATTACACCTGCAGTTTCCGCCTTCATGTGTATTTGTCACTGTCACAATCATGTCATTTATCAGCATAAAAGCATTAAGCGTTTTATCACAGGCCCATACGAAAGAATTGTACTGTGGCTATTCAAAAATATATCTCAATTTCACAGTAAATGTTTGGTCATTTGGTGAGCACATAACCCTAACTCTCATTGTTCATTGTTGGCATTGCCTCCCCTTCGATAATGGCCATATGTATCACAAATTATTATACCACTAAGCAATGTAAAGCAGGTTACCAGCGAAGTAGAAGTAACAAATAGCTTCGTAGACTTAGTTTTGTATGTGAACCTGTCCGATGTATTATACGCCGTTATTTGTACAAAATTATAACACTAAAAATACCACGTGTTTTATTTCATCATAAATATATATGACCGCCTCCATGATTACGCGAGTCAGGGGCTACACGTTCGTAAAGACAAATCCAACATAATTTTTTAATAAGCGCCTGTGCACGTGAGCCCCATCGTTAAAAACCAAAGTTTGAAGGTCTCGTAAAAGTGCCGTTTATTATTTTCTGCCTGCTCAGCGCGCCATTTTTTGTACTTGTCCGCGGTAATTCAGACGGGGCTTACATTTCCACAAAAAATTGCTGTCTATTATAATTATAAATAAGTCTATTATAATTATAATTTATAATTAGTATTTTTTTTAATATATATTTTATAAATACATATTTATCTTGCCAACTTCACATTCTGCGGCGTATCAGGTAATTACATATATATTTCTAATACATAATATATACTCCTCAAATTCAGTACATTTAAAAAACTTTTACAACTTACATTATAATTTGAATAATTAAGTGATATTAACTTAACATAATAGTAAACGCACATATGACTTAGGTAATAGTACAATATTCATTAGGTTAGTGTTATAAAACCTACGCAGGTTTTGTGACAAATAACACACACACACACATTATACATTGACTATTAACCGCTGTCAAAGTCAGCATAAAACTCGTGTCTTGTCAGTTTACTCGTGTCGTAACTGTCAGTTGTAAATTTACTATTCTGTAGTTAGTTCAGATTTGCTTTCGTAGTCAATCAGATGTGCCGCAAGTTTCAGAAAATACTTCGATAACAATTTTCAATTATCGTTGTACTTTGCGAAATTAATATTTGTCCAGTTATTAATAATAGTGATAAAATTTCTTGTTAACGTTGTAATTATACAATAGTTTGTCGTTTTGCATTCCTTGTGTATCGTGAAAACTTGTGAACCGTGAGAGTTGGAAACTTGTTAACGAATTTGCAATGTAAGTTATTTTCGTACTAAATGTTGTAAGTTATATATAAAGGCAACATAATTATTATATATGTATAGTAAAGTTCATTTTTTTGAATTTAACTAAGTAGGAAAATTCCTTTATTAAAAAAAAAAACAATTCGTTTTTAATAAAAACAAAACTTTGAATTTAAGATCACTTTTATCCAACACCACCGTTATTCTCTCCTCTGATATCTCATAAGAAAATTCATCCGCAATCTTAATCGAAAAACAAACAACTCAGTTTATTTATAGATAAGTAAAGAATTGTTTTTTACAATAGTAAGATCTACTATCTAAATTAGGAAATGGGAAATGTAAGGGAAGCATTAAGCTATGTTTAAATTGTAATAAATAAGGGTAATGGTAGTTTGTTTAAGGAAAATGGTAAGACAATATATCTACTTAAAACTGGCACAACTGTTACTTTTGGTAGGTTTTACATTTATGTAAGTAGTTGATAAAATTTTACGTGATAGATTTTATCATTCATATAAATACTGAAGGGTGTCATTGACATGTCAACAATCACCGTAACAATTATTTTTCAACTTCACAACATTAATTAAATGTTGTAAGCCTAGCGGTAACTCTCCATGTTGTGCTAACAATATTTATTCTACAGTATTTACTCGAAATACACCAAATTGTTCGGCGTTGAACTATACGATTAAAACTATCCATAACAAATCATTTTCTCTAAGTTAATGTATCAACGTGCAAGTGACAGTAGTCATAATAAATATATCTAACGATTACTCATACTTTATCGTATGCGCGCGACCATGAAAGTTTAAGTCAGCCATTCGTGCACCGTGGGATACAGACACAAGGATTTTGTAATTGCGGAAATCGACAATTTGACTTCTGATACCTGCCACTTTTAAACGAAACGAAGGATATTCGTATGTCAAAAAGCCAACGACACGAGTTGCATCAGGGCGATATCTCCTTGGTATTTTATGTATTTTAACTAAAAGATACCTCAATTATTTTTATGGTAAAAAATAATTTACTATTACTTAAGCAACTGGTCAAGATTTTCTTAATCTGTGCTTAAGCAATTTAGGATTTAGATAATACAATTAAGTGGAAGTCAAAGGAATGGCCTTACAACGAAGTTAAAAGAAATGTTTGACAAACCTGAACGTTAAACACTTAAGGTCAGAATAGTCATAAAAAATGTGACCTTGTTATATTTTTTATTTCGATCGCTTCAACGAACACCGTGACTAAAGCGACTAGTATCCGCCCTTGGTTTCGCGAACGAACATTTGTTGTAGACAAAACTTCAACAAGATTAAACATTTAACACGTTTAAACATCAAAATGTACAATTCACTAAAAAGCAACCTTTAGCTGTTAGACCAAAACGATTTATAAACATCACAAATGACTAAATTATTAAGAAAAAAAAACTAAATCATATCAGTGTTTATTTCTATAGAATATAAGAAAAAAGCTTAAGGAACTAGGGGCCTTTAAGAGAAGAGCAAATTTATTAATAAATTTGGCTCCAACAAGGTATAGGTGCAACGGTCAGTGGTAATAATTTTTAAACCTTGAGTTAAAACATTTGAAGGTCAAATTTAATTTTAATTAAAATATTTTAATAATTTTCATATTATTTACTGAGTCTTGTCTAATCTCGAATCACTTACAAAATGAGCAAAATATGTAATAATGTAAATTTTTAATAGTTTTGTAATTGTGAAATATTGAATTTCATTTGGAAATTGTCAATTAAAGATATTTTTTTTCTACCAATGACCATCGAAACAACAAGGTCATCAACATTAGGGGAATCCCCAGTTTTTATTTTATATAATTTTTTTCCTTGTATCTTTCTTTTTACGTCTTAAATAATGAAACCCGTTTACATTACAAAAGAGCAGAACTAAATATTTGATTGCTCCACGCCTTACTGGGATCGGGTTTAGGGCAAATGATGAATTATACGAGTTATATTAACAGGCACACCTTGTCTGATAATCACGCACAGACATAAATACTTGCGCGCAGTCACAAAAATATTTATAAGTATTATATTTTACTAGGATAGGCAATTTTCCTACGTAAAAACTTGTGTTGTAATCGTTTTTTCTGTTCTTTCGTGAGTTTAAATGAGTTCATACTTTGAAAATTGGTATTTGTTTTAATAATAACAATATAATAAACATAGAATATTTCTGTCGCACAAGTCAATTATCAATTAGACAAATCTCGGCCACGGTCCAATGACGTCACCGGCCGGGCCTTAAGCAAGACTTATGACTTTGGTAATAGTGTGTCAAAACTGCCGGCCCATAAATAACGTTTAACATGTGATCATTCGGCAATCTTATTATTTACTTAAATGTAAAAGTAATTTCCTGCGACTTCGCGTGGTACATTTATTTATTTGCAAAATGACCCTAAAATGAAAGAGACATATGAACAGTCTTTCATTAACTAAACTACGAACTTAATTTTTTTAAGATAACTAAAAATTTGACTCGTACATATTAAGACATTTTCTTTAAATTATATGATATTTAAATCTTAGAAAATTTATCCATATACCGATTACAAACATTATGGATGATTTGTAAATCTGCGCACAAACAGTACCCATGTTCACAATCTCTAAATTATGAAGTAAAATGCTTTACACTGACAAATATTATATTATAATAATTCACTGTTAAAAACCAATGATTAATATGAGAACTACCTATGATTCACCGTCTGTTTATTGGAATAATAGATACGTAACAGTAATAGCGGAAGAAAAGAATTCAACGCGTTCTGTTTTTTCTGGTATAGGTTGTGTAGTCTCTTATCTTGAAGGTGTAGTTTGAAAATACCTGGAAGTTCCATAGTACTATTTAAAAAAATTGAAATCTTATCTGCTGATTTTATGACATAAGTCATAAAATCAGCAGAGTAGCAGCAGAAACAACATATTTAGAGTATTATAAACGATAATAATCGTTTATATAATACTCTAAATCATATTCATGATATCTTAAAAGAGCTAAATAAAGTAAGAAAATACCGTCTACTACTGAGCATCTTTTGTAGATATTACATGTATCACACATTTAGAATCGAATAAGAATGATTAAAACATTGTTATCAAGTTTTAATCATTCCTAATACACGTTTTTAGTAACAAATTTAAAAAAATATAAATTGTGTAGTTGATGAAATCGATATTAAGGTCACTGACCTGCCTGGTGTTATGCAGTTTGTATGCAACACGTTTAAATGTAGGACACACTCGCGACTCGTCCGGCTTCGGACAGGTGTCTGCACTTTGTATAAAATACATGGTTTATTTACTGTTACGTGAGAGTATTTGTCAGGATTTTAAGAAAGATTTTTAATTCTAAGGATCCTAATTGTTAGGTCAGACGACCGTTCACGTTGTGAGAAAGAAATTTATCTTGCTGAAATATAGTTATTAATTAAAACTATGGTATAAATATGGTAGTATGTAATTTCCTACATACAGGAAGTTAACGGAAGCAATAAATAATTTTATGACATGTCGGCGTTCGACTTAACAATATATATATATATATATGTACAGATGGACCAATTTCGCATTTTCAGAACGTTGCTGTCATTTTTGTCTGTGGCTGTGTCTGTAATTTTTTTTTTAAATTAATTATACCAATTAGAACTCAATATTTGTCGTAAACATAGGCCAAATGTTTAGCTAGTTGTGTATATTTTTCACAATTTCAGAAAATATACCCAACTATTTGTGTGATTTGTTGCAATACAGCAAACTTAAGCATCGTAATTTAAAAATAGTGTTTTTTAACTAAATTACTCGAGTAAACTAAAGGCAATGTTAAGTTTTAATGATAAATTGTATAATTTTTATTTTATTTATTAGTTTATCTTTCATGGAATCATCTATTAGGTCAGAATTGTTTTTTATTTGTAACGATAACCAAACAATACTATTTATTGTCTTTATTTTATATTGCACAATGTTCTGTGTGGCAGTGGCAGTGCGCCAAACCAATGTGGAATTAAATTTTACTTAGAGCCATAAATGATAATTATATTTTATTAAATCATACGATGAATCGTTTTGACCTCGAACAACGAATAATAAAATTTCAGAAATGGGTCGTTCCACCCCAAGATTGCCATTTAAGCCGTCGAGGTTGTCACAAATAATAATTTCCTAAACTCACGAAACACCAGTTTCTTAACCCCTAACCTCATTTAAGAACCATTGAATAATTAATACCCCACGAAAGTGAAAAGGTGACCCAATTTTTCACCCCATACAAGGTTTGTTACTAGCGTTCCGACATGCGTGATTAAAATAAATTTATTTATTTAAACATAATTACTTAAACAAACTAGTAATTTAAAAAATATAATCAATCAGTGGCGCTACAACCTATTTAGGTCTTGGGCTCAGATTTCTGAATCTGTTTCATGATCATTTTTTTAATCTAATAGGCAAATAGGTGATCAGCCTCCAGTGCCTGACATACTTCGTCGACTTTTTGGGTCTAAGACATGTCGGTTTCCTCACGATATGTTCCTCCACCGTTCGAGCAAAAGTTAAAATGCACACATAGAAAGTCCACTGGTGCACAGCCGGGGATCGAACCTACAACCTCAGGTATGAGAGTCGCACGCGTAAGCCACTAGGCTAACACTGTTCTAAAAAAACTATAAATTAGCAAAAAAATTTTTGGTATGTTTATAAGTAAGTAAAAGATTACAGATAACTTTACTTTAAGCATACATACTTCAAGTTTACATTTTAGATATATATAGTTAGATAAATATAAACACGGTATCACGAAATTATTTTGTCTTGACCCAGTTTAGCTTTAGAATTTAATCGGACGAATTCATAAATAACATTATTTTATATTGTGTTTAAGATCTTTAGTAGGTTATTTTAATTTAGATTAGATATGAAAATTTAAGTACATATATAAAAAACAGTACAACTCTTGGCCGTACTCAGATTTATGTTTCTTTTTTATGATCATTTGGTATGTTATCATTATAGTTAGAAAGTCGATTGGTTAACAGCAGGGGCTCGAAGCTAAATCCTTAGGGATGATCACACTGAAATAATAGGCCAAAAATCAAATGCAAGTTAATATAATATTAAAATGTGAAAAAATATATACATATTCATGCTATGTAATTGAATAATAAAAAAAAACATTGTGAAAGAGTCCGTCGAGAAAAGAGCGTACCAATTCTTAAAAGTCCGGCAACGCACTCGCGAGCCCTCTGGCATTGAGTGTCCATGGGCGGCGGTATCAATTAACATCAGGTGAGCCTCCTGCCCGTTTGCCCTCTGTTCTATAAAAAAAACATTCATAATTTTGTCGACAAGACAACAAGACAAGCCAAAAAGTGATTACATTTTTAATTAATGTATTAACATTTCAGAATAATGAATTCAAAATAATGTTACATCAGAAAACTACTGTGGTTTGTCTAAATGTAACCTTGGCAGTCTTATTAAGGAACGCGACAAATGCATATAAAAGTAACTACTCTTCATCTTACTTTTTATATTGGTTAACGTTATGCTATCTAATAACTAACTGGGTAGTCCATTTATTAGCCCCAGTAGCAAACATCTCATCGTTCTCTCGCCATATACGTTGATTGATTACTATTATTATTATACTCGATTATATTTGTAAAACATTTTGGTTCAATCACTATTATATATTAAATCTATTTAAACATCTTTAAAATGTTTTGTAATTATTATTAAAGTGCTATTAAATAATATTTATAAAAACGTAGTGAAAGTAAACGAAATTCAGGCTTATATGACCGTAAATTATTCCAGTACGTTCAGTACGTGAGTTTTTAAAATATTATAATAACACATCATATACATGTAATACTTTAGAATTAGTGTGATAAATAACATATTAGTTGTAATAGTAGATCATGGCGGTATTAAGTGAAATACCTTGCTGAGAAAGGCCGACTAGAATTTGACCTCGCTACTATTGGCATAAGTCGTTTAGTGCGTGCTGTAACATTTGAATTGTACTTACTGAATACGTTGGTTTACTTAGCTGAGTTGGGCAAGAATTTGGTTTAATGGGGGCCATGTTTTAATCCGGGGACACAAACATGTGTTTCTTATGAATTTTAATCCTTTTAAGTGATTCAAAAGACTGTGTTTCCTAATTTTACTTGCGAAACGTAACTTTGAGGGCCTCGTTTATACATCTCGACACATTAGATTTCTTCGAAATATGAACTCTGAATGCTCAACACGCTAGTATTGAGAAACAAAAAGATTGACTATCATTTAATAAACTCCCATGCATCGGTATATTGATATTCCAACAAACATTCATTATTTTAAGAATCCGGCAAAACGCTTTTTAGACAAGATGGCGTGACAGCAGTTCACAGTTGCTATCTTATTATCTGTAAAAATGAAAGCTATTATCTGTAAAAAATGAAAACAAAGGTGAAGCTTTTACCTGTTAATTATAATTCTTAAATTATACAATACACATTTGTTGTTTGATCAAACACGTTCTCTGACTAAATTAAAAAGAGAAATACAAACTCTCAACGCGAACCGTTAATGCTTTTTTATAAATATTTTTAATCAAAACGCGTTTTAATTCAGTGTATTATAATAAAACCTTTAGGAAATAATTAGCTAAAGTTAATTTGCATATTGAGGCTGATCCCAGGTCTAGTGTTAATAAAATTTACCTTCACGGTCTGTCAAGTTAAGCGAAAGTTAATGAAAATGTTCACACAGAATATAACAATGACACAACTTTTAATATTATTGTTAGAAGTTGAACGTCAGAAAAAATTAAAATACCTTTAAAACCCCTGAAATACATTTAATAAAAGATGATATATATAGATAGATAGATTCACAGTTGTCGTGATAATAACAGTAGACGTATGAATTTTTTTTTCAGTTTTTTAAAAATATCCTTTTTAAAATGACTTGAAAAGTATAAACGACAATAATCACTACGATTCAAAAAATATTTTGCATAATTCTTAAACAATCAACAAAGGAATGTACTACATTAGTTTTTGCCAATGTTTTCCGCAAACCTTGGCATTGAATGGATAAGCCCCACATCGAATAAGTGAACGGTAAATTCCCACACATTCTTAAAACAAATATTTAACACCGCTCTCTATTTCGGTGTAGCGACGTTAAGCCCGTATTAGAACTGTCAAAACCATTACTTGATAATCTAAAGTCTTAACTGTATTGAGAAACAATGGTGGACAAGTTAAAAAGGTTTGAGTTTAATGCAATTTAGAATCCTTAAAACCTCTCTTATTAAGGTTGTTGGGAGTTAAATCAAAGAATAGACTGTATGTATGAAGTATTTTTTTGTTTTTTCTCTTAATAAGAACCATTATATTTTACGTTGTTACTAATTCTGTAATTACTCTTATGACACGTATCATAAGAGTCATTTTGATACTTAAAAAAAAATAGAGAGTAGGAATAATATATTAATATATAACATTTTTAACAAACTCTAAAAAAAGGATAAAATTTAGAAATGGACTAGTAAATTTTTGTATATCATGTATAAGCGCAATGGCAAAAATTATTTCTTCATATAATTGATTCAGAATGCAATTATATTGAGAAACATTTGCGGAAATCGTCAATAATTGTATTTTAATTTACATAGTCTTATGTAAAGTGTCTAGAATATTTACTTTGAGGTGGCTATATAATGTATTCCTTGGCTTATTATTGTTTAAGGCTTTAACATCCGGCTCAAAGTAAAGATATTTTATAATCAATACAAATAAAAGCACAATGAAAAAAATATGGCGTCGTAAATATATTATTATACATTGGTGTTAGATAGTACTTGGAGTTATTTAGTAAATAATGACGTCAAGTTCTCACTGGTCAACCTGCACACACCGGAATTCCCGACCTAATAATTCATAATTTCCGTGAACCGGGTTTTCTGAGGTCAATATACTTCGATACAATACAATAGCTATGACACATTTCTATTTTTATGGGTTTATCTTATGCACAAAATACAGGATACATTCTCGCTTTCTTGTCCAACATTTTAGGCATTAACTATTATAGGTATATTTTGGAATGCCATTGTTTCTAATTAGCTTTCCTCAAATGTTTTATTCAAGCAGAGGATTCTTAGACTAAAAAAATAATTATTAATATCAAACGAGAGAAATGTATGAAGTCTCAAAATCGCTACAAGGCAAAAAATGGCTTGAGATTTGTCTGACTGTCTTTAAAGCTCCTTATTGTTAATAAAAGAAAACAAATATTGTGTTAAGATGTATGACTATGCCTGTAGATGTTAGTTTATAACTTGGTAAGACTTGCCGGGTAGGATTAAGTTTTTTTGGTACACATTGGTAGCAAAAGATAGGTCTTTAGGACTACGCGACTAATTCCGTGAATTTACGTGCCGGGAATGAATAATTAAATAATTATGATTTCTTATAATTATTATTTCAGATAAAATGCTACCGAGGAAAAAAGAAATGAAGTGGATTATCATAGCAGTATTATGTCTAGTCAAAACTTCATCGCAACATGGATCTGGGGCTCCACCTGGTGTAAGTTTTATTAAAAAAACTTGTATTTAACTTGTAAAAAATATCAGTATCATCATACGCCGGAATCCAATAATTAATCCACAATCGATCAGACCGTGACAGTCGATCGATCTCCTATCTGTATCCCAATAACCAAACCCTACGAAGACAGTCCATTTTTTGCGACGGATAGAATGCGGTCTCTCATATTTGATAATCAATAAAAACCAAAAAAAGTAAATAAAACCGTACAAATAATATTAAAATATACATGTCTATGTTTAAAACATATCAAATAGCATTTTAATTATTTTAAAAAGTGGTGTAAGTTAAAATCTTAAGATAGGATATTGGTACAGTTGAATCACAGATGGACAAAAATGGATTGAGTTATGTTATTGGGTTTGGGCAATAATATTTATCTTTTTAACATCCTTACATAATAAATGATGATAGTTGCCTTAATACATTTATAAAAAAACACTTTAAGATTTTATAAAATAGGAAATATTTAAGATTTGTATTATACAAATGTTAAGGCTTTTATATTTTAAGATATTTTTACCAAACACATTCCTTTAATTTATATACTCTCACTTATTTACGCCTATTGATGTAGAAGTAATACAGCGGCGTTGCTGGCAGCAATAAGCGTACTTCGCCAAAGACACCAACCAAATTTTGTTACCTATTTAAAACCTTAGCGAGTTATCCTATACGCCATACATGCGTTAAAAAAACGCTACGTTTTAATTACCAAAAGTATTAAACGCATTTTAAGCGGGAAGTGTCTTATGATTTCTTCTCTAGTTTTGCTGTATTTTAAGTTACCTATCTCTTATATAGTAAGGAACGTTGTCCTGTCGAAGAATGAGAATCTTCTCATCTTAAGAGAGATTTTAAAATACTTTTTACTTTTACATATTAAATGCATTATTCGAATGACTAGAAGTAATCAAAGTCAAAGTCAAAAATCATTAATCCACAAAGGTAACAGAATGTACACTTATGAACGTAAAAAAAAGAAATATACATTAAATGCTTCTAATTTAACATTTATATTTAGAACGTATGAGAAGAACTGACAATAAATTCTCCGCTACTCATTATAATCGTCTAGTTTTTTTTTTGTTTTACTCAACGTTTGTAAGGAGCTGCAACCCGATTTTTTATAAATGCATACATTTACAGGCTTGTCTGGACCAAATGCCACGACACAGTGGCATCCAGCCTCAGTCATCGGTGCCTCCATACGCCATTTCGACGTCTGCTGCCCAAGTTAGGCAGGGTGACAGCATCAATGTTACGATTGGAAGTCCTTTCGGGGCTCCAGTCCCAATTGGCGGGTTTATATTGCAAGCAAGGGCTATACAGGTAATATTTTTTCCTATCGAATAGCAGTGTATCTACTAAATTGTACGTCTATTAAATTGCGTTTTATTTTTTATAGCGTAAGTTTAATATATATGATTTTTGCAGAATACAGAACAAATAATAGGCAAGTTCACATCAGTGCCACTTCCAGAGACAACGCAGATTATTAGCTGTCGCGGCAACAACGACACGGCGACTCATTCAACGCCAGAAGACAAACCACCGCTTTCTTTTACTTGGCAAGCACCTGCTGACTTTTTAGGTGGCGTCGAGTTTCGGTAAGATATTATATTTATTATTTGCCTGTAGCTTGACTGACAAAGTACTGCATATACATTTGTCAAACAAAGGCAAAATAATTAAATAAATACAAGTATTCTATACGTACTTTGTCAGACTCGTGGCAGAGTCTGTTACGGGATATTTGTATAAAATACATGTTGAGTCTATGGTGTTCTAGTATTGTAGGGATATATTTTTACTGTGCTTACTGATTAGGAAATGTTGATCCGTTATAATTTACATACGAAATCTACTAGGTATTGGGAATCAATCAAAATTATTATTTCACGCCAATATAAAGATCTCCCTCCAAATACATGTATGTATAGCAAAGAAATCAGTGTAACAATGCATCGTTTCATCTAATATTTACGTGTGTCTTTTCATCCAAAAAATATACCTACTAGAAATTTCGTAATACTACCTTAAAGGCCTGCTTCGCGCTTGCAAACCTACTCTTGCGTTTGTGTTTAAAACTGACAGCCGCGATAAACTTTACGTGAGCCTGCTGTTTCATTATAAAAATAATAGAAATTGTTAAAACTACTTTAGTAAAAAGAATTCAGTTAGACTCTTTTAGTATTTATAGAAATTTAAATACGATCGAGATTTAATACACGATACGGACGTTTTGAAATTACCTCAATCATTAAACCTAATGCAAAAACGTGTGATCTCCTAAGTACAGTTGACGGTTTGGATGACTTTGTGGGAAATTACCTGGTACTATGCTTAGGTGAAAATGATACCAACCCATACCAAATATTTATAGAACTATGCGCCTTACTAAAAATTATCAAAAACAGCAAAATAATATTATTAAATGTCTGTAATAATAGGTTTCTCAATGAAAAATTACTGAATAATATGTTGAAAATGATTTGCAATAGCTCTAAAAATTGTTCATATTTAGATATTGAACGTGGTACTAAAAAGCAATATTTGGCAAGTGTTTGTAAAAAATTGAACTATATATTTGACTATGATTACTATATCAAAACATTTTTGACTTTCAATAAAAAAAATGAAAAAAAACTATGTAATCGCGGCGACATTCCTAGAAAGGGTACCATACCGTACTATTTTCCCGTGATAAGACCTAGCCAGAACTCACATGTAAATAATAGAGATTTTTTAATGAAGACTTTAATTCCTCACGAAATGACCATATCAGCAGCTCTTGCTTATTACACCAAAATATAGCAGGACTTCTTAACAAACTAGATTCTATCGAACTAAATCTTAGCGAAATCAGGTACACTACAAATACTACTCCTAAAATTTTATGTTTTTCTGAAACTTTTGTAAGAAGAGGTGATGAAAGTAACATGATTTTGAAGAATTTTAAGTTAGCCTCATCATTCAGTCGGTTAAATAAAAAGCGTGGCGGGGTATGTATCTTCATAGATAAATCTCTGGATATCTTGCCGCTTAGCTGTTGCAACGTCATATCAGTAGAAAAAACATTTGAATGTTGTGGCATAATAGTACCCTCAATTCAATGCCTTATAATTTGTATTTATAGAACGCCCGATTCTGACGTATATAGCTTTTTTAATATATTTCAAAATCTTTTACATAAATAAAAAAATAAAAAACAGCGAATTATTTTATGTGGTGACATGAATATAGACATTTTAAAGATAAATAATATAACTATGAATTACAATGACATTCTATCAAATTATAACTTGGAACACTTTATTAACGTACCGACTAGAAATTTATCCTGTATTGACCATATTTTGAGTAATATTAAAGATGCTAAAGGCGAAACACTCCGTTTATATATGTCAGATCATGATACGTGCCAAATTTTAAGGTTTCCCTTCACAAAAACAAAGTCAATTTACTTAAAGTGGTGCATATTTAGAAGAGATTACTGCTCTGAAAATATGAAAAAGTTTCGGGAATGCCTTTCAAATTTGTCCTGGAGCGAGGTATATGAAGAAAGTTCTTGCGATAAAGCTTTCCAAATTTTCCATGACAATTTATCATTATTATTTTATCTCTGTTTTCCAGTTATTAAAGTTAATGTTAACAACAAAACGACAATACCCAAGTGGATTACACCAGGGCTTAGAATCTCTAGTAGACGTAAGAGACAACTTACTTTTAAATATTTTAGAACAAAAACAAATGAAAATAAACAAGCATACAAAAAATATAACAAATATCTAAAAAAATGCGTTATTACATCTAAAAAATACACACATTTCATGTATCTAAAAAACGCAAAAAATAAATCTCGTGCAACTTGGCATATTATAAAAGACCAACTAGACCAGAATCGAAGTCCGGTAGTTGCTTATAAAATCTTAAATGATAATAACCAACTGATATCTGATCCAAATGAAATAGCGAATTTTTTTAACAACTATTACATAAATAATAAAACAATTAAGAAACCTAGCACTGATCTGCGAAACGTTCATTCTGTAAACCAATCCTTATTTCTAACTCCATGTTCATGTGACGAAGTTTTCAAAGCTATAAATAATCTTAATAATACTAAGGCAGCAGGTTATGACTCAATAACTACAGAAGTGTTAAAATTCTCCTCACAACAACTAGCAAGTATCCTTACCCATCTCATAAATTTATCTTTTACACAGGGTATTTTTCCCAGCTCTTTAAAATTATCAATAGTTAAACCTATGTTTAAAAAGGGTAATACAGAGGATGTTAGAAACTACAGACCTATAACTTTAATACCTACCTTAGCTAAAGTGTTGGAAAAACTTATGCACAATAGGTTGAGCTCTTTTTTAGGCAAATTTAGTGTTATAAATGATGAACAGTACGGTTTTCAAAGAGGTAAAAACACTATCCTAGCAGCTTTCTCTTTAGTTAAGGCAATTGTAGAACATATCGATAGACGCAAGCACGTATCTGTAGTTTTTTTTGACATGAGCCAAGCATTTGATTGCGTAGACTACAACATTCTTCTTCAAAAGTGTAGACTTTATGGAATCCGAGGATTGCCTTTAAATTGGCTGGAAAGTTACCTGACCGGTCGCAAACAATATGTCGAAATCATACATACTTCCTCTGCTAAACATATTGAAAGGAGTTACAAGTCTGTGGCTATAGATAGCAATAAAGGCGTTCCTCAAGGGAGCATATTGGGTCCATTGCTGTTTCTTCTGTACATTAATGATTTACCGAATTTGGTTAGTAATAAATGCATTCTTTACGCGGATGATATTTCAGTGGTCGTGTCAAATGATACAACGCGTAACCACGAATCATTATTGAATGAAACAGTAAAGAATGTCACAGAATGGTTGGACATTAATAATTTAAGTGTAAATATAAAAAAACCAATTTTATACAATTTCGGAACTATAATAATTGCAGACCCAATAACCTCAAAATTAATTATAAGAGCGAGTTTATTGAGGAAGTTGTATCAACCAAGTTTCTAGGCATAACACTAGACCAAAATCTTAATTGGAAACAACACGTTTTAACGATATGCACGCGCCTTAATAAATTTGTTTTTGCTTTGAGTCGAACTCGCAAAGTGGCTTCAAAACACGCAGCAATTATTGCTTATCACGGCTATGTTGCCTCAGTTTTGCGCTATGGTATCCTTTTATGGGGAAATTCGGTAGATGTGAGTAAAGTTTTAATTACTCAGAAAAAATGTATGCCTGGAAGAGATCGCTTGTTAGCGATAAGCCCTAAAAAAAAAAAATTATATTATTTGTTCATATATTCTGTTAATTTATTTTTTTAAACAAGTGATATTTGGACTCACTGTAATTAAATGTTAATTCGTATTATAGAGCAACAGTCGCCCAGAGCTATGCAACATTTTGGCGAAATGTTGAGTCGTCATTAGTGGAAGTCGTAAGCCCTGACACGGAGATCACCACTCCTTCTCCAGTTTCCAGCACCCAGAAGACGAAACAAGAACCCCCTGTTATTATGGAGTCGAAGGTATATTTTTATCATTAATAGAACCAAAATGAATTACACAGATATTTTTCCTTCCTGAAAGACAAGTTTAAAATCACGTATTCCAAGTATGTAGTTCTCGGTGTCTGTCATAAATTAATCTGTTTACGTAAATAAAAAATAAATTATTAACTTACAAAAACTTTCTGTTTTTAAATCGCTACAAAAATATTTTTTGTAAGCACATATTTTCGTTACAAAGATGTCTGAAGTTATTAGTTTGAATTAGATCTAAATTTTAAAGAAATTTATGTCAATTAGTATAAAAGGATTGCATAATTTGATACCTAATTTGTTTTGAATGTATAGCTAAGTAAATGTTAGAATATATTCTTTACTTCAGTTTTGTTATCGTAATTAAATTAAATTTAAAAAAAATATTGTTGTTTCTCATGTAATATCTACATTACTTTATTATAAAGGTAAACATTTAAAGTAGAAATAATATAATATATGTATAATTATTATATCTCGAAAAATGAATAAAATATTTACTTCACATTTTTGTGACAATCTAATTAAAAATACACATTTTATTGAAGTGGGAACCCAATCAGTAGCTCTTGATAACATAACTGGTTTGGATTAAGGTCGGAGTGACAACACCACTATATATATAACAACAACAAATATACTGATTAGAGTTTGTTATAAATGCAATCATTTGAATTCAATTAATTTTCATATTGAGATAATCAAAATTTGAAAATAGGTATAGTACGGACTTTATTTCCTACTTTTTTACAGTATTTTTTTTTATTTACAGCCAAAGACAACTCCACCTCCTCTAGATCTAATATACCAAGGCTGCGCAGACACAAAATTATGCTTCGGCGTACCTCAAAACTGTATTTCAGCTGGGAACTGCAAAGCAATCGTCTCAGTATTTGTCGCTGGCGACGTCTACACGTTCGAAATTCAGGGCACAGATAATCCCAAATATGTTGCTGCTGGTCTGAGTTTTGACAATAAAATGGGTGATGACAGTGCAATGGAGTGCGTAAGAAATGAAAATGGGCGGGTTAATTTATACACATCATGGACGTATCCGAAAGCTGAGCCATACGTCAAAAGGTCCGACTCGTCACAGGATATAGTGCAATTACTAGAATCATCGACAATAGATGGCAAGTTGTATTGCAAGTTTAAACGGGATGCGGTCTCTGTGGTTAAAGGGCAGACCTTTGATTTGGCTAATAATAAGTACTACTTGATGGCGGTTTCCGGCGATTCTATGAAAGGTATGTTTTTTTAATTAAACCCATAATAAATGACGGTATATGTATATATATATATATATATATATATATATATATATATGACTTTGTTATGTATTGCCTATATTGAGAAGTATTTTAAGCGATTTTAATAATACTTTATTTAATGCTACGTAGTTTTAACGGACCAGTTCTGTCACTTGAGTATTCGATTCCCGAGTGAGATTTTAATTTAAAGTAAAATTCTATATGAATTCAATATACAGTGTAAACTCCATGTAACATTACTCGATTTAACGACAAACTCTCTAAAGAGACGAAATCAATTGGTTTAGCTTGTCTACCATACAATGATACACTCTTCGTAGCATGGTATTGGTAAACGCTTAATTTTTATACTCTCCATTTAACGACACCTCTCCATAACGCCATAATATGCACAGTCCCTTCTGTGTCGTTATATATATTACTAAGTTAAATTCCTGTAATTAGTTATAACACCTATTTTTATTACCAAATACTTTTAAGTACTGCTTTTCTGTATATTTTAGATGCCGAACGCGTAGGCTTCCATACTTTAGCTTACGAGTCAACTGGCGAGCCTCTCTCACTAGCCAGTGTAGGGGCTGCGGCTGGATCGTCAAAGCTATTGCTGAAGTTACACGGTTCCTTTATGTTGATCGCTTGGATTGGTACTGCCTCACTAGGCATAGTTTTGGCAAGGTATAATACAAATGTATAAACAAATATTTAATCAAAGATTCTGTATGGCAAGTAATTCTTTAATAATAAAATAATAATAAATCTTTCCCTTTCTACGGACTATTTTACGATTTATGATTACATTTACTCACACTGCATACATAAATAAATATAATAATATCCTGCTATGGGCAACTTTGGTCACATATACTATAAATCAATACAAATATGAACATTTTTATGATATACATTATTATTTTCATTACAGGTATTTCAGAAAAACTTGGGTGGGAAAAACATTGGGCGGAAAGGATATCTGGTTTGCTGTAAGTATTAAACTAAATTAAACGTAACAGAGGTTACATTACACTACTTCAGAATACATATTACCTACGTAATAGAATATTTACAATAGTTATGCGGAAACAAACTTAAGCACAAGCTTTTCCATAGCAAATGTCTTGTCTGTACTAAAATAAATAGGTTCGAACTGTCAGAAACTGACATTATCAAACACGGTTATTTGATAACCTATCGTCAGTCCTTAAGATAAATCCTCAGCACATATAATTAAATTAAATAATTTTATTTTTGTACGGAGAACTTGAGCGGCTATTGGACGTATTTTAACGGTCACTTTACTCATTATAGATTAAAATTTATTCGTGCTTCGTATCATTATAACAAATACGTATGGTAGGGATACTTGAATCATTGGAAAAGCAGTGTTGACCTTGGATTAAGCGTTCAACTTTCGTCATTGAGGTCGTAGGTAACAACCGCGTATGCACCGCATTTTTTTATGTGCGCACTCGCTCGTACGGTTAATGAAATCCTTCATGCTTTTAATCCCAAAAATTTGCCAACGTAGGCTAGTTTTTTTAGACATTTTTATATATTAATTTTACTGCACGAGTGTGTGTCACTGAACTCCTCTTAAACGTCTGATGTAATGAATTTTTTGTATGCGTTTGGGTGGCACCCTGGATGGTTTAGTTTCATAAATCAGCCCACAAATAGTGCAAAAAAAAAAAATTAAAGTACAGGGAAAACACACCGCCCCCCCCTGGTGGACAAAAGAGCTGAACCAAATGAAGAAAGGCTACAATGAGGAGGAAAATTCGATGCTGCTCTGCTACCCGCCGTTCCGCTGTTATAGAGCGATACAACAAGGCAAAATAGGAATACCTGGAAGCAGCAAACAAAAGCAAGCTGGAAAGTTGGAAGAGCTTCTGCGAGAAGCAAAGTGGAGAAAGCTTGTGGGACGGCATCTACAGGGTCATCAGGAGAACGAACGGTAAGAAAACTGATCAGCAACTCGTCAAGGATGGCGAGACTCTCTCCTACCAGGACTCGGCGCACTATCTGGCGGAGACTTTCTTTTCGGAAGATACGAGCGCCCGGGAAACCCTTTGGCACACAGAAATACGAAGAAAGGCTAAATGATAAAAGAATCGGGCCATGATGGAGCTCATGACCCGCCTTTTACACTGAAGGAACTCGTGGAATGTGCCAGGAGTTTTAACCCCAAAAAGGCCCCTGGAGGGGATGGGCTAACGTCAGACATCTGCAGCGAGGCGATACTTGCGGACCCAGACGTTTTCCTGGCATTGGCGAATAGATGCCTCGAACTTGGCTATTTTCCAAGAATTTGGAAGAAGGCCACAGTGATTGTCCTCAAAAAACCAGGGAAGGAAAATTACAGTCAGCCGAAATCATACCGACCAATCGGACTTTTACCGGTATTGGGCAAAATAATGGAAAAAATGCTGGTGAAAAGGCTGAATTGGCACCTGGTCCCCCGACTCTCTTCCAAGCAATACGGTTTCACGCCGCAGCGTGGTACCGAGGACGCCCTCTATGCACTGATGGAAAACATCAACTCGGGTCTAAAGAACAAAAAAGTCTTAACACTAATATCACTAGACATAGAGGGAGCCTTCGACAACGCTTGGTGGCCGGCCATTTGTGTGAGATTGACTGAAGAGCAATGCCCATTAAACCTTGCACTACTAGTGCATAATTATCTAAGCGACAGGGAGGTCCGCGTCGTTTACGGAGGAGCTGTAGCGACAAAACCAACAAACAAAGGCTGCGTACAGGGATCCATCAGCGGACCCACTTTGTGGAATCTGCTGCTGGACCCACTACTAAAAACATTAGAGAGAGCCGGTGTGTACGCGCAGGCCTTAGCGGATGACGTTGGTCCTCCTGTTTGAGTCCAACACGGCGTTGGAAACAGAAAAAGCAGCGAATGATGCACTCGCACAGACCCGGGAGTGGGGGCACAGAAACAAATTAAGATTCGCCCCCGCGAAAACCAAAGCGATGCTCATTACGAGAAGATTAAAATACGACACGCCACGACTCAACATGGGTGGCACACAAATAGACATGTCGGACAGTGTGAGGATTTTGGGTCTGACGATAGATCGCAAGATCACATTCAGTGAGCATGTCAACGCAGCCTGCAATAAAGCCATCGGCCTTTACAAACAGGTTTCCAAGACAGCTAGGGTCAGCTGGGGCCTCAGCCCGGAAATCATTAAAATAATATATACGGCTGTTGTCGAACCCATAGTCCTCTACGCGGCAAATGCATGGGCTGACGCGGCAAAAAAGAGGTACATGATAAAAAGACTGGACACAGTGCAAAGAAGTATTGCTATTAAGATATGTAGGGCTTATAGGACAGCTCCACTCAGCTTCCTCAGAGTGCTGGCAGGCTTACTCCCCCTAGATCTGAGAGTACACGAAAACAAAACATTATACCAAATTAAAAAGGGGCATATGACCTGCGAGTACTTGGGGGGAGCTGAGGTGGAAAGAAAACACCTTTTCATAAAAGTCTTCACCCGGCAAAGACAGCACTGGAATATGTTATTCTAACAAACGAAGAACTAGCGATAAATAATGAAAGCATTCAAATATATACGGATGGTAGTAAGACGCAAGAAGGGGTGGGAGCTGCGATCTCCCTTTGGAAGGGAGAAAAAGAAATAAAGAGTCAAAAGCTGCCTCTGGCACATTTTTGCACCGTGTATCAGGCAGAACTGGTGGCGTTTCAAAGAGCGGCGCAGATAGCGGTGCAGCGGAAGGAGACCGAGGTCCTCATATACAGCGACTCAAGGTCTGCATTGGATGCGGTTGCGGGGGGACGCTCTTTCGATCCCCTGGTCACCGAGATCCGCGAGCTTCTTACCCAACACCCAGAGAAGAGCGTCAAATTTTTCTGGGTAAAAGCACACGCGGGGAGAAGAGGGAACGAAAGAGCGGACCAGTTGGCCAAAGAAGCCACTAACACAAAGCGGAATTAATACGCGCAAGCACGGTGCGGGAATGGGTCAAGAGGCAGTCCGAAGAAAGAACCGGGGCGACAACTAGGATGTTCTTGCCCGACCCAGAAGCTGCGTACAAAATCGCAAGGACCAAAGGGTTTAACCCTATAATGACCCAAATTTTGACAGGGCATGGAGCCTTTGCTGAATACCTCCACCGTTTCAAAATAAAAACGAGTCCCGCATGTGAATGCGACGAAAACACAATACAAACGGTGAAGCATCTCCTAGTGGAGTGCCCCATATTCGCCATGCAGAGCGTGCCTCTGGAGCAGACCGTGGAGATGCGGATGACACGCAATGTGCTGCCCGACATCCTTGCGGGGCACAGGACGGCCCTGGAAAAATTCTGCGAGCGGATTCTGGGGCGGACGGAAATATTCAACGGCGCCCGGAATATTGTTAAACCCTGTAATTAATTTAAAATGACCAAAATGTTAAATTTTTAAAATAAATGAAAGTATGTAAAGTGAATGTAAATAAACAAAGAAAATAAATATACAATTTAAATAAAGAAAACTACTACACTAAACTAGGAAATGTAAAATGTTAAGTAAATATGAATGCATAAAACTGCTGTAAGAAACACAATATATTAAAAAAAAATTTAAAAAAAAAATTAATTAACAAAATAAATACAGCAAAACAAGGTCCCTGATAAGCAAAAGTCAGGGGAGGGTTCACAGCTCCATTTAAAAAAAAAAAAGAAATAGTGCAACAATCGGTACTTTCATCCTTTGCTTAATACCCTAATTGCTTAAAATATCGTGTCACAACGTCTGTTGGGTCCGCTAGTTATTATATAAATTTTATACATGTTTGAAAAAAAATTACGAAAGTAATAACACTTGAAGGGCCACTGGTTCTTTTAATACCAGTAATATCGTCTATTCTAAGCGTATAAGTAAAATCATAATACATATGAGAAAGCAAATACATATTAAAAATTACTTTTCAGTACCACAGAATACTTATGGTGGCTACTTGGTTACTAACAGTGGTTGGCTTTATACTGATCCTTGTGGAGGTGGGAGGGTTCGCTACCACCGGAGATAACCCTCACGCTATTACTGGACTCGTCACTGTAATACTGTGCTTCATACAACCGATTGGTGAGATCTTAAATTAAACATTAACATGCAAGTATTTTTCAGGAAAAACACCAACTTATGATACTATGGAAACACCAAATTAATCTTTAGTCCATAGTAAATTGTTAAAAGTCTAAAAAACGCTAAAATTATCGAATAAATACTTGTTGCTCGTCGTTACACAATTCTGACACTTATACGAATATAAGATTTATTACTGTTTATTTCTGTCAACTTAGTTGGATTCCCCCAGCGTAACAAAAACTTGTTTCCTAACTTAACTTCAAGACTCAAGAGACTCAAATCTTCAAGACTTTAAAGTCCTGAACGGTATTTTTCAAACAAAAAAATATTTCTTGCAGGAGCATACTTCAGACCTCACCCGGGTACACAAAAGCGTCCGATATTCAACTGGGCACACTGGCTGCTCGGCAATGCCGCTCATATTTTAGGAAGTTAGTATAGTATTATATGCTCTTATATAGTAATATTTAAATTAAGAACTTCAAAACGACGTAATTTATTAACTGTAGATCGAAATTTAAAATAACATTACATATTAATCAGAAGCAAAATTACTATATTCTATACTCTATGGCATATTCCAACCTTGGCGCCATTTTAAGTTTCATTTCATTCGTTTATTTATATTCCAATTTATGATTTCAGTATGAAACTGTTTTAAACAGTCGTGCGATTCTTTTCGTATGTGTTATTGTGTAGTTTGTTGGTTATCAGCAGATCCGTTAAAATTGATATTTGTGTAACTTTATTCTGTATATGTTTTCGCTACATATTTCATAGAGACTGTCTTATTGAATATAGATAATGTTATATGCCTTACGTCATATTCATAGTTAGCGAAATATTTTTGATAAAGAATCAGTATTTTTAGAGTTTATACAAACGTAATATAATATTTCTTTATAAGATTAACAAATATTACTTCTATTTCAGTAACAACAATATTCTTCGCCGTGTACCTTCAGAAGGCTGAGTTACCATCGTGGACGGTTTTTATTTTAGCTGCGTTTGTTGTTTTCCATGTCATTATGCATATAATACTATCAGTAAGTATTTTAATGATAGAAATATTTTCAAATTCCATCGATTTTTTACATTGATTTGCTCACGAGCTGTACAAAAAAATACTCCTTTTTTCAGAACATTGTTTGTTGCTTGCTTGAAATCAACTGCGGTCAAATATGCTTTCTTTAAATAGGATACTACTCATCGAGAATGAAAGACGCCATTTTGTTTTTATCCATAAACAAATACGGATTAAAAGTGAAATCTATCATTCATTAGAAGTTGACAATTTTCCTCTTGAAATTAAAACCTTTTCCAAATTGAACAAATACCTTTTTCAGTTAACGGTGTGCGTATCTGAAGGCCGTATCAGCAATGGCCGTGTTAACTCGTTTCCAATGAAAGACATGTTAGGGCATTCCAGACAAGTCAGTGCGGTCGACCGAAGCTCTGACGCGCCGGTGAGACGTTATGACGCATGCCTTTATTTCTCATCTGTGTTTAACCTTTCTTAATACTTACTAGATTAATTTTATATTAAGGATTGGAATAATGACCATAAACAATATGTAACGCGTTCCATTTTCGGAAGTCTTAAACAAATCTAAACATAAATACATAATTAAATAGGGTTGGTTTTTGCAGCTTTTTCTGAATAATTTGCATGCGTATCATATTCATTCTAATCACTTCCATACACTATTTAATGTCAAGCACGAAAAGTTAACTTTTTATTAATAGAAAATTACTTAAAACTAAGTTTAGTTATAAGATTTACAGACTAGTGTTTATCATGAGATATTGTCGCTACTAGATAACGGAGGAGGCTTAACCTCCAATGACGGAGGCCTTCTCTGATCAGCTGAGCGACTCTCTAAAACCGGTTCCTTGTGATTGACGGAGTAATTGAATAATTGGATTGAAATTGTAATACATAGTTTCGATAGCTATTATTATGACGTACATGACGTCATATAATTTTAAAGATTTAGCTGTGATACTGCAATTTAGTATCCCGCAATACGGAACGGAGTTCCTGTTTAAATTACTGATATTTTGTCAATGCGTGACTGATGCTGATAAACGTTTTTGTTAAATGTATAACCTTATTAACCGATATGTATTTATTATCTATGGTGCATTGTCACACTAATGATGAAACTTTTCTTTCAGTTTGCGGGCTTCAGAAAACATCTCCTTGGAGTTTACGCGCCAATAATTTTAATTTTCGTTGTAGCCGTAGTTTGCTTAGTAGCATTAGCCCCGATAGGAGTCTTATAGTTCTATGATGGGTACTTAATTAATTATGCATGAAGAATGGGTATGTATGTCTCTTCGATATATAATTCTTAATACAACAATTAAACCTTACAAAATACTAAACAATAAGAAATTTACTCAATTCTATTTCAAAGATTCTTTATTTTGTTGCACAAAAATTTATAGTGCTACATATCCAAACTTATAAACTAGACACGTTTTTAAAGCTGTTTTGCTTTTTTTAAATAAATAAAAAAATTTAACAATGAGGTAAATTACCTGGCAGTCTTTAGATGAGATTTGCATTTTGGACATGCCTAGATTAAATACCTAAAATACTTATTCTATGAAGCAATCATTGAGATTGGTGTTATAAAAAACATGTTATAATTGCGACCTTCTTCAGGTTTTTAAATTCGTTTACAAAGATTGGAAAACTATGCCAGGTGATATTAATCTTAATTCCACAGTTCTACGCTTTTCTTGGAATACACAAATATTTTGTAAATAAGTTTTCATTATGTTATATTTCTCGATTAGTTCTCAATTAACTTTACAATGTAACTAGAATGTATAAAACATTGAATGTTTATCTGCTTTTATATCTAATGCTCGAAGACGTAACACCTAATAATAAGTACGTATGTTAAGTTAAGCACTTTCAAGTATTGTATTTTAAAGTTACCAATTAAGGACGAGGTTGCTAATACAATCTTTGCTCGAAGAAAAATTGTATATGATGATAAAAAAGATCCAACTCTTTCTCATTAAGGATTTATGGTTCAGTAAGTAAGTTTTTATTATACACAAAATACACCAATTTGTATCTCTTTAATCTCAAAGCATTTTGTCAGGCGATGCAATAAACAATTGTAGGATTTAAGCGATTCAGGCGTTCATGATTATTCAATTAAGTTTCGGTCATAGTCCGAAGCAGAGCCGCGACAACGATTGTAATTTGTAGTTGCATATTGTTAATTTTAATACTTATAAATAAGTCTGTTTTGGACACATTTACTTAAGTGTACGAGTGTTTATTAAACCAAAAATGCATTTTGTTAAAATTTTGTACTTTTGTAAAGTACTTTACTTACTTTTTAATACTTGCTAGGTATTTACAGTTGAGCTTGAGAAGCTTAATAAATATACCAGTAATTGTCCGTCCATAATTTCTGTGATTCTACACAATTTACAATTATGAGCATGATTTAAAATTTTATATGAAGGTTGTAAACCCTTATTTATTCTATTTAAAAATAAATAATTAAGTATATTAATATTTTAAGCAAACAGTATGTTGTAAATAAAGCTAGTATATGGATAATTTTTGTTTTATTACTTTTTTAATTTGGCAAGTCAATACATTTGAGAATATTTTGTATGTGCAGAAAAATGTAGATATCTTTAAAAATATTAGTAGCTTCCATAATTACAGTACTCGTTATAATGTGAAAATCACTGCACTAAGCACAATGCTACATAAAACAAGTAATTCTTTCTAAAGCAGTTGTATTCCTTACACAAAGTTCCTCATGGGATACAAGTGTTGTCAATAAATACATTAAAATCGTATGTTGAAGAAAACATGCTTGGTAAGGTCTATTATGATAAAAATTTAAAAGAAAAAAATAATAATACTTTATTCATTTATTCCTATATATAGCACAAATCATATTACCCATCTTCATTAGGTATTTGTGAATCTTCTATGCTTCTTGAAGCTGGAACATACACTTTAAATGAATATTCAGTTCTTGGAAATGAACCAGGATTAACCACTTGGCAATTCTGATATGATCTTGAATAGGGGGGAAAGTTGTCACCCACAACCACCAAATCTGGCATTGGATATAAGCTTAATGCGTCAGCATGTTTCCAAAATACTGGCTGAACACCTAAGGATAGTGGAGATAATGTACACTGACTAAGTAAGGTTTTAGTTAAATGATCTGGTATGTCTCCTGCATCTGGAAAATGTATTGCATTCCGACACATTTTTGTTACCAGGTCTTGTCTGAAAACTACAATTTCTTGGGTACAGTACTGCAATTTACATGGATTAGTGGTAAATATAACAGAATCTCCTAATTTGTCACTAATTTGTTTTGTTATTGTGTTGGGTATAGGGGGTCTTGGTAAAATATTTGCAGCAGCTGGGTCTCCCCTTCCAGGAACAAATATAAACTTGCATGTCTCTCTCAACTTTGTGAATGGCATAATTATGTCTGCCAAATTTATTAAAGCAGCATTTAACTGTGTACTATGCTCATATCCATATGGACATGACAGAAATTCACCCATAAAAACAATTGCTATGGGTGGAAAGTCATCATAACCAGCAAACAAAGTTTTGAGTTTAGACATTACCTTTAAGTTGTCAAACCATACATCAGATAAAAAAATTATCATCCCATCTTCATTTTCCTGTTCAATTTTTAACAAATTCTGTGAGTTTTTCAATAATGTTTTAGATTTACCCCCGAATGTATTTAAGTTGCCAAAGTATGGTAAGGATAAAGCTCTAGTTTCTGACGGTGGTAAAACAAGTCCCATTACATGAAGTGTTTTGTCTTCAAAGTATCCTTCAACAAGTACATAACTGTTTTCAGTAAACAAACCAGAATGATACCGGGTTTGAGACATGTCAAGAAGGACACTACCTGTTGGATCTTCTAGATAATATTTACCCTCTGTAAGCTGTGTCAATAGCCCAAGCACTACAACATCATCCACTTTACGAGATGTACTTAGTAAGACTTCAATTTTTCTTAGCTGAAAACGATTTTCATTTTTCATAGAAGGTAACATTTCTTTAGCAAATAATTTATTTCTGTTCGTCCTCTGCCAAATCATAGTGTATCTGTCTATTAAAAAATGAGCTTTACATTTGGGTTCTGCATATATGTTATTTTTTGAAATATCTATAGAGAATTTCTTTTTTTCATTATCATATAATATTTTTGGCACATTGAATGCATCAATTACATTAAGAACGGTCTCAGTTTCTTCAAGACCTGCTGAACTGCATTCCCTATATGCCACTTCTAAATGTTCCTTTTCCAATACAGGTTGAGATAGACACTGGTGCAATATGTGAGCAGTAATTTTATCAATGACTTTTATTCGTTCCTTGTTGGATAAACCAGACAATTGCTCAGCTAGAAAACTACTTGCCTCTCGTCGTATAGTAAAACCACTTAGTTTAAAAGCATTGTTTATTTCCAAACGCACTTCTTTCGAATCGGACATATCTTCTTAAATCTGTTTTATTTAGATTAAAATCGGCAGTCTTTATAGTAAGACTTTTGTAAAACTATTAATACTACATAATCATAATAGAGTAAAATGTTACAAAACTTTTAAAACATTACGAAAATTGTCACCAATTCATCTGTGTAATTAATACTGATTTTAGAATAAAAGTTGTATTATTCAATTACCCGCGAAATCTGACTTGAATGATGACATTAGTTTGACATAGTATCACGATAGAAAGTAGAAACATAATAAACAAAGATTTTTAAATAATGAATATATAAAAGAATTATAACGATGAATTATACTTATTAATATAGTTCTTCTTATTTAACTTAATATACTTCATAGAACTGAGACTTTGTTATGAAAATATATATACTTAAAATATTCAATCTTAATGGGACCGTATTCTTTACTATATCTGTGTTATCGTCATCTAATCTTTGTATCCTTGTGAATCTTTGTACCTTTGAGTTTGTTTTGAAATTGTAAATTAGTTATGTTTTAAAATCATTATTTATTTATCCGGCAGTCAGTGTAAAACAAACTTTATTTACAATATTTTGAATTAACTTAATGTTTGCAATTCAGCAACATATAATTGATATCTTAATAAATATCTCGAGAACTTATTATTTGCCGGTTAATTTAATCATATAATACATTTAACGGATATATTATGGGAGTCACAGTGTAAGTATTTTATATTTCTCTTTATTGTTATATCCATCTATACTGTTTATATTCAGGAAGTGTTAGAAAACATTTTCATGCAGGTTACAACAATATCCAGTTCCCGAAAACAAAACTGGTACATATGTTATAGAGCTGTTGACAAAACGGTTATTAGCGCTTGGTGCTACACAACAAGGTCAATTTTTAGTGGACTGCGAAAGCTATTTATCCCATCCTCAAATGGGTAAGTCTGATCAGAATAATATCTAGGTGTGATCTCTATATCTTTAAAGTTCTACTAGTGTCATGATTTCATCCATAGTATATTTTAAATAAGTTTCTGTTTATAAAGAATTATAAAGGATGTTTATAACTGCAGATCAACTATATAAAAATATAGTAAATAATGCCTATAGCTTAAAGCGTATAAATTGAAACTAATTTTATTTTTTAACTATTATCCTTCAACATACTTGTTTATCAGTTGCAGGAACAACTAAAACTGTTCACATTCTTCATAATTCTGAGCAGCCAGCCTCCGTTTTCTCAATTCTAGAAAGTGGAACAAAAAATATTCATGTAATAGCAGATGGGTTATTTGATTTGCTAATGATGAAATTGTCACAACATTATACATCCAAAAAACAAACAAAAATTGAAAGTAAAGGTCCAAGATTTGAACTTGGAGATTTTTGTGTGAAAATTGGCTCTGTAACTATGAACCAAAGTTTTAAAGGAGTGTTAATAGAGGTAAATCTTCAGTTAGTAGTTGTTTTATTTTATTATTATTAGTTTTCTAATAAGGTCTTGGGAACAACTGAAACTTGAAATCGCTTCTAATTTCTTAACAGCTGTGTTAAATATAGGCCATCAATGAACAATATTATCAGCAGCTGAAATATTATTTTGATATGAAATTCATCTACTTAACTTTTCCTTTAATATTGTTGACAAATTTATACCAATTAGCTAAAATTCTTAAAGAAAATGTTACCTCTGTTACTCAGTTGGCAAGGACTGGGTTTGATTTTTGGCATAACAATAATTGAAACATACTGTAAATGTATGTAACAGCATGCTTTTAAAGATAAATTAATTACCAGTAATCAGATTACGAAACAATTCTGTTTGAACCTCAATAAAAGAAACATTCAATCTTCAGGTTGAATATCGCCCCTGTGTCATGGCCAACGCTGTATGGGGTCTTCTGCGAGAATTTCTTCAGGGTCTTTTAGGTCCCACAATAAATATACAACCTCCCCAACACCTTGTGAGCAGAATGAATGAGATTTATACTCCAATTGACACAATATACCAGTATTTAGAACATTTTAGTGCATACAGAAAAGTGACTGGTCTAAGAAGTTCATAGTTTCAGTTAGGGATAAAAGTTATTTTTATACTATTTATAAGAATAATTATGTCATAAACTATCGTATTTTTAATTGTAATATATGTACCTACCCCAACTAGGTTTGGTTTTATTTTTACATAAAGTAATAAAAACGTACATGTAATAGTCAGACCATGTTTATAACCAATGTTTAAACTTGACATTTTATTTTGTGTTATTATGATTTATATGAAAAATGTAAACATCGAAAGATTTACGAAAATAATATGATAACAACATCCTTATGTGATGAAAACAATTGAATTATTGTTAAACTCAATTAATAACACACCTTAGAGCTGAAAGTACATATTTTATTAATGTATAGTAATTTAAAATGAAGTGCCACAAGCCCGTATTTATTTTAATTTTTGTATTATCAGGTAAATATTTTTTTTTTATAATTATTTGAAATGCAAGAGAGAGGTTACGGACTAAGTGATATTAGTGTGACTACCGTATGTCAAAAACGTATGGGTTTATGGGTTCGTAGTAAACGGGGTAAAATAAAACTACACAGTTTTAATAATTGTATTAACAAAAATTAATACAATTATTGTTGTATGATAGTAAAGGGATTTAAAGTAAGTTATTATATTTTTTTAATTAAAATTATATTCAACTCCCGGAGTGAATTATATGCATATCATGTTGCTAATATGTTTCAGTGAACCATACTCATGGCGTATCTTTAGATTTAATAGACTGCGGGATAGACCATGACTTGGACGTAAGCACAGGCGATGTGGACATCACACAGTACCCTTGGCTTGGTGTGCTATATTATTCATACTGTAAGTTCATTAGATATTGAAGGGCTCAAACGATGTTGTATCAGTGTCAATTCTGAATTCAATCATCATTCTGAATAATTAATAATTGTAATGACAGTTCAAAAACCTCACTAATTCTAAGAGATCTTTTCAAAAAGCAAAGACTGGTGATAATGTAAATTATTAGGATAATAATTTTAATATAATTTTTTTTGCTTGTAGCATAATATTAATATATAAATATTTTCTACCGAATTAAAGTAAATTCATACATTCTTGTATAAAACGATACTTGGATGTTCCAGTTGGTGAGATAGGGGAAACACGTGCAGTAACTACGGTTGCGCTTATACAGGCGGAGTTTGTTATCGCGCCAGCCGCCGATATTGGACCGATGCCTAAGACTGATTTTAGGTGTGTTGAAGTACAAAAATGTATTAGTTTATTTATTTATTCATAAGGAAAAATGACGGACACATCACAAATACAATAGAGGATAAGTGAGACTGATACTTGCCTATACCTCTTTAAGGGACTATTATTGCATTTATCTTTTGCTATTTATGACTCATTCTTAAATTTCGAGGCACTCATTTTTAGTTAAAACCAAAATATGTATCTCTGTTATTGTTTTTATACTTTTATAGAGGCAGACATCTTCTGTAAACTCGGGTTAATGAGAAACCTCTATAAGAGAAAATGAGATCGCAGCTTTTTTCGCTCTCACATACATTTGACTGTATGAATAAGTTATAATAATGAAATTATCCGTATATTGTGTTACAGATAACATTTTATTTTAATTATATTATTTTACACAAATAATTCTTACAATATCACACACATTGTGCTTCCATCTAGTTTCCATGGAGTGCTGCCGATGTATGGCTCATACTTAGTCGGTTCTTCTATTTTCGTGTTCCTCGTTTTTAATTAAAAAAGTATTCTTTAATAAGAAAATTATTTGTTAAAAGAATAGCACATGAAGCCTGATTAAATGGGCACAATTCAATTTCAGGGCAAACGCCCGTGTCCTCCTTGGAGAGGATTGGACTCGAGTAGGGCGACGCGTGCGCAGCTACCTTATGCACCCTGAATACGAGCAGACATATAATACCATCGCGCTGGTGCAACTGAGAACTCCCGTCAGAAATGGTATACTTTTATAATAAAACATTGTTTAATTGTTTACAATTTTTATCATACCTTTTATATACAATTATCGCGCTCCTAAATAGACTGCTGTTGTTACATTAAAACAAACCACAGTGGTTTTCAAATAGAACACTATGATTCAGATTTTATTACTCTCTAAAATAAATAATTTATTTATTTAATAAAACTATACTTTAACATGTTTTTCTATGATGTTAAGCTATCTATTAACTGACCGTGTAGTCCATTAACTACTTGCGGCAGTAAATAATTCAATTCTCGCCATAGACCGGTACTTCATTCTCAACTCTTCATGTCATCTCAAAGAAATATAGAATTTATTTGAAACCGTCATTAAAATTAAATGTCGACTTTGGTTCATTTCAGTTCTGGCACTATAAAAACTCAGAAAGGTTTTTACCAAAACTTGCTAATTACAAATGCTCAATTTTTTTTTTCAGTGAATATAAAACCTCTATGCCCGCCACCGGAGATTTTACGCAATCCTGACCTTTACGTCATAAAGTTCGCGGATAGTAAGTTTCGAGTTCTATATGATTACCCCCCTTATTTTATATTTATTTTTTTAGTTCAAAAATTTAATTGCTTGCTTTTAATAAAGAATGACAGAATTTCATACAAATGCAATAATTATTACTTTAGCACATATTGGCTGTTTTCCGCCACATTGGTAAAAACATACAAAATATAATTTTAATTGTGACAAGCACTTAAAGGCAAACGTGACATACATTTAGAGATCATACAAATATCAATCAAAACAATTATTAAACAGAACAAATATTACAAAAAAAAAAACAATTACTAATCCAAAAAAATTTTTTTTTTTTTTTATATAATAGGGGGCAAACGGGCAGGAGGCTCACCTGATGTTAAGTGATACCGCCGCCCATGGACACTCTCGATGCTAGAGGGCTCGCGAGTGCATTGCCGGCCTTTTAAGAATTTGTACGCTCTTTTCTTGAAGGACCCTAAGTCGAATTGGTTCGGAAATACTTCAGTGGGCAACTGGTTCCACAAAGTGGTGGTGCGCGGCAAAAACTGCCTTGAAAATCGCGCAGTTGTGGAACGGCGGACGTCGAGGTGATACGGATGGAATTTCGTATTCTGCCTCGACGTCCGATGATGAGACTCAGCCCAGGTATTAATCCGAACAACTCCTCTGAACACTCTCCATGGTAAATGCGGTAGAAGATGCAGAGTGACCCCACATCTCTACGCAACGCCAAAGGATCAAGCCGCTCGGAGAGAGATTGGTCGTCGACGATTCGAACCGCTCTTCGTTGAACACGGTCAAGTGGAAGGAGTTGGTACTGGGGAGCCCCCGCCCAGAGGTGAGAAAAGTACTCCATGTGGGGCCGAATTTGCGCTTTATATAGTTGCAAGCGGTGGCCCGGAGTGAAGTACCGTCTCGCCTTGTTGAGCACACCAAGCTTTTTGGAGGCTAATTTAGCCTTTCCCTCCAAGTGACCGCGAAACTGAACGTCGTTCGATATGTCAACGCCAAGTATTCCAATGCTGGCTGCGGCTTTAAGAAGAGTGTTTTCGAAAAGAGGAGTAGCGACAAAGGGTGTTTTTTTAGCGGAAAACGCGCAAACTTGTGTCTTCTTGGGGTTAAATTGGACTAGATTTAGTCTGCCCCAGTCGGAGACTCCACGTAGTAGAGTTTCTACTTCAGACACAAGTTTGTTCCGGTACTCATCGACATCTGCCCGAGAAATACCTGCCCGGCCAATGTAAAGAGTATCCCCAGTGCTATCATCCGCATAGCAATGAATGTTGCTAAGTTGCAACATATCATTGATATGCAGAAGAAACAGGGTCGGGGATAAAACACAGCCTTGTGGGACCCCAGCGTTCACGGGTTTAAGGTCGGAACATGCTCCGTCAATGACGACCTTGATGCTCCGATCGGCCAGAAAGCTGGAGATCCAATCGCATAATTTCTCGGGAAGCCCATAAGCTGGAAGCTTCGAGAGCAGTGCTCTGTGCCACACCCGATCGAAGGCTTTCGCTATGTCCAAACTAACCGCTAGAGCCTCCCCCTTGGACTCAATTGCCTCCGCCCATCTATGCGTAAGGTATACAAGAAGGTCACCAGCCGAACGACCACGACGAAAGCCGTACTGAGAGTCACTTATCAGCTGGTGGCCCTCCAGATACCTCAAGAGCTGGCCATTAATAATGGATTCCATTATTTTGGAGAACAAGGAGGTTATCGCTATAGGGCGATAGTTGGACGGATCAGAGCGATCGCCTTTTTTAGGGATCGGATGTATCGAAGCGATCTTCCAGCACTCCGGGACAGTGCCAAGCGAGTACAGGTACCGGAAAAGGCGCGTTAAGACCGGAGCCAACTCAGGAGCACAAGTACGCAGCACAATTGGAGGAATACCATCCGGCCCGCTCGACTTATGTATGTCCAAGGAAGATAATGCTTTGCGAACAGCACGTTGCCGGAATGTAACTTCCGGCATCGAAGAATCACACCTTGAAATGATCGGTGGTGATCTCCCTCGGTCATCCAAAGTCGAGCTGGATGCGAAGAGACAGCCTAAAAGGTCGGCCTTCTCCTTCGCAGTGTGGGCCAGCGAGTCATCCTCCCTGTGCAATGGTGGTATGGAGGGCTGACAAATTCCCTTGGACAGCTTTGGCGAGAGACCAGAAGGCTCGAGTCCCCGAAGGGAGTTGGGCCAATCTCTCGCCAAATCTGGCAATGTGCTCTGACTTTGCCTTAGAGATTTCCCGTTTGAAGGACCTGGAGGCTGAGTTATATGCTTTTTTGAGTTCGCTGGTATTAGCATCACGAGATTTCGCCGCTTCCGCCCATGCCTTAAAGCATTCTCGCTTTCGACGCGAGGCCGCCTTGCAAGAACGTTTAAACCAGGGCTGAGACTTGCCACCGATCGGCACCGCAGAAAATGGAATAAAGAGTTCCATGCCCTGCAGAACCACTTCGGTGACAGAGGCAGCGACGGAATCTGGAGCATCCAACGAAAAGCAAATAGGCCCCCAAGGGTAGGACGCAAAGAAAGACCGCACCCCGTCCCAATCTGCTGACTTATAGTGCCAAATACGACGACAACCCAAAAAGCGGGGCCGCGAAGGGCGCGTAGATGGCACAGTACTCCGGACCACACAATGATCCGATGAACCCAATGGCGGGTCCACAGAGACTTGATAGTTCTCCGGATGCGAAGTCAGCAGAAGGTCCAACAAAGAGGGTTTATGACCAACCACATCTGGTATTCGCGTAATTGCAGGGACCATTTGTGTCAGGTCGTAGGCTAAAGCAAAGTCGTGAAAGGATCTTCCCGCGTGATCGGTGGTTTCAGAGCCGAGCCAATCGGCATGGTGGGCGTTGAAATCGCCAAGTATCACGATTTCAGCGGTAGGAACCCTTTCGAGCAGGGAATCTGTAGCCATTTGGATGTGCTCAATGAGTCGGTCAGTTTCATCATTTCCGCTATGGGACCTATACAGGCACGCATAGAATCGCGGATGGTCATCGCAGTCTACGCGGAGCCAAAGGTTAGATAGGTCCCTTCCTTCAAGCGTCCCAAGGCGACGAGAACAGATATCCTCTCTGACGTACACGCAAACTCCCGCCCGCGGCACAAACGAATGTTCCAATTTGTACCCCGGGTAGGAGAGGTAAGAAGTATCAGCCGGGGAGGATATCTGAGTCTCAGTAAGGAAGAATAAGGCCGGCTTCGCAGTTTCAAGGTAAAAGTGAACCGCGTTTAGGTTAGAATTGAGCCCCCTAACATTGGTGAAGTCCACTATGAGCGTGGAAGGGGTTGCCTTCGGTAAGTTCTTCCGTTTGCCCCGAGGACAATTATTTTTGTAGAGCGCAGAATTGCCCCCCCCAGAATACGAAGGGCAGCCTGTGCGTCCACCACCGGGTGCAGAGTGCCCCGGTGACTGACGCCCAGAGGGGGATTCTCCACCGCGGGCGCGTTTGGTACCCCCCTGGGGTAGATTCTTTTTTTTCTGCACCTTCATATTTTTTTTTTAGGGGGATGGGGGGGATGGGCTCCGGGAATCTCTCTCACCGGACGAAACGCGAGTACAATAAGGCGAACCCATTGCATCACTTGACGCCGGTTTTCTGAGAGACAGTGGTACTGCCCCGGTCGTGCCTGCCCATTTGGCTGAAGCCCGAAGGCAACAGTATGGCACTCCCACTAGGAAGGGGTTGACTGATTGCGCTGATGAAATAACCTCTGCCACAGGTTATTTCACCAGTGGGCGATGGGGTCGTCACGTCCCGACGCCTAAAATTAAATTTTGCATAGTATTAAGGAATGCATCCTACCATCTATGCACTTAGATGTCATTAACACTAGTTAGGAGTATATTTATATTTAATGAAATTATTTGTAGATTACGATAGACTCCAGAAACAAGTGATTCCGGTGTCTCACATACCAGGCAATATGTGTCGGGAGTTCTACGTTAAAGCTAATGTAAGTTCTTTTAATACTTTTAATACTCCTTGTATTTATTTAAGATTAAGAATTTAACTGTCGAGTTGGTACGCACAGGAGATGCCTTTATTTATTAATGAAACAGACGCAGTATTATCTGCATCAATAATTTGGCTAAGAATGAAAAAACAGAGTAATTTTAAAAATTATAATGTGAGATATGTGTTTGCTAATAAATCGTAAATCATTTTACACAAATTAACGGGTCATGTAACGGTGCATGGTGGGTTACGACCAGCTACGCCTCAGAAGAGATCTAGCTGTGTCAGTGTATATATTTAAAATATTTACGGGTCGGGTGCATAATCCGGATATAATGGAGAGACTGGGTCTACGGGTACCAAGTAGAAACCTGAGGCTTACGTCTAAGCTTTTGGATGTACCGCGCGCACATTCCAACTTGGTTAGCAAAGCGCCACTCACGCGAGCAATACAGATCATTAACAAAATTTCCATTGAGGTGGACCTATTTGTTTGTACGCTGGCTGAGTTCACAAGAGTTGCTTGCTATATTGTTAGTTATAAGATTTAGGAATTTAAGTTTATTTTTTTAATGTTTGTATGTAGGTTAGTTGGTGTGGGAAATATATTGGAATTCTATCGCATTAGTTGTAACTGTTAAGATAGGAAAATTTACTGGAAATAAATAAATAAATAAATAAATGTAAAAATGTTAATGTAATATTAGTATTGTCTTTTACTAACATAACTTTTACACATTTAAAGAAAACACTTTTTCAACGGATTTATGTATTATTATAAATTTATAATTATTTTACATAATTTTAAATTTATACTCAATTCCGGGGAAATAAATACAGGTAATTACTTTTTCTACAGCTGTGATACCTTTTGACATTCAACACCCCTTTGTCTTCAGTCACCGTGACCATGCACGCTGCAAAGTACGCGATACGTCGGATTTTTTTTTAAATTATGTAAAATAATTATAAATTTATTATACATAGCTTCAATCCAGTGTAACAGCTTTTGATATTTTCTGAATTTTAAAACTTCTTGTATTCCACCCAATGTGGCCTTTTCCTAATTGAATAAATATTTGATGTTGCAGTTATACGCAAAAAAGTTGCGTCCACCGCACGTAGCATGCGCAGTGTCGTTAGAGAACAATGACGTCTGTGTATGGGACGCGGGTGGCATGCTCGTCTCACGAGACGTTTGGGGACGTTGGCTAATGGTAATATATATTAATTATATAATACACGTACATACCGAGATACACTTTCGTACATTAGAGATTTGTATTGGTTTGCTTACATACGCTTTTAAATATTCAAGGGCTATTAGATTAGCGCTGTAATAAAAAAAAACAGTATTGATACATGATGTGCCACTAGATGGCGCTGACTTCAAAAATGGTACGTATATATGTTTCACCACTGGAAAGCGCTTAAAACATTAATATGTTTTAACAATTTGTCACAGAGATAAATAATTTTAACAAAGTTTCTATACACGCTCAATTAAATAAATATTTTAGTTGGGTGTAGGAGTGCGAGGCCCAGGGTGTGGTGCGCCCTCTCGGTATCTAGACGTCATGAGCTACTTCCCCTGGATCGAAAGCAGTCTTGCTAAGTTCCGAAGAATCACCATCTCCAAGATATCCAAACACAAATTTATACTTAGAAGTAAGATATTAAACAATAAATTTCCAAACCATGTTCCAACTAAGTTTATTCCAGATAATTATTTGCTAAGGACACGACTATGGGCTGAAACACCACGTTTTTTTTGTTTACAAATGATTACTGTATTTATATTAGATCCAGTCATCTCTTTAAATTGGGTTTGTTATTTAACTAAGAAAAATCAGTCTAACTCATAGTTTGAATTAAAAATAAAGTGATATATACATATATAAATTTTGTCATATAAACACAATACTTTAGTTTACATATTGTCAGTGTTGGCGTAGTGGTTTCAGCGTGCCACTCTCATCCCTCGAGACGTGGGTTCGAATCCCGGCTAACCACCAATATACCTACGAGTCTCTGCGTATTTAATATTCTCTCGAATGGTGAAGGAAACCGGCTTGCTTTAGGCACAAAAAGTCGACGACGTGTGTCAGACACAGGAGATTGACAGATGATCATGCAGATACAGAAATCTAAGGCCCATACCTCTAGTATTTCGACACTGATTAATTTAATTATATAATATTAATTTTTACTTATTAGTGCATTTTTAATTGTTTTCATAAGAAATTATCTTATTAATACAATATTAAATTTCAGGTGGTAACGCCTTCCACGCATACCAACGTTTCGGCGCTTGCGACGAAGAAGAGAAAATAAATCTTGTTTACCGGGAAATGATCTCACTGCGTACTGACAATAATCAGTACCAGTTCCTCACATATAATGTAAGTAATATTGCAAATTTCCGTTTGGCAATCCCCTCCTGACTTAAATAATTAAATAAAAATTATTAATATTCTAACTTTTATACATATGATATGACCTTTTTTGAGGTTTTCTTTCTTATTTTGGTGAAAGAAAACATCCTGAAGACACCCACTTGCCTAAGACCCAGAAAATTTACGGCGAGGCTGATCACCTACTAGCCATTTTTTTTATTTTTTGGCAATAGTTATAACTTTATGCCAGTTTCAAGTAATACACTAGCCTTTAAGACAAATGTTCATGAAACATTCAGAAATCTGAGGCCCAGATCTAAGGAGGTTGTAGCGCCACTGATTTATTAATTATTATTCTTTCACAAGGCTACGAATTTATTTATTTTATTTATTAACACTTCGTTGCATTACATAAAAGGTAAAAAAATATATATATTAAACATAATTTAATGAAAAGCAACTGGCGGCTTTTCTCTTTAGAGCGATTTCTTCCAGACAACCACTGTGAGTATATTACATAAGGTAGGCAAGAAGTGCAAAAATACACATTACAAATAATAAAAATGGGAAAAAAAACGTACTTAACAGTAATAAAAATAAACTAAACTGATATAGGATACATAAAAAAAAACAAAAAGTAAACAGTGCACATGAATCATGATAATCTTGCCAAGGGTTGCCTGGAAGAAATCGCTTGTAAGCGATAAGGCCGCCCTTTGCCTTATATCTTTTGTAACTGTTTTTTTATTTTTTATTTTTATTTTTGTTATGCGTGTTTTTGTATAAGGCAATAAAGGATAAATAATAATAATAATCTAATTCAAGATCAGTCTCACGTCAGTTAGTAGTTAGTGATATGACGTGGACAGGTAATGTTTATACAGCAGAATTTAAAGGAAGATAGGGAAGGAAGAATTTATTAAAAGAAAACGTGATTTTATTATAATTTATAAAAATAAAATATTTTCAGATGTCTATATATGACAATGTGGAGTACACCTGTCTCACTCTTGAGTTGGTAAATGCGTCCGCAGCATCTGAGATGCGAGTCAAACATTTCTGTCCAAGATTCTCGTATGGACCGCCTTGCTATGCATACAAGGGTACGTTAAAATAAATACTAATACATTTTAGGTACCTGAAACGTAAATGCCTTGTTTAAACTTTATTTATTTATTATTTATAGCCTTATATCAGAATCAATATATACATTATAGCTATTGTTTTTGTTAATACGATTAATTTGTTACTACGATAACTGATTCTGTGCCCACGGGCAAAGGCCTCCCCAATTTTTTAGTGTTAAAATTTAAATTTGAAAAGACATGACAATCTTCGAATGATCTGGCAATATTGGTAAGTATATAGTCGATCTCATATTTAAAGCGCCCGTCAGGGGATGACCATGTCCATGTTCTGTTTTGTTTTTTCTTGTATAGTGAATTTAAGATGACACTTTATTTACAGAGTTTTATCTATTAAACCTAAAATAGACCAAATATACATATTTTTTGAAATTTTTTTAAATATTTATTATGTAGAAATTAAAAATATTAAACAAGATATAAAAAAAAGATATAAAATTAATAAATTACTATTATGAATACTCCAACTATATTAGCACGCCATTTAAAAAAAAAAACACTGTCCATATTACATTATGTGTCATCACATTGTTATATAGTCTGTGGAACTCTATCTACTCTCTGCTCATATGCTGTAGTAATATTCACTTACGCTATCCTTTTTTCAAAACATCAAAAAATTTGCTTAGCACTGTACTAAGTAAAGTTCAAAATGAAATACGGTTTTATCAATTGATACAACAGCATTACATTATTTTAGTACTACTTTAGTATTCATATTATCAATATTCTGATGTAATGTATAATGCACATGAGTTATAACATACACCTATTCTCTCTTGCACATGCAATACCACTTGTATATGTACGTAGGAGGAGTTTCTGAATGATGAATTATTATTTTAAAAACTTTAACTCCTTGCTGTTCACATTATTTTGTTACTAAACTTAGTTTAAACTTAGTTATTAAAATAAGTTTAATGAATCGTATCTAGTTTTAATTATTAATCTTTAAACCTTGTTATTTTGTATATATACTCATTCTTATATTTAGTCTAGTTCGGCGAGGTCTCCATTTTAATATTCACATAATTCATACCTCCATATCTCATAAAAGGAGACCATTGCCAATATTATCAATCAATATGATAATACTTTTATCTTAGTTCTTTTACAAACAATCCAAAATGTACTCACAACAAAAAATTCAAATTTAATTGACTGCATACACAAAACAAGCGTCATTTCCGCAGACTAACAAACAAAATTAAACGAACGTATGTAAAAACAAATTAGATAATAATTTAATTTCAGAAATATAATTTTTTCCTTACGTATACGTACGTACTTTTCAGGTTCGGTCTTTGAAATTTCCGTATACCTAATGTTCTCCGATACATGTCGATTCGAGATGTTTGCATGGGGATTCCAAAAGAATATGACCTTGCTCGATATTCAGCACTGGAAATGGGAAGAAGGATCCTATTACGAGGACTTTACTATGCAGCCTGTGGAGTATAGGGGTCCTACACACATGACGACTTTCGGCTTCGAGCCCTTAGAGGTGTCTGTGTGGGTGCCGGCGTATGATATTTGGTCCACCACGCCTTTTTCAAATGTTTCGACGACAGAAAAGGGCAAGGAAATAAATGACGGTACGTGTATTATAGTTATTTATGTTTCCTGATTGATTAGGGATGTGTGTCGCATGGTCACGTGAGCATATAAATTGGAAGCGTTTCGTAAGTCACAAATTTTTTGAAGTTATACTTCTTTTGGCGCGATGGAGAAAAATGATGAGAGTGAATTTTTACGATGCGCGCGCACACCAACACCTAAATTCGACATCGTAAAGTTAGGTCTAGGTGGCATTAAAATCGATAACAATGTTGAAGTTGTAAATTCTAGTATTCTTATATTTAGAACACGTGTTTCGTAACAGTATAATTAAACAGTGTGAATATTTAAATATTACTTTGGTGTTTTTAAATCAATTTAATATACGACGGTGATAGTGTTTACTAATAATTTATTTATTTAAATAAAATCTTTTTGATTAATTTTAATATTTATCGTTAAAAACAGCATTTTAGTTATTTTTTTCCATACGCCAAAGCGATCAACGCGTGTACATAAATACACACATTCTTTTTTGTCTTGAAAAGTATCGGGCGTTGCCCAACTTACTATAATATGCGGTGTTTTAAATAAATATCACTAAAACGCGTTTTATATAACATGGACAAATAAAAACAAACTTTATAAAGTTTTGTAGAACATTTCTGCCTGACGCCCGCCGCTGAATTTTTGTTTTAAAGCATGCCAGTTTCCTCACGTTGTTTTTCTTCACCATTCGAGCGGATGTCAATCACAATAACAGAAATGTACATTGGTGCAATGTCGGATATCGAACCTACAACAGAGATGAGAGTTGCATGATTAAGCCGCAGCAGTGTTCACCAGTATTATAAAATACATTTTGCATACTCAATTATGTTTTAGATTCAAAAGCATACTAATTATACACTTAATACACAAAAGCATACTACTACAACCCGTTAATCCCGTTCCTGGAAATATGGCTTAGATGATGTAAAACAAACTAAGCCTACTGCCCTTATACCGATATTGAAAAAGAAAATCTGTTTTGATAACGTGTCCACATGTTTTAGGGACGACACCGCTTTTTATATTTTCGTATGTAAATTAATGTTGACATGTGTTTGTCCTAATTTTGTGGTCCAAATAAAAAAAAAAACTGAATATTTTTTACAGAGGAAGAAGGAGCGGCCTTGCCAGATGAACCGGAAGCATATGTTCCAAAAGCCACGACAGCTAGGGTCGAGTACATCCCTCCAACAACTTTAGAACCCAATGTCTTAGACTTAATAGAACTTTTGCAAACTGGTAACCCCGATCGACATTTGGTTCTCGCCACTGAGCCGACGAAAAAAAAACCTGAAATAAAGAAAGATAAGAAGAAAAATCTTCAAGGACAAAACGCAACAATTTCAAAGAGCTATTAAAATATTAATAAACATTTGAGTACTAAATCTATGTATCATAAATGAGAAATCATAATGAAACCCTATTTTTATAAATTGTAAATTTGATTGTTTAAAAAAAAATAGTTTGCAAAAACGGCTTGTTTGTTTTTTTTCCCCTATTTTTCGACAAAAATGTAAAGCTTTAATTATATATAATGGTATAAAACTTCAGTAACTTAACATGTATATTCATTAGATTTTTATCTCATGAAATCCCAACGAACAAATAAGTATTTATTGCGCACCTAGACATAAAATTCCATTTAGGAATTACGATCGTAAAGCTTACATTTTTTTATTCGAAAGTCTTGGCTCGTTGAATTTATAATAATTATCCTTTACGCAACGGGTGCAATACTGATGAAAAGCACGTTTTTGTTCAGTATTGTTATTTTCCTCGCTAGAGAGCTCGGATAATAATCGCGTCCGATCGTTACTAAATATGCTGTAAAGGGCCACATACTTAATAATAATTTATTGGATAAGGATTAATGCAGTATTGGTTAAAATCACTTCAAAAATTAGCCATTACAAATAATGTAAGTAAAAAGTAAATTACAAAAAACATATTATTGTTTTTTTTAGAACAGGAGGCTCACCTGATGTTCAGTAATACCGCCACCCATGGACTCTCTCAATGCCAGAGGGCTCACGAGTGCGTTGCCGGCCTTTTAATAATTGGTACGCTCTTTTCTTGAAGGACCCTAAGTCGAATTGTGGGATATACCATCGCGTAGTTTTCTGTAGACCTTTTCAATGTGTGCAGTACTTAGAACACTGTTTTGATAAATCTCGGAGGGTTCAACCTGCATTTGCAATGTAAACGGGAAAAAATTAATTATTTACGGCATCACATTAGACAAGTCAAAATAACAGTATTGCTCCACTATTTAATGGATTTAAGTTCATATAGGGATAGAGAAAGCGATTTTGTTTTATACTGTGTAGTGATTTGCACGAATGTGGATTAGGAACGACGGTATATAGATGCTACCATATTTTTTTGTTTGCGTATATTGTCACATTGGTGAGTAAATTTGTCGCCGTAATTTGGTAAATGTAAAAAATTATGTGTATCATTAAAAACGTAATATATATTTTTACATTATAAATATCACAATTTTTTATCAATTTGTATAGGTAACATACCAAAAGAGTAAAATTCACGCATTTCATTTTTCTACAAAAAAAGTAATCCAATATATTGTCTTCGTTATAATAAACATCAAATGTTTCGTAGATTTTCTCTTCCGTTGGTTAAGAAATGCTTAGTCCATTCTCCATGTTTGAGCGAAGTTTTAAATAATTCATCTTAAATTGGCCGCGTGCCACGTCGTCCTATGAATATTTAACGTCGAGGTGCTTCGTAAGGTTTAATTTCATGTTGGTCCGTGATTTCACTTAGTGTTCTGATTTTTATAGATTTTCGTGTACGTAATTGATTTTCTTTATACGTAAAGTTATTAATTTTATTTGCATTCTACACATAAAGCCTTTGTTTCATCAGCGCAAATAGCCTACGGCTTTTTTCGTTTTTTACTATCTCAAAATCCTAAATTTTATCAACTTCATAATGTGACTAGTTTCGTCGATATATCTAACTCAATAGCTGCTTCCGGAACAAAAAGAGACATTTTTATACAACCACAAGACTTTAATATCAAAAAGTGATATTATCTCAGTAAAGACGTCCGACGCTGCTAAACTCGTATGAAAGTGGGTTTTTTTCTTTATTCGAATTCAGTTATTCTGCTTTTCTTGGCAGACATTTTTGTGCGTTTTCGATATTTTTTTAAATAAAGAACCCTCAAAAAAAATCCCCCCCCTAAAAACAACCCCTGGACATCTTGTTTCCCCCTAAATTTGGGGGGAAAACTTCCAAGTTGGCATCACTATAAGTAAAGTGTAAATGACACCTTTTGTTCGTAAGCTCCTCTTGTCTGTGAAGTTAGTAGAAGACCCATAATAAATAAACAGATTTACACTTAACAGCAGACTTAACTACAGAGCTGCTAAAGTTTTTTAAATTGTAGTAAAGTAACATGTGATGAAAAGTATCTAACAAATAAGAAACATGTTTGTCTTTCTCAAATTTCTAAATTTTTTGTTTATATTAAAGCTATTTACGCTAAAAAAAAATCTTGACATAAATGTCTAGATTAGGATGAGATCTTAACATAAAATGTTTTACAAGTTGTGCGGAATTGTTGGATGTGGTTTTTACAATTTTAATTGGTAATATATATAATTGGTAATATATTTAAATGGTAATTAATTTACTTAATGTTCTTTAAAGGTTTTTACCTTGTTAATTTCATTAAATTAAATCAAAACAGCCTTGTCTCAATGAAATCTAGCCTAAAACATGGGACGTGTTTAGCTCTAGTAATTGCACTGTAGTCTGTTTGATGTACAGGGATGGAATCTCCTGAAATACCATTTGTGTTATATCTTGCCTAGGCCCACAATAAAATCTATAGAAACTTTAAAAGCATTTGTAGAAGAGTCTCACTTAGACGTTTAAGCTACATTCAACACAAAAGTTAATCTTTTCTAATACCAAAATACTTTACTGATACTGAAAGGATTTAAATAATTTTTACACATACCCTATTAATTCAATCAGTTCACATGGCTATGTATGATTTTTCAAATAACTCTGACAAGAATTATCTAACGAAAACTATTTTGTAGGTTTGCCTCACATCATGTTCATGGTTTAAAAGTGTTTATTATATTCTTTATAGGAAATGTGTAGCCTTCCATGACATGTCATTTATACTTGGCTTCTGGACACCTCGCGAAGGTTTTTACTGTACAAGCAACAATTACAACAGTTATTCACATGGAAGCTTCCACTGCTGCACAGTTTACAACTACTACTCGTTTTTAGATATAGTGTCGATATCTAACTTTAAAAAATAATAATAATAGTACGTCCCTGTATAGGCCTACAATAGCACGCCCGAACAATGCCAAGTCTAGCGCTTTGTGCCTGCTCAATTAATTTGTTTGTTGCCTCAGAGGCATTATATATGCGTTATAAGAATGATATGCATGATAAGATATGTTATATCATCCATGATAATGAAAATAATATATCTAATGGCTGTACTTTTAAAGAAATCTCTTCGCATAGAAATCAAATTACATAAAAATAAGAGCGAACTGTAACAGTAATTATGTTTCTGTTTACATACACAACTTTCGTTAAACTAAATTTCATACTAAAAAACGAGTTTAAGTTAAAATATATTTTATACGTACAATTATAATAACCACTGCAAAAACAGTAGGTTCTATACTGAATCCTTTTCTTGCTTTTCTGCTATTTAATCTACTTAAGACGTTATTTTAAAGTAAAGTTATTTTTTAATTTATCTATCAACTGCTGAAATGACATCAAGAAAGACCTTAGTGCAGTTGACAGTGTCTATTCAAGCTCGAATATATTTTTTCTAGCTACCCTACGTAAATTTTATTTTTTTATTTTTTTTTATGGCTTTAATTTGTGCCACCTGGGCACAAGGTACTTCGCCAGTGTCGTGTAGATGGAGAAGGCACGAAGGAGATTGAAAGTTACGTAAATTTTACCTATTTGCCAGCTATTTGCATACATAACCACGAAGACGTCGGGTATGGTCAGATTTCAGTTCAAGATAAAAACTCCACAGAACACGCCTTACCTGTCGTATGTCACTGACTTCAATGCAATTTATTGTCACAGAATTGTCTGTATCAATGAAATGCGCATACATTACAATGCGAGATCTGTTGTTTTTAACAATACCTTTATGCAACTTCAATTTCAGTATAGAAAGGGATTAATAGAATCATAAATCGATCAGTTTAATGAAAATGCGTTAATTATCGTTCGTTGGTCGGAGGTTGGATATTGGTTAAGTCTGGCTTATCTGCTGCCTCATATCTCACGATTATTCCGGAGCCAATTTGGCGGCAAATCGCAATACAATGCGCATTGAATGCTAAACAGTTTTGCATTTTTGATAAACCATTTATTATTAATTTCATCTAAAAGCCTCACTTAGATAGCAACTAGTAATATTTACATAGACCGAAATTATGACAATTACTTTATACATGAATATGAACTAAAGCTCCATACTAATTTTCTTGCAAAAGCAGCGCGCGATTTCTGGAAATAAATCTATCAAACATGATGGTTCGTAATTAGGAAAAAGATAAAAACAACTATGAAAGTCCTAAAGGTACATGTTAACACTTTATAATAAATATTAAAAACTTGTTAGAATGCAATTTAAAATCGCTTCAAGCATATTAAAATTACCATGACAAAAAAAATATATTTGGATTATTTTCACATTTTTTCAGTGATTGCTTTCCGCACTATTACCTATTCAAATATGGGGTTTCAAATAGGTCCAAGGTAGAAGGTAGAAGGTACTTAGTACGACAATTTAAAAGTTCTCACTGCTGTAGAAAGAAGATGAAGCGAGAGAGTTTTGTCAGTAGGACTACGTGTTCTGTGGAGTGGACCGTAGCAGGTGGGGAGCCGAAGGCTTCGGCATTCGGATAAAAGGCGTCAAAATATATATACATAAAATAATTATAAGCGTAAGTTTGTTTTTAATTGATAAAAAACCATTTAAAATACAATAATCATGATCACCAAATCAAAAGAACTAAGCAAATGAACAGCAGAAAAGGATTTGAGATTAAAAATACTTTTAGTTATTAGTTAAAAAGATTTAAAATAGGATCGGAAAATCTTGTGCGAATGAACTAGTTAATCTATTGGAAATGCTTCCTATAGTCAATCTACTAATACTAGTGTCGGTCAAAATATCGATCATTTTTAACATTTTTGTCAAAACACCACAGGAGACATAGTTTTAAAATTTAAATACATAACTTACGTATTAGACATTTAGAGAAATTCAATCTAAATTAATTATCGTGCTAATTAAACATTTATAATGAAAGTTGTAATCTTAACAAATTTATCTACATTCTATTTGAATACATTCAAATCAAATCAAAAATCATTTATTCATAAAGGTAACATTTATTTTACATTTACTGCCAGTTCTCAAATCAAGGGCGTAGAACGGAAGAGAAGAACTGGCAATAAACTCTCCGCCACTCTTTTTAATCGACAAGTTTCTTTTACACATTGTTTGTAAGGAACTGCAACCATTACACCATGTTCCATATGACATCTTGAGTAATAAAGAATAATAAAATAAATTAAAAACAAAGATTTGTCCTCTAGAAGCAGGAGGCATGGTGAAAATTTTTTCATTCGATTAAGTTCACTTCCAAATTTATATTTTAGAACGAATATTCATAAAATGATTTCATTCCACAAAGCTCAAGACGACTAGAATATTCGAATTTCGAACGATGAAAATAAAAACAAATGATATAACTCAAGGCATCGTTCAAAGCGTAAATACAAGAAGTTATAATATCGTTGTCGCTTCGCCTGTATAATTGAATGTTGTAAGTGACATTTCTCAAGAGTCTTAACTTGAGAAGTTTCTGTGTTAAATGGTTAGAACTCCAGTCTAGTTGGAAACAACTTCGAGTGTTAAAAGTTATATTTTTATAACGAAAGATGTTAACAACAATATTATGTGCGCTCCAGGGCTTCGAAGCTTTTATTTATCGTGAAATATTTTATTATTTCTATTTAATTGATTTCATTTATATATAGTAAAAAACAGGATGCTTCTCTGTTGTTAACTGTCACTTATTGCCTTCCATGGAGAGTCCATGCCACTACCAGGTAACTATTAAACATGTTTGAGAATTGGTAAGTACGCGGTGATTAGCATTCCGAGCATCCAACCTGAAAGCGATACTCGAACGCAACCTTTGAGTAGCGCATGAAAAGTTGTTCTTTTTATACTGAATTTATAGTGTTTAAAAAATTATGTTGTGTATATATTTATATAAAAATATAATTTTGTATTGAAAATCCTTTACTAAAAACACTTACCATAAGAATTTACTCTGTAGAGTTATAAAATCTAGCGAAAAAGTATTACATTAACTTCATCAAACAAAATTTTTTTTTAATTTATCGATACTTGAACATCACTAAACTAAGTCGGAAAGCTTAGTGACAATGGAAGTCCGTTAGAGTATTTTATCAGTTTAGTTTTTGGTGCACTTTTTTCAGCAATCTACGTAAAATGTTTGATTAAAAGTTGTTGAATTTTTAGCTTTTCATGCAACGTTTAGATATGTAAACGTTAGTTCTAAAGTAAATAACAAAGCCAGTATAACTATTTATTTCATGATTGACTAGCCCTGGGAAACTTTTTTATTTATTTAAGATGATGATAATTTGCTCATGAAATGAATGAAATTAACTACAAATTGAAGTGAAAGGTTGAATTCATGAATTTTTAATCTCTGCTCTTTATTTATAGAAGCATAAATAACATGCTCCGACGTTATAAAAGCAAAATGATTAATTTGAAAGTTGCACTTACATATGAAGTATAGGTTGAAAAGTCATTGAATTTCGGATGTCAAACTATACACAAAAAAGGATATAATATAAATTTAATAAGGATATTTTATCCCAGTTAAAAAATATTGTCTGTAGTTTTCTTAGTTAAATATTGTGTTTTATTTATTTTTGTAACATTTGTTGCTTTATGTGGATACATAGTCCATTTTTATCCACAAACTCTTCAAATTAATACCTATTTGGCTTAGTAGGCATATAAATTTAACTGCTATCTTTTTTTCAATGTGTATTTCTAATATCCATCGGCCCAGATATTAAACATGAATGTTTATGAGAGAAAACTTTTTTTATTTTTTTGTTATCTGCTTAATAAGTTTATTAATATCGGTAAACATCTTTTATACACATATCTATAAAAATGTGTTGTTAATTCTAACATCTAGAGTCCATTCTGTTTCGTTACGTGTTAGTTACGTTTTTATATAAAATCTTTTAGAATTTTTTTACTACTCGATCATGACTCCTCCAGCGTTCATAAATGCTAAAGTACTGTTAGTGTAGAGTAAATATATTATTATTATTGATTTACGCGCGTATACCTTTAGATCAAAGTTGATAATGGTGTAGCGTGTAGTGGACTACGAATGCTGTGATGCATAAAGTACGTTGTATTAAATACCGAAATAAATTTATATAGTCAGATGCAGCTAATGGTAAAATAATTTTTGAATCAATAGTTACAACAATAAATAGTTAAAACATACTTACAAAAACACAAATGTTTTCTCTTTACAATATTAGTATAGATAAACACATAATTCAGAAATAACTTGAATCTATTAAACTATTAATTTAATAACTGTTGAAGTATTGAAATCCACATTTCCAAGTAATTATTTATTGGCAAAGCGGTCAAAGACAAAGTTTTACATTAGTTTTGCTTATTAAATTATTATGTAGTGGTTGAAGTACGTAACTGTGGTCCGTGAAATTATGCAAATGGGTCGGAACTTCGTTCAACTAAAGGGTTGGTTTAAAAGAAACTGAGTTGCCAGCGCAAAAAAGAAGAAAATGTTTTTAAAATTGTTTAAAAAGTAATCCGGTTTGAATGCAGATGCGGAGCGGTTTTAAAAAATACATTTATTATGTTGGTTTTAGAAAGTCATTGAAATTATTACTACGTTTGCCCATGCTCTATCAAACTTAAATAATGATTTTTTGATGGTATTCAAACCTATCACCTTCTGTTTAACGCCCTGTATTAAGCATGCAATTTGGTATAATTTTTTTTGATAAAAATTTTAATTTTGTAATGTAATTTAACTGTCGTAATTTTGTATATGTATTTCTACTTCACTTCCTATAAATAAATAAAAGTCGCGTAGACTTCGTTCGAAGTGTTTCAAGCACTTCCGATAGAGATCCATTAAATTTCATATGACGCCTATTTAAACATATACAATAAAACACGGCTTATAATAAAATAAAAATTAAAATACGTTTATTTTGGAACATAAGATCATCAAGGTATTACTTATTCCACGTCATTAAATTCGAACCTGTAGGCATCCCTACTCATCGGCAAAGAGAAAAAGCCGGAGTAAAAAACTCTCGGTACTGTTTTAAAAAAGCAAATCATCAAACAATACTACAATATTTAAAACAAATATAGCAAATTAATGAGAAGTAGCCCAGCACTAGTCCCAGGCCCTTTTATCAACTAGATAATCGCTAACTATATAGTAAGCCTTTTTACACAGCTTTTCTTTAAAACATTTCTTAAATCTATTAAAGGAGCTTCTGGGATTTTATTATAGAAGAGTCCCTTTTGCCAAAAAAGAAAAAGAGAAAAAAGAATAATGTTCAGTTACATAAAACATAACCCATATTAACTGTCAAAAGGTTCCGGTGTTATTTTGTTGTTTAAGTAATCAACGAGGGGTTTAAACCATTTACTATTTTCATCTAAATATTTTTTATATTAGATTTAGGTTGGCCAAGTTTATAATAGACTAACTACGAATACTGCACACATCGAATATCATAATGTAATTTCGCATTAACATTCGTTACAGAACTTTCTTTAAAATGTTTTTTTATTAAAATAACATGAGACTTGAATAATATTTAATGAAGCCCGATTTGAACGAACACGAGTCATAAGGTGCGAAGGGAAAATAAATTAGGACATTCAAACGTAAACATACTTTGTACGAGAAATTCTAATTTATACACTTTGAAATATTACACATCACTGGCAATCCTTTAAAGGAAAAGCTCATATCTCGTAAAAAGTATATTTGTATCTTCGTAACTCAATTTACGAGAGAGTTTTTGACGTTTAAAAAGGGCTTGGAAATTGGGAAATTCTATTGAAATAATAATTTTATTATTTATTAACACTTCGAAACATACAGAAATATACTATAAATTAATGAAAAATATACATTCATTATCGACATTCTAGATCGCATTATCACTTTCGAGCGATCTCTTCCGGCCAACCATATGCAAATTATGTTTGAATAAAACCTTATTAATGAGTTTATATGATCAGAATAATATTTTACACAGGTGTTTATTGTAGACAAATCTTTAATCAGCTCGACTGAAATTAATAACAGATAAAATCTTGTATAAAAATTTAAGTATCAATAAATGTATATTATGAAAAAACCTTAATTTTACATAATATTTAATGCATAATACTTATTTCATTATGTTACGTCCGTTGAATTTGCTCATGAGACACATTTTGAAAAGTCTTACGTGTTGTTAAGAGGTTTAAATTTTCCATAACAAACATATAATTACTTGTAATGACTTACATGTTGTAGATATATATCGCATGAAATTATTGTTCTAAAATCAAAATACTATAATTATTTAAAGTGTCAGTAAAGGTCATGTAAGGTCAAGTTTTCATTTCGCTCGTTACACAATATATTGACCAACATAATTGTAATAGGTACTATGCCTTAAATAAATAGTTTTTAGTAAACACTCGTTGATTTCGATGTGGGAGGAGTTAAAGTTGCTATCTCTGGTGATTTCTTCTTTTCATTAAAATACGCCATTGTTCGTTTTATATTCAAAAACTTCAGTTCTTTCCCATAAACTTTTATATTATAAACGATTGATTCAATAAAGAATATTTCTAGATAAAAGTCCACTTGTAAAAAGCTCATACCGTAGCATACTGGCCTTTCGGAAGTACACCAGCGGCGGAGAAATATTTTGGGCAATTCTTTCCTTTTTGGAGTGCGGTTTCGAACGTAGAATATGACGCACGAATAGTCAACATTTGCGAATACTGTAAACTGAAAATAATGCATCAAAGTTGGTAAAGGTTATAGCGAGATATATATTTGATAACTGCCGGTAAATGCAAAATTAGAAGCATTTTATATAAATCGATAAAATGTTGAGAGAAAATTGCTAATACGTGGGTAACACCGAAAATTTCTAGAACTGGCCAGTTAGAAACATTGCTAATGAATTATTTCAATTTTAGAACTCCTTGGCAACCTTATGTCCACTACATAAGGTTGCCAAGGAGTTCTAAAATTGAAATAATAAGCATAATGCATTAAGTTGTAATTTGCTTTTGTGAATTGGAGGCAATCCTAAAACTCTTGTTACACGTGAAAATGAACCTAACGCGAGAAAATTTTCGGTCAATGCTTTGTTATGACTCTCGTTATGGACTTACTCAACAACTACTATGATAGCTAGATATATAGCATTTCTTAATGAAGCTCCACTTCGTGTCACTGTTTACAATTAGACCAGGGTCGATATTTTTTAAAACCAAAAAATAATAATAGTAGGATGAAACCCGTTAGAAAAGGAGGGGATTATTATAAAAATGAATGAAAAAAATTATTACGGGCGATCTGAGGTCGGGAAGGGGATGGGGGTGAGGGAGGAAGGGTAAAAAACGGTTTTTCTCGATTTCCGGCAAAACCAAAAGTCCTATAGAAAAAAATCAAATGGCAAATTTGTAGGTAATTACCTACAAATTTAATAATTTATAATAACAATAATTTTTAATATTAAATAAAAAGATTTTTTCACTGTTTATTATTTTTAAAGGCTTCTGCCCTGGTCTAAATTGGCTTTAAGTGTGGACGTAGCAATGTCAATGATAATCCGCGTAAGGGACGTCCTTTAACAGCAACTACTGAACAAATCATCAGTGCTGTGTGACGCATGATAGAGAAAGATAAGAGAGTGACGTATCATCAGATACGGGCAAGAATTAGTTAGCATTGTATCACTTATTGGAATAATAACCATGATGATCTTATGTTCCAAAAATAAACGTATTAGAATGGCCCCATTGCTTTTGTCAGTGGTTCCATCAAATGCAACGATGTGTAGAGAGGAACGGAGATTACTTCGAAAAATAATAAAAGTATTAGCAAATTTCTCCATTAAACCACTTTTTATTTTCTATAATATAGTATTATATGAATGGAGTCAAGTGTTCCGAAGCTAAACTATCTTGCGTCCCACGTTATAAGAACTAATTTGATGCACAATTACCTACTTACGTTATAACTGACTCTGTTTTGTTTCCTGGGAATATATTGATCTATTGATGTTCTATCAGTGAATAACACAGCCTTGGTTTCTTCCGGGTCACATGGTCCGAATCTTTGTACACTTGACAGACCTGGAAATTACTACTGAGAACAAAAACGTATAAAAGTTTTTCTTGGTCTATCCGACTGATATGCTTGCCATTTTTAGTTGTATATATTTTTTGAGATAAAATATCGAGCGAAACAAATATTTAAGTCACGCTCACAAATTATCATGAATAACTAAGTAATTATTTACTTAGTTATTCATGATAATTTATTTAATTATCTAATTACTAATATATAAAATTCTTGTGTTACGGTGTTGGTAATTAAACTCCTCCGAAATGGCTCGACTATTTTTCGTGATTTTGTATGCATATTGGTTAGGTCTGCGAATCGGACAACATCTGGTTGCGCCAAATTCGCATTTTATCTTAATGGTTGCTACATATACCTATCCATCCTTAATGTCCTATCCTATAAGGCACTAGTACCGGAACGGGCCGTAGGTGACGCGTGATAATGCGTCGACATTTTAAGAAAAAAGGGAGTTGAGCAGCGGATAGTTTTAATTTGGTCGCCTCGCAATTAGTTTGATTTTTGTTAGTACACCGCACGCTCGCACCGCTTTATTTAAACTTTATCTTTTGAAGTAATGGTTTGTCATAACAATTATAAACAGTGCTTAATGTAATATATTAGTACAGTGTTTTAATAAATTGGTTTGCAATAAATTGATCGTTTCATTGGCTGTGTGAGATGTGGCACCGTCCTGTTGAAACCACATTTCAGTGATATCCATGTCATCAATAATAGGCCAAAATTTAGTGGTTAACATCTTGCGATAATTTCCCGAGCGCATAATTTTGCGAAATTCAGCTGTTAAGTGGCCAGCCAGATCGTGTGATTTAACACCACTGGATTATTTTTTGTGGGGCTATGTTAAAGACAGAGTCTATACGGAGCCAATCGAATCGATTGCAGCCTTAAAACTCAAAATCCGTGATGTCATTAACGAAATAAACCCTCCATTTTGCCAAAAAGTGATTAAAAATTTTGATGAAAGAATCAACATCTGTCAGCGTGGTCGTGGTGGACATTTGCCAGATATAATTTTTCATTCATAATTGCCAAACTTTTCTCTTTGTAATACAATAAAAATTTTATTCATTTTCCTCTAAATTCTTTGTTTTATTTTGTTTTAGAAAACAAAGTTCTTGTTGAAACACCCTTTATATATATCGTTACATACTTTTCGGTGTTTGTGATAAAAATTAGTGGGAAGAAGCCACATCCAGCCACAAGAAAGGAAGCCAAGAAGGTTGAAGGTACTGTGCCGTGTCCTTTCTTTCTTTCTCCAATATTTAACCCAAATATTGAGCAACCAGACTTAAAAAAATATACAGTCCACTTAAAATTTCATTAAATATGAATATAATTAACAACCCGCGCCGCCAACATCTATTTTTCATCCCATAAATGTTAAGGTTGATCAATTGGTGGTTTTTTCGTAATTTTTTTGTTTTTATTATTTATTATACTCCATATAAAAATAAATATAACGCTCAATTTTTACCCCTCTAAAAAAAATTCATAACTTGAACTGTGAGGTTTACATAGAGAAAATTCTTTATATCTTATAAATTAATATTCACAGAAAAACTAAAAGGTTGTAATTTCGGAAAACAGTCTCTAGAGTAGCGTAGCAAAATGTTCCACGTTGCTATGTACTAAAAAGGTATAATTATATTCAGGTGAAACGCGTTCAGTTCGCGGGGGCAGTTAGTTACCTTTACAAACTACTTTGATTTTTAAATTTTCCATGTTATTCTCTAAATTACACAGTTATCTTGATGTCCAAATCTTAAAAAAATATTTAACCTTACTGAACAATAGTAATCTTCAAATTTACTATTTCTCTCTATTACTCTAACTTTGCGAACAAACAAATAAATTTACGAAATATATTGTTTAAATTAAACATATTTCAACTGTTTTAACAACAAACGCTACAAAAGTTAGTTAGTTTAAACTGTATAAGAATTGGCCCTAAGAATAAATTTAAAAAAATTACACCTACTTCGTCTTAACACAATATTGTTATCAGCTATTTTGGTGACCGCTGTTCTGCCGATTCTTAAGATACTGTTCCTAACCCATAAATGATACACAGTGTAGTCAATAAATCTTGATGGTGCCTTACAGCCTGGTCCCATTACTCCGATACCAACCTAAAAAATACATATTAGTCAAAAGTATCATAACACGACAAAATCGATGACTCAATCTAATCTTTCTATATCTTATAATACATGAATGTGAAAAATTAACTGATTATTTATAATGATTTCCAAATTATTAAAGAAATATTCATAGTTAAGAAGAAATGCCGCTCTGTAGATGGCATGAAATACCGCTAGTATTATATTATAAACAAATGTAGATCAACAAATATTATACAGTAAAAATCTAACCAAACTCCATTGCCCGTTTTGTCGAACAGTCAATATAGTGCCACTACGCCATATGCACTCTTTACCGGACATCGCTCTAGCGCAAAGAACGTGACTTGGCCAAATGCTGTCTATGTCTAACTGAAAAGACAGAAATTAAATCGTGTTTTGTAACCTCTAAATTTATACAATTCGACAAAAAGCGAAAAGTATTTTGTTAAAACTACACTGTCATTTTATAATAAGGTTTATTTATTTAATTTATGGACTCATTTTTTTATTATTATAGAAAATAAATAAAAAATCTTTATATAGTTTTTTAGATATTTTTCGACTGTGCCCACCAAAGCCAAATAATGTTCACGCTTGTACTCGAAACCTGCAATAATAAGTCATCAACATTAACTAACCGATTTGATTTATTGGCAATTCGTATATAGAACATAATGTGAATATATTGATTCATGATATGTTTTTTTTATATCATAGTTTTGATAGGTTGAATTAAAAACCAAACCAACAAACTAATGTATTGTATCTGATCGTTGCATATCCAAGGAGAAGCTGTATAATAGAAATTAACTGGCTTGCCGATTAATTATTAGTATTTATTTTTTACATTTTTATGTACTTGTATAAGAAATGAAATCTTATTAAGCTTTTGCATAAATTTTATTGCGAGCTTTGAGCGCGGCCACCGAATCAAGAAATTCCGTAACGAATATAATAAACCTAACACACGATGACGTAATACGGGTGCGGCTACTACGTGTTAGAGCGAGACAGAACGTATACTGCGTCTCACATCGTTCTGGCGTTATCAGTGACGTAGTGCAGGTGACAGAACGCATACTGCGTATTCACTTCTCTATGACGCGATCGGTGATGTAGCGTAAGCGCGGCCGGTGCAGCCGGTATAGTGTGTCTCACTCTCAAACGCCTATAGAGTGAGACACACTATATAATTATTTGTATTAGTTGTGATGCCACACACCTTTACTTTAGGTATTTACCTCAGATTTAGTATAAAACTCCTGACATTCTCCTGGTTTCACGTACGCCATCTTATACACCATTATTCTTGATCTATGACAATCTACAAAAATCGACATTATTATTTTTATACATTTCCAAACACTTATTTCGGGTTAAATATCTCTTTGTACTGCGTAGTAATATATTTCCCTATGACAATCAGATCAATTACAAATACTGTCATTTGCTATGCGTGTTAAAAAATCTGTGTAAAATGTAAGCCATCAACTTAATTATATCAACTCACACATACTTTTTATACACGGTAAAGGTTTATATATTTATTTCGATGTATATTTAATTTACACGCGTGTATATCGTGGTAAAAGATATTTGTATATGTGTATATAATCCAAAACTAATTACAAAAATTGTATGTTTATAATACAGATTAGATTCAGCTTCTGCTCTGTAAAACATTTCCCCCTAAATAATAAATTAGAGCAGCACAAATCGAGCTTCATTAAAAATGATATATTATATGATTAAAAGCGCAGTATGAACAAAATTAGGTGCGAAATTACCATTTGAGAGTGTCATGGCGTAGAACTGTGCATTATTTAACGCGAGCGGCGGTGCGCATATTGGTCGAAATCCTGTGAATTAAACGCATAATTTGCATTAAATAGCATTACGTACATTAATTTTGTTGGCTTTACACTCTATTTCAACGATTTTAATGTTAACCGATGAGTTGCGATGTTTGTGGAAGAAAACGGAAGTGAAAGGGTATCGTGATATTAAAGATATTATGTTATTAGAAAGCGCTTTATATTAGATTTTATACTGCTTAAATATACTGAGGAATATAAATCTTGGCAAATGTTAACAATAGGATTATGAGAAAAATATATTTCAGTATTGGGTTATTAATTCACTGAACCGTAATGATTCTTTATGCAAGATAAAATCAAAAAATGTTGATAAATAATATAATATTAACAATAATTATTTAAAAAAGCTTTATAATAAAAAATAGTGACTAGTTAAACTAGAAAGAGCACTAGCCCTGAGCACTAACTACACTAGGATTTCCTGTGTCATCGGCAGCTAGTCTCTTACTTTTGACATAGTACTTAACGTAATAATTTCTACATAATACTTACAATATAATAATTAAAGTACTGATGACTAAAAGGAATAAAAGATTGGTAGTGATTGTATAAAGATTTAAGGTAACCAGATTTATAAGTTGCGAACTTAATAGAAGTAGTTTATTTGCGGGCCCAAACAAAGCCTCGAACCAATAATTCCAGGTACTTCTTGTTTTAGTAGTTGAATATAAAGATAAGTTTCTTAAACAATATCATCAAAATTCCAGCGTACTCCTCCCTCAAAGGGTGCAACGCACCCAATAAAACTGGGTGTCTATGGACTGCGATGACTGCCCATTTTCGGCGGCCCGCAGGCTCATTTGCAAACCCTATTATATAAAAAAAGTATTTACCTAGTCATATCATGGAAGCTGTGCTAGTTTAGTGGCTAAGTGTGTGCTGTGGCCGCATGTGAAAGCTTGCTCGTACGGTAGCCATATGAATCAAGTATTGTTTTTTTTTTCGTCGGGAAATGCGTTAAAACCCCACGGAGCCACCAACAATCGCCCGAGGCAGGACACGGTAACAGCTTAGCCTTGTCCGCAACCAGCCACGCGATCAGCTTTTAAAACTCATGTCCTCTGCGGCCATGAATGATGTCGAATGGACCTTGGCTCAGCAAGGGCCATTCACATCGGCCAATTCGCCCTATTTAATGAATTTGGCCCTAACTTTTCATAACACAGGCATGAAACAGCTTATTATAATAAACAACGATGATCATTGAAGATAAGTTAATCAGGTCCTCATCTGGTAACATTATTTACCTGCCAATCTACGATTAAAGGCCAATTGTATGATGGTTGGTGCACTGAAGGTAGACTTCGCATAGTCTGGATGAAACGAATAATTGATTACCCGAAATGCTGGACCGCTGCAGTTTGTACCCAGTATGACTCGTGATCGCGATCTGTGAACAGTATTGTAATTTGTGACGATGATTTTACATGTGAAAATATCTTGTGTGGTGTTATGTTAAATGCGTGTGCACTAAGAGGTGGTTCATTTCTGACTACAAAACTTATATCTGAAGTCTCTGTAATATACAAAGACGCCATAGTATTAACGGAACTTATTTTTATTCCGTTTGTTGACTCATAACTCAAAGACACTGTAGATGTATAATATAACTCCGTTTATCAATACCAGAAACAAACTTATGCCTTAATGTGGGCAAATAATTTTGGAAATATATTAATAAATATTCGTTTTAAAAATTACAAGTTAATGAATTTTCTTAAGTATTGCGTTTTTAATTTACCATTTCCATAAGAACATTGTTATTTTTTGTCATCGCTTATTTTGCAATGATCACATAGATGTATACACAGACAATAGACTGAATGTCACCTGAAATCGATCTTAGGCACTTTATCTATGTCCATCGCGGGTCCGACAGCCATTTGTTTTGACACCAACACCACTGCTATCGATAGTAATTTGTCACCTGTAAATACGTGACTAGCATAATATGATATGTAAAAAATATTTTTTTTGTGATTCAAATTTTGTAAATTTCACATTGCTTCCTTTAAATTTATTCAAGGGCATTAATTTAGCATAACAATATTAGTTTACACGAGGAAAATCCGTGGCCGAGAAGCTAAAAAGCACAGGGGAGTCAACTCTCCCGTTTCCTAGAGTGGGACTTTATTATGCCAAGCCTGGTGTGTTTCCCGCAACTCTACCGCCAGGCCTGGACGACGAACGCTCCGGAAATATCTTTAAGGTATTAGTCAGCGAATTAGAGACTGCTGGCTGGCGTGACCCATCACCCCTTAGTGATATTTTAGATAATTCTTGAAGTATTTCAGCTGCGTACTATGCTCGTGCAATATATAAGATAGCCCATTACGGGCTACCCTCATTCCAGTCCTCCAGATCATATCTGGCTTTTGGGAAAGTCGGACAATCAACAATTAAAAATAACACTGTTTGTTCGATCGGTCGGCGAATACTAAACATTTTAAAGTTTTTAAAAGTCAAGTGGCAAAATTTTAAAAGTATATTATGTTTAAAATCAAACCTTAATAAATTGAACAATGAAATAGTATATCTTATATCTTTAAACGAGCAATTTTTTATATATATATAATCGTTGGAGCCGAATCGAACGATTTTCATGAAATTTAGTAAACGCGGGCTTTCGGGGGCGATAAATCGATCTAGCTAGGAATCATTCAGAAAATTTTATTTTATTCGTGTTTTATCAACTTAAACATAAACTTACTTTTTTTATTGGAAAAAAAAAATAACAAACAAGTAGCGTTTGAGTAGTCCAGTTCATATTTTTTTATTATTCTGTCGGTAAAATCGAAAAATATTATTCATATATCATCATTTTATTAGTATGTAATTCGTACTTAAATATAATGTCCAATAAACACAATTTATAAAAATAAATAAAAAACCAACCAAAGCTCGATCATCCTACCTAAATCAATTAATTGAACAATGATATAGTAAACAGTTTTCTTCATAGCGAGAAAACTTGTGACACATCCGACAAAAGTGACTACTTCAGCCATTTACTCCAAAGACTTCTTCGGTTATTAGACAGACAAAAAGAAACACCATAGTAATAAGTAATAAGTTTTTAAATCATACCTCGTTTTTAACGAAAACAAAATATATGCAAATGTTAAAAATACCTCTAGGATAAACCAGTGTTCCCAGCCAGGGATAGGTTTCGATTATGCCAAAGCCTTCGTAAACTACAGATATTGGTGAATTGTCTATTCCGCATTGTGCTCGCGGTCTAACAGTTGATATGTTTAATTTTGGTACTGTAAAAGAAATAGCAATATTTTATTAATTTAGCTATGATTTTCAAGTTAATTTTCGCCGCGCACCACCACTATGTTAATCCAGCTGCCCACTGAAGTACTCGATTCCGAACCAGTTCGACTTAGAGTCCTTAAGGAAAATAGCGGACATTGATATTTAAATATATAGATTGTAAATAAAATAGGATTATAAACGTGATACCTTGGCCATTGGGTGATTTTCGTATCTAGGTCTAATTGCAGTCATGCATAATATATAGGACATAAAATCAAATATATTTATTATAGAACATAAGATACAGGAATCACTTATTCGACGTCATTATATTGTCACAAAATCCCTATTCATAGGCAAAGGGTGACAGAGAAAGAGAAAGACAGAGGGTGTAGGCCAAGAGAAAAAGCTAGTGTAAGTGTAACAATATTTATTTCAAACAAATATTGCAAATTAAAAAGAAGTAGCCTGCCTAGCACTAGTCTGAGGCCCTTTTATCAACTAATCATTTCCTTTATAGTAAGCCTTTTTAGACAGCTTTTCTTTAATACATTTCTTAAATTTGTTAAAATGCAGAGATAAAAGAGCCTCTGGGATTTTATTAAAGAAAAGTATCCTTTTTCTCAAAAAGAATATCTTACTATCTTTTGTTAGTCTACTAAGGGGAAAATGCAGCCTGTATTTGTTCCGAGTATTAAGATTGTGCGTATATTCTATTCTAGTAAACTTATCACTATTTTTGTATACATACATAATATTTTCCTAAATATATTGCGAGGGAAATGTAAGTATATTAATTGCCTTGAATTTATCTCTCAGAGATTCCCTACATTTTAAATTATAGAATGCACGAATAGCCCTCTTCTGCAGGATGATATTGGTTTCAACATCAGCCACATTATAATAAGCTATGAAAGTAACTAAAATAAACAAGTCTAGCTGTATCAGTCAGTGAGCGAATTTTTTTTACCGCGTAAGCTGCAGAACTAAGTCTCTTCGCCAATCCATGAAAATGAAGGGACCACTGAAGTTTTGAATCCATAGTTATATCAAGAAATACAGTTGTATCATCCAGATTCAATTCCTCATCACTTATAATTGGTCTAGTATCCATAGCCCTTTCATTTTTAGCACAAAACTTAAGTTGAAGGTTATTCATACTACACCAATGGACATACTTAATAGTATTAACCATATGATCTGTTTTTATCAAACTTAAGTATTCTGAAGTTAATAAGTATTAAATATCTTAATTTACCTCCCAAAACAGTTTCCATTATAGCCAAAAGGATAATTAATATTCTCATTACTGCTGCAGTATTACAATTCGTTTTTATTAAGAATTACACTGATTTATGTTAATGATTAAAGAATGTATGTGTACTGTTATTGTTTCAATAATAATTAATAAATATTTACAAATGAGTGTAAAACAAAAGAGTTCTTTAGCCTGCGGAATTACCTGTTTTAAAAATATAAAAAACTAGCGGAACCGACAGACGTTGTCCTGTCTACACGTCTTTAATTTGAAAATTTCAAACTTTTTTTAATAAGCTAAATTAACATTCTGGACCATTTTGATGAAAATTATTATTCAAATGTTATGACAATATCTAACGATCCAGCACATGGTCTACAATAACACAATGATAACAAAACTTTTTTTTTAATTTGATCGCAGCGCTAACTGTCGGGATAGACTAAAATTAAAATTCGAATATTATTTAAAATTTGACACTGCGATGGTAGCGCCGTCTGTCGCATCTAATGTAAAACATTCCAAAATCAACAACTACTAATAAAATTAAAAAATAATTAAAAAAACATTGTCCAGCGGACAAAATTGTGAATCTAAACCATTCCCAGATCCCCTTGAACACACACAAAAAATTTCGTCAAAATTGGTCCAGTCGTTTGAGAGGAGTTCAGTCACATACACACGCACAGAAGAAATATATATATTAAGATACAAGTGGAGATCGATAACTAATTTAATTTAATTACAAATAAAAATGCAAAGAAATGTTTGATTGCATGAATCTTACCGTGACTAAAGTAAAGCAGATTTTATATTTTCTTTATTAATTCAGTTCGGATTAATATATGCAGCTGAGATTCATCGGACATCGGCCGGAATACAAAATATCATTCTAATCACCTCGACGTCCTTCGTTTCATAACTGATCGTTATTTAATACAATTTTATCGTGTAGTGGTGGAAACAACGAGAAACCCACTGAAGTATTTACGAACCAATTCGATTTTAGTTCTTATAGGAAAAGAAAACCAATTAAAACGTCAGTAATGAGGCCTTCTTGTATTGAGAGTGTCCATTAACGGCTGTATTATGTACTTAAAATAAGGTGAGCCTCTGTCCGTGTGCTCCCTGTTCCATAAAAAATGGTGTGTGTACACACGTTAGAAGATATACTTCTTTGGCGTATGGAATAAAAAATAACTAAAATACAGTGTGAATAAATATTAATCTTTAATTATAAATAATTAGTAAATACTATCACCGTCGTATATGAAATTGATTTAAAAACCCAAAATAATATTTATTTATTCACACTGTTAAAATGTTGTGTTACGAAACACGTGTTCTAAATATAATAATACTAGAATATAATAACACACACAAACTTGAACATAGTTATCGATTTTCATGCCACCTAGAACTTACTTTACAATGTAGAATTCAGGTGTCGGTGTGCGAGAGCATCGAAAAAATTCACTCTCATCATTTTTGTCCATCGCGCCAAAAGAAGTATAACTTTAGAAAATTGCTGTCCAATATATTATTCGGTACTCGAAGCATTTATAAAACCTAACTCGTTAATGCATAAAATATTAAGAGAGCCTCTTGTTTCTCCAAAATATTAAATTTTTCTTAATATATATTGTAAAATGTAATTCTATTTAAAGATAGAATCAATGTCGAGAGGAAAGTATTTCCTTGTCGGAATGTCGTTACGTGAACTATTGGTAGGGTTTTCAACACGCTAATGACTCAGGGCTGTCACTGATTTATTGTTCTCTGCATTTACCCCACTAGAAACCTTAATGGTTGTACTCTCAGAAAAATTAACCGCCTAGGAGGTGAGGGTATTTCAAACATTAAAGTGTTATAATAATACGTATATCATACTCGTTATATTCAGAGAGAAATTCCAATAAATTCAAATGAATTATTCGGTTTAATTATCTACTTGAAACATAAATTTGTTAAGTATTAAATTATACACTAGTTAATTAACAGAACGTAACAGAATATTTAAGATTATGATGCATTACTTTAAGTGTTAATCTGAGTTAGGTGTGAAATCACCGGAATCCTCTGACATTTAATCATTAATAAAGATTGTTCATCAACCTCACGGTTTTTGGTATACGTATTTTTAAAATAAGACGTTTTTAATATAAAAGTGACAACCCTAGCCGAGTTAGCTTCGTTAACAGTCGCGACAGTTGGGCAGAAACCACTTCCCCATCTTGTTATACAATACTTTGTGCCGTACTTTTCATGCCATTTCAATGATTTCACTACAGTTCCGTGGTACGTTTAACAGGTTACATATTTCATTTGACGTACTACGAACTCTCTTAAGCACATGGATTTTCATATTTTCCAAGAGTGAGAAGCATACATTTGCAAATATCTAAAAAGTAGGTAAATTTGAACTGCTGCCGCACTGAATAGACAGCACATCGTACCGAATTTTATTTATTTAAGGATCCAGTGCTTGGAGTGGGACACACCACAGTTGAAAGTAAGTTCTAGTCTTAGTCTGATCGATTAGTGGTTTTTTTCTTCTTATTTTACTAACACGCGATAGCCGAACCAGCGCATACCATTTTACCGACGGAAGGGAGCATCCTGCATATTACTTCCAGATACCCAAGCCCATACATCTTTTTTGGTCCTTCTCGAGCCGTATAAGTATCATATCTCTTAGTAGGCATTAGGTATTAGGTAGGTGGGCTCAATTTCCGCAACTAGACTCGAATTTAGTCCGTTTTGCGTAAAGCCCTGGCTACTTAAGCCATCCCAGCTCCTTCCAGAAGCACAGAAGTTTCCTGGGCAATTCACAGGCTTAGGCGGAGCGACGTCACTGTTCCGAAGATTTTCGTACGTTGTTTAGCCACAGCCTCGCAATCCAGGACTATGTGGGTGACTGATTCCTCAGCGCTGAAACAGCCTCTGCACATGGGGCTGTCTATCGCGCCTAGGACAAATAGATGTTTATTAAGGAGACAATGGCCCGTAATTGTCCCTATCGTTGTTTTTAAGTAGTAAGTCGCTTAGTCAGTTGTGGGTTCACTGCTGGCAGAGCCATTTTGGACAGCCTGCAGTCTGCACTATGCGACCATCGTTGATTTTGGATCTCGACGGATTTTCGGAGAATCCACGTTCGCACTAGCGAGAAGGGCAAGGGAAGGAGCGGATACGGGCCATCAGGCGTCATTCCGGAGCCTCTTCTCGCAAGTTCGTCGGCACCATCATTGCCGAGGGAGCCACTGTGTCCCTTTATCCATTGCAAGGTAACCCTCCCGTTCGTAGTGAATTTTTGAGTTAGTATGTCAATCATATATTGAACAAATGAAGCATAATCTTCAAATAACTCCTTTCTTACATGGGAGAGTCCTGTCCGCAACAATACAGGCTTGAGTACTACAGTTGAGGGGACATTTGATCATCCATTTTTAAAATTTCCTCCAATTTAATTACCAAAATTTAATGGCAACCCAAATTCAAACTCATAATTAGGTCTTCATTCTACGAAGCCTCATCGACCTAAAAATAGGTCAATTTCAAATTTCGAAAAGATGTTCTATCTTTGTAGGCTGTTAGTTGCCTGGACTGGCCCTTAATATGATCGCCGGGATAAACTCCACGGAAAATAATTATGATTTAATTTATTCTATCATTATTGACAAATATCAAGACCTATGGTCTCTGTGGCATTTATTATTTCGATATTATTTTTAATTTTAAAACATTAACAAGTACATTAATTTTAAGGTTTAAATAGTTTTCTTGATAATTTTGTTATATCAAAAAAGCTTTTGAAAAAACTTAAATTAGACTTGCGATGAATATTCGGATTTTAATTTCTGTTATAGTCATTTAAGAAGTCATTGGTACATTATCATCTTCTGAATTGGAAAAATGGAGGATTCTATGTATTTGAATTATTGTGGTAATCAAAATTTAGAAGTGTAAGTTTCTCATTTCTTTTATAATCATTAATTAAGTAGTCATGCAGTGCTTTAGCAATATACCACGCACAGCAACAGCGGGCGCGCGGGCGATGAGTACTAATACAATCAGCGAAAAGGCCTATGGAGCCATATTTTATTTATGTGTATAGTCTGAGGGAAATAATGCTAATAAATAATAATAATGATAATAATCCGTACATTGTAGAGTACATCTCGAAAGAAAGTTGTTTCTTACTGACCTTATGACAAAATTAATATCGGCTGTGAGAAGCCTTTGAATACAAATTTCTGTGCATCGAGTAGCCGCTATGTCGATTTAACGCATTGCATTAAACTGGATAAATTCCAGTTACCGCTTAAAGATATAGCCAATAGAGTTACGAAGATTAAGGATATTTTATCTCCTAAAACTTATGCCACTTTTCCGGCAAAACCAATCCTGCCGAATATTTATCCCGTGGTCTAGCCGCTTCCAAACTTATTTGGTAAGAAATCAGAACATAAGTTTTATTATAGTTATTATTATTATGACATTATATTAGCTAATATGACATTGGTATGACTGTTTTAATATGGCTGTTTTTTAATTAATCAATCTGAATTGATTACTTTCTTTGATAATAAACGAGTTATTATTAATATGATCTCTATTACGTAGATTAAGGAACCTGCTTTTACGATCGTAAAGGATCGACAAATCGACGACTAATCGAATCTTCGAACGTCGTTCTCAAAAGAATAATAATAATACTCCGATTGGTCCATACGTTGTTCATATTTCCCTTTTTTCCCTCGATTTTTTACTCAAAATTCGCATATTACTGTTTCGTGGTACGTTTAACAGTTTAGATATATGATTTGATTTATTACGAACTTATTACTTTATTTGCTAAAGATTAGATCTATTTTTTCTTTAAGGGAGTTTTTGTTACAAAACAATCAAACACATGTTATGGCGTCCTGTCCGATATTAAAGGTACGGACAGACGTGCTCATTACTAGCACAAAAGCATGCTTTTATTGAGCAAATGCTCATTAGTAGCACGTGTGTAATGTAATGAGCATGCTTATTTAAAGCGTGCTCAAAAATCAAACGACGTTTGATTTTCGAGCATGCTACCTGAGGCGCGGGTAGGTGGGGGGCGTGCTCCGAGCACGTCTGAACATGTTTGCTTATTAGCATGCTATTATCCATTTTGCCTCGATCTGCGGCGGACGACTGTTTTATGCAATTAATTGATGTAATTAATTAAAATTAAACCCGCAATATGTCGCGTTGGGGAGAAGAAAAAACTTTGCTTTTTGTGTCACATTATAGAAGTTACGAATGTCTGTGGAACCCAAAATCTCCTTTTTTTGTTTTTTTATTTTTCACTAAAATGTTCTTACACAATTCCGTTGCAAGCAGTCACTATATACTTGTCCATGCATTTTGGCCGAGAGCCTGGTGCCAAATAGCACGTCTGTCCGTACGTTTGCTTTGAGCATGCCTATTTAGGAGTATGCTTTAAATCAAGCTTGCTTATTTCTGTAAAATGTGAACAGTTTGCAGAGCATGCTAATTTTAAGCAAGCTTATTAGCATGCTTTTTTGAGCACGTCTGTCAGTACCTTAAGATCTAATACGATTTGACATACAAGAGGCATACTTAGCACTAATTTGGTGTACTGCAATGATCAGTACTTGGCACTCCTTCTCTCAGTGTGTTAAATGATATTCCCGCAATATATAATTCTACTTAAAACACAAAGAAATATTTAAATCGCGTGGATACAATGCGAGAATGTACACGTGTTGAGAAAACTAGAAACTTCAAACTCAATTCTTGTTCAATCATATTTAAAGTAGCTTTATATTCTACATGCAAACTTTCTTTGTATGAATATGTGGAGAATTTTATTTTCTTTACAGAAAAATATTAATGCATAAAGAAATTGTGTTCAATTTGACAGGTTACAGATTTTAGAAGTACACATATACAGATTTGTGATAAGGCTTTTTCACTATCGTTATTATTTTCCAAAATTTGATTCATAAATAAATGAAGGTAAAATACAATTCATTTAGGCATCAATCTTTTCCTGTTTCATTGATTATATGAATAATAAAAAAAAATCATTTATTCATATAGGTAACATAATGTACACTTATGAACGTCAAAATATACTTTAAATGATTCTAATTTTACATTTACTGCCAGTTCTCAAATCAAGGGCGTAGAACGGAAGAGAAGAACTGGCAATAAACTCTCCGCCACTCTTTTTAATCGCCAAGTTTTTTTACACAATGTTTGTAAGGAGCTGCAACCATTACACCATGTTCCATATGACATATCCAGCCTTTAATCGAGCCACGGTACATGGCATTAGACAGCGAAACAATATAAGGTTTCGATTAGGTTTTCTTCTTACAATTCAGTTTTGACCTGACAACGTCTTTGAATTCGATCACGTTGTGCCGTGCGATGCGGCATTACCTTGCTTATGATGCATGAGGCGTTACCTCTCTTATGAATCATGCGCCGTTCAATTTAAGGGCGTTCGGCAGCCTTCGTTCATTAAAAAATTTGACATAATTGTATTTATGAGTACAAATGAATGTAACTTGAACAAATCAATTGTGATTTCCATTTATTTCATCTCTATATATATCCATACAAATTATCTATCAAAAAATAAAATTAAAATTTTCTTTTGAAAAATGCAACCATTCCATAAGTATTTTCTTATGACGTTGTCACGTTCAATTATCGTCAGTAAACCGACTTTACAGACATCCGTTTTTTTAATTCGAATTAGAGACAAATAACAGGTCATTGAAGTCGTTATATATATTTTTGAAACTGAAACGTGGTTTAAGCTTAAATTTATGAATTTTGAACGGAATGGATAAACAAAAAGATGAAATTATGCAAATAGAGTAGTCAACGCCATCCTTCATCGCATGGCTTCAACTTCACTTAATACACTTTTAGGGCTGTTAACGATTTATAAAATATTTTTGAAATATTATTTTAAAATTTGGTTTAAAGTAACATTCATAAAGAGCGATTCAGGAGCGATATATTTCGAAACTAGAATGAACTAATTATTTCCACTTGGAATAATATTTTCGATTTCAGCTGTAATTTACTACTGTTTTAATACAATTAAAAAATATTTTCTAAGTGCTCGTAATATGGGTGAAATTACATTATAATGAAAATGTGTGGATAGCGTTTGATAACGGACTTCTCGATATTGATTAGGGATTGAACCCTCGACAGCACCAGAAATACCAGCTATCCTAAATTGAAAAAAAAAATGTATCTTTCATTATTCATTCGCAGCTGACCTAGTTATTTCAATCTCAATCATCGACATACTAGATTTAATTTAAGTACAACAAAGGATGGTGTTAAATAACTTTTGTTTTGCATCTACTCTTTCGAATTTTGAGATCAGTAGGTGATTTTTAACGATTTTTTTTATTTAAAAGTCATAAATTGGAAGGAGACTTATCTGATGTTAAGTGACCATGGACACTAACATTCCCAGAAGGCTTGCTTTATTGAAGAGCCTTATTCGAATTGAATTGAAAAGAACTAAAAATAAATAAATAATGGTAAACGAAATAATGGTGGTTCGCGGCAAAAATTGTCTTTTAAAAGCTTTAAAAAGCTGGCTTTAAAATGAGAATGATTGTTGTTGAGTTGATACGGGTGGTAGTTCGTATTCCGATTTAACGTCTCCGAAACTAAGGTACAGGTATTATTCCGATCCTGCTTTGAACAATACCCATGGTAAATGTTGTACGTGATGCAGAGAGACCGTGTATCTCTACGCAACGCCAAGGGTTGATCCCGTGTCGCTCGGAAAGAGACTAGTTGTCGACGAATCGCTCCTCGTAGAATTTTGTCAATAGGAAACAGCTGATAGTGGCAGCTACTGCTATTACATGATTATAAGATACTTAAATAGTAAATAAATGATGATCCTTTGATAAAACTCTGATCTTTTAAACTTGGCGTTCGCGAACTATTCAGTTATTGCCATAATGGCGGCCCAGGTTATTTGCAAGGGCAAGAACCAGTCTGTTGCACAGATCCCCGTTATCCAGAACGTTACGGCTACTGAATGCTGTCTGAATGGTCTCCGACACTATCGACATATTTGTATGTTCGTAAAGTGAATTCACAGTACCGATATTGTGTTTAATATTATATTTTATTAAATGATTCTCAACATTATCGTATTGGCATAGAATGTAAGGATAATGTATGTATTTTTGTGGTAAATAAATAAATAAATTTATACATATGTTATAAATAAGTACATTTTATTTTTAAAACTTCTATTCAAAGTTATGTTCAACCCTAAGTATGAAAATAGCTTAGATAGTATCAAGTTGCGCTTAAAACAAAACAATTACTAAGCGAAAACATGGAAATTGAAATACTATATAATAACAAAAAAAATTGCAAACTTGTTTGAATTGAAGCTCTTGGAGGGGTTTATTTTCAAATTTGTTTTTCTATAAAACGCAGTCATTATAACTGTTATTGTTTTACTTAATGCCTCCGACGACTATATAGTCAGGGAATTGTGTAGAAAAAAAAAAAAAAACTTATTGTTTTAGTTTAGAGTTAGTATATCTTACTATTACTAACTTCCCCAGTCCCGTTCTTTCGTTTTTATTTTTGTGGTCCGCGTACGTCTCATTTGTCATCGTCAAGCCTGGGTGATGGTAAAACCTGTAAGAAACTTTAATCGGTCGAGGCACTACTCGATCTATTCGACCCCCTGAACGGCTTGGAGGTCTACTACTACAGGTCCAGCTACACTGAGTCACAATAAGTTTTTCTAAATTTTCTGCACCTTTACATGTAAGAAGCCTAATAAACCATAGTTGGTTGGTGGCATAGTTTGGAAAGACACACTTTTGTTTTCTTAGCAGTCCAGGGATTCCTAAGCATCCGCTTTTTTCACCACATTTCCACTGCATTTATGGAATATATCCTATAAAATGTTTGCATTCTCCTGGATTCAGGGCCATTTAAGAAAATTGGAAATACTAGAATCATAACCATTTTTTATTGGATAAAATAAATTTAACTTAAAAGATGAAACGACTTATCATGTGAACATATATCATCATGTTGTCGTTCTTATATTTCAAATTTCATAAGACACGTTTAGTTTATTTGCATATATCTTTGACTCGCCGCAGTTAAGAAACTGAATACTTCATAAATAGGTCCTAAAAGGCTGTCTAATGGGCTAAGTTCCATACAAACATGGTAGGTATTGCTGCTAAGTTGATCGTTCCGATGCAAATGCCCGCATGTTTGCTGCATTATATTGGTCCTTGTGAAATTGCTCAACTTTTGATATGTTCCAGGTACAAGCTAGAGCGTTTGAGAATAAAATTATATATACCTTATCTATAAAATAAAAATATATAAAGCTTATCTTGCATATAATAAACTACTGTATTATAAACAAATATTTATTTGTTGCACCCTCTCAAAGTAGCGAAGACTCCTTAATAAAAAAAATTACCAGCTCCTTAGATCCCTAATCCTACCCGTAGAGCTCCGTCTGTTACTGTTTTGGTCTCTTATTTATATATTATACACTCATATATTCACTACTTATGTGTTAAGTTCTGTAGGACTAAGGGGCCGTAGGAATGTTGCGCCTTCGTTCACACACTCTCATATATAGTGCAGCTTGCTAATACATACACAACTTTAACTATACATATACTCCTGATGCATATTGCAGATGAATATAATTAAACATCATATCTCACAGACACAGGCTGGCAAGCGTACAAAATAGTACAAAATCTTTCTGTGACCTTAAAAACTTTATTACATGTGTGATTCGGTTCAAATGCGTATATTTTTGATTAATAAGTATTTATTTCATTTTTCTATAATCCTAGTAAATAAAATATATTATTATTTACTACTATATATACAGTATTTACAATTTTTTTACCAACATAGAATAAAAAAATAAAAGTATATGAATATTTATAATTTAAAATTAAGAAATAGAAAATTTAAACAAATTTAATAAATTTGGAAGTGTGGAAGTGTACCATTAACACTGATAGAATTTCCTCACTGTGTTGCGATACTTATTCGTTGAGGGAGGAAAGCACCAGCTCTGGGGTCAGAGACGGTATTATCTATTAGGTACCAAGATTTAACGTCAAGTCTGTGCTGCTTTATGGGTGTGAAACGTGGAAGGTCACCAAAGACATCTCGCACCGACTCCAAGTCTTCGTCAACCGCTGTCTTCGCCATATTCTGGGTATCTACTAGCCTTAAAAAATCTCCAACGAGCAACTTTGGGAGCGCTGCCGAGAAACCCCGATCAGTCAGCAGATCAAGAGGCGCGAGTGGAATTGGATAGGCCATACACTTCGAAGGGATCCCAATCATATTCCCAAGCAGGCGCTTGATTGGAACCCGCAAGGAAAGCGAAGGCGTGGCCGTCCCAAGCAAACCTGGCACCGTACAGTAGCGGACAAGGCAAAGAGAGCTGGTAAGACTTGGAGCGAGGTGAAAAACGAGGCTCAAGACCGAACGCGATGGAGACTCGCTGTGGACGCCCTCTGCCCCACCTAGGGGTTATAGGACATGAAGAAGAAGAAGACCAAGATTTAAATAATCTTTAATTAGCGCCTGTGCACTTGAATCTTTACACTCATGCTAGGTAATCTTAATTTTATTGCAAGGCTAAAAATTTCACACCGATTAAAATTTCGTAATTCCAATATATTGAACAATAGACAAAAATGATACAAAAATGATACAAATCTCGCTGTACGCTAGTGCCTTGTTATCTGCTGAGACATCGTTTCCGGCAGTATTATGATTTTGCTGGCGTACGCTTATTGAGCAGTCCTGTATCTACGCTGAATGCACTTTTCTATACTTCGTACGGTCTGCATAAATTATGAAATAATGTTCAATCATACATTCTACAAAATCTTTGTTACCACAGAATTCAGGAGATTCAGGACCTCTAGATCACACTGGCCGATAAATTCTTACCTATAAAGAAAACTGATCAGTAAAATAGGTAAAGACTGTTTCTGTCACATTCCCCATTTAGTGATAGGAACCATTACTTAACACATCAAGTGCTCTTTTCTCGGATCCGAGTGGAGCGGGTCCAAAGTAGCGGAGCCACCCACTCGTAACCGTGCGAGATTTTCGTTATTTTTTTATTGCATTGTCATTCCTAGCTCTCAGATCCAAGTATTCGGCATCCGACGTGCTGTATGACATGCTGTATTTCACTCGTATCTGAAAAGTGTTTTATGTTAATATGTCCACTTAAATGGAAACTTTAACTGTATGTATCTCTTCTATATATATTAAAACTCAAACTCAAAAATATCTTTATTCATATAGGTAAACATGTACACTTATGAACGTCAAAAAAAACATCGTAGCGTAGAGCGGGTAAGATAATAGAAAATCACTTTCGCAAATAAAACATTTTTGCTTACCCTACAAGAGATGAATATAGTCTCACATGTTATGTCAATCCATCAGTCTTAACTGGAGTAAAGAACATCCTATTATGCAATGAACAATACATTTATTTTTAATATACGAAAACTATTAAAAAATATTAATTCGCTTGAGGTCTTTAAATATAAGTAAGCGGTACTAATATATTAATATTAAAATCTTTTTCTTTTATCACAGCTTAAATAAAACATACAGAGGGAAGTTGCTCCATAAAATTATCAGTAAAAAAAATTGTATTACAAGCCATACCTAATTATTACTCATATAAAACATCCTACATTATAGTTTACATTTGAATTCGACTAGCAATTATTTTCATATTACAAAGAATATTATCTAGGTAATTCGAGGGACAACCAGATCGAAATGTTCATTTCTTAAAACATTGCTTTTATTCATTATGCGATAGTACGGTTGAATGTTCCCGAACCAAAAGTAATGCATTCAGACCCCAGCTGTGCTTGAACATATCTGTTGCATTTTGCACATACAAGAGACCACATCAAGAAATCTAGTATGAAGTGACATTAGACCTTATGTGTACGTGTTATTAAACATCAAAGATATGTTACACTTGACATTTTAATTGGCGTTCCCACCAAAATTCATTCGAAATTCGAATTTGACAATCGATTACCGGGAGCACAATGGCGCCAATTCAATATTGTTATTTGTTTGTGTTAAATTATAACAAGTCTTGGAATTGTTATAAAGGATGTAAAGATATTTGTTAAGCAATCAAAATATAATATATAGTAAGGAAACCCATATAAAAAATTATTTAATTTATTAGTGATGCAGCCTCTGAAGCTCTTAATATGCTTATACTTGCGTTTTCCGTGCCTATATCCCAGTATCTTCAGGCTAGTATGATACAAGAGCCAAATACATAATAAAATAAAAAAATAATTTAAGTGGTTTATCGTAAAAAATCAAATTCGTATTTTAAAATAATCTTATTAGTAACTATGTACGCGATGGAGACTCACTGTGGACGCCCTCTGCCCCATCTTGGGGAAACATCTACAAAAACTACCAACTCTGTAACACTTTTAAATCCCCAAGTTTTAGTGATGGGAATTGTAAGGAACTGCAACTATAACGCCACGCTTTATTTGACATATGACATTTTATATTTAAAAACAAAATTCATGATAATGAAGAAACAAACGCTTAGCACCAGCGGGTCATGATGACAGACTGTAAATAGTTTCTTTGTTATGCCCATTTTTCTCATACATGTCTTTCTTATTTCTCTATTGTTGGGCTGTATGTCATTTCTAACCTAAAAAATCAATGATCACAAAAAACGTGCTAACGTTTAACCTCATAAAGATTTATCGTCTGTGCAACACCTCATCAATATTCGTTCCCGTGACGTGCAATAAGATTTATTATTTTCTCACTCATTACTCATGTACCTGAATTAGTAATATATTTTTCCACGTGTCCTTCATTTTTCTTGGGTGGCATTGATATTAAATAAATGTTACCTTATATAATAATGAATTTTTATCGTATTGACGTTTATAAGGAATTGTATATTATTATAATAAAATAAACAGACAAAACCGTTTACGACGACATCGTTTAGAACAACATACCGGTTATATTGACCAAAACAAAGGTCCCTGCAGAATTCCATTGTATCGGTACTGAAGAACATTGTCATCGGCTGTATAGATTATCGGATTTTACGACCAAATACGAGGAGTCCCTTCGATCTCATTATAATAGATTTTGACTGTATAATGTATTGGATAGGGTTAGAAGTTCTTTTCGTTATGATATAGAACTCAAAATAAATCTGTAAGAAGATGTATTAAGTCTTGTGGTCTTACATTCTTCATTGGCACATTTGTTTTTCTTCTATTGAAATTTAAATCCTTACTACTTTAGAAGATATATGAACTTTATTCTAATATTTTTAGGTAAAATTGCTATATCTTAAGCATGTATTGTAACAGAGAAATAATTACTTGGAGAATGAAGCCAGACTGCAAACAACGTTCACCCGCAGGCGTTCACGGTATATGTTCATATATGGAAACTTTAATGTTTATACATATCACCTAATTTGTAAGTCTCAAATAGCTATTTAATGTTTTGATTTTTTTTTAATTTTTTGCAGTGAACGTTATGACGGCCATATTTTAATAAGTTCCTGATGGATTTGGCTACGGTGGCAAACTTGATTAAGATTGTAGTAGATGAGTTAGCCTATGATAAATTGGCTGTTTTGGCGAGCTTAGCTTCGCTGTATCTGGCTTTTTCCGGGCCTTTTTTTTATTTTATTTTTTTATTGAGGGGAATGCATTTCAGAGTGTGGGACTCGTTCTAAAAGCCCTACCCACTAAACCCCTCCCACCAATCACGTCACTGTTGGGGTAACTTGGGGTCGCGTAAGCATTCTACCAAGAAAAAAGGAATGTTGAATTACTGACCACTGTAATTACCAACCTCGGCCTAGAACGTATTGCTACGTTCTAAACCTACACACAGTCTCCTTTCTATAGTTCGATACCCTCTGCATACTATAGAAATTCAACCGTGCCCGCCACATACGGTTTAAGCACTCGCCCGGTACCGTACAACCCTACCAAAGGCCGAGAATAATTTGAAAACTTACTCTCGAACCGGGAATCGAACCCAGTACCCCTCACCATAGCGGCCACATACAAAGACCGCTAGGCTATGAGGCCCTTGGCTTTTTCCGGGCCTAGCGCAAAGGTGTGTCTTACGACACTCGGAAACTCATTGGTCAGAGAAGTGAACGAAGAACGTAGCGTAGAACCCGCGGTTTTCTACCCTAATCTGACTTCAATTTGTTGTTGCTACTGTTTTTGCCTCCTACGTAGTACAAAGTAGGCCCTTGAATCATTCGACCCTTGCCTCCTACGGGCCTCCGTTTTCAACGCATAAACCTGTGGGATGATGTTTAGCCTTTTGGAGCGGCATCCAGAACTTCATAACAGCTTATGGTCGGAATCTTCAGGTGGAGATCGAGTTCTTCGCGTAAAAGGGCGCACCAGTCGTGATTCTCATGAATCTATTTGCCAGTCTAATCATGATATAATTGTAGACTGAAATTTCGTCGAAGACTGTTTTCGACAAAAAAATAATATTTGTGTATTAATGCAATTTAAGAAAATAATTAGGTATTAGGGTTGGACTTTGAAATCATATACACGAATTTGATGATACTGAATATGTAGATGTCTCGCGGGACTTTGATTAGAATACCTCCAAGTGATTTTCGCCGCAGGAGTTGCGAAATCACTGTGAAATTCGTGTAAATGACTTCTATGTTATATGACTTAGGGTCCTTCAAGAAAAGAGCGTACAAATTCTTAAAAGCACTCGCGAGCCCTCTAGCATCGAGGGTGTCCATGTGCGGCGGTATCACTTAACATCAGGTGAGCCTCCTGCCCGTTTGCCCCTGTTCTATAAAAAATGAAATAAAAAAAAATGTTGTTACCCTCCCGCAGCTTGATGTGTTCATTTATATAATCTGGTACACTTGGTAATTTGGTTAAACCATGACATTGTCAGTCGATGATTTGCAGAATTATATTTAAAAGTAAGATAGTCGTCACACCTACATTTTGATGTACAAAAATCAATCAATACAAAAATCGTTTATTTCGTTTAGATCGCAAGGCAATGCTTGCATGTGAGAAACGTTAACAAATTCTCGAAAGAGCAAGACTACGTTATTCGTTCGCAAAACTACCAGGAGGCCTTGTTCTGAGAAGAACGGCAAGAAACTCAACAAGTTTTACCCTCCCTCTACATTACAATTATCCAAAGGAAAATTTCATAAACCACAACGTCATTACAATTACATAAGTAAAAAATAAAACTCTGTTCTGTGATTTACCACATTCACCATTACATACATATTCAGAACACTTCCAAGATAACAAGACAAAATATTATAACAATTAATTTAGCATTATTTTTATCTTCTAGGTAGTAATAACTGTGTACCTTTACACATAAATGTTTTATTAATATGTGTTTTGACTCTGTTGAAAGGCAACCTTAACGAACATGATATTGACAGCAATTTGTTTCAAACTCTGACTGCACAATAACAATATTCTGACATTTAATCAGTTATTCACTTGCCTTGAACGTGGTATTCAATATGAGTAAGGCTTAATAGCTAATTAGAATGTTATTGCTGAAATATTCATAGATACTATATTAAATAAACTGTAGAACAACAGCAAAGTAGAGGTGATTAGGTATTTTTTGCATTAAATCATACACCAGAAGTAAAACATTAGATGATGATATTTATTGTAGAAATACAAGTATTTCAGGAGCCGTGTCACCTTTATAGTTAATTAAGAATTACTATTTTTTATATTTGAAATGACTTATAAGCAACCAAGATGCGACGAAGAAATCCCCCAGCAGAGAGGGCTACATCAGCAATGACCAAATTGACCAGATGCCTTCGACATTAGTGTTAGAGGACAATGTGGCGGTTATTACGGACTGCAAAAAAACATCAACTTTATTCTCAACCAACTAAAAATCTCCACAAAACTGACAACTATCATTTGTAGAAAGTACACGAACGTGTGGAAAACGGTAGGAAGATGCCCGAAGGGATCCCATTGGTTTGACTAGAATTACGATCTCAAATGCCTTCAGACAAATATAGAACAGAGTGAAGGCTCTGTTCTCGCATCGGTTAGGGCTTTTCAAGACATGCACGTCCTTCAGTAATGAGAACTATGAAGAAGAAGAACATTTTGATACTGAGGTCGTCTGCTCGCTTGAAAATTACTCGCACGATGAAGGAATAGTAAAGAAACCAGTATTTCCTAAATCGAATTTCAAAGGCGTATGAAACCTGCTTAAAAATAAATTATGGCACATGGCTGTATATACTCAATGAAGTATATACAGCCATGTGTCAGCCTTAATCGTAGGCTCCGCACGACTTAGGCATACCAAAGTCCTTTAGGAGTTATTCCACAAAAAAAATTTAAAAACCTCTTGCCGCACCACCGCCATCGCCTGTTTTGTGGAATTTTCTAGAGATGCGCATTCGGGAGCCTTATGGCACCATGGGTATCCATAGGCACTCAAGATCAGATGAGTGTCCAGCCTCCTTTGCCGGACAAACATACATTTGCAATAAATAAAAAGAAAAATACGGACCGGATGTAAATAATATTTATTAAGTTTCAACAAACTGTTTCATACAGTTATGCAACTGCACAGTGGCCACTGGAGAGTAATTTGAAAATTGTATATTAAATGATTCAATTAAGGTCGTTCCGGACATAAATAATGAAATTACGATATCCGGACGGGGCTGTGACGCGGCCGCATCCCCAAATAATATTCAACTAAACCTAACCGAAATCCCTAATTGCTAATTTCATTTCATGTGATTGGAATTCCACAGAGCTTCCAGATATTTGAGTAATAAAAACTTTTAATCGTTATTTTATTTGTTGTATATAAGAACATAGTTTAGTGGATAGGGGATAAAATGACCCGAAACGAAACATATGCATTGAATTTGTAACTAATAATTTAATATAATAAAAAAATAGTCTTGTCATGAATAGTTGTTGTCTCTCAAGGTTTATTTAGGATTAACTCAAAAACTATTGCACATAATTGGCCGTAGTTTCACCAATAGGTTTTTAGAATTATTCACGAGGAAGGTTTCAATGTATGTTTTTTTCAAGAATAGCTCGTACACAATAAATGGACTGAACGAATCGGGAAAGTTAAATTTTTTGTCTATAATTATTTTTATTTATTATTATTTATATTTTTTCTTTGATTTTGTTTTATTATATTTTATTAGTTTTAGTAACGTTTGTTTTAAGTTTTTTTGTTTTTTTTTTGTTAATTGTTTTTCATTTTTTGTACTCTACCCTCTGTCGGTGTTTCTTTATCGTTGTTTCTCATTAGGGTTGCCTGGAAGAAATCGCTTGTAAGCGATAAGGCCGCCCTTTGCCTTATATCTTTTGTAACTGTTTTTTTTTATTTTTGTTATGTGTGTTTTTGTATAAGGCGATAAAGGATAAATAAATATTAATAAAGTTTAAAATTGACAGTCTGCTGCTACTGTCTTAGTATTTGTCCGTTAAGGAGCTTGCATGGTAACATGGTAGTCTGATAGCATGAGTTAGACACATTTCTTCTTATTTCATTCATATTTCTTTTAAAAAACACGTAGATAATATGACGTGTTACGTCTATTCATATTCTGTTAACAAATTCAATTATTATGTCGCCTAGAATCCAATCCAGTACCTCCAAGTGAACGCAGTCTCTATAAGCTAAATAAATTATGTAAAATTTTATATTTCCCTCAACTGCAAGCAGATTTTTGCCAACCCTGAAACGAAGCGTATAAGTTCAAAAATTCACATTATAAAGACGACCTCTTTGTTGGTCAGGAATTCATTAAGCCAGTCCGCATTACGTGACAGGGAAAAACCGGACTTTACCGGTAAAAAATTCAGGAAAAAACCGGTAAAAGAGGGCACTGTGCGGCGATTGAATTCACTTTTTTCCATGGAAAAACAAAATACGAACAAAGCAGTGTGATCACAAAGGCGATTGCAAAATACGTTTATCGTGAAAGCGTACGTAGTTTTGATTACTTTCTGTTTTTTGTGTTTTTATAAGTCTTTTACCGTCGTTCATCGGATGTGGTTCTTTCTTTTTATAGTCTTTTCAAATACAGCTTTGTATCGGCTGTATAAACATGAAGTTACTGATCGCCTTTTGTTTTTATGCCGAGTGATACAGAGCTCACTTTAAAAGTTTAACCCAACTGATGTCGCTATCTTCTAGTAACTGTCTCTTCTTTTGTAAAGTAAGCTTTATATTTACTTTTAATTATATTGTAACTAGCCGACCCCGCCCGCTTTGCTGGGCGAATTTTCAAAGGAAATAAATTAAATTTTATTCATCATTTTTATTTTTATTTTTGCTTTTTTTGTTAATTTTTATTTTTTTTTCTGAAATTTACAATATTTTTCAAAGAAGAGTCAAATTCACTTAAAATAAAATTTATTGACATAATAAATTATTATTATTATTATTATTATAATAATAAATGTTGATGAACAAAAAAACAAAGAATAAATGGAAAAATTGTCCAATAGAAATGGTCCGATTCATGGAGAAATGAGTATTAATCTTCCTCCATCTCACATTCGACGACTCGTCGCTCGTAAGTTGAGTTTGCCGGGACGTAAAACATACTCGTTAACATAACGGAGTTTAAGTATAATAAGAAGGTACTTCACAGTATTATAAAGTTCTAGCAGAATCATCTCTAGAACATAGATTAAAAAATTCAGTCAATGTAGTTTTCGGAGGAGGTATGCCAAATTTTGTATGTTCGTCGGATTGAAATAAACTCTTTGACCATTGTCCAAATGAACTGCTAAATGAAACACTGTTGGATTTCTTTCATGTATTGGGTAACCTAGTATTCTCCAAGTAGCTTCTGAAGAACTTATATATCGACCCGATTGACAAATTTGGATTTCATTATTTTCATTACTAACTGAATAAGTGGCTTGGTCAGTTCCTTTATTCATGTACTTGCATATAATTGAATTCATAGTTGAAGAGTTACCAATTCTTGCAATCCATAAGATGATTATTGAAGATGAAGATGAAGATTAAATATTATGTGTTAATATATTAATAAATTTTTTTTTTTATAAATTAATTACGGTATTAATTATTTATCAATGACAAACAAAATTTATTTAATCATTTGTATGTATATATATTTTGCGGCTGTGGACCGACATGTGCTTTATTGTACCGTATCTACCCTGTGTCCCATTATTCGACGGAACACAGTGACATGAGGAAACCACAGAGAAAACTCACGCCAGTTCAATCGGTGATAGGCAAATTTTCATTAATCACTAAAATTCTGCATTGTAGTGATCAATGAGCCTTTAACTTATACCTAATAACAATGATGTTCATGCAGGCCAATCGTATTCTTAAGAAGATCACCCATCAAAGTACTAACCACTCTAAAAGCTGCATAGATTGGGTGATCAACCGAATCATACGCCAGCTGCACAGCTAACACTGCCGCACTTATATTAAATAATCTTATTACAATTACAATAATATAAACATTAATATTTTTTTTAATAGAGAAGGTAGCTTGAAAATGAACCGAAATTTAGAGCTAAATGTACGTCAATGTAGATCAATAATATTATTTTCTGGACATTTTCTAACTTTCTTCTTTATTTTTTAATCTTTTTTATTCCTCTATTTTTCAATCTTCTCCTTTTTCCCTTGTTCCTTCGTCCTTCTCCTTATCCACTTTTTCACCTACTCTTCCTTGTATGACTTCTTCGTCATCTATCTCAGTTGATTCCGTCGCGATGTTTTTTTCATCTGATGGGGTTGTATTAAAATTAAATTTATTTGTTATGTTTTATATAAGTATCTCAATCAACAAATAGAAAATTACTTTTTAATTTCCACTCCTGCTGTTGTTTAGCCTGTTTAACCAAACGCATCATTCGCTCTTGTTCTTTTCTCTCAAAGTAAGTTCGTATTTCTTGAAAGTATAATAAAGCGTTGTAAATTCCGTCAATTAACGATTTCTAGATAAATTTAAATAATTTTTATTACATTCATAATTAACTCTTAAACTTTATCATCACTTTATTTTATTTTTTATGCACATTCACCTCTCTAATCTCTGCAAAGGAAAATTCACTTATATTATCGTATTCTTCAAAGCAACCAATCCCTTCATGGAATCTTCTGTCACTTAAAGCGATTCGGACTGTTGTGAAACATCCAATATAAGACTTTCTTGATTATTTTGATAGTTAATGTCGAATTATTAATAAAAATTTGTAATTTACAATTTAATTATATATCAATATATTTTACAAATCATTACTTACCTAAAGTTTGAGCTTTTATCTCATGAGACCAGTTTTTAGAACCAAACACATAGTCAGCACACAAACATAAACTTTCAATACTTTCTCTGTCTGACATTTTTATTTCACTTCTCAACCGCTTATGAACTGACGTTTCATCATAAAATTAATTAGGTTATATAAAAACAAATGAAATTAATTAAATAAAAAAAAACAATTGACTTTAACCTTTTCTATTTAAATATTTAAAAAATAATCATTTGGAGTCTGTAGAAGTTACAGTTTGGAAACATAAATTTAACATTCTCACACCCACCCCCGCAATCCCTATTGGAAATAGAATTTCGTAAAAACCTATTTGAGATGATTTCTGCATGACAAATAAAAGATTACTACCAAATTTAAAGTCTATAGAGGTTACAGTTTGGAAATAGAAATTTCACATTTTAACACCCACTACCGCAATCTTTTTCGGCTGTGGGTTGTTGTAAAATCCGCTCTTAAATCATTTCTGCATCACATATAGACGACTCTAGCTAAATTTGGAGTCTGTAGGAGCTACGGCTTAAAAAATAAAAAATTTCACCCCCGCAACCCCCTGTGGGGTGAGCTACCGTAAAATTCGTTCATAGACTATTTCTACATCTCTTACAGAAGATTCCTACCAAATTTAGAATTTATAGGAGCTAGTTTAAAAACGGGAATTGTTCATTGTTAACGCCCCCGCAATCCCCTTTGGGGGATGAATTTCTTAAAATCCATTTTTAGTTGACCTCTACATAACGAAAGTAATATTCCTACCAAGTTTCACATTTCTAAGTCCTATACTTCCCGAGATTTCGTGATGAGTAACTATAGAAATTGGAATACTTCGATTATCATCGAAATTTTTAACGTTTTAACAGACTTTTTTAAAATTTTCTTACATATAAACATTCTCCTGACAATTCTGAAGACAATAAAAAAAAATTAACCCAATCGGTCCAGCCGTTCTGAAGTGATACTCGATCATAGATACGGCATTTTATTTTTATCAAAAAATGAGAGTGGGTGTGCAGGGGTGCGTGGGAGTTGGTGGGTAGATGCGTGGAAGTTTGTAAGTAGATTCTTAGCTGACTGTAAAATAACATTATCCGTTTAGTAAACTCCGTTGCCATGGAAACAAAAGAATCAAGAGAAAACGCTTGCAATTAGCGGGATAAATGTTCATAAAAGTAAAACACCAATAAAAAAATGAAGGAACGTTAGAATAAATAAAATAAATAGCCATAAACCATCTAGGAATTTTGCATCGAATGGTGGTAGTTTCATGTCGATACGATCAGTGGTTTAGGCGTGATTGAGCCTCAAACGAAGACCATTTTCATTATATATATATATAGATATATATATATATATAGATAACACGGTGTACCTACCAACCAGGTTAAATAAGTTTCCTACACTAACCGATAACTGATTCTATTTTCGAACGATGGACCATTTTGAAAATGTCTAATAAACACGCATGAGGTGTAAATACATACCTCAATGCATATAGCGAGGTTTTACCGATTTAGCGAGCTTTAAGTTCAATCATTCTGACGTAAACAAACGTTTTGTATACTGTATAACCATAAACATATCTAATAATACATTATTATGCTATAGTTACTATTAACTATAGCATAATAATGTATTATTTTGTTTATATTGAGGTCCATGCATTTTGTACTGGCTGTAACGTTTGTAAGGTCCATGCATGTGGTAACTGTTTGTTACAATCGGAATCATTATAAATGATCAATTCTGATCAAAGATCAGAGAAAAAAAATCTCAGAGTGTTAAAATCGAGTTGCTCAATCCCAAACAGTGATTAAATAAAGTTTTGCCAAGCAATAAAAATGTAAAAGTGATACATCAAAGTAATTGCCTGAAACACTGTTCCGTAAGAAATGTGTCAGAAATGTAGCATAAAGTCGCATTTATCAGAAAACATCCGAGTCTCTCGGGCCGAAACAAGCCCGCCCATTGGGGTTTGAACCTTCAACAAATAGACCAAGATTTAGATACAAATTTAACCTGCATTATTCATACGTACAAAATTACTATATTTTATTAAGATAAACAACTACTATTTTTAATCGAATTTATATATCGTATTGTTTTTACTTAATCCTAGTTGATTATTATACAAGCCATTCGTACATAGATGAGCGTGAGATGAGCATCATATAATAAAAGCTTGCTAGATGTAGGAATGAAAAAACTACTTAGTGGTTTAAACACTTATATTGAAATTAGCACAGAAAAAAAGCTTAAAACGAAATGAGATAAAAGCGAAAAAAAAAATAGTAAAGGGTAAATCGTATTTTCCGCGCACAGCTTACAGACCACGACTGGTTACAGGCTCCATCACCGCACACACCGCTGTGAAATCACAGACGCGGTGAAAAAGAGAAGTGGTATTATTTTTCGCCACCCTATTGTTTTAAATACTACTTTTAATATAAGCTACTAAAGCGATTGAAAAAATATTTAACGAAGATAAGGCTCTAGGTACAAAGATTTTTATTTAAGCTTAACCTAAGGGAAAAGCGAGTGGGTAATGTGTAGAAAAAATCTAAATATGATTTTTTTGCTTAAGGTTTACTCAACAAGTTAAAGCAGATATTTTAAAAAGACCACCACTATCTCTTAAACTATACTTCTTCCTCGCTAACAAATTGGCAAAAATTCTTACACATGCCCGTTTCATTCGTTAAGTTCAGAAGGAGTTATACTTTGCTTGTTTTGAGATATCGCTATACATTTGTCATCGGCTTTACTTATCGAGTACGTTGGGAATTTTTCCATCGCAATTGGGTTAACATATTTTCTTATCTTCATATTGGCAATTTTCTAGAGAGCGTATATTTAGTTTGTACAGAATAAAATGTTATATTATAGTAATTTTCTATGTTTTGATAACATCAGTTTGGAACGGGGCTTTCGTTCCTAGGATTTTAGCTTAAAGTATTTTCTGGTAGGCGTAAATAACTAACGTATTTAAAGTATATTTTTTCTCGGGCACTATACAAATCTAACTGGTGATGCAAAACCAGGAGTATTTTTTTATCTTAAAGAAGTAGTGTAGGTGGTGCAATCTCATCCCTGAGGTCGTAGGTGCGAACCCCGGCTACCCTCCAATGGACTTTCTGTTCATACGATAAAGGAACACGTGACATAAAAACGTCGATGTCCTGTATCAAGTACTTACTTGCCTTTTAGAAAAAAAAGAATCATCACGAAACAGATACGCAAATCTGAGGCTCAAACCTTTTTTGTCGCACTAGTCCTGGCTGGCAAAAAAAATATATTCTTAAAAAAACTTTAAACGTAATAATTTTGCATTAATCGTCTACTCAGATACGTATAAAATTCTCTCAAGTCATGCAAATGTAAACTATTTGCTCAGATAGAAAAATAAGTTGTTAAAGCGTTGCAAATTTGGCAAAAGGCCCGGACGGAACGAAGGGAGTTGTCAAAGCATTTGATTCCGAGACACCGCCTTCTACTAATTTGAGTCCCTTCATTCACCTTCAAACTGTTGCTTTTATGGATATGATACATTTTTACGTCACTGGGCTTTGAAAGACTCTCGGCCAGGAGTTGGAAGTACGTAGTATGAGATTAGATACTTCAAAGTATTATTGAAATAACTAAATAGTTGCCTAATTTAAACTTCTAAAGAACGTTTGAAGGTTTTGCTACCGATCAATCTTATCGGATTCTTAACAATTATACCCTAAAATTTAATTCAACTTCCAAATAATGAAAGTCATACTATCTTTTTCGTAGGTAATCTCGACGCAACGATTAACTCACAAGAGCTCGATGTTCTGAAACCATGTTCAATACTTGAATTATATTTGTTGCGCCAATGAAAAACAAAAAGTGGTCACAATAAGACCAAAAAACTTAAGACGACATTTTCATTTTTTACATCCAAAAACATATGGTATTTAGTAAAAATACAATGGACAATTCCTATTGATGATTTTTGTTACGCCGAAGAGAAATATCTATCTAGCAGTAGGCAAAAGACTCGGCGCCCCATCACCCGTTCTATTCTACTTACCTTATGATCGCTCAGGCGATTTTTCGACCGAAATTGGTTAAGTAATTTGTCTATGCGCAGGTGCCTATACTTTATGCGCATCTATTAATATTAAGTCTTACGAATAAAGAAGTTGTGAGGTGCACAAAAAGCATAATTATTTCGGAAACAGCAGTATGTTTCTTACCTTTGTATTTTATTCCAAAGAAAGAACTCGTACGACATGAAATAATAAATTCCATACACAAAATTATCGTCGGACATGTAACATAATGTTTGTCATTTGTTATGTTAGTTTTTTATACTATTATACAACTAAACAGAAATTATGTATAATGCAAAACATTATTTGATGTCGCCTATATCTCTAGTTCATAAATTGTCGTTCGCCGCGCGCTGTTACATCTGCACTTTATTTTACAAAGTTTAAAAACGTGAGTTAACCTAGTTTAATCACACGTGAACTTAAGTTTATTACAAATATCCAAGGCTACATACACGACACTTTTGAATATCCAAAATGTATCTAAAGTTATGATTTGAACACAAGTGACCTTAGCTATTATATTTACGTCGCGGTCGTAGGTATTATTTTAATCGTTCCGAAATAACACGCGAATGCCGTTTGTATGAATATCTACTTGCATATGACAAGTACAAATTAAAGAAATGGAAAAATATCCTTTCTCGATTATTTTGCGGACTTTGCCAAAGTCAAGTCTTCTTATCTCGGCTCGTTATTAATATAAATAATTTCTTTTCTAAGTTTTTTTTATATACAACAGGAGGCAAAACGCAAAGGAGACTCACCTGATGTTAAGTGATACCGCCGCCCATGGACACTCTCAATGCCAGAGGGCTCGCGAGTGTGTTACCGGCCTTTTAAGAATCGGTACGCTCTTTTCTTGAAGGCCCCTAAGTCGAATTGTTAAGTTGGCGAACATCATGGCTTTGACATGACTTTTCTTCTTTTACTTTTGCATGACAAGATGCTGCAACTAAATCCTACTTCTACGTGCGTCTGTCAGGTGCCAGAGCGGTATGACCTTTTTAGTACAAGTAAAAAGGTATTACATATCTCTCGATGTTGTTTATAGAACGCTTATGTTTCTATCACATGAACTATTCGAATAATTTGCAATGTCGAAATATAATGGTTAATCAATAACGGTTAATCAATAACAACTCAGAAACTTTTACATCAAAATCCACATTTTCAAGGAATTTAAATCCGCATCCATATTTTCCTTCACGACGTTTCCCGCGGTCGCTCGGGGCTGTCTGATTGCCGTCTGGAATATTTATTAAATAAATATTGAATCGTTTCATTTGTTGAACTTTGCTGTCAACTGACGACTTGACATTATAAAATGGCGCCTCGAGTACTACAAGTCAAAGCGGTTTAATAAAGGTTGTGATTAAAAAATCATATGCCTAATTAATATTAATTAATAATAAGCATTAACCTATCACTGGGATATAGTATGTATAAATAAGCTGTGTTTATATCAAAGATTGTTCAGTTAGATAACTGAATTTAAAAAATCAGTTTCAGATTCACCAGAATTATCAAAACAAAAAGAATATTACGAACAACTTCATTGAAAAAAAAAATCATCCAAGTAAAATTTAAGAAAGGGTGTACGTTCTAGTAAAATGTTCCTGTTCTAAACATGAACACATTTGTAGTAGACGATGACAGCAACGTGAAAATAGTGTTCCTGAAACCTATTGTCGATGTATCATATCAACAATATGATATTATACGCATTTTAGAAATTTCGGAGAAATAAGTATTTTTAAATTTAATACGATCTCAGCATTTAAATTTTATAAAATTGGATAATAAGTACCCAGTTCCTAAGTATATTATTGTTTTAAGAAAGTAATTATTGAATATAAAAGGTTTTGTGATAGTTATTCGTTTAAATGAATATGAAAGTTACAAATGTTACTTAACCAACGAATTCTGTAGCAGACCTACAAACCTAAAAACGTACAAACCTACGCATCAAGTCTTTAGATATTATTTATATAGGAACCTCTTTAGTTGTTAGGAAAAAATACAGTCGATAGATTCTCGATGCTCTTTTGTTATTGCCGGCATCTGTGTTAGCATTCATCCGAAGCGCAATTTGTTCGTATATATGTAAGTGTTGCACAATTTGTAGTCTTTTATAGTGATATACACCTGTAAACATTTATTGTTAAATTGGCGTGAGTTCCGTGTGTCAAGTGTCTTTAAACGGGATAAGGTCAATTACGGAGCGGGACTGATATACAGATTCTAAGAGTGTGATAGGGACAACAATATTTAATCAGTTCCGTTAAAAGGCCTCTTAGTCATAGCGAAACAATTCAATTTGTCATCATTGTTTGGTTGGATTTACACGTAACTAAAGGGATAATTGATACGTATCATTAGGTGTAGCAATTGTAAAATAATCACATTTCACATTAAATTCTAATGAAAATAAAAACAAAATCTTTTTTCAAAAATAGCAATGATCATATTCCAAAATAGAGTTCTATTCACTTCATTCTTTTCCAGAAGGTGCGCTATTTGAATAGTAGTTAAATAACAGCGTGTCATCTACCAATTTGGGTAGCGTAATTCAGGTGTTTTGGTGACTTTCATCCCTGTAGTGAAATACTCAAACATTTCCAATACATATGAAGAAAATCAACACAACATTTGATTCGTAACTCTCCAATTATCTGTAGTACATGGATAACCAAAACAATGAATTTCAAAAATCGAATATTTTTATATCATAGTTAGCTGCCCCCGCGAACTTCGTTTCTCCTTAATAAGATTTTACTGAGCCTACCTGTTTAGTACAAACCAACATGGAACATTTTGCTATGCTATCCCAGAGACTTCGGTTTTCCGGAATGAAATCTTTTTAGGTTGTTCTGTAAATTTTTCTCTGTATAAACCTAAGAGTTCACAACATAAGTTTTTAATAATGAAATAAAAAATAGAGGTTGATTGCAAAGGGTTCAAAATTCAGGGTTATTTATACGTATGCTATATCATAAAAAAAATTTTTTTTTATCTAAAATTCAAAAAAAAATTTTAGGGGTGGATTACCCTAAACATTTAGGGGGATGAAAAATAGATGTTGTCCGATTCTCAAACCTACCGTTTCGGAGGAGTTTAACCACAAACACCGCGACACGAGAATTTTATAAATAAGATTTGTACAGGATGCAATGAAGGTTTCTCTTATGTTTCCAATATATAATGAGGTTCGATACTTAATTGCATCAGACTAGCCCAGTCCGCTGCCGGCCGCAAGCTCTCATTAAACTTGTGTGCACAGTTTGATTGTTCAACGTTTAGTTGGCTCATGTCATTATAGTTATTAGTTGCCAGTTCCGGACAAACCTATGGAAGTTTCGTACAAACAACCTAGGTTTATAGTTGAAGTGATAAAATTTGCATAGAACTAGAATAAAATTAAGATTTTAACTATAATTATAAATCAATGGTATAATGAAATTGAAAGATTTATTTAAGTCTGTTTCACAGTATTTATATGAATATGCTAATAATAATCTAGCTCGACCCGACTGAAGACTGGCAACCGTGACTGGTAAACTTTAAAAATTATATATTTAGACATTTTTCATGAAATTTCAGAGTGTGAGTGTGAGTGTAAGAGAGAGAGACCTAGTTGTCTCAGGGTGCAACACTCTAAGAGGTCATAGGTTTAAACCCAGCTGTGCGCCGATGGACTTTCTATGTGCGCATTTAACACTTGTATGGTAAAGAAAAATGTTTGGAAACCGGCACACCTTACGCCTGAATCCAATAATGTATCCTCAATCTCAGATAGATAACAATCTGAGATTCGAACATTCGATCGATCTCCTATCTGCATCCTAATAACCAAAAACTACGAAGACAATGAGTTTTGACGACGGATAGAATGCAATCTCTTCCCTCTATGTCGTTCCATTTTACCGAGTTTACACTCATATTTGATAATCAATGTAAACCAAATAAAATTTAAGATAGGATATTGGCACAGTTGAAAGGTCATTTTCATACAAAGGTCTGTCCACGGATGTCGATCCAACCTACCATGGATTGCTTGTATCGTCGATTGGTTATTGGCCCCCTTTATACAACATTTGGATTAAGACGTCTATCTCATACAGTCAAAAATGGATTGAGATAAGTTATTGAGTTTGGGCGTTAGACCCCAACAGTCGACGCCGTGAGTCGATAACAATCCGAGATCCAGCCCTCAAAGGTTGCAGCGCCACTTATTCCTCATAGAACATTAAAGATATCGGTGAAAACTGTAATAAATTCCGAGGAATAGTTTACGAGATTATTGCACACAGACAAAGAAATAGACGGGGCTTGAGGGATGGTGGACTTGTTTTTATATGTATAACATGAAAGTTAGACATAATTATGCTGTCGCTGCCTTATTGTAGGCATTATTTAAGACTATAAAAGTATAAGTAGTAGAAGTATTATACGTATAAATAGCAGTATAAATATTATATGAAGCTGTTTCATGAAACTAAAATAACGAATTCTATTTATGTTATGATTTATTTATTACAGGTAGTCTGTGCAGCAATATGAAAGTGCCTGGAAAGTTGAAAAAATAAATAGAATGAGTCAGAGGGCGCACCAATTACTTGGAATTTGAAGTTAAAATACAGACTTTACACTAGATGTGAAGAAAAATATATGTTATTTAATGGGAGAACGTAAATAAATAAATGATTCAAACCCCATTGAAGGGTTTGTTAATTCATTTATTTATTTACATTCTCCCATTAAAAGCATAGGTTCGACAGCTTGGTCTTAAGTATATATAAAGGGTATTTCAACAAGAACTTTGTTTTCTAAAACAAAATAAAACAAAGAATTTAGAGGAAAATGAATAAAATTTATATTGTATTACAAAGAGAAAAGTTTGGCAATTATGAATGAAAAATGATATCTGGCAAATGTCCACCACGACCACGCTGACAGATGTTGATTCTTTCATCAAAATTTTTAATCACTTTTTGGCAAAATGGAGGGTTTATTTCGTTAATGACATCACGGATTTTGAGTTTTAAGGCTGCAATCGATTCGATTGGCTCCGTATAGACTCTGTCTTTAACATAGCCCCACAAAAAATAATCCAGTGGTGTTAAATCACACGATCTGGCTGGCCACTTAACAGCTGAATTTCGCAAAATTATGCGCTCGGGAAATTTGGTTTGCAATAAATTGATCGTTTCATTGGCTGTGTGACATGTGGCACTGTCCTGTTGAAACCACATTTCAGTGATATCCATGTCATCAATAATAGGCCAAAATTTAGTGGTTAACATCTCGCGATAATTTCCCGAGCGCATAATTTCGCGAAATTCAGCTGTTAAGTGGCCAGCCAGATCCTGTGATTTAACACCACTGGATTATGTTTTGTGGGGCTATGTTAAAGACAGAGTCTATACGGAGCCAATCGAATCGATTGCAGCCTTAAAACTCAAAATCCTTGATGTCATTAACGAAATAAACCCTCCATTTTGCCAAAAAGTGATTAAAAATGTTGATGAAAGAATCAACATCTGTCAGCGTGGTCGTGGTGGACATTTGCCAGATATCATTTTTCATTCATAATTGCCAAACTTTTCTCTATGTAATACAATAAAAATTTCATTCATTTTCCTCTAAATTCTTTGTTTTATTTTGTTTTAGAAAACAAAGTTCTTGTTGAAACACCCTTTATATGTGTGTTTGGTCCAGTTAATATGCTGGTAGTTAATATGTAGTATATGGGCATTGTTAGACTAGTGATTAACCATAGCCGAAGCAGTTCTTAATTCCTTTTTATTCAATGTATGGCGCGCAATTTGTAGTTAGTTGCTAACATAGTACAATGATCAGATTACATAGACTACTGCATATCAATATTTTTACTTGGTTCATCTAAAAATGAATATAGCAGAAAAAAACAATAAATATGCGTTACACAACTGAGGTAATTTTACAATTTCGAGTGTATTTCATTACATTTTCAAATCGGCTCAACTATTTACTTTCCACTTTTAATATTTTCACCAGATTTTATCCTAACCCTTTTAGAGTTGAAATTAATTAATCTACGTTAGGCAAAACTCGATATTCTATAACCTTTGAAAATATTTAGGTGAAGGCTCACCGCATACGTGCAAAACATTTTATAAAATTTTCTTTTAAAACTAACAACAAGCCTACATCAATACGCGTATTAAAATTACAAAATTTAGTATACTATAATTTGTCTGGTGTTCTATAATGACTAGCACCATCTAACAATGTGATATTATCGGGTCAAGAAATACAGTTATGCATCGTAATAGCGCTACCATCACTGGTGATCGAATAGAAAATATAAAGTTAAGTTAATCAGTTATGTGGTTGGTCGTGTATAAATAAAATATTTACATAGTTAGTGTAAATATATAAAAATGTAAGTAAAAAATAATGCTTGTAACTTGACCCCTTTTTAAAATAATTGGTATAATACAAGATAACTGACAACTGACTGCTGTCAAAGACAATTAAAACAAGAATAATTGCAAATTGACACTTGGACTTTAATGTTAGTGGGACATAGTTAATGAATAGATAAATAAATGAAGGGTGTGGTAGCTGAATATGGAGCCACAATTCTATTTTTAGGTTATGTTTAGCTAATGAATTAAAAAAACAAATTCACCCTATTGTGTAAATTTTGTACACATCTTTATAATAATTAATAAAAAAAGCATGTCAGATAACGACAATTTTGAAAGCATGTGATAAATAATCCTTTCTAAATTCAGTAAAACCTTCTTAAATAATTGGTAACTTACGCTGCAGACAGCTGTAAATAAACTTGTGAGTTTCGTGAGGCGCATCAGTTGTCACTGCTAATTAGTATAAAACTTTGAGTCAATTGAAACACGTTCATTTTCTATAGAACGTTATGATTTAATAGAAATTAAATTGTTACCCATAAAAAATCTAATATATATATATAATATCATATAGTAATTTACGATGTATGGGTGACAATTAAAAAATAGTGTAACAAAAGCCTTTCAAAATAACAGACGTCGTAACAAATTCAAACAAGTTAAAATGGAAATGGGCCGCTTAAATTACCAGTGTACCTATATGATCAGGATTGGCCCACTGTAAATAAAAAAAGAAAAGACACTCACTGGAAACCTAGGAAGGTGAAATAAACGAGATATCATGGAAAAATTTAAAAAACAGTAGCAAAGATGAGAAACAAATAGAAGAATTTTGAGGACGCCTTAACTCTTACGTCGTGTACTAATATTCTATAATTCCATAATTTTTTATAAATAATTATTATATTAGTAGTAGTAAAGGTTATTTTTAATTATAATTGGGTTTAGTAGGAGCGGTATTTTTGTGTGCGGTGATCCTAAGAGCTATTAAAAAATAGATCCAACCTTTTTGTAACAGCAGGGTATACGTAAAGGGAACTTGATTGACCTATTTATCTGGGTCGCCACACTTTAACTACCTTTTAATTATCTTCTAATAATATTCAACTTCTTAACAGATTTTACGTGAAGAGCTGCAATCGGGTCCTTTCGTTACACGCCTATTCTCATATATCAATAACAATATTTCTTATTACTATTTTATTGTCAGAGATATTCAACATAAAAATTAAATGTGAAATATAAAATGATGATAATATTAAGCTATTTTTGGAATTCAGAAGTGATTTCGCATCGACTAAAGTAACACCGCAAGATTTGAATTTTTAATGTGACATATCAATTATTATCCTATCAGACTGTCTTCAAACTCCTGTCCATGTGACTGTTGTATCCCTATCACCGAGATATTTGCTGTAAATCCATCATTTGACACCTCGAACGGCTCGGCAAAATACATAAAAATTGCTTCGGTTTATTTGAAGTCGATTAAATGATTTTCTAGTAAACCTATCAACATACGTAACCATAACTTTGAAACAAGAACCCTTAAAACATGAATCATTGTAAAAGTTAAGGGAATATTTCGCCAGAATACGAGTACAATATCGAATTTAATCCTAATAAATCAGCGCACAAAGCAAATAGTATCAAAGGTAGCTGTCAAATATAGAGTGTAAATCGATAAATTGTTATAATTTATTGGTGAGCAGATCAGTACGGAATAAATAATAAAGGCAGCCTTCGAGCGGGATCCGATGGGAATTTCCTATCCCAGTCTCAGTTGAGGGGACACGAAAATGTTGAACGTCAGTCAAATATCAATACTAATATTACACTTTTGCACTTTACGTAAAATTTAATGTTATATATATGAAATAACCGAAATTGTATCTTACCTTAACTTTTAAGTTAAGTGTTGACATTTAAACTTAATTGTTATGGCACGAATGGATGATCTGGGAACCCTGACAGAGGTATTTTTACTGAAAAAGATTCCCAAATCTTACACAATATAATGCGTAGTTTATATTGAATAATGAGCAGTGTTGGCCTAGTGGATTCAGCGTGCGACTCTCATACCTGAGGTCGTAGGTTCGATCCCGGACTGTGCACCAATGGACTTTCTTTCTATTTTCGCTTTCTAACATTTGCTCGAACGGTAAAGGAAAACATCGTGAGGGAACCGACATGTTTTAGACCCAAAAAAAGGTCGACGACGTGTGTCAAGCACTGGAGGCTGATCACCTACTTGCCAATTAGATTTAAAAAAGGATCATGGAACAGATACATAAATCTGAGGCCAAGACCTAAATAGGTTGTAGCGCCACTGATTTCTTTTTATATTAAAGAAACACATGAAATAGTGCCATGTTTTTAATTTTCGTAGACAACAATTACGCTATATATTTACAAACTTGACTAAATATTGATGCTAAACCCTTTTATTTTCGATCTAGATTTAAACATATTCAATAATATTAAATCGACTGTAATTGAGTAATTCAATATAAAAGAACCAAGTTTATATACTACGCGGTTAACCGGTTGTCGATATCAGGTGAAAACTTTCACCTAACCGTGACGGCTGCTTCTGGAATTACGTACTTTGAGCCACGGCAAAAATAGCGTACGCTGAGCATCTGTCACCTTAATCTATTCTTATTTCAAATTGAATTGAATACAATTTTCCTAAAGCCTTTAAGGAGAACGTGCAGCAACAAAAGTTCTCCTTATAACATTCTTAGTAAACACATCGTTACTTGTTAGGTTTTATTAGATGCTTACAGTTTGTCACTGATCTAATAATATATACAAGTGTTTGATGATGGTACTGTTGCAGTCTGGCAAACTGGCAGTTGTAATGCAATAACTAACATAAAGTATTGTTAAGACATCAACACCAGCTCGCTGTCTTAAATAAAAATAAAAATTTTGAGAACAATCTACCAAATACGGTAATCAATTCCTCTTATTCATAAAAACAAACAGTCTTATTGCACTTATTTATAGAGTACTATCGACTCTTTTTATTAAATTGCTAATTTACTCCAATGAAAAGAGACAAATTAGCACTATAGTTGAAACTGGATAAATTAACTGAACTTTCATGAGGAAAGTTTATAAATAAAGAAAAAATACGTCATAAGCGAGAGGGAATATCTAAAGGACAAAACTAGTTTAGAAATGGAAAAAGAACTTCCTTTTTCAAATTGAATAAAAAGTAAGCCAAACCCGGGATTCGTACAAAACGAAACATGCAGTTGGCACGCTCTGAACCTCTCTTCGGAGTGAATAAAATTCTCTCTATTGATTTCAAAATTGTTACTAGGACCTAATTTAAACAAGTTTACTATCTTAACGTTATCAATAATTACACGCGCTAAAGAATTAAAAAAAATTTTGTTATTATATAATTTTTTAAATTACTATAAATAATAAAGCCTTTCTTACTATAAATTTCTCTTGCTTTCTGTAGGTATATGTAGTGTTTAAATATATAAATTTCTATTATTATTACAAATAGTTAGAAGCTTCACTTCAAGTGTTCCCATTTCAGTCTGACGAATCTCATCTGTCTTCTATTTTCATCTATAGTCTCTCACTCTAAAATATTACTGTCTCAAATTGTGTATATGTAAAGTAATGTAAAACAGTACAGGGAGGACAGTAAATCAGCTTAAATCATTTTATACAGTCTTGTAAACCAATTCTTTAGAATGTATAAAAAAAATATTTCATGTTTTATTTCATAATGGCATTTATGGTTTTATTAAAATAAAATGGTTAAAGGTGTCTCTTACAACTTTAACCCCTAAAAAATCAAGCCGCAGTGATATCAACAAACTCCCAAGCGATATTAGAGAACTGTCACTAAATAAATTCAAAGCCCTTGTTAAAAGTAAATTAATTAATAAAGCCTTTTATAAATGTGACGAATACTTAAATGACCCTAATCCTTGGGATTGATTTGCTTCAGTTCAAACAATTTGTATTAAAAACTTGGCGATTGAAAAGAGTGGCGGAAAGTTTCTTGCCAGTTCTTCTTACCCGCTCTACGCCCTTGACTTGCGAACTGGTTGTAAATGTAAATTTACAGTTAATTTAATTTGTTTTTCTTGACGTTCATAAATATACATGTTTACCTAAATGAATAAAGATATTTTGATTTGATTTGATTTAATTTGATTATCCTGAGCCATACAACTTTTTCGCAATCGTAGAGCCTAATCGGAGCACACAAATGTCGTAATGACGAAGTTTCATGGGCCCTAATATACAAAACAGATTGTGTGCGGAATACATTTCGCGCGAAATATAAAAAACACTATGTGAATTCATAAAAAATAAGCAGGTGTAAATATAATAGCAAAAAAAAAAAAAATTTATTAAGGTGGCAGGGCTAAACGACTCGACTGAAAATCTCAATAAAGTTGGCTAAAATGTCTGAATAATTTTTCATCAGAGTTGTATTGTAAATTAAATATGTCTTCAAAATCGGTTTAGAACCAATTAGTAATTACAGATTGAACTATATGTCAATGTCTTGCACTCTGAAATTCCGTCATTTAAACTATATTGTACTCTATCACTTAAACATAAGGTAGAAACTTAATTGTGCACGCTGAAGAACTAATTAAAATGCGCTACACGTAGAATTAGTCAGGCGTGATCGATACTATTGTTAATTATAATTATTATATGAACGTCTTACTGATATAATATAATATTTTATATAGGCCTTAAACAATATAATCATAGGTATGACGAAATTCATAAAGACGTGTTTTAATATCTCACAATCTAGACTGTTAGGTTGTGAGATAGTTGTCAGTACTGTCAGAAACGTCTCTCTCTTCAGTTGGTAGCTCATGTCGCGTGAGTGTTGTAGTCAGTAAGGGAACAACTGGAGCAGACAATTTGTTTTCAACGGTTTCTGTCCAGTGCCTCTCTATCGCACCATCAGGTTAGATGGTCATCACCAGCCACGATGAGTTTCTCCAAGCTTTCATTATCCTCTGCACATTGTATGGCCGAAATATATACGGTGGTTGTCGGTATATAGTTGACAGGTGAAGTTAGGTCAAGATAGCAAGTATTGTAAGTATTGGTGGGTTCTGCAGTCTACGGTATTCTTAAAATTCGACTGGAGCACTATATCTCAATGGCATAAACCCTTTGAATTTAGCCAAGACAATCCAAGTATCTATCGATATAGGAAAACAGTAAAAAACTTACAGGGAAACTGACATTAAAGCCATCCACAGTTCAGGGCTTTTTCTCACATCGAAAAATGTGTTCCACTGTGATGCGAATGAGACCCAAAAGTGTTAATTACTCCTTGACACTGTCTAGTTTTGAGATTAATTTAACATCTACGCTTACATTTTTAAGTTATTTTTTAATCAATTTGTGTAATATGAACAGAAAGATATTCTATATATCTACACATAAACTAAAAATATTTTATTGTTTGTTTGCATAGACTCCGTAACAACTGGGCTTTTTAAATTAGTATGTATAATAATTCCAAAAGTTCTGACATAAATCACTATAATTTTCAAATTAATAGGTAAATAGGAATTATAAAAGGATAATTAAAAATAAATCAACTCAAAACTATTCTTATAAATAATAATAAAATTGTTCTTTTTAACATAATCTTACTAATATATTATATGATATACTAATAAATTAAAACCATTAACTTTTAAATAAAAGATAAACGAACTGAATAAAATACAGTCAATCCTGTACCGCCGCCTATAGACACTCTCATTGCAACAGGGTTCGCGAGTGCGTTGGCGGCCTTTTAAGAATTCGTATGCTCTTTTCTTGAAGGACCCTATGTGGACTTTGTTCGGAAATACTTCTGTACGCAGCTGGTTCCACAAAGTGGTGATGCGTGGCAAAAACTGCTTGAAAAACGGGTGGAATTTCGTATTCTGCCTCGACGTCCGATGATGAAACTCAACTGCAGGTATTAATTTGAACTCCTCTAAACACTCTTCATGGTAAATGCGGTAGAAGTCAAGTGGAAGGAGCTGGTACTGGGGAGCCCCCGCCTAGAGTTGAGAACCACACTCCATGTGGGGTCGAAATTGCGCATTATGGAATTGCATGCGGTGGCCCGGAGTGACGTACCGTCTCGCCTTGCTAAGCGCACCGAGTTTTTTGGAGGCTAATTTAGCCTTTCCTCCCTTGTAAGTCCGCGTTTTTAAAGGAGAGAAAAATTCCACGGAGTATCCTAAAAACCAGTGTTCTTTTTCTGTAATTGTGAAGATGTAAAGTTTGTATGGGGTCACATAGAAAAATAATCCAAATGTAGCTACTAAAAAGGTTGACTCAGTAAAAAAATCATATTTAAGCAAAATGAGATTCGTGGCAAATAGTATTTAATAAAATAAATATCCAGACGTGCGAAAACTGTGTTGAACGCAAGTATTTAATATGTTTGCAGTAAAAATGCGTGTCGTTAATATCACCCCAGCCATAAGCGGAAAATGCCCTTTACAATCTATACCCGGACAAACAAACCAACCATAACAATAACATAAGTGATTACTAAGCAGAGACATATGAATGGACGTCGCTAATTTTTCTGTTTTTCGTCCTGCTGGCAATTTTCGTAAGATTATATAGATCTACCGTATAACATACGATCCGATAAATTACTAGCTAGTTTTAAATAAATAAATCAGTGGCACTACAACCTGTTTAGGTCTAAGCCTCAGATGTGTGTATCTGTTACAATTTAATAGTCAAGTAGGAGATCGGCCTCCTATAGGTACAGGATACACGATTCTAGAAGTTCGGTTAAAAGATCGAACACATCGATTCCACAAAATTTCTAAATTTAGTTGAATCAATTCTGTAAATAGTTAAAAGACAAGATATATTTTTAATCGTTTGGTTTTGTAATTTTATTGTGGTATAATGAAAAATCAATATGAACATAAAAATTGCTTTAATAATAACGTTATTATATAAATGTGTTTTTAGTGGCGGTTGTTAGCTAAATACACTGTGTATTGTAATAAAAAAATAAAAAATCGTATAATGTAAAAACATCAAGTTATCCCAACAGATAACTTATCTCCTGTTTTTCATCGTTCACCCAGTAATTAGGTCGATTTCTGATTGACGACTTTTGAATATGCCACATCACTCCTAATACTTCTTTTGAACATTTGTGTTTAATTTTCGAAAATGGTTGAATGGTGGAAGGTGGTTTGATTCCCTTAACACGTAGAGTATATGTGTATTTTTATGTTTCGCATAGTCATTTGACAATTAGAAGCCTACAATATCGTTTAAGTTCATAATCCCGAAATACTATTTTAACATTACTGTCTTGTTGAAACAAATGCTTTTGAAGATTTTTTGTAAAAATTTACATCAAGTTAACAAGTACAACGAACGATCTGTAGTCCCAAGCTACGCCGTAGAAGCCTACGGTAACAGTAATCATTGATTCATTAAAATGCGTTATTAATATGATACATAATTGAATAACGTCAAAATACTGATTACATGTAACTGGCTTGTTATCTGTTTATGAATTGTTCTTAATACAGAAGTTTAATTATTAAAATAAAAAATATTTAATGTGTAATTAAACTGGATCAGAAAGAATCTTTACGTTCAGGAAATATTTTTAAGTTTTATGCATGATTAACTCACTGATTTTATGGAAACTATAATATTAATCGGGACCAACCAATCGGGAATGTCAGTATACCATACGTAGCCTAACTTTAGTTTAAAGATTTAAATTTGTGCGACCTTGTGGAAAAAGTTCGAAGCAATTTACTAGCAAATAAAGCGGAAAATTTTGCTTCAATACAAGTTAAAATCGATTTACGCTCCGTTAAATTTACCCTAGTTTCCCAACACAACTTGTTACTTATATTTAGCGGCTAATTCAATAGTTGGTCTAACTACATAACCAATACAATTGCTTGTAAAGCATTAACTTGTGCATTAAACGGCCCAAAATGTCTAGTTCAAGCGAAACCGCCGCCCACATGGAGCCGGAAGCAAAGATTATGGCGCAGATACGAATGCAAAATCATAAATCAACACAGAGTGATGTACATATATATAAAACATTCAGACTTAAGTATGACTGTAATTGTAAGAACTCTTCTCAATATTTGTAAAAGAAATAATAAACTTAAAGTGAATAATTATTTTTTCTGAAATTCCTTATAGTGCTTATGTGCGTTTTTAATAATAATTTCAACTTCTTATTACTAATTGCTAGTAAAATAATATTTTAAACACAAGAGAGCCTGGCACCCTCTACTGGTTCCCATATGCACGAGATATTGTTGATTATTACTATAAGAAAGTCACAAACTCAAACTCTGCAAAGCATAAGGAATTTTAAATACGTAATACAAAATTTAGTATTTTCATCATAATGATAAGCGTGCTTATAGATGTTGCATCTGCACACAATTATTCTATGTACCTACGCTTGCATATAACGTCTTTGTATGAAATTTATTGCGGAATCGTCGAGGCGCCTGCTATAAGGATATTAACTTTGTCCCTTTGACTTAGAGTGGAAAGTTTTTCCTATGAGCTTCCGCTAAATTGGATATAAATTATAACATAGATCCTTCAGTACGCACACTGTTGACAATATTATTCAGAACGATGGAGGTATTATTATTGCGTGAATAAAACAACAGTTATCTTTTTAAATTAAGAACCGCTTAATTTCGGCTTTGGTGCAACAACCCGGGGATCCTTGGCCTCTGAAACTAGGTAACTCCTCCTAAGCGTTTAATTTTTTTTTCAAAAATGCTGTCAACTTTTTGTATCTATGGAGGTGCGGGTATCTAACCTAAGACGCCACGGATGAGATTCACTCGAAGCCATTAGGAAATGAAGGAAAATTTATTGACAAATCAACAATTCGTAAGTCATGAGGCTGATCACTTGTCTAAAAAGCAAAAAGAGCTATTGATGTTTTTAATTATTACCTTACATCGTTATTGAAATAAACATCAATTAGTTATATTGTCCATAGATCTATAAAAGAGAAACCGATAAATAAGCGCCCAATTTGCTAACTGGGTATTTACATAAAAGATTATGTAAATGTAACTGTAAAACTACGTTAACATAATTAAATGTCTGTCTGGTGATTATTTTGATAAATGTATTTATGAAATTGTTATTTTGACAACTACGAGTAGTTGTCGTGCGTCTGACAGGCTTCTAATGATTTATATTTAATGTTTTACTAATATTATGAATACGAAAAGTTATGTTTTTTCAATAGTATTTTATGCCTAACACTAAATTGAATTAGTGTAGATCACATTTTTTTTTCGTGTTATTATTAAGTATGATTACCAACTTTATCTAACACACATATACAAATTTACAATATTTGTAACTTAAATGTAATAGTAATCATAAAAAAAAATCAGTGGCGCTACAACCTCTTTAGGTCCTGGCCTCAGATTTCTGAATCTGCTTCATGATGATTTTTTAAATCTAATAGGCAAGTAGCTGATCAGCCTCCTGACACACGCCGTCGACTTTTTAGGTCTAAGACATGTCGGTTTCTTCACGATGTTTTCCTTCACCGTTCGATCAAATGTTAAATGCGCACATAGAAAGAAAGTCAATTGGTGACAGCCCGAGATCGAACCTACGACCTTAGGTATGAGAGTCGCACGCTGAAGCCACTAGGCCAACACTGCTGAGTACAATAATAATAATTAATAAAAATTCAAGAATGGAAAACAAATTTTTATCTCTTTATTAGTTTTTATGTAGTCCTTAATTAGGACCAAATCAAAAGAGGGAACACTTAAAGAACAATCTAAGCAACATCAAATTCGAATTAGTAATTTTTTAATTTTTTTTTTTGAGGGGACATGTATACTGGTATTTTATTTGGTTAACGGGCATTTGTAGGTCATTTAGGTTTTAATTTCAATAAATTTTTACGCTTATACATAATCTTTTACATAATTAAAATATTTTGGGGTTACCAAACTTTAAGCAGTAGTACAAATATGTATTTGAATTTCAGACTTTTCCATCACCGTAGAACCTACGATTCCATCAAAGTTGGAGGCTGGTAAATAAGTTATTCACAAGAGCAAATACTGTCGTCGTGTAAGGTGAAGCAATTAGCCGAGACAATGAAGCGAATGAATGAATTATGTTGTTATTTCGTAGCTACGTTTGTGTTACAGATAGATTTTGAATTATGATAAATTTGAAAATGTCAGTGTTAGCATAACAAGTGCAGTGGCGTTTAATAGCACTTGATCAAACCTGTGAATTGTTAGAAACTGGAGGTACAGAAGAAGACATTACGTCACGCTTTGACAATGCCAAGCAACATTCCTACAACTTCAGCCTGTTTGGCAGGCACAGCAGTTGACGCGTCGAATCAAGGTTAAAATATTAGAATTGAACGTCAAATCTGTGCTGTTCTATAGGTACACCAGGAAGGTCATCCCAACGACATCTCACACCGGCTCCATATGGCAACAGATGTCTTCGCCGTAGTCTGTGTTTTTACTGGTTTATTAAGAGTTTTAGGATTTTAAATCAGACAAACTTATGATTTAAAAGATAAAAATCTCATGGTATTGTTGCCATATACACTGAGATAAGAAATTTATGACATATAATAAAGACCGATAAAACACAGTGTCTGTCTTATTAATTTATTTTTTTCGTAATCGTTCAGCTACAAAAAATGTGGATAAACACAAACAATTCAACTAAAAATATAGCCGAAGATGGAATACATAATATTTACAAAAGGTTCAAATATTTAATTTTTTTATTTAAAAAACACAATTTTTTTTATTACCTGATTTAGGTATGATGGTGTAAAAGTAAGGGTGTGTGCGTGAAAGTGTGGTTGTATATTTTTAACCCTCATTCTAACCATATTCCGTTTATATAGCGTTTAATATGTATTTATTTATTGAAGTGCATAAGTATAAATTGTGTCACCTAAAATAAATGATTTTGAATTTGAATAATTTACATAAACTTTTAAAACACAATATTGAGTAAACAAAGTTCTTATAAACATTACAAACAGATTAATTTTATAAATTATTTTACTATATTTTTTTATGTAATTTGCGTTTCTCTCAAGCGCCACATTAAGACCAGCCCTAGCAGTACAGAATATGAGCCCAGTAATTTGCTGCAATATCCATTTACCGGTATTTAAGGTAACCGAACACGTATTATAAGCCGGATCAGCACAAAGCAATTTATACTAATACAACAGTAGTAGATACGTATTGAATACTGCTGTGGTTTTGATCGCTCTATCGCTTAATTTTATTCTCTATGAATATGTTTGCTTTACGGTTAAACTATGTATTAGGAATTAATGATTAAACACAGAAAGTGTTGTTTTGTCACAAATTTTGAAATGGAGAATTATTTTCAGTATCAGATAATTTTTTATTTTCATAATTAATTCAATAAGGGCCAACGGGCAGCTCAGCTGATATTAAGTAATACCGTTCATGGACACTCACATTGCTCAAAATCGCAATTGCGTTTAGGGCTTTTAAAATTGGTACACTCTTATCTTGAAGCACCATAAGTCGAATTTGTTGTCGAAATACTTCTGTGGGCAGCTGACACCAAGTTGGGGTGCACGATAATCATTTGAAAAACGCTTAGTTCAAGAATGACGGTAAAAGATTAAATCTAATAGGAGCGGATGTGAGAAATGTGATCAGAAAACTTTATATTATTTTTTTAGTTATTCCTTTATCATTCCTTATTATATACTCGGTAACCATATAACCACAAGTACAACGATTATTGATGAAGTGCAACTTAAAATTATGAAGAATATATATATATATTTATTTATTAATATTATTTCACTATCTGGTCAATATATTCCTGAAGAATTCTGGTATGTAAAAAAATATATGCGATTTTAAAACAAATGGTGCAAGAATTTAAAAGCACTCCATATATGGAAATTGTATCCGTTTATTAAAACAAAAGTAAAATTAGATAATGATCACTGAATAATAAAGTATAGTCGGGGCGTAATTCCCGACGCGTAACACTTCCAATACACTATTTCACAAATAGTAGCAGTGAAATGTATTTTTTTTTTGTTTGTTGAAAAAAAAAAATTGTGAGATAAATAAAGGCCCTGGACACGATGGCAGGGGAGTAGAGTAAAAAAAATAATAATAATAAAGTAATCATATAATGAATAATTAAATAATCAATAAAGCTTTTTATAAATTTGATGATTATTGAAATGATTCTAATGGATTAATTTGCTCCAGTTCAAACAATTTGTATGACTCAAAACTTGGCGATTAAAACGAGTGGCGTAGAGCTTCTTGTTAGTTCTTCTTGTCTGCCCTTAAGTTACGAACTAGTAGTAAATGTAAATTTAGAAACAATTTAACATCTTTTCTTCTGTTATTTATGAATAATGTTATTTGAGTTTCAGTTTGTTTTCGGATACTTCAGAACGAACAATACGTAAATTTGAATACCTACCGAAATGGAGGTAACCATAAATTTTACTAAGAAATGCTTGAGCGCCCCGTATTTATAACTAAACGGAAGCTTAAATACTCATCGTTCAAATAATACATTTTATGGCCTTTATATGTATATATGAATAATTGATATAAATAAATAGTATTACTCGCATAAAAAAATTCTACTTTTGGTGCCTCTCCATCAGTGGAGATTTGCCATCAGCCACTAGAACGGTGTCTTGTCTTGTGCCAGGTGCAGCAACTCTTCCGCAGTCACCCATCCAGTCTAACGTAACGAAGCCATATTTTTTCATAATTCTTTATGTCTGGTACAATATTCCCTGCATCGTTAATAATGTAGTTATATCAAAACTCTCATTTATAAATGTACCAAGATTTGTACGGATTTTTGTCTTGCGATTGTCACCACGACTAAATTCTCTTTTGAACACATTTTATCGTAATATTCCTCGCCTACTGCTAACTTCACTTTTCGCCAGGTTAAAGCGGACCAATTCTGTATACAGACCCAAATACTTTTTAAATACAGAATACAGCTTGCCAAACAGTTTGATTTATACACAGACCCTCTGTGTATAAGTCAAACGTGTGTAGGAGAGACGTAAATGTTGATGATGTAGCTATTCTTTTTCTTGCTTGCCACAAGGTGTTTAAGTGTATAGGATGAACAGAAGATTAAAGTTTTTAGAGTAAGAAATAAGATCATAAGGTTTTTTTTTTATGGTAAGGTGATAATTTATTAAGTAGCAAACAATATTTTGTACAAGTATTATTACAAAAGTGACGACAATTAAAAATAAATAACCATGTTAATAAGGAAAAAGACAATTTGATAACATAATACTGTGGTATAAATATAGGCTACAACGTATTTATCATTTATAAATATGACTTTCCACTTAGCAAAGAAAACCCACTATCATAACAAGATGTTTGAGTAAGCTTTACGGTAGTATCAAGTGATGGATCAAAGTTTACGATCCCCAGCAGCACGACTTCATCAATAGTCAATTAATTATTAGCAAGGCACGATACCTTGCATTAAGTATTCTGTGGGTGGAACTTTAGTATGACGTCATAATGTAAAATTATATTTATGAGCCCTATACATTTTTTATCAGTATCGATGTTTTTACGGGACCTAAAATTATTTGAAACATGTTATGAGCTAAATTGGTGTCAAGCATATGAGCAATAACAGCAAGTTTTGTGTCTGATACCGACACAATGACATGAGGCATCAGCTCATCACATGGCGTAGAGGAGCTTGTTATGTAAACAACTTCAAATTCATAGCAACAGAGATATGCCAACAGGGGGTTAAAACGATCTAGTTAAGATGCTATAATTATTTCATATTTAATACCTAATAATAAGTTTGTTCGTACTAATTTGACCGTTAGATTTCAACGTTTTTTAAATTCCGACAAATTTTGATAAGATATAGAACAGATAGATAAGAAACCGTTTTAAATAAAATATTTAATTTTATACGTATTAAACTATTATTTTGATACTTCGATGAAACAAAGTTGAACAAAAAATTAACTTTTCTAGAATTGCTTATCCTGTCAAAATTTGATAGCTAAGCGGTCCAATTTAGGTCCCTTCACGACGTCATGGTACAAATTTTCATACAAATTGAATAAACAAAATCTGATTACCTCTGGACACGTGGAAGCCTAAACTGGCCGGTTTATTGACGTCATGTTATGAATAAGCGTCGTAGTTCAGAGAGCTCTAATAGCTCGTGGTAGATCCCCTGTAATAAAAAAAGAGTGTGTGTGAGTGGCGTATGGAAAAAATAACTAAAATATTAATCAGTACTATTAACTGTATATATTAAAATTAATCAAAAATATTTTATTTAAATAAATAAATTATTAGTAAACTAGCGGACCCGACAGACGTTGTCCTGTCTACACGTATTTAATTTGAAAATTTCAAACTTTTTTTAATAAGCTAAAACATTCTGGACCATTTTGATGAAAATTATTATTCAAATGTTATGACAATATCTAACGATCCAGCACATGGTCTACAATAACACAATGATAACAAAACTTTTTTTAAATTTGATCGCAGCGCTAACTGTCGGGATAGACTAAAATTAAAATTCGAATATTATTTAAAATTTGACACAGCGATGGTAGCGCCGTCTGTCGCATCCAATGTAAAACATTCCAAAATCAACAACTACTAATAAATTAAAAATTAATTAAAAAAACATTGTCCAGCGGACAAAATTGTGAATCTAAACCATTCCCAGATCCCCTTGAACACACACAAAAAATTTCGTCAAAATCGGTCCAGTCGTTTGAGAGAAGTTCAGTGACATACACACTCGCAGAAGAATTATATATATGTATAAAGATAATCCCGTCATATATGAAATTGATTAAAAAACACCAAAATACTTTTATTTATACAAAATTTATTTATTCATACTGTTTAATTGTACTGTTACGAAACACGTGCATTAAATATAAAAATACTAGAATATACAACTTGAACATAGTTATTGATTTCCATGCCACCTAGAACTAACTTTACAATGTAGAATTCAGGCGCGCATCGTAAAAATTCACTCTCATCATTTTTCTCCATCGCGCCAAAAGAAGTATAACTTCAATAAGTGAATAGACCTTAAAAAAATTTTTTATTCAAAAACATACTTATTAAATGACTTTTAATAGTATACATTAATAAACAACGCTGAGTGCCCCCTCAATCACAGACAGTTTGCTATGGTGCTAAATAATTCCAAGTATTGGGCAGACTTACCGACTATTTCAATATATCTACATTATTCACAGTGGGTTTATCAAGTGGTATATATATAGTTAAACCTACATAGAAATTTTGATAATTGTTTTTAAGCAAGCATAAGTTTGTTAAAGTAATTAACTTATATATAAAAAAATACGTTTATTATGGAACATAAGATCATCAAGGTATCACTTATTCAACGTCATTAAATTTGAACCTGTAGGCATCCGTACTCATCGGAAAAGAAGACAGAGGTTGTAGGCCGAGAGAAAAAACCGGATTAAAAAACTCTCGGTACCCTTTTAAAAAAGCAAAGTATCAAACAATACTTATTTTAAAACAAATATAGCATATGAATATAGTTTAAGTATTATATTTCTTCTTCTCTTTTTCTAGGCGATACGATTCAGTTTGCGCTTCCAAATACAAACTAAAGTTACTAATCTATGCACCCAAAGCTGTATAACATCTGTGGCGGTCTTTCAGCGATAGCAGATACGAAATAATATTCAACATAGCGATGTATGGATGCATAGCAGTAAAGCTGAGTCAGTAAACATAGGCTATTGAAGAAACTCAAAGAGTATCTTAAGCTTTCGGTTGAATCTATAGTAAAATTAATTTAATATTTACCAAATGGCTAAAACATTAATAATTTAGTTTATACTAATTTTTCATTGATAACTGTTTTCCGAAATTATTCAAATATATTCTAGCTATTGAAAAGCTTTTGAAGCTTCTTTATTACGTTGATCGAGTGAGTTGCATAAATAATATAAAACATTGGGGTAGTTCATTCAAAGGTTCTATACAAAGCTATTCACTTAAAATGTAAAAGCTGCCACAGAGCAAGTGAACTATAGAGAATTAACTCTATACTAATATTGTCTTTGGGTCTGTGACATCTACTTATTATTAAGAAACAAAGCCGTTGATCTTATCTACGTTAAATATTGATATTCTACAAATTGAATATGTAGACTATTAATTTATTAACGAAACAATATTCTTAACTTACGCAGTCAAGGCTACACAAGACAACTTCTATCCGTGATTTTTTAAATAAATTAACAACTTTGATCAAGTCGCACTACAAGAGTGTACGTGATTTGAAATGGTTGCGTCTGATTCTTGAACATTATTTATTTCTAATAGTTAAGTCGGTGACCAGCTCTCTGTGTCTAACAAATATCAAGTGAAGTAAAAGTATTTATTTATTAATTTTTTAGTACTCCTTCAACTAACATAAATGATATATACTAACAAACAAATACACTGACAATATAGCCAAAGATGGAATACATGATACATTTTACAACAAAATGATTTATAAAAGGGTAGTTCACAAACACAAAGTATTTAATAAATTTAACTAAGTATAAAGAGAATCCATAGGTGAGCAGCCGGAGCTCGAACTTAACCTCGCATACTTAAGTCCCTGGTCAACACTGTACTATGGGACAGTCGGGTATGCAATAACCATTACTTACGGGCACCATATTACCGAACTAATGCAAAAACCCCTTCGCAAAAAATTTATATTATTGCCAAAATATTTGAGAAATATAAGATTATAGAGATGAGATGTCTAGACGCGAGCCTCGCTTCGATAAATTGCGTCAAATCAAAATCACGTGAGGTTTGATATGTGAGAATTATTGAGCATTGGGTTTAACTTTTTTAATTTTTAAGTAACCCACGTATGATCTTTTTCGAGTATCTATTAATCTGGATGAGGTCATCATGTAGGATATAATTTTGTTCAAATCAATTCGGTCACGACACCTAATTTGTGTTGATTTATTTAGAAAACCTTTCAGCTTATTGAATTTAATATAAAATATTTTACAGAGATAAGCCACAGTATTTTACAACGCGTCGCGTGTGTTCAGTAACATTTATAACGGCTTGATTCAGTGACATTTAAATGTCTAATGCTCTAAGGATACCTTTTTTCAAGGGAGCGATTAAATAATGAATGAATGTTAAGTGTAGTTCTGAAATGAAGGAGAAACTGAAAGTGGGGTATTTCCAATCCCTGTTGGAAGCGTATAAACAATGGACAATCGATGGAATTAAAAATAGAAACATACGGTCTAGAATTTGACGCCTTTTGTCCAAGGTACTAAAATTAAAAAAACGATCACGACTCTTGATAATCCCGGAAATATATTTTTGCTTTGAAATAAACGAGTATTAGCGCAACACGTGCGCAGACACCAGTGAACATATACCTCATACCTACACATGTTATTATATAAAATATCTTACACAGTCTTAAAAGCTTTCTCATAAATTGAGCAAATTGATTATAGTCTCAACACAAATTATATTAAAGGAATCTTCAGAATATAACTAGAAGCACTTATTCATTAATTTAATTGGCCAGGCACTTATCTCTATGCCGCGTGTTTGGTGAACGTGCAAATTAGAGGCTTTGGTATCAAAGCTCATTACTACCGGTGTAGTAGATGTTGGAAATGTTGATGTTTTTATTATGGTAAAAATAATTTGTATATATATATAAATACGTGTTTTACATATTATTTTAAGATTAAAACGTGAAAAAAAATCTATGTAATTTTCTTTTAAGACGCTCGTCATTGTACAATGTACACATTATAAGCAGTTATATATATATATTATAAGGTAATTCGTACTATTTAACACATAATTTGTTTCTTGAAAATAAATTCATCAGTAAAAAAAAATTCTGTAATCGAGTAATATTTTTTTTTATTCACGCAAATATCCGTTTCTAAAAAGCCCTTTACATTTGAAAATTTTAATCTCCACAATGGAAAGCAAAGTTTCTCTATATTAAAACGCTCTGTAAAAATTAATGCAAGAACGCGGCGTGGCGGCTTCCTTAGATCAGATACTGCTTTCACACTAAAGATTGTGAGGGCTACTGGCGTGATTCAAGATAAATTGCCTGCGTAATACTTGACACTCACTGTTTTACCATCTATTTTCACTCTGTTTTTAATGAGGTTCTTTTATAATTGAATTGCACTGAACAGCTTCGCTTTGTTGTAAAAACTACTTTCGTATAGCGGTGGAAATGTTGAATAAGATTTTCATACTGAATAATATATAAAAAAAATTTAGCTTGTAGTTGTTTTCCCGTATTATTTGAACGCAACAGTCATTTTTATGGCTCTTACAAGTAATGAGCATATGAACTCTTTATATAATCTGATAAATATTTATATTATATTTACTCATTTATTTAATGATTAGTCGTCAAACGCATAATCATTACCAACTGATAACTATGATTTGTTTCCAGTTGTCTCTCTCTTGTCGAATTTAAGTCCTTTACAGCAGTTGACATCCAAATGCATGCGTAAAGAGATGCTATTAATTATTGAATATTTATTGGACTTAGGGTCCTTTAAGCAAAGAGCGTACCACTTCTTAAAAGGCCGGTAACGCACTCGCGAGCCCTCTGGCATTGAACGTGTCCAAGGGCGGTGGTATCTTTTAACATCAGGTGGGCCTCCTGCCCGTTTGCCCCCTGTTCTATAAAAAAAAGAAATTTAAATTATATACTAAGTTGTTCTTACAAGGGACTTGTATTTTCCATAAACTATATAGACAATTTCCAATACAATAGACGAGTATATCATTATCTCATGAGCGCCGACTCGACTTCTGTAATAATGTAGCGGTATGATCATACTGGCATCCTCCTCAAGCTATATGTTATTAATTCCCTATCAAGTACTTAGAAGCAAACTTTACCGAGCACGCGACATTTTGATGCTCGCGTCACACCGTCGTTTGTCAGTGATTAATTACAGAACTTACCAACTTGCTAACTTGCATGTCTTTTTGTCAAACTTTCAGGTTAAGTAATGTAAACGAGGCATGGAATACTTTCCCTTCACTATTTCCTAATCATTATCTTTACAAAATGTGCGGATATATTCGCAGTTTGGTTATACATAGATATATTGATTTACCGAATGGGGAATTTAAGCTACTTGAAAAAACGATTGTCTGTAAAGTCGGTTTATTGACGATAGTTAAACGTGACAACGTCATCAGAAAATACTAATGGAATGGTTGAATTTTTCAAAAGAAAATTTTAATTTTATTTATTTGATAGATATTTTGTATGGATTTATATAGAGATGGAATAAATGGAAATCACAATTGAATTGATCAAGTTACATCCATTTGTACTCATAAATACAATTATGTCAATTTTTCAACGAACGAGCGCTGCCGAACGCTGCCCATTGTGCCTCTTTGTCGCTCGTTCTGCGCTCTCGCTTGCACTTCAAGCCTTAAATTGAACAGAAGTAACGCCGCATGTTTTTTCGTGCGTGCAGGCTCCATCGCATTATAAGACATTGTCACGTCAGAATTGTGATCATTAAAAACATTTTAATTCGGCGAATGTCTATATAAACGAGTATAAACTCTTATGCAAAACTACTCCCACTTTCTTGTGATGTGACGGCTACCGAGGCATCATGGACACTGATTAGAATCTACGTAAGCGAGGCATGGTAAGAGTAGGTTGTGCTATACATTCTGGAGTGTTCATACCAATCTTTTGCCAAATTCTTTTGTCAATGACATTTATGCGTTGTATGATCTCTTTTTATATTTTATTTATATTAAATTCAAATTAACACAAATTACATTTATGGACATAAAAAACAGAAATATTAATGAAATGCTCCTAATTTTACAATTACTACCCGTTCTCAAATCAAGGGCGTAGAACGGAAGAGAAGAACGGCCAATAATCTCTCCGTCATTGTGTTTTAATCGCCAAGTTTATGTTTTACATAACGTTTGAAAGGAGCTGCAACCATTACACCATTAAAAACAACATATCACATTTAGTAGCTGACGGTTTATAACATTAAACAAACGATTCAGATTTATTATTGTTATGTGCAACAAATTATAGTGAAACTAGGTTTATAAATATTTATCTTACAAACTTTTAGAAATGCATAGATGAATATAAAAATATGAATGTAGTTCATATTCGTACGTATATTCGCTTCACTCATTTGCATTGGTTAATCTGTTGCGATTCCAGTTTCAATTGAGAAGGGAGGTTTTTGATAGATAAAGCTTTGATAACTCAAAATGAACCTTGATTGGATCTTATTTTATTTATATAACAGGGGGCAAACAGGCAGGAGGGTCTTCTGATGTAAGTAAAACCACCGCCTATGGCAAGTGCGTTGCCGGCTTTTTTAAGAATTGGTACGGTCTTTTCTTGAAAGACCCTCAGAAGAATGATACGGAAATACTTCAGTGGTACGTTAGTACTTGATATAAATAAATTTTATCTTGTCTTATCCATGGTATATATATATTTTATATAACAGATATATAAAAAAAAATATATATATATCTTATCACATCTTCATCAGTAGTCCCAGTATGAATTTTTCATTAACTTTTTTATAAACTACATGAAGGTTCCATTAGCTACGCAATTTTTATACAATACCTAAACAAAATTAATACAATGCAAGCATATCTTTTTCGGGGAAGTGAACAAGATATGCTTGCATAAGTTACGGAGGAAGTTGCCTATGCTATAGTATACGCTGTTTTGCGTAGTAACTTATAGTATGTTTAAAATAGCTATTTAAGAAACTATAACGTTTGTGCGTAGGGTGAATAAAATATATAGAGAGAAACTATAACAATTGCGTAGAGTTATCAACAATCTCTTGCCATTCTTCATGTTGCTCATATTATGTTGAGAGTATATTGAACTTAAAACAACAAATTACTTACCTTTAGATATTTAAGTCAACTCGCGACTAATAAAATAAACGTTAAAAAATTACAAAACCAAATCAACTAACAAATAATTGCTATGAACCATGAGCCTTGTAATGTAAATAAAGCGTTGCAAAAACCTGATATTTTTTATACTGTAATATTATGATGTTTGTAACATGCTTCTTTTCGTAAATGTACACGGAATATAACTATAAACCTTGTTTCCCATACAAACAAATTCAGGCAAAATAAGTCGATACATTTAACACTATTCCAAACATTAGTGTACGTATGTGTTACTTATATTTTACATATCATTTTGTAAGAGGCCTCTTTTTATTATAAACTAGCCGACCCCGCCCGCTTTGCTGGGCGAATTTTCAAAGGAAATAAATTAAATTTTATTCATCATTTTTATTTTATTTTTTGCTTTTTTTGTTAATTTTTATTTTTTTTCCTGAAATTTACAATATTTTTCAAAGAAGAGTCAAATTCACTTTAAAAAAATTTATTGACATAATAAATTATTATTATTATTATTATTATTATAATAAATGTTGATGAACAACAAAACAAAGAATAAATGGAAAAATTGTCCAATAGAAATGGTCCGATTCATGGAGAAATGAGTATTAATCTTCCTCCATCTCACATTCGACGACTCGTCGCTCGTAAGTTGAGTTTGCCGGGACGTAAAATATACTCGTTAACATAACGGAGTTTAAGTATATTAAGAAGGTACTTCACTTCAAAATAAATAGCCATAAACCATCTAGGAAAAATTTCGCATCGAATGGTGGTAGTTTCATGTCGATACGATCAGTGGTTTAGGCGTGATTGAGCCTCAAACGAAGACCATTTTCATTATATATATATAAGATGTCAAATGTCATGTCTATTTAATTTCAAATGCACGAAAAACAGAAACGAAACTATTTAGTTGGAAATCGAATTCGTCTTCGCCGTTAGTATATTATTTCAGAAATTCCATCCGTTTAATAGCATATATACAGTTATACTAATTTAGAGGAATAATTTAAACTTATAATACAGTTGCTTTTAAACTAAATCTCACATCGAGATTTCAAAGCAAACTGCACATTTGAAATATTTCTTCAGTTATCACGCTTAAAGTTTTGGACGTTTCAAGATCTAGTGATGCATATATAATAATGGTTGGAACGGAGTTATGTTGTTCTCGCTTCAGCATTAAGAGGTGTATCTTAGGGATGGGCGTTATCGATATCGATAAAAATAAATCAAGCGTAATTGTACGCCAAATACGTGAATGTCGATGCTTATCAACTTTTTGACACCACGAACCTATCGAGAATATTGACAAGAACAAAACCATTTGAATTAGTGAATTAGTGAAAGAATTACACATACACTAATTCACTAGTTTGTCTAAAGTGCTAAACAGTCGTAAGTGGAATAATTAGTACACAAGAACTGAGTGTATTCCCCTTAATAGACACTGTAAGTAATGTTATTGGACACTTTCTGTTTAATACTCTCCGTAGTAAATTAGATTAGACGTATTATTCTAAAGTTAGGCCAGATCGTAAAATATATCAGAGATTCTCGTTGCAACCACAAAATATAATTTATAAAAAAATAATAATAAAAAAAATTACGTTACAGGAAATTACAATTAGAATAATGAAAAATTACCACAATATTTACTTACCATATAATTATTATAAGATTACTATAATAATAAATCTACTTAAGATATTCATTGTAACTAAAATAATGATAATTCTGTCCCTATCTATGTTTATACTGTAATAAGTGTTATTATTGCTAATTTAAAAATAGTGTGTTTAATGAGTTTACTTAATTTCATCTACTTCTTAATTGTAGCTGTTTATATTGTTATTTAAAATCATCGATATTCTAGTATATCGATCTCATCACTAACCCTCAGGGCTGTATCTGAACTCATAAATAAAATATAGGTCGCGTCAGGTGACAGTTCCCACGTAAAGACAGGTAGGTTAGTGCACCGAAATAGAACTCGTATTTATAACAGCACTATTTCTAATTTCGCAGCTGATACTTTGATGAATGATTTTATATATATCTACTAGCATTTGCGCAGTGGCTTTAGTTTATAAAATATTGACTAGAACTATGCTTATGAATTAAGTAACGATATTTTTTTTAATTACGGTGTAGAAAGGAGGAGTTGGAATAGTGCTCAATACCACTTTATCGCAAGTTAATGGTTATCGCATGTTAAACAATTTAACAATTATTAGGCGCTTCTTTTTTAAACACCGCTTATTTTTAGATTGTATTATGGCACTAATATGCTTTAAATATCTAGTTTTCAATTTCTAGGAAACCAAGATACTTCGTGATACCATTATTAAAATGATAAAAATAGATTCTGGTCCAAAAATATACAAAAAGATGACAAGTGATTGTGTGAATTGTTCATAATAAACCTCCGGTCATTTACCTCGTATTGATTATACAATATTTGGAAATCCTCAATAAATATAACGTATAAAATGGGCTTAAACTAAGCTCCGAAAGCTTCAAAAGCATTTGAAGTAAGCGGATTAATGATCGCATGATTGTAAACAAATATTTACTTGAGTCGTGGGGACGGCTAATTGATACATTCTCATGGTCTGTAATGTTGTTTTTATTTTAAAATAAGCGTGAAACGTTAAGGAAAGAGATTTTTTTAATGAGCTGAAAAATATTACAGATATTGCCTTTATACTTATTAATATTATTTCATGTTAAAATATGTTTTTATAGTTTATACTTTTTTTTTATATTCATGCATAGATTGGAACTCAAAAGTTCCAACAGTTTTTAAAAATATGAACTTGATATGTAAAGAAAAAGATTTGATATGTGTTTAATATTGTTTGTTTTTTTTTTAAATTGTGTTTTTTGGAAATTATAATTAAATACGAATTACATAATACTAATAAAATTTTAAAAAATATGAACTTGATATGTAAAGAAAAAGATTTGATATGTGTTTAATTTTGTTTGTTTTTTTTTTTTAATTGTGTTTTTTGGAAATTATAATTAAATACGAATTACATAATACTAATAAAATTTTGAAATATGAATAATATGTTTCGATCTTACCGACAGAATAAAATGAAATTGTCTAAAAATGATTTCTAGCTAGATCGATTTATCGCAACCCCCCGTATACTAAATTTCATGAAAATCGTTGGAGCCTATTCCGAGACTCCAATTATTTATATATAAGATATCATATCAGGGATCTCTACATCAAAGCCTATGACCTATGTGAACGATAAGCTAAGATGCAAGGGAGTATCGAAATCTCCCTTTTTATAAAAAGGGACTTTCTTCACTTAAAGGGTTGGTGTCATGTTTCAAATATTAGAAATGCGGTTAACCGGCTAGAATTTAAATTCTATAGAAAAAATATAGTTTGAGTAAAATTTTCTATCTTGTGCCTAGAGTTGGTATTAAAAACATATCATCAAATGTATATTATTTTAGATAATTTATTCCTCGTTTATTGAAACCGTGGTTTGAATTAAATTGGATAATTTAATGAAAATCAAGCAAGCCAGGCCCGATTACGAACCTAATATTACAGTAATTTGAGTATGGTATCTCAATTTAAATTCATCGTTTTACCGTAGACACATTACTGTATTAACGCAGTGATTTTAAATTACAGTAATTAAAGCACTTATCTTAAATAAGGTTTTCGGAAAAATTGAATCTTTATTAAGGTAATAAGAAATTATCCGTTTATAAAGATGTGAAGTGAATTGCTTGGAATATTATCTTATAATAGTAAGTAAAAAGTAAAAAGTAAGTAAAGTAGTAAGTTAAGTAGTATTTTTATACATTTATGAAAAAACCTTGTAAAGGTTTATAGTATAGCAATTTGATGGTGTCATTGTGGTATCACTTAACAAGTATTGCTATCTCTTTTTTTATGAGACAGAAACACGCGGTTGACTTAAAGTTAAATGTGTTCCTAGTGCGTTCCAAGCCTTAAAGGTACGATCATCTCTGGAAGGGCCCTAAGTCGTTAAGGGTTTGGACGTACCGGAATAGATCAGCTAGTTCCATAAAGAGTTTGTCGTCGAACATTAGTAACCGCAGCTATTAATCCGAAAATTTCCCGGTGGTTATGGCTACTTCAATAATTATGTGTAATTTTCCCCATATATAAAGGTGATTTAATTAAATACCGTCATTTAATTAAATAATTGTATAATTTTGAATTTAAATGACTTAAAACAATTTCCATTAGATAATTTAGCAAAAAATTTTCGTAAATGAACTCGTAGAAACACAATATAATCGACACTGATAATCAACCATTGGTTTTAGGTTATGTCAGAATACTAGGACGGCGCGGGCGGCGGGAATAACGTTAGCAAGTATCTACAATTAAGCCGACGTTATACTAGGTTTAAGTTATTCCAGGTGTATTAGTTGACATTTTGCTTATTAAAAACTTAATGTACCACTGTGAAAGTTTTTAAGGTACAGGTTCTTAAGCATGATTATTGATTAGTTTAATATAATTCAGTTATTTATGTATGCTAAGTAAATACTTTCTGAAACATTAACTTCCTGTTTACTGATATAGACGAGGCGATCATGGTAAATTTTTTGGGCTAAGCCCGTGGCTGTCAGTGTTCCGAACAATTAAAGCTATCCGCTTAGAACTCACATCAACTGTAGCGATAGCATATTACGGAAGCATAAATTCATTTTATAGATTTAGCCTATGCAGTGTAATCCTAAACTACCTATGCTTCATTTATAATCATAAGTTGACGTGCTCTTAAATATGCTTTGTCTTTCATATAATAAGTACTGAAATCGTATAAGAGCGATTAAGATTAAACATTAATTTATGTTGATGGTATATAGAAGCCCTATGAATACTACTATTGAATGACGTATGTATTTCTTTCTTTGAAGTCTTAAGGGCCAGTTTCACAATGTTCGGATAAGTTCCAAATAAGCTATTTATTACTTATTGGTAGGATAAACAATAATGTTGCATTTCACGACTGTCAGATAGCGCTATTCGTCATGAAACGCGGTATGTCTCATTCGGAACTTTTAATTTATAAATAATTTAAGTGTTGCGCAGCTATTTGGTACTTTAACCATACATTGTGAAACAGACTATACATAGACCATACATAGAAGACATACTTTTAATAGATATTCTAATCCTGTCAAAGTTGCTTGCGATGTTTCTGCGTTTACCGTAATAATAGACCGAGTAAAACTAGAACAAATTGTAATGATTCGCTTATGCAAACACAATAATATTTTCCAGCTGTTTTTGACTGTTACGATTTACAAGTTCCCTTTGTTTTAAAAAATCACAAAAGCTACAAATTTGTTTGCTAACGGTACATTGAAGTAGGAATTAATTTTGTACGTAAAAAGCTAAAGAGTAAAATGCGGCAAGGATTAAGCCGCCACGTCGAGTTCGCGTCAAAGTCCTGAAAGATAATGGGAATATAATAAAATGGACGATAAATTGGCTATATGTATCGTTACTTTAAAAAAAAACCATTTTTAATGTTATGTGGAAACGTGACCAATGCGATTAAGACTAAATATTATTTTAAATAATAATTTAAGTTTAATTAAAGATTCACTACCCTCACGTGTACAGAATATAACAGCTTATTTCATTACATACATTATTATTAAAAAATATTACTGTAAGACAAATTTACAGTTTAAATTATTAAACCCGACTGGATAAATCATCCAATATTACTAACTGCACACTTTATACTTATAAAACACTAAGTATTAACATTAACTCAATGTAAGAGATACAAATAAATGTTAAGCGCATGATCTGGTCCATGATTTTTTTCTATGTATATGGTCTTCACGTATAATTATTAAATGAAGTAATCGACACCACAAGAGACCAAACAGCTAGCAGCTACCTCGGAGAAAGAATTAGTCTACCTATTCCGGGTGAATCGCTTTCAATATCTTCGGAACTTTGTCTAAGGAACTCCCTTTAAATAGGGCTGTTGATAAAATATCGATATTATTATTTCGAAATATCGATATTTATTACTAATATTTTTTTGGACCATATATCGATAGTTCGATATTGTTATGGAAATTAAATTAGCCGACATTCGATAATTTTTGATTATTTTTATTAATTGAATATTAGAACTAAAAAACTAATTTTCAAAAATTCCGGGTATAATTTTTAAAATTTTCTACTCGTGAAAATTTTTGTTTTAATTTTTTAAAAAAAATTTTTTATTTTTTTTAAAATATTTAATTTCTTCTGCTACATCTGTAGCATCTGAACGAGTTGCTTCTACAATCAATCTTTTAGTGCCTAACAATCGTAGTAGCCAAACAGCTGAACATATAAAACAAAGAGTATTTTTAAAAACTCTTACTGAAATATTGGTATACATAATTGTTTTATTTAAATTTAAAAAATAATTACTAAGAACTATAACCTAATACTTATGTACATTCATAATTTAAAATATTTAATAAATCTACTGGACTATAAATTGTGTAATCATTTTTGAGCTGACTTACGATTTTTTTTTAAATAGAGTCGATATATCGAAATATCGATATTTTTTATCGATTTATCGAACTCCGATATTGATATATTTAAAAATATCGAAAATCCGATATTTTAAAAAATATCGACAGTCCTACCTTTAAATATAAATTTAACAAAAAACTGCTCGATTCTAGATCGAAGACATTTATTCATTAATATTACTTTTTTTGAACGGAATCTCGCTGTCGGCCTCAAGGGCTTTACAGTTCAGCCGGAGCATTTATTTTTAAAAACATGTCAAACCTTATACTATAAGCTACGATGTAACGATAGCGCGATGCAGAAAACACACAGCGCCATCCGTTGGTGAATTTCACAACCAAAGCACAATTTTATTATATTACGTTCGGACATATTTTATTTATTATTTGTTAAGGTTTGTTATATTAATTTATGTAAGCTGTATGATTACGAAATAAACTGGTATTTTATTATCAAATCAATGAATATATTGTAAAAACTATTTTAAAAGGATATGGAGTTTCTTGCCTATTCTTTTCCATATGAAACAACCTTCTGGAAGGGACAACTAGAGTCATTTTCTTAATATTTTTTAATTAAGATCTTCAAAGGGGCCTTTTTAATAGGCCAAATTGAAATATATGTTTTGACTTGACTAGATTTTTTTGTCAGTAGCAATCTGGCGTGGAGAATTAAAATCAATCGAATGTTTCATATCCCATGAAGTCATTAGATAAGTTAACGAGTTTGACGTCAGTCTTGTTGCCGTTATTGTGCGACGCTAACTGACAAGTTAATTTATCCTATCGTCGTATCCTATTCTATCGTCTAGTTAAAATTTTCAGACATATAAGTAGTAGTATAATTTCGTTTATTTAATTATAATTGTTGTAAAGCATGTATATTCTTTATTCACTTCAAACGGAATAAATAAGCAGGAATAATGGAAATTACAACCTTATTATTTAATATACTATATAGTCTTTAATTCTTAAAAGCATTTTAAGCACAAAAACACTCATAAATTCGATTACCAATAAATTACCTCTGAAAACATGAATATAAAACTTAAACCAATGTTCAAATGTAATCTTCGGAATGGGCGAGGCTTGCGAGGTGTACAGTAGACAATCACAAAATGCCGTGTCAAGTGACCTCTTAAAAATTCGTAGGGCGTTCCCTCACTGTATTATTAAATAAAAACTGACATTTTAATAATGTTATCGTAAACAAAAGACAAGCTGACAAGTTTCTGACCGATTTTAATGCACGTTTTGCCGCGCACCAAACCCTTACGACTTAATTCTAAAAAGCAACACACAAGGGGCACCCTAGTGAAGTTAACAGTGGGTAATGAGATAGAAACAGAATTGTTTTTAATTTTTAATAGTAGATATTCAGTGCGAATAAACCTTCTGGCAAATATCAAGCGCTTGAGTGCTCGCCCCACAATTCAGAATTGTTCTTTTCAATGTGAATTTCGTGGTTTTTACTTTACAGTCCGTCTTTGGTTATTTATAAATAAATCAGACCGTACAAAATAATTATACATAAAATTAGAGAGAACCAATATTATGTTTTTTAATATTAAAATTCTTGTTCAAGTCAATATATCAAGTCATAACTGACATAAAAACTTCGTTAGGAAACACCTCTGAAAGTAACCAGGGTGTTATTTAAAATAGAGATCTGTATGAATATTGTTATAATGTGCCAGAACCGCAGAAGTAATAAAAATAACACTTTATTTACATAAACTGAGATCAAGAAGAAATAAAATAATAGAGGACGAAAGATGTAAGAGACGGCCTTACTACACAGACTACTAACATTATTTTTTTGACAGCCCTGATTATCTGTTTTCTGCTAAAATTGTAAAAACATACGAATAACCAATCGCATAGTTCTTACAAGTTCTAGTTTCAATTGAAATATATTTATTTAAGAAAAGAGAACATTTTAATTCATGGTGGTAGTTAATAACCAGTTTCTCAAATCTCAAAGGAGATGCAGCGCTATAAAACGCATCTATATGTTAATATTTATGTTAAAATTTAGTTTTTAGAAGCGCCGTCCACTACGGGTACTTTTGTGTTGTGGTCCAAATAATTTATATAATTATTGTGAAATTTCCCCTTTTCAGTAATATTTTTATTTAAAAAAAAACTGGTTTATATTTTGATTGGAACTCAAAGAAGTGTAGGTATCATCATACCGACATAAAAACAATTATCTTTCTTAATTATATATAACAGGGACAAATTAAGCAGCTGAAATCTGAAGTTAAGCGATGCCCATAGACACATTGATAAAGGGCTCGGAAGCGTGTTGCCGGCCTTTTAGGAATAGATACGCTTCTAGAAGGAACCTAAGTCGAATGGTCTTGTAGTATGATTCACTCTGTATATGAATACCACAGGCTATTTAAAATATAGTTATTTTCAATTATTGAAATTATTTCTTAAATGTTTTAATATAATATGACAAATCAAAGAGATTGCAATCATTTACAATTTGTTATAAGGAATAGCTCGAACTCAGGCAATAGTTTAGTCCTAGATATGATTCCGCACTTTTATACTTCTGTTATCACTTAGACCAACGCCCGTAGGTAAATCTTCGAGGCACAGACCGTCAGAGCGATCGTAAGATGAAAAACTTGACCGATCCAATTTCATTACCGGACTATTTTATGGTCACTGGTGTCCTTGTAGCTTTTATACAGGTTGATTTTATTAAATTAATAAGTAAATGTTCATAAATAAATGAAAACAAAGTATGAATAATAGGCAATTTTGATAGGAAGGTGTTTTAATAGAGCCCGATATTACAAGAATATCTTGAATAGTTGTTAATTCTATACGCATTAGATGCTATTGCTGTCTCTATCTTTCCTTATCACACGTCATTTAGCCGTGTAGCTCTTAGACTGAAAACCTCCTCTGCTGCAGTCCAGGTCAGTTACAGCCCTCAACTAACAGAAACACTTGGTTATTCTTATAGTGAAGAGGTCTTGTGCATTCGAAACAATAGTTAATATATTAATAAAGTTTAATTATTGATTCCCGAAAAGAAAAGAAATCCGAAAAGGTTTCTTGGTAAACGGATCAATGAACTAGACAGCAATGCTACATACTTTGATTAATAATATAATCAATGTGGCAATTAGACATTATTGATTAATTACATATATTTTATTCATAAAAACATCTTCTTTTTTTTCTCCCATACAAAACGCCAATTTCATATTAAAAGATTTAATATTATTAATGCACTTAACAGGACATAAATATTTCGTTTTCCAATTTAACTAATATAAATATCATAGATAAAATATTTTTTTTTAATAAGATGTAAAGAGAAAAAATGATGTAAATTGTTCATTTTGCTTGTGAGGTGACTGACGGAGATGTCTTAAATTATATGTAATAAAGGAGAACATCCTTTGTGCCAGCCGAATTACGTTTGTAAGTGCTGTAAAAGTTTATAGGCAGTTAAAGGACATCGTATCGATTATAGTATAAAATTGTACTCTAGTTGAGCCTAATTGTTTAATACTATTTGTTGTCATTGAATAATTAAATATTTATCGTATAATTCTGCTTAAATACCTACCTTTTTGTGCGTGTTTAAGGTTATGCCATTTTTAGAATGAATAATAAAGGAATTTAATAATTCATAAGAAATGATAAGACTAGCATTCGGAATGTTCTCGATCAAAATATAGCTTTTAACTAAAACTAAGACAATTTTTCTTTATTACTATTTGTATGATTTAAAATGCATGTATCATTTATACATAGAATGTGGCCTGCAGTTTATAATATTTATAATTACTACTTCGTGTAATTTTTTTTTAATTTGTAAAAGTATGGCGTGTTTTAAATAGAAAAATCACAAACACAAAAAGCTACCGGGTGTAAGCAATCAAATAATACATTCAATCTTAATGGTGCTTCTAAAATTTGAAAAAGTTCTTAGATAGTTTTGAGATACTAATCTACTTTGACATAATAAATTAAAATAGTTAAATTGACATTTGCATGTAAGTTTATATATCATACAATGTGCTATAAAGGCCATTTAAAAAAAATTAATAACTATGACGTAACCAAACACGGGAATGCATTCTTAATTTTGTATTTTAAATGAAAAGTTATATTTAACATTAAACGGCTATTTACAACGCCATTTCCTATCACCATCGATCTGTCCTTTGCCCCTAATTGAAGACCCCATAAATAAATCACCTCATTAGGAGAAATTCATTAATTACATATATTTGGATATTGCGTAATATTTGTCACCATTGGTTAAATGAATTTATTAGGAAGCTTTCAGGAAATTTCTACTATATTTTTGTTCTATACGATTATTTATAATATAGTCATAATAAAAATATGCTAACATTAAAATAATATTGTTCGCTTTAAACAAAGAACATTACCCTTATTAGCAACAAAAAAAATTTGAGAGGTGTCAGTGAAGGAATTGTAATATTTTTTTGTAAGTTATAATAATATTGTTTTTATTATTAACAAAAACTTATAATGTAATATAAACTTAATCAGTAGACTGAAGTTTAGTAATTAGACTGCCTAAATTTTTTATCTTGTTTTAATTTATTGTGTTTCATTTTGACCACAAATCTAAAGATCACCTATTGACACCTATGTACATTTTTTATTTATGTCATACAGATGTCACTAGCATCGTCGTTACAATTTTTCGTCGTAATTTTTTTCCGTCTAGCCCCCTTTCGCAATGCGTGATAAGGAACTTCGTTCCAATAAATATAAAGTAAAGGAATCAATGAAGTATTTAATCCATAAACTTTTATATCAATTCCACATTTAATATAATAATACGGTACAAAAATGTCTGTCAACGCTTCTATAACTGGAAACAGTATAATAAATAATTTAGGATAAGCTTACACACTGAGCTTTTTCAAGGTGACCAATAAACTTTTAGTCAGCATTATACACATTTAATTTAAATATCCGAGCAATATGGCGAGTAGAATTTTAAAACAATCTAAAAAAATAATCTCATCAAGCTTTGTAAAAAAAGGATACAAAAAACATTAAAATACATGAAACTATCATTTAATATAAATGTATAAGACGGAAAATGAATGAATGTATGATTCATAATCAATGTGGCAATTAGACATTATTCGAGTGATATAGTCTGGATTGATTTATTAAATATTAAATCAAAAATTTAACAAATTATATTTAGAACTAGCAAATCTCTAAGTAATAATACTACACAAGAACTGAGTGTGTTCCTCTTTATGTAACGAGAGTTATTGGACACTTTTTTATGTTAAACATCCTTGTAACTATACTAGGTTAGAATTAAATAAATTATTATTAAATGATGTCTTCGTGCAGAAAATTTTTCAAAAGTAATCTGCAGTTGCACAAAACGAAATCGAATATTATATATATATTGAAAATTACATGCTTCGATCTAATAGAACCATGTCAGTGCACAGTGGGTACTGTGAGAACGTGCTTTAGAAAAGGTTTATTTTATGTAAATTAAATTGGCCTCGCGAGTGTGAGTGAAGGCTTATAAAGATGTTTCGTCGTGTTATTGCAGCTCTTCATTTGTTCTTTTATATACGGCTTTAGGATATGTCTTTAGATTTTTTTATTCCTTTCCCAAACTTAGTCCTTTATTATTGTGGTATTCTATTTACATATCACAAAAGTTACAATTTTATTAACAGCGTTCAATAATAAATTTCTATTGCTATGGTTATTTCAAAAAGGTCTAGTAATTTGGTGACTCTCGTCTCTCCTAATATCGGGCGTTTTTTGTCTATCGTGGTTTATCACTATTGTATTTGCTGAGACTATTTAATATTAGTTCGTATGATGCAGAAAAAGCGAAAGCAGAAATCGATGAAGTTTTCCTTACCAGCAAAAAGCTTCTTACCAGTACTATAGTTAATAACGGAAAGACAAGGAAAATTGTATTTAAAACTGTATACATTGTGATATTAGTCGTGCAAACAAAAAAGAGAAGATAACAAAAAAAAATCCAAAGAATGAATGAAGCTATCCAATCGACCTGCACCTAGGTAAACGTCTCCTACTCATCGCATCCATAAATCAGTCGTTAACTAATCCGGCATTAAATCTTGAAGCTGCACACTGTTCTTTAGATATAATATTTATGGATATGTTTTATATTCAAAGATACTATCGTAAACAGACGAACATAGTAGTTGGTAGAAGCATAAAGAAACAGTCTATAGCAATAAGTGCTATAAAGCTGTGTGGTTGTGGTACGTTTAAGTATGTTTCCATCGACCACGTAATTGCTCTCTTATACAAACTCTCAAAGCGGTTTATTGTCAACATTTGCTACAGTCTTGGGTATTTATTACTGAGTGTTTAATTTACCGAAACTCTCTTACTCTCTCTCTCTGACTTAAGGTGACCCATGTTCCCCAGAATACAGAAAACATCCACCGTTAACCAGCTGATCCGTCCTGGCCTCTTTATTTCACTCCACGTAATTGTAGATTTCTTCGCCTTTGCAAGGGTACTTCGTTGAGAGCTCCGTTTTGGGCGGCTACGTTTCCTTTTGCATTGCGGATTCCAGTCGATTTTGCTTGATCCGTCTGGAGCGTAATGCTCATTCACTTAGACTTTCGGCGTTTTATAGACCTGAAAATTGGCACCTTGTTGAATAGCTCCTTTTGCTTAGCTAGTGTATAAATATAGCTATCAAATACTGTCGCGAATGTTCTAATCCCTTACTGACTATAAATACACATCGGATAACAAGTAAGCGAGAATCGGAAACGGTCGAAATCCTAATTACGAACACGAGCTAGTATAATAGTAGCTTCTCTAACGGACAGCTAAATATGATGTTTAATTGACTACGGGACTTAAAACAAAAATGATAGTTGGACGATGCTTTTCTTGAAACGCAACATAAAGATATATAAAATGTAATATTCATGTCTGCATCATACGACGATTCCTATTCCCTTATTATGGGAGATAAAATATGTATATCGGGACGTCTTCTTGTAACCACATTTGTGAGAAATCTGGGTCATACAATACAGTAAATGGTATTTGGGTACAATATTTTAAATCTGCTTTGTATTATTTGGTCGGATATTTGAAAATCATGAATGTAATATACGTATAAACGGCGTAGCCAACTAGCTTAATCAGTCCTTCAATTAACGGCCCAGCCTTAAACTACACGGCACCGTTTAACTAGCGGCCTGAAAGATATTCAGCCGTAGAGTTTGTTACAATATTTAATAAACTGGCTGGCTTAGACTTAGGCCATTTGTACGACATTCAGTATTTGGCAGAAATAAAAAAAAACTTTTAAAATATTTTAAAATGGTTGATTTAAATTTACATTATTGTTGTCACTACACTCTTTCATTGTGTTTGTTGTTTTATATGAAGCTTTGGAAAACATTACCAAGGTTGTGATTTGCCGACGCCATATTGACAGTTTGAAGAGTTTCGTTTCGAGTTTGAGAGTGGCAGAAAGAGGAATTAAATTTAAATTAACAGTCAACGGGCTAGGCAAGTAATGAAACGTCATCGGTCCAAGGCCTTTTCCTAGATGTTTGATTAAATGGCTGAACATCTTTCAGGCCGCTAGTTAAACAGCTAGGTGTTAAATTGAACGGCTAATTAATCTAGTTGGCTGCAAAAAATTTGTAAATATATAGGTGAAAACAATAAAATTTATTTGCACGTTTTTATTTATTGTTAGATATTTATGATTAATAATGATGATAATCAAAATTGTTTATGGCACTAAATTTACCATCGGTCGAGATTTTTGCCCTTATATAGGTACAAAAACAAAATGAAAATGTTTCGTTCGTTCTACTTCTAGATTTTCTGATACACATGTATTTGAAACAATTATTTTATTTTCTTAAATATTAGTACCTGGATGCCCGAGCTTTGCTCGGTATTTATTTATTTTTATAAATTGTGTTTTTTGGAAATTATATTTCAGTACGAATTACATAGTAATAAAATTATGAAACATGAATATTATTATCGAATAAAGATAATTATATTCATATTTAAGTTTTTATTTGACTGACATCTTAAAACGAGCAATTCTATGTTTAAGTTGATAAAACACGAATAACATGACATTTTCTATAAATGATTCCTAGATCGATTTATCGCCCCCGAAACCCCCCGTATGCTAAATTTTATGAAAATCGTTGGAGCTGATTACGAGATTCCAATTATATATATATATAATTGGAATTTAAAGATATAAGATTTATTTTTTACATTACTGTAAAACCTTTGTATTACCTATGACTTAATTTCTTATAGATTAACGAAGCCAATACTTTTTGGAAGCTTGGAGTCTGGCGTTATTGAGTTCCATCGCAAACAACTTTAGAAAACCCCTAAATATTTGAATCGTACTAGGTAAACTATGTCTATGATTTTAATTAAAATAATTCACCCGTTTAATGAACAAGTAAGGCTTGCATCACCATTCTTCACGTACGAGTGTATCATCACATTAACGTTCAATTATACATATATTTTATATTCAATTCGCTTATTTATCGCTGATTGGATGTGATTGTATATAATTTGCATGAAAACGTCGGTTTATTATAATTAGGTATTTGTTTGTGTTACCGACTCTGCATGCACATATGACACGTTTTTCGAGATTCTTTGGAACTGAAACATAAAAACTATAATAATAATTATTATTATTATTATCTTTATTTCTTCTCTCACATATACATACAAGGTTATAATGATTAAAACTAAGATGATAACATTTGAAAGTGTATGTGAGAGACTGGTCTCTGTAACAGGAGATCTGAGTGACAGATAGCCAGCCTCTCCACCACCGGACACGTACAATCAGGTCATTGTCATAATATACAATAGCAGAAAAAAGTTAATGCTAAAAGAAAAATATTGCAAACAGAGTTGTAAAATTAAATTTGGTGTGTGTGTGCGCATGCGCTTGTGTGTGTATATGTGTGGGTGATTGGGTGTTTTACAGAGTAACAGTTAATACATCTTCTGATTCATCATAACTCAACGTCTTCAGCCAAGTAGTAACCGTTTTTTTACATTCATATTTTGATAGAGGGTAAATGTTAATTTTCCCATTTAATTTATTATATACGTAACAACCTAGGAAACCAAATAATCTCTGCGAGAAAGAAGTTGTCCATTGTGTAATACGACAGCAAATTTTATGTTTAATCCGCTTGTTTGTAGTTAATTCGGGGTCATTACTAGTTTTATAATGTTGGTTTAAAGTGTGTTGAGAATAAATAATTGACAAATTGTTAACACATTGGCTAGGGCATAAAGCTCTTTAGTGGGAAAAAGAAACGGTAAGGAGTGACTAAATTATAATTGGCATAGAACTCCGATGGCTTGAGAAAAAAAATGTATTAAGCGGAAAAAACGTTTTTATTCTCGATTCTTAAAGAAACCATATTTTTTACATATCCAATAAAAACATAGGACTTCATTATATACTTTTAAATCGTGTAATTTGTTAAATAAGGGAAAATCATATTAACCTATAGATTACGATACAATTGACGCCTCATTCCTGTAATCTACAGTGAACATAGAGGTGATCGTATATACTCTGTAAGTGTAGTAAACCGAAGACGAATATATAATGAGAATAAAATAATATTATGCTAACAAAACTTATTGCTGAATTGGATAAACTAAGTCTGAGATACTAAACTAAATTTAAATAATTGCTTAGCCGAAATCGAGTTTTTTCTATATTGAATCACATTGAACATTTCAAAATTATTAATCATCAATTGAACACCTATATAAAGTAACATATTAATGGGTCAATCCATTCAACGTGTAAATTATAAACACACGGTAGTATTAAATATCTTTTATTTATTGCTAATTGCGGCGCGAATATAATTTGTACATTTTACCATTGGGAATAACAAAAGGAACACGATGTTAATGGCTTCATATTGTCGGGTGTCTTTAAACGATTTATTGTGTCGGATAAAAATGTGTCTTATGTCAGACTTGAGATTTCTGAAGATTGATTAAGAGTTTAATGAAAATTTAATGTGAATTCAATATGTGATTGATTTTAGTTTTCAGGAAATTCATTTGGACTTATGACAATATTATTAGGCCATTAATTTATATAAAATAATAATTAATATAAAAATAACGAAATTTAATATAGTTAAAACCGGCTGTATAATAATTTATATTATTCGATCATAACAAAAATGAATACAACGATTTAAAAAATAAATTAAACATCCCAAAAATTCTATAATGACTTACGATCTACTCTAAAATAAATGGTTAGTAATAATAATTAATTACTTACCTATTTTTGGTTTTTATACTTATTTATCAAACCTTTATACTTACGATATTTAAATGAGTCAGTGATGTAATACATGCAAAGTTGCTAAAATGAAGATGAATTATTTCTCGTGTTTGAAGATATCGTTTTTAACTCATAAGACCCCACGTTTTCCCCATATTCGAAAATAACATTTTGGTTAAATTAGTATTTTTTTGTTTAATATTAAAATTACAATCTTTTTATGTAAAAGCCGCATATACCCAAAAATAAATAAAAATCACAACTATTCTAAAAAAAATAGCTCCAGGTATAAGAACTGTTAAAATCGGTTAACTAAGACAATTAATTTAGGAGGAATACATTAAGGCTACTTTTAAATGTTTTAACGCATTGCGACATACGTCTTTTAGTCGCGAGGTTCATGCGCAAACGGCATTCGGCGGTTGTCCCTCGTTACGAAAGCGCGTTTCGTTGGAGTCGTTAAACGAATTCGTTAGATCGTAAGTGTACAGTGGAAGTTGGTGAATTTTTCAGTGAGTGCTTTAAGTGTTATTGACGTGATTAAATACAGTGCACGGTGGATGAAGCAGGTACTCTTATAGATAATGTTAATTTTTTACTTAGTTCTTCTGTATTTTATTAATCTGTTACGATGTTATTTAAATTAACTTATTAAATTATACGTCAGTAGTTAAATTATTTGTGTTTTTAGCGCTGTTTTAGTAATTAATTTTAACTATTGTAGTTAATAATTAAAATAGTTGAAATAGCGATTGATAAAACCAGTTTTTCTATAATTTTTAACCAAATTAATTAAGGTGTACCAAAACAAGTAATTTTGTGTGTTATTAAATATTGTATTTAGTAAAAGAAAATATTTTTACATACAAAAAATAAATTAAACTTTATTTCAAACTAAACCACATTACATGTCCGTATAATGTATTTAACAATGAAATGTTTTTGCCAAAACAAAGCTTTATGCAGTTAAATGCACATACATAAAAGTTCTAATTTTCATAATATTATATTCTCTGAATAGTTAAAATACGTTTAACTAAACTGGGTTTTCCTGAGTACCAGCGAGTCAAGTCTAGCCCTAATTACTTTTAATTTAACTAAACGTTACCTTCTGACCTATTTAACCCTGGATTAAAGACTATAAAGAACTAGTTTGCCCCAGCGTTGTATTAGGTATTTAAGGATAATAACTTGGCTGTTAAGTTCGTTAAGAAGGAAGGCTAGAATTTTCCTTGGGCCTATTTATAATTTAGCTTATATTAAAAAACGACGTACATCGCTGTCTGACGTCGCTCTTTTAATAGTCTAAGTTTGATTTCGTTAGGTACAAGTCATTTGTAAAGTACAATACGGTCGTTAGTATAAAAACATGTATGCATAGAATAATTGCATGTGTATTGGGAATACAACAAAAATGTATCGAATATTTAATGAAATTCGAACGAGTTTGTCTCAGTAAACTAGGCCGAATTTAAGATGTCAACGATACCATGAGGATCCTAAAGACACTTTGTCTAGACTTATCAATATTATGATTTGCATATATAAATAACATATTCTATTTTATTGGCAAAAGTATTAGGAATATATAAACACGGTAAGGTTGGATACACTAATGCTAAAGGGAGAGTTAATAGTTTTTTATTTCTGTAAGCAAATTGTGTCTGTCCAAATCTACATTTGTATCCAGAAAAGATTAAGAAATATTTACAATTTTATCATTATGAAATGAAATTATAGATAACACATATCATAGGTAATTATATAATTAAAATATTTTTTTTACTTGTAAAATTGTATTGTGCGTTTTTAAAAGGTTTCTATATATACATATATATATATAGAAGAAATGCTGTTTGTCTCGCTGAAACTCGAGAATAGCTCTACCGACTTGGCTAAATATGATCTTAACATATTTGTTCGGGGAAGGTTTTAGCGGGAAACAGAGATCTATAACAGAGAACTATTCCTAGGAAATATAAAAAAGTAAATATAAATAAAAAACTAAATAAAATAAAGATTTAAGATATTGTCTTTGGTTGTCATATTGTTGGTTGCAGTTGCATTTAGATTCTTTTGATCTTTAAGAAAAAATATTTTTACTCAAATACATGTAGACGATACGACGTTCACTGGGTCATCTAGAGATCAATTAATTTTAGTCGTTGAATTGTTTTAACAATGTGTGCAAAAAATCTGCAAATCAATTTTTTACATTCATATATATATTTAACCGTATCGTACCTACCCTTACCATCAGGGGTCACAGGATTAACTTTCTTTTATTGCATAATGTAGGTCTAACTTCGTCAACGCGGCGCACCAATTCATCTTCACCAACTTTTCTGGTTTCAATAAAAACTTTGTTATGAAAGTTACAGCTTAAAGCCAAATAAAAATACACTTTACGCTTTAGGATAATAATAAAGTGTAAAAACTCTTGCCGACACTGGTATGGGTATATCATATTTTCCCGTTGTATTTTTCCTTGGCTTATAAAAACTAATCCAATGAGAGTTTTGTTAAGTAAGGTTAGGTAAGGAATCCAAGACTTCTAAATTAAGCATGTACTAGGTTCAATTCAAAAGATTTACCTTGCCATATTTGCTATACTTGAAACTAAAATTAGTTAGTGTAGCATATTGTAATATTTATTAATTAATTTGGCGTGAAGAGGCGGACGCAACCGCCGCATGTCGGGAAGCGGATCTGCTGCTGCTGTTACCGCATCCCGCATAAGGCGATTTTTGGTGGCACCTTGGGGTTTTAGTGGGTATGTACAATGGCGAGTCCCACATAACCCTTCTGCACCAAGCAATCGCGCCGCGGAAGTTTACGAGATGGGGTTTTATTAAGAAATGCTAATCGCAGCCTATCATAGTTGTATTGTTAACTCCACAACGACAGTCATAATAAATCATTGACCGAAAATTTTCTCGCGTTAGGTTCATTTTCACGAGAAGATTTGCCGGCAATTCACAAAAACAATAAATGAATGCAATATACTACATTAGGTTAGGTTAGAGTTCTAAAATTGAATTTAAAAAAAAGTTTTCTTCAGCAATGTTTCTAATTGGGCAGTTCTAAAAAAATTATAAGCATGACGACTAACTTGGCATTTTTTTTATCCCTTCTTAATAGAAGAGTTTTGCTTAATAGCAAAACCAAAAAATGGCGACATAAAATCATAATCATTTATAATTTTATAATCATAAGTGTTCATTATGTTATCATATAGGTAACATAATGTACACTTATGAAAGGCAAAAAATTAATATGTTTTATGTCTCAAATCAAGAGCGTAGAACGGAAGAGGAGAACTGGCAATAAACTCAGACATTGATTTTATTGCCAGTTCTCCTTAGCTTATTTATAGTTTTCTTTTAGATTGAAATTAAAAATACAGAACACGCTGTTTTCTACTTTACACAACTTATAATATTTTGCATTTCACCAAGACGTTATGTAAAGCGAAATTAATAAAAATTACAAATTCCTGCGGCATTCACAGGTATTCTAATAAAGAAAGGCTATCGCATACCACGCTTCCGAAATTATAATTGGTTTGTTCCGTGGAATAAATTCCTCAAGATTAATTCAATTTAATTAAATTCGAGTTCTTTGTTGTGTTTCTCCAATGTCCGTTTGTGCTGTCAAATTGAAATAACAGTTAAAAGATATAACAGAAATACGAGCTCCTTCAACTAATCATACAAGACAAAGTGGCTGGTAGAAGGAGAACTGGCCGCAGACGCACGGCCTGGTTAAAAAACTTGAGACAATGGTTTGGTCAAAGCACCAAGTCATTGTTCAGAAGCGCGGCATCCTAAATTAAAATAACCTTATGATCGCCAACCTTCGCAAGGAGATGGCACTATAAGAAGTTAAAAGATGCGAAAGCTTTTATGAACACCGACGTAAGGCAATGTATTTTGCAAAAACAAATTGAACACAATTCTTTTTACATCCATTTCTGAGAAGGCTTGTCAGGAAGAAATTAAATATCTTTGAAAGGATAATATTATATACACATTGAGATAAAAATGTATATAATATTATCCTTTCAAAGATATTTAATTTCATTATATTGTGTGGGTTTCATAAGCTCGGATTACATTCAGTTAATTCTATTTTGAAATTTGGATTTAAAATCAGCTAGGGCTTAGCTGACCGAAATTGTTAAATAATCAAAAATATACAACTTGAATAAAATATTCTCAAAATTTTATTTTTGCATTAAGAGCTTTGTTCGCACACATTTTCTGCATTTTGTTAGGATTATTGGTGACTTCTTCAACAATCCTCGTTATATTTCAGTTAATTTACAGTATACCATAACGCTATACATTACACGAATCACATTATCATTCCATGGGAACGTTATAAAATTCCGTTCGATAGTTATGGACTTTATCACGTTCATTTAGGAATGTTAATTTAATAGAAGAATAAGGCGTACAAGTTATTAAAAGGTCGGCCACGTACTTGCAAGCCTTACCTCCCTCCACCTAACAGCAGATGAGACTCTCGGCTATTTGAGCCTGTTGCATGAAAAACACAGGTTTGTGTATAAAGTTCGTGTTGAAAGTATTGGTCGGTGGATTTCTCTACAAAGCTGTTAGTAATAGATATTGAATTTTCAGCGAGAATAAACACCACTCACTGTTCGACACTCCACCCAAAAACAGTTTCAAATTTTACTGAGCCGTCATGATAAAAATATGAAGATGAGGAATGGATTAAGTACGTATGAATGAATTAAAAGAGCGTACCAATTCTTAAAAGCCCGGCAACACACTCGCGAGCGCTTTGGCATTGAGTGCCCATGGGCGGCGGTATCACTTGACATCAGATGAGCCTCCAGCCCCTTTGCTCCCTGCTCGATAAAAAAAGGTACACAGCTGTAAGTAATTATATAAATCTGAATTATAATGACCTTTGATCTAAGCATCTTAACGTAAACATAAAACTTTTTAACTTTTGATATTAACAGACTGTTCTAAAATACTCCAAACACCAAGTTAAGGATAAAGTAATACATTTGCGCCTATGTCCGGTGATAACTATAACAGTATGTCAGCAATAAAACTAGTACAAATCGGAGAAATAGATGGCGCTAGCTATACGAAATTCAGTCGTTACTAGAATTATGTTTAACACCTTGCGCCCGAACCCAATAACCTATCTCAATCCATTTTTGACCATCTAAATCCAAATATTAATAAAAGTGTGCCAATAACCAATTGGATTTAATAGCGGATTGTAATAGCCATCTGTCGATACAAGCTATCCATGGTAAGTCGGATCGGTGTATATGGATAGATAGACCTTTGTATGAAAATGACATTTCAACTGTGCCAATATCCTATCATAAGATTTTAACAGACACCAGTTTTTAAAATAATTAAAAAGCTATTAAACATAGACATGTATATTTTAATATTATTTGGACGATTTTATTTACTTAATTTGTTTTATATAAATAAGAGAGAAGAGATTGCATTCTATTCGTCGCCAAAAATGGATTGTCTTCATAGGGTTTGGTTATTGGGATGCAAATAGGAGATCGATCGACTGTCACGGTCAGATTGTTTTCAATCTGAGATTGTTGATTAAGTATTGGGTTCGGGCGTAAGTCAACACTGCTTGCTACAAAATATATTCCTGCGTATCATGAATTTCTCTTGATGTTTTGGCGGAATTTGGGCTAAACTAAAATAACGTGAACGATCAATAAATTGCAATAAATCTGCTTACGTAATACTAGAAACCCAAATAAACAAAATTAATTTTCAATAAAAACTGTTCCATACTGGGAAATATTTCGTGTATTTTATCTTTTTAGAAAAAAAAATTATCACTTTTTCATGTAGTTTCATATGTGTAGTATGTGTTCAGATCTCTTTGGTATTTTTGCTAATAAAATATAGTAGAAATTAATTTGCCTTATAGATTTGGAGTTGCTTGAAATTATTTTATTAATACGCTAAGTCATGATAATCCGTATTAATCCTAAATTACCACTCAATTCCTCGGAATTCCAATAACAGCAATACCAAGCTAAGTGAATTCCAAGGCAATCAAATGTATTGTGAATGTTTGTATACAAGATTAGAGATGACTGTCGCCAAACTAATTTATAGGCGTAAATGTACGTTTGTGACATCGCTAATGTGATAAAAGCGATATAGTCCTAGAAGCGCCTAGATTGCCTCATTTCCTTAGCGAAATTGAATATTTAGATGCCATGTGGCTGTTATTGGGTAATTTAAATTTAGAATAGGACAATAACAATATCATCAGACATTGGATCGAACCTTAAAACAAATAATTTAATGATTATGTTAAAATATATTTTAAAGGAGCGTAATTTAGGTATCCTTGCAATATCAACATTATCTATTCTAAAAAATATTATTTTTCGTAGATTAATTTTACATCATGAATATTATTATTATGGAGGTCGTGGAAAAATATAAATTACTATCGTTCCACAACTGATCGTTTCGTGAGGTCATTTCGAATTAGGGTCCTTTGAGAAAAGAGCGTACCATTTCTTAAAAGGCCGGTAATGCATTTGCGAGCCGGCCTTTTATCATTACATCCTTACGGTGCAGATCATTTAACATCCTCTAGATGAGCCTGCTATTACATAAAAAAATCTTAATATTGAAATGATTTAATTCAATTAATCAAACCAGCTGCCCACTGCAGTATTTCCGAACCAATTCGACTTAGGGTCCTTCAAGAAAAGAGCGTACAAATTCTTAAAAGGCCGGCAACGCACTCGCGCGCCCTCTAGCATTGAGAGTGTCCATGGGCGGCGGTATCACTTAACATCAGGTGAGCCTCCTGCCCGTTTACCCCCTGTTCTATAAAAAAAAGTGATAAAATAATAATGGGTATGAGACGCAGCATGCACGAAGACGCCTATCTGGTACTGAAATATTAGCCTCATGCGTTACTAAGTCCCTAACAGAAAGGAACCGGCTGTTACGACCACCATAAGAAACTTTTGGATAAAGGATAGGAAGAGGGTTGAGTGCTTTGGATCATAGATCATCATCACACCCGTGGTAAGTATCATATACATTATGAAACTGTAATGACGTTGTGGTTTATGACATTTTCCTTTGAATTATTGTTATGTAGAGGGAGGGTAATACTTGCTGAGTTTCTTGCCCGTTCTTCTTAGAACAAGGCCTCCTGGTAGTTTTGCGAACGGATGGCGTAGTTTTGCTCTTTCGCGAACATTCATTTGACATTCATAAGCATGCACTAAGACGCATCTAAATTGAATCAATGAATTTTGATTTTGATACAAATGTTTATATAGCAATACCTATAAAAATCCCCGATTACTTCATCCTTTACAGAACTTACTTACTTCATGGCTTAAATAAACTTTTAATATATGAGTCTGAGAACGACATCAAGAAACATTTTAACACAGAGAAAGTATGATTCAACGGTCACAGAGCTTCTATTTGATAAATGAGGTTGTTATGCATTTATGAATTAATTTCCCATTTTAAACAGATTAGTCACTTCCAGCTAATCTATAACCGAAACGCAAAGTGTCTATCGCGTGAGCAGGAACAATTAAATCAACAAATATTTGCATGACGTGTTTTCACAGGCACGTTAAGTGATTATTGAGTTTAGGATTAATTAAGTAAATTTAATAAGATTTATTTTACTTACGGTTCAATTACAATATGTAAATGTTAACATAAGAGAGTGCAGGTTTTCTAATTTATACTCTATATTAGTGTACTTAACACTAATCGTTAGTCTAAAATTCGTGTGTGCCTCTTTGCTATGACAATTATTGTTTATTCTCGGCTTTGCACCAATTAACTTTTATTTCTATAGGTTTTCTTCCATTAGTGTAAATAAAAATAGGTTTCCTTATTACAGCTAAGACAATCTTTGAACTTAATCATAATGCATGAAGCATCATGATTCATTGAAGGATTGTGTATTGATTTCAGTGCAATAGTAACATTACATTCGCTTTTAAGGCATAATCTTAACTAACGAACTCGATTCCTTTTTCGTGGGGAAATGCATTACACATACCCTCCCGCGCCGCCGTATTTACGATTTATGATGGATGGTTGTGTGTGTCTCTCAACTGTACATACCCACTGAAACCCCACAATGCCAAGAGCAATTGCCGATGCAAAGATCAGTATCCCTTCTTTTGGGTGCATGGACCCGTATTCTACCGCTGAAGCGTCTGTGTGATTACGCGTTGTTGGAATATCGCGTGCTAGAGCAGCAATGCTGTTTTCTTATAAAAGGATGCGAATAGGTTTCACTTGCCTGGCCTTCTCCTCTTTGGTGCAGGAAATCTACTATAGATTCCGCATTTCATCAAATCAAATTTTTGATAAATGTAAATATGTAAATTATATTTACTTTTTGTTAACGTCCACGGCGCTACTCGGCTATGATTATTATTACTTTAAAAATTAATTGAGCGATTTAAAATATGTCCATGGCTTCGTTACTTCAAACAAAGACATAGAAATAAGTCCTGTAAGAGTATAAAGAGGCACGGATCAGACACATATCTTCATCTGTAACAAGCAGCAATTATCAGCCAAGTAGATCGTTGATATTTGATTCTTACGCTTGCTAAATCACATTTTTTCATCATCCTATATTAATTGGACATAAAAAAACATATAAAAGTTCCATTGGTTCCCAGACGGGGCTGAGCACAAGCTTAGACTCTAGCAAGACTAACAAACTAGACTAACGTTTCTCTAAATGACACACTCAATTTTAAATTTGTAATGTAATCTAATTTCAATTCAAGTCAATTAACAGTAATTTTTAAGTGTTAAGCGTCTCTCATACAGTTTTTTGCATTCGTTCAATTCACCGTCGCATTTAGGATGTGTCGAGTCAGCGCGGCCACTTTGGCCCAACGCCATGACAAACTTAACTGTGAAAATCGATGAATTTTATTTGAGAAATTTAAAAAAGAGATTAAGATTTTCTAAAGATTACGTATTACGTTGTTGTATTGATCTATACTTTAAGCAGAGTAGTAAATACATTTATCTCCATTTATCTCTGTCACCAACTATACAACTATACATATGTCGACTTCGAGAATTACATTATTTTAAGATAGAATCGTCTTATCTGTGGAAGGATTTTTGTCAGGATTTCACCTTAAGATATAACAAAGAAAGGTGTGGGTAATGATAATTATTAAATTGTATAGTTCCTTGTTATTGAAAAGGAGTCTAGTGGAATGAAAATGAATGTTTCAGTTTTTACGGATTAATTTATATTTGAAAAAAGTTATTAAACTTTAAATTCGTGATCATAATTGTTGAATATCTGTTGAGTAATTATTTATTAAGTAGTTACTTAATAAATAACATTGATCCATCTTATAGGTTAATGAAAATCCGTTAATCCGTTCGGGATGTGGTGTGGCATTACAGAATCCTAGAGCAACATAAAAGGTTTTGCGTGTAGACGTGATTATAGTTAGGCAACTTCGGTTATTTTGTTATTAAGTAGCGCCCTTTAGGGTTTGCTATCAGTGTCAGATATGTACGATGACTTACGTATACGTATGTCGTCGTATACTTAGTAGTTAATGTCGTTTTTTATTTTTATTTGTAACTGACAGGAATAATTAAGTAATGTTTGCTGTCAAAATTTCTTTGGCTGTTTACGCTATTTATATTTTGATATTATATTTTTAAATATAAATTTTAACTTTGCTTTTTAATAAAAATTCCGATCACATTGCTGTAAAACTATTGAATTGATTACAGTCCGAAATTAGAAGTAAATAGTACGAAACTACAATAAGCACATCTAAAAACTAATTAATTAGTAGCACTGCCAAGACTAAATTAAGTAAATAATTATTAATACCACACCTTGTGGAACCAGCTGCCCACTGAAGTATTTCCGAACCAATTTGACTTAGGGTCCTTCAAGAAAAGAGCGTACAAATTCTTAAAAGGCCGGCAACGCACTCGCGAGCCCTCTAGCATGAGAATGTTCATGGGCGGCGGTATCACTTAAAATCAGTGAGCCTCCTGCCCGATTACCCCCTGTTCTATAAAAAAAACAGGAAATCGAATATATCACCATGACCATCATTATAATTCAATATTGGGATTAAAAAACAAGTCTAAATATATTTATAAAAGAAAAAAAATACAGTGCGGCTACAATCAATTAGGTTTCTGTATCTGTTTCTTGATGGCATTTTTTCTGATAAGGTTATGAGTCTCCCGTGTCTGACACACGCCGTCCACTTTTTGTCACCTAAGACCTGCTTTCCTTACGTTTTCCATCACCGCGCGCAAGCAGAGGCCACTATACATTGGTATACTCATCCAAAATAATAAACAAAACAACAATGTCTTAGAGCAGAAAAAAGCATTATATTCATTATACAATCTGTTTAAAACTGTTCTTTTATAACTTAAAAATATACTACGTTCATTCTTTTCGCAACATAGTAACAATTACAAGTCGTATAATGAATATATTGATTATAATAACGTATAAGTGTTTCGCTTTAATATATTTTATTTATTATCATTGCGTTTAAGTACTTCATATTCCCAATTGTACAATTAATAATAACCATGTTTTATTTATATTGTAGTCGCCGATTCGCTTTACACACCTCGAGGCTATTTCATCATATTTATTACTTTTAAATTTATGATCATTTAAACTTTTAAAGCTGTGTTTTTACCAATAACGAAATATTAATAAAATATTTGTTTATATTGAAACTATAAATAGAATGTTGTTACACAGTCATACAGATTACACTCGCACTCACAAAACAATCAGGATAAGTTGTAAAACGTAAAAAAAACCTAAATTGTAATTATAAAAAAGGATAACATTGTTATGTAATTAACTATTAAGCTTGTTATTGAAGAGCTGGGAAATCTAAAACAGGTATTTTTTTACTAAAAAGGGTTCCCAAATCTAAGTTATAATTTTTTTTAATTAAAAAATAAATTGTGTTCATTCATAGTTGTAACATTTTTTTTTATAAAACAGGGGGCAAACGGGCAGGAGGCTCATCTGTAATAAAAAAAATTAAAAATTTAATTATTTCAATCCTCTTAAATTAAATTTTACAAATAACGAGTGGTCTAGCGAGTGAGTTACATTATTATTTTTTTAGGATTTACATCTTAGTATTTATGAATTTATTAAAGTTTATAGATAACGTTTACCTTTATACATAAGAATCAAATTCTATCGCTATGATTTTGCTGGCGAGTTGGCTTTAAGGGATTCTACGCACAAGTTACGTGATCTCAACGTGATCGTTAAATTTAATAAAACTTCGAGAAAATTGATAGAAATCTTTTAAAAATAATTGACACACGCTATTTTGGTCTATTTTTAGTAGAAACAATTTGTTATTCAATGATGTTACATCTTTGTGAATATATTTGCTTAAAGAGTGTGATTTACTTTTTTAATCGAAGAGAAAACTCTATGTGCGCTCTTCTTCAAAGTAAAAATGTCGCCTCAATCCTCAAGCCGAATGGGTCCACTATAGCACTCCGGAGCCTATCGCTGCTTAGTCTTTTAGTCTTCAAATTGCATTAGGTACGTAAGTGGTAGGAATTGATCGCGTACCTTTTACCTTTCCCTCCCCTTCCTACTCGATTGGGTTATTGGAAAAGCGCTCTCCATGTAAGATACTAGCTGGCCCTATAATTAATAAAAACACGTACTTTCTATACAAACTCGCATTGACATGAAAATCGTTGTCTTATTTTTTTGAAATTGCCAAAAGCAGTATCGAGGAGTCATCATTTTTTGTTTAAAAAAAGTTTATCTCTGACCTAAATAAAACAAGATTCCATGGCAAGTGTCTTCGCCGTACTATAGGAACGTACAAATTGGGTGAATTTGAACTTTCGGCCATGACGGTCGGACGGTGCGAGTGCTCACTCCTATAACTATCGCTAAAACGGAGTATATTAAAAAATAAAGCCGATTTCATAGAATTTTTATTTATAATTTCATAGCCTTCATTATTAAAATGTAATATTAATGTAAAAACCAATGAAATAGTAGTTTCAACGAAATGTAATTCATTCGGTTAATCATGCTTAATAATATATTACACTTTGACCTACTTACATAACATTAGTTTTGTTCATAATGGAAAACGAAATGCTTTTAAAACAGCGTATTAACGGAATATCGGAATATGTTTTGCCCGTGTTTTGTGCACATAGAGATTGTAATCACATGTCTCTGTTAAATTATATATAATTGTTCAGGATTTTTGTTTTATAAAAATCATTGAATAATTGTTTGCTCGCTCAAGTGCACCAAATGAATATATAAGCAGTGTTGGCCTTGAGGGTTTTTTTAAGTGGGGAAAAGCATATGCCCTGCCGCGCAAATTCTTGAAGCAAGCGCCACCAACACAGCGCTGGTGTGGCGCGGACTTGGCTCGGCTGTTACAGCCTCAGCGAGGGTCGTTCTGAAATCGTCCTTGGTTTATCCGTTTTAAAAAGAATGTAGACAATCCGCCTTGGTATAGTGACCTGGTGGAGGTCAGCTCCTCAGCCTACACAGATGCATCAACATCTTTTCTTTACAATGCACTTTAGTAAGGGCTGGAACCATGTGGTCGTGCGTTCGAATCACAGCTGTGCACCAATAGATTTTTTCTACCTGCGCATTCAACGTTCGCTCGAACGCTTGAGTACATTATGGGGAATCCGGTATGCGTTAGACTCAAAAATCGTCGGCTGTGGTGAGACAGAAGGCCTACTTGACTATGAATTAATTGAATATTTTCTATCTGACTTTTTAAGTCACGTAAATAAGACAGGTGGTTTCAGAAGACGGATATTTTTTATTAATAACTTGCAAAGGTTCTGAGCGTGGAACACAATTGATATTTAAATAGATTCATTAAAAAAAAAAAGTGTATTTACCTAACCTACATTACCTACACAAAAAAAAATTGTGTAAAAGTGTGATAGTGCAATTACTATTTCGAATAATTTTGGTTCTGTAAATTCGAAACCGCAGAAAACTCATTTTAGAAGACTTCTTACCTCAAAAATGTTCCGTGAGCTCTATTTGAAATATGATGATAATCCCAGCTTTATCCTTTCACCGTTTCAGGGTTAAAAAGTATTACATAATATTACAGGGACGAATTCAAGATATTTGTACATCAATATTATGATTTGACATACATTTTGGTGTCGGTGTGAATGTATAGCAAATTATTTAATGAACTTATGTAACTCAATTATATAATAATGTAATATATTATTTTTGATAAACGCTTAATATATCCCGCTCGTATCAAGCAGCCATGTGTGAGGCTATTTAATAGTGTAGAGCAGTGATGGGCAAAGTACGGCCCGCGGACAAATTCCGGACGGCAAAAATGTTTAATCTGGCCGGTTAAGGGTCCATCGACATGGATAGACGAAGAAAAAAAGTAGATTTTACTTTTAATGTTATGATTGAAAGCTTTAACACACAAATGCATTTATTTTTATAATTCTGGAATTCTCTAGAATTTCTATAACTTTGTGGCCCGCCATTAAAAAAGTTTGCCTACCACAGGTCTAGAGAAAGTATAATTATAATTAGAGGCCCTTAAATACGGGTTTAGAGCCCCAAATACGCCCACTGAGGTTAAAATGCAAAACCCTTTTCGAGATTATTAAGTCGGATTCTTATGGAGAGAAATATCATGACCAGCCCGATTGTCCCAGGAGTTTAATTTAATTCGCAGATCCATTACTTTTGTGGGATTCGCAAAGTGTTTTGAGGTTGAGATTTTGTATGGAAGTGTTGATAACAGCCCATATACAGTTTAGGATATGAGAAAATTTTGAATTTCGAATTTTCTTGAGAAGATAAATTGAATGAATTAATCAAAATGGTAAGACAACAAGACAATATAATATTTTCTTTATTTCTTACATTTAAAATTATTTACATTTACAATTATTACATATATTATATAAATAATTATTTTTTTACATATCAATATTTGTTGTTGTATTCCATTAGTTTGTATTATTTTGAAACCATTTCAGCGTTTAATGAATAAAGATTAATAAACTCATACTTACATCTGGAGTCTCATTATTATTGAAAATGAAAATAAAAGTTTAGAGAATTAGCAATGGCCGACTATTATTGAATTTGCATTTGATTTGGTATTAAACATTTCACTCACAAAGATAACATCAATTACAAATAACCAAAAAATGATAGATATAAATAACGAAGTGTCTAGGGAGATAATAAAGGAATCACGAGGGCAATTGACACACTGAATACACTGAATTATGAAAATAAGCACGACGTAATTATTAAAAACTTTTGAATTCAGGATAAATTATTGAAAATATTGACGTCAAAAATTAATTAGATGACGTCATCCGTTTCATTTCGGCTCCACTTTTCAAAGCCTTTCTACTTGGTTCGGCCACTCAAATCGTTCCAACTATACCAATCCAAATTAGTGGTAAACACGTTTTGTGACATAGTCGTATACTCATTTCGTGACCGAACCCGAATCCTATACCGAGTCAAACGGCAGTTGTCGTAATTGGTCCAATGATTTCTTTAAAATTGACCGTATTTAACTTTTAAATACTTGAAGTGCTAATAAATTACTTTTAATATTAATAATGACTATGGAATCACTATTAATATCCATCATTAAATAGTCACTTTTTATAGTTCTAGCAATATTGGCAATCAATTAAACCTTAAAAAAAAATATTTTCAACGGTTTTGAAACAAAATGACTTTAATGTTGTTATAATATGCTCTGTAATAAAATGCGAATGGCAGCTGACAGTGACGTCATTACGTCACTGTCAGCCATGAAGCAATGGCTCAGACATATTAAATTACTTTTTAAAATAATAAGGCACTCGGGTATCCCTGGAAACGAGGCTGCTGATTCATCTGCCAAAGCAGCTGTTGAGTCAGGTTCTCTAGATTATTTTAAAAATTCAGCACAGGATCTTTGTGCTCTTGCAAAGACATATTTGGACAGAACCTGGAATACTTTTTGGAATAACTCCAAATCGGTTAAGGGTAAGTTTTATGCATCCATCCAACCAAACATACCAAGACAACCCTGGTTTTGTCATTATCGGAATGCAAATCGCTCGATTACGTCCACAATCTCACGTCTGCGTCTTGGTCATGCTTGCACTCCTGTTCATCTAGCCAAGCTTCGGATAAGGGATCACTCTATCTGTGAGTGTGGCTTAGATGAAGGCACTGTATCTCACATACTATTCAACTGTCCTAAACTAACCTATCCTCTCTATGACGTTCTTCCCCCAAAAGTCCCCCGTCCTTTAAGTGTTAAATGTTTGTTAATGTTTGTGTTTAGTCCATATTGCAGATTTTTATGTAAATATATAGCAAGTAATAAAATTAAAGTGTAATATATATGTATATAAATTATTCATAAATAGCAAATAGTATTTAATCCTGTTTTTACTCATATTTGTGTTGTCTGTGCTGTCTTTAAACTAGCAATCAAATTCCAACTATTTTTTTTAGGTTTTAATTATTTTTACCGATCAATCTCCTTCGTGCCTTCTCCATCTACACGACACTGGCGAAGTACCTTGTGCCCAGTTGGCACAAATTAAAGCCTTAAAAAAAATAAATAAAAAATAATAAGGACTATGAAATCTATTTGATAGTCAATAGAATCAAATATTGGCAAATCGACATTTCTGCCATTGCACTGACATACATATTACTTTAAAAAAATGTAAGCTATTTTAGTGTCAACGCAATATCGCCTAGTAGTTTGAAGTAATAAATAAAAATCGTGCCTTATCTTTGTCCCCTAAAATTGTACAAATACCATCATGATTAGTGATGTATCGTTGTTTGTATTGCTGATAATTTAGGCAAACATTTAGATTTTATTAATGTGTTCTAGTTATTTAGGCTTGGATATTAGTGATTACGATACGTATAGTTATAAAATTTACAGATTTATGAGTTAGTGGCTTCGACGTCATCAACACTAATGCTGCATTGACATTCAGCCGTAGTGAGCAGGGAAGTGGGCAGGACGAGTGTGTAAACGCGATACTTACTACGAAGTATGAATGTAAATGCGGGACAAGATTTATTTAAAATAGAGAAAATATGTTTGTTTATTGATGCATAAACTGATACAAGCATTTTCAGGAATTTAAATTTTAACAGCAGTAAGAAAACCAAGAGAAGACTAAAAACTCATATCTACACTGAAATTTCAGCCCTATGATGTACAATAGTCATAGTTCTATGAAAATGTATGTAATGTAAACAAATCTTATTAGTTTCTGAGAATCTTGCAGTTGCTTCGGCAGTCATTTTTGGGATAGGGTGGACATATTTTTGCATATTTATTTTAATTAATATGCAAAAATATGTAACTTTTCTTTTGATTATATTTTAAACGTTTTTATAATTTTATTTAAAAAAACCTGTTCGTTTGTCGTATAAATTCGTCTATCAACATATAAAATATGTTACTTTGATGAAATTAATGCTGTACTTAATATTCAGGGCGACCGATGAGAATTAATTTACTTTGCCTAGTTTGTTACTTCTTATAATATAACGAAATTACCATTATGAATACAAAACGAGATGATTAATTATTTTTAAACAATGAGAATCAATGTAAATTCAGTTTAGAGGAATTTTATTTTTAACGCAATAAAAGTGTTTTGAAGTTACTTTTAACGTATAGAAATTACGCATAGCAATACAAAAAATCGGTAAATTAATTATGAGTCAAAACTTATTAATCAAATGGGATGTTAAGGGCCTGTTTCACAATGTATGGATAATGTACCAAATAGCTATGCAACACATAAATTATTCAAAAGATAAAAGTTCCAAATAAGATACTTCGTGTGTCATGACGAATCGCGCTATCTGACAGTCGTAAAACGCAAAAATACTATTTATCCTACCAATAAGTAATAAATAGCTTATTTGGAACTTATCCGGACATTGTGAAACAGACCCTTAGTTTAATAATTTATTTACCCGCCCACTGTATCCACTCAATAATATTAATTCATTTCTAAAATATTTATATTCTATTCATAATCCAAATTTCCATGATGTATCCTTTGTCTATACTTAATAAATTAGTTCATGAAACGAGCCCAGCAAACTCCCGTCGTATCACCTGAATTTTAAATGGATTTATAAAACATTAATTCTACCTTCAAAACCTTTTCAGGATAATCGTATCTTGATGCAAATGATCCTTTATAATGTATGTTTAATATTTAAAGCGGTTCCGTGGTTTGCTTGCGTGAATAGAAACGATTTTCTCAGAAAATGAAGGTAGACCAGCAACGCACTTCACCTATTTGCGATCCAGGTTTACTGGTTTGTCGGAAATTGAATCCAGGATATCCACCAAGCCATCAGGAAATTCAGTTTCAGTAGTTTTCGTTTCTATCATCTGCTTGCCAACCACATCGACCCTGACTTAATCTTATATGATCGAGTATTTTGATTAAAGGACCTATAGAAGCGGTGACGAAAAGTGGTCCAAGATAAAACGGGCGATGGTCAGGTTTCTATCACCTCTGTTGGAGATGTTCTAAAAATATTAATACCTATATACAATATTTATTTTAATGTAGAATATTTTTATTTATTCTTACCTGTATACATTGCTGTGGTAAATAATAACGAAAGGCATGAATGCATTCTGCTATTTAGGGACCAACTAAATTATTTTTAAACAAATGTTTTATGCTTCATCGGTGTTAAAATGTTGAAAGCTGCTGACTCTGTCTATAGATTAAGTTGGCATCCCTGCGAGAATATAGCAATAATGTATTACAAATTTATTCTTTATGGGGCCACCTTGAAACCAGGTGGGTCGTTTGTTTAATATAAAGTTTATCAAATGATGAAATCAACGTTTATCTTTGATGAATTTGGGTTAATTTATTATAATTATTGTCTATTAAATAGTGGGAATGGTTTAAGATAAGAATCTTGAAATTCCGCCACATTCCAAAAAAATGTTTTATAAATGTTTGAATATGTAGAAAATGGTTTATGAATGTCCAATTGAAATTTCTATTTAGAAAAGCCTGTATTCATTAACAGAATCATTTGACAGCTATAACTAGTAGTTTTAGCTTTACTTTTTAATTCAAATGTGAATTTTGGCATAGAGCACATTGGGAATGCGAAAACCAATTCTTGGCACACACCCTGGTATCCCCCCCCCATACATACACAGCCTGTTGGGCAAAACTAACATAATTTACCAACCCGACTACTTGAGCACCTCTAATGCCTTTGGATTATCATATGTGTGAACCTAGCTCTTTTTCTACCTTATAACTTTTCTATCGTGAGATTAAGTTTCTGTATTAAAAACAAGGTAAAATATATTAAATTTCTTGACCAATTTAATGTTTTATCAATATATAGGGAATGTCTTATAGCAAGACAGTGACTATGTACAACGAACGACAATTGATATCGTATTCACACTTTCTCCATGTATGCACATTTTGAGTCGAAATATGTTCTAGGATACGGTTTTAGCAATGGGGTGGGTTTAAGTAGGTATTACTTAAATTATATCTTATTACTAATAAAACTTAATATCTAGTTAAACCAATTGTGAGCCAGTAGGGCAGCATAGCATTGTCAATTGAAATTCCGGACGCGATTGAATCACTTTAATTTTCAAGTAATTTCATTATTTCGCCTTTGTCACAAGGCCACGCTCCGACTCGAAATACCTTTTTTGCTAAATTAATTTTCATAAATCTCTATTTAAATGTTTCTGCTCGATTTGAGGACGGAAATGTATTATGACAGGCAGCAGGGAGCAGTCTTCCTACGTTTCTTTATATTTCTAACAAATTTTGGTACTTCTCTATTCTTTTTATGACAAAATAAATACAATTATAGGAATTTGGATAATGGATATCCACTTCCTTTTCTTGCTTTTTTATTAGTTTTCCTAGTCTGGATTTCTACATTCTCAGCCTATAGCTGGTGATAGGTTAAGTGAAAAATTAAATGTGAGATGACCGAATGTAAAGATTTAAAGATACTATTGATTTTAACTTAGCGATAAATATATAACTACCCCAGAGGCAGATAAGAGTCCTTTAGAAATATTGTCTAGACTTCTACACTTTACAAGTTAACAAGCCTAAAATAAAAAGTAATGTTAGAAGAGAAGTGGTTAAAAGTGGTTTAACTACGGCAAAAATTTCAAAATAATTTAAAATTAATAAGAAAATTATGAAAATGTTCTTTTACTTAATACTTTAGTTCAGCATTATATAATACTAGTGTTATATACAATTTTGTGTTTTGGTAACTATTTATGCAGACGTTACCCTCAGTAGGTATATATTTCCATACTAAGATGCTTGGAATAAATCGCTTCTTAGCGATAAGGTGCCCAATAACTTATGTAACCTGTTTTATGTATGTTCAAGGTAACAAAGTGTAATTAAATAAATGTTGTTCAACACCACATTAATAAAATAGTGTCAAGCAAAGTGTATATTATAAGAGAAATTGATTATAAATAGTTGAGAAGGGACAAGATTCAAAGGAATACTTTACAATTAAGATTTACTTTCAAAACCATACGTAAAGTGTAAATCGTGTCGTTATAACCAAATGCATTATTAAACATATATTAAACATAAAATGTCGATTTTAAATCTGTATTATGTTGTGGTCAGCAAAATGCTGGATATAATTATTATCTTTCATTATCATTATTAACGAAACGTGTAATCCACATCATTTATTGAATATATTTTTGCGATTGGTATATAATGAAACGTGTACGATGAAGTTTGTTAAACTAACCTATCACATACATATACTAATGCTGCTACAAAATTTTAGGTCTGGGGCTCAAATTTCTGAATCTGCTCAAGTGGGTGATCAACATTCAGTGCCTGACACCTTCGACTTTTTGTGTCTAAAACATCGTGAGGAAACACGATGTTTTTCTTTACTGTACGAGTATGCTTGTGTGCACAAACAGAAAGTCCATTAGTGCACAGCTGGGATCGAACCTACGACCCTAGGGATGAAAGTCGCTGAAGCCACTAGGCCAGCACTGCTAATTACTTGACTTGACTCACGAATATACCCAAATACGTCTTTATTAATAGTTATAAGTTTAGTTTTTGAACCGTTGTCAAATTAGAACAAGACAACGCTAGAACGTCTATAAAATGTCAAAATAAATATAGACATATTTGACAGCCAGACAGATTTAGAAAATGGACTTTTTCGATAATAACAAATATACAGATAAACAGACTGTCAAAATGTATACGATTGAATTGTATTACAGTAAAAAAAATAGTTTTTCCATCATCATAATTAGGAGTACAATGGGGTTGAATTGTATTACAGTAAAAAAATAGTTTTTCCATCATCATAATTAGGAGTACAATGGGGTTGAATTGTATTACAGTAAAAAAAATTTTTTTCCATCATCATAATTAGGAGTACAATGAGGTTGAATTGTATTACAGTAAAAAAAATAGTTTTTCCATCATCATAATTAGGAGTACAATGGGGTTGAATTGTATTACAGTAAAAAAAATAGTTTTTTCCATCATCATATTTAGGAGTACAATGGGGTCGAATTGTATTACAGTAAAAAAAATAGTTTTTCCATCATCATAATTAGGAGTACAATGGGGTATACAATTCGGCACAAAGCCTCCGCTGAACAATCACTTAATACATTACTCGAGCAAGTACCGTCCAATTTCGTACGAACTGCAAAAACGTGTTATTTCGTCGTGTTATTAGAGTTCCTTTGATCTATTTTTTCAAATGCTCCAAACTTATTTTTTTTATATTACGTACACGTTTTTATTCGAGTCATATACATTAAGTTCAGGATATATCTTTTTCAAAATATTTAACAATTACAAACAGATGTATCGACATTAACTTGCTGAACGTGTAACAATAAAGTTTACTTTTAATTTCTTTGTAATCCTAGAGATAAAAGTCGTATACTTTTTGATTTGCTAATAAAAGCATTATGTTCGTTAGATTTTAATATGCCATACAAATTAGAAATGATGTACCTGGCTCTTTTAGGCTTACTCAAAAAGTAAAGCTGAAATAAACCTTTTTTACCAACTAACAATAATGAAACTATAATTTTTACAACAATCTTTCTACTTACCGTAAAAATATTTATTATGCAAGAGCAATTAATGAGGTTTAAGATTTGAAGTTTTTAATTAGCTTTACTTTTAATTTTGCGTTTTATTTTTGCAGCTTTTTCAAGCTTGTACGAAGACTAAGTTCTAATAAAATGTAATAATGTCATATTTACTTGTATTTTTTAAGCAGACATTGTTGTACTTGAAAACTATTAAACTTGTCCATTTGTAAAGGCTTTACGTACGCATGTTATTTGCGATCACAATCCTTCAGATGAGATTAGATATCTTTAGAATTTGACGTTTTCAAAATATTATATTATACTAGATTTATTAATTTTTCAATATTAATACTTAATAAATACACATAAAACTTCAATATGTTTCTTATGTTACTATTATGTTTAATTAATAATTTAGCAGTCATTCAATATAAGTAAGGGCAGAAATAGGACCAAGGTGTAATCATAAAAAATATACAGGCTTGCGATTTCGTTGGTGTTTTATTGTTAGTGTTTTAGTAGTTTTACGATTTCTAACGAGTGCCTTAATTTCTGAGATCCCATTAATTTTTAACAAATTCTTTACTTTACAATTCAGTCTTATATTATATGGAAATATAGTTAGAAATCCTGAAGACCAAAAAATTAAAACTGTTAATCACCAATTTGCAATATTTAAACATTACTGCCCAATGGATGTTTTTCTGACATGGTTATTTGAAATTGCTACTATTCGAATGTTTTCTACCTGAATCTCTCACGGAACCCCCACGTATAGTAGACTCGTACTTATCCATGTTTTGTTCTTGTTTATTTCAGTAACAGCTTCCGCCTCTAATTGGAACGCCGCTTCAGAATTGTTTAAAATTATTCGCACAGTACAGAATGATATCCAATTTAAAATGTGGTTTAAATAATCCTTTATTTCTCCTTTTTACTGGGATGGAAATTAAGAATGCGATCTTTATAATAGAAAAAGAATGTGATCTTATTAATAAAACATATTCGTATTTAAATTTGCGAAAAAAAAGGAAGCAATCTCGACCTTTCAAGGCGCGGATAAGACATCGTGTTTGTTACCATGTTTACCATTGGTTGTCACGACAACACCATTTTAGGAAGAAATCTATATGTCCTCATTCGTTCACAATTTCATAAATATTTTATTATCAACGCTAAGTGACAACCGCCGGAGTAGAGATGTGAAAAAATTAGTTATGCCAAAAGTTATACTGGTATTGTATAGGAAAAGCACTGGTATGGCGATCAAGCTTTATAAAAATTTACCAAAAACGTCAAAGAACCTAGTAAAGTTTTTAAAAATCGACTTATGGATATAGATATGGATATGGATAAAGTGCCAAATAGCAATGCAACACATAAATTATTCGAAAGATAAAAGTTCCGAATAAGATACTTCGGATTTTATGACAAATAGCGCTATCTGACAGTCGTGAAACGCAAAAATAGTGTTTATACTACCAATAAGTAATAAATAGCTTATTTGTAACTTATCCGGACATTGTGAAACAGACCCTAAGTATAATTATTTGCGTGAATCATTATAAATTATATTAATTTCATAATTAATGAAATCTAGTATTAAAATAAAATAAGAATTGACTCTGATGATATAATTGATAGAACAGTACAAATAAAAATGTAACTACATATTATGTAAAATTGTACCTTTTAATTATGTAAGACAAAATGGCACGCCGATTTGTAATACGAAGTTTAGTATGGTTGTATGGTATGTATTTTAACACAATATAAGTCAACGTTTTATAAGACTGTTTCCATCGCCACAGACGACATCAATTTGTTTGTTGTTTGTTACTTTAATACACAGAGATTTTTTACTTTTTGTTAAAACAAATGTCACAAACACGTAATTTATTTTACATCAATTGAATTAATGAACAAGTGTACAACAAGGGTTACACACAGCAATAAAAAAATAGTAGAGTTTTATTTCTTAGTACGTACGTTAACTTCCTACTCTACATAACATGTCTATATTTATTTGCTTCTTCACAATATTGCATTTTACAAATTAACATGCTGCTGGTATTGACCATCTTCGTGAGAGGCTGGTGCCTATAATAAATAGAGGTGTAACAACAAACAAACAAAAATAAACGAAAACTGAAGCAAGAGTGGTTGTGGATGTGTAGAAATGTGTGAGGAAGTGTGAAAGACTTTAATTTAAAGTCAATGTTACTAACTGTACTATAATTTCGTCAAACAATATCAAAAAAGTCATTAAAATTTAATAGTTGAACTTCAAACCTACCGAATGAATGAACCGCGAAGTTTAACTCCTAATTAACTATAAATAGTGTTTAACGATGTCGTAAAAATGTAATGATGGTCGTAAACTTTACTACTGTTAGTTGACTTGTTGGCGCTACTGCATGAATTTAGGACAGCTGCTTAAATTTTTACTCCAGAGTGTGAAGATCCTAAATTGGTTATACAGATGTTGCTCAAACGGTCACAGATTTTGTAGCGACATCTACATTCTGCGTTAGAAATCAATACGATGATGTCTCATATTTAATCTCACTACATTTTATCATCATCACTGGAGGCTTTAATTGGCTAGCCAGCAATATTATTATATAGTTATAGTGACTGCACTTGCGTTGAAGCATGTACTTTTCATGAAAAGAAACCTAAATAGGAAATCTGAAATATAACATTGAATACATTATGTACAACTTTGTTAGTAAGTATTGTATAGTTTGTAGTAGTTTAGTAGTCTGTGGTTGCGTTCACGGCACCAAAAAATTATTCGTTCTATGTGTCTTTTTTTTACTCTTTCATTAAAAAAGCAAAAATCGCAAGGTCGTCACCTTAAAATGTCGATCGGCATATCAATGGAAACCGCCATATCAAAAAAATAGGCTATTTGTCTATAAATAGAATAATTAATATAAATACCTTCCGTAAAGTTTATAATAATTAAATTTATTGTGCTTAAGACTGAAAACTATTGTTGTAATGCATTCGAAATGTCGCTAAAACTACTGCAATTAAAATCCAATAAAACTTTTCATTTCAATAATGTAATAAGTCCAGTAATACTTTCAAAAATAAACTTTGTTTTCTCCGTTTAAAGGTTTAATTTCAAAGTTCCCTGGCTGAAGTCTAGCCGATTAATAATGGCGGCTTTTGAAGAAGTTGAACTAAAACTTTAATAATAGACCACTGAAACTATAGACCAATACGAAAGTTTAAAATTAATGCCCATAGTGCCTCTATCGTTTTGACAAAAATTTATATTACAAATTTATTTTAGAATTTATGCTGTTGTAAGTGATGGCGTTATGGTTGCAGTTTAATCCAATTTCCTAGTAAACCAAATCTTGGCTCTTATATAATTCTCATTGCATTTGGTGCAGATACTAAAAATGAAATTATAAAAAGGATTATATTATGATAACTCATTTTATTTTTATTTTAAGTTTTGTACGATATACCTCATGGTATTGTTTTTTTGTTCATTTTCGGCTTCAGTTCAGAAATTTAGTAACGTATCGTACAAATAACGTAAAATGTACCCTTAAAGTGGAATTTAATAAACAAAAATCGTAAAAATGAAAAATAGGTCGTTTCAAACAGCGGAAGCACCTCGATGGCTCAGTAAATACAGCGTGCTACCAATATCCGGTATGGCACGGGATCCAAATTCACGATTTGAGCTGGGATTTTGCTGAATTGTATCTCGAGATTTTAAGAAAGAACAATTGTATTTTGAAATTCAAAACCTACATCTATACTAAATGTCCAATAAAGAAGGAACTATAAAAATAATGATAAGGGAGAGACAACTATAAATATCCAGACCTATTTTGTTATTTGTAATTTTGTAGTAGACAATTTATGACAATTTTCTGTTCCAGGTATAAGGTTCGTCCTGCATCGCAAGACCAGGTATGTGAAATATAGTTTAATACGGTTCCTCGGTTACTCGTCATAAGGACTAACTTTATGAGAATTAAAAATATTGATATATATTTTGTGACTCTTACCATACTTCTAATTGTTTCCAGGGATTTGCATTTATTTTATGTTTTAAAAGAGCAGTGTTGGCCTAGTGGCTTCAGTATTCGACTCTCATACCTGAGGTCGTAGGTTCTCGATCCCCGGCTGTGCACCAATTGAGTTTCTTTCTATGTGCGTATTTAACATTTGCTCGAACGGTGAAGGAAAGCATCGTGAGGAAACGACATGTCTTAGACCTAAAAAGTCGACGACGCGTGTCAGGCCCTGGAGGCTGATCACCTACTTACTACTTGCCTATTAGATTTAAAAATGATCATGAAAGAGATTCAGAAATCTGAGGCCAAGACCTAAACAGGTTGTAGCGCCACTGATTTTTTATTTACTTTTTTACATGTTTTAAAACAAAAATAACCCGAATAAGGCTGTTGAGCTAGGATTGTAATTAAATGCTTCTGCATAGTTTACTTGCTGTCTAGTAATACGAAAAGAAAATACAATCTTATATCTTATTTCGCCGCTGAGAATTAAACAACGAATGCCGCTTCATGAAGCCCCGAGTTAATTTTTTATGGAAAAACTTTATTTAAAAATAAACAATCTCATCAAGTTATTTTAAAAGAAAATTTTATGCTTTTAACTGCTGGAATCGCTGTAATTAATGTTGCGAGGGATTCATATCGTTTTCCTTGAATTAAAAATACCGCGTACAGAGGTAACTCACTCTTTATTTTTCGTTTATTGAAAAATTGTCCTTTAAAACGAGGTAGGTCTTAAACATTGACGGAATTTAGGAATATCCATTTTGAATATACACCTGAATAAGTATCTAAAGGAACCTATTGTGAATATTTGTACCGCATCACCATGACGCGTATTTCTCTATAATCAACGGAAAGTGAATTTTAATATTTACTTCAGCAAAATCGCTGAGAAATTCACCCTTTCATGGTGACTAGCTTGTTTTATCTGGCGCCTGAGTTCGAGCGATTTTCACTAACAAGTTAAGGTATAACATTCATTGGGTCAATAGTATGCAAATTTAAGTCGCTAATAAAAAATAATTTGCTAACTCATACTAGGCATCTGTTTAACTGATTAGTGATTGTTTACGTAAAAATGCGAACTTTGTGTTAAATAAATTTTTGATAATTTTTTAAAAAATATTCTAAACGAGCGCGTAGTTTTTTGTTCTATACAGGTCTTTATCTGTGTTCAGTTTAGATCAAAATATAAAAACTATCGTATACAACTAACCCAAGATGCATTTTAATGACTACTTATAAAGCACAGCACAGTAATTAAAACTATAGCCATTAATGTAAGCAGTAATAAAATATGTACATTTGAATCTTAGCGTTAATCAAGACAATCGTTATCTTAATAAAGCTTTGCATTCGAACAATTTTGATGTGAAACATCTATTGCCGCACGTTAAACCGATTTCTGGCGTGGCGACGCATGCCGTGGCGACGCATCGCCACGCTATATGATGGTATATACATACAATCTATATGCAGTAGTAAATTTTTGTATTTAATGAAAATAAATGTTTGTTCAATAAATAGTCATCGATATCTGGAAAACAAAATCGTAATATTTTATTTTATCATTATGACATATTTAGTTCCTATCACAATCTGTTCTTTTCTGATATTACTTCACAGAATAATTTCGATGTTTCACATCTGCCAGGCGTCCCGTGACGGCTCACATTTTTTATATATCATAGAGCTTTTTGATTACCGCTTTATGTAGTGACATACAACAGCACGCACTTAAGTAAACAAGCGGTCGATTAGAGTACAATTTGGGGTAAAAACCTCAAAGGGACCCAACAAATGATAGCAAAGTATTATATAATGGACTTCGTATGTTCATGTAATTATATTAATTGTATGCTCCCAATGGTACTTTATTGGTATGGTAAAAGACACATTTACTTGATGAGCCTTCAAAATTTGTATAGTACGTAAGTAATGTAACATGGAATAAAGAACACTTGGACTCCTAATTGAGTTGGATATTTCAGCGGTCTATGAAGTAAAACTGCCTTATCAAGTTTAAAGCCTTTGTTAATCATTTACATCCTGTTTAATTTATTTTGCCTTAAATTATTTCTTAGTAACACTAATATCTGGTTATCGATAGATATATGGTAGTTATGTGTTAGTAAATATTTTTAACAATTAGTATGTACCCGGAATCCTCTCCGATAAAGGTCCTCCAAGGCTAACCATCTTTTTCTATCGAGTAAATTGCATCCATTCAGGACTCACGATATGTTTGATGTCGTCATCCCATCGAGCGTAAGATCTGCCTCTGTATCGTAGAGCAGTTAGGCCTCTCCATTTAGGTTTTCGTCCACCTGTGATCTACATCCCTGCCCACTTTCACTTCAGTTTTTTGATCTTATTTTCATGTGTACCTTTTTAATGTTTAACTTGCTCCTTTCCATGATTCTTATTTATTTGTAATTTCCATATTTGGCATGCATATGTCAGACATTTAAATCCTTATGACCTACCTTATTGTGGTTTTTATGCAGAAGAAATCGAGAAAAGAAGGAGATTTCAGCAAAAAAACCCTTCCTGCCTAGCAGACTCGTAATCGTGCTTTGTTTCATGTTGATCACATCAACAGTACTTAAGCAAAAAAAAATTTTTGTATTCCGAAGCCGAAACAGACGACGATAATGGTGGCATCGACTTGTTAAAGCTATCGCGCGCGGAGTATTGTTAAAAGGAGTATAGTAAGCATATCTATAGCGCAAAAGCACTGCATCATGAGCATACCCCACATACACACCTTCAAGTACTTACCCTCACTTTTACACCATTACATATCACGGTCATATTAATAGCTAATTTAGTTAAAAGTATTTAATAATTTTGATTGTTTTTTGTTCCCTTTTGTAAAATGTTGTTTGATAACTGTATTTAAATACAATTTTTGTTAATGATAATAAAGTCAAGTCAAAAACTGTGTGACTTTTCGCACATGTTCGGAACTAAAACCCCGAAGAGCCACGAGGTTATGTCTGTTTGGTTAATATAGAGTTAATTAAAACCTTTTATAGTTTTTTTAACATAATAAAAGTCTAATGTAAATTCTATTATCGTTGTTAAAGAAATTATAACCATAACATGTGATTATAAAGTTAAACTTACGGTATTAATTTAACAAGAATTAAATTGCTATTCCAATTCAAGTTCTATAAAACACAATTTTATGAGAATGAATGCAAACAGTGTGACAGTTATTATTAAGTTCATAATAATCAAAATTATTTTATTAACACTTTAACGACGTAACTAATGAAATTTTATGCATATTATTCTAATTGAAATTGTGAAGTAATATTAACTAAATTTTGGAAAGGTATTTTAGAAAAAAAAATATTTTATAGCTCCAACGACATGAATTTCTAATAGTATTAAATATAAACGATATTTACTAATTTTATACTCATCGTATCGGTTCGAAATGTCTATAATGGTGGTTCGAGAAAGTGGTGGTTTGTGGTTTAAATACCTTAAAAAGCGCTCTGTCGTGGAATGCCAAACGTCACCTTCATTTTTTTTTTTATAATTTGTGCCAACTGGGCACAAGGTACTTCGCCAGAGTCATGTAGATGGAGAAGGCACGTACCTTCATTCTATTATTTCGACAATTCGATTGAACGTATTGTTCAATCGAATTGTACGTGTTTTGGACGTCGTTTTTGTGACATAATCGTTATACGGCTGTTCACTTTAAACTAAACATCTTTGAGCTACAGTTTATCCTAAACGGTGGAATGATTTTTAGTTCATTTTCTTTTTAAATCTTCTTTTGTTATTTACTTAGATGTTTCGGGTGAGATATGAGAATAACAAAACAAAAAAATCTTTTGTTATAATTTCAAAGAAGAATAAATATTTTATGAGTAGGTTGTTTTATGTATGAAGACTAACGCTACCCTTAATACAATTTACGAACTTTGTGATCACGAAAGACCGTTGTTTTTCTTAGATTTTTTAGTTTTTAGATACACAACATAACCTTGTGACTAGTAATACCAAATATAAATTGTTAAAGTTATTATATCTTACTAGTATTGATCATAATTTCGCCTACAATTTTGATAATCATCTAAAGGATCAGTTATATGCAAATTATATTTGATATTATAGTATCTTCTTTTATGAACATAACTTTCACACATTTAAAGACGTTGTCACCGTGACCATGCACGCTGTAAAGCACGCGAAACATCGGAAAGTTTTTAAATTATGTAAAATAATTTTTAATTTATAATAATACAATGCTTTAATCCGTTGAAAAGTGATTTCATTATTTCATATTATTCTTATATAGTCTAGAGCCATGATGATTGGTGAATTACTGAATCGAAGGTTAAGCAAAAAGGAACGTCCTCTAGTGTATATTTTAGCCTCCTGCAAACATAGAATTCGTAGCAGATTCACAAAGACAAAATTCTAACTTTTATGAATAAAACCGTACTCACAAGTTGTTTATTGAAACTGTATATTAACCAAAACTAAATTGTGACAATAATAAATTAAAATGTTAAAGCGTGACCATCTCCCAGCCCCACGGACAGAAAGGTATAATTAGTTTTATCTTTTTTACCTTCATAAACACATTTCAAAGTCAAAACAGCAAACAGTGCAACAAAGTTTGTGACCCCACTACATTTAACTTTAGGGTTGAGGTCACTTCAGCTAATTGGACTAGAAGTTGACCTTGGCATGTTAACGAGTTAAGTGGACAACTCACATGTTAACCTGAGCATTTATAGTTTCTGGAAGACTTTTTAGAGAGATTTTTTCTCAATAATAGCTATTTGATGTGTAAACTCACAAACAAACAAACAAAAATCATATATTCATATAGGTAACATAATGTACACTTATAAACGTCAAAAAAACGAAATATTCATTTAATGATTTTAATTTTACATTTACTGCCAGTTCTCAAATCAAGGGAGTAGAACGGAAGAGAAGAACTGGCAATAAACTCTCCGCCACTCTTTTTAATCGCCAATTTTTTTACATAATATTTGTAAGGAACTGCAACCATTACACCATGTTCCATATGACATTTTGAGTAATAAAGAATAATAAAATAAATTAAAAACAAAGATTTGTCCTCTATCAGCAGGAGGCATGGTGAAATAGGAGCTCGCACTTACATACTCGTGAGAACAACATGCAAATACTTAGTATAAACAATTAATATCACCGCATACACGAATTCAAGTACGACCAGTCACCACAAGTAGCATCCGTTCACGAGTATGACGCATGGCCAGCCATCGGCCCCCTCGCCATATTTAAGGGAGAGAGAACCCGACGCATTTAACTAACCTAACTTTACCTATATTTAGCAGAAATTTGTAATAATAAAGGATCTTTAGTTTCTTTTTGTCGGAAATTACTACATTAGAAGTCTACGTAAGGCGGTGATGAAGTTTCACAACATGTTAATTGGATTACTGTCGTGTGAAAAGTAATTATTAAAATGTCTTGTTTCAAGTTTAATCTGTGTTCGTGAAACAATTTGTACAAGTTTAAAAATATATAAAGCAATACTAATACATTTTATTTAATACTTAAATGAACTATTTTACTTCTTAATTGCTCGAAATCTTAGAAAAGTATCCTAAACAAACTGAAATTTGCGCCACACAAGACCAAAGCCATGGTGGTGACTCGCAAACTAAAATATGACACCCCACGGCTAAATATGAATAATGTACCGATACAGATGGATAACCACATCCGAATCCTCGGAGTTGATCTGGATTCTAGACTCACATTCAACAGACATGTGGAGAGAGTATGCCGGAAAGCCATTCAGATATATAAACAGCTGGCTAAAGCCGCGAAGATCGAATGGGGACTAAACCAGGAGGTTATCGCGACCACGTACACTGCCGTTATTGAACCAATCGTAATGTACGCGGCCGCGGTGTGGGCTCCCGCGACAAATAAAATCTGTGTACGGAAAAAACTAAACCATCTGCAAAGGGGCTTTGCCCAAAAAATTGCCAAAACTTATAGGACGACATCGTTACACGCGGCAACCCTACTGGCCGGGATACTTCCTCTAGACCTACGTATTCAAGAAGCCGCTGCCTTATACGAGATAAAAAGGGGAGTCAGCACGGAAATACTGAAGGAGGGCGAGGAATTAGAGAAGAGAGTGCAATATGTGGATCTCCCACACCCGGCGAAACAAACAAAACTGGACTATAAGATGCTCACAAATCCGGAAGAAATCGCAAGACACGGCGGCACACAAATCTATACGGACGGCAGCAAAACAAGTACAGGAGTGGGCGCCGCTTGGACAGAATGGAAAGATGGAATTGAAATAAACAGCAAGAAAATGAAGATGGCGCCCCACTGCACAGTCTTTCAAGCCGAACTGATGGCACTACGGAACGCGACTAGCCACGTAGATAAAAACAAGCGCGACGTTAAAATATACAGTGACTCAAAGTCAGCACTGGATGCTATTGTGAGTGGACGATCTCTCGATCCCCAGGTAGCCGAGATCCGCCGGAGCCTGGAAGAGTGCCGGAGAACAGGAACTCATATAAGCCTCTTCTGGATAAAGGCGCACGTTGGTACGCCGGGGAACGAGAGAGCGGACACATTAGCAAAAGCAGCGTCGGAAAAACTAAGGTCAGGACCTGAATACGCTGCATACCCCCTGTCATATATTAAACATCAGATAAGGCAAAGGACTCTGGAAGTATGGAATGAGCGCTACCTGAGGGGTGAAACAGCTGGAACTACAAAATTATTTATAGGCAATGTTAAAACTGCGTATAAATTGGTAAAAGAGAAGCGTTTCACACCCCAGATGGCGCAAATTCTAACAGGGCACGGAGCCTTTGCATATTACCTGCACAGATTTAAAATTAGGACAAGCCCAACATGTGCCTGCAGTAATGAAGAGCAAACAGTGGAACATGTGCTTCTACACTGCCCTATATTCGCATCGTCCAGGCACGACCTGGAGCAACAAATACAGATGACTGTAGACCGTAACGGCCTACAGGACATGTTAATGGAGCACAGACCGTGCCTGGAACGGTTCTGTGAAAAAATAGTTGTATATATAAAGGCGGCAAACAAAACAGAAAGAGCGGGTCTCGCGGGGAATTGCGCCCCGGCTCGCCCATGAATATTTTTAATAAAAATATTACCGATGTAGTCGGGGCGTAATTCCCGACGCGTTAAATAAATAGTAGCAGTGAAATATAAAGTCCCTGGACACTATGGCAGGGGAGTAGAGGAAAAATTAATAAAAAAAAAAAAAAAAAAAAAAATCTTAGAAAAAGCTCTTTTAAAAATAGTAATTTTTTAGATTTTGCTGTCAAGAATAAACTTAAGGACTTCTCAGTTTCTTACTCGTGTTCCTATTAAACCTTTTACCGTTTCACAGAACGCGTTCTAACACGCTGCTATTCCTGGGATGTTAAGTTAGCTAATAAATTTTCCACTGAAATTGAGCCCAATACTTTACTAATAGTTTCGCGGAGCTATTTTTTATAACTTTACAATAACTTATACTTTGTCTTTTAGATAAATATTCATAATTCCTAAGAAGTCTGTTACTATACGCTTTTTCTCGAAGGATTCTAAGTCAAATTGGTGCGGGTAGAATTTGATGTTTTTACTAAATTAACTATAATGATTCATATCATGATAAGCAAAATACTTATGACACATAATATGATATGATATTATTGGATATTTTCAATTATTAGTTTTAGATTTAATAAACCTCCTTCACAGGTATAAGGCCAACTTGATAAATCATCAGAACACTGAAGTTTAAAATCTTTCTGAAACAATTCAACGGAAAAGCGCTCATCGGCTCAGTTTCTTACAAGGAAAATTTATTATTAATATAATTACTATCTGATCTATTGAATCAAAGGTAACAGAGAAGTTTAGAAATCATTATTGGTTGTAGAACGGACGTTGTTAGACGGATATACAAAGTGTACCGTGGCCATGTTTTCTTTAAAAACTTAAATAAAATTTAATTAATGCTAAGTTAATAATAAGTAATTAATATTAAGCTAAGTCATTCATACAATAATACAAAGAACTATTATTATTTGTAGAAATTGTCACTTTTATTAATTCTGAACTTGTCATGAGGGGGTTATTCAAAATACTCAATAGATGTTTGAGCTCTTCTCGTTATAAATAAGGCTAGATTTAAGTACATTGAAATTCTTCTTTTATGAAATAAATCCGAATACAGACGAAGTCACGAGTGCATTATTTGTACGCTATTATAAAGCTTCCAATTTATAAAGAATCTTCGGTTTATAGTATAATGATCACTTAGTGGTTAAAGCAAACAATACTTGACCTATTTCACATCATCTGAGATCCTATTACTGGCGTCTTATTGGAAAAGTTTTCGCAATAAATTCAGATTTTCCGTCATGTCACAGTTTTTGGTTTGTAAGTGGGGTCTTATGTTATAATTTATGGATTGGTTAAATGTTTACTCCTTTAGTTCAGAATCCATTTCATAAAAAAAAAATGTTAATTCTACAAAACTAAACGAAATGGAAAACCAAATTCATTCGTTACGTGCGAACTTAATATAAAATATAAAATATAAAATAATAACTTGATATATGAATGTCTATCCCAATTGTTTTCAGTTACACTGATATCCCCAAATGTAAATAAAAACAGTAGACAGTATTAAAAAGTAACAACAATATTTATTTTAAATTTATAAAGATTTGTTTTTATACAGATTTATTTTTAGTAGTCTTTTAAACAAATGATTCTTTTAAATTATATTTTATAATTTATTGATTTTTAGTCAAAATAATCAGTTGCATAATTATGAAACTTAAAATAAAACTGATAAAATAAATGCAGAAGTCGATGAACACGAATATCGATGAAACTATCTAACGCCATAACACTAATTCTATAAAACAAAGATGTCATCAAAATTCATCCATCATTGTTCTAGGCCGTCCAACAAAATTCTATCACATCCAACTATCAATTTATCTACAAGCTTTTTCTATCACTATCAAACACGTATCAACCCTTATAAAATAAAGAATCGATCCAACTCCAAATAGTCTTAAGTCATACGCACCACAATCAATTGTATACCTTCCACTCTTCGCTTAAGAGACAAAGTTACTTGGTCAAAACAGGTTAAGATAGAAACTTATTAAGAAAATTAAGGATATCTTAAGTGCCTTCTGTAAGGTACGCTCGCCTATTGATTTTCACTTCTCTCAATTTTATTGCATGCCTACGTTTTTCAGCTGAAGCATCGCTAAGCATCACTTAGGAGGCTTAGAGAGAATATACTGATTATTTTACGGTTACTCGACTTTGTAACTTATAACCTTTAAAATAAGACTCCTTTTGCATCTCAATTAGCCTGATAAATAAACGTATTGTTAAAACGGGACGTGATTTTGTTGAGATAGAATAAGAAGGTTTTTAAACACAATGAGAAAATGCACGGAAAATGCTTGCATTGAGGTTATAGAGTGGACAAATTATGTCAAGTACGTGCCTGTTTATATGAAATATTAAATGAAAGGGTCCTAAATAAATCATGAATTCCCTTTGATTTAAGAAATCTTACATTTAAGATGGCGGACACGGCAAGGTTTTGAAATCTTCATTTTTATATTTATTATACCTTATTCACACGAATTCTTAAAATACTAGCAGCGCGCTTGCTAGCCTTTTACGAACGAGTGTCCATGGGCGGCGGTATCACTTAACATCAGCTAATCCTTCTGCACGACTAACTGCTATAACATAAAAAAAGGTTTTAAGGAATCTAAAGCAATTGAAACAGTTCCTAGAATGAAAATCCCAGATTTAAATACTTCGGTACACGTTGAACGGTGCCACGGGTACGTTTTATATTATACTGAATAGTTTTGATTTGAAAAGAAATCTTATTGAAGGAGTTTATTTAATTTGTTTAGAAAACTGAAAAACGAACATAAGCCCAATGTTTTTTGCGCAATCGGCTGAAAATAGTATATTTGAACGAAAATAGAAATCATTGATTCGCCGTCATAACAAACTGTAATCTCAATTCACAATACATTTGCGAAGTTTACTCTTTTGACTTCGGCTTATTTATTTTTTCATCAATTCTTTTTCTTATTTTTTCTTTGCTTCTTAGACATTTGTTGATCTCTTGTATTCACAGTAATAGAATTACAAATTTTCTGTTTGGATTATGAATTATAAGTAGATTATAATTAAAGAAATATCCTATCAAGCTTCGTATCAGCTATTCGGAGCTGAGCTTGCCCGCTGAGCCTATCGGAAGGGTTTGGTATACTTTCAGGTTTGGGTGACATAGACCACAGGGTTGATTGCCTAAACGAGCCTCGAAGGGGTTCTTATGAGTGTGTGGAAGGCAAACTTTTAGTAAATCCTCTGATTAGCAGACGGTTTTAAGTTTACAGCCCAAGGATTCTGTAAGCGCCCTTTACAAGGCTGTTTTTTATCTATTTATTAATAATATCAGTAATATATAATAACAATGGCAGGCGAAAAAATAAATATATAGAGCCTTTGTTTGGACATATATATTTTTCTTTCAATGAAAGTTATCGGTAGTGTCACTTTATATTATATTTTCTGATATTTCTTAAATAACAGATGCCAGTTATTTAACAAAAAATAATTGAACCACGTGGAAGATAATTCGAAGGTCGCAGGTTAACCGGTAGAATTAATTTAAATTTTATTATTATTAATTTGCATTATAAAGCACTAATTTTGAACAGCCGCTTCGAAAACGTTTTCAAAAGTGTTGAAAGTATTTCGAAACGATTTATTTTTATAATTGGGACTGGATTTGAATAAAAAAAGTTTGTTTTGGGAGACCATCAGATAATTTAAAGTCGGTAAGTGACGTTAAATAATTATTTCCCTTTTAATTTAAGCAGTTTTTTTCTTTTTATTTACATTATGAATGAATCCAATATCAAAAACAAATGAATAGTTTACTTAAAACAACATAATAGGACGGATTTTAAATTTAGAAGTAAGATGACAATTCTTAGAAACAAATATTACAAAGTTTCACATTTTGTACCTATTTCTATATCTATCTACACCCTTTAAATTGATAGAGATAGCAATACCAGCTGGGCGGTACCCAAAGATTTATAGTGGTCACAATTTTTGTTTTCCCACTGGTATTATCATAACATTTAGATGATAATTGCCGAAGCGGTAAACATATGTAGGTTATGTATTAACATAATAATCCGATTTATTTTAAATAGACAACATTATAAAAACATAGAATAGGTAAATATATTATAATCTAGTAGTCACGCTTTTAATCTATTAGAAAAAGCGAGCTTCACGAATTAACAACTTCTTGAAATGAATGTGTTTAATACCCGTTTAAAACTCAAACAGGTTAAATTCATTTAAATTACATACACCTTCCCTAGCTCCCTTTCACTAATACAGTTTAACTATAACCGACATTTTAATAAAACAACGAAAAGAAAAAACAATTAGAATACGTTTTGCACACTCAAACAAATTCTCAAATCCGACCCGAAGTATATAAAGAAGTGATGCACTGTACAATAACTGATGCCAAATGTAGATTTTTATAAAGGCGATATTAAAGAAAGTTGGAGTATACCAAAGGGCTATGACAATCCAGTACTGAATTTTCTTACATTACCTATAATTTAATTAACTGTTACGATAATTGTAAATAATGTAAATATTTTATTTTAAAGAGTACTTGTTGTTTAGTGTGATAGTTTTCACATACTGTAAGTTTTAAATAAATGAGAATTAATAAGATATCGTTGTTTTAATTTGCTACCATTCAAATTAAAAGAAAATCGTTCTATTTACAATTAAAGAATTATGTATAAATGTTAGTTGTAATAAGGTAAAATGAAATAATTCCATTATTTGTATTCATGTCTATGAAAGCCTTTTGTTAATCTTTATATAATTTTATTTTATTTAACTAATTTCTATAAAGAAGTTTCACTTACGTGTATACAAGCACACATTTTTCATTTATTTATGAATCATCGGAACTTCTTAAATTTATATAAATAAGATGAGTATTAGTGAAATTTGTATTAACATTATACATTTATTATTAGATTTCAATATAGCATAGTTCTAAATTAAATCAATCCCATTTCAAACTGCGCAGGAATAATTTTGTAATTATTGAAGACGGGTGTTGAATTATGCGATGCTGTCAAACTCCCCAGGTTAGTGCTAGAAGGTTACGAATTTATAGTTACGAAAATATTGTTTATAATAAGTTGAACATGTTTTAATTCATTAAACAATTTAAAATAGCCACTGATAAAATATAGCCTTCGTTGAAATATAAGACATTCATGTCCGCGGCCCAATCAAATTATAATAATTAATAGATGTCGATATAATCGATAATTCATCAAAAGTATCGATCAAAAATCGAATATAAATTGACAGATTTGCATAAATAGACAGTTTAAATTTTATGGGAACACCTCGTGTTTATATGTTAGAATCTTAAAAATTTTGTTTGATTGTTTGATTACCAAGTAACTGGTCTAAGTCTGAAGAAAGTAGTCCTTATATTGATATTATTTTTTTTTAAATATAATAATAGATATCCAGTGGCGGTACAACCCTATGTGGGTTGGCCTTAGGTAACAACCGTTTCGTTCATTTTTATTTCATAGAGGAGTTGGTGCTCAGCTTACGACACGTCATGTTATTCATTTGAGACATTCCAATTTCCTCACGATATTTCCTTAACATGCGCACAAGTACAGAAAGTCCATTGGTGTACCGCTGGGATTGAACCCACTATCTCAAGAAGAAGATTTGCATGTGAGACTGGCTATTGTGCATACTCACTTAAACCTCACGGCGCTAGCAGTCCAACATTGCTTCTTTTAAAAATTTATAGCAAACTAAATTATTATATATATTAGATGTATATAGGGCAGATGGCTGGCCAGCTGGGTTGCAGCTCTTTACAAACATTGTGTAAAATAAAAAACTTGGCGATTAAAAAGAGTGGCGGAGAGTTTATTGCCAGTTCTTCTCGTCCGTCCTACGCCCTTGATTTGAGAAAGTAAATGTAAAATTAGAATCATTTAGCAGTTAATATGTAATTCTTTATTGATGCTCATAAGTGTACATTGTGAAACCTAAATAAATAAATGATTTTTGAATTTTGAAATAAAAAATAAAACAATTTCGTTAAATTATTTATCAAATTTAACTACATACTAAATCTCTGTTATCTCCATCACTTTACGTCCGTATGGCACTAAAACCATTTTTAAATATAAACATCACTTTTAAGTTCTTCATATAACCTCCAAAACTACCAGAACAGTAAATACGCGATATTTACTAACCGCAGTCATTACGGAGTTAAACCAATACACGTTGTCTAATTGTAAAAGTTTTGTGGCGTAGGATTACGGAGTGAGCCGTAACGTTCCTTCATTATTTATCGTTACTATGTGTGTATGTGTGTATAGATTTAGATACAACGAATTCAAACGCAATTTACCTCACACACTCTACGATTGGCGAAGACGCGTAATCGACTAATCGATGTGCTTGATTTAGAGTTCTGACGGACAGATGCCGCTTGTGAAAGTTCATATGTCAACCTTGAGAAAATAAAATGGAATAATAAATGATTTTTTTTAAGTCGATCATTATGCCTAAAATATATATGTAGTTGATAAACAAAGTGACTGTTTTCATAATTAACAGACGGAACTCGAAGTTTTATTTTAGAACAGTACACAAGGAATATCACACAGCACAGTCCAGACGTAAATGTAGTAACGATAATGCGCTCCGTTCTTTTATAATTGGTCACCACAATCTCTAGTGCAATACGCGTTGACCGGTGAAATGATACGTCATCTTTTAACCAATGACAATCGGACGAAACGTTTTGTCTTACGTCATTATTTTCAGCCCCCTATTCAGCTCAACAGGTTTTCACCGTCAGCCTTTATGATGTTTTTGAAATTCACACATACATTCCCAATTCAAAATCAATTATTTCATAGCGTTATTAATAACACAATTAACCTGCGTTGTGTATTTTCAGAGTAGCTAAGTTGGTTTTGTTTCGGTCCAAAGGGCACAGAGTAATTAAGTTTGTAAGCCCCGAGAGGCGCCGGATAATAGAGCAATATGTAACTGTAGATTGTCACTGAATTATCGACACTTGCGGGAAATCTCTATTTAGTCTGTGTCACTTTGTGGTCCTTAGTAATTTGTTATTTATACAATTAACTTAACATTTATTTTATTATACAAATGTTCTATACATTATTTTTACTTATCTCAGACACAAGAACATATTGTCAAAACATTACAGATCACTTAGTCTATTAACGAACATTACCTTAGTATAGTAGACAGAGACGAAGTAAGTAGACGTAAGAAGACAACATTACTTATTAGCAATTGTATCGACTAGACTACTATAATAAAGCAGCAATCTTCTGTGAACTTTCTTTAAAGAATATATACATATTACAAAATTATTGACGAAAGTTTTAATCATGGAATGCTATAAATATAAGTATCTATGATATCGTCTTCACGGTATTTACTATATAATAGACAATAAACATCTTTAATGAAACGCACCATATAAAACCTGTACTCTTGGGTAGTGTGTACAAACCCCATCACGAAAAGATTTACCTTCCGCTATTACCTCATGCGACAAATGCAGCATACACTATGAAGAAAAATGATCTATGAAATTTATTAAGGCATAGGTCAGAATTTCATACTTATTAAGGCATAGGACGACGACATTAGACAAGTCGCGGGAACAACATGGGGTAGAGTGGCCTTAGAAAGGCCAGAATGGAGTAGATTGGAGGAGGCCTTTGCCACCTGGCAAACGGACAAGCAAAAATGGAAAAAAGGAAAAATTTACGAAAAATAAAAATAAAGAATACGCTGTCATGTCCGAAAAAAAGGCTATGAAATGAAATGAAATGAAAAAAGGCATAGGTCAGAAGCGGAGCCATAGACTAAAGCTAGTCACATAATTGGTATAGTTACTATAGTTCCACAATACCTACCTAGTTCCACAACAATACCCTCTCAAAGCCACTTGTGTTTAGTGCTCTACTAATAATAACAAGGGCTATCAACGAATCCTTTGTCCTTTCCATGGAACTTAATATTTTTAACCTAAAATATTTTTTGGTTTATTAGACTTAATAAAGTCTTCAATATATATATTAAGTTTTTATTATTTATTAATAAATAAATATTGAATCGCATTTTTTTAAATATTTATTCCTTGAATTCTGAGGAAAGTTTTTATGGAGAGAAAATTCGAAAAATAAGGCAATGTAAAAATTTGGAAATTAGGAAAGTATGAGGAGGAAAATGTATTTAGTTTATATTAAGTATGTGGTGCCTGTATCAGTTTGTTTTTAGTACAAAACATATTTTTTTTAATATCGAATGAAACCTCGCGTGAGTTAGAAAACGTGTGTACATACGTACACACACGCGTATTATATACGCGTATATAATACGCGTATATAATACGCGTGTTAGAAATTAAACTTCTTAAGCGTAACAAGATAACAAGATTCAAAAATAGTCTACGTTTGTAAAAAAAAAAACACAAACAATATAAAAAAAATTGGTTTTTTTGTGATGGTGTGCGTGCGCATCGTAAAAAATTACTCTCACAATTTTTCCCTAACGCGCCAAAAGAAGTATAACTTCAAAAAGGTATTCTATATTAACGAAATGTTTGTGCATTTTACAAGCACCTTCTTCAAGCCTCGGTACGTTACCAATCGTCGACGTATGCTTTTGACGGCTATGACTACCGAAAATTATAATTGTTTGTATAAACCTGGCTGATGGTCAATACTCTCCCTCGATGTGTAGTAAAATTTCACTACCTATGTAGGAGACCAACGAACCTTAAGTACCTTCCCTTTAAGTAGAATTTTTATGATGTACCCACTTAACCTAGACGGGCCACGGTAAATGCAGCTAGATCGGGGCCTCTGGCGGCATTGTTGTAGCACTATATGTGTTAGAGACACTATGTTACTTTCAATATCTTGACGTTTTTCAAACCGCTCACACTTTTGGCATCACACCATACAAAAACTCAACATTTGAGCTGGGGACACTTTTAGGAGTTAGTACAGGCACGGTGCTGAAGTGTGTCCATATGGGACACACTTCTTCTTATCGCATTTTTTACACAAGGCTGTACTTTCAGCGGTGCGCGAGTGCTGAAGCGGGAAAAAAATTGTTTCAATACATCGTAGATTATTTCTAATCGGAAAGAATGATTTTATCATAGTTATCGTCATCAGTTTTGCATAGTATTCGGCCATAGTTCGAAATATTATTATGTTGTTTAAAACCGGACTTATGACAAGTTGAGTTATAAAACAAATAAACCTTTGCCCTTTAAGTCGTAAAACGACGACTTTCTATGTGGAAACAATTAAACAAATTGGTTTGGCATGAATTTCATTCATAAATATAAACTTTTATTTTATTTACGCGAATGTCACCGGGTCACAGTTTTATTTCATTAACACGTGGCTAAACAATTTGTAAAACGGAAATTTAATCGATTATAATTATTGTCATTGGTACAGTCGGACTTAGATACGATCAACTTATGTTGTCAAAATTCTTAAGGCAAAAATCCTAACTGATGGTTGATAGTTGTTGTTGATGTTGTTATAAAAATGTTGCATAATAAATTTGGTTTTCATTTTATTGTCAATTTAAATATTAGTAGAGCAGTGTTGGCCTAGTGGCTTCAGCGTGCGACTCTCATACCTGAGGTCGTAGGTTCGATCCCCGGCTGTGCACCAATTGAGTTTCTTTTTATGTGCGCATTTAACATTTGCTCGAACGGTGAAGGAAAACATCGTGAGAAAACCGACGTGTTTTAGACCCAAAAAGACGACGACGTGTGTCAGGCACTCGAGGCTGATCACCTACTTGGCTATTAAATTTAAAAATGATCATGAAACAGATTCAGAAATCTGAGGCCAAAATCTAAAAGAGGTTGTAGCGCCACTGATTTTTCTTTAATTTAAAAATGAGTTCGCTGCTCATATTAAGTTTCACTAACCACATAAACGACTCTATTAATTTTCCGCACACTTTATAATATTTTAAAGGGCAAATTAAAATGTATCTCATACATTATGTATTTATGATTAATCGTTAGAAAGCCGCGGGATGAGGCTATATTTCATAATTTATTAATTTATCTGCCACTCTGATGAAATCGACCTTTTTATAACGATCCGTTATTTATTGTTTCATAAATAGCTATAGATATTATTATGATTTTTTAAACAAAATTTGTGTAAATCAAATATAGTTACTTTACGATTTTTTTTGTGGCTTACACAGATATATTTATATCTATACTTATTTGTTTATCGATTTAAACATTTTAAAATGTATCACAAAATTGTATTTAATATATTATTTTTAAAACTCGGCACCGCAAAACAAGCATAATTTTAGAATCGCTCTAATTACGTAATGTTATTAAGTTGAAATTAAGGCAAAAATTATAAATGAAACAGACACAGAATACAAAAGATAAGCCTGTTTATTTGAAACACAATGAGAAAGAAAATCACTTTATAGTAATTATTAAATGTTCCAAAGCAATAAAATCAATATTTAATTTATAAGTTAACAGTTAGAACAAAATAGTGCGGTTCACAGCGGGTGACTGACGCTTCGATTACAGTGGTTTGTGGTCGTTAAATATATCAACCGGCTAAATTGTTTACATTGATTAAATCGCGGTTTTCACTTCAAAAAATGATATATGAAGTAGAAAAGAACGATAAGACCGCTATCCAAGTCCAAGTTAGTTTCCTCATTAACGAAATTTTAATTCATTTATTTGCAACAACAATTTAAAAGGCCGGCAACGCACTCACGAGCCCTTTGGCATCGAGAGTGTCCATGAGCGGTGGTATCACTTAACATCAGGTGAGCCTCTTGCCCGTTTGCCCCCTGTTCTATAAAAAAAAACACTGTGATGAAATATTACGTCTTAGACTTTATCATGTCATGTAATCAGACGAAGTAGAGTTCATGAGATGGGTTATATTCGCACTACAACTACATTAAAATACAGTTTATAATATGTTACACCTTAAATAAAATTTGTTGAATGTTTGTGAGTTTATCGTGTTTATCAAATGTTAAAAATTTAAATTAACTTTACAAGCTTTTGCGTGTTTAATAGAATTCAGTCACGGGTCACGTAATCTGGATAATCATTTATTACATTACAACAGTTGAGTAATTAAAAAATAGCACTAAACGCAGTATATCTTATAAGGTACTTAAAGAAGTATCAAAAGTATGAAAACTGGGCATTACAAACTTTTAACTTAGTTGCTTCATGCTTACTTAGATATTTAATACGCAATTGTTTCAAAAATGACCTCCGAAGAAACTAATTTATGGAATAAATTATTTATTTGAATATACACTTTAAAATCAGGACTTATTAATCTTGAAATAGATAGATAGATAAAATCGCCGTTATCTTAAGGTGATTTTCATAGATTCTAAGGGTGCCAAGTAGGGAGACATATTATGTTGTAGCTTGACTTGTAATATTCGTTAGTTATTTTAACTACACCTACCTGTATTTTTGCCAAGTCAGCAATAATTATTGTAAACTCACCTTAGGCATATCAGATAAATATTTGAACATATATTTTTCTCAGCAATCGAATACACTGGGGAATTGAATCGCGAAAAACATGAATATTATCTTAGTGTTGTATTGTTTATTGTATCAAATATTCACAAGATAAATCTTCAGTCTAGACAACACAAATTGTTTTCGGAGATTAAACTTTGGTAAGTTTAGAATATTTATAGTTTCTTTGAAGTAATATTCATGTCTTTATTTTAACATTAATTAAAATTTATAGATTAAAAAACAATACAATCTTTTTAGGCCTCACTTTGCGTATCAATTTCTTGATCATTTGTTTTGATCTAATAGACAAGTAGATAATCAACCTTCTATGCTCGCGCCCTTTATCTTATATCTTTAAACGAGCAATTCTTGTATTTATATTTATGAAATTACGATTTTCATGAAATTTAGTATACGGGTGGTTTCGGGGGCGGTAAATCGATCTATCTAGGAATCATTTCTAGAAAATGTCATTTTATTCGAGTTTTATCAACATAAACATAGAATTGCTCGTTTAAAGATGTCAGTCAAATGAAAACTTAAATATGAATATAATTATCTTTATTCGATAATTATATTCATATTTCATTATTTTATTAGTATGTGATTCGTACTTTAATATAATTTCCAAAAAAAACAAGTCATAAAAAAAAATTGCGGTGGGTCATCCAGGTACTTGGGTCTAAAACAAAGAAACCTCAGAATGTTTTCTTTCACGGTATGATGAAGTGCTAAACTAAATAAACACATAGACATGGAGTGTATTAGTGCACATCCGAAGTTCAATCTCATGGATAAGAAATAATGCTAGAGCCACTAAGAGTTTCTGCTTTCTGCTCACTGCTCAGTTTCTTCTGTTATATATACAAACGATAATGTAAAAGACTGATGCATTGCTTAGGACAATTAGCATTTGCATAACGGTTTTTTAGTTCCTTGGGTGCTCCTTATTGTTTGTTATATTCAGATACATTTTACATTCTATATTTTATATACATTTAAACAAACAATACACACGTTAAATAGATTGCCAAAAATCAAGTGTTGATGTATAACTAAATATATATCTCTTCTGCAAAATGTGTATGTTAAAGTACGTCTTTGAAGTGCCATCAAAGGAGGCTTTCATGCGTTCTGTATCTGAATAGAGGTAATTTATTCCCGAATAAAGATTAGATATGTACATTATCTTCGTTAATATATAGAACGCAATCGTGTAAGCACATAAAGAGAACCTAAAATTTTATGTACTGTCTGAAACGAAGATCCATCACGATTATGGCCCCCATAAGGTTTGCTTAACCCCTCTTATTGATTAACCTGATCTGTACCTATATAGACTCAGTCAGAACTAATCAAAGTGCTGAAGCGCAAAGAAAACATAAATTTCACAGATAATTACGTATTAAAACACGATGACGTCTCCTGCAGTGTTAACATTTCTGGTAATGAATGTAAAATGTAATAATTTGTATGATCACGGGCGGTCTTATAGTAATGTAGCTATATTATTATTATAATTAAAAAAAAAGTGTGTACTATTTTAACCAATTTTAAGTGCACAAAACAATAATCACACATGCGACTTTTGAATTTGAGTTTTGTAAAATATTCACCAATAAAGCTTTTATAAAGACATCACAAAATCTAAGTATCTTCATATCCCTCCAGAACTATTTTATATATTATACTTATATATCATTTGGTATACTAACTATGACATATTAAAACAAGACTAAAAGAGATTTTGGACGATTTAAGATAGTAATGACGTACTGATCAAAAACAATAGTTGTATAGTCTCTGGTTAAAATAAATAATAGAAAAATGTCGAGATATTGTTAGATAAAATAGATTGTTGATAGCGAATCACATAAAGGTATCTTATACCTACGGAGGTATAGTAACACTATATTCATTTTCTTCGTGAAGCCCGATCTACGGCAAAACCGATCAAATGCTAATCTTCAGAGACGTGACTTGAAAACCAAATTCAGTCAACGTAATGTGGAAACGACGATATAAATTGCTTTTATTTCTATCCACTTATTAACTAGAAATAGTAGGTATTCTGGCTATGTGTATCATCGTTGCTTAGTTGACTGACTGAAATCAGGATAGTAAATAATATAATTCATATTATTATAAATAAATTTCTATGGCGGTAGACCTATTTTTTTGTACACTGGCTGAGTTCACAAGAGTTACTTGCAATATTGTTATTTATAAGATTTAGGCATATAAATATAATTTTTTAATGTTTTATTATGTAGGATATTGGTGTGGTTATTTTGACGTTCTATCGAATAAGTAGTTACTGTTAAGGTAGAAAATGTAGTGGGATAAATAAATAAATATTAGTAGCGAAAATCAAAAATAAAATGTGAAATATAGAAAAAAACAAACGGACCGCCCATGGACACTCACGATGCCAGAAGGGTCACAAGGCTTTTGTAGTTCTTCTATGCTGTAGTACCTTAAGTTGTATTGATTCGGGAAAACTTCCGGTTATTAAGCATTCGACATAATACAAGTATTGTGGATTGCTTCAAACTAAGTGACTACCCAGCATATACAAAGCTTAAAACCTCAACTGTACAGTAATTTGTTAAGTTTTCATTGTCTAGGGATGGAGAGGCTTTGTCAAACACTATTAGTAACTTTAACCGGGACGCCTCGGGATTGCCCGACTTAGTAATGTTTACCAACTGGCAACCTCTAAGGAAAAATCTAAACACTGAAAATTTTGTCTCATAATTTACAATTTACCGCATGATTTTTTAAGCTTTTATTCATTGTAGGTTGTATTTCGTAGTGTCCATCGGCAGCATATCATTTTACAACATGTAAGTCAGCCTTTGACTAATTTGGATTAATAATATATATACTTAACACAAACTAATTTAGGATATTATTTTTTATCCTGATTTTAGTTCAGCCAACTTCAAGCAACGGTGAAACAATAAATATCATCGCTTTAATACAAACGTACTATTTCTAGTTAATAACAATAAAGTCAGTGGCGTTACAACTTTTTTTAGGTCTGGGCCTCAGATTCCTGTATCAGTTTCATGATCATTTCGCAATCAATAGATCAGCTTCCTGTGCTTGACACACGCCGTCCACGTTTTGGATTTGGAAGGCAAGCCGGTTTCCTCACGATGTTTTGTCACCGTTAAAGATAATGTTAAATGCGCACATAGAAGAAAGTGCACAGCCGGGGATCGAAAATACGATCTCAGGGTGCGAAGGTATAATCACTGAATAGCTACCGACATACAAAAAATTTCGTAACCAATTAACGTAGGATTATATAAGAACTCTGTCATCTCATGTGAATATTTATTTTTTAACACAAAAAGCCTGTCCCCATTTCCCTTATAATCTGCATCAACTCTCAGCGGAGACTTTTAGCGTGATGTCAACCAATCCTTACTTATTCAGAGTTTTATTAAGGGACCCGTTTGTCCCAAAACGTCCCACGATTCCGTCCCAAATTATCGAAATCACGAAGTCAGCGTTAAATATTTGACGGCTGTGTTACACATTCGAACATGTAGATTTTTTACGTAACAATACTAATATTAAATAATAAATAAATATGAAGCTATAAATAATTACAAGATGTGCTCTGCGGTTACCTCCACATTAATTTACTCGTAGCACGTTCCATTGCCTAAAACTTTTCTCAGTAAATATAAATAGTTATATAAATATAAAATAAATTATATATAAATATAATAAATATATATATATAAATATAAATTAGACTTACAAATGTAAGAATATTTTTTGATAGACATATGTTGTTCCGAAGCTTTTTGTTAATGTTTATGTCTTCGATTAAACTGAAGAATATAACTTTTCTGTTATGTCGCAAAATAGAGATTTTTAATCGTGATTTATTACCATAGATTATAATGATTTTTTTATTAAACCTGCAACTAAATTGGACAAGCACGTGCATTTATGATTTGCGCTGTTTTTCAGGAACCATTGTTCTTAAGAAAACAATAAGTGTGGTTTAAATATAAAATCACATCTAATAAAACATTTCAACATTCATAGATGCTCCCCTCATACTTTAAAATAGATTTTCGTTTAGTTTTTGTAATTTTAATTGTTATGTTTATTATTTGTATTATCACTTCCTGTATGTCATCCTTGTCTATAAATACACATTAAACATCGAATCGTTGACAAGTTTTTATAAAAATAAAATCTGGCATTGAAAATGTCCATGGTCGGCGGTAACATCAGTTGAGCCGTCTACCCGTTTGACTCCTGTTTTATAAAAAAACAATCGTGAAGTTAAAAAACAACACGTAACAAAAAAGTTATGTATGCTGCCTGGGAGGTTTCTAAAACAGTTAAACTATACGAATAAAATTAATATATTTAACAACACTCAAAATACATATACTGTGAAAACGTTAGTGTTTAAAGCACAGCTAGTAGTTTTAATTTCCGCATGAGTCATGAAACAAAGCAGAGACTAGGGCCTCAAGATCCGAGCCTTTAATGATTGATTGTCAAAATATTTCTTTTTTTCCCCTCTATCTAAATACGGAATTGTTTGTATGTTATATAGAGAAAGATTTGGATTGCACGTAGGGGAAATAAAAGTGCGTGAGTCAGCCTAATTACACCAATATCTTTTCTTGACGATCATTTTCCTAAATGAGACTATATTCTTCAAATATAAAAAGTATTCTTTAAGAATTTGTAAGTATTGTTTGTCAAGTCTCGATACCGATAGAACACTCGTTAATTGCTGTATCTGTTTCATTAATAAAGATCCTGTTCAATAAAAACCTTGAAATAATTATATAATTGCGCCTGCCAGTTCTAACCTATTTTTCGTCGGAAATCGAATCCTGGGGTATAAGCCCTGGGTGTTAAGCACTGAAAGAAATGTATAAGAGATGGGTAGATAAATCATCTTTATATCCGATACACTCTTGACAGAGAGGTCGTGATCGCTACGTAGTAATGTTAATAGAAGGGGCAGATGTGATACGCTTCACGATCTTTCGCCATCGTTGCCTATTAGAGGTCATCCTGCTGCTGGGTAGATACATATTAAATATAATTCAATTCTATAATAAATCCAACAAGATATAGGTAACATTATATGAGCAAGATACAAGCAAAATTTTTTGTGTATATGGAAAATGAGAAGAGATCATAATATATCCTTTTAAATAAGTGGCTGGTCACCGCGTTATGACAGTGCGCAGTTGGCGTAACGCGAGGATTTTGACAGACAAGGGATTTAGTAAAACCTATGAGTAATGTTGCTTCGCTTAGGCCCAAGTCACGAAAGAATGCGAAATGAAATAATTTGTTCAAGGAATTTAAGAAGGCACACGAACAAATGTTTTATAAAGTACAAAAAAACTTTGAAACTAATACTTATTTACAAACTTTACTTATATTGTAAAATTAGAGTGGTAGGTCCCTCATGTGCGGTAGTCGATATCGAGTGTAGAGTAACTAGATCGGTTTTGGGCAACTCCTTTCTCTTCACTCTGGGCATTCTATTGACTTTCGCCTCTGCAATGTTACTGCAGTGCCAGGTCTTTTGAAGTGAAACTTCTTTACGCACGCTTGACTTGGGGAGTAAGCTGGCGAACTCGTGGCGTAAGCGTTACGAAAAATGAGATCGGGCAAGGCGAACGGAAGTTGAGTGGGGGATATAAGCAAGAGACAGCAGTGCGCGCGCACATTTTCTTTCTCTCTTCCTCTCAAAGCCAAATACGTTCCGTATATCTAACAACTGTTTTTTTTTTATAAGCATATTGTCTCGGTTTTACAATCAACCACAGTAATTATTGATGTATCCAATAATGAAAATAATTAATAAAAATAAAAGATCTATGCAAAAATATTAATTTACCAATGAAAACATGAAATAATTATACTTTCATGTATATATATTGTTCACACATCTATATATATAGATTTATAGATCTATATATTTATATAGATGTGTGATGTACTTCAGTCGTGTGGTCATAAGCACACTCGTTTTTTTCTTGGCGGTCACGTTTTCTTTTGCCTTGCCTTATTCCTTATTCCAATAGTGAGATTGATTGGCAACATATCATAAATCCCTCTGACGTATAGCCCATCCACTTTTAGATTATATATTTCTACAAATATTTTTAATACATTTATAAAATAAATAAAATTTCGTCTGGAACCTATTAATATTTCGGTATAAAATTGTACAAAGAAAAAAGTGGTTGCCTGTAAAGTTGGTATACGGGCGAAAGTTTTACGTGACAACGACTTTGAGTGGTAAAATAATTTTAATGTGAATATTCATTCGTATAGTAGGAAGAAGGATGAAATAATAGTAACAATTTAAAACATTATGTCTGTCTCTCTCGCTCTTAGGCGGGCTAACCATGCCCGAGTGGAAGGGACGCGTGCCTCTCACTCGCTCTCATTGTGAGCGCATAACGTGAGCGGAGCGTAACGCAGTTTCTTGAAGTGTCACCCGGCAAACCAATTTATAAGACGTTGTCACGTCAAAAAGTAAATTTTCTTTACGATTTAACTATAATAGTTTTCAAAATATTTTGTTCATTATTATTTGTACCAAAGCCAAAGCCAGGGTCCCGACGACTATAAAAACTGACTTAAGGTTTTCGTTACCCACCTCTCTTCGCACCTCCGAATAAAGTTACTATGTTCTATATACTTCTGAATCTATTGTAGTTTTGAATTATGTACAAAAAGAATAGGAATATAAAAAAAGGAACTCAGAAATATATGGAATGACACGTCAATCGTCTTTTGTTATCCGCGATATTCGAGAACTCATTGCACACTTATTATTCGAAAGTAGTTCTTCATGATTTACTCTCGTATTCGTAAACAGTTTTGCATCATTCTGTCAAATTGCGTTTAAGCTATGATGAAAAGAGACGGAAGAGTTCACTTAAAGCGTTGCAATTAGTATCTTTAGCTATAAATATATCGATATTCTATCCCATTCTTGATTTCTCAACAATAACTTTTTGTATGTGCAGTATGAACACAATGAATCTGTATCAAGCTTTATAAGTTAATTCTCAAAGAACTTACATTCTCTGGAGTCTATAATTATGTAAATTTCTCAGGTACTTAAGCGTCAACTAGATAATTGGAACAAGTTTGTAGTTTCAGCATAAAGCCAGAACTACAAACAGTTAGGAGACTGCAGGGCTTAGTGCAGTTTGTATCAAATAGTTTACCAGACACCATCAAAGGTGGTATGAAAGTGCTGGTAATTGTTGCTATAATTGTCTAGTATCTTCCCATGGACTTACATAAATAAAGTGCTGCATATCTCTTGTTTATGGTAGAGCTAGATGTTGGCTCGAGTATTATTTGAAGAAAGAAATCACTTAATACCAACTAAACTGGATTTCTATGCTTTCATATTTCTCTATGAGGTATGAGTAATTGAATTGCAGTATAATTACTTGGTATCAACAATACAAACATCACAAACAGAACACTACACACAACGGGTCTGGTGCGACATCAAAACTCGTCCCTTCAAACGATGTGCCCAGTAAACAATTGTTTGTACGGCGAAGGACATCTCACCAACATTTCAATGAAACGGACGTAGAAATATCATAGCCTTTAGAATACTTGGGACTTCATACATTTTAAGTCCTATTTCAACAAAAGTTTAAGCAATTTATAAGGCCAGATAGTTAAGTTGATTAAATTTGTTAGTTTAATGTGTTTTGTAATGTGAATGTAGCCACTGAGTGCGAACAGCACCTCATTTGCTTGAATTGTTCTAGGTTTATTGCTGTCTTGTTAGTAATAAACAATATCCTTATTATTTGTAACTGAGAGTTACGCCCGAGTGCTATTTTCAACCAAGCGTTATTGCTATGAGAATGCAATTATCAATATCATTTGACTGTTAGATCCTTGATTTTTTTTAATGTCTTGAATGGGGATTAATATTATTTTCAAAGATTCATGTTCATCTACACACACATACAACATTTACAATTATTTAAAATGTTATACATTACTGCGAAAATCTTAAAACGTATTTTAAAGTTTGTATTTTTAATTACGTAGTTATTACTTTTACATAAAATTTAATACCAAATAAATGGCCTTGATTGCTATTATGAAGATCCATCTTCGTATAATTTTTCTACATACGTAAATCTTTTTGACACTGTCAACAGTGAAAGTACGCTTGTAATGTTAGTGATGCGTTGTTAATTTGAGTTGTAGGTAATTACTTAACGCAGCTTAATCGAGTTTTGTAAGACCTTGGGTGGTCTTTATATATATTATATATTCCCAACATAATTAACAGCCTCCGTGCCTAAGCGGTTACCGCACTGACCGAAAAAATAAGCATTATTTTATAGTAGGCAAAGAGTTCAATTTCGGAGAAACCGATAGTAATGAACATAGATATAGATTTGTAAAAATGAGCTTATTCTTGCTACAATACGTGCATCACTCGAATTCACCCAGAAACCATTAAAAATACATGGAAACAGTTAAATGATAATATTATCATCAGAGGCAGCCTTATCCATTAAGAGGCTCCAGGCGTCAGGTATTTACCAAGCCCTTTGTCCTTCGTGAAAAGTATGTGATGCAAATGTAGGTCTTGTTGTTTGGTTTATTCGTCAGTTATGTTTTGAGTGAGTTGATTAGTTAACTAACTTAATTTTCATTTATTCATCAAATCAAATTCAAAGTTATGAATAAGAAATTGTTTGAAAATCGATGTTTTTTAAACTTGCTTTGTTTGTAGCGCGAGGCCCCGAGCGATTGCCCTGTTCGCCACCTCTGTTTATCATATACAAATACTTTAGTGAGTTACCAAAATTAATATTTCAGGCTCTCTGGGGTGAGAAAAAAACGAAACAATAGTTCCGTTTGACTGTATTTGGTCAAAAGCATCTCTGCTCTAATTACGCGTTGACTCGCTACACGCGTTACATTATTAAAAAATCTTTCTTTTCTTTTTTACACATATAGCCATTAGTTTGCATACAGAATTAACATGCAAGATCGTTTTATTTCAGTTATATTGACACTTAAAAACATTTATATATTATGTATATTATTATTTTTAAGTAGGTATTCTAGTGCATGTTATTGGCAAAGGCCTCTTACATCCGCCACTACTGTCTTGACTGTGCCACCATGCTGTTTGCTTAATTTAGTCTATCCACCTTCTGAATTATCTTCCTTTTTTTCGTACCTTAGGCATCAGTTTAGTACTTTCTTCTTTTTTTCCACTTTTCTTTTTCGCTTACCATGTGCCCCTGCCATTTCCAGGTTTATTTATTTTTGTAATGACACCTTAGGTTTTCTCCTGTAGTCTTTATTTTATACATTACTCTTCCCTTATCGTTCCCATACATCATTCCATCAATCTTTGACACACCTTTAGCCTAAGTGAGCGCTAATGCACATTATACTTTGACGATCAAATATTAAAGAAAACATTTTTCAACGGATTGAAGCTATGTATTATAAATTTATTATTATGCAATATAATTTTAAATATTTCCGCCGTTTCGCGTGCTTTACAGCGTGCATCTCGGTGACTGAAGACAAAGGGGTGTTGCATGCCAAAAAGTATCACAGCTGTAGAAAAAGTAATTATCTAAGTATTTATTTCCCCGGAGTTGGTATCGATTAAAAGATGAAGGGATTTTGCAGAATTGACTCACCGTGTCCTCTATTTTCGCTGATTGTCCATCCACATGTTAGTACAGTGCATTAAGAAGTTAGAAACAAATAAATTCCGTGAAACATTAAAACGAATGTCCAATACAATGTATCTTCACAAATAAATCGGAATGGGTGAACATAAATATCTCCCGAGTTATTAGCGTCAAATTCTCTGAAAAGAGGCATTCTCCAAGTTACGCCACAAATCTCAGGTAATCGCCAGACACAATTCATTCTCATTCTACATTTGATTTTCACGTTTTAAAAGCATTTTATACTGATTTATGGAATTTTATGATAGGTTTAAGCTGGGATTGTTTGAAGTACCCAAACACTTCAATAGGCGTAAACATTTCTAAAACAATTATTGTTTCTATATGAATCGAATCCAGAGTATCCACTGTCC